>CM019826.1:142706921-145142479 GCA_009763385.1 Coix lacryma-jobi var. lacryma-jobi
ATCACTGGGAGATGGCCACGAAAACAATCACATCGTGCCAAATCTCCTCCGCTGCTCCAGACCGTCTAAGTGGTGGCAACCACCAAGAGTAAAGAGAATACCCGCAGCAACAACAATCCCCAAGTGCCACTAGATGCAAACTCACAAGCAAATGCACTTGGATCCACTCGATCTCACTTAGACTTGTGCTATCAAGCAAGGACATGAGTGGGAGGGAGTATGTCTAGCTCAAGAGGATGTTCAAGAGGTTGGAAAGTCAAGAGGGACCTCCCCACAGCCGGCCACAACCTATTTATATGGAGAGGAGAAGACAACAAGTCGTTCTCTCCTTTTCCCAAGCTTCCACGCATACGGTCGATACTACCAACCAAAGGATCGGTACTACCGGCGGTCCAAAATGACCGTTAGGATCACTTCCTAACACAGTCGGTAGTAGGGTCGGTACTACCAGCCCCGGTACTACCAACCTTATACGGTACTACCGGTAGGCCAAATCTAGATCTACACAGTACGCTCCCAAACTTCCTCCAAACCTCGGTACCGACGACCCCTAGAGTCGGTACTACCATGGCCCGGTACTACCGGCCTTATGGCGGTACTACCGGTAGGCCAAACCGTCTCCCGAATAGAGAGTTTGCGCGCTACGCCCAGGGGTCGGTAGTAGGGTCGGTACTACCGGCCTTATGGCGGTAATACCGACTTCAGCATCCTGAACTCCTCGCTAAAATGGCCATAACTCTTAGCTCCAAACTCCGATTTCGATGATCTTGGACATTTTGGAAAGCTTATTCAGAGGGCTATACAACCCACATGAATACAAGATCCAAAGCACAAAGGATTAGTACATATTTCCAATCCAAGATTCATCGCTTCTCTTTTCAAACCAAAGATTTCTCCAAAAACTTCTCCGAGTTGATTCAATTCAACTCCACCACCTTCTCCTTTGCAAATGTGCTAACACCAACAAGAGTACATCATCATGTGCATGTGTGTTAGCATTTTCACAATCATTTTCAAAGGATTAGAGGTTAGCACACTAGGTCCTAATGCATATGCATGTATGAATTCACCTAGTGGCACTTGATAACCACGATCACCGAGATAGTCCCCTCTTAATAGTACGACTATCTATCCTAAACACAGTCACACCCTCTATGGTGTCTTGAGTGCCAAAACAAAATCCCTATTTATACCTTTGCCTTGATCGCCATAGGGTTTTTCTTTTCTGTTCTTCTCTTTCAAATGTGGAGCGCTTTATCCATCTTCTGGTCATCACCACCAATACCATGATCATCATCTAGCTCCCGCACTTGGTGTGTACCAACCTAGCTCATAAACACTTCATGACAAAGGTTAGTACTCTAGGTGATATCAATTATCCAAAACCAAACAAGGACTTTCACCCTCCCTCTCGTCCGAATCTTCTCCCCTCCGCTCGCGCGGCTCTCTCCCTCGCCGCTCCCTCCCCGCCGCCACCGCGAATCTCCTCCCCTCCCTCTCGTCCGAATCTCCTCCCCTCCCTCCCCGCCGCTCGCGCCCCTTATGCGCCGCCGCTCCCTCCCCGCCGCCACTGGCTCGCGCGGCTCTCTCCCTGATGCGCCGCCGCTCTCCCCGACACCGCCGCTCTCTGCCACTCTGCTTCCTCTCCACCAAGGCGTATGCAGTCCCACGGGCCACGGCGGCTCAGGCCTCCAGGAGGAAACATGACGGTAGTGCCCCCTGCGGCGCACGGGATGGAGCTGTGGTGGTCCGGCTGCCGGCAACCCGATGCCTCTCCTCCGACCTTCGATCTTCATTTTTTTCTGATTTTGTCATCGATTTGTGTATTTTTTTAATGCTCAGTTTCAAAGAATCGGTTAGTTCGGTGATAACCGAAACCGAACCAAAAAGAACCAAAACTGAATCCCTCGGTTCTCACTTCTCAGAAGAACCGATCGGTTAGCAGTTTGGAGGTAACCAAATTTCATAGGAAACCGAGGAACCAAACCAATCGGTTTCGGTTGACCGAATGCCTAGCCTGACATGAACCTCTTGAATGGGAACATGGTGTGTAGGAACATGGGACCGAGAATAATGATCTCCTTGACCAGGTGAACTAGGAGGTGTGTCATGATATCAAAGAAGGATGGAGGGAACACCAGCTCAAAGCTGACGAGACATTGAATGACATTATTCTACAAAGTAGAAAGTTCCTCTAGATTGATTGCCTTTTGTGAAATTGCATTGAGGAATGCACATAGCTTCACGGTGGCTAGACGTACACGTGGAGGTAGAATTCCTCTTAGAGCACCTGAAAGCAATTGGGTCATAAGCACATGGCAGTCATGGGACTTTAAGTTTAGGAACTTCTTCTCTGGCACATTAATTATTCTCTTTATATTGGAGGAGAATCCAGATGAGACCTTGATGCTGTTAAGGCATTCAAACATGCTTTCCTTTTCTTCTCTGCTAAGAGTGTAGCTAGCAGGGCTTAAGTACTGCGCTCGTCATCTGTCTTCTCCGGATGCAGGTTGTCTCGTTCTTTCATGCGTTGCAAGTCCTGTCGTGCTTCAAGTGAATCCTTAGGCTTCCCGTAGACACCCGTGAATCCAAGCAGGTTCACACAAAGGTTCTTTGTCAGGTGCATCACGTCGATCGCATGGCGGACCTCTAGGACATGCCAGTAGGGTAGCTCCCAGAATATGGACTTCTTCTTCCACATGGGTTTGTGTCCCATAGCGTCTTTGGGAACAGGTTCGCTGCCCCGTCCCTTTCCAAATACTACTTTTGTATCCTTCACCATTTCGAGTACAGTACATCATCTCCGGTTCGGTTACGAGGCTTGGTTTGGTGGTCTGCCTTACCTTTAAAATGTTTGCCTTTCTTTCTTACTGGGCGGCCGATGGGAAGAAACCGACGGTGGCCAACGTACATGACCTTCCGACACTTTTTCAAAAATAAACTATCAAGGTCTTCGAAACAGTGTGTGCATGCATTATATCCCTTGTTTGTTTGGCCTGAAAGATTACTTAGAGCCAGCCAATCATTGATTGTTACGAACAATAATGCTCGCAGGTCATAGTGTTCCTGTTTGTACTCATCCCACACGCGTACACCTGGTTTGCTCCATAGAAGTAGAAGTTCCTCAACTAATGGCCTCAAGTAGACATCGATGTCATTGCCAGGTTGCTTCGGTCCTTGGATGAGCAACAACATCATAATGAACTTTCGCTTCATGCATAACTACAGAGGAAGGTTGTAGATACATAGAGTAACTGGCCAAGTGCTATGACTACTGCTTTGCTCCCCAAAAGGATTAAAACCATCCGTACTTAAAGTGAACCTCAAGTTTCTAGCCTCATCTGCAAACTCTAGGAATTCTCTGTCTATCACTCTCCATTGGGATCCATCAGCTTTATGCCACCACAACAACTTTGCATTATCTTTATTTCTGAACAAACATTTCAAGCGTGGTATTATAGGAGCATACCACATAACCTTGGCAGAGATTTTCTTCCTGCTAGCACGTTCTTCACCCTCAACGTTGTCAGGATCATCTCGCCTCATCTTATACCGCAATGCTTCACATACCGGGCATGCATCCAAATTCTCGTATTCTTCCCCACGGTACAGGATGCAGTCATTAGGACATGCGTGTATCTGCTGGATTTCTAATCCCAAAGGGCAGACGACCTGTTTTGCTTCGTACGTAGTGGTGGGCAATTCATTCGCTTTCGGAAGCATCTTTTTCATTATCTTAAATGACTGCCCAAATGCCTTGTCGGATGTACCATTCTTTACCTTCCATTGCAGCAGTTCTAGTGTAGTACCCAGCTTTTTTTAGCCATCTTCAGCAGTGGGATATAGCAATATCCTATGATCCTCTAGCATGCGCTCGAACTTGACCTTCTCCTTGTCACTTTCACATTCTCTTTGTGCATCATGAATGGCATCACCAAGAGCATCAACATCAGCTGCCACATCTTCTGTCGTTGCCGCATCTTCTTCATCATCTCCCCCACTACATCATCATCAAAGGCACCGTACTGAGCAATAATATCAGCATGGGCCAATTCTTCTTCATCTTCTTCACCATCATCCATTACAACCCCCTTTTCTCCATGCTTCGTCCAACAAATATAGTTTGTTACGAACCCGACTTCAACAAATGCGTATGAAGAGTCCTTGAGCATGAATATTCCTTCAAATTCTTACACACGACACATGGGCAGCACATGAAACCATCCTGCTTGTTTGCCTCAGCCACACCTAAGAAATAGTGCACGCCAGCAATGAACTCTTTGGAGCGGCGATCGACATTATACATCCAATTGCGTGACAACATCTGCATTAAATATTACAACCATGCACTTAGTAGTTTCTCATGTTATTGCACAACACGCATGACATCACATGATTGATTAATTCAAGCAAGCTTGACTACAACAAAGACAATCGCAGCTAGCACTAAAAAATAAAACTAAAATGCACTTAAGCAACATAATTAGTTCACGTCTGATCCCAACTAAAATAGACAGATCATTCGCTTCATCAGCATGGATGGGCTGCTGCCGCTGACTCACTGCCTCATCACCCTCAGCGGCAACCTCCTGTGCAATAGAATTTCGTACGTGCTGAACGCACTCTTCCTCCCAGTACCACCCTTTACATCCGCCAGTGCCCTCCCACTGCAATTAGAACAAAGAATAACAAATTTAAACAACATCATCAAGCAAAACCGGTACAAATTAACCATATTATTCAAATGCAGGGAAATAATAACCCACCTCACGGTCTGGACACTTGTAGAATATACGACCCTTGTTGATTCCCTCTTTTTTCACTCGGTACTCCTTCAGAATCTTCTGCTTACACTCACCGCAAGCAATGAGAGGAAGATCCGGCCGCAAATGCTTTGGATCCCGATGATGAGATGCTGAGGACCCGGTCACGGTTGCCATCTACTATATCCATACTCATTTTCAGAACTATTACATGCAAATTACTAAATTTCTAAACAATTAAAAATAAAAAAGACTCTAAATTTATCTATTTGTTTAGATAATCGAAAAAATATGATATAGCAATACCAATTTAAGTTTTGTCTACTCTCTATATTCATTGTTGCAAACTATTATAAATTTCACATTTTTCTAAAGAAAATTAACTAAAAAGACACTAAAATTCATTATTACTTATCTTGCATAAGTATGAAATATACAATGGATACTACCTAGCAGTAGAAAACTATCAAGTGATTGTGAAGAACTAATTTAAACTACTCAACTCTCTATGCTTGTTTTTGCAAACTATATATTTTAATTAAATTCCTCTCATATTAAAAATACATGGTAGGAGATGAAAATAGTTACCTCTAAACGCAAAGAGACAATGATGGAGTCGAAGAAGATCACCAATTGACGCCGGAGACGAAGAACAATGAAGAACAAATGAAGAACAAGCAAGAACAAGCAATAGCAACAGCAAGAACAAGCAAGGAAGCTCACTGAAATTTGAATGTCTCTGAGTTGGGGAGGAAGAAGGTGACTGGTTATAAACCGGGGAGCTTTAGTCCCGGTTTGTATTAAAAACTGGGGCTAAAAGGTGATCATTTATCCCAGGGCAAGCCACAAACCGAGGCTAAATCTTTAGTCCCGGTCTATGGCACCAACCGGGACTAAAGAGTGTCCTTTAGTCCCGGTTGGTAACCGGCACCGGGACTAAAGGGTCCCTGCCCCGACAGCTCTGCGCAGTAGCCGTTGGGGCAGACCCTTTAGTCCTGGGCCGTATTACCGACTGAGACTAAAGGGTCCTTTGGTCCCGGGCGGCAAAATCGCCGAGACAAATGGCGATTTTGAGAATCGGCCACAGACCCTGCTCTGTAGTAGTGTGAATGACGCACATAGTAGTAACTTCCATGGTCAGGTAATCAGGTTATAGGACAAATGGTTACGTAGTCAACCTGAAACATGCAATCAACCTCTATAGTCACTGCACGTGGCCCACAACGCAATTTTTAGTTGGTTGGTGAAAAGTTGAGGTATCACTTAGATGTCACGTGACATATTGCATATGATATTCGAATACTAATAAAAAAGGGAACATATGCTATGAAAACCAGCCTCCTGTGCAAACTATAGAAACTCTAATCAAACCAAAGGAATCTAATCCAATGGTTAGAGGTGAAGGTGGATTATTTTAACACTTAACCCTCCCACTGTGCTCACGCCTGTTTGGATTAGGATGAGATGACTGAAGGGATTTAAGTGCTAAAATAACCCACCATCGGAATAGATTCATGTGGTCTTGATTAGAGTTTCGATAGTTTGCACAGGAGGTTGGTTTCCATAGTATACATTCCCAATAAAAAAATAAATTACATATTCTGTTAGAATACCGTAAAACGAATTTATTAAGACTAATTAATCTATCATTAGCACATGTTTACTGTAACAGAATATTATCAAATTATGGACTAATTAGGCTTAAAAATCATCTCACAAAGTTATCGCAATCAGTGTAACTAGTTATTTTTAGTCTACATTTTATACTACATGCATATGTCCAAATATTTGATGTGATAGATAAAAAAATTTTAGAGTGGAAACTAAACACCCCCTCAATCACTTTTGGACCCTTATAGTCATCATCCGTAGTTCACGACTATCATTGGCTTGATGCAAACGACATATCATCATTGTGTTACCGCAAGGTTTAGAACTTACGTAGCGTTTGTGAAAGGACCTAAACGATGCCTAGAGGGGGTGAATAGGCTTTTACAAAAATTTAAACCTGCAAAACAAATAGCGGAAGCACACTGCACAGACCAGAACCAGCTAGGTCGGTTCACAGAGCCGCCTTAGTCGGCTGATCCGACTTAATCGAATTCAGGAGTCGGCTAGGTCGGCTGACCCGGCTAAGTCGGCTCCCTAAGCCGGCTTAGTCGGCTCTGCCTGCAGCAAGCCTATGAACCGGCTAGGTCGGTTCCTAAACCGGCTTAGTCGGTTCTTGCGGCTTGAGCTGATTCCAGAGCTTGAAGTGCTGCTTTTGATCCTCTCTCTTCCTTTATGGTCTCTAAGGTGTTTAGGGATGTATTTGGCACAGTCTTGACTTGCTCAAGAGGTCTCTACACCCACAAACACAAACAACCGAGTAGACACAAATGGAAGCTCACAAAATATAGTAAAATGCAATGCAAAGTAATGGTGAGCCAAACCAATCAGAGGGGACGCAGGGAATTGTTTGACCGAAGTTCGGGCCTCACCAAGTGAGCCATACGTCTCTGTTGTGGAGGTGCAGGTCGGGAGGGACGATGTGGAGAGGGTGGTGGCCGAGCTGACGGACGAGGGGGGCGCGCGACGGGCCAAGGCGAAGGAGCTCGCCCATAGTACGGTGGCCGCGGTTGAAAGGACCAAGATGCCCAAGAGGGGGGGTGAATTGGGCTTTTCTAAAACTTTAGCAAGAATTTAAACCTATTAAGCCCAATTAACCCCCTTGTGCCTAGAAGTGTGTTTCTTTCTATTCTACCGCACAAAAGACCAAGTCTATGCCACTCCTACTCTAGAGAGAGATGCAATTACCATAGTATGACAAAAGATTTGCAGAATTGAATTGCTCAAAGGTAAATGCGTAAGTAAAGGAGTAGAGATGACAAGACGATTGTTGGCGCAAAACGTGACACACCGCGCCTAACACACGGCAAGCCAAAAAGCGTGGCTTCAATCGGGTGCCCGGACGATTTGAAATCCGGAGACGTGCCAGTCGGTTTGACCTGAAAACCAACAAAGGATAAAACTTGTGAGAATAAAACAGGAACATGTCGGGTGAGACCAGACAGTTCCATATTTACGGCCCTGAAGCCACTCACAACAGCATACAGCTATAGAAGCTGTCTGCTGAACATGTTTATAGAGTCATTCGGCAAATATAAAGGAAAGCTTGTAAACATATTGATTGTCGAATGCACATGTAAGAAAAAAAGCATGCTCGAACGAATAAAAGACATCATCGAGACATAGTAAATTGCAAATAGGTAACTTGTAAATATAAATCTATCCAAACAACACATGCATAGGCTAATCCAACTAATCTGCCGCACGTTTAGTCTTCATAAAACCCGTCAAGCATAAACTAGACCGCATGATACAATCTAATGATAAGAAGCTAAAAGCATGCATATATCCAAACAGATCTATAAAAAGTCATTACTCGCGTAAGCTTAACCAAGATCAGCAAACTAGCCGAGTTGGGGTCCATGAGGAAGGAACATGCAAACAAGCACGATTAAACCAATCTAAAACCTGCATCTGCCGCACGATACCTAGTTTCATCAGAGTCTAATCGTAATTGACATGCATGAACCCACAACATGTGACAATCTAGATTGAAAGTTAATTTGGCCATCATGATCTTTCGATTATTAAGACGCAAGCGAGCTTGCGATGCAGGGCCGAACAAGATCAATCTAGATTGGGCAAGAGAGTGTTACAAAATTAAATAAACAATGCAACACATGATAACTTAATGAATCTATTAGATTTGCTGGGTTTAACAGAGCCGATAACTATCTCGCTTTTGCTAAATATACGAATAAACGTTTGCCGCACGGTATCTATCCATAAGCAAATCATAGGCAAAGACTTCTTGATCGCTAACAAAGGTCCGCCGCACGACCATTGAAAACAAACAAGACTACTTGCATCACATCTAAATCCACCGCATGATACTAGACATGATAACAAGGTTGCCGGGACTTACGGAGGTCGACGGATCGATGATTCCTCTCGAAGAACTCGACGACACGACTAAGGACTCGAAGGTGGCACGGGGCCAGTTTGTATTGATATGGTTGTGAACTTTTTTTACAATGGTCGAGGGCTTATATTTATACCCTGGACGAAATATGAGTCCTAGACGATTACGACTTACACAGTGAAATTTGGAAAAATACAAATCTTATTCCTTTTCTTCTCGGCGTCCTCCATTGTCACGTGTCTTCTCGTGCAAGCCGGTTTTACTTGCTATATCCATTTCCCGAATGGAGTCGCCGCTTCGCAAAACAGCCGACCGCACATGCATTCACTGAAACTCTGAGGACCAAATAGTCGCCCGATCGTTTGCCGAATCCTTTCTTCACTGCTGGTTGGGTCCACTTGTCATACCCTTGTGCGTGCGAAAATCTGGTGTTAACACATGCCCCCTAATTTTGGGATAAATATTTATTCCAAAATTCCTTTCCCTTGTATACTGACGTGGAACCTCCGGAAGCATCCACCTTCACACGCCATAATTGCTGTACTTGCCGATCCATCTCCCGATGCACCTTTGGGATTCTTTAAAGTCTCCTTTCACCCTGTTTCGGCTTGTGCATTTCTGAACTCCCCTGCTTCAATCTCAAAACCAGAAAACCCTTCTTTCTCCTGTCATCTCCCAATCCAACCAGAAGATGTCTTCCGAGGCGAGCCGACATAGCTCTGAGCTTGGGGCTTCCAGTACCTCCAAGAAGAGGTTGTTCTGCATTGTTTATTTTTTTTGTTTCAAAAATGAAGCAGCTATTCTTATACTGTTGTTTCTGCTTTAGGAGGATCGGTGACGACCTCCCCGAGGACTTGACTCAGAAGGTCATAGACCTTCAATTTGATCTAGAGGGGAAGGACCGAGAGATTACCCGAATTTCTCGGGAGCGTGACGTCGCTCGGAATCGGGCCGCCGGTAAATATTTTTCATCACTTCCTTCCTTGTTCTCCCCTCCCGCTTTTACTTACTCTTCCTCTCTTCAGCTCTGGCGGCCAAACTTCATGCCCTCGAAGCCGCCGTCGCCAAGCTTGCCATCACAGCTGATGTGATGGGCACGACGCCTCTGAAGCGGGTGAATGAGGTCAACTGAATCCTCCCTGACATCTCTAGGGCCGGTATGGGGTACGGTGCGACACTCGCCTTCAATGCCGTGCGGATTCATTCCGGCGCTGATTACCGCAGATTTGATGTCTGCGAGCGAGAGCTGGAAGATAGGGTAGAACACTCTGTAGATGATATGAAGGAAGCCGGAACAGATCTGGCTGACTCTTTTGATCATTTTCTCCCGATTAGGTGTAGGATGGGGTGGACGAACTGACCATCCTTATTGTAATCTTGCATCCCCTTTCTTTGTAAATAAAAAGTCTTTCGGTTTGATCCTAAAATCAATCTGTGACTGATCCCTCGAGATCAATGTGTGTTCTGCTTTGTGCATCAGCCACTAATTTTAACTTTACCCCAGCGGCGATGTACATTACATCGGCTATTGCTGATAATCATGCTGATCATCTCCGTTTCATAGGCAATCGCTGTAATCGGTTATTTTCAAACCCAAAGTCTCAGTCTTTCCTCAATTTTTCAACCTATGATGATGTCAGGATGGTATTTCTTAAGGGATTTTCTATTTTTTCAGCTTCCTGTCCTCAGTGCCAAACGGTAACATGAGTTCCCAAACAATCAGCCGAAACTGAACAACTCTTAGCCGAATCCTATCGGCTTCCCGATTCTAGAGTCATGACCTCCTCTAATCGTCAAAAATCCGGCCTGGTCCAATAACGACCCATAAAACTGTAAAAACTCTACTCCGACACCTGGTTCCCAATGTGCAAGCTATGGCTCCATAAATATGACTCCACACAGGCTGTTACCCCTGACTCTAATCAAACAGTTTGACTCGCAAGCTTTCCACTTCTCGGCTTTCAGCTCAAGCAAGAGAGAAAATCCTTCACCTGTGCTTCCATCAATGGCAGACAACGGTGACCACGGCAGGCATCCCACTGGAGACGAAGCAGGAGAAAACCGAGCATCAACTCATCGGCGTTATGGGTAAAAAATTGATTTCTTCCCCCCTTGTGGTAGCTTTTCTTATTTACCTACTCCTGATTCACTGTCCACTTCCTCTCCAGGGTGATGTCTTCCTCTAGCCAAGCTCGGGTTTCTTTTTCAAAAAGGTAGCCCCAATAGCCTCTCTTATTCCTTTCCCTAAGCCATCAGATTCTAAGTTTGATGATTCACCCCAGCAGACCCGTTTGGATGCCCTTCGGTACCGTGAGGAAAGGGATAAGGCCCAGAAGGAATTGGAAGATATATCTAAGAAGCATGACATTGAGGAAGCTGAATGGGCAAACCAACGGAAACAGCTCTGCAGTATCATTACAGGTTAGTGGAGTCTTGGTCCTCTTCTTCTGGTTGAGCTTGCCTTGCATGACGCGTCCTTTCCTCTTGCTAGCCCTTTCTGCAGAAAATGACCGTCTAAAAATGGCAATGAACAAAATTGCCATCAAAGTGAATGCTCATGGGGATTCAACCGAGGCTCGTCTTGACGCTGTGGATGGTCGCATAGATCAGGCCGCCATCGAAGGTGTGCATCTTGGCGTCTCTCTCGGGCTAGCGGCAATGAGCTCTTGGACCAAAGAGGACTATTCCCTTTTACCAGTTGGCTTTGCAGGCGAAAACCCAGATGAAATCGAAAACACTGAAGTCTATGATGATCATGCCGCTGCTATTGCCAAAGTTACTGATCCGCAGTCCGTTCTGAACAAATTACTCCAAGGGTAGTTTGTACTAGGACAGACCTGCAAACGAACACATGAAGTTCGTTCCTTCTCTGAATAATGTTCATTTGTACTTTCCCGATTGCAACACTTCTTCAGAGAAACGTTTCCGGGACGCATGATGTCATCTTAACCGAATAAATCTTGCTCTGACATGTCATGTCATTCGGCATCCTATTTACTGCACTTCACCTTTCTCTTCTCCCGATAAACCTGCTATTTGAAAAATGCTAGGGTCACCAGAGTCATAAACATTTTTGTGCTAAAGGCGATATAAATAATACCGGCTATATTCCAAATCATTAGAATGTTTTTTCTGCTAAAGACGATGCTTCACATCGGCTATCTCTGTATACAAATATTTCTCGAATCCACTTCATGTACAATTACTACGCGTTCGGCTTTTAATAAGTAGTGCCGAAGCTTGGTTCATAAGCAACACATACACGATCAAAATTTCTTCATAGCCGAGTACTTGTCTCTGGGTTTAACATTTTCGGCTAAAGCAAGCTATTACTCTTTCTTTCCCTTTTAAATTTCGTATAAGGGCCAATCCTATTGTAAGACCATCGGCCGCCATGTACAACTTGAAACGATTACCAAGTTGTGGAAGTGCCTTCACATATTCTTCAATCTCATCAAAAGCTTTCTGTTGTACGTCACCTTACGTGAATTCTTGATCTTTCTTTAGCTTTGGCAACGGAGAAATAGGCAGAACCCTTTCAAAGGTTTATCAATTTCAATCTATAATCTAGATCAAACTTGCATATATTGGTCTTCTTTCGGCTTCATCACCAATACTTTATTCCCTATCAGCCGACACAAAACTTGGTCTCAACTTTTCTCCATTACCATCAACCGATTTATTCATTCAAAAATTGCTCTGAGAGCCGATCGTTTGAATCGGTTGTTGGTCCTTGTCAAAAACGTTCACAGGACCTACTTCCCAAACTCTTCCAGAGAAGCACTCAACACCATCGTATTGCCAGTAGATAGGTTCTGCGGTAGCAACACTCACCGAATCATCAGCATGGACAATTTCGATATCATCTCCAATCCACTGGATGAGGAACTGGTGCATAGTTGACGGTACACAAAAGTTTGCATGTATCCAATCCCTTCCTAAAAGCAAACTGTATGCCCCCTTGCCATCGATGACGAAGAAAGTAGTAATCAAAGTCTTTGACCCAATCGTTAACTCAACATGAACTGCTCCTCGAGTATCAGAAGAATTACCAGCAAAGTCTCTCAACACCATGTCGGTCTTCAATAGTTCCTCACTCGCCATCCCAAGTTTTCTGAAGGTAGTATACGACATGATATTTATGACAGCTCCTCCATCAATAAACATTTTGGTTAGTGGCTTGCCATTAACATATCCCCTCATATAGAGTGGTTTCAAATGTCGATGCTTAGCTGGTTTATCAAAAACTGCCCGTTGAGCCAAAACAAGATGAGCCAGCAAATCTTGGAATTCATCTTCGTCGAAATCTGAATACACTTCCTCTTGGACATCTTGATCTTCGGGAGCTATGAATTCTGATGGAAGAAAGAAAGTCATGCATGCATCAGCCGAACGATCACCCCCATCCGGCTTCTTTTTAGGACGCCAAATTTGTTTCGTCTTGGCACCTGCTTGTGCTAACTCTCTGTTTCTTAGGCGCTGCACCCTTCTTTTCTGGCTCTTTCTCAATCCTGGTGGACACCACTGTCCTTTCTGCCAGACATACTCGCGGTATTCTTCTTCTCCAGTGCGGGCCCAACTTCGATCAGCAAATCCTCTTCCTTGCCAATCCTCGGAATTACTTATTTTTAAGCGTCGATCGTCCTCAGGGATTCGTGCCCCAAGCCTTTCATGGACCGAACGGCGGTTGACTCGAGACTGCCTATATTCATAATATTGATCACTGCATTCAGGGCAGTTGTTCTTAGCAGGCAGCTTCAAGCCTTCATTCCAACAATACTTGAAAAATGAGCATTCCCAATGTGACTGCTCTTGCTCTCTCATATTTTCTCGTTCCTCTCGGTATATCTCCTTTTCGTACCTCTGTTGCTTCTTTATGAATTTCTGTTCTTCATAAAATCTTTGCATCTGATACCGTTCCTGCTCCCGATGCCATTTGTTCAATAAAATACGTGTCATGACCCTAGGCCTGGAGGTTCTACCTCCTTCAGTTCGGCTATTCTAGAAACGAGCCTGTTGCTGAAATTCTTCATTTGTGATTTGTCGATCAGGGTCAACAGCACCCGCTTCTCTCGCTCTATCAGAGGTTAACACCTTCATCTTGCTTTTGCCCCTGGGGTCAGCTGCATTAACCATACTAATAGAGAAAGATATAGTATTCTGTCATCATCAACCTTCATCTGTCCATCGAACCTCAGATGTCCCTCCTAGATAGCTTTCTGGATCCGTACTCTGAACACTCGGCAATCGTTTATAGAATGAGACCTGGTATTATGGAAACCACAATACTTCTTGTCCTTGACCCCCTCATGGTGCAGCATGGGATGACCTTCCGGCAACTTGATGCGTCCTTCCTTAAATAAGTATTCAAATAATCTATCTGATTTGGAAACATCAAAGTCATAAGTTCCTTTTTGCTGCCTCAGCCATCGCTGGTTGACTTGAGTCGGCTCTTTAGCCCAGACTATCTCGGCTGCAGCCACGTCATCTTCATCATCATACTCAGCTGCTTCTTCTAAGAAAGCCTGATACATCTCGGCAGCCACATCACCCTTCTGGAATTGATTATTCCTCCTAAACCCTTGGGCTTGACTACTCATCATAGCCAACCGTTGTGATAATTGTCCGAGATCATCAAACTCCATGCCGAATAGCTTCTCCTTGATATTCGGCAGCATGCCAGCTATGGCTATCCCTGGCAATTAATCATCTGGTAAATTCAAATATTCTTGCGGCGTCTCGTTAGGTTTCATCTTCAGACCCATGAGATCGACCAACTTCTTCTCACTGGTGCCGGTAAAGAAATACGCGTGGAACTTTTATTCTAGCTCTGCCCATGTATTAATAGAATTTGCTGGCAGAGAAGTGAACCATGAGAAAGCTGGTCCTGTTAATGACAACGGGAAGTACCGAATCCTCCAAGCTTCATCCGCAGATGCCTCTCCAAGTTGCATCAAGTAACGACTGATGTGTTCTATAGTGCTGGTGTCATCTTGGCCTGAAAACTTGGTAAAATCAGTAGGAGGTTTCACCCTTGGAGGAAGCGCTACTCGGTTGTACCACTCTGGGTAAGGAGACTTGTAAGCATAAGACTGATTCTTTGGCTTTAGGCCGAATTGATTTTGCATCATATCAGCCATCCTATGCATGATGAGGTCAACACTCGAATCCGGAGCTGCTTGTGCTTGTCCCCCAATATGTGCTCCTGCTGAACTTTTATAGCCTGGGTTTGTAAAAGCATTAATTGCATTATAATCAATGAACTCTTGATATCCATCTCCAAACATGTTCTTTTGTATCCTGTTCGTTGCGGGAGACACTCTGAAAGCAGACTGTGGGACATTTCCTGTTGTGTCGAACGCTAGCTGAGGCACAGGGAATAACAGTGGGAGGTTGTTGTGTCTCATGCGGGACCATCCCACCTGCACTTGTACCAGCTCTGCCGTCTTCAGCATTTTTCCTCTGAGGCTGAGGCACATGGAATAACATTGGTCCTTGCATTGGACCAGCGGCTTCTTCAAAGCTATCTACTGCTGGGCCGAAAATACCAATCATAACGGCGTGAAAGGTATTCAAGAAAACCGATTGATGATTGGTCATGGCCTCTGATACAGCTTTGTACACTATTTGGGTCATTTTCTGAATATCTTCCTCATCAGTGCTGTCGGATTGGTGAGGAAGGAGAACCCTTGGGAATGGTTGTTTCTGGAAGATCTTGCCGCTCTTGTTCTTGGAGAAAGTCATCAAGCACTTGCGTTGAAACTCATCACAAGCTTGCTGTACGAAAAGCTTCGAGTCTGATGGCAACTCATCCATGGTCAATTCCAGAATTTGATCGCCGTTGATCTCAGGCATCTTGAAACAGAGAGGTCCCACCGGGCGTGCCAAAAAGTGTGTTGGCGCAAAATGTGACACACGGCAAGTCGAAAAGCGTGGCTTCAATGGGGTGCCCGGACGATTTGAAATCCGGAGACGTGCCAGTCGGTTTGACCTGAAAACCAACAAAGGATAAAACTTGTGAGAATAAAACGGGAACATGCCGGGTGTGTAACATCTCGGCTCAGGGCTTAATAGGATTAATAGAATACTCATACCAATAAGTTGCAACTTCTTTTCCGGAAGCCCATCTCCTAAAAACTCCAAAGTTAAGCGTGCTTGGCTTGGAGCGATGGGTGACCGACCGGGAAGTCTTTCCCGGGTACGCATGAGTGAGGACAAAGTGCGCAGAAAAGACTGGTGTTGGTCTGTGGGGATAGTCTAGGTCCTATGAAACCGCCTCCTCGAGGCCGGGCCCGCTTACATCAGGCAGCTTTCATAGGACCTAGACTATCCCCACAGACCAACACCAGTCTTTTCTGCGCACTTTGTCCTCACTCATGCGTACCCGGGAAAGACTTCCCGGTCGGTCACCCATCGCTCCAAGCCAAGCACGCTTAACTTTGGAGTTTTTAGGAGATGGGCTTCCGGAAAAGAAGTTGCAACTTATTGGTATGAGTATTCTATTAATCCTATTAAGCCCTGAGCCGAGATGTTACAGGGTGAGACCAGATAGTTCCATATTTACGGCCCTGAAGCCACTCACAACAGCATACAGCTATAGAAGTTGTCTGCTGAACATGTTTATAGAGTCATTCGGCAAATATAAAGGGAAAGCTTGTAAACATATTGATTGTCGAATGCACATGTAAGAAAAAAAAGCATGCTCGAACGAATAAAAGACATCATCGAGACATAGTAAATTGCAAACAGGTAACTTGTAAATATAAATCTATCCAAACAACACATGCATAGGCTAATCCAACTAATCTGCCGCACGTTTAGTCTTCATAAAACCCGTCAAGCATAAACTAAGTCTACACCACTCCTTATAATTAGATTAATCCACCGCATGATACAATCTAATGATAAGAAGCTAAAAGCATGCATATATCCAAACAGATCTATAAAAACCCATTACTCGCGTAAGCTTAACCAAGATCAGCAAACTAGCCGAGTTGGGGTCCATGAGGAAGGAACATGCAAACAAGCACGATTAAACCAATCTAAAACCTGCATCTGCCGCACGATACCTAGTTTCATCAGAGTCTAATCGTAATTGACATGCATGAACCCACAACATGTGACAATCTAGATTGAAAGTTAATTTGGCCATCATGATCTTTCGATTATTAAGACGCAAGCGAGCTTGCGATGCAGGGCCGAACAAGATCAATCTAGATTGGGCAAGAGAGTGTTACAAAATTAAATAAACAATGCAACACATGATAACTTAATGAATCTATTAGATTTGCCGGGTCTAATAGAGCCGATAACTATCTCGCTTTTGCTAAACATACGAATAAACGCCTGTCGCACGGTATCTATCCATAAGTAAAGCATAGGCAAAGACTTCTTGATCGCTAACAAAGGTCCGCCGCACGACCATTGAAAACAAACAAGACTACTTGCATCACATCTAAATCCACCGCATGATACTAGACATGATAACAAGGTTGTCGGGACTTACGGAGGTCGACGGATCGATGATTCCTCTCGAAGAACTCGACGACACGACTAAGGACTCGAAGGTGGCACGGGGCTGGTTTGTATTGATATGGTTGTGAACTTTTTTACAATGGTCGAGGGCTTATATTTATACCCTTGACGGAATATGAGTCCTAGACGATTACGGCTTACATAATGAAATTTGGAAAAATACAAATCTTATTCCTATTCTTCTCGGCGTCCTCCATTATCACGTGTCTTCTGATGCAAGCCGGTTTTACTTGCTATATCCATTTCCCGAATGGAGTCGCCGCTTCGCAAAACAGCCGACCGCACAGGCATTCACCGAAACTCTGAGGACCAAATAGTCGCCCGATCGTTTGTCGAATCCTTTCTTCACTGTTGGTTGGGTCCACTTGTCATACCCTTGTGCGTGCGAAAATCTGGTGTTAACAACGATCTTTTTGCCGAGGTATCGAGGTGTCGGCACACTCCCCTAGTCCTCGTGGGAGCACCCGCGCAAGGGTATCGCTCCCCCTTGATCCGCGCAAGGATCAAGTGCTCACTACGAGCTGATTCTTCGTCACTCCGGCCCAGTGAATCGCTCGCTACCAGTCACAACTTGACTTGTGTCATCCACAAAGCCTCTAGATGATCACCAAGCTCTTCGATCACCACCAAGCCGTCTAGGTGATGCCGATCACCAAGAGTAACAAGCTAGAATTCTCACTTGACCAAGACAAGGCCAAAGAGATGGATGGATGCACACTTGCTACTCAATTCTAACTAGGAGGTCACTAATTCTCTCAATTAGCTATTCTCTCAACCTCACTAGGGCTCTTGCTCTTTCTCACACTCACAAGGTGTTTCTCAGCAAAGGAAAGTGGCAAGAACACTCTAATGGATGAGGGAGAGGAGTATAAATACTCCCCCAACCGGTCATCCAAAACAGCACCAAACAGGTGTCTCTGCGGGGGCATCGGATGCTACGATGCTAGGCATCGGACGCGCCGATGACCTCGACCAACGGTCAACTGTACAACCTGTTAAAGGAGCATCGGACGTTGGGCAGCGTCCGATGTGGATTTACCCTCTCTGGAACCTCTCTGCATGGACATTGGACGCTGGCCCTCAGCGTCCGATGCTAGCGTCCGGTGCTACCCCAAATTCACACGCACGTGAACAGTGGCACAGGCGCATCCGATGTGGCAACATCGGAGCGTCTGATGCCATGCACCAGACTAAACCCTAGTCTGAGTGGGCAAAACCAACTCGGATTGCGACGCGGCCTTAACGATTTTGGACCCTCTCGACATAAGGCATCTCTCTGAGCTACCTAGGGCTATGAAATAACAAGTGTGCACCACATCTACCTCAATAGACTCATCTAGGTCAAGCTACTGATTCACGCTCCCCTTTATAGTACGGCCAAAGGAAGAACAAAGACCTAAGACTACCTAAGTGTCCTCCAACACCAAATGACACTTAGCCTAGTCTACCACCGTCTTCGTCGTCCATCCTTTGAAAACCGAAACGATATCCATCGCCAGGGGACATGAACTCCATATGCCCGTATCGTCGCCATTGTCGTGACCTAACTAAATCCGGTTTCTGCAAAACACACGTTAGTCACAATAATCTTGTGTTTCATCCAATCACCGAAACCCACTAGGGGCCAAGATGCGTTCAATCTCCCCCTTTTTGGTGATTGATGACAACACGAGATCGAGTATAAATAGAAAAGGTTTTTAAATCATGACATGTATGAACTTGCAACGAATAAGAGAAAGTGATTAGGGGCAAGCTCATACATATCATGCCAACATCCTACACTCAACAAGTTAGAGTGAATAGCAAGTGCAAGAGTAAAGAGCTCGAATACATAACAAGTGAGAATTAAGTGCAAGTAAACGAGTGAAACGAAAAGACATGTCATATAGAATATCATAGTGAGCACATACATGTCATGAGGTCCATAGCACACATATATAACATAATAACGTGCAAAAGATGCGATAAGTAAAGAGCGTATGTGAAACATAACATAACAAAAGATGCAAACCCCTCTCATATCGCTCCCCTATCACTATACTCGTCCACTCTCCCCCTTTGGCATCAAGGGCCAAACTAAGCATCGGAGGGCGGAGGTGGTGTAGACGAGCCGGGTGCAGACTCTGGAGACCTCTGAGTGAAATCGAACTGCTGAAGAATAGTCTCGGAGTCTGAAGAAGAGGACCCGGCAGGCTGAGCCTCAGTAGCTGAACGCGGCGGTGAAGCGGTCCGGGTCTGCTCTGCCTGCTCTGGCTGCTCAACCTGCTAGGTCTGCTCTATAGGCTCTAGCGCTGTCTCAGTCTCTGTAGCTGTGCGTGCCTGAGGGTCGGAGTGCGGAAGCTCTGGAATAGGGGCCAACTCAGGCTGCACTAACGTGGTCGTCTCGGACTGAACAGGCTCTGTCTGCTCGGAAGACGCGACGGAGCTCGGTATGGTCTCGGTAGTGGAAGTCACCGGAGCCGTCGTCGTCTGTACTGGGTCCGGAAGGTCCGGCGTGGGAAACCCAATGAGCTCACTGAAGCTAGCCGACAAGTCCCTCGTCACAGTGGTGGTCGTCGCAAACAGGGACTCTGTCGGTCGAGGAGTGAAGCCAGTGCGCAGTGGACTGAAGAGCAGGGCCCCGCCTAGAGGTGTAGTGAAGCTCGTAAACTGAGAAGAGCTGGGGCCCGCGAGCTGCTGTTGCTGCTGAAATTGCGGTGGCTGACCAAACTGCTGCTGCTGCTGAGGTAGTACAGGTGGCTGCCACTGAATTTGCGAGTGCTGTGGTGGAGGCTGCTGCCACTGCCACTGAGGCGAACCACTCATGACCCTCTCCATGAAGCTCAGGGTCTGCTGCTGAAGCTCCATCATCTAGCGCTGCAGGGCATCTGACTGCTCCTGGGCCTGCTGTTGTGCCAAGGCCTGTGCCTGAGCTAGGCGTTGCTGCTCCTGTGCTAGCCTCTGGACATCTTGAGTAACCGTCCGCTGCTGCTCCTCCATCCGAGAGAGTATCGCGAGGAGCGTGGGGTCAGAGGAAGCAGTACCACTCATCCCGGCCTGAGAGTCGTGAGCTCGAGGCTGGTAGTGAGGCGGGAGGTGGTAGTCCTCGTCTGAGCTGTTTGTGGGGTCATCGGTCACGAACGTGTCCTCGCCCTCTAAGTCGGCAAGCTCCTGCTCGGCGAGTGCTCTGACGGTCTCGTCCTGCTCCTGAGCTGACTCGGACACCTCGGGCCGCTGTCTCGAGCTAGAAGAGGCTCCCTGCTGCTGCTGACTGCGGTCCCGACAGTGTCCCAGAAGCTGACTCATGTTATAAGCAGGGAATACGGTCGCAGAGCCGGTGAGGGACTGCCCTGGGTCAGATCCTGTGGTGGCAGCTACCTTCCAAAGGAGATAGGAGATCCAGTGCGCGTACGGTAGCTGCCTGCGGGCCTTGATGCCCTCTGCCACTGTATCCTCCATCTCGCAGATAATAACATCCATAACGTCAAACTCCTTCTATTGAATAAAGTAGGCAAGGAGCCAGAGCTGGAAGCGGGAGATGGCCTCTCTGAACCCAACACGGGGCAGCAGGGTGCGCCGGAGGACCTCGTGGAGGATCCGAGCCGCAGGAGTGAGATCGTTCGGCGCTCGGCTCGAACCCTCCCCGAAGGGCTCACGGAAGCAGGGCCGCACCAAGTCTGTCGGGGGCTGCTCTCCGCCTTGAGGGCGCCTCGGTGGCTCTGTCTGGTCGTAGCACAGGTCGTGGATCTGGGTCGTAGAGTGACGCAGGCCGAACCAGTCCCGGACCTCTGACACAAAGAGCGTGTAGTGCTCCCCTCTGAAAGCGAACTCAATAGTCTGACGGTCAGGGTGCACCCACAGAGAGGCGTAGAACTGAAACACCCAATCCTCGATATAAGAACCAGACCGTCCCAGAAGATCTGCCAGACCAGGCAGGTAGGTGATAGCTGGACGGAGTTGCTCTAACGCTGAAACCAGTGCCTCTAGGGTGCAGACTCGCTGAGAACGCAGGCTTATCCCGGCGTTCCTGTAACCTTTGTAAAAGTCCTCCTGCAGGACAATGAAGAAATCCGGACTAGCCTGCTCCTACCTCTCCCTCGGAAACCACATCTCAACGAGGACTAGCCGGAGTGTCTGGATCTGAGAACAAGTCGCCACTCGGAGGTCCAGGCGCGGAATCGGCGGGGGCGCACGCCTCGACGAAGCACGTGCTCCCCGTAGAGGGACGTCGGGCCGGGGTGGCACCGCAGTCCTGCGACGAGTAGACCGGCGCCGGGGTACCTCCTTAGGGACCTCCTCCTCTGCCTCTACCTCTGCCTCAGCTGGCTCTGCCTATGCTGCCTCGGCCTCTGCCTAGCCTTGCTGCGAGCTCTGGGGCTCGACACCTGGTGAGGTGAACGTGGTCCAGCGTCCGGCGGCCATAAGTGAGCCAGTCGTTGAGCCGTGCCAACGCTCGACCTCCTCTATCGCTCTGCGCTGCTCTGGAGATAGCTGGTCCTCTATCCGCAAGCCACCACCACGGCCACCCTGCTCTGCACGCTCTGCGACGTCTGCCACTGCCCTGGCCTGATCGGCCTCCCGCTGCTCCCTAGTACGCTTCCTGCGCGTGATCAACTTCCCCTTCCCGGGCCTCTGACCAGAAGGGGGGAGACGGTGAGGAGAGTCCTCTGGAGCACAGCCAACATTCTTGCAGCGCATGGCTGACAAGAAAGAGAGAACAACTGCCTCTGTACTGACTGAACTGCTGGTGAAGGTACCACTAACACTGAAATCCTCTGACAACCAGCTGACAGAAGCTCCCCCTGACACTGGCACACAACTACCGCTGTCACTATGGCCTCGTTCCGTACGCGCGGGCTTGGCCCCGGGTTATCTGTCACTGACAACTGTCAAGCTGCCAACTGCACTGACTCGCTGCAAGAATAGATGAGAGATATATAAGAACATATATTCTAGGGACGAGAAGGCCTATGGAAGCAAAGCATATGAGGGATAAGAATGGAAACGGGCTTTGCTACCTGACGATCCGACGAAACGAACCCAAGAAAAGATGAGAGCTGATGTTCCGGGGTCCACACGACACACCAAGGGTCTGCAAAAGGATTGGATCGAAGCAGGGGTCAGAACATGGAAGAACAGTCGTTGAGACATTTTGTCGAGCACCTTGCGGGCATGGATGGGAAAGGGAGGGGTGGTGCTTACTGTGGAGGGACGGCTGGCCGAGGAAGAAGTCGCTGGAGATGGAAACGAGCTTGGGGACGCAGGCGCAAGCTCCGGCGAGGTTGAGGGCGAAACTCCGGCGGAGGGGGGGTCGGCTGCCGGCGAGGAGAGCGATTCCGGGGAGCTCTCTGTTGCTCGCGACTGTTGGGGAAGCGGTGGAGCAGGAGCACGCGATGGCCGGTGGTGAGGGCTGGTGAGGGTGGGCGCGGCGGGTCACGGCGGCCAGCGATGAGGTTAGGGTTAGGGTGCTCAGGGACGGCGGCTGCGGGCTTGGGCGTGAACGAAAAGAGAATGAAGACAAAGATGATGTGTGGGACCCGTAAGACAGTGAAAGGACTCAAAGCGCCGCTTAATGGGGCATCGGACGCGCTGTCACACCCCAAATTTCCTATTTTGGGATGTGACTAGAAAACACAAAAAACAAACCAAAATATTTTTACTATTTTCTAAAATCTCCAAACTTTAGTTAAGTTGTTGACATTTTAGATAGTGAAAGATGTGTGTTTCTAAAGTTTTTCAATTTAACTTAATGTATGTTGCATATCATGCCTTTGCACAGTGTTTATGTTTGAAAAATAAATTTAATGTTTTCCAAATGCGCATAGGGTTTGAATCAAAGCAAATCTCTCTTCATCTTTCACCAAGTTTCCATGACCTTAAAACCATGATCAAATCCTTGGAAACCATACACTTTGATTCTTGTTCTGAAAACCTTGATGGATCTTCAAACTTCATCTTACCAAACACCCAAATTTCTGCTCTCTAAAATGCTAACTAGTCATATCCTAACCTGTTCTTTTATCTTTTCTTTTCCGCCTTATATTTGAGAACCTAATCCTTTTTATTGAGTCTTCTCCAAAGCCCAAAATCTATGCTAGATTACCAATCATTGTACCTCTTATCTCTCATATAATTCAACCATTGCCTTGTTCGAGTCAATCAATGCATGTCGTGCACCCAAGTTAATCTCATTTTCAACTTTCTCTTCTTTTCTCACCTTCGGCAAAATCTACATGGGCTCTTTTCCCTCCACCTTTTTCTCCTCTTGATCAAAGCCTAAATTGTCTTTGATCCATCCTTGAAATCTATATTGCCTTGGTTCCACCTTTTTGAAACCCTAAGTTTCCGAAAAAAACCCTAGTCATGTCTCCGACAATTTAGCGGGTCGAGCCCTACTCTCCACTTCCATCTTCACTTTTGTCGGGTCACATCCATAATCTTAGAACATTATTAAACCATCCTCCCATATATCTATTTTGCTAATGGTTCAACCTAACTCTTTCCATCCCCCGACAATGCTCCGGGCCGAGTCCAGTCCAAACCTTGCCTTAGCTCTAGCCATCGGTCAAAGCCCAACCATCCTATTCTCTTATGTGGTCCAAAATCAAGCCCAACCAGCCCTCTATCTCTTCCTCTCCCCTCTCCCACGTCAACACCTGAAACCCCTCTCCTTATTGCACATAAATCTCAATTAAGGCAATAAAAGACCACTTATATGACCCTTTGGCATCCCACCCCTTGGCCTACCCTTCATTCCCCTCCATATATACCTCCCCCTCAACCGCCTCACGCCTCCCCCTTCCTCTCCCACGTCAAGAACAGAGGAAGGACGCCCCTGCAGCTCCTCCCCCTCCCTCATGGCTGCCCCCATCAACCGCAACGCGATCCGGATGCCCCGGTGCACTACGTCGTCGTCATCGGCCAAAGCGATTCGTCTCCTCGCTCCACCTCACCTTTCCCCATGGTGAGAACACTCCATCACCTACCCCATACTGTTTTCATGTTCTCTTATGCATATCAAGTACCTTGGATGACGTATGATTGATCCCCAACGATGATTACCCATGATATGTGTTGCTGTCCTCATGGCCAGCCTTGCTGCTGGTTCAGTAAATCCGCGTTCCCCGCTGTTTTATTACCCATATGACTAATCCCTTTGGTGGAATTGTAGACGACAACCTTGAACACGCCTCTGTAAAATGGTTTGGCCATAGGTGCTGAGAAACTAGAAATATGGTCATTCCCGTGCCCACTGTTCCTGCTGTTTGTTCAGATTGCAGCTCTGAGTGGTTTTGGCGTTCCCCGCTATTCCACTATCCAAATCACCAAGCCCTTGAATACACATGTTCATTACATCCCTGAACATGATCCCAAAAGTTGGTTCGTCTATGCAATTCACGATGACCGAGATATAGAGGCCGAAGCGCCTACTACCCCTGCTGTCCAAACAGCAGTGACCCTGTTTTTGGCAATGGCGTTCCCGTTGATCTATTGAACCCCATGATGCATCCTTTGACTAGACTATCACTTATATAGTTGCACATTCCCCTGCAAATTTTCATTGCCATAGGATCAAAGAAGAAAGAGTTTCCATATCTTTTTGTGTTTGTTGTCCTTGCTGCCCCGCAGCAATGCTTATGTCGGTTGGCATGTGTGTTCCCGTTGATCCGTCACTCCAGTGGTCATGCCCTTTGATCACATTGTGTATCATAGACCTAAACACATACCTGCAATTTGTATTGTCCATATGAACTATGAAAATGGAGTGATAAACATCATCGTGTCGTTGCTCATGCATTGCCAACAGCCACACAATGCCACCTTCCAATCTCGTTCCCCGCCTAACCGATGGTCAAAACATCATGTCCTTTTGCCCAAATATGCTCCATACAGTATCTAGCAATCCCACAAAATAGATCACCATTTGTCTTTGTTAAAACCCTGCAAACAATCATCAAATTTGATGTTGTCCGCCACCATGCTTGCTCAACCGGTGCACAAATTGTCATAATCATGTTTCCATTTGATCTAGCATCCACTTCAATGTGTTTGTTGGACATGATATATTCCCATGCAGCCAATACACATATCCAAAAGCACACCCATACATCTATAAAATAACAACTAGAACATGAGTTGTATGTGTAATCTCTCTATTCGTCTTAAATCCATGGTTGTCATAGAAGTTCTAGTTATTGCAAACCACCACCACCATCTTTGTCATGTGATGTTCTATAATCAGAGATAAATACTCTTTCCAATACCATAACATGTTATCCATTGACCATTCTTGTCCTCCAATGATTCTTGTTGGCATACAACCAACACTAACAAATCCATTCTATCACAAGTGCATCTCTTATTGACATGCCCTCTCAAAGTAACATGCCACCATGTGTTGCACACATGTTCCACACATCTTTTGGTCATCAAAGACACAATCCAACTAGAATCATGAGATACATGTTGGCTAAACATGTCATGTTATTTCATTCCACCATGAGTTAATGACCACCAAATACACCCGTCATATTCAAGTTGTGCTCTATCATCTTTCCATAATATATCATGCTCTCCCAAGCCAATCCTATGTTAATAACCTAACATACATCCCTCCCTTTTGTTCTGAAGAATAAGTATCTAGTAGTCCAAATTCCACCTTGATCACCTAAATCCAATCCTTTCCATCTATACCTTTAATCTCTCATATCATTTAAACCATAGCTTTGTTTTAGTAGCTTCATTAGTTTTTTTTTGTGCTCATACGTTCGTACTTACAAGCCCTACGTGTTTAAAACCCTTATGTCTTGTCTTTATAATGTTTGATGTACTTCTTTTAGGTTCTCTTGTGATGCTTGTACAAGTTGATTATTGTCGTTAGAAGTCAAGCTATGCAAAGGACAATCCAAAAGGAAAAGTTGGAGAACTTGGAAAGCTCCTGGAAGGTAAGTGTAACAAAGGCCCCTTGTACCTATGAACATTTACATAACACATTCATATGCATGTGTCTAAATTGAATCACCATAGGATTTTACCTAGTTACTTTGTACCACATATCCTTGTACCTATGGTTTTGGGAATGCATGTTGGATAGATGCTGCTGCGCCTAACCAAACTAAATAATTAATTTGATTAATGATATTATGCAATGGATTAAAATGAATCTTTTAGCAACATGGTTAGACTGGACTCAATCTTGAACGGGCCACCCAGGAGGGCACGTACAACCCCGAGTGTTACATGGCTCTGACTTTAATTGTATAACTTGTATGTCTCTAGCTTGTTAGTGGTTACCGAAAGGCGCAAGAGGGGAGTGCCTCGTGGTGTATGGTTGTTCCCCTACCTTGGTGTGTACTATGCGGCGTTCATGTGTGCCTCTCGAAGGGGGACACCTATAACACAATTGCCACTGAAACCTTAGCGGCTACTAACTTGTTAGGGTGTCATGTGAAAGGTTAAATAGTGAAACCCTGCCACGTCTCCTTGGTAGAGGCGGTGTGGGTTTGGCCAACTTAGGCAAAAGGGAATCACGGCTCGGTGGGTAAAGTTGTACAATTTCTGCAGAAATCTTTAACCTAATATATCAGCCGTGCTCACGGACATGAGCGGCCTGGATCCTTCATGAGTTTGTCCTAGTCTGGATATGTTGTGGGAATGATATAATCCTGACTAATTACTACTTCGACTTGGGTTGGTTTATCACTAAAGTAGTGTTACAGGTTTAATAAAACTTGACCAACTAAAATTGCTAACTGCAGTCAAACCGAGTCAAGCCTTTTGAGCCTCATAGATCCCTTTGTTATACTTGTTAAGCATGGTGCGCTTACGCTTGCTTTATATTCAACAAAAATCCCGGATGGGTACCAGATGGTGGATTCAAGTGATGAGGTACATCAAATGTGTTCAAGAGTACTAGGCGAGTGCTCCACCAGCCAACTGTCCCTGTGGAGTATGGAGACCCGAAGAGTAGAAATAGAATAGTTTCCGCTATGCTTTGTAATAGATGTAAGTCTTGTTGTAACTATGTTTCGATATGTAATAAAGCATTGTGTTTGATAATCTCCATATTTGTCGCTATATGTGTCGTGTGGACATCCTGGGCACACATATAGTTAGCGCTTGGTATTCTTTGGAAAACCGGGTGCGCCGATGTGAACACATCGGACGCTCCGATGCCCATCCAGAGAGGTCCAAAACACCCAAAATCGCATCGGACGCGTCCTTTGCCTTGGCATCGGACACTGGGCAGCGTCCGATGGTGCACCGGACGCTCCGTTGTTGACACAACGGACGTTGACAAGTCATTGTTTCAGTCGGGGCTGCCTATAGTGTAGGCATCGGACGTTGGGCCAGCGTCCGATGCAGCGTCTGATGCTGCATTTTGAGCAATTTTGAAAATCTCCGTTGCAGCTCCCTCTCCCAACCAAGTTCCAACTCAAATAAGAAGCAAATAAACACTAGTTGGAACCTAGTATGAGCATCCGCGCATAAACCCTCAATTTTAGAACTATTTTGCCATAGGGTATATATCATTTTTAGGTAAAATAGGCAATAAATCCCAAGGAGACAACATGTGGCCACCAAAACTAGGGGTCTTAACCATTAGGAGCCTCAAATGCTCCCCCTAGCGGTGGACGAACATAGCGGTTGCTCAAAGCATAACCAAAAAACGACAAAGCAACACACATGCACATGTAATGCAATACGGAATTTGAATCTAGGTTGCTTGTCAAGTTTGCTCATGGGTAAGCTTCTTCACACGCTTTTTAGGGCGGTTATCTTAACCACGTCTGACAAGCCTATGTGCATAGCATAATTTAGACATGGCATATGATACAATCGATGCAAAGACAACCCCCTTTCACCTTTTGACAAAGTTACTTAGATCAAGCACATTAAGCTCACTTCGCAATCTACAAAGAGTGTTTTCATCTAGGGGTTTTGTGAAGATATCCGCCAATTGATCTTTGGTTCTAACTCCCTCTAAGGATATGTCTTTCTTTGAAACATGATCTCTAAGAAAGTGATGGTGAATATCTATGTGCTTGGTGCAAGAGTGTTGAACCAGGTTGTTAGCAAATTTAACTGCGCTCTCATTATCACACAACAAAGGTACCCTTTCTAGAACTACACTATAGTCTAAAAGGGTT
Organism: Coix lacryma-jobi var. lacryma-jobi; assembly: GCA_009763385.1. Taxonomy (NCBI): domain Eukaryota; kingdom Viridiplantae; phylum Streptophyta; class Magnoliopsida; order Poales; family Poaceae; genus Coix; species Coix lacryma-jobi. The sequence continues at coordinate 142,735,319 of CM019826.1, forward strand.
TGTTTCATGTAAAGAATTTGTGCACAACAAGCACCCATGGTTATGTATTCCGCCTCGGCGGTAGACAAGGCCACACTATTTTGCTTTTTCGAACTCCATGAAACTAGTGATCTCCCAAGCAAATGGCACCCTCTGGATGTGCTTTTTCTATCTACTTTGCAACCCGCGTAGTCCGAATCGGAATAACCAACGAGTTGGAAGTTAGCTCCTTTGGGATACCAAAGGCCAATGCTTGGGGTGTGCTTTAGGTACCTAAGGATTCTCTTCACGGCTATGCGATGTGATTCCCTAGAATCGGCTTGAAAGCGAGCACACATGCACACACTAAACATGATGTCGGGCCTAGATGCGGTCAAATATAACAAGCTACCAATCATAGAACGGTAGAGAGTTTGATCAACCGGGTTACCTCCCACATCTAGGTCGAGATGTCCATTTCTTGGCATTGGAGTCTTGATAGGCTTGCAATCATCCATGTTGAAGCGCTTGAGGAGGTCTTTTGTGTACTTCTCTTGTGATATAAAAGTCCCCTCCTTCAATTGCTTGACTTGGAAGCCTAGGAAGAATGTGAGCTCTCCAATCATGGACATTTCAAACTCCTTCGACATCAAGTCACCAAATTCCTTGCAATAGGCTTCATTTGTTGAGCCGAAGATGATATCATCGATGTAGACTTGACAAATGAAGATCTCTCCATCAAGCTTCTTGGTGAATAGTGTGGTGTCGACCTTCCCAATGGTGAAGCCCTTCTCAATGAGGAAGTCTCGGAGGCACTCGTACCATGCTCTTGGGGCTTGCTTCAGCCCATATAGCGCCTTGGACAACCTATAAACATGATTAGGATATCTAGGGTCTTCAAACCCGAGAGGTTGATCAACATAGACTAGTTCATTTATGAAGCCATTTAAAAATGCACTTTTCACATCCATTTGATATAATTTAATGTCATGATGTGATGCATATGCAAGGAGGATACGGATGGCTTCTAGTCTTGCAACCGGTGCAAAGGTCTCTCCAAAATCCAAACCTTCAACTTGAGAGAACCCCTTTGCCACTATCCTTGCCTTGTTTCTAACAACCTTGCTATGATCATCTTGCTTGTTCCTAAACACACATTTTGTTCCTATGACTCTTGCGCCTTTTCGTCGCTCTTCAAGTGTCCAAACTTGATTCCGGGTGAAGTTGTTTAATTATTCATGCTTAGCATTCACCCAATCCGGATCACCTAGAGCTTTATCTACAATGGTAGGCTCAACAAGAGACACAAAGGAGTGATGTTCAATAAATAGAGCAAGTTTTTGAGATCGAGTCATTACACCACTTGTTGGACTCCCTATGATGAGATCTTGAGGATGAGCTTGTAGTAGAGGAGTAGTCCTTTGATCAACCACTTGAGGGGCCGCTTGAGGAGCATCAACATCTTGAGCTTGTACCACCATTTGATCATGGGAGACATGTGTGTCTTCAAATGGCTCTCTCCCGTCTTTATCATCATCTTGTGGTACATTTGATGAAGATGGCTTGTCAATGACTTGCACATCATCATCATCATCTTTAGGCTTGATGGATCCTACTGGCATGTTCTTCATTGCTTCCCTCAATGGTTCATCACCTACATCATCAAGATTCTTATGCTCTCCTTGAGAGCCAATAGATTCATCGAATTCCACATCATATGTTTCATCTACCATCCTGGTGGCATGGTTGAATACTCGATATGCTTTGGACTTCCATGAGTAACCAACAAGAAAACCAATATCACATCGGCGTTGAAACTTCCCTAGGTGTTGGCGCTTCTTGTAGATGTAGCATTTGCACCCAAACACTCTAAAGAAAGATACATCCGGCTTCTTGTTGTTGAGTAGCTCATAGGGAGTCTTGCCAAGGAGACGATGGGGGAACAACCGGTTTGATGCATAGCAAGCGGTGCTGATTGCTTCCGCCCAAAATCTTTCCGGTGTAGAGTACTCATCTAACATTGTCCTTGCTAGGGTGATTAGAGTTCGGTTCTTCCTCTCAACTACCCCATTTTGTTGTGGTGTGTAGGTTGCGGAGACTTCATGCTTGATCCCAACTTCATCACAATATTCCTCAATGTGGGTGTTGTCAAACTCTCTTCCATTATCACTTCTTATTTTCTTGATTTTCAAATCAAACTCATTTTGGGCTCTCTTGGCGAACTTCTTGAATGAAGGGGTTGCTTCGGATTTTTCATGAAGAAAGAATACCCAAGTGTATCTAGAATAGTCATCAACAATCACTAGGCAATGGAGATTTCCACCCAAGCTAGCATATGTAGTTGGCCCAAATAGATCCATGTGAAGTAGCTCCAACTCTCTTGATGTTGATACAAAGGCTTTGGTTGGATGAGTATTTGCAACTTGTTTGCCAGCTTGACATGCACTACACAATTTGTCCTTCTCAAATTTGACATCCTTCAAGCCTCTAACCAAATCCTTCTCCAATAGCTTGTTGAGAGTGTTCATTCCAATATGTGCCAATCTTTTATGCCATAGCCAACCAAGTGATTGCTTAGTGAACAAACATGTCTTCAAGTTGGCATCTTCGGAGGTGAAATCTACTAGATAGAGATTGTTGTATCTAAAGCCTTTGAAGATCACTTGTGTATCATCTTTCTTGGTCACAACCACTTCTTTGTCGGTGAACAAACATTGAAAGCCAAGATCGCATAGTTGCCCAACGGATAGTAAGTTGAAGCTCAATGAAGCAACAAGAAGCAAATTGGAGATGGTATGATCATTTGAAATTGCCACTTTGCCCAATCCCTTGACATTGCCCTTTGAGTTGTCACCAAATGTAATCTTTTCTTGGTCATTGACATTCTCTTCTAGTGAGGTGAACATCCGGGGATCACCGGTCATATGTTGTGTGCAACCACTATCAATCACCCAATGAGATCCACCGGTCTTGTAGTTCACCTACACACACAAGAAATCAAGCTTGAGCTTTTGGGACCCAAACTTGTTGAGGTCCCTTAACCTTCTCAACTAGTGACTTTGCTACCCATATTTGCTTTGGCCTATTCTTGTTAGGAGGCCCCATGAACATGACTTTCATCTTGCCACTAGAGTCTTGCCTAAGCATATAGTGAGCATTGAAAGCAAAGGGCCTAGCATGCTTGGGCAAGGGTGTGGGTTTAGGCTCTTCACAATCATGAGCAAAGTGTCCTTCCTTTCCACACTCATAGCATCTCCTAATCTTCTTCTTCTTAGGCTTTGTGATGCTCTTGCGTTGCTTCATCTTTTCTTCAAGGAAGCCAATACCATTTCTATTTGTCTTCATGACGGTGTTCATGAGTAGCTCACTTTGAAGACATTGACCCTTGGTGAATTTCCTCAATCCGGTGGTGAGGTGCTCCTTCTCTTCTTGAGCTTGTCATTCTCTTGTTGGAGTTGCAATTGGGATGGTGTCAACTTGTAACCCCTCTCCATCTTGAATCTCTTATTCTCTTCTTTTAGCATGTCTAGCTCAAGTGACATGCTATAATCATCATCATGAGTCTCAACAATGACTTGCTTTGTGGTTGTAAGCTTCTCTAGATCACTCTTGAGCTTTGCATTCTCATTCTTGATCTTGATAAAGTCATCATAGTGATCGGCCACAACCACTTTCTTGCCCTTGCCACTAGCTCTTTGCTCATCATGCTCACTAACCAAGTCCTCACAAGATGTTGCTATATCACACTTAACAACAAGGTTAGGAGCATCATGTGTCTCATGAGAAAGCATATCATATGCAACACTAAGTGTATCATGATCTACTTTGACTTGAGTATATTTTTCTTTGAGCAAAGTATAACTAGTGGTAAGATCACTATGCATCTTATCAAGTTTTTCATTTTTAGCTTTGAGCTCTTTGTTAGAGGACTTGAGCTCCTTGATAGAAGATGACATAGTAGCAAGTTCATCTTTTAGCTCATCACTAGCATGTGTAGCATTGTTATATTTTTCAACAAGAGCTTCATTGTCACTAACAAGCCTATCATTCTTGGCTCTAGTCTTTCTTATGATTTTAGAATAGTTGTTAAGCAAAGCAACAAGTTCATCATAAGAGGGTGCCTCAAATTCACCATCACTATCACTATCACTAGAGTCATCATCACTTTGTACCTTCCGATCACCCTTTGCCATAAGGCATAGGTGTGTAGAGGATGATGGCGATGGTGGTGGTGGTGGTGTAGAGGTCCCAATGACTAGAGCGGCCACCTTCTCCTTCTCGTCATCACTATCTTCATTTGATGATCCACCGGAGGAGTCAATGTCGGTGAGCCAATCACCAACAATGTAAGCCTTACCACCTTTCTTGTGGTATTGCTTCTTCTTCTTGCCATCCTTCTTGTAGGGCTTCTCATTCTTCTTCTCATCTTCGCTAGATGAGTCATATTTCTTGCCCTTGTTCTTGTTCTTGTAGCTCTCTTTCTTGGGCTTGGTGCATTGATGAGCAAGATGGCCAAGTTCACCACAATTGTAGCAATCCATCTCGGAGATTGGCCTTCTCTTGCTACTTGTGAAGAATTTCTTCTTTCTTGAATCAAAGTTGACTCCATTCTTGTGAAGCTTCTTCATCATCTTTGTGGTTCTTCTCACCATGAGAGCGATGTTGGAATCATCCTCTTCATCACTTGAGCTTTCATGATGCACCTCAATAGCCTTGGACTTGCCCTTCTTGTCATAGCTTGCTTTGAAGGCCAAGTCCTTCTTCTTGTCGGTGGAAGAGCCACCACTTGGTGTGATGTGCATGTACATCTCATGCGCATTGATCTTTTCCAAGATTTGAGTTGGTGTAGCGGTGGAAAGATCACCTTGATGTAGCACCGTCACAATGTGTCCATATTTATCAATTGGGAGGACACAAAGGATCTTCCTCACAACATCGGATGGTTGCATTTGTGTGAGGCCAAGTCCATTGAGTTCTTCTACAAGAACATTCAAGTGTGAGTACATTTCATTTGCACTTTCATTAGCATGCATATCAAAAGAATGAAGCTTTTGCATAACTAAATGATAGTGTTCCTCACGCTCACTCTTGGTTCCCTCATGGAGCGCACAAATATTTTCCCATAGATCATGGGCATTTTTGTGGTTCCAGACGCGGTAAAACACATCCTTGCAAATGCCTCTAAAAAGGATGTTTTTGGCTTTTGCATTCCATTTCTCATTTTCCTCCTCATTAGGAGTAAGGCTTGTGCCTTCCTTGGGCTTGGCAAAACTGGTGATTGCGGCTTCGTGGCATTTAACATCAATCGCTTCTAGGTACGACTCCATATGGATTTTCCAATATGGGAAGTCATCTCCCTCAAACATGGGAGGTGGTCCATCACCTCCGGACATCTTAACTCTAGGCGGTTAAGCCTAAATCGAGAGCACGAGGCTTCGATACCAATTGAAAGGATCAAGATGCCCAAGAGGGGGGTGAATTGGGTTTTTCTAAAACTTTAGCAAGAATTAAAACCTACTAAGCCCAATTAACCCCCTTGTGCCTAGAAGTGTGTTTCTTTCTATTCTACCGCACAAAAGACCAAGTCTATGCCACTCCAACTCTAGCAAAGCAATTCAATAGTGAATGAACAACAAAAGTATTGCGGAATTGAATTGCTCAAAGGTAAATGCGTAAGTAAAGGAATAAAGATGACAAGACGATCTTTTTGCCGAGGTATCGAGGTGTCGGCACAACCCCCTAGTCCTCGTTGGAGCACCCGCGCAAGGGTATCGCTCCCCCTTGATCCGCGCAAGGATCAAGTGCTCACTACGAGCTGATTCTTCGCCACTCCGGCCCGGTGAATCGCTCGCTACCGGTCACAACTTGACTTGGGTCATCCACAAAGCCTCCGGATGATCACCAAGCTCTTCGATCACCACCAAGCCATCTAGGTGATGCCGATCACCAAGAGTAACAAGCTAGAATTCTCACTTGACCAAGACAAGGCCAAAGAGATGGATGGATGCACACTTGCTACTCAATTCTCACTAGGAGGTCACTAATTCTTTCAATTAGCTATTCTCTCAACCTCACTAGGGCTCTTGCTCTTTCTCACACTCACAAGGTGTTTCTTAGCAAAGGAAAGTGGCAAGAACACTCTAATGGATGAGTGGGAGGAGTATAAATACTCCCCCAACCGGTCATCCAAAACAGCACCAAACAGGTGTCTCTGCGGGGGCATCGGACGTTCCGATGCTAGGCATCGGACGTGCCGATGACCTCGACCAACGGTCAACTGTACAACCTGTCAGACCTGTTAAAGGAGCATCGGACGTTGGGCAGCGTCCGATGTGGATTTACCCTCTCTGGAACCTCTCTGCATGGACATCGGACGCTGGCCCTCAGCGTCCGATGCCAGCGCCCGGTGCTACCCCAAATTCACACGCACGTGAACAGTGGCACATGCGCGTCCGATGTGGCAACATCGGAGCGTCCGATGCCACGCACCAGACTAAACCCTAGTCTGAGTGCCGATGCCCACCAGGCCAGCGTCTGATGCCCTTTACAAGGGCAAAACCAACTCGGATCGCGACGCGGCCTTAACGACTTTTGACCCTCTCGACATAAGGCATCTCTCTGAGCTACTTAGGGCTATGAAATAACAAGTGTGCACCACACCTACCTCAATAGACTCATCTAGGTCAAGCTACTGATTCACGCTCCCCTTTATAGTACGGCCAAAGGAAGAACAAAGACCTAAGACTACCTAAGTGTCCTCCAACACCAAATGACACTTAGCCTAGTCTACCACCGTCTTCGTCGTCCGTCCTTTGAAAACCGAAACGATATCCATCGCCAGGGGACATGAACTCCACATGCTCGTATCGTCGCCATTACCGTGACCTAACTCAATCCTGTTTCTGCAAAACACACGTTAGTCACAGTAATCTTGTGTTTCATCCAATCACCGAAACCCACTAGGGGCCAAGATGCGTTCAACGGTGACCAAGGGCGGCTCGTCGAACATGGACATGAAGAACATGCTCTGGCATGTCGTGGAACTGTCACGAATGGATGAATGCAGAATTTTGGTTGTCGACGCGGCACAGATTGCGATGAAGAACAAGAAGACAGAAGATGGATATATAGACTAGTCTGTGAAAGCATTTTTATGGTGTACACATGCTGAGCATTACTATCCTCACTGTCCAAACACAACATTGAGATTTGTGCCTTCTCAAATCAATAGTGCGAAGCATTGGGAAAAGTGAGGAGCATATTGGGGAGAGTAACAGGAGCACGAATCTCAAAGCAGAATTGAACGGTGAAGATAGACCATGTTGAGCATATGTACATACTAGAATAGGTATTTGCTAGTCCAGTGCATACTTCTTAGTCAAACGGAATTGCGATACAATACATGTGTATTTTATGAGTTGTGCGCACACAGTTTTGTTGTGAATGTCGACGATCCAAACGATGAAGAACACAAGATCAAACCACAGAGAGACACAAGATTTAACGTGGAAAACCCTCCCAATGCAGAAGGTAAAAACCAGGGGCACCAGCCAGCAAACACTCCTCACTATTATCAAGAGTAGGGTTACAACACCATATGACGGCTTACGAGCGAATCAATCAAAGTGGAAACCATACAAGGACCTCTTCAATTTGCAAACAAATTTCTCCTTGTTAGGCACTATGAACCCTTCGGGCTGGTCCATATATATATCCTCCTCAAGCTCTCCATGCAAAAACGCAGTCTTCACATCTAACTGCCACCTCCTCTTCTTTCATCTTGTAGCATCAATCAACACCTTCATTCTGAACATAGCAAAAAAATATTTCTGACGCCAAATAGCCTCTTGGGCTAATCAATTAAGCCAACTAAGCTTGAGCAAAGCTCAAACTTAGCAACAGGAATTGACTTTGTTATCATATCAGCAGGATTATCATGAGTACTAATCTTGCATACCTTTAGCTTACCTTCCTCGATCACATCACGAACAAAATGATACTTGATGCCAATATGTTTTGTTATCTCATGAAGCATCTAATCTTTGGTAAGGTAAATGGCACTTTGACTGTCATAGTACAAACTAATGCAAGAATCAACTCCACACAGCTCAGCATACAGACCTTTCAGCCAAATCAATTCCTTGCATGCTTCACAAACAACCATGTACTTTGCTTCAGTAGTAGACAAAGCAACAACAGACTGCAAAGTAGTCTTCCAACTCATAGCACAACTACCAATAGTGAACACATAACCAGTGAGAGATCTCCTCCTGTCCAAATCAGTAGCATAATCTGAATCCACATAACCCATAAGTCCCTTATCAGTCCTTCTAAACTTTAAACAAGAATCTGGTGTGCCTTTAAGGTACCTGAAAATCAACTGAACTGTCCCCCAATGTTCTTTACCAGGATTAGACATGTATCTACTAAACAAACTCAAAGCATAAGCTAAATCTGGGAGAGAGCAAACCATGGCATACATCAAAGACCCAACAACACTAGAATAAGGAACTTTTGACATGTATTCAATATCTTGATCTAAACTAGGACGCTGAGCAGCTGACAATTTAAAGTGAGGTGCAATAGAAGTTCTAACAGACTTTGCATTATGCATGTTGAAACGCTGAAGAACTTTCTTAATATAATTTTGCTGACTAAGAAATAACAAACCAGATTTTCTGTCTCTAGTAATTTCCATACCGAGTATTTTCTTAGCAGCACCGAGATCCTTCATATCAAATTCACTACTCAACAATTTCTTCAATTTACTGATTTCAACTTTGCTCTTGGCAGCAATCAGCATATCATCATCAACATATAATAGCAAATATATAGGTGATCCATTAACATGCTTAATGTAAACACAGCTATCAAATTTTGACCTCTTAAAACCGTGCGGCAGCATAAATGAATCAAACCTTTTATTCCACTGACGAGGGGACTGCTTCAAACCATACAAGGATATGAACCCTTCCGGCTGGTCCATATATATATCCTCCTCAAACTCTCCATGCAAAAACGTAGTCTTCACGTCCAACTGCCACCTCTGCTTCGCTTCGGCCCAAGCCTCCGGCGACGGGCCTCCGCTTCGCTCCGTCAGAAGTCGGCCAATATAAGGTGCAACTGAATTTTGGAACATATATAACATATTTTTAGACCATCGGATGGAGCAATCCAACGTCTCCCCTTCTTTCTCTTCCTTATTTTTTCTGGACACGGCTCCTTCATCCCCCTCTCCAACGACAACAGAGCTTGTAGACACCGAAGAGGTAGGCCTCCTCCTACTCCTAGATCTGTGAAACCGGATCGGAGACGAAGACGACGACGGTGCTAGGGGCTTGGCGGCCACACCCACCCTTCTTCCCCAAATCCTGCGGGCTTAGAAGGGGCCAGCCGCGGGGAGGCAGGGTCGCCAGACGATGGGGATGGTCGTTGAGCGGTTTAGAGGTCCTGGCAGCGAAGGCGACGACCGGGCTAGGTCTAGGGCGAGGAGCTCGCTGGAGATGGGGGAGAGGGAGACCGCCACAGGCGCGAGGGGTCTGCTGGAGTTTCGGTGAACCCCTGTGGCCCGCGGCGGGGGGTGAAAGAAAGAAGATAAACAGTATATGAAAAATTCGTGTGTGACAACACATGGTTGTTGGGTAGACAGACTTTATATAAAATAAAACTAATAAATATATCTATTTGTTATGATTTACGAGGTAGGATGGAATATAGAAAGAGAGTATTCGCTTGAGCTAATTAGTTCAAAATTAGTCTTACTTTTCTATCATAGATCAATATTTTTCTCTTTCCGGTGGACCTCTGGTGGTGCCCGTAGTGGGGCGGTGGCTAGTGACGGAGACGAGAAGAAGAAGATAAACAATATACAAGTTGGAAGTGACGGAGAGAGAGTGAAAAAAGTTATTTAATTTATAGCTAATCTATGCAATTAGTTATTTGTTTTACTAATATTTAATGCTCTATGTATGCGTTTAAATATTGATGTGATTAAGAGAGAGTGAAAAAAGTCGGAAGTCGGAAGGAATGTAAACCAGACCAGAGTACAAAACTCCGATGGAATAAAATATGTCTTTTTTATGTAAAAAAACGCATATCTTTTCTGGCTGCTGAGTAGTACCTGCACACGAGTGACTACTGTATACCACACGCTAGCAATAGTAAGCTGGCAGTACTCGTCAGTACTCAGTACTCACGACATTGGTACTAGCGGATCACGGATAAGTGTACCACTGTATACCACACACCCCGTGGATTGTGGAACACACCCTGTGGAATAGCAGAGCAATAGCAATGGCAATAGCAGGCACTACTGACAAGACAACTACGGCTAATACGACAGCCATGGCGGCGGAGCTCCACTTTGTGCTGGTGCCGCTCATGGGGCAGGGCCACTTGCTCCCCATGCTCGACCTGGCGCGCCTCATCGCAGGTCACGGCCCGCGCGTCACCGTCGTGCTGACGCCCGTGAACGCCGCGCGCAACAGGCCCTTCCTGGAGCACGTCGCGCGGGCGGGGCTTGCCGTCGAGTTCGCCGAGCTCGCGTTCCCAGGACCCGCGGTGGGCCTGCCCGAGGGCTGCGAGAGCTTCGACATGCTGACAGACGCGTCCCAATACGTCCTGTTCTACGACGCCATGTGGCTTCTCGCCGCGCCGCTCGAGGCGTACCTCCGGTCGCTGCCCCGGCGCCCCGACTGCCTCGTCGCGGACTCGTTCTGCCCGTGGACGGCGGGCGTGGCGCGGCGGCTCGACGCCCCGCGGTTCGTGTTCCACGGGCCGTCCGCGTTCTTCCTCCTCGCCGTTCACAACCTGGCGAGGCACGGCGCGTACGACCGCGCCGCCGGCGACTTGGAGCCGTTCGAGGTGCCGGACTTCCCGGTGCGCACGGTTGTCAGCAGGGCGACGTCGCTCGGGCTCTTTCAGTGGCCAGGACTGGAGAAGTTCCGGCGGGAGACGCTCGAAGCGGAGGCTACACCTGACGGCCTGCTCGTCAACACGTGCTCGGCATTGGAGGGCGCGTTCGTCGAGGGCTACGCGGCGGCGCTCGGCCGGAAGGTATGGGCTGTGGGGCCGCTCTGCCTCGTGAACACCGACGCGGACACGATGGCGGGTAGGGGCAACCGCGCGGCAGTGGACCCCGGGCACATCGTGTCCTGGCTGGACGCGCGGCCGGCGGCGTCTGTGCTCTACGTCAACTTTGGCAGCATCGCACGCCTGTTCCCAGCGCAGGTCGCCGAGCTCGCCGCCGGCCTGGAGGCGTCGCGCCGGCCGTTCATCTGGTCGACGAAAGAGACCGCCGGACTCGACGCGGAGTTCGAGGCCCGCGTCAAGGACTATGGCCTCGTCATCCGCGGGTGGGCGCCGCAGATGACCATCCTGTCGCACCCTGCCGTCGGCGGCTTCTTGACGCACTGCGGGTGGAACTCGACGCTCGAGGCCATCACCAACGGCGTACCGATGCTGACCTGGCCGCACGTCGCGGACCAGTTCCTGAACGAGGCGCTGGTCGTGGACGTGCTCGGCGTCGGTGTCCGCGCCGGCGTGAAGGTACCGGCCACGCACGTGATGCTGCTGGATCCCAGCAGGGGCCCGCTGGAAGTGCAGGTCGGGAGGGACGATGTGGAGAGGGTGGTGGCCGAGCTCATGGACGAGGGACCAGCAGGTGCAGCGCGGCGGGCCAAGGCGAAGGAGCTCGCCCACAGTACGGTGGCCGCGGTGACCAAGGGCGGCTCGTCGGACATGGACGTGAAGAACATGCTCCGGCATGTTGTGGAGCTGTCGCGAAAGGATGAATGAAGAATTGGTTGTCGGTGCAGCGGAGAGTGCGGTGAAGAACAAAGAGAAGATGGACATGGACGACTCGGATCAGCATACTCACAGTCAGGAGTCATATATAGTGGCATCCGAAGTCGCCTGAATGACGCACATTAGTAGTAACTTCCATGGTCAGGTAATCAGGTTATAGGACAAATGGAAATGGTTACGTAGTCAACCTGAAACATGCAAGTATGCAACCACGTAGCGCAGGACACAATTTTAGTTGGTTGGTGAAAAGTTTCCGAGTGTCACGTAGGTGTCACGCGAGATATTGTGTATGACATTCGGATACCAATAAAAAAAATACATATTTCGTCAGAATATTGTAAGATGAATTTATTAAGACTAATTAATCCATTATTAATATATGTTTACTGTAACACAACATTGTCAAATCATGGACTAATTAGACTTAAAAATCATCTCACAAAGTTATCGCAAATTGGTGTAATTAGTTATTTTTTAGTCTACATTTTATACTACATGTATATGTCCAAACATTTGATGTGACTAGCTCATGCCCGTGCGTTGCTACGGGTTCTAAAATCTCCTTATAAGCCGATGATTAAAAGTCAAGAGTCAGTATTATTAAAAAAAAAATCTAGCATCAACAGCTAAGCAGTTTAGGAAAAAAAAAAGTCTAGCAACAACACCTAAGAAGTATACATTGGGCATTGGGGATATTTGTGAACTGCTAACCTTTGAGATCCACTTTTAACTTCTGAATCTCAGCAAAACATACTAACTTTCGGATAGTTAAAAATGATACCTGCATCTTCGCAGAATAAATGTAACTTCATCAAGAAGAAAAAAAAAACTTAGCACCTATTTCAGACCATTTTCGGATTAAATAGACACATAAAGCCCATGACCACTATGTTCATTTGCTGTAAGGAGAGCAGGCATTCTTGAATTCATGAAAAGAACCATGTTGGTTTGGTAAATTGGAATCGGAAATTCAAACACAAACATGATACTATCAAATAGAATGGAGTTCTTGAAATCAACACTTATTCCTGGTATTTACTTACCTACAATAGATTTGTATACCACCAGAAGGGATTGGCGAGAGACTCTTCAGATGTAAGGATTCACCCTCTGCTCGAATGGCAATGATGGCACTTCACATGTATCATGCCATTTCTGCTTGACGGGAACCATATCTCATACTATTATTCAGCCTGGCAACAACTTGCGCACTTACAAGTTTACACAGTTCAACTTTTTCTGAATGGATATTTTCTCGATCGGATTAAGATCTACTCCGTATCTTTTGGACTTTAATACAATACGAACACCAAGCAGTCAAAAAATTATCTGTTCATAATCAAGTTTTAGGTTTGAGGTTACATATTTCACCTCAAGAAGCACAAGGAGGTTTTTTCCAGCAGTTGTTTAGTCTAGCAGCTACACCATTGTTTTTTGGCAAGCCATCATTGATGACCCATTCTATGTAGATCATTTTGTATAATTGCAAGTTTTCTCAGTGGAACAAAACTACTTTAGCAGAAACCCCAAAACAATTTCAGCTTGCTGATATTTCAGTTTAAATTTAAGGCTGTCCGTCTAACAACAACAGAAAAAGAAAACGATGAAAAAATTACTGATATTACAGTGGGGTAATAAAATGATACACCTGACACCAAAATGGTGCTAACTAATTCTAGAAAGTACAATCTTTTCATATAAAAAGCAGAATGATGTACTTCTGGCACTATGCATCCTGGAAACAAATGGATCTTGTGGGAGAACATCCCAACCAAAATGGCTAAATGGATTTAGTGGTGGATAGAATAACCCATGTAAGACATGGGACCGAGAAATGGTGCAAGTATGTAATCCATTTATGATGGCACTCCGCCACCCAGTAAGGGTTGAGTGACGTTCCCAAAAAAATATTCAGCTCCAAAATCTTGAAAAAATCTCTATTATTCCTAAGCTATCCACATAATAAGTATTCCGTTTCTCTAGGCTATTATACTTGCACTTGTTTTGTAGCTATATCTGAATGAGAAATCATCATGATCGGGTACGTGACCTATGACCATTTTATCATTAATCAGACCTTCTTTTAGTTGCTTGTTACGGCTGCAGCTAGTTACCAATTGCCTTAGATTTCAGAAAAAATGTCCTATACCAGGATATCATGAGAATATTTTCTACTGATCAAAACAGGATTGTTGTACTAAGCAAATATTTTCTACTAAAAAAGCAAAAATCTAAAACATTGGTGTCACACTGATTCAGGTAAACCTGTACCGTACCATTTGCAGTAAACTAAAGGCCAAGTATAAATTTTGTTAAGTGCTACAGACCAGGTCAATCCTAGCTGAGACTGAGACAGCACATGCATCGAATCCTGGCTTTCTTCATCCTTGCAGTTCACAACTCAAACTGACTCAGACCAGACTGGAGCGGGAGCTCATCGGATGGAGCGGAAGGACGCTGACTGGAGCCGTACCAGAGGAGACGAACCATTCGGAGCAGGAGTCCTTCCGCTGCTGCAGGACAGACGGATTCGGGCGAAGGGCGGTCAGTTCCGGCGGATCTGGGCGGCGCCGTCTTCATTCCTGCTCGCGGGCGGACTCAGGGGAGGGGAAACTCCGCGCACGAGCAGGCGGAGAATGCGGGCAGTACGTCAACGGGGAGGAAGCAACGCTAGTAGGCGGAGGAATCGGCGGCGCGTGCGGCTTTCGTTCGCGAGCAGGAAGAAAGGTACACAGAATCTGGTCGGGCGGCGCGGCCTCTTGACGGAGTGAACCGCGCGGGGCAGCCTCGCGGTGGCGCAGCCTCGGCAGAGTGGATCGCGTGTGGTGGCCTCGTGGCGGCGCGGTGGTGGAGCGGCCCTGCGCTGCGAATGCGCTTGGAAGGAGCTGGGAGGATGCGGAGGTGGGAGGAGAAAGGATTGGGGTTGGCACGACGCTGTATTGAGTGGAGTCGCGCTTGGCCCACCTGTCGGCGCAAATTGGAGTTACACAACCCTCCTCGCGGAGCGGCTTCACCATGGTAGTGAACGGGTACTGTTTCACCTTTTTAGGAGTAGAGATAGATAAAAAGTTTTCAGAGTGGAAACTAAACACCCCCTCAATCACTCTTTGGACCCTTATAGTCAGTATCCGTGGTTCACGGCTATCATTGGCTCGATGCAAATGACATATCATCATTGTGTTACTGTAAGGTTTAGAACTTACATAGCGTTTGGTTCACATAACGGTAACATGATTTGATTACTCCAGGTAACAGATGCCATTATTCAATGTTTGTTTCTGCCCCCACCGTTAGCTGATATTGCACTGTATAAAACCGATGCAACCCCAACCTTAGCGTAATTAGATAACGATTCGTTGCCTTCTCCTGCAATTCTATTCCCTTTGCATTTCTATTATCATTTCAGGAACCAAACACCTTGTTAGAGTGAGGTCTTTAAGAGTGCTAGGTTTAGGCCAATGGAAATCTTTAAGAATGCACGGTTGCCAATTTAGAACCAGAGATGCTAGGTTTTGTGAGCACATTTGTACACACCATTTATAGATAGGCACTATTTGATCACCTCCACATGGAAAGTAGAGGCCAAGACACTTTGGGATCCTTTGTCAAGGGTGAGTGATTTAAGAGAAACACGACTCCCTTGTGAGTTCTTCAATAGAGATAGTCACATAGGTGAGTCTAAACTTCGTTAAACAAATAGTGCATCATTTTTGCTTGATTTTTGTGTTCTTATACAACGTAACATTGTGTTATATACAATGACCTAATTTAGAATATGTCCTTGTTATGTCCTAATATAACACGCACAAGGCTAAGCTTTCTTATGTCAGTCTCAGCAGGGGTTTTATGGGCATTAAATAAACTGATATAACATAGTATAGATGAAGAGATAACAATAAAAGTTTTATGGGATGAAATAGAATTTATAGAGATAAAACTTGTCTACATTATTTCCAACACATGAAAGTTTTAAGTATCAGGGCATGAAATCTTCGTTGAGACTGGCCTTAGGACCAACATGTATATGATTTGTTCCTTAGTTACACCTCAGAATAACCATCTATTCTACATGATTTGTTGGCTCCTGCTAGATATATTTCCATACTTATAGGTAGTCATATGGTTCGAGGCCCATATTCACTGCCTATGACCTCCTATTTTGGCTTGGTCCAGGCACGGTCAGGCCCGATGACCATTGTGCCTATATTGTCCTAGCCCGATGAAAGGGTTGTGTCTAGGCTGCTCTGATCCCACAACTCGGCGTGATGGTCTGGCATATCCTGATCCCAATTAGCCTATCCTAATACTATCAAGATAAGATACATTACATATCTCTGGTTTGTGACCTTTCTTCTCCCCCTCGCACCTTCCCTACCGACGAGTGCACGAATCCCCAAACAGCGCGGGAATAGCTAGTGAGATGGCATGGCATGACACAAAGGGTTGAGCAGGTCATGCCGGTCCAACCTTAATTGGCCATGCCTTCAATAGGTCTGGGCTATGTGGGCTGCCCCGTTTGACTATCTATACCCATTATGCATGGATGTCTCTAAAAAGACATGTGCATCATAACAACTATGTTATCCTTTTTGTCAAAAAGTGGACTATCCTTGAGCATGTTTGAAGGATGCCTTAATTTAAGGTCAACATGTATACCTCTACACCTAAAAAGGCTCTATAGTCATTATCTATAGTCATTATCTATCTGGTAATACTAAATCCTTATTCCTGCTCATGCGTACTCCCTTCGTCCCAAAAAAAGAGTCGTTATGGGATGCGTGTTGGTCCAACTTTCTCAACTTTGACTGAATTTATACAAAATGTGTGCAATATTTTTATCTCCAAATAATTTTATTATAAAAGTACATTCAAAGATCTATCCAATGATACTAATTATGTAACATGAATATTAATACTTTATTTTATATATTTGGTCAAAGTTGATATCTGTTGACTTTTTGGGAAACGAGAATTTTTAGGGACAGAGAGAGTATATGTCCAATAGAAATCATACTCTACTCGAAGTTCCCACGTTCGCGTCCTACCCGGTTCTTATACGAAGACCAGATTCACATGTCTATGTGTGATACAAAGTTCTCGGAGATCACACGTCTGTGTCTAATTACTGTAGTTCAATTCAAAAAATTATAACCCTGGGTGCAACACATACAAGCACATATCTAGTATATTTATATCTATATCTAATAATAAAGAGACAAAAATTTAGCCTATTTTTTTATTCATCCATTTTTTGGTCCATCTATTGTGGTCCATCTCCCTCTAACTACCGCATAATGGAGAATTTCTTCCGTTCGGATTTATATATATAACCCGTGTTCATACAAGTTAGAATAGCTCTTGTTAGCGTGATATGGATAATCTAATTCCAAAACGTATTGAGTCATATATGTAACCCAAATTCATAAGCCGTGCTTAGATATTGGACATAGCGAGGAATCCTAATCTAAATATATCTCTCTGACGAATAGTGCTTTACATGACGATCACTTTAGTCATAAACAGTCGAAAACAAGTCACAGTTAACTTGTCATGACGATCAGAAAATCTGTCATGTATCTCACGTCATACATTTGCTGGACCAACTGGAGCCGTCACTGATTGTCATTTCATTTTGTCATAGAATAATCGAAAAAGTTTGAGCGAAAAAATCCAAAAAAATAGAGGAAATGTTTTTAAAATTAGGGGAGGGCCCCACTATCCGCCACTGATTGTCATTTCATTTCGTCATAGAATAATCGAAAAATTTTGAGCGAAAAAATCCAAAAAATAGAGGAAACCACTCATCTACTCCAATAGTATTTTTTTGTATTTTTTTGATTTTTTCGCACTTTGCATTAAAATAAGATTTGAACCAGCGACCTCTCGCACATGCATGTGTAGGTGTAACCTCCACTACCACTCCACCCCTTTGTCATTTGTGTCTATATTCCATTTTAATTTCCCTCATATTATGCTAAACCATGTGTAAATTATTTGTTTGATGCTCTAAACGAATTCAAATCAAAAAGTTGTCAACTACAAAGTTTCATAACTTTTCGAGATCTACACTTTTTGTTTGGAAAATTTCTCCATCCGAGGTCATTTACAAAATTTGAATTTCAAATTTGAGAAATTTCAAATGTAGTTTTCATTAACAAGATGGTTTCAAATTAAAAATTTATCAGCTAAAAAGTTTCATAACTTTTTGAGATTTATGACTTTTATTTGGCTATTTTTCATCTGAGGTATTTTGAAAATTTTGAATTTCAAAAATTTAAATTTAAATACAGTTTTGCATGACAACGTGATTTCAAATTAAAAGTTGTTACCTACAAAGTTTCATAATTTTTTGAGCTTTTCAACTTTCATAGATCTTTAAAAAACCAAGGGTCATGTTGGCAAAAAAAACAAGGCCCATGTTGGCAAAAAAAAACAAGTCACGTCATCGCCATGTTGAACGTTGAGCTGTGACGAAACGAAAGTATCCGTCATAGATCTACCACTCAATTGCTAAGATATCCAAAAATAATTCATGACGTTCAGATCGTCATATATAATCACCTAACAAATGAAGAATATGATTCTACGATGCTTTCTTAAAACGTCATCGAAAACCGTCATGTAAAACACCATTTTTTGTAGTGGGCTGGTCGTGAGTAAGCTGAATACAAATCCAAATCCAAATAGAATAAGCAAATCTTATATATCAAACCACAAATGTTTTTTTTTGTCATTTTGTTCTTTTTTCTCTCTTTTTCTACTTTACCTTTTTTTTGGATAAGGCTGTTAAGCGACAAGTTCTTCACGCATACACATAAATATGCTATTTTTCCCGATTTATTTTCCTTTCATTTTTCTATTCTATTTTCTTTGTTTTTTCTCTGTTTCAAAATTAAACATTCCACCCTGATTATGTTCTACTCTGATTTTTACGTTCAACTAAATGAGAATGTCAAAATACAAACAAGGAATGAATAATAACCATAAATATAAAGAAAAAACAACACAAATGATTTCTGCCACCAAATTATTAATGTAATTTTGAGTAAAAGCAAAAATCGTATTATTAGAGAACATGGTTCAGTAAATGGTCCAAGTTATTAATGCAATTTTAGTTAAAAACAAAACTCATACTATATATTAATCTGGTTTAACCAATCAATGGTCTAACTAATCAATCCGTATATATCTAGTCTAATCTAAGTAAATATGCCGGTGCATGTTGTACGTGTGCACTAGTGCAGTCTCGACAGTGACGCAACATGGAAAATCATGAGGGTCCCTCCTGTCATAATCATCATCGGACATACCGACCCTTGACATATCCCTACCAACACATGGATATTATAAAATTAAACTTAAAGATATCTTTACGAGCAAATATATTTTTGCTTAGCGACATGTGAAGGCTGTAATTTAATTGTCATACTATTGTCAATATTGGCTTAATTACATCTTAGATGTTATAGTCATCACAAATAAATTATAACAGCTCCCAAATTTCATAAAAAGGAAAACATAAACAGTATGTAGCATTTCCTGTCTTTGTTTTTATAAAACATTTAATATTTTTTCCATTACAATGCACGGACACGTTACGTGCACATAAATAAAAAAAACTTTTAAAAAATGCCAAAACCGCATTTTAGCCGGCAATTGGAGCAGGCACACAGCGCACGTGCGCGACGCCTTGCCTTCCTCTTTGCTCGCCTGTCTCTCCCCGCTCTCGGCCGCACCAATTTGGACACCACGCCATCTTTAAATAGCATGAAAATGGAGGGGAGCCCCTCCCCCGATTCGCCGTCCCGGTGCCCTCCTCGGCTCCACTCCGGTCCCCCGCGCCTCCGCCCACCGACGCCGGCGGTGGTCCGGCCGCTAGATAGGCTTCGGCGCTCCTCCACGACAAAAGGAGCTCCATTAGGTGAGAGGCGATTGGTGTTCGCGCGCCTGCATTGCTATTGCTATGCTGCTGTTGCTGTCTGCGTGCTCAATTGGCCGGCCGGCCGGCCAATCTCTCTCGGGAGATTTCGATTCTGGGTCGTTTGGATAGGTGTTTAGGATAAATTTGCCATCATCGCATTCCTTCAGCTAAATGGAGGCTTCCAGGCAGTTATTCCATTTCGGAAGCTCCTGTATAACATTTGGGAGTCGTCCGCTGGATTTCAATTTTATCGTACGGCTAGACCTGAATGAGCTTTTATTTAGAAGAATGCGGCGATTTCACGGGTTGATTTTGGCGTGGTGTTGCGACTTAGATTTCCCGTGCTTAATACCTAAGGAGCGAGTAACGGCACGCATTTGCGAAGGTTGCTGCTTGGGTTTGCTATTTTTTATTAGCAGAAAGGATGGAGCCTTAACGCTAGCTGTTCTTGTCTGTGCGTGTAGCTATTGCCTTTTGAATTTCCTTTGACTGGTTGCATACTGATGATCCACCTGAATTTTCGTTGGTTGTTCTAAATGATGAAATTCGTTCGTTTAGATTGTCTATCAAATTGATATGACCATGGTCCTGTTTTGTTTGTGTGAAACCTATATTGGGTTAGTATGCTCATGAAAAATGTGCTGATATCAAGCTAAAGATAGCATAAGATAAAAACTAGAAACTTTTTGTGCTGTTGTTGTTGTTTAGTGGTTGTCGTTCAACCTTCTAAGGTCCCGTTGCTCTGTTGTAATATGAGTTTTTTTAAAAAAACAAATATATAATCAGCAGCTGTCTGCCTATTATTATCTCGTTCAAATATAATAATAATATAAACTCGATCATGTGGTGATGGTTTCAAGACGAGTCAAAGTTCTCTGGTCATGTGTACTATATGCAATGTAAATAAAACAATAGGCACACACCCAACTGACCCCTCTTCTAATGCTGCTTGTTTTATTTTCAGAGACAACATCTCATTATAAGCTGTGTATTATGCTGTAATGTTGTGGAATCCAAGACATTTTTCTGTGAATACTGTTTGTGACGCACTTCGACTTATGGCTGGTTTGTAAAACCCATCCAATGACTTTGCAAGCACATTATTTGATTGTTTCTTACCTCCATGTTCAGATGTCGGGACCTAATAAAGCTCCATTTAGTGGAGTGTCTGAGGATTTGAAAGGAAGAGCAGCTTGCTACAAACAGGACTGGAACAATGGATTTCGTTCTGGTTTAAGGTTTGCACAACACCATGTTGCAATTGCTTGATATCTCATCATAACATAGCCTGCTGTGTTCACTGTGCACATGGATTCTGTTGTCAGGATATTGGCACCTACGCTGTACATATTCTTCGCATCTGCAGTTCCTGTTATAGCCTTTGGGGAGCAATTGAGCAAAGATACAGGTTGGTTGTCCTGCTCTCATCATCAGGATGAATATTTGATCTGAGGACTGAGGTTACTCTCATGGCAGACTGCACTTTCCTTCTATCCCTCTCTCTCCTGCTCAGTAAAAAAGAAAAGGGGGAAATTTTCCCTAAAAAAAACGAAAAAGGGAACGATCATAACCATTTTAATGGCATATCAATTATTGTTTGAATCTGGGAATATGAAAAAAATAATAATAACAGTTTTCTCCATTGGTTGTAATTCACATCGTAGAATAGAATAATAGAATAATAAAAAAGTTAATCATAAATCCTTTTTCCTAGGTACAGTTTCTGACGATTAAACTGACATGTTTCAGATGGTACACTAACCACAGTTGAGACATTAGCATCAACTGCTATTTGTGGCATCCTACATTCAATAATAGGTGGACAACCACTATTGATCGTGGGAGTTGCAGAACCGACAATTATCATGTACACCTATATCTACAAGTTTGCTAAAAACCAGCCAAACCTGGGAGAAAAATTGTTTCTGCCATGGGCTGCCTGGTAATGGCTTAAAACTAGGATATATCCTGCATTAGTTCGTCAATCGCCCAATTAAAGGCTAATTGTATTTCCTTTTCATTGGGCATTTGACAGGGTTTGCATCTGGACAGCCGTTATGCTATTCCTCATGGCAACGTTTAACGTTGCAGCTATTCTAAACAGATTTACAAGGTTTGCAGGAGAACTTTTTGGAATGTTAATCACAGTTTTGTTCATGCAAGAGGCGATAAAGGTATGCAACTTACATCTGTTAAATCTGAATTGTTTACTGATTTAGTTTTTGTTGCTTATCGCATAATATGCCATAGGGGATGGTTGGTGAATTCAATGCCCCTGAGGGTAGCGACCGAAGTCAACCAGCATTCCAGTTCCAGTGGCTATATATTAATGGTCTGATTGGATTTATCTTTTCAATGGGTGTACTATATACTGCATTAGCCAGCAGGAGCGCAAGGTCATCGCTATACGGCACTGGTTTGTCATATGACACATATGTACTTTTGATTCCATTATGGTTTCAACACAATAATTACTAATGCATACCTGCAGGCTGGCAAAGGAGCTTAATTGCTGACTATGGTGTTCCACTGATGGTCATACTTTGGACAACATTGTCATATTCATTGCCAGGCAAGATCCCTTCAGGCGTCCCTAGGAGGCTCTTCACCCCACTTCCTTGGGAACCCAAGTCACTCCAGCATTGGACAGTAGCAAAAGTAATTAGGCAGTTTGTTACAATGACTTCAGGATCTAATTGCAGTTCTGCTTTTTATGGCTGTTACACATTTTTCATTGATGAACTTGCAGGATCTGTTTTCAGTCCCTCCAGTACATATATTCCTGGCTATTGTGCCTGCTGCGATGGTTGCAGGGCTCTATTTTTTTGACCACAGCGTAGCTTCACAGATGGCTCAGCAGAAGGAATTTAATTTGAAGAACCCATCAGCTTACCATTATGACATTTTGGTTCTGAGCTTGACAGTATGTCATGCTAATTTGTAGTTACTTCTTTGACATAACATCGTTTAAAATTAGGGATGTCACTTTAATAAAAAAAGTTTTGAATAGTTTACCAATGAATTCCCACTTCTTGTTGGAACTGGAAAAACATAAGAAATTAATGGTGGGACATAGTAGTTAAAAGTTGCATATGTGATAGTGTTTTTATGAACAAGCATGATACCAGACACTTTATTGATGTGTTTCTTGTTCTCATACGATGGAAATGTGGTGTAGACCTTGCTCTGTGGTCTTCTTGGCATTCCTCCATCTAATGGAGTACTCCCCCAGTCTCCCATGCATACAAGAAGCCTAGCAGTCCTCAAGAGGCAGGTTGGTGTTCACATGCATACCTGTGGTTTGTTATACAGTTAAATTTGCTCATCTGCCCTCTCTGGCTCTCTTTCATTTTAAATAGTTGCTTCGCAAAAAGATGGTACAAACTGCCAAGGAGGGCATGATGAATAATGCTTCCAGTTCCGAAGTTTATGACAAAATGCAAGATGTTTTCGTAAAAATGGACCATGGAGGCGACGTGAGTATTATATCCACCAAACATTTACACTATCACATGGCATGTTCTTCTCACTACTTTACTGAGGCTCTGATAGTTGTCGTGGTGGCTTGTCAAATGCACCCAATTATTTCAGATGATACTCCGTGGATGCTAGAGTTAGTTGAAGAATGTTCATAAAACTATAACGCCGACACATTTCTAGAGTCTGTAAAGGCTAACTGCATACTGTCCCTAAATTACAACATTGTTCCATTTTGTTTGGTGCCTCTATTTTCTTTTGCTTTCTCTTTTAGAGGTTTTCTATCTACTGTCTGAGATCATTCCCCTACTCATTGTTTCAGAAAATTGCTCAAGAAATCATCTTGATAATACTTATGTAAGAAACAAATAAAATAAAACATCATCCACTACCTGAAGGCGCTAAGAATTCCTCTGCAAAATTGTGCAGACTATTTCTGCTCACAACGAACTGAAGGAGTTGAAGGATGCAATTATTCCAGAAGGGGATGGAGCAGGGACAGTGCCTGAAGTATTTGATCCTGAAAAGCACGTGGATGCCTACTTGCCTGTTCGGGTGAACGAGCAGAGAGTAAGCAATCTGCTGCAGTCCCTGTTGATTGCTGGTTGCATCGGGATTACGCCGCTCATTCAGAGGATACCAACGTCAGTCCTCTGGGGCTACTTCGCCTATATGTCCATCGACAGCCTTCCTGGGAACCAGTTCTGGGAGAGGATACAGCTTCTTTTCATCACGCCTCAAAGGCGCTACAAGTAAGCCCATGTTAGCTGTACCTATGATGAAGAAAGCCCCTGTTTTGACCTAGGAAGCCACCAGGCCTCACAGTGATTACTTGTCTGTTTTGTTATAATAACTCTGGCAGGGTTCTTGAAGGAGCACATGCATCCTTCATGGAGTCGGTGCCTTTCAACACAATCTGTGCCTTCACACTCTTCCAGCTAATCTATCTGTTGATCGTCTTTGGGACGACATGGATACCAGTGGTAGGAATCCTCTTCCCGCTGCTCTTCTTCTTCCTCATTGTCATCAGGCAGCACTTGATCCCGAAATATTTCATCCCGAGCCACCTGAGGGAACTAGATGCAGCCGAGTACGAAGAACTCGATGGTTTTACGCCTGATCTGTCAGCGGTATGGAGTCCTGACCTACCTGGTTTTTTTTTTGTTTTAACAAAATTGCCCATTCACTTTCCTAGCATATATATTTATGCAACAAAGGCTGCTTCATCTGTGGATTGTTGTTATTAACATGTGTGCCTTCTTCTCACGCAGAATGAGGACGAGTCTGTTCGCAGCGGAGATGCTCAGAGTGGATATGCTTCTGAAGTACTGGAGGAATTCACGACTCACCGTGGAGAGCTGAAGCGCAGGAACTCTAGCTTCCGTGATGGGAGACTACTTCAGGTAACATTTCGCGCGAACAATCTGTAGTCCCACTGGTTTTCGTAGTATAAGGTTAATTAAAGGCCTCCCCTTGAACGTTGGAGCTGGAACTTGATATTGCTTTATTATTTTGGTTTCGCAGCTTAACTCTGTCAAGATGACGAGAGAGCTTTCTCGGGCTCCTTCTCGGTTTTTCCCAAGAATCACGGAAGAAGAATGCGGGGAGTAACCATTGTTTCTGAATCGGGACTCCAATTCAATTAAGCATGGGGGTGCGATGTCTCATGGCCTGATTGCTCACGAGATTATTTTTCTGAAGAAAATAAACTCATTTTAGGTAGAGATTATTTTCTGAAGCAAGTATCTCATTTTAGGTACTGACTTTGGGGCAAATACACGGGGATGGGCAGAGGAATGTAGCAGAACTGAACATGCTCAAGAGCAGGAAATTGTTTGTAAAAAAAAATGTAAAAGACAAAAAAAGAAATGCTCCAATTTACTATACTAGAACATCAGGCGCGCTTTGCGGCGCCCTGTCATGAATATTATTTAGCGTGCATCATATCTATATGCTTGAAACTATAGCCCTCGCATCTGCCATCTCTGATTTCCAGCTATATTAAGCAATGTAATTGTATTATAAAGCTTCAGCCAAGAGACCAACGGAGGTCATTTTGAGATGTTTACCAGACAGCATTCGTTGGGTTGATTCATGTAGAGGTACAGCGTGAAAAAAATGTAAAACTGTATCAGCACTCGTTGATTTTTGCAGCACCTTGATTCAAGGATGCAGTAGTTGCAGATGGAAGACAGGAAATTACAAAAAAAAGAAAAAGGAAATTATATCCTTTATATGAAGATAGTATAATATAATCAACAAAATCAGATTAAATAACATGCTCAGATAGTCATAAATGGCAGTCCATAATAACGGCCCTTAACGTGTTCTAGCCATAATGACAGTCCACAACTAAAACATACATACACGACTGGGTAATCTGATCTATCATCTGCCTGCTTGAACCAATATATGTAAGACAATTACAAGACCATAAAATGTTGCTTCACATGAGGAGAAATGTTGGGGAAGCCAAAAGTCACCCAAAATAATTTTTTAAACACTAGACGACAAATGCTAAGCAGAGGTCGATCATACACAAACTGGCTGCAACTGATAGAACACTTATACAGCCTCCAGTTGTTAGCCTATCCTGATGCTCAGTACCAGGGCCCACGTGTTTGGGGCAAATAAAAAAAATAAAAGGTATATAGAATGTGCAGCTTGTATCATCTCGAGGTCACAGAAGCACAAATATAACCGAAACAGTTTTTACTGCTGTTTTCAAGCATTTCAAAGTGCAATTAATCTCATAAGTCACATTTGCTAAAACCAGATCCCAACTATTCCATGGGCGTGGGCTACACAAAAGCCATGATCTGCATGAGGAAACCACGGTCCCATCACAGACGATCAACCTACAAATTAAGGCTCTTGTCAAAAAAAACCTACAAATTAAGGCAAGGCAATAATTCATGAATCTAAAAAATGTCATATGAAAATAGTTGACATATTAGTGAACTATGGCATGTCCTATGGGGAAGCAAGGTTAAACGACAGAATGTTTTTTTTTCCTTATTTGAAAATCAGACAGAGTTGTTGCAATGATAACTACTATATATATTATACAAAAACAAACGACAGGAAATGGGTTTCATTACTTTAATTTGGTAGAAAAATGCTTATGTCATGGATTACTACTTCCCTACATCATAACGAACCCAATAGGATTCTAACCAATATCAGAAGGCTTGGCCCTCTCGTGGAGGCGATGAAGACCCTCAATCTTAACCAATTACACAATGACAACTTACTTGTCACATATCTAGTTTACTAATCATGTATATGCCTGCTGATTGCCTGATTACATACTTCTATAATTCATATATAATCTACTTTACAAACATAGATAGCATGAGACTGATTGGTAGGATACTGTATTATATAATTCAATCTAACGTGAATGAGACATGCATGAGACTGACAAAAAATAATATAAGTATGTAATTCTTGAGAACTCACATCCATTAGGCAAACCACTGGAGGATTAGGGCAGGCTAACACATTGTGTTACTTGCCACCATGAAAATTCATTGCCACCTAAGTCAGGAAGTATGAGATCTGAAATATGGAAAAGTGTTCTCAGAACAAATGAAAACCTAGACTTCAGTGTGAATGTTGAATGGGTTAAGCCCATATAGGAACAAATAGTTGTGGCTTCAATGTGAATGCTGAATTAAGCCCCTACAGAAACAACGGAGACGCTTCTGCCTTGTCGAGAAGGCACACTTCTCTTCTCAATACAGTGCGGCAAAGCATGTAATCAGGTATTATTATGAACAAAATTCAATAAAATGCAACGATGGTTGTACAAACATTTACCTCTCTAAAAGGAAGCAACGCACTGTGACACTAAAATAAATCAAGTCGTGATCTAGCTTATCGTCCTTCTCCTTGGACGCTACATGAACGGTACCCGTTCAAGTTTTACAGAAAGGAAGACATCCAATGGGTGAAGCTTATCTGGAGCAAGTATTATCCAAATTCCATTCCACATCTTGCTAGAGAGAAGGGTTCCTTTTGGTGGAAAGATATTCTCAGGCTTAATGTTCAGTTCAGAGGTGTTGCCTTCTGCTGTCCTAACAAAGGGGATACAACTAGCTTTTGGGATGACCTCATTAATGGAAACTTACATGTGAATACTTACCCCAGGCTCCTAGAATTTGCAAAGGACCCGAAGATCTCCCTCTGGAAACTTAGATGCTCAAACAACCTGATTGACTGCTTTAGGATCCCCATGAACAGGCAAGCATATAATGAGCTCCTAGATCTGCAAGCTAAATTATCACAAATGCCTCCTGCTGAAGTTGATGGTAAGGATAAATGGGTTTTTATTTGGGGCCATTAGAGGTATTCTTCTTCCAAGTTTTATCAACATCAGTTCAGAGCTTTGCAACCTCACAAATTAGTTATCTGGATATGAAAGACTAAATGTGCGCCCATGATCAAGTTTTTTGCCTGGCTGTTGCTAAATGACAGACTCAACACCCGAAACATCTTAAGAAGAAGAAATAAGTTCCTTGAGAAAGGCTATGATTGTGCCTTGTGTCAGAATGGTCCAGAGGAAACGTCTGATCACCTATTCTTTGAATGTCCCTCTGCTATGTGTAGATGGTTTGCTCTTGGAATTATCTGGGATGATAATTCTAACATCCACCAGAAGATTTACATAGCCAAACAGTCATTTACGTAGCCTTTCTTCATGGAAATCTTTCTTATTGGTTCCTAGTGTCTCTGGAATGAGAGGAATAATTTCATCTTCAACAACAAAAATCTGTGTCTTGGATCATGGAAGGCGTCTTTCAAAGCAGTAGTCAGGGATCATTTGATCAGAATTGTAAGGAAAATGGACCTCGACCCATTTGACTTCTGGATTTTGGTGTTTGATGATCAACATAACCATATTGGATTAATGTGTTTGCAAGTGTTTGTTTTATAGTCCGATAGGGTGCAAATGTGACTTGGACGAAGGCAATGTGATCAACACCTCAAGGAAGACATTTGAAGCTCATTAGAAGACTCTCAAGATCAAACAAAGTCCAAGACACAAAGATGGTGTTGTGAATGACAACGAGGAAACGAGGAAGAACACAAGATCAAATCACAGAGAGACACGAGATTTAACGTGGAAAACCCTCCAATACGGAAGGTAAAAAAACCACGAGCGTCAGCCAACAAACACTCCTCACTATAATCAAGAGTCGGGTTACAACGTCGTATGGCGGCTTACAAGTGAATCAATCAAGGTGAAATCCTAATGACGGCCAATATAATGACCAACTGAATTTGGAACATATATATAACAAACTCCACCTTGCGACAAATTCATCTTGTAGCATCAATCAACACCTTTATCCTGAACATAGCAAAAGAAAATATTTCTGGCGCCAAAAAACCTCTTGGGCTAATCAATTAAGCCAACTAAGCTTGAGCAAAGCTCAAACTTAGCAACAGGAATCGGCTTTGTCATCATATCAACAGGATTATCATGAGTACTAATCTTGCATACCTTTAGCTTACCTTCCTCGATTACATCACGAACAAAATGATACTTGATGTCAATATGTTTTGTCCTCTCATAAAATATCTGATCTTTGGTGAGGTAAATGGCACTTTGACTGTCACAATGCAAATTAATGCAAGAATCAACTCCACACAGGTCAGCGTACAAACCTTTCAGCCAAATTAATTCCTTGCACGCTTCAGAAACAGCCATGTACTCTGCTTCAGTAGTAGACAAAGCAACAACAGACTGCAAAGTAGTCTTCCAACTCATAGCACAAACAGTGAACACATAACCTATGAGAGATCTCATCCTGTCCAAATCAGCAGCATAATCTGAATCCATATAACCCATAAGTCTCTAATCAGTCCTTCCAAACTTCAAACAGGAATCTGTTGTGCCTCTGAGGTACCCGAAAATCCACTGAACTGGCCTCCAATGTTCTTTACCAGGATTAGACATGTATCTACTAACCAAACTCATAGCATAAGCTAAATCTGGGCGAGAGCAAACCATGGCATACATCAAAGACCCAACAACACTAGAATAAGGAACTTTTGACATGTGTTCAATATCTTCGCTCCGGCCCAAGCCTCCGGCGACGGGCCTCCGCTTCGCTCCGTCAGAAGTCGGCCAATATAATGACCAACTGAATTTAGAACATATATATAACAGATGGAACCAAGTCGGGCGCAAAGAACAAATGAAAGGCGGGAAAAAGAAGTGACCGGACGCTGCTCACGCAGGGACCGGACGCTGGCCTGGATGCATCCGGTCAGTAACTCTAGCCGACAGCGCCATGTTTGTGTGACCGGACGCTGTGTTAGTTGCGATCGGACGCACCGATGCAACTGTTCCTCAGCGCGACTGTTGACACTGGTTATCTATCAAAATTAAAGGATAAATAAATATAAAAAGGGCATGAATTCAATCACCAATAAAGGTTTAGGGTTTTAATTGACAATATTCCACGAGTTTTGGTGGATTATGATTCTACAGGGACTAAACAGGAAAACTGCATTGATTATTTCTCCTAGAAGGAAATCGACGGAAGATTACGGAACTGGCACGTCAGGAATACTCCAGAAGGACCTAGAGGACACCATGAGGCGGGACACCCCGAGAGGCCGCCAGGTGGGACCAACTGGTCCCATCCTATGACCGGTCGGTCACCCCCTGGACTCGATGGCCTCCGCCTTCTGGAACCTTCTTCCACCGCCTCCTAGGATGCATCTCCACTGTCCCTGAAGTCGGTTTGATCTAACGGCCGCAGTTGATCCATCAGGGCTATATATACAGGCCCCCAGGCCCCAAGGAAGAACAAGTCTCTCTTCAAAAAAGTCTATGCCTCATTCAGAAACACTAGAAGAAGACTTCAAGAGCCAGCTTTCAAGTAGAAGACTAGTTACCCCTCTAGTTTAGGTTTAGAACCTAGTCTTATACTAGAACTAGAAGAGAGATAGAGAGAGGAAGAGGTCAAGAAGGAGCTCCGGCCTGTCGGATCAACTTCTTCATCTTGTACCTGCGGATTTAAGTTCATCTTCAACTTGCTTCAGCGATCGATTGTTTCGGTAATCAACGTCTATATTTAAGTTTGAGCCATTGTTCTTATTATTATTCTTAAGGTTTATGACTCTCTTTTGAGTACTTTAAGTCTAGTCAGTTAGAGTAGTTGGATAGTGTAAGCGTGGAGCTTAGACTTGATACCTCATAAATGCCTCCTATAACGCCGGTAGTAGTGGTTGTTCGCAAGGGTGACTCTTATAGCCTTGTTGATTCTTCTATAGTCCACTTACCCGTGTGTAGGCTCGGTAGGATTATACATTTGCATAAAAGACTCATACTCTGTTTGTGACCTTTTATGACAACTTCCCCACTAAGAATAATATAAACATATCACTCTTAAATTGGAATTAGACAGCCTTAGTGATCCCCTCTATACTTCTAGATTCTCCGTCCTTGTTAGCTACTCAGGGGTTAGACTTTAAGACTTAACACTATCTGTTCCTTTGGGTTCGATATTAAAACTGAGTTACTTCGGTGAAGTGCCACATCTGTAGATTTTATCTATGCGCTTGTGGATAAAGTAGAGTGTGCGTTAGTTTATACCAACAAGCATTTCTGGCGCCGTTGCCGAGGAACGGTAGATCATCTTAAGTCTTAGTTTGACCTTGTATTATACTTTTATCTTTTTCTTTTTTGTCCCAGTATTTTCATTATTTTTGTGTTCATTCTTATGAATGTTGTTTTTGAATTCCACTCTTATCGATCACTACCCATGAGCGCAAGCTATAACCAGTAGAATCCTTACACCCTATCATAACATCTGGTTATTAGCTACGCCTACCTTTCCGCTGCACTTCCTTCTGTAATGAGCATAGAAATATAATTATGAAATTATTCCTTCGGGTATTCTTGTCACTAACCTTTTCAGGTCTAGAGCAGAAAAGAACGAAGGAACAACAAACACAAGATATGCCCAACTAATCACCATGTAACATTGAATTACATTCATCCAATCTTGATTTGCAAAATCCAAGCTTGGGAAATAGACTTTCTAAGAGCATCTCTTGTCGTGTTGCTATGTTGGTTATCCCTACCTTTAAGATATGCTCATATACTAATCATGCTCTTTCATCACCATCTGAATAAATCTCTATAATACTTTCATGCCACCCTCATTCGCTATATTATATGTTTAGGTTTGGAGTACTTTCATACATCTCTTAAATTAAGCATGGTGCCTAGTTTAGGATTGGTGATCTTGCTTTCAAAGGCTTTTAATTTAAGCAATTAAGTTAAAATGCCTTCCTAGATCAAATTAGACATGGTGTCTAGGTTGATTTTTGAGCCGATAGTATGCTATAGTGGATGCTGGATATTTTGTTGGACTAACCCCTGTAGGAAAACTTTCAATATCAATTTGGGAAAGTCCAGGAGATGAACTCACACTGGAGATGAAGCAAGGCGTACAATGAACTTCAACAACTCTTGCACAATGAAGACTCAACTCATTCATCATGGCTGAAAGAACTGTGAGTATCAAAGTTTATTTATTTTGTCTTCTACTGCAAGTTATCTTTTGCCTTGAATCATGTTAAAGTGCAGCCAACACATAAAATACTAGTCTATGCTAAAATAATCCTAAAACATCTTTTTATTAGCATAGATGCAAAATACATAAGTTGTGGATAATAACCCATACTTCAAATTCTTGTGATCCTTCGGGTATATTTCCACTAACATTACGTAGGAGAGAGATTTTGTTCATCCATGGTTTGGTCTGAATATTGAAGATCCAAAACTCAAACCATAGACACACAAACTTACTCTCAGATCATGAATGTTGCTGGCAATAGCTTAGCTTTGAGTCTTGCTTGGGCACTGATGACAAACAGGATGCAACTTACCTCATATGAGACAACTTATGCCTGCAACCATCATTGCCCAAGACATCAAGACAAGAAGTGGGAAGTTATCCTCTTTTCTAATCAAGAGCTAGCTTGGGAGATAAGATGGTACCACTACAACAATAACAAGATCTACAAATCCAACACATGAACATGTTGTTTGGGAATCCATCTGCATCACAAGCCAGCCTGAGAGAGAATTCTGTTGTCTAGATGTGTTTTACAATCAAAGGAAGGAAGGAGAAACCCAACTTCAAACATATTGATCTTCTACTCACCACTTTGATCAATACAAACCACTAGATGTTGTCCCAGTCGAGAAGGAGAATATGATCCACTACACATTCTTGAAAGATCGTTCTTGAACACCATCAATGTTATCATCTTTGCCGGACCTGGAGAAGTCAACTTTTGGATCTTTCGCTGCATCTTCAACATCTACATCACTTATGAGCAGCCAAAGAGAACCAAGAGAAGACGTCGAAGGGAGAACCAACTGCCAAGAATTGAGGAGGGCATCATGAAGGATGAAGTCACTGCACCACAAGAGTTAGAAGATGGAGAGATAGTACCTGAGCCAGCAAATCAAGAAGAACAGCCGATAAGATCTCCATCATCTAGACATTGTTGAGAGGACAAGTCTCAGTTGTGACATTACAAGACAAAAGACTCTCATGGAGGCACTCGAGTAGCAGCTCTAAATTCAAGTCTCTTGCTAACCCAATGATTAAAGGAAAACAAGAAAGGTTGACAAGAGAAGAATGCGGAACTGTCCCTACATCCTCATAATACAGAATTAATACAAGAAAGAGAAAGGATCCTAGTCAGCATACTCGAGGAACAATGCGCCTTCACTGATAAGTCAACACAAGAGAAGGAAGGTCGATACCTCTAAAGATGATTCCACTGTGATCTTCCTCCTCTCAAGCACAATGTGAGACAAGCAAGAGAAGAAAAGCCAGCTAGACAAGAGAAGCTTCCACAAGGTGGTTCGACACATCACTCTTCAATCACAAAGTAACATTTCAAGATAAGTAACCATCACTTTAAAAGCTTCTTCTTGATTCTAGTATAAACATAAATAAAGAACAAAACATGTTTAAGTTGCACCTCACTTGATCCAACCTAATCAACTTAACATGTTTAGTCCTTTGATCTTAGCTTTACTCTCTTAATCTCACTGTCTTAACTAAATGAGCTAAAATATTGTGCATCTAACCTTTGGAAGATGATATATCTCAATCATGAAACGATTGACACTTTATGCATAGATTATCCTTCCTTGGGTTAAGTAATTTGATCTGTTCAATATTTTAAGATGCTCATCCTCTGATCC
Organism: Coix lacryma-jobi var. lacryma-jobi; assembly: GCA_009763385.1. NCBI lineage: Eukaryota > Viridiplantae > Streptophyta > Magnoliopsida > Poales > Poaceae > Coix > Coix lacryma-jobi. The sequence continues at coordinate 142,768,729 of CM019826.1, forward strand.
TATCACTCATGTTAAGATTGAATAGAACACATAAACAACAGGTTTGTCTTGTGCAATGTGCCTAAGGTTAGAGGGGAATAAATAAAACATTTGGTTCTATTGGTGTTTTTCCACCAACAGAGCCCGTGCACTTGATCTCTACCTTGTCTTTATGGCAGGACACACTCTTGAGCAAAACATGGAGAAGTCACTCCCAAATTCTACAGAGTGAAGGTCCTAGATCTACAAGAACATGCACACTGAGCAAGATGTTGCCAGCGTCCACAATTAACGCTTCACTTCAAACTACTGGACGAACAAATGACATGAGTGACACCATATCAAGAGGCATAAACAAGAAGGAATGATGGAAGACGTCGTAGTCAGAATTAGAGGTCATGAAGTCCCCACAGACTTCTTGATGAGAAGACGATGATATCCACCTCATCCTAGGAAGACCATTCCTCTACGCTACAAGTACAATCATTTACAAGAGGAAATCCATTTTCACTTTCCTGGAGAAAAGGCACGATGCAACTTCATCAACTAAATACCTAATGAAGCACCCAAGAAGAATAGAAGTGAAAGACGACGCTCTCAATGCCAAAGAAGACAAGCTATCGAGAATAGAGAGGCCAATCATGAAGAAGAAGCTATCGACACTGTCCCAGAAAAGAAAGGAGAGAACCCTCAAGACAGTGAACCACATGAAGTGAAGACTCAGACCAAGAAAGTATGAGTGAAAATGTCTGCATTTAAGAGGTACAATCAATAACAACTTTCCAAACGTCTGACATACCTTGGGAGGTCTGAACCAAGGGAAGGTCCGGTTCGTTGGACCTAAATATCCGAACCTTCGCCAAAAGGTAAAAATCGGTAGTTATCTTTATATTTACTTTGTTGTATATTTGTGGGGATATAGACCCCAGGGTACCACACAATGGTACATGGGCCTCACCACTAGGGGTCGTCCGGCCCACATGATGAAGACGTGCGGCGCACGACTTGCACCGCACGACAGTTGTAATCTAGATATAGTACCAACTCAGATACTTAACATGTAACTCTGTCCCTTCGGAATATATAAGGAGGGGCAAGGGTCCTCCGAGAGGACACGCGGACAACAGGTCACCTAGGTCACAGGTCATAAGCCACAAACCAGATCCAATCAATACAACTCGACGCAGAACGTAGGGTATTACGCTAACCAAGCGGCCCCAACTTGGATAAACCTCTGTGTTCATCTAGTTTTGCCTTGTGTCAACGTCTGGGTCGTCGTCTTGCGCACCTTTCCCTCTAATCTACCACCTTGGGCATACCCCTAGGTGGGCTATCGACTATATTTCGTCGACAGTGGCGCCCACCGTGGGGCATGTGCGTACGAACGCCATGACAACTTAGATGGTTTTCTTCCTCGTTTCCACGACTCTTCCGGAGGCTTCACGTTCGTCGTCGGGTCGTTCTCCTGGACCACCGACGCCGACGGCACCGCCAGGGGCGTGGAGGCGGTGCAGGCTTTCCCTATGCTGAACGGATCTGCTTCCACCACTTCAGCATCGGCGAGACCAGCCTCGACATATCTTCGAGGTCATTTTCCCCGGTGCTCCCACCACGCTTCCCTGCTACCAAGGGAGGCGCACCGACAACTCCGATCTGATTGAATCCATCGATCGGGTCACGGCGGGCATCACCGACACTCTCGCTCTCGTAGATCTGATCAGAGATCGATCTCCTGAGCACAACGTCGCCCGTACCTCTCGCTCTGACCTCCAACTGTGTCGCAATGATGATCATCGTAATAATCGGTGCTATGATGACCACGACCGAGAGGAAAGATCGAGGGCTAGACAACTCCATCACCATTGACAAGAAGATATCGTTGGCTCGGCTAATCGACTACGACGAGGATTACGAGAAGCTACTCGACGACCCGTGCCCTACGCTCGCTCTGATCATCTATGATCCAGAAGCGAGCCATCACGTCATCGTCAAGCCAAAGACGAGCCACTGTCGAGCCACTAACGAGCCATCAACGAGCCATCGACGAGCCACCGTCGAGCCATCAACGAGCCATCGTCGAGCCATCGATGAGCCACAAGCGAGCCATCACGTCGTCATCATCGTCTCACTGCCATCCTCGTCGACCGCTCGTTGTCGACTCATCGTCGCCCTCGACGCCTCTCGTCTCCTGCTCCGCCCGGATGGCAATCAAGCTAAGTATTATTTTTCACATTAATCGAATATTCCTTCGATCGTCATATATCTCTAGATATCATCGTGTGCCTCCGTGGTCACATTATTCTTTACAACGGCTCTTTGTTATTTTTCACCATATATACCATCCTGAGGATGACATATGTGTTTTCCCGAGCAGCCACGTTTACACTCGTGCTTTCTAGAGACGGCCCTGTCTCTGGCTCCTCCCTACACGTGAATGCAGCTCCGCGCTCTGTGTTACGGGTGGTCGGCAGCGGCTCCTCGGTGACGTTGGTCCTCTTACGCGTGCCTGGACTCCGCGCCTCACGCTCCTGAGTTATCAGTTAGCCGGGGCTGGTGACTCAGTTACAAACAAACTGCTCGGGGAATTTTATTTAATGCTGAGCGTTAAATCCAGCTAATTGACCGCTGAGCGGCATATGTTATTTCTTTACTGCTGATGTTTTCTCCATATTTAATTTGTATGTCATGTACTACCAGTCTCTATGTTTATTTTACAGGAACCATGTTCGGTCTGTGAGCTAATTATTTACGCTCGGGGACTGGACCAGTCATGATGGACGACAAGATCATCGTTTAGGACCACCTGGCGCTCGGACTTCGTCGCCGACCAGCTGGTCGCTTTGCTCGGTGCTCACCACCTGGCGCTCGAACTTCATTGCCGACCAGCTTGTCGCTTCGCTCGGTACCCACCGCCTGGCGCTCGGACTTCGTCGCCGACCAGCTGGTCGTACTCTTCGACGCTCATCGACGGCTACACCGAGAGCTCACCAGCTGAGCTGGGGATTCCTCGGTGCTCGGGTTCGTCGACCACTTGGTAGCTTTGCTCGGAGCTCACCACCTGGCGCTCGGACTTCGTCATCGACCAGCTGGTCGCTTCGCTCGGTGCTCATCGTCTGGCGCTCGGACTTCGTCGCCGACCAGCTGGCCGTACTCTTCGACGCTCATCGATGGCTACACCGAGAGCTCACCAGTTGACCTGGGGACTCCTCGGTGCTCGGGTTCTTCACGCCAACATCGTCAGCAGCGCTGGTCGGATCGCTCGGTGCTCACCGCCTAGCGCTCAGACTTCATCGCCGACCAGCTAGCCAGACTCCTAGACGTTCATTGACGACTACACCGAGCGTCACCAGCTAACCTGGGGACGGCTCGGTGCTCAGACTCGTCGTTCGGCAATCTGCTCAAACGACATACTGCTTTCGTCATAGTGGTTTTACCTTTTTTATAAGCCTGCTACAAGATTTATTCTTCATCTTCTAGCAGCCTTGGGGACTACCATGTATACATGGTGCTCGTCCGCGCATGTATATAAGTCTGATTATTTTCAAGACCCTGACACCACGTGACCGAGTCACCTACTGTCAGGCTCGGGGACTAGCTGTGGGGATATAGACCCCAGGGTACCACACAATGGTACATGGGCCTCACCATTAGGGGTCGTCCGGCCCACATGATGAAGACGTGCGGCGCACAATATGCACCGCACGACAGTTGTAATCTAGATATAGTACCAACTCAGATACTTAACATGTAACTTTGTCCCTTCGGAATATATAAGGAGGGGCAGGGGTCCTCCGAGAGGACATGCGGACAACAGGTCACCTAGGTCACAGGTCATAAGCCACAAACCAGATCCAATCAATACAACTCGACGCAGGACGTAGGGTATTACGCTAACCAAGCGGCCTGAACCTAGATGAACCTCTGTGTTCATCTAGTTTTGTCTTGCGTCAACGTCTGGGTCGTCATCTTGCGCACATTTCCCTCTAATCTACCACCTTGGGCATACCCCTAGGTGGGCTATCGACTATATTTCGTCGACAATATTTCTCATATTTAATTCATAATCATTTCTTATATCATTATATTTAATTCACAAACATTTTAATTAGAAAACAAAATAAAAAAATATTTTACTGCATCATAAATCATGAAGCCCCATGTGAATAATTCTATGGTGTGTAAAAACCCACAGGAATATTCACCGTGGTGGCATAACAAAAAAATATAATAATAAAAATAAATATGCATACATTCATCCTGTTGTATTTTTTCTCTTGCATCATAAAAATATAAAAATATAAAAATATTGAGAAAGAGATCTTACTGAAATTCTAGACAACTAAGGCTTGAGTGGCCAACCGCTAATGTTTAATCTTTATCATCTACGTCAACATTCAGCTTGGAGGAAGGCATCCTCATGTATCCACGTAAGTATCTTTATCCTCTTAAGTTTTTCATTCTATAAACAAATTCAAAAAAAATGTGAGCACATGAAGGCTCACCCCTAAAAAGAAAAGAACAAAAATATGTGAGCACATGAAGGCTCGCCATTAATTAAAAAAGAAAAAAAAATGTGAGCACATGAAGGCTCACCATTAATTAAAAAATAGACAAAAATATATGGGCACATGAAGGCTCAACGCTATTAAGGGAACCAGCTTGGGGGAGACGCACCCCCGTTATCTTCGCAATTCAGGTATGTCTTTATTATTACTACTACTACCACTATTATTATTAGCTTTTATCTTAAAGTGTGTTAGATTAAAAAAATAAAATAGTGTGTTTTAAGAAGTTGATGACTAAAAGAGAACCCTCTCTCTCTAATCTTTTGCATGGAAATGATGAATAGTTGCTCTATCTAATTTCTTTCAAGTACCTAGTCTTCAAAGCATGAGTTCTCCTAATTAATAATGATGCCTTAAAATAAAATTAAATGCATGGTTGGCAAATACTTAATCTAAGTGAAAGCCCTAGTTTGGTTTTGGTTAATTGATGAAACCTATTTGGTCTAATCCTATTGCTAAGAATGTGTGTAGCTTATGAGGAAGGATTACGACCAAGCCAAGTGGTGGAGCTAGCTAGACGACAACCATGGAAGATGGTGTTGGCCATATGCAACTCAAGTGATCAAGTGCTCTACCCTTGATGAATTGCAAGAAGAAGAGAAGAGATGAAGCAAAGAGGCCCGAAGGCAAAGGTATAACCTATAGGGCTCTTTGTTTTGGTGATCAAGACACTTAGCGAGTGTGATCACATTTAGGATACATAGTCGTACTATTAAGAGGAGATTATTCACGGCTTATGCGGTGTTCAAGTGCCACTAGGTGTTCTCTAACATATCGATGCTATAGACCTAGTGAGTGACTAACAAAACCCTTGGAAAATACTTTGAAAAATGCTAACACACGTGCACAAGTGTTAAAACACTTTGGTGTTGGCACATGGGAGCAAGGGTAGAAGTTAGAGATGAAAAGATGTCAAGTTAGGGGCATCGGACGCTGGCGTCGGCAGCATCGGACGCTGGCCGAGCGTCCGATGGCAAACCCTAACTGCTGTCAGAAGTCGAGGTAGCATCGGACGCTGGCAACGGACGCAGGCGAAACACTGTTGCAGAGTCCGATGGTCATGTCGTGGTGCGAGCTAGTTTTCCAGGGAGCATCGGACGCTGGCCTGCGTCCGATGCAGGACCATCGGACGCGTCCGATGCGTTTTGGCCCTCTTTGGAACCTCTCTGCATGGTCATCGGACGCTGGGGTTGAGAGTCCGATGTGATAGTGCCGGAGCGTCCGGTGTGACGCAGATAAGTGCTGAATTGAGCAGAGGCATCGGAGCGTCCGATGCTAGGCATCAGCGCGTCCGATGCCACTTTAACCAGCGCGGGAAAGAATGTGACCGTTGGGATCTAACGGGCTGAATTCATAGCAGAGGGACACGTGGTGCTCATCGGAGCATCGGACGCTGAGGGAGCGTCCGATGACCCCGACACCGGCGCGTCCGATGCGTCTGTTTCGAGCCCAACGGCTAGGCCGTTTTGTGTGGCCTATTTAAGAGGCTTGGCCGGCTTGCTAGGGGTCTCTCGCACATTTTGATTCCTAAGCATTCTAGTGAGCCTTGGCAAGCCTCCCAACTCATCTACCAAGTTGATTTGATCAAACCAAGTGAGATTGAGTGATCTAGTGCGTGATTTGAAAGAGTTCAATCTAGTGGCACTAGTTCTTCGCATCGGCATTGAGTTTTCTTGTTACTCTTGGCATTTGCCGGTGCCTAGACGGCTTGGAGGTGTTTGAGGTGGTTTTGGCAAGAGAAGGAGATTGTTCTTAGCCACCACCGATCGAGATTGTGAGAGGTTTTGGAGCCTCACCTTGCCGGAGCGGCAAGAGGCATCCTTAGTGGATTGCTCGTGTCATTGAGCTACCTCACTAGTGGTAGATTCTTGTGGCGCTCTTTGTGAGCTTGGCTTTGCGCCGATTAGCCACCGAGTCACCTAGTGTTGGTCGACACAACGGGGAGTAGCGTGCCGGCAAGCACGTGAACCTCGGGATAAATCTTTGTCTCCCGAGTGCTTATTGTGATTGTGTCCCCTCTTGATGATTGGTCTCCATCTACACATTCTTGGTGATTGGCTCTCTTAAGTGGATTTCACCGGTGATTGGCTCTCCTCTCGGCGATCCCGAAGGCTCGGTGAAACCCCCTCTATCTTGCTCATTTACTTTGTGTATTTACGTTGAACCACTTCATTTGTGTAGATATCATTTCTTGTTGTATATCTTTTGTCATATACCATTGTGTAGCTAGTTGTGATTAGCTCGCTTAGTTTGTCTATTGCACATACTTGTCTCATATACATTTTTGTATATCTTACTTGTGCTAGAGCTATATTGTTTTATTCCGCATTTGTTACTAGCTCTAGTTGATTGTGTGACATAGAAATATTAGGTAGAATTGTTGGATAGGTGGCTTGCAACACACTATTAGGCTAGCGCAAAAAGCTTCGCTATTTGTTATACTAATAGCGTTTGCCTAAGTAATTTTTGTAGATTTTTAATTAGGCTATTCACCCCTCCTCTAGCCAATTTGGACCTTTCACTAAGGTCTAGGTAATTGGGATATGACATGTGATGATCTGAGCTGCTATTATCTTGTTCTAAACAACACTAAAGTTCTGGAGATTTCTAAATATAAACATGACTAATAATTGCATTGAGTTAAATTAAGCTTTGTGACCCTATGAGTAGTTTATCATGCCATTGAATTGAGATCACTTACACATTTCATCCATCTTCTGCATAAATGCTCATAATTATCTATTGCTACCCTCTCAGAAGTTTGTTAGAAGCATGTGGCTATTAAAAAAAGAAGAAGAAAGAAAAAAGAGAAAGATCCGAGAAAATAAAAAGGGACAAGTGTCTGAAACCTCAAAAAAAGATAGATCCCGAGGATATAAAAAGGGACAAGTGTCCGGAACCTCGAAAAAATATATATATCAGAAAAAATGGGCACGTGCCCGTCAGTAGAATTAGACTAATAGCCCTATGTCTCTGATAAACAGAAGAGAGTGAATATATTCAAAAGAGCATCCGACTCCATTTTTCCATACACATGCACTTCTTTATTCAATGGTTGGTTGACTTTCTCTTTGGATCCATTGTTTAATTTGACAACATATGTATTAAAGCTATTACAAATAATAATTAACACTCCGGAATAAAGGTGAAGTGAAGGAACTAGAGACATAGTGCTTGATTTGATCGTTCAATCTTTCAATTACTCAAGATCCAAGGTATAAGTAATAAGATCCATGAAGAACAACATAATATATTTTGGAGAATTTTTGCTTAACAGCAGGTATACTTATTGAAAGTGAAGATATTGTAGCAACTCCTGATCCATTGTTAATTTTTGGTTTTGCTAAGGGACTAGCAAAGGGTAAGCTTGGGGGAGTTGTTGACACTGGTTATCTATCAAAATTAAAGGATAAATAAATATGAAAAGGGCATGAATTCAATCACCAATAAAGGTTTAGGGTTTTAATTGATAATATTCCACGAGTTTTGGTGAATTGTGATTCTGCAGGGACTAAACAGGAAGACCAGCACTGATTACTTCTCCTAGAAGGAAACCGACGGAAGATTACGGAACCGGCACGTCAGGAATACTCTAGAAGGACCTAGAGGACACCACGAGGCGAGACACCCCGAGAGACCGCCAGGTGGGACCGACCGGTCCCACCCTATGACCGGTCGGTCACCCCCTGGGCCCGATGGCCTTCGCCTTCCGAAACCTTCTTCCACCGCCTCCTAGGATGCATCTCCACCGTCCCTGAAGTCGGTTTGATCTAACGGTCGCGGTTGATCCCTCAGGACTATATATACAGGCCCCCAGGCCCCAGCGAAGAACAAGTCTCTCTTCAGAAAAGTCTACGTCTCATTCAGAAACCCTAGAAGAAGACTTCAAGAGCCAGCTTTCAAGTAGAAGACTAGTTACCCCTCTAGTTTAGGTTTAGAACCTAGTCTTATACTAGAACTAGAAGAGAGAGAGAGAGAGGAAGAGGTCAACAAGGAGCTCCGGCCTGTCGGATCAACTTCTTTATCTTGTACCCGCGGATTCAAGTTCATCTTCAACTTGCTTCAGCGATTGTTTCGGTAATCAACGTCTATATTTAAGTTTGAGTCATTGTTCTTATTATTATTCTTAAGGTTTATGACTCTCTTTTGAGTACTTTAATTCTAGTCGCGCTAGAGTTAGAGTAGTTGGATAGTGTAAGCATGGAACTTAGACTTGATAGCTCATAATGCCTCTTATAACGCCGATAGTAGTGGTTATTCGCAAGAGTGACTCTTATAGCCTTGTTGATTCTTCTATAGTTCACTTACCCGTGTGTAGTCTCGGTAGGATTATACATTTGCATAAAAGGCTCATACTCTGTTTGTGACCTTTTATGACAACTTCCCCACTAAGAATAATATAAACATATCACTCTTAAATTGAAATTAGACAGCCTTAGTGATCCCCTCTATACTTCTAGATTCTTCGTCCTTGTTAGCTACTCAGGGGTTAGACTTTAAGACTTAACACTATCGGTTCCTTTGGGTTCGATATTAAAACTGGGTTACTCCGGTGAAGTGCTACATTGGTAGATTTTTTCTGTGCGTTTGCGGATAAAGTAGAGTGTGCGTTAATTTATACCAACAATGACCGAGTGACCAGACGCTACGTGTTCGATCGGACGGTACAGCTCAGCTGAGTCCGGTCGTTTCCAGAGAGGTTTCAGAGGCGCACAGAAGTGATCGGACGCGCGGAGTCCGATCAAGTGTCTGTGCAGTCGGCCAAATAGCCGTTGTGAGAGACCGGACGTGTCCGGTCAGTTCGTGGAGTGCGTCCGATCGATGGCAGAAAAGTCCATCTCTTTGCCCAACGTCTCTATTTGCTTGGGGCTCTATAAATACCCCCTAGCCGGCCAAAACAAAAAGGTTGGAGCTCAAGGATGTGTACCAAGTATATAGACATATATTAAGTTGCTCTAGCCACCAAAGTGCTTAAGTGATATACTAGGTGATTAGTGTAGGTGCTTTGCGAAGTGCTTAAGCTAGTTAGACCACTGCTTTGCGCTTGCTCTAGGAGTTAGGCCTAGTGTTTAGTGAGGCTTGCATACCTCTTACCTACTGGTGCTTGCACGCACCGTTGGTGTACATCAGAGGGGCTTGTAGTCTTGCGAGACCACACCAACCGCATTTGTGGTGTGGCCACCACCGTGTACCGAAGGGAACAAGGCCCGCGGCGGTTGGGCCGGAAGCTTGATAGTGAAGACGGCGGGGAGCATCTGGGAGAGGCTTTGCCACGAGTGGCTTAACCAGAGAACCACTTACACGTGGGGAACGCCCGGAGCTATCCACGGAGTTACCCGACCGGGAGTTTGGCCCTTGCGAGGGATTCCTTGCGAGGGGCTCCAACGAGGACTAGGAGGAAGCTTGCGCGCTTCTCGATACCTCGGTAAAAATACCAGAGTTGTCGACGGGAGTTTGCATCTCTACCTCTCTCTCTGGCTTCTGCATTTACTTTGCTACATTGGTTGTGTGCTTTACCTTTCCTAGCTTAGATAGGCTAGTTGATAGGTTTGGAACCTAGGTTGCATAACCCTTTTTGCGGTAGAGATAGCAACACACCTAGCAAAACCTTAGTTGCACATTAGATAGTTTACCTTCTTGCATAGGTTTTGATTAGGTGATAATTAGAGGTCATAGTTTAGAGTGGAAGTTTTGAGTTGCCTAATTCACCCCCTCTCTTAGGCGTCACGGTCCTTTCAAGAATCAAACCAAGTCTGCATCTTTCTATCATCCAATGGTTTGATGCTCTGTAATGTTCTTTCTCTGTTTTTCTTTTTGGGTTGTAAATGGCTCTAGCAATAGCTTGATCTTGTTTCCTTCCACCCTGTTGACGTCGGAAGTGATTCGAATCTCACACCAGCAGGGCTAGAATGCCCGAAGAGGTTGCAAATCAACCTGAGACAACAAGGGATTTGGCTAAACTGATGGGAACCGATTCAAAAACCGGTTTAGACCAGTTTTAGGGTTTTGATCCCTTGTGTTGATAACTCTAGAACTCCTCCTGAGAAGACCCGTCGAGGAGAAGCACGTAGAGGTTGCTCTAGGACCAGCAAGGCCGCCTAGAACGCCGCCGAATCTCGCCGGGAGATGCGTCGAACAAAAAAGTAGAGAGGAAAGGGGTAAAAGGGATAGTAGATTGATTTTGACGATTAGGGTTGGATGCCTCAATCGACCATGATCCTCTCATATATATAGAGGGGGTTGGTCTTATCCCAATAGGAAACATCTCCAGATTACAATCTCCAAGTTTCATGTCCGAACTCCATCAAAATATGGAATCCAAGAGTCCAATCCGGACTAGAAAAGGTAAACTCGATCTAGCCGATTCTTAAATCGACCAAACTGTTTTTGACATAATTGATGACAGCCCAAACCGATTACGCCGATTAAAAGATCTTTATAATCTCTACACAGATAAAAGATCCTTAAATTGATACCTTGATGATCACATATTGGCATTCATCACCATTCTAAAGCCTCCGACCAGTGTTACCTGGTCGGAAGTTGCGTAACTGGTCGGCAGATACCTATAGCAATAAGCGAATCAAGCGACCAGACCAATTCTTCTTAGGATATCCGACTTAATAAAGACAAAGTATTTGAAGATGAATTCAGCTTCATATTATGATCTGAATGCATCTTCCAGTCTTATTATGTGCTTATGACACTTTTGAGTGTCAACACCCCTCGATCTTGTCTAACCTCTGGTTAGAGACTTTGTAAGTATTTTCCTGACTTTAATTTACTTTGTCGTTTCCGGGGGCCTTGCCCCATGGTTCTTGCTAAAAAAAACTCCATGCACATTCGCAGCACCTGAATCAGGAATGCTACATGAATCAGGATCGAAGGATCGATAGATGGACCAGGAGTGCACACTTGTGAAGGAGGGGGTGACGCGTACCTGGCCAACGTGTTCGAGATGGACGGGGCATAAACCTCCACGAGTGCAAGGAAGCAACCTCATCCCCTTCGCGATCTGGAGGACGACCGGAGGAGGTGCCGGTCAGATCTAAAGGAGGACGAAGGTACCGATTTCTTTCGATTAGGAGGAAAAAAAATGGTGTGTATGCAAACTCTAATCAAGACCACAAGAATCTAATCTGATGACTGGTAATTTTAGCACTCAAACCCCTCCACTCATGGGGGTGTTTTGCAACAGCCGGATAGGCGGATAGGATGAGGGGGAGGTTTGAGTGCTAAAATTACCAGTCACCGCGGCTCTCCAAACGAAAAGATGACAGACTTGGAGAGCCGCGGTGGGGCGGTGGGCGGTGACGGTGATGAGTCAGCCGTGTCGCGGCGAGGGCCGGCAGCTACGCAGAGTCCCAGAAGCAGCCAGGCCGCATTACCCTGCGTGTCGTCTGGCACACAAACAACCACATCCACCATATCCATCATCCTCCGCGCGCGTTTGCATTTGGTTGATTATAAAAAATACTCGTAGTTTTGTTTTGTTCTTGTTCGTTCGGTTAGGGTTAGCCGTGAAATAATGCAAAACACGCGCCCCACAGCAGGTCAGCATGCTCATCCGCACAAGACGAGGCCGTCCGTCATGCTCTCCGTCAGAAGAAGAGTCTCAGATCAACCTCTCCTCAGGTCCGAGCTGCATATCAAATAGCTCCAGTGTACATTCTTTTCGTTTGGCCGGGTTTATTATGGCTAATTAAATCTGTGACTAATGCTGTTTTGCTGTGAGAGGAAAACATTCTTCTCTGACTAAAAACATGAATACATGATTAATTCTAGATGATAGGCTAAAATGGATGGTGTGTTTTTTCTTTGAGCAACAGGGTTTAATTTTGTTATGATGAATGCTTTCGTAAGACCATGTTCAGTTTATTTATTCATATGATGTAATAATATACTAGTAAGTTAATTGTGCCGCAAAATATCGTTGTTAATTATTAAGAGAGTGGCCCTTCACTGCCCCTGGAGGTCTGGGCTGGACTACCTGGTGGCCCTTTCATCTTCGCAAAGTTTACTAGACGACCGGTCGCGCTCCGATATCAGCGCGCGACAGCAGGCCGCCAACAGCTGGCCCAGCAGGCGCCCGTCCGTCCATCCAAGTATCCAACTTACGGCTTCCACTTCCACTTTCTAAAGAAAAAAACCGTAAATCCAAAAACTTGCTCGCGCCGGACAACTGCTCCCGCCGCCGCCGGTTGCTCACTCCACGTGCACGTGCTGCTTGCCTGCTTTCAATTTAAGTTTCCTTGCTTTTAGCTTCCAATTCCAATTTGTAATTTTATTTTGTAGTTTCAGTTAGTAATTTCTGTTTTATAATTTTTAGTTTGTAACTTCAGTTAATTTAAAATTTTAATTTCATGTTCCAATTTCAATTTATATTTTCAGTTTGAATTTTCATTTTTAATTTTAGTTTTGAATTTCATTTTAGCAGCTTAAGTTTGCATTTTCATTTAGTAATTTCAGTTTGTTTTTAGTTTTCAATTTCATTTAGTAATTTTAGTTTGTATTTTTAGTTATTTTAGTTTTTTTATTCATGGTGATTTCATTTTAAAATTTAAGTTTATAATTTTAATTTGTATTTTCATTTAGTAATTTCATTTATTAATTAATTTTAGTTTCTAATTTTAATGTGCAGTTTCATTTATTAATTTTAGTTTGTAATTTCAGTTTGTATTTTCATTTAGTAATTTTAGTTTGCAATTTTATTTTTTAATTTCAATTTGTAGTTTTTGCTTTGTTTTTCAGTTTTTTCATTTGTGTGTTTTAGTGTGGAGAAGAGTGGCCAATCAGCGAGGAGTAGCAAATCCGCGGAGAGGAGGGTGATGGAGTGGGGGTTGGCTGCCGCCAAATTCTAACAGAAAGGAAGAGTAGATTTGAGCTAGTTGTATAATAACTTGTCTTTTGGTTGGCAACTTATGCAATGTTTACTTAATAATTTGCCCTCACGGTTATACAACTATAGTATTACGTGGTAATAACTCCTTTGATATTTTCGCTCTCCACCAGCTTGTGCAAACTATATATAACTTTAATATATTTTCGGAGTAACAACTTATTATTACATGGCAGTAACTCTTATTTTGTTTCTTTTGTATTTCAATTCATTTTTGTGGTTGTCAATTTAGTTTCATTTTTAAGTAATTTCAATTTTATAGTTGTCAATTTTAGTTAGACTTTATATCTTTGGAGTATTAACTTTAGTATGACATGGCAGTAACTCCTGTTTATACTTTTTGCCCGAGCTTGTGTATACTATATGACAACTTTGATATATTTTTTAGTAGCAACTTTAGTATTATAAGGTAGTAACTTCTTCGATAAATTTTCTAGAACGTATTATACATAAATTGCTATTGTAACAAAATTATTCAAAACATATTCAAATGAGGTCTAGTTTTATTGGTCTCGTCACGTAAAACACATCGGTGTAGATAAAATTAAAAACGGCTACACCATTCAAAATTTATAGCAACTTTAAGTAAATATTTTGCTTTTTTCATGTTACATCTATATATAACAATTTTATCATATTCTAATCGTAACAAATGATGCACATATTATGTAAAAAATTTAGTTTATTTTTAGAGTGACAAGTTTAGTATTACATGATAGCAACTTCTTTCGTAAAGCTTCTAGTATATTTACACACATAAATTGCTACTAAATAAAATTCTTTAAAATATAGTTAAGTGAGGTCTAGTTTTGTTTGTCTCGTTACACAGAACATATCACGAAATTATAAATAGATGTATCGTTTAAAATTTATAGCTTTTTAAAAAAGTTTATTTTTTTGGAAAACGTGCAACTGAAGGCTGCAAAACATCCGATGTTCTTTTCTTGTTCAAACGGCGCGACCAAAGCCAGCCGCGGGAACGGAGCGAGGTGTACGGTGTTGCACTCTCCTAGACACGTGTTGGCAGCAGAGTGGGGTCGCGCGTTTCCCGTAAGCGCGACCGGTCGCGGGTTATCTTTGTCTTCATCTTCACCAGAGGTGCCGCCACTCACGATGTAACTAGTTGAATTCCCCGCGCGTTGCTGCGAGAATTTGAAGCACCAATTCTATGAAAGCATTGAGTGATTGGAGTTTTCACATATATAAAGTTTAGAATTTATTATGCAATATATGTTCAAATGTCAGACTGACTGGACTAAGATGTTTGCAGTGCATGTCCAAATATCACCATGCCCACCGTCACGATGTAGGCGAAGCTTTTGAGAAACAGCTTCCGCCGCTTCTCCGTCCACTGCATGAACCAGGGGTGCTTGGTGGAGATGTCCTACACAGCTTGGGGCTCTGCTCGACGCCGCCAGCATGGGCGCACTTCTCGATGGCCTCCCGCTTGCCATCCAGGTCGACGGGGCCGCCGCTGCTCCCGTTGAGGTCTTGCAGTACATGCATAGCAGCATCACCATGTTGACGGCCATGCCGACGAGCATGGCGGGCAGGATGCCGAACAGGAACTTGGGAATGGGATCTTGCTGTTGAAGGCGATCACCAGGTTCTGCGTGTTGCCGATGGGCGTGGCGCTGGAGCCGATGTTGGCGCTGAAGGCCAGCGCCAGCAGGAAGGGCTTGCCGAGAAGGTTGAGTTCGGCGGTGAGCTCCAGCACGAACTCCGTCAGCACCATGCAGCAGGTGTCTTTGATTAGATGAAGCTACAGATGAATTTGATGATTGGCCATTAATTCGATATTGATTTGGATGAATTGCTGCCAATAATAGAAGAATAATTAGAGGATGTTCATCATACAGTATACATATGTCACTGGCCTTTGGGAGATAAATATGCTAACTTACGTTGGTGCTGAATGTTTTGATTAGATGTAGCTGCAACTGAATTAGACAATTGCCCAATTGGATAGTGTTGAACTGGAGGGACTGGAGCAATTTGAGAAATATTTGTGGCATGTTCCGAGTTCTCTATAGATGTAGAGAATTGAGCTCCAACATGATTAAGAAAATGATTATGCTATAAAAATGATTATATGCTATAAATAATATTAACAGAGATATGGATGGAGCTTATGTCATCCAACCTGCACCACTACGTCGAGACTCGGATGCAGTAGTTGGGTCTGGTTGGGGGACTAAAATATATGAGCTTCTACGACGTGAACATCCGGCCACGACCATGTGTTGAATGGATCGAACCTTCTCCAGGTTCTATGTTGTTGGGTTTTTATAACTTTGGTAATAATTACAGTAACACAATTGCAATATGAGATGTACATAAAGTTATAAGGGCAGTCCCAATGATAGAAACTACGCACAAAATCCAAGAAAACCACGTCAGCAAAAATCAACTATAGAAATCACTCTACACAATGGCAGAGTCTATGTATAATAAATATTAGACTTTTTTATCTTTCTGTCTTCGGATCCTCTACGCATTTGGCTTTTCTTTCTTTTCTCTATCGACCTCTCACCACCGGCGTCAAAGCAGCGTACGAGCTTCATCTAGCAAGGTTTGCCGACGTACGTGCACTAGAAAGAAGCAAATCGACATGTCCTTTGGACAGCAGGCATGTATGCGTACAAGTCATCAAAACCGATCCAGTACGCAAGAGCTGCGAGCACGCACAGCTAGCGCGTCCTGCGAGGCCAGCATATCGCATCGCAACGGTGGCGGCACGGGCAAGCACGCGGCAGCGCGAACGAGCCAACGCGAGGAGGTTCGTGGCTTGCGCGGCTCCCAGGCCAGCGAGCAGAGCAAGCATGCGCAGCGGCGGCGCCAGGGCGGCGAGCGTGGGCAGCGGCACGAGCATCGCGA
This sequence comes from Coix lacryma-jobi var. lacryma-jobi, assembly GCA_009763385.1. NCBI lineage: Eukaryota > Viridiplantae > Streptophyta > Magnoliopsida > Poales > Poaceae > Coix > Coix lacryma-jobi. Next base: position 142,785,049 of record CM019826.1, read on the forward strand.
GCACCAGAGCGAGCGCGGACAAGCACGAGACGGCGCGAACGATCGAGCGCGAGGGGCTTCCGCGACTTGGCGGAGCAGCGCGTCGCGCCCGAGGGTGCCGCGCGGCGGCGGAGCAATCACGCTGCCGCGTGCGGGAGCTGCGCTTCGCGTGAAGGATGTCGCGCAGCAGCGACGAAGCAACAGGCGGCCACAGGCAGGAGCTGCTTCGCGTGCGATGCGCGGCGGCGACGCAGCAGATCTAGATGGACTCTACTCGTTTCTCCCCAACGGGGATTTACTACCAGCCTCGATGCGAGCGTCGACTTGGTTTCGTGAAGTAGAAACCGTTTCCTTGTTTTGCACCTTCTCTCTTCATTCATTATCATCACACATCATCGAAAGGCTGAGTTGACAACCTAATTAATAGGGATAGAAACTACCATAAATTCTCCATTGCGACTGCCCTAGGAAGCTATGAACTATAAATTTAGACGTACCTTTGAAAGTAAACTTTGGTTGGATCAAAAAATTGGAAGGAAGACAACTGACGAACAGAGAGAGTTCTATAAAAGAAGTCAATTAATCAGTACTGTACATCAGAGGGGATTGAAAGAGCATATCAGAGCAGAAGATTGGGATTGAAAGAGCATATGAGAGCAGCGTAGCTTTACCTGGCACAATGTGCAGAAAGACCATGGGAGACCCGGGGCTAATAGATGGGGACAAATAGGGGAATTAGTAAGCAATGAGAGGAAAATGAGGCAGGACATTAAGGTTGGCACAAATAACTGGAAACGTAAATCTGAATAGGGGAATTAACCACCAGGAACGCCCAACTGAATGGGGGAATTGGTTATAAAATTAATCATGTGAGAAGGCTCACCTGGAACTCCTCATCTACTAAGCCGCAAAAGGCAGAGACCTGAAGCGAGGAAGCCGTAGGAAACTGAATAGAGAAAATCGCAGGGGTTGGGGTTGATGTGCGGCCGTGTGGGGGGTTGTGTGCTTCGCAGCGCCATTGATAGCGGACGACGCTGCTGGCCGAGGCTGGTGGATCGAGGAAGCTGATTGGAAGGAGACGACGTTGCTATCTGAGGCTGGTGGTTCGAGGAAGCTGAAGAGATGGAGTCAAGGGAGCGCTGCAAGGGATCAGGCATTGCTGGGCTGCTGGACCGTGAGGAATCAGAATGGATGAGTCGAACGGGCGGCGCTGGAAGGGACTGGATACTGTTGGGCGGAGAGCCGCACTGCTCGGTGGAGTCGAATGGTTAATCAACATCACATGGCTGAAAAAAAAAACTGGTGGTGACGTGGAAGCACAGGATGTGAGCTTTACCTAACATTTATTACTTAGTGGGTATGAACTATATAGATATATTAGATTAGATTAGATTAGATTAGATAAGTGACCCTTTTTAAGAGTTGAGTATAGGTCCAACAACTAGTAGAGAAACAACATGACGCAAACCGAGTCATCTAAGATCATCTTTAAGAGTTTCTATAAACAAACAATTGGTACATATCAATAGAATTTCCAAGTGGCTAAAAAATTAGGAGAATCATTTATGAAATCTCATTCCTAAAAGGTAAAAGATAAGGCATTCCTGATTATTTCTAAATCACTCCCACTATTTTTAAACATGCTTTCTTTATACCATGTATATTTGTAATGAGAGCTCTGTCCTTACCCTATATTATCTCTCACGTCCTTTTATTGGCCCGATTAGATAGCGCACCTATATTTCTGCGTGCTTGAATTCATTTCCTAGGTGCGGAAGGATTGGGACTCGACATAAGAAGTTCCTGAATAGCGTTTTCTTCAATCTTGCTTTTAAAATAAAGATTGTGGATAGGTTTTGGAAACTCTTAAAGATGCTCCAAGTAGAAGATGGCAATTACATGCAATAGATAACATACAGGTAATTCTCTATCTAGCTAATTAGACTTTATTCAGATTTATACTCTGTCTTTTTTTGTCAAAGCTTTTTTTGAGATGAAAGAATAATTGTATTAGATCATTACGTTACAAGTACTTAAAAAACATATATGCAGAAATTATTTTTTCATCTATATTGTATTCACGCTGTGAGTGGGTCCAACTTTCAAATCCAAACATGTTTGACGCTTCATATGGATGACTGCACAAAGTACTCGACAACAGTTATTTTAGGTCTGAGAACAGATGCCTAACAGACGACCAACATTTCTGTAAACGGAGTTGAGAAACTTCTTCCTTGTATCTTCCTCCCTCTTCTTTCTGCCAAAAAAAAATGAGAATTGAAAATTATTATCCATAGTCCTTTGTCAAAGTTAGATTATGTATATTGAGCTTTACCAGCGCTGGCTGACTCGTATGCTACTTACGACTCATTCTCTCTTATAAAATACTATTGAAACAACTGAAAAAACACGTAAAAAAAGTTCAAGTGAATAGACCTCTAGTCTATAGCAGTATTTAGTTTAGCTTCTTCCTTCAACTAGTGTGGGGTTTTTTTTGTACTTATCGCAGACTTCATCTAGTATTATTCGTTCCAAGTGGATCGGAAGCGTAAAAAATATTATTGCTATCTGTATCTAAAAGAGAGAGCATTCTCGTTGTGGCCTCGGTTTTGTTTGTTGATTCACTATCGATCCCTACAAATTGCAGCAGACTACTCGCTTCGTTTGAATGTGCATGTCAACTTAGTTTCGTTTGAAGTTAAACTCCTCTCTATCTTGATCAACTCTACAGAGAAATAAGTAATATCAAATCAATTCCATTAATAAACTCCCCCTCTCTAATATATATATGATAAATGCTCCGGTGGTCCTCTTTAAAAAACTTGCACGAATCTTAAACCACGTAATTAGTTAATTAAATTAATTTTGTTTTGATCTGAACTTGGGTCGACCCTATTCGTGCCCGCTCCAAGTGCAGCCCGGCTGCCCACCTCAGTATCGGACCTCTATGTTCGATCCGCAGAACACGGCCCGACTCTCGTTCCAGCGGTCTCGCGCGAGGGACGGTGGCGAAGACCGTGGACTCGCTCGAGCGGCTAAGTGCGAGGAGCGGTTTATGGATGGTCTTGTGCCGCTCTCCTTGTTTCTGATGTCGTTGGCGACGATGCAAGCGGTGGCCGTCCCTGCCGTCGTCGTCGCCGGCCTCCGGCCGCCGGCGATGTACATGTTCGGGGACTCGACGCTGGACGTCGGCAACAACAATTACCTAGAGGGGAAGGACGTCCCCAGAGCTGAGAAGCCTCACTACGACATCGACTTTCGGTGGTCGTCCCTGTCGGCGGCGGCGGCGGCCTTCGGTCGCCGGCGATGTACGTGTTCGGGGACTCGACGCTGGACGTCGGCAACAACAATTATCTGGAGGGGAAGGATGTCCCCAGAGTCGACTTTCCCGGAGTTCCCACCGGAAGGTTCAGCAACGGCTACAACACTGCTGACTACGTCGGTGCGTGAGCACATGTAGTACTGTATATTTACTTGTGTACACCACCGGCCTCGATATCATGCATTGTACTAGTAATATTGGTGGAGTATGTTTGTATGTAAACGTTGTTGCGTGTGCAGCGAAGAGCATGGGAGTCGTGAGTAGCCCATCGCCATATCTGTCGCCGGCATCGAGCTCCAGCCTTCTAGTCCTCACTGCTCTCACCGTAGAACAGCTAGCCTCACATTATATATGTGTTTTGATCTTTCCTTTTGTACAAGTGAAATATATGCTGATCTTTACTTGTCAGCTGATCAGTCGTAGAGAACGAAAGCAGTAAACCTCTGCTTATTTGTACCAAAACAAAAGTATAGTACTCCTTCTGAACCACAAATCAACCTTATTAAAATTGTACTTATATAGAGCAGCCTTCAATTACAAGATGTTGGCAATTTTGTTTACCATAACCACCAACCGAAAATGTTGCCTACTCGAGAACACAAGAACCGCCTGAACAACAATTGTCCAGAGTACTTGGCACGCTTCACCTTCTGCTTTCTGACACTAAAACCCTTGTCCCTCGCATACTTGTTGTAGAAAATGTAAACTTCCCCATCAATTGCAAATGTCTTTTTGATTATGTCCCAGTACTCATCCAATATACGGGCACGTACAACGATCGTTGCGGAGCCATCTGTATACGGTCATTTTTACAGAAAAACGCCTGGCGCATATACGAGACCGCGAGTCCGTCGTCTCGTGAGACGACGGCTCAGGCTCGTGCTCCCATGTGAAATTAACGTCTCGACACTTATTGCAATGGCTCAGACGGATCCGGTGCGGTTGTGCGGTATGAGAAGAAGAACATCGCTGCCGGAGAAGAAGAATGCCCATAGGCACCAGAGCTGATGAACGCGCGGGCCAAAGATAGTCAGGCATGGAGCGGAGGAAGTAGGACACGAGCTCGCCGCCGCCGTAGACGTCGCAGGGACACGCGCCGGTCATCGCCCCTTGCTTGCTGCCGCGCCTGCAGCCAGCCGCTCTGATGTCTCCAGGACTCCAAGCGAGAGGGTCATTCCGATCTAGTAGACGACAGACCGGTTCAAGTCTGTACTGCAGAGAGAGAATACAGATATAAAGCAGAGTGGAAGAGATAAGGTATGAGCCAACTTTTTTATTTTTTTGTTTCTTATGTTTTTAATATTTGTTTACTGATACTATGTATTCTTGTGTCAGTAACTATATAATCCATAAGTCGATCATACGTGATTGTATAAAGAAACAATATGCAACAAAATAATATACATAGATCTCTTCTCATTTGATCATGATACATTAAATAGTTTACAGACAGACAAATAGACAACCACTGTATAAGCTGTCTATTAAGTTGTCTGTGTGCGAATTTCTAAAACTTGGAGACAACATCCTATCTATGGGTTGTACATGCCTTACTCCCTCTGTACTGCTATTAAAAGTTCTGGAGAAAGATGAGAAACAACTAAAAGAAGTCGTTGTAGCGTCGGGCTAAAAAATTGAACGCCGCTGCCCCTGCGCTTCGCCTCCCATGGCAAGTTAATGCGCCTGCATGCGTACGCTTCGCCTCTCATGGCAAGTTAATGGGCCTGCATGCATACGCGCAGCCCCACCGCCGCGCTAATCAAATTCCAGTGATTCCACCGAGCGCGCAGTCCAAAAAAATTGTGGCCAAGGAATCGAACACTACACTCATCGCTCAATATCCCCTATGTACAAGAGACCTGTAGTCCTAAATAAGGGTAAAGAAGGAAAAATCCTCCTAAATAATCACTTTTTGGCTCATCTTGGTAAGCATAATGCTGTCCTAAACGACTTCTAAGACCAATCTCAATGGGGGTTTCATTTGCATTAAATAGGTTGCCACATAGGCATTGTTGATGACATAGCGGTGTATTTAAGAAGTGAGAGAAGAAATGAGTTTCATCTAGACTAGATGAAACTCTCTTGGCACGAATACCAACTCTCTATGAGTCATGAAATTTAATGTCTATGAAACTTTATAATGAAACTCTCACTCTCAATGGAGAGTTTCATTCAAGTTTTATTTTATTTCATATGACATGACAGTCTTAGAAATAACAAAATGAAACTCACCATTGAGATTGGCCTAATACCAGTATGGAGGGAGTATTGTTCATCTCTGAACGCATCTTGGCCCCTAGTGGGTTTCGGTGATTGGATGAAACACAAGATTACTGTGACTAACGTGTGTTTTGCACAAACAGGATTGAGTTAGGTCACGGTAATGGCGACGATACGGGCATATGGAGTTCATGTCCCCTAGCGATGGATATCGTTTCGGTTTTCAAAGGACGGACGACGAAGACGGTGGTAGACTAGGCTAAGTGTCATATGGAGTTGGAGGACACTTAGGTAGTCTTAGGTCTTTGTTTTTTTTTCCTTTGGCCGTACTATAAAGGGGAGCGTGAATCAGTAGCTTGACCTAGATGAGTCTATTGAGGTAGCTGTGGCGCACACTTGTTATTTCATAGCCCTGGGTAGCTCAGAAAGATGCCTTAAGTCCAGAGGATCAAAAGTCATTTAGGCCGCGTCGCGATCCGAGGTGAGTCTGCCCTTGTAATGGGCATCAGACGCTGGCCAGGTGGGCATCGGACGCGTCCGATGCTCACCCCGACTAGGGTTTAGTCTGGTGCGTGGCATCGGACGCGCCGATGTGTTCACATCGGACGTGCCGATGTGTTCACGTGCGCGTGAACTGGAGGTCGCATCGGACGCTGAGGGCCAGCATCCGATAGCCATCCAGAGAGGTTCCAGAGAGGGTAAAACCGCATCAGACGCGTCCGATGTGGTGGCATCGGACGCTGCCCAGCGTCCGATGTCCCTTTAATAGGTCTGACAAGAGGGTACAGTCGACCGTTGGTCGAGGTCATCGGCGCGTCCGATGCCCCCGCAGAAACCCTGTCTTGTGCAGTTTTTGGATGGCCGGTTGGGGGAGTATTTATACTCCTTCCCTCCATCCATTTGAGTGTTCTTGCCACTTCCATTTGCTGAGAGACACATTGTGAGTGTGAGATAGTGCAAGAGCCCTAGTGAGGTTGAGTGATTTGCTAATTGTGAGAATTAGACACCTCCTAGTGAGAATTGAGTAGCAAGTGTGCATCCATCAATCTCTTTGGCCTTGCGAAGTGAGAGTTCTAGCTTGTTACTCTTGGTGATTGGCATCACCTAGATGACTTGGTGGCGATCGTGAAGCTTGGAGAGCATCCGGTGGCATTGTGGATGACCCAAGCAAGCTTGTGACCGGTAGTGAGCTATTCACCGGGCCGGAGCGGCGAAGAATCAGCTCATAGTGAGCACTTGATCCTTACGCGGATCAAGGGGGAGCGATACCCTTGCGCGGTTGCTTCAACGAGGACTAGGGGGTGTGCCGACACCTCGATACCTCGGCAAAAAGATCGTCGTGTCATCTCTACTCCTTTACTTACGCATTTACTTTCAAGCAATTCAATTCCGCATTATTACTTGTTGTTAATTCACTATTGAATTGCTTTGCTAGAGTAGGAGTGACATAGACTTGGTCTTTTGTGCGGTAGAGTAAAGAGAAACACACTTCTAGGCACTAGGGGGTTAATTGGGGCTTGATAGGTTTTATTCTTGCAAGAAGTTTTAGAAAAGCCCAATTCACCCCCCTCTTGGGCATCTTGATCCTTTCAATCTCTACACCAGCTGCCATTCTCGTAAACATACCCTGGTCATATGTGCATTTGCCATCTCCCTGTAGATATAGATGTTGTGTTTCATCACTATGGACATATCAAATAAATAGGGAGTCATAGAGATATTTACCAGTGCATCACTTTGTGGATCACCACCAATATCCTTTCCCATTGATAATAAACTTGAATTCAACGATGTGATTTCATCATCCGAACTGCTATCATCAGTAGCCCCAAGATGGAAGTCCAATTCCTTCTCATGTTCATCTCTGCCTGTATTATCCATTACGAGGCCTGACTGCAGTTTGTCTCCTTAATTCAAGCAATATTTCAAACAGAACTCATGAGTTATGGGGACTAAATGCATATCATCCACATATGAATATTCAGTAATTAAAAAACCTAGTAGTACAAGGATGAGTGCAGATAGCATATTATGTACGAAATGCAATGCATTACACAACCTGAAGTAAATAAAAAAACAATTGAACAAGATTTTGTAAAATTCTGTGAACCCTTTACATCATGTTGCCTCCAGGAAATGAACGTGAACCCTCTACATCATGTCATCACAAAATTTTCCAATGAGACAATGCTAAACTGAATAAAAAGTGACCAAATTTGAGATTTGTGTGGCTCACCGATGCTCTTGGCAATTGAGGCAGTAGAGGCTGCGGCCACCGCGTATATTGGTGACCGTCGTCCGTCGCTAATGTTGTCGCCACCGCCGTCACCGTATAACGCCGCTGCCGCTACCCACCCTAGAAGATGAACGCAGAGCAGGGGATGCCCAACAAGATCAGCGCAAGCCTTGCAGAGCCGCCGACAGGAGACTGTGGAGCGCCGAGGTGCTGGCGGAGTCCGCGGCGATGTTGGGGAAGAGCAGCACACAGGCTCGGAGTCGAGTACGGCGCTAACGGCAGGAGAGTGCGGAGCGCCGAGGCGCTGGAGGAGTCCGCGGCGAGGTTGGGGAACAGCAGCGCGCAGGCTCGGAGTCGAGGACGGCGGCCGCGAACAAGGAGACGCCACCGTCGCCGCCACCGTCCCTCGCCCGAGTCCGCTGGAACGAGAGCCGGACCGTCTTCTGCGGATCGAACATAGAGGTCTGATACTAAGGTGGGCAGCGGGTGGACGGGCTGCAATTGGAGCGGGCACGAATAGGGTCGACCCGAGTTCAGATCCAAACAAAATTAATTTAATTAATTAATTACGTGCTTTAAGATTCGTGCAAGTTTTTTAAAGAGGACCACCGGAGCATTTCTCTCTATATATATATCTCGTTTATGTTAACATACTTTATAACAAAATTAACAGAGGATTGATTGACCAAGAAACGAACTAAAATATATAAGTCAATATGTTAAAGACTAGTGGATACCAAAAAAAAAGTTCAACAAGACGACGGTAGCAAATCTGCAAATGGAACGAGTCAATTGTTGAATGGAATAAACCGATTGACTCCATCACCGAGTACGAGTACAGAGAAGAAGAAGGGAAAAAAAGTACGTATACGACACGTTGTACCTAGTGACACACGCTCACCATGCTCATCTAGATTCTAGAATGCCCAAACTGAGAGAGAGTAGTTTAGTTAGTTAGGCCAGTCTCAATGCAAGGTTTCACCTCACAGATTCCAAAATATGAAACGGATACAATGAAACAGGTCTTCTCTTAGTGGATAATTTCACACACGGTTTCATAGGGTTATTTTATTATTTTTTCTGTCTCCGCCGATCTATCTCTTCTCTCTCTTCTGATGATGCATGAACGAGTGTGGGGGATCTTGCCTTCCGCCTACACCCGATGCAGCCTCTGTGCCCAGCGAGGTCGCAACCCAGCGCCCAAGGCCCGATTGATGGAGCCTGACGGAGCCGTTGGTGGACCGGCGAACAGCAGTTGGTTTAGCGGCGGCTGGTGGGAGTACGAACGCGGGTGGAGCGACGCCGAACGGAGCAGCGGCCCTGCGTCGAAGAAGGTCACGCCTCGGCCGACGGTCGGAGCCTGCGCGCCCATGGCCGGTGCAGCGGCGCCCGATGGACCCGTGATGGGCTTCCCCTGCGCCGGCGGAGCTCACGTCCCGGCCGCCGGCGGGAGTCCGCGCGCCCACCCCCGGTGGAGCGCCGCCCGACGGAGCCGCGACGGGCTTCCCCTGCGCCCAGCGGAGGTCATGCCCCAGCAGCCGGCGGGAGCCCGCGCGCTCGCGGCCAGTGGAGCGGCAACCAACTTCCCTGCGCTCGGCTCCCTACTGCGATGCATGCGATGAAACGGACGAAGCCCCTCAATGCGGATGTCGTCCAGTTTCCGACGACTTGGAAACAACGCCGATACGTTTCGTGGGATGAAACGTTTTCCTTCTCTCTCCTCTCAGTTTCATGCAAAAAAAAACTGACGTGGCACCCTATTTAATGTGCATGACATCTCCCATGAAACCCCATTGAGACTGGCCTTACGCACTCCTATTGCGTGGGGCGACAACCGTTTAAGCTGGCACCACCGTCCGTCACGGCAATGGGGACTGGGCCCAGCTGTCTGTGTCTCAGAAAAGTAATAATGAAGCAACGGTAGCAAGCAAGAGGGGCGGGCAGTTACGGACAGCGCGGGACAGGTAGGCCGTGTACAGCCGTGACGCGTATCGGATCCGGACGCGGACCCGAGACCGGCACGTGCCCACGCGGCGGTCTTATCTGGTATCTGCTCCTGCTTTGAGCTCGTCGCTCTCGTACGTACCGGATCCGGATCCGGATCCGTGCTCCGATCACTATAAATTCCCCCCCAAACAGGCAGCAAAGCCCAAGGCAAATCGCAATTCAACCAAAGCAATCAGTCAGTCAGAGCAACCCCGCGAGGCAAAGAGAGGAGGCGAGGCGACAAACAGATCGAAGAATTCCAATGGCGATGGCACCGACCGCACCATCAGCACGCGGCGTCTCGTTCCCCGTCCGCCCAGCGCCGGCGGCGTCCTCGGCCCGGCCCCGCGCCGCCGCGACAGGCGCCGTGGCGGTCCGCGCCTCCGCGGCGGAGCGCGGCGGCGGCAGCGGCAAGTGGTGGGCGCCGCTGCTGGGGTGGTCGGGAAAGGCCGACTACCTGGAGGCCCCGGCGCCGGCGCCGGCTGCGGCGCAGCACGACGAGGCGGCGCGGAGGCAGTTCGTGGGGGTGATGACGGAGGAGAAGGCCCGGGAGCTGCGGGCGCGGATGGCGCAGACGGAGTCGTTCCACGACGCCATGTACCACTCCGCCATCGCGTCCCGCCTCGCGCGCTCCTCCTGAGGCGCTGATCGCCGGCGGGCGGCGGGCGCCGCAGCCCCTGCCCTGTGCGTGTGTGTACATACAGTATTATTAGTTTCTCATTACCTGCTCTGCTCCCCGCTGTCTGTTGGTGGAGGGGATCAGCCATCAGGGAAGAACGGAAGAGCAAGGGGCATCTGGGTTTTTTTAAAGCGTGTGATCCTTGCTTGTTACACCTCCCTCCGCCGCATTGCTTGCTGCCTGGCCGGATTATTACTCTTGAGTTATGATTCGGCATTTCCGGTTTGCAGTGCCATTGTTATTAGCTCTGCCCCAAGAACATGTAACCCATTGCTGTGGTCTCGATTAAAAGGAAAAAAAGAAAAAACTTCCTCACTTCCACTGTGCGCTCCGACTGCGTTGTTTCGATTTCGTTTGGTGTTATTTTTGCCACTTACTTCGTGCAAATAGACAAGCTTAGGAAACTTAACTCAAAGTCATTAGTTACGAGGTTGCATGACCAAGCATAAAATAAAATCGATATCATGCATCTTAAACCCTAACTGAACCATCTACCAAAATATGTTACGACCTACCACAAAAGAACACCCATGTGAACCATCCTAAATTATAACTGAAACTCCTAATAGTCGTCGGGGGATAGTCTCACGCGTCTTCAGGAACTTTAACGTCCGGGTCATAGTCATAATCCCAAACTTCACCGCCACAGTCGTCGTCATCATCATCGTCGTTCTCCTTAGGTGCCGGGAGATGTCCATCATTCGGTGGGAAATCGGGAACTACACAACCGAAATAAGGTAGTGCCAATAATTGTAACAAATATAAAATGCACATTTCATCATTGCCAACAAATAAAACAATGATTTACAAATGCAATACTCACACAACTGGTGGCTCAAATTCTGTTTTGCAATGGCCTTGTCACGCGCCTTCCAAAAGAAGGCAATTTTCCTCCTTCTCTCTGCGTCCATAAAGTCGTAGCGCTCCTTGTTCACTCGCCAGAATCTAATGAGCTCCTCGGGGTCATGTTTCTTCTTGAACTTTCCATCGGTCGCGTGATCAAAGTCATCAGCTAGCATGTTCCACGTCTCCGCCGATGACATGAGCACAATGTACCTAAACCGCACTTGTTCCCTGGCGTTGTGGAGTTTCAGTCTCTTTTTCTCGCTCAGGTAAGGCGAACGGACAGTCAACTGCAATTCCGCAATTACTTGTCCATGCCCAGGAAAGTCCTCCCAATCGCATGACTTCCCCTCCTAAACAAACATAAATCTATGAGAAAACAAAAGCGAGTGCGTAAATTGAATCAATAATTTTATAGAGAGTCTAAAGAACTCACAAAGCGCTCATTGGGCCCTCCATAAGCATTGCCACAGTAGTGGCCCCAACCAAGCTCGGATGTAACAACTCCTTCGCGAGCCAGGATACCACACTTGCACTTGATGTCTAGCATATTCAAGCATGGCCATGGCTTAGTGCCAGATACGAAGTCTATGGCATCCTGCTGAGAAGGCCAGTGCGATTTCGGTCCATAGTTGTACTCCTCAACGTCACAACTTGGGAAACCTCTCTGAAAATAAAAACATTGAGACTCAAGTGTTATAATATGAAACCCATGCCACCCACCTAGGAAAATAGATTCAACGAAAGAACACTTACACCGTTACGCTCACCACACCTAAAGAAGGGAATAAACATTTTAGGCTTGCTTGGCTTTTAATGTACCACAGGCTTGTCACAGTGGCAAGTTGGAGGATACAAAATCCGATGCAATGTAGCGTCAAGCTTCTCCATTGTCGTCATTTCTGGTGGGTTCGATGGTGGACCCACCCACCGAAGAAACTCACGATACAGATAGCTCTTCCATGGGTCGTATGGAAAGTACATGAGGCGGTGAAGAAGTTGCATCTAGCTAGATAAACATTGGTAGGGAAGGGTGGACGAAGCCGAAGTTGACAGCAGTAAAAGGCACGCCCAGACGACTTCGGATGTCTTGACTGCTTCACAAAGGCCGCCAACCCACACAAGCACTTTGGTGTCGATTCGGCTGGTGGGAATGGGCCTTTACCATCATGGTTCGACGGATGGTGCACAAACTCAATGTTGTTGAACGACATCATTCAAACTGCCAAACAAAACCACACATATCATAGTGCGAAGTGTCATGCAAATAACAGGGTGTCCAACAAGTGCAGTATAACAGTATAACCGGTAACGGTAAATCAACAGTACAACCACGAAAATCAGTACATAATATATATAATATCTTACAATAAAAGAGATAAGTGAACTATCTGATGTAAATTTCCAAACAACAATTAAAAACATTACACTAAAACCCTAGAACAGTAAAATCAACAGTACAATAGGTAAAACACTACATAATACACATAATATATTACAAGAAAATACATAAATGAGCAATACGATGATTATTTCCAAAAAAATGAACACAAACACTGTAAAAATACTACCAACCAACACAGTCTACAAAATATAACTAAAAAATGTACATAGAGTGAAGGAATCATAGATCAGGCACAAACTGATGAATGAAAACACTAACAAAAACAAAACAAGATCAAAGAGAGAGATGGTGAAAGAAAGAGAGAAATGAGAGAGCTCACCTTTTCACGTCAAGAGAGAGAGAGGGAAAGAAGGGTGTCTGGCGTGGCCGCGCGGGCTTTATGGCGCCAAGGCTCGCCGTCACGTCGGGTGACGCCGAGATAACATATACCTTGGCGTTAAAGGGCGTGACGCCGAGCTCTAGGCCAGCCGTGCCAATTCGGCCCCGCATAGGGCTGACGTATCAAGATTCGGCGCCAGAGGAAGCGACACCGAGGTCCTGCAGCTCGGCGTCATTTCCTTTGACGTCGAGCCCCGTGGGTCCCGCTGAGCCAGAATGCAACGACGACCGTAGTCGTCGCTGACGTGGCACACCTCGACGTCATCTCACCTGACATCGAGGCATTGTACCTCGGTGTCATACGACATGACGCCGAGCTTTTGTTCTATTTCTGGACAAAGTTTCCTACGAGGTCTATTTTAAAAAAAAATTAAAAAAAAGACCAAAATGTAAAAAAAGTTTCCTCGCTGTAGCCTGTAGGCGCTCAATCGAGACAAACGTTCTTGTCATGTTTTTGCATCATCCTCTGCTTGGATTCTTCGTGCAACGTCAGGCAGAAGCGCAGAGGCACCGTGGCGAGATATGCATCAAATACAGTAGTTAGCGAGGAGGAATTCTATTGGCTCTCAATAGCACTTTACAAATAGCTAGCGAGATGACGTATAAAAATAATATAAAAGTAGCACTCTTATTGGCTATCGAGGAGAGAGATCAAATAGCTAGCGACTTCCTAATAGCTAGCTATTTGATCTCTCTCCTCGATAGCCAATAAGAATGCTACTTTTATAAGTTGCCTCATCAAAATAATATTTATTTATATGTCTTATCTAGCTAGCTATTTGTAAGTTGTGATTGAGAGTCCATAACATTATTTCTAGAGACCAAATAACATCACAGGCTTGTCATTTCTGGATGCCCACGGCCGTCTCTGAGCCGGAGTCAGAGTGCAACGGATGCGGTCGGTGGGCCGCCCGTGAGTCTCTGACCTACTGACCTTGATCTTGCCTGCGCGTGGCGTTGGCGTTGGCGGTGACTCAGCGTTGTCGGCGCGCGAGCAACCACTTTTGCAGGGCCATGATCCCGTGTGTTTAATCAGTACTGACAATTTGTTATGATTAGCCAGACCAAGTCACCAACCACACACACAAAACAAAATGTCACCAACCACACCGCAGGTCCAGACTCGAGAGCACCACGCGTGCGCCAACAAACCACACTGTGACCAGCTGACGAGGATCCGAGACGGCTCAACCCAGCGAGCAGACTCCACACACTCGGTCTCAGCATCAGCATCAGCATCAGGCGTAAAAAATGAGAGAGAGATCAGCATCAGCATCAGCACTGCACTGCACTGTCACGTGGTTTATGAATCTACGCTTTTCTTCTCCCCCAAGACAGTTAGTAAGAGCAACTCTAGCCCAACATATAAATTGGGTCTCTTTTTCCCACTACAGTGTCACGTGGCCACCCACGCCGTCGCGGGTGGAGGGAGACCGGAGCCGTGGCTGACCGAGCACGGCGACTTCTCCCGCGTGTTCCTGGCCGAGGCCAGCGCGGGGGGCACCATCCCGCACTTCGTCGCGTTCGTGCCGACGAGCAGGGCCAGAGCGGCCTCCACGGCATGCGCACCCCTACTTCAGCGGCGCGACGGACATCGGCGACGAGGGGACAACGGGGAAGCAGCGCAAGGCGGAAGCCGACGCGTTCTGGCGGTTCCTGTACCCCGGCTCCTCCGGGCTTGACGACACGCTATCCAACCCGTTCTCGGAGGCGGCGGTGGAGGAGTGCCGTCGGGGCCAAGACCGCGACCCGTACCAGCGTCAGCGTCTGGGGCGTCTGGGGAGAGGGATATGGGCCTCCTGTGTATGAGGGTCTAGAGTCAAATTTTGAGATGTCACCTAAAATGGGAGCTCAAATAGGAGGTGGGCTGGAGTTGATTTTTTGCATCAAGTCTTCAAATTTGGAATAGGGACCTGTTTAGGAGGTGGGCTGGAGTTGCTCTAAGGACGTCAAATATCGGCAGCCAATAAAACCCAAATATCTAGCCGTGCACATCTCTAGAAAGGATAATTTTTGTGAAAATGCTGGAAGCCACGGAGGGGAAAGGAGGATCCTGCTTGTTTCCGCGACCGGCCAACGTACAACCACAATTAAGCGAACGTGGTTTCTGTTCCCGATTCCCCATCGCGTAGCTCATTTAGGTTGTCCGCACCGTGTCCTCTATACACATGCTGCAGGAGACGATAGAGTAAAAAACTCTGCAACGCTGTACGCTAAGAGGCACGCTATCGAAGCAGACGGAGTTTTATCCTCTATTCCTGGCGCCGTGCAAGACCTCGGGTAAAGTAGAGTACATGCGCAAAAGCAGCACAGAGAGCATGCGCGGAGAGAGAAAGTACATGCAAGGTGGGCCTACTATTTCAATTAATAAAAAAATGTTATAACTCACAAACAAAAAATATAAAGTAAATTTCGATTACATCATTAAATTTGTTTCAATAAATCCTACAAAATAAGATCTCACAGGGATATATTTAGAGACATGTGGGCCCTACTATAGATAGATGATGATATAGAGGATAGATAAATGCGGGAGAAAGTGATATAAAGGAAAGAATCTCGATGACTAGGATGCATAAAGGATGAATTTAGAGTAGGAAATCACCGCGTGACCATCCAACCCGTTCGCCGATAGCGGTCCGTTCTGTGAGGATTGTTTTTTCTTGTTTTTATTGAAACGTTGACGTCGACACGGAATCAAACCGGGCCTACAACGAGATCATGTACTCATATGTAGGTGGTAAATGGCGACAATTTCTTGGCCAAACTGAAATTTTTACCGTCAAGATTTTGTTCTGTATATCATTTCTTATTTTAGGTTATACTGTATAATTTAGAGTAATAATATAATCTATTTGCCCTGCCGACAAAAGTCATATACACGACGATTCCTCTTAGGCATCTACAATTCTAACAATAATATACTCCCTCCATTCATATTTATAAAACATTTTAGTTTTTCTTGATACATTGTTTTTTTATTTGTAGGCATAATGTGTATATAATAATCGTATATCAAAATTTATGCATACAGAGAAATAAATACATTTTATGATTTGAAATAGAGATAGCAACTTTTATTAACTTTTGTATGAATTTTTTTGTACCCCATCGTTATCCAATAACTTTTAGAATAGACAGACCGACACGTTCCCTTTTTTATATACAGTGTAAAAGGTACTGTAAGTGCAAAACAAGTAATAATAAGAACTGATTCATTCCTATAGCAATAAAGAATAAATTTGATCAAAACTTTTACACCGTTGTACAACGTCACGTGGTATTTTAGATACATGGTATTTTAGATATTTTGTGCTGGGTGGTGCCGTGGAGAGCTTGTAGTAGAACGGCGGTACGACGATCGTGGTATCTTTTATTTGTTTATTAGTTTTTATTATGATCGTAAAAAAAAATCTTAGCTTTTGAGGTTTTGCTTGTGGTATAGTTTTACTTTTACTATTTGCATAGGATACGTTCCCTTTTTTATATACCTTCTGCATACTAAAAAGTTCTGAGGTTCACGCTAAAATGCACGCTAGCCGCGAGAACAACCTTTCCCATGAAGGAAGGGTCACAAAACCCTGTCGGTCGTCTATTCTAAAAGTTATTGGATAACGATGGGGTACAAAAAAATTCATACAAAAGTTAATAAAAGTTGCTATCTCTATTTCAAATCATACAATGTATTTATTTCTCTGGATGCATAAATTTTGATATACGATTATTATATACACATTATGCCTACAAATAAAAAAACAATGTATCAAGAAAAACTAAAATGTTTTATAAATATGAATGGAGGGAGTATATTATTGTTAGAATTGTAGATGCCTAAGAGGAATCGTCGTGTATATGACTTTTGTCGGCAGGGCAAATAGATTATATTATTACTCTAAATTATACAGTATAACCTAAAATAAGAAATGATATACAGAACAAAATCTTGACGGTAAAAATTTCAGTTTGGTCAACAAATTGTCGTCATTTGGGAACGTATCCTATGCAAACTAGACTCTTGTGCAAACTATGCAAACTCTAATCAAGACCACACAAATCTAATCTGATGGCTGGTAATTTTAGCACTTAAATCCCTCCACTCATGGGGGTGTTTTGCAACAGCCGGATAGGATGAGTGGGGGGGTTTAAGAGCTAAAATTACCAACCATCGGATTAGATTCTTGTGGTCTTAATTAGAGTTTGCATAGTTTGCACATGAGTCTAGTTTGCATAAGATACGTTCCGGTCTAAATGAATAAGGTGAAAGATCCGCCGAATATTTAAAAATAAAGAAAAAAAGCAAACAATACAACGACCAGACAAATAGTAAAAGTAAAGAGAATTTTTACAATGGTTGGAGAGGCGATTGGAAGCGATTGGTGAGTCTATGGTCGGTGGGCCCAGAACATGAAAAGCGATGGGAGGCGATGAGAGCAAGGCGATTGGATGCGATTGGTGAGTCTATGGTCGGTGGGCCATATGCTTCCAATCGCCTCCCACCGCGTCCGAAATTGAGTGAATCAGTACCCAAAATATGAGAAGTGGTAATTCCTTTTTCGTAGTTCTTTTTTTTAATTAAGGGTAAAACGGTCAATCTATAATTATACAAATAATGTTTTGGGTAGTATAGTTGGGGTGGATAATACAAATAGTATAGTCCGGTTATTTTTTTTAGGGTTCATTCAAATTCATTCTTTTTGTTTGTCAGTTTGTCGTCGTCCGCCGCCGCCGCCAATCCGTCGTCCGCCGCCGCCGCCGCCAATCGGTCCTACGCCGCTCCTGCTTCCTCGCCGTCGCACAGGTGTCCTCCAACCTCATGGGCCCCTCCACGTCCGAAGCACCCACGCCAACCTCTATTCCCTTTCACATGCGCCTATTGCTCGGAGATGCCATTTCGGTGACCTCCTAGACCTCATTCATGGCGCCGCCGCATTTGGGTGTCGCTCCGGTATTCTCCACCCCCGCTAGTTGGGCCTGGGGTGGTCTAAATCACCGTTCTGGCGAGTTCGCCGCCGTGCTCCGCCGGCGTCCATGGCGCGCCGCAGTGGATGCGCTGCTCGGCCGGCCGGATCCTTCCCAACCTATTCGGCGCCGTCGATTTGATCGCGGACGGCCGAGATTTCAAGATACCCCTTCGGGGCTCATAACCGGTGCTAATCAGTGTTTTGTACATAAATGTGTTTTAAAAATTGTGAAGCTAAAAGCATGAGATCACGTCTTTGGTTTAGGCATGGGTAAGCTCAGGGGTCCCTCGTCCATCAGCATTATTCTGAGGAGAGTATTTATTTTCTACACTTTTATTCATTCATTTTAAAGATAAACTTATTTAGCTTGAATGTGTTAAACATCCGAGCATAGCTTAGTGGTACATGGTACAACTCTGTATGTAGAGGGTGTAGGTTCGATCACTGCTCTTGATGCGACTTTTTTCAATTTTTTTGGTTTTTGTTCTATTTATTTGACTTATTTGAGGATTTTTTTATTGGACTTAATTTTTATGACAATATGAATTCAAATTATAAAATGGTTAACTATAAAGTTGTATAACTTTTTGAGATCTACTACTTTTATTTTGGTTGTTTCTCCATCCGAGGTCATTTGAAAAATCATATTTTGAATTTGAGTACTTTAAACGTAGTTTTCCTTGACAAGATGAATTGTAATGAAAAAGTTATTACCTACAGAGTTCTATAAGTTTCAGAGATGTACAACTTCTATTTTGGTGATTTTGTTCATCAGATATAGTGGTAGTAACATTGTGTGACGGAACGACCCTAATCCCATGGCCCACGTGTCTCTGTCAACCTCTGACAGCCGAACCCATGTTCCATGTGATTAAGACCTGTTCGCCACCGGGCTACATCAGTGCCCAATGTCCGCAGGATCATCTCACAATTCGGTTACAACATTGCATACTTTTACAAATAACATCGGAATAAAGAGCGGAAGACTTAAATAACATTAGTTTTACAAAGCAGGGTTCCAAATAGAAATTAAGGTGCAGTTATTACAAACCAAGTTCTAATAATAGAAATAGACATAGGCAACATAGTGGAGAACAGCAAAGATACTTATAATCACCCAGCCCGAGGGTGTACAACTATTCTTCGACCTCATCGGCCTCTTCCTGGACGATGGTCACGCAGCAGGGTGCAAGACACATCGGGGACTCTGTCATACCTGCAGCATGGGTAACAAACCCTGAGTACTGGGGTACTCAACAAGACTTACCCGACTAAAGAAAAAGGGAGAAGACTCAGGAATGAGAGGCTTAGGGTAGTCAAGGTAAGGCTTAAGCAAGATCAAGTATTTTGCAGAAAAGCATTTTTTGTAAACCTTATTTTATTTTGAAAGATTCAGTATTCCTCAATTCTTCATCATTCATGATTCATTTTACATTTCAAAACATTCCTAGTTGAGAACCACTCTCCGCTGACAGTCAGTGGACCATGTCTCCATAACCGAGGAGCAACGTTAATCCGGATAAATAATACTCAGCTGAGGATCCCTATCCACACTGCATATGTAGCACCCAAGCTTGCATATGCCAACTCGTCTACCACGATTCCTCCAAGATTGGGCTCGGTCCTACGCCACCCGGAAGTACAGTACACCACTCCTTTCCAGGTACGACGACCACGTGGGTACATGCTACTTCCGCCATCTCTCCACTCCCAGTGCGCGGTTGTCGGTCCAATAAAGGATTCCTCGGAGCCAGAGCTTTCCGAAGTATGTGAATAGTTACAAGTCTTGACCAGTAGGCCCCCATACGGATGGTCCCTAATTTTCCAGCCAGAACTATACCTTGGTCATATCTCACCCAAGCGTAATAGTCCTGTCAGTTTTTCAACCCTGTCCCGGTCGGTGTCAACTGTTGAGTCCCGGACTACAACATGACGGCACCGTACGCTCGGACAACCTCTCCTCGCTATGGACTAGGTACGGATCAGATACCTAGCCAACAGCCGGGGAGTAAGACCAAAATTCCCATAACATTCCTTAAGTGATCACACTTTTAAAATTGACATTTTATTGCAAAGTCTAAATCAATAAGCATTGCTAAGCATTTTTCAAATACTTTTGAAAAGCAGGTATCGGGTGTATCAGTGGTCAAGGTGGATAGTGCATCAATTAGGATAGCACACAACTCCTATAAACCTAATGCAATAATTTAACTCAAAAGCATTTAAGGAAATCATTTTATAAATTCAAGGAAAAGGTTAAATGCACCGGGGCTTGCCTTGAAGAGCAAAGACAGCTGGCTCAGGGTTGGAGGTGCAGAGGTCGAAGCTCGGGGTAGCCTCAGGGACAGGTTCGTCGGCGGCTGCCTCGATCTTGACTCCTTCTTCGGTGACTATACGAATGCAATGATGCATGCACATGAGTATGCTAGCATGAACAATGCAAAACAGGAAATACAACATGAACCCTAATCACTTTTTCTATTTTCCTTAATTATTTAAAAAGGTCATTTTCTGAAGTTGCTCCAAAAATTACCAAATTAATCACATAAGTTCATTATGGTGTAGATAGATGGCAAAACAAATTTCATAATTTTTGGAGGTCATTAAGGTGCTCAAATAATTCCAGACATTAATTAACAAAAGGCACTATTTAACAATTAAAGATAAATGCTCAAAAATCAACTTGTTCTAAAAGACTTCAAAATTACACCAGAGACTAAACATGGCATAGGAAGCTTACAAAAATTAGCCTCATGATTTTTGGAGTTATAAATAATTTTCTAAAAATCCAAAACCATCCATTTATTAATTAAAAGAGGGATTTTACATTTTCAAATTCTTGCAGAAAAGTCAAGTTTCATATTTTTATAAAATACTACACAGTGCAAGGAGCATACCATAATTTTATCAGGATTTAAGGAACAACAGATTAATTCACACAAAAAAGAGAAAACAGAACACTATTCACAACTCCCCAAAAAGGAAAAAGAGCACTGTGCTCCTTCTATGAAGAGCTCGGGCGAAACGGGCTCGGGCGAGTCGGAAAGTGACTGCTCCGTCCGAGGCCTGGCCCGGAGGCTCGGGCGAAGCGGAGAGCATGCGCTCGCCGAGGCTTGACTCGGGCGAAGCGGACTCGGGCGAGACGGAAGGCTCGGGCGAGACGGAAGGCTCGGGCGAGACGGAAAAGCAAGCGTCCGTCCGAGGCCTGACTGGGAGGCTCGGGCGAGACGGAGTGGAAGCAGAGACCGGAGGCTTCGGGTGCTTACCACGGGTCGGAGGCAGGGCTCGGGGGTGTGGCTCGGGGACGTGCTCGAGGGTGAGGCTCGAGGCTGAGGCTCGACACGTGCTCGAGGGTGAGGCTCGAGGAAGGTGACGACCGCGGCGGCACTCCGGCGAGTCGGCGATCCTGCGCAACACACGAGGCCGCAAGGGCCTGGTTAGAGTCGCGCGGAGCCGAGGAAGCTGACACAGGGGTCAGGGAAAGATGATCGCGGCTGGAGAGGGAGTATTTGACGAACCCGAGTTCACCGGGTTTCCGTCGGAGTTTGGGAAGATGAGGTTACGCCGGGCGATTGGAGACGGGGAAGGTGAAATTGAGGGGTGGGAAAGCTTCACGAGCTCAAGGCGGAGCTTTTGGGCTAGGTGGTTGAGCGGCGGAGGGTCTGGAGTGGGCTGGCCACGGTGGCGGAGGTGAGTGCGGCGCTCCGGCTCCGGCGGGCCTTTTATAGAGGCGGATAGCGGCCGGTAGAGACCGTGGTGATGGCTGGATAAGCTCGGCGAGCGCACGCGCCCTCGATTGCACTCTGGCGGAGGCGCTGGCGTGCAGCCGGGGCTCGGGCGCAGGCAGCGCCGGCAGTGGCCACGCGGCGGCGGCGAGCAGGAGCAGTAGGGGCCGAGAGATGGAGTCAGCGCTCGCGTGCGGGTGCGGAGGGGACCAAGGAGCGGCTGGGGCAGGACAGAGGCGCGTGGGGAGCAGCCGTATGCGCTGCAGGCGCAGCGCCGGCGCCATGGCCGGGCCCCCCCTCCCCCTGGCTCTACGGGGAAGAAGAACAGTGTAGGGGCTAGGGTTTGACTTTTGGCCAGTTTTTGTATTTTGCAAAATTTCTCCCAAAATTTGAACTGTGCGACAAAAACTCAGAATACCAAAGTTGCTCAGAAAAATGAGATCTACAACTTTGTCAAAATGAACATTTTCAAATTCCAAATAGTTTTTGAACTATATTCAAAAACAGAAAAGGGGACACTTTTAGGATTTGAATAAATTCAAAATTACTTTTGATTTTACACTGAAAGTTGGAAATCTGTAAATATGAAAGTTGTTCCTTTTATCAAAACCTACAACTTTGCTAATATAACCTTTTTCTGAAACTCAATAGTTTTTAAATAAATTTTGAAAACTGAAAAGGGGACAAAAACTGGAATTTGAATGAATTTGGATTTACTTCAAACTTTGTACAGAAACTTGAAAATTTGTAAATACCAAAGTTGTTTCTCTTGGCCAGATCTACAACTTTGCTTTTTGGACCAACCTCAAATTTTGAATAATTTTTGAATTACAAAAAGAGGGATAAAATCCAGGGTTTGGAAATCAGGGTTTTGCAAAGAGATTTGAAATCTGATTTTGGTTTTTTGAACTTTGGCCAACACAACAAAACTTCAAGACATCCAACTGAACAAGAATTACACAAAGCTAGGCACAGAGGTGAAATTACCATTTTTGCCCTTATAGGAAGATTTGGGCTTTTAGGGTTTTTGAAAAGAGATTGCTACACAAATACTAAGCAAACATAAATGCAAGACAAGAATGATTAATGACTAATGATGATGACATGTTAGGTTAATTACAGTTAAACACCAGGGGTGTTACACATTGTTCACTCATTTTATATATCCCTCTTGTAGTGTATAGTTTGTGAAAGTAAGATTTGTAAAATTTGTGAATAACGTTAGTACCATTTTGTCGGATGAAGAAATAATTAAAATAAAATTTGTAGATCTTGATCAACTCTACAACTTTTATGTTTATGATTTTCCCATTGAAATCATTTAGTATGTCAAAATAACATCTGAAGTTGTCATTTTTTAAAATTCTAATTTCAAATTGATAAAATACAGTAGCATGACAACAATAGCTGTAAGAACATAACAACTTGATACAACATGATTTTAGAAAAATTTAGAAAAAATCATCAAATTTGAAAATTTAGTACTTAATTTTGAAAATAGCCAAAATAAATGAATTTGGCCCATCAGAGTAGTTGGCTGGCACTTCCTAACCTGGGCTTAGGCCTTTTTCCGGGGGTGAGAAGCCCGCGCGGAAATTAGCCACGGGCTGGATTACACATCGTCCTTTGAAAGCCCACGTGGAGGGAAAACATTTTATATCATTCATTTCAAAGATAAATAACGTCTGAAGTTGTCATTTTTTGAAATTATAATTTGAAATTCATAAAATACAGTAGCATGAAAAGATAACCACAACAATAGATGTAAGATCTCAAAATACGTCGTGTCATTAACAAAAAATTCCAAGCAATAAAGAGTGACATGAGTCAAGCACATACAATCATCAGACCTCAAGTACTACCTCACATTGTCATATAATCTATTTGAGCTTATGTGAATCCCCATCAAAACACACACATGCATGCTCATATATTTACACAGGTACCAGGTCGATCTGCATCCAGCACACTCATACTCAGAAATGATTGGACACACAAAATACATAGCACCATATATATAGTACCAGGACTTAATTATATATTTACAAAGTACCAACATCTAAGTCTACTAGTTCAGATTCTAAGTACCAACATCTAAGTACCATATATATAGTACCAGGACTTAATTATAGTACCAGATTCTACTAGTTCAGATTCTAAGTACCAACATCTAAGCACACTCATATTTACAAAGTACCAACATCTAAGTGTTTCTTCCCAAAAGCACCACCACAGTCCTACTAGTTCAGATTCTAAGTCTACTACTGCTAGATACTAGATCAATCTGCTCCATCATAAGCCCAAAGGTGTCCATACATATGGTAATCCCAAAGTAGCTTCCTCCACATCTGCTCCATCATATGATCAATTTTTACCTTCACCTCCTGCTGCATCTTGTCACAGATTGTGTCACTGTCTTGTCCGGTCTGCAGGTCATTCTTCATCTTCTCAAAGACATCAACAATGTCTTCTTGCACCTGTTGTTTTGTAGTTTCAGCCCAGAAGCGGAAAGTTGCTTCTGGTTCTTCCGACTCCTGTAATTGATAATATGCAACAGATTTTATTGATAAACAATTAAATCTGACCATGCAAAACTAACATTGATGATATGTTGAATTATCAGCTTTTCTAATGCAACACACTTGTGATAAACATAAAGTAATTACGTCAAAACTGGACAAACAAACATATATGGAAACTCATTTCATTTTTTAATTTTTTTATTGATAACCTTTCAAAGCATGTACACCAGGAATCTTCATTTCAATTTATTTGATTTGAACCTAATCAATTAAAGCATCAGGACTATAAACATATAAGGCAAAACGTTAATTAAAGGAACAATGCATGTAGGCCAAGCATATGATCATTAATGCATAAATAATTAATATCAGAAATAATCACTACAATAATGTTAACAAAAACTTAAATCAATAGTCTAGAAGCACTTCATTATCACGCAGCCGTGAAAGGCAGTGGTCAAAGTGTTGTACCAGCTCAAACAGTGTCATTTTACGGTCTAGATTTACCTGAAGCCTAGAGTTTAGGCTCTCACTCAGCTGATTGGTACTCATTCCTAAATAGCACTTTGAAGCATCATATGCAGCACACCAGATTTGCCTCCTCTCATACATCTGATAAAGCCACGACTCGTGATCCTGTAACATTATGCTTATCCAAAAATTACACCCATTTTCTCTCCACCCCTTCTATGGAGCAAGTATCATAAAGGAAATTCCTAAACTCATCCTTGACACCATCATCGTGCAGATTACGCACAATGTTCTGCTCAATATGCCATCTGCATAGCCTATGCGATGAATTGGGCCACACCAGACTAATTGCTCTTTGCATAGCAAGGTCTCCATCAGTTATCACGGATATCGGAAACTTCTGAGCCATGGCATCAGAGAATGTCCTAAGCAGCCACACATAGGACTGAATAGTCTCCTGCAAAATAATTCCACAAGCAAAAAGAACTATGCTGCAATGGTGATTGACCCCAACAAAAGGAACAAGGGGCAGGTTGTATCGGTTCGTTTTGTATGTGCTATCAAATACAACGACATCACCAAATGCTGCATAATCAAGCCGACATTGACAGACACACCAGAGCAGTCCCGTCAGGTGCCCTTCCCCATCAGTCTTGAACTCAAAAAAGAAATCAGGATCTCTATATTTGCATTTTGTCAGGTAACTAATGACTGTTTGAGCATCACCAGTGACAACTGTCTCCACCTTATTGCGATGGCAGAAATTGTACAGCTCCCTTATTGTATATCCGACCTTATCGTACCCACCATACTGCTTTTGCATTATATCCATTATTTGGTGTTTGCGGATCCCAGAAATCTGCATCTCCAAAATCTCAGCTTTCTGATCATCGTTGATTCTTCTATGCGAACGCAGCAGACAAGCAATGTCTGGATCTGCCATCATATGGTTGTGTCCATCGATGAAATCCTTCACATACCACTGTCCTATGTTCTGGTCCCGTGCAATCACAAGTTTAGCACGACATCCAACATGAGTAACATTGCGTGGCTTCCGCTTCTTAGGCTCCCTTTTCAACTCCTTCTCTTCGCGGAAACCCTCACGACTGCAGACAAACTTCCGAAGGATCATCTCATTGTGACACAACCTATAGCTGGTCCTCTTACTCGTGCTCGTGCTCGTCAACTTAATCATCAAGTGAGTTCCATGATAAGCTCTTGTCCATCTTGTTTAGACAATGGAAACGCGTGCACTCTTGTTTTGATTAGGAACCAAGGAGAAGACCGAAAGGGAGAAGGACTCGCGCTAGCTGGATTCGGACTGCAGCAAAGCACCAACTTGTGACCGCCACCACGGTTGCATACGGATTCGGATTCAGGCGCTTCAGGACTTGTTGGAAAGCTTATCAAGTTTACTTTCATATGAATCAAGTCTCACGTCAATATCTGTTCGGCAGTAGCGGCAATGATCCAATTACCGTCGACAGGTCTTGCTGTCCAGGGTGCTGCGTCACCTCATTTTGGGCTTATGGCCCATGTATCAAGTTGGGTCCATTAGGGACGCGTCCTAGGGTTGGAGGACGACCCCAACACTCTTTTGGTCGTCAATCCATCTACTTATATCCCTCTATAGCCGCCATGGTCGGGTTGGGTTTTGTTTAGATCAAGTTTAGCCTTAGCTACTTGCTTGTAGGCGCGCGTGCAGGATCAGCCGCCCGTCTCCTTGTCTTCGGAACCCCATTGTTGATTAAGATTCAGTTTGAAACCTTCAATTTCATCTTGCAAATTCAGTGCTTGTTTCCTCGTTCTTGCTAGTTCTTCGATTGCTTGCAGGACGGGAGCCCTAGGGGCTGGTTGTCGCGCTCCACAAGATCGTGACGGCTATTGGACGTGGTGTATCGGTTGCTAAGGCGCGGTCTTGAGGGCTGTAGTCGGGCCGTGAACGTCATCTCCATCCACCAATCGAGTTATCCCCGTTTCTCATCGAAAGATCGGGCAAAAACCCTAGCGGGTTCGCATCAGTTGGTAATCAGAGCAAGGTTCTTCGGTGAGAGACTTCTAATCCATTGGTGTTTTTAATTAATTTCCTATAGTCCAGAAAAGCCAAAAAAAATATAGTAGATTAGTTTTTTTTCCATAATCCTATTAAACCTTTGTGCCTTGGCTAGTACCGTTTAGTTAGGACTTGTTGAATTTGCGTTGCTTCGGTTTGTGTCGAGTTGCTGGTCTTAGTGTCTAGTCCTTTAGAGTTTCGAGTTCTTGTCACCATCTTTACACAGCCGAGTATTACCATATCTTCTCTCTGTCGAATCTGTTGTGAAGTCCGAATTGAACTGTGGTCTTGGTCCGGATCGAGTTGAGTTCCAATCTGAGTTCCACCAACGTGATAAAAAAAAGGAAACCGAGTAGAACTCGGCAATAGGTGGAATCCGTTTGTGGTTGGTTCTGAGTGGAAACCGAGTAGAACTTGGAGTCCGCTTGTTAATATATCCTGAACTCCATCTACGTGAGTCCTTCTGTGATCCAAAAGAAAGATAACTCCATACTTGTTCGGCCTTACTCTAGAGAGAGAGAGAGAGAGAGAGAGTATCTTCTTCTTACCGGAATACCCCTGTACTTTCGGAAAAAGTGTTTGTACCGAATTGCTCCTTTGTATTCTTTTGTTCATATAATCAGTTTTTGAGGTTGCCCAAAAAAAAAAAGAAAAAAAAAGAGAAAAGAGTCAAAAGAAAAGGGGCTGTTTTTCATATTGATTTTAGGTTTGTTCCACCTTGTTTTCAGGGGTGTGCTGTGGTTTTCCTTTGTGTCCAGGCTCGCGTCTCTAGCACGGTCTAGCCTAGGACCAGCACAGTACCGTCGTCGAACGTTTATTCAGCTCGCCTTTATAACTAACGTGCTGCTAGTTCGTTCCTTGTTTCAGCCCACCTATAGCTCCACATACTCTACAGCTTGACAGGTCTTGTGCCGCAGCACCGATACACTTCATCCATTGCTGAAGACTTGTTGGTAGACGACCCCTCCTGTCAAGCAAGGTAAGAATTGGTAAGAACTTGTGTAACAAGTTGAGTGTGAGAGACTCGTTGTAGCTACATCCTAGTAGTTGTAGGGCTTTTATTTCTTCACTTGTCTTTCTTGTTGTCTTTGTTTTTGAACCATGACAGGGGGAGATGATGATAACGAAACACTACATACACCTCGCACTAAGGGCATCATACAGCATTTTGAAAGGAAGGTGAAGCTGCACACAGAGGGACTTGATACTGACTTGCAGGTGACAAATGAAAAGCTGGGGCAGTTGGAGGCTACGCAGATGGCCACAAACAACAAGCTTACAAGTTTGGAGGAATCCGTTGCTAGTGTGGACAAAAGCCTTGCTGCTCTTCTAAGGCGATTTGATGACTTCCACACCGAAGATAAAGAGAAGCATAAAGAAGAAAAGGAGGGAGATCGAGAGCACGGTAGTCATGAAGATGACTACACTGCTGATACTGAGCATGATGATCCAGACGCTCGTGATCGACGACGCCTACGTCACAACCGTAGAGGTATGGGTGGCAACCGCCGACGCGAGGTACACAATAATGATGATGCTTTCAGTAAGATTAAATTTAAGATACCTCCTTTTGATGGTAAATATGACCCTGATGCCTACATTACTTGGGAGATTGCTGTTGATCAAAAGTTTGCATGTCATGAATTTCCTGAGACTACACGTGTTAGGGCTGCTACTAGTGAGTTTACGGATTTTGCTTCTGTTTGGTGGATAGAATATGGAAAGAAAAATCCTAATAACTTACCTAGAACTTGGGATGCGCTGAAACGAGCCATGAGAGCTAGATTTGTTCCATCTTACTATGCCCGTGATATGATAAATAAGTTGCAGCAATTGAGACAAGGTGCTAAAAGTGTAGAAGAATATTATCAGGAATTACAAACGGGTATGTTGCGTTGTAACCTAGAGGAGGATGAGGAACCGGCTATGGCTAGACTTTTGGGTGGGTTAAATCGGGAAATTCAGGACATCCTCGCTTACAAAGAATACAATAGTGTAACCCGTTTGTTTCATCTTGCTTGTAAAGCTGAAAGGGAAGTGCAGGGACGACGTGCTAGCGCAAGGACTAATATTTCTACAGGGAAGGCTAATTCATGGCAGCAACGCATGACTACAACTCCATCTACACGTATGTCTACTCCATCATCTAGTGACAAGTCTCGAGCTGCTCCCACAAATTCAGTTGCAAAGACGATGCAAAAGCCTGCTGCGAGTACTTCATCCGTGGCATCGACGGGCAGAACAAGCAACATACAATGTCACCGGTGCAAGGGATATGGACACATGATGCGTGACTGTCCAAACAAGCGAGTTATGATTGTCAAAGATGATGGTGAGTGCTCATCTGCTAGTGATTTTGATGAAGACACGCTTGCACTGCTTGCGACTGACCATGCAGGTAATGAAGAACAAATAGAAGAACATATTAATGCAGGTGAAGCGGACCACTATGAAAGCTTGATCGTGCAGCGAGTGCTTAGTGCACAAATGGAGAAGGCGGAGCAAAATCAGCGACATATTTTATTCCAAACAAAGTGTGTCATCAAAGAGCGTTCTTGTCGCATGATCATTGATGGAGGTAGCTGCAACAACTTGGCAAGCAGCGATATGGTGCAGAAACTTGCCCTCAACACCAAACCACACCCGCATCCCTACTACATCCAATGGCTGAACAACAGTGGTAAGGCAAAGGTAACTAGACTTGTGAGAATCAATTTTTCCATCGGATCCTACAAAGATATTGTTGAATGTGATGTTGTGCCTATGCAAGCTTGTAACATTCTGCTAGGTAGACCTTGGCAATTTGATAGAGATTCTATGCATCATGGTAGATCAAATCAGTATTCTTTTCTATACCATGATCGAAAAATTGTGCTGCATCCTATGTCCCCTGAAACTATTATGCAAACTGATGTTGCAAGGGCTACTAAAGCAAAGAGCGAGAGCAGTAAAAATGATAAATCTGTAATTGGTAACAAAGATGAGATAAAACTGAAAGGACGTTGTATGATAGCTACCAAATCAGATATTAATGAGTTCAATGCATCCACTTCTGTTGCTTATGCTTTGATATGCAAGGATGCTTTGATTTCAATTGAGGATATGCAATGTTCTTTGCCCCCTGCTGTTGCTAACGTTTTGCAGGAGTATTCCGATGTGTTTCCAAGTGCGGTACCAGCGGGGTTGCCACCATTACGCGGGATTGAGCACCAAATTGATCTTATTCCTGGTGCGTCTTTGCCAAACCGTGCGCCATACAGGACAAACCCGGAAGAAACAAAGGAAATTCAGCGACAAGTGCAAGAACTACTGGACAAAGGTTATGTGCGAGAATCCCTTAGCCCTTGTGCTGTTCCAGTAATTTTAGTGCCTAAGAAAGATGGAACATGGCGTATGTGTGTTGATTGTAGAGCTATTAATAATATCACCATTCGATATCGACACCCTATTCCACGATTAGATGATATGCTAGATGAACTGAGTGGTGCTGTTGTGTTTTCAAAAGTTGATTTACGTAGTGGGTACCACCAGATTCGTATGAAATTGGGAGATGAATGGAAAACTGCTTTCAAAACTAAGTTCGGTTTATATGAGTGGTTAGTCATGCCTTTTGGGTTAACTAATGCACCTAGTACTTTCATGAGATTAATGAACGAGGTTTTGCGTGCTTTCATTGGGAAATTTGTTGTCGTATATTTTGATGATATATTAATTTACAGCAAATCATTGGATGAACATCTTGATCATTTACGTGCTGTTTTTAATGCACTACGCGAGGCACGTTTATTTGGTAACCTTGAGAAGTGCACCTTTTGCACCGATCGAGTGTGTTTTCTTGGTTATGTTGTAACTCCACAGGGAATTGAGGTTGATCAAGCCAAGGTGGAAGCTATACAGGGATGGCCTGTCCCAAAGACTATCACCCAGGTGCGGAGTTTCCTAGGACTTGCTGGATTCTATCGCCGTTTTGTGAAGGATTTCAGCACCATTGCTGCACCATTGAATGAGCTTACCAAAAAGGGGGTGCCTTTTGAGTGGGGCAAAACACAAGAGAATTCATTCGACATGTTGAAAGATAAGTTAACTCATGCGCCTCTCCTACAACTTCCTGATTTTAATAAGACTTTTGAGCTTGAATGTGATGCTAGTGGAATTGGTCTGGGAGGTGTTTTGTTACAAGAGGGAAAACCTATTGCATATTTTAGTGATAAATTGAGTGGGCCTGTTCTCAATTATTCTACTTATGATAAAGAACTCTATGCTCTTGTTCGAACATTAGAGACATGGCAGCATTATTTGTGGCCCAAAGAGTTTGTTATCCATTCTGATCATGAATCTTTAAAACATATTCGTAGTCAAGGAAAACTGAATCGTAGGCATGCAAAATGGGTTGAATTTATTGAATCTTTTCCTTATATTATTAAACACAAGAAAGGGAAGGAGAATATTATTGCTGATGCTTTGTCACGGAGATATACTTTGCTGAATCAACTTGATTATAAGATCTTTGGGTTAGAAACAATTAAGGACCAATATGTTCACGATGCTGATTTTAGAGACGTGTTGCTGCATTGTAAAGATGGAAAAGGATGGAACAAATTCATCGTTAGTGATGGGTTTGTGTTTAGAGCTAACAAGCTATGCATTCCAGCTAGCTCTGTTCGTTTGTTGTTGTTGCAGGAAGCTCATGGAGGTGGCTTGATGGGACATTTTGGAGCAAAGAAGACCGAGGACATACTTGCTGGTCATTTCTTTTGGCCAAGGATGAAGAGAGATGTGGAGAGGTTTGTTGCTCGTTGCACAACATGTCAAAAGGCAAAGTCACGGTTAAATCCCCACGGTTTGTATCTACCTCTTCCTGTTCCTAATGCTCCTTGGGAGGATATATCTATGGATTTTGTGTTGGGATTACCAAGGACTAGGAGGGGACGTGATAGTGTGTTTGTGGTTGTTGATAGATTTTCTAAGATGGCACATTTCATACCATGTCATAAAACTGATGATGCTACAAATATTGCTGATTTGTTCTTTCGAGAAATTGTTCGCTTACATGGTGTGCCCAACACAATTGTTTCTGATCGTGATGCTAAATTTCTTAGTCATTTTTGGAAGACTTTGTGGTTTAAATTGGGGACTAAGCTTTTATTTTCCACCACTTGTCATCCCCAAACTGATGGTCAAACTGAAGTAGTAAATAGAACTTTATCCACTATGTTAAGGGCTGTTTTAAAGAAGAATATTAAGATGTGGGAAGAATGTTTGCCTCATATTGAGTTCGCTTATAATCGTTCATTGCATTCTACTACAAAAATGTGTCCTTTCGAGATTGTCTATGGCTTCTTGCCACATGCTCCTATTGATTTAATGCCTTTGCCAAGTTCTGAAAAAATGAATTTTGATGCTAAGCAACGTGCTGAATTGATGTTAAAATTGCATGAAGCCACTAAAGAAAACATAGAGCGCATGAATGCTAAGTACAAATGTGCTGGAGATAAAGGTAGAAAGCAATTGATTCTGGAACCTGGGGATTTGGTTTGGTTGCATTTGCGAAAAGATAGATTTCCAGAACTGAGAAAATCCAAATTGATGCCTAGAGCTGATGGTCCTTTTAAAGTGCTGCAACGAATTAACGAGAATGCATATAAGCTTGATCTTCCTGCAGATTTTGGGGTTAGTCCCACATTTAACATTGCAGATTTGAAGCCTTATTTGGGTGAGGAAGATGAGCTTGAGTCGAGGACGACTCAAATGCAAGAAAGGGAGAATGATGAGGACATCAACACCAGCGATACATCCTCTCCGACACAACCTATAGCTGGTCCTCTTACTCGTGCTCGTGCTCGTCAACTTAATCATCAAGTGAGTTCCATGATAAGCTCTTGTCCATCTTGTTTAGACAATGGAAACGCGTGCACTCTTGTTTTGATTAGGAACCAAGGAGAAGACCGAAAGGGAGAAGGACTCGCGCTAGCTGGATTCGGACTGCAGCAAAGCACCAACTTGTGACCGCCACCACGGTTGCATACGGATTCGGATTCAGGCGCTTCAGGACTTGTTGGAAAGCTTATCAAGTTTACTTTCATATGAATCAAGTCTCACGTCAATATCTGTTCGGCAGTAGCGGCAATGATCCAATTACCGTCGACAGGTCTTGCTGTCCAGGGTGCTGCGTCACCTCATTTTGGGCTTATGGCCATGTATCAAGTTGGGTCCATTAGGGACGCGTCCTAGGGTTGGAGGACGACCCCAACACTCTTTTGGTCGTCAATCCATCTACTTATATCCCTCTATAGCCGCCATGGTCGGGTTGGGTTTTGTTTAGATCAAGTTTAGCCTTAGCTACTTGCTTGTAGGCGCGCGTGCAGGATCAGCCGCCCGTCTCCTTGTCTTCGGAACCCCATTGTTGATTAAGATTCAGTTTGAAACCTTCAATTTCATCTTGCAAATTCAGTGCTTGTTTCCTCGTTCTTGCTAGTTCTTCGATTGCTTGCAGGACGGGAGCCCTAGGGGCTGGTTGTCGCGCTCCACAAGATCGTGACGGCTATTGGACGTGGTGTATCGGTTGCTAAGGCGCGGTCTTGAGGGCTGTAGTCGGGCCGTGAACGTCATCTCCATCCACCAATCGAGTTATCCCCGTTTCTCATCGAAAGATCGGGCAAAAACCCTAGCGGGTTCGCATCAATTATCCCACTCACAGTAGCTTTTTCTAACACTAAATCCTCTCTCCTTAGCATAGTTGTTATAAAACTGAAATCCTTCTTCTTCATTACCAAACAACTTCCTAACAATTTCATTGTGCTCCGACAAATAATCAAGACCCAACATTTCCTACAGGCTAAGGATTAGTAATACTACAAGGATATAGCAGACTCATATAAAATTGGTCATCGGCTTTCTTTGCATCCGTTATGACCAACTCATATTTTAAATACATGGTTGCAGTCAACCAAAATATCAAGATGCAAGTGGAGGACATATATTTGGTATAATACCTTAAAGTTGGTAATTAATCTTAACATTTATAAAATATTTACGACAATTCACTACTTTTCTAGACCACAGCTAAACCAATTATGAGCAAGCACCAAACAATACTTGATCAATACAATGATTTATTTACTTACTTCCCATTAATTTTAAGTATCAAGGATAACCTTCTTCAGAAAAGGGAGAAGATATGTCAATGTGATAACCTGCCAAGAGAAGGCATTCAAGATCCATGTGTGAATCTGGGAAATGCTACAAGGTCTAGACCCATTGAAACCACATATGAACAAAACTAATGTGCGACCTGTCTAACAAAACTCATTTTGATGATGATAACAAGGTTAAGCAAAACCTAACTATGAAGGTTCTGTGGCATAGTACTAAATATGAAATTGAAGCTGTTCAGTGGCCGATATTTCAAGTGTCTATGTGCCAGCTATAAAAAATCTATTACTGACAAATTGACAATCAGTCTCATGTGCATAAATGTCATCCAAAGCCTTAAGACAGTAAAAAGATTATGATTAAAGTGTATACACCAAAACTAGTGTGCGAGCAAGAGAAAATCCATGATTTATAGTAGATTTTAATGAAACTACTGTAATCTTATATATATGTTCATGTACTTTTCTATAAATTTGGTTAAAATTATAGAAATTTGAAGTATCCAGCTAATACTACATCAATGTACGAACTAAAAATTAATTAAAACAACATGTTAAAACACTGAGCGAGACAAAAAGATAACACACCTTGATTGTGGATCTAAAGCTTCGTGATGCGATCACGGCTGTCGTGTCGGAGATGAACGAGCTCTCCCTGTTCAAGTCCCTCTCGTTGAACGAGGTAGCCGGATCTGCCGCTGCCTTGGGGTAACCGCTGCCTGGGACGAACCGCTGCCTGGGTGCCTCGCCGGCTAGCTGGGCGCCGCGCCGGCGATGTTGGCTCGGTGTCGCGCCGCTGCCCTGGTTGCCGACGTCGACTTGGGGCCGAGGGCGGGCGAGGGCAGGCCGGTGGCGCCGAGGTCGAGCGATGGAGAAAGCAGGGCGCCGACGGCTTGAGAGAGGGAGACAGCAGGGCGGGGACGACTGATTTGTCGATGGAGATTGCTCGGTGTCGCGCCGCTTCCTGGCTGCGCGCCGTTGCCCTAGTTGCCGCCGTCGACTTGAGGCCAAGGGCACTGCGCCGGGATCCCTGAGATGCGTGTGGGCGAGGGCAGGCTGGTGGCGCCGAGGTCGCACGCTGGAGAAACCGACGGCGCCGACGGCTTCAGAGAGGGAGAGAGCAGGGCGGGGAGAGACGACTGATTTGTTGGAGGGGGATGGCGACGTCAGGCGTCGGCCCACGGGGGATGGGGGCGCGGCGGGATGGGCGGGATGGGGATGGTTTCACGAAACTTTGCACAATGACTATATTACCCTTCCACCAATTAAAACAATCAAAAGAGTTATTTAGCGGAAGCGATTGGATGCGATTGGAAGCGATTCCAACCATTGTAAAAGGTCTCAAAAGTAAAACTATACCACAAGCAAAACCTCAAAAGCTAAGATTTTTTTTTACGATCGTAAAAACTAATAAACAAATAAAAGATACCACGATCGTCGTACCGTTCTACTACAAGCTCTCCACGGCACCACCCAGCACAAAATATCTAAAATACCATGTGGTGCCAATCCAAAGATATC
Organism: Coix lacryma-jobi var. lacryma-jobi; assembly: GCA_009763385.1. NCBI lineage: Eukaryota > Viridiplantae > Streptophyta > Magnoliopsida > Poales > Poaceae > Coix > Coix lacryma-jobi. Next base: position 142,820,501 of record CM019826.1, read on the forward strand.
TAAAATACCACGTGACATTGTACAACGGCGTAAAAGTTTTGATCAAATTTATTCTTTATTGCTATAGGAATGAATCAGTTCTTATTATTACTTGTTTTGCACTTACAGTACCTTCTACACTGTCATCATCTTCAATAGTACTGTACCATACTCTGTATAGCATATTTGCCTTCGTTCGATCGGAGCTATCAACACCACTGGCTCTGTTCGGCAGAACTTATGAACCGGCTGAGAAGCTGAAATCTAGTAGCTTGTATCTATTATATCTATTATATGACTGATTTATATAGATTAAATCTAGCTTGTATCTTAAATGAAGAGAGCGACTGACCGCACCAGGACTAATGTTTCTCTAAAAAAAAAATCAGCTACGGAGGCGTCCCTTCTAGAAGACCTCTAATTTCAGAAGCTCATCCCGTGTGCTCCGCAGCATCATTAAGCGCTCCGAACGGCATCACCGTCACGGGAGATGGAGCAGAGGCAGGAAGCACCGCACGAAGGCCGCCGCCCACAGCCTGGACCCACGCATCAGTGACCTGACGGGGCCCGCGCCAGAAATAAGCAACCGTTACGCGCACCGCGTTGCACGACGCGGACCACGTGTCCACGCGGTGGTCTTATCCATAATATACCATCCGTCTCCTCCGTACCCGCTCCGCTCCGTCGTCTGCTATAAATGCTAGGCCGACCCGGTGGGGGGATAGCCCTCCATCAGCATTCAGAATCTCGCCCTCGCATCGCAATCGCAACATCCAGCCAGCCCCCAGACCAAGCGAAGCAACCGACCGAAGCGTCGCGGAGAAGCAAGCAACCGACCGACCGGAATGGCGATGGCACCGTGCGCACCCGTCTCCGTCTCCGTCTCCTTCCCGGCCCGCCCCGCGGGCTCCCCTTCCTCTGCCCGTCCGCGCGCCGCCGGGGCCGGGGCCGGGGCGGTCCGCGCCGCTGGGGCGGTGGAGGGCGGCAGGTGGTGGGCGCCGCTGCTGGGGTGGTCGGGGAAGGCCGACTACCTCGAGGCCCCGTCCCCGTCCCCGGCCCCGGCGCCGGCTGTTCCGCAGGACGACGACGCGGGCGCGGGCGCGGGCGCGGGCGCGGCGCGGAGGCAGTTCGTGGGGGGCCTGACGGAGGAGAAGGCCCGGCAGCTGCGGGCGCGGATGGCGCAGACCGAGTCCTTCCACGACGCCATGTACCACTCCGCCATCGCGTCCCGCCTCGCGCGCTCCGCCTAAACCGCCCGCCCGTCCGGCCGTCCGCCGCGCGCAGGCGGAAGCAAGTCGCCGACATCGCCGTAGATCTAGACCTGTCTGTGTGTGTATATACTGGTTTCGCCTTTCGTTCCCTTCCGAATCGGGGCCCGGGGTTGTGTTTGTTTCCCCTCCTCCCCCGTCGTCGTCGTCGTCGTGGAGCAGGAGGGTGAGGGATCTGCCGGTTTTACGAGGCGTCCCCTCTCGCCGTCCCCCGCCGCGGCCGTCGCTCCCGGTTCTGCTCCGGTAGGACCCGGAGCCCACCGTCCTGAAACCATCTCCGATCTGCGCTTGAATGTGGCGCAGATCCGCGAAGCGTTGCGGCGAACTATAATGCCATTGTACTGTTACACTGATGATGAAATCGGATCTGGTGGTGCTAAACTGATGCTCGGATCTGGTGGTGCGCATTCCATTTCCCTTGGGTGGTCTTGCTTGATGATGTTTGGTTTTGGCCGATCTCGTTTCATGATTGGGTTTTTGTTATTGTTACAATACTACTAATGGTGTTTAATCTCCTCCTTAATAGACCACCATCATGACCCTATTTACAATAGGATTTACCCCCTCTCATTAACATGTTTATGAGGCTTTATGAGGTATTATTCCCTTGTGTAATCTCCATGGAGGACCTTGTATATATACCCATGGTAGATCAATGGAAAAGAAGAGGACACTACATATTCTTGTCTCAATTGTCATTTCCATTGTCATTCCAATTACAACACGTTATCAGCACCGTTCTACCAACTGAGCTACGATCGCAGAGGTAACGATGGCGACTCAGCGCGATCTTCCCTCTGCCTCCTTCGTTCTTCAGCTTGTGATGATGGCATACCAACGTGCCATCACACTTGGCGTAAGCTTCGCCAACCACCGCGTCCAAGCGACGCTCTTCGACGACCTCCGGGAGATCCTTGGCAGGACGACGGGCTGACCGCCGTCGTGCCATCGACGACGTAGTGGTCCCTGCACCACCGTCGGAACCGCCGGTTGCGCCGGCAGCGACTCCACTGCAGCCGCCGTCACCACCGCGGGCTCCCACTCCGGAGCCTCCAGCTCCGGCGGCACCTCTGGCGGCACCACCGGCGTCACCGCCGGCATCACCGGTTGGACCGGCGTCACCGCTGCCCGCACCGTACTTCTGCCCGCTGCACGGCTTCGGCCCATGCCCGGCGTACAGTGCGGTGGCGTACAGCGCGAGCGAGCCGTCCTGCACGGAGTACGTCGTCGGCAGCCCATCCGCTAGCTTCGACGTGATCGCCGACTCGTCGCTGGCACCACTAGCGGCTTCCCCGGTGGCTTCACCACCACCGCCTCCTCCTTCTCCACCTCGCCCACGCTTTATCCCGACGTGGATTAGCGTGTCCCATGGGCCTTCTGCACGAAGGTCCCTCAACTTGGCCTGAGCGCCTCGGGGGGGGGGGGGGGGCGGCCACAGATTGGCCGGTGCCGAGGAGACACGCCGGAGGCAGCACCTATCGGCACGCGGATCCAGCGGAGGAGAGGCCGAGCACCTCCCTCGGCTCTCTGATGGCGCACGCGCGGTGCGGCCTCGCGCCCCGCCGCCGAGTGCCCGCCGGGCCTCTCTGCGCCCAGCCTCGGCCTCCGCGCGTCTTCGGGCCGCGTGCCTATGGGGCCCACGCGGGTGGACCATCGCTGGTGGCGCCCCCTCCACCCCCTGTTGGGCCGAATGGCCGGCCTAGGCCCAGGTTGGGGCCTGCGAGCTTTCAGCCTGGGTCTGGTGGACTCAAAATAGCGTTTTTGGGCTCAATTACCTCAGTTTTTGGCCCAAAACGTAGTTATCTTTATATTTCCCTTTTACAGAATAATTTGTATTTACTTTGAAGCATTTTTACTGCTTTATTTACATCAGAATTATTAGTCTATTTACCTTCAGTTTTAGACATCTGATGTACCGCTTTAAAGTATTTACGTACTTTGCATTATGAATACAATTTTCGTACTTGTTCAATGCGTTTTGTTTATTTCAATTCCCTATAACAAGTACTTATGCAAATATTTTGGTTGAATTTTTCTCTCATTTGGAATATGTTTTTCACTCGATGTCACCTTTGTTTCGACTATGAACATACAAGGATTACATCTAGACGTGAAATAATAAAATTATGGTATACACCCTCATGGTGATTACCTTTTGTTCCACTAATCGAGAAAAATTCCCGTTATTTCAATTCAAGTTTACCTTGATTATTTGCATTTGTATTCAATTATTACAACCATGTCTTGGATTTTAATTAAATCTATGCATACTCACATGTAGGCATCATGGCTACCAAACTAGCCGCCAAAGAGTTCGAGTCCCTCGCTCTTGATGGCAACAACTTCCCCACATGGGCGATGGATCTCAAAGTGAGTCTATCGCTGCGCGGATTATACTCGGCGATCACACCGCCTGAGATGGGTGTAGACCCCTTGTCTGATACCCACAAGTACAGTGCCTTATTTGTAATAAGGAACCACATCCATCCTGATCTCAAAGCTGAGTATCTGATGGAAGAGGACCCACGCGCTCTCTGGCTTGCTCTACAGACACGGTATGAACAACAAAAGGTAGTTGTCCTTCCAGAGGCTGTCAATGAGTGGAACCACCTCTGCATACAGGATTTCAAAACTGTTGGAGAGTTCAACCATGCTGTGCACAAAATCAGTTCCAAGCTGAGATTTTGTGAGAAGGAACCAAGTGATGAGGACAAAATTGAGAAGACTCTGTCTACCATGCGTCCTGCACACATAATCCTTCAACAACAATACCGTCAAAGGGGGTTTACAGCTTATTCTGAGCTGATTAAGACATTGCTTCAGGCAGAAAAGCATGATGAGCTCCTCATCTGGAACACCAACCAAGGACCGGTTGGTGCTAAACCTTTGCCTGAAGTGCATGCTAACACTCAGAAACAAACACAGCAGGATGTCACTCATAATGGCAATCCTGAAACCTCCAAGTCTAAGAACAAGCGCAAGAGACAGCGCAAGTCCCGTGGTGCTAAGAGGAATGATAATTCTAAGTCGATTAACAAGTCCAACACTTGTGCAAAGTGTGGTTGCTACAACCACCCGACTAAGAAATGTCGCACCCCTAAGCACTTAGTGGAATTGTACTTGAAATCCGTTGGACGTGGGCGCTCTGATCAAGGACGTACCAACCAAGGTGGAAAGAAATTTGAAGCACACTTCAACTCTCATCTTGATGCCGCAGCACAAGACGCCTCAGGATGCTCCAAGTCCGCCGCAGCGGATGCAAGCAACATCATGGCACTCCTCCCACCTGAAGGGGAAGATGAAGACTTAGACAACATGCTCCTAGAATATGGTTCTGGAGATATGTTTGGAGACTATGAATAGACTCCCTAGTCTTCTTAGATTGCCTAAATATTATGCCCATGAGTTGTAATAAATTACTGTCTTTTATTTACCTTAATTATGGCACATTTGATGTTTCATTGTAATAAGCACATTTAAATATCCATATGTTGATTAATCTATATTTCTATGTTGAGAATTTTTATTTTTATTCTCCATTTTATATAGATTGTACGGGAGTCAATCCGATGGATGAGGAAATGTGTCTTGTTGATAGTGCTACCACTAACTCTATACTTAGAGAAATAGAATATTTCCAAAATCTCACAAAGAATAAAGGAAATATTTTAACAATCGCTGGACGCGATGCTGTAATAGTCGGTTCTGGACGAGCCACTATTATGCTACCTATGGGTACAACGATAACAATTGAGGATGCACTCTTGTATCCCGATTCAACTCGTACCCTGCTAAGTTATAGAGATATCCGCAAAAATGGGTTTCATATTGAAACTCACAATGACTATAATGAGGAATCCCTTCTCATTACAAAGGACAACGGATATGGCAAACAGACACTAGAAAAATTTCCCTCGCTCCCGTCTGGATTGTACTATACATATATCAAACCCGTACGACATGTTGCGTACAAAGTAATTTTTCAGAATGTCAATGCATTCCAAACTTGGCATGATCGCCTTGGTCACCCCGGCATAGGGATGATGAGAAAAATTACGAAAAATTCTGTTGGTCACAATCTAAGTGATGCAAGATTTTCTCAATCCTCGGATTTTATTTGCACCGCATGTGCAACTGAGAAATTAATTTTGAGACCCTCTTATCTCAAAATTCAAGCCGAACCGCTCAAGTTCCTTGAACGCATTCAAGGAGACATATGTGGTCCCATTCAACCTTTGTCTGGACCGTTCAGGTACTTCATGGTTCTAATAGACGCATCTACACGATGGTCTCATGTGTGCCTCCTTTCCACACGAAACCATGCATTCGCTAAGATCATTGCTCAAGTTATCAAACTTAGAGCAAATCATCCTGAACATCAAATCCAGTCAATTAGAATGGATAATGCCGCTGAATTTTTCCTCATGTGCCTTCAATGATTATTGTATGGCCTTAGGAATTCAAGTTCAGCATTCGGTCCCATATGTGCATACTCAAAATGGTTTGGCTGAGTCTCTCATCAAGAGAATCAAACTTATTGCACGACCATTACTACAGAATAGCAATCTCTCAACCTCATGTTGGGGTCATGCAGTCTTACATGCTGCTGACTTAATACAATTGCGTCCAACTGCTTATCATGCAACCTCTCCGTTGCAACTAGTACGTGGAAATATTCCAAACATTTCCCATCTGCGTAAGTTCGGTTGCGCTACATACGTACCGATCTCACCACCGCAGCGTACATCTATGGGCCCTCACAGGAAACTGGGGATCTATGTGGGATATCAATCTCCGTCGATCATAAAATACCTGGAGCCCCTGAAAGGTCCTAGTTTGGTTTTGGTAATTGAGTGACAACTTAGGTGGACTAATATGTGTTTGAAGTGAATTACACAGGTGATTAGTCCATAGGTGATCATGTGTGAGCAACATATGCCATAGAGGTGAAATGGCTTGGAAGATGTTGCAAGGCTCACACATGTGAAGAAGGAGCTTAATGCACATGAAACATGACATGTGGTCATGTGGCTAAGATGGTGAAGATCAAGGCAAGACTTGGCTTGATGGACCGGTTGCAAAGGTGAAGGGCAAGTTGGAGGCTTTGAAGCCGTTGGTACCGAGTGTCGGGAGGCTTAAGCAAGACTTGGCGCCGAAGGACCGAAGCGATGGTGAAGAGCAAGTGATGTCAAGATCGATGGACCATGGAGGCCATGTGATGATATGAAGTGGATCATATCATTTGATGAAGAGGTTGGTGCATGTGTTGCATCAACACATGGAGGAGATGGAATGGAATGCGCAAGGCAAAGGTATACTTATAGGGCATTTCATTTCACCGGTCATAGGTGTGTAGAGAAGATTATGACCGGGTTTAGGATAGATGGCCGTACTATTAAGAGGAGCAAACTTGTTTGCATATCGGTCATCTAGTGCCACTTGAGCGATCTAACTTTGCGATGTTGTTAGGATCGAGTGGCGTGGTGAAAGCAAGTGAAAATCCTTTGAAAAATGATTGTGAAAATGCTAACACACATGCACATGATGGTGTACACTTGGTGGTGTTGGCACATTTGCAAAGGAGAAGGTGTTGGAGTTGATTCGGATCAACTCGGAGAAGTTTCGGAGAAAACTTTGGTTGAAAAAGAGAAGCGATGGATCTTGGATTGGAATTCTGTACTAATCCTTTGTGATTTGGATCTTGTATTCATGTGGGATGTGTAGCCCTCTGAATAAGCTTTCCAAAATGTCCAAGATCATCGAAATCGGAGTTCGGAGCTAAGAGTTATGGTCGTTTTAGCGCGGAGGTCAGTTTTGGCCTAGAGGTAGTACCGACCCTACTACCGACCCTGAGGCCGGTAGTACCGCCATAACCTCGGTACTACCGACCCCTCCGCGAGCAGATTGCAAAACTCTCTGTTCGGGGGAGTTTTTGGCCTACCGGTAGTACCGCCATAACCTCGGTAGTACCGGGGCCGGTAGTACCGACCCTGAAGTCGGTAGTACCGACCATACTACCGACCCTACTACCGCCCGTGTTAGAAAGGCGATTCTAACGGTCCTTTTGACCGCCGGTAGTACCGACCCTTGGGTCGGTAGTACCGACCGAAGGCGTGAAAGCTCGGGAGAAGGGGAAAACGGCTAGTTTGTGGCTCCCCTCTATAAATAGAGGGGTGGCCGGCCCTTGGGCAAGGTTGAGCACCCTAGGGACTTTGTGTCCATGGTTGGGAAGTGCTTAGGAGCCCTCTAACTCACATATGCTTATTAGTGCTTATCCGATTGTGTGAGAGAGCGATTCTAGTGCGGTGCATGAGAGATTGCAAGAGTTGGCACTAGGTGATTGAGTTGCAAGCCGGTGGTGCTTATTACTCTTGGAGGTTGCCACCTCCTAGACGGCTTGGTGCGTGTCTCCGTCGTGAAGCCCGCGTGGAGATTGTGCGTGGCTCCGGAGAAGCTTTGTGAGGGGCATTGTGCTCGCCCCGCGGGAGATCGCGAAGAGCAACTCTAGTGGAAAGAGGCGTGAAGAGCGCCAAGTGGTCCGGCCGGATCAAAAGCTAGAGCTCTTGGTGAGCACTCCATCGTGGAGAGGTTGGCTTAGTGTCACCACTAGCGAGAGGATCGGCGGCAACCTTGGGCTTGCTTCAACGGGGACTAGCTTGGTGGCAACCAAGTGAACCTCGGGATAAAATCTTGTGTCCCCGTCCCTTGTTGCTCTTATTATTCTTGTTTCCTTGCATATTACGCTTGTTCTTGTGTTCTTCGTGTTCTTCCTCCCTCTATCACTCTATCTTAGGTTGGGAAGGCTCGATCCACATTTTGGCAAGGAATCAAGACGTGAGGAAGCTACAATCGTCATCTACAACATCTAGGGAAGTGGGGTAATTGCTAGATCTGAGATTGCATCTCACCCCCTTCGATTTCGTAGCTTCCTGCAGGTGCTCGGTAGTACCGGCTTGGAAGCCCGGTAGTACCGGCATCGGTAGTACCGGCCCTACAGCTCGGTAGTACCGACTGCCTGCTGTTTGCACTAGCTTGTATTGCAATATTTATTCTTGTGCTAGTGTTTAGTTGCTTAGTTTGTGTAGCTAAGTTGAGCTCTCTAATTTGGCTTGGGTAGCCTTGTTATTGAGCATTGCTAGTGAGCTTAGGCTTTGTGCTTTGCTTGCTAGATTGCTTAGGAGCTCCCCCGTGCTTGAAGTACTAGTTGCATAGGCTTGTGTGACCTTGCTTCTAGAATTGGTTAGGTGAGCTCTAGCTAGCCCGACACCTTATTTGCATTGATTAGGATCTTTTGTAAGGTGTCATAGAGTATAGGTAGAGGGGTGTAGTCTTGGCTAGACCGATAGTTTTAATTCCGCATTTGTTTCGGTTAGCCGCTCCTATTAAGTTTAATTTTAAAAGGGACTATTCACCCCCCCCCCTTTTAGTCCGCCATCTCGACCCTTCAAGTGGTATCAGAGCTAGGTCTCTCATTTGTGGTCTTCACCGACCCGAGAGGATGGCGACTTACGGGCTAGGAATTGATTGTCCACACATTTTTGATGGCACTCACTTTACACGATGGAAAACTTGGATGATGTGTAATTTCAAGTTTATTTGCCCTCAAATGTGGTGGATCGTAGATGTAGGCTTTTCTCATGTGTTGGATGAAATGAATCTAACTCAAGCACAAGAGAAATGCCTAGATCTCGAGTGCCAAGCTACTAACATCATTTTTAGATCTTTGCATGATAATATCTTTAGTGAGATCATGGATATGGAGTCCTCCCATCACATGTGGAAGTATCTCAATGACAAGTATGGGAGTGCTCCAATTGATGATGATGTTAGTGAGCCCGAGGAAGAGGCACACGAGGTGGTTGAGCAAGACCACAGCCCCGTGATTGTGGAAGATTGCTCCACCTCAAGCTCAAGTGATGCAAGTGATGATGATATTCCAAGCACACTTGATGATGATGGTTCATGCTCCGGCTATGAGAGTGATACTTCTTCGAGCTCTCCAACCACTACATCGCATTGCTTCATGTCACACGGTGACACTAAGGTTTGCAAAGCTAATGTGATTGATCTTAATGCATATGAGGAGCTCTTGAGTAAATATGCTAGCATGACCATCGCTTTAGAAAATGAGATGTCTAAAAATGCAAAATTAACAAAAGAAAACTCATTTCTAAAGAATGCATGTGAACAACAAAAGGATCTACTTTATGTTACTACTTGTTCACATGATGAGCTAAAATTGACTCATGAGGAACTATGTGTTGCTCATGATAACTTGGTAAAAGACCATGCTTTTCTCACTAAGAAGCTTTCTAATGTAGAAACTAAAACTAGTGAGAGCTCATCACATGGGTCAAATGATCTATTGCAAAACGTTGCTAACCCATGTGATGTAGGCAAGAAGCATATATCCACCTCTTGTGAAGATTTATTATCTATGCCATGTTCTTCACATATAGATGCTTGTTCTACTTCCTTGTCTTGTGAGACTAACATTTTGAAGGAGAACAATGAGCTCAAAAGTGAAGTGAAGAACTTGAGCAACAAGTTAGAGAGGTGGTGTAGATCAAAGGTCACCCATGAGCACATGATGAAAAATCAAAGAAGCTATGGTGACATGAGTGGCATTGGCTTTGACAAAAGCAATGTCAAAGGCAAGAGATGGGGCAAGAGAAGACATGAAAGAGAAATGAAGAAGCAAGAACAAGAAAAGCTATCTCATTTCATGTGCTATCAATGCCATGAGATGGGACATCTTGCAAAAGCTTGCCCCAATAAGAAGAAGCCCCAAGATCAAATCAAGATCAACCATGAAGATGATAATATGGGGAAGAAGACAAGAAGGGGAGGTAGAAGATCAAGATCAACACAAGACCTCGCCCAAGTCAAGTGCTATGAATGTGAGAAGATGGGTCACTTTGCCTCAAAGTGTCCCAACAAGCTTGAGAAGAAGGCTCAAGCAACCCAAGTGAGGCAAGGCAATGAGAAGCAACACATGAGCAAGGAAGAGAAGGCTCAATCAAGAAGAAATTGCTACTCATGCCGGGAAAGGGGACACATGGCTCATTCATGTCCCCTAGGTAACATTCCTAAGCCTATTTCAATTGCTAATGATTCTATGCTTAGGAAGGATGATAATGGTACCTCTAAGACTACCATTACAACTCATCCCGCTATTCATACTAAGGCTATGCCAAAGTATGTTGCACCTAACTTGAGAGGACCCAAACAAGTTTGGGTACCATCAACTAGTGGATGAATGTGTGTAGGTACCATGGCATTGGAGACTTGATTCAATTTGTTCTATGTTGATCATCATGTGATTGAATCAAGTAATGAAGCTTAGTGCAAATCCATCCCAATGCCAAGACAAAAGAGTGAAGTCCAAGTGCTACAACATACAAGTGCAAAAGATCAAGTTGTGGTGGTAAAATGGAATATTTGAAGGCTTGCAATCAAATTTAGTTGAAGCTTGCTTTTGGATGATCATGAGCTACTAAGGTATATCTCTAGTTGATCATGTTATTTTAGATGCATATGAGATGATTGAATCGGATATATATGCATATGTTGCTTGCTATAAGATGATTGAATGGATTTGATGCTTAGTGATCAAAATTGAGTTAGTTTGAATGGATATGTTCATGAGACTTCTTTTAGTAAGTGATTTGAATGGATATATGTCTTGTGAGAGTATTCAAACATGTTAGCTCAAGTTTGATTCAAATTGGTAGAGTATAGCTCAATTGCTCCAAGTTGTCAAAAATCTGAAATCTGAGCTAGCTGTGATAATAGCCATGTTTGAATGATCAAATCTATTTGGATTGGCTTGAAATTTGGTACACATGCTCTACACTTATGATATTAGTTTCTGTGCAAAATTCATGATTATTGGATAAGATATACTTTGGTTTTGGAGTAGATCTTGTCAACTATAGTGCAGCAGCTTTCAGCATGTAGTACTATGGAAAGAATTGAAATCTGGTAGCAATCTAGAAAGCCAATGAAGCTCAAATTTTTATGGCTGCTAGAAAACTTAGAGAGGCACATCTCCACCAAATTTCATAGTCATTGGACTTATATTTTGGGAGATATGCATGTTTCTTTGAGAAGGACAGAATCTGCCAGAAAAGTGACAATTATTGGATTAATCTAGAGTCACTTTGATTGAAAGGCCCTCAAGTTGGAATCATGTTTATAAGTGTTTGAGGGACCTATGTTTGGTTTTGAGATGAGCTAGAAGTATGACAAAGATGAGTACAAGTTCATTTGATTGAAGAGTGTATTTGGCACACATTTGGTACTCAAATTGAAGATCAAGACCAACATCAAGATGAAGAGAAAGATCAAGTCCTAGTATCAATTGAAGATCATTTGGAAGAAAGAAAAGGACTCAAAGAAGGAAGAGTTGAACTCAGGCAACTTTGCAAGAAGCTTCCATCATGATGAGTTCACCATTGGATCAATCAAACAAAGGCATTTCGAGTAAGGATCAAGGATGTTCTTTGGAGAGAGGTCACTTCTCCCTTATGTAGGGGCTTGCCGCCTTTTGTAGGTTAACCAAGTGTGGTACTTGGAAGGCTAATATGGAAGTGGTGATTCAAAGGATATTTGAGATGCTTAGTTGAAGCAATGAAAGGATTGACCAAGCAAAGCAAGCAACATCCAAGATAGAAAAGCAAATCTTGCCAACTCAAGTGGTATTTATATGCAAGCAAAGGTCAAATGAAGAAGCAAGCCAACCACAACAAGATAGTGCACTTGATCATATGGGTGAAGATTTGATTCTTTCAATTGGTATCTATTGGTCTTCACCATGGACTTCACATTGCTATTTTCGGAGTTGGAATCAAATGACTAACCTCTACTCCAAGATAGCAAGGTATCATTGTTTGTCATATGCATTCATACTATGCTTAGGACTTGATTAGAGCATATAGACATCCTTGTGATACTATCTAGGGGCATCCATGAAAATCAAATGTTTTGATGCTTATATGATGCCACTATTGCTTCTATGCTTTACATGATCTAGTGGTAACATATAACATGTTTATGGGCTTGCAATCCTAGTGTTTAATCTAGAGAATGAGCAATGGAACATTTAACCAACGTGAGTAAGATAACCATTGCAAAAATGTGTGAAGAAGCTTACTCTAGAGCAAACAGTGTTAAATGTTTCATGCAAATGATCTAGGTTGAACCACAAATGAAATGAAACAAACATCTCTCTCTTAACAAATTTGAACCTCCTTTATGCAAACCTTTTATGGAAATAGATGACAAAGGGGGAGAAAGTATAACAAAGATAAAATGAAAGGGGGAGAACAAAGATAAAATGAGGGGAGAGAATGTAAAGATAAAATGAAAATGTTTTTGAGCACACAAGTAGGGGGAGCAAGCTCATGAACTTGGTTGTTGCATTTGATATGTGCATAATCATGTGCTTGCTTGCATTGCATAAGCTTTCAAAGCTTTCAAATCTTATATGCATGCTTGTGTGGTGTATGCTAGTTATAGGGCTTAATTGGTGATTTGATAACTAGCATGCATAGGTTGATAGCTAGACTTGTGCTTTTCATGCAAACTAGACCCTTGCTTCTAAAGTTGATCTCACGGGGTTTTCTAGTTTTTATGATGTCTAGCTACTCTTGGTGCTAAAGAAGGTGTACAACTATGAACTTCATCGATAACACGCTTCAAAGGTTATTCTATACACCTTAGCACTTTTTGGTAGTAATTACTCTCCCACACTTCGATATCTATGCATATGTGCAAGTTTCATTTTCAAACACTCTAGCACATATGTAGGGGGAGCTAATACTACCAATTCGGATTTGTGCTACTTGTCCAAAATCCTTTACACATGGTAAAATAGCTTGGGCAAGCAACATGAATCCAAACCAAGTTAGCAATTTACATTCTTGTGAAGTGCTAGCTTGGAATAAGCTTAATTTCCATATCTTTGTAGAGTTGTCATCAATTACCAAAAAGGGGGAGATTGAAAGGTCCTAGTTTGGTTTTGGTAATTGAGTGACAACTTAGGTGGACTAATATGTGTTTGAAGTGAATTACACAGGTGATTAGTCCATAGGTGATCATGTGTGAGCAACATATGCCATAGAGGTGAAATGGCTTGGAAGATGTTGCAAGGCTCACACATGTGAAGAAGGAGCTTAATGCACATGAAACATGACATGTGGTCATGTGGCTAAGATGGTGAAGATCAAGGCAAGACTTGGCTTGATGGACCGGTTGCAAAGGTGAAGGGCAAGTTGGAGGCTTTGAAGCCGTTGGTACCGAGTGTCGGGAGGCTTAAGCAAGACTTGGCGCCGAAGGACCGAAGCGATGGTGAAGAGCAAGTGATGTCAAGATCGATGGACCATGGAGGCCATGTGATGATATGAAGTGGATCATATCATTTGATGAAGAGGTTGGTGCATGTGTTGCATCAACACATGGAGGAGATGGAATGGAATGCGCAAGGCAAAGGTATACTTATAGGGCATTTCATTTCACCGGTCATAGGTGTGTAGAGAAGATTATGACCGGGTTTAGGATAGATGGCCGTACTATTAAGAGGAGCAAACTTGTTTGCATATCGGTCATCTAGTGCCACTTGAGCGATCTAACTTTGCGATGTTGTTAGGATCGAGTGGCGTGGTGAAAGCAAGTGAAAATCCTTTGAAAAATGATTGTGAAAATGCTAACACACATGCACATGATGGTGTACACTTGGTGGTGTTGGCACATTTGCAAAGGAGAAGGTGTTGGAGTTGATTCGGATCAACTCGGAGAAGTTTCGGAGAAAACTTTGGTTGAAAAAGAGAAGCGATGGATCTTGGATTGGAATTCTGTACTAATCCTTTGTGATTTGGATCTTGTATTCATGTGGGATGTGTAGCCCTCTGAATAAGCTTTCCAAAATGTCCAAGATCATCGAAATCGGAGTTCGGAGCTAAGAGTTATGGTCGTTTTAGCGCGGAGGTCAGTTTTGGCCTAGAGGTAGTACCGACCCTACTACCGACCCTGAGGCCGGTAGTACCGCCATAACCTCGGTACTACCGACCCCTCCGCGAGCAGATTGCAAAACTCTCTGTTCGGGGGAGTTTTTGGCCTACCGGTAGTACCGCCATAACCTCGGTAGTACCGGGGCCGGTAGTACCGACCCTGAAGTCGGTAGTACCGACCATACTACCGACCCTACTACCGCCCGTGTTAGAAAGGCGATTCTAACGGTCCTTTTGACCGCCGGTAGTACCGACCCTTGGGTCGGTAGTACCGACCGAAGGCGTGAAAGCTCGGGAGAAGGGGAAAACGGCTAGTTTGTGGCTCCCCTCTATAAATAGAGGGGTGGCCGGCCCTTGGGCAAGGTTGAGCACCCTAGGGACTTTGTGTCCATGGTTGGGAAGTGCTTAGGAGCCCTCTAACTCACATATGCTTATTAGTGCTTATCCGATTGTGTGAGAGAGCGATTCTAGTGCGGTGCATGAGAGATTGCAAGAGTTGGCACTAGGTGATTGAGTTGCAAGCCGGTGGTGCTTATTACTCTTGGAGGTTGCCACCTCCTAGACGGCTTGGTGCGTGTCTCCGTCGTGAAGCCCGCGTGGAGATTGTGCGTGGCTCCGGAGAAGCTTTGTGAGGGGCATTGTGCTCGCCCCGCGGGAGATCGCGAAGAGCAACTCTAGTGGAAAGAGGCGTGAAGAGCGCCAAGTGGTCCGGCCGGATCAAAAGCTAGAGCTCTTGGTGAGCACTCCATCGTGGAGAGGTTGGCTTAGTGTCACCACTAGCGAGAGGATCGGCGGCAACCTTGGGCTTGCTTCAACGGGGACTAGCTTGGTGGCAACCAAGTGAACCTCGGGATAAAATCTTGTGTCCCCGTCCCTTGTTGCTCTTATTATTCTTGTTTCCTTGCATATTACGCTTGTTCTTGTGTTCTTCGTGTTCTTCCTCCCTCTATCACTCTATCTTAGGTTGGGAAGGCTCGATCCACATTTTGGCAAGGAATCAAGACGTGAGGAAGCTACAATCGTCATCTACAACATCTAGGGAAGTGGGGTAATTGCTAGATCTGAGATTGCATCTCACCCCCTTCGATTTCGTAGCTTCCTGCAGGTGCTCGGTAGTACCGGCTTGGAAGCCCGGTAGTACCGGCATCGGTAGTACCGGCCCTACAGCTCGGTAGTACCGACTGCCTGCTGTTTGCACTAGCTTGTATTGCAATATTTATTCTTGTGCTAGTGTTTAGTTGCTTAGTTTGTGTAGCTAAGTTGAGCTCTCTAATTTGGCTTGGGTAGCCTTGTTATTGAGCATTGCTAGTGAGCTTAGGCTTTGTGCTTTGCTTGCTAGATTGCTTAGGAGCTCCCCCGTGCTTGAAGTACTAGTTGCATAGGCTTGTGTGACCTTGCTTCTAGAATTGGTTAGGTGAGCTCTAGCTAGCCCGACACCTTATTTGCATTGATTAGGATCTTTTGTAAGGTGTCATAGAGTATAGGTAGAGGGGTGTAGTCTTGGCTAGACCGATAGTTTTAATTCCGCATTTGTTTCGGTTAGCCGCTCCTATTAAGTTTAATTTTAAAAGGGACTATTCACCCCCCCCTTTTAGTCCGCCATCTCGACCCTTCAGCCCCTCACAGGGGATCTATTCACAGCCCGGTATGCTGATTCTATCTTTGATGAAGATCATTTCCCGGCATTAGGGGGAGAACAAACAAACCACAAAGAATGCCAGGAAATCAATTGGGATGCCACAACTATCTCCAATGATGATCCACGTACATCTGAGACTGAACTACAAGTTCAGAAAATCATCAATTTGCAACACATTGCAAATAATATGCCAGATGCATTTACTGATTATAAGGGTGTTACAAAATCCTACAATCCTGCGAGAAATGTGCCGGCAAGAGTAGAGGTACCAAATAAAACTACTCCACTCCCAAGTAAGAGGGGGAGAAGTACGGCCATTTCCAAGGATGCAGCTCCTAGCAAGCAAAGGAAAAAGAAGAATTCTTCCAACCAAGTAAATGCAACTCAACCTCATGTTGAGCAACACCCTGTGGAGGTCCAACCTTCACATCCCACATCAACAGTGCACTCAATTACTGATGTTGGGACATCGGAATGCCCTGATGCAACCATTTTGGGAAATGATGATGCATCTCAAAGGGTACACGAAATTTCCATCAACTATCTCGAGTCTGGAGAATCATATGACCGAAAGACTACATTTGTCGACATGCATTTCTCCGCAATGGTTGCTGAACTCCTCCAAAATGATCCAGATCCTAAATCCATGGCAGAGTGCAAAAAGCGCTCGGACTGGAATCTGTGGAAGGAAGCAATTCAAGCAGAAATAGCCTCGCTTACTAAAAGAAAGGTATTCTCTCATGCAATGCCTACACCTTCAAAAGTATTCCCTGTGGGATACAAATGGGTTTTCATCCGAAAACAGAACGAGAACAATGAGATGGTGAGATACAAAGCAAGACTTGTAGCACAAGGGTTCACGCAGAGACCCGGCATTGATTTCAATGACACATACTCTCCAGTTATGGATGGAATAACATTCCGATATTTAATATCTCTGGCTGTACAAAATCATCTATCTATGCAGTTGATGGATGTAGTGACTGCATATCTCTATGGGTCACTCGATTCGGACATATATATGAAGGTCCCTGACGGGATCCCTATACCGAATCAAAACGCAAACCGCAACATGTATTGTGTAAAGCTTCAAAAGTCACTTTATGGCTTAAAGCAGTCGGGAAGAATGTGGTACAACCGACTCAGCGAGTACCTTCTGCAGAAGGGATACTCCAACAGTAATGATTGCCCATGCGTCTTCATCAGGAAATCCCAAACGAGATTTTGCATTATATCTGTATATGTCGATGATTTAAATATCATCGGCCACCAACAAGATATTGATGAAGCCCGCAATCATCTAAAGACGAAGTTCGAGTTGAAGGATTTGGGACACACCAAATTTTGCTTAGGCCTACAGCTTGAGCACCTTCCAACTGGAATTTTTATACATCAGTCTGCCTATATCCAGAAAGTATTGGAGAGATTCAATATGGATAAATCTCATCCTTCCAAAACTCCTATGGTTGTTCGGTCTTTAGAAATGGAGACTGACCCATTTAGACCACGGGATGAAGGAGAAGATGTTTTGGGCCCTCATGTTCCATATCTTAGTGCCATTGGAGCGCTCATGTACCTTGCAAATTGCACCAGGCCTGATATTGCATTTGCAGTGAATTTACTAGCTAGATACAGCGCTGCTCCCACCAAACGTCACTGGACTGGAGTAAAGCATATCCTCAAATATGTGAATGACACAAGGGATCTTGGACTATTCTTTAAAAGAGGCCCAAATTCAGATATCGTTGGTTACGCTAACGCTGGATATCGATCTGATCCCCATCATGGCAGATCTCAAATAGGCTTCGTGTTCCTACACAACGAAACAACCATCTCGTGGAAGTCATCGAAACAAACCTTGGTGACTACTTCCACCAATCATTCTGAGATAGTAGCACTATACGAGACCTCACGTGAATGCGTTTGGCTTCGCAGGATGATTAACCACATACAACAATCTTGTGGTCTAGGTGTAATTAACTCACCAACCATTATCTATGAAGATAATGCAGCTTGTGTTACACAGATGGAGACAGGTTATATCAAAAGCAATATCAATAAGCATATTTCTCCTAAGTTGTTCTATCCTCATGAGCTGCAACAACAAGGAGAAATTGATATCTTGCAAATTAAATCTTGCGATAATCTCGCTGATTTATTTACTAAGTCACTACCAGCCTCCACATTCGAAAAATGTGTTAAAGGGATTGGTATGCGACGTCTTAGAGATTTGCAAGGTTCAGGGGGAGAAATCTCCTAGATATTGACTTGTCACAACATCATATTGTACTCTTTTCTTTTTATGAGTTTTTCCTCACAAGGTTTCTCATAGAAAGTTTTTAATGAGGCAATATTTACATAAGCTCATGTCATATTTCTTATTTTCCCCATAGGGGTTTTTAAAAGGAATATCAAAGACATGTATTGCTATCTAAACTATACATGAGTTTTCTCCTGAAAAGGTTTTCTCATGCAAGTTCACAAAGAGGCAATAATCATAATGTGCTATACTTTTTCCTTTTTCTCCCACTAGGGTTTTAAGGAGTTTTAATAGCATATCTACCAATATATTTCCTCTTTTTTGTTAAGGGGAACAATACTTTTTCATTGATCTCAAAGAGGATTCGATTAAGGGGGAGTGTTACAATACTACTAATGGTGTTTAATCTCCTCCTTAATAGACCACCATCATGACCCTATTTACAATAGGATTTACCCCCTCTCATTAACATGTTTATGAGGCTTTATGGGGTATTATTCCCTTGTGTAACCTTCATGGAGGACCTTGTATATATACCCATGGTAGATCAATGGAAAAGAAGAGGACACTACATATTCTTGTCTCAATTGTCATTTACATTGTCATTCCAATTACAACAGTTATTTAGGCGCACGACCCTACCGCTGGCCTGCCTAATCCGAGTATCACTCGATCTTCATAGCTTAGCTCAATGATTAAATTAAATTAAGGGCATGTTTAGATTCTAAATATTTACTGTTCGTAAATGTTAAGACGAATCTTTTGAGTCTAGAGACTGCAATTATTTAGCTGCGGAGCAGCACACTGCGACTGCGATCGTTAATGAAACTGCTCTGCACAAATCAGTTTGAAACGGGTTTCGTTTCGCTTAACGAAACATTAGATGCATTATCTCAAGGGGTTTACATCTGCATGGATTTCCCGATCGTCAAATTCGTATTCATATCATTTCGTAGAATACTGCACATATTTCTCTTGAATATAAGCATTTACAGTGGACACATTCGTATGATCGTATCCATCCATGTCAGTGCTACTCGAAACCGATTGCAATCGGATTCTCCGCCGTCCCACAGCGAGTCAAACTTCCCCTACACTATTAGTTGCTGACACCGACCTCTGTTTACGTCAAGCCAACACGCTAACCAAAACAAGATCCATGCAAGCATCAGAATAACGTCTACTTGCCGGCCGAAACGCGCAACGGCGCAAAGAGCTGCTGAGGAAAATGGAGCAAGTGGCCGGCCCGTGCAGGCCAGCAGACTATTTTAGCCCCGAGCGGCGGTGCCCCAACGTAACTTGTTAATTTTGATTATTTCCTAACAAATGAACTACTGTATCAGTTGCTATTGCTAGGGAGACTTTTTTTTTTAACCCCAGAATGATAGGGTTTGTATGGAACACGGGGAAAAAAAAACTTTCTAGTTCCAAATAGGTATAAAGCTTAGATATCTAGGTCATGAAATGAAACGACCATTGACCTTGTCATCCGTCAATGACCAAGTCCAAACACGGTAAATATTTTCTTTCAACCCGTACCAGCGAGGAGAGAAGGTGCCAAAGACGGTACGGCAACCATTGACCTTGTCATCCGTGAATAACCAAGTCCAAACCAGTTTTTCACGGTGAGAGGCCGTATCTGTCGCTACCAGATCAGCTGTACAATGGACAAACCTCGCTGAACCAGCTAGAGAGCCATCTTCGCATTCGCTGCCCCACCGATGGATGCCATTGCCACCCCATCGGTGGTAACAAGACCAGAACAAAAACACTAGTTGCATCATGCACGAGGGACAAACTTTTCAACCTCTCTTTGTTTCATATTACGCTGGGCATTGATGCCTTAAGAAATGGGGCACATAATCATCGCTCCATTTGTCAGGTTCATACAACAAGGCTCCAGAAGCCACCAGGAAACAGGTAGCCAGCTCCCCTCGTTTACCTAGTGGGTTCCGCTCTCTCCTTTCTGGCTCATCTATATTTTTAAGATAAGATTCCCCACATTAAAGCAACAACAGTTCAAGGCCCCTTTGGAACTTAAAGAAACTTTTTATATGCGATTCCTGCCTTCCAAAGATCCCCCAATCATTCTGATCCACTACCGATATCTAATATCAACGATACAATCCAAATTCCAAAATCAAAAAGTCTTAGTAGCCGGGGAGCCTGCAAATGGAATACCATCGCTGGACATATTTCTCGCAGTCTGGAATTATTTTCTGTGCTTAAACATTTCATCCTTTTGCCAAACACCAAACATAATAGCACGAACCAAAGAAAATATAGGTACAGAGGCACATTAGTTAATCTGAATAGCCAAGTCAGCTCTCATCCAATCTGGAATGCCAATGGAATCAAAATTTGCTGGTTGAACTTATCTCTTCATCCTTTGAGGGATGTGCCCATCATTTGCTCTCCACGTCATACAGTTCCGATCTGAAAGGGCAAGGATAAACCACATTAGCACGTCCAGGTCACATCTCTTATTCTCTTTGCAAATTACGCTAGCAAACATACACCGCCACTGCCAAATGATGTGTTATCCACATGAAAAAAACACGCCTGTAACTTTGTGCATGTGGACAAACCATCTGCAGAAAAACGTGGAAGCTGCAAGAACACGTTTAATACGGAATGCCGAATGCTAGAGTCGCCATTTGGCATGGCAGGTCCATTGAAGATCACAGAAAATCAAGCACCGACAGTGATAGACAAAGATTGGAAATCAGTTTGCACAACAAGAGCAGCATGAAAATATGGATAACCTTTTCAGATAGGGACTATATAGTACAAGAATGTCCACGACCGATCCTTTGTAGTTACCCTTACATAGCTTTCACAACTATAAAATATCAAGTTTTTTTTTTTAAAAAAAAAGCTAAATAACAAGATTTATCTTGATGAAGTAGGTTCTTCTATAATTTTGGGCATATGGACAAAGCAAATATAGAGACAACGTGGATTCGTGGAAATTGCATGAAATGGGTCCAATATGAAAAATGCTTTGCCTAGCCATCAGGCATGACATGCCAATTGAAAGATATATTGTATCATTAGCATACAGGAAGGTTTGTATTCATGCACAGTCAGAACTAACAGGTACAGCAGATATATTCACAAACATGGCAATGGCATTCCAGTTTGCACAAGAAAGAAGGGGTCTGAAACAGTCTACTTATTTAGGTCCACAGTCCCTACTTTCCTATGCACTCCATTCCAAATTGTAAGTCGTTCCGACTTTTCTAGGTACAAAGCTTTTACTATGTATAGACACCCTCTATTCCAATTTGTAAGTCGTTCTAACTTTTCTAGGTACATAGCTTTTGCTATGGCACCTAGATAGTATTTACATTATGACTAGATACATAGTAAAAGCTGTGTATCACTGCCAGATTTTGTGAAGTACCCTAGTGTCGTAGAGTTTACCGAGTGTTCCATGAAAACACTCGGAAATTATGCCTAGATACATAGTAAAAGCTAGACAACTTACAGCTTGGAGTGGAGGTAGTGAAGCATAACCAGGATTAAAGTACCAAAATTCACATATAACAAGAGAAATTCATAGTAAGAGTGAAACTAAGGATCGTGCTACTGCCACCCTTTGGTTTCAGATTTCTCCTATGGAGAACGGAGCTCGGCGAAGGTGACTTCCACGGCTGTGGCGATGCCGGCTAGTGCCCATGCAGGTGCATGAGGACAGCGGCGGGGCTCTTCTCCTCCCCCCGCTCGTCCCCTCCTCCACTTGTTATGGCAGTGGCGGCAGCCGGCTGCGGCTGGGCCGGATCTGCCCGTGCACGTCCCTGGGACGAAAGCGGCCGGCCGGGCCATTCCTGGATCCAGCAGCGGATTTGGAGGCCAGCTGAGCCAGTTTGCCCGCGGCGGCTGGGGCTGCGGATAGGTCGGGTGACCTAGCGTGGCCGGGGCTGGGGCAGTCGGGGCTCGTGTAGTGACGTGGGGTGGCTGCAGGGCTCTCCCTCTCCTTTCCTCCGCTCGCCCCTTCCCTTCATGGCCATGGCAGCCGCGTGCGGCTGGCTAGGGCTGCTGCTGTGGCAATGGTCGGTTGCGGCCGGGCCTGGGGTCGGCTTGTGCCCGGCGGTAGCTGGCAGTGGCCGGTCGGGTGAGGCTTGGCTGCATCGGCCGGTCATGACAGAGGCCGCAGCATGTGCAGGGACGCTGGATTTAGGGCCTTATGGCCGAATGCGGCGCCATTAGGCAGGGGGCGACACCCTAGTGGTGGGGCTTGCGCCTTCGTGGTTGTTGGCTGAAGTCGACAACCATGGTGGCGGGAGCCGAAGCCGCCGCCGGCGATCGGTGAAGGCCTCGACGTGCGGCGGTGTGATGCGTGCGTCGGAGTGAAAGCCCTAGTTTGGCCTTGATAATTGATGAAACATATTTGGTCTAATCCTATGGCTAAGCATGTGTGTAGCTAATGAGAAGAGACTATGACCAAGCCAAGTGGTGGAGCTAGCAAAGTGGCAACCATAGTGGAGATGGTGATGACTACACACAATCAAATGGTCAAGTGCTCCACATTTGGTGAAATGGAGAAGAAAAGAAGAGAAGAGAAGAGAAGGGGCAAAGAGGTCCAAAGACAAAGGTATAAACTATAGGGCTCTTTGTTTCGGTGATCAAGACTTTTAGCGAGTGTAATCACATTTAGGGTAGACAGTTATACTATTAAGATGAGATAATTCACAGCTTATGTGGTGTTCAAGTGCCACTAGGTGATTGCTAACATGTTGATGCATTAGACCTAGTGAGTGACTAACTAAACCCTTTGAAAATGCTTTGGAAAATGCTAACACACGTGCACAAGTGGTGAAACACTTTAGTGTTGGCGCATGGAAGCAAAAGTATAAGATAGAAATTAAAAGAAGGCGTTCCCAGGGTGTCTTGCAATGACCGGACGATGTCCCAGTAGCGACCGGACGCGTCCGGTAAAACCCTAGGTCAGCAGTGCTTTCGATTGTGACCGGACGCTACTGAGGAAAAGTGACCGGACCTGACGCTGGTGCGTCCGGTCGATTGTGTCGTGACAGGTGCTAATCAGTAGGTGCTAACCGGACGATGAGAGCGTTCGATCGTTCCTGAACGGACGCGTCCGATCCGAATTTTTCCTCTCTAGATCCTCTCTGGATTGGATCGAACACTAGGGCTATAGCGTCCAATAGTTTTTATCTGTGCGTCCGGTAAAACATAATTGCGCAGATGACGAGAGATAGCCGTTGAGCTCGAGCAGCCGTATTCATACTGCCTGGACATGTGTCCATCGAGCAACCGAACGCTAAGGGCAGTGCGTTCGGTCGCCCCGACAGACGCGTCCGATCAGGATGTTTTCATACCAACGGCTAGCTCCTTTGTGTGTGACTGTGTGGGCCATATAAGTGGGTTGGCCGGCTTATGGATGCTCTCTCTTGCATTTTTTTTTATTCTCTAGCATCCTTGTGAACATTGGCAAGCCTTCCCACTCATCTCTAGACTTGAATTCTTGATTCCAAGTGAGATTGAGTGATCTAGTGCTAAGTTTTAATAGTGATTCGATCTAGTGGTACTAGTTCTTCGCATAGGCTGCGGGTTTCTTGTTACTCTTAGCATTTGCCGGTGTCTAGACAGCTTGGAGTTTGGTGGGGTTGGCAAGAGTTGAAGATTGTTCTTGGCCACCACCGACCGGATTGTGAGGGGGGTTTCGGGCCTATTCGCCGCCGGAGAGGCGAAAGGCACCCTTAGTGGATTGCTTGTGTCGTTGATCTACCTCTCTTGTGGTAGATTCTTGTGTAGCTTGGCGTGGTGCCAATTAGCCACCAAATCACCAAGAGTTGGTCGACACAATGGGGAGTAGCGTGCCGGCAAGCACGTGAACCTCGGGATAAATTGTTGTCTCCCGCGTGCTTCATTGTAATTGCTTCATTCACATTCTTGGTGATTGGCTCTACATTCGGGGTGTTCACCGGTGATTGGTTCTCCTAAGGCGATCCCGAAGGCTCGGTGAAATCATCCTAACTAGCTCTCTTTCTCATTGTATTCATATTCTTGTGAGCTAGTTCATTGAGTATTCTTTGTGCTATTTACATTACTCTATATATCTTGTGTAGATAGTTTACTTATCTTTCTTGCCATTATTCTTTTGTGCTAGAACTTGTATTTATCTCTTACATAATTGTGTAGCTTTAGTTGCTTGAGTGAATTAGAATTATAAGTTAGTCTCTTTAGGCTAGTGCTAAAAGCTTCGCCATTTGTGTTGCTAACCGAATTTGCCTAGATTTTTAATTAGGCTATTCACACCCCCCCTTCTAGCCAATTTAGACCTTTCACGGAGTCATGTTCGTCCCTATAGGTGGCTCGGTCGAAGCGTGTGGCTGTTGCATGCACCTATGCGGCTGTTGCGTGCAGCCGACGCCCCTTTGAAGGGGCTTCTGCGGGGCGGCGACGATGATGGTGCTGGATGGCGGGGGTTCCGACTTCTTGGCCTGACGTTCGTGCTAGAGGGTTCTTGGACGAAAGCCTTCGACGGCGACACTAGTGGGCGTCGCTTCCTTGTTGGGGGTGTCGTGTCTCCCCTCTAGCATTATAATCCAAGAGTGAAAACACAGTCCACTTTGGACATGCGACGACTATTAGTGTCGCTCCCTTTCTGAAGATGTCGCATTTGAAATATCTTCGCGGCTTCGAGGTGAGGCGCGGGTTCGTGACCGGATCGGAGCTGCTCTTCACAGGGTCTTTGAGCTTGGCAACGATGATCGGCGGCAGCCGTTTGCTTTGGGCCCATCGTGGGTGGCTAGTGTGTGTGCCTTCTATGAGAAGTTAAAGATCGAAGGTGCTGGCAGCTTTGCTTCCATGCTCAGCAACGAAGATCCATGGCAGTGTGTCGTATTTGTGCTCAACCGTGTCGCATGGGTTTGGTTAGCCCTTCAAATGCCCTATTTAGCGACTCGTCTAGCTAACCTTCTTGTACAAAAAATTTCTTTCGTCTTAATTGAGCGGCAGAGCTCCTGCCATTGTAAAAAATATAGAGTGAAACTAAAAGAGCGATTCCTGTCCCTTGTTCAGGATTCACATTTCACCACCCAGACTCTGGCTTGACTACTGTCTTCACATCCTAGGATTTCCTAAATTATACAATACGAACCAAGTTCTTTGCTGACATATACGATTTTTTATGACTTACAAGATTTGATGTGATATGCCCATAACAAATAGTTCAATACTACAACATATGGGTATCAGATATACTCCAGGTTAAATAAGCCCGAAGCATTAAATCTCCACTAAATATATCTGATCTTTATAAAAGCTAGACATTAGCAGCGCGACAGTTCATTTCACTTCAAGTGCCATAAGAGTTTGATGTTAAATCAACATGAGACTGTGCATATACTCACAACATAGATTAGTATTGATAGTTTGATACCAGGATGGCAGACTTGTGGAAAGCAAACTTCCACAGAAAATTGGAGTGTTTTCTGTAAGGTCCAGAAAGATGCAATACAATCTGCTGAGCAATTAATCAAGAAAAAACTGGCCTGAGGATATAACATGCAAAACGTGTGGTAGAGAGGAATCCATATGTTTAGATGTCCTTTTGTCATCTTTGTGTGGAGTATTTACAGAGATGTACTAGGTTGGCAGCACATTCCTGTGAACTATGAATTTTCAGGATTGCTTGAATTTAATTGGTAAGAAAAGGAACTAAAAACTCAGTCTACTCTTCCTGTCGAGCTCTGTTTGATGGACATTTTGGCTCACCTTTTCACGATATTACAGTTTCCTCCCCAGATAAGGTCATCTTTCACTAATGTCATATTGTCATTCATGCAGCCAGTGTTTTAAAGGTGCCACCTAGGTGACATCCAGGCATACCCAGCTCGCCTTGGAAAACAGTGGCGCCTTGTCGCCTAGCCGTCTTTAAAACACTGCATGCAGCGATGGAAAGCTTTGAGCAAGGAGGGCCAACAATAGGTCACATCTACAGCTGAAGACATGATGGATTGGTTTGTAGCAATTTGCGCTACTATTGAATCTGTTTTGTCAACAGACATGGGATAGGCTTAAGTGCTTTTGCAACTTCTTAGTTTTGTTCTTTGGTTAGAGTTTCCTGTTTTTTCTGTTGGAAGCCTAATCTGGATGGCATTCTTATGTTAGTACCTTCCCTTGTAAAATTAGGTTAAGCTTGTTAAACTGTGACTTGTCATGTAAATCCGGTAACCCGAGCGGATCTATTTTGCTTTCTATAAAACAGGGAAAGCCTTTGGTCTAAAAAACAACACAGCTTGGTACATAACCTAGACGTGCTTCTCTTCCATAGTTTCTTTCTTCCTATAAAATGCATCTGGTGCACAGAACAGTGTGTAAAGTAGATGAACAGTATGTAGGGTCTGACTTTCAATTTAAGATACATGGATAATTCCACTTGCTCTAATTAACCTGAAATCCTAACTATTGATTATAGATATTGAAAAAAAATTATGATCTCTAGTACCTTATTAATACTGTTCATGATTCACAGCATGTCAAGTTACTAATTTTCCTCATGAGAAAAACATAATAAGAAAATAATGATAATCACCCTGATGCTGCTATATAAAGATTGTCCCTCTATAGTGTCTTTTTTTTTATTTCATTTTCTAAAAGATCTTAATGTGATTGCTTGATCTCCTCCCTTGAATTTGATTGTGCAGCATCACATTTTTATTATTATACTATATGGAATCTCACAAGACGAATAATGTTCTGTATCACTGTATGTCAAATGATATGACGAATAATACTCTGCATCACTGTATGTCAAATGATAGGACTACTTTTATTGTGGTACAAGAAAGGAAACGACTTATGTGCAGTGAACAGAATGTTAGTTTCTTACTTCTTAGTGAGCACCATCAAAATGGGACTAGCTTGGGGGTATTTCTATTGGGCACGACAATCTGTAGCAAACTATCCAGCGCATTTATTCGCCTTACAATTACACTGAAATCTTAACTCAACTCACTAATTTTCATCATGAGAAAAAACATAAAAAATATAATGATAATCACCGTGATGCAGCTATATAAAGATTGTCAAGCTCATAAGATCATATTCTCCTAGACTTTTTCTTTCATTTTCTAAAAGATGTCCTTATGTGATATTGTGATTGCTTGATCTCCTCCCTTGAATGTGATTGTGCAACATCACGTTTTATTATACTATTCAGAACCTCACAATGATGAATAATGCTCTGTATGTAATAGATATGTCATATGATATGACAATTTTATTGTAGTACAAGAAAGAAAATGACTCCCTCTATTCCAACATATAAGACGTTCTGGCTTTTTTAGATGCATAGCTTTTGCTACGCATGTAGATATACATTGTGTCTAGGTATATAATGAAAGCTATGTATCTAGAAAAGCCAGAACATTTATAATTTGGAATGAAGGGAGTAGTTTCTTAGTGAGCACCATCGAAGTTGTACTAGTTTCGGCTAGAACAATCTGTATCAATCTATCCAGCGCATTTATTAGGCCCACAATCACACAACATATGCTTGAGCATTACACCACACACCATATCGCAATGTCACGAAAATACAGCCGTTCCCATCAGCATCAGCATTACCAGACCAAGCACAATTCGCAGCAACGAGAATTGTTTCGTCTTAGCAATCGACATCTAATAAGAACAGGGGCACATGGAGAACCAGGGAAGCACATGCGCGCGCACGCGAGAGAGTGTAGGAGGAAAACGTACATGAGGTAGGCGCCGTGGGCGAATGCGCCGGCGAGGACGCCGTAGAAGAGGCGGTCCCTCACCACGGGATTGTGCCGCAGCCCGATCCTGACTGCCCCGTCGAACCACGCGGTGAAACAACCGAAACACAAGTCAGCAAACGCAGCAAGGGAAGGGAGCAATGGGGGAAGGGCGCAGAGAGCGTACTAAGGGGGAGCGCGGGGGCGTAGACGAGCGGGAGCAGCAACATGTACGGCGGCTTCCGCTCGTGCTGCGGGGGGCGCCTCACCGCCGCCGGATCGCTGAGGCGAGAGGACGACGGGGTTGGGTGAGATCGCTGGGGGCAGAGCAATTGGGCGAAAGTAGAGGCGAATTGAGTAATAACAGGCAGTAGATAGCTTACTCGAACCGCGTTGAGGAGGAGGAGGAGGAGGAGGAGGACGCCATGGCCCTACCGGAGACGGAGGCGAAGAGATCGAAACGAACGGAGGGATCTGAACCAGGGAGAGGAAAGAGGGAGGGGTTTGGCGGCTCGGCTTGGCCGGCTTTGCTTTGCGTGCTTGGTTTTGGTCAGTTTCGGGCGCTGCTGGTTTTGGAATTCGTTGGCACACGGTGGACACTGGGCACCATGGTTTTCTACCGGAAATACGCCCCTACTTCGTGGTTACGTAATGTATAGTGGGCCAAATGTGGCATACTGGATCGGATAACCAAATCCGCCGGACAACTCCAGGATAGCTAGCAGGCCCGGCCCATATTGTCACTACCGCTACCGCAGCTCCCCAGCCCGCTGAGAGCTCTCGCCTTCTCGCGGCGGCTTCCGAGTCCTGACGCGAGTGGATCGGCGGCGGCGGGCGACGACGATGCTGAGGGCACGGGGGGCGGCGGGGGCGCTGCTCCGCCTCGCCGGCGCTGGAGCTGGCGTCCAGAGGGGCGGGGTTCCTCCGCTAGCGCGCGCGGCGTTCGCTCGCGACTTCCTGGATTTCCGCAAGGTAGTGCTTCGTCTCCGTTCCTCCTCGTTTCCTCCGCAACTGCAGTTGCTATTAGTAGATGGTCAGAGTCAATCCGTAGAAATGAAGATGGTTGAGAGTGAAAGAATGACTTGTTTTTTTTTTTGTGTGTGTGTGTGTGTGTTGCTGGAGTGATTAGACGGGGGACAGAGAGGCCATAGAGAAGGAGAAGGAGAAGAAGAAGGCCAGGCTGTAAGGCTCCTCTCCTCCCACCTCAGTTAATAGCCATTATCAGTTACTGATGCTGCACTGCAGCATTGTATGGATGTATAACATATACTAACATGTGATGCTTGGCTCTGATTGGTCTAGTGCAGTACCGATGAAATGAGTCGAGGCTACTTCGCAGACATTGCCGAGATCCGCAAGAATGCCGGCAAGGTATATCACCTATATACATGATGTAGCACAAAGTTACTAGTTGTTGATGGGTTTGAGCAATTAGTAATCACACTGTGGTAAAAAAAATGGTTCAGATTGCGATGGCGAATAAGGTCATCATCTCGGAGGTAGATGCTGTGAAGTTCCCTGATCTTGCCGTGGATTCCCCTGATGGAGAGGCACTGCATCTGCCTCTTGTTGCGCCTGCTCTGCAGGATGATGATGGTGAGGCTGGAGACCATGTGATTCCTGGCGCTTCATTGGTGTGCCTTTCCTTCCGTGCAAGCTCGCTGGTATGAGGAACTTCCCATCTGCTCTTTGTTAGACATTAGCTGTAGTTTGCAGCCATGGCAGTGTGAATTCCAACTGTTTGGTTTGGCATTATGTCCGCAAAAATCTAGCTCCACAACTTTAAGTTACTGTGTACAGATACATGTTACTAGGATTATATAGACATTGACCAGATGGTCTTCATGGTACTTGTCTGATAAAATCAATTTCCACCAACTACCCTGCCAAGACACTAAATGCAGACAAACATTTTGTTGTTCCTAGTCCATTTTAGACAAACACTAACTGGTCCTCAACAGAAAATGGCAGAGTCATGGAGTACACCTTTCCTGGATGCATTCGGTGCTGCCAAGAACATGCATGTTTATGAGGTATTGATGTATACTAAATGATTACTGGTCTGGTGTTGGATGCGAAGTGTCAATTACAGTTTCTTAATGATTACTGGTTTGGAGTTGTATGCAAAGTGCTATTGACAATTTCTTAATGATTACTGGTTTGATATTGGATGCAAAGTGCCATTGGCAATTTTGAGTGTAAATGAAAGAAAATACTGGATGGCGCTGTGTCTATCTTGTAACTGTACAATTCATTATCTAATTCTTTTTACTTCTGCGCATCGTTGATAATGGCTAAGATGCTTTAGCGTTAAAAGTTCATATGATTGTCCTTTATGTGATTCAATATGAATTTCTTTCATTGTCAACATAGGCTCAGGTTTTGTTACCAACGTTTATTGAATATTAGAATTAGAACAACTATTTATCTGTTATTTTTTGCATGTTATTTAACAGTTGGGATTTTGGGTAGTACTGAGAGGGGAAAATGTGACATTATTCCAAGCAGCATCTTGAAAGAAAAATATGTTATGTTCCAGGTGTCATTTATAGATTCTGGGCTATTATCATTGAGTCCTGTGAGACGAGCATTTCTCAAGGTGATGAGGAAATCTAACAATCCACGGAGACATGTTGTGTATTCTTTCGGGGACCATTATGACTTCCGGAAGAAGCTTCAAATTATAAACCTTCTCACTGGGTAACAATAATTCCTTTCTCTTTGGTCATTTGATATAAACACTAAAAGTAGTTTTTCCTGCCAATATAATGTAGCTCTACTCATGAACTGCAGATACATATACCTGGTTGATAGTCTGGGAAGAATAAGATGGCAAGGCTTTGGATCTGCAACACAAGAAGAGCTGTCGTCACTTACAGCATGTACCTCCATTTTGTTAGATGAAAAATGAGATGAGGTCTACCTTATCTGTTTTTGTAACTTCTGGTAGAAGATATTTTGTTTTTCACTCTGCAATTGGAGGCATTTTTTTGCTGTGGTTAATAAGTATTGGATGGCTGGTTTTCTGATCTCCAACTCCAATCACAGTGTAGCAACATCGATTACCTGAGGGAACAACCTAGATTTTTCTGGTTGCAAATGATATCCATACGTTATATCATTATATTTAACTGTTAATAACTTAATCCGAATACTAAGGTCACTGACCTGAGTACGTGCTTAAATGTCTCTTTTGTTTGGCTCCATTTATTCGGAGGGGAATTTTATGTCATGGAACTTGCGTAGTTGATGAAGATAATGCAACTGCTCGGTATATTTCTTTCAAGTCCAAGCTTGGCTAAGTTTCCAAGATTAAGTTTAAAGCACGTTCCATAGAATTCAAAGCAAATTTCAGGCAAACCAAATTCCTCCTTTCCTAGTATGGTGAACATGTGGTTTGAGCTTCAAGCCATTGCTGACTTTACCCGTTCTCGGATGATTGTGGTTCAATTATCTAGGAGTGTCCAAAGGCATTTACTCTGTACAGTCTTTACACTCGGTGGACTAAAAAAGGGATCATTGACGATCAATACCGCGGAAGAGTAGTTTGTTGTAATTTTTCCATTATTTATTTCTACGAGTATTTCCCCCAATCCTAACACATTGTAAATCATAACCTCTTTAAGGGACCTAAATGTAATTGATGAAGAAATCAACAATTAGCGTTGATGGCGGTCCGTTGATCCTACCACAGTCCACAGGCTACGCGGTCCGCCCATCTCCCCAAAAAGGTTCAAAACCTCAAGCCGTTGGTACCGGCGCTGCCGCCTCCCCATTTACGGCACCACCGCCACCGAGGGGAGCTATGGAGCCCGTGGCGGCGGAGGAAGGAGAGGACCCGCGGTGGAGACGGGGTAACACCGATTGCGTCTCCTTCCTTGCTTCCCGCTTCGCCTGCACCAAGGTAGCCCTACTCCCTTTCTACCACCCATCCGCGAAAATCCCAATTTCGCCGCCGCCATTTCTAGTGTCCCCGTGCCTCTCCATCGGCGAGTTGCAGTTGGAGCCGCCGAGGGGGCCGTTGGTTGGTTGGTTTGTTGGCTCGATGGCTGATCGGATTCTCGCTTGCTCTGTGCGTGTGTGTGTGTGTGTGTGTGGGGGGGGGGGGGGGGGGGGGGGGGGGGGGGGGGGGGTGGGTTGCACTTCAGCTTGCAGGGGGCTAATTGCGAGTTCCGGCATTGCGAGGGCGCGCGGTTCAACCCGAGCTGCTGGTATTGGTTTCGAGGGAACTGCGTCAACCCGAGCTGCACTTTCCGCCACCCCATGAGTGATCGGAGTCTGTCCACGCTGAGTTCAATTTCTTGGATACTGTGATGGTACATTGTGTTGTTGTGGACTTGCGGTTGCTATGTACCATGAGTAGATCGAGAATGGGCTTCAGTTCGGTATTTAATAGTTGATAGTGGTGTATGCAATTGCCAAGCTTGTGTTGTTATCGCTTGGTTGGCTTATTTGTGGAGACCTTGAAGAAACATACTTTGTGGAGATGTGTTGTTTGTAAGAAAGATTAGATGACAGTGCTCTGGGCTAATGGGCCTCCTGTGAGCTATTTGTTTAAAACAGTTGCAGTGTCGGCGAGTCAATTACTCGATTGCATACAGCCAGCCTAGACTACCTCCAGTGGATTATCTAAGAACATAGAACATTGGTTCTACCCTGCACATGCTGGTTGAAGTTAATAATTCTATGTGGCAACATTGACTGATTCCATGTTGTGCTGCTGATGTGTAAATGAGGCTAGTGAAGGAAATGACTAAATGAGGTTCAGTTGACCCAGTGGTTAATTTAGTTTAGTTTTGTTTTGTGTTCATTAATTCATTTCCTATTTTATAAATAGGAGGCAGTGGTATCTGGTATTTCTGCTCTGATAACCTTGATATTGTCTATCTGTTTGTTAATTTTCACTTGTAATACATCGATTGAATTAATTTTGTGGTTTACTTATGGATTCTAGATTCTTTTTTTGCCTTGCCGGACCTTAGTTTCTCATTAGCTTACTGGTTATGTAATTTTGTATGGTGCTTGTTATCTCACTACGCCCTTCTGTTGCAGCCATTGGAAGCTTAAACCGAACCAAACCCTTGGCAGATCCACTTCTCTCATATGCTTCTGCTTCTATCAAGGCAGCTAATCCATGTTATTTCTACTACAACTCGTATTGTAAGAAAGGCGATAATTGTCCCTTCCTACATGAGCCTATAACTCGTAACAATGCTGTTGGAATTTCTTCTGGAGCTCTCACTTCTAATCTTGCTAAAAATAGCAATCTTGCTGGAAATGAGATGATTGAATCATCGAAAGATGCTCTTACTAATCCTTGCCAAGGCAGCCCTGATCGCACAAAGGACCACCAGCCAGGAGTTCCAGCCTCAAGCAGTCCCAAATATAATGGACTTATTCTCAATGCACCTCAAACATTAGTCGATACAGTGGATACATGAAAAGCTCCATGTTTTCTGACCAGAGTTTAGGAGATTCAGCAATGGAACATGTTGAACAAGATACATCACGTGATTCCTCCCCTGGATTTGATGTTCTTGTGGATGACGAACTTTCTAACAAGATTGATCTTGAGCATCAATCCACACAAGAAAGGGACACAGAGGTGCTTGGAGACTCCGATGTTTATCGTTTGGATTATCATGATGCAGAGTACAATGAGCAAGCACTTCATGGCTTTGAGCATGCCAGTTGTCTTGATTATCTTGAAGGAGTTCAAGGGCATGTCTGTGTGACCACTTCAGGACATATATTGCATAATAATAGAATAAATCTTGTAAATCCTTCTTGTGAAGAGCATGTGTCAAGATTCTTCAATCCAAGAAGCTTAATGGGCTCACATGCTGGCTTTGATAATCAGAACACTCAGATTGGACGCATTTCAAAGCGACCACCTGGGAGAAGAGGTGCTAAGGGCCACAATGGTCGCATTAAGAGATGTTGTATTCATGAAGCCAGGAATGGTTACGAAGAGATTGACACTAGGCCAACTCATCACGTGCAAAATTCATTGGTACGAGATTCTTCTCAGCCTCTTGACTGTGCAACCTTTAGAGGACAAAAGAAGAAAAGTAGAAGAAAACAACACCATGTTCGTTCTGCTAGACCATCTAAATATTCTAATGCAAATGTGAAGCACCTAGATCCTGAAGATTTTATTGGTCCAAAGACACTTGCTCAGATAAAAGAAGAGAAGTATAGATCCAAGTCAAGTGCTAGTCATCCCACTATTCACTCGCATCATGGGAAATCATCCTCATATGATTTTGAGGGCCCCAAATCTCTGATTGAGCTTCTCAAGGTCAAGGGAAGGACTTCTGTTGATAAGGGAATCGCGATGTAGCAAGTGCACATATAAAACATGATGAGCTTGGTCAGAACTCAGAATGATGCCATTGACAACCACTTGAAAGTCCTTGTTTGGTTTTGGGTAATTGATGTCACCTAGGGTACTAACCTTTGTCATGAGGTGTTTATTAGCTAGGTTGGTACACACCAAGTGCGGGAGCTAGATGATGATCATGGTATTGATGGTGATGACCAAAAGATGGATCAAGTGCTCCACATTTGGAAAGAGAAGAAGAGAAAAGCAAAACCCTATGGAGATCAAGGCAAAGGTATAAATAGGGAACTCAAGACACCATAGAGGGTGTGAGTGTGTTTAGGATAGATAGTCGTACCGTGAACCTCGGGAGAAAATCTTTTGTGTCTCTTGCCTCTTTGGATTTCTCCCGAAGTTTCTTGGTATTCTTATTGTGATTGATTATCTCTTGCCGGCGTCGGTATATATCTCTTTATCTTTGCATTACTTTCTTTATCACTTGTGTAGAGATATTTGTTGCTAGAAGTAGCTCTCTAATTAGAAGTAATTATTTCTTTCTAGCTCATTGTTTTAGAGAGTGGTGACATATCTTTTGTGTGCCATAGTGATTATAGGTTACTAGAATTGTTGGATAGGTGGCTTGCAACACTTAGTAGAGCTGGAGCAAAAAGCTTCGCTTTGTAATTGTCTAATTAGTTGCTCTAAGTGTTTTGTAGAATTTTTATTAGGCTATTCATCCCCCTCTAGCCATTTAGGACCTTTCAAGTGGTATCAGAGCCGTGGTCACCGTTTGCATAAGGATTAACAACCTTTGGTGTTAGAAATGGCTCAAATTGTGTTGAACCATGTTGGGGGCAAACCACCGTTCTTTGATGGCACATCTTTTGATTATTGGAAGAGAAAGATGAAAATGTATTTGGGTTCAATCAATGACAAGGTGTGGGATGTGGTAGAAAATGAGTTTGTGATTCTTGATCCCACCAATCCAACACCAAATGACTCCATCAACAAGCAATGCAACACAATGGCGCTCAACACCATATACAATGCCATTGATCCAAAGGTGTTTGAGCAAATCAAAGATCTTGACAATGCAAGTGAGGTGTGGAAAAGATTAGAAGAAACATATGAGGGCACTTCAACGGTAAAAATTGCCAAGTTGTACATGCTCAAGGACAAGCTCACCAACTTCAAGATGAAGGATGACGAATCAATTCCGAAAATGTTCTATAGATTGCAAGTCATCATCAATGATCTCAAGTCCTTGGGAGAAAAGGTGCAAGATGAAGACTTCACTCACCGGTTCTTGAGTTGCTTGCCCAAGAGATTCAAGACACTTCGCACCATCATCTTTAGAGGAGGCTTGAAGAATGTGACTCCAAATGAGGTGCTTGGTGATGTCATGACCGAAGACCAATACAATGATGATAGTGAAGAAGCGATCAAGGAAGAGGACAAGAAGAAGAAAAGTGTGGCATTCAAAGCCACCTCATCAAAGAGCAAGGGCAAGTCCAAGAAGGAAGAATCAAGTGACAATGAAGAAGCTAGTGACATTGATGATGAAGCCTTAGCTCTCTTTGTGCGCAAGTTTGGGAAATTCATGAAGAAGAAGGGCTATGGTGCAAGAAAGAGGAGAGATTACAACAAGAACAAAGACTATGTGAGAAGATGCTACAAGTGCAAGAGCAAGGATCACGTTGTAGCGGATTGTCCCTACAATAGTGACAATGATGAAGATGAGAAGAAAGATAAGAAGGAGAAGAAAGAGAAGAAAATGAGCTTCAAGAAGAAGAAAGGTGGCTCATATGTTGTCATATGGGATAGTGCTGCATCATCTGATAGTGAAGACTCAAGTGATGATGATAACAAGAAGAGCACCAAGAAGAAGGCACTTGCAAGCATTGCAATCAACAACAAACCTTCTCTATTTGACACTCCATCATGCTTCATGGCTAGGCCAACAAAGGTACAATCCGATGATGAGAGTGATAGTGAGAGCGATGATGATGAGGAGCACTCAAAGGAGGACCTCATGGACATGTTGTAGCAAGCTCACACTTGCTTTGAGATGAAGAGGAAGGAGTGCAAGGAATTGCGCAAGAAGCTTAGTGGTCTTGAGCAATCCCTTGATGAGCTCAAGTCTACTCATGAGAGGCTAGAGGTAGCCCATGAGAAGCTTGGCAAAGCTCACACCAAGCTTGAAAAATCTCACTCCTCCCTCCTTGATCAAGTCAAGGTTGAGAATGTCGTTCCAACATGTGACATAGGAGTAACTTGTGATATTCTTGATGAATCTTTCTATACTCCTATTGTTGTTGCTCCCACTAACGCTTCATGTAGCTCATCCACTACTACTTCTACTATGAGTGATGGTTTCACTTGTGATGCCTCACTAATGGTGGAGAATGAGACCTTAAAAAAAGAGGTCAATGAGCTCACTCGTGCCTTAGGCAATGCCTATGGTGGAGATGCCCGCTTGCTTAAGTGCTTGGGTAGCCAACGGTTCTCTCTTAACAAAGAGGGATTAGGCTATACCCCCAAGAATGGCAAGGCGGCTTTTGTGACTCACAATACTAATTTTGTGAGAAGCAATGGTCGGTTTTGCAATAAATGCAAGTAATCCGGGCATATAGAGCAATATTGCAAGAACAAGAATGCTAATGTATCCTCAATTCGATTTGATTCTTGTTATTTGCTTACCAAGGGTATAAATGGTGTGAAGGCTAAGTTTATTGGTGCTCCCATTGTTGGCCCAAATAAGAAGGCAATTTGGGTGCCCAAGAGCTTAGTGACTAACCTTGGAGGACCCAAGCAAGTTTTGGTACCTAAAAAGAATTGATCTTTTCTTGTAGGTTAATTATAAAGTCGGAGGAAGGCATTGGGTGCTTGATAGTGGGTCCACTCAACATATGACCGGGGATGCAAGAATGTTCAATTCAATCAACAAGAATGATGATAATGGGATTGATAGTATTACATTTGGGATAATGGCAAAGGCAAGGTCAAGGGGCTTGGTAAGATTGCTATATCAAATGACATGAGCATATCCAATGTGTTGCTAGTAGAGAGCTTGAACTTCAATTTGCTATCCGTGGCTCAATTGTGTAATCTTGGATTCAAATGCATATTTAGGGTTGATGATGTAGAGATCATAAGTGTAGATGGCTCAAATTTGATCTTCAAAGGCTTTAGATATGAGAATCTATACTTAGTTGATTTCAATGCTAGTGAAGCTCAATTGTCAACTTGTTTGTTCACCAAATCTAGCATGGGTTGGTTGTGGCATAGAAGACTTGATCATGTTGGCATGAAACAATTGAATAGATTGATTAAGCATGATCTAGTTAGAGGCTTGAAAGATGTGGTGTTTGAGAAGGACAAACTTTGTAGCTCTTGTCAAGCCGGAAAGCAACTTGGAAATACTCACCCTAAAAAGAGCATGATGAGCACTAGCAAAGCATTTGAGTTATTGCACATGGATCTATTTGGACCAACAACATACACTAGTATTGGTGGAAACAAATATGGCTTTGTGATAGTGGATGATTTTACAAGATATACATGGGTGTTCTTTCTAAGTGACAAAAGTGATACATTTGCTACATTCAAATCTTTTGTCAAGAGATGCCACAATGAGTTTGAAACAACCATCAAGAAAGTAAGAAGTGACAATGGTAGTGAGTTTAGAAACACAAGAGTTGATGAGTTATGTGATGAATTTGGAATTAGACATCAATTCTCGGCCAAGTACACTCCACAATCAAATGGTCTTGTTGAAAGGAAGAATATAACTCTCATTGATATGGCAAGGTCTATGCTTAGTGAGTGCAATGTGAGTCATTCATTTTGGGCCGAAGCTATCAACACGGCTTGCTATTGTAGCAACCGCCTCATTGTCACCCCATGATGGAGAAGACTCCCTATGAGCTATTGAATGGAAGAAAGCCCAACATTGCATACTTTAGAGTCTTTGGTTGCAAATGCTATATCTTGAAGAAAGGCACTAGATTGAGCAAGTTTGAGAAGAAATGTGATGAAGGCATCTTACTTGGTTACTCCACTACAAGCAAAGCATATAGAGTATGGAACTTGGCTAGTGGTACTCTTGAGGAAGTGCATGATGTTGAATTTGATGAAACAAATGGATCTCAAGATGAAGAAGAAAATCTAGATGATGTGAGAGGAACTCAATTGGAAAATGCAATGAAGAGTATGGACATTGGTGATATTCGGCCTAGGGAAGTGATTGATGTTGAAGATGACAAAGATCAAGTGCTCACTTCTCCAATTGTGCAAGCTAGTGGTTCTCAATTGCAAGATCAACAAGTGGCTAGTTCATCTCAACCAAATGATCAAGCAAGTACAAGCAATCAAGTCCAAGCGCTCCAACCAACCAATGTTGCAAGAGATCATCCATTAGATCAAATCATTGGTGGAATTCAAAGTGGTGTGCAAACTAGATCAAGATTGGCTTCATTTTGTGAACATTACTCTTTTGTATCATCCATCGAGCCAACCAAGATTGAAGAAGCATTACAAGATATTGATTGGGTCAATGCCATGCATGAAGAGCTTAACAACTTCACAAGAAATCAAGTATGTGAATTAGTAGAGAGGCCTAAGAACTACAATGTGATTGACACTAGATGGGTCTTTCGAAACAAGCAAGATCAAGATGGCATTGTGGTGAGAAACAAAGCAAGATTAGTGGCACAAGGATACACTCAAGTAGAGGGTCTTGACTTTGGTGAAACATATGCATCGGTTGCAAGATTGGAAGCAATAAGAATCCTATTAGCTTATGCTTGCTCCTATAACATCAAGTTATATCAAATGGATGTCAAGAGTGCATTTCTCAATGGCTACATCAATGAGTTAGTATATGTTGAGCAACCACCCGGTTTTGAAGATGACAAGAAGCCCAACCATGTTTACAAGCTCAAGAAGGCACTTTATGGTTTGAAACAAGCACCAAGAGCATGGTATGAGAGGTTAAGGGATTTTCTCCTCTCTAAAGGGTTCAAGATGGGAAATGTTGATACTACTCTCTTCACCAAGAAGATTGGAAAAGACTTGTTTATGTTGCAAATCTATGTTGATGATATTATTTTCCGATCAAGCAATCAAGATTTTTGTGAAGAGTTTGGTGAAATGATGGCTAATGAGTTTGAAATGTCCATGATTGGAGAGCTTAGCTACTTCCTTGGTCTACAAATCAAGCAATTGAAGGAAGGAACATTTGTTAGTCAAAGCAAGTATATAAAGGACATGATCAAGAAGTTTGGATTGCAAGATGCAAAAGCTATTAGTATGCCTATGGGGACAAATGGACAATTGGATAGTGATGCAAGTGGCAATATGGTGGATCAAAAGTTGTATCGGTCTATGATTGGAAGGCTACTCTATGTGACCGCATCAAGACCGGATGTTATGTTTAGTGTATGCATGTGTGCAAGATTCAAATCCTCACCAAGAGAGAGTCACTTGAAGGCCACTAAGAGAATATTGAGGTACTTGAAGTATACACAAGATGTTGGTTTGTGGTATCCAAAGGGGTCAAACTTTGAGTTGATTGGATATTCGGACTCCGATTATGCGGGTTGCATGGTTGATAGAAAGAGCATATCGGGCACATGTCAATTGTTGGGAAGATCACTTGTGTCTTGGTAATCAAAGAAGCAAAATAGTGTGGCACTTTCAACCGCCGAATCCGAATACATCTCCGCCGGTAGTTGTTGTGCTTAATTACTTTGGATGAAAGCAACTTTGGATGACTTTGGAATCAAATTCAAACAAGTGCCATTGCTATGTGACAATGAGAGTGCGGTGAAGCTCACAAACAACCCCGTGCAACATTCAAGAACAAAGCATATTGATATTAGGCACCATTTCATAAGAGACCATCAACAAAAGGGTGATATTTCAATTGAGAGTGTTGGTACCGATGATCAACTTGCTGACATATTCACCAAGCCACTTGATGAGAAGAGGTTTTGCAAGCTAAGGAATGAATTGAACATACTTGACTTCTCAAATATGTGTTGATGCACCCCCACTTATATGGCATGCCTCTCCTCCGACAAAGAAAGGTAAAAAGTTGATTGGCATATGCATCCATACTTTGCTAGGAACATGTTTAGTGCATCTAGTCATTCCTCACAATCATTAGGCTCATCCATGGAAATAAAATGGTTTTGATGCTTGTATGATGCCACTATTGTTTCCATGCCTTACTTGATCTAGTGGTAACATATGACATGTTTATGGGCTTGCAATCCTAGTGTTTAAT
This sequence comes from Coix lacryma-jobi var. lacryma-jobi, assembly GCA_009763385.1. Taxonomy (NCBI): domain Eukaryota; kingdom Viridiplantae; phylum Streptophyta; class Magnoliopsida; order Poales; family Poaceae; genus Coix; species Coix lacryma-jobi. The sequence continues at coordinate 142,860,996 of CM019826.1, forward strand.
CTAGAGAATGTGCAATGGAACTTTTAACCAACGTGAGTAAGATAACCATTGCAAGATGTGTGAAGAAGCTTACTCTAGAGCAAACCGTGTTAAATGATTCATGCAAATGAACTAGATTGAACCAAATGTGAAAGAACTACCTCTCTCTCTAAACAATTTGAAACCTTTTTATGCAAACCTTTTATGGAAATAGATGACAAAGGGGGAGAGAGTGTGACAAAGATAAAATGAAGGGGATCAACTTTGAAAATGATTTTTGAGCACACAAGTAGGGGGAGCAAGCTCATGAACTTGGTTATTGCATTTGATTCGTGCATGTTCATATGCTTGCTTGCATTGCACAAGTTGTTTAACTTGATATCCATGCTTGTGTGGTGTATGCTAGAAATAAATTTTGAATGATGATTTGCAAACTAGCATGCATAGGTGGTAGCTAGATATAATTTGTTCTTACAAGTGGTACTAGAGCCTTTCATATAATGTTGATCTCATAAGGTATCTAGTGTTTTTGTAAGTCTAGCTAACCATGGTGCTAAGGATGGTGTATATTGGCAACTCCGATTGGTATCACGCTTCAAAGGTCCATTCTTTACACCTTAGCATCATTTGATAGTATTACTCTCCCACATTTCATATCTATGCATATGTGCTGAACTTGAACCAAACACTATAGCACATATGTAGGGGAGCTAATACTAACAAAGAGGTGACTCAAATTTTCAAATACATATCTTTGTGAAAGGTTGTCATCAATTACCAAAAAGGGGGAGATTGAAAGTCCTTGTTTGGTTTTGGGTAATTGATGTCACCTAGGGTACTAACCTTTGTCATGAGGTGTTTATGAGCTAGGTTGGTACACACCAAGTGCGGGAGCTACATAATGATCATGGTATTGATGGTGATGACCAAAAGATGGATCAAGTGCTCTACATTTGGAAAGAGAAGAAGAGAAAAGCAAAACCCTATGGAGATCAAGGCAAAGGTATAAATAGGGATTTTGTTTTGGCACTCAAGACACCATAGAGGGTGTGAGTGTGTTTAGGATAGATAGTTGTACTATTAAGAGGGGACTATCTCGGTGATTACGGTTATCAAGTGCCACTAGGTGAATTCATACATGCATATGCATTAGGACCTAGTGTGCTAACCTCTAATCCTTTGAAAATGATTGTGAAAATGCTAACACACATGCACATGATGATGTACACTTGGTGGTGTTAGCACATTTGCAAAGGAGAAGGCGGTGGAGTTGAATTGGATCAACTCGAAGAAGTTTTCGGAGAAATCTTTGGTTTGAAAAGAGAAGCGATGGATCTTGAATTTGAAATCTGTTTTAATACTTTGTGTTTTGGATTGTGTATTTATGTGGGTTGTGTAGCCCTCTGAATAAGCTTTCCAAAATGTCAAAGATCATCAAAATCGGAGTCCGGAGCTAAGAGTTATGGTCGTTTTAGCGCAGAGCTCAGGCTGGTAGCGGAAGTACCGCTGGACGGGCGGTAGTACCGGTCTAGGGGGCGGTAGTACCGGTCCGGGGGTCGGTAGTACTTGTCCGGGGGCCGGTAGTACCGATCGGGGCTCCGGGAGTCTCGTTTCGTGTCAAGTTTCTTCCAACGGGCGTCTAAGGGGTTGACCGGAAGTACCGGTGGTCGACCGGTAGTACCGGTTCTGCGAGCGGTAGTACCGGTCAAGGACCGAAGGTACCGCTCAAGAGAAGTAGTCGTTGTATTGTTTGCTCCCCTTCATATAAATACAAAGTGGCCGACTTTGGGGAGCTTCTCTTGACTCTCTGACCTCTTGAACATCCTCTTGAGCTAGACATACTCCCTCCCACTCATCTCCTTGCTTGATAGCATGAATCTAAGTGAGATCGAGTGGTTCCAAGTGCATTTGCTTGTGAGTTTGCATCTAGTGGCACTTGGGGATCGTTGTTGCTGCGAGTATTCTCTTTACTCTTGGTGGTTGCCGCCACCTAGACGGCTTGGAGTAGCGGAGGAGCTTTGGCACGAGTGGTGATTGTTCGTGGCCATCTCCCGATGATTGTGAGGGGTATTGTGCCTTCCCCGGCGAAGAGCCAAAAGGTAACTCTAGTGGATTGCGCGTGTCATTGAGTTACCTCCATTTGTGGGTAGGTTCTTGCGGCGCTCATTTGTTGAGCTAGGTTTGTGAAACACTTATTAACCGCCGAACCACCAAGTGGTTGGTCGACACAACGGGGAGTAGCGTGCCGGAAAGCACGTGAACCTCGGGAGAAAATCTTTGTGTCTCTTGCCTCTTTGGATTTCTCCCGAAGTTTCTTGGTATTCTTATTGTGATTGATTATCTCTTGTCGGCATCGGTATATATCTCTCTATCTTTGCATTACTTTCTTTATCACTTGTGTAGAGATATTTGTTGCTAGAAGTAGCTCTCTAATTAGAAGTAATTATTTCTTGCTAGCTCATTGTTTTAGAGAGTAGTGACATATCTTTTGTGTGCCATAGTGATTATAGGTTACTAGAATTGTTGGATAGGTGGCTTGCAACACTTAGTAGAGCTAGAGCAAAAAGATTCGCTTTGTAATTGTCTAACTATATATGGCCACCGTGCCGGCACGGCACGACACGTGGCACGACCGTGCCGTGTCGACACGGCACTGCGCCGTGCCTGGCCATGCGGCCGTGCCGGTCGTGCCGTGCTCGGCCGTGCCGCGTGCCGGGGGTGCGGCACATGACACGGCACATGGGCCGGTTGACCGTGTCGTGCCGCCCATGTGCCACGGCAAATTTGGTCGTGTCGTGCCGCCCGCGGCACGCCAGCCTTGTAGGTGTCAAAACACCTCATTTTGATCAAAAAAATCTAAGCGTTCAGTTTTTCTAATTCACAAATCAGATCAAAGGAAATATAAAGAACAGCTCAACAGGTACAACTACAACTACAAGTACAAATACACAATAGATAATTTACAAATACACAATAGATAATTCTACAGGCACCGACCCCTGCCCCATGCTGCCCCTCCAGCTCCAACACCGTTCCTCGACGGTGGACAGGGCCGCTTCACCGATGGCGGCCTTGCCATGGCGCCTCCAGAACAGGACGACACCGCATCAGGCACCAACGGCGACGGAGACCTGCAAAGTGCGAACAAGAATAGGGGAGGGGATCAGAATCTGATCATCACCCATGAAAGGATCAAATCAGCCTAGAGGGGGGTGAATAGGTGATTTTTCACAATCTGAAACTTCACAAACTAACAGATGTAGTTAGATAACAACCGGAGAGGCCGGTTTGTTTGGGTAGGTACTACCGGGTGTAAAACACCGGTACTACCGACACAAACAAACGGCACAACCGGGATCCTAAAAGGAACTACAAATCCGATGTATGTGAGCTTTGACAGTAATACAAGAATCTAGCCCCACTTCCCTAAGTATGAAGGATGGTAATTCTACTCTCACCGAGCCTTGGTTGCTTCCCTTGATGTAGATCGAGCCTTCCAAACCTAAGAAGGAGATAGGGATAGGAAGAACACGAAGAACACAACAACAAGCGTAATATACAAAGTAGAGACAACAACAAGCACACGGGACACGCAATTTATCCTGAGGTTCGGCCAATCCACAAAGGAGTGCCTACGTCCTCGTTGTTGAGGTGACCACAAAGGTCGGAGTCTATTTCACCTCCTTGCCTCACTCAAGCAACCACAAAGGCTACTCGAGTTTCTCCACTAGAAATCACAGGGGTAATACAAACACTTCGGGGAGCCCTCACAAATGAATCAATACGGGCTACCACGAAGAACACCTAACTGGCTAGAGCTCAAAGAGCTCAAGAGTAATAGACACAAATCAAGCCGGCTAGATGGAAACCAAGTGCTCAAGTCGTAGATCGAAGCTTCTCACTCTCTAATTGAAAGTGCATGTTGCACTTAAGTGTGATTTTGGATGATTTGATGACAATGTTGATTAAAGATCTAATATGTTTGCTAAGTGTGACACAGGGAAATGATTATCTCACTATGTACTTGAAATGTAATGCAAAGCCAAAATGATGGATTGTTGTATGAAGATCATGTCACAAGCACAAAACAACAATGAGAATGATATTGATATAAAGGGTTATCGTATTGTGGGATAATCATAGTGCATTTATGTTTGCTAAGAAATGATTCAAAATGAAGCATGGTTGAATGGCTTGAAATGGTGAAGATAGCAAGGAAAGAGTCTTTGAGGTACTAAGCAAGGGTGAAGGGCAAGCGACGGCTTGGCGGCCGAAGAACCTAGCTAGAGTGAAGAAGAAAGTACTTGCATTTAGTCGAAGGATCAATCAAGCTTGAAGATCGCATCTAGTGGAGAATCGACATTCCTAGCAACAATATTGTTTGGAGTGACTTGGCACATTTGGAACTTCATTATGTCACTTGCATGGAGTCAAGTCACATGTTCAAGATGGCTATGCTCGAGGAATATCTACTTCTAAACTTGACAACCATTCCTCTCGATATGGAAAATGAAGTCAAGCGGCTTTGGTTCAATTGGGAATCAACTCAAGAGGTTTAAAATTCGTATTTCAATTTATCTTGAGTAAATAGGAAAGCCGTACTATTAAGAGGGATGCAACATAGAGTAGATGATTCTTCATAAGTGCTCAAACCAACCTAAGTGAGACATGAGAGAGCTAGAGCTAACTTTCAGCTGAGTGTTGCACTGTCTGTCCATACCGGACATGTCCGGTATGCATACCGGACATGTCCGGTATGAGCCCACAGCAGTGCGGCCATCCGTCTCGCCCGAGCCTCTGCGCCAGGCCTCGGCCTCGGCGCTCAAGCTCCGTCCCGCCCGAGCCAGGCCTCGGCCTCGGCGCTCAAGCTCCGTCCCGCCCGAGCCAGGCCTCGGCCTCGGGCGCTCAAGTTCCGTCTCGCCCGAGCCTCTGCGCCAGGCCTCGGCCTCGGCGCTCAAGCTCCGTCTCGCCCGAGCCTCTGCGCCAGGCCTCGGCCTCGGGCGCTCTTGTGGAGTCCATACCGGACATGTCCGGTATGCATACCGGACATGTCCGGTATTAGCGGAGTTCTGTCTCACAGTTTGTGTTCGGGCGGTTCAACCGACTCTTGCGTCGGTACTACCGACAGGTGCTACCGGAGTAATGGCGGTACTACCGGTAGGCCAAATTTGGCCCAACACAGAGAGGTTGCAAAACCCCCTCTTAACTGTCGGTACCACCGACCTGGTGGTCGGTACTACCGAGATCCTATTCGGGGTTTGAAAGATGGTTGGTTAAGAGTGCTTCTCGCGCAGTCAAGTCATACCGGACATGTCCGGTATTTGCGGATTTGTGGCTAACAGTATCTTTGTGATGGGCGGTTCTACCGACCCTTGGGTCGGTACCACCGAGAGGTACCACCGGGGTTATAGCGGTACTACCGGTAGGTCAAAATTGGCTACTTCCAGAGAGGTTGTGAAAACCCCCTTTATAACCTTTATAACTAGCGGTACCACCGACCAAGTTGTCGGTACTACCGAGATCTGTTGGGAAGTTTGAAAGTTGGTCTGTTCAGTGTGTTCCTCACGCAGTAAAGTCATACCGGACATGTCCGGTATGCATACCGGATATGTCCGGTATGAGCTGACTCAGCCAACGGCTAGAAAACGGCTAGTTTCGAATGTGGGCTTATAAATCCCCCCAAACCTCCACCTTTGGAGGCTGCTGATTCTACTGGTTCCCACACTCATTCTAAGCCGTTCAAAACACTTTCCAACCCTCTCTTAGTGAGTGATTGTCCTCTAATTGCCAAATCCATTTGTGGGTTGAGAGAGATTCAAAATTAGAGAGCAAGCCACCTCTTGAGCACTTGTGCAAATCGTCGATCTTATTGTGCGCATTCGTTACTCTTGGACTCTACGGTCCTAGACGGTTAGGCGTCGCCGTTGAGCACCCAAGAGATTTGTGAAGTGCCTCGGAAAGTTTGTAAAGGTTCGATCTCTCCTCAAAAGAGATCAACTAGTGGAAGGAGCATTGCGGGTGAAATAGACCGCGGCTAGAGTGACCCGTGGTGTCCTCTAGAGCCCACCTTTGTGGTAGCTCGCAGCCGGCTCAACGGAGAGTAGGACCCGAGGGGGTGCCGAACTTCGGTGAAACAAATACCGTGTCTTTCCTTTGTGCTTTACTTTCGGCTATTTGTTATTCTTCGTTGTGCTAGTTGTTTTGCAAGCAATCAGTTCTATCTATATATACATCATACATAGTGATTGCAGGTTGTGTGAGAAATTGGAGAAGAAAAGGAGCAGTCCTGCTCAACCCGTCCATACCGGACTTGTCCGGTATTAATACCGGACATGTCCGGTATTTGTTGACTGCGCCCAATTTGTTTATCGCTTGATCTAATCTTTGTGGTGCAGGGTGTCAGCTTCTAGGTGTACTAAATACTTGACATATACTTTGTGTTTGTCTCTTAAGGGGTTGTTTTACTCCGATTGGGAGTTTCCAAGCAATTGGAAACTCACATACTAATTGCTTCCGCTTTATAAGTTGTAAATTTTCAGAATAGCCTATTCACCCCCCCCCCCTCTAGGCGACACCTTAGGTCCTTTCAATTGGTATCGGAGCTTGGACTCACGTTTGAGCTTCACCGCTTGTGAGAACCGATGGATTCGCCTATGGAGACAAACGTGGTGCTTCTCCAAAATGATGGTTCAAACTTTCTATCTTGGTCATCTTATGTACTCAATGCATTTCGGGCTATTAGCCCCATTATTGAGCATATTGTGGATGCGAGCATATCTCTTTCTATAGTTGATTGGAGCAACTATAAGAACTTGACAAAAGAGGAAGAGATATGTGTGCAACTCAATGCTCATGCGTGTTTGATCATGTTGAACTCATTGAGTGCAGAGGTTCTTAAGGAGGCTATTTACAATGGAGATTCTCCACCGGAGAGTGCTCATGTCATTTGGACTAGACTTGCCCATTTGTATGGGAAGTCCAAATGTGATGAAGCATATGATTGTGATTCAATGGAAATGAAGTCCATTGAGTCATCATCATGTGAGGAAGCCTCAGGAAGCCTCAAGGAAGACGAGCCGGATCGAGAGGTGTTGGCTGCTGCTGCTCTGGACCCTGTCTGTACATACCGGACATGTCCGGTATCAGCCCAGCAGACAGGGAGCTAGGAGCAGACAGCAATGGCTCTCATGCTCGGTGGCGACCTAGTGATGAGTCAACCTCAGTAGCTCATGATACTCATCACTTGTGTCTCATGGCCAAGAAGAACAAGAAGAAAGCAACCAAGAAAGATCAAGAGAAGATTTTTGGTGAGATCAAGAAGAAGGCATCAAGAGATAATCAAGTAGAGAGCGATGAGGATGATGAAGATGATGAATCGCTTGATTATCTCAAGTATGAAGACAAGCTCTTGTTCGTCAACTTGCTGAAGAAAAATGATGAGCTAGAAAAGGAGGTGGATGAACAAGAGCAATCCCTTCAAAATCAAGAAGAGTTCCTCATCTCCAAATTAGAAGAGCTGAAGGCATTAGAAGAAAGGTATGAAAAATTGTCAATTGAGCATGCCTTAGCTACTAACTCTCTATCTAATGTGGAAAAGCTAGAGAAGGAGAACTACATACTTAAGGCAAAAATGAGTGATTTCTCATATGAGCACAAGTTCCTACAAGAGGACTTCACTTATCTCAAGTGCTCACATGAGAAGCTAGTGGAATCAAATGCAATGCTTGAGATTGCACATGAGGTTGTTATTGCTATGGTAAAATCCTCTCAACCTCACACTACTACACTCACTAGTGCACCATCTCAATTAAATGTTATTTGTGCTAATGAGTGTGCTTCTCAAGCAAGCCAATCTTCGATTGAGCAAACTCTTAAAGAAAATGCTAGGCTCATCGAAGAAGTGGGAAATCTAAAGAAGGATGTGATTAGATTGAAGGATGAGGAGAAAGCACAACCTTCTCAAGATAACCGTGATATCATGGTGAAGAAGCTTGAGAAGGGTTCAAACCTTGCTTCCTCCAAAATCCAACAATCTAGTCACTCCTCAAGTCATGAGAAAGCAACCAAGGGCAAGAAACAAAAGAAGAGATTATGCTATGGTTGCGGATTGTATGGACATGAGTGGGCTAAGTGTCCACACAAGACTTGGGCCGACAAATGTGGAGCGGCCGAACAAAAGGCATCAACCAAATTGTCCAAGCAAATGAAGAATGATGCACCAAGTCCTTGCCTCAAATGCAACAAGTTGGGTCACCTCACCAAGAGTTGCCCCACATACCAAGAGGCAAGGAAGATGGCTCAAGTTGCAATAAGAAGATGTCATGCATGCAATGAGCCGGGACACATGGTTGATGCATGTCCCAACAAGCAAGACAAGCAAAGAGCAAACAATGGGCGCATTTGCTATGCTTGTAGGAGAAAGGGGCATCTAAGCTATGATTGCCCAAATGGTATGTTTCCTAAGCCGAACACATTTGCAAATGATAATGTGCTTAGGAAGACTACAAAGGGACTTAGCACTAGTAAGGTGACGTGTTCACCGCATACTAGCTCTAAGGCCACTTGGGTGCCTAAGCACTTGTTGACTAACTTTGAAGGACTCAACAAGAGTTGGGTACCAAAATGTGCTTAGGATGTTCATGTAGGTACAAATGGTGAGATGTAGGCTTTCGGGGTGTTTGAGCAAGCAAAATGACATCTCAACTCAAACTATCAACTTATGTTGTTAATACTATTCTATATGGTTGACCCGAAGATTATGTAATGTTGATTTCACTTTTGCTCATCCTCACCATTGATGATAAGTGCCCAAAACTTAGTAATTAAACTACTTTAATTTATCCTTATGATATTTGTCATTCGATGCTCTTAATGGCTCTCTAGCAGAGCATTATCTTAGATGAAGTGCAGGAAAGCGAAATAAACTAGAGTCAAAAGGAAATCTCAGAAATGGCTGTTTTCTGGTTCTGTTTTGCAAATACCGGACTTGTCCGGTATCATACCAGACATGTCTGGTATGGGATATTCACTCTGGCAGAACCAGTGACTCAGTACGAAGATTTGGACGAAGTCTTTTCATACCGGACTTGTCCGGTATGCCTACCGGACATGTCCGGTATGGCCAGGAAAAGCACAGCATCCTGACTTCAGTAGGATTTTTAAATCCTTGTGATCTAGTCCCATGCTCTAACTAAAGACCTGCACATTTGATCAACATTCTATGAATAAAAATGGAGATCACTTTGACAAAGGCATGATCACTTGACAAGTCAAGTCAACACGAAGATGATTATGCCATGGTTACTCTTAGTGGAACAAATGTGAGCTCAAGGCCAAGGTATGTGTTTACATACATGCTATGTAAGTGCATATAGGATTCATAATGCTAGTATGTGCATTCGGGGTGGTTGAGCAAGACAATTTGAAATTCTAACTCAACCTATCAACCTATTTTCATCATACTTGCTTATGTGGTTGACCCGTTGGTAATCTATGCTTATTGTCTTAACTTAGATCTCACATGTCGTTGTGTCTCAAGTGATTTGTGCTTAGAATTTACTCTCTTATCATATATGGAAAATTACTTTGTGTTGGCCGAAGTTGAACTTTGACTCTCACATTCTTAATGGAATGAAAGTGCTTGGAAAGGAATTCAAATACTTGAAGCACTAATTGAGGGGGAGCTCAATTTCAACTTTGTGCCTTTTATGAGCTAATAAGGTTTATCTAGCATATGTTGTAGTTCATCTTGATCAAGTTGACTTCTCGATGAAGACATGACTATTTGGCAATTAAGGTCAACTAAATCATCACCATGTCATGATTACGCTTAGTGGAATTTATGGGCTCAAGGCAAAGGTATGTTTTAATATATGCATTGAAAGTGCATAATAGGCCCATAATATGCTAGCATGTGCACTTGAGTGTGATAGGATAGATATTTCCAAATTCCTTACTAGCATGAGTAGGAAGTGTGTTTTGTGAAAATATTTGACTCTTGGTCTTTGTGACCAATCCATGACACTTGTAATTATTGTTCTACTTGATTGTTTGATTGACTAATTACAAGTGGCATGGCTCTCTCTCTCAAGTCCTATATCTCTAAAGTAAATTATATTCCTTGATAATCCTCTTGTCAAAACGAAACATGGACATAAGGTTTCTCTCTAATCTTTAGTGTGTTGAAAACCTTGGATTAAACATAGAGAAAAGAAAACTTGAGATTTGGACACAAGTACTCTTTGTGAAATCATATGAAGAGAAGAGAATAAAATATGATGGATTACATGTTCGAGGAAAGAAAGGGGTTTTTGGATGAAAAGGGAGCAAATCTGGAGCTGTTGGACATAATCTGCTAATACCGGACTTGTCCGGTATCCATACCGGACATGTCCGGTATAAGCAGAGAAGCTCTGGAGAAAACCCGCCAATACCGGACTTGTCCGGTATCCATACCGGACATGTCCGGTATGAGCGGGGGACATAAAGACAGCGTACCCCTTCGGGCTCTCTTTCTCTCCCTCACTTATGTTCTTCCCAAACCGGCCAAGCAAGGAGCCGACCGTCTCCACCCACGGCGACCTAGTGCTCCCTCCATAGAAAAGTGAGAGAGGGAGAAGGATTTGGAGAAGGATTCCATCAAAAGCAAGTGTCGGTGTTGGATTTGAAGTTTTCCCTCGTTCCCTCTCATCCCAAGGTATTTCAAATCCCGGACTTGTCCGATCTATTCATCGCTAAATCATTCTCAAATTCCTTCGGTCAAGATGTTGGATTCATGGTCTAGAAGCAATGTATCAAGTTTGAGATGGATTGGGTTTGAATTGGTGGTGAACCGAGGAACCCTAGGAAGGGGGTGCTGTGAACGTCCATACCGGACATGTCCGGTATGAGACCGGACATGTCCAGTTTTTCCCAGCAGAACAGAAAACTTTCTGTTTTTCTCGATTCAGGCCCTCTCTAGTTGATGTTAGGGGTATTATTAGATGTCTATAATTGTGTTGTAAACCTAGTGATCGGTTTGGATCTAGGTGCTTGCAATTCATGAGGCATTTAATCGTATCTCTATTAATTCAACTACTTTTGTCAAATCCTATAAATATGCTTCTGAGACATCTTTGTGGATTGTTTGGTCACAGGGCAGCAGCTATGAGTGACAGAGTCGAGCCTCGAACCAAGACGAGACATGATCCAGCTAGGGAAAGGCATAAGAAGAGGAGGCAAGATTCTCACTCCGGCTTGTTAGTTGGAGGCAGCAGTGGCAGTGGGAGTGGTAGTGGTCGTGGCACTACTAGACCTCCAAGGGGAGGTGCCTCTAGAGCTCCTTATCAGTTTGCAGCTCATGATGACATAGAGGAAGAAGAGGAAGAGGAAGAAGTGGAAGAAGAAATTGAAGAAGAAGAAGAAGAAGAAGAAGAAGAAGAAGAAGAAGAAGAAGAAGAAGAAGAGGAAGAAGATGCACCTCAGCAGCAGCAGGAGGGTTTACACTTTGGGGCTCTTGCGATACGCCCTGCTGCCCTGATTTCTGCTTGGGTGGCTCGGGTGGACTATCGGGAGTCCGGTGGTACACAGAAGGCCAGGAGAGAGCGGAGGAGAGACCCCAGGGGTCAGGAGAGGAACATCTATGATTACAGGTTTCACACCTTGTTCCACATTGACTATTATGAGAAGGTGCTTCTGACCAGAAACCCTGTGATCATTAGAGCTCAGTACGTTGATTGGCAGCATGCTAGAGATCATCACCGTCCTTCAGTTGAGCATGCTATTGCTATTTGCCAGCAGACAGGCCTCTACCGCATTCTGGAGTTTCAGCATGATTGGTGTGATGAGGTGATAGCCCAGTTCTATGCCACCCTATATGTTGAGGAGTCTGACGAGATTGATGAGAAGCGCATGAACTGGATGACTGAGGGTGTCTGGTACTCCGTGTCTTACAGGGAGTTTGCAGGGTATCTTGGCTTTGACGAGGAGGATCTTCAGAGAGCTTGTATTCACGATGAGGTTGTGCTTCCTCCAGAGCAGCTTGGGTACATGTACCCACCACCTCTACCTGCTGGGGCAGTTGTAGGGAAGGTGAGAGGCATTCACCCTACCTATGGCTATCTCAACAGGATGCTCAGGGCCACTATTGATTGCAAGTCAGGAGACAGAGGGACACTTGCAGATTACACGAGGAACCTCCTGCACAGGTTAGCACCAGGAGCACAGCCTTTCAGTGTCTTTGATTTTATCTGGTATGAGATCAAGAGAGTGGGTGAGAGGCCACTCAAGGGATGTGGATTTGCACCATACATTCAGCATATGATTGAGCAGCAGATTGGTGCCACTTTCACCTATGACCACTCACACAGGCCCTTGAGGTTCCAGGCAGATCTTCTTGAGTCTCCTATACCTCCACCTGGACCAGGGGCAGTTCCAGCAGCAGCAGAGCCACAGCCAGAGGACCCAGTTGCAGGAGCAGCAGGAGGAGCAGCCGTGGCAGGCTCGCCACAGCCACACACTCGTTCACACTCCACCTCTCAGGGTCGTGGCAGGCAGCGCTCTCTCTTGCGCAAGGTTCTTAGCAGTATTCTCGGCGTGTGCAAGGATGTCAATGTGATCAAGGCTCAGTAGCACCGTGAGAGGCAGGCTAGGAGAGAGGACTCGAGGACGCTGAAGATGCTTCACGAGCACTACAGGTTTCAGCCCCCGAGGTCCCCACCGTCAGATGACGAGACTGAGCAGCCTGAGACGTTTGAGCAGCAGCAGCAGAGGTATGAGAGGGAGTTTGACGACCTTTCAGTGCGTCAGAGACAGGGAGCAGAGACAGAGCAGCAGAGTCAGAGGCAGGGAGTAGAGGCTGAGCAGCAGCCTCACGACACTCTTCCTTCAGCTCCCAGGTTCTCCACAGACCCCCTACTTCATCCTAGCTCAGCTGAGGAGTTTGCTTCAGACGTGTGGGACAGCTTCCTTGGTGGTACCTACGGCTACCCTGACCCAGGACAGAGCTCTCGGCGGCCTGGGGAAGACGACGAGTGACAGTTTCGCCTGCAGCCCTTCTGGTGTCATCCTTGAACTTCACCTTTACCTTTTTGGAGATAGATGACAAAGGGGGAGAGATAGTTGATTAGAGCTTCAGTCTTCATGTTATCTGTTATGTGTCTTGTATCTGGAGATTTGTACTGCAGGTGGTTTAGTTCTCAGAGTTTGAGCTTTATTGTAATATCATGAGTCATGTATGAGTTCTTTAGTGTATCCGATATCAGAGATATCTTTGTGATGAGACATGATCCTTATCTTGTAATAAAATCTATCTTAGTGGTTGTGGACTTGAGAAATCTTTGAGTGAGTGCTATGTGTGTGATATGAGTAGTAATTCATTCTTCATAAGATCTTTACTTACTAGTGTGTTGCATATGTCTTGGTGTATTGTTTTTCATTTATTGACTTGTGTGATATATCTTGTCATATGCATCATGATCTATATTGCTCACACACTTGCATTTCTCAGATGCAATGATTTAGGGGGAGTTTCCAACTCACCTTAGTATGTGCAAATTGACATTTTGAGGTCCTTTATGAATTCAATTCATATTGCACATATTAAGGGGGAGCTCTTCATAAATCATTGAACCCATAAGCTTAATTGTTTATCCTTTGGTAAAATTTAATCAAGGTTGTCATCAATCACCAAAAAGGGGGAGTTTGAAAGTGCATGTTGCACTTAAGTGTGATTTTGGATGATTTGATGACAATGTTGATTAAAGATCTAATATGTTTGCTAAGTGTGACACAGGGAAATGATTATCTCACTATGTACTTGAAATGTAATGCAAAGCCAAAATGATGGATTGTTGTATGAAGATCATGTCACAAGCACAAAACAACAATGAGAATGATATTGATATAAAGGGTTATCGTATTGTGGGATAATCATAGTGCATTTATGTTTGCTAAGAAACGATTCAAAATGAAGCATGGTTGAATGGCTTGAAATGGTGAAGATAGCAAGGAAAGAGTCTTTGAGGTACTAAGCAAGGGTGAAGGGCCAGCGACGGCTTGGCGGCCGAAGAACCTAGCTAGAGTGAAGAAGAAAGTACTTGCATTTAGTCGAAGGATCAATCAAGCTTGAAGTCGCATCTAGTGGAGAATCGACATTCCTAGCAACAATATTGTTTGGAGTGACTTGGCACATTTGGAACTTCATTATGTCACTTGCATGGAGTCAAGTCACATGTTCAAGATGGCTATGCTCGAGGAATATCTACTTCTAAACTTGACAACCATTCCTCTCGATATGGAAAATGAAGTCAAGCGGCTTTGGTTCAATTGGGCATCAACTCAAGAGGTTTAAAATTCGTATTTCAATTTATCTTGAGTAAATAGGAAAGCCATACTATTAAGAGGGATGCAACATAGAGTAGATGATTCTTCATAAGTGCTCAAACCAACCTAAGTGAGACATGAGAGAGCTAGAGCTAACTTTCAGCTGAGTGTTGCACTGTCTGTCCATACCGGACATGTCCGGTATGCATACCGGACATGTCCGGTATGAGCCCACAGCAGTGCGGCCAACCGTCTCGCCCGAGCCTCTGCGCCAGGCCTCGGCCTCGGCGCTCAAGCTCCGTCCCGCCCGAGCCAGGCCTCGGCCTCGGCGCTCAAGCTCCGTCCCGCCCGAGCCAGGCCTCGGCCTCGGGCGCTCAAGTTCCGTCTCGCCCGAGCCTCTGCGCCAGGCCTCGGCCTCGGCGCTCAAGCTCCGTCTCGCCCGAGCCTCTGCGCCAGGCCTCGGCCTCGGGCGCTCTTGTGGAGTCCATACCGGACATGTCCGGTATGCATACCGGACATGTCCGGTATGCATACCGGACATGTCCGGTATTAGCGGAGTTCTGTCTCACAGTTTGTGTTCGGGCGGTTCAACCGACTCTTGCGTCGGTACTACCGACAGGTGCTACCGGAGTAATGGCGGTACTACCGGTAGGCCAAATTTGGCCCAACACAGAGAGGTTGCAAAACCCCCTCTTAACTGTCGGTACCACCGACCTGGTGGTCGGTACTACCGAGATCCTATTCGGGGTTTGAAAGATGGTTGGTTAAGAGTGCTTCTCGCGCAGTCAAGTCATACCGGACATGTCCGGTATTTGCGGATTTGTGGCTAACAGTATCTTTGTGATGGGCGGTTCTACCGACCCTTGGGTCGGTACCACCGAGAGGTACCACCGGGGTTATAGCGGTACTACCGGTAGGTCAAAATTGGCTACTTCCAGAGAGGTTGTGAAAACCCCCTTTATAACCTTTATAACTAGCGGTACCACCGACCAAGTTGTCGGTACTACCGAGATCTGTTGGGAAGTTTGAAAGTTGGTCTGTTCAGTGTGTTCCTCACGCAGTAAAGTCATACCGGACATGTCCGGTATGCATACCGGATATGTCCGGTATGAGCTGACTCAGCCAACGGCTAGAAAACGGCTAGTTTCGAATGTGGGCTTATAAATCCCCCCAAACCTCCACCTTTGGAGGCTGCTGATTCTACTGGTTCCCACACTCATTCTAAGCCGTTCAAAACACTTTCCAACCCTCTCTTAGTGAGTGATTGTCCTCTAATTGCCAAATCCATTTGTGGGTTGAGAGAGATTCAAAATTAGAGAGCAAGCCACCTCTTGAGCACTTGTGCAAATCGTCGATCTTATTGTGCGCATTCGTTACTCTTGGACTCTACGGTCCTAGACGGTTAGGCGTCGCCGTTGAGCACCCAAGAGATTTGTGAAGTGCCTCGGAAAGTTTGTAAAGGTTCGATCTCTCCTCAAAAGAGATCAACTAGTGGAAGGAGCATTGCGGGTGAAATAGACCGCGGCTAGAGTGACCCGTGGTGTCCTCTAGAGCCCACCTTTGTGGTAGCTCGCAGCCGGCTCAACGGAGAGTAGGACCCGAGGGGGTGCCGAACTTCGGTGAAACAAATACCGTGTCTTTCCTTTGTGCTTTACTTTCGGCTATTTGTTATTCTTCGTTGTGCTAGTTGTTTTGCAAGCAATCAGTTCTATCTATATATACATCATACATAGTGATTGCAGGTTGTGTGAGAAATTGGAGAAGAAAAGGAGCAGTCCTGCTCAACCCGTCCATACCGGACTTGTCCGGTATTAATACCGGACATGTCCGGTATTTGTTGACTGCGCCCAATTTGTTTATCGCTTGATCTAATCTTTGTGGTGCAGGGTGTCAGCTTCTAGGTGTACTAAATACTTGACATATACTTTGTGTTTGTCTCTTAAGGGGTTGTTTTACTCCGATTGGGAGTTTCCAAGCAATTGGAAACTCACATACTAATTGCTTCCGCTTTATAAGTTGTAAATTTTCAGAATAGCCTATTCACCCCCCCCCCCTCTAGGCGACACCTTAGGTCCTTTCACTAATCTCACTTCCCTAGCTCAAATCTTGCAAGGGAATGAATCTAGGAGCAAAGGGAGAGAGAGAGGGGAGTAGTCAATGCTTGGAGAGAGATTTGTCTGAAAGTAGGTCGCAATGAATGAATGAAATGAGTGGGTAACCGTCAAAAGTCAAGTGGAGGGCTATAAATAGTCCCCCAGTCCCGAGGCTGGTTGGTAGTACCGACCACCCATGGTCGGTAGTACCGACCAGTCACTAACGGACACTCAGATCTGAAACTGACCTAAAGTCAACTACTGCCCGTGGGGCAGTACCACCGAGGGGCGGTAGTACCGGCCCTATGGCGGTACTACCATCAGGCCAAAATGGCCGCGAACAGAGAGCTCCGCAGAAAGGGACTCAGTCCCTCGGTTACTACCGACCAGGGTCGGTACCACCGAGGGTCGGTAGTACCGGCCCTATGGCGGTACTACCGCCATGCCATTTTTGACCAACACAGAGAGCTTCGCAAAACCACCTTTCTACCGACCAGGGTTGGTACCACCGAGGGCAGTAGTACCGACCTTATGGCGGTACTACCGCCAGGTCATTTCGTGAGCGAACAGAGAGGTCTGCGAAACTGAGCTTACTACCGACCTGGGTCGGTACCACCGAGGGCGGTAGTACCGACCTTATGGCGGTACTACCACCAGGTCATTTTGAGCACGAACAGAGAGCATGTTAGAGCAGCGCGCAGAACAGCCACGAGCGGTACTACCGACCACCCATGGTCGGTACTACCGCCCGCACAGAATAACCCTCCATGTGTTCGTGTTTGTGCGGTGTGTCTCAAACAAACTTTAGTTAGTCGATTTGAGCACTTTTCTCCATATCTAGCCAACCTAATTTGTGACCCTCTTGATAGTCCGGCTTACCTATAACTCAAGTTTAAAATTGAAATTTTAAACTACCACTTGAGCTAGGCATCTTTATGTCCAAATGTATCCAAACGTGCTTTGTTCATGAGATTATAACATTTCAAATCTTTCTAAGACTAACACCTGAATACAGCTTTTATAAACCGGATAGTCCCTAATTTGATTGTCATTAATTAGCCAAAACCCACAATGGGGGCGAATGCACTTTCAAACTCCCCCTTTTTGGTAATTTATGACAACCAACTTAGGCTTACAATAAGGTTAGAAAGAATTGAAGCTTTTGAATTCCAAAATTTAGTTCGAGCTCCCCCTTAGTGTATGCTTTGGATATGAATTACAAACATTGACTAAAAAAACAAGGTTGCATACACAAGAACAAGAGCCCCCCTAAATTTTGCAATCCGTGGGGTGCCTAAGTGTGTGTGACAACATCATATATTTCAATTTGTGATGCATGGTCTACATGACATGGTGATCCACGAAACAATGAAATAAATCGAAAACAACAATCACCATCCATGACATGAGCAGAAATAGAGAGGATGAAACATACATGAATTTTAACAAAACAGCTTAAATGTTTACATCCATCACATCACAAATAAAAGAGTAGTAGTACCACACTTAGTTCTCAAAGATTAACTCTCTCTCACAGGCTAGCTATTACATCAAGATAGATAAGCCTAACACTCCCCCTTTGTCATCAAATGCCAAAAGGGGTAGGCCAAGATAAGCAAGAACAACTAATAGTAGCCACCTGGATACGGACCACCAAAGAGAGACGAGTAAGCACTGGCACCAAGATCTCCACCTGGATACGACGACGAAGGGGCATCAGAAGGATCCAGCGGAGGAGTGGGGTCGCGGAAGCCACCGCTCCCGGCTGGATCGGCGTCGGGGGCAGCAAAGCCCGTGTAGGAGCCACCACCGCCACCCTGGTACGAGGTGGATCCACCACCATGTGAAGGGTCCATACCGTAGTCGGGGTAGAAGGGCGGAGGCTGGTACAATGGCAGGGGCTAAAGAGGCTGATACATCTCAGAGGAGAAGATCCCAGCCTCATCACTACCCGGCTGCTGCTGCTGCTGCTGGCCACCATCGTCGTCATCATCATCATCATCATCATCGCGTCGAGGCTGAGCGTCGTACTAGGCGAAGGGGTCCGGAAAGGGACGGGGCGGCGAACGAGGAGGAAGACCAAGGTGCTCACGCACCTCCTGCTGATGCCGCTCGTCGCGCTCGGCCCTGTAGCACATCCACTGAAAGAACTTACCGAGAGCGTAGCGAACACCGCCACTCCTACGCCTCTCACGACGCGGAGGAGGAGCGGTAGCAGGAGGCACCTCTCCACGAGCCGGCTCTAGGCTATGTGCCACACCAGGAGCTGCTGCTGCAGCTGGAATGTCACCACCTTCATCAACCTTTTCCTTGCCCGCGGAACTCGTGGAGGAGAACTTGCGAACACTGTACTCCTTCACGGTCCGATCATACTCGAAGGTGGCTCCAACCACATGCTCAATGATATGCATAAGATATGGAGCGTAAGGCAGGTTCTTGTGAGGGTCATTCTACACATCTGAGATCTTCTGCCAGAGAAAGTGTGAAATGCTAAAACGTCCATCTGGCTGAGCAAACTGGACAAGGACCTTGGGAGCATCATCTCTCAAATTATCATTGTCTCCAACTTTGGGGTCCAGGGTGAGGCGCATCAAGTTGTTGAGCACGAAGTAAGCAGGCTTTAGTCCAAAGACTTTGAAGTAAGCCCATGCACCATCCATGTAAACCCCAGAGTTCTCCAGATGCTCAGGATACATGCCCCCACCATACATCTCTGACAATCTAGGGGCATTCCTGTCTTCGCTGTTGAACCCCAACAGCCTGGCAAAGGTGACGAAGTTGCACCTGTAGTGCACCCCCTGGGTCATCCAATGTAGCACCTGAGCCTCCTGATCAATGAAGAGAGTAGCCCAAAACTGACAGATAATCTCCTGGTTGTAGCTGCGCTCACCAGACACCAACCCCAGAATCCTTCAATCCTCCAGCCTCTGAACCAAAGCATCTATCTCTTCAGAACCCCTGTCAGACAGGGACCGAATAGACAGACGCTTGTGCTCAAAGAGGGGAGGATGCCCCTTAGCACAAAAGCCCCTCCAACAGACTGACACATAGTAATCCTGCTGGAACCGGGACCAAAACCTCCTGTCCACTGTATCATCCCGAACAAAAAGATATGGATTTTCTGACCTTTGGGATCTCAACAGGTTTGCCTTCTTCCTGTCGGAGTAGTCCATGATATTTCCAAGATGTGCGGGGGCAGACATCAAAGCTCCAGCTTCAGGGTGCATATGAAACACCCGGTTGATAAGCAACAACCCGGATGTCGGAGGAGATGGAGGTCCAACGCGAGGATCGATGGACCGACCCTCCTGCTCAGCTCCAGCTCCCAAAGCCACTCCGCCCACAATCACACTATGCAAGCGCCCGGGAGGACCACTGACCGGGGGCGGTGGAGGTGGAGGAGCAGCATGACTACTTCTACCTGCACCGCTCCCACCTGCACCACTGCCACCAGCACCACTGACACTGGCTCTGCCTCTGCCACTGTCGACACTACGATGGCCCGTGGACAAACGTCCACGCACCTGTCGAGTGACATCCTCGCTGCTCCCACCGGCCCGGGCACGACGCCCGGGATTGCGGCGTTGCGGCTCTCCCTGCTGCACATCACCAAGCCCCAAAGCCACATACTCTTCCTCATCATCATCTCCGGCCTGGTGAGAGGGCCTTCGGCCATGCGACATCTTGCTACTCGTGAAGAAGAGGCCGAAATCCGATGTAGGAGGATCTTCTGGGCTTCAAGAACACCACCAAGATGATCTCCACACTCCAAAGCACCTTCACACCGGATGGATTTGGATTTGAGTGGAGGAGGAAGGAGATCGAGAGGAGGAGAGGGCGCGGCGGTTGCACGGGCTGAAGGAAGGCGGCGACCACGGTGAAAAACTTTGACTGGATAGGGTTGAAAGAGAAGTCACCGCGACCTTTTATACCAGGGTCAAACCAAGGTCGGTACTACCGCCCCCAAGGGGTCGGTACTACCGACGTCGGTACTACCGACCCTATGGCGGTACTACCGACCACGCGTTTCCAGAGCGGACAGAGAGCTATTCTAGGAGAACTTTGTGTGGCACACTACACAAACTTCAATCATGTCCAGATTTCATATAAATAGTACATAGCCATGGACATAAGAGAAGCATGCAAAATAGATTTTGAAATCACACACAATATTTTGTCAAAACGTTTGTCTGGGTCTCTAGGTGAAAACAAATATGTGCCAAACATCAAGCCACGTTACGAGAATCAATGATATTTAGTTCACTCCACAAAGCACAAAATCTTGACTCATCTAAAGGCTTTGTGAAGATATCGGCTAGTTGCTTTTCGGTGCTCACATGGCGTATTGCGATATCTCCTTTGGCTTCATGGTCTCTCAAGAAATGGTGTCGGATGTCTATGTGTTTTGTGCGAGAATGGTTTACGGGATTGTTCGCTAGTTTGATAGCACTCTCATTATCACACAAAAGTGGAATTTTGGTTTCCTCACATCCGAAGTCTTTTAGTGTTTGCTTCATCCAAAGTAGTTGAGCACAGCAAGCGCCGGCCGCCACATACTCGGCTTCGGCGGTGGATAGGGCAACACTATTTTGTTTCTTAGAACTCCAAGACACCAAAGATCTTCCAATAAATTGGCAAGTCCCGGTAGTACTCTTGCGATCTACTTTGCAACCGGCATAGTCCGAATCGGAATAGCCAAGTAGATCAAAAGTGGAGCCCTTGGGGTACCACAAGCCAATATTAGGAGTGTGCACTAAGTATCGAAAGATTCTCTTAACGGCAATAATATGACATTCTTTCGGATTAGCTTGAAATCTTGCACACATGCACACGCTAAGCATTATATCAGGCCTAGATGCACAAAGGTAAAGCAATGAACCGATCATAGAGCGATATACCTTTTGGTCCACTGACTTACCATCCTCATTTAGATCAAGATGTCCATTGGTAGGCATGGGGGTCTTGATGGGTTTGGCCTTGTCCATCTCAAACTTCTTTAGCATGTCTCTTGTATACTTGGTTTGACTGATGAATGTGCCATCCTTGAGTTGCTTGATTTGGAATCCAAGAAAATACTTCAACTCACCCATCATGGACATCTCGAACCTTTTGGTCATGATCCTACTAAATTCCTCACAAAAAGTCACATTAGTACTACCAAATATTATGTCATCGACATATATTTGGCACACAAAGATATCATTATCGACTTTGCGAGTAAATAGAGTAGCGTCGGCCCTTCCTATCTCAAAACCCTTTTGAGTAGGAAGTCCTTAAGGCAATCATACCAAGCTCTAGGGGCTTGCTTGAGCCCATAGAGCGCCTTGTCGAGCTTGTAGACGTGGTTGGGATACTTAGGATCTTCAAAACCCGGTGGTTGCTCCACATATACCAATTCGGAGAGGGGGCCGTTGAGGAATGCACTTTTCACGTCCATTTGGTATAGCTTGAAATCATGGTGAGTAGCAAAGGCAAGTAATATACGAATTGACTCAAGCCTAGCTACAGGTGCATAGGTTTCCCCAAAATCCAAACCTTCGATTTGAGTGAAACCTTGAGCCACCAACCGTGCCTTGTTTCTTGTTACCACGCCATGCTCGTCTTGTTTGTTGCGGAAGACCCATTTGGTTCCTATCACATTTTGCTTGGGTCTTTCCACCAAGGACCAGACTTCATTCCTGGTGAAGTTGTTCAACTCTTCTTGCATAGCCATCACCCAATCCGGATCATCAAGTGCATCGTCCACCCTAAGAGGTTCCAAAGAGGAGACAAACAAGTAATGTTCACAAAAATTTGCTAAACGTGAACGTGTCGTTACCCCATGACGTATGCTCCCCAGTATGTTGTCAACGGGATGATCCCGTTGAATAGTATGGTGCACTTTAGGATGTGGCACGAGTGATCTCCTTTGGATGGGTCCATCTCCATCATCTTCATCACATGTGGGAATGTCCCCATCATCTTGTCGGTCTTCATGTTGAGCTTGTGCTTGATCATCAAGTTGATGTTGCTTTTGACCATCATTTGCACCTCCATCTATCGGAGTTGCGGAAGCTTCACCATGTACATTTGAGTGCACATGATGGACATTTGAATCTTGTGGAGTGTGCAACGGATCATCATCATCATCTTGAATCTCAGTAGGTCTCACATCACCGGTTGCAAGCTTCTTGATTGCTTCGGATGGAGACATGTCATCACCTACAAGCTCATCATTGACTTGCTCCTTTTGGGAACCATCGGATTCATCAAAGGTCACGTCTACCGTTAACTCAATAGTGTCGGTGGCATTATTGAATACGCGATATCCGTGTTCGTTAGTACCATAACCAAGTAGAAAGCCTTCATGTACCTTAGGTGCAAACTTTGAACTTTTGGCTCTCTTGTTAAGTATGAAACACTTGCAGCCAAAAACTCGAAAGTAATGCACCTTCGGTTTGTTACCGGTTAGAAGCTCGTATGGCGTCTTGTCCCTTAGCTTGTGGAGGTAGAGGCGGTTGATGGCATGACACGCGATGTTCATCGCCTCTGCCCAAAAGCCATGGGAAGTCTTGTACTCATCCAACATAGATCTTGCGGCTTCAACAAGAGTTCTATTCTTCCTTTCCACAACCCCATTTTGTTGTGGGGTATATGGAACGGAGAACTCATGCTTGATTCCTTCATCGTCAAGATATTCTTCTATGTTGGTGTTTCTAAACTCGGTCCCATTGTCGCTTCTCACTTTCTTGATCTTGAGATCAAACTCATTTTGGGCCTTTCTAGCAAACTTCTTGAAGATACCTTGGGTCTCGGTTTTATCTGCTAAAAAGAACACCCAAGTGAAACGAGAAAAGTCATCAACAATAACGAAACCATATTTGTTACCGCTGATGCTTTGGTAAGCAATGGGTCCGATGAGGTCCATGTGAAGCAGCTCCAATGGTCTTGTGGTTGATACAACATTCTTCATTGGATGCTTTGCTCCAACTTGCTTTCCTGCTTGGCACGCACTGCAAATCCTATCTTTCTCAAACGAGACATTGGTTAGTCCAAGGATGTGCCCTTCCCTTTGAAGTTGGGCCAAGTTCCTCATCCCAACATGAGCTAGTCGGCGATGCCAAAGCCAACCCATGCTAGATTTTGCCATTAGACATGTTGTAGGTTCTACCTTACTAGTTGAGAAGTCAACTAGGTAAAGTTTTCCCTTCAACGCGCCTTTAAAAGCAATAGATGAATCCCTTCTTCTAGAGACAGTCACACCCTTAGCCGTAAAGAGACAATCATATCCCATTTCACAAAGTTGAGAAACGGATAACAAATTGTAACTCAATGAATGCACAAGTAATACATTAGATATGGAGTTGTCAGTTGAGATAGCAATTTTAACCAAACCAAGCACTTCTCCTTTGTCATTGTCACCAAACACAATGTTGTTACATGAGTCGTTGCTTGGTTGGAAGGAGGAGAACATTTCTTTTGCCCCGGTCATATGATTGGTGCATCCACTATCCAACACCCAACTCGACCCACCGGAGGCATATTCCTACAAAACAAGATTATGTTCTTGATTTAGGTACCCAAATTAGATTGGGTCCTAGGGGGTTAGTCACATAAGCTTTTGGCACCCAAACATTTCTCATAATTTCCCTCTTCTTGAGGGCACCAACATACTTAACGACAATCTTGTCGTCTTCTCCCCAACAACACAAGTAATCACATGTATAGCTTGTTGATATAGGGCTTTTGTTGCTTGGGGGCCTCCATTTGCTTTTCCTTGTTGATCTTACCATTAGCAAGTGGAGCCTTAGGATTGGCAATCTTGTTGGCCTTGTTCATGAGGTCAAAAAGAGGAACCCCTTGTTAAAGTTAACAAAGGGTACCCCCTTAACCATCTTCCTTCCATTGGCCTTGCCACCATACCTATTGTACCCAATCCCATCCTTGATGGATGGATGTCTTGCGGTCTTGAGAATATCCTTTGGTTGTTCCATCTTGCACTTGCAACCATTCCTCAAGATCATGTTCAATCGTTGGATCCCTTTGCTCTTCTTCTCTAACTCAACAATGTTAGTTGCACAAGCATTGATATCAACTTTATAACATCTATTGCAACCATTACTTGTTGAAGCATTAGAGTTATCGGAATCCTTAGGAGTAGTTGAAGAAGTACTACTCCAAAGAGTGTTGTAGCTTAGTTCAAGAGTTTGATATTTATCTTGAGAGCTTGTGAGGCTCTCTTGAACCAAGCTAATCTTACTCTTTAGATTAGCAATTGAGTCATTGCTCGTGGAACACTCCTTAGCCAACTTCTTGTTAGAGTCGTTAGCTAAAGATAGTTTCACGGTCAATTTCTCAACCTTCAACTTCTCCTCGGCAAGAGAGGCTTCCAATGCAAGGTTCTTTTCTCTCTCTTGAGAGATCAAGTCCCCTTGCAAGACAAGACTCTCATTCCGACTTTCCAATTTACTAAGCAATTTTAATATTTTTGGTCCACCTTTTTACCAAACTTTCTTATGATACTTAGTTCAAATTCATCCATGTCATCATCACTAAATTCATCACTAGAACAAGTAGGAGAGTGAGGTGATACCTTCTCATCCTTAGCCATGAAGCAAGAATGAGACGTCATCCTCATCGTCGGTGAGGTCCTCGAACAAGCGTGATGATGTGGTCGAGGTAGTCATGTTGAGGAGGGGGCTTGGAGAAGAAGTCTTGTGTATGGCGATGTTGGCCGCTCCCTTCTCTTTCTCCTTGCCCTTGCTCTTCTCTTCATCACTTGAGTCATCTTCGGAGAACCATTCTTCACCAAGATGAGCTTCACCACCTCTTCTTCTTCTTTGGTTCTTGTCGTAACTCTTGCTAAACTTGTTCTTGTTCTTCTTTTGAGGAACAATCAGCGATGAAATGATCGTCCGCACCACACTCATAACAAGTCCTCTTCTTTTACTTCTTGAAGTATCCACCTTTGCCCTTCTTGTACATTTTCTTCTTCATGAATCTTCAGAAGTTCTTCACAAGGAGAGCAATCTCATCATCGGAATCGTCGCTTTCATCACTTGATGAATCATGTTTGGCCTTGATTCCTTCTTCTTGATTAGCCTTGAGAGCTACCACCTTATGGTGGCTTTCCTCTTGATCTTTAGAGCTTCATCATCCAAGACTTCATGATGCTTATTTTGGCGAGCATCTCATGAGGTCCCATGCTCTCATAGTTGGGTCTCTCTCCATGATGATTGATGCAAGTGTCTTGTTCTTCTTTCTATATGCTCTCAATAGCTTTCTTGCAGCTGAGTTGTCATCCCACTTTTTGTCTCCGAGAGCTCTAATCTTATTGACCAATGTCATGAATCTATCAAACATTTGTTGAGTGGTCTCACTTTTTCTTGATAGCAAAGTTCTCAATCTTTCCTTGAAGAAGCTCCATGTTGCACTTCCTCACACTTGCATCACCCTCATATGATATCCTGAGAGTGTCCCAGATCTTCTTGACATTCTCCATTCCATGTACCTTGTTGCTTTCTTCAGGCTTAAGGCATGATAGGATCAATGATGCGGCTTGAACATTTTGTTGAAACTCAATCATATCATTGTCGGTGAACTCTTGGCCTTCAACGACTTGGTCCACTCTCAACAATCTCCCAAACTCTTGCGGCAAGAAGGTGTAGCTTCATCTTGTGTGCCCAATCATTGTAGTTGATTCCATCAAAGGCGGGTGGTTTGCCTAGATTGACGCTAGGCAATTGAATGTCTTTGCCCATTTGGCTATAGTCATAAGGCACTCTAGAGAACTCGTTGTCTCTCTTCTTGCCTTTCTCTTCATCTTCCTTCTTCTTGTCATCTTTGGGCTGTAGCGGAGTTTCTCCGCTTCCGGAAGCTTCGCCTTTAGTGACCAAAGCTTGCCTCATGATCTCCAACTCATCTTTCATCTTTTGCATTTGATCTTCATGTTTCTTTGCTTGATCTTCTAGCAGCTGAGCGGATACCCTCTTGACAATGTCATCAATTTGTTCTTGACTTATGGTAGACATGATTATCCCTTACGCGGTAAAGCGCTAACACAAGGGTTAGGCTCCGATACCAATTGAAAGGATCAAATCAGCCTAGAGGAGGGTGAATAGGTGATTTTTCACAATCTGAAACTTCACAAACTAACAGATGTAGTTAGATAACAACCGGAGAGGCCGGTTTGTTTGGGTAGGTACTACCGGGTGTAAAACACCGGTACTACCGACACAAACAAACGGCACAACCGGGATCCTAAAAGGAACTACAAATCCGATGTATGTGAGCTATGACAGTAATACAAGAATCTAGCCCCACTTCCCTAAGTATGAAGGATGGTAATTCTACTCTCACCGAGCCTTGGTTGCTTCCCTTGATGTAGATCGAGCCTTCCAAACCTAAGAAGGAGATAGGGATAGGAAGAACATGAAGAACACAACAACAAGCGTAATATACAAAGTAGAGAGACAACAACAAGCACACGGGACACGCGATTTATCCCGAGGTTCGGCCAATCCACAAAGGAGTGCCTACGTCCTCGTTGTTGAGGTGACCACAAAGGTCGGAGTCTATTTCACCTCCTTGCCTCACTCAAGCAACCACAAAGGTTACTCGAGTTTCTCCACTAGAAATCACAGGGGTAATACAAACACTTCGGGGAGCCCTCAAAATGAATCAATACGGGCTACCACGAAGAACACCTAACCGGCTAGAGCTCAAAGAGCTCAAGAGTAATAGACACAAATCAAGCCGGCTAGATGGAAACCAAGTGCTCAAGTCATAGATCGAAGCTTCTCACTCTCTAATCTCACTTCCCTAGCTCAAATCTTGCAAGGGAATGAATCTAGGAGCAAAGGGAGAGAGAGAGGGGAGTAGTCAATGCTTGGAGAGAGCTTTGTCTGAAAGTAGGTCGCAATGAATGAATGGAATGAGTGGGTAACCGTCAAAAGTCAAGTAGAGGGCTATAAATAGTCCCCCAGTCCCGAGGCTGGTCGGTAGTACCGACCACCCATGGTCGGTAGTACCGACCAGTCACTGACCAGTCACTAACGGTCACTCAGATCTGAAGCTGACCTAAAGTCAACTACCGCCCGCGGGGCGGTAGTACCGGCCCTATGGCGGTACTACCGTCAGGCCAAAATGGCCGCGAACAGAGAGCTCCGGAAAAGGGACTCAGTCCCTCGATTACTACCGACCAGGGTCGGTACCACCGAGGGTCGGTAGTACCGGCCCTATGGCGGTACTACCGCCAGGCCATTTTTGACCAACATAGAGAGCTTCGCAAAACCACCTTTCTACCGACCAGGGTCGGTACCACCGAGGGCGGTAGTACCGACCTTATGGCGGTACTACCGCCAGGTCATTTCGTGAGCGAACAGAGAGGTCTGCGAAACTGAGCTTACTACCGACCTGGGTCGGTACCACCGAGGGCGGGTAGTACCGACCTTATGGCGGTACTACCGCCAGGTCATTTTGAGCACGAACAGAGAGCATGTTAGAGCAGCGCGCAGAACAGCCACGGGCGGTACTACCGACCACCCATGGTCGGTACTACCGCCCGCACAGAAAAACCCTCCTTGTGTTCGTGTTTGTGCGGTGTCTCTCAAGCAAACTTTAGTTAGTCGATTTGAGCACTTTTCTCCACATCTAGCCAACCTAATTTGTGGCCCTCTTGATAGTCTGGCTTACCTATAACTCAAGTTTAAAATTGAAATTTTAAACTACCACTTGAGCTAGGCATCTTATGTCCAAATGTATCCAAACGTGCTTTGTTCACGAGATTACAACATTTCAAATCTTTCTAAGATTAACACCTGCATACAGCTTTTATAAACCGGTTAGTCCCTAATTTGATTGTCATTAATTAGCCAAAACCCACAATGGGGGCGAATGCACTTTCAACTCAGAAGAGAAGAAAGAACACAGAAGTCAGATCTAGAGTTAGGGTTTACTCTTACCTAATCCACCGGAGCCCAGTGCCGGTGAAGAAGAGGAAGAGGGAGCCCAAGAACGAGACAGCACCGTTAGACCTCCGGCGAGTCGGCGGAAGATTAGAGGAGAACGACTCACATGGTACACCGGAGAGGAGGGAAGGGAAGGGACAGGAGGAGTGGAGGGTGGAGGGAGAGGGAGAAGGACAGCCGAGTTCGCCGGAACTGAGCTGATCCGGCTAGCTCAAGGCGAGTAGGACACCGGCAGCGGCGGATCGAATCACCGGATCTGGAGGAGACCAGAGCGTGAGCGAGAGCGAGAGAGAGCGAGCAGCTGCGGCTGCGCTGGGGAGGGGCGAATGATTAGGGTTAGGGAATGGGGGGGCGTGCGGTCGACGGACTTATATATGGCCAGGGTTTATTGGGCTGGGCTGGACCAGGCCGTTGGCGGTGGCGGTGCCGGCCTCATGGCTGTGCCGTGCCCGTGCCGTGTCATGGGCCGGGGGTGCGGCCCATGACACGCATTGGGCACGTGTTGTGCCGGCACTGGCACGGGCCAGGCCGTGCCATGCGGCCCATGGGCCGTGCCAAAAGGCCGTGCCACCGGCCCATGGGCCGCCTGGCCATATATATGTCTAACTAGTTGCTCTAAGTGTTTTGTAGAATTTTTATTAGGCTATTCACCCCCCCTCTAGCCATTTAGGACCTTTCACCACTTTTGTTACCATAACAAGCAACATGGAAATACTTCTATTAAAGAGCATGGAAAGTGTTGACTATTTTATGATCTGCAGACAATAGTTAACATGATGGTGAGTTTGACTCTGCAAAGAAGAAAGGTCTATTTTGGAATTACCTTTACTTAGTTACTTACTATCACGATTAGCAGATGACGTTAATCCTCCCCCTCTAGGCCTCCTAGGCGACATCAAGGTCCTTTCACTTTTAATCTTGAGTATAGGCAAGCCGGACTATCAAGAGGGATATAAATTAGGCTAGCTAGATGTGGTGAAAAGTGCTCATGACGTCTAACATCTAGTGCCACTTGAGCGATCTAACATTGCATTGTTGCTAGGATCGAGTGGCGTGATGAGTGAAGTGAAAATTCTTTGAAAAATGATTGTGAAAATGCTAACACACATGCACATGATGGTGTACACTTTGTGGTGTTGGAACATTTGCAAAGGATAAGGTGTTGGAGTTGAAGTGAATCAACTCGGAGAAGAGAAGGAGGCTTTTCGGTGTGTTCCGAACTCTAGGATCAGTCTTGGATTGGAATTCTGTACTAATCCTTTGTGCTTTGGATCTTGTATTCATGTGGTCTGTGAAGCCCTCTGAATAAGCTTTCCAAAATGTCCAAGATCATCGAAATCGGAGTTCGGAGCTAAAAGTTATGGCCGTTTTAGCGTGGAGGTCAGGTAGCTGAAGTCGGTAGTACCAACCCTGAGGCCGGTAGTACCGACCCCTCCGTGAGCAGATCACATGCTCTCTGTGTTAGGCCATTTTTGGCCTAAAGGTAGTACCGCCATAAGGCCGGTACTACCGACCCTCGGGACGGTAGTACCGGCGATCGAAGTCGTTTAAAAGGCTCTCTGTGTAGATCTAGATTTGGCCTACCGGTAGTACCGACCCTTATAGCGTTACTACCGACCCTACTGCCAACCCTCTTCCGGATGTGTTAGCAAGGTCAATCTAACGGTCGTTGTTGATGTAGTTGGTACTACCGACCTATGGGGTCGGTACTACCGACTATGGCGCAGACAGTGACTTGTATAAATAGTCGCACTCTCGGTTTCTAACCGTTACCTCTCTCATTCATTGCGCCCAAACACAAGAAAGAGAGCTTCCAAGTGTTGACTAACCTCCTCTCTCTCCCCCTTTGATTCTAGAGTGAATCTCTTGCAAGCTTTGAGCTAGGGAAGTGAGATTAGAGAGTGAGAAGCATAGATCTACGTCTTGAGCACTTGGATCTGTCATCTCTCCAGCTTGATTTGTGTTCTTTACTCTTGGTTCTTGGAACCCTAGCCTGTTAGGTGTTCTTCGGTTGTTGCCCGTGATTGATTCATTTGTGAGGGCACTCCGAAGTGTTTGTATTACCTTCGTGATTCTTAGTGAAGAAACTCAATTAGCCTTTGTGGTCGATTAAGTGAGGCAAGGAGGTGAAAGAGACTCCGACCTTAGTGGTCACCTCAACAACGAGGACGTAGGCACTTCTTAGTGAAGTGGTCGAACCTCGGGATAAATCTTGTGTCCCGTGTGCTTATTGAATTTGCTTCTTCGGTTATTTCGTTTGCATTCGTGTTCTTCGCGTTCCTCCCTCCTCCTCTCTCATTCTTAGGTGTGGGAAGGCTCGATCTACACTTTGGGGAGGAGCCACTACTTGGATAAGGTATAAACTTCATCTACATCTCCTAGGAAACATTGGTATGTGCTAGATCCACTTTTGCATCTCCTCTATCTCGATTTCGTAGAAGTTTTTAGGTTGTCGGTAGTACCGACCTGTAGAGCCGGTAGTACCGACTTCGGTAGTACCGGCCCCTATAGTCGGTAGTACCGACTGTGTGATCTGATATCTGTTTTGAGTTTCAGGATTCTAGATTTTTAAATAGGCTATTCACCCCGCCCCCCTCTCTAGCCATTCGGACCTTTCAACCGTTCCCAGCACCTGTGAGGGGCTCCACCTCTGACATGGGCTCCACCACAGTCGTTGGCCCATGCATTGGCATGCTGAATCTAGTCCCCAAGGTTCAAGATCCAGCCGCCAGTACACTAGACCCGACGCCTTGGGTTGCTACCGCCGTATCCGGACGAGAGGACTCGCAGAGAAGGAAGGCTTGCCATTGCCTGCATGCGCTAGCCCGACGCCGGTCAGCGCCGCCACAGGTGGCCCTGTCAAGCCCCACACGACTCGAGCAAGGCTAGTTCCAGCCAGTGTGCTACTGAAAGGTCCTAGTTTGGTTTTGGTAATTGTGTGACAACTTAGGTGGACTAATATGTGTTTGAAGTGAATTATCACAGGTGATTAGTCCACAGGTGATCATGTGTGAGCAACATATGCCATAGAGGTGAAATGACTTGGAAGATGTTGCAAGGCTCATGCATGTGATGGAGGAGCTTAATGCACATGAAACATGACATGTGGTCATGTGGCTAAGATGGTGAAGATCAAGGCAAGACTTGGCTTGATGGACCGGTTGCGAAGGTGAAGGGCAAGTTGGAGGCTTTGAAGCCGTTGGTACCGAGTGTCGGGAGGCTTAAGCAAGACTTGGCGCCAAAGGACCGAAGCAATGGTGAAGAGCAAGTGAGGTCAAGATCGATGGACCATGGAGGCCATGTGATGATATGAAGTGGATCATATCATTTGAAGATAGGTTGGTGCATGTGTTGCATCAACACCGAAGGAGATGGAATGGAATGCGCAAGGCAAAGGTATATTTGTAGGTATTCATTTCACACCGGTCATAGGTGTGTAGAGAAGATTATGACCGGGTTTAGGATAAACGGTCGTACTATTAAGAGGAGCAAACTTGTTTGCATATCGGTCATCTAGTGCCACTTGAGCGATCTAACATTGCGATGTTGCTAGGATGGAGTGGCGTGGTGAGAACAAGTGAAAATCCTTTGAAAAATGTTTGTGAAAATGCTAACACACATGCACAAGTTTGTATACACTTGGTGGTGTTGGCACATTTGCAAAGGAGAAGGTGTTGGAGTTGAATTGAATCAACTCGGAGAAGTTTTCGGAGAAATCTTTGGTTGAAAAAGAGAAGCGATGGATCTTGGATTAGAATTCTGTACTAACCTTTGTGTGTTCTTGGATTAGCTTTTGTATGTGGGATGTGTAGCCTCTGAATAAGCTTTCCAAAATGTCCAAGATCATCGAAATCGGAGTTCGGAGCTAAGAGTTAAGGCCATTTTAGCGAGGAGTTAAGGATGCTGAAGTCGGTAGTACCGCCATAAGGCCGGTAGTACCGACCCTACTACCGACCCTTGTACGCAGCGCGCAAACTCTTTGTTCGGGAGACGGTTTGGCCTACGGTAGTACCGCCATAAGCACGGTAGTACCGGGCCACGGTAGTACCGGGCCACGGTAGTACCGACCCTAGGGGTCGGTGGTACCGAGGTTTGGAGGAAGTTTGGGAGCGTTCTGTGTAGATCTAGATTTGGCCTACCGGTAGTACCGCTATAAGGCGGTAGTAGTACTGGGGCCGGTAGTACCGACCCTACTACCGACGTGTTAGAAAGTCGTTTCTAACGGTCTTTTGGACCGCCGGTAGTAACGACTCTCGCCCCGGTAGTACTGACCATAGGCGTGGGAGTTCGGAAAAGGGGAGGGAAAACGGCTAGTTGTGGCTCCCCTCTATAAATAGAGGGTGGCCGACCCTTGGGAAAGGTTGAGCACCCTAGGGAGTTTGTGTCCATGGTTGGGAAGTGCTTAGGAGCCCTCTAACTCACATATGCTTATTAGTGCTTATTCGATTGTGTGAGTGAGCGATTCTAGTGCGGTGCATGAGAGATTGCAAGAGTTGGCACTAGGTGTTCGAGTTGCAAGCCGATGGTGCTTATTACTCTTGGAGGTTGCCACCTCCTAGACGGCTTGGTGCGTGTCTCCGTCGTGAAGCCCGCATGAAGATTGTGCGTGGCTCCGGAGAAGCTTTGTGAGGGGCATTGTGCTTGCCCCGCGGGAGATCGCGAAGAGCAACTCTAGTGGAGAAGAGGCATGAAGAGCGCCAAGTGGTCCGGCCGGATCGAAAGCTAGAGCTCTTGGTGAGCACTCCATCATGGAGAGGTTGGCTTAGTGTCACCACTAGCGAGAGGATCGGCGGCGGCAACCTGGGCTTGCTTCAACGGGGACTAGCTTGGTGGCAACCAAGTGAACCTCGGGATAAAATCTTGTGTCCCCATCTCTTGTTGCTCTTATTGTTCTTTGTTCCTTGCATATTACGCTTTGCTTGTGTTTCTTCGTGTTCTTCCTCCCTCCCTCTCTCTATCTTAGGTGGGAAGACTCGATCTACCTTTTGGCAAGGAACCAAGACTTGGGGAAGCTATAATCGTCATCTACAACATCTAGGGAAGTGGGGTAATTGCTAGATCTGAGATTGCATCTCATCCACTTTGATTTTGTAGCTTCCTGCGGGTGCTCGGTAGTACCGGCATAAAAGCCCGGTAGTACCGGTGTCGGTAGTACCGGCTTAGCAGCCCGGTAGTACTGACCGCCTGGTCTTTACACTAGCTTGTGTTGCAACACTTATTCTTGTGCTAGTGTTTAGTTGCTTAGTTTGTGTAACTAAGTTGAGCTCTCTAATTTGACTTGTGTAGCCTTGTTATTGAGCATTGCTAGTGAGCTTAGGAGCTTTGTGCTTTGCTTACTAGATTGTGTAGGAGCCCCCCGTGTTTGAAGTACTAGTTGCATAGGTTTGTGTGACCTTGCAAGCTAGATTGATTAGGTGAGCTCTATCTAGCCCGACACCTTATTTGCATTGTTTAGGATCTTTTGTAAGGTGTCATAGAGTATAGGTAGAGGGGTGTAATCTTGGCTAGACCGATAGTTTTAATTCCGCATTTATTTCGGTTAGCCGCTACGTTTCTTTTTAAAAAGGACTATTCACCCCCCTCTAGTCCGCCATCTCGACCTTTCAGCTACAGCCCGCCTTCGACAGTGGCACGGTTGTGAGGGAAAGAAGGTGGGAGGGTGGCGGCTAGGGCTGGGGAGCCGCATGAGTCACCCACGCGGGGGAGCGACGCCGGTCGAGCTAGCAGTCACACCCCATGCACTCCGGCTGCTGAATACTAATTTTTAAAAAGTCCACAAGCAAGTAATACTTTGTTAGATATAGAAAATGAACATCTGGTATCTCCTTCGAGTACTTGAGGCAAGTTGTAATACATCAATCCATGGGTAACCTGATTTGAAGCAGCAAGGTGAGGACAAACCGAACATGTAGAGTCAGCATTTGTGTTAGGTTGAAATGACACAAACATAGCATGATGAAGTACACAAACAGAGGAAAGGTCCTTGAATGTGCAATGACCCCCCTAATGTGGGTTTTGGTATTGATGACACTTAATTTAGGGACTAATATGTTTCAATGAAGATAGCTTGCAGCTTTGGTCCCTTGGAAGTAGTAGAGAAATAAGTAGTAAGGCAAAGGAAGTCCCTCAATTCGATGTTCCAAAGGCGGCAACTAAACTTGAAGAAGTGCATCGATCGCTTTTCTTTAACTTTGAGTTTAGGAATGTCGTACTATAAAGATGGATGCAAAGTTAGGTGGTCTGAAGAGGATAGAGTGCTCAAGTATAAAAATAAAATCAAACGAGAGACACAAAATCACTTCACGGGCATGGAGAGGCTGATGTCAACTTCTAGTGTCGGAAGTTCCGACCTTAAAGTCGGAAGTTTCGGCCCTGGGAGTTCCAGCGAGATGTGTCATGTCTTCCCAGTTTCGGAAGTTCCGACATCCCAGTGTCGGAAGTTCTGAATTTCCAGTGTCGGAAGTTCCGACGTCAAGCATCGGTAGTTCCGAAAGTTCATTCTCAGCCTGCTCAGCCTCCTGCCCGGGGATACGTCGGAAGTTCCGGTTATCTTCTGGAAGTTTCGAAGTGCCAGAAGTCCTGACGGTCTTCCAGTAGTGAACAGTGGTTTCAGTATAAGCCGGAACTTCCGAGATCTACGTCGGAAGTTCCGACTGTGTTAAAAAGTGACCGTTGACCCCCTTGTGAATAGTGTTTCTAGTGGACGTCGGAAGTTCTGAGATCTGGACTAGAAGTTTCGACCTTCACTTTTTCAGCAGCACGTGTGTTGACCTATAAATACCCCTCTTCATTATTCCAACCGTTACCCAACGCATTTACTTCGACCAACCTCTGTCCAAACCGACCCCCAAGCATTCAAGGCTCCTCCCAACTCTCCCCTTCCTTCTCCACTTCGATTCTTGCAAGGATTTGAGTGGAGAGCTAGTGGATTGAGTGGGACTCACACCTAACATGCTTGAGCACTTGATTTCTTCGTCAAGTCGGTTGATTTTGCATTCATTACTCTTGGGTTCTTGGAACCCTAGCCGACTAGGCGTTCTTCGGGAGAGCCTTGCTCTTTGTGTTGGTTTTCCCGAAGTGTTTGTATTACCCTTATGATTCTAGTAAAGAAGCTCAAGAATCCTTTGTGGTTTCTTTGAGAGAGGCTAAGGAGGTGAAAGAGACTCCGACCTTTGTTGTCACCTCAACAACAAGGAAGTAGGAGCTCCTTTGTGGAGTGGACGAACCTCGGGATAAATTCTTGTGACTCGTGTGCTTCTTGTTGTTGAGATTATTACATACATCACTTGTATTGTTTCTCTCTCTCTCAAGTTACTAACTAGGTGGTGGACCCATTAGTCGGTTGGGAGGCTATACGACACATCAAGGAAGGGTCTCTACATCCTCACCCTTTCACTAGGTTGTGGGGTAGCAAGAAAACTCTATCTCAAAGTTCATTTCTGCACTTGTAGTTCTTTTCATGTAGGAGTCGGAACTTCCAACAGTTAGCGCCGGAACTTCCGACCCTCGGAAGTTTCGACCCTAACTGCCGAAACTTCCGACAGGTTACTGACAGTTTCACATTTAGTGTGTGTAGAATTTTTCAATAGCTTATTCACCCCCCTCTAGGCATTGTTTGATCCTTTCAGTCTCATCTGTTCTTTTTTATTTGACCTACTCCTAGAGTCGGTAATATTTGAAAAATGTAGGAAGTGCCTATATTTATAAATGTAAAACTAGAGTCGGTAATATTTGAAAAATGTAGGAAGTGCCTATATTTATAAATGTAAAACTACTGGAAAAATAGTATTATGGGCGTGGCGCCGCATAGCAACGCGAGCAGGTGCGCAAGGAGGATGAGAAGGAGAGCGAGCGGGAGGAGGAAGAGGAGCGAAATAGGAAGAGTGGAGACGGGAGACGACGACGGGTGGGAGAATCACATCGCAGAAGATCGATCCAGGTGCGCCAGCTGGAATGAAACTCTACAGGCTTAATAGGGGTTTCAACCGATTCCATCACCCGATACTCGTGCGGGTTGAGTTTCGTCTTAATGATACTCTCTTCCTCCTCCTCCTCCTCCTCCTCCTCCTCCTCCTCTCTCTCTCCTCATCAATATTATGTCAATTCAACAGTTTTGTTGATGTATCACATTATTATTTGAAAACATAACTCTTTTGAAACCTCTATTGAGACCGACCTTAGTGTCCTTATCAAGATTATTGCTGAAAGTCTGAAACTTCATTTGTAGATATTTGGATAGATGTTTTCCAGGTACAGACCAGAGTTGTGTGCTCTAATATATGCCCCGAAACTTGTTTATTATCCGTGAAACAATGCAAGCTAGGATATTTGGTAATAAAAGAAAAAAATGACCCAACAACCGACATATGTTGTGAACACCTGAGTATACAACAAATAGTGCGCGCAAACACTAAGTGGTAGGAGATACGCAAAGCTCACTAAGCACCAATTATAAATCTAGATCAAGCGCTAAAGCAGTGGTCAAACTAAGCTAATAATTTTGGAAAGTACCTATACTAGTCACCAAGTATATCACTAAGCACTTTGGTGGCTAGAGCTACTGGATGAGCCACGACTCACACGAGTCTTTCTTAAGCTCCTTACTTCTTCAAATGGCCGACCAAGAGGGTATATAGCCCCCAACTTCACATGTAACCGTTATAACCTACACCCGCGCACCCATAGGATCGTCCAATGGGGGTCATCGGACCAGTTCGATGCCCTGTTCCCATGACTAGTCGTTAACTAGCTGTTAGGACGCCTCATAAGCATATGGTTCGATGCCTTCCATCGGACCAATCTCATGCCCAACTTCCCTCTCTGCTGTCAGACCGAGACTCTATAGTCCGATGCTCTCTGTCTCTCTTGGTTCGATGAGTGTCGTTACAGTGAACAGAGGTGGTGTATGGTTTGATGCCCAACTTCCCACCAGTCCGATGCTCCTGCTGATGCTGCTACTAGTATTTATCTTCTTCTTTTTTTTACATTAACCCTAGTTTATCCAAGACAAAATCGAACCCAGATGGTGAGATGGGCAGTAGCAACCATTGCGCTACAAGCGTGATCGCTGCTGAAAGGACCAAAGTACACAGTATCACGTTACCAGTAAGGAGGCAGATATTGTATTCCTATGCTTCTAGCCTCCAAATTGGTCGAACAAAAATATAGCTGACATATATCTCTGACTTAGACGAAGCTTAAATGGAAGGCATGGAGAGATTAGTATTAACATGAAAGCATGTAACTATCTGAGATGATAGAACACTAATAATTACATCTATAAACATTTTATATAAAGGGAGTACGAAGTGACCCAAGTTAACGTGGGAAATCCATGGACATCAAGATCTCCCTTTCCATACTAAACCGCCTGCTGGTGTCATTCCTGTCAGTATTGCAACTCAGTTGCCCATCTAAAGGAATGTTCACTACGTGCTCCTCAGTTCTTGGAGTGTTTTTAATGCTGGTTGCCGCGCTTTGCAGCACCTCAAGTCTCATCTCCACTTGCTTCATCGTGGGCCTATCTTCCCCGCTTGAGCTTACACACATTGCTGCGATCTCTGCCACTACTCTGGCTTCTTTCTCGCCTTCCTTGGCAACTTGTGGGTCTAATATCTCAGAGAGCTTGTCCTGCCTATGTAGTATCAGGAACTGTTCCACTAGACTGTCACCTGCCGCTGACATGTAAATATGCGGTTTCTCCCTTGTTAAAAGCTCCACAAGCATGACACCAAAGCTGTATACATCACTCTTCTCAGTGAGCCGTCTCGTGTTATAGCATTCTGGATCCAGATATCCAAAAGTTCCTTGAATGGCTGTGGTTATTCTAGTTTCATCTATAGGGATGCCTCGAGAAGCTCCAAAGTCTGACACCTTCGCTGTTAGATTATCGTCAAGCAGAATATTGGTAGCCTTGATATCTCTGTGAACTATTGACATCGAAGCAGCAGAGTGTAGATAAGCAAGAGATCGAGCAACTTCAAGGGCAATTCTCAGTCGTTCCCTCCATGGCAATGATTGTGATGAATTGACATGAAGATGCTCATAAAGGGTTCCATTTGAAATGAACTCGTACACTAGCAACGGAACCTCTGTCTCCAGGCAGCATCCAAAGAGTTTTACCACATTCCTGTGATTTACTTGAGAAAGAATGGCGACCTCATTTATGAAATTGTCAGTTTCACTCTGTATTGCTCGTTTTGACATTTTAATGGCTACAACATGTTGGTCAGACAAAATGCCTTTGTAGACAGTACTATGACCTCCTTTGCCGATCTTCCGATCCATATCGAATGTATTTGTTGCCTTTTCTAGCTCTTCCAAGCTGAAGATCATCCTTTCAGCAATGTCCTTGTCTACTAATTGTTGCAATAACAACCCACGGTTTTTCCTGAAATAAAAATCTCTCAGCTTTTTGCTTTTCGGGCTCTTAGCTTTGCCTCAAGAGAATAGCAGCGAAAATGAGAAGAACAAGGCATCCACCACAGCAAATTCCTATAGCAACAGCTAATCCTGGAAAATATATGGATTCAATCATTCAAATATGTTTCAAGTAGTGCTTCTGTCGAAAGATAACACTGTAGCAATGGAAACTACAGGTCAATGGAAGATCTTGTTACCTGAAAAAAATTTTGTATCTTTGATGCATCCATGTGGTTTCTTGGGGTTCCCAGAGCTGCCATGTGGACAGATGCAATTATAGGATCCATCCATGTTAATGCAATTGCCAAAGCATGGGTACTTATCTCGGATTGTGCACTCATGAGTATCAGCTGCAATGCAAACCACAGATGTGAAGCATGCTGCTGTGAGAAGAATTGGCACAGCAGAACTGGAACACTTTTTATTTTCTTTTCTCTTTTTTTTTCTGTGATGAAGTGAAACTAGAACTTAACCTGTGAATGATAAGTTGCATACCTTGGCATCCATTTGTTATGTAAGGGTTGCCCTCGTAGCCATCTTTGCAGCGGCATATGTACCCTGATGATTCACCATTCCAGTGATCATGGTAGTAACTATTGGAGCTAAGGCACCCATAATCACTTGATCTCTGAGCATCTGCACAGGACAAGTTTCTAAAGTTCCACTTGCCACCAGCCTTGATCTGCAGCTGAGGAGTGGGGCCAGATATGCCCCATGGTGTGATTAGGCCATCTGAGACTGCCTTCTGCAACAACATACCATGGTTATTTGTGTTCCACCATTCCTTATCTGCAATGACAAAGGTAGCGTTGAATGGCTGCTCCGCCGTGCCATTTTCTGCACCCAGAGGGTCAAGCTTGATCGAATACATGCTGCTTGATCCCGGCAAGGAGGCCTCGCAGCATCCAATACCAGAGCACATGCCATCAGTGGCTACCGCAGGATGCCCATTCAGGCACGACGAATCACACATAACGAGCATGTTTTCTGCATGTGGCAGCCTGACTTGAAACCTGAACCCACACCCTATGACAAAGAAGTTGTTCCAGAAAGAGGACAGTGTGAACATGCTGTTGTCAAGGGGGACCCCCCAGTTCATACTGTACAGATTTCCCCCTGTCAGACTGATGACACCATTATCAATGTCCAGCCTCCCATCATGCAGAGATATGTTGAGCACCACAGCACTAGTATTGACCAAGAAGAGCTTAGGGGGGCTGTGGGTCTCGTCACAGGTGAGCTCAAACCCCTCATGGTAGCAACCGGCACCAACACCAAATGGGTAAGGTATGCTGACCTCACCACACTTGCTGAAGCAACCAGACAATGCTAAATTGGCGGCTGCGTGGAGCACTGGTGTGACTGCCAGGAGATGTAGCAGGTGCAGCGCTGCTATGGCTGCCACAAGCATCATATGGTTTTGAGGAGTGAAGCAGAGAGCCATTGTTGAACTTGTAAAACTGGAGACATCTCCTAATCCTAAATATGAAGGGCATGCTCGTGCAATCCTGTGGGTGCAGTAAAATAAGGTCCTTTGACCCCAGAACTTTGGTAATTCTTGACTTGGTAGAAGGGGTAAAGGATCTAGTCAAATGGTGCGTGCAAAGTTTCAACCTTGTTCTGCCATTGTCAAATGACCGCACCTGGTAATGCACAAAGGAATGTCTATGTCAGAGAAGTCACCTTCGGACTGAAAATTGATGAAATTGTCTGGCAACACACGACCTATGTCTTTGTCAGAGAAGTCACATTCGGACTGAAAATTGATGAAAACTAGAAGATTGATGAAATTATCTGGTAACACGCGACCGTATGTCTATGTCAGAGAAGTCATCTTGGGACTGAAAATTGACGAAAATGTAAGGCGGCAAGTTTGAAGAGCAAATAAGAGCGGTGGAGGTCTCTTTCATGGTCACTCGCTCTGACACACCTCCTTCAAGTATTTGGGCTATTTGTTCAACTGCAACTTAGTTGACCACCACGAAAATATACCCTGTAAAACACAAGATCGGACTCATTAGAGAATCCTCGGAGGCATAACGACAAACGGGTAACAGGCATCATCATCATGAATCGAACATTTGAAACAGAGTACCACAAGACAGCAGCTAGATGCAGTGCAGTGGACAAATCGCTGAACTTCACTTCTCAGGTGCGCAGCTAAATCGGTGGCTCCGCGAGCACGCCTGCCACCTGGACGTTGGCAGGGCCTCGCCGCCGTCATCGAGCATTTCGGGACTCGGACAGGACGCCCATCAAGGAAGTTCTTGGCCAGCGGAGCAGGCAGCAAACCCAGGAAACTTCTGTCCTCCTCTCTCCAAGGGGGAGGCGGAGGGTGGTGCGCGACCGGGCCGAGGCATGGCATCGCCGGGACGCAACCATGCAGGCGCCTCCGGCGGCCGCCACGGTGGGACGAGCAAAATCCTCTGCGCCTCCTCTTTCAGGCCTGTGAATCTGTGATAGGTTTTAGCGAATGAAGCACACACGGTGGACCGGGCCGTTTTCTTTCTTCTGCGTTTTTTCCCCTCTTCTTCCATATAGGAAGAAAGCCCATATACCATATACTGCTATGAGCCGAGCGCTCGGCAATCGGCACCGAGAACTTTTTTTTTCGTACGGGTGATGCAGTGAGATTGCATGGAGATTAATTACGTGATTACAAAAAAAATGTCTGTGGCTGTACATGTGGTTTGAGAGGTATTGAAGCGTAATTTAGTTCAAGTTCTATTCTAATCCAGATCATATTCGACTGCACACAAATACATCTCAATTCACGTGGTTTGAGAGAATTATGGTATAATTTAGTTCAACTTACACTCCAATCCACGTGGATTGGAGTGTATTTGAGTGCAACCTTGTTTGGCCACTCCAATTCACTACAATCCACCTGAAAATCCCAAACTTTTTGTGGATTTTGTAATACTAAATCAGATCTTTAGTATTTTTAAAACATATTTATTCCATAAAATTGTTTGATAATGTTTATAAAATATTTCTAATTTTTTTATAAAGTCTAATTAACCTTCTTGAAATGTCACGAAAGTTAGATTTGTTATAAAATAAAGAAAATTTTCATGTCATTTTAATTCTGTAAATTAACATGATGATAACAACATATAAAGACTATTAATTATAAAGATCATGATTTTATTCATAAACATGATAAAGTCCAATATGTGATCATATAAAACATGAATATAATAAAATACAACAAGTGAATATGATTCATATATAATAAACAAAAAAGACAAGACAAGGCATATATCTGATAACAAAAACATACGCATAACAGTCACCCTGGGCAAAAATAACCGAGAACCGAGAGCCGAACCGAAATAACCGAAACCGAAACCGAAATAACCAAAACCAAAAATTTCGGTTCCCTATTCGGTTCCCACTTCTCAGGAACCGAATTTAATCAGGTTAATTCGGTTCTCTACCTCAGTTAACCGAAATAACCGAACAGAACCGAATTTCAGAAGTAAGCTCAATAAACCATATAACATAGGCCTAATACCACCTTAACTCTAGATATAAAAGGTGGATAACACCACCCTCATAGCCCTATTGGTCTTATTTTTTAAATTTTAGTATTATGCTTTTAAAAAAAATCATCTATTTTTCTATTGTTTTTTACTACTTGGGTAAAATTTCGGTTAGTTCGGTTCGGAACCGAAACCAAACCGAACTAACCGAAACCGAATTTGCTCAGTTCCAAAAATTAAGAAGAACCGATCGGTTTCTATTTTTAGGAAACCGAATTTATGTCAATAACCGAAGAACCGAACCGATCGGTTCCGGTTAACCGAACGCCCAGGCTGACATAACAGCATGTGAAACAACATAACAGAGCTACTAAAACACATACGTATGGCATATCACTTTTTGCAGTAACCGTAACAGAAACAGAGCGACTTATGAAACAGTATAAGACATCTACTGAAACAGACGCAAGACATCTAGTAAAACAGTACGACATAACACTGAAACATATATACTCTGTAAAACGTAAAACAGAGAGAAGATGAATTGTTCGTACCCTCCCATCCTAAGAGAATTTGATGTTTCTAAACCTTGTCCAGCTTCCATGCCGATGGATAAAGAAGATGAAGTCCACCAGGAAGTTGATGGACGTAGAAGCTTCGTCGGGAGGAAGAAGACGAACGGCAGCGGCGGCGGTTCGGGCAGTCGCATAGTCACTCCCAAAAAACCTAATTGTTGATTCCCCGTGCAAGGTCTCGAACGACAAGGGCTTCAGAGGCACCTGCCCTTTCGCTCCTCCGTGCGTGCAGAGTTACGAGATGGAGATGTCGTCAAGCAGCGGAATTGAGTTGTGGAAGTGTTTCTGTTCTCGGGGAACAGAAGAGAAGAGAAGAAGATGGAAGACAGGAGGCGTTGCTCCTTTATTTCTGTGGAGGGAAGAGGTGGCCGATCTGCAGGGAGGCGAAGAGGACGCGGAAGACGGGAGGCCAGGAGTCAAGCAGGCGAAGAGTTGTAACTCCCGTGATTAGTGGGCATTAAAAAAAATTAACACGCCCACGCCCACGGACCGAGCCCGTGCCCGGCCGGGCGCGACGCGCGTGTGTGGCTGTCTTTGTCCATTTCTCAACTTCTCAAATTAGACGGATTAATTTTCACCATATAAGTTGAGTCAATGTCACTTTAACTTCCAATCCGGTACAAACATTAATTCCCACAATTACGCACCATAGAGTTATTGATTTATTAAATTTATAAATAGGCTTGACCCATAATAAATCTAACAAGATTTACCTCCTTTGTGCTAATGTGGTGACACATGAGCAGAAACTACTTTTGAAACCGCTCAAGTAGTTAAATTAAATGGTTTCAAGAGTTGAGGGAGTCTAAAAATTCTGATTTTCAATCGAGGGAGGAAAATCGGACTAACATCAGGAGGTCAAATGCATTTTTTCCTAGAACTACCCATAGCATCTACAGGAGGTCCTCTATTCATCTCTTATAGCCAAAGTTATGGTTTATATAACAAAAATTACCGTCCAACAGTCTTATTCAACAACTTATATTCACCTACAACTACAAGAGACAGCTCTTGGGCCTCTTGGTCTTGGGTCACTGCCTCACTCGCTCGCTGCTATGTGAATATATTCCTACGTTCCATTTTTCCAACAAAAAATTGGCAGGGGGCACATGTGACCAGCAAAGCGATCACGTTAAATAATGCTGGTTGATGCTACTCCAAATCCAGCGAAGCATCCACGGGATTTGACACTGTCACACAGTAACCTCGTGCTTAAACTTAAGCTGGGCAAGAAAGGGTAAAAGCAGTGGCGGCTGCAGCCCCCCCCCCCCCCCCCCCCCAAAAAAAAATACATATGATATACATATATTTTAGTTAAAATTAGTCTAATTTTTCTTTAAATTAGTCCAAAATCTCATGCGGGCTAGAAAATAATAGAAAATTTAGTTCAAATCACTTTAAAATGTACCAAAAACCTCTTGTGGACCAAAAATACAAGAAAAATTTCGGTCCAAACTCGGCTCTCTATGTATTTAGCCCCCCTCGTAGGCTCATTCTGGATCCGCCAATGGGTAAAAGAGCTTCTATTATGCCAGCTACACTAACACTTACTCATGGCTACCACTTTGGGCTGTTTTTTTTTTTTGACAAGACACTTTGGGCTGTAAATATATGACATTCCAACCTGTGGGGTTTGCCAATTGCCTGCATTGTTTGGTTCAAAAACAATTGGGATCCTATTCATGTATCCTACATTGCATTCTTTTGGGGATCTTTGACCGAGTTATTTGGGAGTGCTGATAAGTTATTTGGTTAGATAATAAGTTAAAATGGCATTTTCAACAGGGGAGATGCTCTTTGTTTTAACTTTAGGGGATGTTTAGTTCCTACCCAAAAACTTTTTATCAATGACATCGAATGTTTGGACATTTGCATGAAGTATATTGAAGGTAGACTAAAAAACTAATTACACATATTGCGATAACTTTGCGAGATAATTTTTTTAAACCTAATTAGTCCATGCATGATTTGATAATATTGTGCTACAATAAACAAGTGTTAATGACATATTAATTAGTCTTAGTAAATTTATTTCATGGTTTCCTGACAGAATATGTAATTTGTTTTTTATTGATATCTGAATACCATATCCGATATATCACTTGACATTTGACGTGATACTAAAAAAAACTTTTCACTCAC
The DNA here is from genome assembly GCA_009763385.1 of Coix lacryma-jobi var. lacryma-jobi. Taxonomy (NCBI): domain Eukaryota; kingdom Viridiplantae; phylum Streptophyta; class Magnoliopsida; order Poales; family Poaceae; genus Coix; species Coix lacryma-jobi. Next base: position 142,905,941 of record CM019826.1, read on the forward strand.
CAACTAAACACACGTAATTGGGATCCTACATGCATGGAAACAAGAGGTTTCAGTTCCCTCTTTCTTGTCAGAAGCAGCTAGCAAATGTTCATCGCTGTCTTTTTTTTAATATTGGAAAGGAGGTTCCAGTTTCATCCCCGTTGAAGAGAACATCTCTAGGCAAAAGTTTTTTAAAAAAACAATAACTCAAGACTCAATTGTTATTTAGACTTCGAGGTGGATTAATCTTAACAACATATGCACTTCTCTAAAAAAAACATGGTGCGTGAACATTTTAAAAAGAAGTTGGGTGGTTTTAGATTTGCTAAAAATAGTAGGACCTATCTCAAGCCGCCAGACTACTCAAACTTTTCAGCCATTACTGATTTGGTAGCTATACCGGTCTAAAAAAATGTTAATATTACCCATCCTCGCTACTAGGTGATTCTAATCTACTCCCTCCGTCCACGAATAAATAGATTTCTAGAGTTGTTCTAAGTCAAACTTTTTAAACTTTGACCGAATTTCTAGAAAAAACTATCAAGATTGATGATCTCAAAGTCGCATCATTAGATATACCTAGAGTATATTTTCATAATATGTTCATTTTATACCATAGATGTTATTACTCTTTTCTATAAAGTTGGTCAAAGTTTAAAAAGTTTGACTGGCACGGATTCTAGAAATTGATTCTTTCGTGGACAGAGGAGTAGTAGTAGCTTGTTTCCCCCTACTGTGTCCTTCTAAACTCAACATTAAGTGGAAATAAACTTAAAATCTGCAACGATTTTGCAAATGGACTTTGCATTCTTATTTTTCAGAAAAGTCTATAATACTCCTATCCAACGGTTTGACAAATGACCTTTGTATTTTTGTTAACTTGGCAAAATTATGAGATGAATTGGCATATATGCAAGCTCGCTATCGACTTGGCATTCCGTCTCCTGTACTACTCCCGCGCGCGCTCTTCCCTCCCGCGCCGCTGGGTTTCCTTTTTTAGATTTTGGCAAGTCAATTTTGCCAAGCCGTTGGAGATAACCTTTTTTTTCTCCCCATATTGATTTGAGAGTTGGCAAATTTTATGTTTTGTTAAATAAAAAATGCAAAACTGTTAGAGTTGCTCTTACTACTAACAATGTTGAATAATGTTGAGTATTGGAGCCAAATGGTATCTAGTCTAGTGGTTAAAGCACCTAATGGCATTCAAGCAAGCCTGTGTTTGACCATTAAATAGGTCTTGATTAAAAACAAATTAAAAAAAAATAAATTGAGGTTTTCCTTGCTGGCTTCAGTTAAAAAAATTGTTGGGTATTGGTTTTTAGTTCAAAAAATACAAAAATTGAGGTTTTCCTTGCTGGCTTCGGTCACAAAATGTTAGGTATTGGTTTTTTAGTTATCGGTTTCGTAAATTAGGTATCTTATTATTACTAGAAATTGGTATGGTTACCATCATTTATCTGAATGTTCCAAACTTAGAAAAGTTCCTTTTTATGCTCATAAGGCTCGTCCAAAAAAGTTCATGACAGTATATGACGGATATATACAAAATCAAAATTTGAATCAACAAATCAACTCTAGCATCGCATTTGAATTAATTAATTATTAAAAAGTAAAAGAACGGTTCAACTCTCGAGAGCATTTTGGCATTTAAATTAATTAGTATAATAATAGTAATATAAATAAATAAATTTAGTAGAACAATTCAACTCTAGAGTATTTTGCCATTTGAATCAATCAATATAAATTTGAACTTTTTTTTGTTGTGGCCCTCCTTAAATAAGAGAGTATTTTTGCCATTTGAAACAATCAATATAAAATTGGAATTTATTTTATTGGGGCTCTCCTTACATAAGAGAACACCCTCCAAAAATTAGCGTATGCTGCTAATTGTGGCAAGCACACGGTATTCTTTAGTAAAAGGCGAACGAATAGTTCGATTTGTGCTCACCACGCAGCTGCGTGTCTTATGTGGTTGGTTGCCCTTCCACTTGTAGCAGACCCCATAATTCCATCACTGGTAGCTGCACAATACGGTGCTAATTCCTCATCAGCTGTTTAACCTGCTATCCTAGGATGTCCAACAATGCTAATGCTGTGGGCTGTGGCGTCCAACAATGCATTCTGCGGAGTCCGGCCCGCTAACGGTTTCACAAGTGAAGAAACCTAGTGCATGGCTGGGTTTGAGATTGCTGGGCGTGCAGTCAGCGCGTCAAGAATTTTTGTTTCGCTTTTTTAAAAAAAAAAACAACAAAAAATTGCCCATCTAACTTATCGTCAAAAAGAACCGGCCTTACCGCCAATTCAAATGGTGGAAACTTTCTTTTCTGAAAATTTGTCTTAAAATCACACTTTTCATATAAGATTAGATGGAAACAAAAAAATATATAAAATCATAGAGCTCGATGAGATTACAGCTTTGAAGTTCATGGTTTTTTCCCGTTGGAAGCCATCTTTGTGCTCAATAATTGATATAACATTCAGAACTACAAAATATAGATTTAAAACTTGTACCTATTCTTTTGGCACCAATATGAATTCAAAAAAAGTTATGAGTTGCTAGACTCGCCGCTCATTACTTGTGGCCTTGTGAGTGTCAAAGAAAATTTAGAGGCAATTGGGTATGGACGACGATGAGGCTAAGACCAAGACAAACCGGTTAGGCTGCGGGCCACGATAGCGGCGACAACATTGAAGACATATAGACGTATGTTACCTATGGGCCATGAGCACACTCTAGAGATGGTGCAAGCTACTTTGACACATAGACATATGTTACCCATGGACCATGTGCACACTCTAGAGATGGTCTAAGCTACTTACCTAGTCAGTCCCATCTTTAGCAATTTCTTTATCTTGAAGTCACCATTACCACCGTCTCACCAACACCACAAAGTGGTTTCCTTACTACCCATCTAGCAGTCATTCGTCATGTCACTGCCCAACGTTTGCCTACTTTGCCTAGCTTCCTCACAGTTATCATATTATATTTTCAAAGTTCTTATATCCAAAAATTCATGCTCCTATGATGGGCTAGCACATTTGTATCGATCATACGGACAATGATTTGAGTTACATGTGTTTAAATTTTACTCCCTATTGTAAAAAAATGATGGCCATATTTAACTTTACATGGTCCTTGATTCATACCTTTGACCACTAGTTTGTTTTAGAATATTAGTGCTAGCATCTTTAAAGCCTCTTTAAAACAACTCCTAATCTGCTTTTGTTTCTGCATAACGGATCCAATAGTTTGTTTCAAAACAACTCTCTAAAGATAAACATATAGTCCTAACCCTCCTCAATTCCAAGATATGTATGTGTCTTTTGCTCTCATTCTCCAACTAGGTGTCTATAGGAGTATAGCCCCGTATACCCTCATGGTGCTACATGGATCGAGCTCTCTAAAGTGGCTTGGCCTACGAAATATACGGATTGTGATGTACGGAGTAGGTTGGCGTGCACCGCAAGACAACTTCCTTGGGCAAGAAGGGAGATCCTATTGGATATTGTAGATATAGCACTCCATGTAAATGTGTCTTGTAATCGACTAAGAATAGATCTAACCGACATGTAAACCCTATCCCCATAGCTATATTAGGGACTCCATCAAGAACGATCTACAACACAATATATACACAAAGACATAGGGCACTACGTCGATCAGATGGTCTAAACATGTCTAAATCGTTGTCTCTGTGCCTGTGTCACCATCTCGCCTATCTCACACATGCCTCCACCAATTCAGCTACTATCATGGACATACTCCTCGGTAGACTGTCGACCATAAATCGTTGACAGTGGCGCGCCATCATTCTCCAGATAGGTGCCCCTCCCCATGTTTTCTCCCCTTTTGTCAGGTTTCCTCCCTCCCGTTCTCGGGTTTGACGAAGTTAAGTATTGGAAATTGAAAACTACAGATGAAAGGGGAAACTAGAGCACCCTATTCATTTTGTTTACTTCGCATACTCATTGGTTTACTAACCATGTGTTTGGTTTGGGGACCAAGCGGGTTGGGTTGGGTTCAACCCAGTTTTCTAGGATGAGATGAACCCAGCTTGTGTTTGGGTAAGAGGTTGGGTTGAACCCAGTTTTTTTGTTTGGATAGAAGGATGGAGAGGGATGTGATGATGACATTTTAACACCGTTAATAGTAGCCATCAGTGGGGCCCACCTGTCACCCACCTTATTCATGCCTTATCTTCTTCATTCGCTCTCCCGATTCCGCACCACACCAAATCCGCACCGCCCACCACCGCTCGCCCCTGCGGCTGCTCGTCTGAGCCGCTCCCCCGCTCTCCCCACCTCGCCCGCCCTGGTCTGCGTGGCCGCCACCCGAGCAGACCAACTCACTGGGCACCGGCCATGGGGAGCCTCACTCCCTCGCGTAGCACGAGCTCGCCATGGCCACCGTCTCTCTAGGACCGACCGAGCTCGCACGCCATGGTCGTCGTCTCCCCGAGCCCGAGCTCGGCCACCATGGTCGCTGCCTCGACGACCCCCGCCTCCCCAGCCTGGTGGCCATGGTGCCCCACGCCGGAGGCCACCGCCCCCTCTCCCTTCTCCGGCTCGCCCTGCCTTGGCAATGGCATCCACTGCCTCCCCACCATGGCGCCTCGCCCCGGCAGCCATGGCGCCCCACACCACGCCGACGACCTGCACCTCACCCTGGCTCCCCGCACCGTGTTGTCTGCGAGACGGAGAGCAACGTCGTCGATCTGGGTTGAGTTGGTCCGCCCAAATTGGAGGAATCGTGACAACCCACATCTAAGGGGAATATACCAACCCGGGTCATCCTCGTTCCACCGGTCCTCCCATCCAAAACCGGGGTCATCTGGGTCGAACTCATTCTAACCCAGCTCAACCCTCAAACCAAACACACGGTAAGTGTTTTTAAGGAGGTTTTGAAGATGTTCCTACTATTACTTATTGGAGAGGCCTAATAGAGTGTCAATTTTTATGAGACAAGTTAGGAAAAAGATAAATTTTCCAAAAAAACACGCCTTTGGTTGGATAGACTAAGGGTCAGTTTGGTAGAGCTCTATCTGATTCTGATTCTTTATAGAAGCTGATTCTCTAAGAGAAGTGATTCTGTAGCTGAAAGTGATTCTCTTTGAGCTTTAGCAAAAATCTTCTTAAATTCAGCTAGAGAATCACTTCACAGAATCAAGAGAAGCTACTTTTTCAGCTCTCAGCCTCTTAGTTCATTTTAGAGAATCACTTCACGGAATCAGCAGAGAATCACTTCACGGAAGAATCAACAGAGAATCACTTCTCTCTAAAAAATGTTTGGCAGAGCTCCTGCTGGATTCAACAGAGAATCAGCTATGTGAGCTCTGCCAAACGAGGCCTAATATATTCTTAAAATATTTCAGATTCATAAAATTTTGAAAATAAAATTGCTAATAGAATTGTACTCACTTGTATTTTTTTGAAACAAAATAATTTGAAAGCTATTGGTCTTTGTAGTTTTTAATATTCGACCAAATATTGTCCTAAAGGCACACGGTGTGGGAGTAGTATATTGGCTTGTAAGCATATCGCCGTGGACTCTTGTGGTACTGTAGGATACCAGGACACGCTACACAAATTTGGTGAGGGGTGACTTTCACAGGAAGAGAGGAGTCTCGGAGGTACTGCATACCTTCAGTGCCAGTGCACATGTGACACGATGACACTCCATAGCCCAGTGGAACTTGTAATTGGGTAGCATCCGTAGCATCAACCGGTTTTCTTTTCACATGCATGCCTGCTGGCTGCCATAACGAACAAGTAACAATCACACAGACAGTAGTACTATATCTATCACACGACAAACAAAACAGAGCAGTGTTGTCAAAACCCCAATCAGAGAGCCGAGAGAGAGGAAGAGAGGCCGGAGGGTAACAATAAAAAAGAGGTCACCGACGGCCAGGAAAGCTGCACCCCAACCGCCATTATTAGGACAAGAACGGATTACCGGACAAGTTTAATGCAGAGCACGAGCTTCCAGCAAAATTTTTTATATATGCTCTTTTTTTTTGAGAGTATGCTCTTGAGTGACAGCACTGCACCCCGCTGCTCTCTGCAGTCTGCACACGGAAAGTGAGGAGGACAGAGCCCCATTGTCCCTTCTTGGCTGATAAAGCAAACATGCGTGAGAGAAAAGCAAAAGTACGACCGATAAGTTCAAACCAATATATTGTTTTAAAACAAATTAAACAACATAAATGTTATTATTATACTAAGACTTTGTTTGGTTTTCTATAAACAGTAGTTCTCTGCTAATAATTATCTCCTTTGAATCTTAACATGTATGGATGGTGGACTAGTTACTAGTTAGAACTCTAAATAACAACTATCTCACTAGATGAACCAAATCAAATAACTAGTTGGAACTCTTATAAGGATTTTCAGAAACAAAACAGATTCTCAAATCCCTCCAGCTAGTTAATCCTTCCATTCGTTCAAAGCACAAGCATTTCACATGACGTTTTCTAAGGAATCCAAAAAATGTTGGATTTCTTTTCTGAATCAGAGAATCAAGTAAACAAAACATTGACGTTTAAAGCAAGCACGGCAGTATAGTATGGCCTTGTTTAGATGCAACCGATGAGTTTTTTTCTCAACTGTAGCACTTTCGTTGTTATTTGACAAACTTTGTCCAAATATGGACTACGTATACTCAAAAGATTCGTCTCGACATGTACATACTAAAAGTACAATTAATTATTTATTTTACCAACATTTAATACTCCATGCATGCGTCCAAACATTGATGTGATGGTGATATGATGGAGAGAGTGAAAAAAAGTTGATAGTTTGAGTGTATCTAAACAAGGCCTATATGTATATATATCCAAATAATGCATGCGCTCTGTTTGTCTTGAATATTTGCGGTGCAAGACCAAGATGCAGCCGATACGAAAGCCTGAAAGAGAGTTTACGTTGCATGGATGGAGTGCGAAGAGTACACATATATTTATTGTTCATATAACACGAAACCTCCTGCCTTTTGTTTTTAAAAAGAAGGCACGTACGTGATTATGACATGTTAACAAGAACAAGACCTGCAACCACTGCGAGAAGAATAAAATATTTTTTTTTCATGCGTGCTTTTATTTTCGGCACGTCCATGCACATAATGGTGTCGGTGGATGAAATGTGAAAAGGTTGAAAAACTGTTGTCCATCAGGAGTGTTTGGTAGTCCAGGCTAGCTAGCATTTCCAATTTGCCCAAGAGATGTAAAGCAGTTCGAGGAAAGCGAACAAAAACCTGTGATGCTCTTCATCAAACTAGAACACAAGGATAAGTCATTTTCAAGAGGTAATTTTCTACTAGCAAAGCATGTACCACCAATTCAGTTCCATTCATTTTCTCCTATTTACAAGTGCACTTAGCATCAATGATAAGTGACTAATAAACATATACTTAATTACCGTAAGCCTGAGATTATTTCAACCGTGATCTCTGCATCTAACCAATCACAAGCCCATGATGATCAGGGCGATGCCAACTCACACGGAACACGCATGGTGCACATGGCATTTCCTCCCCCCTCTTTTGCCACTAGTACTACTTACTAAATAAAAGAAAAAAAAAGAAATCCAATAATCAGCGGCAGGTAGGAGGGCAATTCGGTCCACCGACGAGGCGCCGACAGATCGACCCGCTGCAGCCGGTCGCCCGGGCCCCACTCGCAGCGTGCGCGGCGGGGGACAGCCTGTGGACAGCGACGCCCCGAGCGACGCGACGTGGACGTGCACGCGCCCGCCCCTCCGCATCCGACGGCGCAGGCCCGCTCCCTGCCGCGACCCAACGGCCAGGATCGCCCAGTGCTCCTCCCCGCCGTTACGTGTGGCAGCTCCACGGCCACCGGCGCTAGCCGGTGGGAGGCGACTCCCACCAACTCAACTAAACTAACCGAGTGAGGAGAGCAGGGGGGAGGAGGGAGTATGTAATAGAAGAGAGGGGAAGGAAGGTGTGGAGAGGAAGCGGAAGCGAAGCAGCAGCACTGCGCGGTGGCATTGCAGCCAGCGAGCAGAGGGAGCGGGAGGGAGGGATCTGGGGCATGGTGGTGGCCGCCGCCGCTCGGATCTAGAGGCCCGCACGGGCCGATCGGTCTCCGCCGGCCTCTCGTCGGTGTCGGTGGCGTGTGAAGCCGTGTCGGTGGGAGCAGCGGGAAAGGAGCGGAGATGGCGGCGAACAAGGGGATGGTGGCGGGCTCGCACAACCGCAACGAGTTCGTCATGATCCGCAACGACGGCGACGCGCCCGCACCGGTACGTCCGTCCACCCGCCCTCGCTGCCTGCTTCAGATTCTTCTGGTCCTAGCGGAGCGGGGGCTCATGCCGTGCGCGCGCGTCTGTCGGTGGTGGATCTGGGCCGAGGTGTCAGTTCTAGTGTAACGCTCGGGGTTCGCCCCTCAATTGCGGTCGCTTCTGCGTGTCTCTGCTCGTAGATTTCGGCCCTGCCCGTTTCAGCGATGCTTCCGTCGCCAGGGGCGGATCTAGTATAGGTGCATGGGGGTACAGCTGTACCCCCAAAATTTTTCTAGAAACACCCACTATATATCTATAATATATTATATACTTAGCACACTTTATCAAATAGCAATATTTTAAGCTCAACCCAAAAGGGAAATAGCTAGTAGCTCTATACTATAGCACTCTTTCTTCTATAGACTGGGAGTTCAAGAATGATTCAATACACATGACACAAGTATAAGATAAAAAAGACAACAAATTAATCAGTTTTTTTTTAAAAAAAGCTAAGTCATTTTCCTTCCAAACAATCATAATAATTTAATTTCTTAGTTTGGATCTTGATTTTGTTTAATAACCAAACAATATTTTAGGTCCGTACCCCCATAATTGAAATCCTAGATCCGCCACTGTCCGTCGCGCCGTGTAAGTCACCAGATCAGACATGTCGTCCTGGCGATTTCTGAATTGTTCGTGCTCGGTCGAATTCTTCCAACAGTCAGGCTTGATGTGCCAAATCACCAGTAGGTAGTGAGGTACTGGACGGGTTTCGCTGTTTATGAGATCCAGTGAAATGCGGCCTCGGATTGTCTAGATCCCACCCGTGCCTCAATAGTTCCTTACTATGGCACCGACGGCGAATTAGATCCTTCTTTGCCCTGCTACAGCGTGCCTTTGTTTGGGACTGCTACACCATTGAATTAGTTGATCTAATGTAAATTCTAAATTACCTTCCTGGTATTTTGATGTTAGCCTCGACTTCAAGACTAGTAGACGCTTGATCGCAGACTGGACTGATTTTTCAGTCTGTTGCTCACCAGTGAAGTGCATTGGTGACCGACGTGACTTCCAATTGTGCACTTCTGTTTTGATGTGTGCTGAATTTGTTGTTGTCTTGCTGATGCAGGCTAAGCCTGCCAAGAGTGCCAATGGGCAGGTCTGCCAGATTTGTGGCGACACTGTTGGTGTTTCAGCCACTGGTGATGTCTTTGTTGCCTGCAACGAGTGTGCCTTCCCTGTCTGCCGCCCTTGCTATGAGTACGAGCGCAAGGAGGGGAACCAATGCTGCCCTCAGTGCAAGACTAGATACAAGAGACAGAAAGGTTGGTTTCCTTGCACCTTCTTTGAGTGTGTGTGTAACTTGTAGGATGTTAGCATGAGGGTGTCCATATCATGCGCTTACTTTATGTGAATAAAAAGGTTGCAGCGTAATGGACATTCCGTATGATGTTGACATTTGACAACCTAGATTGAGGCTTCTAATCCACTTCACTCTCCATAACAGTAATTAACAAGTTTTTCTTACTTCGTCTTTGATGAAATCCAGGTAGCCCTCGAGTTCATGGTGATGATGAGGAGGAAGATGTTGATGATCTGGACAATGAATTCAACTATAAGCAAGGCAATGGGAAAGGCCCAGAGTGGCAACTGCAAGGAGATGATACTGATCTGTCTTCATCTGCTCGCCATGAGCCACATCATCGGATTCCACGCCTGACAAGTGGACAACAGGTATAACATATGTCACTCATGTTCATTTGTTGATCTGAGTGATACTGTGGTGCATTGTTTGCTGCTGCCCACTGCTGCACTTTTGTTATTATATTTATTTCTATATGAATATGTGCTCTTACCAACTAACATACTGATACTTATCTTCAGATATCTGGAGAGATCCCTGATGCTTCCCCTGACCGTCATTCTATCCGCAGTCCAACATCAAGCTATGTTGATCAAGTGTCCCAGGTATTTTTCAAACATCGTAAATTGCTATGTTTGGAGAATTTGTCTGCATATCAGCTGGGGATCATTAATATTTCTTTACGATTTCAGTTCCTGTGAGGATTGTGGACCCCTCGAAGGACTTGAATTCCTATGGGCTTAATAGTGTTGACTGGAAGGAAAGAGTTGAGAGCTGGAGGGTTAAACAGGACAAAAATATGATGCAAGTGACTAATAAATATCCAGAGGCTAGAGGAGGAGACATGGAGGGGACTGGCTCAAATGGAGAAGATATGCAAATGTATACCACCTTCCCTTGCCTATGATATTATACCTCCTTGCAGTGCATTAGATTTAGGTTTGCATGATATATGTTCATGTTGTATCTGGGAACTTGTGTTGCTCTGGGATGAACTAGTGGTGGGGTATGTTATACGAGCATATACTGAAGAGGACTCACAAGAGCATTAAACTGCCCATTCATGTTAATCAATGACTAAGATAATTTTGCATTTCCGAGTAGATGAAGATCTATTTATCCTTCCTTGGTTAACCTGTACTAATGGTGCACACAACAATTATTGTAGATTTTGCTTCCAAGAAATTGAGTTCTATGTAATCTTTTCTGTCGCAGGGTTGATGATGCACGGCTACCTTTGAGCCGTATTGTGCCGATTTCCTCAAACCAGCTCAACCTTTACCGGGTAGTGATCATTCTCCGTCTTATCATCCTGTGCTTCTTCTTCCAATATCGTGTCAGTCATCCAGTGAATAATGCTTATGGATTGTGGCTAGTATCTGTTATCTGTGAGGTCTGGTTTGCCTTGTCTTGGCTTCTAGATCAGTTCCCAAAATGGTATCCAATCAACCGTGAGACATATCTTGACAGGCTTGCATTGAGGTAAACTACAACATTGCTCACGTTTCTTTGGGATTTTTTTTTTTTGCTGAAATGCTCTTTCTGTTGACATTTTGTGTGTTGATATACTTAATTATAATGTTTCAGGTATGATAGAGAGGGAGAGCCATCACAGCTGGCTCCCATTGATGTCTTCGTCAGTACAGTGGATCCATTGAAGGAACCTCCACTGATCACAGCCAACACTGTTTTGTCCATTCTTGCTGTGGATTACCCTGTCGACAAAGTGTCATGCTATGTTTCTGATGATGGTTCAGCTATGCTGACTTTTGAGTCTCTCTCAGAAACCGCAGAATTAGCTAGAAAATGGGTTCCCTTTTGTAAGAAGCACAATATTGAACCAAGAGCTCCAGAATTTTACTTGCTCAAAAAATAGATTACCTGAAGGATAAAATTCAACCTTCATTTGTTAAGGAAAGACGAGCAATGAAGGTAAACTGCTATCTCATGGTTGCATCACCGTTGCTACCTTCTGCTCTTATTTTAACTCTGGATATGCATTTTTTCAGAGAGAGTATGAAGAATTCAAAGTAAGAGTCAATGCCCTTGTTGCCAAAGCACAGAAAGTGCCTGAAGAGGGGTGGACCATGGCTGATGGAACTGCTTGGCCTGGGAATAATCCTAGGGACCATCCTGGCATGATTCAGGTGCTTAACTGCCCATTGCTTCAATTGAAGCTTCTTTAGAAATTTGAATGTAATCCGGTTCTTATGTAATTTTCTATGTGAAATCAGGTTTTCTTAGGGCACAGCGGTGGGCTTGACACTGATGGAAATGAGTTACCACGTCTTGTCTACGTCTCTCGTGAAAAGAGACCAGGCTTTCAGCATCACAAGAAGGCTGGTGCAATGAATGCACTGGTATGCTTTTCTCTCCATGAATTCACTTCTACCCCAGGGACTTTATTCATCTGTTCCATGCTAATTATACTCCTTTCACTGGTGGGCAGATTCGTGTATCTGCTGTGCTGACAAATGGTGCCTATCTTCTCAATGTGGATTGTGACCATTACTTCAACAGCAGCAAAGCTCTTAGAGAAGCAATGTGCTTCATGATGGATCCAGCCCTAGGAAGGAAAACTTGTTATGTACAATTTCACAAAGATTCGATGGCATTGACTTGCACGATCGATATGCTAATCGGAACATAGTTTTCTTTGATGTAAGTATTGTGGACCGATGGTTTCTTTTGTAATCATCACAACAAAATATTCATGGCTCACATGTATTTGTTTTGCAGATCAACATGAAAGGTCTAGATGGCATTCAGGGTCCAGTGTATGTGGGAACAGGATGCTGTTTCAATAGGCAGGCTTTGTATGGATATGATCCTGTTTTGACTGAAGCTGATCTGGAACCTAACATTGTTGTTAAGAGCTGCTGTGGTAGAAGAAGAAGAAAAAGAACAAGAGTTATATGGATAGTCAAAGCCGTATTATGAAGAGAACAGAATCTTCAGCTCCCATCTTCAACATGGAAGACATCGAAGAGGGTATTGAAGTGTGTTCTTGCTATTATGCATTTTTATCTTTTATCCTTAGAGATCCGAGAACAATCACTGCTTATATTGCATTATTAAACATGATTCTCTTAGTCTGATTTCTGGACATAAATAGCAAAACAGTTCTTGCTTTTCAATGGCTGGCTCCTGCTTATCTTACTTTTGGAATCCCATTAGGTTATGAGGATGAAAGGTCAGTGCTTATGTCCCGAGGAAATTGGAGAAACGCTTTGGTCAGTCTCCAATTTTCATTGCATCCACCTTTATGACTCAAGGGCATACCACCTTCAACAAACCCAGCTTCTCTACTAAAGGAAGCTATCCATGTCATCAGCTGTGGGTATGAGGACAAAACTGAATGGGGAAAAGAGGTTAGTGTGACAAACATATTTCCTCTCTTTGATTCATATCATAGAGTTATTTAACTTACCATCATGGCACGGGATCTCTTTCTCCCATTTTGAGGACTTAGATTATGATTGTCCCTTTTATTTTGTTTCAGATGGGCTGGATCTATGGTTCAGTTACGGAGGATATTCTGACTGGGTTTAAAATGCATGCAAGAGGATGGCAATCAATCTACTGCATGCCACCACGACCTTGTTTCAAGGGTTCTGCACCAATCAATCTTTCTGATCGTCTTAATCAGGTGCTCCGTTGGGCTCTTGGGTCGGTGGAAATTCTGCTTAGTAGACATTGTCCTATCTGGTATGGTTACAATGGGCGGTTGAAGCTTTTGGAGAGGCTGGCTTACATCAACACCATTGTTTATCCAATCACATCCATTCCGCTTATTGCCTATTGTGTGCTTCCTGCTATCTGTCTCCTTACCAATAAATTTATCATTCCTGAGGTTAGTGACAAGATATCCTCCCTTCCTTCTGTTGTTCAATGTTTTTATGTAGATTTCTGTTCTCATAATTTCTCATTTGTCATATCACTGCTCTACCCTGTATAATATTATCGCATTGAACTAACAAATAGTACCAGTGCACATGTAGCCATAGCTAGTATTTGTTTCCCTTGCATTTTTCCTGTTATAGCATTGAACTTGCAAATAGTACAAGTGTGCCTTTTTTTCTTACTCTATATAGAGTATTATTTGAATTATTCACTTGTGATGTTAATGGATGCAAGCAAATAGCCATTTTGTGCTGTCATATGTTCTAGATCAGCAGAGCTGTGTTTTTTTTCTAGATTCCGCTGACCTTTCAATTGATCATCATTTGGCCATGTTTCTAATGTGATATCATTTTTGTGATGTGCAGATTAGTAATCTGGGGGATGTTTTCTTCATTCTTCTTTTCGCCTCCATTTTTGCCACTGGTATATTGGAGCTCAGATGGAGTGGTGTTGGCATTGAAGATTGGTGGAGAAATGAGCAGTTTTGGGTTATTGGTGGCACCTCTGCCCATCTCTTCGCGGTGTTCCAGGGTCTGCTGAAAGTGTTGGCTGGGATTGATACCAACTTCACAGTTACCTCAAAGGCATCTGATGAGGATGGTGACTTTGCTGAGCTATATGTGTTCAAGTGGACCAGTTTGCTCATTCCTCCGACCACCGTCCTTGTCATTAACCTGGTCGGAATGGTGGCAGGAATTTCGTACGCCATTAACAGCGGCTACCAATCCTGGGGTCCACTCTTTGGAAAGCTGTTCTTCTCAATCTGGGTGATCCTCCATCTCTACCCCTTCCTCAAGGGTCTCATGGGCAGGCAGAAACGCACACCAACAATCGTCATCGTCTGGTCCATCCTCCTTGCGTCTATCTTCTCCTTGCTGTGGGTGAAGATCGATCCTTTCATCTCCCCGACACAGAAAGCTGCCGCCTTGGGGCAATGCGGTGTGAACTGCTGATTGAGACTGTGACGCTTATTTGAAGAGGCTCAATCAAGATCTACCCCCTCGTGTAAATACCTGAGGAGGCTAGATGGGAATTTTTTGTTGTAGATGAGGATGGATTTGCATCTAAGTTATGCCTCTGTTTATTAGCTTCGGTGCCGGTGCAGCTGCGGACTAAAACGCATGGAGCCTATCTACCTTGCCTGCAGTGCTGGCTAGCAGCGTAAATTGTGAATTTTGCAATTTTTTTTATACGTGGTGTTTATTGTTTTAGAGTAAATTATCATTTGTTTGAGGGAACTGTTCACACGAACTATATGGCAATGCTGTTATTTATACGCAAAGACTGATACATTCTTTGGATTGTGAGCAAGTCAGAACACTGTAATCTCTTAGCACAGCTATATAAAGCAGCTGTTGTATCATCTCTCTATGTTTCTGATGGCCGGATATGTAATTGTGAATCACTTGCAACATTATACTGTTGGCTGATTATCAGCTGTTATCTGTAATCCTCTGAAAAACATGGAGGGATTGACGTTGTTCGCTTGAGTTACTCTGTTGAGTCACTCGGCTGGCTTTAACATGTGAAAATCAGTCATGGAACATGGAACAGTGTTTTCCTAAAATAAAAAAAACTCAGCCATACGAATCAGCCGGCTTTAATCTGTGAAAATCAGTCGTGAAACATGGAACAGTGTTTTTCTGAAATAAAAAAAAACCAGTCATACGAATCGGCCGGCTTCTCAAGAATTCATCAGGAGGTGGCAGTCCAGTAATTGAAACTGGCAAGCTGCTGCTAGCGTATTTTCTGATGGTACAACTGTTCCAGCTCCACTTAACTGTTGGTGTTGCAATCAATTCTCAAACTGTTCGTTTTTGTTGTGATAAATCACGATGATAAACTACGTACCATCTGGTTAGTTCACTTAGTGTAGGTAGTATATCTGATTTAAGAAATCTAAATTTATGCCTCTAGCTTTGATGATTTAGATATTATTGTAATGGAACTATCATGTGGGGGAAAATTACCGATTGTAAATATGAACCAAGTACCCTGTCTGATTTTGTTGGCCAGAATTTGTAGCGTATTTTTTTTTTGGGGTGAAGGGTCGTATACTCGTATGGGCTAGCAAACAGGGCCTGCTAGTTGGAGAGATGTGATGGTAAACGGAAAAGGCCCATTTTACTTCCCTAAACTATCCCCAAAGTCTAGTTTTTCTCCCTAAATTTTAAAAGGGTATAAACCGCGAATGGGCCTGTAGTCCAATAGTAGGTCTTTCTAGTGGGACGCTACCTACCAGAGTTCAAACCCTGGTGTTCACACTTTTTTCTGGATTTATCCAGAATTTGCAGGGTACACGCACGCGTGCGCGTTCGGTGGTACTGCGCGCGTTTCCCGCGCACTGGAGGCGGCGAGTCTCCCAATCTCCTTCTTTTGCGTGTGTACGGACACGCACGCGTGTGTGTGCGTGTGGTGTGAGTGTGGTGTGTGTGGGTTGTGTGCATTCAAAGTTGTACCCAGATAAAAAAAGGTATAAATCATCTCTTCAACTTTTGAAACCGTTTTTTTACCTTCCTAACCCGGTTATAGGTGGCTTAGGTGGTTTTATCTTTTTAGTTTAAAAATAAATCCAGTAAATACCTAATGAGGGTTTTAAAGCATAAACCACGAATTAAAGATGGATTAGGAGTTAGGACACGAGAAATCCAAATAATATATTTATATCTTGTGAAAATATCTCTAGAATCTTCTAAATTTTGGTTTAGCTCTAGGAAAATCGAAAAGGTATACAAAAGAATATGGAAAACTACCAAAGTATTCCAATTGATATCTGTGGGGGTATAAACCCAGGTACCCTCACGGCTAGACTTGGGCTGCTTCATGAAGGCCGACCCAACTCACTGCGAAGGATCGTGTCGATAAAGCCCAGCTGGTCGAACAAACGGCCCAACTGGTCGGATGATGGCACAGGAGCCTTCTCAGGCAAGGAAGCGTAGTCGGTTAGGAAAAATATCGTGTCCCCCATGATACGAGATTGTAATCGACTAGGTTTCCTTATTCTACTGTTAGATCCGATCTACTAGGATCTGTAACCCTGCTCCCCACGGATATATAAGGCGAGCAGGGGCCCCCTCTCAAAAATACGTTCATCAATATACAGAGTAGACAACTCGACGCAGGACGTAGGGTATTACGCTGAACTCGGCGGCCCGAACCTGGATAAACCCTGGTGTTCATCTAGATTCGTTCCTGTGTCACGTCCGGATCGTCGTTCCACGCGCCTTCCCCGCTAATCTACCACCTTGGGCATACCCCTAGGTGGGCTATCGACCATATTTCGTCGACAGCTGGCGCCCACCGTGGGGCGTGTGCGTGCGGACGTCATGACGACTCGGATGGTTTCTTTCCCGGCTTCCATGGATCTTCCGGCGGGCTTGACGTTCACCGTCGGGTCTTTTTCATGGGTTACCGGAGGTGACCCAGTTGTCGGGAGCATGGAGACGCCCCAAGCATCTCGGCTACCGGGAGCCCCGACGTCGAGATCGGAGCCCCTAAGCAAAACGGCGCTTCCTCGCTACCAAGGACGGCGCCTTGATAACTCTGACCTGATCGAATCCATCGATCGGGTCACGGCGGGCATCGCCGAAACTCTTGCTTTGGCAGACTCGATCAGAGATCGTCCGCCTCAGCGTGAGTATGACGAAGGAGAATGGCAACAACCTCGACGACCGGCTCGCGCTAAGAGACACGCACAACTTCAAACCGGTCTGGTCATCACTTCCACTCCTACGAGTCGCTCTGTCTTGTTTTGCCCTCCCCAGAAGTCTGAACCGAGCAGGGCGAAACATAGCTTTTTCGCTCCTGTCTTTCCTCACGGATTGACAAACTCGGCCTTGACATATGAGGAACAAGTCATGGGCCTCTTCCAGGATAATACCAAGAACCTGCGCACTACTGAGGAGAAGCCATCTAACTTCAAGCAATCTGGTGCCAATGCTTGCCTGGCAATTGTAACCTCCGTCGCAACCACCGCCTCGGCATCAAGCGCCGGATCGACCAGGTCCAACTCACCAGATCGGACGCCGGATTATCCCCCAGGCTTCGGGCCCCTACCGCGCTATGGGGGCTCGGTATTCGCTATCAGTCATGATGAGCCGGCAGTGGACGGGGAAACAGATGAGGCCAAAGCTCAGCGTTTAGCCAGAAACGCTGACAGAGCTACTCGGAGAGTAGCTGAGGCTAATGGTGGACAGTGCATACAACGCAACCTCGATGACGCATTCGACATGTGCGATAACCGTCAAGTCCACAGAACCCCTCAAGCTAATCTCGCCATGGCAATGAACCTGGTCGAGAATCTTCCGGTAACACCTCAGCTCGAGCAGCTCGGAGCGTATCTGAAGGCATCCCTGGTACAAGTCCAGGACCAGGCGATAGGACCGTCTCACACCGCACCCACCGGATCCAGAAGAAGCCGCAGGGACCCGGACCCTCACCCAGAGTCTAGCAGTAATCAGGATCGCCACAACGATCGCAATAATCGCAGAGGCGGCCAGGACGACGGAGCCGACCAGCGTGCCAGGAATAATCTAAGTGTTGGGCCCCGAGACATGCGTGACCACATCACTGAAAAATCCGATCTCCGCAACCACATTGAGGGTTCTAAGGACACAAGACTCCGTCAAGAGATGGAAAGACGAAACGCATGGGATCGCGAACACGGCCTCCTAGATCAAACCCTTACTGGTCCAAGACAATTTACGAGAAGGCTCTGGTCTGTCGTCTGGCCAAGAGGTTTCAAGATCCACGACCTGAGGTCGTACGATGGAAAGGCAGATCCTCGTCAGTGGATTATGTTGTACGAAACGGCAGTAAGGGCAGCCGGCGGAGGAGGGGATGTCATGGCCAACTATTTGCCCGTGGTCCTTAATCAAGCTGCAAGCCAGTGGCTTCTGAGCCTCCCTTTCGATTCCATTGACAGTTGGACCGACCTGAAAAAGGCATTCATATCTAACTTTAAAGCCACTTGTCAACAGCCTGCCAGCAAATATGATCTCGAGCGCGTCAAAGATCGCCCTGGCGAACTATTACGCGAATACATCCGCCGTTTCTCTGATGCCCGAATCCGGGTAGCCAACGTCACCGATGATGAATCTATCTCAGCTTTCATCAGAGGATTACATCATCATGAAGGGTTCAGGAATAAGCTACTGCGCAAGGAACCGAGAACGATCGAAGAACTACTTAACATAGCCCAGAGCCGGGCTCGGGCAGAAGAATATAACACACAGCTTGCGGACGATCGCCGAGACCAGAGGCCTCGGCACGATGATCGCCAGCGAAACGAGTACCGTGGCGACCGGCGCGACGACGCCCACGACGATCATCGCGAAAGGTTCAGGGATAATCGCCGCCCTAACCGAAGGTTCGACAGCCGGGATGAAAGACGAAGACAGCCAAACCTCGGTCGAGCACCGGGTAATGAAGTTAATAACACCAAGGCTGGCGGCAAACGCAATTATGATTCAGCGTACTCCAAGATTCTGAAGCAAGATTGCCCGGCGCACCCTGGCGTAGGACACACAATGGAGGAGTGCAGGGGATTTAAAGCCATATTTCGCAATGGCTCGAAGAAACAACGCCCCGACACCGAAGACGACCCTCCGAAGCGACGCGAGGGAAAAGGTCCTCCAGAAGATGATGACGACGACCAGGACCCAAGATGGAACCCGAAGCACGGAGGCTTCAGAGAAGCCGAAAAGTCCGTGTGAACCATATTCGGCGGGAAGGCAATCCTGGCCGATAAAAGAGTACGCAAGCTAATCGAGCGAGCAGTCTACTCCGTCGACCGAGTTGACGAGAGGATATCCGACCCCAACTACTTGGCCTGGTCACACCAAGAAATTTCTTTCAGCAGAGCTGATCAGTGGGCCAGGGTTCCTGAACCTGGTCGTTTTCCGCTTGTCGTTGACCCGACCATCGACGGGGTACGGTTCGAAAGAGTGTTGATCGACGGTGGCAGCGCCCTCGACATATTATTCAAACACGCGCTGCCAGAACTCGGCATCAAGTCAAGTGACCTGGAACCCTATGATGCTCCTTTCTGGGGCATCCTCCCGTCCCAAGCTTCTCAGCCTTTGGGGCAAATCACCCTACCAGTCCAGTTCGGCACAAAGGAACACCACCGCATCTGCTACGTTAATTTTATCGTAGCAGACTTTGAAGGGTCCTATCACGCACTGTTAGGGAGACCGGCCCTGACAAAGTTCATGGCAGTTCCACACTACACCTACTTACTGCTGAAAATGCTGTCTGAGAACGGCGTCTTAAGCATAAAGGGAAGTACCTCCACGGCATACGAATGTGAGAAGGAAAGTTTCGCTACTGCCCAAGCTCATGACCTCTCAATCCGCATGGAGGAGACACGCGTGGACGCGGTGAAAGTGGCTCCAGAGGACCAGCTTATCCCAATCAAGGAAGCTAAGCACGCAGCGACCAGAAGCAAGGACTTCAAGGAGGTGGAGCTGATCGAAAGAGATGCAAGCAAAATGACACGAATCGGGGTCAATCTCGACCCCAAATAGGAAGACGCGCTCGTCAGCTTCCTGAGGGAGAACGTAGGCGTTTTCGCGTGGAAACCCGCGGACATGCCCGGTGTACCTCGAGAGCTGGTCGAGCACTCCTTAGATGTTTCGAAGACCGCCAAGGCAATCAAGCAGAAGTTACGACGGTTCGCTCGCGACAAAAAGGAGGCTATTAGGGTAGAAATCACCCGGCTTTTAGCTGCCGGATTTATAAAAGAAGTGTATCATCCGGAGTGGCTTGCCAACCCGGTTTTAGTCCAAAAGAAGAATAAAGAATGGAGAATGTGCGTTGATTATACCGATCTTAACAAACACTGCCCTAAAGACTCCTTCGCTTTGCCCCGCATCGACGAACTCGTCGACTCTATGGCTGGATGCGAGCTCCTGTCCTTCCTAGATTGCTATTCCGGATACCACCAAATTTCTCTGAGAGAAGAAGATCAGCCCAAAACATCGTTCATCACCCCCTTTGGGAAATATTGCTATACAACGATGTCTTTCGGTCTAAAAAATGCAGGGGCCACATACCAAAGGGCGATCCAGAAGTGCTTAGATGAGGAAATTCGAGCAGAGCTCGTAGCAGCTTACGTTGATGATATTGTTGTAAAAACAAAGCTGGCCCCTACATTAATAGATGATCTACGCGCAACTTTTGTGGCTCTAAACAAATTTCGATGGAAACTTAACCCTAAAAAGTGTACTTTCAGGGTCCCTTCCGGCATCTTGCTTGGCAATATAGTAAGTAAAGACGGCCTGAGGCCAAATCCGGAAAAAATCCAAGCCGTCCTAAAGATGAAACCTCCAAAAAGTGTAAAAGATGTCCAGAAGTTGACCGGGTGTATGGCTGCTCTAAGTCGTTACATCTCACGTCTCGGAGAAAAAGGCCTCCCGTTTTTTAGGTTACTCAAAGCTTCCGAGAAGTTTGAGTGGTCCGAAGACGCTGAAGTCGCCTTTCAAGAACTCAAGCAGCTTCTAACAACACCACCCTTATTAGCCGCACCAAAGGATGGTGAAACCCTGCTCATTTATATAGCGGCTACTGATCGGGTCATAAGTACCGTCGTGGTCGTAGAGCGCGAAGAAGAAGGGCAAGCCTACAAGGTGCAACATCCGGTCTATTACATCAGCGAAGTACTCAACGACTCAAAATCAAGGTACCCCTAGGTGCAAAAACTGTTATATGCAATACTAATCACATCTCGCAAACTGCGACATTATTTCGACTACTACTCTATTGCGGTGGTTACCGAGTATCCACTAGGAGATATTCTGCGCAACAAGGACGCCAACGGCCGCATAATAAAATGGGCTCTGGAGCTAGCCCCCTTCTCCCTTGAGTTTCGCAGTCGTACTTCCATTAAGTCTCAGGCTCTAGTTGATTTCGTGGTCGAATGGCCATATGACACACCAGTCCCTCCGACCAGCACCGAGCACTGGATAATGTATTTTGATGGATCATTAAATCTCGAAGGCGCAGGAGCTGGAGTACACTTTATCTCACCTTCCAGAGACAAGCTGAGCTATGTCCTCCGGATCCATTTCAGGGCATCCAACAACGCAGCCGAATACGAAGCCTGCTTGCACGGCCTTCGGATCGCGATCGAGCTCGGAGTTAAAAGGCTAGAGGGTTTTCGGCGATTCTGCTCTAGTCATAAACCAAGTTAACAAAGACTGGGATGCCACCAACGAGAAGATGGACGCCTACGTCGCCCAGATAAGAAAACTCGAGGGCAAGTTTTACGGTCTTCAATTCTAGCACGTCGTAAGAGCCGACAATCAAGCCGCCGACGCTCTCTCCAAAATAGAATCCTCCAGAGCTCAGTTCCCTCATGGCGTGTTTGTCTAGGACCTGGTCAAGCCATCCATCGAGCAGGAGATGTTAGGGACTCCCGAACAGGCCCCGACCGACCAGACAGTCGGCTTAGTACAACAAACAGTTGACGATTGGAGGGAGCAGTTTATTCAGTACCTCACCAAGGCGGACGTTCCTCAGGATAAGATTGAAGCCGAACGACTCATTCGGTGCAGTAAGCAGTATATTTTGGTAGAAGGAAAGCTTATGCGCAAAAATGCAAAAGAAGAACTACTCCTGAAGTGTGTTTCTCAAGAAGAAGGCACTCGTATTTTAGCAGACATTCATGCCGGCATATGTGATAACCATGCTGCTTCCCGAACCCTGGTCGGGAAAGCGTTTCGGGCAGGTTTCTATTGGCCCTCTGCCATTGCAGATGCAGAAAAGCTAGTCAAATATTGCGAAGGGTGCCAATTCTTTGCCAAACAAATACATGTCCTGGCACACGATCTCCAGGCCATACCAGCTTCATGGCCATTTTCGTGCTAGGGTCTAGACATGATCGGGCCATTCAAAACAGCACCTGGCGGTTTCAGATACGTCTACGTCATAATCGACAAGTTCTCCAAATGGATCGAGTACAAACCGTTGGTAAAATCTACAGCCCAAAAGGCAGCAGAGCTGCTGGATGATGTTATACATCGTTTTGGTCTACCTAATTGTATTATTACCGACCTTGGCTCAACGTTCACCGGCTCGGATTTTTGGGACTTCTGCAACGAAAGAAGCATAGTCGTCAAGTATGTCTCCGTAGCTCACCCAAGAGCCAACGGCCAGGTGGAGAGAGCAAATGGAATGATCCTCGACGCACTAAAGAAAAGATTATTCAAAGCCAACGAACAGGACCAAAAGGCTGGTCGATGGTTGAAAGAACTACCAGCGGTAGTATGGGGCCTCTGAACGCAACCCAACAGAAACACGGGCGTTTCGCCGTACTATTTGGTATTCGGAGCTGAAGCAGTTCTACCAGCAAATATCGCGTTCAGGTCACCCAAAGTAGAACAATATGACGAGGACAGGTCCAAGCAGGCCAGAGAAGTAGAAGTCAACTACATCGAGGAACGAAGAATGGACTCGTGCGTCCGAACCGCAAAATACATCGAAGGGCTACGAAGATACTTCAACCGAAACGTCAAAGAAAGATTCTTCGCCGTCGGAGACCTGGTTCTGCGAAGAATACAAAATACCGCCGGACTACACAAACTCTCATCCCACTGGGAGGGCCCCTACCTCGTCAAACAGGTTACAATACCTACCTCCTACAGGTTAACTGACCTAAACGGGACAGACGTCCCAAACTCTTGGCATATCGACCAGCTCCGGCGTTTCTACGCATAGCTACATGGGGATTAAAAGATATGTACTCACCTCTGTACTTTCATAACATATTATGAATAAACATCATCGTCTTTTTGCCCTAAGTTTCTTGTTTTTCCGTCACGCGCTAACTCAGCAAACAAAATAAAGTTCAAACATACCAAGATACATCCGTAACGTTTGGTTGTTTACAAAAACTAATCTAACACATTCATGCTTCTATGGAGCGCTGGGCTCCCCGGGCTCCTCGAACAGGTCCAGGTCCTTAACAAGAGTGACGGCCGTCTCCTAGGATTCTTCATTCAGCTCCGACGCCTGGGCTTCCGAAGTATTCCGGGGAAAGCCACTTTCCAATCTCTTCACGTCAATCCCTGGATAATGGGCCCGCGTGACAGCCAGGACATAGGCAGCAACCTGCTCGCCAGCATCAGTCACAAATTTCTTCATGGCCGCCCACGATCCAGCACACTGCTCCAGCATACCATCTGGTCGGGGCAGGAGGCCTCCGGTCCGACCAGCCTGTAACACCCCTGGTGTTTAACTGTAATTAACCTGACATGTCATCATCATTAGTCATTAATCATCCTTGCCTTGCATTTATGTTTGCTTAGTACTTGTGTAGCAATCTCTTTTCAAAAACCCTAAAAGCCCAAATCTTCCTATAAGGGCAAAAATGGTAATTTCACCTCTGTGCCTAGCTTTGTGTAATTCTTGTTCAGTTGGATGTCTTGAAGTTTTGTTGTGTTGGCCAAAGTTCAAAAAAACCAAAATCAGAATTCAAATCCCTTTGCAAAACCCTAATTTCCAAAATCCTGGATTTATTCCCTTTTTGATAACTTTTTCAAAATTCAAAATTTTGAGTTGGTTCAAAAAGCAAAGTTGTGAATCTGATCAAGAGGAACAACTTTGGTATTTACAAATTTCCAAGTTTCTATATAAAATTTGAAGTAATTTCAAATTCATTCAAACTCCAGTTTTTGTCCCTTTTTGAGTTTTCAAAATTAATTCAAAAACTATTGAGTTTCAGAAAAAATGTATATTAGCAAAGTTGTAGGTTTTGTCAAATGGAACAACTTTCATATA
This sequence comes from Coix lacryma-jobi var. lacryma-jobi, assembly GCA_009763385.1. Lineage (NCBI taxonomy): Eukaryota > Viridiplantae > Streptophyta > Magnoliopsida > Poales > Poaceae > Coix > Coix lacryma-jobi. Next base: position 142,930,203 of record CM019826.1, read on the forward strand.
TAAAGATTTTCAAGTTTCAGTTTGAAATCCAAAGTAATTTTGATTTGAATCAAATTTGAAAAGTGTCCCCTTTTTCTGTTTTTGAATATAGTTCAAAAACTATTTGGAATTTGAAAATGTTCATATTGACAAAGTTGTAGATCTCATTTTTCTGAACAACTTTGGTATTTTGAGTTTTTCCTGTGCAGTTCAAATTTTGGGAGAAATTTACAAAATTCAGAAACCAGCAAAGGTCAAAACCTAGGCCTAGCACTGTTCGTCCCCTACCTCTAGCCGGCGCAGTGCAGAGGGGGCCCCGGCCATGGCGCCCCGCCGGCGCTGCTCCTGCAGCTCGCCTGGCAGCTTCCCACGCGCCCTTATCCTATCGCCGCTGTCTCCCTGTTCCCTCCGCGCCCGCACGCGAGCGCTGACCCTCGCTCTCGGTCCCTACAGTGCTCCGCGCGTCACCGCCGCGTGGCCATCGCCGGCGAGGTCTCGCCCAGGCCCCGGCTGCACGCCTGACCCTCCGCCTGCGCGCAATCGAGAGCGCACGCGTCCGCCGAGCTTATCCACCCACCCTTGAGCTCTCTACCGGCCTCTGGCCGCGGCTATAAATGGGCCGCCGGAGCCCGAGCTTCTTCCTCAGCTCCGCCGCCGTCGCCACCTCACTCCAGAGCCTCCCGTGCTCAACCACCTAGCTCAGAAGCTCCGCCGTGTTCTTGTGCCGCTTCCCCACCCTCCAATTTCACCTCTACCGCCCTCAATCGCCCGGCGTAGCTCGCCGTTGTCATCTCCGGCGAGAACCCGGCGAACTCGGGTTCGTGAAATTCGTCGTCTCCGGCCATGATCGTCCCTCACCGACCCCCATGTCGTGTTCCTTGACTCCGTGCGATTCTAACCCGGCCCTCGTGGTCGCTTATCTTGCGCAGAACCGCCGGCGCAACGATCGCCGCCGCAACATCCCCGCTGGTCATCGCCGTTCATCTACCTCCGTTCATCCTCTCACCTCGCCGAGTCCCTTGATCGACGCGGTTGAGCCCTCTGATCACTCTCGTGCCCTCAGCTTCGCCGCGGAGCGCCCAGCGTGGCCGGCGTACCGAGCGCCGCCCGTTTATGGTCGCCGGCGACGAGCTCCCGCCGCCGTGTGTCTTTTTCTTTTTATTTTTAAGTTATGAATAGTGTTCGGTTTTCTCTTTTTTGTATGATTTTCTGTGTTGATCCAAAAATTCTGAAATTTTTGTAGTAGACCTTTTATGCTCTTTAGTATTTTAGAAAAATATGAAACTTGAGTTTTGTGCAAAAATTTGAAAATGTAAAATTCCCCTTTTAATTGAAAAATGAAGGTTTTGGTATTTTTGGAGAGTGATCTATAACTCCAAAAATCTTGAGATAAATTTTTGTGACCTTGTTATAACATGCTGAACCTCTGGTAAAATTTTGAAGTCATTCGGAGCAAGTTGATTTTTGAGCTTTTATTTTAATTAAGGAATAGTGCCTTTTGTTAATTAAATGTCTAGATTTAATTGAGCACCTTAATGACCTCCAAAAATTATGAAATTTGTTTTGCCATCTTTTTATGCCTGAATGAACTTATGTGATTAATTTGGTAATTTTTGGAGCAACTTCATAAAATGACCTTTTAAATAAATTAAGAAAAATAGAAAAGATGGATTAGGGTTGGTTATAAGTGTTTAATGATGTGATCTTTGGATTGATTGATGTTCATAGACCCCTACCCTTTGGTCTATGATGTTTGTGATGCTATGTTTGGATGATGCTTAGGATAATTATAATAAGGTCTAGTTTAATCAATATTGCTTAAGGAAAAAATGGTTACCTTTTATGCTCAACCTAGATTTCGATTATGCCTTGCCTAAGAGTAATCTAGAATCAGTGGAATTGTCTTGCACCATAAGTCCATATCATCATTCTCATGAGCATTCATCATTGCATCCGTATAGTTGACGAAGAAGGTACCAGAGTCGAGGCCGCTGTTGACGAACCAACTTCCGAGGCGACCCCGAGCTCCGACACCTATACCTACCCCGAGTCTGCTCTCTTTGCCATCCAAGGCAAGCCCCGGTGCATTTAACCTTTCCTTGAATTTATAAAATGATTTCCTTAAATGCTTTTGAGTTAAATTATTGCATTAGGTTTATAGGAGTTGTGTGCTATCCTAATTGATGCACTATCCACCTTGACCACTGATACACCCGATACCTGCTTTTCAAAAGTATTTGAAAAATGCTTAGCAATGCTTATTGAATTAGACTTTGCAATAAAATGCCAATTTTAAAAGTGTGATCACTTAAGGAATGTTTATGGGAATTTGATCTTACTCCCCAGCTGTTGGCTAGGTATCTGATCCGTACCTAGTCAATAACGAGGAGAGGTTGTCCGAGCGTACGGTGCCGTCATGTTGTAGTCCGGGACTCAACAGTTGACACCGACCGGGACATGGTTGAAAAACTGACAGGACTATTACGCTTGGGTGAGATATGACCAAGGTATAGTTCTGGCTGGAAAATTAGGGACCATCCGTATGGGGGCCTGCTGGTCAAGACTTGTAACTATTCACATACTTCGGAAAGCTCTGGCTCCGAGAAATCCTTGATTGGGACCGACAACCGCGCACTGGAAGTGGAGAGATGGCGGAAGTAGCATGTACCCACGTGCTCGTCGTACCTGGAAAGGAGTGGTGTACTGTACTTCCGGGTGGCGTAGGACCGGGCCCAATCTTGGAGGAATCGTGGTAGACGATTTGGCATATGCAAGCTTGGGTGCTACATATGTAGTGTGGATAGGGATCCTCAGCTGAGTATTATTTATCCGGATTAACGTTGCTCCTCGGTTATGGAGACTTGGTCCACTGACTGTCAACGGAGAGTGGTTCTCAACTAGGAATGTTTTGAAATGTAAAATGAATCATGAATGATGAAGAATTGAGGAATACTGAATCTTTCAAAAATAAAATAAGGTTTACAAAATGCTTTTCTGCAAAATACTTGATCTTGCTTAAGCCTTACCTTGACTACCCTAAGCCTCCCATTCCTGAGTCTACTCCCTTTTTCTTTAGTCGGGTAAGTCTTGTTGAGTACCCCAGTACTCAGGGTTTGTTATCCATGTTGCAGGTATGCCTGAGACCCCGATGTGTCTCGCACCCTGTTGCGTGACCTTCGTCCAGGAAGAGGCCGATGAGTCCGATGAGTAAATGTGCACCCTCGGGCTGGGTGTTACATGTATCTTTATGTTAATGTTTCCGCTACGTTGTCTACTTTGAATCACCCGAACAATGGTTTGTAATAACCGTACTCCTTACCTCATTTGAAACCTCGTTTTGTAAAACTAATGTTATTTAAGTCTTCCGCTCTTTATTCCGATGTTATTTGAAAAAGTATGGAATGCTGTAACCGAATTGTGAGATGATCCTGCGGACATTGGGCGCTGATGTAGCCCGGTGGCGAACAAGTCTTAATCACCTGGAACATGGGTTCGGCTGTCAGAGGTTGACAGGGACACGTGGGCCATGGGATTAGGGTCGTTCCGTCACAGAGTGGTATCGGAGCATCTCACTTTAACGTTGCAGTGTTTCTTTTGCGAAAACTTCAAAAGTTCTTTTGAGTCCAAACAAAATTTAAACTTGACTATTTTGGTCCAAATTGCTTATCTCAACTTGTCTTTAATTGGCAACACTAGTAGCAGGACAATGGTATATATATATTAAGCCCTATATATGTTAAGTATTGCATTGCCTTGTTCCGTAGGAACGATTCATGCATCATGTCATATTCACTTAAGTAAATAAATGAGTTCGTTGGGATAGTGTACCTATACCTTTTCTTGCTAGCCTTTCTCATCTATAACCTCTTGTCCAGATATGACTCGCATCAAGCTGACCGCCCGCAAGTCGACTGGACCGAACGGTGTGCCGCGTCACCAGCTGGCGCCACGCACCGGAGAAGAGACTGGAGAATCCTCCAATGGTCGTCGTTTTCCCCGTCGTACCCGCAAACAGCTGAAGGAGGAAATCAAGAACCTGAAGGCTGAGATGGAGAACATGGAGCATGACTTCTACCTTTCCCGCCTGGAGTTCTACGAGACACGAGCCGCTCTTGAGGAAGCTAACCAGAATGTGGTTCGCGCTATCCAGCAGCGTGATGCAACATGGATCCGAGAGGATGTCACCAGAGCCCAGCTCCATGGACTGCAGTAGTACACCGCCCAGATCGAGCAGTTCAATGATATGCTTCATGAGGAAGTACACCAGCTGCACAACCAGCTTCACCCCGTGATTCCACCAGTTGCTGAGGACCCCGAAGACGGAGTCGTGGAGGAACCTGAAGTGGAACACGAGCCCGATCAGAATGAGGAAGTGGAACCTGCTGAAGATGTCCACGTTGAAGATGAAGATGAGGAGGAAGAGCCTGAGCTTATCATCGAGGATGATGATGATGACGAAGAGTTGATCTTCATCGACGACGACTAGACTCGTAGTGTCTGTACCATCTGCTTATCTAAAACCTTAGACTAGGTTTGGGGGCGTTAGTCTGTCTGTTGCCAAGTCTGGCATGTATCTTTCTTTTCGTACCTTTTTCCCTTATCAGTCTGTTGTCATCTTTATCAAGCCAGCTATCTTTGTATCAATGAAGCTATCAATCGGTCGTTTCAGAACCTTTGTCCATATATGCTGAGTTCCGAGTTGCTTATACAGATGCCTGTGAACACCCGTACCGGAGCCAGAGGTGCTGGAGATGACCGTCTCCCAAACCCTCCACCTGTACCAGCTACCCTAGCTGATGCCATTGCAGCCCTGTCCGCCGCTGCCAATCTGATGGCTCAGAACCAAGGACAGCAGAATGTTGGTCACCGTGGTCGTCACAACCAAGAGACCACCTATGTGGATTTCATTGAAACCCGTCCACCGGTTTTCACCAGAGCCGATGAACCCCTCGAAGCTGATGATTGGCTCCGCACCATGAAGCAGAAGTTTGGTCTCATCCGATGCACTGAAATCCAGAAGCCCCGGTTTGCTTCGCAGCAGCTTCGTGGCCCAGCAAGTGCTTGGTATGCCAACCTCTTGGCTGCCCAGCCTGAAGGTCATGAGTTGACCTGGGAAGAGTTCCGCACCGCTTTCCGTGCACACCACATCCCATCAGGTCTGATGAAGATGAAGCTTGATCAGTTCCTAGCCCTGCAGCAGAAGGACTCCACAGTGATGCAGTATGTGGGTCAATTCAACCATTTGAGTCAGTATGCAGCGGAATATGTCAACACGGATGAGAAGAAGAGAGACTGTTTCCTTAGGGGATTGCACCCTAAGATCCGCAGAAGCATGTCCAACAACCTGACCGGTTCTTATCATGAGGCTGTTGACCGGGCAGTTGCTTTTGAAGAGAGTAACCGTCAGTACCAAGAGGAGAAGAAGAAGTAAGCAGGATCTAGCAGCCACTCTAGCAATCACAAGCGCCAGAGGGTCATATATCATCCTAGTCACCACCACAACCGTCCACCTTACCCTCACCAGCAAGTGGTTGTCCGTACCGCGGCTACCACCCACAACGCCAACCAACAAAGTGCCACTCAGCCGAACGCCCCAGGTGTTCGTATCACCACCCCACAAACCGCCTATAACCATCCCTGCTACAACTGTGGTCAACTTGGCCACTGGTCTCGTGAGTGCCCAAAGCCCAAGAAGCCTGCTCAGAACTTTTAGAAGGGTCCTGGAGGACCACAGCAGCAGCAACACCGTGCTCCACAGCAGCAAGTGCAGAAGGGCAAGTTCGTCAAGAAGCACGGGCAAGTCTACTACACCACTGTCAGCGATATTCCAGAAGGGGAGCCCGTCATGATCGGTAGGTTTCCCGTTGCCAATCATCCTGCAGTTGTGTTGTTTGATTCTGGTGCATCGCATTCTTTCATCAGTCGTACCTTCGTCTCTAAGCATGACATATCAATTGGGGAGTTGAAAGAAAGTTTTTGCATTTTATCGCCTGGAGGGCGTATAAACACCAAAGAGGTGGTTCGCAGTATACCAGTGATGTTGGGAAATCATGCGTTCCCTACCACCATGATAGTGTTGAAAGATCAGGAGATAGATGTCATTTTAGGCATGAATTGGATGTGCCAGTATAAGGCCATGCTTGACATTCTGAGTAGAGTTGTGAGAGTGGATGTTCCTAACAGTACCTCGAAACTCCTTCTCCAACTTCCTATGCCTTCAAAACCAGCTACCACACAGCTAAATGCTACCTATGATCAAAGGATCCGAGACATCCCTGTAGTCTGTGAGTTCCCTGATGTCTTTCCTGAAGACTTACCTGGTCTACCTCCTGACCGTGATGTTAAGTTTGCCATAGAGCTAAAGCCCGGGACTGCTCCTATATCCCGCAGAGCTTATCGAATGCCTCCCAAAGAGTTGGCAGAGTTAAAAATCCAGTTACAAGAATTGTTGGACAAGGGCTATATCCGCCCAAGCTCGTCTCCTTGGGGCTGTCCTGCAATCTTTGTAAAGAAGAAAGACAAGAGTCTCAGACTTTGCGTTGATTATCGCCCACTCAACGAAGTCACCATCAAAAACAAATACCCCTTGCCTCGTATCGATCTTCTGTTTGACCAGTTAGCTGGGGCCAAGGTATTCTCCAAGATTGACCTCAGATCTGGCTACCACCAAATAAAAATCCGTCCTGAAGATATTCCTAAAACAGCTTTCACCACCAGATACGACCTATATGAGTATTTGGTCATGTCTTTCGGATTGACCAATGCACCCGCTCATTTCATGTACCTCATGAACTCTGTTTTCATGCCAGAGCTTGATAAATTCGTGGTCGTGTTCATTGACGACATCCTTGTCTACTCAAAAACCCCGGAACAACATGCCAAACATCTTCGTATCATTCTATCCCGTCTCAGAGACCATCAGCTCTATGCTAAGTTCAGTAAGTGTGAATTCTGGTTGGATCAGATACAGTTTTTTGGTCATGTCCTATCCGCAGAAGGTGTGTCAGTCGACCCCGGAAAAGTGTCAGATATCCTGGATTGGAAGCCACCTACCTCTGTTCACAAGGTCCGCAGTTTTATGGGAATGGCTGGATATTATCGTCGATTCATCCCGGATTTCTCCAGAATCGCCAAGCCTATCACCGAGTTGCTGAAGAATTCTGTGAAGTTCTTTTGGTCACCAGCTTGTGAACAAGCTTTTCAGACTTTGAAGAAGTTGTTAACCACGTCACCAGTGCTAGCTCAGCCGAACGTCGAGAAGCCCTTTGATGTCTACTGTGATGCATCTGGTACTGGTTTGGGTTGCGTGTTGATGCAAGAAGGTCAAGTGATCACTTATGCCTCCCGACAGCTTAAGCGACATGAAGAGAATTACCCAACTCATGATCTCGAGTTAGCAGCAGTAGTGCATGCCTTGAAGATCTGGCGTCATTATCTGTTGGGCAGTACCTGTAATGTGTACACTGATCACAAAAGCCTGAAGTATATCTTCACTCAAGAGGAACTGAATATGAGGCAGAGAAGATGGCTTGAGTTAATTAAGGACTATGATCTTGAAGTGCATTACCATCCGGGTAAGGTGAATGTGGTCGCCGATGCGCTCAGTCGCAAGTCATATTGCAACTGTCTGATGAAGAAACCCTATGATTCTTCTTTGTGTTATGAGCTGGAGAAGTTGAATATTGAAATGATTCCACAAGGAACTCTGAGTAATATCAGAATAGAAACCCCTATTAGAGAGCAGATCATCGCTGCACAGAAAGATAACCCTGGAATCAAGCACATCATCGAAAAGGTCCAATCCGGAAAGGCTGATTGTTTCAGGATCGATGATGCAGGAGTAGTATGGTTTAAGAATCGGTTAGTAGTTCCTAAAGTGCCTGAGTTAAGAAAGTTAATCCTTGATGAAGCACACTTGACTAGATTCTCCATCCACCCCGGCAGCAACAAAATGTACCAGGATTTGAAGCAGCAATTCTGGTGGACAAAGATGAAGATTGAGATCGCCCGGTATGTCGCTCAGTGCGATACCTGCCAGAAAGTCAAAGCCGTGCACATGAAGCCCGGAGGAGAATTGCAACCTTTACCTATACCTGCTTGGAAATGGGACGATATCAGTATGGACTTTATCAACGGTCTACCCAAGACATCAAGAGGTTTTGATTCCATATGGGTGATCGTGAATCGCCTCACTAAGCAAGCTCACTTCCTGCCAGTGAAGACCAGTTACACCGTCCCCACTTATGCCACTTTGTACAAGAACCACATAGTGAAACTCCATGGCATACCCAAGAGCATTATCTCTGATCGTGGTACCCAGTTTGTCGCAAAGTTTTGGAAAGCGTTCCATACCTCACTTGGAACCAAGCTCTTGCATAGTACGGCATATCATCCGCAAACAGATGGACAAACTGAGCGAGTCAACCAAGTGTTAGAGGATATGTTGAGAGCATGTGTGCTCACCTTCGCAGATACTTGGGATGACTGTTTGCCCTTGGCAGAGTTCTCATATAATAACAGTTACCAAGAGAGCATCAAAATGGCACCCTTTGAAGCACTGTACGGCCGCCGTTGTCGTACACCTCTCAATTGGTCTGAACCCGGAGAAAGGGAATTCTTTGGAGTTGACCTAGTAAAAGATATGGAAGAGAAAGTCAAGCATATACAAGAGAACATGAAGATTGCACAGTCTCGACAGAAAAGTTATGCTGACAAGGGACGTCGACCTCTGCAGTTCCAGATTGGAGATTATGTGTACCTGAAGGTCTCACCCACTAAAGGAGTCACTCGTTTTGGAGTCAAAGGAAAGTTAGCACCCCGCTACATTGGCCCCTTTGAGATTCTGGATCGTTGTGGCAAGGTCGCTTACAAACTAAGTTTGCCCGATCATCTTTCAGCAGTTCATAATGTGTTTCATGTCTCCCAACTCAAGAAGTGTCTCCGAATACCTGAACATGTGGTTGAAGTTGAAGGTGTTGAGCTAGAACCAGATCTGTCATACACTGAGTATCCAGTTCGCGTGTTGGACCACAAAGATCGTGTTACCCGAAGAACCACCACAAGATGGTACAAGATCCAGTGGAACCAGCACTCTGAAGAAGAAGCCACCTGGGAATCCGAAGACTTTTTAGCAAAGAACTATCCCGACTTTCTCGAATCTCTGTAGATGTAAGGTTTTGCCTTTTCCTTCTTAAGACGTGGAATCTCGGGGCGAGATTTCTTTTAGGGGGGAAGGCTGTAACACCCCTGGTGTTTAACTGTAATTAACCTGACATGTCATCATCATTAGTCATTAATCATCCTTGCCTTGCATTTATGTTTGCTTAGTACTTGTGTAGCAATCTCTTTTCAAAAACCCTAAAAGCCCAAATCTTCCTATAAGGGCAAAAATGGTAATTTCACCTCTGTGCCTAGCTTTGTGTAATTCTTGTTCAGTTGGATGTCTTGAAGTTTTGTTGTGTTGGCCAAAGTTCAAAAAAACCAAAATCAGAATTCAAATCCCTTTGCAAAACCCTAATTTCCAAAATCCTGGATTTATTCCCTTTTTGATAACTTTTTCAAAATTCAAAATTTTGAGTTGGTTCAAAAAGCAAAGTTGTGAATCTGATCAAGAGGAACAACTTTGGTATTTACAAATTTCCAAGTTTCTATATAAAATTTGAAGTAATTTCAAATTCATTCAAACTCCAGTTTTTGTCCCTTTTTGAGTTTTCAAAATTAATTCAAAAACTATTGAGTTTCAGAAAAAATGTATATTAGAAAAGTTGTAGGTTTTGTCAAATGGAACAACTTTCATATATAAAGATTTTCAAGTTTCAGTTTGAAATCCAAAGTAATTTTGATTTGAATCAAATTTGAAAAGTGTCCCCTTTTTCTGTTTTTGAATATAGTTCAAAAACTATTTGGAATTTGAAAATGTTCATATTGACAAAGTTGTAGATCTCATTTTTCTGAACAACTTTGGTATTTTGAGTTTTTCCTGTGCAGTTCAAATTTTGGGAGAAATTTGCAAAATTCAGAAACCAGCAAAGGTCAAAACCTAGGCCTAGCACTGTTCGTCCCCTACCTCTAGCCGGCGCAGTGCAGAGGGGGCCCCGGCCATGGCGCCCCACCGGCGCTGCTCCTGCAGCTCGCCTGGCAGCTTCCCACGCGCCCTTATCCTGTCGCCGCTGTCTCCCTGTTCCCTCCGCGCCCGCACGCGAGCGCTGACCCTCGCTCTCGGTCCCTACAGTGCTCCGCGCGTCACCGCCGCGTGGCCATCGCCGGCGAGGTCTCGCCCAGGCCCCAGCTGCACGCCTGACCCTCCGCCTGCGCGCAATCGAGAGCGCACGCGTCCGCCGAGCTTATCCACCCACCCTTGAGCTCTCTACCGGCCTCTGGCCGCGGCTATAAATGGGCCGCCGGAGCCCGAGCTTCTTCCTCAGCTCCGCCGCCGTCGCCACCTCACTCCAGAGCCTCCCGTGCTCAACCACCTAGCTCAGAAGCTCCGCCGTGTTCTTGTGCCGCTTCCCCACCCTCCAATTTCACCTCTACCGCCCTCAATCGCCCGGCGTAGCTCGCCGTTGTCATCTCCGGCGAGAACCCGGCGAACTCGGGTTCGTGAAATTCGTCGTCTCCGGCCATGATCATCCCTCACCGACCCCCGTGTCGTGTTCCTTGACTCCGTGCGATTCTAACCCGGCCCTCGTGGTCGCTTATCTTGCGCAGAACCGCCGGCGCGACGATCGCCGCCGCAACATCCCCGCTGGTCATCGCCGTTCATCTACCTCCGTTCATCCTCTCACCTCGCCGAGTCCCTTGATCGACGCGGGTGAGCCCTCTGATCACTCTCGTGCCCTCAGCTTCGCCGCGGAGCGCCCAGCGTGGCCGGCGTACCGAGCGCCGCCCGTTTATGGTCGCCGGCGACGAGCTCCCGCCGCCGTGTGTCTTTTTCTTTTTATTTTTAAGTTATGAATAGTGTTCGGTTTTCTCTTTTTTGTATGATTTTCTGTGTTGATCCAAAAATTCTGAAATTTTTGTAGTAGATCTTTTATGCTCTGTAGTATTTTAGAAAAATATGAAACTTGAGTTTTGTGCAAAAATTTGAAAATGTAAAATTCCCCTTTTAATTGAAAAATGAAGGTTTTGGTATTTTTGGAGAGTGATCTATAACTCCAAAAATCTTGAGATAAATTTTTGTGACCTTGTTATAACATGCTGAACCTCTGGTAAAATTTTGAAGTCATTCGGAGCAAGTTGATTTTTGAGCTTTTATTTTAATTAAGGAATAGTGCCTTTTGTTAATTAAATGTCTAGATTTAATTGAGCACCTTAATGACCTCCAAAAATTATGAAATTTGTTTTGCCATCTTTTTATGCCTGAATGAACTTATGTGATTAATTTGGTAATTTTTGGAGCAACTTCATAAAATGACCTTTTAAATAAATTAAGAAAAATAGAAAAGATGGATTAGGGTTGGTTATAAGTGTTTAATGATGTGATCTTTGGATTGATTGATGTTCATAGACCCCTACCCTTTGGTCTATGATGTTTGTGATGCTATGTTTGGATGATTCTTAGGATAATTATAATAAGGTCTAGTTTAATCAATATTGCTTAAGGAAGAAATGGTTACCTTTTATGCTCAACCTAGATTTCGATTATGCCTTGCCTAAGAGTAATCTAGAATCAGTGGAATTGTCTTGCACCATAAGTCCATATCATCATTCTCATGAGCATTCATCATTGCATCCGTATAGTTGACGAAGAAGGTACCAGAGTCGAGGCCGCTGTTGACGAACCAACTCCCGAGGCGACCCCGAGCTCCGACACATATACCTACCCCGAGTCTGCTCTCTTTGCCATCCAAGGCAAGCCCCGGTGCATTTAACCTTTCCTTGAATTTATAAAATGATTTCCTTAAATGCTTTTGAGTTAAATTATTGCATTAGGTTTATAGGAGTTGTGTGCTATCCTAATTGATGCACTATCCACCTTGACCACTGATACACCCGATACCTGCTTTTCAAAAGTATTTGAAAAATGCTTAGCAATGCTTATTGAATTAGACTTTGCAATAAAATGCCAATTTTAAAAGTGTGATCACTTAAGGAATGTTTATGGGAATTTGGTCTTACTCCCCAGCTGTTGGCTAGGTATCTGATCCATACCTAGTCAATAACGAGGAGAGGTTGTCCGAGCGTACGGTGCCGTCATGTTGTAGTCCGGGACTCAACAGTTGACACCGACCGGGACATGGTTGAAAAACTGACAGGACTATTACGCTTGGGTGAGATATGACCAAGGTATAGTTCTGGCTGGAAAATTAGGGACCATCCTTATGGGGGCCTGCTGGTCAAGACTTGTAACTATTCACATACTTCGGAAAGCTCTGGCTCCGAGAAATCCTTGATTGGGACCGACAACCGCACACTGGGAGTGGAGAGATGGCGGAAGTAGCATGTACCCACGTGGTCGTCGTACCTGGAAAGGAGTGGTGTACTGTACTTCCGGGTGGCGTAGGACCAGGCCCAATCTTGGAGGAATCGTGGTAGACGAGTTGACATATGCAAGCTTGGGTGCTACATATGCAGTGTGGATAGGGATCCTCAGCTGAGTATTATTTATCCGGATTAACGTTGCTCCTCGGTTATGGAGACTTGGTCCACTGACTGTCAACGGAGAGTGGTTCTCAACTAGGAATGTTTTGAAATGTAAAATGAATCATGAATGATGAAGAATTGAGGAATACTGAATCTTTCAAAAATAAAATAAGGTTTACAAAATGCTTTTCTGCAAAATACTTGATCTTGCTTAAGCCTTACCTTGACTACCCTAAGCCTCCCATTCCTGAGTCTACTCCCTTTTTCTTTAGTCGGGTAAGTCTTGTTGAGTACCCCAGTACTCAGGGTTTGTTACCCATGTTGCAGGTATGCCTGAGACCCCGATGTGTCTCGCACCCTGTTGCGTGACCTTCGTCCAGGAAGAGGCCGATGAGTCCGATGAGTAAATGTGCACCCTCGGGCTGGGTGTTACATGTATCTTTATGTTAATGTTTCCGCTACGTTGTCTACTTTGAATCACCCGAACAATGGTTTGTAATAACCGTACTCCTTACCTCATTTGAAACCTCGTTTTGTAAAACTAATGTTATTTAAGTCTTCCGCTCTTTATTCCGATGTTATTTGAAAAAGTATGCAATGCTGTAACCGAATTGTGAGATGATCCTGCGGACATTGGGCGCTGATGTAGCCCGGTGGCGAACAGGTCTTAATCACCTGGAACATGGGTTCGGCTGTCAGAGGTTGACAGGGACACGTGGGCCATGGGATTAGGGTCGTTCCGTCACACAGCCCCATATACGACATTCAGAACCGGAGTAATCCCTCGTACCATGGCGTGGAATCGCGCCTCCCAGGTCTTCACGTCTTGGCAAACCATTGCAATTTGGTTCTGCCAAGAACGGCGCCTCCCTACAACAAATCAACAATAATAACAGGTCACGGACACCTGGTAGGCAATACGCACTGAAACAAAAGGATCCAACGGCAACCTTCAAGCTCCTTCTCCAGCTCATCCGCTCGCGTCTTCTCCCTGGCGGCCACAGCCTCGCCATCCAGTACCTTGAGCTTCTCCACAGCGACCTGCGAGGCAAGCTCTGTTCCAACAAAGTTTGTCAAGCAGTTAAGCACAATTCAACCAAAAAAAGAGGCGTTTTGTGGTTCTCACCCTCATTTTCACGACGAAGCCGCGCGATCTCGGACGCCTGCCTTTCTGCAGCTTCACGCAGCTCGACCTCAGTTTGCTGAGCACTGTCAAGGTCCGCCCGGTATCGCGTGCATGCTTCCTCAAGTTTTTCCTTGGCATTGAGCAAAGGGCCAACAGACTCGAAGCATTTACGGTGCTCCTCCGACAAATCCGATAACCCCTGCAAGTCAACATAAGTACTCGACATTCAAATTCACGCGAATCGTCTTCACAGCGTCACATATTTCGGACAATTACCTGTGCATATTTATGAAGTTGACTAAGCATCCGGTCAAAGTTCTTCATCAGACAATTGTCGGTGTTTTCCTCATGGAACACCCACTCGCCAGCTCGCTGGCGTGCCACTCTGATTATCCGCTCGGGAGATCTAGGAGGTCGAGGAATCTCCACGACATCATCTTCGGGCGCCACAGGCACTTCTTCAGCCCCCACCGGATCTGTAGCACGCCCAACTACGCCACACGCGTTTACCTCCGGAGGAGGAAGCGGTACATCCGGGGGCGCTTGGGCTGAGTCAGATGGCTCACGACCACCCAGTGACCCCAGGTCGGGGGACCTCCTGTTACCCGACCTGGTCTCCTGAGCGCCCGCCGATGTCGGCTGCTCATCAGCTCCTCCATCCGGCACTCCATCCACGGGCGGTTCCTCCCGTAGCTGCTCGGACTCCGTATCTGGGGCACTGGTCGGCTCGGGGGCCCTGTCCTCTTCTACAGCCTCAACCTCTGGCACGGGATCGCTAACAAGGAAAAAAGCAAAAGAAGTCAAGAACATGGTGGTAGCCATAAACTTGTGACAAAGGCAGCCGAATACTTACAGGTCGCTGACCCGCAGACCACCCTTCAACTTCAGCCCCTTGGGCTTTTGCGAGGCTTGAACGGTCCTGGTCGGCTCCTCGACCCGGACACGTTTAGGCACCGGCGGCTCTTCATCATCATCATCATCATCCCAGTCACGAATGGACCCGGAGGCATTGGGAGCCGCTCCGCCCGGAATCTCCAAAGGGCCTTCAGCCCGCGCCGACGACCTCGTGGCCGCCCTCCGACCAGAATCCACGCGCTTACCCGCAGCCCTCGCAGCTGATGGGTCAATCGCGTCCACAGCTCCCTTATCCTTTCTCGTTTTTTCAGTGGCTGCTTCATCAGCTTGGGAGTGTGGGGGACGGCTGGTCAGAGACCTCTTATCCACACCTGCCGGCCACTCGGTCGACGGAACGTTTGAGACATACACACTAGAGCGATCCAACAAAACAACCCAGACCGACATCATCAACACTGCAACAGAACACAATCAGCAAAACAAATTAAGAGACAACTCACATCTTTAACAGGCCACGCCAGGATGAATGGTTGCGTAATCTTCTTTGGCACTTTCCAATCAGAGAATTGGAGCACCACGTGAACACGCCTTTCCAGCTCCTTAGACTCCAAATCTTCGGCGCGCTCACGGGTAGCGTCAGACCGACCAGCATACTCAAAGCCAGGATGCACCCTCTCCTTGCACGGCTGTATCCGACGGTGCATAAAGTTGGCAGTAATCTGGATTCCATCAGAAGTTATCTCCCTCAATAAATTAAGCAGCTCCTGGACCTGCTCCATGTCACTTAACAAAGGCTTAGACGACCAGGTCCAACTAGAATCAACCACCTTCCCCACGTCACAGCTTAGAGCGGGAGTCTGGCATTGCGTCATGTAAAACCATTTCTCTTGCCAGCCGCTCACATTACTCTGCAAAGGAACACTGATGTACTCGGATGCCATCCCCTCGCACAGCAGGATGTATGCGCTACCCGCAATGCGTGAACTGCGACTATTCTTCTTCAGTTGAAAGAAATAGCGAAACAAATTGAAATGCGGCTGTATTCCAAGAAACGCCTCACATAGGTGGATGAAAATGGCCACAGACAAGATGGAGTTTGGCCTGAGATTGCAAACTCCAATCCCCCAAAATTCGAGCAGACCACGGAGGAAAGCATGGCATGGCAGACCAAATCCTCTAATAAAATAATCCTCGAAGACAACTACCTCATCAGCATTGGGTTGAGGATAAGTCTCACCAGTCGGCGCTCTCCAACCGCCGGTCACCTTGTCCGGCAGCAGTCCACCGGCGGCAATACGACCGATACTCTCCTCTGTACTCCTAGACGACACCCATTCTTGATCCAATCTCACAGCCGTCGCCGCCGCAGTCTTTCTCGTCCTCCGCGCCATCGGTTTCGCCGGAACAATGCAAGCTTTGCCGCCGATTCTGCGATTCTGGATCTAGGGCTACAGTGCAAGGTTCGGCTGAAGGAAAGGAAATGGGGGATGGCAACGGTCAGGGTAAGTTTTGACTATGCGGCGCTTACCTTTATAACCTAGTGCGCGACCCTTCGGGAATTTCACCCGCCACGTAAAAGGCTTTTCGTACCACAACAATCACTACGACCCATTTTACCGGCCCAATAGTTGAGCCTTCTACGAATCAACAAAATTTATCCATTTTATTAATAATATAATAATCGCCAAGCCTTCTCAGCAAAGCTGGGGACTGGTCAGACGGCCAGTTACAGGCACACACGTGGCAGAGCTGCGTTGGCTTCACGACCAGCTCCACCAGTCATACTGGGGACTGGTCGGCTTCTTCGCCAAGCCTTCTCAGCAAAGCTGAGGACTGGTCAGACGACCAGTTACAGGCACACACGTGGCAGAGCTGCGTTGGCTTCACGACCAGCTCCACCAGTCATACTGGGGACTGGTCGGCTTCTTCGCCAAGCCTTCTCAGCAAAGCTGGGGACTGGTCAGACGGCCAGTTACAGGCACACACGTGGCAGAGCTGCGTTGGCTTCACGACCAGCTCCACCAGTCATACTGGGGACTGGTCGGCTTCTTCGCCAAGCCTTCTCAGCAAAGCTGGGGACTGGTCAGACGGCCAGTTACAGGCACACACGTGGCAGAGCTGCGTTGGCTTCACGACCAGCTCCACTAGTCATACTGGGGACTGGTCGGCTTCTTCGCCAAGCCTTCTCAGCAAAGCTGGGGACTGGTCAGATGGCCAGTTACAGGCACAGACGTGGCAGAGCTGCGTTGGCTTCACGACCAGCTTCACCAGTCATACTGGGGACTAGTCCGCTTCTTCGCCAACCCCCTCAGCAAAGCTGAAGACTGTTCAAACTACCAGTTACAAAAATTACAACATAGATACATGGAAACATCTTGACATACAACAGTCACCAGTACAAGTACATTCAGGATGTAAAACGTTACCCTAGTACAGTGAAGGTACTGAATCTTGATGCATAATGCACCAAGAACTGGGTACAGTGAGACGCAACAAAGCAGATACAGAACCTTGGGTAGACACATGAGCCTTTTCAGTTCGCCCCAAAGCGGGTCTCAGGCACCGCCCCAATGCTCAAGGAACTCCGGGCAAGACCATCACCCTCGCCGCCCTTTTGACAACCTGTGACTTCGAGGTTATCTACGAGTGGTAGTCACAAGAGTTCTTCTAGGCGCACCTCTGTATCCCTCTGCTACCGACTACTTAGAAACCATCCTAACGGATGATCCATTCACAAGAGTTCTTCTAGACACCTCATTTATCTTATAAAAGCAAGATACCCGGGGATTTGGCCATCTCTACCAAAGGGATTATAATCAGACTAAGGGAAGTCATATGCTAAAGAAGGCGTGAGTTATCTGCTCTTCAGGCAGGGTATTTATAGGCAGTTCCTTCTTGGTCCATAGACATTGTCTATGAATAAAAGTGTCTGGGGGATCAATAATTCAACCTATGTACTGTGTCACATGTGATTTCTGCTATTGGTGAGGGATTTGATTCTCATACGTGCTTCACGAGGACAACGACAAAACTTGCAGTTGCGGAAAACAACAAAAGTCATAGTCGAGACGTACAAGCTCGTGGGCCATGACCATCAATAAGGCAGACCATATTATGTCACGGGTTCAACAGAGTAAAGGCTACTGAATGTGATGGCGCACGGAGAAATTTGAAGAAAGGCCAGGAAAGGTACACTTTAAAGAAAAGCATAGCAGTAGAAAGTTGATGCTCTTGTCTTCATATGGTGTGGTTATTCTGTCACGGATCTACAGTTTATTTCATGACCTTGGCATCACATGACTGAGTCATCTATTGCCAAGCTCGGGGACTACCGTGTATACATGGCGCTTGGACATGGTCTTAACAGAGATACATGCGGAGGCGTCAGCTTGTCAGCAGGGAGGATCTTTAGATGCACCCGAGTCCTCGCGCCAAGGAGCTACTCTTGACGTAGCCGGGTACGACCAGGACCTTACTCGGCTGAAGGAACTGAGGGACCAGGTGAGGGCCCCCTTTGAAGCTCTTCACCAATTTGTTGAGGTAAGAGTCTCAATCTCTTCTTGTTATACTGTAAACTCATCTGAGTACTCACGATATTATTGTATTGTAGTCCTTTGACTTCAAGGTTAGAGATCAAGTCACCCGGATCCGCCAGGAGCTGTCTCGTGAAAACCAGGAGCTCCGGGACTATATTGCCCAGGACCAAATTAGTCAGAAGGTAGCCACCCAGCTTTTGCATAATCGCATAAATGAACTCCAAGGCAACCTCAAGGAAGTGGTAGCGGAGCGTGACGCTGCTAACGACCGAGAGGTTGGGCTGATATCCAAGTCCGCTGCCATGGAACAGAAGTTGAAGGAGCTCAAGAAGAGTTCTAAAAAGCAGCTTGAAGGTATACTTGGAGTTTCTATGTCGTTCTGCTCCATAATATTAGTCGGATGACATGATAACTGACTGTTGTGTATGCAGATGCGAGTAAACTGGCTTCTGGGTGGCAGAACGCCTTCAACCGGAAGCAAGCAGAGCTTGAAGAGGTATTTGCTAATGCGCATAGTACTCTTCAAGAAGCCAAATTGATGCGTGAGGGTGCTGACCGGGACCTTCTGCAGGCTTTGAAGTCTACAAAGGAGTCGGCGGAGTCCCTGAAGGCCTTGGAGCATGCTGTCGAGCCCCTGCTCAACATGATTCCGGCGCCAGCAGGAGTCGAGGAAACTTTGATGGAACGGGCCAAGGCTGCACCCGGGCGGCTGGCGCAATACATCAAAGATATGTCGACTTCCGTGGTGCAGGGCTTGATGGCGACACTGCGGCTTCATCTGCCGTCCTTCGACTTGTCCGCTCTGATGACCTTTTCTAAGGGCAAAGGCGATGAGGACCTTGCAGCTATGCAGGAGGAGGTGAAGGCCGCCGCGGAGGAGTACTCACAGATATTAGATCTTGTAGAGTAGTCTAGGTTCCTCAGTCCCTGCAGCTTGTATCTCCTGAAAACAACTATTATGAAATATCAAAAATATTGGTTACTTTTGAATCTCATGGATTTCATAAGCGATCAACTCCGTATTGCGAGAAATTTCTTCGACAATGGGTTTTTTGTTGATTTGTGGATGTATGACCAGGCGCCTGACTAGACGAGTCTATCCGAGTGCTCTCTAGCACTTTAGTGTGGGTCGTATGACTTCGTTTCTCTAATTATTGTGTAGAGAACTTAGTCTTCCCCGAGTACTACTCTTAGTACCCTTGTTCAAGGGATAACAATGATCAAGCACCTCTTGAAGGACCGTAGCATTGGTTCCTTCTGGGTGAATCATATCCTCTTGACGATCGCAGCTTGAGTGCGAAGGTGGGTGGACCTCTGTCCAAGAAATGTGTAACAGGGTGGGTACTAATCCACCTTGTTATGCCTTATAGGAACTGTTGTCCACTATAGTGGATTTCATATTCGCTATAGGCTGATAGCCGGGTGTTAAGCCGTACTACCTTGTGAGTTGTATTGAGCTCGAAGCTCGTAACTGAAGTATGGTTTCCGCTGAACCAATCTATCCGAGTAATATTATATATTAGTCAGAGGTAAGCCCTGCTATTGCAGAGACTGTTATGCGACTGAATAGTCGTGATGAGGTGTAGAAAATAGCCTGGATAAAAGTTCTTATGTCGTATGAACTTCAAACTTTATTAATATCCGACTAACAAATACAATTGCCCTGAATCAGTATTGTAGCGTAGTCCTTAAGTATGGAATTTCTTCAAGTGCTCAATATTCCATGAATTTGGCAGTGGAGATCCATCTTCAGTGACTAGCTCAAATGACCCGGGTCTTGTTACTTTGGATACAATATAAGGACCTTCCCATGGACTCATGAGCTTGTGACGTCCAACGGTGTTCTGAATTTTCTTCAACACCATGTCGCCTACTTGGAAGGTGCGGTGATGGACGTTCTTATCATAATAGCGCCTCATCCCTTGAAGGTATCTTGCTGACTGAAAAAGTGCGGTTAGTCGGGCTTCTTCAAGGCTGTCGACTTCTAACCGCCTGGTATCATCAGCTTCGCCCTCGTTGTACTGCTCCGTTCGTGGGGAGTTCCAGATTAAGTCAGCCGGTAGGATTGCTTCAGTGCCATATACCAGAAAGAAAGGTGTTTGGCCTGTTGCCCGACTTCGTTGTGTTCGTAGCCCCCAGACTACCTTAGGCAATTCTTCAACCCACTTTCTGCCGTGATCTTTTAGGAGGTCAAATAGCCTTGGTTTTAATCCGGCGAGGATCAGGGCGTTTGCTCTTTCAACTTGGCCGTTGGACTGAGGGTGAGCAACTGATGCGTAGTCTATCTTGATTCCACAGTCACTGGCCCATGACTTAAATTCGATAGCCGTAAAGGGGGACCCAAGATCAGTGACGATTCTACGCGGCATTCCAAAGCGGTGAAAGATGCTCTGCATGAATTGGACTGACTTGGAAGCATTGAATTTGACCAATGGCATGTACTCGATCCATTTTATGAACTTATCAATTGCGACATAGATGTACTCGAATCCGCCTGGGGCACGCTTGAGAGGGCCCACCATATCAAGTCCCCAGCATGAGAAGGGCCATGACGGAGGGATGCATATCAGTTCATGTGCGGGTACATGCTGCTGCTTGGCAAAGAACTGGCAGGATTGACAGCGGCGGACTAAGTCTTCCGCGTCTTTTAACGCTGAGGGCCAGTAGTATCCTGACCTGAAGATTTTTCCGACTAGTGTCCTTGAAGCTGCGTGATTACCACAACACCCAGAGTGGACTTCATTCAGGATTTCCCTGCCTTCTTCTGGTGTAATACACTTGAGGAGGACCCCTGATGAAGCTCCGCGTCGATACAGCTTGTCCCCGACTAGAACATAGTTTTTGCTACGCCTGGTGACTTGCTCTGCTGTAGTTTTGTCATTTGGTAGTTTATGCTCTTTGAAGTAGTCAATGAAGACTCGTGTCCAGTCGGGTGCTAGAGATAGGACCTGGGTGGAGGGTTCTGGCTCGAACTCTTCCTTCCCTGGGATTGAAGGCTTGGATAACTCATGTACAAAGGTACCACTAGGAACTTGTGCCCTGTCAGAACCTAATTTTGCGAGTATGTCTGCTGCCACGTTGAGATCCCGGGTAACATGGATAAGTTCCAGTCCTGAAAAATGCTTTTCCAATTTGTGGACTTCAGCACAATAGGCATTCATTGTTTCCTTGGTACAGTCCCAGTCTTTATTAACTTGGTGAATTACCACGGAAGAATCGCCATAGACGAGTAGTCGCTTAATGCCCAAAGTGACTGCTAGTTTGAGTCCGTGAAGTAATGCCTCGTACTCTGCTTCATTGTTGGTGGCCGACCACAATATTTGCAGAACGTATTTGAGCTGTTCGCCAGCAGGTGATACAAGAAGGACTCCTGCTCCTGCTCCTCCAAGTTTTAAGGACCCATCGAAGTACATTTTCCAATGATCAGGAATAGTGTTGTCTTGAATCTGCTGTATTTCTGTCCACTCGACAACGAAATCAGCTAGAGCCTGCGACTTGATAGCTTTCCTGGGAGTGAACTTGATGTTGAAATCCCCTAATTCAACTGCCCACTTGGAAATTCTTCCGGTAGCGTCACGGTTGTGGAGGATTTCTCCTAAAGGAAAATCCGTGACTACCATGATCTCATGAGCTTCGAAGTAGCGCCGTAGCTTTCTTGAGGATATGAGTAATGCATAGAGCAGTTTCTGTACTTGCGGGTACCTGACCTTCGAGTCAGAGAGTACCTCGCTGATGTAGTAAACTGGTCGTTGGGTGTTGTAGATGTGCTTGTCGTCTTTACGCTCCACCACAATTGTAGTACTCACAACGTGTGTGGTAGCTGCGATATACAACATCATTGGTTCCCTGGGCTTCGGCGGCGTCAGTATGGGTGAATTGGTAAGATAGCCTTTGAGTTGTTCAAAAGCCTTGTCCGCTTCTTTCGTCCACTAAAATTTGTCACCGACTTTAAGTAGTTTGAAGAAAGGTAACACCTTTTCTCCTAGCCGCGAGATAAATCGATTTAACGTAGCCAAGCACCCAGTGAGTTTCTGAACATCTCTGACGGAGGTAGGTGGTTTCATGTTGATGATGGCTGTAATTTGCTTTTGACTAGCCTCGATGCCTCGATTGCTAACAAGGAATCCGAGTAACTATCCTAAGGGTACCCCGAAGACGCATTTGGTTGGATTGAGTCTCCATTGATACGCACGTAATCGGTAGAAGGTTTCCTCTAGGTCTGATATCAGGGTAGTCGGATCCTTTGTTTTTATGACCACATCATCCACGTAGGCTTCTGCATTGCGGCCAATCTGATCGCCTAGACAATCTTGGATGACACGTTGATAGGTTGCCCCCGCGTTCTTCAATCCAAAAGACATGGTTTTGTAACAGTAGGCTCCGAAAGGAGTAATGAACGATGTCTTGGGTTGGTCTTCTTCTTTGAGGGCGATCTGATGGTACCCGGAGTAACAATCCAGAAAGGAGAGTAAGGCGGAGCCTGCGGTGGCATCAACTATTTGGTCTATCCTTGGTAATCCGAAAGGATCCTTTGGACAATGCCTGTTGAGATCTGTGTAGTCGACACACATGCGCCACTCAGCAGAGTTCTTCTTCTTGACTAGCACTGGGTTAGCTAGCCACTCGGGGTGAAGGATTTCTCTGATGAATCCGGCCATGAGTAGCTTGGCTATTTCCTTCTTGATTGCCTCTTTCTTCTCTGGTGAGAATCGTCGTAATCTTTGTTTGATAGGTCTAGAGCCTTCCTTTAACTCCAATTTGTGCTCAGCCAAGTTCCTTGGGACCCCAGGCATGTCTGTTGGTTTCCAAGCAAATATGTCTTTGTTTGCTCTAAGGAACTTGGTGAGTGTGAGTTCCTATTCTTCAGATAGGTGAGCACTGATGACCGCTGTCTTGGAGGGATCGCCAGTTCCCAGATCAATAGTCTTTGTGGATACCTCTGCTGATGGTTGGATAGTACCCGCCTTTTTGGTTGGGATTTCCGAATCTCCAGGCTGAGTATTATGCACCATCTGAGTGAGTTCTTGTACTTCCAGGGCGAGTTGAGCTTTTTCAGCGATTTGGACAGCATTTGTGTCACAATCAAATGACCGCTTCAAGTCGCCTCTGAAGGTTAAGATTCCTTTAGGACCCGACATCTTCAATAAGAGGTACGGGTAGTGGGGTACTGCCATAAACTTGGCAATAGCAGGTCGCCCGAATATGGCGTGATACGATGATTCGAAGTCGGCTACCTCGAAACTGATGTACTCCGTTCGGTAATTGGTCGGAGTTCCAAAAGTGACGGGTAGTATGATCCTTCCGAGTGGTACAACCGCTTTTCCGGGTACTATGCCATAGAAGGGAGCGGTTGATGGTGTGAGCTGTGTTGCAAGATCTAGATTCATCTTTCGTAGGGTGCTTGCAAAGATGACATTGAGGCCTGCTCCGCCATCGATGAGTACCCTACCAAGTGTATATCCAGCGACCGTGGGATCCAAAACTAGCGGGTAAAGCCCTGCATTGGAAACACTGGTCCATTGATCTGCTCTGGAGAAATTAATCGGATGCTCGGACCAATCGAGGTATTTGGGTGTCGCTGGTTCGGTGGACATGATCTCTCGCAGGGAAAGCTTCTGAAGCCTCTTGTTGTCGCTGGTAGTTACTCCCCCAAAGATGACATTAATAGTTCCTTTGGGGTGCTGAAAGCCACCGGCGTCCTGATGAGGATCCTCAGCTGTCTTCTTGCCTTTGTCTTTCTTGTTTTTATTGAAGTCAGAGTTCAAGCCCCGCTCCTTGAGCTGTCGGCAGTGCCTTGCTTGATGTCCACCTTTCGGATGGAAGGGGCAGGGTCCGTCGAGTAAGTCATCAAAGGTGAACGGCTTGTTTCCCTTCTTCTGAGGCTCCATGGCAGCAACAGTATTATCTTCTGCCCTTTTCCGGGTGTTTTGCTGCGGTGCCTGGTTGCCTCTCAGGTTGTTTCCTCGATCACCTTGCGTGTTTCTATCGGGGAAGCGTTCCTGTGTGCGTTCCTCTATCACCATCATGGAGTTTACAGCCCGATGGAACTCGTCCGCGGTGGTCGGGTCCTGCTTGATGAAATCTTTGTAATTGTACCTTTCGCAAATACCGTTGCCAAAAAGGTCAATTACTTCTCTGTCTGTAATGTCGGATACTATAGAGCGGATTTCTGAGAATCGCCTATAGTACTCCCGCATTGATTCGTTTTTCTGTTGCTTGCAGGTTCTGAGCTTAGTCCGGGGATCTGATCTCTCTAGGACACCAACAAAGTTTTCAACGAAGATACGATATAGTTGTTCCCAGGAGTCGATGGACTCGGGTTTAAGCCTATCAAACCAAGCAAGCGGCATTGTCTCTAGATCCATTGGGAGGTAGAGTGCTTTGACGTCGTTGCTTCCACCCGCTAGCTCGACTGCTTGAGCATACAGCCTGAGCCACCGTTTAGGTTCTGTCTTCCCGTCGTACTTTGAGTAATTCCCGGGTTTGAATTTTCGCAGGAACGAGACTGCTCGAAGCCTTTGGGAAAAGCAGGGGAAGCGATCTACTGCGTCGGATGCTGCAACTGCGACTCCTCTGTATGAAGATTCGGCTCCTCCCTCAGCTTGATCGGGTACTCGGTGGCCCAGACGGCTCCTTGCTGGGATACGACCAAGTCGTTCTTGAACCGGCCGCCTCTGGCTTGGGTGAGATGAAGCTTGCTCGTCAGCTAGGGATTCAAGATTCCGCCCTCGGAGTTGGAGTGCGGTAGTCTGAAGCATGACCAGTCATCGCTCTTCATCAGGGGTGCGGTTGGTCTTGGCTCCCATCTCCGAAGCTAGAGCTAGTATATTTTGATAGGGAGTCTGGAAGACTTTATGGCCGGCGACCCTCATGAACTCGGGTTCAAGGTTGCGAGAACAATCAGGGCGCCGTCTGTTAAGATCATTCTGGGAGTGATTTTCTTCAGTGCGAGCTTGACGCTCTGCCTCTGCTTCCAGACGCCTCTGGGTGTTGTACTCTTCTAGTCGAGCATTGTAGCGATCTATAGCTTCCTTGCGGTGAGTTGCTCGCCTTCTGCGGGCCTCCTTAGCTTGATTCCTTCGGATTCTTTCAGCTTTCGAGGACTCGGTTTCCCCGGGTCCTTCCGGATCATTGTCAGAAATCATACTCAGAGTTTCATCGTCTTGAAAGACATCTGGTGGGGTTGGTGGTCGTAGAGATGACTGATGCCCCGCCATGAAGACTTCACGAGTGTAGCCCTGGTTTGATGATCCCGGTGTTACTGATTCCAAAGTAGAAGTGTTGGAGATTAGTTCCGTTGTGGAGTCGAGTTCCTCAAAAGGGAGCTGATGTCCGTGCTGGTATGGAAGTTGCTGGTCAATTGTGCCAACCAGTCTAGCCGGGGCAGGCTGAATTGGCCAATGGACAAGGTTACCCTCCTTGGTAGAGCTGAAAACGAGTCCTTGCTGAGCTCCCGTCAAAGGTATCTGCTGATACTCTTTGAATCTTGCACTGATCAGGTTCTAGAAGTTTTCAGTAGAGTTCCACAGCCCAAAGGTGATGCCATAGCTGGTGTCCGGGTCCTTTGCTTCAGACTTTGAGTTGGAGTAGGAGTCGGGCGCTTCTGCATGGTCCCTAGGGTTCTGCGGGTCTTGGATTGCTAGATTTGCTAGGCTCTGGGCGAGATCTTCTGTCTTTGGCGTGGATTGCAGCTTCGATTCAATGTCAAGCTGCCTGTGCAGCTTTCCCTGATCATCCGCAATGCAAGTTCATGAGACAAAAACGAAAATTGACCCCGCCGAGAACATGTTGTCGTGGTTCGCCGGGCTCTTAGTCGTCGAATCGCCGAAAGCCCCTACCTGGCGCGCCAGCTGTCGGTGTTTGTTGACCGGCAACTCGTCTTGAGTAATCTCAGACGATTTGTTCTGTGGGGATCGACGTTCATAGGACTCGGCGAGTACACAGGGACAGCGATTTATACTGGTTCAGGCCGCTAAATAGCGTAATACCTTACGTCCAGTGCGGCGTGTGCCTTGTGTATTGTTATGATTCAATGTTCGATGATTTAGGACCTGCGCCTGGTTCCCCTTATATATTCGGGTGAGCCTCAGCGCAGACCGAGTCCTAACCGGTTACAACAGTGGAGTCCTATTCTAATTACAGGACTTCCTTTTACAACTCGGCTAAGCTACAAACTAGAGTCCTAATCCAAGTACATTATGTTACAAGTCTTCGGATGTCTAAAAAGCCATCCCAGATTAGTCGGAGTAATCATCGATAGATGATATCTCTGACATCCTGGTATGTCAGTCGCGCATGTATATTTTTTCTTTTTTTTTCTGACCCTGGCATCACATGACCGAGTCATCTATTGCCAAGCTCGGGGACTACCGTGTATACATGGCGCTTGGTCGCGCATGTATATTTTTTCTTGTTTTTTCTGACCTTGGCATCACATGACCGAGTCATCTATTGCCAAGCTCGAGGACTACCGTGTATACATGGCGCTTGGTCGCGCATGTATATTTTTTCTTGTTTTTTCTGACCTTGGCATCACATGACCGAGTCATCTATTGCCAAGCTTAGGGACTAAGTGGGCACACTTCACCTGGTCGGTGAGTATGTAGATAAACTTCAGCATGGTCGATCTAGAGACTGGACAGTTGTTGCTGTTATGTATCCATAAAGTGGGCACACTTCACCAGACTTCCAGAAGTCATTTTTCTTTTTAAGAGCACATTGCATCTTGTGGGTTCATGGTATAGTAGTCAATAGAATATAACTTGATCGGAGACCAGGTTTTGAAGTATAGATGAAGCTGCTCGGAGATGTTGTCAAGATCTTTTTTAAATCACTTCAAGATTCAATGTGCTCGGGGACTAGCTGTGGGGGTATAAACCCAGGTACCCTCACGGCTAGACTTGAGCTGCTTCATGAAGGTCGGCCCAACTCACTGCGAAGGATCGTGTCGATAAAGCCCAGCTGGTCGGGCAAACGGCCCAGCTGGTCGGATGATGGCACGGGAGCCTTCTCAGGCAAGGAAGCGTAGTCGGTTGGGAAAAATATCGTGTCCCCCATGATACGAGATTGTAATCGACTAGGTTTCCTTATTCTACTGTTAGATCCGATCTACTAGGATCTGTAACCCTGCTCCCCACGGATATATAAGGCGAGCAGGGACCCCCTCTCAAAAATACGTTCATCAATATACAGAGTAGACAACTCGACGCAGGACGTAGGGTATTACGCTGAACTCGGCGACCCGAACCTGGATAAACCCTGGTGTTCATCTAGATTCGTTCCTGTGTCACGTCCGGATCGTCGTTCCACGCGCCTTCCCCGCTAATCTACCACCTTGGGCATACCCCTAGGTGGGCTATCGACCATATTTCGTCGACAATATCTAATTACATCTTAAATGCTTTTCACAATAAAAATATGAGATGAAGCCAGCATGATGCATTCAACATTAAAATATGTTACATTTATGTTGTTGCATATCATATTTATATTGTGGAAAGTTCCTAAAAATGTGTTTAGACATGAAAACATTTTTGGTAATTTTCTCTTTTTTTAATATGTGTTTAAAAGATTATAGAGATATTTTCACAAGATATAAATATATTATTTGGGTTTCTTGTGTCATAGTCCATATTTAGTATTTTTCTCAGAATTTTTAGAAGCTTAGAGATATTTTTTATGGTTTAAAACCTCATTAAGTATTTACTAGATTTTTTTAAAACTTAAAATACAAAACCGTCTTTGAAAACCACCTATAACTGGTTAGAGAGATAAAATGATCGGCTTTAAATGTTGAAGGAGGTGGTTTAACTGATTTTGAAGTTCAGAGAGGAAAGCTAGACTTCGAGGACAGTTTAGAGAGGTAAAATGATCTTTTTTCATAATAAAAGGAAAAAGAACTAGCCAGTTTTTGGATCGTCTGGCCTGCCTCAGGCCTAGGTGTTGTCGACGACCTGGGTGAGCTATCTAGCCCAGCCCAGCTCAGGTACAATTTTGAGGATCATGCTAGTATTGCAACTTCACTCACACGGTGTTCAGGATCTTTATTTCCTTTTCGAAAAGGAAATGCACGAGTGACGTTATTGGCGGATCCAGAATCAGCCCACGAGAGAAGCTAAATATATAGAGATCCGAGTTTGAACTGAAGTTTCCCTAGTATTTTTTGCCAACGAGAGGTTTTTGGTAGGATTTTAAGATTATTTGGACTGAATTTTCTATTATTTTTTTAGCCTGCGGGAGATTTTAGACCAATTTTTAAAAAATATACTAATTTTAGCTAAAATTATATGTACATTTTTTAGGCCCGCCACTGATCTGACGTGCATATATGTGTGCGTGCGATGCAAGTCATCATCTGACATGTCGGAATGGTCTGTGGCCGCAAACCGAGATGAGGAAACCTCTTTTTTTCCTTTAAAAATTTAACTGAAAGGCACACTCGATCGATGAGGAATTGGAACCTCATTTTTCCTTCAAAAATCTAACTGAAAGCAAGACCTGTGTTCTACAGGATATTTTTCCTTTTGAAAAAGGAAAAAATAAAGAGGACGCGCGAGATATTTTCAAAATCCCATCCATTGGGAACCATCTCTTGAATCTGATGATGTAATGGTGACAAAGACATTGGGTTGGGTATGACACCCATAATTTTCAACCACAATTTTCTGATTTTATACACACGCGAGTGCTTTAGGGATATTTCTATGAGGTTTGTTATACAGTGCTAAATGTTTGGATTTTTTTTTTCCGGCCACCTAGAGTACTAAGTTGGCCCCTGCTTTTTTGGCCACCGAAGCAATAGCAGACGGCGCCACGTCGGCAGCATCGACGGAGCTGAAGGAAGCGGCAGCGCCCCTCCTCCTCCAACAGTGTCGGTGCGTCGCTTACCTACGGCTCGTTGCCCATGAGGGCCTGATTTAGGCAGCAGCCACCCTCCATGGGCACCGGTAATGAACGACAGCATCGACATTTGTCTTCTGAGAACCCTAGGAGAGGGAGCAAAACTCCAGGGGCCGCGCACGCCGGGAGCCTATGCACGGAGGCTAGGTTCGTTTGAGCTACAAACCAACTCTAATCCGTACAAATCAGTCGTGAAATAATATTTTTTTCTCTTACAACAAATCAGTCAAATCTCACACCCTGCGAACCGCTCCTGTGAGAGGTTGCCGTGATGCTTGCGCTTGGAGAGAGAGAGGAACTGTGGGAGACATGAAAAAGAAGAAGAAAGCAACGCATGAGTATTAATCTACCCTTTAAATCTGATCTAAAACTAGTTCTCCACCTACATAATTTTGGTTCCGACCCATAACTTATGTTTCTCTATATTGGTTCTTATTTTATAATCAATAGATCTACTCAAATGGGATGACTAGTTTTTTCAAGCACTTTACAATTTCTCTATTTATATACAACTTCACTCATTGTGTGACAGAAGTGCGAATGTGGTGTGCGCATGTTGTGCGATCATGTCTAGTTTCTGCGGCTAAAACACTATTTTAACTGATTTATATGAGAAAAATATTATTCTATACATGAAAAGTAGGTCTCATTCTTGCTAATAAGGTCAAGCGAGCAATAAATTGACAGATATGAAGTAGGTCTAGTTCTTGTTGATAAGGTCAAACAAAAATGCTAAAGCAATAAAATGACAGATATGTTAATAGAATTTAAATCCTTCATTTTTATTGGCAAGACGAGTATATTTTTTTTGCAAACTTTGATTCGGATAATTATTATTAATAAAAAACAAATTTAGAAATCTCATAAAAACCACCTTCCGAGCTGCCCCCAGGCCCGGCCTATAAAATAAGAAATTCATATGGATTGTTGTGTGAGCGCCCTGCGAAGTTGTTTGGCTGTACACAAACTCACCTCAGTTTATATAGGTTATAGTGGATTTGAATGGAACTTGAACTAAATTTCATCCAATTCATGCGAAACCATATAGATTAATAAATGTGAGCAATAACAACCACAACAAAGAACCTGTCCTGCATCCAGCACCACGCACATCCCTATTTATTAGAGAAAAGAAACAAAAGCCCGATGGTTCGTATTTATAAAGCAGTGAATATCCGCTATTGGAAAAAAAAATCAGAATTTGGCAAAAAAAAAAGAAAGTTAATTTAAATAGTGCCTAAATGACAGCACAAAAAAAAAGGCTCGACAAATTGTCTGATGACAAAATGAAGATAAGAGGAGTCGTAGTAAATGGTTTCACAGCATTAGAATACCTGTTCAATTCCAATAAGCTACGCTAAACAAAGACAAGTGTTTGAATACAACTCAAACAGGTGAAGATCCAATGATGGTTGAATACAGACACAAGTACTGGTCGTGAACAAACGGTGTGCACGCATAGCATTGTTCATGTCCAGCTAGCTATGCGGTGTCAGCGCTGTCAAGTGCGGTCATCATCGTCACAATCTGATCAGGGCATGAATTGGACGATATGTACCGAGATGCTGTGAAAGTGAGAGGGAGACGCTCGTGAACCATTAATGTGAACAGTCATCTCGATCACTTGGGCAATCCTTGCGTGCTCTCTTCCCCTAATGCCTTTTTTCCCCTTCATATACAGTACAGTACAGTACCCTGGTCGGCTGGTTCTTTCTGTTTTCCTGCAAACCGGCCGGACGTACTCCTATCTTGTTTTTCCTCCAAAACATGCGATGCGGACTTGAGCCTTCAGGTGAGGTCTGTATCGCTGTCCTCGGGCGGCTGGGATTTTTTTTTATTAATAACCCAATTAAATAAAAAATTTCATAAATAACACTGTCTATTTTTTATTTGCAAAACTAACCCTTTTGCCGCGCCGTCCCCAATGGCGCGGCAAAAGCGTTAGCCGCGCCATGCATGGCGGCGCGGCAAAAGCGACACCGTGGCACCGCCCGGCCACGCAGGCCTGCGTGGGCCCCACTCGTCAGTTTGCCGAGCCAGGCGGGCTGGCGCGGCTAGTGCATTTGCCGCGCCAGGCGGCATGGCGCGGCCAACGGCTTTGCCGCGCCAGGCGGGTTGGCGCGGCAAAGCCGATCTAGATCTGGCCGCCGCGCCCGCCTTCCTCCTCCTCCTCTGTCTCCTCGCCCGCACCGCCGCCGCGCTGCTGCCGCCGCGCCGCCGCTCCGCCACGCCGCCGCTCTGCCTCGCCGCCGGCCCTGTCCCCGCCCCGCCCCGGCCCTGTCCCCGCCCCGCCCCGCCCCGCGCCGCCCCGGACGAGGCAGGGCCGCCCCGGACCGCCCTGCCCGCAGAGAGGCTCGGCTAGGCCAGGCGGTGGTCGGCCGGCCGCCACCGGACCGGCGCCACCCTTCACCACCCTCTCCACCACCCTCCACGACCGGAAGGTAAACTTTTTTTTTCTTTTTTGTTTTCATTTGTAGTTTAGGTTTATTAGTTTAGGTTAGTTTAGTTAGTTAGTAAGTTAGTTAGTTAAACTATTGACTAGGTTAGTTTTGGTTAGTTTAGTTTAGGTTGGTTGGTTAGTTAGTTAGTTAGTTAGTTAGTTTAGTTTAGTTTAGGTTAGTTTAGTTAGTTACTAAGTAAGTAAGTTAGTTAGTTATTTCGTTGGGTTAGGTTAGGTTAGCTTAGGTTAGGTTAGTTAGTTAGTTTGTTAGTTAGTTAGTTAGGATATTTAGTTAGTTACTTAGTTAGGTTGGGTTAGGTTAGGTTAGGTTAGGTTAATATGTTAGTTAGGTTAGTGAAGCCAACTTAGTAAGTAGTTACGCCATTCTTTACTTTTGAGAAGACAATCACTTGACCTTAGTTCCACTATTGACTTTGTAGATGGACACTATATTCAGATTGTTTTATGGAGGCACAGTTAGTAAACGAGATGGGTTGTTTGATGACAACATGGAACAAGAACTCGAAGTATTTGATGAACGTCCTCCTTTTACGGAGCTTACGTTGCGTCTGAAGGAGAAGTTCGATGGTGATTTCTCGTTGAAAGGAAGATTTGACAGTGGCAAGATTAGGGCGAACTATGCGTTGATGCCCTTGCGCAACCAGGCTGACTGGGCAAAATACCAGACGATCGTTATGGCATCCAATTCGACCATGGCTGAGATCATGGTAGAGGATGGTTGGAGGAAGCAGGCAGAGGCGTCCAATGATGGCAACGAAGGTGAAGTACAGGAGGTAGGGGATGATGACGATGCAGCTCCGATGACTATGGACGTTGATGGTCACCCCACGCAGGAGACGGTGTATCCATCTGAAAATGTCCACGCTGACGTCGGTCAAATAAACAATGATTTTGATGTGGCCGACCTAGAGCGGCAGGAGCAGGAGGACCAGGAGGCACAATTGTTTCATGAAAACTATGATTCTGATGATGATTCAGATTATGACGAAGAAGAGGACAGTTATATTTCTGCTATGCCTGACCCGGTTCGTGGTATTCCACAACCGGTTCGTGCTATGCCACAACCGGTTCCTCAGAATATGCATCCTCCAGGGAGACTAGTCACTGATATACCAGAGGATCATACACATTTTGATGCGTGGCGGCGTTTGAGCGAAGCGAGGTATTATGTTGCGCCCGATCCTTTGACTGAGACAGAGCTGCAGCAATTGAGGTCGGTTAACATGCAGTTTAGAGGCGTTCCAAGTTATAGGGATGTCAGTATGGTGGACCAGGCAGTTTGTGATACTGGATTGAATCTGTGCAAGCAAACACTGCATAACCATACAAATTGGATTCTTCAGAAGGGTATGATTTTCAACACTATGACTGAGCTGAAGCTTTTCCTTGAGAACTATGCTGTGCATCATCATCGACCGTACACGGTCAGCCATTCTGATATTAGTTTGAGGTACCACGTCAAGTGTTTGAGTCTTGGTTGTCCGTGGAGGCTGAATGCTCGCAAGAGAACTGATGACAAGTGGAGGATCAGTAAAGTAGTACAACCGCATACCTGTTTTACAAATAAGGGACAAGAAAAACATCCTCAATTGACGACAAGATACCTTGCACGACGCATTTTGGCATTTGTTGATGATGACGCCGACGTATCTGTTTCACAATTGCTTATCTCCATATTTGGATTCACAGGCTATAAGGTGACTTATGGAAAGGCGTGGCGTGCGAAGCAGATCGCCCTTGCAATTCGTTGGGGTGGTTGGGATGAAGCGTACAACAGGATTCCTCGGATTTTGTGTGCAATGGCATACTATAACCCTGGCCTTAAATGGTTTCCACACACCAATGGGCAGTATATAGACCGCAACACCGGCAAGGTTACACATGTGCTTCAACGTGTATTTTAGTCTTTTGCACAAACAGAGCATGCGTATCAGTACTGTCGTCCAGTCATACTTGTGGACGGTACTTTCTTGACCGAAGCGTACAAGGGTGTGTTGATGATGGCGGCGGCTGTTGATCCCGAGGACCAGATAGTTCCAATTGCTTTCGCCTTGGCTGAGGGGGAGAACGTTGAGTCTTGGTCTTGGTTCATGGCCCTGCTACGGATACAAGTGTTAGGGCCTTCTCGGACAATATGTTTGATTTCGGACCGTCATGTTGGGTTGCTTCGTGCCGCAGAGGAGGAGATAGAGGGTTGTCCTCCTCTAGTGCACAGATGGTGCATGCGTCACTTTGCCGCCAATTTCTGGCGTCGGCAGAGAAAAAAGGAGGTTTGTGCCAAGGTGAAAGAGCTATGTTGTGTTAAAACTGAGCACAAATTCAAAGAAACAATGGAAGAGTTGGACAAAATGTTAAACAGTGCTGCCAGGGCCTGGATCGAGAGACAGATGGAACACAAGGAGAAGTGGGCGCTTGCTTACGATGAGGGCGGTTTCCGGTGCGGCATAATGACCACCAACTCATCGAAGTCTTTCAACAAGGTATTCACCGGTGTTAGAGCCTTGCCCGTTTCTGGAATCGTTGAGTACTCGTTTCACAAGACCAACGAGTACTTCGTGAAAAGGTGGTCCATTGCTGAAGACAACCTACAAACGGATGGTGAATTTGGAAAGGCGGGAAAGGAGCACATTCAGGAAAATGAGATCTGGGCAACGCAGTTAACTTGTGAGGCTTATGGACCAACCAGACAAATCTATAATGTTCGAGCAAAGGGTGGAACTACCATGGGCGGGGAACGTTATGGTGGTCGCAACTATCGAATCGATCTTGAAAGAGTGGAATGCAGTTGTAACATGCCGCAGATAATGCATGCCCCTTGCTCTCACATGATTGCGTCCTGTAGAGCACGCGAATATAACTACAAGGCCCTACCATATATGTCCGACTACTATCGCCAGAGCAACACCGTCGCAATATGGCAGAGCAGCTTCGAGCCTTACCTTGATCCCACTCAATGGCCTCCATACTTGGGTAGAGACTTCATGCCTGATCCTGAGCTGCTCAAGTTAGGTAAGGGTAGGAGGAGGAAGAAGAGACTAAAGGGTGACATGGACAATATGGATAGGTATGGCGGGGGACTTCGACCAGACACCGAGCATGAACCTATGCTCTGTTTGCCACATGCCAGGGCATAATGCAGCCTTCCATCGTAGACAAACACAACAGGTGTACATATGTCTTCATTTGTTTTAATGCTTTATTATTTTTATCTTCACTTATATTAATTATTTGAATGCTTTTGCTATTATTGTACATATGTCTTTCATTTGTTTTAATGCTTTATTATTTTTGACGCTGTACTAACCTGTTACCATGTTTTGTTTAAACAGGATGGCGAACCCTCCGGCGTACCCTCTCCTTGAGCCGTTCTACGACGGCGACCACCGGGCGCACAGGCTCACCGACTACGCCCCTCTGGAGAGGTTGTCATTGCTGAGGCCGCGCACCCACCTATGGCACCGGTGGGACGAGCGCTACGCACCCTTCCTACGGCGCGCGGGCTTCTTGGTGCTAGCCCGCGTTGCCAACGACGTGGTGTTGCAGCTCGACCCCGCGCTCCTCACCGCGCTGGCGGACAGGTGGCGTCCCGAGACGCACACCTTCCACCTAGCCTGTGGGGAGATGCCCTAGAGGGACGTTACAGTGGCTGCACCGGAGCACCAGGTTGCACATTAAGCCACCGTACTACGAGGCCACCGCTGAGGACGAGTCGGACGACGACGAGGACCCGTACGATGCTACCACTAGGGCATCGACTCAGCCTGACAAAGCCCCTCTACAAAGCTACGTGGTAATAACTACAGCCCTTCAACTATTGTTTGTGTTTGTGTACTTGGTGCACTTACCCCCCGGTCTTGTGTCGGCAGGCGTCGTAGCTGTCTCGGTACTCCGACGAGGCAGCGTAGCTTATACACCACACCAGCTCTACTGGGGACCACGGCCCGGTACAGACTTTTCTGCAGGTATCATAACACATTCGAACCGCACTTGTAAATCTTAAGAACTCATAAACTGTTCTAATATATATTATTATTATTTTCTTATTTGCAGAAAATCAGGAAGGGCTGCAGGAAGCTTGCTCAGAAGCTTGGGTGCATGGACACAGCGTGGGCCCCACCGCACCTTCCTCAGCCTTCGAGCCCTTTGGTGTCCGACACTGTCCCAGCAGCAGCAGGGTCGTCTGACGCCCGAGGGGGAGGCACTTCTGCGGATCCACGCGGAAAGGGCCCCACTGCAGAGGAGCAGCCCGAGGAGGAAGGGGAGGAGGAGGACGAGGAGCAGTACGTCGAGCGCACGACACCACCCTACACGGCTAGTGCAGGCTACATGGCCCTCGGCCATAGCTCGGACTACGCTGGAGGGTCCTCCTCCAGAGGTGGCCTGGACGACACGGCGTGGCAGGTAGCTGGTGCTTACGACTACCCTAGTGGCTACTACACCGGCCCTGGCTGGCAGCATTGGCCAGAGCAGGGCGCAGCACAGGAGCTGGGGTACTCACAGCTAGGTGGAGCTCCACTACCTACTCAGGAGGACGTGCAGGTACATAAGTTGACCGCTATACATTTAAGTTCGTCAGATATATTTAAGTTGTTTGCTAACATTTATTTTGAATGTTGCAGGGACCTAGTCAGACGCAAGGGTCACCACGCCACCTTCCACGCGCCCGAGACCGCACGGACGTCACGTTCACGCCGAACATGGACCTGTCGCAGCCGAAGCGTCGGAGGCGGCCTCGTCAGCCGTACACACCTAGCTAGGCTTAGTGTTAGACTATATGGATAGGTGATGTATTTGTTAGATAACTTGTTTGAGAACCCTATTATGTACTTCGTGGGGCCTGAGCCACTTTGTTTTTTTATGACCGCTATTACGTTTTCATTTATTCAAATTGTGTCAATGTTTGGTTCCTTGTTATTGCTTTTGCGGAAAAAGACAGGAAAAACAGAAAAAACACATTCGATCAAACAGAGACAACACATTCGATCAAACAATATTGTTTGTGTTGCCGCGCCAACCCTGGGGGCGCGGCTGACGCTTTTGCCGCGCTAGGCGGGGTGGCGCGGCAAATGCATTTGCCGCGCCATGCCGCCTAGCGCGGCAAAAGCGTCAGCCGCGCCCCCAGGGTTGGCGCGGCAAAAGCTGGCATCTCATTGCCTTTTCAGCGTCGTGTCCTGTCGTCATAAGTGCTCTGCAGTTTTGATTCCGATAGGCTTTCCAGTGTATAGACTTTTCAGTATATAGGCTTTTCAGTACATAGCCTTTTCAGTACATAGGTTTTTCAGTGATTAGATTTTTCAGCGAATAGCCTTTTCAGTTGCAATAACTACACACTCACAATGCAGCTAAGATAATTCACAAGTTCAAAACCAGGGCTCCGCCTATATAAACCCTTCAGCGCCTTGCATATTCAACAACTTCAGCAGAGCTTGCGAGGTTCGTAGTAGAGATGTCTGGAGGTTCGTCCAAAGGCGGGAGAGGAAAGGGTGGGAGGAAGGGACCTCCCATTGTGTGGGAGGGCTCTCTCGGTCCTGATTCCTTCTTAGAGGCACTATATGAGTTTCCCGTTGAGAGCAAAAAGGATTTCAGCCGGGACCGTCCTCTTAGGGGATACAATAACCGCTTAGAGGACTGGCCAAAATGCCGCCATGGTGAGGACTGTTTGGTGCAGATGCTCCACGACGACTTGGAGGCAGGCCGACGTTTCTTCAAATGCCCGCGAGCATGGGTAACTTTATTTAATTGTTGTTGCTATGCCTCTCATGTTTGCTAATACTTAGTCATTTTGTGAATGTCAGTCTTCTATTTCCGAAGAAAACTGCGGCTTCACCAGATGGGTGGATCCTCCTCCAATATGGTCGCATCAGGAATACATCTATTATCTGCAGCGTCGTATCGACGATCTTGAAAGAGAAGTTAAAAGCATGCTCAAGGACTATGATGACGACGACAACGAAGCAGACGGTTCAGATGAAGCAATATGCCTTGATCCATATTGCAACTGCCCGCATCACAAGAACAAGGGGCCTCCACCACCGCCACCACCACCGCCACCACCACCATCACCCGCAATGGGAGGCTATTACGGAGAAGGGTCTACTCAGTTTGCTATGTGGGACGGCTTCTAGACTACTTAGACCACTATGTGTGTGTTGTGTTGTGCCTATCAATTACCTAAGGCATGTTAGGATTAGTCTAGGACCTTTTAACCAAGTTACGGTAAGAGGTCCTCACATGCCATGTACTAGTTTGTTGTTCGTGTACTTGTTTGCTCTATTCTATTTCTCGTACTTTATCCCAGAATAAATCGATAACACATGAACTACCGCAAACAATCCAACAACATATGAAAAAGTCAAACAAAGTGCAGTTCAAGACTACATAATCAAGGATCCGAAATAAACGGTACACCGAAGTACAAACCAACAGTACAATACACTAACAAGTCCACCAAATGACAAAAATGTTCATTACTCAGTAATGACTACTTAACCTACCACACTACTGAGTGCAACGAGGCCACTTTCCCTTCCTCACAGCATCCAGATCCTGCTCCATGGCAGCCTTGGCACGACGCACACGCTCAAGCCTCTTCTCCCTCTCCCCCCTACGCTTAGCTGCATCCCTCAGTCTTGCCTCTTCCTCATGCTGCTTTTGTGCCGCCTCTTCTTTGCGTCTTTTCTCCAAACGCTCCTTGTCCTCCGCAGCCCACTTTTTCATCCTCTCTACGTGCTCCTTGTCCTCCGGCTTCATCTCAGTGTCGATCCACTGCTCGAAGTCACGTAGTGGTGGAGGCTCCTGCAAAATACGACTAAGTCAATTAGGTAATAAAATATAAATGATTTGTCATTCATGTATAGAACAAGCCATCAGCTTCTCACCATCAGTCCAATACGGATCTGTTTAGGTGTAGGGTCAAAGGCATAATTCTCACACATCCAATACCTCTGACCGTATGTGTGCTCCTCATCAGATATTGCGACCTTACAATCATCGCCGCAGTAGCACATGGGCACCGGAACACCGCTAGGCAATGGCAAACGGGCATAGGCATTGCCCGTGAGAGGCTGCCTACAATCATCAACGCAATAACAAATGAACATAACATAAAATTACTTCATTAAAACAGACAAATAAATCAACAATGTACCGATCTTACCTTGCCTTACTAGCTTTGCCACGCTGCGGCATCCTAACAATAAAAAATATGTCAACGCTTGTCGGTGTTTCGTACCCGGGGGTATCACACCAACGAGTAATATGATCGCGTGCTTCTCTTCCTGGATGGTGATGCAAGGGGACACAAGGATTTATCCTGGTTCGGGCAAAGAAGGCCCTACGTCCAGCGGGGGAGATGTTCTTGTATTACTTGCACCTAAGTGCTTGTACAGGGGAGAATACAAGCTCAGTGAGCGTGGACCGGGGTCCGGACTCGTGTTTGTGCGTGGACTCGTGTGTTGCCTTTGTCCCCTTGAATGGGGGCCCTAGCGTCCCCTTTTATAGAGCAAGGGGAGGCCAGGGCTACATGAAAGTATTACAGGTGTCGGGGCGTATAGTGCCCCATACGGAGAAGGGTAGGACTCTGTCTTGTCGGGGCCACTGGAGCTGATGTGATCATCGCTGTTGAGGCGTCCTTGGATCGTGGCTTCCATCCTGGGCGCGGACGTGGGGGCGCGACAAGGCGGGAGCCGTACAACACCCATCCCGGAATGTACAGTACGCGGCGGGGTCCCTCCGGGTCTTGGGGTACCTGTCCTCCAATAGCACAAAAGCAGTTAGGGCTCGAAGGGCGCGTAGCCGGCTTCGAGGTGGTGCCACGGGGGCTCGAGGGGCGCGGAGCCGGCCTCGAGGTGTTACAGTGCAGGGCTCGAGGGGCGCGTAGCCGACCTCGAGGGGTTTCAGTGCCTGGCTCGAGGGGCGCGTAGCCGGCCTCGAGGGGTTACAGTGCCTGGCATGGCCGAACAGTGCCGCACTGGTGCCCTTTTGCCCATGCTTGTGGTGAAAACGAGACTTGACCTTTACACCGAATTACTGTGGTATACGCCGTGCTCTAGTGGACATGACCGGAGTAGGTGAAGGCATTAAATGCGTGGTATGGGCCGG
This sequence comes from Coix lacryma-jobi var. lacryma-jobi, assembly GCA_009763385.1. Classification (NCBI taxonomy): domain Eukaryota; kingdom Viridiplantae; phylum Streptophyta; class Magnoliopsida; order Poales; family Poaceae; genus Coix; species Coix lacryma-jobi. The sequence goes on from CM019826.1 coordinate 142,969,741, forward strand.
TACGGCTGTCGGTGCAGCTCGAGGTCCGTGTGTTAAGGCTCGAGGTGTGGGGGCGCGCTTGCCCGAGGTCTGGAGGGCTCGAGCGAGATGGAGAGCGGTCGTGCTCGCCCGAGGCCTCGCTGGGAGGGCTCGGGTGAGACGGAGACAGAGCGTTCGCCCAAGGCCTGGCTGGGAGGGCTCGGGCGAGACGGAGATAGAGCTTTTCGCCCGAGGCCTTGCTGGGAGGGCTCGGGCGAGACGGAGATAGAGCTTTTCGCCCGAGGCCTTGCTGGGAGGGCTCGGGCGAGACGGAGATGGAGCGTTCGCCCGAGGCCTGGCTGAGAGGGCTCTGGCGAGACAGAGATGGAGCGTTCGCCCGAGGCCTGGCTGAGAGGGCTCGGGCGAGACGGAGATGGAGCGTTCGGGTGTTTTGCGTTGATTGGGGGTACCCCTTTTTTGTACCACCGACAGTAGCCCCCGAGCCCTTGTTTGAGTGCTTGCATTCGAGCAGGGGCTCCAGATTGGGATCTCGATGGATAGCTAACTGGTCTCGAGGGTTTTGTCGATTTGATTCCGTGGGTGTCGTGCGAGCGACACCCGCGGGTGTAGCCCCCGAGGCCATGGGGGAGTGGTTAGAACTCCCTCATGGGCTTCCTAAAGATTTCTCCGTCGGTTGGGAGCCTTCTGCCCAGTGGGCGCGCCTTTTTAGGCGGATATCGTCAGGGAGCTTTCCTTTGTCGTGGGAGACCCCGTCCGAGGCTTGGCTCGGAGAGCTTGAGCGAGACGGAGAACGAGCGATCGTTCGAGGTCCGGCCTCGAGGGCTCAGGCGAGATGGGGGTCGAGCCTTCGTCCGAGGCCTGAAAATCTCATGCTCACATAAAGAAAAGAGATTAGTCGCAACTGTCCGAGTTTTTAGACCCTCTTTCGTCGAGGGGTGCCAGGCTGAACCGACTGGCCGGCTCCTCGAGCTGTCCGGCATGCCGATTGCCCTGGCTTGTCATCCCGCGAGTCCTTTCGATCGGATGCGAGGGGGGATGCCTGGCACTACCCCGAGTGGGCGAGTATCGAGGTTCCCGGTGAGCTGGTAACGGGGAATCCAAGTGAGAGCTCGTGCCCCGTTCGTTAGGGGTCGACTGTGGCCCGGAGGCGGTCTCATAAAGCATGGGCGCTCAGTCTGCAGGAGTGCCGGGTTCATTCGATAGGACCCGGTGGCTCGATGCCTCCCTCCGAGGGGATCTCACTGCACGTCGAGCCCCCCGCCTTGGATACACGTGAGGGGCCTCGAGGGCTCGGCCCTCGAGTAATGCCGCGAGTGGCGCCCCTTGGTGTCCCTGACTCGGGTGCTCGAAGCCGGCTGTCGAACCCTTTTCGAGGGCCAGCCTTCGCTGCTTCGAGACTTAGGGCCGGGGCCCGTTTTTACCTTTATGAAGAAGCCTCCGTCGTCTGGGAGTCCTTCTGCCCGTTGGGCGCGCCTTTTTAGGCGGAAATCGTCAGGGAGAGCGGCGGGCGCGAAGCCGGAGCGACGGTCGTGGCGGGCCCGGGTAGTGGAGCGAATGGAGAGGTAACGCGTGTATCCTGCACCCGGCTCGAGACGCGGTTAGGTGGGCGCATTGAATGCATTCTGTTACCTTTTTACGTCGTGGGAGATTGCGCCCGTCTGGGTTTCCCCCTATAAATATCGAAAGAGGGGAAAAAGAGCCCTTTACTTTGCCTTTGCCTTCGCCGCCGCCGTAGCCTTTACGCGCCCTCTCCTTCGAGCTAGCTGACTGGAGATTTCCGGCCCGCGCCAACTGCTCGGATCCGCGCCGCGCCACCGTCATGGCCGCCCAAACACAGATGCTGCCGGCCGAGGACTGGAGCCCGTCGAAGGTGACGCAGAACGAGATGGACTCGCTGGTGGCCCAGGGGCTTCTGCGCCCCAACCCGGAGGAGGGATCCGCATGGTGGGTTATCCCGTCGGCGGAGCACCGGGAGCCGCACCCGCCGGAGGGGTACGTGGTGAGCTTTACGCGCTACCACCGTATGGGGCTCGGCGTCCCGCCGAGCCGCTTCTTGCGAGGGTTGGCCCACCATTTCGAGGTGGAGCTGCAACACTTCTCCCCCAACTCCATCTCGCACGCCGCCATATTCGCCGCGGTGTGTGAGGGGTACCTGAAGATGGAGCCGCACTGGGAGATGTTCGTTCATCTCTTCCGGGGCGAGCTCTTCATCAAGTCCCTGAAGCCCAGCGGGAGGCGGCCCGTGCGCATGGGCTCCCTTGCCATCACCGCGAGGGCGGGGACCTCGTCGGCCAATGTCCCCCGCGAGTACCTGCGATATAAGCTATCCACCAACCAGGCCGGGTGGGACGATCATTGGTTCTATCTGCGGAACGAAGGTGGCCTCCTTCCGCAGTACACCGGCAGGGTCCTTACTCGACGCCCGGAGAAGTGGACCTGGGGCGTCGCGGCGGACAGGCAACGCCACCTGGTCCCGTTGATGGAGATGATGAAGACGCTGGTGGATGAGAAGAAGCTGACCGTGCAAGCGGTCATTTGGGCGTTCCACCAGCGAAGAGTTCTTCCGCTGGCGGACCGCCCCCTTCTTATGCACGAGATGGGCCCGCAGGCTCAGCTCGAGGCGCTCAACCGTTCGAGGATGGCTGAAGAGAGGCTGTCCCGGAACGAGGGCGTCTCCCGGGTGTCGATTACGATCCAGGGGTCGTTCGTCCCTGAACTCTCCCACCTGGTTGCGATGGCACCCGACGAGGGGTGTCTCGACCTGGTAAGCCTCCCTCGAGTCGAGCTATCTCGAGCCTCCTCCCCCTTCTTCCTCCTTCGATCCGTTTGCATCCGTCTTGTGGTTTGTCTTCTCACGCTTCTCTTTTCTTCAGGGGGCATTTACTTGTCGCGCGTCGAAGCCCCCGGTGAGGGAAGACGCCGCGGATGCTCAGGTGAGGCGCCTCTCTGCTCAAAAGGACAAGGAGAGCAAGGATGCCAAAAAGAAGAAAGAGAAAGATAAAAACTTGCGTCGCTTAACTCGGGAGCAGAGACTGGCGAGGGCCCGTCGCAACCGTCAGCCTGGGGACGGGTCCCCCGAGCTGAGCTCCTCGAGCTCGGAGGAGGAGAGTAGTGACGAGGAGGGGGACGACGACGAGGGGATGGATGCGCGCTTGATGCGCGCGGGGCTCGTCGATGACAGGGCTGACCGCTCCTCTGTGCAGGAGGGTACACTGGAGGTCCCACCGACAAAAGGGGCACGCGGGACGCAGCCGCGGAAGGCGGCGCCGATCCCTGCCTCGTCGGGGGCCCGAGGTCCGTCGAGCTCCGCGCCGGACGTGCCCCCAGTCGCAAGGAAGCCCCGGACCCGGAGCGCCTCCGCCACTGCGCCAGCGGAGGCCGCCCCCGCGTCAGCCCAGACGGGGGGTCTCGAGAGGGGGCGGGCCTCGAGAGGCGGCCGACAGGTCGAGAAGGGTTCTGGGCCCGACCCCCGCGAGCCGTCAAGGGCGCCGTCGAGCCCACGGAGGAGTGGGCGCCAAGAAGAGGCGTCGAGCCCGCGCCATCATGAGCGTCGGGGAGGGAGCCCCCGAGCATCTCGTGACCAGGGGCGCGAGCGTCCCCGGAGTCCATCGCCGCACCGCCGCCGGAACGCGGAGGCGGACGCGGGAAGGCGCGACCACCAGCGCGGGCGCCGGAGCAGGTCCCGGAGCCCGCGCCGGAGCGAGCGCCACGACATCAGCACGAGGGTGGTGCGGTCGCCCTCCCGCGATGTGGGGCGGGAGGAGAGCTCTCCCTCGAGGTCGAGCCATGGGAGGCGTCGGGAGCCCTCCCCCCATCCCAGCCCTGCGGAGACGGCCCAGGCGCAGGGCTCGAGCCGTGGGGTGGGCTCGAAGCCCCCGAGTGGGTCCGGCGACTCCGGGAAGAAGCCCAGCCGCCGCTTCGGTTGAGTAGTTTCCTTGGGTCTCGTCGGTAGTGAGGCTTCACCTCTTTTGCTTTTAATGACGCGTGCCACCTCTATTTTCTCAGGGGGAAACGCTCCTACCAGGAGGTGGACCTCGCTTCGTCCAAGCGGGCCAAGGCCTCGAGCCCCGTCGAGGCACAGGCACCTCGAGGTATGGCACCTTCCTTCGCTAGAGAGGCCGCTTGGCTGGAGAAGGCCCGAGCTGCCATGGCTCGAGGGGGCCGGATGATCGTCGCAAATTTTGGTGAGGCCGTCGCCATCGACCATAGGGGTCGAGGTACTTTTCCTGGTTCTGACATCTCTGTCATCTTGTTTTGCAGGGGCCTCAGCTCATGGCGTCGAGCCTGCCACCGCCGTATCCGTCGATGCGCTGCCTCCTCCCCCTCCTCCTCCCGCGATGGTGCCAACTGGGAACGCCATCCTTTCCCTCACCACGACGGTTGTTCCGGGGGAAGCGCCTGGGGCGAGCACGGCCCCGCCGGCGTCTGGGGCTGAGGAGACTGCGCCCCTTGTGGCACCAACCGGTACGGGCCGGGCTGCGGAGGAGGGAAGGGGGGGGGAGGCGTCGGCGGAGAAGGAGCCGACGGTGGAGGACCTTCTGAACGAGCTGGAGCAGGGGCCGCTCCTCGCCGCGGGCTCGATGACGGCGGAGGCGCCCGTCGTGCCGGCCAGCGCCGACAAGGCGCCGGAGGGCCCGGCCAGGGAAGAGGGCCCAGGGTTGAGCCTTCCCTCGACCATCCGCAACAGGAGGCGCCGTCGGAGGGACGGAGGGAGTCGGGGCCCGTGCCATCGAGCGGCGGGTCGCTGTCGGGGCAACTCGAGGCGGAAGAGGATGTGCCCGACATCGAGCTCGACCGACCGATATGGCCGTTTCCTGTCCCACTGAGCCCGCCCCTCGCCGTGGTTCCCATCGAGCAGCCGGCCCAGTGGGGGGCCCCGCGTGAGGTGCGGTCCATCTTCCGGGAGGTGGCCGCGCTTATGGCGGAGGCGGAGCGGTCCTGCTCTGTGGAGGCGTACCGGTCCGCTCAGGTGTCAGCCGCCCTCGAGCGGGCCGAGGCGGAGCTTCAAGATCTCCGCGCGGAGCTGAGTCGGAACGCCCAGATGGCGAGCCGGCTTAACGAGGCGGAGGCGGAGGTCCGGGTGGCTCGAGGCGAGGTCGCCCGATCCAGGGAGGAGGCCGCCGCCGTTCTCGAAGCGTCGAGGAAGGAGGCCGCGGACGCCCGAAGCGAGGCCACCTCTGCCCGGGCTGAAGCCGAGGCGGCGAAGCAGGAGGCTGCTGACGCCCGTGGCGAGGCCGCCGCCGCCCCGAACCGCAGCGGAGGCGGCGAGAAAAGAGGCCGAAGACGCCGTGAGTGGCGCCGCCACCGCCCGAGCTGCCGAGGGGGCGGCGCGGCAGGAGGTGATCCGCAAGGATCTGGCCCTGGTGGAGGCGGGCCGGCTGATCGAGGACCTTAGGTCCGAGAAGCTCCTCACGCTGGCCGAGAAGCGCAGGCTGGAGCAGCGTGCTGAGGGCCTGACCAGCGACCTCGCCGCACTGGGGCAACACTGCGACGGTGAGGCTTACACCTTGTTTTTGTTTGGGTCTCGAAATTTTTCGTTATGCCGTCGTCTCACTCTTCCTTGTTTATTGCGCAGGGGTCGAGAAGACGGTCGAGGAGCTCCGTGAGACAAACCAGGCTCTCTTGGACCAGCTCCAAGACGAGACGATGGTGGCGGAGCAGGCTCGCTCTTCTCTCGATCGGCTCGGCCCCATGTGGGGTGCTCCTCCTATTGCCGCGGCAGAAGGTGCAATGGCTCGGGGCGATGCCTTGGTCGACGCCTTGTGCTTCTTCGACGGAGCCGCACGGGACCGTGTCCGGCAAGCTCTCCATCACGGCGTCAAGCAGACACTCGCGGTCGTTCGCTCTGGTTTCCGCTTCCCGGTCCACGTTGTCGCGAATGGCTTCATCGAGATCGAGGGGAAGGATGAGGAGTGGAACAACCGCCGTGTCGACAAAATTTTGGAGAAGATGGAGAGGCCGGGGACGTCGCTCGCGAAGATCTTCGAGGAGGACGTGCTGCCTCCCGACGCCAACAGCGGTGTCGGGAGCCCTCCTCCTTCGAGCTCGGGCGTCGAGGTCGAGCCTGCCATCGTGGACCTCGGGGAGGAGTACCGCACCGACGAGGACTGAGGCCTGCGTGCCAAATTTGGGCGTCGAGGCCCTTGTAAGAATTCTATGGCATAAATGAGGGTACGTCGAGACCCGAATGTATATGTGATTTGTTTATGAAAAGAGTTGTTTTCTTTTCAAATGCGTTTGACCGCTTCTCTTTGTCGCAAGCTCGAGTTTCTGCTAACTTAGTCTGTGTTCCTTTGATACGTCGCGAGCACCTCGAGGGGAGGCGTAGGTAGGGCACCGTAGCCCGGGGGCGTAGGCGGCCGTTTACGTCGACGCCCCCCGACCCTGGAGGCTCGAGGTACTTTAAGATTTAGACGTCGCTAGTTCACTCGAGGCGCGAGTCGAGACGAGGGTCAAATTTTTGAAAAGAAAACACGCGTTTTTTCCGGAGTCTGGGGGGCGTTTACCCCCTTGTCAGCCCCCGAGGGAGGCTCGACCCTGAGCTAGGCAGGGTCGAGGCTACCTTAAGATGCGAAGCAACACAAACGATAACGCACGAGTTTGTTCATTCATTTTGACATGTTTGTACAAAGCAGTAAAATGAACAAGGCCTCGAGGCCCTTAAGGGTAGAAGCGACGTAGCTGAGATATGTTCCACGCGTTCGCCAGGATCCTGCCTTGGTCGTCGTAGAGCTTGTACGTGCCTGGCTTGAGCACTTCGGCCACGGTGTATGGGCCTTCCCACGGAGGGGTAAGCTTATGGCGCCCTCGATTGTCTTGCAGTCGTCGAAGCACGAGGTCCCCCACCGTCAGGTCCCTTTTGCGCACATGCTTGTCGTGGTAGCATCGAAGTGTTTGCTGGTAGCGTGCAGAGTTGATGAGCGCCACGTCTCGGGCCTCCTCGAGTTGGTCCTTGGCGTTGGCGAGCCTTTCGTCATTGGTTTGCTCGTTGTAGGCTCGAAGTCGAGGTGAACCGTACTCGAGGTCCGTAGGCAAGACGGCCTCGGCGCCGTAGGTTAGGAAAAACGGAGTGAACCCGGTGGCTCGACTCGGCGTAGTCCTAAGGCCCCACAGCACCGAAGGGAGTTCCGTAGCCCACCCCTTTCCGAAATCTTTGAGGGTCTTGAAGAGCCTTGGCTTTAGCCCATGGAGTATCATGCCGTTGGCACGCTCGACCTGCCCATTGCATTGGGGGTATGCGACCGAGGCCCAGGTTACGCGAATGTTGTTGTCATCGCAGAAGTTGGTGAACTTTTTGCCCGTGAATTGGGTGCCGTTGTCGGTGATGATGACATTAGGCACCCCAAACCGGTACATGATGTTGGCGATGAACTCGACAGCCCTCTCGGAGGTGGGGTCTCCTATCGGTTTAGCCTCGATCCACTTGGTGAACTTGTCGACGGCCACGAGCATGTGTGTGTACCCTCCACTTGTCCTTCTGAGGGGACCCACGAGGTCGAGCCCCCAAACGGCAAATGGCCAAGTGATTGGGATCATCTGCAGGGCGTGTGCGGGCTGGTGCGTTTGCTTGGCGTAGAATTGACACCCATGACATGCTTGGACCAAACGCTTGGCATCCCCAATGGCGGTCGGCCAATAGAAGCCTTGTCGGAAGGCGTTGCCAACCAGGGCCCTTGGCGCTGCGTGGTGGCCGCAAGCCCCCGAGTGCATATCGTTGAGGAGCTTGCGCCCTTCCTCGAGTGGGATGCAGCGTTGAAGGATTCCAGTCGGACTTCGTCGGTATAGCTCCCGTTCGTCGCCGTAGACGACGTAGGTCTTGGCCCTTCGAGCGATGCGTCGGGCCTCCGTCTTGTCTTCTGGTAGCTCGCCTTGCGTCAGGTAGTCGAGGTAGGGCGTCCGCCAGTCGAGGGGCCGTGATGACGAAGAGGCGTGTGCGTCGACCTGCATCACCTCTGCGGACGTCGAGGGGTCCTTCTCGAGGCGTGGCGTTGATGGTCGAGCCCCCGTGTCTTGCTCGAGGGGCGGCGTCGAGGGGCCGGCCCCCGGGTCGATTTCGACGGATGGCTCGAAGACGTCCCTCGAGAAGACGTCTGGCGGTACCGTGCCGCGCGTGGATGCCAACTTTGCCAGCTCGTCTGCGGCCTCGTTGTACTTCCGGGTTATGTGGTTGAGCTCGAGGCCGTAAAACTTGCCTTCTAGCTTGCGCACCTCCCCGCAGTATGCCTCCATCTTGGGGTCGATGCAGCTTGAATCCTTCATAACCTGGTTGACGACGAGCTGCGAGTCTCCTCGGGCGTCGAGGCGTCGGACCCCGAGCTCGAGGGCGATGCGCAGCCCATTGACGAGGGCCTCGTACTCGGCGACGTTGTTGGAGGCGGGGAAGTGCAAGCGTAGCAGGTAGCGCATGTGTACTCCGAGGGGCGAGATGAAGAGCAGGCCTGCTCCTGCCCCCGTCTTCGTGAGGGATCCATCAAAGTACATGGTCCAGAGCTCGGCTTGAATCTGCGCCGGCGGGAGCTGAGTGTCGGTCCATTCAGCAACGAAGTCCGCCAACGCCTGCGACTTGATGGCCTTTCGCGGGGCATAGGTGATGGTCTCCCCCATTAGTTCGGGGGACCACTTGGCGATGCGCCCCGTGGCCTCCCGATTGTTGACGATCTCTCCGAGGGGGAAGGACGACACCACCGTCACGGGATGAGCGAGGAAGTAGTGTTGGAGCTTGCGCCTTGTGACGATGATGCCGTAGAGCAGCTTTTGGATGTGCGGGTACCGGACCTTGGCCTCGGAGAGTACCTCACTGGTGAAGTATACCGGTCGCTGGACCGGCAATGTATGACCCTCCTCGTGCCTCTCGACGGCTATGACCGCGCTAACCACCTGGGTGGTTGCGGCCACGTAGAGGAGGAGGGGCTCGGGGGAACCGTCACCTTCGGCTGGTCGCGGGGGTACGAGAATTGGTGCAGAAGTCAGTAGCCCCTTCAACTCGGTTAAGGCCTCCTCCGCTTCGGCGGTCCACGCAAAGTGTTCTGTCTTTTTTAGCATGCGGTAGAGGGGTAGCGCTTTTTCCCCTAGCCTCGAGATGAATCTGCTGAGAGCGGCTAGGCAGCCTGTTACTTTCTGCACACCTTTGAGGTCACGAATCGGACCCATCCTCGTGACTGCTGAGATTTTTTCAGGGTTTGCCTCGATCCCCCGTTGCGAGACAATGTAGCCGAGTAGCATGCCTCGAGGCACACCAAAGGCACACTTCTCGGGATTGAGCTTCACATTCTTGGCCCGGAGGCACTCGAACGTGGTCTCGAGGTCGCTGATGAGATTCCCTACTTTTTTGGTTTTAACCACGATGTCATCGACGTAGGCCTCGACGGTCTTGCCTATGTGCTCGCCAAAGATGTGCTGCATACATCGTTGGTATGTTGCCCCGGCGTTTCGAAGGCCAAAGGGCATCGTAACATAGCAATACATTCCAAACGGTGTGATAAAAGAGGTCGCGAGCTCATCGGATTTCTCATCCTAATTTGGTGGTAGCCGGAATACGCATCAAGGAACGAAAGCACTTCGCACCCAGCAGTGGAATCAACGATCTGGTCAATTCTAGGTAAAGGAAATGGAACTTTTGGACATGCTTTATTAAGACCAGTGTAATCTACACACATCCGCATTTTTCCATTCTTTTTCCTAACTAGTACAGGGTTAGCTAGCCACTCTGGGTAAAATACCTCCTTGATGAATCCGGCCGCCAAAAGCTTGTGCACCTCCTCGCCGATGATTCTGCGCCTTTCCTCGTCGAAGCGGCGCAGGCGTTGCTTCACTGGTCTTGGACCCGGCCTGGATCTCCAAGGCGTGCTCGGCGACTTCCCTCGGTATGCCCGGCATGTCCGAGGGGTTCCACGCAAACATGTCGATGTTCGCGCGGAGAAAGTCGACGAGCACTGCTTCCTATTTGGGCTCGAGGCTGGTACTGATGGTCAGCGTCCTTGCCATTGGCCGAGGTCGGGTCCACGGGTATTTGCTTGGTGTGCTCGGCCGGCTCGAAGGTGCCGGCGTGACGCTTTGCCTCTGGGGCCCCCTCGGTGGCCAGAGCTGCCAAGGCCTCGAGCGAGTCGAGGTGGACGTTGGCCTCCCCCCCCCCCCCGTTCGACGCATTCCACGTCGCAGTGGTATGCGTGCTCGTAGGAGGTGTCAACGGTGATGACCCCTTTTGGCCCTGGCATATTGAGCTTCAAGTACGTGTAGCTAGGAATTGCCATGAACTTGGCGTAGCCTGGCCGGCCGATGATGGGGGGTAGTCATTGAAGCCGACCACCCTCGAAGTGAGCTTTTCCTGCCGGAAGTTTGGCCGTCGTGTTGCACGAAGGCAACCGCAACTCGATGGCGCCCGAGGGGGGTGGGCCTTCTTTCCTGCACTACTACGTGGAACCTACCCCGAGCTTGGGTCAGAGCTGACTGTCCCTCGAACATCCCCAGGATGTCGAGGGTCTCGAGGTATCTGATGTTGAGGCCGAGCCCCATCACAAACACCTTGGAGAACGAACGTCGACTATGACGGGGCGACGACGAGGGGGTCAGCCCCCCCGGGTTTATTGACACCGGTCCGGAGGTCGGTCACGGTCGAACGTGACTTGGCGCATTCGGACCAGTCAAGATAACCGGGGGGCGGTCGTGGTCAGAGGGAAAAGATTTCCCGTCGCTCCTTTCTTTCTCGAGCTGAGAGCCAACGGTCGGCCCCCCAGTAAGATCATGTAGACAGTCGCGCACGGGGGGAAGTCGCCATCTGGTTTCTGCCGCCGCGTTCCGCTCGTTATCCTTTCCCGTAGGCGTGTCCCTTTCTCTTATCGCCAAGCTTGGAGTAGTAGCCCTTCAACAGTCGCAGTCTTTCAACCTTGTGGTTTTACGGGGCCCTGTTGGTAGTACAGGAGCCTCGCTCATTCTGGGTCGCAACAGCCCCATCGGGGGGGCCTCTCGGGGCTTCTTAGGCTCGAGGGGCCCGGCCCTCGAGCACCTCTTTTTGTCGTCGTCGTCATCGGCTCCACGCTTCGCTTCTGGCCCTTGCTTTTTTTTCTTCCTTTTGTTGCCGTCATTGTTGGGGGGGTTCGTTCTTGGCGTCGTTACCCTTTCTGGAGCCCTCCGGCGCGATCACATCCTTGCCTTGTCCTGTGAACGGCCCAAAACGGCCCCCCCTGCTTCGTCGGCCCGAAGCAAAGCTGGTGACGCGATCCATCAGGGTCCTCATCCGTCCCGGGACGGTAGCGTCTAGCTCTCGTGAACCAGCGTTGGCATGTTGTGTCCTGCCTCTGCGAGGAACGCTGAGATGAACGTCCCCCTCGTCAGCACGTGGGGGGGGAGCTCGAAGGCAGAACTGCTTCAGACGCGTCGAGCGAAAGTCTCGGAGGGGCTCGTCCGCCGCCTTCCTGCAACGTCCGTAGTTCCCATGTGTTTGCCCCTGTCGCACGCAGGTCCCTTTACAGTTCCCGTCGAAGACCCTGACTATGTCGGCCCAGTCATGGATCCCTATCGGCGGGAGCCCCCGACCCCCGACGGTCGGGTGTCCGAGAGGTAAGCGGGAGTTGACTTATATCACGCGGTCGTCGTCTTCGCTCGCGATTAGTTGGCAGGCCCAAGGCGGAAGTCCGAGAGCCAGAGGCTTGGGCTCGCCCCTCCCGTCATACTTCACGATGTTGGGTCGGCGTTCGGAAGCGATGGGGAGTGTCGACTTGGCGATGGCCCGGCTTAAGACTCGGGGGCCCGGGGGCTCGAGGATCTGCGGTCCCTCGTCGCTGTCCGCGTAAGCGCCCCCCCTCGATGGGCGCTTATATCCAGCCACGCTCTTGGGCCCCCTTTGTCTTTTGCGCCGTCGTATGTCGTTGCGGGGGTCGTTGGGGGTCTCTATGCGGGGCCCGTTTTTCGACGTCCGTTCCGCCGGATCTGGCCTCGCTCGAGAGGCCGTACCGGCTGGTGGCCGAATTCCTCGCTAGCTTCCTGTTTGGCATGTCCGCCTTTTTCCCCGTTCCTGCCACCCTCTTTGCTTGACGCCGAGCTTTCGGCTGCTTTCCCCTTCTTTCTGTTCTCTCTGGAGTTTTTCATTTCTCCGAGCATGCGCCTGGCATCGGGGTTGGAGACGGCGGGCAGGTCACGGAGCATCATAGCCGCCGCCACCACCACGTTCTGGCCGGCTCGCGGGAAACATGCTTCAGGGCGTGCTGGTGCCCCGTCCTCGAGGATCCGCCGGTGGACCTCTCGAGCCCGGCCTCGAGCTCCGGCTCCTCGGGTTGGGGCGGTTCCTGCATCAAGGTTTGCCGGAGCTGCAGCAGGTGTCGCCGTTCCTCCTCGGCTTTGGTGATTGCCTCTTGCACTTGTGCGAGTTGCGCCGCCCGGCCATCGTCGTGCTTAGGCGGCACAGCCGGTGGTAGAGGTTCGTCCCTTCCCTGAACGCGTGATCCGCCTGCCGCGGCCACGTCGCTAGGTCCCTCTAGGTCGAGTGCCGGCCTGCCGTCGTCGCCTTCGTCCTCGGTGTCGCATACGACTCCCTCGAGTTGGAAGCACTCCCTGGTGGGATCCCAGAGGTCGGGGTCGTGGTAGTCGTATTCGTCGGAGTCGGAGCTGTTGACGGCACGCTGCCTTGACCGATGCTGGGACCGCAGCTCGCGGTACCATTCTCCGACGGTGGCTCGCCGAGGTGGCTCGAAGGCTGCAAGAAGTCGCGGTCGACGCGCGCGGGGTGGACGATCTCCAGGCTGGCCATGGCCGCAGCAGCGCGCCCGGACGCTGCTCCCGGTCCGCCATCGTCTGGTCCTGATGGCGCTCGTCGAGGCGGTGGGCGTATACAGCCGCAGAGTTGTCGAGGCCGACCGGGACCGCTGGCGCCGAGCGCGGCGCGACCCGCGCGGGCTGAATGGCGTCGACGGCGCACGGCTCGGAGGCCTCTGGCCTGGTTCCTGGTCCGTACGCATGATGAATGCGAAGTCGCTAGGCGGGCGCGGGTGCGCCCTGGAGGTTTCTCCGGCCGCACGCCGGGCTGGTTTTCCCTTGGGGACCCTGCACCGGCTACGGGGGGCGTAGGTGTTGCCGCGGTACCGCCTGCGCCCGCGACGACGGTGACGACGGCGCGCTCGCGATGTGGCGACGTGTGGTGGTGCGGGCGACGCGTCACGCCCCCCCGCGCGGGTGGCGTGACACGCACTCCGCTCAGGCCCTCCGTGGAGAGCAGAGTCAGCTCGTTGCCGTTGCCTGTGGCCAGGAACTCGAGGCTCCCGAACCAGACGACGGCACCAGCCGAGAACGGAAGAGGGGATGAAGCCATCCAGAATCAACGAGAAATCGGCTCGGACACGCGAAGTCCCCTACCTGGCGCGCCAACTGTCGGTGTTTCGTACCCGGGGGTATCACACCAACGAGTAATATGATCGCGTGCTTCTCTTCCTGGATGGTGATGCAAGGGGACACAAGGATTTATCCTGGTTCGGGCAAAGAAGGCCCTACGTCCAGCGGGGGAGATGTTCTTGTATTACTTGCACCTAAGTGCTTGTACAGGGGAGAATACAAGCTCAGTGAGCGTGGACGGGGTCCGGACTCGTGTTGTGCGTGGACTCGTGTGTTGCCTTTGTCCCCTTGAATGAGGGCCCTAGCGTCCCCTTTTATAGAGCAAGGGGAGGCCAGGGTTACATGAAGTATTACAGGTGTCGGGGCGTATGGTGCCCCATACGGAGAAGGGTAGGAACTCTGTCTTGTCGGGGCCACTGGAGCCGATGTGATCGTCGCTGTTGAGGCGTCCTTGGATCGTGGCTTCCATCCTGGGCGCGGACGTGGGGGCGCGACAAGGCGGGAGCCGTACAGCACCCATCCCGGAATGTACAGTACGCGGCGGGTCCCTCCGGGTCTTGGGGTACCTGTCCTCCAATAGCACGAAAGTAGTTAGGGCTCGAAGGGCGCGGAGCCGGCTTCGAGGTGGTGCCACGGGGCTCGAGGGGCGCGGAGCCGGCCTCGAGGTGTTACAGTGCAGGGCTCGAGGGGCGCGTAGCCGGCCTCGAGGGGTTTCAGTGCCTGGCTCGAGGGGCGCGTAGCCGGCCTCGAGGGGTTACAGTGCCTGGCATGGCCGAACAGTGCGCACTGGTGCCCTTTTGCCCATGCTTGTGGTGAAAACGAGACTTGACCTTTACACCGAGTTACTGTGGTACACGCCGTGCACTAGTGGACATGACCGGAGTAGGTGAAGGCATTAAATGCGTGGTATGGGCTGGTACGGCTGTCTGTGCAGCTCGAGGTCCGTGTGTTAAGGCTCGAGGTGTGGGGGCGCGCTTGCCCGAGGTCTGGAGGGCTCGAGCGAGACGGAGAGCGGTCGTGCTCGCCCGAGGCCTCGCGGGAGGGCTCGGGCGAGACGGAGACAGAGCGTTCGCCCAAGGCCTGGCTGGGAGGGCTCGGGCGAGACGGAGATAGAGCTTTTCGCCCGAGGCCTTGCTGGGAGGGCTCGGGCGAGACGGAGATAGAGGTTGGCGAGACGGAGATGGAGCGTCGGGATCGGGGAAACGGGTGTTTTGCGTTGATTGGGGGTACCCCTTTTTGTACCACCGACAACGCTACACATACATTCAGGATAATTATAAATCTCATAATGACGTAACAAATATTACACAAAAAATGTACACAAATGAAAAAATATTAAGCAAAACAGATACAAAAAGTCTATACATGAACAAATCCATATTAATTAACAACTAACGTCACGACATTTTTCAAAATAAATATTGTCTACAACCTAACTTACAAAAATATGGTTCAATCCTACATTGCAAATATGGATAAAGAACAATAATATGGATCAAAATACCTCTTGTAGACAAGTTTGCTTAAGGGAGGGAGATGAAGAGAGGAGGAATGAAATGAAATGGAATGGATTGGATTGAATTGGTTTGGGAGGAGAAGAGAGGAATGAGGAGGAGCCTGCTGCTCGGCGCGGCGGCCAGATCTAGATCGGCTTTGCCGCGCCAGGCCGCCTGGCGTGGCAAATGCACTAGCCGCGCCAGCCCGCCTGGCGCGGCAACTGACGAGTGGGCCACGCAGGCCTGCGTGGCCGGCGGTGCCACGGTGGCGCTTTTGCTGCGCCGCCATGCATGGCGCGGCTAACGCTTTTGCCGCGCCATTGGGGACGGCGCGGCAAAAGGTTAGTTTTGCAAAAAAAAAAATAGACAGTTTATTTATGAAATTTTTTATTTAATTGGGTTATTAATAAAAAAAAATTCGCGGCCGGCCCCGTTGCTCGTTGGGGTGGGTGCATGGAATAAGCAGCATCCAATACACACCGTCTATCTACGACAGATCGATCGAGATGGATAAAAAAAACATCAAAATCACACGACTGTTGATTAGCAGTGTTACTTCCCTCCACTGCACGCCTCTCTTCTCTTGTCCGACGACGATCGACGAGAAGTAGTAATGCTAATCTGAATGGTCTCCTGTCGTTCGTTCCGGATCGGCGGGATTAGGACGCCGCGCGCGTCGGTGGCGTCTCCAGGAACCGGAACCAGAAGACAGCGACTAGTAGCGGTCATAATGCTACCTTATTAATGGAATCCTGCGTGTTCCAGCTGCAGTTTGCTGTCTCTGCATGTCATGATGATGATGGTGACGAAGAGCGCACAACAGATGAAAAGAATCTTTCGGCTGTTGAGCACATGCTCCTGTGCCAGAAACTCACATGCAAAACTGATCAGTGATCAGCGACACTCCAAATTACACTGCCGACTTTTGTTCTACACAAAAGCTGAAACAATGCCAATGGTGGGAGCAGGAGCAGCGCAACTGGCTTCCACACACAACTCTGATGAATCGACGATATATGAGAGAGTATGGAAATCCAAAACGCGCGCAAGGATTTGCCGGCCATGCATGACCTAGGCCATTGAGTGCCAACTTGCATTGCCGTCGCCAGTCATGCCGGCTAGACTACCGTCACCAATATATGCATGCATGCATGCCATACCTGCCGATCTACAACTCTTATAAAGTAAAACCCCACTAGCAATTTCTCTTGTCATGCAAAGTATCCATATCAACGTGCACTAGAATACCCCACTGTGTCTAGCACATCTAACTATTCTTCGTATAAAATGTTCACATCAACATCCACTAAAACATACTATCATTGTATCTTTATTCAAGCTATTCACATTAGCAAACAACACTATCTACTAACATATATTTAGTTGTCTATATGATAATGCTAAAATCATTCAGTAACATATATTATGATATTTATTCATTCATATATTAGTAAATATAAACAATATAATTTTACTAATGATTTCCACAACAACGCGCGGTCATTCTGGGAGTGAATATAGTCACATCACATCCTCATAGTCAGGCCAAAAATCCATGCATGCATGCCTGTGTATAGCATTATAGGTAGTGGTTCCAGCACACAGTCCACAGCCCACTGCCCCACGCCCGGCCTGCTCGATCATTTACCGTTGCCCAAGGATGCCAATCTTACCCGCGGGTTTCGTACCTGATGGGTACGGGTATGAGCATGAAAGTTTATCCGCGGGTACATGAGGTCGGGTACCCGCAAATATGCGGGTAGGGTGCGGGTATCAATTTTTACCCGCGGGTACCCGATGGATACCCGCAATTTGAGAATATATATAAATATTTGTCATTTATGTTATATAAATGTCATGTTGACTATCTCATTTAATATAAAATTTTATTATATATATAGCATGTTGAGTAGTAGAGATGATATTTTTTATAGATGGCTAAATAAAAGTGATTATATGAGCTATTAATTTATTAATGTAGTTCGTGTATTTTTTTTGTCATTTGTATGAGCATGAATGTTTGAATTATGAATAATCTATGATCTATCCTGGCTTGTGAGCTTCCATTTATTATCATATTGAATTATAAGTGAGATTGACATATTTATTCAAACTATTATATATCTTTATTCAAACTATTTACATTAGCAAACAACACTATTTACTAACATATATTTAGTTGTCTATGATAATGCTAAAATCATCTAGTAACATATATTATGATATTTATTCATTCATATATTAGTAAATATAAACAATATAATTTCACTAATGATTTCCACGACAACGCACGGTCATTCTTGGAGTGAATAGTCACATCACATCCTCATAGTCAGGCCAAAAAGCCATGCATGCCTGTGTATAGCATTATAGGTAGTATAGGTAGTGGCTCCAGCACACAGCCCACTGCCCCCACGCTGCTCATTTACCGTTGCGTGGGGCTGGCTATCTATCGATCGATTTGGGTTTGGGTGAGCACCGATCGAGCACCATCGATCGAACCACCGAAAACACCGACTATGCATGGGTAATCCCCGGTTTTTAACAACTTGGCTTCATTTATTGCTCTATGGGTCTGGTTTTTAAAAATCCAGCAAAAACCGACACAAGAAACTACGAAAAACTGTCCAGTTTAGATCTCATCTAGTTTTCAAAAGCCAGATTCTTAAAAAATAGCAAAAACTTTTTTCTGAATGTAACACGTATTTCATTAAGCAGAAAAAAGTTTGTTTTTTTACATCAGAAGTAGAAACGACTGCAAAATACGTGAAACCTGCTAATGCCCATTCATTAGCTAAGAAGGGTCTATTTGGTTTGACCCTGCTAAAGTTAGTTTAGTTCCCATTTAGTTACTCTAAAGTGATTGGAGAGGACTAAAAACATTTTTAGTCATAGTGTTTGGCTCCAAATCGAGTAAAAGGGACTAAATTTAACTGACTAAACTTTAGTAGGATCGAACCAAACCAACTAAAACCGGAGGGATCTAAAACATATGGTCATCGTCAATGAGAAGAAATGGAAAAATGATAAACATCCTGACATAGTGACATGGTGGGCTTTCTGGAGAGAGCATTGGACCGACGACAAGAAACAAGGCACTGACTCCCCTCTTAGGCCAATCTCAATGGTGAGTTTCATTGCGTTGTTTCTAAGACTGCCATGTCATATGAATTAAAATGAAATTTGAATGAAACTCTCTATTGAGGGTGAAAGTTTCATTCTAAAGTTTCATAGACATTAAATTTCATGACTCATAGAGAGTTGGTATTCGTGCCAAGAGAGTTTCATCATTTCATCTCTCTCTTCTTAAATACACTGTCATGTCATCAAACAAGCTTATGTGGCAGCATATTTAATGCAAATGAAACTCAAATGAAACTCCTATTGAGATTGGCCTTAGCGATCGCCACTTGGGAATTGTGCAAGGAAAGAAACGCTAGGGGTGTGATTGGCTGCCTGCGTACACTCCAGCCAGGCTCATAGGATGCAGGTTGCTAATGTTTGGTTGCCTGTACGATGTCCTGGACCTGGCTCTGCTCATGCAAAAAGTCACTCATCAGCCTGGCTCATGGGATACGCAGGAATTGGGCGTTTCTCCAGAGCCAGGCTCGCCAGGTACGAGCGATTACTCAGTTAATGATATTGTTAACGCATGATTAGTATATATTAATTCATATTAATATATTTTCAATAATATTAAGAAATAATAATGTAAATTAAGAGCAATGAAAAATAGTTGCACATAATAAATTATGTAATTATGTTTATTAACCTTAAACAATAATGGTTTATCTCATGCAATGTATTCTTGTGCAAGCAACCAAACACCATCTTAACTCAGCCGGGCTAGTCAGGTGCAAGCAACCAAACATAACATTGTTGACATTGTTGCATGCTCTAAGCCGCCTGTCTCCTAGATACGAGCCAGGCTAGACTGATACGTAAACCAATCACGCCCTAGGTGCTTCCACCAAACATCCAACACTGTCCCATGGGTCCTCGCTGTCATCAAACACGTCGTTGATCAGTGGATCGACACCAGTGCGTGCAGACTAGGGTGTCTGGTTTAAGTAATAGCCCTATGCGTTCTTTGCTAGGGAGGTGAGCTTCATTTGTAAAACCTTGTTCTCCCTTGCGGCGATGTAAAATTTATTCTCAACCTTAATACAAAGAAGCATAAACCTTTAACCTTTTGCGTATTCGAAAAAAATAAAGAAGTTGATTACTTCAGTGTTTGTTGAGACTGTTATTAGTTCCACCTTAAACCAGGGCACCTGCAATAGCTGACTCCTAAGGCCAATCTCAATGGAGATTTCATATGAGTTTCATTTGCATTAAATATGCTGTCACATAGTCATATTCGATGACATGACATTGTATTTAAGAAGAGAGAGAAGAAATGCGTTTCATCTAGATGAAACTCTTTTGGTACGAATACCAACTATCTATGAGTCATGAAATTTAATACCTATGAAACTCTATAATAAAACTCTCACTCTCAATGGAGAGTTCATTCAAGTTTCATTTTATTTCATATGACATGACAGTCTTGAAAACAACAAAGTGAAACTCACCATTGAGATTGGCCTAATAAGCTAGTCCTAAACGTTCTTTTATGTTTTAATATAATACAGAGAAAAACTGTAGCTCTGGATCAAGAGCTAGACTACTCGTATATACATTTATTTTAAGATTACGTGAGATTGTCATGTGATCTAATTATACTATATATGGGCTATAGCTAAAAGAGCTAGTATTATCAAAGAGGTTGACTTAAGGCTAATAACTGATTTATATAATGTCGCAGCGGTCGTCGTGAGGTGTGAAGTGATTCACACGGGACATATATTCATTCATTCCCCACGGATGCATGTGTGTACTCCTTGAAGAAAACAATCGTGCGTACTTTCTGAAAAAGAAATTTGTGCTGTGTGTATTTACTTTCTGAAAGAAATATAGAAAAAAAGAAAACAGAAGACAGCGCTTGGTAGATCGATGGAGACGGATCAGATATGAGCAAACGCACTAGTAGTCTCTTCCATTCCCACCTTGGTTTATTCTTTACTAAAAAGGGCAGTTTAATTTGCTTGCACATAGAGAGGAGCTACTACACCCACACCCACGCACGCATGCATATACAGACGCTTGGCCGTGACGACTCGATCCATCCATCCATCCATCCATCCATCGTGCCTGCTGCACCTAGCTGCGTGCTTCGTCGTCACCGCGACCACCATCCAATGCGTCACCGTCGCGCGCGGAGACAGCATCCGACCCGGCACGACACTGACCGCGCGATGGCTCCATGTTGGCATCGCCATCAATCACGCGCACGAGATGTGCGACGACGAGGACTCCCCGGCGACGCGGATGGCCGCCTGATGCGCCGCCGCCGCCGAAGACGGCACGCACTGCGCGGGCGCTGCCGTGACCGTGACCGTGCCGGGAGCGGTGGAAGCAGGCACGCCGCCACCGCTCTGCTGCTGCTGCTGCTTGCCGCCGCCCGCCGCCCGCTTGCACACCCCCATGACGGCGGGCGCGCGCTGCTGCTGCTGCAGGTGATGGTCGCCGGCGAGCGGGATGACGGGGAGGTTGTCGCAGTTGCAGATCTCGATCATGAAGCCGTCGGGGTCGTGGAAGAAGATCTGGTCCACGTTGATGCCGCCTTCCTCCACGCAGCGCTGCACGTACGGGATGCCCATCTCCTTCAGCCGACGCTCCACCGCCACCATGCTCTCGCACTGTGCATGCAAACACATCATATCCATCAAACATAGGATCAATCACCATGAATTTAACTAACATAGGATGTACGTACACTGTAATAATCAACACCCCTAATTTGTACCGTCCAGTAGTTAAGAGATTCTTATTACTCCGCCGGCCCTAGCTACCTACCTATAGGTGATTTGTGAGGATGTGTGATGCATATATGCTAGGTGCGTGCGTGCATATATGCATCCTTATCATTGTCCACCTCACCATCGGTGCATGCTGACTCAGACACAACACTACATTACACAAGCATCACGAGCGAGTGATCTTTTACCGACACGGACACGGAGATGATGATTACTCCGACTCCGAGTCCGAGCGACACATCACCAGCAGCTAACACTACAGTAGGCCGGTAGCTGAAAAATATCTCGTTGACAGCCACCCGGGCCCAACATGCGTGCTGGCTGCAGCGCCACCAGAAATCCACCGTACGGATGAAACAAAATAAACGTGATAAACACCACATGGCACCACATGGCCAGATAGAAAATGACGTGTCACTTGCTTCTCTGACCGATCCGTGCAGGTACATACTATATGTAATAATATAAACATACGGAGTACTCCCTCCGTATCACAAAAGTTTCGGTCAAACATTGAGAATATAAATCATGAATAACTTTTAAATTATTGAGTTTAGAAATGTAAAAATCATATAAATAAATTTATCTTGAAAAGTACTTTCATAAAAGTATATATATACCACTTTATAACAAATATTTTTAAAGAAATAAGTAGTCAAAGTTATGCTTTGGAGACCGTGTCGCTGTCCAAAACGAACTCTAAAACAGATATGGAGGGAGTACATGCTTACATACGACTCACTATTCTATTTTTTTACCGTACCGATCGCTCTATGCATAATCGTCACTCCGATCCTCACATGTATGCGTGGCTTATCGGCTTTGTGGTATACTGTTTTCTATTACATCAAAATAACATCAACCGATTTATTAGCCATATAAACTACCAGCCGAACAGGGCCGATACGGATGTCTAAGATTTAGGAAGCTGTAGCTAAGAACCATAGAGATGTTGTACCAAACAGGCATAAAACCGATGTCTCCGTGCATGTGGTTTGTGAAAGGGAGATGCATGAGCGAAAACCAAATCATGTATCAACAACGTTTCGTCCGGCCGATCATATTCATATCGACAGGACATTATCCATGGTGACCTAATTAACAGAATGGCTGATTACTGGCCGATACCTAGACTGGACGTGCGTGCATGTGACGAAGCTCTAGACACTTCTAAAAAGCTAGTCCAATCATCAAAGGACCAATAATCTCCAACAAAAGTGAAATTAAATAAAACAGAGATGGCTTCTCTGTTTGGCAGCTCTTCCTGCGCGGCTACAGAGCTGGCTTTAATTTCAGAGTAGTGTGCAAACAGCAACCGCTACTGCAGTTGCAGCGCGAGCGCAACCCATCGGTAGCTTGCAAGGTGTTCACTGTCAGCATGCATGATTTGCAGTGTAAAAGATATTTCCACTAGTTGTGTGTTGTAAATTAATTTGTCGCTACTAGCTACTACATGCATGCATGTTTGCTAAGACGAGAGAGAGAGAGGGGGAGAGAGAGAGACAGCATGCACACGTCACCGTCGATCGACTCGATCTATACAGCGCGCGTGTCGTTATAAACAAGCCAAACCTACGTACGTATGTAACCATGATTAACCACATACATGAGTTATTACTATCAACCCGTTTGGTACAGGTCAGCTTTAAGTGAAGTTGGAGCCCAGTGTAGACGGCAATATCGTGATCTTGGGATCTTAGCTAGCAAGGGGATGAGGAGGCGGGTACGTCATACGTGTAGCGCACTACTACATACTAGATCGATACTACTGTATAGTAAGCAGGAAACACCGATTTCAACTTCTCCTCATGCATGCATCTCCACCGGTACGGTGTCCAATCAGCCTAGCTGCAGATGTTTCGGGAAGACGTACACTTGACTACTTGTTGACCGCGATATATATATATATATATATATATATATATATATATATATATATATATATATATATATATATATATATATATATATATATATATATATATATAATCGTCAAGTTTGCAGAACACGGGCGGGCAATCAAATAAAGGTCAAAGAAGAAGAAACAACTCCTCCACTAGAAAATTACTAAAAAAAAACACACACACACACACAACTCAACAAAAAAAATGAAAAAAAAAGAAAACAACTCAACTCGACACAACCTGAAAAAAAATATTGGTATTAATTAGGAGGATTGATTTACCCGCGACGCTGTCCTGATACTGATAGCTAGCTAGCGTGCACGGGCCGCGCGCGCATCTCGATCGCCTCCGTCGTCCGTCCGTGGCAGATAAGATAGGGAAGGAAAATGGAATTTACGACACCGACGTATACGTAATTAGCTACTGGCTCTGGCTACGGTGAAAGCAACGCCTTGGGCCATGTGCTGATGTGCATGCGGCCAAACAGAAAAAAAAAATAAGGAGCGGCTGCGTGCAGCAGGTCAGGTCACTCACTAGTCACTACGTACCATGTTAGTAGTTGATTACAAACTTGTCAGCTTCAGAGAGCAGTAACTTAATTAAATATCTAGTTAACTGATGTTTGCGATTTGATCGATGATAATTATTGTTGAGAGAGAGAGAGAGGCAGACAGACGATGGAGATCGAGGTGCTGCAGTGACTACTAAGCTAGCACGTACATGCATACGTACTGTACTGACCTGGAAGGAGATATGGTTGTCCTTGGGGTTGATCTCGCGCTTCTCCGGCGGCAGGCTGCCGGGGTCCTCCGACTGCAGCAGGTGGATGCCGATCCCGTAGTTGAACAGCCTGATGATGTGTCAATCATCATAAGCAGAGAATATGAATGAATCGGCTGTACTCCGTACGTGTTAATTAAGATCCAAGGTCGTAGACTAAACACAACACACAGACAAATACCATGCTCCGTCGAAGTCGAAGGAGCCTGGGCGGCGAATGGGGGCGAAGCCGAGCACGCCGTTGTAGAAGCACAGCGACGCCTCCACCGACCGGCACACGATGCTGATGTGGTTCAGCGACGCCAGCGGCAGCACGCCCGCTGCCGCCATCGCCGTGCTGCTCTTCACCATCCGGCCTCTTCCCGACCCGATCCGATCGATGGCCTGGGGTTCTTCCAAGCTGAAGCTACCTACCTACCTCTGCTGACTGCTGCTACTCACAACTCGCTACCAGCTGATCGAGGGCAGAGCAAGTGCTCTGCTTTTTCAGCTCCTGCCTAGCCTCCTCCGCTACGCTTTTACTAGCTAGCTCTCACTTTGGAGTTGGGCGATGCCCGATGACGGACGACGACGGGCTGGGCTGTGCTTTTTCTGTACGCTGCAACAGACAGCTAGCAAAGCAACCTACGATACGCGAGTAAGTAGTGCGCGCCTGCCTGGCTTCCTATCTGCCGAGTGCCGAGTGCCGAGTGATGATGAGTGCGGAGGACGGAGGTGCTGGACGGATTTTTATAGATGCAGATGCAGATGTAGATGCAGCGCCGAGCGAGCCCCCCTCCCCCCACCCCCCGACACACACTCTCGCAGGACACGTGGGATCCACGTAATCCTCCTCATCGGGATCTTTCTTTTTCTTTCTCTTTTCTTTTTTTTGTTTTTTTTAAATTCTCTCAGGATCTTTTTCTCTCTCTGTTCTACCATACGAATAGACGAAGCTAGCCATCGCTACCGCTGCTACAGAACAGAGTCTTTGGCCGATTCTCAAAATCGTCTTTAGTCTCGGTGTTTTTGCCGCCCACGACTAATAAACCCTTTAGTCCCGGTCGGTAACACGGACCGGGACTAAAGGGTCTGCCTCAACGGCTACTGCGCAGAGCTGTCGGGGCAGGGACCCTTTAGTCCCGGTCCGTGTTACCAACCGGGACTAAAGGACACTCTTTAGTCTCGGTTGGTGCCACGGACCGGGACTAAAGATTTAGCCACGGTTTGTGACTTGCCCCGGGATAAATGATCACCTTTTAGCCCTAGTTTTTAATATAAACCAGGACTAAAGCTCCTCGGTTTATAACATGCCAACTTCTTTCTCCCCCGAGCCAGAGACATTCAAATTTTAGTGAGCTTCTTGCTTGTTCTTGCTGTTGCTATTGCTGGTTCTTCATTTGTTCTTCATTGTTCTTCGTCTCCGGCGTCAATTGGTGATCTTCTTCGACTCCGTCATCGTCTCTTTGCGTTTAGAGGTAACTATTTTCATCTCCTACCATGTCTTTTGAACATGAGAGGAATTTAATTAAAATATATAGTTTGCAAGAACAAGCATAGAGAGTTGAGTAGTTTAAATTGATTCATCACAATCAGTTGATAGTTTTCTAGTGCTATGTAGTATCCATTCTATATTTGATACTTATGCAAGACGAGTAATATTGAATTTTAGTTTCTTTTTAGTTTATTTTCTTTAGAAAAATGTAGAATTTATAATAGTTTGCAACAATAAATATAGAGAGTAGACAATGTGGAAATTGGTATTGTTATATCATATTTTTCGATTATCTAAACAAATAGATAAATTTAGAGACTTTTTTATTTATAATTGTTTAGAAAATTAGGAATTTGCATGTAATAGTTTACAAAATGAGCATGGATATAGTAGATGGCAACCGTGACCGGGTCCTCAGCCTCTCATCATCGGGATCTGAGGCGTTTGCGGCCGGATCTTCCTCTCATTGCTTGCGGCGAGTGTAAGCAGAAAATTGTGAAGGAGTACCGAGTGAAAAAAGAGGGAATCAACAAGGGTCGTATATTTTACAAGTGTCCGGACCATGAGGTGGGTTATTATTTACACGCATTTGATTAATATGGTTCATTCGTATCGGTTTTGCTCGATGATGTTGTTTAAATTTCTTATTCTTTGTTCTAATTGCAGTGGGAGGGCACCGGCGGATGTAAAGGTTGGTACTGGGAGGAAGAGTACGTTCAGCACATACGAAATTCTGTTGCACAAGAGGTTGCCGTTGAAGGTGATGAGACAGTGAGTCAGCGGCAGCAGCCCATCCATGCTGATGAAGCGAATGATCTGTCTATTTTAGTTGGGATCGGACGCGAACTAATTATGTTGCTTAAGTGCATTTTATTTTTAGTTTTTTTAGTGCTAGCTGCGATAGTCTTCGTTGTAGTCAAGCTTGCTTGAATTAATCAATCATGTGATGTCATGAGTGTTGTGCAATAACATGAGAAACTACTAAGTGCATGGTTGTAATATTTAATGCAGACGTTGTCACGCAATTGGATGTATAATGTCGATCGCCGCTCCAAAGAGTTCATTGCTGGCGTGCACTATTTCTTAGGTGTGGCTAAGGCAAACAAGCAGGATGATTTCACGTGCTGCCCATGCGCCGTCTGTAAGAATTTGAAGGAATATTCATGCCCAAGGACTCTTCATACATATTTGTTGAAGTCGGGTTTCGTAACAAACTATATTTGTTGGACGAAGCATGAAGAAAGGGGGTTGTAATGGATGATGGTGAAGAAGGTGAAGAAGAATTGGCCCACGCTGATATTATTGCTCAGTACGGTGCCTTTGATGATGATGCAGTGGGGGAGGAGATGGTGAAGAAGATGCGGCAGCGACAGAAGATGTGGCAGCTGATGTTGATGCTCTTGGTGATGCCATTCGTGATGCACAAAGAGAATGTGAAAGTGACAAGAAGAAGGTCAAGTTCGAGCGCATGCTAGAGGATCATAGGAAATTGCTATATCCCACTGCTGAAGATGGCCAAAAAAAGCTGGGTACTACATTGGAACTGCTGCAATGGAAGGCAAAGAATGGTACATCCGACAAGGCATTTGAGCAGTTATTGAAGATAATGAAAAAGATGCTTCTGAAAGCGAATGAATTGCCCACCACTACGTACGAAGCAAAACAGGTCGTCTGCCCTTTGGGATTAGAAATCCAGCAGATACACGCATGTTCTAATGACCGCATCATGTACCGTGGGGAGGAATACGAGAATTTGGATGCATGCCCGGTATGTGAAGCATCACGGTATAAGATAAGGCGAGATGATCCTGACGATGTAGAGGGTGAAGAACGTCCAAGAAGGAAGAAAATCCCTGCCAAGGTTATGTGGTATGCTCCTATAATACCACGCTTAAAACGTTTGTTCAGAAATAAGGACAATGCAAAGTTGTTGCGGTGGCATAAAGAAGACCGTAAGGTAGACAATATGCTGAGGTACCCAGCTGATGGATCCCAGTGGAGAGCGATAGACAGAGAATTCCCAGAGTTTGCAGATGAGGCTAGAAACTTGAGGTTCGCTTTAAGTACGGATGATTTTAATCCTTTTGGGGAGCAAAGCAGTAGTCATAGCACTTGGCCAGTTACTCTATGTATCTACAACCTTCCTCCGTGGTTATGCATGAAGCGGAAGTTCATTATGATGTCGTTGCTCATCCAAGGGCCGAAGCAACCTGGCAACGACATCGATGTCTACCTGAGGCCATTAGTTGAGGAACTTCTACTTCTATGGAGCAGACCAGGCATACGCGTGTGGGATGAGTACAAACAGGAACACTTTGACCTGCGAGCATTATTGTTCGTAACAATCAATGATTGGCCGGCTCTAAGTAATCTTTCAGGCCAGACAAACAAGGGATATAATGCATGCACACACTGTTTCGAAGACCTTGATAGTTTATTTTTGAAAAAGTGTCGGAAGGTCGTGTATGTTGGGCACCGTCGGTTTCTTCCCATGGGCCACCCAGTAAGAAAGAAAGACAAACATTTTAAAGGTAAGGCAGACCACCAAACCAAGCCTCGTAACCGAACCGGAGATGATATACTCGAAATGGTGAAGGATACGAAAGTAGTATTTGGAAAGGGACGGGGCAGCGAACCTGTTCCCAAAGACGCTTCGGGACACGCACCCATGTGGAAGAAGAAGTCCATATTCTGGGAGCTACCCTACTGGCATGTCCTAGAGGTCCGCCATGCGATCGACGTGATGCACCTGACAAAGAACCTTTGTGTGAACCTGCTTGGATTCATGGGTGTCTACGGAAAGCCTAAGGATTCACTTGAAGCATGACAGGACTTGCAACGCATGAAAGAACGAGACAACTTGCATCCGGAGAAGACAGATGACGGGCGCCAGTACTTAAGCCCTGCTAGCTACACTCTTAGCAGAGAAGAAAAGGAAAGCATGTTTGAATGCCTTAATAGCATCAAGGTCCCATCTGGATTCTCCTCCAATATAAAGAGAATAATTAATGTGCCAGAGAAGAAGTTCCAAAACTTGAAGTCCCATGACTGCCATGTGCTTATGACCCAATTGCTTCCTCTTGCTCTAAGAGGAATTCTACCTCCACATGTACGTCTAGCCACCGTGAAGCTATGTGCATTTCTCAATTCAATTTCACAAAAGGCAATCAATCCAGAGGAACTTTCTACTTTGCAGAATGATGTCGTTCAATGTCTCGTCAGCTTTGAGTTGGTGTTCCCTCCATCCTTCTTTGATATCATGACACACCTCCTAGTTCACCTGGTCAAGGAGATCATTATTCTCGGTCCTGTGTTCGTACACACCATGTTCCCATTCGAGAGGTTCATGAGTGTCCTGAAAAAATATGTTCATAACCGTTCTCGGCCTGAAGGAAGCATCGCCCAGGGCTACGGAACAGAGGAGGTCATAGAGTTTTGTGTGGAGTTTATTCCAGACCTTGACCCGATTGACGTTCCTGAATCGCGACACGAGAGCAGACTCAATGGCAAGGGAACACTAGGGAAGAAAACATATATCGATACAAGAGACAATTACTTCGATAAAGCACACTACACAGTTCTACAGAACTCCTCATTGGTCGATCCATATATCGAGGTACATAAGGATTTCCTTCGATCCAAGTGGCCCGGGAAGAGTGAATCTTGGATTACACGTCAGCACATGCACACCTTCGGCGATTGGTTGCGAAAACAATGTCAGGGTGATGATAACATAGATAAGCAGCTTTATTTGTTGGCCAGACAACCATCGTGGCATATCAGCACGTACAAAGGGTACGAGATCAATGGGAATACATTTTACACAGTAGCCCAAGACGGAAGGAGCACCAACCAAAACATTGGTGTACGCGTGGATGCCACGGATCCAAATGGGAACAAACAAACATATTATGGCCGCATACATGACATATGGGAACTAGACTACGCACTTAATTTTAAAGTCCCTTTGTTCCGGTGTAAATGGGTCAAGATGACCGGTACCGGAGGTGGGGTAACAGTCGACAAGGAGTATGAGATGACATCAGTGGACCTCACCAATATTGGGTACAAAGATGAACCATTTGTCCTTGCCGCGGATGTGAGTCAGGTGTTCTATGTGAAAGACATGTCTACAAAACCAAAAAGAGGGAAAATGATAACAACTCGATCGTCAACGAGCCAAAGCGCCATATAGTTCTTTCAGGGAAAAGAAAAATTGTTGGAATTAAGGACAAGTCAGACATGTCCGGTGATTATGAAAGAGATGATCGAATTCCGCAATTCAAAGTGAACAAAGACCCAAGCATTTTGTTAAACAATGAGAAAACTCTATGGTTAAGGAATGATCATAACCAAGGGACATATGTCAAGAGGAGGTTCGCAGTTGTGCCCGCTTAATAGTGGGTTGTAAAGATATTATGTAATAATTAATTAATTAAGACTTCATTTATTTGATAATGGATTTATATATATATTTAGTAGTAATGATCATTGATTTATGTGCTTCTCTAGATGTGAATCATCAAAATACATATAAGAAGATACTAAAATTTAACATTTTCTTCTGTAAACTAAAGCAAAAAGAATCTTATACTAATTTTTAAAAGAAAGTATATCAAATATTTAATTTTCTGTTCAATTAGAAAGATTTAAGATATATTTAAAAAGAAAAAAACTAAATTTAAAAATCTAAAACTACTGCATCTCTCGCGTAGAACGAAATTGGGCAATGATTTTTTAGGTTATAAACAAAAGATTAACATCCAAATGATATGAAAATAAATTTTCTATTGAAAGCCAATAATTTTTTAAATTTAAATTGAACATTACATTTTTGCATTAACCAAATATGAATGGTTATTTACATTTATATTCCTTATTATAAAAAAGAAAAGAATTTATGCTACAAAATTTTCTACTATACAATAAGGTTAAAGGATATACAACTGTTATTTTTAAGTAATTTTATGCCTACTGTTCAATTTACTATGCAATTAACAAGAATTACAACATATTTATATATTGGAAACTTAATACAAAACCCAAAATACTAAAAACCAAAACTGTGGCGGGAAAGGACCCTTTAGTCCCGGGCCGTCTTATGCACCGGGACTAAAGACCCCTTTAGTCCCGGTGCGTAAGCTCGCCCGGGACTAAAGGTCCAACCTGTTGGCGCAAAAAGTGGCGCTCTGCGCCAAGCACACGGCAAGCGGGAGAAGCTGGCTTCAAATATGGCCCGGGTGTTCAGAAGTCCGGTGCATGCCAGTCAGCTTGACCTGCAACTAACAAGGGAGATAAACCGTTAAATACAAAGCTGGAACATGCCGGGTATGACCAGACAGTTCCAAAATATACGGCCCTGAAGCCACTTACGACGACATATAGCTATGAAAGCTATCTGCCAACAGGTTTAAAGATTATTCGGCAATGTGAACAGAGTCACATGAATAACAGGTTGCCGAACACGTTTGCATGAGAATCGTACTCGCATGACGTATTATATATAAGTTGAAGCTTAACCAGTCTCGATTGTACAACCGAGTTGGGGTCCATGGAGATTGAACACACAAGCTAAGCATGACTAAGCTAATCTAAAGCCTGCGCCTGCCGCACGACACCTAGCCTTGTCATAGATCAAACACACCTAACATGTATGAACCCTCACCACGTGGCAACCCAGATACGATCCAATTCGGCTATTACGAGCAATAGATCTACTGCATAACAGACTTTCCAATAGTAAACGTGAAAGAACAGAGCAGATCTATAAAGATGAAGCCGAACCGGACGGTATCTAGATTGGGCAAAAGTGTTATAATGAGATAAACATAACAAAACATATAACACAAGGTAACTTAATGAATCTATCAGATTGCCAAATCTAACAGAGCCGATAACTATCTTTACTCATGTCTCAATCCGCCGCACGATACAAGACATAAACAAAGACCTCCCGTCATAAGCTTAAATCCGCCGCACGATACTAAGCTTAACGTACGAGACTACTTGCATCATATCTAAATCCGCCGCACGATACTAGACATGATAGCAAGGTTGCCGGAACTTACGGAGGTCGACGGATCGATGGCCCCTCTCGAAGAACACGACGACACGACTTGGACTCGAAGACGGCACGGGGCCGGGGTTGGTTGTATTGATTGTGAACAGATATTACAATGGCCTCAGGGTTTATATTTATACCCTGGTGTTCTACGAGTCCTAGGAGGACACGATTACAACGATAAAACAGGAAACCTGTCTGAGTCCTAGAAGGATACGATTACAATGATAGATTAGGAAACTACCAGAAACATGATGCCTTTTGCTCCAAGCTTCCTTTAATAATCGGCACGTGCTAAAATGAACGAGATTCCCGTCGCTGAATCCTCTTGACATGCCGTATTCGTCACAAACCGACTTGGCTCGAGGTAACCGACCGCAGCATCACGTTGCCGAATCCGCTCGCTGTTGACTAATCGCTTTCACAGCCTTGCCGAATACATTGAATTAGCCGACCGCGTCCGCCGTCTGCCGAATCCTTCAAGCGGCGGCGTTCGCCGAATCATCATAGTGCCGGTCCACTTGTCATAGTGCGAAAACTCGGTGTTAACACATGCCCCCTAATTTTGGGATAAATGTTTTATTCTAAAATTCATTTTCTCCTTTTCGCACCACTGTAGAGTCTCTGGAAGCATCCGACTTCCTTTGTCATTAATCACCACAGCTGCCGACTCGCCTTCCGATGCACTCGAGATCCTTTAAGAATTCCTCTCTATTCCATTTCGGCCTGAACTTCCCGAATCCCTCTGTTCAGCTTCTTCATCTAGAAAAAACCTTCTCTTCTCTTGCCCTGAACCGCAAAATGTCTTCCCAAGCAAGCCATCACAGTCTCGAGCTTGGCGACACCAGCACTTCTAAGAGAAGGTTGCTTCTGCTTTGATCTTTTCGCTTTGGATAATTATGCCTCATTTTGTTTCCCCTTTAGGAGGACTGCCGACGACCTCACCGAGGACCTAACTCAGAAGGTTACAGATCTCCAGTCTGATCTAGGAAAGAAGAATCGGGAGATTATTCAAATCTCTCAGGAGCGCGATACCTTTCGGGAACAAGCCATCGGTAAGCATCCCTCAGCTGTCCTTTTCTTATCTCTTCCTTCGGCTTGACCCCTTTTCCTTCAGCTCTGGAGACTAGGCTCCACTCCCTCGAAGCCGCTATTGCCGACCTTGCTACTTCAGCCAATGTGCCAGGCACGGTGGCTCTAAGGCAGGTGAATGAGATCAAGCGGGTCCTTCCTGAGATTTCTAGGGCCGGCATGGGCTACGGCGCAGCACTTGCTTTCAATGCCGTCCGAATTCATTCTGGCGCCGACTATCGCCATTTTGACGTTTGTGAGCGAGGACTAGAATTTAGGATAGCACGTTCTGTTGAGGACATGAAAGAAGCCGGAACAGACTTGGCCGACTCTTTCGATTCTGATCTTCCGATCAGAAACAGAATGACATGGACGAACTGATCCTTCATTTGTAATTAACTCTTGTTATGTGAATAGGAAGTCCTTTTATCCATCTTCTTGAAATCAATCTGTGACTGATCTTTCGGAATCAAGGTGTACTCTGTTCCATGTACTTGGCCATTTGCAATATATCTGCATTTTGCATCCAATCGGCTACTGTTCTGATGACATCGTGCTTAACCGTGTGAACCTGTTCGGCAATCTGGCCAAAGTTTGTCTCGAACATCTAAATCGGCAGTTTTGCCGAAGACAGGCGCTCTATTCTCCGCCGAACACGTACGCGAGTGCACTCAGACGGCCTACGCAGCCCATTACTGTAGAAGCCCATCTTGGGAAACGGAAAAAACCCCAATCCGTCGGTTGATATTCGACATAAATCATCCCTGGTGGCCTACCTTCTCCCAATCTTGCATCCGCTCCTTTAGTACTCTCGCCGCCTCGGCTTCCTTGTTCGTTCCGCCCCAGAAAACCCTAACTTTCCGAGTGCAATGGCGAGCCATGACGACCGCGGCAAGCGCCCGGCGACCGAGGAAGCCGAAGGGAGCCGCGCTCGGCGCCTTCGTCGGCGCGGGTAGGACTCCTCGCTTACGTCCTTTGTGGCAGTTTCTTGAAGACTTCGCTCATACTCGGTTGCTGTTTGCTGACAGGGTCCCCGTCATTTCCTCCGCCGGCGGGCATGCCCGGCCTTCTTCAGCATCGGGGAGGCCGGAGGTTCCACCATCGGATCCATCAAGCTCCTCCGACAGCCTCTCCTACCACTCCCATCCTGGGGAGGCGAGCCCGGACCGGGATTCCGACGACGGCCTTTACGACCATAACGACGCCTTGAACTTCATGGCGCTGCGGGACGAGTCCCGGGAAGAGCTGGCCGCCGTCTCGAAGCAGTATGGGATAGATCAGCTGGAGTGGGAGGACCAGCGCCGGCAGTTCTGCGACGCAATCACGGGTATGAACACCCGATCCTAGATCGGTTTTCGGTCGTTCTTGTTGATCCCTTAACCGATCCATTTCAACTCGTCGTCCATAGCACTGTCTGAAGAGCTGGAGCGCCTGAAGATGGCGGCGAACGCCGCCGCAGACCGGGTGAACGCCCAGGGCGACACCGCCGAGGCGCGTCTGGCCAATGTACACGGCCGCGTCGAGCAGGTCGCCCTACAAGGTGTGCACCATGGCGTGGCGCTGGGGCTGTCGGCGCTAACGGTCCGCGCAGAGGAGGACTTTTTCGTGACGCCGGTTGGCTTCCCCGGCGGAGCAGGTCCGGAGGACGTCGAGCAGATTGATGATCTTCTGGACTCCTACGAGGATCATGCTCGCGCCCTCGCCGCGGTCACCAATCCGCAGACGGTCATCAACAGGATGTTCGATAACTGATCTGCACCTTTTGCACATTCCTCACCACGAACAATATTCTATTTTGCTATGTTTATACGCACAACCTGTTCTCCTGTCCTGCGCTTGTTGAGCGCTTGATTTATCTAGCCGATTGCACAGCACCGCGTGCACCTGGCCCTGTATTTCTGCGTTTTTTGTGCTAGAGGCGACACATGCCGTGTCGGCTGTTTTTGTTCTAAGGACGATAGAATCTATCGGCCATTTTTTGCGCTAAGGGCGACACCATTTTGTATCGGCCATCGGTGCCCGCTAGTCCTTGATTCCGTTATGCACCGACCTCCACGCTAGGATGAAACCTCTTTAGATAGCGTCCGTTAATTGCCCTGCAAACTCTTCTCCTTGGAGGGTTTTCAGAACATACGCATTACCCGGAGCACGTCTCAGAATCCGAAAAAGGCCCTTCCCAGTTAGGGGACCATTTGCCGAATACCTTGTCTTTGGTACCGATCGGCAAGATAATTTTCCAAACCAAGTCTCCCTCTTCGAATCCTTTTTCCCTCACTTTCGAGTTGTAGTACTTGGCAACGCGTATCTTATTTTTCTCAATATTTTCCAAGGCCTTGAGACGAATCAAATGCAAATCCTCTAGCTCATCCATCATCAAATCCTTATAATTTTCTTTAGCCAGATCGTTCTGCAATGTAACTCGTCTTGACCCCGACTGCAATTCCCATGGTAGCACTGCGTGATGCCCGTAGACCAACTCGTATGGCGATGTCTGAGTCGACCCATGACAAGCCATTCGGTACGCCCACAAAGCTTCGTTGAGTACCAAGTGCCACCTTTTAGGTTTCTCTTCGATCTTCTTTTGAATGATTTTAATCATGATTTTGTTAGAAGCCTCTGCCTGTCCATTGGCCTGTGCATAGTAAGGAGAAGAATTATAGAGTTTAATCCCCATCTCTTCAGCAAAGTCACAAAACTCCGAGGAAGTGAACTGAGTCCCCTGATCGGTAGTGATGGACTGAGGAATGCCGAATCGGTAAATGATATGTTCCCTGACGAAAGACACCATGTTCTCTGACGTCACCTTCTTCAATGGGATGGCTTCAACCCACTTAGTGAAGTAATCCGTGGCCAACAGGACAAACTTATGTCCTTTGCTAGATGGAGGGTGAATCTGGCCGATCAAATCAATGCCCCATCCTCTGAAAGGCTAAGGCTTAACGATCGGATTCATGGCCGATGCTGGAGCCCTTTGCACATTGCCGAATCGCTGACAATCCTGACAACCTCTGTAATACTTAAAGCAATCTTCGAGCATAGTCGGCCAAAAATATCCAGTCCTCCTGATTAACCATCTCATACGGTGAGCCGACTGGTGTGCACCACATACGCCTTCGTGCACCTCATACATCAGTTTCCTAGCCCCGTCTTGGTTCAGGCACTTAAGCAAAACCCCATCTACGGATTTGTAGTACAATTGATTGTCCAAGAGCGTGAACTTAAGAGCCTTGTACCTGAGTTTTCGGGAGACTTTCTTGGATGGGTTCCTGAGGTAATCGGCAATGTTGTCTCTCCAATCTTCAATTGCCTGATTATCACTTGGGACTGTTTGATCACCTTCTGGGGCTGCTTGCTCTCCCTCAAGTGCAAAAATGTTTTGATTCTCCCTATACCCGGATGCTGCCTGAGCCAACTGGTTTGCTTCTTCATTTTGCCCCCTAGGAATATGTTGCAAGGTTGCCGATCGAAACTGTCTGAGGAGCTCTTGGCAACCTTCTAGATATTCCTGCAGCGTGTCGTTCTTGCACTCGTATTCGCCGGTCAATTGCTTGATCACCAATTCCGAATCACCGAAGATCTCCACGGCGTCTGCCTTAATGTCCACAAGCAATCGCAGCCCTCGGAGCAGTGCTTCGTACTCTGCTTGATTATTAGTTACCGGGTACTCGATCGGTATAGAGTACTTGAAGGGTGCCCCCTTGGGAGAAATCAACACGATCCCCACTCCACCACCTTTGCTGCACGAGGATCCATCAAAAAACAATGCCCAAGGGATAATGGTTATCATGTTAGCATCAGGATCACGGTGGTGAGTGACAAAATCAGCCATAATCTGGCCTTTAACAGCCTTTGCCGATTCGAAACGCAAATCAAATTCAGAAAGGGCCAAAACCCATTTACCGATCCTTCCACTTAAAATCGGCATTAATAACATGTGCTTGATTACATCAAATTCTGACACTACCACGCATTCGGCATTCAGTAGATAGTGCCGAAACTTGGTACAGGAATAGAAAACGCACAAGCACAACTTTTCCGTAGCCGAATACCTTGTTTCGGGGTCCAGTAGCTTTCGGCTAAGATAGGCTACGACTCTCTCCTTTCCTTTGAATTCTTGCATGAGGGCCGACCCTATCGTTAGGTTGTCGGCCGCCACGTACAACTTGAAAGGCTTGTTGAGTTGTGGAGGAACCAATACTGGTGGTGCCTTCATGTACTCCTTGATCTCATCGAAAGCCTTTTGTTGCACGTCACCCCCACACGAACTCCTGATCTTTCTTGAGTTTCAATAGTGGAGAAAATGGAAGCACGCGCTCAGACAAGTTGGATATGAACCTTCTGACAAAGTTGATCTTGCCGAGCAGTGATTGAAGTTCTTTGAGATTGGTCGGCGGCACTACCTTATCAATTGCTTCCATGCTCTTCCTACCGACTTCGATCCCCTTTTTGTGGACCAGGAATCCCAGAAACTCACCAGCCGACACCCCAAATGCACACTTGGTTGGATTCATCTTTAAACCATGTTTCCTCGTGCACTCCAAGGTCTTCCTTAAATCGGCTAAGTGTCTTTCCTTGCTTCTGGATTTGACCACCACATCATCAATGTAGATCTCTACGATCTTGCCGATCAGCTCATGGAATATGTAATTCATGGCTCGCTGGTAAGTGGCACCGGCATTTTTCAAACCAAAAGTCATGACCATCCATTCAAACAAACCTATATGGCCGGGGCACCTGAATGCGGTCTTCGCCACATCCTCTGCAGCCATGAAGATCTGATTGTAACCTGCGTTGCCGTCCATAAAGCTTATGATTTCAAAACCGGCCGAAGCATCTACTAGCAAATCGGCCACCGGCATTGGATAACCGTCCATAGGAGTGGCTTTGTTGAGGTTCCTGAAGTCAATGCAGACCCTCATCTTCCCGTTTTTCTTGTACACCGGGACAATATTGGAGATCCACTCCGCATATCGACACGGCCGAATGAAGTTAGCTTCTAGTAATCTTTCCACTTCTTTTTTCACGTCGGCCAATACCTCCTCCTTGTAGATCCTGCGCGGAGGTTGTTTGTATGGACGGTATCCAGGCTTGATCGACAACTTATGCTCAACAATGGACCGATCCAATCCGGGCATCTCTGTGTAGTCCCAAGCGAAACAATCTTTGAACTCTTTTAGGAGATCTACTAGCTGCACTCTGAAAGCAGGGTCTAAATTAGAACTTATGAACATCGGCCTTCTTTTACTTGTGTCGCCAACATCCACTTCTTCCAGTTGGTCGGCCGATGCGAAGCCACGTCCCAGTTTGCCCTCGCTGCTGTCAGTTGGGTTGTCCATCTAAAAGAAACTTTGAGAGCCGACTGCTTGGATCGGCTGTTGATCTCTGTCGTAGATGTTGACAGGACCTTCTCCCTACACACGATCAGAGAAGCAGTCTACTCCGTCAAATTCCCAGTAAGTGGGCTCAATGGTAGCAACACTCACCGAGTCATCAGCTTGGACAATTTCGATGTCATCTCCAACCCACTGGATGAGTATTTGGTGCATGGTCGAAGGTATGCAACAGTTGGCATGGATCCAATCCCTGCCCATAAGCAGGCTGTATGCCCCCTTGCCGTCAATGACAAAGAAGGTCGTGATGAGCGTCTTAGATCCTATCATCAGTTCCACGTGCACGGCACCCCGAGTGTCAGAGGGATTGCCGGCAAAGTCACGGAGTATCATGTTCGTTTTGAGCAGATCTTCATCGTTCATGCCCAGCTTTCTGAAGGTGGCGTAAGGCATGATGTTGATCGCTGCACCGCCATCGACAAACATCTTGGTTAGCGGCTTTCCGTTGACGTACCCCTTGACATATAACGGCTTCAAATGCCGATGCTTAGCCGGCTTGTCAAATGCTGCCTTCTGAGACAACACGAGCTGTGCCGCGAGCTCGTCGTGCTCGGCCTCGTCGGAGTCCGAACGTGCTTCGTCCTGTGCCCCCTGGCCGATTGGAGCCATGAATTCCAGGGGAAGGAAGAAAGTCATGGCCACGCCAGCGCCTTTGCCATTGTTGTCTGGCTTTTCCTTCGGACGCCACTCTTGCTTCTTCCCACCGGCAGCTGCTTCTTCCAACTCCCTATTCTGGAGGCGTTGCACTCTCCTTTTCTGGCTTTTCCTGAGCCCCGGTGGGCACCATTGCCCCTTTTGCCACCTATATGGGCGGGGCTGTGCCTCCTCGCTGTCGTCCCGGTGACGCACCCACTCCTGGTCGGCACATCTTTTGGCTTGCCGACCCGGGCTTCTCATTTTTAGGCGCCGATCGTCCATTGGGATGAGTGCTCCCAACCTTTCATGGACGGGACGGCGGTTGACCCGATCCTGCCTATACCCCTTGTACTGATCGCTGCACTCGGGGCAGTTGTTGACGGCAGGCAGTTTCAAGCCTTCGTTCCAGCAGTGGCGGAAGAACGGACAGCCCCAGTGAGCTTGCTCCCGCTCTTGGCGGCGTTCTTGCTCCCAGCGATGGGCCTGTTCTCTGTGGTAAGCCCTCTCCTCCAGACGATACCGGTGCTCTCCCGCGTGATCGTCTTCATGCTGGTACTCCTCTGTGAATTCTTGCTCTTCGCGTTGGAGACGCATCTGCTCTTTCTCCTTTTGCCGGCGCCATTTATTAAGGAGATCCCTGTGGGTAGGCCTGCGCCTGGAAGACGACTCTCTGTGCTCGTATCGGCTATTCGCGGCTTGGGCGTGCTGTCGGAGCTCATCGCCAGTGATTTGCCGATCGGGATCCACCGCGCCAGACTCGCGCGCCTTGTCGGAGGTGAGGACTTTGACCTTGCCCTTGCCTCTGGGATCTTCCGGGGCTACCATGTTCACTGAGACGAACACGGAGTTCTGGGCGAAGGGGTTGGCATCGATCTTCATCTTGCCATTGAACTTGATGTGCCCATCCTGGATGGCCTTCTGGATCCTGGTCCTGAACACGCGGCAATCATTAATAGAATGAGAATTAGTGTTGTGGAAGCCGCAGTACTTCTTGTCTTTGACGCCTCCAGGACGTAGCATCGGGTGATCCGGGGGTAGCCTGACTCTCCCTTCGGCAATCAGAAACTCGAAGAGTTTGTCGGCCTTGGTGACATCGAAGTCATATGCCCCTTTCTGCTGGCGCAGCCACTGCTTGTTGGCCTGGGTCAGTTCTTTGTCCCAGTTGAACTCTGCAGCGGCCACCTCATCTTCGGCATCGGAATAGTCATCGGCTTCGTCCAGGAAAGCTTGATACATCTGGGCCGCGACATTGTCCCTCTGGAAGCGCCCTTCCCTCCGGAAGCCTTGCGCCTGGATAGTCATTTCATTCAGCCGGCGAGAGAGATGACCCAGGTCCTCGAACTCCTGGCCGAAGAGCTTGTCTCTGATGCTTGGGAGCATGCCCGCCACGGCCAATGGTGGAAGCTGGTCGTCCGGCAGGTACATGCCGAAGCACTGGCTCTTGACTTCCCTAAACCTGCGCAGGTAGTCCTGCGGTGTCTCATTCGGCCTCTGGCGCACATACATGATGTCCACCAGCTTCTTCTCCTTGGTGCCCGTGTAGAAGTGCGTATGGAACTTCTGTTCCAAGTCTGCCCAAGAGAGAATAGAGCCCGGTGGCAGAGACGTGAACCAAGCGAACGCCGGCCCAGTGAGCGATGACGGGAAGTACCGAACCCTGAAGGCGTCCTCGGTATTGGCCTCTCCAAGCTGGAGCAGATATCGACTGATGTGCTCCACCGTGCTAGTGTCATCTAAGCTGGAGAACTTGGACAGGTCTGTCGGCACCTTGACTCTGGGAGGTAGAGCCACACGGTGGAACCACTCGGGGAACGGAGATCTGTAAGCATAGGTACCCTTAGGCTTCAGGCCGAAAGTGCGCTGCATCATATCTGCCATCCTCTCTAGCATGACATCGACATTAGAGTCGGCGGTCTTCTCGGCCGTCGGCTTCCCGTACCCTGGATGTGGGGCACCCTCTATGTTGTGAGGCTCAAGCATCTCATGGTACCCGTTTCCATAGTAGTCCTTTATGAGCCTGTAGGTTTGCGGGGAGATCTTGCGTGTTGACTCTGGCGGCTGACCCTTAGCGCCGAACGTGAGCTGACCCATGGTCGGCAACTGGCCTTCTGGCGTGTGCTTCTCTTGAATGGTCATTCCGCTCGATTGAGCCTTAGGCGGGGTTTCCTCACCAGCAATTCCTGCCCCCTTGAGGTGATTCGGCAGATTGAAAAGATGTGGTCCTGCTATAGGGCCAAACTCGGCCTCCATAAGTTCATCGGCCTTGGGGCCGAATTGGGCGATCATGATGGTGCGGAAGGTGTTGAGAAACGCCCCATGCATGCGACCGATGGCACCAGAGACAGCTTCGTTGATCATATGAGACATTTTCAACACTGCCTCCGCTTCCCCGGGATCATTCGGGTTGGGCTGGACGGGTTTCGGCAGATCGTGCAGACGGCGAACCTTTCCGCTCTTGTTCTTGGAAAAGGCTTCCAGGCACTTGACCTGGAATTCGGCACAAGCATCCTCCACCTGCTCTCTGTACTCGTCGGGTAGTTCGGTGAGCTGCACCTGCACGAGCCCCGCCTTGTTGCTGGCCTCGGCTTCAGTGACTTCGACCATTGCTGCAGGAAAAAAGGTGTTGGTCCCACCGGGCGTGCCAAAAAGTGTGTTGGCGCAAAAAGTGGCGCTCTGCGCCAAGCACACGGCAAGCCGGAGAAGCTGGCTTCAAATATGGCCCGGGTGTTCAGAAGTCCGGTGCGTGCCAGTCAGTTTGACCTGCAACTAACAAGGGAGATAAACCGTTAAATACAAAGCTGGAACATGCCGGGTATGACCAGACAGTTCCAAAATATACGGCCCTGAAGCCACTTACGACGACATATAGCTATGAAAGCTATCTGCCAACAGGTTTAAAGATTATTCGGCAATGTGAACAGAGTCACATGAATAACAGGTTGCCGAACACGTTTGCATGAGAATCGTACTCGCATGACGTATTATATATAAGTTGAAGCTTAACCAGTCTCGATTGTACAACCGAGTTGGGGTCCATGGAGATTGAACACACAAGCTAAGCATGACTAAGCTAATCTAAAGCCTGCGCCTGCCGCACGACACCTAGCCTTGAAGCATGACAGGACTTGCAACGCATGAAAGAACGAGACAACTTGCATCCGGAGAAGACAGATGACGGGCGCCAGTACTTAAGCCCTGCTAGCTACACTCTTAGCAGAGAAGAAAAGGAAAGCATGTTTGAATGCCTTAATAGCATCAAGGTCCCATCTGGATTCTCCTCCAATATAAAGAGAATAATTAATGTGCCAGAGAAGAAGTTCCAAAACTTGAAGTCCCATGACTGCCATGTGCTTATGACCCAATTGCTTCCTCTTGCTCTAAGAGGAATTCTACCTCCACATGTACGTCTAGCCACCGTGAAGCTATGTGCATTTCTCAATTCAATTTCACAAAAGGCAATCAATCCAGAGGAACTTTCTACTTTGCAGAATGATGTCGTTCAATGTCTCGTCAGCTTTGAGTTGGTGTTCCCTCCATCCTTCTTTGATATCATGACACACCTCCTAGTTCACCTGGTCAAGGAGATCATTATTCTCGGTCCTGTGTTCGTACACACCATGTTCCCATTCGAGAGGTTCATGAGTGTCCTGAAAAAATATGTTCATAACCGTTCTCGGCCTGAAGGAAGCATCGCCCAGGGCTACGGAACAGAGGAGGTCATAGAGTTTTGTGTGGAGTTTATTCCAGACCTTGACCCGATTGACGTTCCTGAATCGCGACACGAGAGCAGACTCAATGGCAAGGGAACACTAGGGAAGAAAACATATATCGATACAAGAGACAATTACTTCGATAAAGCACACTACACAGTTCTACAGAACTCCTCATTGGTCGATCCATATATCGAGGTACATAAGGATTTCCTTCGATCCAAGTGGCCCGGGAAGAGTGAATCTTGGATTACACGTCAGCACATGCACACCTTCGGCGATTGGTTGCGAAAACAATGTCAGGGTGATGATAACATAGATAAGCAGCTTTATTTGTTGGCCAGACAACCATCGTGGCATATCAGCACGTACAAAGGGTACGAGATCAATGGGAATACATTTTACACAGTAGCCCAAGACGGAAGGAGCACCAACCAAAACATTGGTGTACGCGTGGATGCCACGGATCCAAATGGGAACAAACAAACATATTATGGCCGCATACATGACATATGGGAACTAGACTACGCACTTAATTTTAAAGTCCCTTTGTTCCGGTGTAAATGGGTCAAGATGACCGGTACCGGAGGTGGGGTAACAGTCGACAAGGAGTATGAGATGACATCAGTGGACCTCACCAATATTGGGTACAAAGATGAACCATTTGTCCTTGCCGCGGATGTGAGTCAGGTGTTCTATGTGAAAGACATGTCTACAAAACCAAAAAGAGGGAAAATGATAACAACTCGATCGTCAACGAGCCAAAGCGCCATATAGTTCTTTCAGGGAAAAGAAAAATTGTTGGAATTAAGGACAAGTCAGACATGTCCGGTGATTATGAAAGAGATGATCGAATTCCGCAATTCAAAGTGAACAAAGACCCAAGCATTTTGTTAAACAATGAGAAAACTCTATGGTTAAGGAATGATCATAACCAAGGGACATATGTCAAGAGGAGGTTCGCAGTTGTGCCCGCTTAATAGTGGGTTGTAAAGATATTATGTAATAATTAATTAATTAAGACTTCATTTATTTGATAATGGATTTATATATATATTTAGTAGTAATGATCATTGATTTATGTGCTTCTCTAGATGTGAATCATCAAAATACATATAAGAAGATACTAAAATTTAACATTTTCTTCTGTAAACTAAAGCAAAAAGAATCTTATACTAATTTTTAAAAGAAAGTATATCAAATATTTAATTTTCTGTTCAATTAGAAAGATTTAAGATATATTTAAAAAGAAAAAAACTAAATTTAAAAATCTAAAACTACTGCATCTCTCGCGTAGAACGAAATTGGGCAATGATTTTTTAGGTTATAAACAAAAGATTAACATCCAAATGATATGAAAATAAATTTTCTATTGAAAGCCAATAATTTTTTAAATTTAAATTGAACATTACATTTTTGCATTAACCAAATATGAATGGTTATTTACATTTATATTCCTTATTATAAAAAAGAAAAGAATTTATGCTACAAAATTTTCTACTATACAATAAGGTTAAAGGATATACAACTGTTATTTTTAAGTAATTTTATGCCTACTGTTCAATTTACTATGCAATTAACAAGAATTACAACATATTTATATATTGGAAACTTAATACAAAACCCAAAATACTAAAAACCAAAACTGTGGCGGGAAAGGACCCTTTAGTCCCGGGCCGTCTTATGCACCGGGACTAAAGACCCCTTTAGTCCCGGTGCGTAAGCTCGCCCGGGACTAAAGGTCCAACCTGTTGGCGCAAAAAGTGGCGCTCTGCGCCAAGCACACGGCAAGCGGGAGAAGCTGGCTTCAAATATGGCCCGGGTGTTCAGAAGTCCGGTGCATGCCAGTCAGCTTGACCTGCAACTAACAAGGG
This sequence comes from Coix lacryma-jobi var. lacryma-jobi, assembly GCA_009763385.1. Lineage (NCBI taxonomy): Eukaryota > Viridiplantae > Streptophyta > Magnoliopsida > Poales > Poaceae > Coix > Coix lacryma-jobi. The sequence continues at coordinate 143,013,297 of CM019826.1, forward strand.
AGATAAACCGTTAAATACAAAGCTGGAACATGCCGGGTATGACCAGACAGTTCCAAAATATACGGCCCTGAAGCCACTTACGACGACATATAGCTATGAAAGCTATCTGCCAACAGGTTTAAAGATTATTCGGCAATGTGAACAGAGTCACATGAATAACAGGTTGCCGAACACGTTTGCATGAGAATCGTACTCGCATGACGTATTATATATAAGTTGAAGCTTAACCAGTCTCGATTGTACAACCGAGTTGGGGTCCATGGAGATTGAACACACAAGCTAAGCATGACTAAGCTAATCTAAAGCCTGCGCCTGCCGCACGACACCTAGCCTTGTCATAGATCAAACACACCTAACATGTATGAACCCTCACCACGTGGCAACCCAGATACGATCCAATTCGGCTATTACGAGCAATAGATCTACTGCATAACAGACTTTCCAATAGTAAACGTGAAAGAACAGAGCAGATCTATAAAGATGAAGCCGAACCGGACGGTATCTAGATTGGGCAAAAGTGTTATAATGAGATAAACATAACAAAACATATAACACAAGGTAACTTAATGAATCTATCAGATTGCCAAATCTAACAGAGCCGATAACTATCTTTACTCATGTCTCAATCCGCCGCACGATACAAGACATAAACAAAGACCTCCCGTCATAAGCTTAAATCCGCCGCACGATACTAAGCTTAACGTACGAGACTACTTGCATCATATCTAAATCCGCCGCACGATACTAGACATGATAGCAAGGTTGCCGGAACTTACGGAGGTCGACGGATCGATGGCCCCTCTCGAAGAATACGACGACACGACTTGGACTCGAAGACGGCACGGGGCCGGGGTTGGTTGTATTGATTGTGAACAGATATTACAATGGCCTCAGGGTTTATATTTATACCCTGGTGTTCTACGAGTCCTAGGAGGACACGATTACAACGATAAAACAGGAAACCTGTCCGAGTCCTAGAAGGATACGATTACAATGATAGATTAGGAAACTACCAGAAACATGATGCCTTTTGCTCCAAGCTTCCTTTAATAATCGGCACGTGCTAAAATGAACGAGATTCCCGTCGCTGAATCCTCTTGACATGCCGTATTCGTCGCAAACCGACTTGGCTCGAGGTAACCGACCGCAGCATCACGTTGCCGAATCCGCTCGCTGTTGACTAATCGCTTTCACAGCCTTGCCGAATACATTGAATTAGCCGACCGCGTCCGCCGTCTGCCGAATCCTTCAAGCGGCGGCGTTCGCCGAATCATCATAGTGCCGGTCCACTTGTCATAGTGCGAAAACTCGGTGTTAACACAACCCTTTAGTCCCGGGGCGTATTACGCACCAGGACTAAAGGGTCTTTAGTCCCGGTGCGTAATACGGCCCGGGACTAAAGGGCCTCCCGGGTATATAGGGCACAGGGCACAGGGCACAGTGCCCTCCAATCTTCCCCAGATCGACGCGCAGTTGCCCCGCCTCCGTCCGCGCCGCCGCCCTCGAGCTCACCTCGCCGTCGAGCCTCTGTCCGCGCCGTCGAGCTCCGCGCCGCCGTCCTCCTCGCCGTCGAGCTCCGCGCCGCCGTCCTCCTCGGCCTCCCTCTGCCCTCCGCGCCATACGGCGTCGTCCTCACCGTCGTGTCCGCGCCGTCGTGTCCGCGCCGCCATCCTCCGCGCCGCCGCCGTACGGCCTGTGCGTGTGCAGTGTGCATGTGTGCGTGTGTGTGTCCAGTGTGTGTGAGAGTGTAAAAAAAGAAATGAAAAAGAAATATATACCTATAAATAGATATATAGAAAAAAGAAAATTGGTATATATATATAGAAAATAAATATATATGTATTTAGAAATAGAAAGTGATATATATAAAATAAATATAAATAGATATATATATATAAATAGATTATTTTCTATTTAACTTTTTTATTTCATCTTTTATAGAAATAGATATATACAGATAATGAATATGAATAGATATATTTTATAGAAAAAGGAAAATCATATATATATATATATTAACCTAACAAATATATGTTTACAGATGTAGATAAAAAGTGACAGGTCGCGTCGACCTGTAGTCCTGGTGACCGCTCCACCGACCTCGCCGCCGTCCACTGTCATCCGCATCGTCGTCATCCTCGCTGTTGTCCGCCGTCGTTGTTCTCGTCCACGATGTGTAAATCACGTGACAAGGATATGTTTAAACATGTATATTTATTACTCTTAGAAATATGTGTTCATAGAAAATCATGTGTCATGTTGGAATGCCATAGAAAATCACTTCGGTATGTTTAAACATGTATTTACACTTAGAAATATTTTGACAAATATGCTTCTTTGTGTTATTTTTAATGTTTGAATTGCCTCTTTATGAATATATGTTATTTTTAATGTTGGCGATTACATTTCACCTAAAACCCGAAACCCTAACCCTAAACCCTCAAACCTAAACCCCTAAACCCTCAAACCCCTAAACCCTGAAACCCTAAACCCCGAACCTCTAAACCCCGAAACCCTAAAACCCAAAACCCCAACCCTAAACCCTCAAACCCCTAAACCCTGAACCCCAAAACCCCGAACCCTAAACCCTCAAACCCTAAACCCCGAAACCCTAAACCCCCTGAAATCCTAAACCCCTAAACCCTCAAACCCCAAAACCCTAAACCCTAAACCCCCCAAAACCCTGAACCCCGAAACCCCGAACCCTAAACCCTCAAACCCTAAACCCCAAAACCCTAAACCCCCCGAAATCCTAAACCCCTAAACCCTCAAACCCCAAAACCCTAAACCCGAAACCCCGAACCCCTAAACCCTGAAACCCTAAACCCCGAACCCCTAAACCCCAAACCCTAAACCCCAAACCCTAACCCTAAACCCCTAAACCCTAAACCCTAAACCCCTAGTTTTTAGTTTTGGTTTCGCATACATGTATAAAGCTCCTCTAAGTGTTCGATCATATTGTATATATATTTTAATATTCGCAGAAATGGCCGACCCAAATGAGAACGTGGAGGAGGAAATGATGAATATCATCGCCGACGACGATGACGGGAGTCAATACTTATTGAATTACGAAGACATGACCATGCATGATGAAAATCCCCCTGAACAACAAGTTGAGATGGAAGAAGGCAATACATGCGAGGTATATATACAATATGTCGTGTTAGGGTTTACATTTACTTGATTAGGTTTTATCTCAACTTGTATTAGGGTTTCATATTCGTGTCTTTACCTATATGTAGCCCTCTGGATCGACGTCTGCGATGGGGCAGAGCAGACCAAAACGAGGGCCGAAGAAGCCATTGAAGGGCCGTCATGTAATCTCCGAATTCGATATGGCTATAGGCCAACCACTAGGACCCCATGCACAGAAATATGTCTTTCACTGTGGATTCCTTGTGAGAGATCGGATTCCGATAAGTGCCCGTGAATGGAAAGAGAGGCGAAGTGCTCCTGAGATCAGTTATGTCTCCAATCTTGACAAGCAGCTAGTCTGGGATGACATCCAAGCTCATTTCTCGTTCGACACGGATGATGAGGAGCTGCTGAGGCGAATTCGGGAGTGGACAATGAAAAAGATGGCCACACTTTTTTAGGACTGGAAGAAGAAATTGTACCACAAGTTTGTGCTGAAGAACGAGACGCCAGATTTCAACTCTAAGGCGTATGTCAAGATAAGGGCCGATTGGGATGAATTTGTACAGTACAAAAGATCACAAGAGAGCGAGGCCCGGGTCAGAGTAAACAAACAGAATGCAGCTCAGAAGAAATACCACCATCATTTAGGATCAGGTGGCTATAAGACTGCCCTTCCATAGTGGGAGAGACAGGAACAAGAGATGCTTGCCAGGGGGTAGTCCCAGAGACAATAAGAAGAAATTGGAGTGAACGATCCAGGAATTGGTTCTACGCTCATGGGGAACCATAAACCCTAATGACGGGGAGCTTGATTGGGGCCCGCAAATTTCAAGAGCAGCACAGAGGCTAGTTCAAGCACGAAATGCGGTGTTGGCTGGCGAGTTCAAGCCCAACAGAGAGAAGGATGAACTCACGTACGCGCTGGAGAATCCTGAGCACGGTGGGCGTACGAGAGGCTTTGGGGCCGTTTCGTGGTTGCATTCCTTCGAAGCGGATCGAGAAAGTTACAGAAGCCGCCAGAGAAAGAAGGACGAGGAGGCAGAGCGGCTCTACAAGTTGGAGGAGTATGTTCTTCAAACACAAGAGCGTGAGAAATCTCGTGAAGAATGGATGCAGGAGGAAATCAAAAGGCTAGTGCAAGCGGCACTTAGTCAAATGACGAGTGGGCAAGGTACATCATCACAACAGCCTCAAGCGAACATTAGCCCCCCAGGTCAGATGAAAAGCAGTTGCGCCTCCACGGAAGTACCAACCATTCAAGATGACTCCAAGCTACGCTTCCCCGTGGATGACGTTAAAGAACCTTTTACTACTTGTGAGCTGCACAGTCCAGATGGAAATGCCACGGAAAAGGTGGCTATCAGTGTTGTAAACCCTATCGACCGCACAAGAACACCAAGAATCCATGGTCAACCAGTGCCAGCCGGATACGCTAGCGTCTCGGTGGATAGAGTTGAGACAGGTTGTGGCAGCGTGGCACTGGAAATCGAAGGGGAGATGGGGAGAAGACTTTAGGTGAAGCGGAGAAGACATTTATTTGCTGGCGCAAGCGCTTCATTATTATTCCTGGAGTGTCACCGCCGCAACCTCCTCCTATTGATCAAGATCCTCACCATAGGTAGTGTGCGCGTGAACGAGAAACAATTTTTATTACACTAACTTCCTATATGTATATATTAGTTGGATGCTCACATCATTCATTGTTTTGCGTAGCAGGAACTATAGTCCAGTTCGTCATTATTCCCCAGCGTATCAGAGTGTTGCGGGCGGTGACGATGTGTTGGAGGACACGACTTCAACCCCATCTCCTGCACAAAGATCTCCACCGCGGGCTCCAACACCGCCACCGGCCCCACCATCTCCTCCACCGCGGGCTCCAACGCCACAACCTCCACCGTGGGCTCCAACACCGCCACCGGGCCCACCATCTCCTCCACCGCGGGCTCCAACGCCACAACCTCCACCGCGGGCTCCTACACCGCCGCCTCCACCGCGCGGCCCTAAGAAGCGGTCCGCCGCCACAGAACCAAAGGCCCCACCTCCAAAGAAGAAGGCTCATGCATCAGGAAAAAAGCCCAAGAGAAATTAGCTTATGAAAAGACTGATGAGGAGTTAGAAATTATGGTGAAAAAAGATGTGCGAAATTTTTTAGATGAATGTGACGCCGCTGCTAAAGCGAAGAGGAACCCGGAGAAGCCTTACCTCTTGTTAAACCCACAGGAGTTAAGGAAAAGGGTGGACCAACATGGTATCAAGATGCATGAAGCCCGAAAGGCTCCGCGAAAATCAGATTACGAACGCTCTCTTATGAAGTCCGCAAAAGAACAACAATCCAGCAAGAAGAAAGTGGGAAAGGGTGTTCCATAGCTCACGGAAACGGGAAACATCAAGACCTTTGTCCCCGTTAGTTGTGCAAAATCAGTATGGTTCAAACATGGGCAGAGTACAGCGGAAATATGGAGAGACCACTTTGTCTGAGATGGACTCAGTTGAAGATTTTGTCATTGACAGCGGTCTCCCATATGACACGATTAAAAATATTGCTACTGGGCTGGAGTTTCCACGAGCGGAAGTAGTTGATGAATGGAGGAGAAATTTTGCACCGGGCAGGAGTCTAATGAACCCCAATCACTTACATGTACTTGGTACGCAGATGTTTGCAATCAACAAATGGTGCATGGAGGCTTCTAAAGACGGTGATGTCAATTGGATTTCTATCCGAATTCGGAACCATCACTACTTCCGTGGCGATGACCTAATCTTAGTCCAGATGGAGGAATTACACCAGCTATGTCATATGGACGCACTGGACAAATCGCTCCCCTAGCTGCTATTGTTTGTAAGTGTTTCTTTTATAGTTTTCATTGAACTCTCTAGTATGTGTATATAGTACGTAGTATTCTTACACACATACTTGTGGATCGACTCGATATTTTGCAGGTATCAGATGACTCATCTTAGAGATAAACATGACAATTCTGTTGGGTTTGTTGATCCATATGTTCTTTTCAAGGCTCCAAACCCTTCAGCGACTTGGAGCGATGAGTCGTGTATGAATCTCATGAGGTTCTTCGTGAACCAAAAAGATAGAGAAAGAATTCTCTTCCCATACAACTTTAAGTACGTGAGACATATATAGTTAATAATAAGTATGTGCACATTTTATTTTACTTAACCCTAATAATATATATATATATATGAATCATGTGTATAAACAACTATCACTGGATATTGATGGTCATCGATCTCAAACACAACAATGTGTTAATCTATGACTCGTTGAGCAAACCGCAAGAAGATTACCAAGATATGATAGATATCCTCCAAAGGTAATTTTTCGATTCCTAGCTTGCATGCTTAATGTATAGACTAAGCTTGTATATATGTATACTAATTAAATAATGATCCAACTATTAATGTTTCATTGGCCGGATTAGGGTTTGGGAAAAATTCATTGCTCGGGAACATATGAGTCAGTCTAAGGCCCCACTTACAATAAAGCCACGACTACCAGTAAGTTTACACCTTCGTCAATGTACGTGTATCTTTATTATATCATGTCATATATCATATCTTTATTACGAGATGAATCTTTTCATTCTACAGTGGATTTTGAGACAAAAACAGGGTACCAACTTATGCGGATTCTATGTTTGCGAGTACATGATGATAGAATCAAATAGAATTCCTGAAGAAATCATCAAAGTACGTAACATGTTTCTTTTCATTTTTTATAGACTTAATATTGATAATATAGATATAACTAATATCTTTTTAATTCCAATTGAAGACTGACTGGTTGAAGCAAAAAGTGATGCTACAAGACCAATTGAAAGCAATACAAGAGACAATAGCAGGATTTCTTCGGGAACAAGTCATAAATCCAAACGGCGAGTTGTACTATAATACCAACGAAAAGTTGATTCCAAACAATGATGATCATTTGTATGCCCTGTAGATCTTTAGATGGAGTACAAATTGTAATAGATTTACAGTACTAACTTTGGAGTACAACTTGTGTAGATAGATATTTAGACAACTCCTATATGTATATTGTTTGTAATTTTATGTACATATATTTATATATATAGTTCTATAGTTCAATTATATATGCATGCAATAAGCTTATTGTGTTATGCTGCTAATATATATAAATTATATATATTAGCAGCAAAGAATATATATTGGAAAACCTATTAAATAAATAAACAAAACTAAAAACAGAACTGAAATGAAAATAAAAAGGAAAAATCAGGGGACCCTTTAGTCCCCGCTGGTAATACCAGCCGGGGCTAAAGGGTGCTGTTGCGTTGCACCGCTGGCAGCACCCTTTAGTCTCGGCTGGTATTACCAACCGGGACTAAAGGGGGGGCTTTAGCCCCGGTGGCCGGAGCCGGGACTAGGGGGGCTTTAGTCCCGGAAGCGTAGTCCCGGCTCGGCAACCGGGGCTAAAGGCCCTTGCCGACCGGGGCTAAAGCCCAATTCTGTTGTAGTGTACCGTCGTTCACCTACACAGTTGCACCCCGCGTGTTTTCACTCCCCAGTCCCTATTACACGTGCACTCGCAGTGTCTGATATTTTTTTCTGTCCTGAATTCCTGATATGATAGTATCTGTAACGACGATTGGATGGTGGTTTCCTAGTGTCTCTGATCTTCTATTTATTTATTTTAGTGTAGAGTTCATCACCGGTCTCTAAACTTGTATCGTTGTGTCATCTTGGTCCCTAAACTCGCAAATCGACCGTCTAGGTCCTCAAACTTGTTCGGTTGTGTCATCTCGATCCCTAAACTTGCTCGGTTGTGTCATCCCGGTCCATAAACTTACAAATCGCTCGTTTAGGTCCTCAAACTTAATCAATTGTGTCATTCTGGTCCCTAAACTTTATTTTGAGTCTCATCTAGATCTAAACATGACAATTTAAAAACTTTATATCAACAAATAATTCATAATTTTTTCATATAAACTCAAACGAAGACAAACTTTGTATCAAAATTATAGCCCTCGATGTGATCTACAACTTTGTGTAGTTGAAAAGTTTTTGATTTAAAACTGTTTACGGTCCCAAAATATCGTTGTATGTTTATAGATTTTGAAATTTAAAATTTAAAATTATCAAACAATCTTGAATATTGACATGATCTATATAAAAGTTATAGTTCTCAGTGCAATCTGTTGTAGATAATTTTTTTATTTAAAGTCATTTAGTATCCAAAAAATTAATTTTAAATTTTAAATTTCAAAATCTATAAACATACAACAATATTTTGGAACCCTAAACAGTTTTAATTCAAAAACTTTTTAACTATAAAGTTGTAGATCATGTCGAGGACTACAATTTTGATATAAATGTTTAGGGACTAGAATGACACAACTGACTAAGTTTGAGGACCTAAACGAGTGATTTGCATGTTTAGGGACCGGGATGACACAAACAAACAAGTTTGAGGATCTAAACGGTCGATTTACGAGTTTAGGTATATATGGCCACTGTGCTGGCACGGAACGGCACACGGCACGGCCGTGTCGTGCCGGCATGGCACTGCGCCGTGCCGCGGCGTGCCACCGTGTCGGCCGTGCCGTGCCACCCCGTGCCATGGGCCAGGCCTTCGGCCCATGACACGACACATGGGCCGTTTACCCGTGTCGTACCGCCCATGTGCCACGGCCATTTTCGCCGTGCCGTGCCGGCCCACGGGCCATCAAAGCCAAAAAAGCTCATTTTCAACAAAAAATTTCCAAGTTTAAAGTTCTAAACTTCAAATTACATGATAAAACATGATTTACAACACATAAATACAAAGAACAGCAGAACACAAGTCATGGTGGGGAGGCCGGTTCTGGCCCCTAGCCGCAGCTCTAGCACCGTCCCTCGACGGTGGGCAGGGGCGCTTCAAGCTGGATGGCCTTGCCATCGCGCCTCCAGAGGAGGAGGACAAAGCGTCCGACACCAACCTGCGAAGAACATGAAGACAACAAAAAGAAGATTATTAGAACACAAGAAGATGCAGAGAAGATGAAGAACAAGAACATGCTAGGTTAGGGTTTCGAGTGGTGGCACAGTGCGGCGGAAGAATAGACAGCTCAACAACTCACATGGTACACCGGAGGAGGAGGAGGAGGAGGAGGGAAGGCCGGACCGCCGGAAACGAGGTAGGAGATGGAGAAGGCAGAAGGACTGGCAGGCGAGGTGTCGAGGTCACCGGAGCAGGGCCGACGAGCTCAAGGTGAACGACGACGACTTCGGGGAGATGGGGAGGGACTGAGAGAGAGCGAGAGCGAGAGAGACTGAGAGAGAGCTGCGGCTGTGGGGGAGGAATGAATTAGGGTTAGGGTTGGGAGGGGTTGCGGCCGCCGCGACATATATATGGCCGAGGGGGAACCGGGGACGTGGGCTGGGCGAAATATGCGGCCGTGCCGGCCACTGTGTCGGCCCTCTGGCCGTGCCGTGTCATGGGCCAGGCCGGCGGCCCATGCACTGCACTGGCCTTCGTGCCGTACCGGCACGGGCACGGTGCCTGCCGTGTCGTGTGGCCCATGGGCCGTGCCGCGTGCCGTGCCGCCGGCCCATGGGCCGTCTGGATGACACAACAATACAAGTTTAGAGACTGGTGATGGACTTTACTCTTTTTTATAAGATTCTGGCTACAACATGCACAGAAAAAAAGAAGAAGCAAATGAAATGGAACCAAAGTTATCGGTACTTATGTTTATTTATTTATTTATTTATTTATTATTACTGTATGTATAATTACGGGAGGTAATCGGTATAGCAAAAAAGTCGAGCGAACTTCCTTACCCTCACAGATCAGGCGGTGCACGACCGAAACGCGCGCGGCGCGGCCAAATTCGAGCGTCACTCGTCAGGGCGCTAGCTGCGCGAGGATCGTCGCGATCGATTCTTTTTTTCTTTTTTTTTATTATTACCTTGGCAGTTTGCATATATATCATGCTCCGCCGGCTACTTGCGTCTGCACCATGCATCTTCATTTTGTCTACCAGCGCTGCTACACCGGTACAAGAGACCGAGAGGCTTCCATGGAGGCTGGAGCGGCCGCCGGTCGGTCGCGGCCGGCAAGGTTGCCCACGGCGGACCATCATCGGATCGGATGACATCTGTCCTCGCCCGACCGGTGGGCATGATGGTGGTTCGTGGCCTTGCCAGCTGAGGGCATGGTATATTTTTCCTCTTATTACAGCATCTCCAACAGTTTGGCATTCTTGTTTGGCATTGTTGTTTTTTGCCAAAAATCTAAAAAACATCCCTCCAACAGTTTTGCAAATTGGATTGCCATTTTAGTTAACTTGGCAAATGCTTGGTTCCGCTTGGCATATATGCGAGTTGGGATCAGCTTGGCATTCACGTCCGCCTGGTTCTCCCGCGGTGATTTGGCGCCGTATTTTCCTTCGACCCTGCCTGCCTCGCGCCATATACTGATTGTGCCGCCGGTTTTTGTCGCGAACTCAATACAGCGCGGTCCGCGAAGGAGATCGGTCGATCCCGCGACGGACATCGAGGGGACAAGTGCTCAGGGGCGGCCGCCTGATCCACGACGCCATCCGCCCGTCCGGCGGCGGTCGACGGCAAGCGGCACCTCCCTCTCGCGTTCTCCACTCGTGAGTCGTGGGGATCGGCGGTAGCTGTCCCTCTACGTCAAGGCAGCCTCGGGAGGGTTCTGCGTAGGTAGATCATCTCCATACGTTTCATTCGTTTTGCAAGAATCTGATGCTCGTCGATCATATGTTCAATCTCTATTTTGAAGTTTATTTTTGTCAAGGTCCATGCTCGTCGATCATCAATTCCATATGTTGTTTCATGCTTCTGTAGATTCGTTCGAATGGAAAATATTGGATTCTATACAGGCCTACTGTCATCAGATGATCCTCATGTTGATGGCTTGGACGAGTTGAACTTTCCTATGACGTCAGTCAGTCAGCAACCCAGTTTTGATCTTCCTGCTGCAAATGAGGATGATGTAGTGGAAGTGCAGCCAACAGAGGTTCTTCCCCGTCGTGCTGGAAAGGGTGCGTCACATAGGTCAAATTTTTTTGACAAAGACGAGGATAAAGTAATATGTTCAGCTTGGTTGAATGTTAGCAAAGACCCCATTCACGGTGCCAATCAAACTATGTCAACATTTTGGGGTCGAATTCATGCATTCTATGAAGAACACAATACTACCAAAGTTGTCAGGACAGAGAATTCTATTATGCATAGGTGGCTCACTATTCAGAAGGATGTGAACAAGTTCTGTTCCGTGTACGATAAAATTGAGCGTCGGAGTGCTAGTGGAACAACTATCCAAGACATGGTTCGTTTTCTTTGTTGGTTGTTTTATTTGTTTTCCATTGTTTGGTTTATATGTGACAAAATAAACGTTTTAAATATTTTATTTGTGCAGATTAATCAAGCATTGGAGTCATACACAGGAATAGATGAGCAGAAAAAGTCCTTTACTCTTATGCATTGTTGGTACAGGTTGAAGGACGAAGACAAGTGGAAGTCAAGAAGGATTCAACTGGCTGAGCAGCAGCAACCCGCTAAGAAAAAACAGAAGACTACCAAGCACTCTACGCCAAGCAATGTAGAAGCTACCGACCATGACGAAGTGCGCGAGGTTGCAGCCCAAGGTTCTGGAGAACGAAAGAGGCCACCGGGTAATAAGCAGGCAAAACAAGCTAGGCGGGGAAGCGATGACGCTTGGATTGCAATTTTGGACAAGATGTTGGAGAAGAAGGAGGCACGTGACAAAGAAAGAGACAAGGCAAGAGAGGCTGAGAAGGAGGCTGACAAGGCATTTCTTGAGATTGAGAACAAGCGAGCTGAAGCGGACTTGCTAAAGGAGGAGAAAGACATAATGTTAGCAGACAAGAGCAACCTTGACGAGGACCAGCTGCAGTGGTTAGATATAATGAAGAAGAAGATCCTCGCGCGGCATATGTCAAATTAGTTTTAGTTGAAGCATAACATTTAATTAGAGTGTGCTTGAGATATGCATGGACCTTTCATAATTTTATTTCAGTGTGCTCGTGAGATGCATGGACCTACATATTTTATTTCAGTGTGCTCGTGAGATGCATGGACCTACATATTTTATTTCAGTGTGCTTCAAAGAATCATGGACCTGTCAATGTTTTGTTTGTGTGTGCTTCATAGCGACCTGTTAATTTTTATCCTGATATCATTTGAATTGTTGCTGCGTCCGGATCACGTAGCGTGCATGGTACTGTGCATCATGGATGTGACATAAAAGATTTGGAACCTGATAGCTACGTGGTGTGTCAGCCGGTTTCCATTCAGTTTGATGTGCCGTGCAACAGGGTTGGTTGCACAACCGGTTTCTGTCAGGTTGTCTGCTAGCTTTGCCATCACTCCATCAGCTGCAGTCTATTACAGCGATGATCACACAGCCGGTTTCTGTCAGGTTGTCTGCTAGCTTTGTCACGACAGCGATGGCCGTGGACAACTGATGGATCGACTGAACTGAAAACCTATCAAATGGATGTGCATTGGACTGTTCATGGTAGGAGCACATGGTACACAAAATCACTCCCTGCTCGAAAGGATTAATGTTCATGGTACTTGTAAAATTATAAAACTTAAACAGATGAGTCTATTACACAAATATAAAAGTAAATAGTTCATTATAAAACTAAATTATGAAGCTGGTTCCATATGATATAAATCCGGATGATGGTTCCATAGGTGCTCGATGAGGTCTTCTTTCAGCTGGAAGTGTGTTGGCTTGTCTTGGATCTTTTTATGCGCTTCAATAAATTCAGCTAGTGTGCGAGTAGGCTTGCCACGAACAGGTTGCACATTTTCACCACCACCTTCGAACCACTCGTCGGGGTCCAGAACTCTTTCATCTTCGACAATCATATTGTGCATGATCACACAAGCCCTCATGATCAATGCAAGCGTCTCTGGGTCCCAAATACGACCTGGTTGTCGAATAATGGCAAACCTAGACTAGAAAACCCCAAAAAATCTTTCGACATCCTTCCTCGCTGCTTCTTGTGCTGTGGCAAAATATCTGCGCTTGTTCCCCATAGGAAGAGAGATGGACTTGACTATAGTAGCCCATGAGGGGTATATACCATCAGCAAGAAAATATCCCATCTTGTACTCATGACCATTAATGGTATAGTTCACCTCTGGAGCTTTACCTTCGGCCAGGTTGTCGAACAGTGGAGAGCGGTGAAGTACATTGATATCATTATGTGATCCAGGCATCCCAAAAAATGCATGCCAACACCAAAGGTCTTGAGATGCAACAGCTTCTAAAATGATAGTTGGTCGGTTCACATGGCCCTTGTACTGCCCCTGAGATTCAACTGGACAATTCTTCCATGGCCAATGCATACAATCGATGGAGCCTAACATGCCAGGAAAACCTCTTTTGTCATTGACCGCCAACAAGCGAGCTATGTCAGCCTCAGTGGGATGTCTCAGGTACTCTGCTTCAAATATTTGTACAACTGCAAGGACGAACCTACGTAGGCTCTCAAGTGCAGTGCTTTCGCCAATGCGAATGTACTCATCTGTGGCATCAGCAGATACCGCATATGTCAGCATACGAAGAGCGGCGGTGACTTTTTGGAAGCAACTCAATCCAAGAACACCTGCACAATTCCTTTTTTGCACGAAGTAATCATCGTGCGCTTCAACAGCATTCATGATGCGGAGAAAAAGATTCTTGCTCATTCTGAATCTGAAGAAAAGAAACAACAGTTCGTCACCTCGTATAAAAATAAAACAAATAATATGAACTACACTGAGCTGGAAGAACAACAACCTCCGACGGAATAAATCTGGACCATACGTCGGATTGTCCGCCAAATAATCTTGATACATCCTCCGGTACCCGCCTTCTCTATCGCGATAAATGACAGCATGGCCAGGAACCGAACCACCAGGTGTACTTTTCTTCTTCGATAACATGTGCGCAATTTGAGCAACTGTGAACATGAAGAAATCATCGTCGTCTGAAGAATCATCATCTAGTTGTTTCCGGCGCCGTTTTCTAGACGCCCTGATCAGCCGTGCACGACAGCGGCTTGATGGAGTCACCAAAGACCTGGAATCCATGGCCTGCATATATAATATGTGAATGTGAGAACATGCGACTACCGTAGCAGCGATCGGTGTGAACAAGTACCAGGAATCCGATTTCCATACCTTTGGAGACCTGGGACGGCAACAGCAATCGATGGGCAAGGAACGGCAGGGCAAGGGCAGCAAATTGTCCCGTGGATCAGCAGCGATGGATCAGCAGCGGTGGATCAGCAGCAACATGACGGCAGCAGCAATCGCCCTCCACGACCCATCTCCATGGCGGCAGAAGGAGACCGCGATGAATGGCGGCGATCTCCAACCGCGACCGCGACGAAAAGACCGCGAAGCCGCCAAAGTTTCTGCGGCAAAACTACAGGTAGGTCCACAATTTAGAAAATGCAAAGTCAAAAATGCAAAACTCTTGGAGATGGCTATTTTTTCCCTCCCCATTTCATTTTGGGAGTTGGAAAACTCCAACAAATGGCAAAGAAAAAATGCCAAACTGTTGGAGATGCTCTTAAGAATTCATGTGGCCTAAAAACGAAAAAACCTGACCCACGAGGGTAGAACAGCCCTCGGGCATTTTTCTCAAGAAGAAGATCTTTTCACGCAGATCAAGAGAACTCCCGAACCTCTACCCATACACAGCGGCACCGCAGCCCCGTGAGACTGGACTGGCCTTAGACTTGTGCTTTGGCGTGAGACAGACGGGAAAAATATACTCGTAGCTATGTTATTAAAATTTTTTTAAACCTAATAGGAAAATGAGGAGAAAGATATATATAGCGCATAATGATTATTGTCTCATTGTAAACTTAAGAAAAAATATTTTCAGGATAAAACTCGTGTATAGTTAAGAGTATGTCTTTGATATTCCTTTAAAAAGTCTCATGGAAAAATAAGGAATATAACATGTGTTTATGTTAATGTTGTCTCATTACAAACTTTCTATGAGAAACCATGTGAGGAAAAACTTATAAAAAGAAAAGAGCGTAATAAGATGCTTTGGACAAGCTAATATCTAGTAGATTCCTCTCCTCCCAAACCTTGCAAATCTCAAGCCGTCTCATATAACAATTCCTTAAATACATTTCTCGAATGACGAAGGTTGCAGGGACTTAGTGAACGTATCAACGAGATTATCACATGATTTGGTTTGCAATGAGGAAGGTTGCAGGGACTTAGTGAACGTATCAACGAGATTATCACATGATTTGGTTTGCAAGATATTAATTTCTCATTTCTGTCGTAATTCATGAGGATAGAACAATTTACGAGAAATATGCTCGGTGATGTTGCTTTTGATGTAACATGTCTGCATCCGTGTAACACAAGCAACATTATCGTCATAGCTAATGGTTGGTGAGTCGATGACACTGATACCACAAGACTGTTGTATGTTGTAAATTATTCCGCAAAGCCAAACACATTGACGTGAGACCTCATATAGTGCAACTAAGAATGATTTGTGGATGTTGTCACCAAAGTTTGTTGGAAGACTTCCATGAAATGGTTGTTCCATATATAGTGTAAAAAGTACTAAAAACACAAAGCCTGTTTGTGATCTGCCATTTTGGAGATCAGATAGGCATCCAACGTCAGTGTATCCAATCATATCAGAATTTGGGCGTCTTTTATAAAATAGTCCAAGATCTCTTATGCTATTCACATATCTAAGGATATGCTTTGCTCTGGGCCAATGTTCTTTGGTAGGAGCAGTGCTTTGTCGGGCTAGCAAGTTCACTGCAAATGCAATATTAGGTCTGATGCAATTTGCAAGATACATGAGCGCTCCAACGACACTAAGATATGGAACTTCGGGTCCTAGAATTTCTTCTCCATCTTCCCATGGTCTGAATTGATCAGTCTCCATTTCTAAAGATTGAACAACCATAGGGGTCTTGAAGGGATATGCTTTGTCCATATTGAATTTCTCCACTACTTTATGGATATAGACATATTGATGCCCAAAAATTCCAGTCGAATGGTGCTTAAGCTATAAGCCTACGCAAAATTTAGTGTGACCCAAATCTTTCAACTCGAACTCTATCTTTAGGTGATTGCATGCCTCATCAATATCTTGTTGGTCACCAATGATGTTTAAATCATCGACATTTACTAATATAATGCAAAACCCTGTTTGGGACTTTATGATAAAGACACATGGGCAATAATCATTGTTAGTGTATCCCTTCTACAGAAGGTATTCACTAAGTCAGTTGTACCACATCCTCCCCGACTACTTTAAGCCTTAGAGTGACTTTAGAAGCTTTAAGACACATAGATCGCATTTATCATCTATCCTCAGGATGGCAGGACGTGCGTATTTGAATCGTTGAGCGTAACAAACAAACAAGGGTACAAGGCCTTCAAATATTGCTTGAAAAGGTAAGTCGATGAGTTTTTTGATCATTTACGGTTATCATACGTATTCAAATTGTTGCTAACACTAGTGCATTTCGTACATTGCTTATAAGGCGTATCTGAAGGAGCCCTAATGCTGGTATCGAAGAACTGAAAAGTTTAAAAAGAAGCATAAGTACCACCTCAAAATCTGATGTGATTTTTCAGTACATATTTCGAAAGTTCAATCATGTTTTTCGTACATATGTGTTCTAATGCTTGTGTATCGATCGTGCAATGCGCCAAACAACCTATGAGATCAATGTCATGTGGCCTGTACACCTGCAAGGAGTGCACCAACAGCGGGAAGAAGCTCAAGGAGTCAATTGTTGGGCACAGATGCCCGACTTGCTTTCAAACAAGTCAAGACAGATACATGTAAGGTCGTCCTAGATAAATGCGTGCTTCAAGGAGAACCATTCTTCGATGACGAGGCTGACCTGGCGGTTGTTGATGGTCCTTAAACACCTGTTTTACCATCAACATTTTACCCTAAAATTCACCAAAAGGCATGAAATGTAGTCAAATAGGTTTCAAACTAACCAAATTCCACATGTCCATAGATTTTGATTTGAATGCAGGATTTGGACCAAATTTGGAGCATGGACCCACCAGGGGCCGAGACCACTCACCAAAGCCCATTTGGGCCCTAGTGGGGTGGCGCCCGCCACCACTAGGTGGCGCCCGCCACCCCTAGGTGGCGCCCGCCACATGGAGAGGCCCAACTTCCCCCCCTTGCCACGTCACTGATCCGTGTGACCACCCCAGGGCTAAATCTTGGCCCTTGGTCACTAGGTCAGTGGCATCGGAGGGCTCAGGAGGGAGTGGCGTGGATCAAGACCGAATGGCGGTTACTTGGACATGCAACCGACCTAACCACCGCCTCTCTGGAGCTCCTGGATGCCGTTGAAGCAATGACGGTGCATCCAACGGTGAGGGGGGTGGCGGCCGCCACCTAGGGCTGGCGCCCGCCACTAGGGTTTGCCCTAGGTCGGTTGGCTGCCCCCTATAAGTACCCCCTCACTCCACAAGGCTATAAATACCCCCCTGGAGGCATCACTTCATTTCAAGCAAGAGAAGCAAGGAAGAAAGGAAGCAAGGAAGAGAGCAAGGCTAAAGAGCTAGTAGCTTAGAATTTAGCCAAGCTTAGGCAAGTAGGTAGCTAGTAGAGCAAGGCATCCTTGCCTTATTGCCCTCGCGGGAGCGCTGCTCAAGGCTTAGCTCAAGAGTAGAGGCGTGCAAGTAATCGGTTCTGGAGCTGGGAAGAGTCTTCCTTCATCTCCAGTTCAGGTTTTGCTCTTGTTACTCAAGCACTTTACTATATTCTAGTTCATCATTTCAAGTATTACTTTATTCTACTTATCTGTATTGAGTGGTATACTTGATTGATTGCTTGAGTGCCTAGCTATCCTACAGTTCAATTCATTTAGCCATAGTAGTTAATCTCTAGTGAGCTTAGTGTTTGATCTTTGCCAATAGGTTGCTTAGTTAGTTTAGTGTTTATCTTATTAAGTCAAGTATTTGCTCTGACGTCCGCAAGGGTGTCTCTATTCAAAGCTAGGGTAGAGATAGTTAGAATATAATTAAGCGTGGTGCTTAGTTATAGACTTACCTTCAGATACGGCTGGACCCCCGGATAGCTGTGGTAGCAAGCAGGTGGTGACCGCCCTGTGCGCCTTGAATTCCACCACGTAGTTGGCCCAGTTTAACAGTAAGGCTCGTTGTGCTAGCGTTCAACCTAAGTCAGTGGTAAAGGCTAGTACGCCTCGATACTTGACAAGATAGGAATAAAACTTTACTTAACTTGGTTTCTTTATTGACATTTGCCTATCCTGCTTCGTAGTTCTCTTGCTTCATAGTTATCTTGCTTCGTAGTTATCTAGGAGTAGTTATTAGTTATTAGTTAGTTATCCTTAGTTACCCTATCTACCCATCCATCCACCTTACCTTAACCATTCCATTCATCCTTACCTATCCATCCATACATTCTTTCTAGCCTTTCATCTCCTCTCTTCTCCTCTTTTCCTTTTTCTTATTTCTTCGACTCTCATCCCCTCCTTGACTCGACTCATACACCACCCTAGCATTCCTTTGGGATCAAATAAATTGACACCTGGTACTCCCAGGGAAGTGCTACTACGATAGTTCTGTGCGCTTGCAGAATCTCCTCCTGGTAGATTGCAATCTCTCTAGCTAGCTCCTACTAGTGTCAGGATTGACAACCCCATTTTACATTAGTAGATAGCTGCTTTAGCTTCACTCCTTTAGGTATAGTGACTGGACTTGCTTCAAGCATTTCTGGCGCCGTTGCCAGGGATAGACTCCATAGTCTACTCCTAGTAACAACGTTAGCAAGTATCAACAAGCATTTCTGGGCCGTTACCGGAGATATTGCCTAGCTCTATCTTTAGTGAAGTTAAGAACTATCAACAACGGTGTTACCCGAGTACAAGAAGCTTAGGAAATGGAACACCATGCTCTGTCTGAGAGATTACGCCCATCCTGTAGAACTTTGATATGTAGATTTGACGGTTTCATATGTGTATGGATGATGAGAAGAACAACTAAGTAAATGTGTATATTGTGTCGTGTCTTATGTATGGATATTTTATATATGTATATATATATATGTCTCTGTTTGTTTTTTATATGAAATATGATTTGAATTCAAATTCTAAAATTATTTTCAGGCTAAAATGTTTTTTAAAAAAATGAAAATAATCAACTGTAGCGGGCAACATAAAAAGCCTGCCACAGTTAATAGCACCAACCGCAGCAGGTAGCCTAGCGCGCTTGTTGCGGTAAACCGATTTACCGCAGCGGACCGCATAAGTGCCTGCTGCGATTAATTTTCATTAACCGCAGCGAACAACTTATGGTGCCCGCTGCGGTAAAGACTTTTAGCCCACTGCGGTAAAGTTTTGTGCAGTAGTGAAGGTTACACCAAAAAAGAGAACTTAGCTCAATGCATCTAACCAAAAGCAAAATAAAAACAAAGGATCCTTCCTGAAATGAAGGGACTGGATTCTTAAAATTCCTAAACTAACTGTCGACTTGAATCGAATTATTTCTAAAAACTTTGTTATTTCTATTTTTTAAATCTCTCAGCTTGCTACGAGAACTGCCTCCATAAAGAACGGAGTGTTGTACTGTTGCCTGACATGAACCAATCTCAGAAACAAGCTAATATCCATGTTCCAATATATTACAATCTTCTGCCTGTAATTTTTAGCAAAGGAACAGAAAAATAGATGTTCTATGTCCTCATCCATCCCATCATTGCACATGATGCATTGGACATCACCTTCAATGTTCAAATGCCTTCTTTTAAGCATAGGCTTAGTCACCTGACCTGTTGGTACGTAGAGTACTTCACTTTTGATTATAGAGTTGTTCGACTCATAGTTTCTACTTTTTATATACCATACAAACAAACAGAGCACATATTTATACAAAATATACAATATTTGTGTTTTTAAATAAATTTAATGTAAAAGTAAATTCAACTATCTATCTAAATTTAGCCAGTTAGTTATAACGAGCTAACTCGAGCCAGCTCGAGAGCCGCTCGTGAGCCAAACGAGCCATACTTTCAAAAAAAACAAAATATCTTCTATTAATTTTTGTATTACTTTGTATTTTGTACTTTATAATTGGTTGATGACGGGTCTAGACCCTATAAATTTGGGATTATTATGATTTTATCATTTTATTTCTAATGAATATATAGTATAATACTATTGTATGCTATTATATTTGTATATATGTTAGCATTTATTAATTTTTAGTTCGATTTAAGGTTGTTGGATGTATTAAAACAACAACAAAGCCTCTTAGTCCCAAGCAAATTGGGGTAGGCTAGAGTTGAAACCCGACAAGACGCCCTACTCACTATTCGGGCACATCAATGGCTGCTCTCCATGCATTCCTATCCAAACATAAATCTCTAGGTATATCTCAACTTTTCAGATCTCTCTTTATTGTCTTCCCCACATCAATTTCGGTATTCCTCTACCTCTCCTCACATTAAAAACATGAGTTAGAACTCTACAATGCACTGGTGCCTTCGAAGGTCTGCTTTGGACATGACAAAACCACCTCAACCGATGTTGGACCAACTTTTCTTCAATTGGTGCTACCCCTAGACGGTCGCGAATATCATCATTTCGAACTCGGTCCATCCTTGTGTGGCCACAAATCTAGCGCAACATACGTATTTCTGCAACACTCATTTGTTGGACATGTCTTCTTTTCGTAGGCCAACATTCTGCTCCATACAACATAGTCGGTCTAATCGTCGTTCTATAAAACTTGCCTTTGAGCTTTTGTGGTACCCTCTTGTCACAGAGAATACCAGATGCTTGGCGCCACTTCATCCACCCTGCTTTGATTCTATGGCTAACATCTGCATCAATATCTCCATCCTTCTGTAACATCGATCCTAGATACCGGAAGACATCTTTCTTAGGCACCACTTGGCCTTCCAAGCTCACCTCTCCCTCTTCTTGTGCAACATTGTCGAAATCACATCTCATGGATTCAGTCTTAATCATGCTTATTCTAAACACTTTGGAGTCAAGGGTCAGCCGCCACAACTCCAGTTTCCAATTTACTCTTGTCTGACTTTCATCAACTAACACTACATCATCTGCAAAAAGCATACACCAAGGGATATCTCCTTGAACGTCCCTCGTAACCTTATCCATAACCAAGGCCAAGACATATGGGCTCAAGGCTGACCCTTGATGAAGACCTATTTTAATCAGAAAGTAATCTGTGTCATCATCATTTGTTCGCACACTGGTCTCGATATTGTTGTACATGTCCTTGATGAGGGTAACATACTTTGTGGCTCATCGTGTGTTGTTGGATATATTACTTTTATATTATTACTATTATTAAGCTTTAGATAAATTTAAATACTATATTTTTATGTACTTTTTATACCTGGTTCGCGAGCTTAACGAGCCAGCTCGAGCTTTTAACGAGCCAAGCCGAGCCGAGCTAGTTTTCTAGCGAGCTAGCTCGTTATCTTAACGAGCCAGAAATAGCCGAGTGGAGCTAAGCCGAGCTGGCTCGTTATCCAGCTCTAGGTGATGCACATCGATCGACAACTTTTCGTCATTGGCGAGTCCTCTATCCTTTTTCTTATAGTTTCAGGGAAGACCACATCCTGGGACAAATAGCCGGTCCAAATCGCCTAGTTGGGACGCCGTGACATGCAGGCCACTGGTGACAAGAATGTGATCTTCCGTGGAACTATATTTGATTTTGATTTCGAACGGTCTGATTATAAGGACACAGATATCGCAGTTAGGAATGAAAGTGGTATGAATAATCCTTTGTCACGATCTGTTCTAAATCCGAATTTTAAGGATATAGAGAAGTGCTTTTGATATATGTGTGAATACGGATAATCCGAATTCGATTATACACAGATGCGGTGTAAGGATGTGGGATTGACGAAATCCGGCGGATATGGATTATCTGGTAATTGAATGCAGATTATCCAACGGTTATAATAATAAGATAATCCAAATATTTTGAGAAGACCAAGCGGCAAGAATACAAGTTACCCAAGCCCATAACACAAGTATTATTATATATTTTAGTCCACAAACAAAGCTCCTTAGCTAAATATACAAATTTAAATATTTTTTATACGACATGGAATGGTAATCCTACATATTGCCTATTGGTATAATTGGCGGCTAATCGGAAGAACATATTTTTTTTTTGTACGTATGTTTTATACTCTTAAATCTAAAGTGAGAACTTGAATTAATTTTTTGAGCTTTTAACTCGAGTGGTGGATTGATAGTGATTATTGTATGGTGTGCTGCTGCTTTATGACTATCGTTAATAAATTGTTTCTTATCATAGAGAACAACTTGCAATCACATGTTATCCCACTTAAAAAAGTCTGCTTCTACTGCGATACCGGTTCGAACCCGTACTATTTTCAACATCTTAAAAATTCGTATTTACATTTAAATTCGTATAATATCCGCTTCATGCTCTGAATTTGACAAAAAAAAATAGATTAAAAAATAATAAATACATTATCCGCTTTGATACTATCCAATTCGTTTTCATCCCTGATCGCAATCGATTAATCAATCTCGTGGGCCTGCTGCTGCCTGCCGGCTGCCGCAGGCGTGCATGCAGAGAGAGAGAGGTACGGCAGGCGAGTCGAGCCAAGAGCCCCACGAGATTGGGCCGACGGTGCCCGTGACTAAGCTTTAATTGCTTCATTGCCACCCACCATCACATGGTTTGTATTATAAGGGAACTTGGTTAACCATTGCTAGAGCAGAATTGATCATGAGTTTATGGGGGAGTTTCCTAGAAAATACTGAGGACAACTGCACGCAGAGTTCGAAATTAGAAAATACAGAGGACAACTGCACGCAGAGTTCGAAATTAATTGGTTCTATATCAGCGAGGCCTGGCAAAAGCCCTATCGGTATTTAGGTAGCCATACTCGGCAAAGAGCACATGACAAAAAAATACTCGGCAAAAACCTCTTTGCTAAGGGCTTTACCGAGTGTCTGTCTAGATTGCACTTGACAAAGAAAAACACTCGGCAAAATAAAAATACAAAAAGGACAGAAAAAATAGCAAAATAAAATTTTTAAGTTATAAGTTGTGACATTTTTTATGGCTAGTAGAATTCAAACCCCCCCTCTACCAGTACACCACACCATCACTTGTGTCAAGATTTCGTTTCCGTTCCCCACATATTATACTAAATCAAGAATAAATTGCTTGTTTGAGGCCCTAAACAAACTTAAAAAAGTTGTCAACTACAAAGTTTTATAACTTTTTGAGATCTCCATTTTTCGTGTAGCAAGTTTCTCGGTTCGAGGTCATTTACAAAATTTGAATTTCAAATTTGAGAAATTTCAAACGTAGTTTTCGTTGATAAGATGATTTCAAATTAAAAAGTTGTAAACTATAAAGTTTTATAACTTTTTGAGATCTACAACCTTTATTTTGGTCGTTTCTTCATCTGAGGTATTTGAAAAATTCAAATTTTAATTTTTTAAATGCAATGCAATTTTGCACGACAAGATGACTTCAAATTTAAAAGTTGTCAACTACAAAGTTTCATAACTTTTCGAGATATACAACTTTCATTTTGGTTATTTCTCCATCCGAGGTCTTTTAAAAAATCCAAATTTTGTATTTTTCAAAGTCGGGACGTAGTTTTGCATTACTAGATAACTTCAAATTAAAAAGTTGTCGACTATAAACTTTTATAACTTCTCAAGATCTACAAAATTTATTTTGGTTATTTAACCATTTATGCATCCAACATTATGGTTCTAATATTATTCATAAATCTTATATATAACTCTTGTAGTTTCATAAACTACCGGAGAGATATAAAATTTGTGAACAAATTTATTTTTAGTTTGTCAAATGAACCGAAACAAAAACTATTCATCTTGATGAGTTAAATAACTTTGTAGTTGATTTTTTTCAATTGAATTAATTTACTGCTTGAAAATATGATTTGAAAATTGGTTTTGCCTAGTGTTAGAAAAAAATACTCGGCAAAGAGCTCTTTGCCGAGTGCCAGAAAAAACACTCGGCAAAGAAGCTTCTTTGCCGAGTGATGTAAAAAAACAATCGGCAAAAAAAAAATTTTGCCGAGTTTTTTTGGCACTCGGCAATTTTCTTTGCCGAGTGCCAAATAAAAAACACTCGGCAAAAAAAATTCGACACTTGACAAAGAAAGTTTCCCGATAGTAGGCATATTTCACCGTTGGCGAGGTAAATTGGTCAATTTCATTAAAGTTATTTAAAGAAAGTTATTTCATTAAAGAAAGTTTCCTGTCGCAAAATTTACCTTAATTTTGAGTTCCTGTCCACATCTTTAGTTCTTTCTAATTTTTAACCTTTATATGTTGGCATGTTGCGAAACAAAGGGTTCTGATTATTACCTAGGACCGTAAAGATTCTTAGTTTTAAGAGAAATTTAGGTGTTACGTACAAGCGATGATAATACTTTGACACATCGCAGGAAAACAAGTGATTAATGTTGGTTCAGAAATGGCCTCAGTGCCATGTTTTCAGCTGACAGTAATCCATGACCATGATTATCTATGTTGATTACTGAGACCGCACTGACAACTGATAATTTATATCGCTCCTACTTCTGCATCAAATGCAGTGATGAGGAGATTATCTCAGTTGGTTTCCCTACTACAAAAAATAAATAAATCTTATTACAGGTCGGTAAAACAGATTTGGGTAAACTGCCAGCGCGCGGGACAGATCAGTGGAAATAGAGCATTTCTACACGTGGGGAAAAATACATGTGCAAATCGATCTCTAGGTGGTCATGTCATGTGTGGAAATCCATATCTGTAGTTGGTCACTTAAGCCGGTCATCTATAGAAATTGTTTTTTTTTTTTATAGAAATGTTGTGTTATCCTGACATAGAGCTAGGGGTCTATGGTTAAGCAGTGAAATTTGTTGTCTTGTAGTTATGATTTGGTGGGAACCATAGTGTCATAATTACCTCTTTTTTTTTTACTCTCAAACTCCCAAGCTAAGCTTTACTTTTGACAATCTCATGTGCAGACGAGTTACAAGAACTCGGTACATTAGAAACAATATACAGTACCTATCAAAATCATCATTAAGGAAATCACGGAGGTACATGAACAACATCCCACTCGGCTCCACGTCATGGACATTGGACCGCAAAGCTTCTCGCTGCTGACTAGAATCAGTCTCCACTTAAATTCTGGAGATGCCTTGCCCCTGAACGGCGTCCACTGTTAACTGTTTCAACACACGCTATGGTTTCAGCCATAAGAGTATTGAGGCTGTTCGGTGGAATTTACTCTGGCTAATATTGTTTTATTATGAAAAAAAAATTATTTGATAACTGAAAAACATGTCTGATTCTGGTTGATAAGCTCAAATGA
The DNA here is from genome assembly GCA_009763385.1 of Coix lacryma-jobi var. lacryma-jobi. Classification (NCBI taxonomy): domain Eukaryota; kingdom Viridiplantae; phylum Streptophyta; class Magnoliopsida; order Poales; family Poaceae; genus Coix; species Coix lacryma-jobi. The sequence goes on from CM019826.1 coordinate 143,038,842, forward strand.
ACAACCAATGGCTATTCTCTCTCTTCCACTTATAACTTTAACTTTGTCCCTTGTCAAAATTTCTCTAATTTCTTACCATATTTATTATAGAGGCTTGTTTAGCTGGTTCGTACTTTATATTTTTATTTTGAGAAATAAATATTTTAAGAAAGAAAATTATTAAAAATAAATTAATAGACAGAAGGGTAGATTAGTAATAGGAGGAGCTTTGACGGAGAACCCTTTCCTATAGTGTGTGTGGGGGATGTTTAGTTGGTAGTTGAAAAGTTTTTAGATGTCACATTGGATGTTTTGGTACTAATTTAGTCTATTAAAAATAGATTAATAAAAAATAAATTTCATATTTCGTCGTAAAATCATGAGATGAATTTATTAAGACTAATTAATCTATCATTAGCACATATTTGCTATAGCACAACATTGTCAAATCATTAACTAATTAGGTTAAACAATCGCCTTACGAAGTTATCGTAATCTGTGTAATTAGTTATTTTTAATCTATATTTAATATTTTATGTATGTGTCTAAATATTCAGGGGCTGTTTGGTTGCTAGCCACACTTTGCCACACTTCATCTTAGACAACTTTGATCAGATTGGCAAGTGTTTGGTTGATGACTAACTTTAGGCAAAGTTTTTCTGGGCTCCACATGTCATAGAGTAGAAAAAGTGTGGCAAGATTCCCTTAGGCAAGAAAAGTGTGGCCACCCTTTTGCTTGCCACACTTTCTATGGCTGCCACACTTTGCCTAAGATTAGTTGTGGCAGGTTGTGGCTAGCAACCAAACAACCCCAATGTGATAGATGAAAATATTTTAGGGTGAATGACTGTATGTGTATGACTGTATTTTAGGGTATCTAAATATTTTATGTATGTGTATGACTATCCCTAGTTCCCTACCTACCTTGTGCCTTGTTCACGACTTCACGGAGAACCCTTTTCCACGCACGTAGCGTCATCGGCCGAACGGAAGCGTCGTGCCGCCGGCCGTCGCTAATAAGTGTAGAATTTGTATTTGTACTGTTGAAGGAGAAAGTAAAATTACTAATATACCCTTCATTTTTTAATAATATCTCAAAATTACCTAAGAGCATCTCCAAGAGTTTTTCTAAAATCTATTCTCTAAATCATCATTTAGAGAGTCATTTGAGTAAAAATCGTTTTCTATATCTTTATAATCTCCAACAGTTTTTCTATATCTTGTGCGCAGTCTAGAGAGCTATTCTCGCTCTTCATCTTTGGCTAGCGAGAAATACGGAATAGAGATTATCTATATTTAGATATCCAATTGAAGAGACTGTTGGAGGGTGTCTTTTCATCAAAATCTCTATTCCTATAAGTTAGGAAAGATATAAAGAGTCTCTTGGAGATGCTCTAAACTTCATAGGTATCAGTCCGGCAGGTTTTGATATTGGTCCTAGTGTTTCGGTACTTTTTTCTGCCTTTTTTATAGTAGTACGTTCTAATTTTTTTCACCATTCGATCTAAGCCAATAGATGGCAATACGTTTCTAGAACTTGATTGCATTTAGAGAAGTTTGATTTAAAACAAATTTATAAAGACTAAAAATAAACTGCAATTTGTTCCAATCCACTGAAACGGTAACCGTAACGATTTTTATCCTCTAATTTACCACATTTTCTCAACTAATGAAAGTAGCAGAATGTTGTGACGCTTCTGACATCTGAGACGTGCATAATATGTTTTCGTCTTGCACAATCAAAATGAGACACCAAGACCACATTACCGAAGCAAAGCATCCTGCACCTCTAGATTATTGAGCTCTCATCAGAGGCTCAAAAAAAAAAGAGGCTCCTTTATTTTACGTCAAGTACTAGTTGTTAATTGTTCAGAACTGCAGATCCACTGGAACCTATTGCGTGTTGACACATGAAAAAGATACCGAACACAAAAGCCGATGAGGAGATATTTGTTCGTGCTGGAGAATATCTTGCTGCCTGCACACACCTGTAAATCTGTTTTGAGCCACGTACCTCCTTTGTAGTCACAACGAACTAGGACGACCAATCAAATCGATAAATATGATCTCTATAGGAAAAAAAAGATAAAAGGAAGTACAAAGTGACTTTAATTTATAAAAGGAAACAAAGAAACTAGGGTGTGTTTGTTAGGTGGCCAACATCTAGCCTGGTTCCGTGGAGCCAACTTTGGACTGTTTGGTTGGTTGTACATGGACTGAAACCAGGCTTCATAGAGCCATCCGTACAACCTTGGCCTGGCTACGAAAGAACGTGGGGAATGGGCGTTTTTCTGGAGCCTGGCTTGGCCCGGCCTTGCCCGCGCGTCTCCTCACCGCCCCATCTCCCTACCGTGCTTCTTCAACCTCTCCCGTCATCGAGCCTGGGAGCGCGCCCAGCCCCCTTGCCCTTCCTCGCGAGCACATCGGGCACCTTGGGGTTGGGCAAGCACACGGCCTCGGCCACTGCGGTCGTGGAGCACGACGATGCGATGGTGGGCCGCGGCGAGCTCTGCCATTAGCGTGGATAGCGAGGCCCGCGCGCCGATGCAGTAGGACGGTGTCGGTAGGGCTGCGGGGAGGACGGCGTTGGCGTCGGCGTCGACGTCCGGGCTCCAGCTGTGCAGGTGCACACGGGACTCTCGGAGGTGCGGCTCCGGCGTGGCGAGGTGGACAAGGAGCTCCCGGAGGTACGTGACTGTTCCTTCTCCTCTTGCCACACCTCCACACCCTCGGATCCCGTCCGCGAACTTCTGGCTGCTTACTGCGAGTTGACATTTTAGAAGAAAGATCGATTCTTGAGCGTGATGTTCTGAAGTTGGAGATCTGAAGTTCTGAACTCAACCTTCCATCCGGGGTCGTGCGTTTCCTGCTCAGCAGCACTGAATTGGGCGCGCCTGTTCTATTGATTCAAGTAGCATTGGCCTCCATTGCAGTCACGGGCTCGGTTGTGTATTTCTGTGGCAGCTGTGGCTTTGCAGCGGGCGTCGAGGTGGTGGCCATGGCCGGCAGGCTTCACGTTGCTGCTGTCATGTGCCATGCTCGCCGAGAATGTCCGTGACTTATTTGATGAAATGACTCAAAGGGTAATGTTACCAATTGGGAAAAGAGGTGATTGTATCAAAACAAACTAGGCAACCAAACACATCCTATGGCTAGCCAGGCTTAGATAGCACAGACAACCAAACAACTAGGGAATAGCTCGGTGGGAGCAGGCTTGGGCTGCCCAGGCTAGGATTCTAGCCAGGCTAGAAGTTAGCTAGGAAACCAAACACACCCTATAAATTTCTGCCATTTGTAAAGTGATGGCTCTTGAATATTCATCATAAAGGAACATTATATTGTCAGAAGCCCAATTAGCTCGGTACCATTAAACTGCTTCGGCCAGTAAGAATTTGTCGTTCCAGTTTCGTCCTATGTTAAATTATCTTAAATTGAATAAGTTTATAAAAAATACAAATACTTATTACCAAATAAATAGTTATCAAATACGTTATGAAACATATTGTTTATAATATACTTGTTGATATTATAAATTCGTTACGAAAACATTTTTTATATTATTATACTTAAATTATTTATCTATATCTTTGATTAAACTTAAGATAGCACAAATAAAACTAAAACATTATTAGTGTTTGTTTGCTGAATCATCTCATTTTTTATGGGGTAATACATCATGAGTTGATTCCTCAAATTTAGTGTAATGATCTAACTTCTCATACTAGTACTCAATGATTAACTTGTAATAATGAATGAGATGGTAATCGATCAATTCATTATATTCCACAAACCAAACAAAAAAAAAGAGTAAGACTACTTTATTTCACAGATCAAATGGACCCATCGGTGGGTATACTAATAATAGATAAAAATCTCTACCCATCGGTGGTGACACCCTAAAATTTGTATTTCTTGAATTAGAATTAAAATGGTTTATTTATGAATTTTTGTGCTCATAAAACATAGGGAAATAAATTTTTTCTCTAAATTAAAATTTATCCTAGGGTTTAGAAACATGTTTGTGCATTCATGTTGAAGCATTTGAGTTTTTGTGCTGTGTGGTTTTCGCTAAAATTCAATTTGAGTTCAAATGGTTTGGAAATATATTTTTTAAAAAAATGAATTTCTTGGAAAAGGGGTTGGTTTGAAAATAAAGACATTTTTGCATTTGAAAGTTTGGAAAAGTTTGAAATTTCAAAACTTATTATTTCTACCAAGGATCCAAATCAAAAGATTGAAAGGATTTTCAATTTGGTTTTGGAAATGTCTTGAAAAGGTCTGGAAACAAAAAGAAATTGCAAAACCCTTTCTCCCCTGTCCCCTTCGGTTTTCTGCCTCGAAGGCCTGCCTCCTTTCTCTCCTCCCCGCTAAAGCCAGCCCAGTGGAAGGTCCTAAATGGCTAGAGGGGGTGAATAGCCTAATAAAAAATTCTACAACAACACTTAACCACTTTGTTAGTAAACTAAATGGCGAAGCGAAGGTTGCACTAGCTCTAAGTCAAATGCAATCCGCTTATTAACAATTCTAGTGATCTCTATTATCACACAAAGGCTAGGTTGCTAGATTACTTCTGAGTGAGCAATATGAATAAGTGAATATGCTACTTTATACAATAAGCCAAGGGACTAGCAACAAATAGATACAACTACCACTATCAATAGAGAGGTAATGTAAGTACAAGAGATGAGTGATATATACCAAGCCGAGCAAGTGATCAATACAATAGATAACCAATGTAATCCTCAGAGACAATATGACACAATATTTTTCACCCGAGGTTCACTTGCTTGCCGACAAGCTACGTCCTCGTTGTAGCGATTCACCCACTTGGAGGTTCACGAGCTAATTGGCATCACACGCCAAACCCTCAATAGGGTGCCGCACAACCACACCACAAGATGAGGATCCACAAGCTACGAGCAATTCACTAAAGTTACCTTTCGCGATCTCCCACGGGGAAGGAACAAGAAACCCCTCACAAGTCACCGATCGGAGCCGGAAACAATCACCACCTTCCGCTCAACGATCCTCGTTGCTCCAAGCCGTCTAGGTGTTGGCAAACACCAAGAGTAACAAGAGAAATCCGTAGCAAAACACGAACACCAAGTGCCTCTAGATGAATACACTCATGCAATGCACTTGGTTCTCCCAATCTCTCTCAATATGATGAATAATCAATCAAATGGAGTGGGAGAAGAAAGACTACGCTCACAAAAGAGTTTTGGCAATCCAAATGTGCAAGAGAGTGAGCCAAAGCCAGCCAACAACTATATATAGAGCCCCCTCAAAAGAGAAGGCTGAAACCCCCTGACACTCAGTTTCTGCGGGGCCATCAGACGCTCTGATGGATTTGCATCGGACGCTCGGTCAGCGCCCGATGCCTGGATTGACGCCACACATCCCCATTGATTCAACCACAGCTGCCAGTTCCCTACGGCTAGAATCCATCATGCGCTGTTAATGTTGCATCAGACGCTGCATCAGACGCACCAGTCGAGCGTCTGATGACTTGTCAGACTTCATAACGGCTAGTCGCGCCAACATCGGACGCTCGCACAGTGCCACATCGGACGCTACAGGACCAGCGTCTAATGTCTATGCAGAGAGCATCCAGAGAGCTACCGGACATCGGACGCGTTCGATGGTGCCGCATCGGATGCTCCCCAACGTCCGATGCTCCTCTGAGAACAACCCTTGGACACGTCATCAGCATCGGACTCTGCAACAGTGTTTTCCTAGCGTTCGTTGCCAGCGTCCGATGCTCCTCAGACAACTCAACTCAGCTAGGGTTTGCCATCGGACGCTACCCCCAGCGTCCGATGCCCATCTGACCAGTGTCTGATGCTCCCCAGAAAGCACGGAATCAATCTCCACTTCATCCCTTGTGCAAATGTGTTAACTCCACCAAGTTTTCATTGCTTGTATACGTGAGTTAGCATTTATCAAGCACTTTTTCAAGGGATGTTAGCACACACTAGATTCTAAATACATATGCAAAGTGTAGATCATCTAGTGGCACTTTGATAATCACATTTCACAAACGAGTTCCGCTCCTCTTAATAGTACGACTATCAATCCTAAATGTGATCACACTCTCTATAGTGTCTTGATCACCAAAACAAAATGACCCTATTGAAAGGTCCTAGTTTGGTTTTGGTAATTGAGTGACAACTTTAGGTGGACTAATGGTGTTTGAAGTGAATTACACAGGTGATTAGTCCATAGGTGATCATGTGTGAGCAACATATGCCATAGAGGTGAAATGGCTTGGAAGATGTTGCAAGGCTCACATATGTGAAGAAGGAGCTTAATGCATATGTGACATGACATATGGTCATATGGCTAAGATGGAGAAGATCAAGGCAAGACTTGGCTTGATGGACCGGTTGCGAAGGTGAAGGGCAAGTTGAGGCTTTGAAGCCGTTGGTACCGAGTGTCGGGAGGCTTAAGCAAGACTTGGCGCCGAAGGACCGAAGCGATGGTGAAGAGCAAGTGATGTCAAGATCGATGGACCATGGAGGCCATGTGATGATATGAAGTGGATCATATCATTTGAAGATAGGTTGGTGCATGTGTTGCATCAACACCGAAGGAGATGGAATGGAATGCGCAAGGCAAAGGTATATTTGTAGGGCATTTCATTTCACCGGTCATAGGTGTGTAGAGAAGATTATGACCGGGTTTAGGATAGATGGCCGTACTATTAAGAGGAGCAAACTTGTTTGCATATCGGTCATCTAGTGCCACTTGAGCGATCTAACTTTGCGATGTTACTATGATCGAGTGGCGTGGTGAGTGCAAGTGAAAATCCTTTGAAAAATGATTGTGAAAATGCTAACACACTTGCACAAGATGATGAACACTTGTTGGTGTTAGCACATTTGCAAAGGAGAAGTTGTTGGAGTTGGTTTGGATCAAAACAGAGAAGAAAATGGAGTTTTCTGTGTGTTGTCGGTGGTACCGACCCTGGGTTGTCGGTGGTACCGCCCAAGGATGCAGCGTGCAGACCTCTCTGTTCCGAAGCGTTTTTGGCCTGGCGGTGGTACCGCTATTACCTCGGTACTACCGCCGGCGGTGGTACCGACCAGGGGTCGGTGGTACCGTGGCCCTGAAGGGGTTTTGCGGAGCTCTCTGGAAGTGGCCAGTTTTGGCCTACCGGTAGTACCGCCATTACCTCGGTACTACCGCCCGCGGTGGTACCGACCTATGGCCGGTAGTAACCAAGTTTGCGGAGCTCTCTGGTTTGAGTTGAAAATGGCCTGGCGGTAGTACCGCCATTGCCTCGGTACTACCGCCCGCGGTGGTACCGACGCAAGGTCGGTAGTGGCTGTTTTTTTTCGCAGAGCTCTCTGGTCGCGGCGATTTTGGCCTGGCGGTAGTACCGCCATGACCTCGGTACTACCGACCTCGGAGGAACCGACCAGGGGTCGGTGGTTTGCCTAAATCTGCGCGATGTGAGGTAACGGCTAGTTTGACTAAGCCGGTAGTACCGCCCAGGAGGGGTCGGTACTACCGACCTAGGCGCAGGAAAGGGGAAACGACTAGTTGGCCGCTCCCCTCTATAAATAGGAGTTGAGGCCGGCTTAGGGCCGGCTGCTGAGCACTCCAAAGCCTTGGTGGCTTGAGTGGATGTGCCTGGGAGCCCTCTAACTCGCTTGTGCTTGCTAGTGCGCGAATCTATTGCGAGTGAGCGATTCTAGTGCGTTGCTTTGAGAGATAGCATCGAGTGGCACTAGGTGTTCGAGTTGCAAGCCGGTGGTGCTTATTACTCTTGGAGGTTGCCACCTCCTAGACGGCTTGGTGATCGAGTCTCCGTCGTGAAGCCCGCGTGAAGATTGTGCGTGGCTCCGGAGAAGGATTGTGAGGGGCATTGTGCTCGCCCCGCGGGGATCGCGAAGAGCAACTCTAGTGGATTGCGCGTGTCATTGAGTTACCCTCACTTGTGGGTGAGTTCTTGCGGCGCTCGAGTGTCGAGCTAGGTGTGGTGCCTATTAGCCGCCGAACTACCAAAGTGTGTGGTCGACACAACGGGGACTAGCTTGGTGGCAACCAAGTGAACCTCGGGAGAAAAATCACCGTGTCAACTTCGTGTTCATCTTCTCGGTGGTTTGCAAACTCTTTTCACTAGCTTGTATTTACTTGTTCATATACATGTGCTAGTTGCTCTTATGATTAGTTGGGTTGTGTAGCTTGCTAGTTACCTTCCTTGCTTGTGTAGCATAGAAGTTGATCCCATGAGTGACTAGTTGACTTGTAGTCTTGCTAGTCACATTGCTTAGTTTGTGTAGCTAAGTTGAGCTCTCTAATTTGGCTTGTGTAGCCTTGTTATTGAGCATTGCTAGTGAGCTTAGGCTTTGTGCTTTTTGCTTAGTGGCATGTGTAGGAGCTCCCCGGTTGATTGAGTACTAGTTGCATAGGTTTGTGTGACCTTGCTTCTAGAATTGGTTAGGTGAGCTCTAGCTAGCCCGACACCTTATTTGCATTGTTTAGGATCTTTTGTAAGGTGTCATAGAGTATAGGTAGAGGGGTGTAGTCTTGGCTAGACCGATAGTTTTAATTCCGCATTTGTTTCGGTTAGCCGACGCGATTAATTTTAGAAAGGACTATTCACCCCCCCTCTAGTCCGCCATCTCGACCCTTCAATTGGTATCGGAGCAAGGTCTCTCATTTGTGGTCTTCACCGACCCGAGAGGATGGCGACTTATGGGCTAGATGTTGAGTGTCCACACATTTTTGATGGCACACACTTTGCACGATGGAAAAATTGGATGATATGCAATTTTAAATTTATTAGTCCTCAAATGTGGTGGATCGTAGATGTGGGCCTTTCTCTTGTGTTGGATAGAAAGAATGCAACTCAAGCGCAAAAGAAATGCCTACATCTCGATTGCCAAGCTACTAACATTTTCTATCAATCTATGGAGGATAACATATTTGGTGAGATCATGGACTTGAAGTCCGCCCATGAAATTTGGATTTATCTCAATGAGAAATATGGGGCGATCTCCGATGATGATGTTGATGAGCCCAAGGAGGAGGCGCATGAGGATGTTGAGCATGACCACAACTTGGTGGTTGTGGAGGATTGCTCCACCTCATGGTCAAGTGATGATGATGATGATCAATCCACAAGCTCACTTGACAAGGTTGATGGTGATGATTCAAGTGTTGCAAGTAATGATTCTACTCCAAGCACACTTGATGATGTTGATGGCTCATGCTCGAGCGATGATTGTGATACTACTACAAGCCCATCACCACATTGCTTCATGTCACAAGGTGACACCAAGGTATTTAATGCAAATGTGGTTGATCATGTTGATTCATATGATGAGCTTGTTAGTAGACTTGCTAGCATGACCATGTCTTTAGAAAATGAGAAAAATAAAACAATGAAATTAGCAAATGAAAACTCATTTCTAAAGAACTCATGTGAAGAACATAAGCGCTTACTTGATGTTCTTAAAGCTTCACATGATGATTTAATTGAAAAGTATGGCTCTCTCATTAAGAAGCTTTCAAAGAAAATTAAAAATAATGAGAGCTCATCACATGGATCAAATGATCAATTGCAAAATGTTGCTAACCCATGTGATGTAGGCAAGAAGAATGTATCCACCTCTTGTGAAGATTTATTATCTATGCCATGTTCTTCACAATTAGATGCTTGTTCTACTTCTTTGTCTTGTGAGACTAACCTTTTGAAGGAGAACAATGAGCTCAAAAGTGAAGTGAAGAATTTGAGCAACAAGTTAGAGAGGTGGTGCAAATCAAAGGTCACCCATGAGCACATGATGAAGAATCAAAGAAGCTATGGTGACAAGAGTGGCATTGGCTTCAACAAAAGCAATGCCAAGGGCAAGAAAATGAGGAAGCAAGAAGAAAAGAAGCTATCTCATTTCATGTGCTATCAATGCCATGAAATGGGACATCTTGCAAAAGCTTGCCCCAACAAGAAGAAGCCCCAAGTTCAAATCAAGAACAACCATCATGATGGTGACTTGATGAAGAAGAAGAAAACAAGAAGGGGCGGAAGAGCAAGGCATCCAACTCACATTCAAGATGCCAAAATGATGATGAGCAAGAATGAAGAAAAGAAGAAAGATTTGGCTCACATCAAGTGCTACAAGTGTGGTGATATGGGACACTTTGCCTCGAAGTGTCCTACCAAGCTTGAGAAGAAGGCTCAAGCAAATGAGAAGAGGCAAGGCAATGAGAAGCAACAAATGAGCAAGGAAGAGAAGGCTCAATCAAAGAGAAGTTGCTACTCATGCCGGGAAAGGGGACACATGGCTCATTCATGTCCCCTAGGTATGACCCCTAAGCCTATTTCAATTATTAATGATTCTATGCTTAGGAAGGATGTAAATGGTACCACATTGGTTGCTATTGCAAAACATCCCGCTACTCATACTAAGGCTATGCCAAAGTATGTTGCTCCTAACTTGAGAGGACCCAAACTAGTTTGGGTACCATCAAAAAGTGGATGAATGTGTGTAGGTACCATGGCATTGGAGGCTTGATTCAATCAATTTCATATTGTCCATCATGTGATTGAGTCAAGTAATGAAGCCTAGTGCTATCCAAACCCAATGCCAAGACAAAAGAAGTGAAGTCCAAGTGCTACAACGAACAAGTGCAAAAGATCAAGTTGTGGTGGTAGATTGGAATATTCGAAGGCTTGCAATCAAATTGAGTTGAAGCTTGCTTTTGGATGATCATGGGCTACTAAGGTATATCTTAGTTGATCACATTCATTTGGGTGCATATGAGTTGATTGAATTGGATATATATGCATATGTTGCTTGCTAATAAGATGATTGAATGGATAAATTGCTTAGTGATCAAGTTTGAGTTAGTTTGATTAGATATGTTCACAAGATGACCTTTAGTAAATGGATTTGCATGGATATATGTTTTGTGTTGATGTTCAAGCAAGTTTATCTCAAGTTTGATTCAATATGGACAAGTATAGCTCAAATATAGGAATTTGTTCAAAATCTGAAATCTGAGCTAGCTGTGATGATAGCCATGTTTGAATGATCAAATCTTTTTGGATTGGCTTGAAATTTGGTACACATGCTCTACACTTATGATATTAGTTGCTGTGCAAAATTCATGATTATTGGATAAGATGTACTTTGGTTTTGGAGTAGATCTTGTCAACTATAGTGCAGCAGTTTTCAGCATGTAGTACTATGGAAAGAATTGAAATCTGGTAGCAATCTAGAAAGCCAATGAAGCTCAAATTTTTATGGCTGCTAGAACACTTAGAGAGGCACATCTCCACCAAATTTCATAGTCATTGGACTTATATTTTGGGAGATATGCATGTTTCTTTGAGAAGGACAGAATCTGCCAGAAAAGTGACAAATATTGGATTAATCTAGAGTCACTTTGATTGAAAGGTCCTCAAGTTGGAATCATGTTTATAAGTGGTTGAGGGACCAATGTTTGGTTTTGAAATGAGCTAGAAGCATGACAAAGATGAGTACAAGTTCATTTGATTAAGAAGTGTATTTGGCACAAATTTGGTACTCAAATTGAAGATCAAGACCAACATCAAGATGAAGAGAAAGATGAAGTCCTAGTATCAATTGAAGATCTTTTGGAAGAAAGAAAAGGACTCAAAAAGGGACTCAAAGATGGATTCAAAGTCACATTTCAAGAAGAGTTCAAATGGATCAATCAAACAAAGTCAATTCAAGTAAGTATCAAGGATGATTCTTTGGAGAGAGGTCACTTCTCCCTTTTGTAGGGGCTTGCCGCCTTTGGTAGGTTAACCAAGTATGATACTTGGAAGGCTAATATGGAAGTGGTGATTCAAAGGATATTTGAGATGCTTAGTTGAAGCAATGAAAGGATTGACCAAGCAAAGCAAGCAACATGCAAGATAGTAAAGCAAATCATGACAATTCAAGTGGTATTCATATGCAAGCTATGTTCAAATGAAGAAGCAAGCCAACCACAACAAGATAATGCACTTAATCATATGAGTGAAGATTTGTTCTATCAATTGGTATATATTGATCTTCACCATGGACTTCACATTGCTATTTGGAGCTTAATTGGAATCAAATGACTATCCTCTACTCCAAGATAGCAAAGGTATCATTGTAATGTGCATGATCATATTCATCCCTTACTAGTATGCGGTTAGTGCATATAGTACATGCTCAATAGGATCATGCATAACAATTGAAAAGTTTAAATTCATAGCCTACCACTATTGCTTGATTGACTATATGATCTAGTGGATAGTATGTGAATTTGTTCATGAGCTAGTGAACCCAAGTACTTGATCTAGAAGATGAACATTCAAGTGTCTAATTCAACATGAGTAAGATAACCATTGAAAGATGTGTGAGGAAGCTTACTCTAGAGCAAACCGAGTTAGATATCTTATGCAATATTGCCTAGTTCAAGTCACAAATGAGAAGCTCATGAAGATGACAAGAGTTCAAGAAAAAGACAATAATGCCAATGGATATCAAGTTTCAATTTTCATTCAATTGGTATCCTACAAGACTTCAAGTGATCCTCAACTTTAAGTGATCAATTCAAGCAAAACATCCCTCACCATCAAGAGCTCAAGCTTATCAAGTGGATGACCCATGCTATGACATAGGGAAGGTGCCCCACCTATTGGTATCAAGGTCAAAGATCCTACACATGGTATCATTCCAACACATATGGTGGTGTCCATCAAAAATGAAGACTCAAGTATCATCCATCTACCCTAGTCCAACCCTTTGTATCAAGAGAAGCATGCCGTTTATGGTCATTGATGACAAAGGGGGAGAAGTTATGGAAAAGATATGTCAATTATGATATGTCAAGGACAAAGAGGGAGAAAAGAAGATGGACATGGATCAAGAGGGAGCACAAGATTGAAGGATCAAAATTCTTGGACAATGAGAACACACAAGTAGGGGGAGCAAGCTCATGAACTTGGTTGTTGCATTTGAGCATAATCATGCGCTTGCTTGCATTGCATAAGTTTTAAAATTTTATATGCATGCTTGTGTGGTATATGCTAGTTATAGGATTTAATTGATGAATTGATAACTAGCATGCATAGGTTAATAGCTAGACTTGTGCTTTTAATGCAAAACTAGACCCTTGCTATTAATGTTGATCTCACGGGGTTTTCTAGTTTTTATGATGTCTAGCTACTCTTCGATGCTAAGGATGAATCAAAATGTGGTATGCACGCTTCAAAGGTAAAATTTCATCATGTATACCTTAGCATCACTTAGTAGTGCTAACACTCCCACAAATTTCATATTTATGCATGTGTGCAAGCTTGAAACCAAACCATTTGAGCACACATGTAGGGGGAGTTAACACTACAAAGTCGGGTTGTATGGTGCTTATCCAAATTCTCTTATATGGTCTTAATGTTGGATAAGTAACATAGAATCCAAAGAGCTTAATTTCCATATCTTTGTAGAGTTGTCATCAATTACCAAAAAGGGGGAGATTGAAAGGTCCTAGTTTGGTTTTGGTAATTGAGTGACAACTTTAGGTGGACTAATGGTGTTTGAAGTGAATTACACAGGTGATTAGTCCATAGGTGATCATGTGTGAGCAACATATGCCATAGAGGTGAAATGGCTTGGAAGATGTTGCAAGGCTCACATATGTGAAGAAGGAGCTTAATGCATATGTGACATGACATATGGTCATATGGCTAAGATGGAGAAGATCAAGGCAAGACTTGGCTTGATGGACCGGTTGCGAAGGTGAAGGGCAAGTTGAGGCTTTGAAGCCGTTGGTACCGAGTGTCGGGAGGCTTAAGCAAGACTTGGCGCCGAAGGACCGAAGCGATGGTGAAGAGCAAGTGATGTCAAGATCGATGGACCATGGAGGCCATGTGATGATATGAAGTGGATCATATCATTTGAAGATAGGTTGGTGCATGTGTTGCATCAACACCGAAGGAGATGGAATGGAATGCGCAAGGCAAAGGTATATTTGTAGGGCATTTCATTTCACCGGTCATAGGTGTGTAGAGAAGATTATGACCGGGTTTAGGATAGATGGCCGTACTATTAAGAGGAGCAAACTTGTTTGCATATCGGTCATCTAGTGCCACTTGAGCGATCTAACTTTGCGATGTTACTATGATCGAGTGGCGTGGTGAGTGCAAGTGAAAATCCTTTGAAAAATGATTGTGAAAATGCTAACACACTTGCACAAGATGATGAACACTTGTTGGTGTTAGCACATTTGCAAAGGAGAAGTTGTTGGAGTTGGTTTGGATCAAAACAGAGAAGAAAATGGAGTTTTCTGTGTGTTGTCGGTGGTACCGACCCTGGGTTGTCGGTGGTACCGCCCAAGGATGCAGCGTGCAGACCTCTCTGTTCCGAAGCGTTTTTGGCCTGGCGGTGGTACCGCTATTACCTCGGTACTACCGCCGGCGGTGGTACCGACCAGGGGTCGGTGGTACCGTGGCCCTGAAGGGGTTTTGCGGAGCTCTCTGGAAGTGGCCAGTTTTGGCCTACCGGTAGTACCGCCATTACCTCGGTACTACCGCCCGCGGTGGTACCGACCTATGGCCGGTAGTAACCAAGTTTGCGGAGCTCTCTGGTTTGAGTTGAAAATGGCCTGGCGGTAGTACCGCCATTGCCTCGGTACTACCGCCCGCGGTGGTACCGACGCAAGGTCGGTAGTGGCTGTTTTTTTTCGCAGAGCTCTCTGGTCGCGGCGATTTTGGCCTGGCGGTAGTACCGCCATGACCTCGGTACTACCGACCTCGGAGGAACCGACCAGGGGTCGGTGGTTTGCCTAAATCTGCGCGATGTGAGGTAACGGCTAGTTTGACTAAGCCGGTAGTACCGCCCAGGAGGGGTCGGTACTACCGACCTAGGCGCAGGAAAGGGGAAACGACTAGTTGGCCGCTCCCCTCTATAAATAGGAGTTGAGGCCGGCTTAGGGCCGGCTGCTGAGCACTCCAAAGCCTTGGTGGCTTGAGTGGATGTGCCTGGGAGCCCTCTAACTCGCTTGTGCTTGCTAGTGCGCGAATCTATTGCGAGTGAGCGATTCTAGTGCGTTGCTTTGAGAGATAGCATCGAGTGGCACTAGGTGTTCGAGTTGCAAGCCGGTGGTGCTTATTACTCTTGGAGGTTGCCACCTCCTAGACGGCTTGGTGATCGAGTCTCCGTCGTGAAGCCCGCGTGAAGATTGTGCGTGGCTCCGGAGAAGGATTGTGAGGGGCATTGTGCTCGCCCCGCGGGGATCGCGAAGAGCAACTCTAGTGGATTGCGCGTGTCATTGAGTTACCCTCACTTGTGGGTGAGTTCTTGCGGCGCTCGAGTGTCGAGCTAGGTGTGGTGCCTATTAGCCGCCGAACTACCAAAGTGTGTGGTCGACACAACGGGGACTAGCTTGGTGGCAACCAAGTGAACCTCGGGAGAAAAATCACCGTGTCAACTTCGTGTTCATCTTCTCGGTGGTTTGCAAACTCTTTTCACTAGCTTGTATTTACTTGTTCATATACATGTGCTAGTTGCTCTTATGATTAGTTGGGTTGTGTAGCTTGCTAGTTACCTTCCTTGCTTGTGTAGCATAGAAGTTGATCCCATGAGTGACTAGTTGACTTGTAGTCTTGCTAGTCACATTGCTTAGTTTGTGTAGCTAAGTTGAGCTCTCTAATTTGGCTTGTGTAGCCTTGTTATTGAGCATTGCTAGTGAGCTTAGGCTTTGTGCTTTTTGCTTAGTGGCATGTGTAGGAGCTCCCCGGTTGATTGAGTACTAGTTGCATAGGTTTGTGTGACCTTGCTTCTAGAATTGGTTAGGTGAGCTCTAGCTAGCCCGACACCTTATTTGCATTGTTTAGGATCTTTTGTAAGGTGTCATAGAGTATAGGTAGAGGGGTGTAGTCTTGGCTAGACCGATAGTTTTAATTCCGCATTTGTTTCGGTTAGCCGACGCGATTAATTTTAGAAAGGACTATTCACCCCCCCTCTAGTCCGCCATCTCGACCCTTCACCTATGCATATACCTTTGTCTCTAGCCCATTTTGTTTTTCTCTTTCTTCTTTTCCAAGCATTGGAGCCTTTGATCACTGTCATGTGGACATTACCATCCATCTTGCTCCATCACTTGGTGTTGGACCAAACTATCTTATACACACTTAAGCATAGGGTTAGTCCAAATAGGTTTCATCAATTACCCAAAACCAAACTAGGGCTTTCAATCTCCCCCTTTTTGGTAATTGATGACAACCTCTACAGAATTAAGTTCAATTTTGAACTTGTGTTGCTTGTCCAAGCATTGTATCATGAAAAAGAATTGGACAATCATCACAAATTCAGTTTTGATAGTACTAGCTCCCCCTACATATGTGCTTCATGAGTTTGGTACAATATGTTCACATATGTATGGATAGGCATGTTGGGAGAGTTACGACTATCAAATGATGCTAATGTGTAAAAGATTGGACCTTTGAAGCGTGTTATAATCGGAGTTGCCATCATACATCATCCTTAGCACCTTTGGTAACTAGACATCCATAAAAAAAACTCAAGAACCCCGTGAGATCATCATTATATGCAAAGAGGCTCTCGATTCCACTTGTTTGCTTAACGCAAATAAATGTCTAGATACATCCTATGCATGCTAGTACTTCAAATCACCACACAAGTTCTATTTCTAGCATACATCAAGCAAACATGTAACTTGGAGTTTAATGCTTGCAATGCAACACTTCATATGAATATGTACATTCAAATGCAAAAATAAGATCATGAGCTTGCTCCCCCTATTTGTATGCTCAAATTTTAATTGATCCTCCCCCTTGGTCATTACAGTCTCTCCCCTTTCAATCTTTTCTCTCCCCTTTGCCAAAGCATGATATCAAATCATTATATCTTTGTAACATTTTCTCCCCCTTTGTCATGAAGTACCATAAAAGGCACAATAATTTTAGTTGGAGAAAGTCAATCAATGGGGTGAATAAGATCATATTATGGCTTAACCAAGCAAACAACCATAAGATATTTAACACAATTTGCTCTAGAGTAAGCTTCTCCACACACCTTTCAATGGTTATCTTACTCACGTCGGTTAAACACTTGAATGCTTGTTTCCAAGATTAAACACTAGGTTTACAAGCTCATCAATCATGTCATATGCTACCACTAGGACAAGATAAACATACAAGCTATAGTGGCACCTCAAATTCATTTGATTTTCATGAATGAGCCTAATAAAATAAGTGAATGTCTATATGTTCTAAGCATATATGATAAGATCCTAAGTATGGATGAATGCCATGCCAATCAATTTTACCTTTGTTTTGTCGAAGGAGAGGCATGTCATATATAATGGGGTGCATCAACTCATGTTAGAGAAATCAAGTATGTTAAATTCATTCCTCAACTTGCAAAATCTCTTCTCATCAAGTGGTTTGGTGAATATGTCGGCTAGTTGATCATTGGTGCCCACATTTGCAATTGATATGTCACCCTTTTGTTGATGGTCTCTAATGAAGTGATGTCTAATGTCAATGTGCTTTGTTCTTGAATGTTGAACTGGATTGTTGGTTAGCTTCACCGCACTTCATTATCACATAGCAATGGCACTTTCTTGAATTTGATTCCAAAGTCATCCAAAGCAATTGTGCACAATAGCTCCTGACAGATATGTATTCGGCTTGGGCGGTTGAGAGTGCAACACTATTTTGTTTCTTTGATGACCATGAAACAAGTGATCTTCCAAGTAGTTGACATGTGCCCGAAGTGCTCTTTCTATCCACTTTGCATCCCGCATAGTCGGAGTACGAATATCCAATCAACTCAAAGTTTGACCCCTTGGGATACCACAATCCAACATCTTGTGTATGCTTCAAATACCTCAATATTCTTTTTGTAGCCTTCAAGTGACTCTCTCTTGGTGAGGATTGGAATCTTGCACACATGCATACACTAAACATGACATCGGGTCTAGAAGCGGTCACATAGAGTAAGCTTCCAATCATAGACCTATACAACTTTTGATCAACCATATTGCCATTAGCATCATTATCCAAGTGTCCATTAGTGCCCATAGGAGTGCTAATTGCCTTTGAATCATCTAGACCAAACTTCTTGAGCATGTCCTTGATGTACTTGCCTTGACTAAAAAATGTACCGTTCTTTAATTGCTTGATTTGAAGTCCAAGAAAGTAACTAAGCTCTCCAATCATTGATATCTCAAACTCACTTTCCATCATTTCACCAAACTCTTCACAAAACTCTTGATTGGTTGAACCAAAGATAATGTCATCAACATATATTTGCAACACAAACAAGTCCTTGGCTATCTTCTTGGTGAAGAGAGTAGTATCAACCTTGCCCATCATGAACTCTTTAGAGAGTAGGTAGTCCCTCAGCCTCTCATACCATGCTCTAGGTGCTTGCTTCAAGCCATAAAGTGCCTTCTTTAGCTTGTACACATGGTTGGGCTTCTTGTCATTTTCAAATCCAGGTGGTTGTTCAACAAACACTAACTCATTGATGTAGCCATTTAGAAATGCACTTTTGACATCCATTTGATACAACTTGAAGTTGTGAGCACATGCATAAGCCAATAAAATCCTTATTGCTTCCAATCTTGCAACTGGTGCTTATGTTTCTCCAAAGTCAAAACTTTCAACTTGTGTGTAACCTTGTGCTACCAATCTTGCTTTATTTCTCACCACTATGCCATCTTGATCTTGCTTGTTGCGAAAAACCCATTTAGTTCCAATTACATTGTAGTTCTTTGGCCTCTCAACAAGTTCTCATACTTGATTACGGGTGAAGTTATTTGGCTCATCATGCATTGCATTAAGCCAATCAACATCCATAAAAGCTTCTTCAATTAATCTTGGTTGGCTCGAATGATGATACAAATGAATAATGTTCATAAAATGAAGCCAATCTAGATCTTGTTTGTACACCACTTCTTATGTCACCAACAATTTGATCAATTGGGTGATCTCTTGAAACATTGGTTGGTTGGAGTATTTGCACTTGATTTACTTGTTGAGATGAACTAGCCACTTGTTGATCTTCTCTAGCACTTGATTGATCATGAGAACCACTAGCTTGATTTGCATCAGCTTGTGCATTGGAGGAGAACATTTGATCATCTTCATCATCAACCACTTGCCTTGGCCTAATATCACCAATATCCATATTCTTCATTGTATTCTCCAATTGAGTTCCTCTCACATCATCTAGATTTTCATGTTCATCTTGAGAGCCTTGAGTTTCATCAAATTCAACATCATGTACTTCCTCAAGTATGCCACTAGCCAAGTTCCATACACTATAAGCTTTGCTTGTAGTCGAATAACCAAGTAAGAAACCTTTATCACATTTCTTCTCAAATTTGCTCAATCTTGCACCTTTCTTCAATATATAGCATTTGCAACCAAACACTCTAAAATATGCAATATTAGGCTTTCTTTCATTCAATAGCTCATATGGTGTCTTTTCTAACATCCCATGGCAATAGAGACGATTGATACAATAGCAATCCGTGTTGATAGCTTCGGCCCAAAAAGAATGACTAACATTGTATTCACTAAGCATAGACCTTGCCATATCAATCAATGTTCAATTCTTCCTTTCAACAATGCCATTGGATTGGGGAGTATACTTGGGTGAGAATTGATGTCTAATTCCAAAGTCATCACACACAACTCATCCACTCTAGTATTCTTGAACTCACTTCCATTGTCACTTCTAACTCTCTTGATCGTGTTGTTTCAAACTCATTGTGACATCTCTTGATAAAATTTTTGATGTTTCACTCTTGTCACTAAGAAAGGATGTATATCTAGTGTAATCATCCACAATCACAAATCCATATTTGTTTCCACCAATGCTAGTGTATGTGGTTGGTCCAAACAAATCCATATGCAACAACTCAAATGCTTTACTAGTGCTCATCATGCTTTTCTTGGGATGGGTATTTCCAACTTGTGACATCTTTTAAGCCTCTAACTACATCATGCTTTACTACTTTGTTCAATTGTTTCATTCCAACATGACCAAGCCTTCTATGACATAGCCAACCCATGCTAGACTTAGTGAGCAAGCAAGTTGATAATTGTGTTTCACTGGCATTGAAATCAACCAAGTATAGATTCTCATATCTAAATCCTTTGAATATCAAGTTAGAGCCATCTACACTTATGATCTCTACATCATCAACTCCAAATATGCACTTGAAACCAAGATCATATAATTGTGCAACCGATAGCAAATTGAAGTTCAAGCTCTCAACTAGCAACATATTGAATATGCTCATGTCATTGGATATTGAAATCTTACCAAGCCCTTTGACTTTGTCTTTGCCATTGTCACCAAATGTAATAGAATCAAAACCATGATCACCACTTGAATTGATTGAATTGAACATTCTTGAGTCCCCGGTCATGTGTTGAGTGCACCCACTATCAAGAACTCAATGCCTTCCTCCGGCTTTGTAATTGACCTATAAGAACAAATCAATTCTTTTTAGGTACCCAAACCTTTTTGGGTCCTCCAAGGTTAGTGACCAAACTCTTTGGTACCCAAATGGCTCTCTTCTTTGAGCCCACAATAGGTGTATGAAAGGTCCTAGTTTGGTTTTGGTAATTGAGTGACAACTTAGATGGACTATTATGTGTTTGAAGTGAATTTCACAGGTGATTAGTCCACAAGTGATCATGTGTAGGCAACATATGCCATAGAGGTGAAATGGCTTGGAGGATGTTGCAAGGCTCATGCATATGATGGAGGAGCTTATTGCATATGTGACATGACATGGAGTCATGTGGCTGTGACACCCCAATTTTAAGAACAAAATTGGAGCACAATATATGTATGCCAGGATCAATTTTCATACATATATCCACATCATAGTAAATATCAAAACAATGCTTTATTAATAATATCGAACATTATTACAAAAATGACCCTCGGGTCCAAAAGAAAAGTACAGACTCTCAGTCTAACTCTAATGTAGACTCGCGGAAACTGGACACCATCTCCACAGGAAGGTCGACCGGGGGCTGCGCCATCCTAGTGCAAGTCGTCTGGGTCGTATCCACCGTCTTCTGGGTACAAGTTGTCGAGGTCGTAACCACCGTCTTCGGGGTACTCCTGCTCTGCGTCGTAGACTCCAACGTCTGGGTGGGGTAGCAGGGGGTTCAAAGAGGAAGGGTGAGTACATCGAAATGTACTCCGCAAGTGTAGGAAATATATGCTTATGAGGCTATTAACAAAGGTAGGCTGACTCTGTTTGACTCAAGCGCCTAAAGCAACACATCCTATTAAATCCTATTTCCTATGCACCTATTTACTAGGTTATAACCACAGTCTCCAACAGAACAGTAACCACACTCGGAGTCGCACCGAGCAAACCACACTCGGAGTCACACCGAGCAACCAACACTTGGAGTCACACCAAGCAACCGCACTTGGAGTCGCACCAAGTACCCACACCTGAAGTCCATCAGGCAAACCACACCTGAAGTCCATCAGATGACCCGAACCAGGCCGTTACAAGGAGTCCTATGCGTATTAGTTCCATACGTCACGACATAGAGAGCTACCTTCCGTAATAACACCAGGTCTGCGCCCGAGCCTGGGAGTCACTCCCGTACCAAGCAGTAACCCGCGTAGAAGAAGCCTCTGTACCCATGTCATATGAGACTAATAACCACATAAGGCTTCTCTAATGAACTAGAACAAAACCACCAGCTAATCTCGAAGAAGTCCAAGCCCGCTCGTGACCGTGAGCACGGCTGATATATCAGTTTTAATACTCTGCAGAGTTCGCACATCTTTACCCATGAGTCATGCGTTCCCCATCACGCTAAACACTGCCAAGGTGCACAGCGGGGTCGCACTACAATGCCTTTACAAAGTCGCCTCCAAGTCCGTTCCACACGTACCTCTAAGGTTTCACCCCGTACAAAGGTCTACGACCCCCAGGGCCCCCTCGTGAGCCACTAAAACAAACCCCGTGTGGACCCTCAACTTGAAGGAAACTAATTAATTAGCCAGTCCCAGAGCCATATAGGCCTCATGGTTTGCGCTGTTTTGCCGGGTTACATGCTCCAAGAACCGGGTCCTAGGGATCCAGGCAGGATAATCTAGCACAAGCCCAGAACCAAAAACCAAAACCAGCTGCCGAGTCCCACGGCACAAAAACCACCACACGGTCCATCCTGCCGGATTTACCTACTCACCATACTACTCATTACCAGTCCATGTTCCATAGATCATTAATCAAGATTATTATTAAACCACCATCCCATCCCAAGACAGCAGGGCTAAGCATGACTTCTACCCAACACAACCCTAACCAGGTGTCAAGGAAAATATAATCAAGTGCTAGTAAACCATATCATGGGATTCAATTTAAGACTGCATGCAACTACTGGATCTAACTACTCTAACTCAAAATAAAATAAATACGGGTGCAAGATGTTCAAGAACACTTGCCTGCGGGCTGGGTCGAATCAACAAAGGAACGAACTTGATTCCGGGGTTCCTCGTAGATCGCACTCTCTGGATCAATCATCATCACATGGCCCAAACAAAGCATAATAAATAACAGTACATCAACAGTATAAAAACAGAACGTAAATGGATCTACTACGTAGAGCTCGACGAGACGAATCTAACGCAAGTTGAACGGGTCAAATCGGAGTTAAAACGCAAAAGATATGGGCATTTGAAGTTGAGTGGCAAAACTGTAATTCATTTGAACTGATTTTGCATTTTAAATAAATCAAAACAAAATTAAAAAGGCCGGCTGGACTGGGCCTCATTTATCTGAAAACGGAGGGGTTAGATCGCAAGAGCTTACAGACTCCGAGCACATGATCTTGGGACTGCGGGTTGATTTTGAATAAGAGCGAGGGGGGTTTTGCAAAACGTCCTGAGCCGGGCGGTGAGCTGGCTCAGTGCCACGTGGCGCTGTGTCACTGGTCGTGGCTCATGCCGGTGCGGTGGATGCGGTGCGGGGATAGCGGTGGACTGCGTCCACTGACTTACTAAGGCCGGTGTATACCGGTTTGGTGGGATTTAATCCCGACCGTTCGCCCGGATCTAACGGTGGGAGGGAGAGAGCTGGCCGCCGGCGGCTCGAGGCACGGCGGCGCCTTGCTGGGCACGGAGGCGCCATTGCTGGGAACCTCGGTGTGGCTCGGATCTTCCCTATAGAGCCTTAGAGGCTACTGGGAGGTGCGGGGAGAGACGAGGAGCTCACTACAAACCCAAAGGAGGGCTCGCCCGACGCCATGGGTGGCTCGGCAGGGGGTTGGGGACGGCGGTGCCATGGACGATGCCCACCGGCGCTCACGGGGAAAACCCTACGGGCCATGGTTGACCGAAACAAATGCACTAGGGAAGAGAGGGGAGAACGCCGAGCTCACCTAGGGGTTCTGCGCAGTCGGCGAAGACTCAGGGGGAGGAAGACGACGGCGACCGGCTTCCCGTGGCACCGAGCGTGGCGAGGTCGCGGAGGTCACGCCTCGGCTCGGCTCCACGCAGGGAACGGGTTCCCTAGTCGCGGCGTGCGTCGGTGAACACGTTGGTGGACAGGGAGGCACAGGACCGTCTGGCGGTGGTGAGCTCGAGCTCAACTCGGCAATGGAGCGAGGGTGGCGGCGGCGTGCCTCGGATGGCGCTGGGGCAGCACGAGAAAGGTGGGCTGGAGGCGGTGTAGGTGCCAGAGTGTCCAAGCTGCCTATAAAGGGTCGAGGACAAGGGAGAGCCACGCTCAATCGAGCGCCAGGGTGGATCGGGTGAGGATCGGGCGGTGGTGCGCTTAGGGCGGAGGGAGGTTAGGGAGGGAGCTGACGGCTGGGGCCCGCCTGACAGTCAGAGAGGGTGGAAGGGGGTGCGCGGCTGCGTGCTGCTTGCGGCCGAAAAGGAGGCGGGGTGGGCTTGGCGCGGTGTGGGCCGCGCGGGAGGGATCGGCCCAGGCGGTGAGAGGGGAGTGCTGGGCTGGTCGTGGTCGCTCTGGTGGGCCACAGGGAGAAAGGGAAAAGGGGAGGGAGCTGGGTCGGCGGCCCGGGGCAAGGTGGAGGAGGGAAGGGCCGCGGGGGGAGGTTGGGCTGGCCGGCTGCGGGCCGAAAGGAGATGGAGGCGGCTGGGCCGAAATGGGAAGGTGGGAGAGAGGGTTGGGTCCAGTTTGCCATTTTCTTCTCTTTTCTTTTTCTTTTCAAACCTTTTTGTAAAGCCATTTGAAATCCAATTTCAAAACAGTTTGAAATCAAATAAATTTGAAGAGTTTTGGAAATATTTTTCCTAGGTTTTGAAAATAAAATTTGAGTTTGATTTTGCAAACTTTTATTAATCTTTTTATTGTTTTTCTAAATAGAATAAATTTGATTCGCCCTAGACGGGTTTAACAAAAATTTATTTTGCACCCAATAAAACCATGCAACGGCATGAATGCAATAAACATCTGGTTACAATTTTCCTCCATCTAAGATTTTGGCCATTTTCTTATTAAATTCTAATTTATTTTAATTAAATAAACACCCGGGGTGTTACAGTGGCTAAGATGGTGAAGATCAAGGCAAGACTTGGCTTGATGGACCGGTTGCGAAGGTGAAGGGCAAGTTGGAGGCTTTGAAGCCGTTGGTATCGAGTGTCGGGAGGCATGAGCAAGGACTTGGCACCGGAGGACCGAAGCAATGGTGAAGAGAAAGTGAGGTCAAGATCGATGGACCATGAAGGCCATGTGATGATATGAAGTGGATCATATCATTTGAAGATAGGTTGGTGCATGTGTTGCATCAACACTGAAGAGATGGAATGGAATGCGCAAGGGAAAGGTATATTTGTAGGGCATTTCATTTCACCAGTCATAGGTGTGTAGAGGAGTTTATGACCGGGTTTAGGATAGATGGTCGTACTATCAAGAAGAGCAAACTTGTTTGCATATCGGTCATCTAGTGCCACTTGAGCGATCTAACATTGCGATGTTGCTAGGATCGAGTGGCGTGGTAAGTGCAAGAGAAAATCCTTTGAAAAAATGATTGTGAAAATGCTAACACACATGCACATGATGTTGTACACTTGGTAGTGTTGGCACATTTGCAAAAGGAGGTAAAAAGGTGTTGTGGAGAAGTGGGAGAAACTAGTGTATAGTCCCTCTCCCTCCTGCTGAGCTTGCGAGGCAGGATTCAACGGTTTTCGAAGATGAAGAGGTGTGCCCGGGGAGAATCGGATGGTGGTCCGTGGGGCATCGGACGCTGGGCCGAGCGTCCGATGGCAGTGATGTGGCACGAGCTTTCTGTGTTGGGAGCCGATGCGGACCCATTGTTGACGGTGCTTAAAGCATCATTTCACCATCAACATTTCACCCAAAACCAAGGTAAAACAACATAAAAGTAGAAGATTTGGTTTATAACTAACCTATTTCCACATGTGCATAGTTTCTTATCTTAATGCAGGAAATAATGGAATTTGGGCCAAACAAAAGTACCAGGAGCAAGGCCAAGCCACTCTGGCCCATTTGGGCCTGAGCAAGGTGGCGGCCGCCACCTATTACTGGCGGCCACCAGGGCACTCGTGCCAAAAGTGGCCCAAGCCACGTCATCGATCCGTGGGAGTCACCTCAAGCTCAAATCTTGGCCGTTGCACACTAAGGCGGTTTGATCCAAGGGCTAAGAAGAGTATCACCTGGATAGTGGGCTTCGGACACGTGTCTAAACCCTAACCAGCCCTCAAACCGACTTAGGAGAGCAAGTGAAGACCGTTGGATGAATGGCGGTTGCAACGGACGACTGAGAGGTGGCGGGCGCCAGGGTTTGGTGGAGGGCGCCACCCCCTAAACCCTAACCGACCTCCCCCTCTCTCTATAAGTACCCCCCTAGCTTCCTAGCACTATAAATAGGCCCCTTGAGCTCTCATTCGGGGAGCCTCACACCATTCCTCACCATTTGGTTAGGTTAGCACACTTGCTATGTTAGAGAGATTAGAGAGAGTGTGAGTGCCTTACTAGAAGAGGAGCTGGAGAGGAGAAGAGTAGAAGTCTGGAGAGTTCCGGAGTTGTCGGAGACCTCTGCTTCACTCTGCTGTGCGCTTCAACTTTGGTAACTTAGTATCTATTTTATCTTCAAGTATTTACTTTCATTACTTGTGTGTTTGTTTCATTGCTTGATATTAGTTTCAAGTGCTCTAGTTCTAGTACAGGGCTAGTAGTAGTAGTATATAGATTAAGTGTGGTACTTAGGCTATATACTGCCAGTGAATACGGCTAGGCCCCCGGATAGCTGTGGTAGCAAGCAGGTGGTGACAGCCCTGTGCGCCTTGAATTCCACCACGTAGTTGGTCTAGTTTAACAGTAGGGCTCGTTGTGCTAGCGTTCAACCTAAGTCAGTGGTAAAGGCTAGTACGCCCACAGTACACTAGTAAAGAACTTAAATCACTAGAAGTCTAATAGAACTAGGATCTACCCCAGTAGATAGTGCCCGTTCCCTTCAACTATCCTAGATATCCTTACCCCCCTAGTTTTCTCAAAATCACTTCGCGTTCCTCGTGGATTCGATACCCCGGAATACTCTGAGGTGAAAAGCTACAACTGACAGCCGTGCGCTTGCGGTTTCTTCTGCGTGCCACCCTAGGTGTCAACACCCATCTGATGCGTCCGATGCAGAATGGAGCTCTCGGGGAGGTCTCTGCAGAGACATCGGACGCTGGCCCTTAGCGTTCGATGTTGAGGGGACGACGCGTCCGATGTGAGAGCGGGTTTGCGCAGAATCCGGTAGAGGCATCGGAGCGTCCGATGCTTGGCATCGGTGCGTCCGATGCCACTTTAACTAGCATGGGAATTGAACTAGCCATTGGGATCTAACAGATCTATTTCATAGCAGGGGGACACGTGGTGCTCATCAGAGCATCAGACGCTGGGCAGCATCCGATGGCCCCGACACCGACGCATCCGATGCTAGCGCAGAATGCCCAGTGAAGGGGCATAACGGCTAGTTAGCCTTTGAGGCTATATATATCGTTGGTAACCGGCCTTGGGCTGGTTCCTGAGCACTCTAGAGACTTTGTGGCTTGTGTGGATGTGCTTGGGAGCCCTCTAACTCGCTTGAGCTTGCTAGTGTGCAAATCGATAGGGAATGAATGATCGCTAGTGCGTTGCATTGAGAGATTGCATCGAGTGGCACTAGGTGATCGTGTTGCAAGCCGGTGGTTCTTGTTACTCTTGGAGGTTGCCACCTCCTAGACGGCTTGGTGATTGAGTCTCCGTCTTGAAGCCCGCGTGAAGTTGTGCGTGGCTCCGGAGAAGAATTGTGAGGGGCATTGTGCTCGCCCCGCGGGGATCGCAAAGAGCAACTCTAGTAGAGTGTGTCATTGAGTTACCCTCACTTGTGGGTGAGTTCTTGCGGCGCTCGAGTGTTGAGCTAGGTGTGGTGCCTATTAGCCGTCGAACTAGCAAGGTGTGTGGTCTACACAACGGGGACTAGCTTGGTGGCAACCAAGTGAACCTCGGGATAAAATCACCGTGTCAACATTGTTCATCTCGTTGGTTTGCATTCCCCTTACACAAGCTTGTATTTACTTTCATATATATTGTGCTTGTGTAGTTGCTCCTGTAATTAGTTAGCTTGTGTAGTTTGCTAGTTACTTTCATTGTTTGTGTAGCATAGAAGTTGATCCCATGAGTGAGTAGTTGACTTGTAGTCTTGCTAGTCACATTGCTTAGTTTGTGTAGCTAAGTTGAGCTCTCTAATTTGGCTTGTGTAGCCTTGTTATTGAGCATTATTGCTAGTGAGCTTAGGCTTTGTGCTTTTGTTTAGTGGCATGTGTACGTAATCACTTAATTTATATTGCATGTGTCTACCTTGATGCCTATATAGATTTATCCTAGATGTTTGATCTTATGCCTTGATAACCATGAGTATGCATTGGGTAGATCTATGCTAGTGCTTAACTTAAACTATGATCATGTAAATCTGGATTAATGGTATATGTGACATGTTAAAATATGACTTTTATAGCAACATGGTTTAGGATCTACTTTAAGGAATCACCTGGGACTTACATTGCAACCATAAGGGTTATATGGCTCTGACTTTAGCTCAGTATCAGGACCTTTTCTAGCTTGTTAGTGTTTACCCACAAGGGCGCATAAGGGTTTGGCCATGATGATTATAGGACAACCTCAAATCTTATGTGTATAGCTGGGATGGTATTGTGCCATAAGGTAGGGGGGTTCCTATAGTTGCTTGCCTTCAGAACCTATCGGCCCTAACTTGTTAGACGAACCTTTGAATGGCTTCGCGGTGAACCCTGCCGTGCACCTTGGAAGTATAATGTGGGCCTTGCAAACCCCGGCGTATGGGAATCACTACTCATGGGTAAAGTGTAAAACCTCTGCAGAGTGTAAAACTGATATATTAGTCATGCTCTCGGTTACGAGCGGTCTGGAATTCTTATGGTATAGTTGTTGCTTAATAATAATGACGATGATACTATATTTATCCAACAGACGGATACATCTTTACTTGATCATATGTTTATATTGGGATGGTTATACCTTGATGCTACTTAATTAATGCTAAAATTATGTCAACTAAAAGTTACTGCAGTTAAACCAGTGTCAGCCCTTTTGAGCCTCATGAACCCTATGTTATATTTGTTAAGTACGAGATGTACTCATGCTTGCAGTTAAAATTTTATTTCGTAGGTAGGGTAGTGAAATAGCACTACTCAATGGGTATTTATCTGTTACCATTTGTAGGCCCTACCCTATACCAATATGGTCTCTGTGCATCTATGCAACGTGCACTTGCATGAATGGTCATTGGAACACGAGATAACTGACACATTGAAGTGGCAAGCTAAGATGCCACCTTGCTCAAAGCGATCCTTATCTCATCACTACAGAAAAGAATTTTACAGTACATTATTGTTTCTAAGTGCATGATGTTCCAAAGTTTCAGCCGCCAATAAATGACAAAGTTTTTTCCTTTTTTTTAATAGAACAATTGCAAAGGGCCATCATCAACATGTCAGCCGCCACACACAAAATAGTTTCTTGCATGTTCGGCCGACAGGTAAGAATACAAATAGAATAGTTTCTTGGTTATATATAAATGTCGAGCTTTGAATTGGTTTGTGCATAAAATTTTCCAGTGATCATCGAGGAGAGACAAGCTTATACGTATAGAGTAGTCAAATAATCACCCGGCCAAGTTTAAGCTTTTAGAACTGTCACATGTTCTTGTATTTTTCTAAATTTATTCTAAGAAAGAAATGGTGCTTGGTTGGAGCTAGCTGCTCTTAAAAGAATAGGCAATTTCCAGATTAAACCAGAATATAAATCATGATAAATTGATGATCTAGATATTTCAGATTGTATTGTTTACTAGCATAATAAAACATGTATAACATGATCTCAATCATAACAAACGGTGTAAGCATAGCTCGTACACCAGATAGATTAAATAGTAAGAACAAAGACATAAGATCTGATATAAGCATAGACATTAGATCACGAGCGGTGTACCTTTCGGATGCTGGAGAAGACGGTGGTGGAGTCGAGGTTTGCTGACACTAGTACAGAACGATACAACACAGTCGGTTGTAAATCCATTTGTACAGGCGTTTTTGTCAACCGCCTGCGCTGGGGGCTAGTAGAAATAGGACCACAGCACAGGCGGTTGTTTGTGAACCGTCTGTGGAAAGGATTTTCATAGGCGGTTGACTTAGCAAACCGCCTGTGAAAATGAGCATTTCCACAGGCGGTTGACATAGAGAACCGGCTGTGAAAAAACTTTTTGGAAAAGCCAAAAATAAATAGGGAAAAAAATATTTTAATTACGCCGAGGACCTCACCGCCAAGCGCCCGCCCGATGGAGACGAAGTCGCAAGTCGCGGCATTTTTCGCGCAAAATCCGCAGCTAGCGCGGCCGGTGGGATTCGAACCCGCGACCTCGGCCTCGCGCGAAGCGTCCTCTACCACTGCACCACACAATCACATGTGTTCAAATACCCCTTCGGTTCCCCACATATTATACAAACTCGAGTGTAATTTGCTTGTTTGAGGTCCTAAACAATTTCAAATCAAAAAATTGTCAACTACAAAGTTTCATAACTTTTCGAGACGAACAACTTTTGTATTGGTCATTTTCCCATCCGAGGTCATTTACAAAATTTGAATTTCAAATTTGAGACCATTCAAACATATTTTTCGTTAACAAGATGACTTCAAATTAAAAAGTTATAATTTACAAAGTTTTATAACTTTTTGAGACGAATAACTTTTATTTTGGGTGTTTTTTCATCCGAGATAGTTTGAAAAAAAATCAAATTTTAAAAAACACGTGTATTTCTACTGGCGGTTGTCTTAACGAACCGCCCGTAGAAATCCATTTCTACAGGCGGTTTGTTAACAAAACCGCCTGTAGAAATAAGGCATTTCTACAGGCGGTTCTAGACTTGAGGTCCACCAATTCATTTCTACAGGCGCGTGGTAACTCAAACCACCAGTAAAAAAAATTGAGGCGCTAGGAAAAATCGTCTTTCTACTAGTGTGATCCTCGATGAGCGGTGGAGGAAGAGCTCGGAGTAGTTGACGACGAGTACGTCTGGACGCAACGCCGCCTGACTTGGACGGTAGACGATCCGTTGTTGAAGACGAGAGCAGTCGCGCGACGAGCGCTTCCCAAAAACCTTATTCGCCTTCTCCCGGTGCAGGATCGCAAAGACGAGGGTTCCGGAGACCTGCTCGCCCGGTCGCTGGTGCACGCAAGCGAACGGACTGGAGACGACTAGACGGCAGCGCAAAAGCGAGATGAGGCAAAACCCTATCTCGAGAGGTGTTGAGATACGTTTTGGCGTGGCCGGTAGGTTGCTTATATAGTCCTGTTGAACCGACCTCGTGCACGATCTAAATCGATTTAGGACTCTTAAGTTGTAACCGTTTAGGACTCTGCAACTTGAAGGCCAAGAAACCAAAAACTTAAACTGCAAAAGGAGACCGCGCCCCCGCAAGGCGAGGAGCCGGATTTCGGCGGACCATTCACGCCCCGCGCCAGTCGCCACGCCACGCCACGCCACGCCCGGCCCGGCGAGGCGAGCGAGCGCGTGCGCGCGTGTGGGCTTCTCTTTCTCCTCCTCACACTGCAACTTGAAGGCCAAGATACCAAAAACTTAAACTGCAAAAGAAGACCGCGCCCCCGCAAGGCGAGGAGCCGGATTTCGGCGGACCATTCACGCCTCGCGCCAGTCGCCACGCCACGCCCGGCCCGGCGAGGCGAGGCGAGCGAGCGCGTGCGCGCGTGTGGGCTTCTCTTTCTCCTTCTCACACTAGACTTGAGGAAGTGGAGAGAACTTCCATATTTAAGCAAGTTCTCCTCCTCTTCCACTAGCAAGGTGGGACTAAAGAGTTCCACTTTGCCTCTTTGCACACATGAATGAGCCTTTGAGATTTATTATGAATTTCAGAATTTATGTATAATTCTAACAGCTGCAGCTGCAGTTTATGAACACGGTTAAAGGTTTGATTGGTTGGGCTTTTGATTTCGGCTTTTGGTCCCAAAAGCCAAAAGCCTAACCAAAGAGGTTGCCGCTGGAGCCGGTTTTTTCAGAAGCAAGTGCTTTTCCGTAGTATATTTTTGAAAGCTGCTTTGACCCTGCTTTTGGTTTTTGCTTTTAGCTTTTCAAAATATATGAAATAAAAAATGTTTTCAGAATTATTTCAAAAAAATAAAGCTAGAAGAAATATTTTATACTTGTTTAACTAAACAACTTTTAGCTTTTCTACACAGCTCACAGCTCACAACAGCTTTTCCACAATACACAACCATAGCAGCTTTTCCCCACAACCACAACTCATCCAAACGGACCCTAAAGTTGTAGCTTCCAAACTAAGGCCAATTCTAATGCTAAAAATAGTTTCTATGGTTATTAATTTATAGACACTATATATAGAAATTATTTTTCTAATGGATAGTTTCTATAAAATATTTTCACATATCTTCTCTTTATCGTCTACCTATCACATTTCTTCATGTCTTAGTTCTCGTGTAGACATTATTATTTCTTAGCTAAGAAATCATTTTCTCCTTCTCTCTTTTTTAATTACAGTGTCACGTCATCTTTTTACTCAGTTAACACATCAATTAATGAACATAGAAACTATCTAATTCCTTGGTTGGGACTTAGAAGTTCACGGTCATCCTCAGTACTTGTTTTATACCACAGTTTTTAATACATCTATATTTTTGAAACAGTGCAGAAGAGTTTCATCCCCATTAAACTATCTCTACTCCCATAAAACTCTTATCATTTCTCTTCATCAATACAGTATCACATCAGCGTATTTAATGCTCATAAAACTCTTATTAAGATTGGCCTGATACAGTTGCAGCTGCCGTTGTTTTAAAGAGAAATGAACACACCTACCATTAATTCACTAAGGCGTCTCTGGTGACTTTTCAATCTCAAGAACAAAAAGAATACTCATACCAATAGTGGGGGTGCACATCCGCTTGCATTATAGGACATGAGCATGGATGTTTATATGGATGAATATGGATCGCGAACTAGCTCAGTTGGTTGGGTTTCTTGTGGTAGAAACTGTCTACTCGGGTTTAAGTTCTCGACTTGACACGAGTGTTGTTCACACTTTTCTAGATTTATTCTAATCTCAAGATTTGTCAATCCAACTCGGTTCTTTAGAGGTGTTCATGGGAGTAGGGTGTGTGTGCATACGTTCATATAATAGGAATAGAGTGAATGTGGTGTCGTGTTTGTGAGCGTCTACGTCTGTAACTTGATTAAAAAAAGAATATGAATGAGTATGCACGTGTTGACCAACGTCTACACATATATCCGCACTATGTTTTATGTATAAAAAATAATAAGGGTGAAACGAACGAGCGGATGGTGACCGAGCTGATAGCTACGGGAAAACTAGCCAAATATATGAGAGAAATTACTATAATCAACACGCCGGAGGAGCTGCTGTTGACGTGCTTTATTTAATTATTCACATATTGTCAACTGTGCCATTTTCTTTTGATTTCAGAACCAAAAACAGGATCTCAGTGAAAGCGGAACCTAAACCAACTAGCAATCGATGTGTGTAGCTAGTTTCCATCCACTGAGTTTGTAGTATAAGTATATGCTCGAACTCAAAGGGAAACTGTATATAAATGTTTCGGTAACGAGACTCATCAGGCTTCAAAGAATTTAAAATTCATACGAATACAAATAGAACTAGTAGAGCATGCATCGCATTACGTACTTAATTAGTGCGTGTTTAGTCCGTACCCAGGAAATGGCACCTATAAAAATCGATAGGTCAAATCAAAAAGTTTTGTATAGGTTTTGAGTAGGTGTTTTTTAAGGCCATAGTTTAGAGTAGAGTTTTAGTTGCCTAATTCACCCCTCCTCTTAGGCGTCACGGTCCTTTCAATTGGTATCAAAGCAGGTTGGCTTATTTTTGGACCCTTGGCTTCACCGCCGTTGAGTCGACATTGTTAAGAGTGGTTGGGATGGATACCTCTAGGCCTCCGCACTTTGATGGCACAAACTTCCCTTATTACAGTGCTAGAATGGCTTGCTACCTAGAAGCAGTTGATCTAGGTATTTGGAGAGCCACCCACGATGGGATGTGACCCCCTAAGAATCCCAACAAGCTAACAACGGGTGATGAAAAAGAAATTCATCTTAATGCTAGAGCTAAAAATTGTTTGTGTTGAATCTTTTAACATGAATGTGTTTAACCAAGTTTTTACTCTTCAAACATCTCATGAAATTTGGTTGAAACTCCATAAGCTCCATGATGGTACAAATAATGTTCGTGAGCAAAAACATTATCTAGCTAGAACAAGTTATGATTCCTTTAAAATGAATGATAATGAGCTGTTTCGTTATGACATAATACGTTAGTTATGACATGAGTTTATGTCATAATACGTTAGTTATGACATAAGTTAAAGGACAATCATCTTTTGACATTGCATTTTTGTCATAATACACATAACTAATGTCATAATTCACATAACTATATCATAATTAATGTCACAAAGCCATCGTCACAAATGGATTTTATGTCACAAAGCAAACCATTTCTTGTAGTGGTGACATGTATTCTCATTTGAATCTAATCATAAAGCTCAATTCTATTGGGATTCCAAAGCTAGGTTATGTGGATATTGTGAGGAAGATCATCTATGTGCTACCAAAGAACAAGTATGCAACCATCATCACCGTCCTTCATAACATGGAAGACTTGAGCTCTATGACCCCGACAAATTGGTGGCATTTGAAATGTCACGCAAGATGGGTCAAGAACAAGCCAATTCATCAAGCAAAAGCTTAGCCCTCACATGTGATGAGCACAAGAAGATGAAGGGCAAGAAGCAAGTGGAAACAAGCTCAAGCTCAAGCTCCTCAAGTGAAGATGAGGAAGAATAAGACGATGATGATGAATCAAGTGATGATGATCACGCCTCCATCTCATCCAACTCCTCCTTAGATGAAGAAACAATCAAGCTAGTGCGTGGAGTGGAGAGGATGATCCGCAAGCTCAATGTCAAGGGTGTGCCCATCATAATTGAAGATTGCATCTTCACTAATCAAAGAAGAGAGCAAAGAAAGAATGGATACTATTGATACAACAAGAAAGGGCACTTTGTGAAGGATTGCCCAACACAAAAGGACACACCCAAGGACAAGAAAAAGAAGGGATGCAACTGTGGGGGTATTACCTCCGTATACCCCCATGGACCTACTTGGGCCCTTCGTCAAGGACAGCCCAGCTCGAAGGCCCTGCGACACGCGACCAGGCTGTCGTGTTCGCCAGGGACTCTCACGAAGCGTTGTCCGCCAAGGAAGATCCTAGAGTTAGATCCGGATTCCTTGCCTTAAGGAACCGTTTGTAATCTGTTAGGACTCGACAACTCTAACCCTGCTCCCCGACTATATAAGGCGAGCAGGGACCCCCCTCTCATCTCATCTGATCTCATCTGTTCACCCGATCTCATAATACAATCCAACCACCAAAACACAGGACGTAGGGTATTACGGCGACTTGCCGGCCCTAACCTATCTAAATCGCTGTAACAGAACCGACCAATTTGCACCAGATTAAGCACTGAAAACCTCTGCTCTCGCAGAAATCATCGAGTACTTAAGCTCGTACAAACCCGGTAGTCCGGAAATCTCGAAGGATTTCAAATCATTCAACGACATCCAGCCAAGATCGTACTTGTTCCACGAACATGCTCACGGGTTACAACACAGTTGCACATAGTTCAAATTACATCGGAGTACGAAATAATATTACAAACCATAATTTGTAGTAGTAGCGGAAGCAACATAGTCTTTAAAACATAGGTTTGGATTGTTCATAGATACGGTGCCATCAGTTGACCGGGTCCACAAAAGCAAAAGATGAGATAAGTGTTGACCATGCCCTTGGTCTAGTCATCACCCGTTACCGGGTACAAGCAGTTCTCGCAGTAACCATAAAAGCACTGGCCATCTGCAACAACAAGGGAATAAAACCCTGAGTACGAGAAGGTACTCAGCTAGACTTACCCGTCAAAAACCAAAAATAATGAGACTCCAAGGACTATGTAGGCTATAGGGGTGGGGTTGGCTGTACATACTCCTTTGCATGAAAGCTTTAGTAATAAACTCAGTTTCAGATGTTGGCAATTGCTTTTAGTTATTAACTCTACCTTACTAGATTTGCACCTGTACTAAACAAGCACTTGCTAATTAATCAATCAAGAGTGACTATTTCATCAATAGCCTTTCAGATTCCATAACCATTTTAGTTCCATAAGTTCTACGGGAGATGATCTAAAGTCAACTGCTCACTAACCAGGAGCGATGGCGATTATAATCGATTCCTACCCAGCTGGGGATAAAATGTCTCACACTCGCCCGGCACGTCCGGCTACGGCAGTCGTAAGCTGCCAGTCAGGAGATTCGAGAACACAAAGCGCGGGACGGCCATGGGCCCTTCTACACCGGGAGTTATCTCAGTGCCAGGTCGCTCAACCTATAACTGCCCACGGTCATGCCAGGTCGATCAGGCCCTGCCTGCCCTCGGACCATGCCAGGTCGATCAGAATAGTTGCCCACGGTACAGCTGAGGCCCTGGGTGTTAGGCGTCAACATCTCCATCTCCGGCTCGAATAACCTTACTCGGCTTCACGGGAGGTACTCAGACCAACTCCGTTAAGTGATCGACGCGTTCAATTTGACTGAAGGGACATTCCCGAACGGGTCCTATGCGACACAGACGGGAGCCTACTAGCACACAGAACCCATGTCCTGCTGCTCTTACATCCCGCCTCCGTCTCAGATTAATTATCACATGGTTATCTCATGGTAGCACAGGCTAAACATGATCAGTATCCACCTATTGCGGGAGACAGGGAATCACCCGACTTTTACCGATCTAAGCAGGGCTAAGCATATAACGAGCCTAGACCTAAACAGGGATATCAGATATATTGCAGGTGGACAAGGATAAGTAATAGTGCATCAACGGTAGCAATCAACTCCTATAACCTAATGCAACATCCATCATCAGGTTAATTAGAAAACATTTGCAAACCGTAGGAGTTATAATGCTCCGGGGCTTGCCTTTCTCAAAGTCCGACGGACGGTGATCGCGGCACTCGGGCAACTCGTCGGCGTCGGTCCCTCCGGCTTCTTCTGTCAAGTTCTCCTCCGGACTGGGCTCTTCCAGTATCGACTGGGTCTGGATCTCCTCCGCTGATCCTGTATGATGCATAATGCGCATGAATAGGATGAATGCACATAGAATGCATATGTGATGCACATGATTACAACAAACAGGGGATAAGCACATGTCATCTACTGCATTCTCTTCAACAAGGTAGTCAACATCATCCCAACTATTTAACCTATTAAGATCAACTTGTTAAGCGATGTTGTCACCACATCACAGTCTTATTTAGCGAGCTTATTACCTTCTAATTACTTGCTGAAATAAATCTATTTACACTTGCTTTAAACAGCAACCTAACCTAGACAGCTTCAGAAAAATCTACAGAAATTACTGGGAGTTAACAACATCTAATCTAGCTCCCTGTCCAAATTTTAACTCATTTGGACTTAAACTCCCTTCTCTATGAAAAAGACAAATTCTATCATGGAAAGGTGCTTTGAACTACACACCCTAGCAAAAAGTGTCAAACAACAGATTTCTTATTTTTCTACTGAGCTACCTAGTACAAGAGCAATGTGCTTAAATTCTCAGGTTCATATTCCTCATATTTTAATTACTACAAAATAAACAAGGAAACGACATTTAATCATTTTAAAAGCTACTGTCAAATTAATTCACAGAACGACCTCATATTATATTTTTCTCTGAAACTACACAGTCATACAAACCTAACAAAACTAGAATCACATTTTTCTGACTGATAAATAATTAGTTATGCATTTTCCAAGTTATCAGCACTTTTCTAATGTAAATGAATCTACACATAAAAGTATTACCAACAATGCAATTAACATACTTCACAGGTAGATCTAATCATGCTTGACCTAACAAAATTTGTTTCACAGGATTTGGACTTAAAATGAGCCTTGTATGAATTTTTGAAGCCTTTACATGAATTCTGCAAAACACATTTAAAAGAAAACTCAATCCTAACAAACGGACTTCGGCCGAGGCACAAGACACGGCTTCGGCACACCCGGCGCGACTCGTCCGAGGCTTCGAGGCAAGGCTTCGGCACATTCGCGCGATTCGGCTGAGGCCCGAGGCTCAGACACATTTTACCGATTCGCCCGAGGCATACTGACAGCCGAGGCTAACCTATTCAGCCGAGGCTACTGACCCAACCGAGGCTTACTGACTCAACCGAGCACTTGACTTGGCTCGACTCGACCGAGGCTTACACAACCGACCCGATCGAGGCTCGAGGCGAAGGCTCGGTGCATCCGACTTACCGAGGCCTACGGCACCCAAGCTCTTCCATTTCTCTCTTCCTTACTGCCAGTCGGGGCCCGCTGGTCAGGGTGACCAAGCTTCCGAGGCCAAGCTCGGCACGTTACCGCGCGAGGCCAGGCTCGGCGGTCAACGGCGGAGTTTTGCGCCGTGGTCGTTGACCGGCCCTAGCTCACCGGCGGCGAGGCTTCCGGCGACACTGAGACCATCGTTGGGTGCGGGTTTGCGAGGCGAACACAACTAACCGACTCGCTGAGCCAGAGGGATACCGGAGCAAGCTCGACGGCGGCCATGGCGGAGCGGCGGCTCTGCGACTCGGCGGCGGAACTCTTCCCGGCGGCTTGCGACTCGGCGAGGTTAGCACTAGCCCAAGTAAGACCTAAGCGACCTATTGGAGCAACTCTCGGGCTTCGGCATCCCCGGCATTGTCCGGCGCGATGCACGGCGGCGGTCCATGGCGGACACAGCGCGACTGGCCCGCGGTCCGGCGAACTCAGGACACGAGAGAGGTCTCCATCTGACTCTAAGCTACTACGACGGTAGAGAAGACTAGAACATGGCTCAGCTCAGGGTAGCATGGCCGGAGATGACCGGTCCACGTGAAGGTCACGGTGGCGGCCATGGCGGGAGCTTGCGGATGGCATCCGCTGTTCCGGCGGCTAGAGAGGGAGAGAGGGGAAACCAACCCTTACCGGAGAAAGAGGAGATTAGGGCGGAGAAACTGGCGGGAGGAATCGATCGGCGGTGCGGCGAATAGCGAGCAATCGCTCGCCGGAGTTCGGCGGCAATGGCGGTTTGGGCGAACTGGAGAAGATGGTGGAGTGACTGGCGCGCTGGTGAGCGAATGCTCTCTGGCTTGCAAGCGCAAGGTGGACGAAGACAGAAGGAACAAGTGCCTAGGTGCATTGCACCTGGCCGGTTCCCGTCGGGGGACTTCCGACCGGACGCGGCGGCGTCAGGCGTCGAGCTCCACGCGGCGAGAGGGGACGGGGTGCATGGGCGACGTGGCGACTTCGGGCGCAAACCACGGGCGGCGGTGCTGGCGGTTTGGCCGGCCGGCGAGGCGGTCTCGCGGCTGCGGGCGGATTCTGCCGGCGCGGAGGGGGCGGCGTCCGCGAAGGAGAAGAAGGAGAGACTGACAGGCGGGGTCCACTGGGATTAAACTAAAGAAGTTTGGTTACAAACTTTGATGCTCCATAACTTCCCAACTAAGCCGAAACAGGAGAAGGTCCTAAAAGCAAAGTTGCTTAGAATTTCGTAAGGAACAAATCATCTTTAAGGCTCAAGTCCAAATTCTGTTGTTTAAAAGATTTTTAGTGCTAAACCATTTTTCTAATGCAAGAAATCACATTTTAAAAGCTTTTTCTGAGAAAGTGCTGTAAAGCAAAGTTGTTCCCTTCATCGAGATCTACAACTTTGTTATAAGGCACGTGGTCAGAAACAGAAAGCATAACAAGGTTACACTTAGACACTACACAAGGACTTAAGCACTTCAGCAAACATATGCACATGAAATGATGGGATGCTATGCTTATGCCATGCCAAATTATGCATTTAGGGATTGCTTAACACCGGGGTGTTACAATCGCCATCTCTCGTCCCTGTGTTTACGCTTGAGCAGTCGTCTCCACACCTGCTCAAACTAATCTACTACCTTGGGCATACCCCTCGGTAGACTATCGACTATATTTCGTCGACACTCACCACCATCAAGACATGAGATGATTCATTAAGTGAAGATGAAGCCCAACACAAGAGGCGCGACCGCAAGAACTCATCATCAAGCTCCTCACATGTGTGCCTTATGGCACGAGGTAACAAAAGTCCTATCTCTAGTGATAGTGATAGTGATAGTGATGATGAGCTACCTTCTTATGATCAAATTGTGCTATATAATCTCAACTATAATAAGGCTTGCACTAGTCAACAAAAGAAAATAAATGCTTTAAAAAATTAGATAGTTCTCAACAAGCTTATAATGTGTTGCTTGATCAATATGAAACTTTTTCAAACCTCAATGTTGCAATCTAGTAAAATTGAAAAACTTGAAGCTAGTGCAAGCACAAGTAAAAGCACAATTAGTGATGAGCAACTTGTAAAGAAAAATGAAAAATAAAAACAAAGTTAGCTAGCACACAAGATGCCTACAAAAGTTTGCTTGCCAAAATGAAAATCATGTGCAAACATTGTGATGAGCTAACTAACAAAGTTGCTAATCTTGAAGCCATCAGAGCAAACCCCATCGAGGCACCTAAAATTTAAAACTCAATTTTTGAAATACCTGAAAAGGATGCCTCCACTTCTTGCATTGATTTACTTGATTTAGACTCACCCATGTGAAGACAAGCTTGTGTTGAGGATGCGATTGTAGAAACATGTACACAAGGAGTTGCAATGAAAATGAGCTACTAAGGAAAGAAGTGACCCACCTCACCATGGACTTGACTCGAGAAAAAGGCAAAATGGAACAAACCCGAACTCATAAAACTAACACCATCAAGAGAGTGAAGAAGCTTGATGAGGAGCAAATCCTGGTTTGTTACGTTTGCCACAAGGAAGGCCACAAGTCCTATGAGTGCAAGGTGAAGCATGGGGGAGAGAAAAAGAAGAAAGAGAAGAAAAAGCAAGCAAGCAAGCTCTCCAACACCTACACCAATAAGGTGAACAAGAAGGCCTCCACGCTTTATCTTTTGAAGAAGGAAAATGAGAATGTGGTGGCCATAATAGTGAACAAGCAAGCCAACAATGGAGCCAAATGTATTTGGGTGCCCAAGGACATTATCTCAATCATGAAGAGCACCAAAAAGGTTTGAATCTTGAAAGGGAAGTGAGTAGTCAAATGGACTACGAGGAATTTGGAGACTTGGCAAAGTTTGGGTGCATATCATGGGATGCATCACATTGGATCATGTCATTGCCAAGTATATTAGTGGCTACTATGGACCCAAATTTCCCTTCCCATGTTAGGTAACTAGATTTAAATTCTTGCAATTTCTTTTAGCATCTAGTTTCTTTCATTGCCTAGGTTTGAATTTGCATATTTAATCCTTTGGCATGCATAAACTAGGCTTATCACATGGTAGGTTTGCTCGGTATCACTCTCATCCTTGGAGCAAACCTACATGGTTTAATTACTTAGGAGCATAGCACATAGCTTCTTGTAATTGTATTTATCTTATATATGCCAAAGTCCAAATGATAGATAAACTAACTCGATTATCATCTTCAATTGGTGACACATTTCTAGTGATTTCAACTTGCAAAATGGTAGTTTGACCTTACAAGTCAATGTGCATGTCTCCTACAAGTATTTCAAACCTGTATGCACACTTGGGGGAGTTTATTCTACAATTTGGAAGCTTTGAGACTAACATTACTTTCAAGTTTATCATTTGTGTAGTAGTCTCATTGCAAGGAAAATAGAGTCCCCGGAGACAAGCATAATGTGAGGCAACAGTCCAATTGGTATCTACATGTGGTATTCTTAACCGATATCATTATGTTGGTTTCAATTTGATACTCTTATATGCTTTCTCCATGCATTATATAGATTAAACTCCTTTGTGTATTAATTTAC
Organism: Coix lacryma-jobi var. lacryma-jobi; assembly: GCA_009763385.1. NCBI lineage: Eukaryota > Viridiplantae > Streptophyta > Magnoliopsida > Poales > Poaceae > Coix > Coix lacryma-jobi. The sequence continues at coordinate 143,080,339 of CM019826.1, forward strand.
TGGTTGTGCATATGCTTTGTCATACACTATATGTATGCATACACTTAGAGTTTAGTTTATATAATGTGAGTCAAGTTTTGTGATCAATTTCACTCCACATAAAAAGGATCACAAAATTTGACCCTCCCTTGTGCCACTAATGTCTTTCCTCTTCAGTGTTTAATTCCAAAGGGGGAGAATTTGAAGGACCAAAAGCAAGCCCAAACTCAAACTAATCAAATAAATAACCAAAACCAAAATTCAAATTTTATGTGATTATTATCTTGGAATGGTCCGTGAAAGGGAGGAAGTGGATTATGGAGTTAGGGGGAGGCTGAACGCATCTTGGCCTCTAGTGGGTTTCGGTGATTGGATGAAACACAAGATTACTGTGACTAACGTGTGTTTTGTAGAAACAGGATTGAGTTAGGTCACGGTAATGACGACGATACAGGCATATGGAGTTCATGTCCCCTGGCGATGGATATCGTTTCAGTTTTCAAAGGACGGACGACGAAGACGGTGGTAGACCAGGCTAAGTGTCATATGGTGTTGGAGGACACTTAGGTAGTCTTAGGTCTTTGTTTTTTCCTTTGGCCGTACTATAAAGGGGAGCGTGAATCAGTAGCTTGATCTAGATGAGTCTATTGAGGTAGGTGTGGTGCACAATTGTTATTTCATAGCCCTAGGTAGCTCAGAGAGATGCCTTGTGTCGAGAGGATCAAAAGTCGTTAAGGCCGCGTCGCGATCCGAGTTCGTCTTGGCCTTGATGTAGGCATGGGACGCTGGCCTGGTGGGCATCAGAGCCTCCGATGCTCACCCCGACTAGGGTTTAGTCTGATGCGTGGCATCAGACGCGCCGATGTGTTCACATCGGATGTGCCCGTGCCACTGTTCACGTGCGCGTGAACTGGAGGTTGCATCGGACGCTGGCATCGGATGCTGAGGGCCAACATCCGATGGCCATCCAGAGAGGGTAAATCCACATCGGATGCGTCCGATGTGGAGGCATCGGATGCTGCCCAACGTCCGATGCCTCTTTAACATGTCTGACAAGATGGTACAATCGACCGTTGGTCGAGGTCATCGGCGCCTCCGATGCCCAGCATCGGAGCGTCCGATGCCCCCGCAGAAGCACATGTTTGGTGCTGTTTTGGATGACCGATTGGGGGAGTATTTATACTCCCTCCCCTCATCCATTAGAGTGTTCTTGCCACTTCCATCTGCTGAGAGACACATTATGAGTGTGGGATAGTGCAAGAGCCCTAGTGAGGTTGAGTGAATTGCTAATTGAGAGAATTAGTGACCTCCTAGTGAGAATTGAGTAGCAAGTGTGCATCCATCCATCTCTTTGGCCTTGTCTTGGTCAAGTGAGAGTTCTAGCTTGTTACTCTTGGTGATCGGCATCACCTAGATGGCTTGGTGGTGATCGAAGAGCTTGGTGATCATCCGGAGGAATTGTGGATGACCCAAGCCAAGTTGTGACCGGTAGCGAGCGATTCACTGGGCCGAAGTGGCGAAGAATCAACTCGTAGTGAGCACTTGATCCTTGCGCGGATCAAAGGGGAGCGATACCCTTGCGCGGGTGCTCCAACGAGGACTAGGGGGTGTGCCAACACCTCGATACCTCGGCAAAAAGACCGTCGTGTCATCTCTACTCTCTTTACTACGCATTTACCTTTGAGCAATTCAATTCCGCATTTACTTGTTGTTCTTTCATAAGTTAAATTGCCATGCTAGAGTAGAAATGGTTTAGCGATAGTCTTTTGTGCGGTTGATTCTAGTCAAACACACTTCTAGGCACTAGGGGGTTAATTGAGGCTTGATATGTTTTAATTCTTGCAAGAAGTTTTAGAAAAGCCCAATTCACCCCCCCTCTTGGGCATCTTGATCCTTTCAATTGGTATCAGAGCCTCGTGCTCTCAATTTAGGCTTAACCACCTAGAGTTAAAATGTCCGGAGGTGATGGACCACCTCCCATGTTCAAGGGAGACAACTTTCCATATTGGAAAATCTATATGGAGTCGTACCTAGAAGCGGTTGATGTTAAATGCCGCGATGCAGCGATCACCGGCTTTGCCAAGCCCAAGGAAGGCACAAGCCTTACTCCTAATGAGGAGGAAAATGAAAAATGGAATGCAAAGGCCAAAAACATTCTTTTTAGAGGCATTTGCAAGGATGTGTTCAACCGTGTTCGGAACCACAAAAATGCCCATGATCTATGGGAAAACATTTGTGCGCTCCATGAGGGAACCAAGAGTGAGCGTGAGGAGCGCTATCATCTAGTCATGCAAAAGCTTTATTCTTTTGATATGCATGCTAATGAAAATGCAAATGAAATGTACTCACGGTTGAATGTTCTTGTAGAAGAGCTAAATGGACTTGGCCTCACACAAATGCAACCATCCGATGTTGTGAGGAAGATTCTTTGTGTCCTTCCAATTGAGAAGTATGGACACATTGTGACAGTGCTACATCAAGGCGATCTTTCCACCGTTACACCAACTCAAATCTTGGGAAAGATCATTGCGCATGAGATGTACATGCACATCACACCAAGTGGTGGCTCTTCCATCGACAAGAAGAAGGACTTGGCCTTCAAAGCAAGTCATGACAAGAAGGGCAAGTCCAAAGAAATTGAGGTGCATCAAGAAAGCTCAAGTGATGAAGAGGATGACTCCAACATCGCTCTCATGGTGAGAAGAACCACCAAGATGTTGAAGAAGCTTCACAAGATTGGAGTCAACTTTGACTCAAGAAAGAAGAAGTTCTTCACAAGTAGCAAGAGGAGGCCAATCTCTGAAATGGATTGCTACAATTGCGGTGAGCTTGGCCATCTTGCTCATCAATGCACTAAGCCCAAGAAAGAGAGCTACAAGAACAAGAACAAGGGCAAGAAGTATGACTCATCTAGCGAAGATGAGAAGAAGAATGAGAAGCCCTACAACAAGAAGGATGGCAAGAAGAAGCAATACCACAAGAAAGGTGGTAAAGCTTACATTGTTGGTGATTGGCTCACCGACATTGACTCCTCCGGTGGCTCATCCGATGAAGATAGTGATGATGAGAAAGAGAAGGTGGCCGCTCTAGTCATTGGCTCCTCTACACCACCACCACCACCACCGTCACCATCATCATCTACACACCTATGCCTCATGGCTAAAGGTGATCGAAAGGTACAAAGCGATGATGACTCTAGTGATAGTGATAGTGATGGTGAATTCAAGGCACCCACTTATGATGAGCTTGTTAAATTGCTAAACAACTACTCTAAAATCATAAGAAAGACTAGAGCTAAAAATGAGAAGCTTGTTGATGAAAATGAATCTCTTGTTGAGAAGTATGATCATGCTATACATGCTAGTGATGAGCTAAAAGGTGAACTTGCTACTATGTCATCATCTATCAAGGAGCTCAAGTCCTCTAACAAGGAGCTCAAAGCTAAAAATGAAAAACTTGATAAGATGCATAGTGACTTTATCACTAGTTATGCTTTGCTCAAAGAACAATACACTCAAGTGAAAGTTGATTATGATACTATCACCATTGCTTACGATATGCTTTCACATGAGACACATGATGCCCCTAACCTTGTTGTTAAGTGTGACATAGCAACATCTTGTGAGGACTTGGTTAGTGAGCATGATGAGCAAAGAGCTAGTGGCAAGGGCAAGAAAGTGGTTGAGGCCGATCACTATGATGACTATGTCAAGATCAAGAATGAGAATGCCAAGCTCAAGAGTGATCTAGAGAAGCTTGCAACCACAAAGCAAGTCACTATTGAGACTCATGATGATGACTATAGCATGTCACTTGAGCTAGACATGCTAAAAGAAGAGAACAAGAGATTGAAGATGGAGAGGGATTATAAGTTGACACCATCCCAATTGGAACTCCAACAAGAGAATGACAAGCTCAAGAAGTAGAAAGAGCACCTCACCACCGGATTGAGGAACTTCACCAAGGGTCAATGTCTTCAAAGTGAGCTTCTCATGAACACCGTAATGAAGACCAATAGAAATGGCATTGGCTTCCTTGAAGAGAAGATGAAGCAACACAAAAGCATCACAAAGCCAAAGAAGAAGAAGATTGGGAGATGCTATGAGTGTGGAAAGGAAGGACACTTTGCTCATGATTGTGAAGAGCCAAAACCCACACCCTTGCCCAAGCATGCTAGGCCCTTTGCTTTCAATGCTCACTACATGCTTAGACAAGACTCTAGTGGCAAGATGAAAGTCATGTTCATGGGGCCTCCTAACAAGAATAGGCCAAAGCAAATTTGGGTTGCAAAGTCACTAGTTGAGAAGGTTAAGGGACCGCAACAAGTTTGGGTCCTAAAAGCTCAAGCTTGATTTCTTGTGTGTGTAGGTGAACTACAAGACCGGTGGATCTCATTGGGTGATTGATAGTGGTTGCACACAACATATGACCGGTGATCCCCGGATGTTCACCTCACTAGAAGAGAATGTCGATGACCAAGAAAAGATTACATTTGGTGACAACTCAAAGGGCAATGTCAAGGGATTGGGCAAAGTGGCTATATCAAATGATCATACCATCTCCAATGTGCTTCTTGTTGCATCATTGAGCTTCAACTTGCTATCCGTTGGGCAACTATGTGATCTTGGCTTTCAATGTTTGTTCACCGACAAAGAAGTGGTTGTGACCAAGAAAGATGATACACAAGTGATATTCAAAGGCTTTAGATACAACAATCTTTATCTAGTGGATTTCACCTCCAAAGATGCCAACTTGAAGACATGTTTGTTCACTAAGCAATCACTTGGTTGGCTATGGCATAGAAGATTGGCTCATGTGGGAATGAACACTCTCAACAAGCTATTGAAGAAGGATTTGGTTAGAGGCTTGGAGGATGTCAAATTTGAGAAGGACAAATTGTGTAGTGCATGTCAAGCCGGCAAACAAGTTGCAAACACTCATCCAACCAAAGCCTTTGTGTAAACATCAAGAGAGTTGGAGCTACTTCACATGGATCTATTTGGGCCAACAACATATGCTAGCTTGGGTGAGAACCTCTATTGCCTAGTGATTGTGGATGACTATTCTAGATACACTTGGGTATTCTTTCTTCACGACTGTTGGAAACACACTTGCCCCACCTCCGCACACGTGCAGGGGGGAGGCGAAGGTGGCCAATTGTCAGAACCGAGCGAAGGAACAAGGAAAACAAGAACAGTGATGCTGAGGCTCTATTCCCAAAAAATCGCCGCGTATTACACTGTTCACCCCCTGGTATTTATAGGGGATACCAAGGGGCACTGACCAGATTACAAAAGGGTACAAGAAAGATTCCTCTGTGCTACACAACGGAAGGGCAAAATCGTACAAGCACACAATGTATTGAAACCCTAGCTTGCCCTCTCATGTGTCCACCGCCACCCGGCTCGCGTTTACCCTCGTGAGAACGCGAGGGTCAAACTCTGGCTTGCGGAGTCATCCCTCCAGTCGCGAGGTCCGTGTCCGCTCGCCATCCGTGGAGCCTGAGCCTCCTAGCGAGGGCGTGTGGGATGTGCGAGGGTCGCTTCCAGTGTTCTGCACGCCTTTAACTTGCAAGAATTGTTAATCATCCCGAGGGTCGGGCCAATGCTCGAGGGTTAGAAAAAGGGGGCCTGAGGGGCTTGTCAGGCGACGAGGGTTTTCTCAAAGGGAAACAGGGCATTTGCGAGGGTTTCTTTCTGACTCAGCCCGCGCGACGTCACTGCCGAGGGTTCTTTCCCCCAACAGTAGCCCCTCGATGGCTTGGATCTAAAAACGATTGATCTTAGGCCCAAGCAGCGCCTTTGTTTGGAAATGAACAGTGTCCCTCGGCAGCGACGCCCGCGGCTGCTTGTGGGCCGACCCGTTTGTTTTTGCTTGCGGTGTTTGAGGTCCGTTTCGTTTTCTGTGCCGCATTTTTTGGGATTCGTGCCGAGTTTGTCGGGTTGGATGGTTCGTGCCTTGGCCTATATAAGGGTGGGGTTGGTGGTCGATTTGAACCCGTGCCCTCCTGTTGCTATAGCCAACCTGTTGTTGCGATTTGCTTGTAGCGAAGGTTTGTTTTAGCTTGTGTGCGAAGGTTGAGATAGGCGCTCGTTGTTTGAAGTTATAGTCGGCTGAAGAGATGGCTAGGTTGAAGCAGACTGCTCGCGCTGTGACTCCGACTGCCTCGGATGAAGGGGTAACCTTCGAGTTTGGGCTTAGCCGAGTCTGTAGTTCGGACCTGGCGACTTATGTCAAGCGCGGTTGGATTGAGGGCGGAAAGGCGAGGACCAGTGCTGGGGAGACTGTGCTGAAGCAGGATGCTGATGAGGTCATGGTGTTCGAGGAGTTCTTTTCAGCTGGACTGCGCTTTCCTGTTGATTCCTTTGTGAGTTCGGTTCTACAGAGGTTCAATTTGAGGTTTCACTAGCTGACGCCATCATGTTTTACGAAGCTTTCAGTGTATGTCTGGGCGTGCCGCCCTCAGGGCGTTGTCCCTCACGTCGAAGGTTTTGTTCGTACCCATCGAGTGCATATGCAGCCTCGGAAGATAGTGGGTGGCGAAGGTGAGAGCAGTCTTGGCCAGTTTGTAGTGTACACATTTTGCCATCATGCTGGGTCCGAGTTGCCAGTACAAGCTCAGAAGAACAAGTGGACCAGCGGGTGGCAGGAGTTTTGGTTCTATTACAAGCTTGACGGCGTAACCGAACTTTGTAGCGACCTTCCGCCACTTGGTGACGTGAGTGCAGAGGCTAAGATGAATGCCGAGGCGCATGCTTCGGTTGACTGTCTGAGGGTTGTTGCGCGCTCTCAGTGTGCTCGCGACCTGGTCAAGGAGTATTGCTGTGCTAAGGCGTTGCCACTTAGCCGGAAGAAGATTTGGTTTGCGGTTGAAGATGACCCTAAGTACGAGGGTAGGGGTTTGAAGAAACCGAAGGTGGAGTTGAACAAGGTTTGGGAAGCTGTCCTTAAGAAGTTTCCTCAACGAGAGGATGGCGTCACAGCGGTTTACAAGCGGGTTCAGCAGAGGGCAGAAGATCTTGTTGGTAAGCTCTCTACGCTGGAGGTTAAAGCTATCCATAGCTCGGTGGGCAGCGGAGGTCGTGTAAACAGGCTTTTCGACCTTCTTGGGATCCAGTATGAAGACTGGCCCGCACCTTCGAGCGATGACGCGCCGAAGAAAAGGAAGCGCGCCACCGTTGAGGAGAAGGGGCTTGCCTCGCAGCCAAAGAGGGGTCGTGGTCGGGGTCGTGGCGGCGCTGGCGGTCGAACCAAAACGCTAGCGACGAAGGTTGCTGCGACGTCTGGCGCTGTTGGTACTTCTTCTTCTTCGGCCGTCATGCCAGCGACGGGCGGCCGAGGTGCTTCTAAGGCCGTTGGGCGTGTACCGCGCGTCGGCGGGATTGGGGCTTTGATTCAGATATCTGATGACGAAGCTTTCTCTGATGAAGAAGAAAGGGAGGAAGAGAAAGGGGCAGAGAAGGAGGTTGGCTCTGAGGATGATTCTAGTGAAAGCACTAGTGACACCTCCGGCAGCGAGGGCGACTCGGATGAAGATGTGTCGATTGGTGATGATCGTGGTAAAGTGATAGTTTCGTCGAGCGCTGACGCTGAAGCTGCTCGAAGCATAGATGATATCATTCGGGACTTTGAGCCAGACAGTCCTCCGCGAGGGTCAATTCCCGAGTTTGCTGGGTCGCACTTATGGGTCAATGGTTTCGAGTTTATTGGTGATCTTGAATCTGAGCAGACCCCGGGAAGAGACCATATGGTGAGGCTAGCCGATCAAGCCTTCCTTACTTTGCTAAGAAGCTTGGGGTTTCTGATCCGTTGACCGAGCTTTTCACAAGTCCGGACCTTCGGGAGTGCCACTTGCAGTGTGCTCCGGAGGAAAGGCGTTTTTCTGGGTTGGGTGTTCAGCCGCATTTGTGTGCCCGAAGCGGAGCTTCGCCTGGCCAACGAGCCCTTGGATAAACTCCATGATGACATCGATGTCAAGGTGGCTGAGCTAATGCTCTTGAACCGCTCGGCGCGCCGGAGGGCGGGTTATAATCTTCATTTTTTGAATGACCGATTGGCTGAAGTCGAGAAGGATAACAAGGACCTTCGTCGGAGATTGGAGAATAAGGAGATTGAGCTCAAAGCAGCTCTAGAGAAGGTTAAGAAGTCCCGAGAGGAAGCGCAGGAGGTTGCAAATAGTAATACTGAACTCCTAGATGCTTGCCGACAGAAAGACAAAGATTTTGTAAGTGCATCTAGCCCTTAGTGGGTTTTGGTGAATTGAGTGACAACATAATTAAAGGTCTAACAAGTTTGCTAAGTGTATCCACGGTTCAACAAGAAAAGCAAACTTGATGGTATTCCACATAGTGTTGAAATGAAGGCCAAAATTGTGTATTGTTGTATTGGAAGATCATGGAAACAACCTTGTTCAAGCAAAAGACAACAATGCAAATAGAGTTGATGATATGGCTTCTATGTTGTGGGATATCCTGGCATCATGAGAAAGCAAACATATTTGACAAATGACAAGTGGGACATAGATTGATGATTTTGGAATGGTCTCGACAATGGGTTGCTTTTCATGAGCAAGAAGAGTTTGATAGTGAACTAGCTTTGATCAAGGTTGAAGAATGAATCAAGAATGCATAAGTGAGTAAATGTCAAGCAAAGGTCAAATGACAAGGACTTAACTCATATTGGATATATGTCATCTCTACATTGGTTTGCTTGTATGGATAAATATTTGGAGAATCACTTTGCATTGATTTGATCAAGCTAGAAGTATGAAGATGGAGATTGAAGTAAGTGTTGAGTGTCAAGCCAAAATGGAGAGGATATAAGGAACCGTGAATTGGCTTGACCATATTAATGATGATCCATATATGTCTCTATGTGAGTCAAACTAAAGCTTGATTGATCTCAACATTCATACCTACAAGATGTTCAAGCAAGGATCACAATATTGAAGAAATGGTTTTCAATGGATGCTTAATATGATGTGACTTGAGTATGGCTTGGTAAGGTGAAGATAGCAAGGAAAGGACTTCGAGGTACTAAGCGAAAGTGAAGGTCAAGGAGACCGAGGTACTATGGCTAGGGTGAAGAAGAGAGATACTTGCATTGAGTCGGGTACTATCAGCTATGAGGAGTCATATTGTGTTGAGGATCAGGTCATTAGTGATAGTAACTTGAAGCCATGAAGTTGAACTCACATATGGAGAAATGGTTCAAGTCACATGCTCAAGGGATGTTTGCTCGAAGAGATAAGAAAGTTGCAATTGGTTGCAACCCCTATAAGTGACATTGAGAAGAAATGGCATATGAAGATCTGAAGACTCACGTGGTTAATTGTTTATATTCTCTTATTCTTGAGTATAGGTATGCCGTACTATTAATAGGGATTCTAGCACCCACAGTCAAATTGTGATACCAATGCTCAATCTTTGCCAGAGAGATATACTTCCACCACCTTTCTAACCCCACAGGTTTCACCTTGATTTGACTCAATTGGGGTGGTCGGCAGTGCCGACCATTATGGTCGGCAGTGCTGATCATAATCGAACCGTTTTGATCCAGACTATATATACTTTCCAGAAAGCCCAAACGGCCCAGTTACACCAGTGCTTCTTCCAGCTCGGGATCTGACTGTTTGAAAAGCTCCTCTTTCTCTCCTCTCTCCTCCATTGTTGCCTCTCAAACTTTCAAGTGGATCTCCCATTCCAACCACTAAACTTGAAAGAGAGGGCAGCAAAACTCGATTAGAGAGCAGATCCATTGATTCCCAAGTCTCAAGAGCATTGGTTCACGTTTGGCCGGAGGTTCTAGTGTTTATTACTCTTGGAGCTTGCTCCTAGCCGGCTAGGCGTTGCCCTTGAGCTTGCCAATGTTTGTGGCAGCCTTGGGAGTTTTGTAACCACCTTCTTGCAGCTAAGAAATCACCCCTCACCTCAAGAGTTCACTCTCTTTGACTTGAGAACGAGGAAAGGGCAAACCTAAGTGGTGAGCTTGAGCCTTTTGTGGCATATCAACAACGTGGACTTAGGCCAGCCTTTGTGGCGAGCTGAACCACGGGATAAATCATTGTGTCACCTTGTGCTTTGGTTTACATTACATTCTTGAAGTGATTTCTAGGGTTAGGGTTCGATCTAGTGCTTTATACTTGTACTTTCGATTTCTGGCATATCTGTGAACTGTCTAACCCTGCAGGAAGCTTATTCTCTGCCTGTGCAACATTTCTTCTCATCACGTACACAATTTCCGTAATTTTTTCTCAAGAGTGCATCTCACAGATCGGCAGTGCTGATCCAGGATCGCAGTGCTGATCTGCTTACTGATCGATTGAGTTTTGAGTTTTGACAGGCCTATTCACCCCCCCTCTAGGCCTCCTAGGCGACATCAAGGTCCTTTCGATTTGTTGGCTGCGAACAGTCGCGTACAGGAGCTGTCCGCTGAGTTGGCTTCCCATTCCGAGGCTTGGCGAAAAAGCCTGGGAGAGGTTAAAAAAAAATTGACACCTGCTTGACTGAGGCCGGTGGTTCTGCTGGGGAACTATTACCTGCCGTTGATGCCACGGCATTCGAAGCTTGGATTAGAAATGAGCTGGATGTTTTCAGATCTTTGGTTGATAATGCAGCCGACTTCGGATGTTACGCCGGAGCTTTAGCTATGGCCGGGACCCTTCGCCAAGCTGACTGCAAGCACCTTCGGAAAATAAGGAAACCGAACCATGTCTTCCCTACTGTTGACGTGGTTCGTCAAATGAAGGTTGATGACGCGGAGGTTCGGAACTGCACGATGCGTTTGCTCCGAAGGTTTTGGATCGACGGAGGTGGACGCGCTCTCGCGCTTTCGAAGAGGCTGCGGAAGCTACTCATCAGGTATGTGGTGTTGGTGTAAAGTTGGTTTTTGGTTTTATTTATTAAATGGGGAAGATTGGCATTCATGTTTGTGTCGGCTTCTCCGATTTTCCTTTTGTAGGCTTGAGGGACGCGATGCCTTCGCCGTCAGCGACTATGATGCTGCTGGAAGCTCCAAGACCGCGCCTTCGCACGGCTCCGAGGGTGTTCCTTCGGCCGCAGAGGTTCCCTTGGTCGGGGAAACACCTGCTACTCTGCTGTCTGTTGTCGAGGAGATAACTGAAGCTGGAGCCTGCTGGTGACCGGGCGGTGGCGGGGGCTGCTCCATCTAGCGAGGCTGCTACTACCGACCGGCAAGCTGCAACGGAGGAAGGTTTGGGTCCCGAGTAGGTGTGAGTTGATGGGGAGATTGTAAGGGGAAAATTGTTTTGTAACTTTTTGCGAGGTTATGTTGCTGATGTAAAATACTGTATTTTGTTTTGGTTATTTGACAATGCAGGTTCCTGATGGAACCGTGCTTGAGGTGTATGACGTGACCCTCTCACGTTAAATTATCAGAGGTTTTTTAATACTACTGGTGAATCGTGGGCTTGGGCTAGGCTTAAGCATCCTTCGCTGTCTTTTGCACGCTTTTTGGTGGTCGAAAGGTGCGGAGGTACGATTTGAAGAACAAGCAGATCGAGTCGTTTTTGGCGCGAATGTAACCCCGGATTTACGAATAAAACCGAGGTAAAGCATATGTGGGCCCAGGGGTCCCAAATCCACATATACCACAAAAATGTATATCATTACAGCACGAACAACGTTTAATTACTTATTACATCACACGATTGAGATTTTCACACATCGGCCAACGGCCCATTATTACAACGGTAGCGTAGACGTGACATCACTCCACAGGGACACCGACTGGGGGTACGCCATCCTCAGAAGTCCGGCACATCTTCTGGATACTCCTCGTACTCTCCTTCATCTGGTACCCATCCGGGATTTTTATGTGAACCAACGACAAGCGTCAGCTCACCATGCTCAGCAAGTACAACTACGGGGAATGCAAGGCTCAAAAGGTTGACCTGGTTGACTGCGGTTAGCATTTTATCTTAACATATTTTAATACTATCCTTTCATTACTAAGTATGTGATCCCTGTTGTCCCACATGGTATGATCATAATTATGTTAACAAGAGGTAAGCCACAAACCACCAACATACCCCACCATGAACCACTTATAAAGGATCCGAGCCGCTCGTATCCGTGAGCACGGCTGATATATCAGGTTTACACTCTGCAGAGGTTGTACACTTTCACCTTAGGCCGTGATTCCCATATGCCGGGGAGAGCCAATCCCACATTACCTCCTCTATGGAAGTACGGCAGGGTTTCACTACGTAGTCTTTCACTAGCTACCCTAACAAGTAGTAGCCGCAAGGTTTCGGCTTCCAGGCGAATGGAGGCCCCCTTCAAGATGGCACACCTGACAGCCGACCAGTACACATCTTGACAGGCAAGGAAGCCATTCTTTAACCCGGTTCCCCCTCTAGCGCCTTTCGGTAACTACTACAAGCTAGAGAAAGTCTAGTTACACAACTAAGATCAGAGCCATATAATACCCAAGGTTGCACGGGATCTCCCGGGTGGCCGCTTTAAAAGATAGTCCCTGGGGTGGGTCACTGAGCAACACCAGGCTCCAGTGCCCTAATGTGGTTAAAAAGCCTCTTTTAACATTGTTCCATAGTCATTAATCAGTATTAAACAATTAGCATTTATATAGCGCTTAGCATTTCTAATCATATTGTGCAAAACCCTCCCATAGGTTCAAGGTATACAGTTTCAGGAAACTAGTATGATCCTATGGTTCATCATATTAGACACATGCATAATGATTTACTAGGTCTTGCATTAAATAGGTAACAAGGAAACCGTGGGTTGTACTTGCCTTGGTCACACGCTTGGTCCTGGTACTGCTCCTGCGAAGCCTGCTCCTCAAACACGTCACCGTCTGGACTCGATATAGAATCACCAATCATAGCATCCAAACAGTCATTACATGCAAACAAAAATATATTTTATTAGAACAGTACATCAATCAGTACTAAAATAAGATAAAAAGCTTCTAAAACTATTCTATCTTCTAACGATAATCTACGACACATCTACGAACGTGAGCGCAAGAATCACTCTAATCGAGTTTTAAATCAAAGCTATGTTGAAAACAAAGTGCAAATGGCATTTCTGTAAATAAACCGAACTTGATTTTGAATTAAAACAATAAAACCTGATTTTCTATGCGGTATGGACGGCGGGTTCTATATACGGAAACTCAGGGGCTAAACCGAAAGAAAACAGGACTGAAAAGAAAGTATCTTGAATTGGACAGGACTGCGGGTTGATTAACAGAAAGCTCGGGGGCTTTTCGCAAAAGCGGCTGCGGCTGCCGCGCTGGCGCCGACACACGCCACGCGGCGCGATGGATGGGCGGGTCCACCAGCTGCGGTGGACCGCGCAGCGGCGCGGTGCACGGTCCGGCGACCGGTGCATACCCCTTCGGGGCGGTGCTCTAATCCTGACCGTCCGCACGCGGATCGGACGGGCGAGGTGGATGCGGCGGTGCGAGCGGCGGCGGGGGACTCCGGCGAGCGGCGGCGCGCCATGGGAGGGCTCGGGAACTCGCTTTCCGGCGCTCCCGGGCTCGGTTTAACCACGCGACTACACCGGGCTCGGAAGACGGCGACTCATAGCGAGCTCGGCCGGCGAGGGAGCTCACCGACCGCGCGACGAACGGCGGCGGGGAGATCTGCGAAAGGGAAAAAGGCTCGGGTGAGCTCTGGTTGCGCAAACACCAAAAAGAAGGGCACCAGCCACACGGGCGGTCGCGGCGTCACCTTCGGCGCTCGGGGAGTGCTAGGGCGGTCGGCGGGACCTCGGCTCGGCGCAGAGAGGGTGGAGAGCGGGGTGGCGAGGGAGAGGGCGAGGGGCCACGCCCGAGGCTTTATAGGGCTCGGGTGGACGGCGAGGAGTCGGGGAGTCCACCGGGCTTGATGGAAGCCGGAGTGGCCTTGAATGCCACTCCCGGCGGTTACGGGAGAGGGAAGGGGTGCGGCGGCGGCGGGAGCTCGGCCGTCGCGAGGTAGGGGAAGGGCGTGGGGCTGACAGGTGGGGCCAAGCGCAGGCGGGCTGACGCGCGCTGACGGTGGGCCCGGCTGGTCATGGGCGAAGGCGGGGTGCAGCGGCGCTTGCGTGCTGCGGCGCGGGCGAGCGGGCCGGGGCGCTGGGCCCGGCGGCGCGCGAGGCGAGCGCGCGGCGAGCGGCCGAGCAGGCCAAGGCCCGAGCGGGGAGAGGCGGAAGAGGGAGGGAAGAGGCGACGCGGGCTGGGCCGCTTGCCTGCTGGGCCAAAAGAGTGAGGGAGGGGTGGATAGAAAAAGAAAAGCCTTTTTTTTTTACCTTTTGAAAACTTGTCAAATTCAAATCAAATTTGAATTTGAACCACTCAACACTATTCCTACACTCAAGCAAAATATTATGCCCCAGCATGAATGCAACAAAAATGTTTCTACTCCCCGAGATAACTTATTAATTCACCAAAATTATTATTTGGCCTATGTTTTCATGAAAACAAATAAATAAATTCATATTAAATTCTATTTTCTCAAAAGCGATTTTCAGGGTGTCACAAACCTACCCCCTTAGGATGAATCTCGTCCTCGAGATTCGGAAGATAGAAAAAGATTGGGATACTCTGATCTTAGATCCTCTTCTCTTTCCCAAGTGGCCTCATCCTCAGAGTGCCGATTCCACTGACCCTTACACATCCTGATTATCTTGCTCCGAGTAATTCTCTCTGCGGTATCCAAGATTTTGATAGGATATTCTGCATAGGTGAGATCTCCCTTGATGTCCAATTCTTCCAAAGGTAACTGTTCTTCAGGTACTCGCAAACATTTCTTTAACTGCGATACATGAAACACATTATGTACCCCTGAAAGACTTTCTGGCAACTCAAGCTGATAAGCCACTTCACCTCTTCTATCTGAGATTCTGAACGGTCCCACATATCTGGGTGCTAACTTGCCTTTGGCATGAAACCTCTTGGTTCCTCTCATAGGTGATACCTTTAGATACACATAATTCCCGATTTCAAACTCCAGATTTCGTCTTCTGTTATCTGCATAACTTTTCTGCCTTGACTGAGCTATTTTCAGATTCTGCCTGATTATATGAACTTGATTTTCTGCCTCTTTTAAAACTTCTGGTCCAAAAACTTGACTTTCACCCGTTTGGTTCCAGAACAAAGGAGTTCGACACTGCCTTCCGTATAGTGCCTCAAAAGGTGACATCTTTAAACTTTCTGATAGCTGTTGTTATACGAAAACTCTGCATAAGCCAAACTCTTGTCCCAACTGATTCCATACTGAAGTGCACATGCTCGTAACATATCCTCGAGAATCTGATTCGTTCTTTCTGTCTGCCCATCAGTCTGCGGATGATATGCTGAGCTGAAGTTGAGCTTGGTTCCCAGTGATTCATGTAACTTCTGCCAAAACTGAGATGTAAACTGAGTTCCTCTATCAGACACGATCTTCTTAGGAACTCCATGCAAACATACTATCCTTTCCATATAAAGCTCTGCTAGCTTAGCTCCTGTGTAAGTGGTTTTGACAGGAAGGAAATGTGCCACTTTGGTTAACCGATCCACTATAACCCATATTGAATCATAACCTTTCTGAGTACGGGGTAAGCCCACAATGAAATCCATTCCCACTTCTTCCCACTTCCATTCTGGAATTTTCATGGGTTGAAGCAGTCCTGCGGGTCTTTGATGTTCTGCTTTAACTCTTGACACGTATCACAGATTGCAACATATTCAGCTATTTCCCTTTTCATACCATACCACCAATACTTTTCTCTCAGATCTAGGTACATCTTTGTACTGCCTGGATGAATTGAGTATGCTGAGTTATGAGCTTCACTAAGAATCATATCCTTGACTCTTGATATCCGGCACACAGATTTTCTTACCATGCCACACCGTCCCTTGTTCATCCATTCTGAAACCAGGTGATTTGCCAACTACTATGCGTTCTGCAATGGCTATGATGTCCTCATCCTTCAACTGACCTTTACGAATTTCTTGTTCAAGAACAGGTTCCACTTCTAACTCCACGGTGTGTGCAACAACTGCTAGGTTCAACTTCCCAAATTCCTCTGCTAACTCTGCCGGAAACTGAGATGCGTTAACCATATTCGCATAGCTTCTCCGACTAAGAGCGTCTGCCACAACATTTGCTTTTCCTGGATGATAGTGTACTTCGAGATCATAATCCTTGATCAATTCCAACCATCTTCTTTGCCTCAAATTCAGATCTGACTGAGTAAAGATATACTTTAAGCTCTTATGATCAGTGTAAATCTCACACTTGTGACCTATCAGATAGTGTCTCCATATTTTCAAGGCATGCACAACTGCGGCCAGTTCTAGATCATGAGTCGGGTAGTTAAGTTCATGCTTTCTTAGCTGCCGTGACGCATATGCCACTACCTTGCCATCTTGCATAAGAACACATCCCAAACCTTGCCTGGATGCATCACAGTATATCGAGAAACTTCTGGTGAGATCTGGCAGAACTAACACTGGTGCGGTTGTCAACCTCTTCTTTAACTCCTCGAAATTTATTTCTTGACATTTTTCTGACCAGACAAACTTAGCATTTTTCTCTAGCAAAGCGGTCATTGGCTTGGCAAGCTTGGAAAACCCTTCTATGAATCTTCGGTAGTATCCCATACCCAGAAGAAACTACGAATCTCACTGACATCCTTGGGTGGATTCCAACTCAACACATCTTGAACTTTCTTCGGGTCCACTGCTACTCCACCATTAGAGATAACATGCCCAAGAAAGGATACTTCCTTTAACCAAAACTCACACTTGCTCAACTTAGCATATAACTCATTCTCCCTGAGCTTTTGCAACACTAGCCTCAGATGTTCCTCGTGTTCCTCTTCATTCTTGGAATACACCAAAATGTCATCTATAAAAACCACAACGAACTTGTCCAGATATTCCATGAATACATTGTTCATTAGGTACATGAAGTAAGCCGGTGCATTGGTCAAACCAAAAGACATCACTGTGAACTCATACAAACCATAACGGGTGGTGAAAGCAGTCTTTGGTATGTCTGACGCTCGAATTCTCAACTGGTGATATCCAGATCGAAGATCTATCTTAGAGAAAACACATGCTCCTCTCAACTGATCAAACAAGTCATCAATCCGAGGCAAAGGATACTTATTCTTTATGGTCACTTCATTCAAGGATCTGTAATCTATGCACATCCTTTGAGTCCCATCTTTCTTCTCTACGAACAACACAGGTGCTCCCCAAGGTGAGGAACTAGGTCGAACATAACCCTTATCCTGTAACTCTCTTATTTGTTTCTTTAGCTCTTCTAACTCATTAACACCCATTCTATAAGGTCTTTTTGCTATTGGTGCAGTGCCAGGTAAAAGATCTATTATAAATTCAATTTCACGTTCAGGTGGCATACCTGGCAGATCGTCGGGAAAAACATCCGGGAATTCTCTGACTATTGGAATATCATCAGTCGTTGATCCCTTAATCTGATTCACTTGGCATACTTCAAGAGTTGGTGACACTGCCTGCACTCTATTACTTCTCCTCTGAAGTTTTCAGCTGTACGGTTCTTGATGCACAGTGAATGACTGCATCATGCTTTGTCAACCAATCCATACCCAGAATGACATCGATCCCATATGTGTTTAACACCATCAGATCGGATAAAAAGTCTACCCCCCTTATGTTAACCTTAACTTTTGGGCAGCGCAAGCTTGCTCTCATTTCACCACCTGGTGAACTAACAAGCATGGCCTTGTCCATGGTATGCATGAGTAGTGTATGCCTCTTCACAAAGTGTGCAGATATAAAAGAATGCGATGCTCCGGAATCGAACAAAACTAAAGCAGAGTGGGAGTTAACTGGAAACGTACCGATCACAACATCTGGGGCGCCCTGAGCTGACTCTGTTGTCACATGGTTCACCCTGCCACGAGCATAGTTCTGCTGACCTGGACGGCTTGGCGTGTGGGTGTTGAGCTTCTGGTTGCTTTGGGATCCTTGTCCCGTCTTCTTGGGACAATGGTAGGAGAGATGCCCAACGTCACCACAGACGAAACACTTGTTGTTTGTTGGAGTGGCCGGTGTGTTGGGTGAGTTCTTCACTGGTGTTCCACCAGTCTGTCCCTGGCGAGGGGTCTGTGCACGACTCTGATTTTGTTGAGTCTGCTGAGGAGTCCTCTGCTGGTTCTGGTTGCGCTGGTCATTGCCCGATTGCCCATACTGCCTCTGCTGGTTGCCGTACCCCGTAGAAAAACGCGGACGGCTGCTGCTTCCGGACTGCTGGTTCTGAAACTTTCTCTTCTTGGCGTCCATATCACGCCTCTTTCCTTCAATTACCAACGCCTTATCAACCATCTGCTGAAAGTTGGCGAAGGTGTGAGAGAGTAGCTGATACTGGATTCCATCATTCAAGCCTTCCATGAAAAGCTCCTGCTTATCAAGGTCTTCTTCAATGTCCCGAGGTGCATAGCGGGAGAGCTGTGTAAACTTGTCCTTATACTCGCTAACAGACATGCTTCCTTGCTTCAGAGCTAAGAACTCCTTTCTCTTCAAACGTACTGTTCCCGCCGGCACATGATGCGTGCGGAAACTGTCGCGGAACTCTTGCCACGTGATCTGGTTGGGGTTGGGGTGCGCTTGTTGGTAGGTCTCCCACCAATCAAGAGCTGCTCCTTGGAGTTGCCCCGATGCATACAAGACCTTCTCGCGGTCGTTGCATTGCGCGATCTCCAACTGGCGTCCAACTGCCCGGAGCCAGTCATCCGCCTGAAGTGGATCTGGGGAGTGGTCGAAGGTAGGCGGATGTCCCTTCATGAACTCGCCTCGCTTATCTCTAACTTGAGGTGGAGGTGGGGGTGGATGATTCTGGTTGTTCTGGATGGCATTGGTCATCTGTTGCATGAGCTGTGTGTCTGCATAGCCAGGAGTTGTTCTATTGACACATTGGGAGGTGGTGGTGGTGGGTTTCCTGCTCCAGGGGTTCTCCTGGTGTCAACCATCTGTAACATATGTATAGGCCTCATAAGCTCTTTTGTATTGTATGATAAAGCACTGACAGAGATATAGATAACAAAGAAAACTGCTCGAGAAACTGATCCAAGAAAAGATGATATAGAACCCAACGTTATTATTATTATTATCACATTAAGAGTACTAAGATGGTGTGGACATGCCCCACACTCATCTCAATCATGCAAAGATCCAAATCATTACATGATCATCAACACAAGCATTAAAACACGTTATTAAACTCAAGGTTCATCCAAGACTCGACAACAAGACACTGACTCAACACTGACTCAAACTCGCGTAACTGTCGATCTGGCCTGATCTAGGATGAGGCTCCTATGGGTCGTAGCTCGTGCGGGTGCAGGTGCAACTCGGATGGTGCCTCTTGCGCTGAACGACGATAGCAGGGTCCCTCGCTGTGGTGACTGGCAGGGTGTCCTGCGGCTGGACTCCACGTCGCACCTGGCGCTCGAGGGAGTCGATCCGACGCTGCAACCTCTCCGTCTCAATCCATAGAGTCCTCTGATCCATCATAGCACGATCCAGGGCTGTGTTGAGAGCGACCACCAAGGTACTGTCGCAATCAACCTAGCACTCTCGTGCTGCTGCACCCGTGCAACATCACAGCCGTCGTCCAAGGTACGGCGTCGAGGGAAGTAGCGGTCGTCATCCTGCTGGATGGTCGGAAACAACCTGTCGCGGAAGACAAGGCAAGCCTGCCTAGCTGCATCCTCCACGCCGAACTCACGGGCGAGGGTCGGGCTCAGAGCGCAGATGACGTCACGAACAACCCAAGTCTTGTCCTCCTCGTCCCAAGTCTTCACGAACGCCTTCGTGACCCAGTAGCCGGTGTGCTCTGGGTGGGTGTACGACCGGCTGCGGTACTCCACCGTGGTACGACGAGGCCCGTAGTGCAGGTCGACGAGCTTCAGGAGCTTGGGGTGGTAGAAGTCGTCGCCCTCCTCGGTGGTGCGGGTCTTCCGGATCCAGGTGGGATCCTCGTCCTGGACGTGGTACTCGGGAGTCCTCGAACCACTGTCGTCGCTGTCGTCGTGCGAGTCGCTGGAGTCGGAGCTGGAGTGGTCGTCGGAAGAGTCGTCGGAGGAGTGGTCGTCAGACGAGTCTCCGGAGTCGTCGCTGGGGTCTCCACCTGCAGCCTGCTGCTGCTCCTCGGGCTCCTCCTCGGCCTCCTGCCTCTGCTGACGGAACAGACGGAGGTACTCGGCGCGGGTCGGTGCACGTCCTCCGGTGCTCTTGCGAGCGGTCTGCTTGGTCCGTGCCATCTACAAATTTTAAATAAGAGTCAGGTACGGTAAAAAGTTTTATGAAAGACAGAGGAGTACTGGAAATTTTATAAATTACAAAAAGCAATAAATTTTTGGAATTACTCCTAGGAAAGGGTGTCCAGTCTATCTAGGGTAGCGTCCTACAGTCAGTTCGGCTTGATACCAATTTGTAACACCCGGATTTACGAATAAAACCGAGGTAAAGCATATGTGGGCCCAGGGGGTCCCAAATCCACATATACCACAAAATGTATATCATTACAGCACGAACAACGTTTATTAACTTATTACATCACATGAGATTGTTCTTCACATCGGCCAACGGCCCATTATTACAACGGTAGCGTAGACGTGACATCACTCCACAGGGACACCGACTGGGGGTACGCCATCCTCAGAAGTCCGGCACATCTTCTGGATACTCCTCGTACTCTCCTTCATCTGGTACCCATCCGGGATTTTTATGTGAACCAACGACAAGCGTCAGCTCACCATGCTCAGCAAGTACAACTACGGGGGATGCAAGGCTCAAAAGGTTGACCTGGTTGACTGCGATTAGCATTTTATCTTAAACATATTTTAATACTATCCTTTCATTACTAAGTATGTGATCCCTGTTGTCCCACATGGTATGATCATTTTTATGTTAACAAGAGGTAAGCCACAAACCACCAACATACCCCACCATGAACCACTTATAAAGGATCCGAGCCGCTCGTATCCGTGAGCACGGCTGATATATCAGGTTTACACTCTGCAGAGGTTGTACACTTTCACCTTAGGCCGTGATTCCCATATGCCGGGGAGAGCCAATCCCACATTACCTCCTCTATGGAAGTACGGCAGGGTTTCACTACGTAGTCTTTCACTAGCTACCCTAACAAGTAGTAGCCGCAAGGTTTCGGCTTCCAGGCGAATGGAGGCCCCCTTCAAGATGGCACACCTGACAGCCGACCAGTACACATCTTGACAGGCAAGGAAGCCATTCTTTAACCCGGTTCCCCCTCTAGCGCCTTTCGGTAACTACTACAAGCTAGAGAAAGTCTAGTTACACAACTAAGATCAGAGCCATATAATACCCAAGGTTGCACGGGATCTCCCGGGTGGCCGCTTTAAAAGATAGTCCCTGGGGTGGGTCACTGAGCAACAACAGGCTCCAGTGCCCTAAATGTGGTTAAAAAGCCTCTTTTAACATTTGTTCCATAGTCATTAATCAGTATTAAACAATTAGCATTTATATAGCGCTTAGCATTTCTAATCATATTGTGCAAAACCCTCCCATAGGTTCAAGGTATACAGTTTCAGGAAACTAGTATGATCCTATGGTTCATCATATTAGACACATGCATAATGATTTACTAGGTCTTGCATTAAATAGGTAACAAGGAAACCGTGGGTTGTACTTGCCTTGGTCACACGCTTGGTCCTGGTACTGCTCCTGCGAAGCCTGCTCCTCAAACACGTCACCGTCTGGACTCGATATAGAATCACCAATCATAGCATCCAAACAGTCATTACATGCAAACAAAAATATATATTTATTAGAACAGTACATCAATCAGTACTAAAATAAGATAAAAGCTTCTAAAACTATTCTACGCATTTCTACGAACACGTGAGCGCAAGATCACTCTAATCGGAGTTTAAAATCAAAAGCTATGTTGAAAACAAGGTGCAAATGGCATTTCTGTAAATAAACCGAACTTGATTTTGAATTAAAACAATAAAACCTGATTTTCTATGCGGTATGGACGGCGGTTCTATATACGGAAACTGCAGGGGCTAAACCGAAAGAAAACAGGACTGAAAAGAAAGTATCTTGAATTGGACAGGACTGCGGGTTGATTAACAGAAAGCTCGGGGGCTTTTTCGCAAAAGCGGCTGCGGCTGCCGCGCTGGCGCCGACACGACGCCACGCGGCGCGATGGGATTGGGCGGGTCCACCAGCTGGCGGTGGACCGCGCACGGCTGTTGGTCCACCGGTCCATGCGACCGGTGCATACCCCTTCGGGGGCGGTGCTCTAATCCTGACCGCCAGCGCGGATCGGACGGGCGAGGGTGGATGCGGCGGTGCGAGCGGCGGCGGGGGACTCCGGCGAGCGGCGGCGCGCCATGGGAGGGCTCGGGAGGTCGCTTGAAGGTGCTCCGGGCTCGGTTAACCACGCGGACTACACCGGGCTCGGAGGACGGCGAACTCGACTAGCGAGCTCGGCCACGGCGAGGGAGCTCACCGAGGCGACGAACGGCGGCGGGGAGATCTGCGAAAGGGAAAAAGGCTCGGGGTGAGCTCTGGTTGCGCAAACACCAAAAAGAAGGGCACCAAAGCCACACGGGCGGTCGCGGCGTCACCTTCGGCGGCTCGGGGAGGTGCTAGGGCGGTCGGCGGGACCTCGCTCGGCGGCAGAGAGGGTGGGAGAGCGGGGTGGCGAGGGAGAGGGCGAGGGGCCACGCCCGAGGCTTTATAGGGCTCGGGTGGACGGCGAGGAGTCGGAGGAGTCCACCGGGGCTTCATGGAAGCCGGAGTGGCCTTGAATGCCACTCCCGGGCGGTTACGGGAGAGGGAGGGGGTGCGGCGGCGGCGGGAGCTCGGCCGTCGCGAGGTAGGGGAAGGGGCGTGGGCTGACAGGTGGGGCCAAGCGGCAGGCGGGCGGAGCGCGCTGACGCGTGGGCCCGGCTGGTCAGTGGCGAAGGCGGGGTGCAGCGGCGCTTGCGTGCTGCGCGGGGCGAGCGGGCCGGGCGCTGGGCTGAGCGGCGCGCGAGGCGAGCGCGCGGCGAGCGGGCCGAGCAGGCCAAGGCCGAGCGGGGAGAGGCGGGAAGAGGGAGGGAGAAGGCGACGCGGGCTGGGCCGCTTGCATGGCTGGGCCAAAAGAGTGAGGGAGGGGTGGATAGAAAAGAAAAGCCTTTTCTTTTATTTACCTTTTGAAAACTTGTCCAAATTCAAATCAAATTTGAATTTGAACCACTCAACACTATTCCTACACTCAAGCAAAATATTATGCCCCAGCATGAATGCAACAAAAATGTTTCTAAACTCGAGATAAATTATTAATTCACCAAAAATTATTATTTGGCTATGTGTTGCATGAAAAACAAATAAATAAATTCATATTAAATTCTATTTTTCTCAAAAGTGATTTTTCAGGGTGTCACAGCGAAGCAGATTATACTGATCGACCGGCCACTCGGTATTTGTTTGGTTCTTCTTCGTCCGCGCAAGCTGTTATTGACGATGATATCGATGAGAACTTGGCTCTGGATTTTTTGTTTGGGCGAAGCCATCTGGATCTTGGATCGGATGGATCACTTGTGGTTCCGAAAGAGGAACCTTCGGAAGTTAGTGATGTGAACCGTAGATATATGTATAGGGCGAGGGTTTTGCCCGGGGAGCTTCCTATTGTTCCTGCAGCTCATCTGTTGTGGGAACCCATAGTTCCGATGGATATAGGATCTGAGGAGGGTATCGAGGGTTTGGATGATTTGATGTTGATTGAGGGTGATGATGGTTCCTTGTAATTGTTTTCTTTTTATTGATTGTATATCACACCGTGGTTGGAAGCAAACAACTTGTGATGTTGCTTTGTGGAGGTGCTATTCATTTTTTGCAATTTGATTGAAATAATATTTGACTCTCGAGGCTCGCCTTTCGTTTAAGAGAGGTGTTTTCTGAAACAGCGACACCCTCTTTTTCTTTTAGCGAGGCTCGCGTAACGCTTCCCCTTTTCTTTTAGCGAGGCTCGCGTAACGCTTTTGAAAGCTGATTAGGAAAACAGCGACGCCCCCTTTTCTTTTGGCGAGGCTCGCGTAACGCTTTTGAAAGCTGATTGGGGAAACAACGATGCCCCCTTTTCTTTTAGCGAGGCTCGCGTAACGCTTTTGAAAGCTGATTGGAAAAACAGCGACGTCCCCTTTTCTTTTAGCGAGGCTCGGGTAACGCTTTTGAAAGCTGATTAGGAAAACAGCGACGCCTCCTTTTCTTTTAGCGAGGCTCGCGTAACGCTTTAGTTTTGCAGGGGTACTCAACTTTTTTGGACTTCGTACCTCCCCTTGTCTTTGGTGGAGGTGAAGTTTGCTTTGTGAGCACTTGGCGTTTTTTGCGAGGGTGCTCGACTTTTTTTGGACTTCGTACCTCCCCTTGTCTTTGGTGGAGGTCAAGTTTGCTTTGCGAGCCCCTGGCGTTTTTTGCGAGGGTGCTCGACTTTTTTGGACTTCGTACCTCCCCTTGTCTTTGGTGGAGGTGAAGTTTGCTTTGCGAGCCCCTGGCGTTTTTTGCGAGGGTGCTCGACTTTTTTGGACTTCGCGCCTCCCCTTGTCTTGGGTGGAGGTGAAGTTTGCTTTGCGAGTCCCTGGCGTTTTTTGCGAGGGTGCTTGACTTTTTTGGACTTCGTGCCTCCCCTTATCTTAGGTGGAGGTGAAGTTTGCTTTTCCCAAGTTTGCTTCGAAAAGATTTATGTTTCGAAGCAATCTTCGGTGTTTTTCATCGATTGTAAGCGCTCTTGGATAAGGGCTGCTTTTATCGATGTTTAAGGAAAACTGAAAAAACTTTAGAGTTTTGTTTTTTTTCGGGGGTTGATGCCTTTATTAAGGACTTGGAAACTGCCTCGTTAAAAAAACCTTACGCCCCTTCGTAAGGAAAAAGAGTGCAGCACCTTTGTTTTGGTTACAAGCATGGCGCTGAAAGAAAAAGTGACTGAAGGCATATTACAAGTTGCAAGAGCTCGCTAAGGCTCCGCTTTGGGTAGTATTTGCGAAGGTCGTCGATATTCCAGGTGTGAGGCAGGATGTTTCCCTCGCTGTTAGAGAGGTGAAAGGAGCCGGGACGATTGCATTCTACTATTAAGTATGGACCCGTCCACTTTGGCTGAAACTTTCCCGCCATGTTGGCGTTTTGCTTCCGAATGAGAATGAGGTCACCCTTCTTTAGTTCTTTGATTCTCACCTTTTTGTCTCTCCATTTTTTTGTTTCTTCCTGATACTTGCGTAGGTTGTGCACTGCGTTGCATCTTGTTTCTTCAAGTAAATCTTTGTCTAGCAGTTGGTTTTGTTCGTCTGTTTCGAGGGTTGTTCTGATTGATCCATGCTTCAACTCTTCTGGTAACATAGCTTCTTCCCCAAACAGGAGCCTGAAAGGGGTGAATTTTGTGGCTCTGCATTACGAGGTGTTATGGGACCAGGTGACCGAGGTTAGTTCGTCTGCTCACTTTCCCTTGGGCCTGCCTTGCAATTTTTTGGATATGGCTTGGAAAATTGTTGCATTGGCTCTTTCAACTAAGCCATTGGATTGGGGGTGGCGGACTGAGGCGAAGCACAAAACTGTTCCGATTTGTGCGCAGAATTCTTTGAAGACCTCGCTGTCAAACTGAGTGCCATTGTCGACAGTTAGGTATTTGGAGACCCCGAACCGACACACTAATTGCTGCCAGAAAAACTTCTTCACGGCCAGGGAGGTGATGGAAGCCAGCGGTCTAGATTCAATCCACTTCGTGAAGTATTCCACAGCTACCACTGCGCAGCGGAGGTTTCCTGGAGCTGTTGGTAATGGACCAACGAGATCCATTGCCCATCTTTGCAAAGGCCAAGTTGGGCAAATCAGAGTTGTTGGAGCCCCTGGGGCGTTTTGTGTTTTTGCCGTTAGTTGGCAACCCTCGCATCGTTTGACGATGCCTTCTGCATCTTTTATTGCTGTTGGCCAGTAGAAACCTTGTCGGAAGGCTTTTCCAACTAACGCCCTCGGGCCGTTATGTGAACCATAGATACCTTCGTGAATAAGCTTGAGGATGTCATTTCCTTCAGTTTGTGACACGCATTTGAGCCATGGCGAGGTTACCGAAGCTTTGAACAGGTTGTTGTCCACAATTTTGTACCCACGAACTCTTTGTTTTAGTCTGTTTTCTTCCTCTTTGGACTCGGGTTCAAGCAACCCGTTGATATAGGCCATGATGGGTGCTCTCCAATCTTCATTCTGGATCACATTGATCAACTTCGCTTTCCTTTCGGAGGCTTCAAATGTTGGTTGAGTTGTTACCTCGTGAAACACGTCAGGGGGCAGAGGTAGTTGTTGTGCTGCTGCTTTGGCAAGGCTGTCTGCTTCGTTGTTTTCCGGCCTCGGAATTGCTTTCATAGTTATGCCGAGGAAAAAGGATTCTAACCTTCGGACATATTGGAAGTATTTTTGTAGCTCTGGGTCTTTTGCCTTGTATTTTTTCTCAATGTGTCCCGCGATGACTTGGGAGTCTGTTTTGATGACTGCCCTTCGGACTGATAAAGATCGAAGCTTAGAGAGCGCTAGAATTACAGCTTCGTATTCTGCCGAGTTATTTGTGCACTTGAAGTCGTGTCTTTTTGCGTACCTTAACTTCGACCCGGATGGCGAAACTAGAATGGCCGAGGCTCCTTCTCCAGTTGCTCCCCAGGCTCCATCGACGTACACAATCCAAAACGGATCTGATTGGGCTCCATCTCTGCGAGGGTCTGGGGTCCATTCGGCTATGAAATCTGCTAGAGCCTGCGACTTGATCGCTGTTCTTCCCACGAAGGTTATGGCATAGCTGTTCAGTTCGACTGCCCATTTTGCTATTCTGCCGACTGCCTCATTGTTCTTGAAAATGTTCTCGAGGGGGTATGCTGATGGTACTTGGATTTCGTGTGCCTGAAAATAGTGTTTTAACTTTCTTGAGGCCATGACTACAGCGTATGCTACCTTTTCGAGCTCTGAGTAATTTCGTTTGGGACCTTCGAGGGTTTCTGACACATAGTAGACCGGGGCCTGTCTGATTTTGTTGTTTTCGTGCAAGTCTTTGACCAATACTGCGCTGGTTGCCTGAGGCGAGGCTGCGACATACAGCAGTAGAATGTCCCCTTTGTTCGGGCTGGTTAGGACGGTCAAGTTGGTGAGGTACATTTTCAAGTCCTCGAAGGCTTTCTGCTGCCGAGGTCCCCAATTGAATGGGGTTGTGCTTCTCAGTGTTTCGAAGAAAGGTAACCCTCGCTCAGCTGATCTGGAGATGAATCTGCTGAGTGCTGCTAAACGGCCTGACAGACGCTGAGCTGCTTTTTTGGTTGTCGGGGGTTCCATGTTGATGATTGTGTCAATTTTTTTTGGGATTGGCTTCAATTCCCCTTGTTGAGACGATGCAGCATAGTAATTTTCCTTCGCTTACCCCGAAAACACATTTTTTGGGGTTTAGTTTCAATCCGGCTGACCGAAGGTTGTTGAACACTCTTGCCAAATCTGAGATGTGGTTTTCTTTTTCTTCGCTTTGGACAATCAAGTCGTCGACGTAGGCGGAGATGGCGTGTTCATCTTTGAAGACTTCAGATGTCATGCAAGCGAAGGTTGGTCCAGCATTTCTGAGGCCTTCTGCCATTCTTCGAAAGCAAAAGGTGCCTGAAGGTGTGATGAAGCTTGTTTTTTCCTCATCTTCTTCATTCATCCAGATCTGGTGGTACCCTGAAAACAGTCGAGAAGAGAAAGCACTTGGCAACCAGCTGCTCTGTGTCGACCAAGGTACTTATGTTAGGCAGGGGAAAGTCATCCTTCGGACAGGCTTTGTTCAGGCATGTGAAATCTACACACATTCTCCATTTCTTGTTCTTTTTTTGGACTAGGACCACATTTGATAGCCATGCTGGGTATTTGACTGGGCGGATGACCCTGCGTCCAAGAGTCTTTTTACCTCTGCCCTTGCTGCCTCTTTCCTTTCTTCTGACATTTTGCGAAGCTTCTGTTTGACTGGGCGGTGTCCTGGCTTTATGTTTAGGCTATGCTCGATCAGAGTTCTGTTTACTCCCTTGAGGTCCTCTGCAGACCAAGCGAAGGTGTCGGAGTTTTCCTTGAGGAAGCAGACGAGGTTATTTTCTGACTGGGGGTCGAGGTTGGCTGAGATGAACACTTTCCTTCCTGAGTTGCCCTCGAAGAGTTGGACTTGTTTAGTCTCTTCTTTGGGTGATGCTTTTACTCTATTGATGCATACTTCACCTTCGTCGCTGAGGTTTGTAGCTCGAGGCTTTGACAAATTTTGGACATTGCGTTGCCCCGATGCTACTGTTCCTTCAGCTGCTCTTGCAATGTCTTGGTCTCCGTATACTGCCACGACCCCCTTCGGAGCAGGAAGCTTCATGCAGAGATATGCAGGGTGGATTACAGCGTTGAATGCATTGGTGATGCCTCGGCCAAATATTGCATTGTAAGGATAAAACATGTCAACCACGTCGAAGGTCATGTGCTCAGTTCTGTAGTTCAGCTGATCTCCGAAGGTAACTGGCAGAGATATTTTTCCAACAGCTCTTACTTGTTGCCCGCCGAAACCGTATAGTGGGTTGTCGGTGGGTTGCAAGAGGTTTCTCTCCAGCTTCATGCTGTCGAAGGTTGTGGCGAACAAGATGTCTGCGGAGCTTCCTGTGTCGACGAGAATTTTGGTGACTGTCCACCCTGCTAAGTTAGTCTCGATCACCATTGCATCAGTGTGAGGGTAATCTCTTAATTTCATGTCACTGGAATCGAAGGTTATTGGGATGTGAGACCATCGGCCGAATTTGTGCGGTCCTTCGACGGCTACATGATGTACTCTTCGAGCATGTTCTTTCTTTTGTCTCTTGTTGCCATGATCTTCGTTGGAGCCTCCGGTGATAGCTAGTATCACACCGAAGGTTGATGTTGGGTTGTTGATGGTTGTCTGGGTTTGGGCTTTGGATTTGACAGGTTGGGGGGCTGGCAGGGCCGGTACTGGTGGTGGTGGTGGTAGAGTGTTGCTCACTTGCTGGTTGGTTTGGGTTTGAGGGGTTGTTGGGAATGTGACAGTGTATGGCACGTTTTGGCGTTGAGGAAAGAGGTTGGTTGATATGAGGTGTGGTTGTAGTGTGGGTGTTGAGAGTAGAAAGGTTGGTGCGAGGGTAAGCCGTAGTTTATGGGGGTGTATTGGTAGGGAGGTTGGGTTGGGTTGAAGTTTGGCTTTCTTGTATGATTGATGGTTCTGTTCTCTGTTGAAGAGGCTCTTTTGGACTCCTGGTACTCTTTCCCTTTGGCGAAGCACTCGCATTGCTTTGTTGTGTGCCCCTTTCCTTGGCCACAGAAATGACAGTACATTTTGGCCGGGTCCCTCTGTTGGTTTCTTTGGTCAGGCGGGGGTGGAAATCCATGTGGGTTTTGGTTGCCCGAAGGCTGAGTGCCTCTTCTCTGGTCTTCGATTGGATTTGCCTTGTTGATCGCTCCAACGTTGCTCTGATCTTGGCGAGGGTTGTTCTCTCTCGCTTGGGGCCTCTGCTGTGGCTTCTGCTGCGACCTTCGAGCATCGGACTTTGCCTGGAAATCCGTGTCCGCTCTACAGTACCTTTCCATTGTATCATGAAGCTCTTCGATTGTGCTTGCTGGTTTTCTGGCGAACTTTGATGAACATGGGCCTGAGCGCAGGCCGCTGACTGCAGCGAGGATCACGGCCTCATCGGATATTCCTGGAGTTCTTGCTCTAATCTGGATGAACCTTCGCCAGTAGTCTTGCAACGGTTCGCGCTCTTCTTGTTTGCAGTTGAACAGCTCGATGGGGTTTGATGGGGCTGTTGTGATGCCCTTGAAGTTTGTGCAGAGTCTGTCTCTGAGGTTGGCCCAGGAATCCACCGTTCCGGGGCGAAGGTTGCTGTACCAAGTCTGCGTGATGTCACGAAGGATGATTACGAAGGACTTCGCCATTGTTGACTCATCTCCTCCTGCTGCGGCGACTGCCGCTTCATAGCTCATTATGAATTGGCGAGGGTCAGTGAGTCCATCGTAATGGGGTAGATTTTGTGGATTGTAGCATGGTGGCCAGGGTTGGGTTTGCAGTATTTGGGAGAGTGGTGATCTTGGGTCGTAGGGCATCTGGTGTTGTTGGGCCCTTCGCTGTATACGAAGGTTTGGCTCTCGCTCTTCTGGGTAAAGTTGGCAAAAATTTGGTGGTGGTGGGGGTGGTGGCGGCTGATGAGCGTTGCCCTGTCCCTGCCCAACATTCTCCTCTCGAAGCGGCGGCATTTGCCTGTCATTCCAGTCCTCGGCTTCGGCCTCAGCTGCTGCGAGGGACTCCTCCATTCGGCGAAGCTGCTCTCTTGCTTCATCCGCCTTTTGCTTGATAAGGCGCAACCGGTTGTGCCTTTCAAGCTGGTTCAGGCGCCTCTTCTTTTCCTGCAACTCAGCTTGAAGTCTCTCTAAAGCCTCGAGGCCCAACTCCTCCTCATCCTCCCCATCTCCTCCTGAGAGGTATGCGGGTGTGGCTGTGATACCGGCCGAGTGTGAGGGCCCGGGACCTCCGTCCCTGGAGCAACTTCTTCTATTTCTAAGGGTACTACATTCTCTTCCACAGGCTGGATTATCGCCGTGGCCTCTCTGGTCATGTGAGGGTCTCTGATTGAGGGCGCTCTTCTGTTTCCTGCCATTCGTACCGTGCTCCCCACGGACGGCGCCAAACTGTTGGAAACACACTTGCCCCACCTCCGCACACGTGCTGGAGGGAGGCGAAGGTGGCCAATTGTCAGAACCGAGCGAAGGAACAAGGAAAACAAGAACAGTGATGCTGAGGCTCTATTCCCCAAAACATCGCCGCGTATTACACTGTTCACCCCCTGGTATTTATAGGGGATACCAAGGGGCACTGACCAGATTACAAAAGGGTACAAGAAAGATTCCTCTGTGCTACACAACGGAAGGGCAAAATCGTACAAGCACACAATGTATTGAGACCCTAGCTTGCCCTCATCATGTGTCCGCCACCACCCGGCTCGCGTTTACCCTCGCGAGAACGCGAGGGTCGAACTCTGGCTCGCGGAGTCATCCCTCCAGTCGCGAGGTCCGCGTCCGCTCGCCATCCGTGGAGCCTGAGCCTCCTGGCGAGGGCGTGTGGGACGTGCGAGGGTCGCTTCCAGTGTTCTGCACGCCTTTAACCTGCAAGAATTGTTAATCATCCCGAGGGTCGGGCCAATGCTCGAGGGTTAGAAAAAGGGGGGCCTGAGGGGCTTGTGAGGCGACGAGGGTTTTCTCAAAGGGAAACAGGGCATTTGCGAGGGTTTCTTTCTGACTCAGCCCGCGCGACGTCACTGCCGAGGGTTCTTTCCCCCAACAATGACAAATCCGAAGCAACCCCTTCATTCAAGAAGTTTGCCAAAAGAGCCCAAAATGAATTTGACTTGAAGATCAAGAAAATTAGAAGTGATAATGGAAAGGAGTTTGACAACACCCACATTGAAGAGTATTGTGATGAAGTTGGGATCAAGCATGAAGTCTCGGCAACATATACACCACAACAAAATGGGGTAGTTGAGAGGAAGAACCGGACTCTAATCACCCTAGCAAGGACTATGTTAGATGAGTACACTACACCGGAAAGATTTTGGGCGGAAGCAATCAACACCGCTTGTTATGCATCAGGTTGTTCCCCCATCGTCTCCTTGGCAAGACCCCCTATGAGCTACTCAACAACAAGAAACCAGATATATCATTCTTTAGAGTGTTTGGGTGCAAATGCTACATCTACAAGAAGCGCCAACACCTAGGGAAGTTCCAACGCTGATGTGATATTGGTTTTCTTGTTGGTTACTCATTGAAGTCCAAAGCATATCGAGTATTCAACCATGCCACCGGGATGGTAGAAGAAACATATGATGTGGAATTTGATGAATCTAATGGCTCTCAAGGAGAGCATGAAAATCTTGATGATGTAGGTGATGAACCATTGAGGGAAGCAATAAAGAACATGCCGGTTGGAGCCATCAAGCCTAAAGATGATGATGATGATGTGCAAGTCATTGACAAGCCATCCTCATCCAATGTACCACATGATGATGACAAAGATGGGAGAGATACATTTGAAGATACTCATGTCTCCCATGATCAAATGGTGGTACAAGCTCAAGATGTTGATGCTCCAGAAGCGGCCCCTCAAGTGGTTGATCGAAGGACTACTCCTCTACTACAAGCTCATCCTCAAGATCTCATCATGGGAGTCCAACAAGGGGTGTAATGACTCGATCTCAAAAACTTGCTTTATTTATTGAACATCACTCCTTTGTGTCTCTTGTTGAGCCTACCATTGTAGATGATGCTCTAGGTGATCCGGATTGGGTGAATGCTATGCATGAAGAATTAAACAACTTCACCCGCAACCAAGTTTGGACACTTGAAGAGCGACCCAAAGGCGCAAGAGTCATTGGAACAAAATGGGTGTTTAGGAACAAGCAAGATGATCAAGGCAAGGTTGTTAGAAACAAGGCAAGGCTCGTAGCAAAGGGGTTCTCTCAAGTTGAAGGTTTGGATTTTGGAGAGACCTTTGCACCGGTTGCAAGACTCAAAGCCATTCATATCCTCCTTGCATATGCATCACATCATGACATTAAATTATATCAAATGGATGTGAAAAGTGCATTTTAAATGGCTTCATAAATGAACTAGTCTATGTTGATCAACCTCCCGGGTTTGAAGACCCTAGATATCCTAATCATGTTTATAGGTTGTCCAAGGCACTATATGGGCTCAAGCAAGCCCCAAGAGCATGGTACGAGCGCCTCCGGGACTTCCTCATTGAGAAGGGCTTCACCATTGGGAAGGTCGACACCACACTATTCACCAAGAAGCTTGATGGAGAGATCTTCATTTGTCAAGTCTACATTGATGACATCATCTTCGGGTCAACAAATGAAGCCTATTGCAAGGAATTTGGTGACTTGATGTCGAAGGAGTTCGAAATGTCCATGATTGGAGAGCTCACATTCTTCCTAGGCTTCTAAGTCAAGCAATTGAAGGAGGGGACTTTCATATCTCAAGAGAAGTATACAAAAGACCTCCTCAAGCGCTTCAACATGGATGATTGCAAGCCTATCAAGACTCCAATGCCAACAAACGGACATCTCGACCTAGATGTGGGAGGTAACCCGGTTGATCAAACTCTCTATCGTTCTATGATTGGTAGCTTGTTATACTTGACCGCATCTAGGCCCGACATCATGTTTAGTGTGTGCATGTGTGCTTGCTTTCAAGCCGATCCTAGGGAATCACATCTCATAGCGGTGAAGAGAATCCTTAGGTACCTAAAGCACACCCCAAGCATTGGCCTTTGGTATCCCAAAGGAGCTAACTTCCAACTCGTTGGGTATTCCGATTCGGATTACGCAGGTTGCAAAGTAGATAGAAAAAGCACATCCGGAGGGTGCCATTTGCTTGGGAGATCACTAGTTTCGTGGAGTTCGAAAAAGCAAAATAGTGTGGCCTTGTCTACCGCCGAGGCGGAATACATAGCCTCGGGTGCTTGTTGTGCACAAATCCTTTACATGAAACAAACCCTTTTAGACTATGGTGTAGTTCTAGAAAGGGTACCTTTTGTGTGACAATGAGAGCGCGGTTAAGCTTGCTAACAACCCGGTTCAACACTCTCGCACCAAGCACATTGATATTCGCCAACACTTTTTTAGAGACCATGTTTCAAAGAAAGACATATCCTTAGAGGGAGTTAGAACCGAAGATCAATTGGCGGATATCTTCACAAAACCCCTAGATGAAAACACTCTTTGTAGATTGCGAAGTGAGCTTAATGTGCTTGATCTAAGTAACTTTGTCAAAAGGTGAAAGGGGGTTGTCTTTGCATCGATTGTATCATATGCCATGTCTAATATATGCTATGCACATAGGCTTGTCAGACGTGGTTAAGATAACCGCCCTAAAAAGCGTGTGAAGAAGCTTACCCATGAGCAAACTTGACAAGCAACCTAGATTCAAATTCCGTATTGCATTGCATATGCATGTTTGTTGCTTTGTCATTTCTTTTCGGTTATGCTTTGAGCAACCGCTGTGTTCGTCCACCGCTAGGGGGAGCATTTGAGGCTCCTAATGGTTGAGTCCCATAGTTTTGGTGGCCACATGTTGTCTCCTCGAGTTTTATCGCCTATTTTACCTAAAATGATATACAGCCTATGGCACAATACTTATAAAATTGAGGGTTTATGGGAGGATGCTCATACTAGGTTCCAACTAGTGTTTATTTGCCTCTTATTTGAGATGGAACTTGGTTGGGAGAGGGAGCTGCAACAGAAAACTTCAAAACAGCCCAAAATGTGGCATCGGAAGCTGCATCAGATGCTCCCCCAGCGTCCGATGCCTGCACTATAGGCACCCCCGACTGGAACAGTGTTTTGTCAGCATCCGATGTGTCTCCATCGGAGCCTCCGATGCCCCATCGGAAGCTGCCCAGCGTCCGATGCCAAGGCATAGGACGCGTCCGATGTGTTTTTGGCCGTTCTGGAGCTCTCTGGACAGGCATCGGAGCGTCCGATGTGAATCCATCGGCGCGTCCGATGCCCCTTTAAGCGGCGTGGTGTGTTCTTTCTCTGGCTATCCGGTCCCACGCGTCATCAATCCTTCTCCTTCGTCTTCGTCGCGCCCGCGCCCGAGCCCGACCGCCGCCGCTCCCCAACCTAACACGAACTCCCCCGCCACCGTGCCCTCGCTGCCACGTCCCTCGCCACTGTGCTCCGCTGCACCCACCCGCGTCCACAGCCGCGCGCGCCCGCCTCCCCCGGCCTGCAGCGCCATTACAGCCGGCGCTCCTCGCCCCTTTTCGCCGGAGCTCGCATCAGCTCGCCGGCATTCGTCCTCATCGGAGCTCCTCCTCGTCGGCTCTCGACCCCGAGCCTTCCTTCCTCTCCGGTGCGATCTTCCCCGGCTAGCAGCATCCACTTCGTGAGCTTCCCACCCCTTTTCCATACACTATGCATGCCACCTGTTCGACGAAATGTCCGAACCACCGTTCTTCACTGTTTTAGCCCCCGTTTCCACCAAATTTCTTTGCAGTCCATCTAGGTGTGATACGTGGGTGCCCGAACGTTTGTGCTTATCTCTTCTTGGGTTCGGTTTGTCGATCGTTAGGTAGCAAAGCCCTTTCAACCTCTTATCTACATGCTTTGCTTTCATAGGCCTTTCTCGTCTCTAGATTATATGTCTCTTATATATCTCCCGTCTCTCTCGCAGCGAGTCCGAGTCAGTGACAGTTGACAGCTTGGTCAGTTGGCAGTGTCAGATAACTCGGGGCCAAGCCCCCGGGTACGGATCGAGGCCAAGCCTCGCGAGTGACAGCACATTTGGGTGTCAGTGAGTTAGGGGGAGCTTTTTGTCAGGGGTTTTGCTTGTCAGTTTTGGGTTGTCAGCTGGTTTTAGTGACAGTGATTCTTTCAGCGGCAGTCCAGAGCTTCTTGAGTGACCGTTCTTGTCAGCCATGCCGCGCTGCAAGAACGTCGGTGGTGGCCCAGGGGACTCTCCTCCCCGTCCCCCCTTCCGGTCAGAGGCCCGAGAAGGGGAAGTTGATCACGCGCAGGAAGCGCTTCAGGGAGCAGTGAGAGGCAGACCAGGCACGAGAGAGAGGCAGCACAGGCTCAGGCGATTGCAGACGCCGCTGAGCGTGCCGAGCAGGGTGGCCGTGGTGGCGGCTTACGGATTGAGGACCAGCTGTCGCCAGAGCAACGGCGTGTAGTTGAGGAGGCTGAGCGTCTCCACGATTCGCCGACTGGCACGCTTATGGCTGCCGGTCGTCGGACGACGTTCACGTCTCCTGGAGTCGAGCCCCAGAGCTCGCAGCAGGGCCAGGCAGAGGCCGAGGAGGAGGTTCCTGAAGAGGTTCCCCGGCGTCGGTCCACTCGTCGCAGGACTGCGGTGCCACCTCGGCCCGATGTCCCTCTGCGGGGAGCACGTGCTCCGTCGAGGTGTGTGCCCCCGCCGATCCTGCGACTAGACCTCCGGGCAGCCACCTGCTCTCAGATTCAGACTCTGAGGCTAGTTCCAGTTGAGCAGTGGTTCCCGAGGGAGCGGCAGGAGCAGGCAGGGGCAGACTTCTTCACGGTGCTGCAGGAGGATTTCTATCAGGGCTACAGGAATGCCGGCATTTCCTTACGTCCTCAGCGAGTCTGTCAACTGGAGGTCGTAGTCACAGCAGCTGGAGAGCAGATTCGCCCCATTCTCACCTATCTACCTGGTCTGGCGGACCTTCTGGGGCGGTCTGGCTCATATATTGAGGACTGGGTATTTCAGTTCTATGCTTCGCTTTGGGTGCACCCGGACAGGGATACTATAGAGTTTGCTTTTGAGGGGGAGCACTACAGGCTGTTTTCTTCTGAGATCCGGAGTTGGTTTGGACTGACACACTCACAGACTCGGATCCACGACCTGTGCTACGACAGGACGGAGCCACCCCGCTGCCCTCACGGTGGTGCACAAACGTCGACTGACCTGGTCTGCCCCTGCTTCACTGAGCCGTTCGGTGAGGGTTCGAGTCACTGTTGACACCTAAAGTGGCAAACGGGTAAACCGCAAGCGTACGGTTGTCAAGGTAGCCTTCACCAGGAGTATTCCAGGTATCGTATTTTCCACAGGGAACGTGAAGTGGTCTTAACAAAGAACTAAGCTCGTCCTATGATGACACAAGGGTATAAGATAGATTTGGTTGAGAGGATCTCTATGGTTATGAGACTAGATAGGTAAGGTAGATACAAAGGTTGTTCACTTCGGGTCACTAAGCCGTTTAGCAACAGAAAGGGATGAGAAGGGTGCTAAACCACCTAGCACAAGAAGCCTACGTTTTAATAACTTGGCCAAACGTGGTGGAATCAAGGCTAGATAGGGCTGTCACCACCTACTAGCTACCACAAACAAACCGTTGAACAAGCCGTAGACACAGGTAAGCGTATAATCTAGACACCACGTCTACACTATATCTTACTACTCTAATCCGAATTCCGATGATATTGACTAGAGTACCGGGTTAAGGGCGGTGAACCAATGAACAACAAAAGTAAATACTTACTTGAACTAAGGATCAAAAACCATAAAAGAATCTCGAATGCTTACTTACAAAGAAGGCCGCATCCGCCGAGGCACCTTGGAGGAGACTCCCGACAGACCCGGGACTTCCTCCGCACTCTCCTCACTCTCTCCCTATGATTGATAGTACTACAACTAGAGAGTAGTTCTCCTTGGTGTGCATACAAATGAAGAGCTATAGGGGGGTATTTATAGCTTGGAGGTGGAGTAGTGGCTACTCCGGTGCCACGTCAGCGATCCGCGTGCTCCTTCCTTGGCCATTGGATCAAAACCGTCATAGCAACCGACCTTGATGAATGGCTAGGATATTGTTCACGTGTGAAACATGTGCTTTGCCACCGACTTGGATGAAGCTCACCATGGGGTCGGCCGACCCCACTCTATGACATGTGGGCCCAGGGTACATCTTCTAGAAGGTGGTGATGTCATCCTGATGAACAGTGCAGATGAGCCCCACCAAGGGGGGGTCGGCCGACCCCCCTATGATAGGGTGGCCCACCTTCTTCTCTCCCTTGGTGACCCCACATGTCATGGAGCAAGTCTTGTGATGATGGTTGCATTTGGTTTCGGTGTGGACCCATGAATCCATGTGCTTCTCATCTTGCACCATTGAGTAAAAGCACATGTTTGATCCAAGGGTTGATATTGGCTTGAGCATGCTTCTCTTGGATCATGCCATGTCACCCTAGCTGAGGTGGCCCCAAGGTGGGGTCGGCCGACCCCCTTAGTGGGCCCACCTGACCTCATTTTGTTCATTTTGCCATCTCCTACAAGTTCACAAGCTAAGAGTACAAGTGGAACTTAATAGTGATAAATATGCTCATGATATGCTATACTTCCTTGAAACCGAGGCCTGTTGACGGTTTTTGATAAGGTAAAACATGCTATAACTTCGTCAACAAGATCCCCACACTTGAATCTTTGCTCGTCCTCGAGTAAAGGTTAGAGAAAGTGAACAAGTGATTATTACATACTTAAAATGATAATGATCATAAAGCATCATTCCTAACATAGTTTATACAAATGGGTTATGTGGTACTGTCTATCATATATCCTTTAGATGTTGAGAAAAGGAACAAATCTCAAAGCAAAGTCATCTCCCTGAATTCTTGTTCTTGGTACTTAGAGTTTTTAGGACAGTTTGAAAGGAAAACACATAGTTCATGCTTACTCCTCATATAGTACTCTCAAGACACTTTATAAGTGTTTGGTTCCTCACCAAGGCATAGCATGTGATTGCCTTATTTTTGTGTTATCCTAATCTATCAGGCTTATGTGGAGCTCAGTAGGGATAAACAAAGTAGCATACTTGTTTTGCATATATTGTAAAGTCAAAACAAGGATCAAAGAGAAGAATGTCATAATCCTAGACCAAGATGTGCATGTGTGTGGAAAGTATGTGGACTAGAATGCTCCTTTAATATAATCTCTCTCTCTACTTTATTTTACCTTGAGACATGGCTAGCATTTTTTCAACAATGGACCTTCATGTGTCCATATTATATATATATTTTTTGGCGGACCTTCATGTGTCCATTTTTTTAGTGGACCTTCATGTGTCCACATTTTTTTCTTTTGCTTAGCCTTAATGTCTCTTTTTACTAACCGAGTTAGAGAGAGAGATATTGTAGAACTTTAATGTACGGAGCATCTATAGGGTGGAAATGAATGGCATGTGCAGGCATACTTCCAGTGTAGAAGTTGCATATATAGATGGTGTGTACGTGATCTTGATCTTGGGGTTATGACAAAATTCTCGACTAGGATCAACAAGGTTTGACCAAACTCAGGACAAAAACAAGTAGCATGTGTGTAAAAGTTTTGATCATGTATGCATATGGATGGTTTTGGTAGGTATTTCTCACTATAGAGGAGTAAATGATACTATGGTTTTGAGATATTTTCAAAAACAAATCTCTAAGCACCTTAAACAAAAACAGGTTTGAGTCTTAAGCCAAGATTTATCTCACTTTTAACAACAACTTAGTCAATACGGTTTCCTAATTTAGTTTACCCATGAGTATAAACATATGTAAGAACATGGTTTTATGTCATTAACATTCTTAGCATATCATAACTCCAGTTACTTTCTGCTTGAACCGAGAGGAGAGAGGGGAAACGAACCAGACAACAGTGTTGAGCTTACTGTGCAGAGGTGAGCTGGTGGGCCTAGGTCACCATGGTGGGGTCGACCGACCTCACAAGGAGGCCTACGCCTCTCCATCCTTGTGTGGCTGCGTCCTTCCATGAATACTCAAGACTTTTGTGTTCTCCAGTGCATTTGTTCAACTTGGGGTCACCGACCCCCACACTTCATCGAAGTTGTACTGGCTTTTATTCATAGACAACAAAGGTGACAATACAAAGGACTCTTCTGGTGGGAAACACCAGAGAGAGTCAAAATTATTCAAATAAAACAAACATGGAGGGGAAAGTAAACAAGTTAAAGAGAAAGGATAGGCATGTGAACAAGAAACAACATGATGAATGTTTTTTTTAAGTTGGATCATGGAATAGTTTGAATTCAATCATGTCTATTTCCTCATCTAGTTTGTCTGGTTCAAAGAAACTTTAAACGTTGACCATTTACCTTAAAGATTTTACCTTCATCATCTTGAAGTGTGATAGCTCCATGAGATGAAGTGTCGATGACTTGAAATGGCCCTTCCCATTTGCTTCGAAGCTTTTCATGTCCAAATAGCTTAACTCTTGAGTTGAACATAACACTTGTCCCTGGCTTGAACTCCTTTTTCTTTATCTCTTGTCATGCCATCTCTTTGTTTTCTCCTTGTAGATTTTGGCATTGTGGTATGCTTTCTCCCTCCATTCTTCTAACTCTGAAATTTGCATTTTTCTATGCCTCCCAGCAGCTTGTAGGTCCATATTCCATTTCTTTATGGCCCAATGTGATCGAAATTCCAACTCGACTGGGAGGTGACAAGTCTTCCCATATACAATCTGGTATGGTGACATGCCAATGGGTGTCTTGAATGCTGTCCTATATGCCCAAAGTGCATCAGGTAGCTTGTCCCTCCATCCTTCCCCATCTCATTTACTGTCTTTTGCAGGGATGTTTTGATCTGTTTGTTTGATGTTTCTGCTTGTCCACTTGTTTGGGGATGGTATGGAGTTGCAAAATTATGTTGGATGCCTTGCTCTTCTAGGAACCGTCGGAAACTCACATCAATGAAGTGAGAGCCCCCATCGCTTATCACCAACCTTGGGTTCCAAATCGTGGAAATATGGTTTCTTCAAACATCTTTCTTGAGCTCTTGGCATCTGCTGCTTTGCACGGCATTGCTTCAACCCATTTGGACACATAGTCCACGACCACTAGGATGTACTCGTAGCCACGAGACTTGGGGAAAAGGTCCCATGTAGTCAATGCCCCATGCATCAAAGAGCTCCACTTGAAGGTGTTTGTTAGTGGCATTGCATCTCGGGCATTGATATTCCCATGCTTTTGGCACCTCACACACATCTTGATGAAGTTCTTGTATCTTCATACATGGTTGGCCAAAAGAAGCCACTTTGCCAAATCTTTGCATGGGTTCTGAATGCTCCATAGTGCCCTCCATATGGTGCGGCATGACATCTCTCAATGATCTTGATTGATTCTGCTTTAGGGACACATTTTCTCAAAAGACCATCATTGCAGACTCTATAAAGGTATGGCTCATCCCAAAGATGTACCGACTCTCTTGTATGAGCTTCTTTTTGTTTGCTCCTGGTGGTACATGTCCTGCAACCATAAAATTCACAATATTGCATACCAGGGGTTGGAGTCCGTGATCTTGAGAAGTGTGTCGTCCCTGAGGTAGTCATGATTGGCAGATCCTGTGCGTTCTTGGAATTGCATTCTGGACAAGTGATCGGCAACAAATTTCTACTCCTTTTTTATCTTTTATTTCTAAGTCAAATTCTTGTAGTAGCAAGATCCATTTATTAAACGTGTTTAGCATCTTTCTTAGTGAGCAAGTATTTCAAAGCAGCATGATCAGTATAAACAATTACTTTTGCTCCAACTAAGTAAGATCTAAAATTATCAATAGCAAAAAAACCACGCTAAGAGCTCTTTTTCAGTTGTTGCATAATTAAGTTGAGGTCCAGCCAAAGTTTGCTAGCATAAGAGATTGCATGATGCTTTTTATCTTTGTTGACCAAGAACGGCAACGACCGCATAATCACTTGCATCACAACATTCTTTCAAAAGGAAGCGTCCAATCAGGGGGTTGGATGATTGGCGCAGAGACAAGTGCTTTCTTGAGAATGTAAAACGCATTTAAAACACTCATCATTAAAATCAAAGGGTGCATCTTTAGCAAGGAGGTTTGTTAAAGGACGAGCAATTGAGAGAAGTCTTTATAAAATGCCTATAAAAACCAGCTGACGAGCCAAAAAACTTCTAACACCTTGACATTTGTGGGATGTGGAAGTTGTTCTATGACTTCTATCTGAGCTCTATCCACCTCGATCCCATGCTCAGACACTCTATGTCCTAGCACTTGCCTTCCCGAACCATGAAATGACATTTTTCCCAATTTAGGACTAAGTGCTTTCCTCACATCTTTGTAAGAACTTGTCCAATTTTTGAGACAATCATCAAAGGTTTTTCCATAGACAGAGAAATCATCCATGAATACCTCCATGATTTGCTCGATCATGTCAGAGAAGATGGACATCATGCACTTTTGGAAAGAAGCGGAGAGCATTGCATAAACCAAAAGACATACGACGATATGCATATGTCCTATAAGGGCGTGAAGGTGGTCTTACTTTGGTGTTGGGATGGATGGGGATTTGATGATAACCCGAAATAACCATCAAGGAAAACAAAAGAAAAAGAGTGTTTTGCTAACCGTCCAACATTTCATCAATGAAGGGCAACGAAAAGTGATCTTTCTTTGTAGCCTTGTTAAGCCTTCGGTAAATCTATGCACATCCTCAACCCGTAACGGTTCGTTGAGGGATCAAATCATTTTTATCATTTTGAACAAACCGTCATGCCTCCCTCTTAGGCATGACTTGCACTGCTAACCCACTCACTATTGGAACAGGGTAGATTATGCCTGCGTGTAAGAGTTTTAAGACTTCTCTTTCACAACTTCCTCATCGCATTGTTCAACCTTATTTGGAGGCTCCCTAGAAAGGTGTGGATTCAGGATCGATAGGGATGCGATGCGTACAAAGAGCGGGACTAATCCCTTTGAGATCTGGGAAGAGAGTAGCCAATACAGATCGAATTTCTCCAAAACAGTGATGAGTTTAAAGTTCTCCTCCGTAGAAAGTTGATTACGGGAGATTCCGATCACCATTGAGGAACACATACTTGAGACCTGAGGGAGGGGTTTGAGTTCAATGGGAGGTTGTGATGGTGGTTCGGACTCCTTCAAATCTATGGTTCATCCACGTTGTCCTCTTCTTGGATGAAATGTTGAGCATCATCTTCAAGATTTGGTTCAAAAGATTCAGAGGAAGTTGTCATCACTTCCTCCATGGAAATATGCTGCGAATTTGACTCTGCTTTTGATTTGCCGATATGTTTAAAGGAACAGCAGGTTCACACTTTTCCCGAGGTTGACATGAAGGCTCCCCGAATGTTGACCTTCTTGTAGGAGCTTTTCAAGGGGATGCCCAATCAAAATTTCAAAATCAGAAATCTCAAATATATAGAAGTTTAAGAGAATTGTGATTTCATTGATTGTGATCGGGACCATGTGAGCAATCCCATGACACTTTATGACTTCTCCAGATGGAATTTTTAGGAGTTTGTCAGTCGGAGTCAGAGGCTCATCACCAGCAAAGAGGGCATATGCTAGAGAATCAGACATGATGCTCACTCCGACGGTGGGATTGTAAAAAGAGTCTAATGCAACATCTTTCATGAAACAACGAATGGTTGTCGACGGAGAAATGATTCGAATTACTTTAGATGAAGTTTCAGCCTCCTTAAGCCACTCATTGCTCATGATGGATGTTAGCTCTTTGATCGTATCCTTGAGATAGCTTGGAGAATGAAGGTTTGGAGTAGATGATGCAGAAGATCTCTTTTGCACGGGGAAATTTGAGGTATTTCCGTAATCGGAAACAGAGAAAAGGTCATCCTCGATTTCAAAAGGGAATTCCAAAGGTTGAATTTCTTCTTTCTTTGGAAGAGTTAGGATTTGTGGTGTTTGTGGTTCAGGGACGATAGCTAAATCTTGGAATTGGAGTGGTTGTGATTTAGCTATTTGGACCTCTTCTTCTTGCTCGGGAGATGTTTCCTTTTCTTCCTCTGGGAGCTCCTCAAGAATGTCGGTGTAAGGAGTGTTTTCAAGGATTTTATCAAGAATGGACCTCGCTTCACTCGCGGACAGATGAAGGAAAGCTCCTCCAGAGGCTATATTAAGGAATTGTGCAGAGTCCTTGCTAGGACCCATATAAAAATGTTGTAAAAGCATTGGGTCAGGTATAGCAAGGTCAGGGCCTGAAGAGACAAGATCTGTAAAACGGACCCATGATGCACCTAGAGGCTCCTTCTCTTTTTGCTTAAAGGTTAGGACCTCTGTTCGAAGATGGACAACACGAGAAATGGGAAAGAAGGCTACACAAAATTTGGTTTGAAGGGTTTCCCATTCTCCTTGCACACTCTCTATGTGGCGAGCATACCAATGTTTAGC
Organism: Coix lacryma-jobi var. lacryma-jobi; assembly: GCA_009763385.1. Taxonomy (NCBI): domain Eukaryota; kingdom Viridiplantae; phylum Streptophyta; class Magnoliopsida; order Poales; family Poaceae; genus Coix; species Coix lacryma-jobi. The sequence continues at coordinate 143,124,063 of CM019826.1, forward strand.
TATCCCCGTCAGAGAAAATGGGAATAGCTTCCATTTTAGGGTATCTCGTGTCATGCCTTGAATATGAAGACATGAGCACAATTGCTCAAATTCACGCAGATGAGTATATGGACTCTCATCTTCGCTCCCAGAAAAGGGATTTGCCTGAACCATCGCTATGAAACCAGGGCGAAGCTCATAGCGAACAGCCAAGATGGCTTTGGATGATTTAGGTGGCTCCAAACTAGCACCCTTTGGAGCACCATATTGAAAGAGAGGTGTTTGATCCATGAGGTAAAAGGTAAATAAAAAAGATAAATGGACGACTTAATTCTATATTAAGAACAACTACTGTTCCCCGGCAACGGCGCCAGAAAGCTTGTTGACACCTAAACGGGCAAACGGGTAAACCGCAAGCGTACGGTTGTCAAGGTAGCCTTCACCAGGAGTATTCCAGGTATCGTATTTTCCACAGGGAACGTGAAGTGGTCTTAAAAAAGAACTAAGCTCGTCCTATGATGACACAAGGGTATAAGATAGATTTGGTTGAGAGGATCTCTATGGTTATGAGACTAGATAGGTAAGGTAGATACAAAGGTTGTTCACTTCGGGTCACTATGCCGTTTAGCAACAGAAAGGGATGAGAAGGGTGCTAAATCACCTAGCACAAGAAGACCTACGTTTTAATAACTTGGCCAAACGTGGTGGAATCAAAGGCTAGATAGGGCTGTCACCACCTACTAGCTACCACAAACAAACCGTTGAACAAGCCGTAGACACAGGTAAGTGTATAATCTAGACACCACGTCTACACTATATCTTACTACTCTAATCCGAATTCCGATGATATTGACTAGAGTACCGGGTTAAGGGAGGTGAACCAATGAACAACAAAAGTAAATACTTTACTTGAACTAAGGATCAAAAACCATAAAAGAATCTCGAATGCTTACTTACAAAGAAGGCCACATCCACCGAGGCACAGCTTGGAGGAGACTCCCGACAGACCCGGGACTTCCTCCGCACTCTCCTCACACTCTCCCTATGATTGATAGTACTACAACTAGAGAGTAGTTTCTCCTTGGTGTGCATACAAATGAAGAGCTATAGGGGGGTATTTATAGCTTGGAGGTGGAGTAGCGGCTACTCCGGTGCCACGTCAGCGATCCGCGTGCTCTCCTTCCTTGGCCATTGGATCAAAACCGTCATAGCAACCGACCTTGATGAATGGCTAGGATATTGTTCACGTGTGAAACATGTGCTTTGCCACCGACTTGGATGAAGCTCACCATGGGGTCGGCCGACCCCACTCTATGACATGTGGGCCCAGGGTACATCTTCTAGAAGGTGGTGATGTCATCCTGATGAACAGTGCAGATGGGCCCCACCAAGGGGGGTCGGCCGACCCCCCTATGATAGGGCTGGCCCACCTTCTTCTCTCCCTTGGTGACCCCACATGTCATGGAGCAAGTCTTGTGATGATGGTTGCATTTGGTTTCGGTGTGGACCCATGAATCCATGTGCTTCTCATCTTGCACCATTGAGTAAAAGCACATGTTTGATCCAAGGGTTGATATTGGCTTGAACATGCTTCTCTTGGATCATGCCATGTCACCCTGCCCGAGGTGGCCCCAAGGTGGGGTCGGCCGACCCCCTTGGTGGGCCCACCTGGCCTCATTTTGTTCATTTTGCCATCTCCTATAGGTTCACAAGCTAAGAGTACAAGTGGAACTTATTAGTGAGAAATATGCTCATGATATGCTATACTTCCTTGAAACCGAGGCCTGTTGACGGTATTTTGATAAGGTAAAACATGCTATAACTTCCGTCAACAGTCCCGCGCCTAGGGATCTCATCCCTACGACTCGGATCCTCAACACGGTTCTTCGGCGGACCTTACTTCCCAGGGTGGGCTTCGGAGAGGGACTATCTCGCCTGCAGCTTTAGTTACTTGCATACATGGTCCGGCAGCAGGAGTTCGACGTCTGGGACGTCATTCTGTGTGAGATGGAGGATACCGTTGCAGAGGGCATCAAGGCCCGCAGGCAGCTACCGTATGCCCATTGGATCTCCTATATTCTGTGGAAGGTAGCTGCCACTACTGGTTCTCACCCCAATCAGTCACTCACAGGGTCCGCGACCGTGTTCCCCGAGTATAACATGAGTCAGCTATTGGGACACAGTCGGGATCGCATGCAGCAGGAGCAGCAGGCACCGTCTAGCTCACGCCAGAGGCCAGAGGTCCCAGAGTCAGCTCAGGAGCAGGACGAGACAGTCCGGGCCCTCGCCGAGCAGCAGCTAGCAGAGCTCGAGGGTGGTGACACGTTCGTCGCAGAGGACCCCACCGACAGCTCCGACGAGGATTACCAGCTCCCGCCTCGCCTTCAGCCGAGAGCTCACGACTCTCAGGCCGGGATGTCTGGTACTGCCTCCTCCGATCCAGCGCTTCTGGCTATACTTGCACGGATGGAGGAGCAGCAGAGGACAGTCACCCAGGATGTACAAAGGTTAGCCCAGGAGCAGCAGCGTCTGGCCTAGCAGCAGGCACTCGCACAGCAGCAGGCTCAGGAGCGTTCAGACGCCCTGCAGCGACAGATGATGGCCCTTCAGCAGCAGACACTTAGCTTCATGGAGCGACTTGCGAGCGGACCTCCCCAGTGGCAGTGGCAGCAGCCTCCCCCACAGCAGTAGATCCAGTGGCAGCCACCAGTCCCTCCCCAGCAGTTTGGACAGCCACCACAGTTTCCGCAGCCGCAGTCATTTGGCCAGAGCTCCTCTCAGTTTACCTCTTTCACCACTCCGCCTGGAGGAGCCCCGGTTTTCAGTCCTCTGCGCACCGGATTCACGCCACGTCTGACAGAGTCTCTGTTCGCGACGACCACTACAGTGACACGGGACTTGTCGGCCAGCTTCAGTGAGCTCACTGGGTTCCCCACGCCAGATCTCCAGGACCCAGTCCAGACGACGACGGCTCCGGTCACTTCCACCACAGAGACCCTTCCGAGCTCAGTTGCGTCTTCAGAGCAGACCGAGCCGGTTCAGTCAGAGACGACCACGTCAGTTCAGCCTGAGTTGTCGATTATTCACGAGCTTCCGCACTCCGATCCTCAGGTTGACACCACTACTGAGACTGAGACGTCTTCAGAGCAGACAGAGCAGGCACAACAGCCAGAGCAGGCCGAGCCGACCCAGACCGCTTCACCGCAGCTTCCACCTCCAGAGGGTCAGCAGGCTACCGGCGTCTCTTCTTCCGACTCCGACGAGTATCTTCGCCAGTTTGAGTTTACTCAGCGCACTCCCGAGATGGCACCTGACTCATCTGCACCACCTCCGCCCTCCGACGCTTAGTTTGGCGCTTGATGCAAAAGGGGGAGAGTGGATGAGTATAGCGATAGGGGGAGCGATGTGAGAGGGTTTTGCTTCTTATGATGTGTTATGTTTCACATACGCTCTTTACTTATCGCATCCTTTGGCACTATGTTTGTTATATACTTGTGCTTTGGATCTCATGACATGTGATTGTGCTCACTATGATATTTTATATGTCATGTCATTTCGTTTCGCTCATTACTTGCGCTTAATTCTCACTTGGTTATGTATATGAGCTCTTTCACTCTTGCACTTGCTATTCACTCTAACTTGTTGAGTGCAGGATGTTGGCATGATATGTATGAGCTTGGTTCTAATCTTTTTCTCTTATTCATTGCAAGTTCATACATGGCATGATTTAAAAACCTCTTCTATCCATACTCGATCTCGTGTTGTCATCAATCACCAAAAATGGGGAGATTGAACGCATCTTGGCCCCTAGTGGGTTTCGGTGATTGGATGAAACACAAGATTACTGTGACTAACGTGCGTTTTGCAGAAATAGGATTGAGTTAGGTCACGGTAATGGCGACGATACGGGCATATGGAGTTCATGTCCCCTGGCGATGGATATTGTTTTGGTTTTCAAAGGACGGACGACGAAGACGGTGGTAGACTAGGCAAAGTGTTATATGGTGTTGGAGGACACTTAGGTAGTCTTAGGTCTTTGTTTTTTCCTTTGGCCGTACTATAAAGGGGAGCGTGAATCAGTAGCTTGACCTAGATGAGTCTATTGAGGCAGGTGTGGTGCACACTTGTTATTTCATAGCCCTAGGTAGCTCAGAGAGATGCCTTGTGTCGAGAGGATCAAAAGTCGTTAAGGCCGCGTCGCGATCCGAGTTCGTCTTGGCCTTGATGGAGGCATCGAACGCTGGCCTAGTGGGCATCGGAGCCTCTGATGCTCACCCCGACTAGGGTTTAGTCTGATGCATGGCATCGGACACGACGATGTGTTCACATCGGATGCGCCCGTGCCACTGTTCACGTGCGCGTGAACTAGAGGTTGCATCGGACGCTGGCATCGGATGCTGAGGGCCAGCATCCGATGGCCATCCAGAGAAGGTAAATCCACATCGGATGCGTCCGATGTGGAGGCATCGGATGCTGCCCAGCGTCCGATGCTCCTTTAACATGTCTGATAAGATGGTACAGTCGACCGTTGGTCGAGGTCATCGGCGCCTCCGATGCCCAGCATTGGAGCGTCTGATGCCCCCGCAGAAGCACATGTTTGGTGCTGTTTTGGATGACCAGTTGGGGGAGTATTTATACTCCCTCCCCTCATCCATTAGAGTGTTCTTGCCACTTCCATCTGCTGAGAGACACATTGTGAGTGTGAGATAGTGCAAGAGCCCTAGTGAGGTTGAGTGAATTGCTAATTGAGAGAATTAGTGACCTCCTAGTGAGAATTGAGTAGCAAGTGTGCATCCATCCATCTCTTTGGCCTTGTCTTGGTCAAGTGAGAGTTCTAGCTTGTTACTCTTGGTGATCGGCATCACCTAGACGACTTGGTGGTGATCGAAGAGCTTGGTGATCATCCGGAGGAATTGTGGATGACCCAAGCCAAGTTGTGACCGGTAGCGAGCGATTCACCGGGCCGGAGTGGCGAAGAATCAGCTCGTAGTGAGCACTTGATCCTTGCGCGGATCAAGGGGGAGCGATACCCTTGCGCAGGTGCTCCAACGAGGACTAGGGGGTGTGCCGACACCTCGATACCTCGGCAAAAAGATCGTCGTGTCATCTCTACTCTCTTTACTACGCATTTACCTTTGAGCAATTCAATTCTGCATTTACTTGTTGTTCTTTCATAAGTTGAATTGCCATGCTAGAGTAGAAATGGTTTAGCGATAGTCTTTTGTGCGGTTGATTCTAGTCAAACACACTTCTAGGCACTAGGGGGTTAATTGGGGCTTGATAGGTTTTAATTCTTGCAAGAAGTTTTAGAAAAGCCCAATTCACCCCCCTCTTCGGCATCTTGATCCTTTGAGAGGCTTGAATTAATCCATAATACCACAAAGGGACTCTTTGGCAAGGGCAAGATATGTTATGAAAGTATTTTCAATTTGGTATCTTTTAGCACCATATGATCTTGTCTTTGCCTAGCAAGTAGATTGCTTTTTAAATTATGTATCTATTATTTGTTTGCTTTGATCATGTTGTCATCAATCACCAAAAAGGGGTAGATTGTAAGGAAAATGGACCTCAACCCATTTAACTTTAGATTTTGGTGTTTGATGATTAACATAACCAAGCTGGACTAATGTGTTTGCAAGTGTTTGTTTTGTAGTCCAATAGGATGCAAATGTGACTTGGACAAAGGCATTATGGTGATCCAGTGATCAACACCTCAAGAAAGACACTTGAAGCTCAGTATAAGACTTATAGAAATCAAGCAAAGTCCAAAGGCACGAGATTGGAACCAAGACGACGCAAGAAATTGTGAAGAAATGAAGCAAATGGTACATCAGACGCTGCATCGGACACTTCTCATACAGGCGTCGGACGCACCGATGGTAAACCCTAGCTCAAGTCAGCGCCAGCAGAAGCATCAGACCAGAGACCGAGCACATCAGACGTGACGGTAACACTGTGCAACTTGCATAGCTTACATCAGACGTGCCAGATGCACATCAGACGCTGGAGGACCTGTGCGTCTGATGCCCATGCAGAAAGGTTCTAGAGAGGCTCTGAAACCATCAGACGCATCTGAGGGTTCCACATCGGGCGCTGTCAGAGTCCGATGTGTTTGTGGGCCTGGTCGGCAAACTAGCCGTTATGGAGCATCGGGCACGCATCCGATGACCATGACTTCGGCGTTCAATGCTACGTAGTGAAGTCCAATTCACTCTCCAATGACTCTATTTGCTTGGGGCTCTATAAATACCCCCATGGCCGGCCAAAACAGTATGGTTGGAGCCCAAGGAAGCATACCAAGTGTTGAGACACATATTTAGTTGCTCTAGCCACCAAAGTGCTTAATGAAATATTAGGTGATTAGTACAGGTGCTTTGCGAAGTGCAAAGGCTAGTTAGACCACCGCTTTGCGCTTGCTCTAGGTGTTATGCCTAGTGTTTTGTGAGGTTTGCTTACCTCTTACCACCCGGTGCTTACGCGCACTGTTGTTGTACATCGGAGGGGCTTGTAGTCTTGTGAGACCACATCAATCATGTTTGTGGTGTGGCCGCCATCGTGTACCAAAGGGAACAAGGCTTGTGACGGTTCGACCAAAAGCTTGATAGTGAAGACGGCGGGGAGCAGTCTGGGAGAGGTTTTGCCACGAGTGGCTTAACCGGAGACCCACTTACGTGTGGGGAAGGCCCAGAGCTATCCATAGAGTTACCCGACCGGAAGCTTGGCTCTTGCGAGGGATTCCTTGTGAGAGGCTCTAACGAGGACTAGGATTAAGCTTGCACGCTTCTCGATACCTCGGTAAAAATACCGGAGTCATCGACGAAAGTTTGCATTTCTACCTTGCTCTTTAGCTTCCGCATTTACTTTGCTACTTTGGTTATGTGATTTACTTTTCCTAACTCTTTTGCGATAGAGATAGCAACACACCTAGCAAAACCATAGTTGCATAATTAGATAGATTACGTTCTTGTATAGGTTTTGACTAGGTGGTATTTAAAGGTTATAATTTAGAGTATAGTTTTAGTTGCCTAATTCACCCCCCTATTTGGCATCACAGTCCTTTCACCGTCTAGGCCAACCCCGAGATCACCTTCTCCGCCTCGTCAGACCTCGAGAGGGTGGGGACCGTCCCTGCCGACCTCGGGGCTGGATTACCTGGCTCACAAGGGAAACTACGCCTCGCCCAACGGACGGCCCTCAGATGAGGTGGACACACCAGAGGGGGTCGACGCTAACCCTAACCACTTCGGACGTGACCAGTACGCCTCAGAGTGATCTAAAACAGTAATTGCCCATGCTTGTACGCCCACAAAGGCTCGCGATGTGGAATAGGACATCTGTTCTACCAAATTTGTGTACTCGTTGGTGTTAGGTTCGAAACATCTACACCACTATAATGGCAAACTCAGTATGGAAGGCTCATGCTGAAGGAAAATTACAATTCTTTGTGTGGTTTCTAGTACAAGCAAAAATAAAAATTCTAACAACCGACAAACTGACACTAAGACATTGGCCTTGCAATCAGCAAGCAGAGATGGTTGTTCATCTTTGCCTTCATTGTCCCTTTGCAAATGAAGTTTGGATGCTCGTTACAAATTGGATTGGAGAAGATGTTATGGACATCAATGACGGGGTGCAGACTATGCAAGTTTGGCGGGAGAAGTCTCTACAGGAGAGATCAGCGTTCCCAGCAAAAAAAGAATGGCACAACCATCTTGATGTATTGGGCATGGAATATTTGGAAAGAACGCAACTGAGGGATCAACGCGAGCACCGACCCAAGTGTTGGGGCTAATCAAAGAAGAACTTTGAATGTTTAATAGAACAACTGGGAAACTAGATTTGCCTTCATGAGACATTTTTATTTCTTACAGCTTTTGGTGTTCCAATGTTCATCAGAATGTAGGCCATATTTTCTATAAACTGACTTTGCTTCCTTATTATATGAAATAATTAACAGTGCTCCTGACATTTTTCCCAAAAAAATATTTATAAATATTTCTATTTTAAAGGCCTAGTCAATATAATTTTTTAAAATGATTTAGTCCAAACCTATAATGATATTCTTCTTGGGACAAAGCTAGTAATTCAAATCACATATCTTTCCAACAAAAACTTTGAGCTAGTGGTGGTATCCGAACGGTTTGCATCCTAGTTAATTGGGTGGATCATCCAAGTGGGACCTTAGTTTCTCTTATCGGAACTACAGTCTCCCAAAAATCCCTTCAACATTTCCTTTGTTCAGCCCAGTTAAGTCCATAAAAATAAAATATACATTTAGCCATACCTGACGTGGTTCAAAATTCTTTACACTATTTCATCCACTCCTTTGAGGTGTTTCTAGATCCACGACTGAGACTGTAGGCATTTGAATATGGTGTGTTTCTAAGGAGCTTATGGCAACAGATATGCAATGCAGTTTCACAACTCCTTCGATTCAAACAAGTCTAGATAATTGTTAGTTGTTGAATATGCATCTAATAACTATTTCACTAGTTAGACCAACAACTGAATATGAGCTAATATTAGTTGTGATCTTTTAGCTAGCTAACTATTAGTAGCAACTAACAAATCCAAACAAGGGTAAATTTAATCACTAAAATTCTTGCCAACATGCTGCAAACAACAATCCCCTCCCTGATTCATAAAAACCAGTATGGCTTCATCAAAAATAGAACAATCCAGGATTGTTTGGCCTGGTCTTTTGAATACCTGCACCTATGGAACCACTCCAGGAAAGAAATTATAATTCTCAAGCTTGACTTTGAAAAAGCCTTTGATAAAATCGAGCACCACACCATTCTAAAGCTCATGGAGGCAAAAGGCTTTGATCCAATTTGGCTCTCTTGGATTAAAAACATCCTTTCCTTAGGTATCTCCAGTGTGCTATTAAACGGGGTCCCTAGGAACATAATTCACTATAAAAGAGGGGTCAAGTAGGGTGACCTTCTCTCACCTCTTCTTTTTATCCTTGCAGCAGATTTTCTTTAGTCTATCCTTAACAAAGCAATGCTGAAGGGGCAACTTAATCTCCCAATCCCTCTCAATAGCTCTTTGGATTTTCATGTAATCCAATATGTTGATGTCACCCTGATTGTGCTTGAAGGAGACACAAGGAAACTTCTCTTCCTTAAATCTATTCTTCACTCCTTTTTGCTTCAACTGGGCTAGAAGTTAACTTCACCAAGATCATGATGGGTCTCAATTTACATTAGCACTGAAAAGTTCAATCACCTTGCTAGCACTTTTGGTTGCTATAAAGGATCCTTCCATTCACCTACCTTGGCCTTCCCCTTGGAATTGCAAAACCAGGGTTGATGACTTCCTCCCCCCTTGTTTCTAAACATGAAAGAAGATTGGCTTGCACTTCAACTTTTCTCTCTTGGGCTGGCAAGCTTGAGCTTACAAATTCAGTTCTTACTGCTCCCAACATTTCACATGTGTGCTATGTTGCTTCCAAAAGGTGTAATTAGACAAATTGATAAATTCAGAAAATATTGTTTGTGGAGAGGAGCTGATATTAACTCCACCCCCCCCCCCCCCCCAAAAAAAAGCTGCTTGGGAAATGGTGTGCATTCCTAAAGAAGATGGTGGATTAGGAGTTATTGACCTAAAAAAGCAAAATGAAGTTTTGATAATGAAAAGTCTAGATAAATTCTTTAACAGAAAGAACACACCATGGGTTTCTTTGATCTGGGAAAAATATTATAAGAATGGAAAATTACCTAGTTCCACTAAGAAAGGGTCTGTCTGGTGGAGAGATATTTTGATACTCTTAACAACATTCAAATCTTTCTCCACCATTCACAGTCAAGATGGAAACACATGCCTCTTCTAGACTGGTAAATGGTCAATGCAGGCTCTGGAGCTTGATTACACTGAACTTCACTCCTTTGGAAAAAAACAAAGCAATATCAATCATCAAAGTATATGCTCAACAACACCTTCCCGATTTGTTCTATTTGCCCTTGTCAGCATAAGCTTATTCACAACTTATAGTTGTCCAATCCTGACAAATGGGACTCAAATTGGGGAGAATTCTCAGCTTCCAAAACTTATAAATTCCTAAATACGAGCAGAAATACACACCAAGTTTACAAATGGCTTTCGAGTTGTTTTTGCCAACCGAAACCCAAGTTTTTCTTTTGGTTGCTTCTAAAAGATAGGCTAAGTACAAGAAACATCCTAACGAGAAAACACATGCTCCTAGAATCATACAAGTGTGTGCTTTGTCAACTATCAGTAGAAGAAACATGTGAGCATCTCTTTATTGAGTGTTCTTTTGCCAAAGACTCCTGGAACCTGCTTGACATCACCTTCCAGAATGGGACTTCCATCAATGATTGTATCCTGCAGCTTAAAGAGCAGTCTTATCGAAATTTCTTTATGATGTGGTGACAATCTTAATTTGTTGGGCAATCTGAACATTTAGAAACAACCTCATCTTCAAGAATGTGCAACCAGAGATATAAACAACAAAGAATGTGCAGTTTTTTAAACATGACTTTCTATGGTAATAAATTTCTGTATGGGTGCAAATCCCTCTTGTTTCTTAAAAAAAAAAAGTAGCGCTGGTATACAAACATATCCGTCCGTGACTATGGACTATGGTCTGTGGTATCTTTTGGAATCACGTGATAAGCATGCAAGCACTCTTTTGGAATCACGTGATAAGCATGCAAAGCAGCACGGAAGGGCTATATACTGTTCGTCTTCGTACATGTCACATCATCTGGACGACGGAGACGTGCATGCTGCGTGATACGGTACTGCTTTGATCAACTGCCGACGGTGACTGCTTTGATAAAAAAAAAACTGCCAACGTGAAGACACATGGCGTGTCGGCGTGTTCGTTTTCAGCACGTTTTCTTTGCTACTACTACAGTCTACAGACAACAGAGCAGCGTTAGCCGGCCGGCCCCATCCAATCGCACCTAAGGCAGGTTCTGCTAAACTTTAATCTCGTCACATTAAATATTTAGACATTAGAAATATAGACGAATTACAAACTAATTGTATAAATAGAGGCTAATTTATCGGCTAAATCTATTAAACATAATTAGTTTATGATTATGATAATGTGTTGCTACAGTAAAATATGTGTGGTAGATTAATTAGGTTTAATAGCTTTGTCTCACGAGTTAGCATAGTTTTATTCATGTTTAGTCCTCTTAATCAGTATCAAACATATAACGTGACCGAGCTAAATTAATTGGCAGATTTCCGCTGCTAATATTTTGCCATGTGTGTGAACTCAGAGCAACTCCAACGGTTTTGCAAATGGACTTTGCATTTTTGTTAACTTTGACAAAATTCTGAGATGGATTGGCATATCTGCAAGCTCGCGATCGGCTTGATATTCCGTCTCGTGTACTACTCCCGCACGCGTTCTTCCGTCCTGTGCCGCCGGGTTTCCTTTTTTTAGATTTTGGCAAGTCAATTTTTCCCAGCGTCGCCGGGTTTCCTTTTTTAGATTTTGGCAAGTCAATTTTGTCAAACCGTTGGAGATAACCTTTTTTCTCCTTCCCATATTGATTGAGAGTTGGCAAATTTCATGTTTTGCCAAATAAAAAATGCAAAACCGTTGGAGTTGCTCTCAGTCGGAAAAAAGAAATGAATTGGTTTCTAAACATTGAGGCAGGGCATGCATATTGACCGGGACAAGATGAGAAATAAGAGAGGGGTACTTTTTGAGAAACACTAAAAATCTGTCGGTTGTTTTAGCTCCATGCATCAACCGAATCTGTGGCCGTCGGATGAACAGTCCATGCACCGACCGGTCGTTGGATGAACAGCGGAGGCCGGTTGTTTAGCGTCAAATCTCGTCTCTGGTTGGACATCCTCCGCAATCCCCAGTCTGCCATCGTTGCCAGTTTGCCCATGGTAGTCCGTCGGCAGCCTCGGAGCCACTTGCCTAGTTTGCCCCCAGTCCGTCGTCGTCCTCAAAGCCCGTGGTTCCGGCTATGGCGGGCGCGTAGCCCCAAGTTCTTGACAGGTGCGACGTCGGACATGCAAGACCGGCACTCAGCGACGAGGAATCGAGGATGGCCAGCAACCGACGACGAGGAAGGCGCGACGGGTGCAGCTCACGGGAAAGGGATGGGTGTGGCTCACGAGAAGGGAAGGGAAAGAGAGTGAAGCAATAAGGTTGGAGGGTGGTTCCCACAATAATTTGTGAATAATTTTTAGTTATTTCTGAAATTTGTGAATAATTTCTCATATTATATTCTTTGATATCTGCTGTCCATAGAAATATTTTGTAATTTTTTTTGGAAAATTTGGCATAGAAATAAAAATTATATTATCCCTAAATTACATCACTATGTCTAATAAATGACACTAAAAATCATTATAAATGTAATAATAAGGTAGTGTAAATATAGCTAAAAGGTAGTGTACGTAAGTGAATGGAATGAATTCAGTTGATAAAAAGGGCTAAAACAACTAGGAATGTCACATAGTCCTTTTTCGTGTGTGTGTAGTGGACCGCGTAGACCATGGACGTACTAGTTCCAATCTAGCCTTCCTTGATAATACAGCAGTACATGGTGCCCAATGTAGCATAGATTACGGTACACTTTAACTTTGGTTATTAAAATCTGGAAAACAAAAACGAACAAAAATGTTGGACGGACATAGGACTGCCGGACGGACGACGTATATGCCGGAAAACCAAAACGGAAAAAAGAAAAAAAAAAGAGAAAAAACGTCCTCACAAAAAAAAATGAACAACCCGCCACCAAAAAAACACGAAACTCCATTTTGCACAAAGTTTTAGGATTTTAGTCTATTTTTTTGCAAAATGGATCTAAACATCCTTAGTCCAGTTTAATTTATAAAAAACTGTAGTTTGCATTTGGGAGCAAAGAACCAAAAATGCAAAAAAAAAAAATCTTAGGGGATGAGCATGACACTTTTGTCTAAAAAAAAGATGAGCCTAATACTCTTTACTCTTGTCATTTTGCAACCTTCCCATAACTCCTCTAATATACCCCTTAATTAAGTGCTTAATAATTATCTAATTAGCTAGTTAATAATACTATTTGTACTATGATTTTTATTTCTACTCTATATTAATCTCTAAAATATATATCTTATATAAATAAAAAATAGATCTTCCTAATATTTTTCTCATATCTTTTACTTTTCTTAGTATATGAAACATAAGTCTATTATCATAACAAACACTTTTGAATTAGAAATAAATATTTTTTAGTTATCCTTTTGAATTGATCTGCAATGAGATCTATAGTATTTAATATTAATCTTTCTATTATCTTTCTTATCTCCTACATTCTCATTACTGTTTTTATAAACGGTCGTTACCTTATATACTCAATATTTAAACGCTACAAAGTAATACGATTATTTAAATGACTAGTTTACACGTTTAAGTGTCCGTTTTGTCCGAGACTAAATAACAAGTGATTGATTGTTTACCATTAGATGTTTAGTATCTAGTGCTAATTATAATTTTTCTCTAATTAACTTTTTATTATTATCGTGATTCTTTTTCTAGGCAAAGAATTATATTGAATGAGTGAAAGTTAAAGGTCTGAGATTAATTAATTTCTGTTTATGTTACCAACATTCTAATGTATTGCAACACAAATATTTGTTTATATGTTATATTATATATACCTTTAACCGTTTAAGAGCATCTCCAAGAGATTGGCTAAAAAGATACATGAAGCCATATATAGCTAATATGGATAAAAAATCGACTCCAACAGACTAGCTAAACCTCTCTTCAAATTTAGCCGCTTGTTATTCCGTAAAGATCGATAGCTACAATTGGCTAGGCATTCTCTCGCTCGCTACCGGAGAATCCGTGCGCTTCGCGCCTCCTTCCCCGCGACATCTCCCTTCCCACGCACCTTCTGCTTTTCCCGCGGTTCATCCCGCAAGCACGCGGCCGCCATCCGGCCATCAGACTATGTCCCTTGTATTTGTACCACACGAGAGGTCCTGCCGCCCCGGACGACGGACGACATCATCCGTCGGAGGGTTACCTGTGGACTGCAGGAGTAGCGCGTCTGAATCTTGGCTCTGGCCGGCAGCGGTGCTTCAATCCCCCTGGTGACGTCATTCATCCGCTCAACAAGAAACCTTGCAATCCTACTGTTTTTATGCTTGCTGCTCCCCTAAGCTAAAATCATGGTGCCACCATCGGACATACTCAGATCGATGAGGCAGAGGAGGCACTTCGCGGCATGGCGCAGAACCTCGGAGAGCAGCACAGATAGCTCCAAATGCCCGAAACAGCTGAAGGTAATTCAACTAAGACCACAGTGCGGCCACGTGAACGCATGAAGAAGGCTTCTGCTGATGGAGAAGACCTGCTCGTAAGCTTGCAACGCTCCATCCGAAAAGAGATTAACTGATGACATGGCAGTTTTGAATATGGAAAGTGAGAAATTTACAAAGTCTGTTGGAGTACACATGCTTTTTCTTGGATATTTTATTTTAGAAGATGGCTAAATTATAGATTTTAATGTCTATTTTTAGCTACTCTCTCGGAGTTGCTCTAACATGTTATATTTTGACACAAATGATTGTTGTCAGTTTGCACGAACCCCTATGACACTACTAGAGAACCGGCATTTGGACGATTTATCAACTGAGCTTTAGTCTCGGCAAAAAATTGCGTCCGGGACTAAAGACTTTTAGTCCCGGTTGGTAAAACCAATTGTAACACCCTAAAAATTTTTCTCCAACACCAAATAGTTGAAAATGCTTTATTTATGAATTTTTGTGAAGCATTTAACCTAGGAGTTAAATAATTTTTGTTGAATTAAAACTATAGTGGCAACATGTTTATGCATTCATGCTGGTGCACTATATTTATTTGAGTGTCTGGTTTTTGCCAAAATTTGTTTTGAATTCAAATTCTTTTGGAAATGACTTGAAAAGCTTGGAAATAAAATGAAAAGGGATTTATTCCTCTCCCTCCCTCTCTCCTTCGCTTTCGGCCCAAGAGGCCTGGCAGCCCAGCTCGCCGGCGCCCTTCCCCTCCTTCTCTCCCCGCCGCTGGGCCTCTTCCCTCTCCCTTCTCCTCGCGCGCGGGCCGCAGGCCGGCCCGCTCCGCGCCCGCGTTGCAGCCGCCGCGCGCTCCCTCCCCTTCTCTCTCTCTGACGTCGCGGCCCCGCCCGTCAGCGATCTCCTCTTTCCTCTCCCGCGCAGCTCGCCCGAGCGCAACCGCCGCGGCCACGCCTTCCGATTCCTCCGCGCGTCGTGCAGCGCTGCTCCCTCGACTCCGTTTTCCCCTCGGCTATAAAGCAGCCGCAGCCGCCCCGCTCCTCCTTTTTCCCAACTACTCCTCTCTCGTCGCGTCCGAGCTCCGCCGTTCCCTTCCGCGCCCGAGCTCCGCCGCCGCCGTCGATTCTCCGGTCCGGCGTCCCCTCCGTCTCTCCGCCTTCATCGAGCCTCGCTGCGTTTCGGTGAAGCCGCCGAACCTCCTTCTTTCCTCTCTTTTGCACTCACCTTGCTCTAACCGCCGCACTCCGTGAGCAGGTACCCCGCCGGTCGCCGCGCTCCGCCGTTCGCCGTGGGTCGCCACCTCCGAGCCTTCCCCTCCGTTTATTTTCCGCCGTGGTGAGCCCCCTCGATCTCCCCTATCTCTCTGTTCGCTTGGTTTGGTCGGAGGCGAGCTTCGCGGCCAAGTCCGCGAGCTTCCGCGTCCCGGCCATGGCGTGTGCGTGCCCGGCGTCGCGACGCGGCCACGACGTCGCGGCCCGTGCCTACCCGCGGCGCGCCGTCGGCCCGCCCCGCGCGCTCACGCTCCCGATCTAATCTGAGCCGCCCGTTCTCGATCCGTCGGCCGTGAGTAGCCCGTACCCCTTCGGGGGAGTTTTTGTTAAAGAACCCCCAAAGAAACCTCGAATCAACCCGCACTCTACCAGGCACTATTCCCTGTGCCTGGAAAATCTTACAACCAGGCCCCTGTGTTTTGGAGAAATTGAGGCGCAGTCCAGTTGACTGCGGTATTTGTTTAAAATTCAATTTAAATTTCGGTTTAAATTCAAATACAATTCAAACTATTTACAGAAATGCCACTACCTTGTTTTGCTTGTAAAATTCACGTTTTAGCTCCGATTTGACCCGTTCAAATTGCGTTAGCTTCGTAATTTAGTGCTCTACCCGTTTATACCCCTGTTAGCCTGTTTTGGGCAGTTTAGCTTTAGGGTCCATGTTAATCTTGTTTAGGGCCTTAGAAATACCGTTTCGATCGTAACTTTCACGCTAACTCCGTTTTCGATGAACCAAAACTTGTTGTGATCGTAGAGATGCGTACTTCAGTTTTATCAAAGTTTTATTTCAGTTTATTACTGTTTGGTGTATTGTTCTAATAATAGCCTTGTTTGCATCGTGTATGTTTGCACCTGGAATGCGTGGTGATGTTATGTGATCGAGTAGACGGTGAGTCGGTGTGGTGCGATCAGGACCCCTCGTTCAGTGACCAGCAGGAGGATCAATCTTTCGACAACCAAGGCAAGTTAGCATGGGACTTCCTTGTTTACCTATACACTTTACTTTAATCACTCATTTATGCATGTGTCCAATTGAGCAACCTTAGAAAACCCACTTAGCTTTGTGATCTGTGATGTTCTTGTTCCCGTGGGATATATGCATATGGATAGCTTGCTAGTGCTAACTGACTTATAATCGATCCAGTCCAATGATGAATATGTTCTCATGATGATACGTGTTAAACGGTTAATAAAACTTGCTGTTAGCAAAAGCTGGGATTGACAGTGCTACCATGAGTGCTATATGGCTCTGGTTTTAGCTCAGTACACTGGACCTTTTCTAACTTGTTAGCGGTACCCCGGAGGGGCGCAAGAGGGGCTTGCCTCTACGGATCTAGGGCTGCTCCTGTTCCTATGAGTATAGCTGCGATGGCCTTGTGCCATAGGAAAGGGGGGTTTGCTATGTCTGATTGCCAAGGAAACCTCGCGGCCCTAACCTGTTAGACGAACCAGCGAAAGGCTTCATAGTGTGCCCTGCCGATCTACCTCGGAAGTGGATCAAGAGGTTGGCCGCCTCGGGCACAAGGGTAACACGGCTTATGGGTAAAGATGCGCAACCTCTGCAGAGTGTAAAACTGTTATAACAGCCGTGCTCACGGTCACGAGCGGCCCGGAAAAACTAGCAGAACTTTGATACTAGAATAACTGTTACTTTATGCTGTTGATACCTTATGATGTTTTGTTTATCGTTGTTGGACAAATGGATCATGGGTTAAGGGTTAAGCACAATACTCGTTTACCTTAAAGCTAAAACTTTGCCAATTTAAAAGCTAACTGCAGTCAGACAGTGTCAGTTTTTTTTTAAGCCTCATGAACCCTATGTTAGCTTGCTAAGTACGTGGAGTACTTACGCTTGTTGTTTATCTTCTTTTTGGGCAAAATCCCGGATGGGTAACAGATGAAGGTGCAGTTGGCGACTTTCCTGAAGACTTCTAGGCTAGCTGCTCCCCCAGTCGACGTTTCCCTGTGGTTTAGTTTGTGTACCAGTTCAGTGATCTGTGGTTCAGTATGTTGTAAGACTTTGTTTTAAATATTGTCGTGATGTAATAAACAATGTGATGATGCCACTCTTGTAATTTGTCTACTTATGTGTGTGATTTATTCCTGGGCACACATGAGTATGTTGTCTCAACTTTATCCTTAAAGTTGGGGTGTGACACCAATCGAGACTGAAGGTGAACCTTTAGTCTCGGTTGGTGTTACCAACCGGGACTAAAGGTCCATCACGAGTGAATTCAAAAGGAAAACGTCCAGAACTATATCATGTGAGTTGTGTAGCCGAGTTGTTAAGTGTGCACGAGGTGAGAGGTACCGGTGCTGAGTTCGTATCTCACAAACATATATTTATTTTTTCTCGTGGGAGCCTTTAGCCCGGTTGGGAGCACCCGAGACTTAAGGACACAAACGCATATTTATTTTTTCTCGTGGGAGCCTTTAGCCCCGGTTGGGAGCACCCGGGACTTAAGCATCCCACCGGTAGTTTTTTTTTTATTTTGGAAAGATTCTACTAGCGGATAGTTTTTTTTTTTTTTTTGACAAGAAGTTGTATCGCTGTTTCGACATACTAGGTACAGCCGTGGTTTATACCTACTTTTTTCAAGTGCTCTGAAAACATTTACAACAACCGACAAAGTAACCACCACAAATAGACTAGTCAGTCCGTGACCTCCCCCCATCTTTACCGACTGAACCCCATTATACTAATGTGATATGCCGTGACACTTTAGGGACGTGGAGAACATGTCTTGCACAAAATGAGACGAGACCTAACAGCATCCTATAGCTATAACACCTGTCCAAAAAAGCATCAACTTTAGAAACAGTATATTATGTCCAGTTCAATTTGTCCAAACTGCCAGGTTGCTAGATATAATAAAAGGACAAGTCCTGCAATTTGCAATCTGATTACTCATGTGCCATTTGCAAATTGCAACCAACTTTTTTATATACGTATACTGCACAATCAGAAGCCGTTTCTTGTTTTATATGTTTGGGAAGACAACTTATATTAACAATTACTGCAAGTGACAAACTCAGGCGGTGATATGTTAATATATGGTCAACATCTTATTTGCTGATCTACATCGATGGCAATGAGAATATATAACCAACCAACACGTTGCCATTGACATCTTGCTCTCTCCCGAATAACCTAACCAAACACTACGCATGGGCATGGTGTCGGGTGCGATGGTTTCATCCATGTTTTCACGATGGGATCGTCCCAACTAGTGCTTGGTTTAGAGGGACGGCGTCATTCGTATTTTTTTGTTTGGTTAAAGTGATTGAGTAGCGATCTATGAAGCCCCCCCCCCCCCCCCCGAATTACACAAGCAGACGCTCAACATATCGGCATAATCACCCCTATGTGTTAAAAATAAAAGCAATTTTCATGTCATTTTAATTTCGTAAATTAACATTATGATAACGACATATAATAGATTATTAATTGTTGAGATATGACTTTAATCATATACATGATAAAGTCCAACGTGTGATCATATAAAACATGAATATGATAATAAGAACAAGATATAAACCATGCACAGTAAACATGTAAGCATGATTCATATATTATTACAGCAAGATATGACATATATCTCATAACAGAAACAATCATTCGGCAGTATATGAAACGACATAGATGAACTACTGAAACAATTACGCAGAACATATAACTTACTGCAGTAACAAAGACACACCAACTTATGAAACAGTATAAGACAACTATAGAAACTTCCGCAAGGCATCTAGTGAAACAGCATGATGAAACAAACGAAACATATATGATCAGTAAAACGTAAAACAGAGATGAGATAATTAGATCATACCCTCTCATTCTTAGAGTATCTGAACCTTGTCCAACTTCCTTGGTCATGCCGTAGGAGATGGAGAAGAAGTCCTCTGGGAAGAAGACGACGGACGCTCGCGGAAGAAGACGAACAACAACGTCGCAGAAGAAGATGAACAACAGCGTTCGTTCTCCAGGTTGAAGACGAACGACGGCGGTGAATCTTCGGGCAATCGCGTAGTCGCTCCCCAAAAACCTAATTGTCAATCCTCTGTGCATGGTCCCGAACGACAAGGGCTTCAGAGGCACCTGCCCTATCGCTCCTCCGTGCGCGCAGAGTTACGAGATGGAGATGATGTCGAGGAGCAGCGGAATCGAGTTCTGGAATATGTGTGTTTTGGAACCGAAGAAGAAGAGAGATGGAAGAAGGGGCGCCCTTTTATCCCTATGTGCGGTTGCACACTACAGGGAAGGCGAATGTGAAGAGGTTGCCAGAATACAGAAGGCCAGGAGTCAGGTAGGTGAAGAGTTGTAACTCCCGTGGTTAATAGGTATTAAAAATAAATTAACATGCTACGCCCACCTGCCTGCCTCGCCACGCCCACGCCCACGGCCCCAACAGTGTCTAATGATTTGAGTTCTACTTCCATTGTAGACTTCGTAATGAGAGTTTGCTTGCAAGACTTCTATGAAACAGCGCCACCTCCAAGCAGGAACACATATCCTCTCGTGGCTCTAAGCTCATCAGCATCAGAAATCCAGTTGGCATCACAATAGCCTTCCAACATTTTTGGGTGTCCAGTATAATGAATACCGTAAGTCATAGTACCTTTCAGGTACCGCAACATTCTCTCAAGAGCACACCAGTGATCATCTCCAGGTTTGGACACAAACCTGCTCAGCTTGCTCACAGCATATGAGATGTCAGGCCTTGTTGCACTCGCAAGGTACATGAGTGATCCAATGATGTGGGAGTATGTCTATTGATCCCTTGGTATTCTTCGATTTTTCCTCAATAGCACAGTAGGGTCATAAGTTGTAGGGGCAGGGTTACAATCACTATAACCAAAGCGCTTAACAACTTTTCCACATAATGGGATAAAGTTACTTAACCATCACCTTCTCTAATCAACTTTATGTTTAGGATGACATCAGCTTCTCCCAAATCTTTCATGTCAAAGTTGTTTGACAAAAGTTTCTTTACTTCCTCAATCACATTGAGATTTGATCCAAAGATCAGTATGTCATCAACATAAAGGCACAACATAACAGCCTCACCCCAACCATACTGATAATACACACATGTGTCAGCTTCATTCACAACAAAGCCAGTAGCAAGTAGAGTATTATCAATTTTTTCATGTCATTGCTTAGGTGCTTGTATAAGGCCATACAAAGACTTTAACAACCTGCACACCTTGTTCTCTTGACCATCCACAATAAAACCTTCTAGCTGATCCATATAGATCTTCTCATCCAACTCTCCATTTAGGAAAGCTGTCTTAACATCCATCTGAGGAATGATAAGACCATATGAGGCTGTCACGACAATCAATGTATGAATTGTAGTCAAACGAGCAACTGGTGAATAAGTGTCAAAAAAATCTTCACCCTCCTTTTGGGTGTATCCTTTGGCCACAAGCCTTGCCTTGTATCTCTCAATGGTACCATCAGGCCTAAGCTTTTTCTTAAATATCCATTTGCAACCTATAGGTTGACAACCATAAGGACGGTCAATCACTTCCCAAGTTCCATTAGACATAATAGATTCCATCTCACTCCCTACTGCTTCGTTCCACAGGTTAGCATCAGGAGAGGAATATACCTGTCTAATCTTCCACAAGGTACATGATATAGTCATCACCAAAGGATTTTGCAACCCTTTGTCTCTTACTCTTTCGGGTGACCATAGTGTCATCCTCCTTAGGGATGTGCACATGAGTATCCTCAGCATGATCTATTTGTTCTAGCTCAGGGGAAATTATAGTCTCATGACTTGTTTCACTAGGTGTATTCTTCATTGGGAATTCATTCTCAAAAAATGTTGCGTCTCTTGATTCCATGATTGTATCAACATACACATCAGGAACATCAGATTTTATAATTAAGAACATATACTCAACACTATGAAAAGCATAACTTAGGAAAATACAGTCAACAGTTTTAGGCCTAAGTTTACGCTTTTTGTTGATTGACACATTCACCTTGGCCAAACAACCCCAAGTGTGTAAATATGAGAGATTTAATCTTCTCTTTTTTCATTCCTCGAATGGTGTGATCTATTTGTTCTTTATTGGAACTCTGTTCAGGATATGACACGCTGTCAAAATCGCCTCACCCCACCATTCCTTGGATAATCCCCCTGTACTCAACATGGCATTTACCAACTTTGTTAGAGTGTGGTTTTTCCTTTCAGCAATCCCATTGGATTGTGGTGAGTATGGTGGTGTCCTCTCATGAACAATATCATGTTCCACACAGAACTCATCGAACACATTAGAGAAATCTTCTCCACCTCAATCGGGCCTTAACTGTTTTATTTTCCTCTCAAGTTGGTTCTCAACTTTAGCATTATAGGTCTTAAAATAATAAAACGCTTCATCTTTTGTTTTTAAGAGATACACATAGCAGAACCTAGTGGAGTCATCTATAAAGGTGAGAAAATATCTTTTACCGCCTTTTGTCAAAATTCCATTCATCTCACATAGATCGGAATGAACAAGTTCTAGAGGTGCTAAATTTCTCGCATTAGCAGCCTTGTGTGGCTTGCGGGGTTGTTTAGATTCAACACACACATGACACTTAGACTTTTTTACCAAGTTAAATTTATGAATTAAATTGAGATTTGCTAACCGCATTAAACAGCCAAAACTTGCATGACAAAAACGTGAATGTCATAAATCTGACTCATCAGAAATATTAACAGAATTCACCAGTTTATTACACACATCATGCAGTGATAAGCGGAACAAACCTCCACAATCATATGCTTTACCAATAAACGAACCATGTTTCAACAGAACACATTTATTTGACTCAAGAACAACTCTATAGCCATCTCGACATAGCATAGACGCACTAACAAGATTCTTCTTAATGGAGGGCACATGTTGCACGCTCTTCAATAGCACCGTCTTTCCTGAAGTAAACTTCAGAATGACTGTACCAACACCAAGAACATGAGCACCCGACCCATTTCCCATCAACAAGGCGCCAGACCTCCCAACCTGGTAGGAGGAAAACAGAGATACATCAGCACACACATGTATATTTGCACCACTGTCCATCCTCCACTCTGGTGAATTACAAATGGAAAGAACGAATGGTAAAGAATTACCATACTCCGATGTTCCTTCTCCATTGTTAGTAGTTACAATATTTGCTGATTTGTCGTCCTGCTAGTATTTGCGATTAGGGCACTCACTTGCCCAATGATCCTCACTACTACAGACAAAACATCCTCCCTTCTTCTTGTTATTGTTGCTCCTTTTTCTTAAATTGTGTTGTTTGGTTAGTCTTAGGGGTGTTCTGTTGCTTGTTCTGTTTTTTCTTCTTGTTATACTTGCGAAATTTGGAGTTTCTCTTATGCACCACGTTAGCAATAGAGGTATCAAACACCTTTTCCATTGTCCTTTGCTCTCGCCCTCTCCTCAACATCAAGAGTGCCAATGAGCTCTTCCACATTGAACTATTCTCTTATGTTTGAGGGAGGTAGCAAAGTCCTTCCATGACGGTGGGAACTTGGCGATAATACCACCAGCCACAAACCTGTCAAGAAGAGGACAAGGAAAAAGCTCAAGTTCCTCTGCTAGTGCCTGAATCTCATGAGCATGTTCCACTACAGATCGGTTCTCAACCATCTTGTAGTCATACAGTTGCTCCATAAGATATAGCTCGCTACCAGCATCAGTAACTTCAAATTTTCCCACAAGTGCATCTCACAGCTCTTTTCCTGTAGGAAGTATGATGTAGCTTTTCTGGAATTTAGGATCAAGTGCGCTAATCACTGCTTCTCGAAAGAGATTGTCATTAGCCTTAAACTTAGCCTCAAACTCAGGAGACAAGTTAGCAGGATTGCCCTCAGAGGCATGATAACATGACATATCAGTTAGCCACAATTCCATTTTAGCACGCCATACCAAGAAGTTTCTACCATCAAAAGGATTAGGCTTTAAAATGGTAGTAAAACCACTAACAGAAAAATGCCCATAGTTAGTTTTTTTATTGTTAGAAATAAAGGCAATTTCCATGTCATTTTAATTCCGTAATTAATATTATGATGATGACATATAATAGATTATTAATTTGACAATGACTTCAATCATATACATGATAAAGTCCAACGTGTGATCATATAAAATATGAATACGATAATAAGAACAAGATATAAACCATGCACAGTAAACATGTGAGCATGATTCATATATTATTACAGCAAGACATGGCATATATCTCGTAACCGAAACAATCATTTGGCAGTATATGAAACGACATAGATGAACTACTGAAACAATTACGCAGAACATATAACTTACTGCAGTAATAGAGACACAACAACTTATGAAACAGTATAAGACAACTACTTAAACATATGCATGACATCTAGTGAAACAGCATGACGGAACAAACGAAACATGTATGATTAGTAAAACGTAAAATAGAGAGGAGATAATTAGATCATACCCTCCCATCCTTATGAGTATCTGAATTCCCTGCACCTTGTCCAACTTCCTTGGTCATGCCGTAAGAGATGGAGAAGAAGTCCTCCGGGAAGAAGACGACGAACGCTCGCGGAAGAAGACGAACAACAACGTCGCAGAAGAAGATGAACAACAGCGTTCGTTCTCCAGGAAGAAGACTAATGACGACGGTGAATCTTCGGGTAGTCGCGTAGTCACTCCCCAAAAACCTAATTGTGGATATGTAACACCCTGTGTTTTAAAATAATTAAAATTAATTAGAATTTAATTAGGAAATAGCAAAAACCTAGGGGCCGAGTTTTAATAAAATTCTTTTTCACCCAATAAAAATATGCAATGGCATGAATACAACATACCATTTGAAAAAAAATTCTACCTAGATTTTTGCAGGATCATCCGTGCAAGGTCCCGAACGGCAAGGGCTTAAGAGACACCTGCGCTCTCGCTCCTCCATGCGCGCCGAGTTACGAGATGGAGATGACGTCGAGGAGCAGCGGAATCGAGTTCTGTAATATGTGTCTGTTTTGGAACCGAAGAAGAAGAGAGATGGAAGAAGGGGCGCCCTTTTATCTCTATGTGCGGCTACACACTACAGGGAAGGCGAAGGTGAAGAGGCCACCATAATACAGAAGGACAGGAGTCGGGCAGGTGAAGAGTTGTAACTCCCGTGGTTAGTGGGCATTAAAAAGAGATTAACACGCTACGCCCACCTGCCTGCCTGCCTCGCCATGCCCATGCCCACGGCCCGACCCGGGCACCCGGCCGCCGGCGGCGGCGGCACGCGCGCGTGTGGCTGCCTTTGTCCATTTCTCAACTTCTCAAATTAGATGGAATAATTCTCACCATATAAGTTGAGTCAGCGTCCCTTTAACTTCCAATCCGGTACAAACAATAAATCCCACTGTTACATACCATAGAGTTATTGATTTATTAAATTTATAAATGGGCTTGGCCCATGATAAATCTAACAATCCCCACCAAACTCTTGGGTTTATAACTGTAAGGTTCCAGAATCTCAGTTCTTTGATATACTAGTGTTTCGATGGGGACTGTTAAGTTGAACATCCACCTATTATAAGGGTTTCACTTAGTCACAACTGAACAATGAACTATGCCTTGAATTGACAGTTTTCCGTGAGGTAAGATTCACTCAAGTCCTTTGCTGGTACTAGGCTGCAACAGGCATCCCCGCTGTTTGAAGCATATAAGTCACACTTCAGTGCCTTTCATGAGTATTTAGGGACTAACCAGATCCCATAGACTGTGACCAGCAGTCTGACTCATATAGGTGTACTCCTCATAAGATGTTTTGTAGGACAACATCTCATCTTAATAAGATTCTCGGAATACATTAAGGTAAATACCATCCTGCCTTACAGAAGGAAAGTTATGCATCAGAGATAGGTTCATAGAGAACTTTCCTCTTAATCTACTCATAGCTTGTTTCACCACTCTACTTCACGGTATCTTCGATCACATAGAGCAGGTTACCACTATAGTAGATTTTCCCATGGGTCTCATACTCATCTCTCTCAATGCATTTTCTATCACATTTCGTGATAATCCCTTAGAGCCCGTTTGGATGCATGGAATTGAATTTATTTTAAGAATCATAATTTAGACACATATTAATTAAGCTAATATGATTATATATGGATTATATTTATATATTATTGTTGCTTATATGAGAGAGATACTCATGTGTTTCATTTCTATCGTAGGGGAGTGAATTGAAGAGAATGTTATAAGTTGCAAAGTAGAAATATAGCACGGTAATCTATGAAATTCATTTCCCTCTCTCACCCTATGAATTTGAGATAGACATATATGTGAACCTTGGAAAGTGGTAGAATGTCAAATTTCAAGACAAATAGACTAGTTTATTGAGTGAATTCCAATTCCTTCAAAATGAAGGGATCCAAACGGGCCCTTAGTGAATTGATCTGCTAGATTATTCGACATGTGGACATAATCCACTGTTATAACTCCGGAGGTTTCAACCTTTTGAAAGATTTCAATCTTCTCATTGCGGATACATGGGTGTATGCCGAGTCTCGAGTGATGAGTGATTGTCAACAGGTTTGATCGCAGGTTCTTTGGCTTGTGTTGTGCAGGTGTCGAGCACGGAGACAGTGATCGATGGCAAGGTGAAGGTCAAGTAGAGACGTGCCGTGCCGACGGACCGGGAGCGGTGAAGGGCGGACGTGAGGCTTGGACTGAGGGACCGGTGGCCTGAGGATCAGCTGTGGTGGCTGGCAGCCTGGGACAGCGACGAGCGAAGACTTGCGGGACATGGTGTTGCTCGGGTCGAGGACCTGGGGACACGTGTCGGTGGACGGGGTGCACGAGTGGTGCATCCCCTCTACAGCTTCGGTTTGGTGGTAGAGCCAGAGAAAAACCATCGGGTGGACGGTTTCCAGGTTTGGGCCACAAAACCTGGGTGCTGCGGGTTTGCCGAGTTTGGGCCACAAAACTCGGGCTGAGGAAGGTTTCCAGGTTTGGTCCTCAAAACCTGGGCGCTGGCGGGTTTCCTGGTTTCGGCCTCAAAACCAGGGGATGGACTTGGAGGCTGGTTTCCCAGTTTGGGCCTCAAAACCGGGGGTGGACGTGAAGGTCTGGTTTCCCGGTTTAGGCCACAAAACCGGGGGCGGAGTCCGTGAAGAGGATGCAGAGCGGTGGCGGCACGTGACGGCAATCGGTGAGGTTGCGTCGAGGCAATGCTACCTATTGTGCGGGCGTGGCCGTCGGATCACCACCTACCACGAGTTGGTCCAGAATAACCTTAGGGTTTAGCTGGTTCGCTCTGTAAGTAGTTAGGGGTAGAGTGGGAATTAGGAATAGTTAGAATTAGGATAAGTAGGGGGAGACACCCACCTCCCCAAGTATCTCAGTCATTCGCTCTCTGCTTCTAGGGTTTCCTGCTCTCCCAATCCCCTGCTGTAGCTAGCTGAGATCCGCAGAGAACCATACCTCTGTGTACTAGAGATTTTGAGGAAGTGAGGCCGTAACCACACTGTTGTAGCGTGTGATAGCCACACGGTTGCAGATCGATGTGTTGATTCGCGTTTTGGTTCGTGTTCTTCGCGTTCTTCGTTTCTCCGCGATTTTCCCGTCACTCGATCTCTCTCTATACTTCGTCTTTTCGAAATCCACTTGAATCATCTTGTTCTTTGTAGTGAGGAGGTCATTTCGGCCAAATGAATTCATCTAACTCCTCACGAACAAGTAGATCGGGTCGATTTCATTTTCGTGGCGCTTTTTCGGTTCATACACCTTCCTCTTCGATTTCCCGTTGATTGAATCGATTTGAGCGGATGATTTCTTGGGGATAGTCTCCTAACTACCTCGTGATCATCCTTTCCTAACTATCATTGAGGGCGACCAAAATCGCCCTTTCTGGGTGGTCGCAGACAGTCCGCCGTCCAACCCGCGGACAGTCCGCGCGTCGGGGGCTGGCCAGATCAGTGGCTGTGTTCTTCGGCTGTTTTACTGTTCCGTGACCGGCGGACAGTCCGCCGTTGGTTTTTGCGGACAGTCCGGGACTTGAGCAGGGAACTTCAGCAGCCTTGCTGTTTTGGTCATTTGACCGGCGGACAGTCCGCCCCTTGCTCGCGGACAGTCCGGCGCTACTGCGGACAGTCCGGGACCGTTCCCGCGGACAGTCCGGCAACTCGCAGACTAGTGTTCTTTAGTGCATTTAGTCTCCCGACTTTTCCGCTTGGTTTTCGGACTTCTCGTTTGGCGCTTTAGTTAACCAAGAAACCTCTCTAGGTATCTTTGCTACTTGTTGGCATCCGTATTTGGGGATTTCTCGACGTAGCCTTCAATCTACGTCCAGGACTCAGTTTTCAAGGGTCGAACTTGCGCCGGTGCTTTTGGAGTTTGGTTCGCTATCTCTTTGTGGTGCCTCGCTGTGATCCTAGGGATCATCCACCCTATTCCAAGGGTCGTGGGCATCACGATTTCGGTTGAAGCTTTCCGGTGTTGATTTTGGGACACTTGGCCAAAGTTTCGAGAGAAATTTTTGTGGCTCCCATTCACCCCCCTGTGGTCGCCTTGCTAGTGCTTTCTCGGTCCTTCAATTGGTATTGGAGCAGGTTAAGGATCTACCACCTTAGCCGGTTCCAGATCTACAGAAGGCGACATGGATCGCGGCGTGGGCAAACCGTCGTTTTTCGATGGGACGAACTATGCATATTGGAAGATACGCATGTCGGCCTATCTCCAGAGCATGGGCTCTTCTGTTTGGGAAATTTGCAACAGGGACGATTACGTTGTCTTGGCTGCTCGTGTTACTCAGCTTCAGATGGATGAGCACGATGCCAATAGCCGA
The DNA here is from genome assembly GCA_009763385.1 of Coix lacryma-jobi var. lacryma-jobi. NCBI lineage: Eukaryota > Viridiplantae > Streptophyta > Magnoliopsida > Poales > Poaceae > Coix > Coix lacryma-jobi. Next base: position 143,152,392 of record CM019826.1, read on the forward strand.
GCGTGTAACGCTCTTTTCTCCTGTTTGAGCATGTCCGAGTTTGATCGCGTTTCTCACCTCCCCACGGCTCGTGAGATTTGGTCGACCCTCATGCGCTTCCATGAGGGAACCTCTCAAGTCAAATCCCGTCTCTACGAGTCGCACAAGCGGAGTACGAGAACTTTCGACACATGCCTGGCGAGAGCATAGAGAGTTTATTCGCTCGCTTTCAGATCATTGTCAACAAGATGAGAGCGAACAAGGAGCTGTTGCCTTTTGACGATCATGAGAGGGCTTTGAAGCTTTTGCACACTCTTGATCGGTCGGTGTGGGACTCAAAGGTCCAGGTGATCATCGAATCGCCTAACTATGAGACCCTCACTTGCGAAGAGCTCTTTAGCAAGCTCAAGTCTAGTGAGATTGACGCCATGTCGAGGGCTTCTTATGAAAATCCTTCTGGCCCGACTATGGCTTTGGTTTCTGGCTCTTCTGCTAACACCTCTGGAGGTCTTGCACTTTCTTCTCTCTTTTCTGTCACAGAGGAGCAGTTGGAGTCTTTGGGGGACGACGAGTTGGCTTTGCTTGCCAACCGGTTCTCGCGGTTCCACAACATCCGCATGAACCGTCGCCGTGGAGGAGGACGCTCATTATGTTTTGAGTGCGGTGACCCCGACCACTTCATCGCCAACTGTCCCAAGAAGAAGCACACATCTGGGAAGGGCGATCATGGGCACAAGTAGGACTCCGGCAAGCGCAAGGAGAAGTACGTCCCCGCGAAGCACAAGCGGAGGGGCGACTTCGACAAGCAGTATGAAGGACCAGATTAGCGACCAGAGGGGGGGGGGTGAATGGGAGCCTCAAATTCAACTCGTGAATAGATTGGCCCTTGTCCTAGAAAGTCACCCAAAAAGCAAAGACTCGAAACGACCGGAGAGTTCACGACCTAAAAGTAGGTGGGTACCCTAGGAGATGTCCTAGTGGTACAGCGGAACCCCCGAAGAAACACTGAAACCAACTGCCAAAGCCTCGGAGCAAAACTGCGCAAACAGCAGGATCGCGGACTGTCTGGGGTCAGGGTCCCGGACTGTCTGCCCAACGCCGGACTGTCCGACACTGGGAGTCCGGACTGTCCGCCGGCAAAAGACCAGAAACAGAACTGTTCTGCAAGTATGCTGGACAGGTCCCAGACTGTCCACGGGTTTGTACCGCGGATTGTCCGTCGTTCACTCGACAGTGAACAGTCAGGGGTTTGCGCCTGACTGAACCTGTGGAAACCCAATCCGCGGACTGTCCGCCGTCAGAGGCGCGGACTGTCCGCCAACGCCCAGAAAACACAAACTTGCTCGGGTTCAAAGTCAAATCCAAATCGATCTCAATCAAATCGAGAGGGACTTCGATCAAACTCCTCCCAGGTGTTCCTCTACGTGATAGGGTGCTAATCCTAAGAAATCATCACACCAAATCAAGTCAATAGAGAGAAATCCGAGAAATACCGGAAAGGGGAAAGAAAGGAGGAACGAATACAAAATCGACCCGATCTATGGATTCTTCGAGGTTATAGGTGAAATCCTTCGGTGGAAAGATGTAGCTCACGACCAAGAACGAATTGATTCAAGTGGAATCGAAAATCATCTAGTGGAGAGGGAGAACGAGGCAAATCTCCAAGAGATGAAAAACCAAAACGCGAAGAATACAAACACAAACGCGAATTGATTCGATTTCAGCCAAAATTCCTCCACACGAGGAGACAACGAGAATACGGTCTCGTTTCCTCAAAAGATCCAAATACACAGAGGTATGATTTCCGTCTCTGCGGATCGCTTGCAGCGAGGTATGATTAGAACCTAAGCAGAGGGCTAGAGAGAGAGAGCTCAGGAACAAATGACTGCAAGGATGGGGAGAGAGGAGGGGCGCCTCTCTTATTTATAGCCTAAAACAATAATCCCCTTCTACTCCTAGATACAAGAGCGAAACGGCCAACCCTAGGGGTATCCCGGTCCAACTCTGCTGATTGTCAATCCGACGGCCCCGCGCCCATCTCATCCTTAGCTTCTCCTCGACGCAAGCCTCAGGATGCCACCACGTGCCGCCCTGTCTACCGCCACGCCTACCTCGCGGATAGCTGCGCCATCGCGCCAGCTTCTCCACGCCGCCACGCGTCAACCGTCCTTTTTGCGGACCTCCCCCGGTTTTGAGGCCGAAACCAGGAAACCTGGGCTTCCCCCCGGTTTTGAGGCTGAAACCGGGAAACCTGTCCTCAGGCTGAGTTTTGTGGCCCAAACTCAGAAACCCGCGTGCCCAGGTTTTGAGGCCCAAACCTGGAAACCGTCCACGCCGAGTTTTGAGGCCCAAACTCGAAAACCGGCCACCCCGAGTTTTGAGGCCCAAACTCGGAAACCGTTGAGGGTAGCTTTTAGAGGCTCAGCTACCGAATCCGTGCCGTAGACGGGATGTGGTTCGCACACCCCGAGTCCCCGCACCGATGCCGGAGCATGTCCAGTCTCCACGTCGGGCACAGTGCATTCGGCATCCTTCTCAGCCTCCCGCCAAGTGTCACGACGCCATCACCTTCCTCCCGACTCGGCCGATGCACCGCACATCCCCATGTACTCTTGCTTGTCAACGCCACGTGCCAGCTACCACAGCTGGTCCTCAGGTCTCCCGGTCCGTCGGTCCAAGCTCCACGTCTGCCCTTCACCGCTCCCGGTCCGTCGGCACGACACGTCCCTACTTGACCTTCACCTCACCTTCGACCACTGCCTGAGCTCCGCACCTGCACATCAACACAGCCAAGAGACATGTTGCCCGTTGATCGATCACTCATCACTCAGGAAGGGAACCACAAGGGCACATATCAACCTTGTGTTCTCAATCTCCCCCTTGATGAGTGCATCGTCAACTCATAGTAACCGTAACCAAAATAAAAGAAAAGCAGAATTGGGTAGAAGGAGAAAAACTCACTCGAGATGTCCAAAAGCCAGATAAAAGGCCGAAGAAGCACAAATCGAGATAAGCGAAGCTTGGTCCCCAAAGACATGGGCAACAATTCGACACAACCAAGCAAGAGATCGGAGCAACAACTCATCAAGGAGCATAACTCGATCAAAACAGAGCACAAAACTTGGTTCCCAAAGACATGGGCAACGGCTCGACGCAACCAAGTCAGAAACAAGCTAGTCATCAAGAAGAGGCAGAAAGGGCTCAACACCACTAGCTGAAAGCTCGATACCAAATGAAGACTGCATAAGAAGCAGCTACTGCTAGTCCCTCAAGATAGAGGCACAGAGGCTCAACACAACCAGCAGTAAGCCCGATACCAATCAAGAACCATCCAATCAAGAACCATCAAAATATGATGAAAAACAGCTAGTCCCTCAAGACAGAGGCACAAAGGCTCAACACAACTAGCTGAAACGGTCGATATCAAATAAACGCCGACTCAGAGCAACATAGGCAAGAAGACTCCCCCTTACTCAAAGAACTCCCCCTCAACAAGAGAAGCATAACTTGCAAATTGTCACCACAAAGACACTTCTCCCCCTTGGGGGCAATTTGCAATCAATAAGAGTGGGAAAGGGCTCAAAAGAGCAAAACGGAGCTAGGTCATGCCTATCGGAGTCAAACACATGCATATGAGTGAAAAATGCATGTTAGCAGCTTCAGGTATATACTCGAGAGAGTGAATAAATGCTCTAAGGAGTGCTGATCCGACTACATAGTAACACGCAAAAGTGCTAGCAGAGGCTCAAACTGATCACCGAATACAAGATATGAATGCATAAGTCAAGTGAGCAGTTTTAAGCCATTCAGAAAGGGGTTTCACCATCAAAATAGCACTGAACATGTATAGACAGGAAGTCAAACAAGTGCTAAACATGTATACAAGGTGAACTACCCCTAGCAAAGTTCAATCATCATGCTATAGAGTGAAACATGGACTTGTGTTTTCAGATTTTATCGGAGAAAATGCAGCGGTTATTAGCACAAGTTCAGATTCAGCATGTGATTGCGAGAGGTTGAAAGCTTGTCACTGCCTAACTTTTCAACCGTGCTAAGCCTATGCATATGCAATTAGAAGCTTAAAGCATCGGTTTCGGTCTTGCACTACACGGCTCAAGTTTAACTCAAAGTGCTATGAGAGACAGTCTCGATACCGTGATGTGCTGACAAAGCAATCCCATCTCGATCTTTTCAATTCACTAACACTTGGTTCATTTTAAACAGGATATGAACAGTCCAAGCAAGTGAAAGACTCAGAACTAGAGACATAGCAACCTAGCATATATGAAATAGCTCAAGTGACCTCAACACATCCTACACATGCTAGTTGCCAATCTCAATAGTGAACATGTATAAAATTTTAAGTTCTTTAAGCATGTTCATCATTCTGAAAAATACAGCTTAGCTCACAACATGTATCAATGATTAGGGAGAGCCTAAGCTACAAGCAACAGCATATATCATCGAATCATACAATAATCAGAGCATAAATTCATTCTAAGGAATATAGACATGAAGCTCGAAAATGCAAGATGCATATATGATGAAGTCAGAATCGGAGCCAAAAACAAACCTAAAAGACTCAAGACCCAAAAACAAAAAGATCAGAAAGTCAGTTTATGGTACATCAAAAATGCTTCCCCCATCTAAAAGGGGAAACACACACCAAGCTCACCTCTCAACCTAGCAAAAGTTGAGAGATCCAAAGGCTTGGTGAAGATATCCGCAACCTGGTTATGGGTGTCTACATGCCTAAGATCAATGTCGCCTTTCTCATAATGATCACGAAGAAAGTGAAAGCGAACATCGATGTGTTTGGTCTTGGAGTGAAGAACAGGGTTCTTTGCTACACTAATGGCAGAAGTGCTGTCGCAAAGCAAAGGAACCCGACTGAAATCTAGACCAAAATCACGCAATGTAGCGACCATCCATAAAAGCTGCGAAGCACAAGAAGCAGCGGCAACATACTCGGCTTCTGTAGTAGACTGGGCTACGTTCGACTGTTTGCGAGAAGACCACGAAACCAGAGAAGAGCCAAGAAACTGACAAGTCCCAGAAGTAGACTTGCACTCAAGCCGACAGCCGGCAAAATCCGCATCGGAATAACCACAAAGCGAAAGAGTCGAAGAAGAAGAGTACCAAAGTCCGAACTCAGGAGTGTATCGGAGGTACCTCATGATGCGCTTGACTGCTTGCTTGTGGGAAGTCCGAGGGGATGCCTGAAAACGAGCGCACAGACACACAGAAAACTGTATGTCCGGTCTCGTTGCCGTCAGGTACAGGAGCGAGCCAATCATGCTCCTGTACTCCTTCTGGTCAACAGCCTCTCTGTCCTGGTCCGCGTCCATCGCAGCAATCGTTGCCATGGGCGTCGTAAGAGGCTTGGCCTCGCCCATGTCGAACTTCTTCAGGATGTCCTTCGTGTACTTGCCTTGATGCACGAACGTCCCGTCTCGGGTTTGCTTGATTTGCAACCCGAGGAAGAAGGTCAACTCACCCATCATACTCATCTCAAACTCCCTGCTCATAGTATCTGCAAACTTCGCAACAAGAGCGTGAGAAGAGCCACCAAAGATGATATCATCCACGTAAATCTGGACTAACAGGGTGTCATTGCCTTGCTTGAGGAAAAACAAAGTTCTATCGACCTGTCCCATTTTAAAACCCTTGGAGAGTAGAAAGGTTCTCAAATGATCATACCACGCTCTAAGGGCTTGTTTCAAACCATACAAAGCTTTTGAAAGTTTATAAACATGGTTTGGAAACTTGGGATGCTCGAAACCCGGGGGTTGCCTAACATAAACCTCTTCCTCTATATACCCATTCAAGAAAGCACTCTTGACATCCATCTGGTAAAGCTTAAAACCCTTCGAAGCAGCAAAGGCTAGAAGGATTCTAATGGCTTCTAAACGGGCTACAGGGGCAAAGGTTTCCTCATAGTCTATCCCCTCCTTCTGGTAGAAACCCTGGGCTACTAGCCTAGCCTTGTTCCTCACTACCATCCCATCCTCACCCTCTTTGTTTTTGAAAACCCATTTGGTACCTATAGGGTGGCATTGTGGTGGAGGTGGAACTAGGGTCCAGACTTGGTTTCGCTCAAAGTTTTCTAGCTCCTCATGCATGGCATTGACCCAGTTAGAATCAGAAAGTGCGTGTCCAACATCTTTGGACTCAAAAGAAGCAACGAATGCAGAATGAGAAAAGTGCGAGATTTCATACGCTCGCGACCGCGTGACTCGCTGGTCAATGCCGCCGATCATCTGACGCGGAGGGTGAACTAGCTGAACACTCCGGGGCGCTTGCCTCGCCGAAGTCGCCTCCCCCTCGCCAGATGCGGTCGCTCCCTCAGGTGCAGTTGGTGCTCGCTGGGGAGGTGGCTCTAGAGGACCCCAAGAAGAAGATGTAGTGGGATCGGGTCCTCGAGCTGAAGTAGTCATCGCAGGGTCGACGGGAGCAGCCAGTGGAGTTGGCTCGAGATCACCCCAATCGGCATTCTCCTACCCCTCCTCCAAAAAGATGGTCTCTCCCAGCTCATGTTCTCCTGAAACATCAAAAGCAGAAGAAACACAAGGCATAGTCTCGTCGAATGTGACCTCGCAGGTCTCCACTATCCGGTTAGTTTCAAGGTTAAGAACTCGATAAGCACGCGAATGTGAAGCATAACCAAGAAACACGCCATCAGCAGAACGAGATTCAAATTTGTCCAAATTGCCTTGCTTCAGCATAAAGCACTTACACCCAAACACCCGAAAATGAGACACCTTGGGTACCCGACCAAAACGCGACTCATAAGAAGTTTTCTTCATGAAAGCCCAAAGAAAGATGCGATTTGAAACATGGCAGGCGGTGTTGATTGCCTCGGCCCAAAAACGCCTAGGAGTCCTATGCTCATCGAGCATCGTCCTGGCCATCTCAACAAGGGTCCGGTTCTTGAGCTCAACAACACCGTTCTGCTGGGGGACATAAGGAGAAGAGAACTGATGCTCAATTCCATTAGAAGAACAGAAAGAAGCAAACTGAGAGTTATCCAACTCAGTACCATTATCGCTACGAATAGCTCTAATGGTATCAGGGGGAAACTCAGTTTTCAACTTCAAAATTAGATCATGAGCAAAAGGAAAAACTTCATCCTTACCCTCCATAAAGAATACCCAAGAGTACCTCGAAAAATTGTCAACGATCACTAGAACGTACCACTTCCCACCCGCTGAGCAAACCCGAGCTGGACCAACTGTGTCCATGTGTAACAGCTCGCCAGGTCGCTTTGTCATCACCTGATTAACAGGTGGGTGAGAAGCAGCAACCATCTTCCCGTGCCGACAAGGGTGGCAAACAAGGTCCTTCTGAAACTTAAGCTTGGGAAATCCTTAGATTAAGCCAAGTGAGCTAAGTCTTGCAAGCAAGTCAAAACTCAAGTGACCGAGTCTCCTATGCCACTTCCACAAATCAGAAGAAGGACCAGCCATCAAACATCTAGCAGAGCCGAAAGAACGAGAAAAATCGGCTCTGAAAACACGGCCAAAAGGAACGATCCAACAAACAAGATCTCCCCGAGAGTCTAAAACACGAATCAGACCCTTCTTAAAGCGCACTTCACAATCATCCTCAAGAAGTTGCGAAACAGAAAGCAAATTGTAATGCAAGTTTGAAACCAAAGCAACATCCTTAAGAACAAAGTTCTCATTGAGCCGAATAGCTCCATGAGAAACAACCTTACCTCTACTATTATCCCCGAAAGTGATGTACTCCTTGTGCATCACGAAGCTAAGGCTGGAGAACCATTCCTTCTTTCCGGTCATGTGGCGCGAACACCCGGAATCCATGAGCCACATGTTCTCCAACCAAAGTTCCTGCATCAATAGAAAGGCAGAAAGTGAGCATATGGCACAACACTGGGGTTAGTATACTGAGAAGGATACCAGTGCTGTGTCATAGGCCCAGAAAAAGTGTTAGAAGCAACACCAAACTGTCCTCGTCCCATGGGTGGATAGCGATCACCACCAACCTGAAAGGGTGGTCCGCTATAGAACGGAAAACCTCCATACTGACCTACCTGTCCCATTTGAGCAAAGTGATCACCACCATACTGAAAAGGTGGTCCGCTATGGGACTGAGCAGCAAAGCCTCTTACACTCGGCTCACGATCGTATTGAGGACGACCGGAACCGCGACGGGCACGAACACCACCCTATGGTCTCGCTGCCTAGGGCCGAGCAACCTGAGGGGGTGCTCCTCCAGGTCTAGCGCTCTGCCTCTGAACTCCCCGACCCTGCACACCATGAAAAGGGTGGTGCCTGGCCTAGTTGTTCAGCTCCAACTCCTTCCTAGCGTCTCTCTTCCTCCGAAAGCAAAACTCAGCTAGGTGACCCTGACGGTGACAGTACTCGCACTCGAACCTCACCACTCTCTTGGGTTGTTGGTTCCTATGGTTGCGAGGGTTGTTCACTCTGGCTGGTTGCTTGCCCTTCGGAAGGGGATCATTAGAGACGTCAGGAAGGGTGTCAAGTGTGTTCCTAAGATGGTTAGGTTTGGGAACCCAAACTTGCTTGCGGGGTGGAGCCTTGGGAGGTTCATCAAGGATGCCATCCTTGGTGATAGGCTTGGGAGGCTCAGGTGGGGTGATTTTGGTGAGCTTAAGGACAGCAGATGGCTTCTCACTCGGGTTCACACCGCTAAACTCACCGATCTTGCCAAAGGTACTAGCGCCCTTCCCATCTGAAGCAAAGCCTACTCCCGAGCAATCAGTTCCCCTCTTGAACTGGCTGATCATCATGCCCAATTGCGGCTCACTGCATGACACCCAACTCAGGATGGACCGAAGGTATGTGTTTTCCTCCTCGGTTTGCATTCTGTCATGCCGACAGTTGGCAATCTCAAGCTCCATCCCTACGCATCGCTCACATGGAGCGGACAAGGTGCTAACTGAGCTGGCCTTCACGGCTTCAGCAAACTTGGCACTAACTTCTGCCAACTCAGTTGGCAAGCTAGGACAAAGCTTGCACGCACCTAGCAAAGAAGGCCTCGCCTTCACTTCCTCCAGCTCCTTCTTCAGGGAGGGACACTCTTTGCAATCACCCACCAAGTCTAGCCTACTCTTCAGCTCATCATACACCTCAATCAAAGAGGCATACTTGGTTTGTAGGGTGGCAAAGTTTGTCATATGCATCGTGCACTCCTCACACTCCTCCTCATTGACCACCTTCACCTCGGACCTAGCAAACTCAAGCTCCTTAAGCGCTTCTTTCATCTTGGCCTTAAACTCTCCACGCTCTTGGAAAACCTGCGTAAGCCTCTTCTCCAGAACACCGACTAGATCCGCAAACCTATCTCGCTCATCAGTGAGACGATCGACAACTGAAGAGTTTGATACCTGAGAGGCGCTGTCGTCGTCGTCGTCGTCGCTGTTGGCGTCATCGGCGTCCTTTGCCTGGCACTTGGAGTCTTCTTCATCTAGGGCCATGGTGCACAAGCCCTTGGAGGAGTGGCCGAGGAAGCAGAGTCCGTTGAAGCGTTCTTCTGTCTTGTGCTCAGACCCATCATCGCTGGAGTCGCCGTCGGAGGTCTTCTCGCCGTCGCTGATGGTGGCGAGGAAAGCACGCCGACCGGCGTCGAAAGCCTTCTCCATGTCTTCTCGGCGATAGACGCCCTTCTTCTTCTTCCCGGCCTTGTTCTCTGGCTTGCCCTTGCGCCTGGAGTTGCGGTTCTTGCCGGGGAAGTTCTTGTCGTTCTTGGGGCAGTTCGCCATGAAGTGGTCTAGATCACCACACTTGTAGCAGCCCTCGCGTGCGCCACCACGCCGGCGATTCAGGCGGTTGTTCTGAAACCGCGAGAACCGGGTGATGACTAGGGCGAGCTCGTCGTCTCCAAACGCCTCCATCTGCTCCTCCGTGACTGTAAGCAAAGATGACAGAGAAAACAGAGGAGGTGAAGCGTCAGCAGAGAAAGTCGATCCACCTGTGCCTGAGACCAAAGCCATGGTATGTGAAGATGGGTTCTTCAGCTTGGCCTGAGTCAGGTGATCGATCTCGGTGGACTTGAGCTTGCTGAACAGCTCGTCCACGGTGAGGGTGTCATAGGATGGAGACTCTATGATGGTCGACACCTTCACCTCCCATACCCTCGGATCTAGGGCGTATAGCAACTTGAGAGCCCTCTCATGATCGGCATAGGGTAGGTTAGCCCGATTGGCATGCATCTTGTGCACAATCGTTTGGAAATGAGCGAACATGGCATCAATTGTCTCTCCCTCCAACTGAACAAAGTTCTCGTACTCGCGCTTGTACGTCTCGAAGAGTCTGGTCTTGAACTGAGCGGTCCCCTCGTGATAGCTCTGAAGCTTCACCCAGATCTCTCGTGTCGTCTCAAGCTCAGAGACACGCTCGAACTCAGGAAGGGAGATGCTGGCCAAAAGAGTGTTACGAGCCTTGGAATTGGCCTCGTGCTGGTCAATCTGGATCTGACCCACACGAGCCGCAAGGACTACGTACTCAGCGTTCTCACATATCTCCCAGATAGAAGATCCGATGCTGTTGAGATAAGCACGCATCCGAATCTTCCAATAGGGATAGTTCGTTCCATCGAACCAAGGAGCCTTGCCATTCCCTCGATCCATGTCGCCCTTAGGATCCGAAACCGATTAAGGTAGAGAAGATCCTTAACCGGCTCCGATACCAATTGAAGGACCGGATTAGCGACCAGAGGGGGGGAGGGTGAATGGGAGCCTCAAATTCAACTCGTGAATAGATTGGCCCTTGTCCCAGAAAGTCACCCAAAAAGCAAAGACTCGAAATGACCGGAGAGTTCACGACCTACAAGTAGGTGGGTACCCTAGGAGATGTCCTAGTGGTACAGCGGAACACCCCAAGAAACACCGAAACCAACTGCCAAAGCCTCGGAGCAAAACTGCGCAAACAGCAGGATCGCGGACTGTCCGGGGTCAGGGTCCCGGACTGTCCGCCCAACGCCGGACTGTCCGACACTGGGAGTCCGGACTGTCCACCGGCAAAAGACAAGAAACAGAACTGTTCTACAAGTCTGCTGGACAGGTCCCGGACTGTCCACGGGTTTGTACCGCGGACTGTCCGCCGTTCACTCGACAGTGAACAGTCAGGGGTCTGCGCCTGACTGAACCTGTGGAAACCCGATCCGCGGACTATCCGCCGTCAGAGGCGCAGACTGTCCACCTACGCCCAGAAAACACAACTTGCTCGGGTTCAAAGTCAAATCCAAATCGATCTCAATCAAATCGAGAGGGACTTCGATCAAACTCCTCCCAGGTGTTCCTCTACGTGATAGGGTGCTAATCCTAAGAAATCATCACACCAAATCAAGTCAATAGAGAGAAATCCGAGAAACACCGGAAAGGGGAAAGAAAGGAGGAACGAATACAAAATCGACCCGATCTATGGATTCTTCGAGGTTATAGCTGCGCCGCCGCGCCAGCCTCTCCACGCTGCCACGCGTCAACCGTTCTTTTTGCGGACCTCCCCCCGATTTTGAGGCCGAAACCGGGAAACCTGGGCTTCCCCCCGGTTTTGAGGCTGAAACCGGGAAACCTGTCCTCAGGCTGAGTTTTGTGGCCCAAACTCAGAAACCCGCGCGCCCAGGTTTTGAAGCCCAAACCTGGAAACCGTCCACGCCGAGTTTTGAGGCCCAAACTCAGAAACCGGCCACCCCGAGTTTTGAGGCTCAAACTCGGAAACCGTCGAGGGTAGCTTTTAGAGGCTCAGCTACCGTACCCGTGTCGTAGACGGGATGTGGTTCGCACAACCCGAGTCCCAGCACCGATGCCGGAGCATGTCCAGCCTCCACGCCGGGCACAGTGCATTCGCCATCCTTCTCGGCCTCCCGCCAAGTGTCACGACGCCATCACCTTCCTCCCGACTCGGCCGATGCACCGCACATCCCCATGTACTCTTGCTTGTCAACGCCACGTGCCAGCTACCACAGCTGGTCCTCAGGTCTCCCGGTCCGTTGGTCCAAGCTCCATGTCCGCCCTTCTCCGCTCCCAGTCCGTCGGCACGACACGTCCCTACTTGACCTTCACCTCACCTTCGACCACTGCCTGAGCTCCGCACCTGCACATCAACACAGCCAAGAGACATGTTGCCCGTTGATCGATCACTCATCACTCAGGAAGGGAACCACAAGGGCACATATCAACCTTGTGTTCTCATAGTACATCAAGAAGAAGTACTTGGAGAAGGCCCAGGCTGAGGAGTGTGCGTTCTTCGCCACGCTCAGCGACGTCGACGGCTCGGATGATGACTCCGCTTGCTCAAGCGATGACGAGTCCGAGAAGAAGAAGGGGATCGAGGACAAGCTGAACGGACTCTGCTTCTTCGCCGACGACGATGGCCTCTGCACCATGGCCCTTGGTGATGAGGTCAACGGCAAGCTGGAGGACACCCCTCGGAACGACGATGACGACGACACCTCTCAGGTATCTCTCACCCACGATGAGCTTTCTGCTGAGGTCGAGAAGCTTACTGTCGCCTTGCTTAGTCAAGATAAGTTGCTTAGGCGTGCCGCTAGAGAGCACAAGGAGTTTAGGCAGAAGTGGGAGGACACGGTGAGGGAGCTTGAGTTCGCTAAGTCCACCGTGGTCGTGTCTGAGGAGGGTGAGTGTGAGATGTGCACCAAGCACATGACTGACCTTCTCACCTTGAGAGGTAAGTATGCTGCTTTCGTCCGGGCTAGACCCTTGTTGTTGGGTGCGTGCAAGTCTTGTCCAGTCTTGCAAACCGAGTTGGCAGAGAAGGATGACAAGATTGAGTCTCTTGAGAAGGCCAGCTCGGGTAGCACTTGTGTGACTAGGTGCGCTTTGTGTGAGGGTTTAGAGATGGAGATCGCTAATGTGAAGCATGACAAGATGCAAACCGAGGAGGAAAACACATACCTTCGGACCATCTTGTCATGGGTGTCTAGCGGTGAGCCACAGCTCGGGATGATGATCTCCCAATTTAAGCGAGCTGCTGGAGGTCCTGGTGTAGGCTTTGCTCCGGGTGTTGATCTTTCTGCTTTTGGGAAGATTGGAGAGTCGAGTGGTCTAAACCCATGTGGGAAGCCCAACTCCACCACTACTCCCAAACTTACCAAGCTTCCACCCAAAGAGCCTCTCAAGCCTAACACCAAGGATGGGGTGTTTGAAGAACCTCCACGAGCTCCACCCAAGAACCAGCAATGAGCTCCCAAACCAAACCACCTGAAAAACAAGCTGGACACAATGCCACCCATCCAGGAGGAGCTTTTGCCACAGAAGGGCAAACTGATCCACACCCACAACCGTGTGTACCAACAACCCCCTTTGAGAGCGGTGAGGTACCATTGTGAGCACTGTGGGAGAGATGGACACTTGAGTGAGTTCTGCTTTCGGCGCAAGAGAGAGGCGCGCCGTGCTAGGGAGATGAACAATGCGGACATGTACCATCCTTTCCATGATGTACATGCGCCGAATGTTCAGAGGCGTGCTGCTAGGCCTAGAGGTCCAGAACCTCAAGTTTCCAGGCCTAGGCAACGGAGAGGACGTGCCTGGCGGGAGCCTGCAGTTGTAGGCTATGGACCCCGTGGTGGTGGATTTATTGTAGAGCGTTTTCCCCTACCACGTTTTGAGTATCGCGATGGACGCTCTTCCCTTAGCGGACCACGTTTTCCTCAACGTGGTGATCGCTTCCCCCGTAGGCGTGCTAGGAATGGTTTTTCTACTAACCGTTCTTTTGAGCAGCCGGCCCAACACTGGTATTCTTCCTACTTCACTAACCCCAGTGTTGGACCGTATGCTCACCCTATGTCTTTTTATTGATGTAGGTAAAATGATTGGAGGACGTTTGGTTGGTGGATTCCGGTTGCTCGAGGCACATGACCGGAAACGCCAAGTGGTTCTCCAGTCTTAGTCCAGTCGCCGGAAAGGAGTTTATCACCTTCGGCGACAATAGCAATGGTAAAGTGTTGTCTCGTGGGTCGGTGCGAGTTAATTAGCACTTTGTGTTGCGCGATGTTGCTCTTGTGTCTAACTTGCATTTTAACCTTCTTTCTGTTTCGCAACTTTTCAATGATGACTATGAGATTCATTTTAAGCCGAATCTCAGTCGCATTTTGGATCCTCAGGGCAATCTTGTATGTGTGATTTCACCCTTTGGAGAAGTCTTTCGTGCGGATTTCTTGGAGTCGTTTGGAATTTCTCGTTGTCTTTTGGCTGGACCTTCCTCCTCTGATCTTTGGAAGTGGCATAGGAGACTTGGTCACCTGAGCTTCGACTTGCTTGCAAGACTTAGCTCACTTGGCCTAATCCGAGGATTGCCCAAGTTGTCGATGGAGAAGGATCTTGTTTGCCATACTTGTAGACATGGGAAGATGGTTGCCGCTCCCCACCATCCAGTGACTCAGGTCATGACACAACGCCCTGGAGAGCTTTTACACATGGACCTTGTTGGCCGGCTCGGGTGAGCTCGGTTGGGGGGAAGTGGTATGTGCTTGTTGTTGTTGACGACTTTTCGAGGTATTCGTGGGTCTTCTTTTTGTCTGAGAAGACCGAGACTTTCTCTTTTGCTCGCAATCTGATTTTGCGTCTTCAGAATGAGTTCCCTTTGAACTCGATGCGAGCTATTAGAAGTGATAATGGTTCCGAATTCAAGAATTTGGATTTTGAGAAGTTTTGTAACTCTTTGGGTTTGGAGCATCAGTTTTCTTCCCCCTACACACCGCCCCAAAATGGTGTTGTAGAGATGGCCAGGACGATGCTCGATGAGCATAGGACTCCTAGGCGATATTGGGCCGAAGCTATGAACACTGCATGCTATATTTCCAATCGCATTTTTCTCCGAGCTTTCTTGAAAAAGACTTCTTATGAGTTGCGATTTGGGAGACAGCCCAAGGTGAGTTATTTTAGAGTCTTCGGTTGCCACTGTTTTATATTCAAGAAAGGCAACCTGGACAAATTTGAGTCTCGTTCTTCTAACGGTGTATTTTTGGGTTATGGCACTCACACTAGAGCTTATCGTGTACTTAACCTTGATACTAACCGAGTCATGGAGACATCCGATGTCACCTTCGACGAGACCATGGTTTGTCCTTCTTCTCATTTTGAGCGTGCAGGTGATCATGAGGTTGGTGAGCCTCTTTTTGATGACGAGGATGAGGGTGCTAAAGGTATGGATGATCCAGCACCCCCTCCACCTGCTGTGCCGCAAGGAGCGGCTTCTACTACGACTCATGGCCCCGACACTTCTTCTTCCTGGGGGACGTGGGATCCGCCACCCCGAGCGGTACCTTTTGTACCCGGGGAGGCACCAGCTGTTGTTGAGGGGGAGGCCACTTCTGCTAGAGAGGCACCACGACACATCCAGTGCCAACACCCCCCTCAACAGATGATTGGCAGCATCGACGAACGTGTCACTCGGTCCAGGTCACAAATCTCTCACTTTGCTCATTCTGCTTTTGTTGCTGATTTTGAGCCCCGAGATGTTTGACACGCTTTGACGGATCCGGATTGGGTCAATGCCATGCATGAGGAGTTAGAGAACTTTGAGCAAAATCGGGTTTGGGTTTTAGTTCCACCTCCTCCAGACTGTAAGCCTATTGGGACAAAATGGGTTTTCAAAAACAAGCAAGGAGAGGATGGCCACGTTGTTAGAAACAAGGCCAGGCTTGTAGCGAAGGGCAATAGTCAGAATGAGGGGATAGACTATGAGGAGACTTTCGCTCCTGTAGCTCGTTTGGAGGCTATTAGGATACTCTTGGCTTTTGCTGCATCCAAAGGTTTCAAACTTTTTCAAATGGATGTCAAGAGTGCCTTCTTAAACGGCTACATAGAAGAAGAGGTTTATGTTGAACAACCCCCCGGTTTTGAAAATCCCAAGTTTCCAAACCATGTTTTCAAACTCCACAAAGCTTTATATGGTTTGAAACAAGCCCCTAGAGCCTGGTATGATAGGTTGAAAACCTTTTTGCTTGCGAAGGGTTTTAAAATGGGATGTGTGGATAAAACACTCTTTCTCCTCAAGCAAGGCAAAGAAACTCTCTTGGTCCAGATTTACGTGGATGATATCATTTTCGGTGGTTCTTCTCACGCTTTGGTTGCCAAGTTTGCAGATACTATGAGCAGGGAGTTCGAGATGAGTATGATGGGCGAGCTGACTTTCTTTCTCGGATTGCAAATTAAGCAATCCCGAGAAGGGACGTTTGTGCACCAGGGCAAGTATACCAAGGACTTGCTGAAGAGGTTCGATATGGGTGAGGCCAAGCCTCTTCCAACACCCATGTCGACCACGATGGCCCTGGATGCGGACAAGGATGGAGAAGCTGTGGACCAGAAGGAGTACCGAAGCATGATCGGGTCGCTGCTCTACCTGACGGCGACACGCCCGGACATCCAGTTCGCGGTGTGCCTGTGCGCGCTCTTTCAGGCGTCGCCGTGCACTTCTCACCGTCAGGCGGTGAAGCGTATTTTCAGGTACCTTCGTTTCACACCTGAGTTCGGGATTTGGTATTCAGCTTCCTCCACCCTCTCCCTTTGCGGTTATTCTAATGCCGATTTTGCTGGTTGTCGCATTGAGCGCAAGTCCACTTCTGGGACTTGCCAATTTATTGGTTCTTCTCTTGTATCGTGGTCTTCTCGCAAGCAGTCTAGTGTCACCCAGTCTACCACGGAGGCTGAGTATGTTGCTGCGGCTAGCTGCTGTTCCCAGTTGCTTTGGATGATGGCCACTTTGCGTGATTTTGGTCTGAGCTTTTCTCGTGTTCCTTTGCTTTGTGACAGCACGAGTGCGATTAGCGTTGCTAAGAACCCCGTGCTTCACTCGAAGACCAAACACATTGATGTGCGCTTTCACTTTTTGCGAGACCACTATGAGAAGGGTGATATCGACCTTTGCCATGTCGATACTCATCATCAGTTGGCTGATATTTTCACCAAGCCTTTGGACGAATCAACCTTTAATCGGTTGAGGGGTGAGCTTGGTGTGTGTTTCCCTTTTTAGATGGGGGAAACATTTTGGATCTTGTATCACAGACTGACTATTTTCTTGTTTGCTTTGTTTTTCATTTGCATTTCAGCATACGCTTTTACATTCTGAGCTTCATGTATACAATCTTTAAAATGTAATTATGCTCTGTTTAGTGTGCTCCAATGCTATATGTTGATGCTAGTAGCTTATGCTCTTTCTGATCACTAATACATGTTGTGAGCTGAGCTATTTTTGAATGGTGAATCTGCTTAACAAACATAAAACTTGAAAATGTTCACCATTGAGATATGCAACTAGCATGTGTAGGATGTGTTGAATTCACTCGTGCTTTTCATATATGCTAGGTTGCCATGTCTCTAGTTCTGAGTCTGTCACTTGCTTGGTCTGTTCATTTTCTGTCAATAAAATCTGAACCAAGTTTTAAGTGAATTGAAAAGATCGAGATGGGATTGCTTATCAACACATCACAGTTTCGAGACTGTTTCTCATTGCACTTTGAGTTAAACTTGAGCTGTGTAGTGTATGACCGAAACTGTTGCTTTAAGCTTCTGATTGCTTTTGCATAGGCTTCGCACAGTTGGAAAGTTAGGCAATGACAAGTTTTCAACCTCTCGCAATCACATGCTGAAATTTGAACTTGTGTAATCTTAACCGCTGCAACTCCGATAAAATTTGGATACACAAGACTATGTTTCATTCTACAGCATGATGATTGAACTGTGCTAGGGGTAGTTCACCTTGTATACATGCTTAGCACTTGTCTGTTTTCCTGTCTATACATGTTTGTGCTATTTTGATGGTGAATATCCTTTTGGCTAAAAACTGCTCACTTTGCTCATATGTTCATATTTCATATTTGGTGATCAGTTTGAGCCTTTGCTAGCTTGTATGCTTTCCAGTGAGTCGTTGCAGCTATACTGTTTAAGAGCATCTTTGCATTTTCTTGACTATATTCCTGAAGCTGTTAACTTGCATTGTGACCCATATGCATTTTGGAAGGGGGAGAACTTCTCTTGTTGGCACATTTGATGGTGCATTTTCCCAGGGGGAGACCTTGCTTGATTGCTTGTTGATACATTTTTCACTTGATGGTGCATTTTCAACTAAGGGGGAGAAATTGGACAAATCATGCCTCCCATGTTCAACTAACGGGAGAGGAATCGGTTGTGTGCACCATGCAAGGGGGAGTTTGCTCGTGATAAATTTTTTGAAATTTCCAATTGGTTCGAAGCGCTTTGCTAGGTGTGTTGAGCTTTTGCCTCTATCTTGAGGGACTAGCAGTCACATTTTTACTTCAGTTGGTATCGAGCTTTTCAGTTGATGTTGAGCTTTCTGCTAGTTGTGTTGAGCCTCTATGCCTCTGTCTTGAGGGACTAGCATTTTGCTTTGATTTTTCAATTGGTATCTGCTAGCGGTGTTGAGCCTGTTCTACCTCTTCTTGAGGGCTAGCTTTGCTTTGCTTGGTCGCGTCGAGCCGTTGCCCATGTATTTGGGGACCAAGTTGTCTTGCTCTTTCCACTTGACCTTCTTCGGCTTTGCTATGCTTTTGGGTCATTTGGTTGAGCTCTCTCTTCTCCTTCTTCCTTCTTCTATTTCATTATGATTTGTGTGTGTAGTTGACAATGCACTCATCAAGGGGCAGATTGCGGATACATGGGTGTATGCCGAGTCTCGAGTGATGAGTGATTGTCAACGGGTTTGATCGCAGGTTCTTTGGCTTGCGTTGTGCAGGTGTCGAGCACGGAGACAGTGATCGATGGCAAGGTGAAGGTCAAGTAGAGACGTGTCGTGCCGACGGACTGGGAGCGGTGAAGGGCGGACGTGAGGCTTGGACTGAGGGACCGGTGGCCTGAGGATCAGCTGTGGTGGCTGGCAGTCTGGGACAGCGACGAACGAAGACTTGTGGGACATGGTGTTGCTCGGGTCGAGGACCTGGGGACACGTGTCGGTGGACGGGGTGCATGGGTGGTGCATCCCCTCTACAGCTTCGGTTTGGTGGTAGAGCCAGAGAAAAACCATCGGGTGGACGGTTTCCAGGTTTGGGCCACAAAACCTGGGTGCTGCGGGTTTGCTGAGTTTGGGCCACAAAACTCGGGCTGAGGACGGTTTCCAGGTTTGGGCCTCAAAACCTGGGCGCTGGCGGGTTTCCTGGTTTCGGCCTCAAAACCAGGGGATGGACTTCGAGGCTGGTTTCCCGGTTTGGGCCTCAAAACCGGGGGTGGACGTGAAGGTCTGGTTTCCCGGTTTGGGCCACGAAACCGGGGGCGGAGTCCGTGAAGAGGACGCAGAGCGGTGGCGGCACGTGGCGGCAATCGGTGAGGTTGCGTCGAGGCAACACTACCCATTGTGCGGGTGTGGCCGTCGGATCACCACCTACCACGAGTTGGTCCAGAATAATCTTAGGGTTTAGCTGGTTCGCTCTGTAAGTAGTTAGGGGTAGAGTGGGAATTAGGAATAGTTAGAATTAGGATATGCAGGGGGAGACACCCACCTCCCCAAGTATCTCAGTCATTTGCTCTTTGCTTCTAGGGTTTCCTGCTCTCCCAATCCCCTGCTGTAGCTAGCTGAGATCCTCAGAGAACCATACCTCTGTGTACTGGAGATTTTGAGGAAGTGAGGCCATAACCTCACTGTTGTAGCGTGTGGTAGCCACACGGTTGCAGATCGATGTGTTGATTCGCGTTTTGGTTCGTGTTCTTCGCGTTCTTCGTTTCTCCGCGATTTTCCCGTCACTCGATCTCTCTCTATACTGCGTCTTTTCGAAATCCACTTGAATCATCTTGTTCTTCGTAGTGAGGAGGTCATTTCGACCAAAGGAATTCATCTAACTCCTCACGAACAAGTAGATCGGGTCAATTTCGTTTTCGTGGCGCTTTTTCGGTTCATACACCTTCCTCTTCGATTTCCCGTTGATTAAATCGATTTGAGCGGATGATTTCTTGGGGATAGTCTCCTAACTACCTCGTGATCATCCTCTCCAAATTTGGGATCAAGGGTTTTTGGTTTGAATCGATTTGGAGAAGATTTGAGTTGAGGGCGACCAAAATCGCCCTTTCTGGGTGGTCGCGGACAGTCCGCCGTCCACCCCGCGGACAGTCCGCGCGTCGGGGGCTGGCGAGATCAGTGGCTGTGTTCTTCGGCTGTTTTACTGTTCCGTGACCGACGGACAGTCCGCTGTTGGTTTTCGCGGATAGTCCGGGACTTGAGCAGGGAACTTCAGCAGCCTTGCTGTTTTGGTCATTTGACCGGCGGACAGTCCGCCCCTTGCTCGCGGACAGTCCGGCGCTACTTCGGACAGTCCAGGACCATACCCGCGGACAGTCCGGCAACTCGCAGACTAGTGTTCTTCAGTGCATTTAGTCTCCCGGCTTTTCCGCTTGGTTTTTGGACTTCTCGTTTGGCCCTTTAGTTAACCAAGAAACCTCTCTAGGTATCTTTGCTACTTGTTGGCATCGATATTTGGGGATTTCTCGACGTAGCCTTCAATCTACGTTCGGGACTCGGTTTTCAAGGGTCGAACTTGCGCCTGTGCTTTTGGAGTTTGGTTCGCTATCTCTTTGTGGTGCCTCGCTGTGATCCTAGGGATCATCCACCCTCTTCCAAGGGTCGTGGGCATCACAGTTTCGGTTGAAGCTTTCCGGCGTTGATTTTGGGACACTTGGCCAAAGTTTTGAGAGAAGTTTTTGTGGCTCCCATTCACCCCCCCTCTGGTCACCTTGCTAGTGCTTTCTCGGTCCTTCACTCATAATATGCCTTGTAGACTTCATGTTACTCCTGGAACTGTTGACCTTTGCAATCACAGTTTGATTGTCATAATTCATGGAAATAGCCGGTGCGGATACATGGGTGTATGCCGGATCTTGAGATGATGAGTGATTGTCAACTGGTATGATGCGCATGTTCTTTGGCTTGTGTTGTGCAGGTGTCGAGCACAGAGGCGGTGATCGAAGGCAAGGAGAAGGTCAAGTAGAGACGTGTCGTGCCGATGGATCCGGAGGGGTGAAGGGCGGACGTGAGGCTTGGACTGACGGACCAGTGGCCTGAGGATTGGCCGTGGTTGCTGACAGCCTGGGACAGTGACAAGTGAAGACTTGCGGGTGGACGGGGTGCACGGACGGTGCATCCCTCTACGGCGTCGGTTTGGTGGTTGAGGCACAAAACAACCATCGAGTGGACGGTTTCCAGGTTTGGGCCTCAAAACCTGGGTGTGGCCGGTTTCTGAGTTTGGGCCACAAAACTCGGGCTGAGGACGGTTTCTAGGTTTGGGCCTCAAAACCTAGGCGCTGGCGGGTTTCTGAGTTTGGGCAACAAAACTCAGGCGACGGACGACAGGATTCCCGGTTTCGGCCTCAAAATCGGGGGATGGCCCAGGTTTCCCGGTTTCGGCCTCAAAACCGGGGGGAGGTCTGTAAGTGCAATCAAGCCCTAATTGTGGGTTTTGGTGATAATGACCAAATGATAGAAGAACTAATGAGATTTACCAAGATGACAAGCAGGTTGATGATGAAGGACCAGATTAGCGACCAGAGGGGGGGGGGGTGAATGGGTGCCTCAAATTCAACTCATGAATAGTATGGCCGTTGTCCCAGAAAGTCACCCCAAAAGCGAAGACTCTAAACGACCGGAGAGTTCACGACCTACGAGTAGGTGGATACCCTAGGAGATGTCCTAGTGGTACAGCGGAACCTCCGGAGAAACCCCAAAACCAACTGCCAAAGCCACAGAACAAAACTGCACAATCAGTAGGTTCGCGGACTGTCCGGGGTCAGGGCCCCGGACTGTCCGTCGAACACCGGACTGTCCGCCACTAGAGGTCCGGACTGTCCGCTGGCAAAAGTGCTCAAAACAGACAGTTCTGCACTAGCCCTGTTCGAGTCCCGGACAGTCCGCGGTTTGAACGCCGGACTGTCCGCGGGTCTCGTGAACAGTAACACACAAGCGTCCGATGCCAACCCTGTGCTGCGTCCGATGTGACCCCGGACTATCCGCGGGTCACTGGCGGACTGTCCGCCGGTCACTTGACCGAGAACAGTGTCGCGCTGCGCAGTTCTGACCTTGCCGAGCCCCGAGTCCGGGCGCGGACTGTCCGCGGATGAAGAGAGAGCACAAAAACGCTCGGGACAAAAGGCAAATTCGATCGAAACTTCACCAAATCAAAAGGGACTTCGATCAAACTCCTCCCAGGTGTTCCTCTACGTATTGGGGTGCTAATCCTAAGAAATCATTGCACCAATCCAAGTCAATTGAGAGAAATCCGAGGATCACCGGAAAGGGGGGAAAGAGGAAGAACGAACACGAAATCGACCCGATCTATGGATTCGTGAGGTTATAGGAGAAATCCTTCGGTGGAAAGAAGGAGCTCACGACCAAGAACGAATTGATTCAAGTGGAATCAAAAACCATCTCGCGGAGAGGAAGAACGACACAATTCTCCAGGAGATGAAAAACCAAAACGCGAAGAACACCAACACAAAACATGAATCGATCAATTCCAGCCGTGTGGCAACCGCACGAGACAATCGTGAGATTACGGTCTCACTTCCTGAACTTCCCAAAACACAGAGACATGATTGAGTCTTCCCTGCGGATTGCTAGCAGCTAGGTATGATTAGAACCTAAGCGGGGGCTAAGGAGACAGAGTGCTCAGGAACAAATGACTGCTAGGATGGAGAGAGAGGAGGGGTGCCTCTCTTATTTATAGCCTAAAACAATAATCCCCTTACTACCCCTAGATACAAGAGCGAAGCGGCCAACCCTAGGGGTATCCCGGTCCAACTCTGCTGATAGATCTGACGGCCACGCGCCTTCCTCACCCTTAGCTTCGCCTCGACGCAAGCCTCAGGATGCCGCCACGTGCCGCCCAGTCGACCGCCGCGCCTACCACGTGGATAGCCTTGCCTCCGCGCCAGCCTCTCCACGCCGCCACGCGTCGACCATCCTTTTTGCGGACGTCCCCCCGGTTTTGAGGCCGAAACCGGGAAACCTGGGCCTTCCCCCGGTTTTGAGGCTGAAACCGGGAAACCAGTCCTCAGGCTGAGTTTTGTGGCCCAAACTCAGAAACCCGCCCACCCAGGTTTTGAGGCCCAAACCTGGAAACCGTCCACGCCGAGTTTTGAGGCCCAAACTCGGAAACCGGCCACCCCGAGTTTTGAGGCCCAAACTCGGAAACCGTTGAGGGTAGCTTTTCGAGGCTCAGCTACCGAACCCGTGCCGTAGGCGGGATGTGGTTCGCACACCCCGAGTTCCAGCACCGATGCCAGAGCATGTCCAGCCTCCGCGCCAGGCACAGTGCATTCGCCATCCTTCTCGGCCTCCCGCCAAGTGTCACGACGCCATCACCTTCCTCCCGACTCGGCCGATGCACCGCACATCTCCATGTGCTCTTGCTTGTCAATGCCACGTGCCAGCTACCACAACTGGTCCTCAGGTCTCCCGGTTCGTCGGTCCAAGCTCCACGTCCGCCCTTCACCGCTCTCGGTCCGTCGGCACGGCACGTCCCTACTTGACCTTCACCTCACCTTCGACCACTGTCCGAGCTCCGCACCTGCACATCAACACAACCAAGAGACATGTTGCCCGTTGATCGATCACTCATCACTCAGGAAGGGAACCACAAGGGCACATATCAACCTTGTGTTCTCAATCTCCCCCTTGATGAGTGCATCGTCAACTCATAGTAACCGTAACCAAAATAAAAAGAAGCAGAATTGGATAGAAGGAGAAAACTTACTCGAGATGTCCAAAAGCCAAAGAAAAGGCCGAAGAAGAACAACTCAAGATAAGCGAAGCTTGGTCCCCAAAGACATGGGCAACGGTTCGACACAACCAAGCAAGAAATCGGAGTATCAACTCATCAGGGAGCACAACTCGATCAAAATAAGAGCACAAGACTGGGTTCCCAAAGACATGGGCAACGGCTCGACGCAACCAAGTCAGAAGCAAGCTAGTCCTCAAGAAGAGGCAGAGAAGGGCTCACCACCACTAGCTGAAAGCTCAATACCAAACGAAGACTGCATAAGAAGCGGCTACTGCTAGTCCCTCAAGATATAGGCACAGAGGCTCAACACAACTAGCAATAAGCCCGATACCAATCAACCAATCAAGAACCATCAAAACATGGTAAAGACAGCTAGTCCCTCAAGACAGAGGCACAAAGGCTCGACGCAACTAGCTGAAAAGATCGATATCGAATAAAACCGACTCGGAACAGGCAGAAAAACTCCCCCTCACTCAAAGAACTCCCCCTCAACAAGTGAAGCATAAATTGCAAATTGTCACCACAAAAAGGCTAAAAATCTCACCCTTGGAACCATTCTGCCCCTTGGGGGCAATTTGCAATCAAAAGACAAGGGAAATGAGCTCAAATAAGTAAAACCAGAGCTAGGTCATGCCTATCGGAGTCAAGCAAATGCACATGAGTCAAAAATGCATGTTAGCAGCTTCAAGTATATACTCGAAAGAGTGAATGAAGGCTTTAATGAGTGCTGATCCGACTACATAGCAACATACACAAGAGCTAGCAAAGGCTCAAACTGATCACCAAATACGAAATATGAACATATAAGCCAAGTGAGCAGTTTTAAGCCATTCAGAAAGGAGTTTCACCATCAAAATAGCACTAAACATGTATAGACAGGAAGTCAAACAAGTGCTAAACATGTATACAAGGTGAACTACCCCTAGTAAAGTTCTATCATCATGCTATAGAATGAAACATAGACTTGTGTTTTCAGATTTTATCGGAGAATATGCAGCGGTTATTAACACAAGTTTAATTTCAGCATGTGATTGCGAGAGGTTGAAAGCTTGTAATTGCCTAACTTTTCAACCGTGCTAAGCCTATGCATATGCAATTAGAAGCTTAAAGCATCGGTTTCGGTCTTACACTACACGGCTCAAGTTTAACTCAAAGTGCAATGAGAAACAGTCTCGATACCGTGATGTGCTGACAAAGCAATCCCATCTCGATCTTTTAAATTCACTAAAACTTGGTTCATTTTAAGCAGAATATGAACAATCCAAGCAAGTGAATGACTCAGAACTAGAGACATAGCAACCTAGCATATATGAAATAGCTCATGTGACCTCAACACATCCTACACATGCTAGTTGCCAACCTCAATGGTGAACATGTATCAAATTTTAAGTTCATTAATCATGTTCATTATTCTGAAAAATAGCTTAGCTCACAATATGTAGCAGTGATCAAGGAGAGCCTAAGCTACAAGCATCATCATATATCATCGAAACATACACTAATCAGAGCATAAATTCATTCTAAGGAATATAGACATGAAGCTTGATAATGCAAGATGTATACATGATGAAGTCAGAATCGAAGCCAAAACAAAAACAAAAAGACTCAAGACCCAAAAACAAAAGGATCAGAAAGTCAGTCTATTGTACAACAGTCACAATGCTTCCCCCATCTAAAAAGGGAAACACACACCAAGCTCACCTCTCAACCTAGCAAAAGTTGAGAGATCCAAAGGCTTGGTGAAAATATCCGCAACCTGGTTATGGGTGTCTACATGCCTAAGATCAATGTCACCTTTCTCATAGTGATCATGAAGAAAGTGAAAGCGAACATCGATGTGTTTGGTCTTGGAGTGAAGAACAGGGTTCTTTGCTACACTAATGGCAGAAGTGCTATCGCAAAGCAAAGAGACCCGACTGAAATCTAGACCAAAATCACGCAATGTAGCAACCAACCATAAAAGCTGCGAAGCACAAGAAGCAGCGGCAACATACTCGGCTTCTGTAGTAGACTGGGCTACGTTCGACTGTTTGCAAGAAGACCACGAGACCAAAGAAGAGCCAAGAAACTGACAAGTCCCAGAGGTAGACTTGCGCTCAAGCCGACAGCTGGCAAAATCCGCATCGGAATAACCACAAAGCGAAAGAGTCGAAGAGGAAGAGTACCAAAGTCCGAACTCAGGAGTGTGTCGGAGGTACCTCATGATGCGCTTGACCGCTTGCTTGTGGGAAGTCTGAGGGGACGCATGAAAATGAGCGCACAGACACACAGAAAATTGTATATCCGGCCTCGTCGCCGTCAGGTACAGGAGCGAGTCGATCATGCTCCTGTACTCCTTCTGATCAACCGGCTCTCCGTCCTGGTCCGCATCCATCGCTGCAGTCATCGGCATGGGCGTCGTAAGAGGCTTGGCCTCGCCCAAGTCGATTTTCTTCAGGATGTCCTTCGTGTATTTTCCTTGATGCACGAACGTCCCGTCTCAGGTTTGCTTAATTTGCAACCCGAGGAAGAAAGTCAACTCGCCCATCATACCATCATACTCATCTCGAACTCCCTGCTCATAGTATCTGAAAACTTTGCAACAAGCGCATGAGAGGAGCCACCAAAGATGATGTCATCCACGTAAATCTGGACTAACAGGATATCGTTGCCTTGCTTGAGGAGAAACAAAGTTCTATCGACCCGTCCCATTTTGAAACCCTTGGAGAGTAAAAAGGTTTTCAAACGATCATACCACGCTCTCGGGGCTTGTTTCAAACCATACAAAGCTTTTAAAAGTTTATAAACATGGTTTGGAAACTTGGGATCCTCGAAACCAGGGGGTTGCCTAACATAAACCTCTTCCTCTATATACTCATTCAAGAAAGCACTCTTGACATCCATTTGGTAAAGCTTAAAACCTTTTGAAGCAGCAAAGGCTAAAAGGATTCTAATGGCTTCTAAATGGGCTACAGGTGCAAAGGTTTCCTCATAGTCTATCCCCTCTTTTTGGCAAAAACCCTGGGCTACTAGCCTAGCCTTGTTCCTCACTACCATCCCATCCTCACCCTCTTTGTTTTTGAAAACCCATTTGGTACCTATGGGGTGGCATTCTGATGGAGGTAGAACTAGGGTCCAAACTTGGTTTCGCTCAAAGTTTTCTAGCTCCTCATGCATGGCATTGACCCAGTTAGGATCAGAAAGTGCGTGTCCAACATCTTTGGGCTCAAAAGAAGCAACGAATGCAGAATGAGCAAAGTGAGAGATTTCATACACTCGCGACCGCGTGACTCGCTGGTCGATGCCGCCGATCATCTGACGCGGAGGGTGAACTTGCTAAACGCTTCGGGGCGCTTGCCTCGCCGAAGTCGCCTCCCCTTCGCCAGATGCTGTCGCTCCCTCAGGTGCAGTGGGTGCTCGCTGGAGAGGTGGCTCTAGAGGACCCCTAGAAGAAGATGTCGTGGGATCGGGTCCTTGAGCTGAAGTAGACGTCGCAGGGTCGACGGGGGCAGCCAGTGGAGTTGGCTCGGGATCACCCCAATCGGCATTCTCCTGCTCCTCCTCCACAAAGATAGTCTCTCCCAGCTCCTGTTCTCCTGCAATATCAAAAGCAGAAGAAACACAAGGCATAGTCTCGTCGAATGTGACCTCGCAGGTCTCCACTATCCGGTTAGTTTCTAGGTTAAGTACTCGATAAGCACGTGAATAAGAAGCATAACCAAGAAACACCCCATCAGCAGAGCGAGATTCAAATTTGTCCAAATTGCCATGCTTCAGGATAAAACACTTACACCCAAACACCCAAAAATGAGACACCTTGGGTACCCGTCCAAAACGCAACTCATAAGAAGTCTTTTTCATCAAAGCACGAAGAAAGATGCGATTTGAAACATGGCAAGCGGTGCTGATCGCCTCAGCCCAAAAACGCCTAGGAGTCCTATGCTCATCGAGCATCGTCCTTGCCATTTCAACAAGGGTCCGGTTCTTGCGCTCAACAACACCGTTCTGCTGAGGGACATAAGGAGAAGAAAACTGATGCTCGATTCCATTAGAAGAACAGAAAGAGGCAAACTGTGAGTTATCAAACTCAGTACCATTATCTGCGGATACATGGGTGTATGCCGAGTCTCTGAGTGATGAGTGATTGTCAACTGGGATGATGCGCATGATCTTTGGCTTGTGTTGTGCAGGTGTCGAGCACGGATACAGTGATCAGAGGCAAGGTGAAGGTCAAGTAGAGACGTGTCGTGCCGATGGACCGAGAGTGGCGAAGGGCGGACATGAGGCTTGGACTGAGGGACCGGTGGCCCGAGGATCAGCTGTGGTGGCTGGCAGCCTGGGACAGCGACGAGCGAAGACTTGCGGTCATGTGTTGCCTAAGTCGTGGACTTGGGGACACATGTTGGTGGACGGGGTGCACGGGCGGTGCATCCCTTCTACAGCTTCGGTTTGGTGGTAGAGCCAGGAAAAAACCATCAGGTGGACGGTTTCCAGGTTTGAGCCTCAAAACCTCGGTGGTGACGGTTTCCGAGTTTGGCCACAAAACTCGGGCTGAGGACGGTTTCCAGGTTTGGGCCTCAAAACCTGGGCGCTGCGGGTTTGCTGAGTTTGGGCCTCAAAACTCAGATGCTGGTGGGCTGGTTTCCCGGTTTGGGCCTCAAAACCGGGGGTTGGCTGGAAAGGCTGGTTTCCCGGTTTGGGCCACAAAACCGGGGGTGCAGAGCGAGGGCGGCACGTGGCGGCAATCGGGAGGTTGCGTCGAGGCAACGCTACGAGTTGTGCGGGCGTGGCCGTCGGATCCACCTACCACCGAGTTGGCCCAGAATAACCTTAGGGTTTAGCTGGTTTGCTCTGTAATTAGAGAGGGGTAGAGTAGGAATTTGAAATAGGATAAGTAGGGGGAGACACCCTCCTCCCCAACTATCTCAGTCATTTGCTCTTTGCACTTAGGGTTTCCTGCTCTCCCAATCCCCTGCTGTAGCTAGCTGAGATCCGCAGAGAACCATACCTCTGTGTACTGGAGATTTTGAGGAAGTGAGGCCGTATCCTCATTGTTGTAGCGTGTGGTAGCCACACGGTTGCAATTTCGTGTTTGTGATTCGCGTTTTGTTTGTGTTCTTTGCGGAATCCTTTTCACCACGTTTTTCCCGTCGCTTGATCCTTTTGCTTGGTTCATCTTTTGCAAATCCGTTTGAACCAAGTTGTTCTAGATCATGAGGCACTTTTTTCGACCGAAGGAATTCTCTTCTAACCTCACGGTCTAGGAGATCGATCGATTTTCGTTTCAGTTCAAGTTTTTCATCCCTCCCCCGAATCGATTCATCGATTTGGAGATAGGTTCGAGCCATGATCTCTTAGAGATAGCTCACTATCCTCCTTGTGACTCCTCTCACCAAGTTTGATCCCTAGAGGATTCATTTTGGGTGAGATCGAGTGGGATTGGTGGACGAACAGTAGAAACTCGGGGTGACCGGACGCTGGTGATGGGCTGACCGGACGCTGCCTCGTGCGTCCGGTGGTTGAATGTCTGGCGGATTTTTCCTGTAGCTGACCGGACGCTGATTCTTGCTAGTGACCGGACTCGCTCCTCGCTCTGTTCATTCTCTTTGGCTTGTGCGACCGGACGCTCTGTACATTGACCGGACGCTCGACTCTAGTGAGTCTGGTCCAACACAGAGAGCTCAGAAATCCGTTTTCGTGCGACCGGACGCGTCCGGTTCTCCCTGACCGGACGCAGGCCAGAGTCCGGTCAGTACTGTTTCGCACTGTCTTGTTCGCAGTTTGCTCGCTCGTTGTCGGATTTGGTTTTGGACTTTTGCGTTAGGTGTCTAGGGTCGTGTAGTGTCTCGCTGTGCTTCTTGGAAGCATCCACCCTACATCTAGGGTCGAGGGCACTTACGAAGTCTAGGATTTGCTCTTGGGGTTGAGTGTTGGGACAGAGGCGACAAGTTTCCGAAAGGAAAATTTTGAGCTCCCATTCACCCCCCCTCTGGTCGCTTTCTGGTTGCATTCTCGGTCCTTCAATTGGTATCAGAGCGGGTTAAGGATCTTCCACCTTAGCCGGTTCCAGATCTACAGAAGGCGACATGGATCGCGGCGTGGGCAAACCGCCATTCTTCGATGGAACGAACTATGCGTATTGAAAGATACGCATGTCGGCCTTTCTGCAGAGTATGGGTGCTTCCATTTGGGATATTTGCAACTCTGCTCATTACGTGGTCTTGGCTGCTCGTGTGACTCAGCGTCAGATCGATGATCACGATGCCAATAGCCGGGCCTGTAATGCTCTTTTCTCATGCTTGAGCATGACGAAGTTTGATCGCGTTTCTCACCTCGCTACGGCTCGGGAGATTTGGGCATCCCTCATGCGTTTCCATGAGGGAACCTCTCAAGTCAAAACCCGTCTCTATGAGTCGCACAAGCGAGAGTATGAGAACTTTCGACATATGCCTGGCGAGAGCATAGAGAGTTTATTCGCTCGCTTTCAGGTTATTGTCAACAGGATGAGGGCTAACAAGGAGCTGTTGCCTTTCGACGATCATGAGAGAGCTTTGAAGCTTTTGCATACTCTCGATCGGTCGGTGTGGGATTCCAAGGTTCAGGCGATCATCGAATCGCCTAACTATGAGACCCTCACGTGCGACGAGCTCTTCAGTAAGCTCAAGTCCAGTGAGATTGATGCCAGGGCGAGGGCTTCTTATGAGAATCCTTCTGGCCCGACTATGGCTTTGGTTTCTGGCTCTTCTGCTAACACCTCTGGAGGCTTTGCTTTGCATTCTCTTCTTTCTGTCATAGAGGAGCAGTTGGAGTCTCTGGGAGACGACGAGTTGGCTTTGCTTGCCAACCGGTTCTCGTGGTTTCACAACAACCGCATGAACCGTCGCCGCAGAGGAGGACGCTCAGGATGCTATGAGTGCGGCGACCCCGACCACTTCATCGCCAACTGTCCCAAGAAGAACAAGCATTCTGGGAGGGGCGATCATGGGCACAAGTACGACTCCGGCAAGCGCAAGGAGAAGTACGTCCCCATGAGGCAGAAGCGGAAGGGCGGCTTCAATAAGGAGTACATCAAGACCAAGTACTTGGAGAAGGCCCAAGCTGAGCAGCGTGCATTCTTCGCCACGCTCAGCGACGTCGACGACTCGGATGACGACTCCGCTTCCTCAAGCGACGACGAGTCCGAGAAGAAGAAGAGGATCGAGGACAAGCTCAACGGCCTCTGCTTCTTCGCCGACGACAACGGCTTCTGCACCATGGCCCTTGGTGATGAGGTCGGAGGCGACACTCCTCGGAACGACGACGACGATGACGACACCTCCTAGGTATCTCTGACCCACGACGAGCTTTCCGCTGAGGTCAAGAAACTTACTGCCGCGCTTCTTAGTCAAGATAAGCTGCTTAGGCGTGCCGCTAGAGAGCGCAAGGAGTTTAGGCAGAAGTGGAAGGATACGGTGAAGGAACTTGATTATGTCAAGTCCACCGTGGTTGTTACTGATGAGGAGGAGTGTGAGATGTGCACCACACACATGACTGACCTTCTCACTTTGAGGAGCAAGTATGATGTGTTGGTAGGAGAGGTGGATGAGCTCCGTGCTAGACCCTCGCTGTTGGGTGCGTGCAAGACTTGTCCTGTCTTGCAATCTGAGTTGGCAGAGAAGAATGCCAAGATTGTGTCTCTTGAAGAGGCCAACTCAGGTAGCACATGTGTGGCTAGGTGTGCTCTTTGTGAGGGCTTGGAGATGGAGATAGCCAATGTGAAGCATGACAAGATGCAAATTGAGGAAGAAAACACATACCTTCGGACCATCTTGTCATGGGTGTCTTGTGGTGAGCCGCAGCTCGGGATGATGATCTCCCAATTCAAGCGAGCTGCTGGAGGTCCTGGTGTAGGTTTTGCTCCGGGTGTTGATCTTTCTGCTTTTGGGAAGATTGGAGAGTCGAGTGGTC
Source organism: Coix lacryma-jobi var. lacryma-jobi (assembly GCA_009763385.1). Lineage (NCBI taxonomy): Eukaryota > Viridiplantae > Streptophyta > Magnoliopsida > Poales > Poaceae > Coix > Coix lacryma-jobi. The sequence goes on from CM019826.1 coordinate 143,184,018, forward strand.
TGAACCCATGTGAGAAGCCCAACTCCACCACTACTCCCAAACTTACCAAGCTTCCACCCAAAGAGCCTCTCAAACCTAACACCAAGGACGGAGTGTTTGAGGAACCTCCGAGAGCTCCACCCAAGAACCAAGTATGGCATCCCAAGCCCAACCACCTGAAAAACAAGATGGACACCATGCCACCCATCCAGGAGGAGCTTATGCCACAAAAGGGCAAAGTGATCCAAACCCACAACCGTGTGTACCAACAACCCCCTTTGAGAGCGGTGAGGTATTATTGTGAGCACTGTGGGCGAGATGGACACTTGAGCGAGTTCTGCTTTCGGCGCAAGAGAGAGGCGCGTCGTGCTAGGGAGATGAACAATGCAGACATGTACTATCCTTTCCATGATGTACATGCGCCAAATGTTCAGAGACGTGCTGCTAGGCCCAGAGGTCTAGAACCTCAAGTTCCCAGGCCTAGGCAGAGGAGAGCTCCGAGGAGAGATGCTAGGCCTAGAGGTGCAGTGCCTCAAGTTCCTAGGCCTAGGCCTCATAGAGAGCGTGCCCGGCGGGAGCCTGCTGTTGTAGGCTATGGACCCCGTGGCGGTGGCTTTGTAGTTGAGCGCTTTTCCCCACCGCGTTTTGACTATCGCGGTGAGCGCTCCTCCCTTAGCGGACCACGTCTTTCTAAACGTGGTGATCGCTTCCTCCGTAGGTGTGCTAGGAATGGTTTTTCTGCTAACCGTTCTTTTGAGCAGCCGGCCCAACACTGGTATTCTTCTTACTTCACTAACCCCAGTGTTGGCCCGTATGCTCACCCTATGTCTTTTTATTGATATAGGTAAAACGATTGGAGAACGTTTGGTTGGTGGATTCCGGGTGTTCGAGGCACATGACCGGAAACGCCAAGTAGTTCTCCAGTCTTTGTGCAGTCGCCGGAAAGGAGTTTATCACCTTTGGCGACAATAGCAAAGGTAAGGTCTTGTCTCGTGGGTCGGTGCGAGTTAATGAGCATTTTGTGTTGAGCGATGTTGCTCTTGTTTCTAACTTGCATTTTAACCTTCTTTCTGTTTCGCAACTTTTCGATGATGACTATGAGATTCATTTTAAATCGAATCTCAGTCGCATTTTGGATCCTCAGGGAAATCTTGTGTGTTTGATTTCGCCCTTTGGAAAAGTCTTTCGTGCGAATTTCTCGGAGTCTTTTGGCACTTCTCGTTGTCTTGTGGCTGGACCTTCCTCTTCTGATCTTTGGAAGTGGCATAGGAGACTAGGACATTTGAGCTTCGACTTGCTTGCAAGACTTAGTTCACTTGGCCTAATCCGAGGATTGCCCAAGTTATCCATGGAGACGGATCTTGTTTGCCACTCTTGTAGACATGGGAAAATGGTTGCCGCTCCCCACCATCCAGTGACTCAGGTCATGACCAAGCGCCCTGGAGAGCTTTTGCACATGGACCTTGTTGGTCCGGCTCGGGTGAGCTCGGTTGGTGGGAAGTGGTATGTACTTGTTGTTGTTGACGACTTTTTGAGATATTCGTGGGTCTTCTTTTTAGCTGAGAAGACCGAGACTTTCTCCTTCGCTCGCAATCTGATTTTGCGTCTTCAGAACGAGTTCCCTTTGAACTCGATGCGAGCTATTCGGAGTGATAATGGTTCCGAATTCAAGAATTCGGATTTTGAGAAGTTTTGTAACTCTTTGGGTTTGGAGCATCAGTCTTCTTCCCCCTACACACCGCCACAGAATGGTGTTGTGGAGAGGAAGAATCGGACCCTTGTGGAGATGGCCAGGACAATGCTCGATGAGCATAGGACTCTTAGGCGGTATTGGGCCGAAGCTATGAACACTGCATGCTATATTTCCAATCGCATTTTTCTGAGAGCCTTCTTGAAAAAGACTTCTTATGAGTTGCGTTTTGGTAGACAACCCAAGGTGAGTTATTTTAGAGTTTTTGGTTGCCACTGTTTTATACTTAAGAAAGGCAACCTGGACAAATTCGAGTCTCGCTCTTCTGACGGTGTGTTTTTGGGTTATGGCACTCATACTCGTGCTTATCGTGTACTTAACCTTGACACTAACCGAGTCATGGAGACATCCGATGTCACCTTCGACGAGACCATGGTTTGTCCCTCTTCTCGTTTTGAGCGTGCAGGTGATCATGAGGTTGGCGAGCCTCTTTTTGATGATGAAGAAGAAGGTGCTGAAGGCATGGTCGACCCAGCACCTCCTCCTCCACCTGCTGTGCCTCAAGGAGCGGCTTCGACGACGACTCACAGCCCTGACACGTCTTCTTCCTGGGGGCCGTGGGATCCGCCACCTCGAGCGGTACCCTTTGTACCCGAGGAGGCACCAGCTGCTGTTGAGGGGGAGGCCACTTCGGCAAGGGAGGCGCCACGACACATTCAGCACCAGCACCCGCCTTAGCAGATGATCGGTAGCATCGACGAACGCGTCACCCGGTCAAGGCAAATCTCTCACTTTGCTCATTCTGCATTTGTTGCTGATTTTGAACCCCGAGATGTTGGACACGCTTTGACGAATCCGGATTGGGTCAATGCCATGCATGAGGAGTTGGAAAACTTTGAGAGAAATCGGGTTTGGGTTCTAGTGTCTCCACCTTCTAAGTGTCATCCTATTGGGACAAAATGGGTTTTCAAAAACAAACAGGGAGAAGGTGGCCATGTTGTGAGAAACAAGGCCAGACTCGTAGCCCAGGGATATAGTCAGAAGGAGGGGATAGACTATGAGGAGACGTTTGCTCCTGTAGCTCGTTTGGAGGCTATTAGGATACTCTTGGCTTTTGCTGCATCCAAAGGTTTCAAACTTTTTCAAATGGATGTCAAGAGTGCCTTCTTAAATGGCTACATAGAAGAGGAGGTGTATGTTAGATAACCCCCCGGTTTCGAAAATCCCAAGTTTCCAAACCACGTCTTTAAACTTCACAAAGCTTTGTATGGTTTGAAACAAGCCCCTAGAGCCTGGTATGATAGGTTGAAAACCTTTTTGCTTGCTTAGGGTTTTAAAATGGGATGTGTAGACAAAACGCTCTTTCTCCTCAAGCAAGGCACTGATACTCTCTTGGTCCAGATTTACGTGGATGATATCATTTTCGGTGGTTCTTCTCACGCTTTGGTTGCCAAGTTTGCAGATACTATGAGCAGGGAGTTCGAGATGAGCATGATGGGCGAGCTGACATTCTTTCTCGGATTGCAAATTAAGCAATCCGGAGAAGGGACGTTTGTGCACCAGGGCAAGTATACCAAGGACTTGCTGAAGAGGTTCGATATGGGTGAGGCCAAGCCTCTTGCAACACCCATGTCGACCATGACGGCCCTGGATGCGGACAAGGATGGAGAAGCTATGGACCAGAAGGAGTACCGAAGCATGATCGGGTCGCTGCTCTACCTGACGGCGACACGCCCGGACATCCAGTTCGCGGTGTGTCTATGTGCGCGCTTTCAGGCGTCGCCGCGCACTTCTCACCGTCAGGCGGTCAAGCGCATTTTCAGGTACCTTCGTTTCACACCTGAGTTTGGGATTTGGTATTCAGCTTCCTCCACCCTCTCCCTTTGCGGTTATTCCGATGCCGATTTTGCTGGTTGTCGCATTGAGCGCAAGTCCACTTCTGAGACTTGTCAATTTATCGGTTCTTCTCTTGTATCGTGGTCTTCTCACAAGCAGTCTAGTGTCACCCAGTCTACCACGGAGGCTGAGTATGTTGCTGCGGCTAGCTGCTATTCCTATTTGCTTTGGATGATGGCCACTTTGCGTGATTTTGGTCTGAGCTTTTTTCGTGTTCCTTTGCTTTGTGACAGCACGAGTGCTATTAGCATTGCTAAGAACCCCGTGCTTCACTCGAAGACCAAACACATTGATGTGCGCTTTCATTTTTTGCGAGACCACTAGGAGAAGGGTGATATCGACCTTCGCCATGTCGATACTCATCATCAACTGGCTGATATTTTCACCAAGCCTTTGGACGAATCAACCTTTAATCGGTGGAGGGGTGAGCTTGGTGTGTGTTTCCCCTTTTAGATGGGGGAAACAATTTGGATTTGAAAACTAACTTTTATTTTGTTTTCATTTTCTTCAATTGGTATCTTTTCGAGTTTCTTCTTGCATCTTCTTGCATACGCTTTTACATTCTGAGCTTCATGGATATAATCATTAGAATGTAATTATGCTCTGTGTAGTATATGCTCCGATGCTTTATGTTGATACATGTAGCTTATGCTCATTCTGATCACTGATACATGCTATGAGCTGAGCTATTTTGGAATGGTGAACTTGTTAATGAACTTAAAACCTGAAAATGTTCACCATCGAGATGTGCAACTAGCCAGTGTATAATATGTTGAAATCGCACTCATGCTTTTCATATATGCTAGGTTGCTATGTCTCTAGTTCTGAGTCTATCACTTGCTTGGTCTGTTCATATACTGTCTTCAATTTGAACCAAGTTAAGTGAATCAGAAAGATCGAGATGGGATTGCTTGTCAACACATCACAGTTTCGAGACTGTTTCTCATTGCACTTTGAGTTAAACTTGAGTTGTGTAGTGTATGGCTGAAACTGTTGCTTTAAGCTTCTGATTGCTTCTGCATAGGCTTCGCACAGTTGCAAAGTTAGGCATGACAAGCTTTCAACCTCTTGCACTCGCATGCTGAAATTTGAACTTGTGTAATTTAACCGCTGCAAACTCCGATTAAAATTTGAAATCACAAGTGTTTTCTTCAATTGGTATCAGCATGATGGTTGAACTTTGCTAGGGGTAGTTCACCTTGTATACATGTTTAGCACTTGTTTGACTTCCTGTCTATACTTGTTTAGTGCTATTTTGATGGTGAATACTTCTTGGCTTAAAACTGCTCACTTTGCTCATATGTTCATATTTCATATTTGGTGATCAGTTTGAGCCTTTGCTAGCATTCTGTGCATTTTCTGCATCATCGGATCAGAAATCTATAGAGCATTTTTGCACTCTTTTGAGTATACTCCTGAAGCTCCTAACTTGCATTTTGACTCATATGCATTTTGGAAGGGGAGAAATCTGCGTGTTGGCACTTTTTGATGGTGCATTTTCCCAGGGGGAGCATTATTTCTTGATAAGTGCATTTTCAACTAAGGGGGAGAAATTGCAAATCATTACCCTCTGTTTGAACTAAGGGGGAGATTTCCTGGTTGTTTGCACTAATCGAGGGGGAGTTTTTGCTGCTTCCTGTTGGCCGTAAGGTTTTGCTTTCGAGCTTTCTCTGCTAGTTGTGTTGAGCCTCTGTGCCTCTATCTTGAGGGACTAGCATTTTGCTTCGATTTTTCACTTGGTACTTGCTAGCGGTGTTGAGCCTGTTCTACCTCTTCTTGAGGGCTAGCTTTTGCTTTGCTTGGTTGCGTTGAGCCGTTGCCCATGTCTTTGGGGACCAAGTTGTTTCGCTCTTTCCACTTGACCTTCTTCGGCTTTGCTATGCTTTTGGGTCATTTGGTTGAGTTCTCTCTTCTCCTTCTTCCTCCTTCTTATTTCTATTATGATTTGTGTTGGTAGTTGACAATGCACTCATCAAGGGGGAGATTGCGGATACATGGGTGTATGCCGAGTCTCTGAGTGATGAGTGATTGTCAACTGGGATGATGCGCATGTTCTTTGGCTTGTGTTGTGCAGGTGTCGAGCACAGATACAGTGATCAGAGGCAAGGTGAAGGTCAAGTAGAGACGTGTCGTGCCGATGGACCGAGAGTGGCGAAGGGCGGACATGAGGCTTGGACTGAGGGACCGGTGGCCCGAGGATCAGCTGTGGTGGCTGGCAGCCTGGGACAGCGACGAGCGAAGACTTGCGGTCATGTGTTGCCTAAGTCGTGGACTTGGGGACACGTGTCGGTGGACGGGGTGCACGGGCGGTGCATCCCTTCTATAACTTCGGTTTGGTGGTAGAGCCAGGGAAAAACCATCAGGTGGACGGTTTCCAGGTTTCGGTCTCAAAACCTGGGTGCTGACGGTTTCCGAGTTTGGCCACAAAACTCGGGCTGAGGACGGTTTCCAGGTTTGGGCCTCAAAACCTGGGCACTGCGGGTTTGCTGAGTTTGGGCCTCAAAACTCAGATGCTGGTGGGCTGGTTTCCCAGTTTAGGCCTCAGAACCGGGGGTTGGCTGGAAAGGCTGGTTTCCCGGTTTGGGCCACAAAACCGGGGGTGCAGAGCGAGGGCGGCACGTGGCGGCAATCGGGAGGTTGCGTCGAGGCAACGCTACGAGTTGTGCGGGCGTGGCCGTCGGATCCACCTACCACCGAGTTGGCCTAGAATAACCTTAGGGTTTAGCTGGTTCGCTCTGTAATTAGAGAGGGGTAGAGTAGGAATTAGAAATAGGATAAGTAGGGGGAGACACCCTCCTCCCCAACTATCTCAGTCATTTGCTCTTTGCACTTAGGGTTTCCTGCTCTCCCAATCCCCTGCTGTAGCTAGCTGAGATTCGCAGAGAACCATACCTCTGTGAACTGGAGATTTTGAGGAAGTGAGGCTGTATCCTCACTGTTGTAGCGTGTGGTAGCCACACGGTTGCAATTTCGTGTTTGTGATTCGCGTTTTGTTTGTGTTCTTCGCGGAATCCTTTTCTCCACGTTTTTCCCGTCGCTTGATCCTTTTGCTTGGTTCATCTTTTGCAAATCCGTTTGAACCAAGTTGTTCTAGATCGTGAGGCACTTCTTTCAACCGAAGGAATTCTCTTCTAACCTCACGGTCTAGGAGATCGATCGATTTTTGTTTCGGGTCAAGTTTTTCATCCCTCCCCCGAATTTCTTCGATTCATCGATTTGGAGATAGGTTCGAGCCATGATCTCTTAGAGATAGCTCACTATCCTCCTTGTGACTCCTCTCACCAAGTTTGATCCCTAGAGGATTCGTTTTGGGTGAGATCGAGTGGGATCGGTGGACGAACAGTAGAAACTCGGGGTGACCGGACGCTGGTGACGGGCTGACCGGACGCTGCCTCGTGCGTCCGGTGGTTGAATGTCAGGCGGAGTTTTCCTGTAGCTGACCGGATGCTGATTCTTGCTAGTGACCGGACTCGCTCCTCGCACTGTTCATTCTCTTTGGCTTGTGCGACCGGACGCTCTGTACACTAACCGGACGCTCGACTCTAGTGAGTCCGGTCCAACACAGAGAGCTCAGAGATCCATTTTCGTGCGACCAGACGCGTCCGGTTCTCCCTGACCGGACGCATGCCAGAGTCCGGTCAGTACTGTTTCGCACTGTCTTGTTCGCAGTTTGCTCGCTCGTTGTCGGATTTGGTTTTGGACTTTTGCGTTAGGTGTCTAGAGTCGTGTAGTGTCTCGCTGTGCTTCTTGGAAGCATCCACCCTACATCTAGGGTCGAGGGCACTTACGCAGTCTAGGGTTTGCTCTTGGGGTTGAGTGTTGGGACAAAGGCGACAAGTTTCCAAAAGGAAAATTTTGAGCTCCCATTCACCCCCCCTCTGGTCGCTTTCTGGTTGCATTCTCGGTCCTTCATTATCGCTATGAATAGCTCTAATAGTATCAGGGGAAACTCAGTTTTCATCCTCAAAATCAAATCACGAGCAAAAGAAAAAGCTTCATCCTTACCCTCCATAAAGAACACCCAAGAGTACCTTGAAAAATCGTCAACGATCACTAGAACGTACCACTTCCCACCCGCTGAGCAAACCCGAGCTGGACCAACTGTGTCCATGTGTAAAAACTCGCCGGGTCGCTTTGTCATCACCTGATTAACAGGTGGGTGAGAGGCAGCAACCATCTTCCCGTGACGACACGGATGGCAAACAAGGTCCTTCTGAAACTTAAGCTTGGGCAATCCTTGGATTAGACCAAGTGAGCTAAGTCTTGCAAGCAAGTCAAAACACAAGTGACCGAGCCTCCTATGCCACTTCCACAAATCAGAAGAAGGACCAGCCATCAAACATCTAGCAGAGCCGAAAGAACGAGAAAAGTCGGCTCTGAAAACACGGCCAAAAGGGACGATCCAACAAATAAGATCTCCCCGAGGGTCTAAAACATGACTCAAACCCTTCTTAAAGCGCACTTCACAATCATCCTCAAGAAGTTGCGAAACAGAAAGCAAATTGAAATGCAAGTTAGAGACCAAAGCAACATCCTTAAGGACAAAGTTCTCATTGAGCCGAATAGCTCCATGAGAAACAACCTTACCTCTACTATTGTCCCCGAAAGTGATGTACTCCTTGTGCATCACGGGACTAAGGCTGGAGAACCATTCCTTCTTTCCGGTCATGTGGCGCGAACACCCGGAATCCATGAGCCACATGTTCTCCAACCGAAGTTCCTGCATCAATAGAAAGGCAGGAAGTGAGCATATGGCACAACACTGGGGTTAGTATACTGAGAAGGATACCAGTGCTGTGTCATAGGCCCAGAAAAAGTGTTAGAAGCAACACCAAGCTGTCCTCGTCCCATGGGTGGATAGCGATCACCACCAACCTGAAAGGGTGGTCCGCTATGGAACGGAAAACCTCCGAACTGACCTACCTGTCCCATCTGAGCAAAGCGATCACCACCATACTGAAAAGGTGGTCCGCTATGGGACTGAGCAGCAAAGCCTCTTACACCCGGCTCACAGTCATATTGAGGACGACCAGAACCGCGACGGGCACGACCACCACCCCGTGGTCTAGCTGCCTGGGGCCTAGCAACCTGAGGGGGTGCACCTCCAAGCCTAGCGCCCTGCCTCTGAACTCCCCGACCTTGCACACCATGGAGAGGGTGGTGCCTGGCCTGGTTGTTCAGCTCCAACTCCTTCCTAGCGTCTCTCTTCCTCCAAAAGCAAAACTCAGCTAGGTGACCCTCACGGTGATAGTACTCGCACTCAAACCTCACCACTCTCTTGGATTGTTGGTTCCTATTGTTGCGAGGGTTGTTCACTCTGGCTGGCTGCTTGCCCTTCGGAAGGGGTTCACTAGAGACGTCAGAAAGGGTGTCAAGTGTGTTCCTAAGATGGTTAGGTTTGGGAATCCACACTTGCTTGTGAGGTGGAGCCTTGGGAGGTTCATCAAGGATGCCATCCTTGGTGATAGGCTTGGGAGGCTTAGGTGGGGTGATCTTGGTAAGCTTAGGGATAGCGGATGGCTTCTCACTAGGGCTCACTCCACTAAACTCACCAATCTTGCCAAAGATGCTAGCGCCCTTCCCACCTGAAGCAAAGCCTACTCCCGAGCAATCAGTTCCCCTCTTGAACTGACTGATCATCATGCCCAACTGCGGCTCACTGCATGACACCCAACTCAGGATGGACCGAAGGTATGTGTTTTCCTCCTCGGTTTGCATCCTGTCATGCCGACAGTTGGCAATCTCAAGCTCCATCCCCACGCATCGCTCACATGGAGCGGACAAGGTGCTAACTGAGCTGGCCTTCATGGCTTCAGCAAGCTTGGCACTAACTTCTGCCAACTCAGTTCGCTAGCCCGGACAGGACTTGCACGCACCCAACAAGGAAGGTCTTGCCTTCACTTCCTCCAGCTCCTTCTTCAGGGAGGGACATTCTTTGCAATCACCCACCAAGTCTAGCCTACTCTTCAGCTCATCATACACCTCAATCAAAGAGGCATACTTGGTTTGCAGGGTGGCAAAGTTTGTCATATGCATCGTGCACTCCTCACACTCCTCATCGGTCACCTTCACCTCGGACCTAGCGAACTCAAGCTCCTTAAGCGCCTCATTCATCTTAGCCTTAAACTCGTTGCGCTCTCGGATAGCTCGCTTGAGTTGCTTGTCCTGACCGAGAACTATGTCAACGAGAGAATCGCGCTCACCGGTAAGACGATCGACAAGAGAAGAGTTTGATACCTCGGAAGCATCGTCGTCGGTGCCGGTGTCTTTGTCCTGGCACTTGCGGTCCTCTTCGTCCAAGGCCATGGTGCAAAGGCCCTTGGAGGATTTGCCGAAGAAGCAGAGTCCGTTGAAGCATTCTTCAGTCTTGTGCTCGGACCCATCGTCGCTGGAGTCGCCGTCGGAGGTCTTCTCGCCATCGCTGAAGGTGGCGAGGAAGGCATGCCGACTGGCGTCGAAAGCCTTCTCCATGTCCTCTCGGTGGTAGCCGCCCTTCTTCTTCTTCCCGGCCTTGTTCTCCAGCTTGCCCTTGCGCCTGGAGTTGCGGTTCTTGCCGGGGAAGGTCTTGTCGTTCTTGGGGCAGTTCGCCATGAAGTGGTCTAGATCACCACACTTGTAGCAGCTCTCGCGTGCGCCACCACACCGGCGATTCAGGCGGTTGTTGTGAAACCGCGAGAATCGGGTGATGGCGAGGGCGAGCTCATCGTCTCCAAGCGCCAAGAGGAGATGAAGCGTCAGCAGAGAAAGTCGATCCACCCGTGCCTGAGACCAAAGCTATGGTATGTGAAGATGGATTCTTCAGCTTGGCCTAAGTCAGGTGGTCGATCTCGGTGGAGTTGAGCTTGCTGAACAACTCGTCCACGGTGAGGGTGTCGTAGGATGGAGACTCTATGATGGTCGACACCTTCACCTCCCATACCCTCCGATCCAGGGCGTATAGCAACTTGAGAGCCCTCTCATGATCGTCATAGGGTAGGTTGGCCCGATTGGCACGCATCTTGTTCACAATCGTTTGGAAACGAGCGAACATGGCGTCAATCGTTTCTCCCTCCAACTGAACAAAGTTCTCGTACTCTCGCTTGTAGGTCTCGAAGAGTCTGGTCTTGACCTGAGCGGTCCCCTCATGATAGCTCTAAAGCTTCACCCAGATCTCTCGTGCCGTCTCAAGCTCAGAGACACGCTCGAACTCAGGAAGGGAGATGCTGGCCAAAAGAGCATTATGAGCCTTTAAGTTGGCCTCGTGCTGGTCAATCTGGACCTGACCCACACGAGCCAGAAGGACCACATACTCAGCGTTCTCACATATTTCCCAAACGGAAGAACTGATGCTGTTGAGATAAGCACGCATCCGAATCTTCCAATAGGGATAGTTCGTTCCATCGAACCACGGAGCCTTGCCGTTCCCTCGTTCCATGTCGCCCTTAGGATCCAAAACCGATTAAGGTAGAAGAGATCCTTAACTGGCTCCGATACCAATTCAAGGACCAGATTAGCGACCAGAGGGGGGTGAATGGGAGCCTCAAATTCAACTCGTGAATAGTATGGCCCTTGTCCCAGAAAGTCACACCAAAAGCGAAGACTCTAAACGACCGGAGAGTTCACGACCTACGAGTAGGTGGATACCCTAGGAGATGTCCTAGTGGTACAGCGGAACCTCCGGAGAAACCCCAAAACCAACTGCCAAAGCCACGGAACAAAACTGCACAATCAGCAGGTTTGCGGACTGTCCGGGGTCAGGGTCCCGGACTGTCCACCGAACACCGGACTGTCCGCCACTAGAGGTCCAGACTGTCCGCCGGCAAAAGTGCTCAAAACAGACAGTTCTGCACTAGCCCTGTTCGAGTCCCGGACAGTCCGCGGTTTGAACGCCGGACTGTCCGCGGGTCTCGTGAACAGTAACACACAAGCGTCCGATGTGACCCCGGACTATCCGCGGGTCACTGGCGGACTGTCCGCCGGTCACTTGACCGAGAACAGTGTCGCGCTGCGCAGTTCTGACCTTGCCGAGCCCCGAGTCCGGGCGCGGACTGTCTGCGGATGAAGAGAGAGCACAAAAACGCTCGGGACAAAAGGCAAATTCGATCGAAACTTCACCAAATCAAAAGGGACTTCGATCAAACTCCTCCCAGGTGTTCCTCTACGTATTGGGGTGCTAATCCTAAGAAATCATTGCACCAATCCAAGTCAATTGAGAGAAATCCGAGGATCACCGGAAAGGGGGGAAAGAGGAAGAACGAACACGAAATCGACCCGATCTATGGATTCGTGAGGTTATAGGAGAAATCCTTCGGTGGAAAGAAGGAGCTCATGACCAAGAACGAATTGATTCAAGTGGAATCAAAAACCATCTCGCGGAGAGGAAGAACGACACAATTCTCCAGGAGATGAAAAACCAAAACGCGAAGAACACCAACACAAAACATGAATCGATCAATTCCAGCCGTGTGGCAACTGAAGGACCGAGAAGCTAACCGAAAGCGACCAGGGGGGGGGGGGTGAATGGGAGCTTCAAAATTTCCTTACGGAAACTAGATGCCACTGTCCCAAAATCGACCCCAAGAGCGAACCCTAGAGCTTGCTAATGTCCACGACCCTATATGTAGGGTGGATGCTTCCTAGAAGCACAGCGAGACACTAGACAACTCTAGAAAGCCAACGCAAAAGACGGAAATCAATTCCGACAACGAACGAGCGAACCGCGGACGAAACCGTGCGAAACCAGTCGCATCGGACGCTGGCCTGCGTCCGATGCCAGACCACCGGAAGCGTCCGATGCAGACTGGGCGGTTCTGGAACCTTACTGTTCCACCATCGGACGCTGTGAACAGTAATCACCCAGCGTCCGATGCAAAGGCTCCGGCGCGTCCGATGGACAACGGACGCGTCCGATGCCTAGCGTCCGATGGAAACTAAAACGCCGAAAACGTGACACGCGTCACCGGAGCGTCCGATGCTAGGGACCCTAGCGTCCGATGCTCCCGTGATAGCGTCCGATGCTCCCGAAAACAGCGCAGTTCTTTGATGATTCAACCCGATCTCCTCTAAATCAAAAGCTCTAGGCCTAGGATTCGATCTGAGGGGTCACAAGGATGTTAGTGAGCTATCTCTAAGAGATCATGGCTCGAACCTAACTCCAAATCGGTGAATCAAGAAATTTCGGGGCATGGAGGCAAGAACGCAATCCAAAACGAAAATCGATCGATCTCCTAGACCGTGAGGTTAGAGTTTAATTCCTTCGGTGGAAAGGAGAGCCTCACGATCTAGAACAACTTGGTTCAAACGGTTTTGCAAAAGATGAACCGAGCAAAGAGATCAAGCGACGGGAAAATCGTGGAGAAAAAGGATTCCGCGAAGAACACAAAGAAAACGCGAATCACAGCCACGAACTCGAATTAAGGACGCAAATCAAGCCATCGATCTGTGCTCCAAAGTGAGGATACGGCCTCACTTCCTCAAATCAACAGTACACAGAGTGGAGTCTCTCTGCGGATCTCAACTAGCTAGAGCAGGGGATGGGAGAGTGGAAACCCTAGGTGCTAGGAAGCAAATGACTGCGCTAACTGAGATTGAGATGAGGAGGAGGGTGTCTCCCCTAGACTACTTATACTAACCTAGCCTAAGTCTATTTCCTACTCTACCCCTCTCTACTCTAATTACAGAGCGGACCAGCCTAACCCTAAGGCTATTCTAGTCCACCCGCTGGTGGTAGGTAGATCCGACGGCCACGCCCGCACGGTCTTCCGCGTCGCCTCCACGCAACCTTCAGATCGCCGCCACGTGCCGCCACCACTCTGCACCCCCGGTTTTGCGGCCCAAACCGGGAAACCAGCCCTTTCCATCAGCCCCCGGTTTTGAGGCCCAAACCGGGAAACCAGCCTCCAGCCCGAGTTTTGTGGCCAAACTCGGAAACCGTCCGCGCCCGAGTTTTGAGGCCCAAACTCGGAAACCGGCCCACGCCCAGGTTTTGAGGCTCAACCTGGAAACCGTCGCGCCCAGGTTTTGTGGCTCAACCTGGAAACCCAGCACCCAGGTTTTGAGGCCCAAACCTGGAAACCGTCCACCGTTGGTTTTTCCCGGGCTCTACCAACAAACCGGCGTCGTAGAGGGGATGCACCGCCTGTGCACCCCTTCCACCGACATGATCGCACTTCTCCGCCTGTCGCTGTCGCAGGCTGCCAGCCACCACAGCTGATCCTCCGGCCTCCAGTCCATCAGTCCAAGTCCACGTCCGCCCTTCACCGTCCGATACATCGGCATGGCACGTCCGCCGCACGGCACGCCCATCCTTCATCGCGCCCGGTCCGTCGGCACGGCACGTCGCAACTTGACCTTCACCCGCCATCGATCACTGTCTCCGTGCTCGACACCTGCACAACACAAGCCAAAGAACATGCGCATCATCTCCATTGACAATCACTCATCACACAGAGACTCGGCATACACCCATGTATCCGCAATCTCCCCCTTGATGAGTGCATTGTCAACTCCACAACAAATCATGAATAAGAAGAAGGAGGTAGGAAGGAGTGGGAAGAGAAAACCCAACCAAATGACCCAGAAGCCTTAACAAAAGCCGAAGAAGGTCAAGTGGATGAAGCAAAAACTTGGTCCCCAAAGACATGGGCAGCGGCTTGACGCAACCAAGCAAAGCAAGGCTAGCCCTCAAGAAGAGGTAGAACAGGCTCAACACCGCTAGCAGATAGCAATTGAAGATCGGAGGACAACAGAAGCAAAATGCTAGTCCCTCAAGATAGAGGCACAGAGGCTCAACACAACTAGCAAGAAAATCACTCCGAACCAATTGAAAATCAACCCAAACCAAATGGGAAAGCACACCAGACGATACCAATTGAAAGCCAAATGAAAAAGCTTATGAAAGCTCATGAGAAACTAGGAACGTTTGCTAGTCCCTCAAGACAGAGGCAACGGCTCAACACAACTAGCAAACTCCCCCTCGACAAATGCAAGCAACTAGGACAAAAGATTTTCAGGGCATATGATTTGCGTAAATTTCTCCCCCTAGTTGAAAATGCACTTATCAAGGCCAAAAGGTATCGGAGAAGCAACTCTCTTCACATAAACTCCCCCTGAACACAAGATCTCCTTCCACAATGCATATGAAGTCAAAATGCAAGTTAGGAGCTTCAAGTATATAGTCAAAAGAGTGCAAAGATGCTCTAATCAGTATGGCTCCAACATCTCAATTAAGCACTCAAATAGCAAAGGCTCAAACTGATCACTTATACGAAATATGAAGCATATGAGCATGTGAGCAGTTTTAAGCCAAAAGGATAGTCACCATCAAAATAGCACTAGACATGTATAGAAGGAATCCAAACAAGTGCTAAGCATATATACAAGGTGAACTACCCCTAGCAAAGTTCAATCATCATGCATAGGAATGAAGCATATACTTGTGATTTCAAATTCATATCGGAGTTGCAGCGGTAAAAGAATTCACAAGTTCATTTTTAGCATGTGATTGCGAGAGGTTGAAAGCTTGTCATCGCCTAACTTTTCAACCGTGCGAAGCCTATGCCGAAGCAATCAGAAGCTTAAGGCAACGGTTTCGGTCATACACTACATGGCTCAAGTTTAACTCAAAGTGCAATGAGAAACAGTCTCAATACCATGAGGTGTTGACAAGCAATCCCATCTTGATCTTTTCAATTCAACAATACTTGGTTCAGATTTTAAGCAAGTTATGAACAACCAAGCAAGTGAATGACTCAGAACTAGAGACATAGCAACCTAGCATATATGAAAAGCAGGAATGGACTCAACACACCCTACACATGCTAGTTGCATATCTCAATGGTGAACATTTTCAGATTTATATACATTAGGCATAATTCACCATTCCAAAAAAAATAGCTCGCTCATAACATGTAACAGTGATCAGAAAGAGCATAAGCTACAAGCATCATCATAAGTATCGGAGCAATACTAACAAGAGCATAATTACATTCTAGTGAATATAGACATGAAGCTCAGAATGTAAATGCGTATGCCCGACACAAAACTGAACGAAAGAAGATACCAAAAGGAGAGACTCAAGAAACTCAAAAGAAAAGAGCCTCAAAATAAAAGAGTCAGTCTGTACATCTCAAAATGCTTCCCCCATCTAAAAGGGGAAACACACACCAAGCTCACCCCTCAACCTATTAAAGGTTGATTCGTCTAAAGGCTTGGTGAAAATATCAGCCAATTGGTGATGAGTATCGACATGGCGAAGGTCGATATCACCCTTCTCCTGGTGGTCTCGCAAGAAATGAAAGCGCACATCAATGTGTTTGGTTTTCGAGTGAAGCACAGGGTTCTTAGCAACGCTAATGGCACTCGTGCTGTCACAAAGCAAAGGAACTCGAGTAAAGCTCAAACCAAAATCACGCAAAGTGGCCATCATCCAGAGTAACTGGGAACAGCAGCTAGCCGCAGCAACATATTCAGCCTCCGTGGTAGACTGAGCGACACTAGACTGCTTGCGAGAAGACCACGACACCAGAGAAGATCCAATAAACTGGCAAGTCCCAGAAGTGGACTTGCGCTCAATGCGACAACCAGCAAAATCAGCATCAGAAAAACCACAAAGCGAGAGGGTGGAGGAAGCAGAATACCAAATCCCGAGCTCGGGCGTGAAACGAAGGTACCTGAAGATGCGCTTCACCGCCTGACGGTGAGAAATGCGTGGCGAAGCCTGAAAGCGCGCGCACAAGCACACGGCGAACTGAATGTCCGGCCGTGTCGCCGTCAGGTAGAGCAGCGATCCAATCATGCTGCGGTACTCCTTCTGGTCCACTGCTTCTCCATCCGTGTCGGCATCCAGGGCAGTCGTCGTCGACATGGGCGTCGGAAGAGGCTTAGCCTCACCCATGTCGAACCGCTTCAGCAAGTCCCTTGTGTACTTGCCCTGGTGCACAAACGTCCCCTCTCGGGATTGCTTAATTTGCAACCCGAGAAAGAAAGTCAGCTCGCCCATCATGCTCATCTCGAACTCCCTGCTCATAGTATCTGCAAACTTGGCAACCAAAGCGTGAGAAGAACCACCGAAAATGATATCATCCACGTAAATTTGGACCAAGAGAGTATCTTTGCCTTGCTTGAGGAGAAAGAGCGTTTTATCTACACATCCCATTTTAAAACCCTTAGCTAGCAAAAAGGTTTTTAATCTCTCATACCAGGCTCTAGGGGGCTTGTTTCAAACCATACAAAGCTTTGTGGAGTTTAAAGACATGGTTTGGAAAACTTGGGATTTTCAAAAACCGGGGGGTTGCTGGACATAGACCTCCTCCTCAATAATAGCCGTTAAGAAGGCACTCTTGACATCCATTTGAAAAAGTTTGAAACCCATGGATGCGCATAAGCCAAGAGTATCCTAATAGCCTCCAAACGAGCTACAGGAGCGAAGGTCCTCCTCATAATCTATCCCCTCCTTCTGACTATAACCCTTCGCTACAAGCCGGGCCTTGTTTCTCACAAGGTGGCCCTCCTCTCCTTGCTTGTTTTTAAATACCCATTTTGTCCCAATAGGTTTACAGCCAGGAGGGTGTGGCACTAGAAACCCAAACCCGATTTTCGCTCAAAGTTCTCTAGCTCCTCATGCATGGCATTGACCCAATCCGGATCCGTCAATGCGTGTCCAACATCTCGGGGCTCAAAAGACGCAACAAAAGCAGAATGAGCAAAGTGCGAGATGTGCTGTGACCTGGAGCGAGTAACTCGCTCGTCGATGTCTCCGATCATCTGTTCAGGAGGGGTGCTGGCGCTGGATGTGTCGTGCGCCTCCCGGGAAGAAGTAACCTCCCCCTCAACAGTAGCTGGTTCCAACCCCGGGTACAAAAGGTACCCGCGCGAGGTGGGATCCCACGGCCCCCAGGAAGAAGACGTCTCGGGGCCACGGGTCGTCGTCGAAAGCCGCTCCCGGCGGCGCGGCAGGGCGGAGGGGGTGCTGGATCATCTATACCTTCAGCAACCCTCTTCCTCGTCATCGAAAAGAGGCTCTCCAACCTCGTGATCACCTGCACGCTCAAAACGAGAAGAAGGAGAAACAAGAGTCTCGTCGAAGGTGACATCTGATGTCTCCATGACTCGGTTAGTGTCAAGGTTAAGTACACGATAAGCTCGAGTGTGAGTGCCATAACCCAAAAACACACCGTCAGAAGAACGAGACTCAAACTTGTCTAGGTTGCCTTTTTTCAATATAAAACAGTGGCAACCAAAGACTCTAAAATAACTCACCTTGGGCTGGCGACCAAAACGCAACTCATAAGAGGTCTTCTTCAAAAACACTCTCAGAAAAATGCGATTCGAAATATAGCATGCAGTGTTCATAGCTTCGGCCCAATAGCGCCTAGGAGTCCTATGCTCATCAAGCATCGTCCTGGCCATCTCAACAAGGGTCCGATTCTTCCTCTCTACAACACCATTTTGGGGTGGTGTATAGGGAGAAGAAAACTGATGCTCCAAACCAAGGCATTACAAAACTTCTCAAAATCCGAATTTTTAACTCGGAACCATTATCACTTCTAATCGCTCGCATCGAGTTCAAAGGGAACTCGTTCTGAAGACGCAAAATCAGATCGCGAGCGAAGGAGAATGTCTCGGACTTCTCAACTAAAAAGAAGACCCACGAATACCTCGAAAAGTCGTCAACAATAACAAGCACATACCACTTCCCACCAACCGAGCTCACCCGAGCCGGACCAACAAGGTCCATATGCAAAAGCTCTCGGGGTGCGAGGTCATAAACTTGGTCAAAGGATGGTGGGGAGCAGCAACCATCTTTCCATGCCGGCAAGCATGGCAAACTAGATCCTTCTCCAACGAAAGCTTGGGCAATCCTCGGATTAAGCCAAGTGAGCTAAGTCTTGCAAGCAAGTCAAAACTCAGGTGACCGAGCCTCCTATGCCACTTCAAAGATCAGAAGAAGAAGGACTAGCCAAAAGACAGCGAGAAGATCCAAACGACTTTGAGATCGAGGAAAAGAAAGCGAAAGGAATAAAGCAAATCACAACAGAGAGACATACAAAGAAAGGAAGAGACGGAAACGAAAGAAGACACGAAGAAATTTCGAACGAATTCCAAAGGGTGAAATCAGACAAGTCACCCTGAGGAAGATGCTAATCGGTTGAAACGAAATGCACGAAAAGTTGCGAAACAGAAAGCAAGTAAATGCAGGTTAGAAACAAGAGCCTCGCGCAACACAAAGTGCTCATTAACCCGCACTGCACCAACGGACAATACCTTGCCCTTACCTTTGTCGCCGAAGGTTATGTACTCCTTTCCGGCGACCGGACTATGGCTGGAGAACCATTTGGCATTTCCGGTCATGTGCCTCGAGCAACCGGAATCCACAAGCCAAATGTCCTCCAACCGCTCCTCCTACATCAATAAAAAGACATAGGGTGAACATACGGTCCAACACTGGGGTTAGTAAGATAAGAAGGAAACCAGTGTTGGGCCGGCTGCTCAAAAGAACGGTCAGTGTAAAAACCAACCTGTCTAGGGGGATAGCGATCACCACGCACAGGAAAACGTGGTCCGCTGGGGAAGAAGCGCTCACCGCGAAACTCTACCTGCGGTGGGACAAAGCGCTCAACAAAGCCTCCGCCACGGGGTCCGTTACCTGCAAAAGCAGGACCCCGTCGGGCACGCTCTCTACGAGGTCTACGCCTAGGAGCCTGCTGCTCAACTCTAGCGTCTCTCCTCGGAGCTCTCTCCTGCCTAGGCCTCACAAACTGAGGTGCTCTACCTCTAGGCCTAGTCTCCCTCCTAGGGGCTCTCTCCTGCTGCCTAGGCTGGGTATGCTTCCCTCCAGACCTAGCAGCTCTCCCCTGAGGCTTCGGAGCATGTCCACCACGAGCTGGGTGAAACATGTCCGGGTTCTGCATCTCCCTAGCACGGCGCGCCTCTCTCCTGCGCCTAAAGCAGAACTCACTCAGGTGACCATCCCGCCCACAAAAGTCACACTGAAACCTCACCGCGCGCAAAGGGGGTTGTTGGTTTGCAGGGATGTGGGTATGGTTCACCTTGCCCTTGCCCTTCTGTGGCAACTCCTCTCGGATGGGTGGCATTGTGTCAAGCTTGTTCTTTAGGTGATTGGGCTTGGGTTGCCATTGTGGATTCTTGGGTGGAGCCTTGGGGGGTTCAACTACAACTCCATCCTTGGTGACAGGCTTGGCAGGCTCTTTGGGTGGAAGCTTGGTTAGTTTGGGAGTAGTGGTGGAAGTTGGGCTTCTCACAGGGGTTCAGACCACTAGACTCTCCAATCTTACCAAAGCTGAAAGATCAACACTCTGGCCAAGACCTACACCAGGAGCCCCAGCAGCTCGCTTGAATTGGGAGATCATCATCCCGAGCTGAGGCTCACCACAAGACACCCATGACAAGACGGTCCGAAGGTATGTGTTTTCCTCCTCGGTACGCACCTTGTCATGCCTCACATTGGCCATCTCCTGCTCCAGGCCCTCACACAAAGCACACCTCTTGACACAAGTGCTATCCGAGCCGGCCTTCTCAAAAGACTCAAGCTTGGCATTCTTCTCTGCCAACTCGGATTGCAAGACAGGACAAGTCTTGCACGCACCCAACAGCTGCGGTCTAGCTATAGCTCATCCACCTCATCTACCAGCGCAGCATGCTTACTCCTCAGAGTGAGAAGATCCGTCATGTGCGCGGCGCAACTCTCGCACTCCAACTCCTCCGACACAACCACGGTGGACCGAGCGAACTCAAGCTCCTTCACCGTGTCCTCCCACTTCTGCCTAAACTCCTTGCGCTCTCTAGCGGCACGCCTAAGCAACTTGTCTTGACTAAGGAGGGCAGCAGTCAACTTCTCAACCTCGGAGGAAAGCTCGTCGTAGGTGAGAGATACCTGGGAGGTGTCGTCGTCGTCGTCGTTCCGAGGGGTACGCTCCGGCTCGCCGTCGACCTCATCTCCGAGCGCCATGGTACACAGGCCTTCGTCGCCGGCGAAGAAGCACAAGCCGTTGAACGTGTCCTCCAGCTTCTTCTTCTCGGACTCGTCATCACTCGATCGAGCGGAGTCGTCATCCGAGCCGTCGACGTCGCTGAGCGTGGCGAAGAACGCTCGCTGCTCAGCCTGCTGCTTCTCCAAGTACTTCTTCTTGATGTACTCTTTGTTGAAGCCGCCCCGCTTCTTGTGCCTTGGGGGAACGTGCTTCTCCTTGTACTTGGAGTCGCGCCTGTGGCCGTGATCGCCCTTCCCAAGATGCTTGTTCTTCTTCTTGGGGCAGTCGGCGATGAAGTGGTCGGGGTCGCCGCACTCGTAGCATCCGGTGCGTCCTCCTCCGCGACGACGGTTCATGCGGTTGTTGTGGAACCGCGAGAACCGGTTGGCAAGCAAAGCCAACTCGTCGTCTCCCAAAGACTCCAGCTGGTCCTCTGTCACAGAAAAGAGAGAAGAAAGCGCAAAGCCAGCTGAGGGGTTAGAGGAAGAGCCGGAAACCAAAGCCATGGACGGGCGAGAAGGATTTTCAAAAGAAGCCCTCGCCATAGCATCAATCTCACTGGACTTGAGCTTACTGAAGAGCTCGTCGCAGGTGAGAGTCTCATAGTTCGGCGATTCGATGATTGCCTGAACCTTGGAGTCCCACACCGAACGGTCAAGAGTGTGCAAAAGCTTCAAAGCACGCTCATGATCGTCAAATGGCAACTGCTCTCTGTTAGCCCTCATCCTGTTGACAATCACCTGAAAACGAGCGAATAAACTTTCTATGCTCTCGCCAGGTTGATGTCTAAAGTTCTCATACTCTCGCTTGAACGACTCGTAGAGTCGGGTTTTGACTTGAGAGGTGCCCTCATGAAAACGCATGAGAGTATCCCAGATCTCCCGAGCCGTAGCGAGGTGAGAAACGCGATCAAACTCACCCATGCTCAAACAAGAGAAAAGAGCATTACGGGCTCGGCTATTGGCATCGTGCTCATCGATCTGCTGTTGATTCACACGAGCAGCCAAGACCACGTAATCAGGGGAGTTGCAAATATCCCAGATCGAAGCGCCCAAGCTCTGCAAATAGGCCGACATACGTATCTTCCAATACGCATAGTTCGTCCCATCGAAAAACGGCGGTTTGCCCACGCCGCGATCCATGTCGCCTTCGGTGGATCTGGAACCGGCTAAGGTGGAAGATCCTTAACCCGCTCCGATACCAATTGAAGGACCGAGAAGCTAACCGAAAGCGACCAGGGGGGGGGGTGAATGGGAGCTTCAAAATTTCCTTACGGAAACTAGATGCCACTGTCCCAAAATCGACCCCAAGAGCGAACCCTAGAGCTTGCTAATGTCCACGACCCTATATGTAGGGTGGATGCTTCCTAGAAGCACAGCGAGACACTAGACAACTCTAGAAAGCCAACGCAAAAGACGGAAATCAATTCCGACAACGAACGAGCGAACCGCGGACGAAACCGTGCGAAACCAGTCGCATCGGACGCTGGCCTGCGTCCGATGCCAGACCACCGGAAGCGTCCGATGCAGACTGGGCGGTTCTGGAACCTTACTGTTCCACCATCGGACGCTGTGAACAGTAATCACCCAGCGTCCGATGCAAAAGCTCCGGCGCGTCCGATGGACAACGGACGCGTCCGATGCCTAGCGTCCGATGAAACTAAAACGCCGAAAACGTGACACGCGTCACCGGAGCGTCCGATGCTAGGGACCCTAGCGTCCGATGCTCCCGTGATAGCGTCCGATGCTCCCGAAAACAGCGCAGTTCTTGATGATTCAACCCGATCTCCTCTAAATCAAAAGCTCTAGGCCTAGGATTCGATCTGAGGGTCACAAGGATGTTAGTGAGCTATCTCTAAGAGATCATGGCTCGAACCTAACTCCAAATCGGTGAATCAAGAAATTTCGGGGCATGGAGGCAAGAACGCAATCCAAAACGAAAATCGATCGATCTCCTAGACCGTGAGGTTAGAGTTTAATTCCTTCGGTGGAAAGGAGAGCCTCACGATCTAGAACAACTTGGTTCAAACGGTTTTGCAAAAGATGAACCGAGCAAAGAGATCAAGCGACGGGAAAATCGTGGAGAAAAGGATTCCGCGAAGAACACAAAGAAAACGCGAATCACAGCCACGAACTCGAATTAAGGACGCAAATCAAGCCATCGATCTGTGCTCCAAAGTGAGGATACGGCCTCACTTCCTCAAATCAACAGTACACAGAGTGGAGTCTCTCTGCGGATCTCAACTAGC
Organism: Coix lacryma-jobi var. lacryma-jobi; assembly: GCA_009763385.1. Lineage (NCBI taxonomy): Eukaryota > Viridiplantae > Streptophyta > Magnoliopsida > Poales > Poaceae > Coix > Coix lacryma-jobi. The sequence goes on from CM019826.1 coordinate 143,206,801, forward strand.
TAGAGCAGGGGATGGGAGAGTGGAAACCCTAGGTGCTAGGAAGCAAATGACTGCGCTAACTGAGATTGAGATGGGAGGAGGGTGTCTCCCCTAGACTACTTATACTAACCTAGCCTAAGTCTATTTCCTACTCTACCCCTCTCTACTCTAATTACAGAGCGGACCAGCCTAACCCTAAGGCTATTCTAGTCCACCCGCTGGTGGTAGGTAGATCCGACGGCCACGCCCGCACGGTCTTCCGCGTCGCCTCCACGCAACCTTCAGATCGCCGCCACGTGCCGCCACCACTCTGCACCCCCGGTTTTGCGGCCCAAACCGGGAAACCAGCCTTTCCATCAGCCCCCGGTTTTGAGGCCCAAACCGGGAAACCAGCCTCCAGCCCGAGTTTTGTGGCCAAACTCGGAAACCGTCCGCGCCCGAGTTTTGAGGCCCAAACTCGGAAACCGGCCCACGCCCAGGTTTTGAGGCTCAACCTGGAAACCGTCGCGCCCAGGTTTTGTGGCTCAACCTGGAAACCCAGCACCCAGGTTTTGAGGCCCAAACCTGGAAACCGTCCACCGTTGGTTTTCCCGGGCTCTACCAACAAACCGGCGTCGTAGAGGGGATGCACCGCCTGTGCACCCCTTCCACCGACATGATCGCACTTCTCCGCCTGTCGCTGTCGCAGGCTGCCAGCCACCACAGCTGATCCTCCGGCCTCCAGTCCATCAGTCCAAGTCCACGTCCGCCCTTCACCGTCCGATACATCGGCATGGCACGTCCGCCGCACGGCACGCCCATCCTTCATCGCGCCCGGTCCGTCGGCACGGCACGTCGCAACTTGACCTTCACCCGCCATCGATCACTGTCTCCGTGCTCGACACCTGCACAACACAAGCCAAAGAACATGCGCATCATCTCCATTGACAATCACTCATCACACAGAGACTCGGCATACACCCATGTATCCGCAGCAAACGCAAGAGACAATCGTGAGATTACGGTCTCACTTCCTGAACTTACCAAAAACACAGAAAGACATGATTGAGTCTTCCTGCGGATTGCTAGAGCTAGGTAATGATTAGAACCTAAGCGGGGGGCTAAGGAGAGGAGAGTGCTCAGGAACAAATGGACTACTAGGATGGAGAGAGAGGAGGGTGCCTCTCTTTTTATAGGCCTAAACAATAATCCCCCTACTACCCCTAGATACAAGAGCGAAGCGGCCAACCCTGGGGTTATCGGTCCAACTCTGCTGATAGATTGATGCCACGCGCCTTCCTCACCTTGCTTCGCCTCGACGCAAGCCTCAGGATGCCGCCACGTGCCGCCCAGTCGCGCCGCGCCTACCTCGTGGATAGCCTTGCCTCCGCGCCAGCCTCTCCACGCCGCCACGCGTCGACCATCCTTTTTGCGGACCTCCCCCCGGTTTTGAGGCGAAACCGGGAAACCTGGGCCTTCCCCCGGTTTTGAGGCTGAAACCGGGAAACCAGTCCTCAGGCTGAGTTTTGTGGCCCAAACTCAGAAACCCGCCCACCCAGGTTTTGAGGCCCAAACCTGGAAACCGTCCACGCCGAGTTTTGAGGCCCAAACTCGGAAACCGGCCACCCCGAGTTTTTGAGGCCCAAAACTCGGAAAAACCGTCGAGGGTAGCTTTTCGAGGCTCAGCTACCGAACCCATGCCGTAGGCGGGATGTGTTCGCACACCCCGAGTTCCAGCACCGATGCCAGAGCATGTCCAGCCTCCACGCCAGGCACAGTGCATTCGCCATCCTTCTCGGCCTCCCGCCAAGTGTCACGACGCCATCACCTTCCTCCCGACTCGGCCGATGCACCGCACATCTCCATGTGCTCTTGCTTGTCAATGCCACGTGCCAGCTACCACAACTGGTCCTCAGGTCTCCCGGTCTGTCGGTCCAAGCTCCACGTCCGCCCTTCACCGCTCTCGGTCCGTCGGCACGGCACGTCCCTACTTGACCTTCACCTCACCTTCGACCACTGTCCGAGCTCCGCACCTGCACATCAACACAGCCAAGAGACATGTTGCCCGTTGATCGATCACTCATCACTCAGGAAGGGAACCACAAGGGCACATATCAACCTTGTGTTCTCAGATGATAAGAAAGGATGGTACATATGTGTTGGTGGACCCCCCATACTACATTTCATCGGTTCCGGACTCAATGTGCTACAACGATCTTTTTATTATGAACTTGTGTTATAGGTTTGCCATACTATCAAGGGGGAATGCAAATGCATCGCTATGGCTGGATGATATGTGCTCAAACCAACCCAAGCCATCCTTGTTTCTAACCAAAGATAGCTGCACAAAATTTAGATCTTTCTCTGTCTGTCTGGTAGGCGCGACAGTGCCGCCCAGGGCGCGGCAGTGCCGGGCCGCGGCACTGCCGTGACTTGTTTCAGCCGTTGGAAGGCAGGGGGGTATTTACACTACCCTCCTGCCACCCCAACGGTCACCCACGACCATTTACTCTTCTCCTACCTCCAGACAAGGCTTCCTCTCCCCATTGAAGGCTCCCAAGCTCTCTCTCAACCAATCTTCGATTCCCATTGATTCCAAGTGAGTTAGAGCCTAAAACCTTCACCAAAGAGAAGCCCTAGCTGAGATCTACTTCCTAGAGCACTTGATTTGAGCCATAGCCGGTGGATTTGATTCTATTACTCTTGGGTTCTTGGAAACTAGCTGGCTAGGCGCGCCCTTGATCTAGCCAACTTGTGTGGCAGCCTTGGGAGGTTTGTAATCACTCGTGCAACTAGTATTATTACCCCTCACCTCAAGGATTTGGTTCCTTGACTTGAGAACGAGGAAGAGTTGCAAAGCTCATGACCTAAGTGGTCAACCTCAACAACGTGGAGGTAGGCAAGCCTTGGTGGCGAGCTGAACCACGGGATAAATCACTTGTCTCTTGTGCTTACTTGCTTACATATTTCATACTTGTGAGCTTGTGATAGATTCTAGGGTTTGGCCCGATCTACTTGATACTACATATTTGGCTTGGTAGAGTTGGTTCTGCTGGTTCAGGAAACTTACTGTAGCATTTCCATTCATATAGAATCAGTTTGTTGTGGCTGGATTTCGAATTGCAGGCTCAGGTTCTACTCTGCGCGACAGTACCGGGCTAAGGCCGGCAGTGCCGGTGAGCAGCAGTGCCGGGCACAGAGCGGTAGTGTCGGGCTATCTAATTAAGTTTTGAGCTGTGATTTTGACAGGCCTATTCACCCCCCCTCTAGGCCACACAGGTCCTTACAAGTGGTATCAGAGCCAGGTTTCTCACGCAGCACTTCACCGTGCGAGAAAATGGCCACCGACGGAGGAACGGGTAACGCTAGTGTTGTGCAACCCACACTCGAAGTGGAAGTGCACACCACTAGCTGCAGCGAAAGCGTCTCCACAGCAAGTGAAAGGACACTTCCTCAATTGGATGTGTCGGCCGGAGAGCTCTAAGAAGAAAGGAAGAAAGAAGGTTGAGAAGAGAAGCAAGAGCCAAAGCAAGAGAAGATGCAGCGGCTCGCAAAGCTAGAGAAGAGAAGGCTCAAAGAAAAAGAAGAGAGAAGATTAGAAAAGAAGGAAGAGCTCCAAGCAAAGAAGAGTGTGAACTTGAGTGATGACTCAAGTAGCACCGAAGATGGAGATGATCACATCTCCTATCTCCCTAAGGACAACAAGAAGAAGGAGGAGACCAAGAAGTCATATGGAGCCGTATCCTTTAACTATTCTACCATGACTATCCATGATTCTAGGCCTCTCATCAATGTGCCCGCGGGCAAGTTACCTCGTTTCGATGGGACTAACTTTGCCAAGTGGAAGCACATTATGAAGACCTATCTTATTGGTCTCCATCCAGGTATTTGGGAGATAGTGCACAATGGACTTGAAGCACCGGTTGATCCAAAGAACCCCACTCAAGATGAATTCCGCAACATTCATCTCAATGCCCAAGCCACTAGTGTGTTACTTAGTGCTTTGGATGGTGATGAGTACAACAAGGTCATGGGAGTTGAGGTTGCAAAAGAGATTTGGGACACTTTGCACATTGCTCATGAGGGAGTGGACAAAGTGAGGCAATCCAAGATTGACTTGTTGATGGCTAAGCTCAACCGGTTTGTGATTTGTGATGGTGAAGGTCCACAAGAGATGTTTGATAGGTTGATGGTCATTGTTGGCAAGATTAGAGGGCTAGGTGGTAGTGAAATAATGATCACAAGGTTGTGAAGATCATGTTGGAAGCATACTCACCAAGGAATGAGACCGTTGTGACATTATTAGAGACAAGAAGAAGTTTGAGCAATTCACACCTAGTGATGTGCTTGGGAGGATCATCACCTTTGACATGCAAAGAGAAGAGGCAAATGAAAGAAGGAAGCTTGGAGAGTTGCAAGCTAGGCTAGATGGGATGAAAATCAAGGATGTGGCACTTAAGGCTAGCAAGCCAACAAGGCAAGCAACATCAAGCAAGGCAAAATCAAGCAAGCAAGCCTCTACAAGCAAGCCCAAGCAACAAAAGAAGAAAATAGAAGTTGAGGACAACTCATCATCCTCAAGTGAAAGTGGAAGTGAAGGTGAAGAATTTGAAGCAATTGGAGACATAGCTCTTTCATGAGAAGATACCGCAAGGGGCTCAAGAAGGAAGGTTACAAGTTTGTGAAGAGAAGGTTTCCAAACAAGAAGAAGAGAACTTGCTACAATTGTGGTAGCACCGATCATTTCATAGCACATTGTCCACATGAGAAGGACAACAACTTCAACAAGGGCAAGAAAGATGACAAAGGCACTTACAAGAAACACAACAAGAGATACATGAGAGAAGCTCACATTGGACATGAATGGGATTCAACCGCACAAACCTCAAGTGAAGAAGATGAGAAGATAGCAACAATAGCATTTCAAAAGTCATCTCCTTCACCTAGACTATTCAACAACTTGTCCGATGATGATGATTGCAACTCCCACACTTGTCTCATGGCCAAGAAAGAGAAGGTGAAAAAGACTCCTAAACCTCTCTTCCACCTAGTGACATCTCTAGTAGTGAACTTAGTGATTCCTCTAGTGATGATGATTCTAGTGATGAAGAGATAAACATGATAACTAAAATTTGGACAAGAAAACCAAACTCTTTATCACTAAGCTAATGGAGGAATTAGAGAGTGTACAAGCCAAGTTAGCAATAAGAGAGGATGCCCTCATCAAACAAGAGGATCTCTATATTGCTTGCAAGGAGGCTCTTGCATTAGAGAGAAGTGAGTTGGACGTCTTGCATGAGGCCTTGGCCAAAGAGCAAGATGAACATGCTTCCTAAAGAAGACTCATATTGCACTCAAGGAAAAGTATTGTGGCTTGGATAAAAAGCACAAAGAACTTGAGCTGCAATATAATCTTCTTTGGGAAAGCAACTCACCTCTCCCTAAAGCAAATGTCACTTCTATTCCCTCCACTAGTGAAGGTTGTGGAAAATGCTATAATGTTGATTTGAATGCCTATTCCACTAACCTTGTGAACATGGAGGCCATGAGAAAGGAGATAGCAAGATTGACAAACATCATTGCAAGTGGTTGTGTCAAGTCTACCACAAGTGCTAATGAGAAGACTCAAGAGAAGAGCAAGCCCAAGTTCAAGAATGGACGACGTCCTTCCATAAAAGATGGGTTGGGGCACGAAAAAGGAGCCAAGACTAATGGAAGAAGGAAAGTGAATGGCTATGAGTGTGTGAGGTTTGAGAAGAAGGGTCAGATTGGTACAGTTCAGCCTGCACAGACCGTGGCAGTGCCGCGCCAGAAGGCGACAGTGCCGGGCCCCGGCTGTGCCGCCCCCAGGCCAGTAGTGCCGCGCCCCAAGAAAGGGAAGGCTACCAGTTTATCTGCTGCTCAGTCTCACACACAGCACAAGCAGGTGCCCAACCCGAAGCAAGGATCTCAGAAACCAAAGGAATCAATTTGGATGACCAAGAACAAGTTTGCACATCAACCCAAGATAGAAGCCCCAAGGAAGAGCATGTCATCTTGTTACATATTAGAACACAACAACAGTGGTAAAGTTGTTGCGAAATATGTTGGTGATAACAAGAGGACAGCCGACAAGTTATATGGGTTCCTAAGATACTTGTGACTAACTTGCAAGGCCCCAATATCAATTGGGGACCTAAATCAAGGAACTAAACTTGTTTTGCAGGCATACTCCTCCGGTGGATCAAGTTGGGTGCTTGATAGCGGATGTACAAATCATATGACCGGAGAAAGGAGTATGTTCTCATCATATTCCCCAACTTCAAATGCAAGTGAAAACATCATTTTCGATGATAACTCCAAGGGGGATGTGTTAGGACTTGGTAAAGTTGCCATCACACTTGAGCTTTCAATTACTAATGTCTTACATGTTGATTCGTCGAGTTACAACTTGTTATCCGTTTCACAATTGTGTGGGATGGGTTTCAATTGTCTCTTTACGGATGAGGGTGTGGAAGTCTTTAGAAGGGAGGATTCCTCTATTGTCTTTACGGGTCGTTTGAAAGGGAAGCTTTACTTAGTTGATTTCAACAAAAGTGAAGCCAAACTTGAGACTTGTTTAGTGGCAAAATCTAGCATGGGTTGGTTATGGCATCGCCGACTAGCTCATGTTGGGATGAGGAACTTGGCCAAACTTCAAAAGGACAACCACATGCTAGGACTAACCAATGTTGATTTTGAGAAAGACAAAGTATGTGGAGCTTGCCAAGCCGGAAAACAAGTAGGCGTAGCTCACCCACCAAAGAGCTATGACACTACTACTCATCCATTGGAGTTGATTCACATGGATCTCTTTGGACCGGTTGCCTAGCTTAGCATCGGCGGTAACAAACATGGTCTTGTTATTGTTGATGACTTTTCTCGTTTCACTTGGGTATTCTTTTTGCATGACAAGAGTGTAGTGCAAGAGAAGGTCAAGATGTTCATACGAAGAGCTCAAAGGGAATTCGGTTTCAACATCAAGAAAGTTCATAGTGACAATGGAACCGAATTCCGAAACACCCAAGTGGAAGAGTTTCTTGATGAGGAGGGCATCAAGCACGAGTTTTCAGTTCCATACACCCCTCAACAAAATGGTGTGGTGGAGAGGAAGAATAGAACACTCATTGACATGGCAAGGACGATGCTAGATGAGTACAAGACGTCGGACATCTTTTGGGCCGAAGCCGTCAATACCGCTTGCCATGCAATTAACCGCCTCTACTCCACAGAGAAGAAAGAAGACCTCCTATGAGCTGCTACCGATACAAGCCAAGTACAGTCGAGCTAAAACACAAATGAGCATGATAACGACTATCAAAGAGGTAACAAAAGTATATGTATTTCATATAGAACAAAGAGCCCAAAGCCTCTAAGTTCGCATCTAAGGTGATGAAGGTTTTCTTCTCGGTTATGGATCAAATGAGCATGCCTATCGTGTTTTCAACAAGGCCTCCGGCACGGTTGAAATAGCGATAGACGTGACGTTTGATGAAACTAACGACTCTCAAGTAGAGCAAGTTGATGAAGTTGTTGTAGGAAATGAGGAACCACCTTGCAAAGCAATCAAGCAATTAGCCATTGGTGATAGACCACAAGAACAGCAGGCTACTGATCAGGATGGTCCTCAAGCTGAGGCCCCTGCTGGGACTGGTGACATACAGTCCCTGGCAGTGTCGGCCACAACCCCGGCAGTGCCGGGCCTTGGCAGTGCCGGGCAGAGCCAAGCAGTGCCGGGCACTTCCAGGGCAGCTGCAGCCACTCCACTTCGTGGAGTGAACCTACAACCCATCTTCGAGCAAGATGAAGAAGATGCCGAAGATGTAGCAGAACCCATAGATCATCCAAGGCTCAAGCAAACTATTCAACGGGACCAACCCGTTGACAACATCCTTGGGAGTCTTCGAAAGGGGGTAACGACACGCTCTCATTTGGAAAATTTCTGTCAATATTACTCGTTTGTTTCCTCTTTGGAGCCTCTCAAGGTAGAAGAAGCTCTTGAAGATCCAGATTGGGTGATGGCCATGCAAGAGGAGCTCAACAACTTCGAGCGCAATCAAGTATGGTCACTCGTGGAAAGACCAAACACCAATGTCATTGGAACCAAATGGGTCTTCCGCAACAAGCAAGATGAAGAAGGTGTGGTGACAAAGAACAAGGCAAGATTGGTAGCTCAAGGGTTCACTCAAGTAAAGGGTTTGGACTGTGAAGAAACGTATGCACTGGTTGCTAGGCTTGAAGTCATTCGAATTCTTTTAGCCTATGCAGCCCATCACAACTTCAAGCTATATCAAATGGATGTGAAGAGTGCATTTCTCAATGGCCCTATACAAGAGTTGGTGTATATTGAGCAACCACCGGGTTTTGAAGATCCCAAGTTCCCCAACAATGTCTTTGTGAACACCAGATTTTCGCACGCACGAGGATATGACAGGTGGACCCAGCCAACAGTGAGGCAAAGATTTGGCAAACGATTGGATGATCGGCTGGCTCTCAAAGATTCGGTGAGTAACCAAGGATGGTTAGCCTTTGGGGTTTTGGCAAGTGTCTATGCGGTCGGCTGTTTTGCGGAACGACGGCTTCATTCGGGAAATGGATATGGTAAGCCGGCTTGCACAAGAAGACACGTGACGGTGAAGGACACCGAGAAGAATAAGAGTAGGATTTATATCTTTCCAAATTTTGTTATGTAAATCGTAATCGTCTAGGATTCATATCTCGTCCAGGGTATAAATATAAGCCCTCAACCATTGTAAAATTGTTCACAACCATATCAATACAAACCGGCCCCGTGCCACCTTCGAGTCCCTAAGTCGTGTCGTCGAGTTCTTCGAGAGGAATCATCGATCTGTCGACCTCCGTAAGTACCGGCAATCTTGTTATCATGTCTAGTATCATGCGGTGGATTTAGATATGATGCAAGTAGTCTCGTATGTTAAGTTTAGTATCGTGCGGCGGATTTAAGCTTATGACGGGAAGTTTTTGCTTATGCCTTGTATCGTGCGGCGGATTAAGTCATGAGTAAAAATAGTTATCGCCTCTATTAGATTTGGCAGATCTAATAGATTCATTAAGTTATCATGTGTTATATATTTTATTTATTTAATTCTTGTAACACTCTTTTGCCCAATCTAGATTGATCTTTGTTCGGCCTTGTTCCACAAGTTTGCTTGTGCTTTGCTAATCATAAGATCATGATGGCCGGATCAACTTTCAATCTAGATTGTTACATGTTGTGGGTTCATGCATGTCGATCATGGTTAGACTTTGATAAAACTAGGTATCGTGCGGCAGATGCAGGTTTTAGATCAGTTTGGTCATGCTTGCTTGTTTGTTCCTTCCTCATGGACCCCAACTCGGCTAGTTAGCCGATCTTGGTTAAGCTTACACGAGTAATGAGCTTTTATAGATCTGTTCAGATATATATATGCTTTTAGCTCCTTACAATTAGGTCGTATCATGCGGTGGATTAATCTAATTGTAAGAGTGGTATAAACTCATAGCAAGTGGTATCATGCGGTGGATTAGCTTCGCTTGGGTTTATGCTTGACGGGCTCATGAAGGCTAAACGTGCGGCAGATTAGTCGGATTAGCCTATGCATATGTTGTCTGAATAGATTTATAATTGCAAGTTACCTGCTTATAATATCTTTGTTCAAGCATGTCTTTCTTTATATGTGCATTCGGCAATCATTATGCTTTACGTGCTCTGTTCTCATACTTGCCGAATGACTTTATAAGCATGCTCTGACAGACAGCTTCTATAGTTGTGTGCCGTCGTGATTGGCTTTCAAAGCCGTACATATGGAACTGTCCGGTCTCACCCGGCATGTTCCAGAGGTATTCTCACGTTTTTATCCCTTGTTGGTTTTCAGGTCAAACCGACTGGCACGTCTCCGGATTCAGCATACTCCGGGCACCCGATTGAAGCTAGCTTTTCGGCTTGCTGTGTGCTTGGCGCGAGGTGTCACGTTTTGCGCCAACACACTTTTTGGCACGCCTGGTGGGACAACTTCATTTCAAGATGCCTGAAATCAGCGATGATCAAATTCTGGATGTGACCATGGATGAGTTGCTGCCAGACTCAAGGGATTTAGTACAACAAGCTTGTGATGAATTCCAACGCAGATGTTTGGCTTCTTTCTCCAAGAACAAGAGCGGCAAGGTTTTCCAGAAGCAGCCGTTCCCAAAGATCATTCCTCATCACCAGTCCGAGCCGTTTGACAGTGATGAAGAAGAAGCTATTCGGAAGATGACCGAATTGGAGTACAAAGCTGTATCAGAAGCCACGACCAATCATCAGGCAGCTTTCTTGAATACTTTTCGTGCTGTCATGATTAGCATTTTCGGTCCAACAGCGGATAAACGCTTTGAAGAAGCCGCTGGTCCAATGCAAGGACCACTGTTTTCCCGGTACCTCAACGGCGAAGGATCGCCGAAGAAGGCGGAGCTGGCCCAAGCACAGGCGGGATGGTTCCTCGTGAAACGCAACAACCTCCCCAGACTTATGGCCAGCTCACGTTCGGCACGACAGGGAATGTCCCGCAATCTGCTTCTAGAGTGTCTCCTGCAGCAAACATAATACAGAGGAATATGTTTGGAGATGGATATCAGGAGTTCATCGATTATAACTCAATTAATGCTCTTCCAAATCCAGGCTACAAGAGTTCAGCAGGACTACATCCTGGGGGGGCAAGCACAAGCAGCTCCTGATTTGAGTATTGACCTCATCATGTATAGGATGGCTGATATGATGCAAAATCAATTCGGCCTAAAGCCAAAGAGTCAGTCATATGCTTACAAGTCCCCTTACCCAGAGTGGTACAATCGGGTAGCACTTCCTCCAAGAATAAAGCCTCCCACTGATTTCACCAAGTTTTCAGGCCAGGATGACACCAGCACTATAGAACACATCAGCCGATACTTGATGCAACTTGGGGAGGCATCTACAGATGAAGCTTGGAGGATTCGATACTTCCCGTTGTCATTGACAGGACCAGCCTTCTCGTGGTTTGCCTCTCTGCCAGCAAATTCTATCAATACATGGGCAGAGCTGGAGCAGAAATTCCACTCATATTTCTTTACGGGTGCCAGTGAGAAGAAGTTGGTCGATCTCATGAGCCTAAGGATGAAGCCTGGCGAAATGCCACAAGAATATCTGTGCCAATTCAGGGAAACCAAGAATCTTTGCTATTCTCTGAATTTGCCGGATGACCAATTGCCAGGGATAGCCATAGCTGGCATGTTGCCGAGTATCAAAGAGAAACTATTCGGCATGGAGTTTGATGACCTCGGGCAGTTATCACAAAGGTTGGTAACGATGAATAGTCAAGCCCAGGGTTTCAAGAGGAATAATCAATTCTAGAAGGGTGACGTGGCTGCCGAGATGTATCAGGCTTTCTTAGAAGAAGCAGCTGGATATAATGATCAAGATGAAGTAGCTGCAGCCGAGATAATCTGGGCTAAGGAGCCGACTCAAGTCAACCAGCGATGGCTGAGGCAACAAAAAGGTACTTATGACTTTGATGTCTCCAAGTCAGATAAATTATTTGAGTACTTGTTGAACGAAGGACGCATCAAGTTGCCGGAAGGTCATCCTATGCTGCATCCTGAAGGGGTCAAGGAGAAGAAGTATTGTGGTTTCCACAATACTAGGTCCCACTCCATAAACGATTGCCGAGTGTTCAGATTGCGGATCCAGAAAGCTATCCAGGACGGGCATCTGAGGTTTGATAGAAAGATGAAAGTTGATGGTAGCCCTTTTGGACAGAATACTGTGTCCTTCTCTATTAATATGATCAATACAGCTGATCCCAGGGGTAAGAACAAGATAAAAGTATTAACCTCTGATAGAGCAAGGGAAGCCGGTGCCGTTGATCCTGATCGGCAGATTACAAAGAGAGAGCTTCAGCAGAGGGTTCGGTTCCAAAATAGCCGAACTGAGACGGGTGAAACTTCCAAACCCAGGGTCACGACGCGTATTCTGTTGAATAAATGGCGTCGGGAACAGGAACGGTACCAGAAGCAGAGACTTTATGAAGAACAGAAGTTCCTGGAGAAACAACGAAGGTACGAAGAAGAGATGTACCGGGAAGAACGAGAAGATATGAGGGAGCAAGAACAGTCTCATTGGGAATGCTCGTTCTTCCAGTATTGTTGGAACGAAGGTTTGAAGCTGCCTGTTAAGAACAACTGCCCTGAGTGCAGTAATCAGTACTCCGAGTATAGGCAGTCTCGAGTCAACCGCCATTCTGTCCATGAAAGGCTTGGGGCATGAATCCCTGAGGACGATCGACGCTTAAAAATAAATAATTCCGAAGATCGGCAGGGGAGAGGATTTGCTGATCGAAGTTGGGCTCGCACTGAAGAAGAAGAGTACCGTGAGTATGTCTGGCAGAAGGGACAGTGGTGTCCACCAGGATTGAGGAAAAGCCAGAAGAGGAGAGTGCAGCGCCTAAGGAACAGAGAGTTAGAGCAAGCAAGTGCCAAAATAAAACGAGTTTGGCGCCCTAAAGAGAAGCCGAATGAAGGTGATCGTTCGGATGATACATGTATGGCGTTCTTTCTCCCACCAGAGTTCATAGCTCCCGAAGGCCAAGATGTCCGAGACGAAGTGTATTCAGATTTTGATGAAGGTTAATTTCAAGACTTATTGGCTCATCTCGTCTTAGCTCAACGGGCAGTATTTGATAAGCCAGTTAAGCATCAGCACTTGAAGCCATTGTATATGAGAGGGTATGTCAATGGCAAGCCATTAACCAAGATGTTCATTGATGGAAGAGCTGCTATAAATATCATGCCATATACAACCTTCAGAAAGCTTGGGATGGCGAGTGAAGATTTATTGAAAACTGACATGGTGTTGAGGGACTTCACTGGTAATTCTTCTGATACTCGAGGAGCAGTCCATGTTGAGTTGACGATCGGGACTAAAACCTTGATCACTACCTTCTTTGTCATTGATGGCAAGGGGGCATACAGTTTGCTATTAGGAAGAGATTGGATACATGCAAACTGTTGTGTGCTGTCAACTATGCACCAGTTCCTCATCCAGTGGATCGGAGATGACATCGAAATTGTCCATGCTGATGATTCGGTGAGTGTTGCTAATGCAGAGCCTATCTAATGGGAGTATGATGGTGTCGAGTGTTTCTTTGGAAGAGCTTGGGAAGCAGGTCCTGTGAACGTTTTTAACGAGGATCAACAGCCGATTGAAACGATCAGCTCTCAGAGCAACTTTTGAGATAACTAATGGTAATGGAGAAAAATTGAGACCAAGTTTCGTGTCGGCTGACAAGGAATAAAGTGTTGATAATGAAGCCGAAATAGGACCAATGTGTGCAAGTTTGGGTCTCGAGCATGTTTTGAAGTTAACGAATTTTTTGGAAGGATTCTGCTTATTTCTCCATTTGCCGAAAGCTCAAAGAGGATCAAGGGTTCACGTAAGGTGACGTGCAACAGAAGGTCTTGGAACATATGAAGGCATTTCCACAACTTGATAATTATTTCGGGTTGTACGTGACGGTCGATAGCTTTACAATAGGATCGGCCCTTATTTTGAAGTTTTAAGGAAAAGATGAGTAGCAGTTTGCCTTAGCCAAAAATGTTAGACCTAGAGAAGGGTGTTCGGCTGTAAAGAAATTTTGTTCATATATGCGTCACTCGTGAACTAAGCTTCGACACTATTGCGGATACATGGGTGTATGCCGAGTCTCTAAGTGATGAGTGATTGTCAACTGGGATGATGCGCATGTTCTTTGGCTTGTGCTGTGCAGGTGTCGAGCACGGATACAGTGATCAGAGGCAAGGTGAAGGTCAATTAGAGACGTGCCGTGCCGATGGACCGAGAGTGGCGAAGGCGGACGTGAGGCTTGGACTGAGGGACCGGTGGCCCGAGGATCAGCTGTGGTGGCTGGCAGCCTGGGACAGCGACGAGCGAAGACTTGCGGTCATGTGTTGCCTAAGATCGTGGACTTGGGACACGGTCGGTGCGGTGGGGTGCACGGGCGGTGCATCCCTCTACGTCTTCGGTTTGGTGGTAGAGCCAGAGAGAAACCATCGGGTGGACGGTTTCCAGGTTTGGGCCTCAAAACCTGGGTGCTGAGGGTTTCCGAGTTTGGCCACAAAAACTCGGGCTGAGGACGGTTTCCAGGTTTGGGCCTCAAAACCTGGGCGCTGCGGGTTTGCTGAGTTTGGGCCTCAAAACTCAGATGCTGGTGGGCTGGTTTCCTTGTTTGGGCCTCAAAACCGGGGGTTGGCTGGAAAGGCTGGTTTCCCGGTTTGGGCCACAAACCGGGGGTGCAGAGCGAGGGCGCACGTGGCGGCAATCGGGAGGTGTGGTCGAGGCAACGCTACGAGTTGTGCGGCGTGGCCCGTCGGATCCACCTACCACCGAGTTGGTCCAGAATAACCTTAGGGTTTAGCTGGTTTTGCTCTGTAATTAGAGAGGGGTAGAGTAGGAATTAGAAATTAGGATAAGTAGAGGGAGACACCCTCCTCCCTTCCCATCTCAGTCATTTGATCTTTGCTTCTAGGGTTTCCTGCTCTCCCAATCCCCTGCTGTAGCTAGCTGAGATCCGCAGAGAACCATACCTCTGTGTACTGGAGATTTTGAGGAAGTGAGGCCGTAACCTCACTGTTGTAGCGTGTGGTAGCCACACGGTTGCAGATCGATGTGTTGATTCGCGTTTTGTTCGTGTTCTTCGCGTTCTTCATTTCTCCGCGATTTTCCCGTCACTCGATCTCCCTCCCTCGTGCGTCTTTGCGAAATCCGTTTGAATCAACTTGTTCATATTTGAAAGGAGAACATTTCCACCGAAGGAATTTATCTAACTCCTTACGAACAAGTAGATCAGGTTGATTTCATTTCCGTGGCGCTTTTCGGTTCATCCTCCTCCCCCCTTCGATTTCCCGGTGATTCAATCTATTTGAGCGGATGATTTCTTGGGGATAGTCTCCTAACTACCTCGTGATCATCTTCTCCAAAATTGGGAACGTGGGATTTTGATTTGGATCGGATTTGGGAAGTTTTGAGACAAGGGCGATTGAAATCGCCCTCCCTGAGTGACCGCGGACAGTCCGCCACTCAGGGCGCGGACAGTCCGCGCGTCGGGGGCAAGCCGAGTCAGTGGCTGCGTTCCTCGGCTGTTTGGTTCCTTCTTGACCGGCGGACAGTCCGCAGGTGATTGTCGCGGACAGTCTGGGACTTGAGTAGGGGACTTCAGTAGCTTTGCTGTTTGGCGAGTTTTGCCGGCGGACAGTCCGCCACTCGCTCGCGGACAGTCCGGCAGTACCGCGGACAGTCCGGGACCCCAGGGCCGGACAGTCCGGGATTTGCCTGAAGGTTGTGTTTTGGTGCGTTTGCTCTCCCGGCTTCCCCGCTTGGTTTCCGGACTTCTCGTTTGGCCTCGTAGTTGACCAAGAAACCTCTCTAGGTATGTTTGCTACTTGTTAGCATAGGTATTTAGGAGTTTCTCGACGTAGTCGTCTATCTACGTTCGGGACTTGGTTTTTGAGGTCGAACTTGTCTCGGAGTTTTTGCCTTTTGGATTGCTATCGCTTTGTGGTGCCTCGCTGTGATCCTAGGGATCATCCACCCTCTTCCAAGGGTCGTGGGCATCACGATTTCGGTTGTAGCTTCTTGGGGTTGATTTTGGGACAATTGAACAAAGTTTTGAGAGAAATTTTGTGAGCTCCCATTCACCCCCCCTCTGGTTGCCTTGCTAGTGCTTTCTCGGTCCTTCAATTGGTATCAAAGCGGGTTAAGGATCTTCCACCTTAGCCGGTTCCACATCCACAGAAGGCGACATGGATCGCGGCGTGGGCAAACCGCCGTTATTCGATGGGACGAACTATGCGTATTGGAAGATACGCATGTCGGCCTTTCTGCAGAGTATGGGTGCTTCCATTTGGGATATTTGCAACTCTACTGATTACGTGGTCTTGGCTGCTCGTGTGACTCAGCGTCAGATCGATGATCACGATGCCAATAGCCGAGCCCGTAATGCTCTTTTCTCATGCTTGAGCATGACGGAGTTTTCGCGTTTCTCACCTCGCTACGGCTCGGGAGATTGGGCATCCCTCATGCGCTTCCATGAGGGAACCTCTCAAGTCAAAACCCGTCTCTACGAGTCGCACAAGCGAGAGTACGAGAATTTTCGACACATGCCTGGCGAGAGCATAGAAAGTTTATTCGCTCGCTTTCAGGTTATTGTCAACAGGATGAGGGCTAACAAGGAGCTGTTGCCTTTCGACGATCATGAGAGAGCTTTGAAGCTACTCCACACTCTTGATCGGTCGGTGTGGGATTCCAAGGTTTAGGCGATCATCGAATCGCCTAACTATGAGACCCTCACGTGCGACAAGCTCTTCAGTAAGCTCAAGTCCAGTGAGATCGATGCCATGGCGAGGGCTTCTTATGAAAATCCTTCTAGCCCGTCGATGGCTTTGCTTTCTGGCTCTTCTGCTAACCCCTCTGGAGGTTTTGCACTCTCTTCTCTCTTTTCTATCACAAACGAGCAGCTGGAGTCTTTGGGGGATGATGAGTTGGCTATGCTCGCCAACCGGTTCTCGCGGTTCCACAACAACCGCATGAACCGTCGCCGCGGAGGAGAACGCTCAGGATGCTATGAGTGCGGCGACCCCAACCACTTCATCGCCAATTGCCCGAAGAAGAACAAGCAGACCTTCGGCAAGGCGGACCATGGGCACAAGTACTACTCCGGCAAGCGCAAGGACAAGCATGTCCCCCCCAAGGCACAAGCGGAGGGGCGGCTTCGACAAGGAGTACATCAAGACCAAGTACTTGGAGAAGGCCTAGGCTGAGCAGCGCGCGTTCTTTGCCACGCTCAGCGACGTCGACGACTCGGATGACGACTCCGCTGCCTCCAGCGATGATGAGTCCGAGAAGAAGAAGAGGATCGAGGACAAGCTAAATGGCCTCTGCTTCATCGCCGCCGACGACGGCTTCGGCACCATGGCCCTCGATGGCGAGCTGGAGACTCCTCGGAACGACGACGACGACGACACCTCCCAGGTTTCCCTCACCCACGACGAGCTTTCTGCTGAGGTCGAGAAGCTTACTGCCGCTGTGACACCCTAGTGTCAAGCACTGCATTAGGAATTGCAATTAGCTACTAAGAAGCATAAGCAATGCATTGCATCATTTCATGTGCATGAGAGTGTTTTGCCTTTGTTTATTTATTTGGATTTGGATTTCTTTTGACTTGATGATTTAAATGGATTTCTGTTTTGGCAAAGAGTTGTATAAAATAGAGAATTGAGTAGAGTGCTTTTCATGTTGGAGTTTTGACCTAGTTCTATATAGTGTGTTAAATAAGAATAAGTCAAACGAAATGGTTTATGTTTCAAAATTTGCTTTGTTTATGTGGAGGATTTAAAAATGGTTTTCAGAAAAAGTGTCTTATATGAAAGTTGTAGAGAAAATTATTTTGAGCAACTTTCATATTTGGGCCAAAACCTAGTTTGGAGTTTTTGAAACTGTTTCGAATGGTCAAAGTTTGAAAAGAATTTGGAAAAAAAAAGAAAAAGGAAAACGTTTTCTCCCCGCGCCAACCCTTCCGGCCCATCTGGCCTTTCGGCCCACTCGCGCGCCGCCGGCCCAGCTCGCCCGCTCTCGCGTGCGCCGCCCGCTCCCGCACTCGCCCGGCGCCGCGCGCGCCGCGCACCGCCGCCCGCCTGACGCCCGTGCCGACGCCGGCCGCAAGCGCCGCTGGCCGCCTTCGCCTGCACCGTATCCCGCTCGCCCTATCGCCGCTAGATCGTTGCTCGCTCGATCACGCCACGATCCCTGCTCGCCAGTCGCCGCTCGCCTCGCCTGCCGCGCCCGCTCGCCGTGCACGGCATCGCCCGCGCTGCCCCGCCGACCGCGCCGCCGTTCCCGCCAAGACCACCGGCCGGTCAAGCCGATCAAAACCCCGAGCGCACCGCACTCCCCTCTCCCACTGCCATTCTAGCTCGCCCGCTCTCACTCCCCTCTCCCTCTCAGCTCCCACGAACGCGCAAGCATCCGCCACTCTCGCCGACCGTTCACCACCATCACTCCCCTCCACCGCTCCGGCCACACCCGACCACCACCATCCAATCCCTCTCGCCTACTCCCGTGCACACGCCGTGCACACGCCGTGCGCACTCGTCATCCCCGACCGAGCCCCGACGCCGCCCGCCACGGCCGCTCTCGTGACCGAGCTTTCTCGGAGCTTACCGAGCCAAACCAACCCCGTAGTCTTGCTCCCTAGGGTTCGTAGAAGCTTATGCCTCCACCTATTCACCGGCGACCGCCGGAAACGGCGTAGCCGCGCGATGCCGCCGCCTCCGTGCGCCGCCGCTCGCCGCCGGCATGCTCCGGCCGTGCGCTAGCCAAACCACCTACACCACTCGAAGCGCCTCGTCGAGTCGAGTTCACAAGCCTAGCTTCCCCGCCGGCGACCTCACCGTCGGCGAGGAATCGACGGTCAAACCTCTCCCCTGTTTTCCGTCTCGCCCGAGCCTCCGAGCCAGGCCTCGGACGGGCGATTGCTTTCCGTCTCGCCCGAGCCCTCGAGCCAGGCCTCGGCCTCGGACGGGCGATTGCTTTCCGTCTCGCCCGAGCCCTCGAGCCAGCCTCGGCCTCGGACGGCGATTGCTTCTTCTCGCCCGAGCCCTCGAGCCAGGCCTCGGACGGGCGATTGCTTCCCGTCTCGCCCGAGCCCTCGAGCCAGGCCTCGGACGGACGATAGTTTTCCGTCTCGCCCGAGCCTCGAGCCAGGCCTCGGACGGGCGTTTGTTTTCCAACTCGCCCGAGCTAGGCCTCGAGCGAACCCTCGGCCGCTGTCACGTTCGAGCCGGGCCTCGAGCGAGCGCACACCTTTCCGTGCGCCGAGTGTTTCCAGAAAACGTTTTCCAAAATGTTTTTCTTTTTTTCAGTAAATGCTTGTTTGTTTTGTAGATCCTGTTTGTTAGTCCAAATGGAGTGCTTTCAGTTTTGTTAGCTTGTTTGTGAGTAGATCTGCCATGGAAAAATATAAAAGTATTTTTGATAGAAGTTTATTTTACTGTTTTCATTTATTCCAGTTTATATGCTTTTGCTAAGATAAATGGTTATATATGTTGTCTGGTTGAGTTAATTCTGGAAAATTTGGTGTAAGTTTATTATCATATTTTACACTTGTGAAAAATATATGATGCACTGTTTATGTGGAAAAAGTTTCTGTTATGGTTTAAAGTCCTTTTTGGCTGATTTCTTAGAATAAATGTTAAGGTGTTTTATATGCTGAAATAAAATATGGGAAAATTTGTGTAGTCTCTGTTCATGAGGTTCAAGCTAAGAAAAATGTAAGCATGATCTGTTATGTGAAGAAATCTGGAGATGCTTTACAAATGTGCTTTTCTGTGTTTTCCTTTGAAAATTCATGTAAGAAATAGTATAATGTTTCTGTTCATGGAACTTTCTTGATAAGCATAAAATGTGAAGTAGAATCTGGGAAAATATGAAGTCTGCTGTTTAACACTTTTTGGATGGAGAGCTAGTTCAAAGCCCCTTTTGGGGCAGTTTGCTTGTCATTTTTATATCTGCAGTTCGGTATTTTATTTTTGGCTGAAATTTGTTCAGTGGAGTCCAGCAACTGTTGTTTGCCTTCTGGAATTTTCGTGGATTTTTCTGAGTCCAGAAAAGTGCACTTGCAGTTCAAACCTAAGTTTCTTTTGATTTATTAAATAAGAAAAGGTGAATAAATAGATTTTGTTATGAATTAAATAAGTATTTACCTCATGGTTCAACAAGTTGGTTTTGTTGTTTTGCAAGAAAGCTCTTTCTCATACCTTCACATCTTGCACCCGCATTATAATTATTTATTATTCGTCGCATGCAATAGGATCGACCTCCCGGAGCCCGAGCAGGAGCCAGAAGCAAACGCCGAGCAGCAGATTCCGGAGCTCCAGCAAGCCGAGGAAGCCGACCCCGTCCCCGTCACTAACTTGCCCGAGTGCCCCTCTCACGAGGCCTCGGTCTTCACCCAAGGCAAGCCCCGGAGCATTCTAAGTCTCCCAGTTTTTAATTAATTAATTTACTTGAGTCCTTATATTGTGATGCATTAGGTATAGGAGTTGAATGAATCCTACTTGCTGCATTACCATTCCTTGATTATTGATTAATATCTACCTTGTTATCCTGTTATTTATTATATGTAGAATTGCTTAGCCTGCTAATAAAAGTAGTAGTTAAGGATGTTTCCGTAATACCCTGATGGGTACTTACCGGATCACGGTTGGCTATATTTGCTATCGTGGAAAAGAACCTGATAGTAATAAAATACGGTCAACTGGAAGGCAAGGCACAAGTTTGGAAACTTGGGGCAGTCCGTCCGTTGGATCGTGTAGGTTTGTATCGATGTTGGCCCTCGTTCATTTTTGAACGCGCCCTTTTACTTAGGGATATGTCGGTGCCGTAATCATCGACCCCAAAGCCGGTTAGAAGCTGTTCGGGCCGGTCTCAACCCGTGTCGTGCCCTCTAGTATGGAAATTGCGATCTGCCGCGTGAGGCCATCGCCAGGTTCCAATTGGGCGGTCCGTGCTTGAACCGCGGCGATTACCACCACGAACAAGCGTCGAGCGGTTGCCCAATGCATGGACCCGACGGGAAAGTGTGGGCTGGTATTAAAGGTCTTTCATCAGCTGGTTTGGAATTCGATTCGAGTCGCCGTCTCCCCCGGTTAGTGGGAAACTATGGCGAGCTTCACCACGATACAACTCCATGTGATATCTAAAGGTTCAACTAAAATGTGGACAAGTCAACTGGATATGGTTATATTATTTGTCTGCTAGACTCAAGTGTGTGCAATAGTTCAGGTGCAAACCTAGAAGAAGGAATAGGTATAAAATGACAGCTCATCATTATCATTAATTACGCTTATCTTAAATTGAGCTTTTCGCAAATTCAAGATCCCAGCTCCACCCCAAAAGGCCTTGCATGTCCTTGGTGTCTTTATTTTCAATTGGACGGGTAAGTCTAGCTGAGTACATTCCCGTACTCAGGGTTTATCCCGTTGTTGCAGATGGCCAGGTCTACTTCGGCTATTGTAAGCACTGCCTCTACCCAGTGGAAGGTGATGAGGAGTAGGCCCAGGGCAGGGTCGTCCAGAAGCTTTTCCCTTTTCTTTTGCTGGACTGAGACTACTAGTGGCACATTATCTTAAAAAGGGAGGAGTGAGTTGTGTCGAGTGGATTTATCAAAACAATGTTTTATTTGGACCACGTGTGTGGTGGTCGTGTGTTAAAAACTTATTTAAGCTTCCGCACTTTTAAAATTCAGTATTGTAATAACTCCGTTTTAAATTCCGCACTCTGATATTTTAAATTCGGTTTCATTTTCGCTATGTGTATCTTTACGAATGTAATCCTTGAACGATGCGATCCTGTATGATGTATGGTGTTAGAAATCCTTCGAGATTTCCGGACTACCGGGGTTATATGGGTTCAAGTATCAGTCGAGTCAGACGGATTTGGCTAAGATAATACTTGAGCTCTTATAATCAGGACGGTTCCGCCACAGCCTGGTATCAGAGCATGGTTCAAGTGATTACCTCCGTGAAGAGCTATTTTCGAACTAAAATGGGTATTTCAAGACTATTTTCAAAATTATTTTCGATTACTAAGTGTGCCCAGTCTCGTCCTTAAGCCCTATACTAGGAATCAGGTGGTTTAACTGCTAACAGGGTTCAGGGTTTTGCTTCATGCTGGATCTTTATTTGCTGGTCCATTCTCGGGAAAAGAGAATGCGTCGATCGCGAAAACATGCATAAAATGATTTTTGTGAGATATGAGAGCATGACCGTCCAACCGTCGGTCTAGGTGAGAGTTCTTATACCAAGTATGTGCGAGCTCCACGCAGACACATACGAGGGTATCAATGTTTTCAAGGGTATTTTCTATATTGGTGCATGGTGTTTAGTGTTGGCTTCTATGTGTTTGCGCATATTAGTCAATACTCAGTTGCTTTATCATTGGGAATTGCTTTGGGCTGAAATGAATCTTCTGCAGGTACACTAACTATGCGAACGAGTAGAACGTGTAGATAACGCATGAGGGATCGTTCTTGCCACCGACTAGAACGTTAGGACTTACGAGTCATATTAGTGAGTGAGAACGTAAGTACGATCATGCATCATGTTTATATTCTGCATTTACATACCTCCCCTTAAATTAAAAATTGTCTCTTTTCTATAAAATTTGCCAACTTAATATCCGTCTCACGAGAGTTCGAAACCCTTTTTGTTTCTACAGATGGCCCGGACTAAGTTGACTGCTCGCAAGGCCACCGGAGGCAGAGGAGTTCCGCGTCATCGCTTGGCCACCAAGCTGACCCGGAGGACGTTCTTGACCTATTTCGGGCTGCCGACTATCCTTTGGAGGATTTTGCAGGCAGTGGGCTATGAGGAAGGACAGGAGCCCAGGTACTCATGGCAGAAGGAGATCTACGGGCAGGATTCCTTGGTCATGGTGGAGATCAAGGTCAAAGCTTTGCCCGCCAAGCCTCACTGGACAGGGTGGACAGAGATCACCAGAGGCACTTGTGCCAAGGATGGAGCCAACAGGGCAGCATACCTAGTGCTGAAGGATATCATCGCCCGCTTCCCCGCCGACCTGGCAAGTGCGATGGCAGGAGTGTTTCCCCGTGGATCACTTTTCCCATTGCGCTGGAAGCAGACTTCGGAGTCAGTCTTGACAGGGAGCCCAGAGGAGAGGTTCTACTGTGAGACACCTGCGATGAGCGCCACTGGAGCTTTGCTAGATGTATGTGAGAGTTTGGAGCGCACTCTTGGGAGCGTGTCCTTCACCCTCACAGCCACCTACCAGAGCAAGAGGAAGCTTCAGGAGGACTTCGACGCTGAGGTTGCTCGTCTGCAGGAGAGGATTCAGCAGCTCACTCTTGAGCGTGACGACGCCCGCACCACAGCAGCAGCACAGTCCACTGCCAGGACAGTTGCAGAGCAGATGTACCTGACTACCGCTCTTCAGAGGGATGAGCCCGCACCACGCTCGACCAGCTTAGAGAGGGAGCCCACCTCCTGATACAGCAGATCCATGGACAGCAGGCCTACATCGACCAGCTCCACGAGGCCGTCCATCAGATGCACCACGCCGCACAGGAGGCCGCCGCCCCAGCAGCTGAGGTCCCGGATCCCCAGGACGGAGAGGTCCTTGGTCCCGACGCCCCACCAGAGGACGCTGTATCCGCCGCTGGAGACCCCTGAGCGCTAGTTTGTTAGAGATCGTTTTCTTTTGTATAGCTTGAGCTTGCTCGCTAAGTGATGTAAACCCTACACATGTGCTAGTTTTATGTTTAAATGGTTGATGGCATGTAAGCTTTTGGACAAAGTCCGGACTTCGATCCGGCATCTTTTATGGAAATCCGTCGTTTGCATGTCTAATTTCGAGCGATTGTTTTGTGATGTTGTATGGAAATGAGTAATTATACTTGGTCGTGTGCTAAATTTTCGAATTATGTACAGCGCAGTATTTATTCACGATCGATGCAACATCACCTAATGATTGCTTATTAATGGGATATGCAGATGCCGGCACACACTCGCAGCCAACGCGGACAGGGGGCAGGACAGAGGAGAACTTGCCACCTCCCCCACCGCCGCCGATGACGCCGGAAGCGTTCTTTGGCCAGTTCTTGGGTAGCCAACGGAACATGGAGGAGATGCAGAGGCACATGGAGGCCACCCTCCGTACATCGCAAACAACACCGCGCAGCAGCACCATCAGCGCCAAGGCCCGGAGCCTAACCAGTACAGCTCCTACCGTGACTTCTTGGACACTCGCCCTCTTGTGTTCAAGGAAGCCACCGAACCGCTTGAGGCTGATGAGTGGCTCAACTCCATCACCCAGAAGTTCCGTCTGCTTCGTCTCAGAAGAGCTCAAGGCGGAGTACGCCGCCCACATGTTGGAAGGACCCGCAGGCTTATGGTGGGCCCAGTACCGTGCGTCCTTGCCAGTAAATGCACGTGTCACTTGGGATCAGTTCTCCACCGCTATGCGCAACCACTACATCCCTAGTGGTCTGATGGAAATGAAGGTTGCAGAGTTTATGAGGTTATCCCAGGGAACCAGGTCTATGTCTGAGTACTTGCACAGCTTCAACAACCTCGCTCGTTATGCCCCAGACTTTGTGGATACTGAGGCCAAGAAGATCGCAAGCTTCAAACGTGGCATGAGTGCTGCTATGCTTTCAAGATGGGCAACAGTCACCGCACCACCTTCACTGACTTCGTCGGTGACTGTCTCAATCAAGAGGCCAATGACAGCCGGCTAGCGACAGAGACGCGCCGTCGTGCAAATGAAGGAGGTTCATCCCAGCAAAGGACCCCTTTCGGAGCACGCGCCCCATATCGCCCGCCTGTCACAGGAGCAAGATTCCGTCCCCCAGAGGAAGATCACCACCAACCGTCCCCGTCCCAGTTTTCAGAAGCCCTACACCGCCCCTATGATGCAGAACAAGAACAAGGCAGGAAGTGCCGGAGGTCCCAAGACTCCTTGTGATTGGCCCATGCTACAACTGTGGTCAGACTGGACACCTGTCACGTCAGTGCCCTCGCCCCAAGAAGCAGTACACTCAGCCCCCACCTCGTACGGGTCATGTGCATCACACCACCGTGGAAGAAGTGCCAGAAGGAGAGCCTGTCACCGCTGGTACGTTTCTTGTTAATCAATGCCCTGCAGTTGTGCTGTTTGATTCTGGAGCATCGCATTCTTTCATAAGTGAGAATTTTGTTATAAGAAGTCATTTGAAGTTGATAGAGTTAGACCGGGGATATCAGATAAGTTCCGCCGGAGCTGTTCTCTCCGCGCGTAAAATGGCTAAAGGAGTGGAAATGACCTTTGGGGATAAACAGGCCGTAGTGGACCCCATAGTCATTCCTGGTTTAGGTTTGGATGTAATCTTGGGTATGAGTTGGATGAAACTCTGGAAGGTTAATCTAGACACCGCAGAAAGAGTAGTGTCCATGGTTAGTCCCAGGAATGGATCTTCTTTTCGGTTCAAGTTACCTCGAAACCCCCATGAGATCGGAGTGTTGTTAATATCACGGCAAAGAGGATAGCTGAGATTCCGGTAGTATGTGAGTTTCCGGATGTTTTCCCTGATGAGTTGCCTGGACTACCGCCAGACAGAGATGTGGAGTTTGCTATAGAGTTAGTCCCTGGAACAGCACCCATATCTCGGAGACCGTATAGAATGCACGCTAAGAGTTAGCAGAGCTTAAGTTGCAGTTGCAAGAGCTTTAGATAAGGGTTTGATACGCCCTAGTTCGTCACCTTGGGGATGTCCCGCTATCTTTGTGAAGAAGAAGGATAAAACTTTAAGGATGTGCGTGGATTACAGACCGTTGAATGCCGTAACTATAAAGAACAAATATCCCTTACCCCGAATCGATGTCTTGTTCGATCAGTTGTCAAAGGCGAAAGTATTCTCTAAGATCGACCTGAGGTCAGGATACCATCAGATTAAGATCAGAAGGGAAGATATACCGAAAACAGCTTTCTCCACCAGATACGGACTCTATGAGTATCTTGTTATGTCCTTTGGATTAACCAATGCACCGGCACATTTCATGTACCTGATGAATTCGGTCTTCATGCCAGAGTTGGATAAGTTTGTTGTAGTGTTCATCGATGACATCTTGATATACTCTGAAATGAGAAGGATCATGCTGAGCATCTACGAGTCGTTCTAACCCGGCTTAGAGAGCACAAGTTGTATGCTAAGTTCGCAAGTGTGAGTTTTGGTTGAAGAAGGTACCTTTCTTGGTCACGTCCTTTCAGAGGAAGGAATTTCTGTGGACCCTTCTAAGGTACAAGAAGTTATGGATTGGGAAGCACCCACGAGTGTTTTTGAGGTTCGCAGCTTTTTGGGTTTGGCAGGATACTACCGTCGGTTTATTCCGGATTTTTCGAGAATAGCCAAGCCTATGACCCGTTTAACGCAGAAAAACAAGAAGTTCGAATGGACCACAGAGTGTGAAGCAGCTTTTCGCACTCTGCGAACGTTGTTGACATCCGCACCTGTTCTGGCTCAGCCAAACTTGGAGGAACCTTTTGATGTGTTTTGTGACGCATCCAAGATCGGACTTGGATGTGTACTCATGCAGAACGGGAGAGTTATTGCCTATGCTTCTCGCCAGTTGAGACCGCACGAAGAGAATTATCCCACTCATGATTTGGAATTAGCAGCCGTCGTGCATGCACTCAAGATTTGGAGGCATTATCTTATGGGTAACCTGTGTCATATATACCCGATCATAAAAGCCTGAAGTATATTTTCACCCAGCCAGAGTTGAACATGAGGCAGAGAAGATGGCTAGAGTTGATTAAGGATTACAACCTAGAAGTGCATATCACCCCGGAAAAGCAAACGTTGTAGCCGATGCCTTGAGTCGCAAGACTCATTGCAACTCCCTACAACCACTGTTGGAAGATGGATTTAACCTTATGCACCCTGTTATGGTGAACAACATCACTCTTCAGTGTACCTTGGAAAGTGACATCATCGAGAGGCAGAAGACCGATGAAGAGATCTGTCAGATTAAGAAGAGGTTGGAAATCAGTAGTTCGTTGAACTTCAGAACAGACAAGCAAGGAATACTGTGGTATAATCAGCGTTTAGTTGTTCCTAAAGATACAGAGCTAAAAGAAAGAATTCTGAATGAAGCTCACAATTCAAAGTTATCCATCCATCCAGGAAGCAGTAAGATGTACCAGGATTTGAGAACCAGGTATTGGTGGTCAAAGATGAAGAAAGAAGTTGCAGCTTATGTTGCAAGATGTGATACTTGCTGCAGGATAAAAGCTATACACCTGAGACCTGCAGGATTGTTGCAACCGTTATCGATCCCAGAGTGGAAATGGGAAGAAGTTAGTATGGATTTCATCACAGGTCTTCCCACCACTCAAAAGGAAATGATTCTATCTGGGTTATTGTGGATCGATTGTCTAAAGTAGCTCACTTCATACCAGTTAAGACTACACACCGCCCCCATCAGTATGCAGACTTGTATATTCAGAATATCTTGAGATTACATGGAGTTCCGAAAAGGATTGTTTCTGATAGAGGACCCCAGTTCATTGCACGTTTTTGGGAACAGTTGCACAAGGAACTAGGAACTAAGTTGGTAAGGAGTTCTGCCTATCACCCCCAGACCGCAGGACAACTGAAAGAGTAAATCAGATTTTGGAAGACATCCTGAGAGCTTGTGTTTTATCTTCAGGAGAATCATGGGAGAAATGGTTGCCCCTTGCTGAGTTTTCGTATAACAACAGCTACCAGGAAAGTATAAAGATGGCACCTTTTGAAGCTCTATATGGACGAAGATGCAGAACCCCGGTTAATTGGGTTGAATCCGGAGATCGAGAATTTTATGGGTCAGATTACGTAAAGGATGCCGAAGAGATTGTGCAAACAGTACAACAACATATTAAGGTAGCACAATCCCGGCAAAAGAGCTATGCCGACACACGAAGAAGACCCTTGGAATTTCAAGTAGGAGGGTATGTTTACCTCAAAGTCTCACCCATGAGAAAGGTCCAACGTTTTGGAATTAAGAAGAAGTTAGCACCTCGATATGTGGGACCGTACCAATCATAGCAAGAAAGGGAGAAGTAGCATATGAAGTGCAGTTACCCCCAGAGATGAGCGCAGTCTTTCCAGTGTTTCACGTCTCACAATTGAAGAAGTGTCTTCGAGTTCCAGAACATGAAGAAGTTCAAATCCCGGATGTCACGATCAGATCAGACCTGGAATACTACGAACAACCCAAGGAGATTTTGGATACCAAGACCCGAGAGACGCGTCACCAAACAGTGAAGACTCACAAGATTCTTTGGAGCAATCACGGACCCAATGATGCGACTTGGGAAACCGAGGAGTACTTACGCGTAAACTACCCCGCTTTTATAAAGATTGGTACGTAACTCAAATCTCGGGACGAGATTTCTTTAAGGGGGAAGGGCTGTGACACCCTAGTGTCAAGCACTGCATTAGGAATTGCAATTAGCTACTAAGAAGCATAAGCAATGCATTGCATCATTTCATGTGCATGAGAGTGTTTTTGCTTTTGTTTATTATTTGGATTTGGATTTCTTTTGACTTGATGATTAAATGGATTTCTTTTTGGCAAAGAGTTTTATAAAATAGAGAATATTGAGTAGAGTGCTTTTCATGTTGGAGTTTTGACCTAGTTCTATATAGTGTGTTAAATAAGAATAAGTCAAACGAAATGGTTTATGTTTCAAAATTTGCTTTGTTTATGTGGAGGATTTAAAAATGGTTTTCAGAAAAAGTGTCTTATATGAAAGTTGTAGAGAAAATTATTTTGAGCAACTTTCATATTTGGGTCAAAACCTAGTTTGGAGTTTTTGAAACTGTTTCGAATGGTCAAAGTTTGAAAAGAATTTGGAAAAAAAAAGGAAAACGTTTTCTCCCGCGCCAACCCTTCCGGCCCATCTGGCCTTTCGGCCCAACTCGCGCGCGCCGGCCCAGCTCGCCCCTCGCGTGCGCCGGCCCGCTCCCCACTCGCCCGCGCGCCGCGCGCGCCGCGCACCGCCGCCCGCCTGACGCCCGTGCCGTACGCCGCCGCAAGCGCCGCGTGGCGCCTCGCCTGCACCGTATCCCCCCGCTTGCCCTATCACCGCTAGATCGTTGCTCGCTCGATCACGCCACGATCCCTGCTCGCCGTCGCCGCTCGCCTGCCGCGCCCGCTCGCCGTGCACGCATCGCCCGCGCTGCCCGCCGACCGCGCCGCCGTGTCCGCCACGACCACCGGCCGGCAAGCCGATCAAACCCCGAGCGCACCACACTCCCCTCTCCCCACTGCCATTCCAGCTCGCCCGCTCTCACTCCCGCTCTCCCTCTCAGCTCCCACGAACGCGCAAGCATCCGCCACTCTCGCCGACCGTTCACCACCATCACTCCCCTCCACCGTTCCGGCCACCACCCCCGACCACCACCATCCATCCCTCTCCGCCTACGCCGTGCACACGCCGTGCACACGCCGTGCGCACATCGTCATCCCCGACCGAGCCCCGACGCCGCCGGAGGACGAAGCGCCTCTTTCGGTCCGTCAGTCGCCACCGCCGAGCCGCAACGCCGTTCTTCCCCAACCCGAGCTCCACCGACTCCTCTTCTTCATCCTCGAGCTTCACCGAGCCAAGGCAAGGTGAGAACGCCACTAGCTAACGCTACCGCCACTCCCACCTCTTCTTCCCCAGCCGAACACCGCCACCGCCCGCCACGGCCGCTCTCGTGACCGAGCTTTCTCGGAGCTTACCGAGCCAAACCAACCCCGTAGTCTTGCTCCCTAGGGTTCGTAGAAGCTTATGCCTCCACCTATTTCATCGGCGACCGCCGGAAACGGCGTAGCCGCGCGATGCCGCCGCCTCCGTGCGCCGCCGCTCGCCGCCGGCATGCTCCGGCCGTGCGCTAGCCAAACCACCTACACCACTCGATGCGCCTCGTCGAGTCGAGTTCACAAGCCTAGCTTCCCCGCCGGCGACCTCACCGTCGGCGAGGAATCGACGGTCAAACCTCTCCCCTGTTTTCCGTCTCGCCCGAGCCTCCGCAGCCTGCCTCGAATGGGCGATTGCTTTCCGTCTCGCCCGAGCCCCGAGCCAGGCCTCGGCCTCGGACGGGCGATTGCTTTCCGTCTCGCCCGAGCCCTCGAGCCAGGCCTCGGCCTCGGATGGGCGATTGCTTTCCGTCTCGCCCGAGCCCTCGAGCCAGGCCTCGGACGGGCGATTGCTTCCCGTCTCGCCCGAGCCCTCGAGCCAGGCCTCGGACGGACGATAGTTTTTCCGTCTCGCCCGAGCCCTCGAGCCAGGCCTCGGACGGGCGTTTGTTTTCCGACTCGCCCGAGCTAGGCCTCGAGCGAACCCTCGGCCGCTGTCACGTTCGAGCCGGGCCTCGAGCGAGCGCACACCTTTCCGTGCGCCGAGTGTTCCAGAAAACGTTTTCCAAAATGTTTTTCTTTTTTTAGTAAATGCTTGTTTGTTTTGTAGATCCTGTTTTGTTAGTCCAAATGGAGTGCTTTCAGTTTTGTTAGCTTGTTTGTGAGTAGATCTGCCATGGAAAAATATAAAAGTATTTTTGATAGAAGTTTATTTTACTGTTTTCATTTATTCCAGTTTATATGCTTTTGCTAAGATAAATGGTTATATATGTTGTCTGGTTGAGTTAATTCCTGGAAAATTTGGTGTAAGTTTATTATCATATTTTACACCTGTGAAAAATATATGATGCACTATTTATGTGGAAAAAGTTTCTGTTATGGTTTAAAGTCCTTTTTGGCTGATTTCTTAGAATAAATGTTAAGGTGTTTTATATGCTGAAATAAATATGGGAAAATTTGTGTAGTCTCTGTTCATGAGGTTCAAGCTAAGAAAAATGTAAGCATGATCTGTTATGTGAAGAAATCTGGAGATGCTTTACAAATGTGCTTTTCTGTGTTTTCCTTTGAAAATTCATGTAAGAAATAGTATAATGTTTCTGTTCATGGAACTTTCTTGATAAGCATAAAATTGAAGTAGAATCTGGAAAAAATATGAAGTCTGTTGTTTAACACTTTTTGGATGGAGAGCTAGTTCAAAGCACCTTTTTGGGCAGTTTGCTTGTCATTTTTATATCTGCAGTTCGGTATTTTATTTTTGGCTGAAATTTGTTCAGTGGAGTCCCACACTGTTGTTTGCCTTCTGGAATTTTCGTGGATTTTTTGAGTCAGAAAGTGCACTTGCAGTTCAAACCTAAGTTTCTTTTGATTTATTAAATAAGAAAAGGTGAATAATGGATTTTGTTTTATGAATTAATAAGTATTTACCTCAATGGTTCAACATTGGTTTTGTTGGTTTGCAAGAAATGCTCTTTCTCATACCTCACATCTTGCCCCGCATTATATTATTTATTATTCGTCGCATGCAATAGGATCGACACTCCCGGAGCCCGAGCAGAGCCAGAAGCAAACGCCGAGCAGCAGATTCCGGAGCTCCAGCAAGCCGAGGAAGCCGACCCCGTCCCCGTCACTAACTTGCCCGAGTGCCCCTCTCACGAGGCCTCGGTCTTCACCCAAGGCAAGCCCCGGAGCATTCTAAGTCTCCCAGTTTTTACAATTAAATTACTTGAGTCCTTATATTGTGATGCATTAGGTTTAGGAGTTGATTGAATCCTATTTGCTGCATTACCATTCCTTGATTATTGATTAATATCTACCTTGTTATCCTGTTATTTATTTATAATGTAGAATTGCTTAGCCTGCTTAATAAAAGTAGTAGTTAAGGATGTCTCCGTAATACCCTGATGGGTACTTACCGGATCACGGTTGGCTATATTTGCTATCGTGGAAAAGAACCTGAGTAGTAATGAAATACGGTCAACTGGAAGGCAAGGCACAAGTTTGGAAACTTGGGGCAGTCCGTCCGTTGGATCGTGTAGGTTTGTATCGATGTTGGCCCTCGTTCATTTTTGAACGCGCCCTTTTACTTAGGGATATGTCGGTGCCGTAATCATCGACCCCAAAGCCGGTTAGAAGCTGTTCGGGCCGGTCTCAACCCGTGTCGTGCCCTCTAGTATGGAAATTGCGATCTGCCGCGTGAGGCCATCGCCAGGTTCCAATTGGGCGGTCCGTGCTTGAACCGCGGCGATTACCACCACGAACAAGCGTCGAGCGGTTGCCCAATGCATGGACCCGACGGGGAAAGTGTGGGCTGGTATTAAAGGTCTTTCATCAGCTGGTTTGGAATTCGATTCGAGTCGCCGTCTCCCCCGGTTAGTGGGAAACTATGGCGAGCTTCACCACGATACAACTCCATGTGATATCTAAAGGTTCAACTAAAATGTGGACAAGTCAACTGGATATGGTTATATTATTTGTCTGCTAGACTCAAGTGTGTGCAATAGTTCAGGTGCAAACCTAGAAGAAGGAATAGGTATAAAAGATGACAGCTCATCATTATCATTAATTACCGCTTATCTTAAATTGAGCTTTTCGCAAATTCAAGATCCCAGCTCCACCCAAAAGGCCTTGCATGTCCTTGGTGTCTTTATTTTCATTGGACGGGTAAGTCTAGCTGAGTACATTCCCGTACTCAGGGTTTATCCCGTTGTTGCAGATGGCCAGGTCTACTTCGGCTATTGTAAGCACTGCCTCTACCCAGTGGAAGGTGATGAGGAGTAGGCCCAGGGCAGGGTCGTCCAGAAGCTTTTCCTTTTTCTTTTGCTGGACTGAGACTACTAGTGGCACATTATCTTAAAAAGGGAGGAGTGAGTTGTGTCGAGTGGATTTATCAAACAATGTTTTATTTGGACCACGTGTGTGTGGTCGTGTGTTAAAACTTATTTAAGCTTCCGCACTTTTAAAATTCAGTATTGTAATAACTCCGTTTTAAATTCCGCACTCTGATATTTTAAATTCGGTTTCATTTTCGCTATGTGTATCTTTACGAATGTAATCCTTGAACGATGCGATCCTGTATGATGTATGGTGTTAGAAATCCTTCGAGATTTCCGGACTACCGGGGTTGTATGGGTTCAAGTATCAGTCAAAGTCAGACGGATTTTGCTAAGATAATACTTGAGCTCTTATAATCAGGACGGTTCCGCCACAGCCGCCTTGCTTAGTCAGATAACTCTTTAGGCTGCTACTAAGAGAATGCGCAAGTTGAGTTTTTAGGCAGATAAGTGGGAGGACACGGTGAGCGAGCTTGATTTGCCATGTCCACCGTTGGTCGTGTACTGAGGAGGTGGAGTGGGAGATGTGCACCACACACATGACTGACCTTCTCACTTTGAGAAGTAAGTTTGCTGGCTGATAGGAGAGGTGGATGAGCTGAAGGCTAGACCCTCGCTGTTGGGTGCGTGCAAGACTTGTCCTATCTTGCAATCTGAGTTGGTAGAGAGAATGCCAAGATTGTGTCTCTTGAAGAGGCCACTCAGGTAGCACATGTGTGGCTAGGTGTGTTCTTTGTGAGGGCCTGGAGATGGAGATAGCCAATGTGAAGCATGACAAGATGCAACCGAGGAGGAGCAACACATACCTCGGACCATCTTGTCATGGGTGTCTAGCGGTGGACAGCCACAGCTCGGGATGATGATCCCCAATTTAAGCGAGCCGCTGGAGGTCCTGTGTAGGTTTTTGCTCTGGGTGTTGATGTGTCATCTTTTGGCAAGATTGGAGAGTCGAGTGGCCTGAACCCAAGTGAGAAGCCCAACTCCACCACTACTACCAAACTTACCAAGCTTCCACCCAAAAGCCTCTCAAGCCTAACACCAAGGATGGAGTGTTTGAGGAACCTCCGAGAGCTCCACCCAAGAACCAAGTGTGGCATCCCAAACCCAACCACCTCAAGAACAAGCTTGACACCATGCCACCATCCAGGAGGAGCTTATGCCATAGAAGGGCAAAGTGATCCACACCCACCACCGTGAGTACCAACAACCCCCTATGAGAGCGGTGAGGTACCATTGTGAGCATTGTTGGAGAGATGGACACTTGAGTGAGTTCTGTTTTTGGCGCAAGAGAGAGGCGCGCCGTGCTAGGGAGATGACATACGGACATGTACCATCCTCTCCATGATGTACATGCGCCAAATGTTCAGAGACGTGCTGCTAGGCCCAGAGGTCCAGAACCTCAAGTTCCCAGGCCTAGGCAGAGGAGAGCTCCGAGGAGAGATGCTAGGCCTAGAGGTGCAGTGCCTCAAGTTCCTAGGCCTAGGCCTCATAGAGAGCGTGCCCGGCGGGAGCCTGCTGTTGTAGGCTATGGACCCCGTGGCGGTGGCTTTGTTGTAGAGCGTTTTCCCCCACCGCGTTTTGAGTATCGCGGTGAGCGCTCCTTCCCCAGCGGACCACGTTTGTCTAAAGTGGGTGATCGCTTCCTTCGTAGGTGTGCTAGGAATGGTTTTCTGCTAACCGTTCTTTTGAGCAGCCGCCCCCCACCTGGTATTCTTCTTACTTCACTAACCCCAGTGTTGGCCCGTATGCTCACCCTATGTCTTTTATTGATGTAGGTAAACGATTGGAGAACGTTTGGTTGGTGGATTCGGGTGTTCAAGGCACATGACCGGAAACGCCAAGTGGTTCTCCAGTCTTAGTCCGGTCGCCGGAAAGGAGTTTATCACCTTCGGCGACAACAGCAAAGGTAAGGTGCTGCCTCGTGGGTCTGTGCGAGTTAATGAGCACTTTGTGTTGCGCGATGTTGCTCTTGTTTCTAACTTGCATTTTAACCTTCTTTCTGTTTCGCAACTTTTCGAAGATGACTATGAGATTCATTTTAAACTGAATCTCAGTCGCATTTTGGATCCTCAGGCAATCTTGTATGTGTGATTTCGCCCTTTGAAAAAGTCTTCGTGCGGATTTCTCGGAGTCGTTTGAATTTCTCGTTGTCTTTTTGGCTGACCTTCCTCCTCTGATCTTTGGAAGTGGCATAGGAGACTTGGTCACCTGAGCTTCGACTTGCTTGCAAGACTTAGTTCACTGGCCTAATCCGAGGATTGCCCAAGTTATCCATGGAGAAGGATCTTGTTTGCCACTCTTGTAGACATGGGAAGATGGTTGCTGCTCCCACCATCCAGTGACTCAGGTCATGACCGAGCGCCCTGGAGAGCTTTTACACATGGACCTTGTTGGTCCAGCTCGGGTGAGCTCGGTTGGGGGGAAGTGGTATGTGCTTGTTTGTTGTTGACGACTTTTCGAGATATTCGTGGATCTTCTTTTTTAGCTGAGAAGACCGAGACTTTCTCTTTGCTCGCATCTGATTTTGCGTCTTCAGAATGAGTTCCCTTTGAACTCAAAGCGAGCAATTCGGAGTGATAATGGTTCCGATTCAAAATTCGGATTTTGAGAAGTTTTGTAACTCTTTGGGTTTAGAGCATCAATTTCTTTTCCCCTACACACCGCCCCAGAATGGTGTTGTAGAGAGGAAGAATCGGACCCCTTGTAGGATGGCCAGGACGATGCTCGATGAGCATAGGACTCCTAGGCGATATTGGGCCGAAGCTATGAGCACTGCATGCTACATTTCAAATCGCATTTTCTCTGAGCTTTCTTGAAAAAACTTCTTATGAGTTGCGTTTTGGAAAACTGCCCAAGGTGAGTTATTTTCGAGTTTTTTTGGTTGCCACTGTTTTATACTCAAAAAGGCAACTTGGACAATTTGAGTCTCGTTCTTCTGACGGTGTGTTTTTGGGTTATGCACTCACACTTGAGCTTATCGTGTACTTAACCTTGACACTAACCGAGTCATGGAGACATCAGATGTCACCTTCGACGAGACCATGGTTTGGTCCTTCTTCTCGTTTTGAGCGTGCAGGTGATCACGAGGTTGGCGAGCCTCTTTTCGATGATGAAGAAGAGTGTGCTGAAGGATAGATGACCCACACCCCTCCACCTGTTGTGCCGCAAAGAGCGGCTTCTACTACGACTCACGGCCCCAACACCTCTTCTTCCTGGGGGCCGTGGGATGCGCCACCATCGAGCGGTACCCTTTGTACCCGAGGAGGCACCAGCTGCTGTTGAGAGGGAGGCCACTTCGGCAAGGGAGGCGCCACGACACATTCAGCGCCAGCACCCGCCTCAGCAGATGATCGCACGATCGACGAACGCGTCACCCTTCAAGGCAAATCTCTCACTTTGCTCATTCTGCTTTGTTGCTGATTTTGAGCCCCGAGATGTGGACACGCTTTGACGGATCCGGATTGGGTCCATGCCATGCATGAGGAGTTGGAAAACTTTGAGAGAAATCGGGTTGGGGTTCTAGTGTCTCCACCTTCTGAGTGTCATCCTATTGGGACAAAATGGGTTTTCAAAAACAAACAGGGAGAAGATGGCCATGTTGTGAGAAACAAGGCCAAACTCGTAGCCCAGGGATATAGTCAGAAGGAGGGGATAGACTATGAGGACACGTTTGCTCCTGTACGTTTGGAGGCTATTAGGATACTCTTGGCTTTTGCTGCATCCAAAAGTTTCAAACTTTTTCCAATGGATGTCAAGAGTGCCTTCTTAAACGGCTACATAGAAGAGGAGGTGTATGTTAGACAACCCCCCGGTTTCGAAAATCCCAAGTTTCCAAACCATGTCTTTAAACTTCACAAAGCTTTGTATGGTTTGAAACAAGCCCCTAGAGCCTGGTATGATAGGTTGAAAACCTTTTTGCTTGCTAAGGGTTTTAAAATGGGATGTGTAGATAAAACGCTCTTTCTCCTCAAGCAAGGCACTGATACTCTCTTAGTCCAAATTTACGTGGATGATATCATTTTTGGTGGTTCTTCTCACGCTTTGGTTGCCAAGTTTGCAGACACTATGAGCAGGGAGTTTGAGATGAGCATGATGGGCGAGTTGACGTTTTTCCTCGGGTTGCAAATCAAGCAATCCCGGGAAGGAACGTTTGTGCACCAGGGCAAGTACACCCGGGACATTTTGAAGAAATTCGACATGGGTGAGGCCAAGCCTCTTCCAACACCCATGGCGACCACGACGGCCCTGGATGCGGACAAGGAAGGAGAAGCAGTGGACCAAAAGGAGTACCGGAGTATGATCGGGTCGCTGTTGTACCTGACGGCGACACGCCCGGACATTCAGTTCACGGTGTGTCTTTGCGCGCGTTTTCAGTCTTCGCCGCGCACCTCTCACCGTCAGGCGGTCAAGCGCATTATGAGGTACTTATCCTTCACTCTAGAATTCGGGATTTGGTATTCTGCTTCCTCCAACCTTTCCCTTTGCGGGTATTCCGATGCCAATTTTGCTAGTTGCCGGATTGAGCGCAAGTCCACTTCTGGGACTTGCCAGTTTATTGGTTCTTCTCTTGTTTCGTGGTCCTCTCGCAAGCAGTCTAGTGTCGCCCAGTCTACCACGGAGGCTGAGTATGTTGCTGCGGCTAACTGTTGTTCCCAGTTACTCTGGATGATGGCCACTTTGCGTGACTTTGGTCTGAGCTTTTCTTGTGTTCCTTTGCTTTGTGATAGCACGAGTGCGATTAGCGTTGCTAAGAACCCCGTGCTCCACTCGAAGACCAAACACATTGATGTGCGCTTTCATTTTCTGCGAGACCACTATGAGAAGGGTGATATCGACCTTCGCCATGTTGATACTCATCATCAGTTGGCTGATATTTTCACCAAGCCTTTGGACCAATCAACTTTTAATTGGTTGAGAGGTGAGCTTGGTGTGTGTTTCCCCTTTTAGATGGGGGAAACATTTTTGACTCTTGTATAATACACTGACTTTGTGTTTTTCAGTTGGTTTTGCGTCTTTTTAGTTTCTTCTTGCATCTTTGCATTCCAGCATACGCTCTTACATTCTGAGCTTCATGAATATAGTCTGAAGAATGTAACTATGCTCTGTGTAGTCTTTGCTCCGATGTTTTATCTAGATGCTGTAGCTTATGCTCCTTCTAATCACTGATACATACTGTGAGCTGAGCTATTTTTGAATGGTGAAATTTGATAATGAACTTAAAACTTGAAAATGTTCACCATTGAGAAATGCAACTAGCATGTGTAGGATGTGTCGAAGTCACTTATGCTATTTATGTATGCTAGGTTGCTATGTCTCTAGTGTTGAGTCATTCACTTGCTTGGTATGTCATATCCTGTTTAAAATCTGAACCAAGTTAAGTGAAATAAAAAGATCGAGATGGGTTTGCTTGTTAGCACCTCACAGTTTCGAGAATGTTTCTCATTGCACTTTGAGTTAAACTTGAGCTGTGTAGTGTATGACCGAAACTGTTGCTTTAAGCTTCTGATTGCTTATGCATAGGCTTCGCACAGTTGGAAAGTTAGGCAATAACAAGCATTCAACCTCTCGCAGTCACATGCTGATTTCTGAACTTGTGTAATTTCACCGCTGCAACTCCGATTAAATTTTGAAATCACAAGTGGATGCTTCATTTTTCAATTGGTATCAGCATGATGATTGAACTGTGCTAGGGGTAGTTCACCTTGTGTACATATTTAGCACTTGTTTGACTTCCTGTCTATACTTGTTTAGTGCTATTTTGATGGTGAATACTTCTTGGCTTAAAACTGCTCACTTTGCTCATATGTTCATATTTCATATTTGGTGATCAGTTTGAGCCTTTGCTAGCATTCTGTGCATTTTCTGCATCATCGGATCAGAACTCTATAGAGCATCTTTGCACTCTTTTGAGTATACTCCTGAAGCTCCTAACTTGCATTTTGACTCATATGCATTTTGGAAGGGGAGAAATCTGCGTGTTGGCACTTTTTGTTGGTGCATTTTCCCAGGGGGAGCATTATTTCTTGATAAGTGCATTTTCAACTAAGGGGGAGAAATTGCAAATTATTACCCTCTGTTTGAACTAAGGGGGAGATTTCCTGGTTGTTTGTACTAATCGAGGGGGAGTTTTTGCTGCTTCCTGTTGGCCGTAAGGTTTTGCTGTCAAGCTTTCTCTGCTAGTTGTGTTGAGCCTCTGTGCCTCTATCTTGAGGGACTAGCATTTTGCTTCGATTTTTCACTTGGTACTTGCTAGCGGTGTTGAGCCTGTTCTACCTCTTCTTGAGGGCTAGCTTTGCTTTGCTTGGTTGCGTCGAGCCGTTGCCCATGTCTTTGGGGACCAAGTTGTTTCGCTCTTTCCACTTGACCTTCTTCGGCTTTGCTATGCTTTTGGGTCATTTGGTTGAGTTCTCTCTTCTCCTTCTTCCTCCTTCTTATTTCTATTATGATTTGTGTTGGTAGTTGACAATGCACTCATCAAGGGGGAGATTGCGGATACATGGGTGTATGCCGAGTCTCTGAGTGATGAGTGATTGTCAACTGGGATGATGCGCATGTTCTTTGGCTTGTGTTGTGCAGCTGTCGAGCACGGATACAGTGATCAGAGGCAAGGTGAAGGTCAAGTAGAGACGTGCCGTGCCGATGGACCGAGAGTGGCGAAGGGCGGACGTGAGGCTTGGACTGAGGGACCGGTGGCCCGAGGATCAGCTGTGGTGGCTGGCAGCCTGGGACAGCGATGAGCGAAGACTTGCGGTCATGTGTTGCCTAAGTCGTGGACTTGGGGACACGTGTCGGTGGACGGGGTGCACGGGGGGTGCATCCCTTCTACGACGTCGGTTTGGTGGTAGAGCCAGAGAAAAACCATCAGGTGGACGGTTTCCAGGTTTGGGCCTCAAAACCTGGGTGCTGAGGGTTTCCGAGTTTAGCCACAAAACTCGGGCTGAGGACGGTTTTCAGGTTTGGGCCTCAAAACCTGGGCGCTGCGGGTTTGCTGAGTTTTGGCCTCAAAACTCAGATGCTGGTGGGCTAGTTTCCCGGTTTGGGCCTCAAAACCGGGGGTTGGCTGGAAAGGCTGGTTTCCCGGTTTGGGCCACAAAACCAGGGGTGCAGAGCGAGGGCGGCACGTGGCGGCAATCGGGAGGTTGCGTCGAGGCAACGCTACGAGTTGTGCGGGCGTGGCCGTCGGATCCACCTACCACCGAGTTGGTCCAGAATAACCTTAGGGTTTAGGTGGTTCGCTCTGTAATTAGAGAGGGGTAGAGTAGGAATTAGAAATTAGGATAAGTAGAGGGAGACACCCTCCTCCCTTCCCATCTCAGTCATTTGCTCTTTGCTTCTAGGGTTTCCTGCTCTCCCAATCCCCTGCTGTAGCTAGCTGAGATCCGCAGAGAACCATACCTCTGTGTACTGGAGATTTTGAGGAAGTGAGGCGGTAACCTCACTGTTGTAGCGTGTGGCAGCCACACGGTTGCAGATCGATGTGTTGATTCACGTTTTGTTCGTGTTCTTCGCGTTCTTCATTTCTCCGCGATTTTCTCATCACTCGATCTCCCTCCCTCGTGCGTCTTTGCGAAATCCGTTTGAATCAACTTGTTCGTATTTGAAAGGAGAACATTTCCACCAAAGGAATTTATCTAACTCCTTACGAACAAGTAGATCGGGTTGATTTCGTTTTCGTGGCGCTTTTCGGTTCATCCTCCTCGCCCCTTCAATTTCCCGGTGATGAATCGATTTGAGCGGATGATTTCTTGGGGATAGTCTCCTAACTACCTCGTGATCATCTTCTCCAAATTTGGGAACGTGGGATTTTGATTTGGATCGGATTTGGGAAGTTTTGAGACAAGGGCGATTGAAATTGCCCTCCCTGAGTGACCGCAGACAGTCCGCCACTCAGGGCGCGGACAGTCCGCGCGTCGGGGGCAAGCCGAGTCAGTGGCTGCGTTCCTCGGCTGTTTGGTTCCTTCTTGACCGGCGGATAGTCCGCAGGTGATTGTCGCGGACAGTCCGGGACTTGAGCAGGGGACTTCAGTAGCTTTGCTGTTTGGCGAGTTTTGCCGGCGGACAGTCCGGCACTCGCTCGCGGACAGTCCGACAGTACCGCGGACAGTCCGGGACCCCAGGGCCGGATAGTCCGGGATTTGCCTGAAGGTTGTGTTTTGGTGCGTTTGCTCTCCCGGCTTCCTCGCTTGGTTTTCGGACTTCTCGTTTGGCCTCGTAGTTGACCAAGAAACCTCTCTAGGTATGTTTGCTACTTGTTAGCATAGGTATTTAGGAGTTTCTCGACGTAGTCGTCTATCTACGTTTGGGACTTGGTTTTTGAGGGTCGAACTTGTCTCGGAGTTTTTGCCTTTTGGTTTGCTATCGCTTTGTGGTGCCTCGCTATGATCCTAGGGATCATCCACCCTCTTCCAAGGGTCGTGGGCATCACGGTTTCGGTTGTAGCTTCTTGGGGTTGATTTTGGGACAATTGACCAATGTTTTGAGAGAAATTTTGTGAGCTCCCATTCACCCCCCCTCTGGTCGCCTTGCTAGTGCTTTCTCGGTCCTTCAACTATTTGTTAAAAGCCGAATGCGTGGAAATTGTACGTGGAGAGGATTCAAGGATATTTATATACAGCCGATGTAAAGCTTCGCCTTTAGCAGAAAAAATGTTCCAAGAAATTCAAGTTATAGCCGATATTTTTATCGCCTTTAGTACAAGAATATTCATGACCTTGGTAAACCTAGCATTTTCAAGTTGGCAGGTTTATCGGGGGAAGAGAAAGTAAAGTGCAGTAAGTGCGATGCCGAGTGACATGACATATTAGAGATGAGATCTAGTCGGCTAAGATGACGTCATGCGTTCGGCAAGATGTTCCTCTGAAGAAACGTTGCAATCAGGAAAGGCCACTGAGAAATCGAGAGATGCAGATAAACATTACTCAGAAAAGAACAAGCTTCATTTATTCAATTTCAAAGTCTGTCCTAAGTACAAACTGCTCTTGAGATGACTTGTTTAGAACAGACTAAGGATCAGCAGTTCTAGCGAAAGACGGTGGCATGATCATCAGGAACTTCAAAATCTTCAAAGTTGTCCAGAAGTTCGTCTGCAAGGCCGACTGGTAGAAAGGGATAGTTCTCTTTAGACCAAGAACTCGTCACCACTAGCCCAAGGGAGGCCCCGGCATGCACACCTTGGATGATGGCCTGATCTATGCATCAAGACGTATACCTTCGATGACGGCCTGATCTGTGCGACCATCCGTAGCATCAAGGCTAGGCTCAAATGTGTTCCCATGGGCATCCATTTTGTCAGCAACTTTGTTTGCTGCTAGTTTCAGATGGACATTCTCTGCAGAAAGGGGTAACAAGAAGAAAGGATATATTAGGCAAAAGCAGACTCAATCAGGAGAAGGAGAAGGATCAAGACTCTGCTAACCTGTAATGATACTGCAGAACTGTTTCCGTTGGTCTGCCCATTTAGCCTCCTCAATGTCATGCTTCTTGGATGCATCTTCCAGTTCCTTCTGGGCTTTATCCCTTTCCTCGCGGTATCGAA
The DNA here is from genome assembly GCA_009763385.1 of Coix lacryma-jobi var. lacryma-jobi. Taxonomy (NCBI): domain Eukaryota; kingdom Viridiplantae; phylum Streptophyta; class Magnoliopsida; order Poales; family Poaceae; genus Coix; species Coix lacryma-jobi. The sequence continues at coordinate 143,248,585 of CM019826.1, forward strand.
GGACGTCCAAACGGGTCTGCTGGAGTAAATCATCAAATTCAGAATCTGGCGGCTTAAGGAAAGATTGAAAAGGATTATTGGATCTACCGTTTCTGGAGTAACCCAAGCTTGACTGGAGAAAGACCCCACTCTGGAGGGAAAGTGAATGATGAATCAGAGATAGACAGGCAAGAAAAACTACTGCACGAGGGCAAGGAATTAGTTTTTACCCATAGCGCCGGTGGGTTGATGCCCGGCTTTCTCCTGCTTCATCTTCATTGGGGTGCCTGCTGTGATTACTGTTGCCTACCATTTTTTTGGAAACGCAGGCGAAGGAGTTTTTCTCTAGCTTGAGCTAAGGGCCGAGAAATGGAAAGTTTGCAAGACAAGCTGCTTGATTGGAGTCAAGAGGGATGGCTTGTCTAGGGTCATATTTATAGAGCTATGACTTGCACACTGGAAAACCACACGTCAGGTTAGGGTCTTCACAGTTTATGGGCTGTTATTGGGTCGGACCGAATCTTGCTGACTTGAGGGACTCATGGAGCCGATAGGATTCGGCTAAAGATGGTTGCTATGTGAAGTGTTCAGTTTTGGCTGATTCTTTGGAGGCTCATATTATCGATTGGTGCTGAGAGCAGGAAGCTGAAAACGAGAAATTCTTTTAAAGAATGCTATTCCGTTGCTGCCATGATTTGGGAAATTGGGAGAAGACTGAGAACTTTGGATTTTGAATAATCAATTACAGCAATTACTTGCAAGACGAAGGCAATCAGCGTGAATATCAGCGATAGCCGATATAGTGTACATCGCCGCTAAGGTAACGAAAAAATTAGTGGCTAGTACTCAAAACAGAACACACATTGATCTCGAAGGATCAATCGCAGATTGGTTTCGGAGGACGAACAAAGGAACTTCTTATATTTACTAAAGGGGGAACAAGTTACAATGGAAAGTCAGTTCGTCCATTCTATCCTATTCCTAATCGGAAGATCAAAGTCAAAAGAATCAGCCAGATCTGTTCCAACCTTTTTCATATCGTCGACAGAATGAGCTACCCTGTATTCTAGCCCTCGCTCGCAGACGTCAAAATTGCGGTAATCGGCTCCAGAGTGAATCCGTACCGCAATGAAGGCAAGCGCTGCGCCGTATCCCATACCAGCTCTAGAAATGTCAGGGAGGGCTCGGTTGACCTCGTTCACCCGCCTCAGGGCTGTCGTGCCCGGTACATTAGCCGTGACGGCGAGGTTAGCAATAGCGACTTCAAGAGAATGAAGCTTGGTCTCCAGGGCTAAAAAGGAGGAAGAGTCGGTAAAAGCAGAAAAGGGAAATATATAAAAAAACGATGAAAAGATGCTTACCGGCAGCCCGTTCCCGAGCGACATCACGCTCTCGAGAGGTTCGGATGATCTCCCGATCCTTCCTCTCCAAATCAAATTGAAGATCTGCGATCTTCTGAGCCAGGACCTCAGGAAGGTCGTCACCGGTCCTCCTGATGGAAGTGGTAAAGTAAGAACAACTGTTTCATTTTGAAAACAGAAGAAAGAAAAGAGCAACCTCCTCTTAGAGGTGCTGGAAGCACCAAGCTCGGAGCTATGGCGACTCGCTGTGGAAGACATCCTCCAGAGTAAAGAGATGACAAGAGGAAAGAGGGTTTTTTGAGTCGCAGCAGGGGAATTCAGAGTGGACAAGCCGAAATAGGGTGAAAAGAGGTTTTAAAGAATCCCAGAAGACGCATCGGGAGTTGAGTCGGCAGGTATAGGAATTATAGCGTGTGAAGGTGGATGCTTCCGGAGGTTCCACGTCAGTATACAAGGAAAAAGGAATTTTGGAATAAATATTTATCCCAAAATTAGGGGGCATGTGTTAACACCAGATTTTCGCACGCACGAGGATATGACAGGTGGACCCAGCTAGCAGTGAGGAAAAGATTTGGCAAACGATTGGACGATCGGCTGGCTCTCAAAGATTCGGTGAGTAACCAAGGATGGTTAGCCTTCGGGGTTTCGGCAAGTGTCTATGCGGTCGGCTATTTTGCGAAACGATGGCTTCATTCAGGAAATGGATATGGTAAGCCGGCTTGCACGAGAAGACACGTGACGGTGAAGGACACCGAGAAGAATAAGAGTAGGATTTATATCTTTCCAAATTTTGTTATGTAAATCGTAATCGTCTAGGATTCATATCTCGTCCAGGGTATAAATATAAGCCCTCGACCATTGTAAAATTGTTCACAACCATATCAATACAAACCGGCCCCGTGCCACCTTCAAGTCCCTAAGTCGTGTCGTCGAGTTCTTCGAGAGGAATCATCGATCCGTCGACCTCCGTAAGTACCGGCGACCTTGTTATCATGTCTAGTATCATGCGGTGGATTTAGATATGATGCAAGTAGTCTCGTATGTTAAGCTTAGTATCGTTCGGTGGATTTAAGCTTATGACGGGAAGTTTTTGCTTATGCCTTGTATCGTGCGGCGGATTAAGTCATGAGTAAAAATAGTTATCGGCTCTATTAGATTTGGCAGATCTAATAGATTCATTAAGTTATCATGTGTTATATGTTTTATTTATTTAATTCTTGTAACACTCTTTTGCCCAATCTAGATTGATCTTTGTTCGGCCTTGTTCCACAAGTTTGCTTGTGCTTTGCTAATCATAAGATCATGATGGCCGGATCAACTTTCAATCTAGATTGTTACATGTTGTGGGTCCATGCATGTTGATCATGGTTAGACTTTGATAAAACTAGGTATCGTGCGGCAGATGCAGGTTTTAGATCGGTTTGGTCATGCTTGCTTGTTTGTTCCTTCCTCATGGACCCCAACTCGGCTAGTTAGCCGATCTTGGTTAAGCTTACACGAGTAATGAGCATTTATAGATCTGTTCAGATATATATATATGCTTTTAGCTCCTTACAATTAGGTCGTATCATGCGGTGGATTAATCTAATTGTAAGGAGTGGTATAAACTCATAGCAAGTGGTATCATGCGGTGGATTTGCTTCGCTTGGGTTTATGCTTGACGGGCTCATGAAGGCTAAACGTGCGGCAGATTAGTCGGATTAGCCTATGCATATGTTGTCTGAATAGATTTATAATTGCAAGTTACCTGCTTATAATATCTTTTGTTCAAGCATGTCTTTCTTTATATGTGCATTCGGCAATCATTATGCTTTACGTGCTCTGTTCTCATACTTGCCGAATGACTTTATAAGCATGCTCTGACATACAGCTTCTATAGCTGTGTGCCATCGTGATTGGCTTTCAAAGCCGTACATATGGAACTGTCCGGTCTCACCCGGCATGTTCCAGAGGTATTCTCACGTTTTTATCCCTTGTTGGTTTTCAGGTCAAACTAACTGGCACGTCTCCGGATTCAGCATACTCCGGGCACCCGATTGAAGCTAGCTTTTCGGCTTGCTGTGTGCTTGGCGCGAGGTGTCACGTTTGCGCCAACAGTCTTCAAGCTCCAAAAGGCGCTCTATGGGCTTAAACAAGCACCTAGAGCATGGTATGAATGCCTTAAGGAATTCTTGCTTAAACAAGGCTATGAAATAGGCAAAGCCGATCCTACTCTCTTCACTCATAAAGTCAATGGAGATATTTTTGTGTGCCAAATATATGTCGATGACATAATATTTGGTAGTACTAACAAATCCTTTTGTGATGAGTTTAGTAGGATCATGACTAAGAGATTTGAGATGTCTATGATGGGTGAGCTCAAGTTCTTCCTTGGTTTTCAAATCAAGCAATTGAAGTGATATGTTGAGAAAGTTTGACATGGTGAACGCCAAGCCCATCAAGACTCCCATGCCAACTAATGGACATCTTGATCTCAATGAGGAAGGGAAAGCCGTGGACATCAAGGTATATCGCTCCATGATCGGCTCTCTACTTTACTTATGCGCATCTAGGCCCGATATTATGCTTAGTGTGTGCATGTGTGCTAGATTTCAAGCTAACCCGAAAGAGTGTCACCTAGTGGCCGTTAAGAGAATCTTGAGATATCTAGTTCACACACCAAAACTTGGCTTCTGGTATCCTAAGGGCTCCAAGTTCGAACTACTTGGCTATTCGTATTCCGATTATGCCAGTTGTAAAGTAGATCGAAAAAGCACTTCGGGGACATGTCAATTCCTTGGATGCTCCTTAGTGTTTTGGGGTTCTAAAAAGCAAAATTGTGTAGCCCTTTCCATAGCCGAGGCCGAGTATGTTGCAGCAGGTGCATGTTGTGCGCAACTACTTTGGATGAGGCAAACTCTTTGTGATTTCGGATGTCATTTTACCCATATCCCACTCTTGTGTGACAATGAAAGTGCCATAAAACTTGCAAACAACCCAGTGAGTCACTCAAGAACCAAACATATAGACATCCGACATCATTTCTTGAGAGATCACGAAACCAAAGGAGATATCGCAATTCGTCATGTGAGCAACGACAAACAACTAGCCGATATCTTCACTAAGCCTTTTGATGAGTCAAGGTTTTGTGCTTTGAGGAGTGAACTAAATATCCTTGACTCTCGTAACGTAGTTTGAAACCTAGCATGCTTGATTGATCAACTAGTTTGACCTAGGCAAAACCAATTTCAAAACTTTCATATATTGTGTTTCAAAATCTTTGAGAAAGAAACTTGCTTGAAATGACCATTGTTCTGTATTGATTGATTGTCACTGGTCATAGCATGCAAGCTGTACGTGTCCACTCCAAGGAATATATGTAATAGCTTAGAGATAAATCTGTTCTGGTGGTAACTGTCCGGTAGTGTCGGGCCAGCTGCGGAACTGCCAGGCCCCGGCAGTACCGCGCTCGGCGCGGCAGTGCCACGACTTGTCGGTTCAGCCTGAATCGACTGTAACCATGTGGGGCCATAGGAAAAATCTTTTCTATTCTATCTCATGGCCTCACCTCTCTCTCTCACACACACACTTATCCACCGTGAAAATCGTCCCCTTCCTCTTTCTCCCTCTCAGGCGACCAAGAGGGCGACCGGTGGCTCTCCTTCATCTCCGGGCTTCTTCCCGGTGATTCCGGCCACCGGTGGTACTCCTCCGAGTTCCCCTTCGGTGCAGCCTCCATCTCCCTTCCCCAAGGGTCTCCTTCCCTTTCCTCTCCATCTCAAGGTGAAATTTCAAAATCCCTAACCCTAGTTTTCCCGATTTGTAAAATGCGTCATGGTAGTTGTACTTAGAGGTTGTAGAAGGGTTTGTAGATGATAGGGAGGCAGTGGGAATGATGGATGTGGTGTTCCTTGGCTCAGATCTAGCCTGTCCGTGCGGCAGTGCCGCGCTCTGCGCGGTAGTGCCGGGCCCCGGCAGTGCCGCTCCCTGAGCGGCAGTGCCGGACTATGAGCAGGGGTTTGATCCAAGTAACACCCTATCCATCAAAGTCTATTGCCTCACTATAACCTACTAGCTCTTATGCAGTCTTCTAATTCACAGTTTCCATGTTTTAGATGTCGGGCAGAAGAGGTGATGAGAGAAGGGTGAAGCAAAGGATGGATCCGCTCAGGGGGAGGAGCAAGCAGCCATCTCACCGAGGTGGCTTTAGTTCCCAAGGGGATGCATCAGCACGGCAGCAGATCCGTGATGAGGCTCGCCTGCAGATGCAAGGGCGACAGATTCGGGATGACCTTTATCCCAACACACCAGAGCATCTAGCAGAGGTCAGCAGAGCCCACTTGCAGGATTACACTGAGGATGTGCAGGAGAGGCCTCCACAGGACACCAAGGACAGGCAGCCTGTGTCTTACTACCAGCAGTTCAGCTCGGTGAAGACACAGCGCCAGCTCAATCCCTACAACTTTCAGAAAGATATGGGCATTGACTACAGGTTCTGGAATGAGTTCCATTCCGACTTCTATCGTTCAGTCCTGTACAATGCCAAGAAGCAAAAGATTCTGAGTATGAAGTATGATGATTGGGAGCACTTGGAGGCCAAGCATGATCATGACATCAACAGGGTAGTGGCAGCTTGCAAGGAGAGAAACATGTATGACTTGATGGGTTTCAGCTACAATTGGAACACCGAGATCATCCATCAGTTTCATGCCACTCTCTATGTGGATAATGTGGTGGAGGAGATGCATTGGATGACCGAGGGGCGTCACTACAAGGTCTCTTATGAGACCTTTGCTAGGATTCTCGGTTTGGGCATCAGGGATAGAGAGCTTGATAGTCTGCACCAGGAGAGGACTCTGACAGATAATGAGATTGCATTCATGTATGAGGATCCTCGGAAGGCAGAAGGGTTGATCAAGGGGCTGAAGGGCTATTACTACATGTTGAACAACCTATTCAGGCGGACTCTCAACCCCAAAGGGGGTTCTCATTCTAACCTTTATGGATATGGCAGGAACATGTTGGCTAGGATGGCCCCCAGGGCAAACCACTTCTCCATTTCCAGCTTCATTTGGACTGAGCTACAGGTGGCAGCCGAGGATGCTAGGAAGGCAGTGCTCTATGCCCTCTACATCATGTACATGATTGAGATGGTCTCCGGCTACATCTTTGCTAAGGATGGGCTGCATGAGCCTTATAGAGCAGAGAAGAAGAGGGCAACAACAGCAGGGGCAGCAGCAGTTGACAGGCCAGAGAGCTCCCGCCCTTCCTATCAGAGGAAGAAGAAGAGCAAGCTGGCCAAATGGATTAAGTCCATCTTCTCTACTTGCACCTACGCAGCCCAGACAGCTCACTAGGCACTTGTTGAGCAGCGTGCAGAGCGAGAGCGGGCGGGTCGTTCGCCGTTACCTCCACCCCGCTCTCCACCTCACTTCGACCTCTCCAGTCTCGACTCAGATGATATAGACTCAGATGGCGATGAGGAGCAGGAGGAGATAGTGCCTGAGTCGTCTCGTCGTTCTACACGTGCCTCGACCCGCTACACCAGTACTACCCATCGCCATGGGAAGGCCGTTGTAGAGTCCGACGACGACGATGGCGATGACGATGATGATGATGAGGGCGAGATTCCGTGGGACAAGTTAGCGTCTGATGATGAGTGAGTGTTTGACACTCTTCTCTTCTCTCTACTTCTCTCTTTTTGGTGACTTGTTGCCAAAGGGGGAGAATTAGGCGAAGAGAAGGGGGTACAACAACACTTCTTGTTCATGTCCCCATCTTTTAGTAGTTGTGAGTTGTGAGAGAGTTTGTTTCGGTCAAAACTCTAATTTGTAATACTCTATGTTGCTACTTCTTAGACTTGGATGTGGACATGTACTTTTATCTGCTTATCTAGCTTGTCATATTCTGTTTAGACCTGTTGTGTATTATGCTTTGTGGCTGTTTTAAATTCCGCTGCGTTTGCTGTCTGTAAGTCTGAGCGGCAGTGCCGCTCCCAGGCCGGCAGTGCCGCGCCTAGAGCGGCAGTGCCGCTCTGGCTGACAGGCAACACACCACTCTGATGTGCTTAAACTGTCATTCGCATCACGTATTATTCTTGACACAGTTTGTTTGCACCCCACAAAGCTATTAGATGTGAAACTGAACCTACTCTTCACTTTTAAATATGTGAATGTTGGCCTCTAATGCCAATTTGAGATTTCAGCTCTCATTCACACATTAAGGGGGAGGTTTCACACCTAAGCTTCTAAATCTCAAGCATTGTACCCTTCTATTGTGAGCTTCAATTGTGTTGTCATCAATCACCAAAAAGGGGGAGATTGTAAGTGCAATCAAGCCCTAATTGTGGGTTTTGGTGATAATGACCACATGATAGAAGAACTAATGAGATTTACCAAGATGACAAGCATGTTAATGATAAGAAAGGATGCTACATATGTGTTGGTGGACCCCTCATACTACATTTAATCGGTTCCAGACTCAAAGTGCTACAACGATCTTTTTATTATGAACTTGAGTTATAGGTTTGCCATACTATCAAGGGGGAATGCAAATGCATCGCTATGGCTGGATGATATGTGCTCAAACCAACCCAAGCCATCCTTGTTTCTAACCAAAGACAGTTGCACAGAATTCAGATCCTTCTCTGTCTGTCTGGTAGGCGCGGCAGTGCCGCCCAGGGCGCGGCAGTGCCGGGCCGCGGCACTGCCGGGCTTAGGCCAGCACTGCCGCGACTTGTTTCAGCTGTTGGAAGGCAGGGGGTATTTACACTACCCTGCTGCCACCCCAACGGTCACCCATGACCATTTACTCTTCTCCTACCTCCAGACAAGGCTTCCTCTCCCCATTGAAGGCTCCCAAGCTCTCTCTCACCCAATCTTCGATTCCCATTGATTCCAAGTGAGTTAGAGCCTAAAACCTTCACCAAAGAGAAGCCCTAGCTGAGATCTACTTCCTAGAGCACTTGTGTCGGGGGTCCACAAAAGGGGTACCCCCAATCAACGCAAACTAATAGGTTAAACCTAGAGCGCCGGTAAAAAACAAACCTAACTAGTCTAACCCCTTAAAGAGACCAACCCCTCGAGGCCCACAACGCTGGCCCACCAACCCAGGCCTCGGGCGAACGCGCGCTCTCCGTCTCGCCCGAGTTCACCGAGCCAGGCCTCGGGCTGACGCCCGTTCTCCATCTCGCCCGAGCCCTCCAAAGCCAGGCCCCGGGCGAGCGCTCCACTAAAACCTCGAGTCCTGGCATTTAGGGCTCGAGCCCCCCACAGCCGAACACCATACCTCGAGACCCCACACGGGGACCTCGAGCCTCTCTGGCACAGCAACCTATCCCTCGAGACGCTTATGCTTCCCTCGAGCGGCGCAGGCATCGGATGCCAGCCCCATACCACGCATTTAATACATCCACTTACTCCAGTCACGTCCTCTGTAGCCCGACGTGTACCACAGTAACCAGGGTAGAGTCAAGTCTCGTTTTCACCACAAGCATGGGCAAAAGGGCGCCAGTACGGCACTGTTAACCCATACCCTACACTGTTGCGCGTCCAAGCCACGTCTCGAGGCCCGGATGCCCACCGTCGACACCACCCAGCCTCCTCCCGCACGGGGAGTACCGCGCTCGACGCCAGCGGTTCCCGTTTCGGCCTCGACGCTCCGCAGCAGCCTACGCCCGCCAGCTCAACGAGCGCCGTCGGGGCTGACCGCCGGCAGAGCAGGAGGAGCGCCCAGGCGTGCTACTGCAGGCCATGGCCAACCTGGAGATCGTCCACCCCGCGCACGTCGACCGCGGCTTCTTGCGAGCCATCGAGCCACCCCGGCGAGCCACCGTCAGAGAATGGTACCGCGAGCTGCGGTCCCAGCATCTGCCAAGGCGGCACGTCGTCAACAGCTCCGACTCCGACGAATACGACTACCACGACCCCGACCTCTGGGATCCCACCAGGGAGTGCTTCCAACTCGAGGGGGTCATATGCGATACCGAGGACGAGGGCGACGACGACAGGCCGGCGCTTGATCTAGAGGGCCCCAGCGACGTGGCCGCGGCAGGCGGATCACGTGTTCAGGGGAGGAAAGAACCTCCAGCACCGGCTGCACCGCCTCAGCACGACGACGGCCGGGCGGCGCAACTCGTGCAGGTGCAGGAGGCAATCACCAAAGCTGAGGAAGAACGGCGACACCTGCTGCAGCTCCGGCAAACTCTGATGCTGGAACCACCCCAGCCCCGAGGAGCCGGAGCTCGAGGTCGGGCTCGAGAGGTCCACCGGCGGATCCTCGAGGACGGGGCACCAGCACGCCCCGAGGTATGCTTCCCGCGAGCCGGGCAGAACGTGGTGGCGGCTGTGATGATGCTCCGTGATCTACCCGCCGTCTCCAACCCTGACGCCAGGCGCATGCTTGGGGAAATGAAGAACCTCCTCGAGACAGCCGCTGTGCTGCAAGCCGAGAGCTCGGCGTCACGCCGGCGCGGAGCAGCCTCGGGGAAGCCGGCGGGCACGCCCCGCAACGAGCGCGAGGCATCCGTCCACCAGCCGGACGCCTCTCGAGCTAGGCCAGTCCGCGAACGGATCGTCAACAACCGGCCACCTCGAGACCCCAACGACGCCCGCAACGACATCAACCGCCGGCGCAAGGACAAGGGGGCCCAGGAGCATGGCTATAGCGCCCATCGAGGGGGGCGCTACGACAGCGACGAGGACCGGCAAGTCCTCGAGCCCCCGGGCCCCAGAGTCTTTAGTCGGGCCATCCGCAGCTCAACCCTCCCTGACCGCTTCCGACCGCCGACCAACATCGTGAAGTACGACGGGGAGGTCGAGCCCAAGCTCTGGCTCTCGGACTTCCGCCTAGGCTGCCAACTGGGCGGAGCGAAGAACGACGACCGTGTGATCATACGCCAACTCCCACTTTACCTCTCGGACACCGCTCGCCGGTGGCTCGAGGGGCTCCCGCCGGATCGGATCGACGACTGGGCCGACCTAGTCAGGGTCTTCGACGGGAATTTCAAGGGGACTTGCGTGCGCCTAGGCAACCCCTGGGACCTACGGCGTTGCAGGCAGGCGGCGGACGAGCCCCTCCGCGACTTTGCTCAACGTTTCTCGAAGCAGCGCCTCGAGCTCCCCCACGTGCCTGATGAGGACGTCATCTCAGCGTTCCTCGCGGGCACGGCATGCCAAGAGCTAGTTCATGAGCTAGGACGCTACTGTCCCAGGACGGTCGAGGACCTGATGGATCGCGTCACCAGCTTCGCCTCAGGCGACGAGGCAGTGGGGGCCTTCTTTGGCCGTTCCACGGACAAAGGTAAGGCGGTGACCGCGCCGGAGGGCTCGAACACCTCCACTTGTCGAGCCCCCAAACGACGAATGGCCAAGTAATTGGGGGCTCGACCTCGTGGGTCCCCTCAAAAAGACAAGTGGAGGGCACTCACGCATGTGCTCGTGGCCATCGACAAATTCACCAAGTGGATCGAGGCCAAGCCCATAGGCGACCCCACCTCTAAGAAAGCCGTCGAGTTCATCGCAGACATCATGTACCGGTTTGGGGTGCCTAACGTCATCATCACTGACAATGGCACCCAATTCACGGGCAAAAAGTTCACCAATTTCTGCGACGATAACAGCATTCGCGTAACCTGGGCCTCGGTCGCATACCCTCAATGCAACGGGCAGGTCGAGCGCGCCAACGGCATGATACTCCATGGGCTGAAGCCGAGGCTGTTCAAGACCCTCAAAAATTTTGGAAAGGGGTGGGCCGCAGAGCTCCCCTCGGTGCTGTGGGGCCTCAGGACTACGCCGAGTCGAGCCACCGGGTTCACTCCGTTTTTCCTAACCTACGGCGCCGAGGCCGTCTTGCCTATGGACCTCGAGTACGGCTCCCCTCGACTTCGAGCCTACAACGAGCAAACCAACGATGAAAGGCTCGCCAACGCCAAGGGCCAGCTCGAGGAGGCTCGAGACGTGGCGCTCATCAACTCCGCGTGCTACCAGCAAACGCTTCGACGCTACCACGACAAGCACGTGCGCAAGAGGGACCTGGCGGTGGGAGACCTCGTGCTTCGACGGCTGCAAGACAATCGAGGGCGCCATAAGCTCACCCCTCCATGGGAGGGCCCATACACCGTAGCTGAGGTGGTCAAGCCTGGAACATACAAGCTCTACGACGATCAAGGCAGAATCGTGGCGAACGCGTGGAATATATCTCAGCTACGTCGCTTCTACCCTTAAAGGCCTCGAGGCCTCATTCATTTTGTTGCTTTGTACAAACACGCCCAAAATGAATGAACAAACTCGTGCATTGTCTTTCATTTTGCTTAGCAACTTAAGGTAGCCTCGACCCTGCTTTGCTCAGGGTCGAGCCTCCCTCGGGGGCTGACAATGGGGTAACCGCCCCCCAGACTCCGGAAAAAATGCGTGTTTTCTTTCCAAAAATTCGACCCTCGTCTCGACTCGTGCCTCGAGTGAACTAGCGATGTCTAAATCCTAAAATACCTCGAGCCTCCAAGGGTCGGGAGGCGTCGACATAGACGGCCACCTACGCCCCCGGGCTACGGTACCCTACCTACGCCTCCCGTCGAGGGGCTCGCGACGTATCGAAGGAACACAGACTAAGTTAGCAGAAACTCGAGCTTGCAACAAAGAGAAGTGGTCAAACACATTTGAGAAGAAAACAACTCATTTAAAACAAACAAGTCATATATACGTACGGGTCTCGACGGACCCTCATCCATGTCATAAAATTCTTACAGGGGCCTCGACGCCCAAATTTGGCACGCAGGCCCTAATCTTCGTCGCTGTGGTACTCCTCCCCGAGGTCTTCCACGGCGGGCTCAGCCTCGACACCCGAGCTAGAGGGAGGAGGGTCCTCGACACCGCTGCTGGCGTCAGGAGGCAGCACGTCATCCTCGAAGATCTTCGCGAGCGACGTCCCCGGCCTCTCCATCTTCTCCAAGATTTTGTCGACACGGCGGTTGTTCCACTCCTCGTCCTTCCCCTCGATCTCGATGAAGCCATTGGCGACAACGTGGACCGGGAAGCGGAAGCCGGAGCAGACAACCGCGAGCGTCTTCTTAACGCCATGGTGGAGAGCTTGCCGGACACGGTCCCGCGCCGCTACGTCGAGGAAGCACAAGGCGTCGACCAAGGCGTCGCCTTGGGCCACCGCACCTTCTGCCACAGCCACCGGAGGAGCACCCCACATGGAGCCGAGCCGGTCGAGGGAAGTGCGAGCCCGCTCCGCCACCATCGTCTCGTCTTGGAGTTGGTCCAAGAGAGCCTGGTTCGTCCTGCGGAGCTCCTCGACCGTCTTCTCGACCCCTGCGCAACGAACGAGGAAGAATGAGACTGCGGCGTAACAAAAAACTTCGAGGCCCAAACAAGGACAAGGTGTAAGCCTCACCATTGCAATGTTGCCCCAGTGCGGCGAGGTCGCTGGTAAGGCCCTCAGCGCGCTGCTCGAGCCTGCGCTTCTCGGCCAGCGTGAGGAGCTTCTCGGACCTAAGCTCCTCGACCAGCTTGCCCGCCTCGGCGAGGGCCAGATCCTTTCGGATCACCTCCTGCCGCACCGCCCCCTCGGCAGCTCGGGCGGTGGCGACACCGCTCTCGGCGTCTTCGGCCTCCTTCTTTGCCACCTCCGCTGTGGACCGAGTGGCGGCGGCATCGCGTTGAGCATCCTCGGCCTCTTTTCTCGCCGCCTCCGCTGCGGTTCGGGCGGTGGCGGCCTCGCCACGGGCGTCAGCGGCCTCCTGCTTCGCCGCCTTAGCTTCAGCACGGGCGGAGGTGGCCTCGCTTCGGGCGTCCGCGGCCTCCTTCCTCGACGCCTCGAGAGCGGCGGCGACCTCCTCCTTGGATCGAGCGACCTCACCTCGAGCCGCCCGGACCTCCGCCTCCGCCTCGTTGAGCCGGCTCGCCATTTGGGCGTTCCGGCTCAGCTCAGCGCGGAGGTCTTGAAGCTCCGCCTCAGCCCTCGCGAGGGCGGCCGACACCTGTGCGGAGCGGCCCGCCTCCTCGGAGCAGGACCGCTCCGCCTCCGCCATGAGCTTGGCCACCTCCCGGAAGATGGACCGCACCTCGCGCGGGGCCCCCCGCTGGACCGGTTGCTCGACGGAGACCATGGCGAGGGACGGGCTCGGCGCATCGGGAAACGGCCATACTGGTCGGTCAAGCTCGATGTCGGGCAGATCCTCCTCCGCCCCGAGCTGCCCCAGCTGCGGCCCGCCGCCCGACGGCACGGGCCCCGGCTCTTCCCTGGCCGGGTCCTCCGGCGTCTTGTCAGCGCTAGCCGGCGCCTCGGGCGCCTCCACCATCATCAAGCCCGCGGCGAGGAGCGGCCCCTGCTCTAGCTCGTTCAGGAGGTCCTCCACCGTCGGCTCCTTCTCCGCCAACGCCTCTCCCCCCTTTCCCTCCTCCGCAGCCCGGCTCGTGTCGGTCGGGGCCTCGAGGGGCGCGGTCTCCTCGGCCCCAGACACCGGCGGGGCCGTGCTCGCCCTAGGCGCTTCCCCCGGAACAGCCGTTGTAGCGGGGGGAAGGGTGGCGCTCCCGACTGACGCCATCACGGGAGGAGGAGGGGGAGGAGGCAGCGCCTCAGTGGGCGTGGTAGTGGCAGGCTCGACGCCGCGAGCTGCGGCCCCTGCAATACGAGATGACAGTGATATCAAAACCGGGAAGGATGCCTCGACCCCTGTGGTCGATGGCGACGACCTCACCAAAATTCGCGACGATCATCTGGCCTCCTCGAGCCATGGTAGCTCGAGCCTTCTCCAGCCAAGCGGCTTCTCTAGCGGAGGAAGGTGCCATACCTCGAGGTGCTTGTGCCCCGACGGGGCTCGAGGTCTTGGCCCGCTTGGACGCAGCGAGGTCCACCTCCTGGTAGGAGCGCTTCCCCTGAGAAACCAGAGATGACATGCATCATCAAAAGTAAAGAGGTAAAGCCTCACTACCGACAAGACCCAAGAAAACTACTCACCCAAAGCGGCGGCTGGCCTTCTTCCCGGAATCGCCGGACCCACTCGGGGGCTTCGAGCCCACACCACGGCTCGAGCCCTGCGCCTAGGCCATCTCCGCAGGGCTGGGATGGGGGGAGGGCTCCCGACGCCTCCCGTGGCTCGACCTCGAGGGAGAGCCCTCCTTCCACCCCACATCGCGGGAGGGCGACCGTGCCTCCCTCGTGCTGTCGTCGTGGCGCCCGCCCCGGCGCGGGCTCCGGGACCTGCTCTGGCGCTCGCGGTGGCGGTCGCGCCCTCCCGCGTCCGCTTATGTGTCCCGACGACGGTGCGGCGATGGACTCCGGGGACGCTCACGCCCCTGGTCACAAGACGCCCGGGGGCTCCCTCCCCGACGCTCGTGACGGTGCGGGCTCGACGCCTCCTCCTGACGCCCGCCCCTCCGCGGGCTCGACCCCGACCTCGATGGCTCGCGGCGGTCGGACCCGGAGCCCCTCCCGATGTGGTCACTGCCCCTCGAGGCTCGGCCCTTCTCGAGACCTCCCGCCTGGGCTGACGCGGGGGCGGCCTCCGTTGGTGCTGTGGCGGAGGAGCTCCGGGTTCGGGGCTTCCTCACGATCGGGGGCATGTCCGGCGCGGAGCTCGACGGACCTCGGGCCCCCGACGAGGCAGGGATCGGCGTCGCCTTCCGCGGCTGCGTCCCGCGCGGCCCCTTCGCCGGGGGGACCTCCAGTATACCCTCCTGCACAGAGGAGTGGTCAGCCCGGACGTCGACGACCCCCGCGCGCCTCAAACGCGCATCCATCCCCTCGTCGTCACTCTCGTCATCATCATCGTCCTCTTCCTCCGAGCTCGAGGAGCTGAGCTCGGGGGACTCATCTCCAGGTCGCCGGTTGCGATGAGCCTTCGCCAGCCTCGGCTCCTGAGCCGACCGGCGCAAGTTTTTGTTTTTCTCTTTCTTCTTTCTGGCATCCTTTCTCTCTTTGTCTTTTTGAGCAGAGAGGCGCCTCACCTGTGTTCCGGCGGCGTCCTCCCTCACCGGGGGCCTCAACGCGCGACAAGTAAACGCCCCCTGCGAGGAAGAAGAAGCTCGATGAGAAAAACTACGAGGAGAGCGAACGAGGTTCGAAGAAAGGGAGAGGAGGAGGGGGCTCGAGACAGCCTAACTCGAGGGTGGCTCACCAGGTCGAGGCACCCCTCGTCGGGTGCCATGATGATCAGGTCGGCCTCCTCTGGGCGGAACGTCCCCTGAACGGTGAGCGTCACCCGGGAGGTAGCCTCGTTCCGAGGCAGCCTCTCCTCGGCCATCCTCGATTGGTTCAGCGCCTCGAGCGAGGCGTTTGGCCCTATCTCAAACATGAGAAGGGGGCGGTCTGCCAGAGGGAGGACCCTCCACTGATGGAACGCCCAGATAACCGCCTGGACAGTCAGCTTCTTGTCCTCCACCAGCGTCCGCATCGTGTTCATCAGCGGCAACAGGTGGCGCTGCCTGTCCGCCGTGACGCCCCAGTTCCACTTCTCCGGGCGATGGGTGATGACCCTGCCGGTGTACTGCGGAAGAAGCCCGTCCACATTCAGCAGGTAGAACCAGTGGTCGTCCCACCCCGCCTGGTTGGTGGACAGCTTGTAGCGGAGGTAGTCCCGGGGAACGTTGGCCGACGAAGGCCCGGTCCTTGAGGTGATGGTGAGGGAGCCCACGCGCGCGAGCCTCCTCCCGCTCGGCTTTGCAGCCTTGTTGAAGAGCTCGCCCCGGAAGAGGTGGACGAACATCTCCCAGTGTGGCTCAATCTTCAAGTACCCCTCGCACACGGCGGCGTAGATGGCGGAGTGCGAGATGGAGTTGGGGGAGAAGTGCTGCAGCTCCACCTCGAAGTGGTGGGCTAGCCCCCGCATGAAGCGGCTCGGCGGGACGCCGAGCCCCATACGGTGGTAACGTGTGAAGCTCACCACGTACCCCTCCGGCGGGTGCGGCTCCCGGTGGTCTGCCGATGGGAGAATCCACCACGCAGGGCCCCCCTGCGGGTTGGGACGGAGAAGCCCCCGCTCCACCAACGTTTCCAGCTCCTGCTGCGTCACCTTCGTCGGACTCCAATCTTCAGGCGACAACACTTGGGCGGCCATGGCAGCGACGGCGCGGATCTGAGCGGCGGACGGACGGCCGGGAAGATTCCCAATTGTTAGCTCGAGGGAGAGGACGCGTGGAGGCTGCGGCGGCGGTGAAGGCGAAGGCAGAGTAAAGGGTTCCTTTTCCCCCACTTTCGATATTTATAAGGGAAAACCCCAACAGGCGAGGCGTCCCACGGTGACGAAAAAGGTAACCGCATAGCATTTAATGCGCCCACCTAACCACGTCTCGAGCCGGATGCAAGGTACACGCGGCAGCTCTCCATTCGCTCCACTACCCGGCCCGCCACGACCGTCGCTCCGGCTTCGCGTCCGCCGCCCTCCCCGACGGTTTCCGCCTAAAAAGGCGCGCCCAACAGGCAGAAGGATTCCCAGATGACGGAGGTTTCTTCACAAAGGTAAAAACAGGCCCCGGCCGTAAGCCTCAAAGCAGCGAAGGCTGGCCCTCGAAGAGGGTTCGACAGCCGGCTTCGAGCACCCGAGTCAGGGACACCAAGGGGCGCCACTCGCGGCATCACTCGAGGGCCGAGCCCTCGAGGCCCCTCACGTGTATCCAAGGCAGGGAGCACGACGTGCAGTGAGATCCCCTCGGAGGGAGGCATCGAGCCACCGGGCCCTATCGAATGGACCCGGCACTCCTGCAGACTGAGCACCCATGCTTTATGAGATCGCCTCCGGGCTACGGTCGACCCCTATCGAACGGGGCACGAGGTCTCACTTGGATTCCCCGTTACCAGCTCACCGGGAACCTCGATACTCGCCCGCTCGTGGTAGTACGAGGCATCCCACCTCGCATCCGATCGAAAGGACTCGCGGGACGACAAGCCAGGGCAACCGGCGTGCCGAACAGCTCGAAGAGCCGGCCGTCCGGTTCAGCCTGGCACCCCTCGACGAAAGAGGGTCTAAAAAACTCGGGGGCTCGACACTCCCGAACCTAAAAAACGCAACTAACACTCACACAAGAAAAAGCCTATGAAGGAGTCTTAACCACTCCCCCGTGGCCTCGGGGGCTACACCCGCGGGTGTCGCACGCACGACACCCACGGAATCAAAGCAGCCAAACCCTCGAGACCAGTTAGCTAACCCTCGAGATCCCAGTCTGGAGCCCCTGCTCGAGTGCAAGCACTCGAACAAGGACTCGGGGGCTACTGTCGGGGGTCCACAAAAGGGGTACCCCCAATCAACGCAAACTAATAGGTTAAACCTAGAGCGCCGGTAAAAAACAAACCTAACTAGTCTAACCCCTTAAAGAGACCAACCCCTCGAGGCCCACAACGCTGGACCACCAAGCCAGGCCTCGGGCGAACGCGCGCTCTCCGTCTCGCCCGAGTTCACCGAGCCAGGCCTCGGGCTGACGCCCGTTCTCCATCTCGCCCGAGCCCTCCAAAGCCAGGCCTCGGGCGAGCGCTCCACTAAAACCTCGAGTCCTGGCATTTAGGGCTCGAGCCCCCCACAGCCGAACACCATACCTCGAGACCCCACACGGGGACCTCGAGCCTCTCTGGCACAGCAACCTATCCCTCGAGACGCTTATGCTTCCCTCGAGCGGCGCAGGCATCGGATGCCAGCCCCATACCGCGCATTTATTACATCCACCTACTCCAGTCACGTCCTCTGCAGCCCGACGTGTACCACAGTAACCAGGGCAGAGTCAAGTCTCGTTTTCACCACAAGCATGGGCAAAAGGGCGCCAGTACGGCACTGTTAACCCATACCCTACACTGTTGCGCGTCCAAGCCACGTCTCGAGGCCCGGATGCCCACTGCTCAATCAATTTTCACGGGACTTGTCCATACCTGCGGGGCCTCGAGCCCCCCGTAGGTGCCACCTCGAGGCCGGCTCCGCGCCCCTCGAGCCCTAACTGCTTTCATGCTATTGGAAGACAGGTACCCCAAGATCCGGAGGGACCCCGCCGTGTCCTGTACGTGCCGGAATGGGTGCTGTACGGCTTCTACATCGTCACGCCATCACGTCCGCGCCCGGGATGGAGGCCACGCCCCAAGGACGCCTCAACAGCAACGCCCACATCGGCTCTAGTGGTCCCGACAAGACAGGGTTCCTACCCCTCTCCGTATTGGGCATCGTACGCGCCGACACCTGTAATACCCTTGTGTAACCCTGGCCTCCCCTTGCTCTATAAAAGGGGACGCCAGGGCTCTTCGCGCGAGGAGGACGGGACGCGAGTCCACGGTTACAGACACGACTCCAAGAAACAACACACGAGTCCCCACACACACACTCGAGTCCGGACTCCGGTCCACGCTCGTTGAGCTTGTATTCGCCCCTGTACAAGCACTTAGGTGCAAGTAATACAAGAACCTCCTCCCCCGCTGGACGTAGGGCCTTCTTTGCCCGAACCAGGATAAATCCTTGTGTCATCTTGCATCACCATCCAGGAAGAGAGCACGCGATCACATTACTCGTTGGTGTCATACCCCCGGGTTCGAAACACCGACAACTTGATTGGAGCCATAGCCGGTGGATTTGATTCTATTACTCTTAGGTTCTTGGAACCCTAGCCGGCTAGGCGTCGCCCTTGATCTAGCCAACTTGTGTGGCAGCCGTGGGAGGTTTGTAATCACTCGTGCAGCTAGTATTATTACCCCTCACCTCAAGGATTTGGTTCCTTGACTTGAGAACGAGGAAGAGTTGCAAAGCTCATGACCTAAGTGGTCAACCTCAACAACGTGGAGGTAGGCAAGCCTTGGTGGCGAGCTGAACCATGGGATAAATCACTTGTCTCTTGTGCTTACTTGCTTACATATTTCATACTTGTGAGCTTGTGATAGATTCTAGGGTTTGGCCCAATCTACTTCATACAACATATTTGGCTTGGTAGAGTTGGTTCTGCTGGTTCAGGAACCTTAGTGTAACATTTCCATTCATATAGAATCAGTTTGCTGTGGCTGGATTTCGAATTGCAGGCTCAGGTTCTACTCTGCGCGGCAGTACCGGGCTGAGGCCGGCAGTGCCGGGCACAGAGCGGTAGTGTCGGGCCTATCTAATTAAGTTTTGAGCTGTGATTTTTGACAGGCCTATTCACCCCCTCTCTTGGCCACACAGGTCCTTACAAGGTCCGTGAAAAGGACGAGCGACGCTTGGCGGCACGTGGCGGCATCCGGTGAGGTCGCGTCGAGGCGAAGCTACCCGATGTGCGGGCGTGGCCGTCGGATCAACATCAACTCGAGTTGGTCAGGAATACCCTTAGGGTTAGCCTTCTTGCTCATTAGCAGTAGGAGTAGAAGGGGAATAATTGTATTAGGATATATTAGGAGAGAAAATTGTGGGGATATTACCTCCGTATACCCCCATGGACCTACTTGGGCCCTTCGTCAAGGATAGCCCTGCTCGCGAGGCCTTGCAGCACACGACCAGCTCGCTGTGCTCGTCAAGGACTCTCCAGAAGCCTTGCCTGCCAAGGAAGATCCTAGAGTTAGATCCGGATTCCTTACCTTAAGGAACCGTTTGTAATCTGTTACAACTGTAACCCTGCTCCCCGGCTATATAAGGCGAGCAGGGCCCCCTCTCATCTCACCTCAGATCCCATCGGATGACACGCCATATTCCAATCCATCAATACAAACCAGCCACCAGAACACAGGGCGTAGGGTATTACGGCGACTTGCCGGCCCGAACCTGTCTAAATCACTGTCTCATGTCCCTGTGTCTACGCTTTGCAGACGTCTTGCACGCCTCCACCGCTCAATCTACTACCTTGGGCATATCCCTCGGTAGACTATCGACCATATTTCTTCGACAGTTGGCGCGCTAGGTAGGGGGTGTGTGCTACGACATCATGATCTGCCAAACGGTCATCTTCCTCGACTCCATGATCCTCCACGAGCCCGACGTCTCCTTCTAGATCGGATCTATCATCTGGACCATCAAGCAACGCCATCCTCGCTTCAGAGATCGTGGAATCTGTGCAGCTTCCTGCGCCGGACGCCTTGCCGTCCACCCGCCGCGTCACCAAGCCAGCACGTCGCCCGCCAGGGATCGTCCCCTGCGACGACCTGATCGAAGCCATCGACCAGGCAAACCAAGGAATCGCGGAATGCATCGACGCCATCGAGGTAGCTCGCATGCAACTCTCCGGTTGCCCTCGTTTGCAACAATTTTCAGGTACACCATCGGGAGTCTCCAGTGCTCAGCCCACCCAACGCCCAAGATCGGATCTACATCCGGCTCGTCGCCACCTTCGCTCGTCGTCGACCAGGACCATTGCCGCCTTCGTCGCCGACTTCGTCACTGGCGTCGCTCGTCGTCGACCAGGCTCGTCGCCTTTGCTCGTCATCAACCAGGATCATCGCCGCCTTCGTCGTCGTCTTCGCCCGTCGCCGTCGTCGCTCGTCATCAACCAGGATCGCCGCCGCCTTCGTCATCGTCTTCGCCCGTCGCCGCCTTCGCTCGTTATCGACCAGGATCGCCGACTTCGCTCGCCGTCGCCTTCGTCCATCGCTGCCGTCGTTCGTCGTCGACCAGACTCGTCATCGCCTTCACTCGTCGCCGCCTTCGCCCGTCACTGCCATCGCTCATCGTCGACCAGGCTCGTCGCCGCCTTCGCCCGTCACCGCCGTCGCTCGTCGTCGACCAGCATCATCAACCGGGCTCGTTGCCGTCTTCGCCAAATGACTCGCCGACCTCTCCAAACGAATCGCCGACCCCTCCAAACGACTCGTCGATCTCTCCAAACAGCCAGGATGATGCTGAAGGAGTTTCAGAGCCGGGGCTACTGCCACCGCCAGACGCGTGCATGAGCGCTCGTCCTCTGCGCTATGGCGGCCAGTAGTCCTCCCAAGTGACGTCCTAACCTCTCTACGCGTGCATGAGCGTCTGCCCTCTGCGTTACGAAGGGAAGGCTAAGCTTGGGCTGAGACCTCCAGAGGCTATACGGTCCAGTGCCTGTATGCGCCGTTTATGCGCACGTTCTCCATTCGATCTCCTAGCAGCCTGACTGACGCCGACGAAAACTCAGAGCCGGGGCTGTTGTCACCATCGGACGCGTGCATGAGCGCCCGCCCTCTGCGCTACAATGGCCAACAGCTCTCCCAAGGGACGTCCCGACCTCTCTACGCGTGCATGAGCGTCCGCCCTCTGCGCTACGAAGGAAAGACTAACTTGGGCTGAGAATTCTGAGGCTATACGCTCAGTGCCCGCATTCGCGCTACCCACGCGCTCAACGAACGGTCTCCATTCGCCCAGGTCACGCCACGATCGAGCCTCTCGGAAAAGACCCTGACTGTGGTACCTCCCTACGCGTGCACGAGCGTCTATCCTCTGCACTATGGGATGCTAGCAGCGGTTCCTTGGGCGACGCCCTTGACTCCTACGCGCAAACGAGCTCCGCGCTCTACGGTACAGATCATGGGATAACCCAAGGCCGAACTGTTCATTGCTTCGGCTCACGGCTATTGGGTCTGCGGAATTCGGGGAATATACAAAACACACCGACTTGCTACAAGTTTTGCCTCTATTCGCCCAAGAGTCTATTTACAGACTATTCTCCTATGCTACGTTCTACTACTCCCCTGCGGCAAAAAGATCTACATCGGCGACCTGGGCCTCCGCGGCTGGCTCCGTCTCCGTCTCCAGATGCTCCCTGTCGGCACGACGACTCCACGCTCGGGGACTTCGTCAAGCTGCAGTCATCCTTCTCCACTGGTTTTTCTCCATATTTTATTTGTACATCATCATGTACTACTGCTCTCCATATTTATTTTTCGGGGACTTCGCCTTCGCTCGTCGCTGAAGCTCGAGGACTTCGCCATCCCTCGTCGTCGACCATGCTCAAGGACTTCACCTTCACTCGCCATCGCCGTCGCTCGTCGTCGACCAGGCTCGTCGCCATCTTCGTCCGTTGCCGTCTTCGCTCGCCGTCGCCTCTGCTCATCGTCGACCAGACTCGGGGACTTCGCCTTCGCTCATCGCCGACCAGGCTCGTCGCCACCTTCGCTCACCGTCTTTGCTCGTTGCCGTCTCGGCTCGCTGCCGCCTCTGCTCGTCGTTGACCAGGCTCGGGGACTTTGCCTTCGCTCGTCGCCACCTTCGCTCGCCGTCGCTGTCGCTGTTGCTCGTCATCGATCAGGCTCGTCGCCATCTTCGTTCATCGCTGTCTTCTGTTTCCTAAGCACAAGGTCGTAGGTTCATCAACCAGTCACCAACCATGTTCATCGACCTGGCCTTCGCCCATCGCCGACCAGGTTCATGGACTTCGTCTCCGCTCGTCGTCGACCATGCTCGGGGACTTCGCCTTCGTTCGTCACCGACCAGGCTCGGGGACTTCGCCTTCGCTCGTCGCCGTCTTCGCAAGTCACCGACCAGGCTCGGGGACTTCGCCGTCGTTCGTCGTCGACTAGGCTCGTTGCTGACCTGGCTCGGGGACTTCACCTTCGCTCGTCGCCGACCAGGCTCGAGGACTTCGCCTTCGCTCGTCGCCGACCTGGCTCGGGGACTTCACCTTCGCTCATCGTCGACCAGGCTCGGAGACTTCATCTTCACTCATCGCCCTCGCTCGCCACCGCATTCGCTCGTCGTCACCTTCACTCGTCGCCGGTGTGCATCAAGTCGCTCCATGCTGTTCGGATCAGGGTGATGATTTTGGGCAGCTCATCGGGGCACTTGCTAAATGCTCTACAAGCTCGGCACCACGTGTCTTCAACACCTACTACCAAGCTCAGGGACTAAGTGGATACACTTCACCTTGCGGTGAATGTATTTTCTTTTTCTCTGACATTTCAAGGACGCACCATCAGGTTGGACTTGCACAGACTTCTACTAGGACCACACTGTTCCTTATAGTCTTGCAAGCTCCAAGTGGATACACTTCACTAGAAGAAAGCTCCTCAAAAATTTTCTTGAGCACCTTACATCCTACTGGCAAGCCTTACTTGATCGACATCAACTTCACCTGCTCGGATCGCCAGTCAAGCTGGTCGACGTCAACTTCGCCTGCTCGGACAAGCTCAAGATAGTGTCGCCAATGGATACAAAGTGCTCGGGGACTAGCTGTGGGGATATTACCTTCGTATACCCCCATGGACCTACTTGGGCCCTTCATCAAGGACAGCCCAGCTCGTGAGGCCTTGCAGCACACGACCAGCTCGCTGTGCTCGTCAAGGACTCTCCAGAAGCCTTGCCTGTCAAGGAAGATCCTAGAGTTAGATCCAGATTTATTACCTTAAGGAACCATTTGTAATCTGTTACAACTGTAACCCTGCTCCTCGGCTATATAAGGAGAGCAGGGTCCCCCTCTCATCTCACCTCAGATCCCATCGGATCACACGCCATATTCCAATCCATCAATACAAACCAGCCACCAGAACACATGACGTAGGGTATTACGGCGACTTGTCGGCCCGAACCTGTCTAAATCGTCGTCTCACGTCCCTGTGTCTACGCTTTGCAGACGTCTCGCACGCCTCCACCACTCAATCTACTACCTTGGGCATACCCCTCGGTAGACTATCAACCATATTTCGTCGACAACAACCCCTCCCTCCAAACTATCTCAGCCATTTGCTACTTTCACTTAGGGTTTCCTGCTCTCCCACATCCCTGCTGTAGCTACTGAGATCCACAGAGACGGTGAATCATACCTCTGTGTAATTGGATTTTGCGGAAACAGGACCGGATTCCCGTTGTCTCCTCATGGGGACGATTTTCGGCTGGTAATCGTGCTGGTGATTCGTGTTCTTGAGCTGTTCTTCACGTTCACTTTTTCTCCACGTTTTTCTCGTCGATCGATCTCTCTCTACGGTTGTTCGTTTTCGATTCCGTTTGAAGCTGCTTGTTCATCACAGTGAGGGGATCATTTCCACCGAAGGAATTCAACTCAAACCTCACGAGCAAGTAGATCGATTGATTTTTGTTTTGGATTGATTTTTCTCTTCTCTTCCCGAAGATCTTTGATTTGTCGATTTGGAGATAGGTTTGAGCCATGATCTCTTAGGAGTAGCTTGCTATCCTCCTAGTGACTTTCCTCACCAAGTTTGAACCCTATAAGTTTCATTTTGGGTGAGATCGAGTTGAATCGGTGAACGAACCGTTCAAAATCGGGGTGACCGGACTCTCTTTGTTCAATGACTGGACACTCCCTGGTGAGTCCGATCGTAGAACATCGCGTTGCCTTGTTCTGCGAAGAGATCGACCGGACGCACTGAGGTTGAGTGACCAGACTCACAACACACAGAGTTCATTGTGCTGCTTGTGACCGGACGCTATTCTGGTATTGACCGGATGCTCATACACTCAGAGTCCGATCCAACACAATAAGGGTCTAGAACGGTTTTTGTTGGACCGGACGCGTCCGGTCGCGACCGACCGGACGCATCCCTGAGTCCGGTCAGTACTGATCAGTGCGTTTTCGGCCACAGTTTGTTCGTTCGTTGTCGGTTTTGGTTTCTGGTTTTTGCGTTGGGTTTCTAGAGTTGTGTAGTGTCCCACTGTGCTTCTTGGAAGCATCCACCCTACATCTTGGGTCATGGACACTATCAAGCTCTAGATTTGCTCTTGGGGTTGATTTTTGGGACATTGGCTATAAGTTTCTGAAAAGAACTTTAAAGCTCCCATTCACCCCCTCTGGTCGCCTTTGTGTAGCACTTTCGGTCCTTCAATTGGTATCGGAGCTAGTTAAGGATCTTCCACCTTAACCGGTTCTAGATCCACAGAAGGCGACATGGATTGCGGCGTGGGCAAACCGTCGTTTTCAATGGGACGAACTATGCGTATTGGAAGATACGCATGTCGGCCTATCTTCAGAGTATGGGTGCTTCGATTTGGGATATTTGCAACTCTGCAGATTACGTGGTCTTGGCTGCTCGTGTGACTCAGCATCAGATTGATGAGCACGATGCCAATAGCTGAGCCCGTCATGCTCTTTTCTCATGTTTGAGCATGTCTGAGTTTGATCGCGTTTCTCACCTCGCTACGACTTGGGAGATTTGGGCTACCCTCATGCGTTTTCATGAGGGAACTACTCAAGTCAAAACCCGTCGCTACAAGTCGCACAAGCAAGAGTATGAGAACTTTTGACACATGCCTGGCGAGAGCATAGAAAGTTTATTCGCTCGCTTTCAGGTGATTGTCAACAAGATGAGAGCTAACAAGGAGTTGTTGCCTTTCGACGATCATGAGAGGGCTCTCAAGCTTTTACACACTCTCGATCGATCGGTGTGGGACTCTAAGGTTCAGGCGATCATCGAATCGCCTAACTATGAGGCTCTCACGTGCGACGAGCTCTTTAGTAAGCTTAAATCCAGTGAGATTGATGCCTTGACAAGGGCTTCTTATGACAATCCTTCTGGCCCGTCGGTGGCTTTGGTTTCTGGCTCTTCTGCTAACACCTCTGGAGGCTTTGCTTTGTCATCTCTTCTTTCTGTCACAGAGGAGCAGCTGGAGTTCATGGCGGACAATGAGTTGGCTCTGCTTGTCAACCGGTTCTCGTGGTTCCACAACAACCGCATGAACCGTCGCCGTGGAGGAGGAAGAGGTGGCTGCTACGAGTATGGAGGCTCGGACCACTTCATTGCCAATTGCCCAAAGAAGAACAAAAAAGCTTTCGGCAAGGCGGATCATGGCCACAAGTACGACTCCGGCAAGCACAAGGAGAAGTACATCCCCGCCAAGCACAAGCGGAGGGGCGGCTTCAACAAGGAGTACATCAAGGATAAGTACTTGGAGAAGGCTGAAAGTCCTTGTTTGGTTTTGGATAATTGATGTCACCTAGAGTACTAACCTTTGTCATGAAGTGTTTATGAGCTAGGTTGGTACACACCAAGTGCGGGAGTTAGATGATGATCATGGTATTGGTGGTGATGACCAAAAGATGGATCAAGTGCTCCACATTTGGAAAGAGAAGAAGAGAAAAACAAAACCCCTATGGAGATCAAGGCAAAGGTATAAATAGGGATTTTGTTTTGGCACTCAATACACCATAGAGGGTGTGAGTGTGTTTAGGATTGATAGCCGTACTATTAAGAGGGGACTATCTCGGTGATTGCGGTTATCAAGTGCCACTAGGTGAATTCATACATGCATATGCATTAGGACCTAGTGTGCTAACTTATAATCCTTTGGAAAATGCTAACACACATGCACAAGGTGATGTACACTTGGTGGTGTTGGCACATTTGCAAAAGGAGAACAAACCGGAGTTGAAAACGCGTTTCTCAGGCATGACCGGACGCTGTTGCAACATGAGTCCGGTCAGTACTACAACAGCAACCGGACGCTAATGCAACATTCAACCGGACGCGACGCTACAACTGTTCACGAGAGGCAACGCGTGTAATAGAGGTGATCGGACGCTGAGTGAGTCCAGTCAATAGTGACCGGACGCGTCCGGTCGTTGAAAAACGTCTCTGGAACCTCTCTGTTCGTGACCGGACGCTCAATGCAACATTGACCGGACGCGTCCGGTCGTCCCGTAAACAGCCCATTCGAAGGGGTAACGACTCTATTTGTTTGAGGGGGTATATAAATATGAGTTGGCCAGCTTTGGGAGGTCTCTCTTGGCATTCTAACATATTGGACATCCCTTTGAGCTAAACATCCCTTTGAGATTGAGTGATTCCAAGTGCATTTGCTTGTGTGTTTGCATCTAGTGGCACTTGGGGATCGTTGTTGCTGCGGTATTCTCTTTACTCTTGGTGGTTGCCGCCACCTAGACGGCTTGGAGCAGTGGAGGAGCATTGGCACGAGTTGGTGATTGTTCATGGCCATCTCCTGGTGATTTGTGAGGGGTGTTGTGCCTTCCCCGGCGAAGAGCCAAAAGGTAACTCTAGTAAATTGCATGTGTCATTGAGTTACCTCCATTTGTGGATCGGTTCTTGTGGCGCAAAAGTGTTGAGCTAGGTTTGTGAACACCTATTAGCCACCGAACCACCAAGTGGTTGGTCGACACAACGGGGAGTAGCGTGCCGGCAAGCACGTGAACCTCGGGAGAAAATCATTGTGTCTCTTGCCTTTTGGACATCTCCCAGAGTTTCTTGGTATTCATATTGTGATTGATCATCTCTTGCCAGTGTTGGTATATCTCTCTACCACTTGAATTACATTCTTTACTTCTTGTGTAGTGGTAGGTTATCTTGCTAGTAATTAGCTCTCTAGTTCATTGTATTTAGTTCTTGCTAGCTCACTAGAATAAAGAGTAGTGACATAGATATTGTGTGCCTTAGAGATCATACCATACTAGAATTGTTTGGTTAGGTGGCTTGCATCACTTAGTAGAGCTAGTGCAAAAAGCTTCGCTTTGTAATTGTCTAACAAGTCTCTCTAAGTGTTTTGTAGAATTTTTATTAGGCTATTCACCCCCCCTCTAGCCATTTAGGACCTTTCAAGTGGTATCGGAGCCATGGTCACCGTTTGCATAAGGATTAACAACCTTCGGTGTTAGAAATGGCTCAAATTGTTTTCAACCATGTTGGGGGCAAACCACCGTTCTTCGATGGCACATCTTTTGACTATTGGAAAAGAAAGATGAGAATGTATTTGGGTTCAATCAATGACAAGGTGTGGGATGTGGTAGAAAATGAGTTTGTGGTTCTTGATCCTACCAATCCAACACCCAATGACTCCATCAACAAGCAATGCAACACAATGGCGCTCAACACCATATACAATGCCATTGATCCAAAGGTGTTCGAGCAAATCAAAGACCTTGACAATGCAAGTGAGGTGTGGAAAAGATTAGAAGAAACATATGAGGGCACTTCAACGGTAAAAAGTGCCAAGTTGTACATGCTCAAGGACAAGCTCACCAAGTTCAAGATGAAGGATGATGAATCAATTTCGGAAATGTTTTATAGATTGCAAGTCATCATCAATGATCTCAAGTCCTTGGGAGAAAAGGTGCAAGATGAAGATTTCACTCACCGGTTCTTGAGTTGCTTGCCCAAGAGATTCAATACACTTCACACCATCATCTTTAGAGGAGGCTTGAAGAATGTGACTCCAAATGAGGTGCTTGGTGATGTCATGACCGAGGATCAATACAATGAAGATAGTGAAGAAGTGGTCAAGGAAGAGGACAAGAAGAAGAAAAGTGTGGCATTCAAAGCCACCTCATCAAAGAGCAAGGGCAAGTCCAAGAAGGAAGAATCAAGTGACAATGAAGAAGCTAGTGACATTGATGATGAAGCCTTAGCTCTCTTTGTGCGCAAATTTGGCAAGTTCATGAAGAAGAAGGGCTATGGTGCAAGAAAGAGAAGAGATTACAACAAGAACAAAGACTATGTGAGAAGATGCTACAAGTGCAAGAGCAAGGATCATGTTGTAGCGGATTGTCCCTACAATAGTGACAATGATGAAGATGAGAAAAAGAAAGACAAGAAGGAAAAGAAAGAGAAGAAAATGAGCTTCAAGAAGAAGAAGGGTGGCTCATATGTTGTCACATGGGATAGTGATGCATCATCCGATAGTGAAGACTCAAGTGATGATGATAACAAGAAGAGCACCAAGAAGAAGGCACTTGCAAGTATTGCTATCAACAACAAGTCTCCTCTATTTGACACTCCATCATGCTTCATGGCAAAGCCAACTTGCGGATACATGGGTGTATGCCGAGTCTCTGAGTGATGAGTGATTGTCAACTGGGATAATGCGCATGTTCTTTGGCTTGTGTTGTGCAGGTGTCGAGCACGAATACAGTGATCGAAGGCAAGGTGAAGGTCAAGTAGAGACGTGCCGTGCCGAGGGACCGAGAGTGGCGAAGGGCGGACGTGAGGCTTGGACTGAGGGACCGGTGGCCTGAGGATCAACTGTGCTGGCTGACAGCCTAGGACAGCGACGAGCGAAGACTTGCGGGTGGACGGGGTGCACGGGCGGTGCATCCCTTCTACAGCTTCGGTTTGGTGGTAGAGCCAGAGAAAAACCATCGGGTGGACGGTTTCCAGGTTTGGGCCTTAAAACCTGGGTGCTGCGGGTTTACCGAGTTTGGGCCACAAAACTCGGGCTGAGGACGGTTTCCAGGTTTGGGCCTCAAAACCTGGGCGTTGGCGGGTTTCTGAGTTTGCGCCACAAAACTCAGGCGATGGGCGGCTGGTTTCCCGGTTTGGGCCTCAAAACCGGGGGTTGGCTGTGAAGGCTGGTTTCCCGGTTTGGGCCACAAAACCGGGGTGCGGAGTCCGTGAAAAGGACGGCAGAGCGGTGGCGGCACGTGGCGGCAATCGTTGAGGTTGCGTCGAGGCAACGCTACCTATTGTGCGGGCGTGGCCGTCGGATCACCACCTACCACGAGTTGGTCCAGAATAACCCTAGGGTTTAGCTGGTTCGCTCTGTAACTAGTGAGGGGTAGAGTAGGAATTAGAATTAGGATAAGTAGAGGGAGACACCCTCCTCGCATTCTATCTCAGTCATTTGCTCTTTGCTTCTACGGTTTCCTGCTGTCCCAATCCCCTGCTGTAGCTAGCTGAGATCCGCAGAGAATCATACCTCTGTGTACTAGAGATTTTGAGGAAGTGAGGCCGTAACCTCACTGTTGTAGCGTGTGGTAGCCACACAGTTGCAGATCGATGTGTTGATTCGCGTTTTGATTCGTGTTCTTCACGTTCTTCGTTTCTCCGTGATTTTCCCGTCACTCGATCTCTCTCTATACTATGTCTTTTCGAAATCCACTTGAACCATCTTGTTCTTTGTAGTGAGGAGGTCATTTCGACCAAAGGAATTCATCTAACTCCTCACGAACAAGTAGATTGGGTCGATTTCATTTTCGTGGCGCTTTTTCGGTTCATACACCTTCCCCTTCGATTTCCCGTTGATTGAGTTGATTTGAGCGGATGATTTCTTGGGGATAGTCTCCTAACTACCTCGTGATCATTCTCTCCAAATTTGGGATCAAGGGATTTTGGTTTGAATCAATTTGGAGAAGTTTTGGGTGAAGGGCGACCAAAATCGCCCTCACTGGGAGTTGGCGGACAGTCCGCCATCCCAGCCGCGGACAGTCCGCGCGTCGGGGGCCGGCCAGATCAGTGGCTGTGTTCTTCGGCTGGTTTACTGTCCCTTGATCGGCGGACAGTCCGCCATTGGTTTTTGCGGACAGTCCGGGAACTGTCCAGGAGACTTCAGCAGCGTTGTTGTTTTGCTCTTTTGGCCGGCGGACAATCCGCCACCTGAGCCCAGACAGTCCACCGTTGGGCAGATAGTCCGCGACCGTACTGGCGGACAGTCCGTGATCCTGCTAAAGCTTCCGGTTTTGTGCGTTTGCTCTCCCGGCTTGTTCGCTTGGTTTCCGGACTTCACGTTTGGCCCTAGAGTTAATCAAGGAACATCTCTAGATATCTTTGCTACTTGTTAGCATAGGTATTTGGAGATTTCTCGACGTAGCCGTCTATCTACGTTCGAGACTTGGTTTTTGAGGGTCGAACTTGTGTCTGTGCCTTTGGCGTTTGGTTCGCTATCGCTTTGTGGTGCCTCGTTGTGATCCAAGGGATCATCCACCCTCTTCCAAGGGTTGTGGGCATCACGGATTCGGTCGAAGTTTTTCGGGGTTGATTTTGGGACATTTGGCCAAAGATTCGAAAGAATTTTTGTTGGCTCCCATTCACCCCCCCCTCTGGTCGCCTTGCTAGTGCATTCTCGGTCCTTCAATTGGTATCGGAGCGGGTTAAGGATCTTCCACCTTAGCCGGTTCCAGATCCACAGAAGGCGACATGGATCACGGCGTGGGCAAACCGCCGTTTTTCGATGGGACGAACTATGCGTATTGGAAGATACGCATGTTGGCCTATCTGCAGAGTATTGGTGCTTCCATTTGGGATATTTGCAACTCTGCCAATTATGTGGTCTTGGCTGCTCGTGTCACTCAGCGTCAGATCGATGAGCACGATGCCAATAGCCGAGCTCGTAATGCTCTTTTCTCTTGTTTGAGCATGTCCGAGTTTGATCGCGTTTCTCACCTCGCTACGGCTTGAGAGATTTGGGCTACCCTCATGTGTTTCCATGAGGGAACCACTCAAGTCAAAACCCGTCTCTACGAGTCGTTCAAGCGAGAGTATGAGAACTTTCGACATATGCCTGGCGAGAGCATAGAAAGTTTATTCGCTCGCTTTTAGGTGATTGTCAACAGGATGAGGGCTAACAAGGAGCTGTTGCCTTTCGATGATCATGAGAGAGCTTTGAAGCTTTTGCATACTCTTGATATATCGGTGTGGGATTCCAAGGTTCAGGCGATCATCGAATCGCCTAACTATGAGACCCTTACGTGCAATGAGCTCTTCAGTAAGCTCAAGTCCAGTTAGATTGACGCCATGGCGAGGGCTTCTTATGAAAATCCTTCTGGCCCGTCGATGGCTTTGGTTTCTGGCTCTTCTGCTAACCCCTCTGGAGGCTTTGCACTTTCCTCTCTTCTTTCTGTCATAGAGGAGCAGCTGGAATTCATGAGGGATGATGAGTTGGCTTTGCTCGCCAACCGGTTCTCGCGGTTTCACAACAACCGCATGAACTGTCGCCGCGGAGGAGGACGCTCGGGATGCTTCGAGTGCGGCAACCCCAACCACTTCATCGCCAATTGCCCGAAGAAGAACAAGCACACCTTTGGCAAGGCGGATCATGGGCACAAGTACGACTCCGGCAAGCACAAGGAGAAGTACGTCCCCGCAAAGCACAAGCGAAAGGGCGGCTTCAACAAGGAGTACATCAAGACGAAGTACTTGGAGAAGGCCTAGGCTGAGCAGCGTGCGTTCTTCGCCACGCTCAGCGACGTCGACGACTCGGATGATGACTCCGCTGCCTCCAGCGATGACGAGTCCGAGAAGAAGAAGAGGATCGAGGACAAGCTGAACGGCCTCTGCTTCTTCGCTGACGACGAGGGCTTCTGCACCATGGCCCTCGGCAAGGAGGTCGACGGCGAGCTGATGGACACTCCTCGGAACGACGACGATGACAACGACACCTCCCAGGTATCTCAGACCCCTGACAAACTTTCTGCTGAGGTCGAGAAACTTACTGTCGCGCTTCTTAGTCAAGATAAGCTACTTAGGCGTGCTGCTAGAGAGCGCAAGGAGTTTAGGCAGAAGTGGTAGGATACAGTGAAGGAGCTTGAGTCTGTCAAGTCCACCGTAGTTGTCACCGATGAGGAGGAGTGTGAGATGTGCTCCACACACATGACTGATCTTCTCACTTTGAGAAGTAAGTATGTTGTGTTGGTAGGAGAAGTGAATGAGCTGAAGGCTAGATCTTCGCTGTTGGGTGCGTGCAAGTCCTGTGCGGGCTTGCAATCTGAGTTAGCAGAGAAGAATGCCAAGATCGTGTCTCTTGAAGAGGCCAACTCAGGTAGCACATGTGTGGCTAGGTGTGTTCTTTGTGAGGGTTTGGAGATGGAGATAGCTAATGTGAAGCATGACAAGATGCAAACCGAGGAGGAAAACACATACCTTCGGACCATCTTGTCATGGGTGTCTAGCGGTGAGCCACAGCTCGGGATTATGATCTCCCAATTCAAGCGAGCTGCTGGAGGTCCAGGTGTAGGTTTTGCTCCGGGTGTTGATGTTTCATCTTTCGGCAAGATTGGAGAGTCGAGTGGTCTTAACCCATGTGAGAAGCCCAACTCCACCACTACTCCCAAGCTTACCAAGATTCCACCCAAAGAGCCTCTCAAGCCTAACACCAAGGATGGGGTCTTTGTTGAGCCTCCGAGAGCTCCACCCAAGAAACAATCATGGGCTCCCAAACCAAACCACCTCAAGAAAAAGCTGGACACCATGCCACCCATCCAGGAGGAACTTATGCCACAGAAGGGGAGAGTGATCCACACCCACTACCGTGAGTACCAACAACCCCCTTTGAGAGTGGTGAGGTACCACTGTGAGCACTATGGGAGAGATGGACACTTGAGTCAGTTCTGCTTTCGGCGCAAGAGAGAGGCGCGCCGTGCTAGAGAGATGAACAATGCGAACATGTACCATCCTTTCCATGATGTACATGCGCCGAATGTTCAGAGGTGTGCTGCTAGGTCCAGAGGTCCAGAACCTCAAGTTCCTAGGCCTAGGCAGCGGAGAGGACGTGCCCGGCGGGAGCCTGCAGTTGTAGGCTATGGACCCCGTGGCGGTGGCTTTGCTGTTGAGCGTTTTCCCCCATCACGTTTCGAGTATCGCGATGGACGCTCTTCCCTTAGCGGACCACGTTTTCCTCAGCGTGGTGATCGCTTTCCCCGTAGGCGTGCTAGGAATGGTTTTTCTACTAACCATTCTTTTGAGCAGCCGGCCCAACACTGGTATTCTTCCTACTTCACTAACCCCAGTGTTGGCCCGTATGCTCACCCTATGTCTTTTTATTGATGTAGGTAAAATGATTGGAGAACGTTTGGTTGGTGGATTCTGGTTGTTCGAGGCACATGACCGGAAACGCCAAGTGGTTCTCCAGTCTTAGTCCAGTCGCCGAAAAGGAGTTTATCACCTTCGGCGACAATAGCAAAGATAAGGTATTGTCTCGTGGGTCTGTGCGAGTTAATGAGCACTTTGTGTTGCGCGATGTTGCTATTGTTTCTAACTTGCATTTTAACCTTCTTTCTGTTTCGCAACTCTTTGATGACGACTATGAGATTCGTTTTAAGCCGAATCTCAGTCGTATTTTGGATCCTCAAGGCAATCTTGTTTTTGGGATTTCGCCCTTTGGGAAAGTCTTTCATGCGGATTTCTCGGAGTCGTTTGGAGTTTCTCGTTGTCCCTATGTCTTTTTGTGCTAGGACATTTGAGCTTCGACTTGCTTGCAAGACTTAGTTCACTTGGCCTAATCCGAGGATTGCCCAAGTTATCCATGGAGAAGGATCTTGTTTGCCATTCTTGTGGACATGGGAAGATGGTTGCCGCTCCCCACCATCCAGTGACTCAGGTCATGACTAAGCGCCCTGGAGAGCTTTTGCATATGGACCTTGTTGGTCCGGCTCGGGTGAGCTCAGTTGGGGGGAAGTGGTATGTGCTTGTTGTTGTTGACGACTTTTCGAGATATTCGTGGGTTTTCTTTTTAGCTAAGAAAACTGAGACTTTCTCCCTTGCTCGCAATCTGATTTTGTGTCTTCAGAACGAGTTCCCTTTGAACTCGATGCGAGCTATTAGGAGTGATAATGGTTCCGAATTCAAGAATTCAGATTTTGAGAAGTTTTGTAACTCTTTGGGTTTGGAGCATCAGTTTTCTTCCTGTTGGTAGTTCTTAACTTCACTAAAGATAGAGCTAGGCACTATCCCCGGTAACGGCCCAGAAGTGCTTGTTGACACTTGCCAACGTCGTGACTAGGAGTACACTATGGAGTCTATCCCTGGCAACGGCGCCAGAAATGCTTGAAGCAAGTCCAGTCACTATACCTAAAGGAGTGAAGCTAAAGCAGCTATCTACTAATGTCAAATGGGGTTGTCAATCCCGACACTAGTAGGAGCTAGCTAGCGAGAATGCAATCTACCAAGAGGAGATTCTGCAAGTGCACAGAACTATCGTAGTAGCACTTCGCCTGGGAGTACCAGGTGTCGATTTATTTGATCCCAAGGGAAGGCTAGGGTGGTGTATGAGTCGAGTCAAGGAGGGGATGAGAGTCAAAGAAAAGAGAAAAGGGAAAAGAGAGGATGAAAGGCTAGAAAGAATATATGGGTGGATAGGTAAGGATGAATGGAATGGTTAAGGTAAGGTGGATAACTAAATAGATAGATAGAATGGGATAACTAAGGATAACTAAGATAACTAACTACTAACTAATCACTACTCCTAGATAACCACAAAGTAGGATAACTACGAAGCAAGATAGTTACGAAGCAGGGTAGGCAAAAGTCAATAAAGCAACCAAGTTAAGTAAAGTTTTATTCCTATCTTATCAAGTATCGAGGCGTACTAGCCTTTACCACTTACTTAGGTTGAACGCTAGCACAACGAGCCTTACTATTAAACTGGGCCAACTACGTGGTGGAATTCAAGGTGCACAGGGCTGTCACCACCTGCTTGCTACCACAGCTATTCGGGGGTCCAGCCGTATCTGAAGGTAAGTCTATAACTAAGCACCACGCTTAATTATATTCTAACTATCTCTACTGTAGCTTTGAATAGAGACACCCTTGCGGACGTCAGAGCAAATACTTGACTTAATAAGATAAACACTAAACTAACTAAGCAACCTATTGGCAAAGATCAAACACTAAGCTCACTAGAGATTAACTACTATGGCTAAGTGAATTGAACTGTAGGATAGCTAGGTCACACTCAAGGTACTTGATAAAGTAATACTGAAAGTAATACTGAGATAAAGATAAATGTACCTGAGATACAAGAGAGCAAACCAGACCAGAGACGCCGGGAAATCAATCGACCTCCGATGCCAGTCGCTCACCTGCTTCTCTCTTAGCAAGCTCTACGCTCCTTTTACCAAGGACTTTGGCTGAGCTGTGCTAAACTAAGAGCCGCGCTGTAGCGAGGGCACTAGAGCTATACTCTCTCTACTAGCTAACCTACTTGCCTAAGCTCTCTGAGCTCTCAC
Organism: Coix lacryma-jobi var. lacryma-jobi; assembly: GCA_009763385.1. Classification (NCBI taxonomy): domain Eukaryota; kingdom Viridiplantae; phylum Streptophyta; class Magnoliopsida; order Poales; family Poaceae; genus Coix; species Coix lacryma-jobi. The sequence goes on from CM019826.1 coordinate 143,284,415, forward strand.
TTGCTTGCTTCTACTTGCTTGTGCTTCTGATGTGTGATGGTACGTGGGATATGAATGAAGTGATGCCTCAGAGGGGTATTTATAGCCTTGTGGAGTGAGGGGGGTATTTATAGGGGGCAGCCAACCGACCTAGGGTTAGGTCAGGTGGCGGTCGCCACCCCGTACTGTTGGCCGCTAGCCCCCTGGCCGTTGGATACACCGTCATTGATCCTACGGCCTCCAGGTGGTTGTCCAAGGCGGTTTGGAGGTCAGTTGCATGTCCTAGCAACCGACTTAGGTCATGATCCACGCCACTCCATCCTGAGCCGTCCAATCCCACTGACCTAGTGACCAAGGGCCAAGATTTGGCCTTGGGGAGGTCACATGGATCGGTGACGTGGCAGGGAGTGGCACTTGGGCCAACCCAAGTGGCGGGCGCCACTTAGAGGTGGCGGGCGCCACCTAGGGGTGGCGGGCGCCACCCCCCTTAGGCCCATTTGGGCCCTGCTGAGTGGGCTTGGCCTCTGGTGGTTCAAATGTCCAAATTTGGTTCAAATCCTGTATTCAAATAAAATTCTATGGACATGTGGAATTCGGTTAGTTTGAAACCTATTTGACTACATTTCATGCCTTTTTGGTGAATTTTAGGGTAAAATGTTAATGGTAAAACAGATGTTTAAGGACCATCAACACTTCCCCCTACACACCGCCTCAGAATGGTGTTGTAGAAAGGAAGAATCGGACCCTTGTAGAGATGGCCAGGACGATGCTCGATGAGCATAGGACTCCTAGGCGATATTGGGCCGAAGCTATGAGCACTGCATGCTATATCTCCAATCGCATTTTTCTTCGAGCTTTCTTGAAAAAGACTTCTTATGAGTTGCGTTTTGGAAAACTGCCCAAAGTGAGTTACTTTAGAGTTTTCGGTTGCCACTGTTTTATACTCAAGAAAGGCAACCTGGACAAATTTGAGTCTCGTTCTTCTGACGGTGTATTTTTGGGTTATGGCACTCACACTCGAGCTTATTGTGTACTTAACCTTGATACTAACCGAGTCATGGAGACATCCGATGTCACTTTCGACGAGACCATGGTTTGTCCTTCTTCTCGTTTTGAGCGTGCAGGTGATCATGAGGTTGGCGAGCCTCTTTTCGATGATGAAGAAGAGGGTGCTGAAGGGATGGATGGCCCAGCACCTCCTCCACCTGCAATGCCGCAAAGAGCGGCTTCTACTACGACTCACGGCCCCGACCCTTCTTCCTCTACGACATGGGGCCGTGGGATCCGCCACCTCGAGCGGTACCTTTTGTACCCGAGGAGGCACCAGCTGCTGTAGAGGGGGAGGCCACTTCGGCAAGGGAGGTGCCACGACACATTCAGCGCCAGCACCCGCCTCAACAGATGATCGGCAGCATCGACAAACGTGTCACCCGGTCTAGGCAAATCTCTCACTTTGCTCATTCTGCATTTGTTGCTGATTTTGAACCCCGGAATGTTGGACACGCTTTGACGGATCCGGATTGGGTCAATGCCATGCATGAGGAGTTAGAAAACTTTGAGAGAAATCGGGTTTGGGTTCTAGTTTCTCCACCTTCTGAGTGTCACCCAATTGGTACAAAATGGGTTTTCAAAAACAAACAGGGAGAAGATGGCCATGTTGTGAGAAACAAGGCCAGACTTGTAGCCCAGGGGTATAGTCAGAAGGAGGGGATAGACTATGAGGAGACTTTTGCTCCAGTAGCTCGTTTGGAGGCAATTAGGATACTCTTGGCTTTTGCTGCATCCAAAGGGTTTAAACTGTTTCAAATGGATGTCAACAGTGCCTTCTTAAACGGCTACATAGAAGAGGAAGTTTATGTGAGACAACCCCCCGGTTTCGAAAATCCCAAGTTTCCAAACCATGTTTTTAAACTTCACAAAGCTTTGTATGGTTTGAAACATGCCCTTAGAGCCTGGTATGATAGGTTGAAAACCTTTTTGCTTGCTAAGGGTTTTAATATGGGATGTGTGGATAAAACGCTCTTTCTCCTCAAGCAAGGCAATGATACTCTCTTGGTCCAGATTTACGTGGATGATATCATTTTCGGTGGTTCTTCTCACGCTTTGGTTGCCAAGTTTGCAGATACTATGAGCAGGGAGTTTGAGATGAGCATGATGGGCGAGTTGACGTTTTTCCTCGGGTTGCAAATCAAGCAATCTCGAGAGGGGACGTTCGTGCACGAGGGCAAGTACACCAGGGACATTCTGAAGAAGTTCGATATGGGTGAGGCCAAGCCTCTTCCAACACCCATGTCAACCACGACGGCCCTGGATGCGGACAAGGATGGAGAAGCTGTGGACCAGAAGGAGTACCGGAGTATGATCGGGTCGCTGCTGTACCTGACGGCGACACGCCCGGACATCCAGTTCGCGGTGTGTCTTTGCGCGCGATTTCAGTCTTCGCCGCGCACCTCTCACCGTCAGGCGGTCAAGCGCATCATGAGGTACTTATGCTTCACTCTTGAGTTTGGGATTTGGTATTCTGCTTCCTCCACCCTTTCCCTTTGCGGTTATTCCGATGCTGATTTTGCTGGTTGCCGCATTGAGCGCAAGTCTACTTCTGGGACTTGTCAGTTTATTGGTTCTTCTCTTGTATCGTGGTCTTCTCGCAAGCAGTCTAGTGTCGCCCAGTCTACCCCGGAGGCTGAGTATGTTGCTGCGGCTAGCTGCTGTTCCCAGTTGCTTTGGATGATAGCCACTTTGCGTGATTTTGGTCTGAGCTTTTCTCGCGTTCCTTTGCTTTGTGACAGCACGAGTGCGATTAGCGTTGCTAAGAACCCCGTGCTGCACTCTAAGACCAAACACATTGATGTGCGCTTTCATTTTCTGCGAGACCACTATGAGAAGGGTGATATCGACCTTCGCCATGTCGATACTCATCATCAGTTAGCTGATATTTTCACCAAGCCTTTGGACCAATCAACTTTTGCTAGGTTGAGAGGTGAGCTTGGTGTGTGTTTCCCCTTTTAGATGGGGGAAACATTTTGACTCTTGTACGATAAACTGACTTTGTGTTTTTCAGTTAGTTTCTTCTTGCATCTTTGCATTTCATCGTGCATATTTACATTCAGAGCTTCATATATATAATCTTTAGAATGTAACTATGTTCTGTATAGTCTTTGCTCCGATGCTTTCTGATGTTGCTGTAGCTTATGCTCTTTCTGATCACTGATATATGCTGTGAGCTGAGCTATTTTATGAATGGTGAATTTGCTTAATGAACATAAAACTTGAAAATGTTCACCATTGAGATATGCAACTAGCATGTGTAGAATGTGTTGAAATCACTTGTGCTCTTCATATATGCTAGGTTGCTATGTCTCTGGTGTTGAGTCATTCACTTGCTTGGTTTGTTCATATTCTGTTTAAAATCTGAACCAAGTTAAGTGAATTAGAAAGATCGAGATGGGATTGCTTGTCAGCACATCACAGTTTCGAGACTGTTTCTCATTGCACTTTGAGTTAAACTTGGGCTGTGTAGTGTATGAACGAAACTGTTGCTTTAAGCTTCTAATTGCTTCTGCATAGTGTCGGTGTTTCGACCCAGGGGTATGACACCAACTAGTAATATGATCGCGTGCTCCCTTCCTGGATGGTGATGCAAGATGACACAAGGGTTTATCCTAGTTCGGGCAAAGAAGGCCCTACGTCCAGCGGGGGGAGGTTCTTGTATTACTTGCACCTAAGTGCTTGTACAGGGGCAATACAAGCTCAACGAGCGTGGACGTGAGTCTGGACTCGTGTGTGTGTCGTGTGGACTCATTTGCGTGAAGGGCCCTGGTGTCCTCTTTTATAGAACAAGAGGAGGCCAGGGTTACACAGGAGTGACATGTACAACGCCCAATACGGCGAAGGGTTGGAATTCTGTCTTGTCGAGGTCACTGGAGCCGGCGTGGGGGTTGTTGTTGAGGCGTCCTTGAAGCGTGGCTTCCATCCCGAGCGCGAACGTGGAGGCGTGGCGACGTGGAGGCCGTGCAGCGCCCATTCCGGCACGTACAGGATGTGGCAGGGCCCCTCCGGGTCTTGGGGTACCTGTCCTCCAATAGCATGAAAGCAGTCAGGGCTCGAGGGGCGCAGGGCCGGCCTCGAGGTGGCGCCTATGGGGGGCTCGGGCCCCCGCAGGTATGGGCACGTCCCGGAAAACCCGGCCGTACAGCGGGAATCCAGGTCTCGAGATGTGGCTCGAGTGTGCGACAGTGCAGGGTACAGCCTAACAGTGTTGTACTTGTGCCTTTTTGCCCATGCTTGTGGTGAAAATGAGGTTTGACTCTGGCCCCGGTTCACTGTGGCATACGTCGTGTACCAGAGGATGTGACCGGAGTAGGTGGACGCATTAAATGCGTAGTATGGGGCTGGTATCCCATGTCTGGCGTTGCTCGAGGGAGGTATGATGTGTCTCGAGGGATAGGTTACCGTGCTAGAGAGGCTTGAGGTCCCCACGTGGGGTCTCGAGAGAGCGGTGTACGGCTGTAGTGGGCTCGAGGCCTATGTGCCGGGGCTCGAGAGGTAGGCTACCATGAGGCGGTCGGTAAGGCTTTGGTGGGCCCAGGCTTCCTGGCGGTAGGCCGGCGTTGTAGGCCTCGAGGGGTTGGTTTTTTAGGGGGTTAGACTAGTTAGGTCTCTTATTAATTGGTGCTCTAGGTTTAACTTATTTGCTTTGCGTTGATTGAGGGCACCCCTTTTGTGGTCCCCCGACAGTAGCCCCCGAGCCCTTGTTCGAGTGCTAGCACTCGAGCAGGGGCTCCCTACCGGGATCCCGAGGGTTAGCTAACTGGTTCTCGAGGGTTTGGTTGTTTTGATTCCGTGGGTGTAGCCCCCGAGGCCACGGGGGAGTGGTTAGGACTCCCTCGTGGGCTTTTTCATGAGTGTGAGTGTTAGTTACGTTTTTTAGGTTCGGGAGTGTCGAGCCCCCGAGTTCTTCGACCCTCTTTTGTCGAGGGGTGCCAGGCTGAACCGACCGGCCGGCTCTTCAAGCTGTCTGGCACGCCAGTTGCCCTGGCTTGTCATCCCGCGAATCCTTTCGATCGGATGCGAGGGGGGATGCCTCATACTACCACGAGCGGGTGAGTATCGAGGTTCCCGGTGAGCTGGTAACGGTGGAATCCAAGTGAGACCTCGTGCCCCGTTCGATAGGGTCGACTGAAGCCCGGAGGCGATCTCATAAAGCATGGGCGCTCGGTCTGCAGGAATGCCGGGTCCATTCGATAGGACCTGGTGGCTCGATGCCTCCCTATGAGGGGATCTCACTGCATGTCGTGCGCCCTGCCTTGGATACACGTGAGGGGCCTCGAGGGCTTGGCCCTCGAGCGATGCTGCGAGTGGCGCCCCTTGTTGTCCCTAACTCGGGTGCTCGAAGCCGGCTATCGAACACTCTTCGAGGGCCAGCCTTCGCTGCCTCGAGGCTTGGAAGGGCCGGGGCCCGTTTTTACCTTCTTGAAGAAGCCTCCGTCGTTTGGAATCCTTCTGCCTGTTGGGCGCGCCTTTTTAGGCGGAAACTGTCAGGGAGTGGAGATCGTGGCACCAGGGCGACGGACATGAAGTCGGAGCGGCGGTCATGGTGGGCCCTGGTAGTGGAGCGAATGGGGAGTTGCCGCGTGTACCTATCAACTGGCTCGAGACGTGGTTAGGTGGGCGCATTAAATGTGTGCGGTTACCTTTCCTTTGCCGTGGGAGACCCCGTCCGTCGGGGTTTTCTTTTATAAATATCGAGTGAGGGGTGAGGGACTCTTTACTTTGCCTTTGCCTTCACAGCCGCCGCAGCTCCCACACGCTTTCTCCCCAAGCTAGCGATTGGTAATCTTCCCGGCCGTCCGTCCACCGCTCAGATCCGCGCCGTCGCCGCCATGGCCGCCCAGATCCAGGTGCTGCCGCCCGAAGACTGGCGCCCGACGAAGACATCGCGGCCTGAGCTGGAGTCGCTGGTGGACCAGGGGCTTCTCCGCCCCAACCCGCGGGAGGGGCCCGCGTGGTGGATTCTCCCGTCGGCGGACCACCAGGAGCCGCACCCGCCGGAGGGGTATGTGGTGAGCTTCACGCGCTACCACCGCATGGGGCTTGGCGTTCCGCCAAGCCGCTTTATGCGGGGGCTGGCTCACCACTTTGAGGTGGAATTGCAGCACTTCTCCCCCAACTCAATCTCGCACGCCGCCATCTACGCCGCGGTGTTCGAGGGATACCTGAAGATCGAGCCTCATTGGGAGATGTTCGTCCACCTCTTCCGGGGCGAGCTCTTTCATAAGGCCATGAAGCCGAGCGGGAGAAGGCTCGCGCGCGCAGGCGCCCTCACCATCACCACGAGGACTGGTCCCTCGTCGGCCAACGTCCCCCATCACTACCTCCACTACAAGCTTTCCTCCTCCCAGGCGGGGTGGGACGACCACTGGTTCTACCTGCGGAACGAGGATGGGCTCCTTCCGCAGTACACCGGCAGGATCATCACCAAGCGCCCCGAGAAGTGGAATTGGGGCGTTGTGGCGGACAGGCAGCGCCACCTGATGCCGCTGATGAATACGATGTGGTCGCTGGTGGAGGAGAAGGGACTGACCGTCCAGGCGGTCATTTGGGCGTTCCATCAGCGGAGGGTCCTTCCTCTGGCGGACCGCCCCCTTCTCATGTACGAGATGGGGCCAAATGCCCCGCTCAAGGAGCTGAACAGGTCGAGGATGGCCGAGGAGAGGCTGCCTCGGAACGAGGGTGCCTCCCGGGTGACAGTCACGATCCACGGTCCGTTTCGCCCTGAGGAGACCAACCTGATCGCCATGGCACCCGACGCGGGGTGTCTTGACCCGGTAGGCCTTCCTCAGGCTAGGCTGTTTCGAGCCTCCCCTCCTTTCTCTTTCTTTCGAATCTTGTTTACTCTCCTTGTGGTTTTTCTCATCAAGTTTCTTTTTGCAGGGGGCGTTCACACATCACGCGTCGAGGCCCCCAGTGAGGGAGGACGCCGTAGAAAGACAGGTGAGGCGCCTCTCTGCTCAGAAAGATAAGGAGAGTAAGGATGCAAAGAAGAAGAAAGAGAAAGAGAACAACTTGCGTCGGGTGGACCGGGATCAGAGGCTAGCGAAGGCTCGTCGTAACCGGCAGCCTGGAGAGGAGTCCCCCGAGCTCAACTACACGAGCTCGGAGGAGGAGGATGACGATGAGGAGGAGAGCGATGATGAAGGGATGGATGCGCGTTTGAGGCGCGCGGGGGTCGTCGACATCAGGGCTGACTGCTCTTCTGTGCAGGAGAATATCCTGGAGATCCCCCCGGCGAAGGGATCGCGCGGGACGCAGCAGCGGAAGGCCATGCCAGGCCCCGCCTCGTCGGAGGCTCAGGGCACGTCGAGCTCCGTGCCGGACGTGCCCCCTGACGTGAAGAGGCCTCAAACTCGGGGCGCCATCGCCTTGGCGCAGAAGGAGGCCACGACCGCGTCGACCCAGGCGGGGGGTCTCGAGAAGGACCGGACCTCGAGAAGCGGTCAACACGCCGAGAGGGATTCCGGGCCCGACCGCCACAAGTCGTCGAGGACGACATCGAGCCCGCGGAAGAGCGGGCAACATGAGGGGGCGTCGAACCCCCGCCACCATGACAGTCGAGGGGGGAGCTCCCGGTCGTCTCGTGACGGGAGTCATGAGCGATCCCGGAGCCCATCGCCGCACCATCGCCGGGAGAAGGAGGCAGACGCGGGGGGGCGCGACCGCCGGCACGAGCGCCGGAGCAGGTCCCGAAACCCGCGCAAGGAAAGGCGCCAAGAGGACCGCTTGAAGGAGACGCGGTCGTCCCCCCGGGACAAGAGACAAAAGGAGAGCTCCCCGTCGGGGTCGAGCCACGGGAAGCACCGGGAGCCTTCCCCCCATCCGAGCCACACGGAGACGGCTCGGGGGCATGGCTCGAGCCATGATGCGGGCTCGAAGCCCCCGAGCGGGTCCGGCGACTCGGGGAAGAAGTCCCGCCGTCGCTTTGGGTAAGTAACATTTCTCAATTCTGTTGGTAATGAAGCTTTACCTTTTTACCTTTGGTGATGTGTGCCGTTTCTGGTTTTTCAGGGAAAAGCGCTCCCGGCAGGAGGCGGACCCCGCGGTGTCCAAGCGGGCCAAGACCTCGAGCTCTGCTGAGGACCAAGCACCTCGAGGTATGGCTCCTTCTTCCGCTGAAATGGCCGCTTGGCTGGTGAAGGCTCGAGCAGCGATGGCTCGGGGAAGTCAGATGGCCGCCGTGGATCTTGGTGAGGCCGACGCCATCGACCACGGGGGTCGAGGCTTTTTCCTGATTCTGACGACGTTGTTCTCTTTTTTAGCAGGGATCGCGGCTCCTGGTGCCAAGCCCGCCGCCACTGCGTCCATCGCAGCACCACCACCTCCTCCTCCTCCTCCTCCTCCGGTGGCGCCTACCGAGAGGGCCACTCCTCCCCCCGTCACGACGACCATCTCGGGGGGAGCACCCGAGACAGGTGCGGCTCTGTCGGCGTCTGGGGCTGAGGGGACAGCGGCCCTCGAGACCCTAGACGACGCGAGCCGACCTGCTGGACAGGATCCCCTACCGACGGAGCCTCGCGCGCCCGCGGAGAAGGAGAAGGAGGGGGAGGCGTCGGTGGAGAAGATACCGACGATGGAGGAGCTCGTGGACGAGCTGGAGAAGGAGTCATCCCCGGTCAAGGGCTCAGCGCTGGAGGGGGCACTCGAGGCACCGGCCGGGGACGACAAGACGCCTGAAGACCCAGTGAGGGAGGAGAGGCTCGAGGGGCCGGCCGGGAACGAGGCAGAGGGGACGACCGGTCCCTCGGCCGGCGCGGAGGAGAGCTTGGGGGCGAGCCACCCCTCGACTCAGCAGGGGGTTCCGCGGGAGGCGCGGTCGATCTTCAAGGAGGTGACCGAGCTCGTGGCGCAGGCAGAGAGGGCCTTCATGGAGGAGGCGGACAAGTCCGCGCGGGTGGCGGCTGCCCTTGTGAGGGCGGAGGGGGAGCTCCAGGAGCTCCGCGCTGAGCTGGGCCGGAACGCGCAGATGGCGGGCCGGCTCAACGACGCTCAGGCGGAGACCCAGGCAGCTCGAGACGAGGCCACCCAAGCTAAGAAGGAGACCACCACCGCTCTGTCCGCAGTGGAGGCGTCGAGGAAGGAGGCTGCCAATGCCCGAAGCGAGGCCGCCACCGCCCGGTCTGCAGCGGAGGCGGCGAGGAAGGAGGCCGAGGAGGCCAGCCGCGCCACCGAGCTCGTCGAGGAGAGGAGCGGGACCGCCACGGCAAGGAAGGCAGGCCGGGCAGAGCGGAGCGCCGCAAGGCGCGGCGGAGGCAGCGCGGAAGAAGGCCCAGGAGGCCTTAACTGCCGCGCGCTCGAGGATCCAAGGCCTCGAGATCGACATGGATTAGGCTCTCGACAGAGCTAATGACCTGTCGCTCAAGCTCGAGGCCGCTCGGCAGGAGGTGATCAAGAAGGATCTGGGCCTTGCGCAGACGGGCAAGCTGGTCTAGGAGCTTAAGGGCCAAAAACTTGACGTGTTGTCCCAAAAGCATACACTCGAGCAGCGCGTCAGGGTCCTTACCAGCGACTTTGACGCTCTGGGCGTGCACTGCCAAGGTACTGTCGTAATCTTCAGGCTTTGTCTTGCTTCGATTTCGAGATTCTTGCCACGCCGCGGACTTACCCTTTTCTGTTTGTTGCACAGATCTGGAGAAGACCGCCGAGGAGCTCCGCGAGACGAATCAGACTCTCGTGGAGCAACTCAGGGTGAGACCATGGTGGCGGAGCGGGCGTGCGGCACCCTCGACAGGCTCTGCTCCGCGTGGGGTGCCGACCCGGTGGCCACGACAGAGGGCGCGGTGGCTCGAGGCGACGCCCTGGTCGATGCCCTGTGCTTCCTCGACGTGGCCGCGCGGGACCGCGTCAAGAGCGCTCTCCCCACACGGCGTAAAGCAGGCGCTCGCGGCCGTCCGCTCTGGCTTCCGCTACCGGTCAACGTCGTCGCCAAGGGCTTCGTCGAGATCGAGGGGAAGGACGAAGAGTGGAACGACCGCCGCGTCGACAAGATCCTGGAGAAGGTGGAGAGGCCGGGGGCGGCGCTCGCAAAGCTCTTCAAGGAGGACGTGCTGCCTCCCATTGCAGACAGTGGTGTAGATGGCTCCCCTCCTCCTGGCCCGGACTTCGAGGCTGAGCCCGCAGCAGAAGATCTTGAGGAGGAGTTCCAGACTGATGAGGAATGAGGCCTACGTGCTAAATTTGGGCGTCGAGGCCCTTGTAAAAATTCATGTCATGACTTATGGCCCGTCGAGGCCAACATATGCGTATGACTTATTTGTTTAAAGAAGCTGTTTTCTTTTCAAATTTATTCGATCATTTCTCTTTGTCGCTAGCTCGAGTTTCTACCGGCTTGGTCTATGTTCTTTCGATACGCGTCACGAGTTCCTCGAGGGGAGGCGTAGGTAGGGTACCGTAGCCCGGGGGCGTAGGTGGCCGTCTACGTCGACGCCCCCCGCCTCTTGGAGGCTCGAGGTATCTACGGACTTAGACGTTGCTAGTACGCTCGAGATACGAATCGAGATAAGGGTCGAATTCTTTTGAAAAGAAAAGCGTGTTTTTTCCGGAGTCTGGGGGGGTTCCCCCCTGTCAGCCCCCGAGGGAGGCTCGACCCTGAGCAAGGCAGGGTCGAGGCTACCTTAAGTTGCTAAGTAAATGAAAGACATTGCACGAGTTTGTTCATTCATATTTGACGTGTTTGTACAAAGCAACAAAATGTAAAAGGCCTCGAGGCCCTTAAGGGTAGAAGCGACGTAGCTGAGATATGTTCCACGCATTCGCCAGGATCCTGCCTTGACCGTCGTAGAGCTTGTACGTTCCTGGCTTGAGCACCTCAGCTACGGTGTATGGGCCCTCCCATGGAGGGGTAAGCTTGTGGCGCCCTCGATTATCTTGCAGCCATCGAAGCACGAGGTCCCCCACCGCCAGGTCCCTTTTGCGCACGTGCTTGTCGTGGTAGCGTCGAAGTGTTTGCTGGTAGCGCGCGGAGTTGATGAGCGCCATGTCTTGAGCCTCCTCGAGCTGGTCCTTGGCGTTGGCGAGCCTCTCGTCGTTGGTTTGCTCGTTGTAGGCTCGAAGTCGAGGGGAGCCATACTCGAGGTCCGTAGGCAAGACAACCTCGACGCCGTAGGTTAGGAAGAACGGATTGAACCCGGTGGCTTGGAGGATGTTGCAAGGCTCATGCATATGATGGAGGAGCTTATTGCATATGTGAAATGACATGGAGTCATGTGGCTGTGACACCCCAATTTTAAGAACAAAATTGGAGCACAATATATGTAGCCAGGATCAATTTTCATACATATATCCACATCATAGTAAATATAAAAACAATTGCTTTATTTATATCAAACATTATTACAAAAATGACCCTCGGGTCTAAAAGAAAAGTACAGACTCTCAGTCTAACTCTAATGTAGACTCGCGGAAACTGGACGCCATCTCCACAGGAAGGTCGACCGGGGGCTGCGCCATCCTAGTACAAGTCGTCTGGGTCGTATCCGCCGTCTTCTGGGTACTCCTGCTCTGCGTCGCGTAGACTCCACGTCTGGGTGGGGTAGCAGGGGGTTCAAAGAGGAAGGGTGAGTACATCGAAATGTACTCCGCAAGTGTAGGAAATAAGTGCTTATGAGGCTAATAACAAAGGTAGGCTGACTTTGTGACTCAAGCGCCTAAAGCGACACCCTATTAATCCTATTAATCCTATGCACCTATTTACTAGGTTATAACCACAGTCTCCAACCGAAAAGTAACAACACTCGGAGTCGCACCGAGCAAACCACACTAGAAGTCGCACCGAGCAACCAACACTTGGAGTCACACCAAGTACCCGCACTTGGAGTCGCACCAAGTACCCACACCTGAAGTCCATCAGATAACCCGAACCAGGTCGTTACAAGGAGTCCTATGTGTATTAGTTCCATACGTCACGACATAGAGAGCTACCTTCCGTAATAACTCCAGGTCTGCGCTCGAGCCTGGGAGTCACTCCCGTACCAAGCAAGTAACCCGCGTAGAAGAAGCCTCTGTACCCATGTCATATGAGACTAATAACCACATAAAGCTTCTCTAACGAACTAGAACCAACCCACCAACTAATCTCGAAGAAGTCCAAGCCTGCTCGTGACCGTGAGCACGGCTGATTATCAGTTTTAATACTCTGCAGAGTTCGCACATCTTTACCCATGAGTCATGCGTTCCCCATCACGCTAAACACTGCCAAGGTGCACAGCGGGGTCGCACTACAAGGCCGTTACAAAGCCGCCTCCAAGTCCGTTCCACACGTACCTCTAAGGTTTCACCCCGTACAAAGGTCTACGACCCCCAGGGCCCCCTCGTGAGCCACTAAAACAAACCCCGTGTGAACCCTCTTGGAGGAAACTAATTAATTAGCCAATCCAGAGCCATATAGGCCTCATGGTTTGCGCTGTGTTTTGCCGGGTTACTTGTCCAAGAACCGGGTCCTAGGGATCCAGGCAGGATAATCTAGCACGAGCCCAGAACCAAAAACCAAAAGCAGCTACCGAGTCACACGGCACAAAAACCATCACACGGTCCATCCTGCCGGATATACCTACTCACCATACTACTCATTACCAGACCACATGTTCAATAGGATCATTAATCAAGATTAATTATTAACCATCCCAACCCAAGACAGCAAGGCTAAGCATGACTTCTACCTAATCCATCCCAAACCAGGTGTCAAGGAAAATATAATCAAATGCTAGTAAACCATATCATGGGATTCAATATTAAGACACTGCATGCAACTACTGGATCTAACTACTCTAACTCAAAATAAAATAAATACGGGTGCAAGATGTTCAAGGACACTTGCCTTCCGGCTGGGTCGAATCAACGGAGACGAAGGCTGGATTCTGGGGTTCCGCGTAGATCGCGCTCGCTGGATCAAACATCAAAACTGGCCCAAACAAGACAAATAAATAACAGTACATCAACATTATGAAAACAGAACATAAATAGATCTACTGCGTAGAGCTCGACGAGACGAATCTAACGCAAGTTGAACGGGTCAAAACGGAGTTAAAACGCAAAAGTTATGGGCTTTTGAATGAGAGTGGCAATTCTGTAAATAAGTTGAACTTATTTTGTGATTTAAAATAAATCAAAAAACAAAAATACAGTCGGCTGGATTGGGCTTCAATTCGGCAAAACACCGAGGGCTAGATAGAAGATTTCGGCAGACTCAACCCACTGTTCGAGTGGACGGCGGGTTTTTTTTCGCGAAAGATCAGGGGATCTTTTGCAAACAGGCCGGAACGTGCTGCAGCTGCTGGCGTGGCGGACACGTGGCGCCGTGCCACTGGCCGGGGCATGCACATCAGACGGGAGAGAGTGCCGTGGCGCGGGGATCGCGCCTCGGTTTGACGAAAACAGAGGGTCCTAGATGTAACTTTCGAGAGACACAACGCACAGTGCACAAGGAGTGCGGGTTGGTTTCCGGAAAAGGCCGGGGCTCTTTAAACAAAGGGCACCGGCGAAGGGGTATCGGCCTTTCTCGGCCGTTGATCTGGTGATGGGTGGCTGTGATTAGATCGGGGCGGACGGCTATGAGGTGGACTGCGCCTCGATTTCGGGAAAGGTGAGGGGCTTATACGCAAGTTTTTCAAGACTCAGTGCACAGTGCCTTGTGGAGCACAGGTTTGTTTCAAGGAAACTCGGGGGTTCTTTTGCCAAACGTGCGGCGCGTGGCAGAGGGTCAGCGGTGGTGCTGCGTGGCTGCTGACGCGGCGCTGCGTGGCGATAGGTGGAGTACGGGGATGGGCTGGGTGTACCACGTGACCCGTGGTCCAGCTGATGTGGCGATCTGAACCTAGTCCACGGCGCCAGTGTAACCGGTGGATACCGGTTCGCGGTGAGTTCTAATCTAGGTCGTAGATCTAAGATCAAACGGTGCAGATGAAATCGGGAAAGGGAGGCGGCGCCAGCTGGGCTTGGCACGGCAGCGGGGAAGGCCAGCGCGGCGGCGCCATGCCCGTGCTCGCGGATCGCTCGGAATACGACCTAGGGCTAGTAGAGATGGCAGGGAGGGTTGGGATCGAGAGCGGAGCTCACCCTGGGTACGATGGTGGGGCGCTTGATGTTGATCGAAGGCCGGAGGGGAAGTCCGCGGCGGAATCCCTGCTGTTGCTCCGGCGAGGTCAGAGAAGAAGAGGCGTTCCGGGTGTCGACTCCGCAGAGGTGGCCTCTCCGAGAGCGAGTGTGGCCCTCGCGAGTCGAGGGAAGAGCAGGTGGTGGGTGGTGGCGGCCTCGGCGGGCGATACCGAGCTTCGCTCCGAGCTTGTCAATGGCGGTGGGCTGCGGCGTGGGTGAGAAAGAAAGGGAGCGGGGAGGCGAGGGCGCTTTGTAGGAGGGGAGAGAGAGGCGGCTCGCGGTCGTTCGCAACGACTCCCCGAAGAATCGAGGGGATGAGGGCGAGGGAGCCGCGGGGCGTTCGGCGCGGGGATCTCGCGGGGAGGTTGGGGACGGGGCTGACTGCTGGGGCCCGCACGTCAGCGTCTGGGAGGGTGGATGTGGCGGCGGCTCAGTGCACGGCCGCGTGCGAGCTAGGTCGCGTGGTGCAGTTGGGCCAGGAGAAGAGGAAAAAAGAAATGGGAGAGAAGGGAGTGGGCCGCGCGGCTCGGTTTGGGGGAGAGCGGCCAAAAGCAGGGGAAGGGAATGGGAGCAGGCCAGGAGAAGAGTGGTGTCGGGCTGAGTGGGTGGGGAGGCCGTGGGCCAAGGGAGAGAGGAGGCCGGCCGTGGTGGGCTGGCGCGGAAGAGAGAGGGAGGGAGTTGGGTCTGGATCAAAGGGTGAGGTTAGAGAGTTTGCCTTTTTTCTTTTCCTTTTCTTTGCAAACTCTTTTCAAATTCTTTTATAAACTTCATTTGAAAACAGAGTTCAAATCCATTTGAAAAAAACTCATTTGTAGACTTTTGAAAATGTTTCCCTAGATTTCAAAAATAAAATTTGAGTTGGTTTTGGAATGTTTTATAAATCTTTTATTGCTTTTTGTAAATAGAATAAATTTGATTCGCCCTATACGGTTTAAGAATTCTTTTTCACCCAATAAAATTATGCAATGGCATGAATGCGACAAACATCTGGCTAGAATTTTCCTCCATCTAGGATTTTGGCCATTTTCTTATTTATTTTTAATTAATTAAACACCAGGGCTGTTACAGGTTGCCTATAGGCTTAGCCTCGATCCACTTGGTGAATTTGTCGACGGCACGAGAGCACATTCGTGTATTTTCCATTTATCATCTTGAGGGGACCCACGAGGTCGAGCCCCCAGATGGCAAACGGCCAAGTGATGGGGATCATCTACAGGGCGTGCGCGGGCTGGTGCGTTTGCTTGCGTAGAACTGACACCCTTAGCAGGCTCGAACCAGGCGCTTGGCGTCTCCAATGGCGGTTTGTCCAGTAGAAGCCTTGGCGGAAGGCGTTCCCCCAAGGTCCTTGCGCTGCGTGATGGCCGCAATCCCCCGAGTGCATGTCGTCGAGGAGCCTGCGTCCTTCCTCAAGGGGGATGCAGCACTGAAGGATTCCTGATGGGCTTCGACGGTACAGCTCTCGTTCGTCGCCGTAGATGACGTAGGTCTTGGCCCTTTGAGCGATGTGTCGGGCTTCCGTCTTGTCTTCTGGTAGCACGCCTTGCATCAGGTAGTCGAGGAAGGGCGTCCGCCAGTCGAGGGGTCGTGATGAAGAAGAGGCGGGTGCGTCGATCTGCATTGCCTCAGCGGATGTCGAGGGGTCGTTCTCGAGGGGTGGCGTTGAAGGTCGAGCCCCCATGTCCGGCTCGACGGGTGGCGTCGAGGGGCCAGCCCCCGGGCCGATTTTGACGGATGGCTCGAAAATGTCCCTCGAGAAGACATCTGGTGGGACGGTGCCGCGCGTGGATGCTAACTTGGCTAGCTCGTCTGCGGCCTCGTTGTACTTTCGAGCGATGTGGTTGAGCTCGAGGCCATAGAACTTGTCTTCTAGCTTGCGCACTTCTCCGCAGTATGCTTCCATCTTGGGATCGATGCAGCTCGAGGCCTTCATGACCTGGTTGATGACGAGCTGCGAGTCCCCTCGAACATCGGGGCATCGGACCCCAAGCTCATGGGCGATGCGCAGCCCATTGACGAGGGCCTCGTACTCAGCGACGTTGTTGGAGGCGGGGAAGTGCAAGCGCAGCAGGTAACGCATGTGGACTCCGAGGGGTGAGATGAAGAGCAGGCCTACGCCTGCCCCTGTCTTCATGAGGGACCCGTCGAAGTACATAGTCGAGAGCTCGGCTTGGATTTGTGCCAGCGGGAGCTGGGTGTCAGTCCACCCAGCAACGAAGTCCGCCAACACTTGCGACTTGATGGCTTTTCATGGAGCGTAGGTTATGGCCTCCCCCATCAGCTCGGCAGACCACTTGGCGATGCGCCTCGTGGCCTCCCGGTTGTTGATGATCTCTCCGAGGGGGAAGGACGATACCACCGTTACGGGATGAACGAGAAAATAATGCTGGAGCTTGCGCCTCGTGATGATGATGCCATAGAGCAGCTTTTGGATGTGTGGGTACCGGACCTTGGCCTCGGAGAGCACCTCACTGATGAAGTACACCGGCCGTTGGACTGGTAGCGCGTGATCCTCCTCGTGTCTCTCGACGACTACGACCGTGCTGACCACCTGGGTGGTTGCGCCCACGTAGAGGAGAGAGGCTCGGGGGGATCGTCACCCTGGGCTGGTCGTGGTGGCACGAGAATTGGCGCGGAAGTCAGCAACCCTTTCAACTTGGTTAGGGCCTCCTCGGCTTCGACAGTCACGCAAAGCGTTCCGTTTTCTTCAGCAGGCTAGAGGGGTAGCGCCTTTTCCCCTAGCCTCGAGATGAACCTGCTGAGAGCGGCTAGACAGCCTGTCACTTTCTGTATGCCCTTGAGGTCTCGAATTGGGCCCATCCTTGTGACTGCTGAGATGTTTTCGGGGTTGGCCTCGATCCCCCGTTGTGAGACAACGTAGCCAAGTAGCATGCCTCGAGGCACACCAAAGACACATTTCTCGGGGTTGAGTTTCACATTCTTGGCCAGGAGGCACTCGAACGTGGTCTCGAGATTGCTGATGAGGTCCCCGACTTTCTTGGTCTTAACCACGATGTCATCGACGTAGGCCTCGACGGTTTTGCCTATGTGTTCGCCAAATACATGCTGCATACAACGCTGATATGTTGCCCCGGCGTTTCAGAGGCCGAAGGGCATTGTAACATAGCAATACATACCAAAAGGCGTAATAAAAGAGGTAGCAAGCTCGTCGGATTCTTTCATCCTAATCTGGTGTAGCCGGAATACGCATCGAGGAATGAAAGTACTTCACACCCCGCAGTGGAATCGACAATCTGATCAATTCTAGGTAAAGGAAATGGAACTTTTGGACATGCTTTATTCAAACTAGTGTAGTCTACACACATCCGCATCTTTCCATTCTTTTTCCTAACTAGTACAGGGTTAGCTAGCCACTCCGGGCGAAATACCTCCTTGATGAATCCAGCCGCCAAAAGCTTGTGCACCTCCTCGCCGATGATCCTACGCCTCTCCTCGTCGAAGCGGCGTAGGCGTTGCTTCACCGGTCTGGACCCAGCCTGGATCTCCAAGGCGTGCTCGGCGACTCCCCTTGGTATGCTTGGCATGTCCGAGGGGCTCCACGCAAACATGTCGATGTTCGCGCGGAGAAAGTCGACGAGCACTGCTTCCTATTTAGGCTCGAGGCTGGCACTGATGGCCAGCGTCTTGCCGTCGGACGAGGTCGGGTCGACGGGTATCTGCTTGGTGTGCTCTGCCAGCTCGAAGGTGCCGGCGTGGCGCTTTGCTTCAGGGGCCTCGGTGGCCAGGGCAGCCAGGGCCTCGAGCGAGTCGACTTGGACGTTGGCCTCCCCACGCTCGACGCACTCCACGTCGCAGTGGTACGCGTGTTCGTAGAAGTGCCGACGGTGATGACCTTTCGGCCCCGGCATCTTGAGCTTCAAGTATGTGTAGTTGGGGGACCGCCATGAACTTGGCGTAGCCAGGCCTGCCGATGATGGCGTGGTAGGTCCCTTGGTACGACTCCGTGGAACCCCCCGACGCTGGGTCGGAGCTGGTCCCTCGAAATCCCTAGGAGGTCGAGGGTCTCGAGGTATATGATGTTGAGGCTCGAGCCCCCATCCATCAACACCTTGGAGAACCGTACGTCGACGATGACGGGGTCGACGACGAGGGGGTACGCCCCCGGATTTACGACATGGTCCGGATGGTCATCTAGGTCGAATGTGATCGACGCATCAGACCAGCCAAGATACCGGGAGGCGTCGTGGCAGAGTGCAAAGACCTCCTGGCGCTCCCTCTTCTTTCTCTCTCGAGCTGAGACCCGATGGTTGGCCCCCCGTAGATCATGAAGCAGTCGCGCACGCGGGGGGAAGTTGTCGTCCGCGCCCCGTCGTCGCGTCGATTGTTGTCCTTGGCCTTAGGCGCGTCTTCCTTCTTGTCGCCGAGCTTGGAGTAGAAGCCTTCATCATTCGCAGTCCTTCAACTTGTGATTCATGGGACCTTGTGATAAGGGCAGGGGTCCTCGAGCATTTTGTCGAAGACAGCCCCGTCAGGGGGGCCTCGAGGCTTCTTATGCTCGAGGGCGCCCATGAGCACTTCTTCATCGTCGTCGTCATCGGAGTCGTGCTTCGCCTTCTGACCTTTGCCTTTGTTCTTCTTCTTTTTGTTGTTGTTGTTGCGGTTCTTGTCGTTGTTGCCCTTGCTCGAGCCCTCCGGCGTGGCCACCGCCTTGCCTTTGGTCCGTGAGCGGCCAAAGAAGCCCCTACTGCCCTCGTCGCCTGAGGCAAAGCTGGTGACACGATCCATCAGATCCTCGAACCATCCTGGGACGGTAGCGCCCTAGCTCGTGGACTAGCTCTTGGCATGTCGTGCCCGCGAGGAACGCTGAGATGACATCCTCATCAGGCACGTGGGGGAGCTCGAGGCGCTGCTTCGAGAATCGCCAAGCGAAGTCGCGGAGTGGCTCGTCCGCCTGTCTGCCTGCAACATCGTAGATCCCAGGGGTTGCCTGGGCGCACGCAAGTCCCTTGAAATTCCCATCGAAGACCCTGACTAGGTTGGCCCAGTCATGGATCTGATCCGGCGGGAGCCCCTCGAGCCACCGACGGGCGGTGTCCGAGAGGTAGAGTGGGAGCTGGCGTATGATCACGCGTCGTCGCTCTTCGCCCGCCCCCAGTTGGCAACCCAGGCGGAAGTCGGAGAGCCATAGCTTGGGCTCGACGTCCCCGTCATACTCCACGATGTTGGTTGGTAGTCGAAAGCGGTTGGGGAGGGTTGAGCTCCGGATGGCCCGGCTGAAGACCCTGGGGCCCGGGGGCTCGAGGCTTGGCGGTCCTCGTCACTGTCGTAGCGCCCCCCTCGATGGGCACTATAGCCACGTCTCTCGGCCTTTGTCCTTGCACCGGCGGTTGATGTGTTGCGAGCGTCATTGGGGTCTCGAGGTGGGCGGTTGTCGACGATCCGCTCCCGGACTGGGCCTGGCCCGAGAGGCGTCCGGCTGGTGGACGGACGTCTCACGCTCGTTGCGGGGCGTGTCTGCTGGCTTCCCCGAGGCCGCTCCGCGCCGGCATGAGGCTGAGCTCTCGGCCTGCTGCGGAGCGGCTGTCTCGAGGAGGTTCTTCATCTCCCCGAGCATGCGCCTAGCATCAGGGTTGGAGATGGCGGGTAGATCGCGGAGCAGCATCGCGGCCGCCACCACGTTCTGCCCCGCTCGCGGGAAGCACACCTCGGGGCGTGCTGGTGCCCCATCCTCGAGGATCTGCTGGTGGACCTCACGAGCACGGCCACGAGCGCCGGCGCCCTCGAGGCTGGGCTTGTTCCTGCACAAGAGTTTGCTCGAGCTGCAGCAGGCGTTGTCGGTCCTCCTCAGCCTTGGTGATCGCCTCCCGCAGCTGCGCGAGCTGCGCCGCCGGTCGTCGTTGCGCTGAGGTGGTGCATCCGGTGCCGGGGGTTCGTTCCTCCCCCGAACGTGTGGTCCGCCCGCTGCAACCACGTCTTTGGGCTCTTCGAGGTTGAGCACCGGCCTGGCGTCGTCATCGTCGTCGTCCTCGGCATCGCCCACGACCCCCTCGAGCTGGAAGCACTCCCATTCTCCGATGGTGGCTCGCCGGGGTGGCTCGACGACTCGTGAGAAGCCACGGTCGACGTGCGCGGGGTAGACGATCTCCAGGTCGGTGGTGGCTCGTAGGATCACGCCCGGACGTTCCTCCCGCTCTGCTGCCGGCCGGTCCTGACGGCGCTCGTCGAGGTGGTGGGCGTAGACAGCTGCGGAGTTGTTGAGGCCGAACGGGGGCCGCTGGCGTCGAGCGCGGTACACCCCGTGCGGGAGGAAGCCAGGTGGTGTTGACGGAGCACGGCTCAGGGGCCTCTGGCCAGGCTCCCGGTCCGTGCGCATGACGATCGCGAACTCGCTGGGAGAGTGCGCGCGCACCCTGGAAGTCTCCGCCGCCGCGCGCCGGGCAGGTTTTCTCCTCGGGGACTCTGCGCCGGCCGCGGGAAGTGGGTGTACACCGCGGGCACCGCTTGTGCCTGGCGACGATGGTGATGATGGCGCCGCTCACGAGGTGGCGACGCGTGGTGGTGCCTGCGACGCGCCACGCCCCCCGCGGGGTGGCGTGACACGCCGTCCGCTCAGGCTCTCTGTGGAGAGCAGGGTCAGCTCGTTGACACTGCCGGTGGCCAGGAACTCGAGGCTCCCGAACCAGATGACGGCACCAGCAGAGAACGAAGGAGTGGAAGAAGCCATCCAGAAAACAACGAGAAATCAACTCTGACACGCGAAGACCCCTACCTGGCGCGCTAACTGTCGATGTTTCGACCCCGGGGGTATGACACCAACTAGTAATATGATCGCGTGCTCCCTTCCTGGATGGTGATGCAAGATGACACAAGGGTTTATCCTGGTTCGGGCAAAGAAGGCCCTACGTCCAGCGGGGGGAGGAGGTTCTTGTATTACTTGCACCTAAGTGCTTGTACAGGGGCAATACAAGCTCAACGAGCGTGGACGTGAGTCTGGACTCGTGTGTGTGTCGTGTGGACTCATTTGCGTGAAGGGCCCTGGTGTCCTCTTTTATAGAACAAGAGGAGGCCAGGGTTACACAGGAGTGACATGTACAACGCCAATACGGCGAGGGTTGGAATTCTGTCTTGTCGAGGTCACTGGAGCTGGCGTGGGGGTTGCTGTTGAGGCGTCCTTGAAGCGTGGCTTCCATCCCGGGTGCGGACGTGGAGGCGTGGCGACGTGGAGGCCGTGCAGCGCCCATTCCGGCACGTACAGGACGTGGCAGGGCCCCTCCGGGTCTTGGGGTACCTGTCCTCCAATAGCATGAAAGCAGTCAGGGCTCGAGGGGCGCAGGGCCGGCCTCGAGGTGGCGTCTACGGGGGTCTCGGGCCCCCGCGGGTATGGGGACGTCCCGGAAAAGCCGGCCGTACAGCGGGAATCTAGGTCTCGAGATGTGGCTCGACTGTGCGACAGTGCAGGGTATGGCCTAACAGTGCTGTACTTCTGCCTTTTTGCCCATGCTTGTGGTGAAAACGAGGTTTGACTCTGGCCCCGGTTCACTGTGGCATACGTCGTGTACCAGAGGATGTGACTGGAGTAGGTGGACGCATTAAATGCGCAGTACGGGGCTGGTATCCGATGTCTGGCGCTGCTCGAGGGAGGTATGATGTGTCTCGAGGGATAGGTTACCGTGCTAGAGAGGCTCGAGGTCCCCACGTGGGGTCTCGAGGAGCGGTGTACGGCTGTAGTGCGCTCGAGGCCTATGTGCCGGGGCTCGAGAGGTAGGCTACCATGAGGCGGTCGGTAAGGCTTTGGTGGGCCCGGGCTTCCTGGCGGTAGGCCGGCGTTGTAGGCCTCGAGGGGTTGGTTTTTTAGGGGGTTAGACTAGTTAGGTCTCTTATTAATTGGTGCTCTAGGTTTAACTTATTTGCTTTGCGTTGATTGGGGGTACCCCTTTTGTGGTCCCCTGACACATAGGCTTCGCACAGTTGGAAAGTTAGGCAATGACAAGCTTTCAACCTCTCGCAATCGCATGCTAAAATTTAAACTTGTGTATTTTAACCGCTGCAACTCCGATAAAATTTGGATACACAAGTCTATGTTTCATTCTATAGCATGATGATTGAACTGTGATAGGGGTAGTTCACCTTGTATACATGTTTAGCACTTGTTTGACTTCCTGTCTATACATGTTAAGTGCTATTTTGATGGTGAATACCTTTTTGGCTGAAAACTGCTTACTTTGCTCTCATGTTCATATTTCGTATTTAGTGATCAGTTTGAGCCTTTGCTAGCTTCGTATGGATGATTGTTGAGTCATTGGATCAGAACTGTGTAGAGCATTTTTGCACTCTCTTGATTATATTCCTGAAGCTGCTAACTTGCATTTTAACTCATATGCATTTTTGGAGGGAGATTTTCTGTCAAAGGGGAGAAACTTGAGTGCTTGTGCACATTTGCTTGATGGTGCATTTTCAACTAAGGGGGAGAAATATTGAAAAATCATGTGTTCCCTGGGTTGTGTGCACTATTTGAGGGGGAGTTTGCTAGTTGTGTTGAGCCTTTGCCTCTTTCTTGAGGGACTAGCAAACATTTTCAGCTCTTCAATTGGTATCGAACTCTTTTGGTTTTTGAGTTGGTAACAGTTGGTATCGAGCTGCTTCGCTAGCGGTGTTGAGCCCGTTCTGCCTCTTCTTGAGGGCTAGCTTTGCTTTGCTTGGTCGCGTCGAGCCGTTGCCCATGTCTTTGGGGACCAAGTTGTCTTGCTCTTTCCACTTGACCTTCTTCGGCTTTGCTATGCTTTTGGGTCATTTCGTCGAGTTCTCTCTCTCTCTTCCTTCCTTCTTCTATTTCATTATGATTTGTGTTGGTAGTTGACAATGCACTCATCAAGGGGGAGATTGAGGATACATGGGTGTGTGCCGAGTCTCTGAGTGATGAGTGATTGTCAACTGGGATAATGCGCATGTTCTTTGGCTTGTGTTGTGCAGGTGTTGAGCATGGATACAGTGATCGAAGGCAAGGTGAAGGTCAAGTAGAGACGTGTCGTGCCGAGCGACCGAGAGTGGCGAAGGGCGGACGTGAGGCTTGCACTGAGGGACCGGTGGCCTGAGGATCAGCTGTGGTCGGAGTGAGTGGGAAGGGCGCGACTGTGAGGTGCATTACTGAGGGACGGTGGGCCCTGAGGAATCAGCTTGTGGTGTGGCTGACAGCCTGGGACAGCGATGAGCGAAGACTTGCGGGTGGACGGGGTGCACGGGCGGTGCATCCCTTCTACAGCTTCAGTTTGGTGGTAGAGCCAGAGAAAAACCATCGGGTGGACGGTTTCCTGGTTTGGGCCTCAAAACCTGGGTGCTGCGGGTTTACCGAGTTTGGGCCACAAAACTCGGGCTGAGGATGGTTTCCAGGTTTGGGCCTCAACCTGGGCGCTGGCGGGTTTCTAAGTTTGCGCCATAAAACTCAGGCGATGGGCGGCTGGTTTCCCGGTTTGGGCCTCAAAACCGGGGGTTGGCTGTGAAGGCTGGTTTCCCGGTTTGGGCCACAAAACCGCGGTGCGGAGTACGTGAAAAGGACGGCAGAGCGGTGGCGGCACGTGGCGGCAATCAGTGAGGTTACGTCGAGGCAACGCTACCTATGTGCGGGCGTGGCCGTCGGATCACCACCTTACCACGAGTTGGTCCAGAATAACCCTAGGGTTTAGCTGGTTCACTCTGTAACTAGTGAGGGTTAGAGTAGGATTAGAATTATGATAAGTAGAGGGAGACACCCTCCTCCCATTCTATCTCAGTCATTTGCTCTTTGCTTCTAGGGTTTCCTGCTCTCCCAATCCCCTGCTGTAGCTAGCTGAGATCCGCAGAGAATCATACCTCTGTTACTGGAGATTTTGAGGAAGTGAGGCCGTAACCTCACTGTTGTAGCGTGTGGTAGCCACACAGTTGCAGATCGATGTGTTGATTCACGTTTTGATTCGTGTTCTTCGCGTCCTTCGTTTCTCCACGATTTTCCCGTCACTCGATCTCTCTCTATACTACGTCTTTTTGAAATCCACTTGAACCATCTTGTTCTTTGTAGTGAGGAGGTCATTTCAACCAAAGGAATTCATCTAACTCCTCACGAACAAGTAGATCGGGTCGATTTCATTTTCGTGGCGCTTTTTCGGTTCATACACCTTCCCCTTTGATTTCTCGTTGATTGAGTTGATTTGAGCGGATGATTTCTTGGGGATAGTCTCCTAACTACCTCGTGATCATTCTCTCCAAGTTTGGGATCAAGGGATTTTGGTTTGAATCAATTTGGAGAAGTTTTTGGTGAAGGGCGACCAAATTCACCCTCACTGGGAGTTGGCGGACAGTCCGCCATCCCAGCCGCGGACTGTCCGCGCGTCAGGGGCGGGCCAGATCAGTGGCTGTGTTCTTCGGCTGTTTTACTGTCCCTTGACCGACGGACAGTCCGCCATTGGTTTTCGCAGACAATCCGGGAACTGTCCAGGGGACTTCAGCAGCGTTGCTGTTTTGCTCTTTTGGCCGGCGGATAGTCCGCCACCTGAGTCCGGACAGTCCGCCGTTGTGCAGACAGTCCGCGACTGTACTGGCGGACAGTCCGTGATCCTGCTGAAGTTTCCGGTTTTGTGCGTTTGCTCTCCCGGCTTGTTCGCTTGGTTTCCGGACTTCGCGTTTGGCCCTAGAGTTGATCAAGGAACATCTCTAGATATCTTTGCTACTTGTTAGCATAGGTATTTGGAGATTTCTCGATGTAGCCGTCTATCTATGTTCGAGACTTGGTTTTTGAGGGTCGAACTTGTGTCTGTGCCTTTGGCGTTTGGTTCACTATCGCTTTGTGGTGCCTCGCTGTGATCCAAGGGTCGTGGGCATCACGGATTCGGTCGAAGTTTTTCGGAGTTGATTTTGGGACATTTGGCCAAAGATTCGAAAGAATTTTTGTTGTCTCCCATTCACCCCCCCCCCTCTGGTCGCCTTGCTAGTGCATTCTCGGTCCTTCAAAACTAAGGTACAATCCGATGATGAGAGTGATAGTGAGAGTGATGAGGATGAGGAGCACTCAAAGGAGGACCTCATGGACATGCTGGAGTAAGCTCACACTTGCTTTGAGATGAAGAGGAAGGAGTGCAAGGAATTGTGCAAGAAGCTTAGTGCTCTTGAGCAATCCTTGATGAGCTCAAGTCTACTCATGAGAGGCTAGAGGTAGCCCATGAGAAGCTTGGCAAGGCTCACACAAGCTTGAAAAAGCTCACTCCTCCCTCCTTGATCAAGTCAAGGTTGGGGATGTTGTTCCAACATGTGACATAGGAGTAACTTGTGATATCCTTGATGAATCTTTCTATACTCCTATTGTTGTTGCTCCCACTTAACCCTTCATGTAGCTCATCCACTACTACTTCTTCTATGAGTGATGGTTTCACTTGTGATGCCTCACTAATGGTGGAGAATGAGACTTGAAAAAGGAGGTCAATGAGCTCACTCGTGCCTTAGGCAATGCCTATGGTGGAGATGCCCGCTTGCTTAAGTGCTTGGGTAGCCAACGGTTCTCTCTTAACAAAGAGGGATTGGGCTATAGCCCCCAAAGAATGGCAAGGCGGCTTTTGTGACTCACAAGACTAGTTTTTGTGAGAAAGCAATGGTCGGTTTTGCAACAAATGCAAGCAATCCGGGCATATAGAGCAATATTGCAAGAACAAGGAATAAAAAATGCTAATGTATCCTCATTTCAATTTGATTCTTGTTATTTGCTTACCAAGGGTGTAAATGGTGTGAAGGCTAAGTTTATTGGTGCTCCCATTGTTGGCCCAAAGAAGAAGGCAATTTGGGTGCCCAAGAGCTTAGTGACTAACCTTGGAGGACCCAAGCAAGTTTGGGTACCTAAGAAGAATTGATCTTTTCTTGTAGGTCAATTATAAAGCCGGGGGAAGGCATTGGGTACTTGATAGTGGGTGCACTCAACACATGACCAGAGATGCAAGAATGTTCAAATTCAATCAACAAGAATGATGACAATGGATTGATAGTATTACATTGGTGATAATGGCAAAGACAAGATTAAGGGGCTTGGTAAGATTGCTATATCAAATGACATGAGCATATGCAATGTATTGCTAGTAGAGAGCTTGAACTTCAATTTGCTATCCGTGGCTCAATTGTGTGATCTTGGATTCAAATGCATATTTGGGGTTGATGATGTAGAGTCATAAGTGTAGATGGCTCAAATTTGATCTTCAAAGGTTTTAGATATGAGAATCTGTACTTAGTTGATTTCAATGCTAGTGAAGCTCAATTGTCAACTTGTTTGTTCACCAAATCTAGCATGGGTTGGTTATGGCATAGAGACTTGGTCATGTTGGCATGAAACAATTGAATAGATTGATTAAGCATGATCTAGTTAGAGGCTTGAAAGATGTGGTGTTTGAGAAGGACAAACTTTGTAGCTCTTGTCAAGCCGGAAAGCAAGTTGGAAACACTCACACTAAAAAAGCATGATGAGCACTAGCAAAGCATTTGAGTTGTTGCACATGGATCTATTTGGACCAACAACATAAAACTAGCATTGGTGGAAACAAATATGGCTTGTGATAGTGGATGATTTCACAAGATATACATGGGTGTTCTTTCTAATTGACAAAAGTGATACATATGCTACATTCTAAATCCTCTTGTCAAGAGATGTCACAATGAGTTTGAAACAACCATCAAGAAAGTGAGAAGTGACAATGGTAGTGAATTTAGAAACACAAGAGTTGATGAGTTATGTGATGAATTTGGAATTAGACAATCAATTCTCAGCCAAGTACACTCACAATCAAATGGTCTTGTTGAAAGGAAGAATAAAAACTCTCATGATATGGCAAGATCTATGCTTAGTGAGTACAATGTGAGTCATTCTTTTTGGGCCGAGCTATCAACACGGCTTGCTATTGTTAGCAACGCCTCTATTGTCACCCCATGATGGAGAAGACCCTTATGAGCTATTGAATGGAAGAAAGCCCAACATTGCATACTTTAGAGTCTTTGGTTGCAAATGCTATATCTTGAAGAAAGGCACTAGATTGAGCAAGTTTGAGAAGAAATGTGATGAAGGCTTCTTACTTGGTTACTCCACTACAAGCAAAGCATATAGAGTTGAATTTGGGCTAGTGGTACTCTTGAGGAAGTGCATGATGTTGAATTTGATGAAACAAATGGCTCTCAAGATGAAGAAGAAAATCTAGATGATGTGAGAGGAACTCAATTAGTCAATGCAATGAAGAATATGGATATTGGTGATATTCGGCTAGGGAAGTGATTGATATTGAAGATGACAAAGATCAAGTGCTCACTTCTCCAATTGTGCAAGCTAGTGGTTCTCAATTGCAAGATCAACAAGTGGCTAGTTCATCTCAACCAAATGATCAAACAAGTACAAGCAATCAAGTCCAAGTGCTCCAACCAACCAATGTTGCAAGAGATCATCCATTAGATCAAATCATTGGTGGAATTCAAAGTGGTGTGCAAACTAGATCAAGATTGGCTTCTTTTTGTGAACATTACTCTTTTGTATCATCCATTGAGCAACCAAGATTGAAGAAGCATTACAAGATGTTGATTGGGTAAATGCCATGCATGAAGAGCTTAACAACTTCACAAGAAATCAAGTATGGGAATTGGTAGAGAGGCCTAAGAACTACAATGTGATTGGCACTAGATGGGTCTTTCGAAACAAACAAGATCAAGATGGCATTGTGGTGAGAAACAAAGCAAGATTAGTAGCACAAGGTTACACTCAAGTAGAGGGTCTTGACTTTGGTGAAACCTATGCACCGGTTGCAAGATTAGAAGCAATAAGAATCCTATTAGCTTATGCTTGTTCCCACAATATCAAGCTATATCAAATGGATGTCAAGAGTGCATTTCTCAATGGATACATCAATGAGTTAGTATATGTTGAGCAACCTCCCAGTTTTGAAGATGACAAGAAGGCCCAACCATGTTTACAAGCTCAAGAAGGCACTTTATGGCTTGAAACAAGCACCAAGAGCATGGTATGAGAGGTTAAGGGATTTCCTTCTCTCTAAAGGGTTCAAGATGGGAAAGGTTGATACTACACTCTTCACAAGAAGATTGGAAAAGACTTGTTTGTGTTGCAATCTAGTTGATGATATCATTTTCGGCTCAACCAATCAAGATTTTTGTGAAGAGTTTGGTGAATTGATGGCAAATGAGTTTGAAATGTCCATGATGGAGAGCTTAGCTACTTCCTTGGTCTACAAATCAAGCAATTGAAGGAAGGCACATTTGTTAGTCAAGGCAAGTATATAAAGGACATGATTAAGAAGTTTGGATTGCAAGATGCAAAAAGCCATTAGCACACCTATGGGGACAAATGGACAATTGGATAGTGATGCAAGTGGCAATATGGTGGATCAAATTTGTATCGGTCTATGATTGGAAGCCTACTCTATGTGACCGCATCAAGACCGGATGTCATGTTTAGTGTATATGCATGTGTGCAAGATTTCAAGCCTCACCAAGAGAGAGTCACTTGAAGGCAACAAAGAGAACATTGAGGTACTTGAAGCATACACAAGATATTGGTTTATGGTATCCAAAGGGGTCAAACTTTGAGTTGATTGGATATTCGGACTTCGATTATGCGGGTTGCAAGGTCGATAGAAAGAGCACATCGGGCCCATGTCAATTGTTGGGAAGATCACTTGTGTATTGGTCATCAAAGAAGCAAAATAGTGTGGCACTTTCAACCGCCGAAGCCGAATACATATCCACCGGTAGTTGTTGTGCTCACATTACTTTGGATGAAAGCAACTTTGATGACTTTGGAATCAATTCAAACAAGTGCCATTGCGATGTGACAATGAAAGTGCGGTGAAGCTCACAAACAACCCCGTGCAACATTCAAGAACAAAGCATATTGATATTAGGCACCACTTCATAAGAGACCATCAACAAAAGGGTGATATTTCAATTGAGAGTGTTGGTACCGATGATCAACTCGCCGACATATTCACCAAGCCACTTGATGAGAAGAGGTTTTGCAAGCTAAGGAATGGATTGAACATACTTGACTTCTCGAATATGTGTTGATGCACCCCCACTTATATGACATGCCTCTCCTTCGACAAAGCAAGGTAAATGTTGATTGGCATATGCATTCATACTTTGGTAGGACATGTTTAGTGCATCTAGTCATTCCTCATGATCATTAGGCTCATTCATGAAAATAATTGTTTTTGATGCTTGTATGATGCCATTATTGTTTCTATGCCTTACATTATCCTAGTGTTTATCTAAAATGGCATTGGAAATGAATGTTAACCAACGTGAGTAAGATAACCATTGCAAGATGTATGAAGAAGCTTACTCTAGAGCAAACTGTGTTAAATACTTCATGCAAAAGCAATGACCTTATTGAACCAAATGTGAAAGAAGTAACTCTCTCCTAGACAATTTGAACTTTTATGCAAACCTTTTATGGAAATAGATGACAAAGGGGGAGAAAGTCACAAAGATAAAATGAAGGGGATCAATTTTTGGAATGTTTTTTTTGAGCACACAAGTAGGGGAGCAAGCTCATGAACTTGGTTGTTGCTTTTGATTTGTTCATGTTCATATGCTTGCTTGCATTGCACAAGTTTTTAATTAAACTTGATCCATGCTTGTGTGGTGTATGCTAGAAATAGAGTTTGAATGATGATTTGCAAACTAGCATGCATAGGTGGTAGCTAGATGAAATTTGTTTTTACAAGTGATACTAGAGCCTTTCATATAATGTTGATCTCATGAGGCATCTAGTGTTTTTGTAAAGTCTAGCTAACCATGGTGCTAAGGATAGTATACATTGGCAACTCCCGTTGGTATCACGTTTTCAAAGGTCCATTCTTTACACCTTAGCATCATTTAATATTTTTTCTCTCCCAATTTCATATCTATGCATATGTGCGGAAACTTGAACCCAACACTATAGCACATATGTAGGGGGAGCAAATACTAACAAAGAGGTGACTCAAATTTTCAAATAAATATCTTTGTGAAAGGTTGTCATCAATTACCAAAAAGGGGAAATTGAAAGTCCTTGTTTGGTTTTGGATAATTGATGTCACCTAGAGTACTAACCTTTGTCATGAAGTGTTTATGAGCTAGGTGTGTACACACCAAGTGCGGAGTTAGATGATGATCATGGTATTGGTGGTGATGACCAAAACATGGATAAGTGCTCCACATTTGGAAGAGAAGAAGAGAAAGCAAAACCCCTATGGAGATCAAGGCAAAGTATAAATAGGACTTTGTTTGGCACTCAAGACACCATAGAGGGTGTGAGTGGTTTAGGATTGATAGTCGTACTATTAAGAGGGGACTATCTCGGTGATTGCGGTTATCAAGTGCCACTAGTGAATTCATACATGCATATGCATTAGGACCTAGTGTGCTAACTTATAATCCTTTGGAAATGTTTGGAAAATGCTAACACACATGCACAAGGTGATGTACACTGGGTGGTGTTGGCACATTTGCAAAAGGAGAACAAACCGGAGTTGAAAACGCGTTTCTCAGGCATGACCGGACGCTGCAACAGCGACCGGACGCTGTTGCAATATTAGTCCGGTCACTACTGCAAACACGACACCGGACGCTAATGCAACATTCGATCAGACGCGACGCTACAAGTGTTCACGAGAGGCAACACGTGTAATAGAGGTGATCGGACGCTGATTGAGTCCGGTCAATAGTGACCAGACGCATCCGGTTGTTGAAAAACGTCTCTGGAACCTCTCTGTTCGTGACCGGACGCTCAATGCAACATTGACCGGATGCGTCCGGTCGTCCCGTAAACAGCTCATTCGAAGTGGTAACGGCTCTATTTATTTGAGGGGGTAATATAATATGAGTTGGCCGGCTTTGGGAGGTCTCTCTTGGCATTCTAACATATTGGACATCCCTTTGAGCTAAACATACTCCCTCCCACTCATCTCCTTGCTTGATAGCGCGAATCAAAGTGAGATTGAGTGACTCCAAGTGCATTTGCTTGTGTGTTTGCATCTAGTGGCACTTGGGGATCGTTGTTGCTGCGGTATTCTCTTTACTCTTGGTGGTTGCGCCGCCATCTAGACGGCTTGGAGCAGCGGAGGAGCATTGGCACGAGTTGGTGATTGTTCATGGCCATCTCCTGGTGATTTGTGAGGAGTATTGTGCCTTCCCCGGTGAAGAGCCAAAAGGTAACTCTAGTAAATTGCGTGTGTCATTGAGTTACCTCCATTTGTGGATCGGTTCTTGTGGCGCTCAAGTGTTGAGCTAGGTTTGTGAACACCTATTAGCCACCGAACCACCAAGTGGTTGGTCGACACAACGGGGAGTAGCGTGCCGGCAAGCACGTGAACCTCGGGAGAAAATCATTGTGTCTCTTGCCTTTTTGGACATCTCCCGGAGTTTCTTGGTATTCATATTGTGATTGATTCATCTCTTGCCGGTGTTGGTATATCTCTCTACCACTTGAATTACATTCTTTACTTCTTGTGTAGTGGTAGTTTATCTTGCTAGTAATTAGCTCTCTAGTTCATTGTATTTAGTTCTTGCTAGCTCACTAGAATAGAGAGTAGTGACATAGATATTGTGTGCCTTAGAGATCATACCATACTAGAATGTTTGGTTAGGTGGCTTGCATCACTTAGTAGAGCTAGTGCAAAAAGCTTCACTTTGTAATTGTCTAACAAGTCTCTCTAAGTGTTTTGTAGAATTTTTATTAGGCTATTCACCCCCCTCTAGCCATTTAGGACCTTTCAAAGGCCCAGGCTGAGCAGCGTGCATTCTTCGCCACACTCAGCGACGTCGACGACTCGGATGACGACTCTGCTGCATCAAGCGATGACGAGTCCGAGAAGAAGAAGAAGATCGAAGACAAGTTGAACGGTCTCTGTTTCTTCGCCGACAACGAGGGCTTCTGCACCATGGCCCTCGGCGATGAGGTCAACAGCGAGCCTGAGGAGATCCCTCGAAACGACGACGGCGACGACGACACCTCACAGGTATCACAGACCCCCGATGAGCTTTCTGCTAAGGTTGATAAACTTACTGCTGCCCTCCTTAGTCAAGATAAGCTGCTTAGGCGTGCTGCTAGAGAGAGGAAGGAGTTTAGGCAGAAGTGGGAGGATGCGGTGAAGGAGCTTGAGTCTGTCAAGTCCACTGTTGTCGTGACTGAGGAGGATGAGTGTGAGATGTGCTCCAAGCACATGATTGACCTTCTCACTTTGAGGGGGAAGTATGTTGCTTTGGTTGGAGAGATGGATGAGCTTAGGGATAGACCCGTGTTGCTGGGTGCGTGCAAGTCCTATGCAGGCTTACAATTCGAGTTGGCAGAGAAGAATGCCAAGATTGTGTCTCTTGAGAAGGCCAGCTCGGATAGCACTTGTGTGTCTAGATGCGCTTTGTGTGAGGGTTTGGAGATGGAGATTGCGAACGTGAAACATGACAAGATGCAAACCGAGGAAGAAAACACATACCTTCGGACCATCTTGTCATGGGTGTCTAGTGGTGAGCCGCAACTTGGGATGATGATTGCCCAATTCAAACGTGCTGTTGGAGGTCCTGGTGTTGGTTTTGCTCAGGGTGTTGAGAGTGCTACATCTTTCGGGAAGGTTGGAGAGTTTAGTGGTCTTAAGCCGAGTGAGAAGCCCAACTCCACCACTACTCCCAAACTAACCAAGATTCCTCCTAAAGAGACTCTCAAGCCTAACACCAAAGATGGAGTGTATGAGGAACCTCCGAGAGCACCACCAAAGAAGCAAGTGTGGTCTCCTAAGCCGAACCACCTGAAAAACCAGCTAGATACCATGCCACCTATTCAGGAGGAGCTCATGTCACAAAAGAACCGAGTGATCCACACCCAATACCGTGAGTACCAACAACCCCCTATGAGAGCGGTGAGGTACCACTGTGAGCACTGTGGGAGAGATGGACACTTGAGGGGGTTTTGCTTTCAGCGCAAGAGAGAGGAGCGTCGTGCAAAGGAGTCGAACAACACGGACATGTACCATCCTTTCCATGATGTACATATGCCGAATGTTCAAAGGAGAGCTGCTAGGTCTAGAGGTCCGATGCCTCAAGGTCCTAGGCCACAAGGAGGACGTGCTCGACGGGATCCTGCTTTTGTAGGTTATGGACCCCGTGGTGGTGGCTTTGTTGTTGAGTTTTACCCCCCACCGCGTTTTGAGTATCGCGATGGACGCTCTTCCCTTAGCGGACCACGTTTTCCTATGTGTGGTGATCGCTTCCCCATAGGCGTGCTAGGAATGGTTTTGCTACTAACCGTTCTTTTGAGCAGCCGGCCCAACACTGGTACACTTCCCATTTTACTCACCCCAGTGTTGGACCGTATGCTCACCCTATGTCTTTTTATTGATGTAGGTAAAACGATTGGAGGACATTTGGTTGGTGGATTCTGGGTGCTCAAGGCATATGACCGGAAACGCCAAGTGGTTCTCCAGTCTTAGTCCAGTTGTCGGAAAGGAGTTTATCACCTTCGGCAACAATAGCAAAGGTAAAGTGTTGTCTCGTGGGTCGGTGCGAGTTAATGAGCACTTTGTCTTGCGTGATGTTGCTCTTGTTTCTAACTTGCATTTTAACCTTCTTTCTGTTTCGCAACTCTTTGATGATGACTATGAGATTCGTTTTAAGCCGAATCTCAGTCGTATTTTAGATCCTCAGGGCAATCTTGTGTGTTTGATTTCGCCCTTTGGGAAAGTCTTTTAAGCGAATTTCTCAGAGTCATTTGGAATTTCTCGTTGTCTTGTGGCTGGACCTTCCTCCTCTGATCTTTGGAAGTGGCATAGGAGACTAGGTCATCTGAGCTTTGACTTGCTTGCAAGGCTTAGTTCACTTGGCTTAATCTGAGTATTGCCCAAGTTGTGCATGGAGAAGGATCTTGTTTGCCATTCTTGTAGACATGGGAAAATGGTAGCCGCTCCCCACCATCCGGTGAATCAAGTTATGACTAAGCGCCCTGGAGAGCTTTTGCATATGGACCTTGTCGGTCCGGCTCGAGTGAGCTCGGTTGGGGGGAAGTGGTATGTGCTTGTTGTTGTTGATGACTTTTCAAGATATTCGTGGGTTTTCTTTTTAGCTGAGAAAACTGAGACTTTCACTTTTGCTCGCAATTTGATCTTGCGACTTCAGAACGAGTTCCCTAAGAACAAGATGAGAGCTATTCGTAGCGATAATGGTTCCGAGTTTAAGAACTCGGACTTTGAGAAGTTTTGTAACTCTTTGGGTTTAGAGCATCCGTTTTCTTCCACCTACACACCACCACAAAATGGTGTTGTAGAGAGGAAAAAACGGACCCTTGTAGAGATGGCGAGGACGATGCTCGATGAGCATAGGTGTTGATGGTCCTTAAACACCTGTTTTACCATCAACATTTTACCCTAACATTCACCAAAAAGGCATGAAATGTAGTCAAATACGTTTCAAAATAACCGAATTCCACAAGTCCATAGAATTTTATTTGAATACAAGATTTGAACCAAATTTGGACATTTGAACCACCAGAGGCCAAGCCCACTCAGCAGGGCCCAATTGGGCCTCAGGGGGGTGGCGCCCGCCACCCCTAGGTGGCGCCCGCCACCCCAAGGTGGCGCCCGCCACTTGGGTGGGCCCAAGTCCACTCCCTGCCACGTCACCGATCCGTGTGACCTCCCCAGGGCCAAATCTTGGCCCTTGGTCACTAGGTCAGTGGCATCGGACGGCTCAGGAGGGAAGTGGCGTAGATCAAGACCTAACGACGGTTACTCAGACATGCAACCGACCTAACCACCGCCTCTCTGTAGCTCCTAGATGCCGTTGAAGCAGAGGCGGTGCATCTAACGGTGATGGGGGTGGGGGCCACCACCTAGGGCTGGCGCCCGCCACTAGGGTTCACCCTAGGTCGGCTGGCTGCCCCCTATAAGTACCCCCCTCACTCCTCAAGGCTATAAATACAACCCTTGGGGCATCACTTCATTGACACCACACAACACCAAGCAAGCAACACACAAAGCAAGTAGAAGCAAGCAAGTGAGAGCTCAGAGAGCTTAGGCAAGTAGGTAGCTAGTAGAGCAAGACATCTTTGCCCTCGCGGTAGCGCTGCTCAAGGCTTAGCTCAAGAGTAGAGGCGTGTGAGTGATTGGTCCTGGAGCTGGGAAGAGTCTTCCTTCATCTCCAGTTCAGGTTTTGCTCTTGTATCTCAAGCACTTTACTATATTCTAGTTCATCATTTCAAGTATTACTTTATTCTACTTATCAGTATTGAGTGGTATACTTGATTGATTGCTTGAGTGCCTAGCTATCCTACAGTTCAATTCACTTAGCCATAGTAGTTAATCTCTAGTGTGCTTAGTGATTGATCTTTGCCAATAGGTTTCTTAGTTAGTTTAGTGTTTATTTATTAAGTCAAGTATTTGCTCTGACGTCCGCAAGGGTATCTCTATTCAAAGCTAGGGTAGAGATAGTAAGAATATAATTAAGCGTGGTGCTTAGTTATAGACTTACCTTCAGATACGGCTGGACCCCCGGATAGCTGTGGTAGCAAGCAGGTGGTGACAGCCCTGTGCGCCTTGAATTCCACCACGTAGTTGGCCCAGTTTAACAGTAAGGCTCGTTGTGCTAGTGTTCAACCTAAGTTAGTGGTAAAGGCTAGTACGCCTCGATACTTGATAAGATAGGAATAAAACTTTACTTAACTTAGTTGCTTTATTGACATTTGCCTACCCTGCTTCGTAACTATCTTGCTTCGTAGTTTATCCTGCTTCGTGGTTATCTAGGAGTAGTTATTAGTTAGTAGTTAGTTATCTTAGTTACCCTTAGTTATCCCATTCTATCTATCTATCTAGTTATCCACCTTACCTTAACCATTCCATTCATCCTTACCTATCCACCCATATATTCTTTCTAGCCTTTCATCTCCTCTTTTCTCCTTTTCCTTTTCTTATTCTTTGACTCTCATCCCCTCCTTGACTCGACTCATACACCCCCTAGCCTTCCTTTGGGATCAAATAATCAACACCTGGTACTCCCAGGGAAGTGCTACTACGATAGTTCTGTGCGCTTGTAGAATCTCCTCCTGGTAGATTGCAATCTCTCTAGCTAGCTCCTACTAGTGTCGGGATTGACAACCCCATTTGACATTAGTAGATAGCTGCTTTAGCTTCACTCCTTTAGGTATAGTGACTGGACTTGCTTCAAGCATTTTCTGGCGCCGTTGCCAGGGAGACTCCATAGTCTACTCCTAGTCACGACGTTGGCAAGTGTCAACAAGCATTTCTGGGCCGTTACCGGAGATATTGCCTAGCTCTATCTTTAGTGAAGTTAAGAACTACCAATAGCGCCATTGCCGGGGAAGGCAATCGGTGTATCGGTTGAGTCTGTGTCAAATTTATCTTCGCTTAAGCTCCCGCTTAGCGAATCCCATCTTACCCCATTCTTTCTTTCTTTAACTCTTCTTATCTTTTTCCTTCATCTTCTTCAACTTCTTTCTTTCTTATCTCGTTCTATCTTCGCGATGGCCAACAAGGCCATTCGTGAATTTTTTGCTCCTTCTGCCGCTAATGTAGCGACGGGACCAAACGTGATCGATGCTAACCTCAATTTTGAGTTGAAACCGGCTCTGATCACGATGGTCCAAGCTAGCCCGTTCTGTGGCAAAGCTCATGAGGATGCCAATTCTCATCTCCAACAATTCTTGGAGATTTGCGGCACCTTCACCCTTAAGGGGATAACACAAGAAGCCATCTGTCTTCGTCTCTTTCCTTTCTCTTTGCTAGGAAAAGCGAAGCAATGGTTCTATACCGATCGCAATGCTATAGACACATGGGACAAATGTTCCAATGCTTTTCTTGCCAAATTCTTCCCGATGGGCAAGACGACGCGCTTTTCGCAACAAAATCTCTAGCTTTATGCAACAAGCCGAGGAATGTATTCCCGAGGCTTGGGAGAGGTTGCAAGAGTATGTCGTTGCTTGTCCGCACCATAGTATGGAGGACTGGCTATTGATCCAGAACTTCTACCATGACCTAACCCCACTCTCTAGAAGCCATTTGGATGCCGCCGCCGGTGGTGCATTCTTTTCTCTGAATGTTGCATATGCTAAGGCTCTCATAGAGAAGATGGTGTCAAACCAAGGATGGAATGATGAGAGACTGCAGCCCCGCAAGCGAGGTATGCATTCCCTTAAGGAGGCCGACATGATCGTGGCCAAGATGGACCTGCTGGCAAAGAAGCTGGACAGCTGTGAGAAGATGAACCAACAAGAGAGTGTCCAATCTCTGGAATCCTACATGACTTGTGAAGTCTGTGGAGAAACCGGACATTCTGGGAACCACTGCCCCGAGCTACATGAAGATTTGAACTTCATCAACAACAACAACGGTTTCCGTCAACCAAATCAAGGATGGAATCAGCACTCCAATGCTCAAGGTAACAATTCATTCCCCCGCTCTAATTTTCAGAATTCTGATAATTTCTCATTCTTGAAAAATTTAGTTTACTCACAAGGTAGAACTACTGATTTCTTGAATAAGAGATTAATGTCGAATGATAAAACCCTTGAGAATATAAATGCTAAATTGGAAGATTTCTCATCTGCTCTGAAAATCAACTTAGCTTTAATAAGATGCTAGAAACCCAATTAGCTCAACTTGCTGCTATCATACCATCTTTTGAATCTGGCAAAATTCCTGCTAAACCTGACATGGAAACTGCAAATATGGTTGAGATAAAATATTTTAACTATTATGAAGATCAAACCATGACTGTTAAAAAGGTGATCCTGGTAGTCCCATAATTAGATGCTCAATCTTTGGTGAAGTCTTTAAAAATGCCATGTGTGATTTAGGATCGAGTGTGAACATTTTATCTAAAGATTTCTATGAAAACTCGTTCTTTCCACCAATGTCATCCACATCTGCCTATGATGTGCTAGCTGATCAATCCACTTGCTATGTAGAAGGAATAGTCAGATTTACCTGTTCATATTAGAGGCTCCTATGTTCCTGCTGATTTCATAATACTAGATATGGGAAATAGGAAAGATGTGCCTTTAATTTTAGGTAGACCCTTCTTGAACACTGTTAATGCTTGCATATATGTGGGAAGAGGTAAAATGCAAATGACATTAGGAGGGAGGAAGGAAATATTCTCCTTCTCCTGAGGCCCCGCATATGCCGCTAACATGCAGGAAGCCAAACCCGTTCGTACCAAGAAGAGGCGCCCAGGAACAAGGTGGAACAGAAAGAAAGAACCACCTCCTCCTAAGTTTGCGGATACATGGGTGTATGCCGAGTCTCGAGTGATGAGTGATTGTCAACGGGTTTGATCGCATGTTCTTTGGCTTGTGTTGTGTAGGTGTCAAGCACGGAGACAGTGATCGAGGGCAAGGTGAAGGTCAAGTAGAGACGTGCCGTGCCGACGGACCGGGAGCGGTGAAGGGCGGACGTGAGGCTTGGACTGAGGGACCGGTGGCCTGAGGATCAGCTGTGGTGGCTGGCAGCCTGGGACAACGACGAGCGAAGACTTGCGGGACATGGTGTTGCTCGGGTCGAGGACCTGGGGACATGTGTCGGTGGACGGGGTGCACGGGCGGTGCATCCCTTCTACAGCTTCGGTTTGGTGGTAGAGCCAGAGAAAAACCATCGGGTGGACAGTTTCCAGGTTTGGGCCACAAAACCTGGGCGTGCGGCGGGTTTCCGAGTTTGGGCCACAAAACTCGGGCTGCGGACGGTTTCCAGGTTTGGGCCTCAAAACCTGGGCGCTGGCGGGTTTCCTGGTTTCGGCCTCAAAACCAGGGGATGGACTTGGAGGCTGGTTTCCCGGTTTGGGCCTCAAAACCGAGGGTTGGCTGTGAAGGCTGGTTTCCCGGTTTGGGCCACAAAACCGGGGGCGGAGTCCGTGAAGAGGACGGCAGAGCGGTGGCGGCACGTGGCGGCAATCGGTGAGGTTGCGTCGAGGCAACGCTACCTATTGTGCGGGCATGGCCGTTGGATCACCACCTACCACGAGTTGGTCCAGAATAACCATAGGGTTTAGCTGGTTCGCTCTGTAATTAGTGAGGGGTAGAGTAGGAATTAGAATTAGGATAAGTAGAGGGAGACACCCTCCTCCCATTCTATCTCAGTCATTTGCTCTTTGCTTCTAGGGTTTCCTGCTCTCCCAATCCCCTGCTGTAGCTAGATGAGATCCGCAGAGAACCATACCTCTGTGTACTTGAGATTTTGAGGAAGTGAGGCCGTAACCTCACTGTTGTAGCGTGTGGTAGCCACACGGTTGCAGATCGATGTGTTGATTCATGTTTTGGTTTGTGTTCTTCGCGTTCTCGTTTCTTCCTTTTCTCCGCGATTTTCCCGTCACTCGATCTCTCTCTATATAGCATCTTTTTGAAATCCACTTGAATCATCTTGTTCGTTATAGTGAGGAGGTCATTTCGACCAAAGGAATTCATCTAACTCCTCACGAACAAGTAGATCGGGTTGATTTCGTTTTCGTGACGCTTTTTCGGTTCATACACCTTCCCCTTTGATTTCCCGTTGATTGAGTCGATTTGAGCGGATGATTTCTTGGGGATAGTCTCCTAACTACCTCGTGATCATCCTCTCCAAGTTTGGGATCAAGGGATTTTGGTTTGGATCGATTTGGAGAAGTTTTGAGTTGAGGGCGACCAAAATAGCCCTTTCTGGGCACTCGCGGACAGTCCGCCAGTGCCAACCAGCGACAGTCCGCCAGTGCCACCGCGGACAGTCCGCGCGTCGGGGATCAGCCGATTCCGTGGGTGCGTTCTTCGGCCGATTTGTTTTTGGTTGACCGGCGGACAGTCCGCCGTTGAAGTTTGCGGACAGTCCAGGAACAGTCCAGGGAACTTCAGCAGCTTTACTGTTTTTGGTTTTTGGCCGGCGGACAGTCCGCCACAGGCTCGCAGACAGTCCGCGGTTGAGCCGGACAGTCCGGGACCGTACCCGCGGACAGTCCGCGAACCCGCAGACTAGTGCTTTTCAGTGCATTTGGTCTCCCGTCTTTTCCGTTTGGTTTTCGGACTTCTCGTTTGGCCCTATAGTTAACCAAGAAACCTCTCTAGGTATCTTTGCTACTTGTTAGCATCAGTATTTGGGGATTTCTCGACGTAGCCTTGAATCTACATTCGGGACTCGGTTTTCAAGAGGCAAACTTGTGCCGGTGCTTTTGGAGTTTGGTTCGCTATCGCTTTGTGGTGCCTCGTTGTGATCCTAGGGATCATTCACCCTCTTCCAAGGGTCGTGGGCATCACGGTTTTGGTTGAAGCTTCTTGGGGTTGATTTTGGGACATTTGGCCAAAGTTTCGAGAGAAATTTTTGTGGCTCCCATTCACCCCCCTCTGGTCGCCTTGCTATTGCATTCTCGGTCCTTCAATTGGTATCGGAGCAGGTTAAGGATCTTCCACCTTAGCCGGTTCCAGATCCACAGAAGGCGACATGGATCGCGGCGTGGGCAAACCGCCGTTCTTTGATGGGACGAACTATGCGTATTGGAAAATACGCATGTCGGCCTATCTTCAGAGCATGGGCTCTTCTGTTTGGGAGATTTGCAACAAAGAGGATTACGTTGTCTTGGCTGCTCGTGTCACTCAGCTTCAGATAGATGAGCACGATGCCAATAGCCGAGCGCGTAACGCTCTTTTCTCCTGTCTGAGCATGTCTGAGTTTGATCGCGTTTCTCATCTCCCCACGGCTCATGAGATTTGGGCAACCCTCAGGCGCTTTCATGAGGGAACCACTCAAGTCAAATCCCGTCTCTATGAGTTGCACAAGCGGGAGTATGAGAACTTTCGACATATGCCTGGTGAGAGCATAGAGAGTTTATTCGCTCGCTTTCAGGTCATTGTCAACAAGATGAGAGCGAACAAGGAGTTGTTGCCTTTCGATGATCATGAGAGGGCGTTGAAGCTTTTGCACACTCTTGATCGGTCGGTGTGGGACTCAAAGGTCCAGGGGATCATCGAATCGTCTAACTATGAGACCCTCACTTGCGACGAGCTCTTTAGCAAGCTCAAGTCTAGTGAGATTGACGCCATGTCGAGGGCTTCTTATGAAAATCCTTCCGGCCCGACTATGGCTTTGGTTTCTGGCTCTTCTGCTAACCCCTCTGGAGGATTTGCACTTTCTTCACTCTTTTCTGTCACAGAGGACCAGCTGGAGTCTTTGGGGGATGACGAGTTGGCGTTGCTCGCCAACCGGTTCTCGCGGTTCCACAACAACCGCATTAACCGTCGCCGCGGAGGAGGACGCTCAGGATGCTTTGAGTGCGGTGACCCCGACCACTTCATCGCCAACTGTCCTAAGAAGAAGCACACATCTGGGAAGGGCGATCATGGGCACAAGTACGACTCCGGCAAGCGCAAGGAGAAGTACATCCCCGCGAGGCACAAGCGGAGGGGCGGCTTCGACAAAGAGTACATCAAGAAGAAGTACTTGGAGAAGGCCCAGGCTGAGCAGCGTGCATTCTTCGCCACGCTCAGCAACGTCGACGGCTCGGATGACGACTCCGCTTGCTCTAGCGACGACGAGTCTGAGAAGAAGAAGAGGATCGAGGACAAGCTGAACGGCCTCTGCTTCTTCGCCGACGACGAGGGCTTCTGCACCATGGCCCTTGGTGATGAGGTCGACGGCCAGCTGGAGGACACACCTCGCGATGACGACGACGACACCTCCCAGGTATCTCTGACCCATGACGAGCGTTCTGCTGAGGTCGAGAAGCTTACTGCCACCTTGCTTAGTCAGGATAAGCTGCTTAGGCGTGCCGCTAGAGAGTGCAAGGAGTTTAGGCAGAAGTGGGAGGACACGGTGAAGGAGCTTGAGTTTGCAAAGTCCACCGTGGTCGTGTCTGAGGAGGTTGAGTGTGGGATGTGCACCAAGCACATGACTGACCTTCTCACTTTGAGAGGTAAGTATGCTGCTTTGGTTGGAGAGGTGGATGAGCTCTGAGCAAGACCCGGGTTGTTGGGTGCGTGCAAGTCTTGTGCAGGCTTGCAATCCGAGTTGGCAGAGAAGAATGCCAAGATTGAGTCTCTTGAGAAGGCCAGCTTGGGTAGCACTTGTGTGACTAGGTGCGCTTTGTGTGAGGGTTTGGAGATGGAAATTGCCAATGTGAAGCATGGCAAGATGCAAACCGAGGAGGAAAACACATACCTTCAGACCATCTTGTCATGGGTGTCTTGCAATGAGCCGCAGCTTGGGATGATGATCGCTCAGTTTAAGCGAGCTGCTGGAGGTCCTGGTGTTGGTTTTGCTCCGGGTGTTGATATCTCTTCTTTTGGGAAGATTGGAGAGTCGAGTGGTCTGAACCCATGTGAGAAGCCTAACTCCACCACTATTCCCAAGCTTACCAAGCTTCCACCCAAGGAGCCTCCTAAGCCTAACACCAAGGACGGAGTGGTTGAGGAACCTCCGAGAGCTCCACCCAAGAACCAAGTGTGGCATCCCAAACCCAACCACCTAAAAAACAAGCTGGATACAATGCCACCTATCCAGGAGGAGCTTATGCCACAGAAGGGCAAAGTGATCCACACCCACAACCGTGTGTACCAACAACCCCCCATGAGAGCGGTGAGGTACCATTGTGAACACTGTGGGAGAGATGGACACCTGAGGGAGTTCTGCTTTAGGCGCAAGAGAGAGGAGCGCCGTTCCAGGGAGATGAACAATCCGGACATGTACCATCCTTTCCATGATGTACATGTGCCGAATGTTCAGAGGAGAGCTCCGAGGAGAGCTGCTAGGCCTAGAGGTGCAGTCCCTCAAGGTCCTAGGCGTCAGGGAGGTGTTGCCCGACGGGGTCCTGACTTTGCAGGATACGGACCCCATGGCCGAGGCTTTGTTGAGCGTTTCCGTCCACCGCATTTTGAGCATCGCGATGGACGCTCTTTCCTTAGCGGACCACATTTTCCTGTGCGTGGTGATCGCTATCCCCGTAGACCTGCTAGGAATGGTTTTTACACTGACCGTTCTTTTGAGCAGCCGGCCCAACACTGGTATTCTTCCTACTTCACTAACCCCAGTGTTGGACCGTACGCTCACCCTATGTCTTTTTATTGATGTAGGTAAAATGATTGGAGGACGTTTGGTTGGTGGATTCCGGTTGCTCGAGGCACATGACCGGAAACGCCAAGTGGTTCTCCAGTCTTAGTCCTGTCGCCGGAAAGGAGTTTATCACCTTCGGCAACAATAGCAAAGGTAAGGTATTGTCTCGTGGGTCGGTGCGAGTTAATGAGCACTTTGTGTTGCGTGATGTTGCTCTTGTTTCTAACTTGCATTTTAACCTTCTTTCTGTTTCACAACTTTTTGATGATGACTATGTGATTCGTTTTAAACCGAATCTCAGTCGCATTTTAGATCCTCAGGGCAATCTTGTTTGTGTGATTTCGCCCTTTGGGAAAGTCTTTCGTGCGGATTTCTCAGAGTTGTTTGGAGTTTCTCGCTGTCTTGTGGCTGGTCCTTCCTCCTCTGATCTTTGGAAGTGGCATAGGAGACTGGGACATTTGAGCTTCGACTTGCTTGCAAGACTTAGCTCACTTGGCTTAATCCGAGGATTGCCCAAGTTGTCTATGGAGAAGGATCTTGTTTGCCATTCTTGTAGACATGGGAAGATGGTTGCCGCTCCCCACCATCCAGTGACTCAGGTCATGACACAGCGTCCTGGAGAGCTTTTACACATGGACCTTGTTGGTCCGGCTCGGTGAGCTCGGTTGGGGGGAAGTGGTATGTGCTTGTTGTTGTTGACGACTTTTCGAGGTATTCGTGGGTCTTCTTTTTGTCTGAGAAGACCGAGACTTTCTCTTTTGCTCGCAATCTGATTTTGCGTCTTCAGAACGAGTTCCCTTTGAACTCGATGCGAGCTATTAGAAGTGATAATGGTTCCGAATTCAAGAATTCAGATTTTGAGAAGTTTTGTAACTCTTTGGGTTTGGAGCATCAGTTTTCTTCCCCCTACACACCGGCCCAAAATGGTGTTGTAGAGAGGAAGAATCGGACCCTTGTAGACATGGCCAGGACGATGCTCGATGAGCATAGGACTCCTAGGCGATATTGGGCCGAAGCTATGAACACTGCATGCTATATTTCCAATCGCATTTTTCTCCGAGCTTTCTTGAAAAAGACTTCTTATGAGTTGCGATTTGGAGACAACCCAAGGTGAGTTATTTTAGAGTCTTCGGTTGCCACTGTTTTATATTGAAGAAAGGCAACCTGGACAAATTTGAGTCTCGTTCTTCTGACGGTGTTTTTGGGTTATGGCACTCACACTAGAGCTTATCGTGTACTTAACCTTGATACTAACCGAGTCATGGAGACATCCGATGTCACCTTCGATGAGACCATGGTTTGTCCTTCTTCTCGTTTTGAGTGTGCAGGTGATCATGAGGTTGGTGAGCCTCTTTTTGATGACGAGGACGAGGTGCTGAAGGTATGGATGATCCAGCACCCCCTCCACCTGCTTTGCCACAAGGAGCGGCTTCTACTACGACTCATGGCCCCGACACTTCTTCTTCCTGGGGGCCATGGGATCCGCCACCCCGAGCGTACCTTTTGTACCCGGGGAGGCACCAGCTGTTGTTGAGGGGGAGATCACTTCTGCTCGGGAGGCGCCACGACACATTCAGCGCCAACACCCACCTCAACAGATGATTGTCA
The DNA here is from genome assembly GCA_009763385.1 of Coix lacryma-jobi var. lacryma-jobi. NCBI lineage: Eukaryota > Viridiplantae > Streptophyta > Magnoliopsida > Poales > Poaceae > Coix > Coix lacryma-jobi. The sequence continues at coordinate 143,329,156 of CM019826.1, forward strand.
GCATCGACGAACGTGTCACTCGGTCCAGGTCACAAATCTCTCACTTTGCTCATTCTGCTTTTGTTGCTGATTTTGAGCCCCGAGATGTTGGACACGCTTTGACGGATCCGGATTGGGTCAATGCCATGCATGAGGAGTTAGAGAACTTTGAGCGAAATTGGGTTTGGGTATTAGTTCCACCTCCTCCAGACTGTAAGCCTATTGGGACAAAATGGATTTTCAAAAACAAGCAAGGAGAGGATGGCCACGTTATTAGAAACAAGACCAGGCTTGTAGCGAAGGGCTATAGTCAGAAGGAGGGGATAGACTATGAGGAGACTTTTGCTCCTGTAGCTCATTTGGAAGCTATTAGGATACTCTTGGCTTTTGCTGCATCCAAAGGTTTCAAACTTTTTCAAATGGATGTCAAGAGTGCCTTCTTAAACGGCTACATAGAAGAAGAGGTTTATGTTGAACAACCCCCCGGTTTTGAAAATCCCAAGTTTCCAAACCATGTTTTCAAACTCCACAAAGCTTTATATGGTTTGAAAAAGCCCCTAGAGCCTGGTATGATAGGTTGAAAACCTTTTTGCTTGCTAAGGGTTTTAAAATGGGATGTGTGGATAAAACGCTCTTTCTCCTCAAGCAAGGCAAAACACTCTCTTGGTCCAGATTTACGTGGATGATATCATTTTTGGTGGTTCTTCTCACGCTTTGGTTGCCAAGTTTGCAGATACTATGAGCAGGGAGTTTGAGATGAGTATGATGGGCGAGCTGACTTTCTTTCTCGGATTGCAAATTAAGCAATCCCGAGAAGGAACGTTGTGCACCAGGGCAGTATATACCAAGGACTTGCTGAAGAGGTTCGACATGGGTGAGGCCAAGCCTCTTCCAACACCCATGTCGACCACGACGGCCTTGGATGCTGACAAGGATGGAGAAGCTGTAGACCAGAAGGAGTACCGAAGCATGATCGGGTCGCTGCTCTACCTGACGGCGACACGCCCGGACATCCATTTCGCGGTGTGCCTGTGCGCGTGCTTTCATGCGTCGCCGCGCACTTCTCACCGTCAGGCGGTCAAGGGCATTTTCAGGTACCTTCGTTTCACACCTGAGTTCGGGATTTGGTATTCAGCTTCCTCCACCCTCTCCCTTTGCGGTTATTCCGATGCCGATTTTGCTGGTTGTCGCATTGAGCGCAAGTCCACTTCTAGGACTTGCCAATTTATTGGTTCTTCTCTTGTATCATGGTCTTCTCGCAAGCAGTCTAGTGTCGCCCAGTCTACCACGGAGGCTGAGTATGTTGCTGCGGCTAGCTGCTGCTCCCAGTTGCTTTGGATGATGGCCACTTTGCGTGATTTTGGTCTGAGCTTTTCTCGTGTTCCTTTGCTTTGACAGCACGAGTGCGATTAGCGTTGCTAAGAACCCCCGTGCTTCACTCGAAGACCAAACACATTGATGTGCGCTTTCATTTTCCGCGAGACCACTATGAGAAGGGTGATATCGACCTTCGCCATGTCGATACTCGTCATCAGTTGGCTGATATTTTCACCAAGCCTTTGGACGAATCAACTTTAATCGGTTGAGGGGTGAGCTTGGTGTGTGTTTCCCCTTTTAGATGGGGGAAACATTTTGGATCTTGTATCATAGAATGACTATTTTCTCGTTTGCTTTGTTTTTCTTTGCATTCAGCATACGCTTTTACATTCTGAGCTTCATTATATAATCTTTAAATGTAATTATGCTCTGTTTAGTATGCTCCATGCTATATGTTGATGCTAGTAGCTTATGCTCTTTCTGATCACTATACATGTTGCGAGTTGAGCTATTTTTGAATGGTGAATTTGCTTAACAAACATAAAACTTGAAAATGTTCACCATTGAGATATGCAACTAGCATGTGTAGGATGTGTTGAATTCACTCGTGCTTTTCATATATGCTAGGTTGCTATGTCTCTAGTTCTGAGTCTGTCACTTGCTTGGTCTGTTCATATTCTGTCAATAAAATCTAAACCAAGTTTAAGTGAATTGAAAAGATCGAGATGGGATTGCTTGTCAACACATCACAGTATCGAGACTGTTTCTCATTGCACTTTGAGTTAAACTTGAGTTGTGTAGTGTATGACCGAAACTGTTGCCTTAAGCTTCTGATTGCTTCTGCATAGGCTTCGCACAGTTGGAAAGTTAGGCAATGACAAGCTTTCAACCTCTCGCAATCACATGCTGAAATTTGAACTTGTGTAATCTTAACCGCTGCAACTCCGATAAAATTTGTACACAAGGCTATGTTTCATTCTATAGCATGATGATTGAACTGTGCTAGGGGTAGTTCACCTTGTATACATGTTTAGCACTTGTCTGATTTCCTGTCTATACATGTTTTGTGCTATTTTGATGGTGAATACCTTTTTGGCTAAAAACTGCTCACTTTGCTCATATGTTCATATTTCATATTTGGTGATCAGTTTGAGCCTTCGCAAGCTTGTACACTTTTCACTGAGTCGTTGGAGCTATACTTTGTAGAGTATTTTTGCATTCTATCGACTATATTCTTGAAGCTGCTAACTTGCATTGTGACTCATATGCATTTTGGAAGGGGAGAACTTTTCTTGTTGGCCATTTGATGGTGCATTTTCCCAGGGGGAGACCTTGCTTGGTTGCTTGTTGATGCTTTTTTCACTTGATGGTGCATTTTTCACTAAGGGGGAGAATTGGACAAATCATGCCTCCCATGTTCAACTAAGGGGAGAGGAATCGGTTGTGTGCACCTGCAATGTTCAACTAAGGGGAGAGAATCGGTTGGTGCCCATGCAAGGGGAGTTTGCTCGTGATAAATTTTTGAATTTCCAATTGGTTCGGAGCGCTTTGCTAGTTGTGTTGAGCCTTTGCCTCTATCTTGAGGGACTAGCAGTCGCATCTTTGCTTCAGTTGGTATCGAGTTTTTTCAGTTGATGTCGAGCTTTCTGCTAGTTGTGTTGAGCCTCTGTGCCTCTGTCTTGAGGGACTAGCATTTGCTTTGATTTTTCAATTGGTATCTTGCTAGCGGTGGTTGAGCCTGTTCTACCTCTTCTTGAGGGCTAGCTTTGTTTTGCTTGGTTGCGTCGAGCCGTTGCCCATGTCTTTGGGGACCAAGTTGTCTGCTCTTTCCACTTGACCTTCTTCGGCTTTGCTATGCTTTTGGGTCATTGGTCGAGTTCTCTCCTTCTCCTTCCTTTCTTCTCTTCTTCTTTTCCATTATGATTGTGTGTGTAGTTGACAATGCACTCATCAAGGGGAGATTGCGGATACATGGGTGTATGCCGAGTCTCGAGTGATGAGTGATTGTCACGGGATTTGACGCATGTTCTTTGGCTTGTGTTGTGCAGGTGTCGAGCACGAAGACAGTGATCGGGGGCAAGGTGAAGGTTAAGTAGAGACATGCCGTGCCGACGGACCGAGAGCGGGAAGGGCGGACGTGAGGCTTGGACTGAGGGAACCGGTGGCCCGAGGATCAGCTGTGTGGCTGGCAGCCTGGGACGCGATGAGCGAAGACTTGCGGGCATGGTGTTGCTCGGGTCGAGGACCTGGGGACACGTCCGGTGGACGGGGTGCACGGGCGTTGCATCCCTTCTACAGCTTCGGTTTGGTGGTAGAGCCAGAGAAAACCCATCGAGTGGACGGTTTCTCCTCCTTCCTCCAGGTTTGGGGCCACAAAACTGGGCGCTGCGGCGGGTTTCCGAGTTTGGGCCACAAAACTGGGCCTGAGATGGTTTCCCAGTTTGGGCCCTCAAAACTCAGGGCGCCGGCGGGTTTCCTTCGGGTTTCGGCCTCAAAACCCAGGGGATGGACTTGGAGGCCGGTTTCCCGGTTTGGGGCCTCAAAACCGGGGGTTGGCTTTGAAAGGCTGGTTTCCCGTTTTGGGCCACAAAACCGGGTGCGGGATTCCGTGAAGAGGACGGCAGAGCGGTGGCGGCACGTGGCGGCAATCGGTGAGGTTGCGTCGAGGCAACGCTACCAATTGTGCGGGCGTGGCCGTCGGATCACCACCTACCACGAGTTGGTCCAGAATAACCCTAGGGTTTAGCTGGTTCGCTCTGTAATTAGTGAGGGGTAGAGTAGGAATTAGAATTAGGAAAAGTAGAGGGAGACACCCTCCTCCCATTCTATCTCAGTCATTTGCTCTTTGCTTCTAGGGTTTCCTGCTCTCCCAATCCCCTGCTGTAGCTAGCTGAGATCCGCAGAGAACCATACCTCTGTGTACCTGAGATTTTGAGCAAGTGAGGTCGTAACCTCACTGTTGTAGCGTGTGGTAGCCACACGGTTGCAGATCGATGTGTTGATTCGCGTTTTGGTTTGTGTTCTTCGCGTTCTTCGTTTCTCTGCGATTTTCCCATTGCTCGATCTCTCTCTATACAGCGTCTTTTCGAAATCCACTTGAATTATCTTGTTCGTTACAGTGAGGAGGTCATTTCGACCAAAGGAATTCATCTAACTCCTCACGAACAAGTAGATCGGGTTGATTTTGTTTTCGTGATGCTTTTTCGGTTCATACACCTTCCCCTTTGATTTCCCGTTGATTGAGTCGATTTGAGCGGATGATTTCTTGGGGATAGTCTCCTAACTACCTCGTGATCATCCTCTCCAAGTTTGGGATCAAGGGATTTTGGTTTGGATCAATTTGGAGAAGTTTTGAGTTGAGGGCGACCAAAATCGCCCTTTCTGGGCACTCGCGGACAGTCCGCCAGTGCCACCGCGGACAGTCCGCGCGTCGGCGATCAGCCGAGTCCGTGGGTTCGTTCTTTGGCCGATTTGTTTTTGGTTGACCGGCGGACAGTCCGCCGTTGAAGTTTGCAGACAATCCGGGAACAGTCCAGGGAACTTCAGCAGCTTTGCTGTTTTTGGTGTTTGGCCGGCGGACAGTCCGCCACAGGCTCGCGGACAGTCCGCGGTTGAGCCGGACAGTCCGGGAACCCGCAGACTAGTGCTTTTCAGTGCATTTGGTCTCCCGGCTTTTCTGTTTGTTTTTCGGACTTCTCGTTTGGCCCTATAGTTAACCAAGAAACCTCTCTAGGTATCTTTGCTACTTGTTAGCATCGGTATTTGGGGATTTCTCGACGTAGCCTTCAATCTACGTTCGGGACTCGGTTTTCAAGGGGCAAACTTGTGCCGGTGCTTTTGGAGTTTGGTTCGCTATCGCTTTGTGGTGCCTCGCTGTGATCCTAGGGATCATCCACCCTCTTCCAAGGGTCGTGGGCATCACGGTTTCAGTCGAAGCTTCTTGGGGTTGATTTTGGGACATTTGGCCAAAGTTTCGAGAGAAATTTTTGTGGCTCCCATTCACCCCCCCTCTGGTCGCCTTGCTATTGCATTCTCGGTCCTTCAAAGTTGTGTGATTCACATAACAAAGGAGAGGTGCCAAAAGAAGAAGAACCTGATGAAGTACTGAGAGAAGAAGTGCCTAAGGAAGAAGAAGATCCACCCGATAAGGATGAAACTCCATGGACCTAAGGTATGGTTTTACTTTTCATTTTTCCCTTCAATTTTCCCTTTTTTGAATAAATAACATATGTCATGCATGTAACTAAAAAAATCAGTTATCATTAGTTATATGCATAGGTATATGTTAACTTAGCTAGAAAAATAAAACATCATAATATGATAGTTTCCCTTTTTCACAACATTAGATAGTTTTCCTTTTAATAAAATGAGAACAAGAGCTCCGACTGAAAAGAAGAAGACCCTTCACCAAGCAAGAAGCCAGCTTGGGGGAGACTCCCGCTCCAATAAGGTATGTCTCAAGCCTACACTTTATATTCAGTTCTTAAATTCTATATCTTTTGAATGCTATATGCTTGCCTAAGTAACCATTCCATGAATAAAATTGATAAAATCTGCTTAAACAAGTTGAAACCTGAATAAGATTTGAAATATGTCATGCAAATGCAATTGTTATGGTTTGAATAACTAGTCTTATCTAAGTTGTAGCTTTTGTGGGTTGCACATGCTTTAACTGAAATCATGCTTAGTGAATAAAGTTGGTAAGAAATGGAGTAATTCTTTAAACTTGCCAAGGTGAACCTAGGACAAAATCTGGAGGATTTCTTTTAAAATCATGAAAACCTTGCTAAAAGTTCCTCCTAGATGTTATCCCATCCTACCACTAGCCAAACATTTGTATATTAGTCAAAACCACAAAGAGCTTTGTTTGTGTTGAGCTTTGTTAGACCTCATAGATCTTAGTAGAGAAGCTTATCATACCTTTTGAATCAAGATTCACACACCCACCATAAATTGCCTACTCTCCACTTTGGAAGTTTGCAACCACCAAATAATTGCTTATTCTCTACACTGGAGATATGCAATACCTTACCAAATATCCCATTGCTAGCCTTATGCTATTCCTACACTGGGAATAAGCACATTTCTCTCCCTTTCTCTATTCATTTCAAAAATCCTTTCCTATAGATAATCTGGGGAAATCTAGAGCTACAAAAAAAAGAGAAAAAGATATTGAGCAAAGTAGCTCAAGAGAGGACTATGTCCTAGAAAATGTGAGGACACATTTTTTTGTCTAGTCACAATGTATCCAAAAAAATGAGCAAAGTAGCTCAAGAGAGGACTATGTCCTAAGAAAATGTGAGGACACATTTTTGTCTACTCACTATGTATCGAAGAGAGAGAGAGAGAGAGAGAGAGAGAGAGTTATCATTAGCTCTAGACCCCAGAAAATTAACTAGGAAGGATTATGAAATATCTCTCTATACACTTCCACATAACCACACATGCACATCTTGATCAATTTTTATGATTTGCTGCTCCTTATGATCTGAGTGTCTAGCTTAGCAATAAACATTATGCAATTTGCTCATGATTCTTAGCCCACCTATAACTCCACATATCATTCTTTAGAAATAGGAAGGCTACTCTTTGGCCTTAGTGAGTTTTCAAACACCATTGAGTGATTGAGTGAATCTTGGAGAACTTGAAGCAAGTTTTATCTTTGAAAATTTTAAAAACCTCCAGACAAAATCCTAGTCAAACCTAAGCAAGATAAAAGTTTCCTATCTATTGCTCTATTCCACTCTTGCATGTTTAAAGTGAAAAGCTATAAGCCCCACATTGCTATGATTGATGATAAACACTAAGTTATTTCTTACTATGCAATATGCCTTTGTATGCTTCTTGAATTTTGCTACCCATTTCACGCTCAATGCTTAAACCGCATTGTTGCTCGAGGACGAGCAACAGGTTAGCTTGGGGGAGCTTGTTGATGGTCCTTAAACACCTGTTTTACCATCAACATTTTACCCTAACATTCACCAAAAAGGCATGAAATGTCGTCAAATAGGTTTCAAACTAACCGAATTCCACATGTCCATAGAATTTTATTTGAATGCAGGATTTGAACCAAATTTGGACATTTGAACCACCAGAGGCCAAGCCCACTCAGCAGGGCCCAATTGGGCTTTAGGGGGGTGGCGCCCACCACCCCTAGGTAGCGCCCGCCACCCCAAGGTGGCGCCCGCCACTTGGGTTGGCCCAAGTCCACTCCCTGCCACGTCACCGATCCGTGTGACCTCCCCAGGGCCAAATCTTGGCCCTTGGTCACTAGGTCTGTGGCATCGGACGGCTCAGGAGGGAAGTGGTGTGGATCAAGAACTAACGGCGGTTACTCAGACATGCAACCGACCTAACCACCACCTCTCTGGAGCTCCTGGATGCCGTTGAAGCAGAGGCGGTGCATCCAACGGTGATGGGGGTGGCGGCCGCCACCTAGGGCTGGCGCCCGCCACTAGGGTTCTCCCTAGGTCGGCTGGCTGCCCCCTATAAGTACCCCCCTCACTCCTCAAGGCTATAAATACCCCCCTTGGGGCATCACTTCATTGACACCACACAACACCAAGCAAGCAACACACAAAGCAAGTAGAAGCAAGCAAGTGAGAGCTCAGAGAGGTTAGGCAAGTAGGTAGCTAGTAGAGCAAGGCATCTTTGCCCTTGCGGTAGCGCTGCTCAAGGCTTAGCTCAAGAGTAGAGGCGTGCGAGTGATCGGTGCTGGAGCTGGGAAGAGTCTTCCTTCATCTCCAGTTCAGGTTTTCCTCTTGTATCTCAAGCACTTTACTATATTCTAGTTCATCATTTCAAGTATTACTTTATTCTACTTATCAGTATTGATTGGTATACTTGATTGATTGCTTGAGTGCCTAGCTATCCTACAGTTCTATTCACTTAGCCATAGTAGTTAATCTCTAGTGTGCTTAGTGATTGATCTTTGCCAATAGGTTGCTTAGTTAGTTTAGTGTTTATCTTATTAAGTCAAGTATTTGCTCTGACGTCCGCAAGGGTGTCTCTATTCAAAGTTAGGGTAGAGATAGTTAGAATATAATTAAGCGTGTTGCTTAGTTATAGACTTACCTTCAGATACGGCTCGACCCCCGGATAGCTGTGGTAGCAAGCAGGTGGTGACAGCCCTGTGCGCCTTGAATTCCACCAAGTAGTTGGCCCAGTTTAACAGTAAGGCTCGTTCTGCTAGCGTTCAACCTAAGTCAGTGGTAAAGGCTAGTACGCCTCGATACTTGATAAGATAGGAATAAAACTTTACTTAACTTAGTTGCTTTATTGACATTTGCCTACCCTGTTTCGTAACTATCTTGCTTCGTAGTTATCCTGCTTCGTAGTTATCTAGGAGTAGTTATTAGTTAGTAGTTAGTTATCTTAGTTACCCTTAGTTATCCCATTCTATCTATCTATCTAGTTATCCACCTTACCTTAACCATTGCATTCATCCTTACCTATCCACCCATATATTCTTTCTAGCCTTTCATCTCCTCTTTTCTCCTTTTCCTTTTTCTTGTTCTTTGACTCTCATCCCCTCCTTGACTCGACTCATACACCACCCTAGCCTTCCTTTGGGATCAAATAAATTGACACCTGGTACTCCCAGGGAAGTGCTACTACGATAGTTCTGTGCGCTTGCAGAATCTCCTCCTGGTAGATTGCAATCTCTCTAGCTAGCTCCTACTAGTGTCGGGATTGACAACCCCATTTGACATTAGTAGATAGCTGCTTTAGCTTCACTCCTTTAGGTATAGTGACTGGACTTGCTTCAAGCATTTCTGGCGCCGTTGTCAGGGATAGACTCCATAGTCTACTCCTAGTAACGACGTTGGCAAGTGTCAACAAGCATTTATGGGCCGTTACCGGGGATATTGCCTAGCTCTATCTTTAGTGAAGTTAAGAACTACCAACAATAGGACTCCTAGGCGGTATTGGGCCGAGGCTATTAACACTGCATGCTACATTTCCAATCGCATGTTTCTTTGTGCGTTCTTGAAGAAGACTTCTTATGAGTTGCGATTTGGGAAGCAACCCAAAGTGAGTTATTTTAGAGTTTTTGGTTGCCATTGTTTTATGCTCAAGAAAGGCAATTTGGACAACTTTGAGTCTCGTTCTTCTGATGGTGTATTTTTGGGTTATGGTAATCATACTCGTGCATATCGTGTACTTAACCTTGATACTAATCGAGTCATGGAGACATCCGATGTCACCTTCGACGAGACCATGCATTGTCCTTCTTCTAGATTTGAGCGTGCTGGTGATCACGAGGCTGGCGAACCTCTTTTTGATGATGAGGAAGAAGGTGCTGAAGGGATTGATGATCCAGCACTTCCTCAACCTGCTGTGCCGATTGGGTTGACTTCGACTACGACTGCTCGCGGTCCCGACCCGTCTTCTTCCGCTACATGGGGGTCGTGTGATCCACCACCTCGGGTTGTACCACTTGTACCCGAGGAGGCACCTGCTACTATTGAGGGGGAGGTTACTTCAACAAGGGAGGCTCCACAACACATTCAGCGCCAACACCCTCCTCAACAGACGATCGGCGACATCCACGAACGCGTCACTCGGTCAAGGTCACAACAAATCTCTCACTTTGCTCATTCTGCATTTGTTGCTGATTTTGAACCCCGAGATGTTGGACACGCTTTATCTGATCCGGACTGGTTTAATGCCATGCATGAGGAGTTTGAAAACTTTGAGAGAAATCGGGTTTGGGTTCTTGTTCCACCTCCTCCTGAGTGTCACCCTATTGGTACAAAATGGGTTTTCAAAAACAAACAAGGAGAGGATGGCCACATTGTGAGAAACAAGGCCAGACTTGTTGCCCAGGGGTATAGTCAGAAGGAGGGGATAGATTATGAGGAGACTTTTGCTCTATAGCTCGTTTGGAGGCAATTAGGATCCTTTTGGCTTTTGCTGCATCCAAGGGTTTCAAACTTTTTCAAATGGATGTCAAGAGTGCCTTCCTAAACGGCTACATAGAAGAAGTGTATGTGAAACAACCCCTCGGTTTTGAAAATCCCAAGTTTCCAAACCATGTTTTTAAACTTCACAAAGCTTTGTATGGTTTGAAACAAGCTCCTAGAGCCTGGTATGATAGGTTGAAAACGTTTTTGCTTGCTAAGGGTTTCAAAATGGGATGTGTAGATAAAATGCTCTTTCTCCTCAAGCAAGGCAATGACACTCTCTTGGTTCAGATTTACGTGGATGATATCATTTTCGGTGGTTCTTCTCATGCTTTGGTTGCCAAGTTTGCAGATATTATGAGCAGGGAATTTAAGATGAGCATGATGGGCGAGTTGACGTTTTTCCTCAGGTTGCAAATCAAGCAATCCCGAGAAGGGACGTTTATGCACCAGGGCAAGTACACCAACGACATATTGAAGAAGCTCAATATGGGTGAGGCCAAGCCTCTTCCAACACCCATGTCGACCATGACGGCCCTGGATGCGGACAAGGATGGAGAAGCCGTGGATCAGAAGGAGTACCGGAGTATGATCGGGTCGCTGCTGTACCTGACGGCGACACACCTGGACATTCAGTTCGCGGTGTGCCTTTGTGCGCGCTTTCAGGTGTCGCCACGCACTTCTCACTGTCAGGCGGTCAAGCGCATTATGCGGTACTTATGTTTCACACCTGAGTTTGGGATCTGGTATTCTGCTTCTTCCACCCTCTCCCTTTGCGATTACTTGGATGCTGATTTTGCTGGGTGCCGACTTGAGCGCAAGTCCACTTCTGGGACTTGTCAGTTTTTGGGTTCTTCTCTTGTATCTTGGTCTTCTGGCAAGCAGTCTAGTGTCGCTCAGTCTACCACTGAGGCTAAATATGTTGCTGCGGCTAGCTGTTGTTCCAGTTGTTGTGGATGATGGCCACTTTGCGTGATTTTGGTCTGAGTTTTTCTCGAGTTCCATTGTTTTGTGACAGCACGAGTGCGATTAGCGTTGCTAAGAATGCCGTGCTGCATTCTAAAACCAAACACATTGATGTGCGCTTTCATTTCTTGCGAGACCACTATGAGAAGGGTGATATCGACCTTCACCATGTCGATACTCATCTTCAGTTGGCAGATATTTTCACCAAGCCTTTGGACCAATCAACCTTTTCTAGGTTGAGAGGTGAGCTTGGTGTGTGTTTCCCCTTTTAGTTGGGGGAAACATTTTGGTTATTATATCATAGACTGACTTCTTTTATTTTGTTCTTGTTTGCTTTTTGCAATTCATCATATTTGCATCTTTATCTTTTCGAGCTTCATGTCTATAATCTGTAGAATGAATCTATGCTCTGATTAGTGTATGCTCTGATGATATATGATGATGTTTGTAGCTTAGGCTCTTCTTGATCACTGATACATGTTGTGAGCTGAGCTATTTTTTCAGAACTATGAATATGCTTAATCAAACATAAAATTTGAAACTTGTTCACCATTGAGATTGGCAACTAGCATGTGTAGAATATGTTGAAGTTACTTGTGCTTTTCATATATGCTAGGTTACTATGTCTCTAGTTCTGAGTCTTTCACTTGCTTGGTGTGTTCATATTCTGTTAAAATTTTGAACCAAGTCTAAGTAAATTGAAAAGATCGAGATGGGATCACTTGACAGCGCATCACGGTATCGAGACTATTTCTCATTGCACAATGAGTTAAACTTGAGCCGTGTAGTGTAAGACCGAAACCATTGCTTCAAGCTTCTGATTGCTTATGCATAGGCTTAGTTCGGTTGAAAAGTTAGGCAATGTCAAGTTTTCAACCTCTCGCAATCACATGCTGAAATTTCAAACTTGTGTAATCACCGCTGCAACTCCGATAAAATTTTGAAGGCACAAGTCTATGATTCATTCCATAGCATGATGTTTGAACTTTGCTAGAGGTCGTTCACCTTGTATACATGTTTAGCACTTGTCTAACTTCCTGTCTATACATGTTTGGTGCTATTTTGATGGTGAAACCATTTTTGAATGGCTTAAATCTGCTCACTTTGCTCATATGTTCATATTTCGTATTTTGTGATCAGTTTGAGCCTTTCCTGGCATTTATGCTTGTTGTTGAATCATTGGATCAACACTCTTTAGAGTATCTATTCCTTCTATCGACTATATACCTGAAGCTGCTAACCTGCATTTGTGACTCATATGCATTTTGCCTTGTTGTGTGCATTTTCAACAAAGAGAGAGAAATTTGATAAATTTGTACCTAGTTGTGTGCACTTTTGAAGGGGGAGCTTGCTCACTTGTTTTAGTTGACGAGTTTTTGTTGGTCAATTAGTTCGGAGCGTCGTTTCAATTGGCTTGGAGCGGTTCTGCTAGTTGTGTTGAGCCTTTGCCTCTTTCTGGAGGGACTAGCTTGTCTTTGTCTTCCTTGCGAGCGGTGTTGAGCCTGTTCTGCCTCTTCCTGAGGGCTAGCTTTGCTTTGCTTGGTTGCATTGAGCCGTTGCCCATGTCTTTGGGAACCAAGTTGTCTCGCTCACTCCATTCGACTTCTCTTGGCCTTGGTTTGCTTCTGGTCGATTGGCTGAGTTCGCTTCCTTCTTCTTTCCTTCTTTCTACTCCATATGATTTGTGTTGGTAGTTGACAATGCACTCATCAAGGGGGAGATTGCGGATACATGGGTGTATGCTGGATCTTGAGATGATGAGTAATTGTCAACTGGTATGATGCGCATGTTCTTTGGCTTGTGTTGTGCAGGTGTCAAGCACAGAGGCGGTGATCGAAGGCAAGGAGAAGGTCAAGTAGAGACGTGTCGTGCCGATGGACCCGGAGCGGTGAAAGGGCGGACGTGAGGCTTGGACTGACGGACCGGTGGCCTGAGGATCGACCGTGGTTGCTGACAGCCTGGGACAGCGATAAGTGAAGACTTGCGGGTGGACGGGGTGCACGGACGGTGCATCCCTCTATAGCGTCGGTTTGGTTGTTGAGCCACAGAAAAACCATTGAGTGGATGGTTTCCAGGTTTGGGCCTCAAAACCTGGGTGTGGCCGGTTTCTGAGTTTGGGCCACAAAACTCGGGCTGAGGACGGTTTCCAGGTTTGGGCCTCAAAACCTAGGCGCTGGCGGGTTTCTGAGTTTGGGCCACAAAACTCAGCGACGGACAACAGGTTTCCCGGTTTCGGCCTCAAAACCGGGGGGAGGTCTGTGAAAAGGACGAGCGGCGCTTGGCGGCACGTGGCGGCATCCGGTGAGGTTGCGTCGAGGCGAAGCTACCCGATATGCGGGCGTGGCCATCGGATCAACATCAACTCGAGTTGGTCAGGAATACCCTTAGGGTTAGCCTGCTCGCTCATTAGCAGTAGGGGTAGAAAGGGGAATAATTGTATTAGGCTATATTAGGAGAGGCAACCCCTCCCTCCAAACTATCTTAGCCATTTGCTACTTTCACTTAGGGTTTCCTGCTCTCCCACATCCCTGCTGTAGCTACTGAGATCCACAGAGACGGTGAATCATACCTCTGTGTAATTGGATTTTGTGGAAACGGGACTGGATTCCCATTTTCTCCTCGCGGGGACGATTTTCGGCTGGTAATCGTGCTGGTGATTCGTGTTCTTGAGCTGTTCTTCACATTCACTTTTTCTCCACGTTTTTCCCATCGATCGATCTCTCTCTACGGTTGTTCGTTTTCGATTCCGTTTGTAGCTACTTGTTCATCATAGTGAGGGGATCATTTCCACCGAAGGAATTCAACTCCAACCTCACGAGTAAGTAGATCGATTGATTTTCGTTTTGGATCGATTTTTCTCTTCTCTTCCCGAAGATCTTCGATTCATCGATTTGGAGATAGGTTTGAGCCATGATCTCTTAGAAGTAGCTTGCTATCCTCCTTGTGACTTTCCTCACCATGTTTGAACCCTAGAGGTTTCATTTTGGGTGAGATCTAGTTGAATTGGTGAATGAACTGTCGAAAATCGGGGTGACCGGACTCTCTTTGTTCAACGATCGGACGCTCCCTAGTGAGTCCGATCGTAGAACATCGTGTTGCCCTGTTCTGCGAAGAGATCGACCGGACGCACTGAGGTTGAGTGACCGGACTCACAACACACACTGTTCATTGTGCTGCTTGTGACCGGACGCTATTCTGGTATTGACCAGACGCTCATACACTCAGAGTCCGGTCCAACACAGTAAGGGTCTAGAACGGTTTTTGTCGGACCAAACGCGTCCGATCACGACCGACCGGACGCATCCCTGAGTCCGGTCAGTACTGATCAGCGCGTTTTCGTCCGCAGTTTGTTCGTTCGTTGTTGGTTTTCGTTTTCGTTTTTTGCGTTGGGTTTCTAGAGTTGTGTAGTGTCCTGCTGTGCTTCTTGGAAGCATTCACCCTACATCTAGGGTCGTGGACACTATCAAGCTCTAGATTTGCTCTTGGGGTTGATTTTCGGGACATTGACTATAAGTTTCTGAAAATAACTTTAAAGCTCCCATTCACCCCCCTCTGGCCGCCTTTGTGTAGCACTTTCAGTCCTTCGGCCGGTATCGGTTTTTTCAACCACCGGTAGATCCAACAGGAGTTCATGAAGCCACTCGACCTCAGCCCCAGCAGTTTCTAATGTTGTGAGTTCTGCTTCCATTGTAGACTTCATAATGAGAGTGTACTTGCAAGACTTCTAGGAAACAGTGCCACCTCCAAGCAGGAACACATATCCGCTTGTGGCTCTAAGATCATCTGCATCAGAAATCCAGTTGGCATAATAATAGCCTTCCAGCACTTTTGGGTGTTCGGTATAATGAATACTATAAGTCATAGTAC
Source organism: Coix lacryma-jobi var. lacryma-jobi (assembly GCA_009763385.1). Classification (NCBI taxonomy): domain Eukaryota; kingdom Viridiplantae; phylum Streptophyta; class Magnoliopsida; order Poales; family Poaceae; genus Coix; species Coix lacryma-jobi. Next base: position 143,344,191 of record CM019826.1, read on the forward strand.
CTTTCATGTACTGCACCACTCTCTCAAGAGCACGTCAGTGATCATCTCCAGGTTTTGGACACAAACCTGCTTAGCTTGCTCACAACATATGAGATGTCAGACCTTGTTGCACTCGCAAGGTACATGAGCGATCCAATGATCTGGGAGTATGTCAATTGATGCCTTGCTATTTTTTTGATTTTTTCCTCAATAGCACGCTCGGGTCATAAGGTTTAGGGGCAGGGTTACAATCACTATAATCAAAGCGACTTAACACCTTTTCCACATAATGGGATAACAAAGTTACCCCACCATCACCTTCTCTAATCAGCTTGATGTTTAGGATGGCATCTGCTTCTACCAAGTCTTTCATGTCAAAGTTGCTTGACAAAAGTTTCTTTACTTCCTCAATCACATTGAGATTTGATCCAAAGATCAGTATGTCATCAACATAAAGGCACAACATAACAGCCTCACCCCCACCATACCGATAATACACACATGTGTTAGCTTCATTCACAACAAAGCCAACAGCAAGTAGAGTATTATCAAATTTTTTATGTCATTGCTTAGGTGCTTGTATAAGGCCATACAAAGACTTTAACATCCTGCACACCTTGTTCTCTTGACCATCCGCAATGAAACCTTCTGGCTGATCCATATATAGATCTCCTCATCCAACTCTCCATTTAGGAAAGTTGTCTTAACATCCATCTGATGAATGATAAGACCATATGTGGTTGCCACGACAATCAATGTGCGCATTGTAGTCAAACGAGCAACTGGTGAATAAGTGTCAAAGAAATCTTCACCCTCCTTTTGGGTGTATCCTTTGGCCACAAGCCTTTCCTTGTACCTCTTGGCAGTACCATCAGGCATAAGCTTTTTCTTAAATATTCATTTGCAACCTATAGGTTGACAACCATAAGGACGGTCAATGACCTCCCAAGTTTTAGTAGACATAATAGATTCCATCTCACTCCTTACTGCTTCCTTCCATAGGTCAGCATCAGGAGAGGGTTTGCATACTGTGTTCATAGTGTTAGATTCCATCTCACTCGAACGGCAAGGGCTTCGGAGGCACCTGCCGTCTCGCTCCTTCGTGCGTGCAGAGTTACAAGATGGAGATGACGTCGAGGAGCAGCAGAATCAAATTATGGAATATGTGTCTGTTTTGGAACCGAAGAAGAAGAGAGATGGAAGAAGGAGCACCCTTTTATCCCTATGTGCGGCTACACACTATAGGGAAGGCGAAGGTGAAGAGGTCGTCAGAATACAGAAGGCCAGGAGTCGGGCAGGTGAAGAGTTGTAACTCCTGTGGTTAGTGGGCATTAAAAAGAAATTAACATGCCATGCCACGCCTACGCCCACGCCCATGCCCGACCGGCGGTGGCGGTGGCGCGCGCGCGCGTGTGGCTGCCTTTGTCCGTTTCTCAACTTCTTAAATTAGATGGAATAATTCCCACCATATAAGTTGAGTCAACGTCCCTTTAACTTCCAATCTGATATAAACATTAAATCTCACTGTTACACACCATAGAGTTATTGATTTATTAAATTTATAAATGGGCTTGGCCCATAATAAATTTAACACTATGAACACAGTATGCAAACCCTATCCCTATAAGCACCTTTGAAAGATCGTGCCAGCACATCTTGAGATTGATGAAGTCACCACATACGTCTTGTTGTCGACGGGAACATCACCTACCACTGAAAGCACAATGTCATTAAATCCTAGAATAAATTCAGGAAAAATATGAATACACGTGCTAAGTTGAGGACTTAAACTCGAGTGCATAGGTTCCACCATAAGAAACCTAAATGCTATTAGCTATAACTTTCTTGGATCCTACCTATTATTAATGGGCCTAACCTACCATCCTCAGCCCCAACTCTTCTCCATCGCCCAGCACTACCACCACCATGGTGCTCACTCACCCATGCTACCTCCCTATCACCCTGTGTCATGAGACTAGCGCCTCCACGCCAAAGTGTGTCGCCTCCCATAGCATCCCCTCATCATGGAGCTGTTTCCCCACCCCACCATGCTAGAATTGAGTCGCCTCGTCGGCCCACTACCCTGTCCAGTCGTTGTGGACACCGGGCCCGTGCCACCTCTCTTAGCTTTGGCTCATCTTGCACTGCCTATGCCTCGCCTGCTGTTGCATGTGTGAATGAACGGAAGCCAATGGCACAAGACAGGGACCATGTGGGATGTCCTCATGCCCATAATTTTGAGGGTTGACTCCGTACGCATCTATGAGGCATATTCCTCAAAAGGAACAATCACATCCTTCATGTTTCTCATTCAAGCATGTTCAATTCTGGGAGCGACCCATTCCATCCTCTTCCATCATTGAAACCAAATACATGCTACAAAAATATTCCACTTTGCTTTTAATGTAGCCCACTACATTTTGTTGCTGGATCTCAAATCATGGCCCTTACACTTGATGTAAGGACTCTCTTACTTCTAATAGCTCAGGTTTCTATGCTTAACGCTATTAAGGGCATTGAAATCAGTCCTCCTACTTTCTTATGGCATGCACGACGCGTCCATCATTAACATAGATTTTCCAAGTTTTATTTACTTTGGTTTCTCCTTCCACATCTCGAGTCAGCATAGGGATTGATTGGTGTAGACGATATGTTGTGGAGGTCGGGTTTTTGGGTAGGGCTGGGCAAGCACAACTAGCATGTGGTTGAGGCTGAGGTCAGGGTTGAGGTGGTTGAGCATAGACAGGGTCATGGTGACTGTAGTCAAGCTCAATGTCAACAATTACTCGAGGTTTAGGTAGGGGTAAACATAGCTCAAGCTTTTCTTGGGGAAGAACTTAATAATGGACTAGCTAAAGGTCAAGGTCATGGATGGCAATGGTAGAGACTACACAACTATAGTTCTAATTAGGCACCCAAATCCATCTTGGAAACTTGGCAAACGGGCTTGGGGGCTTATGGTATTTGATTCCAAGTGGTAGGGAGGGCAGATCTAGTGACAAGATTTCGAGGTGGCGTTCAGAGGAGTGTACTAGGAGGGACCATGGGTGGGATACGAGCATGTGTGAGGACCTAATGTCCCCAAGAGCAGGGCGAATTAGGGTTATAAAATTTTAATTTGCAATAGCCATAGCCTTTGCAATTCACAACCTACTTGTCATTCTTGCATAAGGGCTAAGATTCACACTAACATCACGTAATTAAGGCCATCACACTAAACATGTCCTTAGCAAATAAGGAAACATTAATTAATATATTATTCTTAGTTGTGGAATTGAGCCCTATAGCTAAACACACTCTAGTATGTGTCGGTGTTTGTGACTCGGGGGTCTACACCAACGAGTAAATTTATATGTGCGTGCTCCCTAATTCGGATGGTGATGCAAGAAGAACACAGGCGATTTATCCTGGTTCGGGCAATGGAAGGCCCTACGTCCAATGGGGGGAGAAAGTTTGCATTATTTTGCACCGAAGTGCTTGTACAGGGGGGATACAAGCGTGCGAAGGAAAAGGGGGTGCGTAGAGATGGGAGCTAGTTCTAGGGAACTGGCTCTGAGGTTCTAGACTATGATGGGAGAGTTGGAAGGTCAATGGGAGCTTGAGTGCTTGTGCCTTTCTGCTCTCTGATTTCCGATGCCCCGATCCTAAGCCCTAGCGTCCCCTTTTATAGGTGAAGAGGAGGCACAGGGTTACATAGCTCTAGGGCTGGCGGGTGCGATGACGTTGGTGATGACGTTGGCGATGACGTCGCCGGTCATGTCGGCGCCGCTGTAGAGACGTGTGTTGCCCTACGGTGACGTGCCCGGCGATGTTGGTGAAGGACGAAGCCCATGCGCGGGCGTATGCGGAGGCATCGCGTTGGGAGTTGTTGGAATGATTGACCGGTCTCGATGATCCCCTGCTCGAGGGGGTGGTCGAGGTAGTTCGAGGCTTCCTTAGGCGGAGTCGAACCCCAGGCGGGTAGGGTCGAGCTCCGGGTCGTGCGGAAGGCGCGCCGTTGATCGTGCCTCGAGGGAAGGGCCTGGAGCGGTACAGTGCGCGACATGGGGTGACTGCTCTGTATGACGTGCTTGTTTCTTGGGTATGGGTGGTTAAAGCTTGATTTAACTGGGGTACGATCCACTGCAGTGCCTGCTGTAGCCATTCGAATTTGACTAGAGCAGGTGGAGTGCATTTAATGCTTCTGAAGTTGTACAAGTGGTAGGTATGGGGCAGTCGAGGCTTGCTTCCTTCGCTAGGAAGTTTTGGTGGTCGAGGTTCACTCTGGGGGAACTTCGAGGAGCGATGAAGATATATGGTGGGGCGGTCGAGGCCCTCTCCGTTCGCTTGGGGAAGTTTCCGCCACCGTACCTCGAGCGGGTGCTGTTGTGGTCTTGAAGGAGGGATCCCTCGAGAGTATGCTGTATTGCGGGAGTATGGCCGCGGGCCGGCTCAGTGTGGATTGTTACTTGGGCTGGTTTGCGAGCTGAGACTTGAGGGGCGATTATGGGCCTTGTCATGATTTAGGTCTTTGAAGTGCAGGTTTTGGGGTACCCCTTTTTCATACCATCGACAGTAGCCCCCGAGCCCTGATTCGAGCGCTGACGCTCGAGCTGGGGTCACGAGGTCGTTGGGTATCCCAAAACCGCTACGCGGGGGACGCACGAGCGTTCCCCGCGGGGTAGCCTCCGAGCCCTGGTTCGAGTGTTGGCACTCGAGCCAGGGGTGAGGAGTGGAGGGAGGACGAGGATTCGGAAGTTTCCGGTGGGGGACGCGCGAGCGTTCCCGCGTGGGTAGCCCCCGAGGCCTTTGAGGAGAGAGGAAGACTCCTTCGAGGACTTTTATTTACCTTGCGTGGGATTGATGTGCTCGTGATTGGAATGCAATTGGTGTTCGTGCGGGATTAGGTCGGCTCGAGTCGAATGGTGGCACTTACTTGCGATGGCTTTTTGGGCTGTCGGGCCCTTAGATGAATTTGGTCTCTCCTTGTCGAGGTCCGTTGGGGGTAGCTCCCGAGCCCCTGTGCGGGTTCGACCCTCCTTTGTCGAGAGTTGTCGAACGTAGTCGAGCCCCCGAGCCGATTGGACCCTCTTTCGTCGAGGGTTGCCGAGCGTAGTTGAGCCCCCGAGCCTATTCGACCCTCTTTCGTCGAGGGTTGCCGAGCGTAGTCGAGCCCCCGAGCCTCGCTTGGCTTAGGGCATTGCTAGCCTCGGCGTTCTTCCCGCGAGCCCTTTCGATCGGGTGCGAGGCGAGAAGTGTCGTACTACCCTCGATAGGGCGGAGTCTCGATGTCCTCGGTGAGCTAATGACGGGGGAATCCATGTGAGAGCTCGTGCCTCGTTTGATAGGGGACGACTGTGGCTCGGAGGCGGTCTCATTGAAGAAAGGTGTGCGAGCGTGTGGATACCGGTTCCATTCGATAGGAACCGGCGGCTCGGTGCCTGTTGACGGAAGTTATAGCATGTTTTACCTTATCAAAATACCGTCAACAGGCCTCGGTTTCAAGGAAGTATAGCATATCATGAGCATATTTATTACTAATAAGTTCCACTTGTACTCTTAGCTTGTGAACTTGTAGGAGATGGCAAAATGTTCAAAATGAGGCCAGGTGGGCCCACCAAGGGGGTCGGCCGACCCCACCTTGGTGGCCACCTCGGCCAAGGTGACATGGCACGATCCAAGAGAAGCATGCTCAGGCCAATATCAACCCTTGGATCAAACATGTGCTTTTACTCAATGGTGCAGGATGAGAAGCACATGGATTCATGGGTCCTCACCGAAACCAAATGCAACCATCACCAAAAGACTTGCTCCATGACATGTAGGGTCACCAAGGGAGAGAAGATGGTGGGCCAGCCCTGTCATAGGGGGGTCGGTCGACCCCCCCCCTTGGTGGGCCCTGTCTACACTGTTAAGCCTGGTGACATCAGCACCTTCTAGAAGCAAAGTGGTGGGCCCACCTGTCATTGGCTGGGGTCGGCCGACCCCAGGGTGAACCCCATCCAATGTCGGTTGTTTGCACATGTTTCACACGTGAAGAAATCAAGGCCATCCATCCATGACGGTTACTATGGCGGTTTGATCCAATGGCCAAGGAAGGAGAGCACGCGGATCGCTGACGTGGCGCCGGAGTAGCCGCTACTCCACCTCCAAGCTATAAATACCCCCCCTAGAGCTCTTCATTTGTATGCATCCAAGGAGAGAAAGCCTACTTAGTACCTTTAGTGTTAGAAGAGAGGGAAGGGAGTGAGGAGTTCCACGGAGAAGTCCCGGCCTGTCGGGAATCTTCTCCAAGGTGCGCCTCAGCGGATGCGATTCTTCTTGTAAGTGTTACATCTGAGTCCTTCTAGTATTTAATATTCTGGTCTGGTAATTTAAGTTTACAGTTCTTTTACTTGGCACATTGCTTTACTTTGTTGAAGTGCTCTAGGCCTAATAAGCTTAGCTTTAGAGTAGTAAGATTAGTGTAGACGTGGTGTCTAGGCTATATCTTGCCAGTGTGGACTTCTTGTCGCACTTGTGTAGACGCCTGGTGGTAGGGTGACAGACACAGCCAGTACTTGGAGTTCCTCTGAAGTGTTGTAGGCAAGTTGAAAATAATAGTTGGGTAGCAGCATTGCTGCCTCAGTAGTTGTTAGGTGGAAAACCTTTTAATCAACTACTGTTTCGTCCTTCGCCCCCAGTAAGGAATGAGGTGGTAAACCTCAGTACTCTTAGAAAACCAGTACCAGATATTGATATTAGGAAGACCTCTCTATCCCAGTTATCATATACCCTTTGATCATCCTTTGACGACCCTACTTCTAGTTAATCCACTTCACGTTCCCTGTGGAAATACGGTACCTGGAATACTCCCGGTGAAAAACTACAATTGACTACCATGCGCTTGCGGTATATCCGTTTGCCACTTCTGGTGTCAACAAGCATCTCTGGTGCCGCCGCCGGGGATTAGGCTCCATAGTCTAGTTCTAGTGGTTGCATTAAGAAGTGTCAACAAGCTTTTCTGGCGCTGTTGTGGGGGAACGGTAGTTGTGTTAGCTAGAACAAAGTCGTTAAAGTTATCGTAGTTTGATTAGAACTTTTATTTCATAAATCAATATGGATCAAACAACCCTTTTTGACTACGCTGCTCCATTGGGCGCTGAGTTGGAGCCGCCTAGTTCATCTCATGCCATTTTGGCAGTTCGCTATGAGCTTCGCCCCAGCCTCATAGCGATGGTTCAGGAGAATCCCTTTTCAGGAGATGTAGATGAGAATCCTTATACCCACCTACGTGATTTCGAACAACTTTGTTCGTGTATTCACATCCAAGGGATGAGGCGAGTCACTGTTAAGTGGAAGCTATTTCCGTTCTCGTTAACAGGAAAAGCTAGACGCTGGTATACTCGCTACGTTGGTAGTGTGAACGGAGAATGGGAGAAACTGCAAGCCATGTTCTGCTTAACGTACTTTCCCATATCCCGCGTAGCTCGTCTTCGTAGAGATGTGCTAAACTTCAAACAAGACGAGAAGGAATCTCTAGGTGCGGCCTGGGCACGACTTACAGACTTAGCATCCTCTGGCCCAGATTTAGCTATAACCGAGCCAACCCTTATGCAACATTTCTATCTCGGTCTTAGCCAAAACTCCACACAATTCCTTGATTTAGCCTCTAAAGGAGCTTTCCTCCATTTACCCATTAGTGAAGGTAAGGAAGTCCTTGCGACCATTCTCAAGAACACCCCTACACCGATGACCATGGTGAAACTCTAGAGGAAGATCAAACTCCTAGGGACGAACCCACGACAGCCGAAACTCCTTTACCTATACCCCAAGCTGTCAAACCTGAACCACAACCACCTACTCCTCCAAAGGAAGAAGTAATTCATCCTTTGGATTATCCTCTAAATATCGAGACAGATCTTTTTGCCGATTATGGCAATGTCTCGAAACAACCTGTGCAGAAGAGATCCACAGCACGTAGAGCTCCTAATAACCACATGCCAACCCAATTTGAGGCAAGTTACCTTAAGGCGACTGCCCAAGAGCTCATGTTTATTATGAGCAACGAATGGTTTAGGGAGGCTGAAGCATCATCAGATGTCGTTAAGCTTCTGTCATGTTTCGCATCCATACCGTGTGCCATAAACAAGACGGCTGTAGATTCCCTCTATGATCCCGCTGTAGGAGTAAATTTAATGTCTAAATCGTTGATGTTAACACTCCTAGGTGAGGAACCACTAAACCCGACCAATAAATCCCTTAAGCTTCCTTCTGGAAGATTGGTCGAGAGTTGCGGGATTGCACAGAATATTTCTATCACAATTAACAAGGTTAGCTTCCTCGCAAACTTCTATGTCTTTGACGTAGACGAGGTCGACTTGTTAATTGGGCACCCACTCATGAGATTCATTGAGGGATTTCATGAAGGGAGCCTTAAGGGTCACCTTGGGAAGGATCTAGATCTTTCAGTTCCTTTTGTCGGCTCCGTTAATTCGATAGCCGAACCAAAACCCGAGCCTGATCCAATAGAGGAGGTGATGTCGGTATCTTCACTAGAAACTTCTCAACCCGATCTAGAAGAAGACGCCCATGACTTTATCCAAGAAGAAGACACTGATTTAGATGAACCGTTAGACTTGGATGAGTCTGAACCTCCACCAAAACCCTCTATAGAGCTTAAGCCACTTCCTTCTGGGCTTAAGTATGCCTTCCTTAATGGTGATAGAGAGACTCCCGTGATCATTAGTGATCGACTTACAACGGAAGAAGTTTCTAAACTCGTCACCGTCCTAGAAAAACACCGATCTGTCTTAGGATATTCGTTGCAAGATCTCAAGGGAATTAGTCCCGCTCTTTGCACACATCGCATTCCGATCGAACCCGATGCTACACCTTCTAGAGAGCCACAAAGGAGGCTCAACAATGCGATGAGAGAAGTAGTAAAGAAGGAGGTCTTGAAGCTCTTGCACGCGGGCATAATCTACCCTGTTCCAAACAGCGAGTGGGTCAGCCCCGTCCAAGTAGTTCCTAAGAAAGGAGGAATGACGGTCGTTAAAAATCAAAACAACGAATTGATTCCACAACGAACCGTCACGGGATGCAGAATGTGCATAGACTACCGAAAACTTAACAAGGCCACAAAGAAAGACCACTTTTCGTTGCCATTCATCGATGAGATGTTGGAACGGCTAGCCAAACATTCCTTCTTTTGTTTCCTTGATGGGTATTCGGGGTACCATCAAATTCCAATCCATCCTGACGACCAAAGTAAGACCACGTTCACATGCCCCTATGGGACATATGCATACAGGCGCATGTCATTTGGCCTGTGCAATGCCCCTGCTTCATTTCCGAGGTGCATGATGTCCATCTTCTCGGATATGATAGAAGACATCATGGAAGTTTTCATGGATGACTTTTCAGTCTATGGAACAACCTTTGATCACTGCTTAGAGAATCTGGACCATGTCTTACAACGCTGTCAAGAAAAGCACTTGATCTTGAACTGGGAGAAATGCCACTTCATTGTTCGAGAAGGGATAGGCTAGACTTACCTTAGGCTTTGAGGTGGGGCCCACAGACCCCAGTTAGGGGGTTGGGCGATCCCTATATGGGGCCCACCTGCAACAAGGGTTGCATAATCGCGTAGATGGGCTCGAGCCGGGTACGTGACCGCGCCGGACACCCATCAAGGGGGTCGGGCAACACCGTCTCGGGGAGGTTCGACTCGCAGATGAGTTCACCGTGGCAAGAGGATAACAACCCCTGGAGATAAACCCCAAATCCAAAACCGATGGGGTCGGCCGATCCCTACCTTACGGGATTGGAACGGCGGCGCGACGGGCTCTGTCAAGTTACGAGTTTTCCGCGACGATCCCGTGAAAAATCTATGTCGTAGTCGCCTGCAACCACTATTTAAGCCTTGCACCCCTCTCTTTCTTCCTCGTACTCGCAATTCCACGCAAAGCAAGAGCCTCCTAGCCTTCCCTGCACTCTCCACCGCGACCTAAAGCACTAGCCATGGCACCCACTAGCAAGCCTACGCGCCCTGCAACACCTACGCCATGACGGGACCTAGCCGAAGATATAGAGCAGACCCTCGCGATCAACGTGATCGATGCGATGCCGCTGGCCATGGTACCTCCACCAGGGGGTTGGCCGGGCTGGTGGCGGGGTCGCCCGATCCCACCAGGGGTCGGCCGACCACCCCCCGTCCATCGCCTCACGCGGCGGCATCGTCCCGCTCGCTGACTCTGAGAAGGGGGATCAGGAAATCCCCCGGCCGCTCCATCGCACCGACTAGGCCGACCACGGGGCAACTCGCGCTGAAGGGGAAGGCCTCGCCGGAGGAGAACCCGCGCGCGATCACCACGACAACGAGGAGTACGGAGTACACTTCGTCGTACTCCCCGTCGACGCCCACATTCTGGAAGACCCATTGGATCATGGCCGGTGGGCATGGCCGAGGGAAGGTGGTCGTCCCTTCTCTCAACACGGAAGAGAAGGGCGAGCTACGGGAGTCCCTGGAGTCCCAGGCTTCTATTCGGCGGAGGATGGACCCTCCGTCGATCAAGGGGCCGCCGGGACAATTCGAAGAGGAAGACGAGAAAACAGATCTGGAGAGGCTGATGCACGTCACCTCCACCCTGCAAGCAAAGAACAGGGTGTTGGAGGAGACGGTGTCAGAGTTGAAGATGGCGAATAAAGACTTAGAAGATGACTTTCGCCATCTTAGGATTAGCACCTCTACGAAGCTCAAACGCTTCGCTAGGGCTATGGGGCGGGATGACCTCCTAGACCCCCCATCACCATAAATAAGTTTAGCTTAGGTTAGAATAAAGTTCCATGTTAGATTTATTTTGAACTTCCAAGTTTCATCTTAGATTTATTTCTTTTGAATTTCCCTTTTAAATTTCCAATGTATTTCCCTTCTTAGAGAACAAATAAAATATATCTCGTCTCTACTGGTGTGTTTGCCACCAGTAGAGCACTTTGCATTTTACCTTTGCGTCATGTTCAGAGTTCATTTATGGAAAAATTCAAGTGTGGGGGGTCGGACGACCCCCAAATTTCATCATTGAACCACACTGAACTGCTGAGCACAGGCTGACACGCTGCAGTGCACAAAACAGAGGTAAGCAAGGGGACGGGCGACCCCCGTTCTCTTGAATTTTTGAAAAGTGTTTTTGCAGATGTAAAACTGAATGGAGGAAAAATCAAATGGCAACGAAAACCACCATTTGGTGGGGTCGGCCGACCCCACCATGTTGACCTGGGCCCACCAGCTCACCTCTGCACAGTAAGCTCAACACTGCTGTCTGGTTCGTTTCCCCTTTTCTCCTCTCGGTTCGAGCTGTTTCACAATTATTCCATATTCTGAATAAAATAAAATAAAAAGCTACAAAGTGACTTGAGTTATGATGTGCTAAGAATGTTAATGACATAAAACCATGTTCTTACATATGTTTATACTCATGGGTAAACTGAATTAGGAAACCGTATTGACTAAGTTGTTGTTAAAAGTGAGATAAATCTTGGCTTAAGACTCAAACCTGTTTTTGTTTAAGGTGCTTAGAGATTTGTTTTTGAAAATATCTCAAAACCATAGTATCATTTACTCCTCTATAGTGAGAAATACCTACCAAAACCATACATATGCATATATGATCAAAACCTTTTACACACATGCTACTTGTTTTTGTCTTGAGTTTGGTCAAACCTTGTTGACCCTAGTCGAGAATTTTGTCATAATCCCAAGATCAAGATCACGTACACACCATCTACATATGCAACTTCTACACTGGAAGTATGGCTGCACATGCCATTCATTTCCACTCTATAGATGTTCCGTACATTAAAGTTCTACAATATCTCTCTCTAACTCTGGTTAGTAAAAAGAGACATTAAGGCAAAAAAAAAGAAAAAAAATGGACACATGAAGGTCCAGTAAAAAAAATTGTGGACACATGAAGGTCCACTAAAAAAAATATGGACACATGAAGGTCCATTGTTGAAAAATGCTAGCCATGTCTCAAGGTAAAATAAAGTAGAGAGAGATTATATTAAAGGAGCATTCTAGTCCACATACTTTCCACACACATGCACATCTTGATCTAGGATTATGACATTCTTCTCCTTGGATCCTTGTTTTGACTTTACAATATATGCAAAACAAGTATGCTACTTTGTTCATCCCTACCAAGCTCCACATAAGCCTGATAAATTGGGACAAAACAAAAATAAGGCAATCACATGCTATGCCTTGGTGAGGAACCAAACACCTATAAGAGTGTCTTGAGAGTACTATATGAGGAGTAAGCATGAACTATGTGTTTTCCTTTCAAACTGTCCTAAAAACTCTAAGTACCAAGAACAAGAATTCAGGGAGATGACTTTGCTTTGAGATTTGTTCCTTTTCTCAACATCTAAAGGATATATGATAGACTGTACCACATAACCCATTTGTATAAACTATGTTAGGAATGATGCTTTATGATCATTATCATTTTAAGTATGTAATAATCACTTGTTCACTTTCTCTAACCTTTACTCGAGGACGAGCAAAGATTCAAGTGTGGGGGATCTTGTTGACGGAAGTTATAGCATGTTTTACCTTATCAAAATACCGTCAACAGGCCTCAGTTTCAAGGAAGTATAGCATATCATGAGCATATTTATTACTAATAAGTTCCACTTGTACTCTTAGCTTGTGAACTTGTAGGAGATGGCAAAATGTTCAAAATGAGGCCAGGTGGGCCCACCAAGGGGGTCGGCCGACCCCACCTTGGTGGCCACCTCGGCCAAGGTGACATGGCACGATCCAAGAGAAGCATGCTCAGGCCAATATCAACCCTTGGATCAAACATGTGCTTTTACTCAATGGTGCAGGATGAGAAGCACATGGATTCATGGGTCCACACCGAAACCAAATGCAACCATCACCACAAGACTTGCTCCATGACATGTAGGGTCACCAAGGGAGAGAAGATGGTGGGCCAGCCCTGTCATAGGGGGGTCGGCCGACCCCACCCCTTGGTGGGCCCTGGCTACACTGTTCAGCCTAGTGACATCAGCACCTTCTAGAAGCAAAGTGGTGGGCCCACCTGTCATTGGCTGGGGTCGGCCGACCCCAGGGTGAACCCCATCCAATGTCGGTTGTTTGCACATGTTTCACACGTGAAGAAATCAAGGCCATCCATCCATGACGGTTACTATGGAGGTTTGATCCAATGGCCAAGGAAGGAGAGCACGCGGATCGCTGACGTGGCACCGGAGTAGCCGCTACTCCACCTCCAAGCTATAAATACCCCCATAGAGCTCTTCATTTGTATGCATCCAAGGAGAGAAAGCCTACTTAGTAGCTTTAGTGTTAGAAGAGAGGGAAGGGAGTGAGGAGTTCCACGGAGAAGTCCCGACCTGTCGGGAATCTTCTCCAAGGTGCGCCTCAGCGGATGCGATTCTTCTTGTAAGTGTTACATCTGAGTCCTTCTAGTATTTAATATTCTGGTCTGGTAATTTAAGTTTACAGTTCTTTTACTTGGCACATTGCTTTACTTTGTTGAAGTGCTCTAGGCCTAATAAGCTTAGCTTTAGAGTAGTAAGATTAGTGTAGACGTGGTGTCTAGGCTATATCTTGCCAGTGTGGACTTCTTGTCGCACTTGTGTAGACGCCTGGTGGTAGGGTGACAGACACAGCCAGTGCTTGGAGTTCCTCTCAAGTGTTGTAGGCATGTTGAAAATAATAGTTGGGTAGCAGCATTGCCGCCTCAGTAGTTGTTAGGTGGAAAACCTTTTAATCAACTACTGTTTCGTCCTTCGCCCGCAGTAAGGAATGAGGTGGTAAACCTCAGTACTCTTAGAAAACCAGTACCAAATATTGATATTAGGAAGACCCCTCTATCCCAGTTATCATATACCCTTTGATCATCCTTTGACGACCCTACTTCTAGTTAATCCACTTCACGTTCCCTGTGGAAATACGATACCTGGAATACTCCCGGTGAAAAGCAACAATTGACTACCGTGCGCTTGCGATATATCCGTTTGCCACTTCTGGTGTCTACAAGCATCTCTGGTGCCGCTGCCGGGGATTAGGCTCCATAGTCTAGTTCTAGTGGTTGCATTAAGAAGTGTCAACAGTGCCTCTCCACGTGGAGATTCTAGGGCGACCCATTTATCTTGCCTTGGATACGCGTGAAGAGGTCTCGAGAGTTCGTTCTCGAGCTAGGCTTCGAGTTAGCTCCCCTTGTGCATCCCTGGCTCAGTTACTCGAGGCTGGCCGTTCGAACCCTTCGAGGGTCGGCCTTCGCTACATCGAGATTTTCGTGCGGGCCGGAGCCCGTTTTTACTTCCTGCGGAGGGACCCTTTGCGGGGATGATCCCTCTCGTTCACTGGGTGTGTCTTTTTAGGCGAATAAGGTTAAGAACGGCGGCCGTGGTGGGCCCATGCAATGGGAAGAGGTGGGAAGGACGGCGCGTGTGTCGGTTGCGTGTTTCGAGGAGTGGTTAGGTGAACGCATTTAATGTTGGGCATTTGCCTTTTTCTCGTGTCGTCGGATCTGTCCATTGCGCCTTGTCCCTATAAATATGAGGGGCAGAGAGAATCGTTCCCCTTCCCTGTTCTCTGCCTTCCAGTTGCCGCCATCGACTGCCTGTTTTGTCTGTGCTGCCGTGATGGCGACCATGGTGCCTGCCGATGAATGGCGTCCATCAATGGTGATGGTGGAGAGGCTGCAGGAGTTGGTCGTCACGGGGCTCCTTCGCCCCGTGATTTCTCAAGAGAAGCCGGAGTGGATGGCGCCGACGTAGTCCGATCGGGAGCCAAGGCCGCCGAAGGGTTACGTCGTGAGCTTCCTGAAGTTCCACCAGCTGGGACTTGGGTCACCCCCGAGTCGGTTCATGCGATCGCTCCTCCATCACTACGGCGTCGAGTTACACAATCTTTCCCCCAACGCTATCTCCTAGGCCGCCATCTTCGCGACGGTCTGCGAAGGATACCTGGGGATGGAACCGCACTGGGAGTTGTGGCTCCATCTCTTCAGCGGGGGGCATTTCAATGCCCCAGGGGTAAAGGCGTGAGGAGGGTCATCCGCGCTGGGTGCCTCAATTTCTCCTTGAAGTCCAGCAAGTCGGATGTGCCGCGTGAGTACATTCCCACCCATTTGATGAGTAATCACGCCCAGTGGGACTCTCAGTGGTTCTATTTGCGAAACGACGAGGGGTACTTCCCGGAGTACACCGGGCGCCTTTTCTCGAAGCGCCCTGACCGCTGGTCGTACGGCGTCGCGGCGGGATGACAGTCGCAGTTGGTGCCGCTTGTGGATGCAATGAAGAGGCTTCGTGAAGCAGGGCTGACGGCGGCGATCGTCATCTGGGCCTTTCAGCGATGGAGGGTGCTCCCTCTCATGGCCCACCTCGTGCGATTGGACAAGATGGGGCCCAGGACCGAGCTTGAGCGCCTCAGAAAGAGCCGCATGTCCGAGGAGGCGCTCCTGAGGCGGAGGGTGCAGTGAGGGTGCGGGGCGCGGTCTCCGGTCCTTTCGAGCCGGAGAAGGTCAACCTCATTCCCATGCTGCCAGACGAGGGTTGCCTCGACTTGGTGAGTGTCTCCGGTCATGACCTTTGGGCCTTATCCTTTTCTCTTTCCTCCCTTTGCTCTTGCTCTTACCCCACACATCTTTCTTTTACAGGGGAGAATCAACTATCGGACCTCGGTACCCCCAGTGAAGGAGGACGTCGTCGATCGATAGGTGAGACGCCTCTCTGCTCAAAAAGAGAAAGAGAGAAAGGACACGAAGAAAGCAAAGGAGAAAAAGAAGAACCTTTTACGCCAGGAGCGCGATCAGCGCCGGGCGAGTCGAAGGCGTAATAGGTCGCATGGGAGAGAATCGTTGACGGAAGAGGTTTCGATCGAGGATGACGACGATGATGTTGATGACAACGACGAGGGGATGGATGAACGTCTGAGTCGTATACTGGGTTTTGGTCCACGGGCTGACGTTCCCCCTACGCAGGAGGATGTCCTGGAGCGCCCGAAGGAGAAGAAATAGGGTAGCTCATCATCTCGACAGTCGTTCAGCAACACGGCACCGGCCTCGTCTCGAGGCCAACGTGGTTCATCACTGACTTCGCCTGTGGCCTCAAAGGAGCAAATGGTGCCTCCCCCGAGCGAGAGTCGGCGCCTCAAGGAGACCTCGGGGAGTCGCTCGGGGCAACGCACACCTCGGTCTCGTGCTGGGGGCTCCGGATCTGGGCGAAGCCTCGAGGGTGGGGCGGCCCTGAAGCCCCTGAGTGGATCGGGCGGTTCTGGGAAGAAGATGACCCTTCCCTGGGGGTAAGTATTCACACCTTGAACTACCTTTCGTCTTTCATCCTTATGACTTGACATGATAGCCACGCAAATCGTCCGTCCTTGGGTGCCTTAGGGCGAAATGTCAGGCGGGATCGGCGGATCCTGCCCCAGCTAAGAGGCTCAAGGCGGAGGTGGCCGCCCGGATGTCGACGGACCCAGCCAAAGGTCGGATTTTCCTGCCTCCTCGCGCGCGGGCTTGGGCCGCGGAGGCCAGGGAAACCCTAGCTCGGGGCAAGCTGACGGGTGCTGCTTTGGCTGCAGACGAATCCCACCCAAGGCCAAGCACCGAGGGTGACGCTGCCCCGACCCAGGCCACCGAGGATGTTGCGCCTCAAACCCTGGCGTCGACGGGCCCTACCTCGAGCCTGACCGACGACCCCATTCCTCAACCCAGGGATAAGGCCCCTGACACCCCGGGGGCGGGATCGAAATCTGCCTCTACTGACGTTGAGGTCACGGAGGTGGCGTCTGGGCTACTTCCCATCGAAGCTTCGACAGGACCGACACTCGAGGGGCGGGTTGACATCGCCCAGCCCCAGGGACAGAGGGCGTGGCCCGCGGGGCTCCATGAGGTGGAGCAAAAGAAGAAATTGGAGGAGGAAGAGAAACAGCGGCAGGAGCCGTAGTTGCAGGAGCAGCTGCAACGGCAGCGGCAACAGGAACGGCAGGAGCGGTAGCAGGAGCAGGAGGTGACATTGGCCTCGAGCCGCCAGCCGTCGCAGCCTGACATGGTGCCCGAAACGGAGGAGACCAACGTCTCACCTCGACGTCCGTGAGATGGAGACCCGCCGGTGTCAATCCGGCTGGAGGACGTGGAGATGGCGGGTGGCGACATGGGCCATCCGCTAAGGGAGGTGGCGATCCCTAGCTCCTCAACGCGGTGCGAGCAAGGGACGGATGAGGCCTTTGCGTTTGCCCGGTCATCGGCCGTTCGGGGTGACCCCAACGCGTCGAGGTGGTCTCCCCATGAGTTGGGACCCAGCGACGCCGAAGTCACCCCATACTTCACCTTGGTTGATCGGGTGGAACAGTATGGCGGCTCGCGCGAGGTAGCGGAAGGCGTCCGAGACGCGGTGCGGGAGAGGATGGCGATGGCTCTTCCGCACTGGGGGCAGGGGTGCATTTCACTTCGGGATCCTCAGGATCCAATTGGCCCTGCCCTCATGTTGGATGATCCTGCGGAAGTGAAGGGCTGGGAGGACGTGGAGGAATTCCGCGCATGGATGGAGAGCTCCCTAAAGTTGGCTTCCGAGGTTGTCACCGAGGACCTCAGGCAATGCCTGTCTGTGAGTATCCTTTTAACGTGTACTTTGTCCTTTTTCTTGGCTTTGGTGACTGATCATCTGTTTTTTGTTTTGCAGGGCCTGAGGAGGCACTCGTACTCGAAGTCCTAGTTCCTCCACGCGACGCAGGGCAGTCGCGAGGAGGCGGTACGCCAAATCAAGGATGGTCGTGCCGCGCAAGAAGCCTTGGCCCGATCTGAGGAGGAGGTGAGGAAGGCAAGGAGGAGGCCGCGACAGCGACGGCAGGAGCGGTGAAGGCCAAAGAGGAGGCCTCAGAAGCAAAGGCGAAAGAAGCCAAAGCCCTCGAGGACCTTGCTTCGAGCTCGAAGTGAGTTTTTGACCTCGAGGGAATGCTTGAAGGGGCCGAGGGTCGGGTCAAGGACCTCGAGAAGGACGTGTCCAACCTCTCCAATACTCGTGATGCCCTTAGTGTTTCGATTGGGGAGGAAAGGGCGCGGGTCCGAGACCTGTCCATCGAGCTGAGGGCATTGAAGGTGGCCCTCATCGAGAAGGATCTCATCCTTGCGACCGCCGGCAAGGAGATAGAGGAGCTGAGGGTTGAGGCGATGGAGGTGGCCCGTGCCCTGGACCGAGCGGAGAAAGGGCGTGCCGAGGCCGAGGACTGAAATACAGCCCTTCAAACCCATTGTGTTGGTGGGGTTTTGCTTTTTGGTTTTCGACCTTGAGGTGTTGCTGGCTGTGCCTAACTTCTATTCTGGTTCATAGCCCTTGATGAGGGTCTGTCAGCCGCGAAAGCGGCTAACTCGACGTTACAAGTGGGGCTTCGAGCCGGGCGGCCATGACCAACCTACTCCGAGGGGCCATCAATGGTCTTGGTGTTGTGTGGGGCATCGACCCAACGAATGAGCCTGACGACGAGGTGCGGGGGGGGGCCTTGTTGACTAGCTCAGCTATCTTGATGCCACCCTGAGGAAACGTGTCCAGGACGCGCTTCACCTGGGTGTGAAGCGGGCGATGGTCGTGGTTCGCTCCGGTTATATTTATGACATGGAGCTGGTTTCGGAAGGCTTTGTTTCCGACATCAGTAAGACTGATGACGAGAACGAGGAGCAGCACCTTGCCATTGTTGCCGAAGCCGAGAAGCCTGGGCAGCGTTGGCGAAGTTGTTCAAGCATGAAGTCCTTCATCCTGGTGTCGAGGAATGTGTTGGCGACTTGGCGGATTATGGCCTCGATGTTGCCGTAGAAGACCCAGATGGTGGTAGCGGAGGTGCTGAAGCTTGAGGCCCGCAGCTCGTATTTGGGCGAAAGGGCCCATGTAGGCAATTAATGTTTCGTAGCGTCGTGGCCCTTCGTGGCTTGAAAACATTTTATGCGGGCGCTCGAGACAACGATGGCTCGAAGTTGGTTGTTTTTAAGCTTGAGCTTCCTGATGTTTCTCTGCCTGATCTTCGTCTTGACTAAGCTTTTTGACATGGGCCTGAGTCCTCTGAGGGGGGAGTGAGTGGAGGTACCGTAGCCCGGGGGCATAGGCAGACTCCCGTCTCGATATTCCTTGGCCCTTAGGGAGCTCGAGGTGTGTTCTACCTAGTCACGAAGCGTGCTCGAGGCATTGAGATACGAAGCAATGTCGAGTTTGGGAAAAACATTCGAGTTTCCTAGGAACTTGGGGGGGAGCTCCCCGGTCAGCCCCTGAGGGAGTCTTGACTCTGTTCCGACAGGGTCGAGGCTACCTCTATTTTTGAACAAAATAAAGAACTTGAAAAAGAGGCCTTTTATTCATTTATGATGCGATGCTTGTACAAACTACGATTAGTGTACAAGGCCCTGAGGCTATAGGGATAGAAACGACATAGCTGTTTGATGTTCCAAGCGTTGGTGAAGATTTTGCCCTTTTCGTTTGAGAGCTTGTACGTCCCGGGCTTTAGTACTTTAGCCACGGTGTATGGTCCTTCCCAAGGTGGAGTTAACTTGTGACGTCCTATGTTGTTCTGCCGTCGACGGAGTACGAGGTCGCCAACTTGGAGATCCCTCTTGCGGACGTGCTTGTCGCGGTAGCACCGAAGCGTCTGTTGATACCTCGCAGAGTGGAGGAGGGCCATGTCCCGAGCTTCCTCGAGCTGGTCGATGGCGTTCGCGAGGGCCCCTTCGTTTGCTTGTTCATTGTAAGCATTTAGCCGAGGGGACCCGTACTCGAGGTCGGTGGGGAGGACAGCCTTGGACCCATAGACCAAGAAGAACAGAGTGAACCCTGTGGCTCGGCTAGGCGTTGTCCTTAAGCTCCATAGCAACGAGGGTAGCTCTACGACCCACCTTTTCCCAAATTTCTTCAGCCGGTTGTAGATTCTTGGTTTGAGGCCTTGAAGGATCATACTGTTGGCTCGTTCGACCTGGCCGTTGGTTCGAGGATGGGCGACCGCAGACCAGTTCACAAGGATGTGATGATGGTCACAAAAATCCAAGAACTTTTTGCCACTAAACTGTGCGCCGTTGTCGGTGATGATGATGTTCGGGATCCTGAAGCGGTGGATGATATTGGTGAAGAACTCGACAGCCCGTTCGGAGCAGATGTTGCCGATGGGCCAGGCCTCAATCCACTTGGTGAACTTGTCGATAGTCACGAGTACATGTGTGTAGCCCCCAGTCGTTCTCTGGAGGGGTCCTACAAGGTCGAGGCCCCAGACTGCGAACGGCCAGATGATGGGGATCATCTGGAGGGCGTGTGTTGGTTGGTGTGTTTTCTTGGCATAAAACTGGCACCCTTCACAGGAGCGCACGATGTTGGTGGCGTCGTAGACAGCGATCGGCCAGTAGAACCCTTGCCGGAAGGCGTTGCCGACGAGGGTTCTTGGCACCGCGTGGAGGCCGCAAGCCCCCAAGTGGATGTCCTCGAGGAGACTCTTGCCCTCCTCGATGGTGATGTAGTGTTGGAGTATCCCTGATGGGCTTCGTCGATATAGCTCCTTGCTGTTGTCGTAAATGACGTAGGTCTTGGCCCGCCGAGCGATTTGACGGGCTTTGGTTTGGTCCTCCGGCAACTCTCCTAGAATCAGCCAGTCGAGGAAGGGAGTTCGCCAGTCTTGTGGGTGGCTCGAGGAAAGGACAGGTGCCTCAATCTCCATAACCTCGCCGTTGATCAAGGGGTTAGGAGCGGGTGTCGGCTTCGAGGCGTCAGCTCCCGAGCTTAGGTCGATGGAGGATTCGAGGAGGTCTCTTGAGAAGACGTCTGGAGGGACGGTCCCTCGGGTAGATGCGATCTTGGTGAGTTCACCCGCGGCTTCGTTGTAGCGTCGAGCGACGTGATTGAGCTCGGGGCCGAGGAATTTGTCCTCCAGCTTACGCACCTCGTTGCAATAGGCTTCCATCTTGGGGTCATGACAGCTTGATGCCTTCATGACTTGATTGATGACAAGCTGTGAATCGCCTCGAGCGTCATGGCGTCAAACCCCGAGCTTAAGGGCGATGCGTAGGCCATTGACGAGAGCTTCATACTCCGCAACGTTGTTGGAGGCAGTGAAATGGATGCGGATGACGTAGCACATGTGTACTCCGAGCGGCAAGACGAAGAGCAAGCCCGCGTCTGCTCCTGATTTTGTGAGAGACCCATCGAAGTACATCGTCCATGGTTCGGCTTGGATTTGCACAGGAGGTAGTTGGGTGTCAGTCCATTCCGCAATGAAATCCGCCAGCACTTGAGATTTGATTGCTTTACGCGGGGCGTAGGTGATGGCTTCGCTCAGGAGCTCGGCCGACCACTTAGCGATTATTCCCGCTGCCTCCCGGTTCTGAATGATTTCTCCCAACGGTAAAGATGATAACACAGTGACCGGGTGGCTGAGGATGTAATGCTAGAGCTTGCGACGTGTCAGAATGATTACGTAGAGCAGCATTTGGACGTGTGGGTAGCGGACCTTGGCTTCTGAGAGTACCTCGCTGACGAAGTATACTGGCGTTTGAACGAGTAGCGTGTGTTCTTCTTCTTGCCTTTCGACCACTATGGCCGCACTGACCACCTGGGTGGTTGCAGCGACATAGAGGTAAAGCGGTTCGGGTGGCTCGGTTGTCGTGGCAGGTCCAGGTGGGGCAAGGATTGGAGCAGAGGTCAACATGTCTTTGAGTTTGCTGAGGGCCTCTTCGGCTTCTTTTGTCCATGCAAAGTGCTCGGATTTCTTTAAGAGGCGGTATAAGGGAAGAGCCTTCTCCCCTAGTCGTGAGATGAAGCGGTTAAGGGCGGCAAGACAGCCCGTGACCTTTTGTACGCCTTTCAAGTCTCGGATTAGCCCCATTCTCGTGACGGCTGCGACCTTCTCGGGGTTTGCCTCGATGTCACGCTGAGAGACAATGTATCCTAGGAGAATGCCACGTGGCACGCCAAAGGTACACTTCTCGGGGTTGAGCTTGATGTTCTTGGCTTGAAGGCATCCGAACGTGATTTCTAGGTCTTCGATGAGGTTGTCAACCTTTTTGGTTTTGACTACGATATCATCGACGTAGGCCTCGACTGTTACTCCTAAATGTTCTTCGAAAATGTGAAGCATGCATCGCTGGTATGTCGCTCCCGCGTTTCGAAGGCCAAAGGGCATGGTGACGTAATAGAACATGTCGAACGGGGTAATGAAGGAAGTCACGAGCTGATCGGACTCCTTCATTTTGATTTGGTGATAACCAGAATAAGCATCAAAAAAGGAAAGGGTTTCACATCCCGTAGTAGAGTCTACAATTTGATCAATGCGTGGTAAAGGAAATGGAACTTTAGGACATGCTTTATTTAGACTAGTGTACTCTACACACATTCTCATTTTCCCATTTTTCTTTTTGACGAGTACAAGATTTGCTAACCACTCGGGATGGTGAACTTCCTTGATGAACCCGGCCACCAAAAGCTTATGTACCTCCTCCCCGACGATCCTGTGCTTCTCCTCGTCGAAGCGGCGCAGGCGTTGCTTCACCGGCTTGGACCCGGCCCGGATCTCCATGGCGTGCTCGGCGACTTCCCTCGGTATGCCCAGCATGTCCGAGGGACTCCACGCAAACATATCGGCGTTCGCGCGAAGAAAGTCGACGAGCATGACTTCCTATTTGGGATCGAGGGATGCGCCGATCGTCAGCGCCTTGTCGTCCGATGAGCTTGGGTCGAGGCGGATTTTCCTGGTGTGCCCTGCTGCCTCGAAGGTGCCGACGTGGCGCTTGGGCTCAAGGGTTTCGGTGGAGAGGCCGTCGAGCATTGAAGCCAGCTGGCCTGTTTGTACGTTGGCCTCTCCCTTTTCGACGCATTCGACGTCGCAGGTGTAAGCGTGCTTGTAGAAGGAACCGACGGTGATGACCCCTTTAGGCCCCAGCATTTTCATCTTGAGGTAAGTGTAGTTGGGAACCGCCATGAATCGGGCATAACCGGGTCTGCCGATGATGGCATGGTATGTGCCTGAAAACCCGACCACCTCAAAGGTGAGGGTTTCTCGCCTGAAGTTTGAGAGGGAGCCAAAGCAGACTGGAAGGTTGATACGTCCGATGGGTAGCGCCTTCTTCCCTAGAACGACCCCGTGAAAACCCCCAGCACTTGGCTGGAGTTGTGATTTCTTGATGCTGAGGAGCTCGAGGGTGTCGGTGTAGATAATGTTGAGGCTGCTACCCCCATCCATGAGCACTTTCGAGAGGCGGGTGTTGATGATTACGGGGTCAACAACAAGTGGATAGGCCCCCGGATTGACGACATGATCTGGATGATCATCACGGTCGAACGTGATGGGTTCGTCAGACCAATCGAGGTACTAGGGGGCTGCAGGTTGGAGAGAGAAGACTTCTCGACGCTCCTTTTTGCGTTTCCCAAGACTGAGCTGAGTCGAGGGTCCCTCGTAGATCATGTAGCAATCGTAAACCTCCGGGAATTTTTCGCCTTCCTCGCCAGCATTCTTGTCGCCACCCTTGCCCCCCTTCTCGTCGTCCTTCTTGACGCCCGTGTTGTCATAGTGCCTCTTAAGCATGAGGCAGTCCTCGAGGCTTCTTGTGCTCGGCCGCGGCGACGAGATTCTCTTCCTCGACCTCACGCTTGGCTCGCTAGTCCTTCTTCTTTTTCTTTTTGTTGCCGCTGTCGTTGCCCTTATTTGGCCCCTTGCTCGGGCCTTCACCGCCTGTGGCCCGCGCTTTAGCCTTCTCACTTGCTTCATCGAAGAATGCCCCGACTGCCTCATCACCGGCCGCGTAGTTTGCGACTACATCCATTAGTTCGTCGACGGTTACGTCCCAGCTCGCGGACCAACTCCTTGCAGGAGTTCCGTGCGCTGCTTGGAGAAGCGCCGTGTGTAATCGCGGAGAGACTCATTGGCTCGATGTTTGCAACGGCTGAGGTCCCACGAGTTGCCTGGGCGGATGTAAGTTCCCTTGAAATTCCCTTTGAAGACCCATACTAGGTCGGCCTAGTTACAGAACTGGTCTGGGGGAACTGCCTCGAGCCACCTGCTGGCGGAGTCAGAGAGAAAAAGCGGCAGCTGGCGGATGATGGCCCGGTCATCGCCCCAAGCCCCACCTAGCTGACAGGCCAGGCGGAAATCGGCTAACCAGAGCTCGGGCTCAGTTTCACCGTTGTATTTGACGAGGCTCTTGGGGGGACGAAATGATTCGGGCAGCGGCATAGTACGGATTGCTCTGCTGAAGACCCGAGGGCCCGGTGGCTCCGGGGCCATATTGTCCTCTTCACTGTCGTAACGTCCCCCTCGATGGGCACATATGCCCTGCTCCTCGGTGCCCTTATGCTTGCGACGCCGCCCCCTAAGGGTGTTGCAGCAGGCATCGCCTGGATCGTGGGGCTCGCGAGGATCGACGACGCGGTCTCGGACGTTCTTGGCTTGAGGGGCGACCGGCTGATGTACCGAGGCCTCCCTTTCGTGGCGGGGGGGTCGATTGGTTGTCCCGAGGCCACTCCCCAACATTTCGAGGACAAACTCTCGGCTTGTTGTACGGCCGCGGCTTTGAGTAGGTTCTTTACTTCGTCCTGAATACGTCGACCTTCGGGGGTCGATGGCTTGGGCATGTTTCGTAGCAGCATGGTTGCTGCTATAACATTTAGTCCTGCTCGGGGGAAGCAATTAGTGGGAAGCTCGGGCACCTCGTCTTCAATGATCTGCCATCGGACCTCATGAGCCCTGCCTCGAGTGCCTTCACCCTGCACCGGGGCGTGGCTTTGCTCGAGGACTTGCTCGACTTGGCCCAACCGCCGGCGATCTTCGTCGAGCTGGGCCTTCATTTCCCGGATTTGCGCGATCTGTGCGACCTGTTCATCATGCAGGTTGGCTGGATTGACGGGGTCCTCTGGTTCATCTCTTTGTCCTAGAAGCGTTCCCTCAACCGCTGCTGCAGCTACCGCGTCAGCCACTTCGGGGCCATGTGTCTCACTGTTTGAAGCGGTGGCTCCATCTCGCTCGATGTAGAAGCACTCCCTCGAAGGGTCGTAGTCACTGCCATCATTGTCGAGGAGGTCGTCCTCATCGGTGTTGAAGTCGTCGAAGTAGTAGTCGTTGACCGCGAGGAAGTGGCGTAGCGCCTCTGTGTCATGGATCCCGGTGAAGATTGCGTCCGCCCAAGCATCATTGTCCTCCATGGACTCATCATCCGAGAGCGTAGACAGCGTGGGTATAGGGCGGAGTGTTAGCCCTAGGTGACGCCTCGGGAGACCTGCAGTGTTACACAAGCGAGTGCCTGCCATCGCGGAGTAGGTTTGAGCGGCGTTGTCGAGGCCGAAAGGGTGCAAAGACGGCGGCGCTTCCGCCCTTGGTGCCGGAAAGCCCGGCGCCTTCGAAGGTGGTGGCACTACAGTGCTCGTTGTCGTGATTCGGAGGGGATTCGTCAGTGCTCCCCGGCCAGTCTGATTAATCCTGGCAAAACCCCTTACGGGAGGTTGCGCCGGGTTGGCTAGAAGGGGAGCTTCGACAGAATGTGGCGTAGCGCCTTTGGCTTGCAAAACGAAAGGGCCGGGAGTGATCGGCACCCAGCGCGTCTGCCGATCGCGCCAGGAGTGGTGTCCCGGATGTCTCGCGCGTCCGGGCTGGCATGGAGGAGCTTCCACAGCGGGGGGTGGTGCAACGGGAGGAGGGCCATGTCATAGCCACTACCCAGAGTGATGAACTCCAGGCTCCCGAGACGCATCACCAAGCCACGGGGGAGGGGAGATGCGGGATTTGCCATCCGGAAAGAATAGGGGGAAATCGGAAGTGACACGCGGAACCCCTACCTGGCGCACCAATTGTCGGTGTTTGTGACTCGGGGGTCTACACCAATGAGTAAATTTATATGTGTGTGCTCCCTAATCCGGATGGTGATGCAAGAAGAACAAAGGCGATTTATCCTGGTTCGGGCAATGGAAGGTCCTACATCCAGTGGGGGAGAAAGTTTGCATTGTCTTGCACCGAAGTGCTTGTACAGGGGGGATACAAGTGTGCGAAGGAAAAGGGGGGGTGCGTAGAGATGGGAGCTAGTTCTAGGGAACTGGCTCTGAGGTTCTAGACTATGATGGGAGAGATGGAAGGTCAATGGGAGCTTGAGTGCTCGTGCCTTTCTGCTCTCCGATTTCCGATGCCCTGATCCTAAGCCCTAGCGTCCCCTTTTATAGGCGAAGAGGAGGCACAGGGTTACATAGCTCTAGGGCTGGCGTGTGCGATGATGTTGGTGATGACGTTGGCGATGACGTCGCCAGTCATGTCGGCGCCGCTGTAGAGACGTGTGTTGCCCTGCGGCAACGTGCCCGACGATGTTGGTGAAGGACGAAGCCCATGCGCGGGCGTATGTGAAGGCGTCGCGTCGGGAGTTGTTGGAATGATTGACCGGTCTCGACGATCCCCTGCTCGAGGGGGTGGCCGAGGTAGTTCGAGACTTCCTTAGGCGGAGTCGAACCCCAGGCGGGTAGGGTCGAACTCCGGGCCATGCGGAAGGCGCGCCGTTGATCGTGCCTCGAGGGAGGGCCTGGAGTGGTACAGTGCGCGACATGGGGCGACTGCTCCGTATGACGTGCTTGTTTCCCGGGTATGGGCGGTTAAAGCTTGATTTAACCGGGGTATGATCCACAGTAGTGCTTGTTGTAGCCATTCGAATTTGACTGGAGCAGGTGGAGTGCATTTAATGCTTCTAAAGTCGTACAAGTGGTACGTATGGGGCAGTCGAGGCTTGCTTCCTTCGCTAGGAAGTTTTGGTGGTCGAGGTTCACCCTGGGGGAACTTCGAGGAGCGATGAAGATATATGGTGGGGCGGTCGAGGCCCTCTTCGTTCGCTTGGGGAAGTTTCTGCCACCGTACCTCGAGCGGGTGTTGTTGTGGTCTTGAAGGGGGGTCCCTCGAGAGTATGTTGTATTGCGGGAGTATGGTCGCGGGCCGGCTCAGTGTGGATTGGTACTTGGGCTGGTTTGCGAGCTGAGACTTGAGGGGCGATTGTGGGACTTGTCATGGTTTGAGTCTTTGAAGTGCAGGTTTTGGGGTACTCCTTTTTCATACCATCGACAATATGCAACCATAGTTGTTACACATAAGGTTTTTGCACATAAACTAGCACTAACACATAATTTGGAAAATGTAAGTAATGCACATGGAACAAGGAAAAGAGACAGCCCAATTTATCATGATATTGTTTGCAAAAATACCCTAGCCCATGTTGGAGGTCCACTAAGGCACGCTCCCAAACACCATGTCTCTCTCAATCATAGTGTTTGCTCAACCAATCAAAGGTAATGGAGTCAAACAGACGTCTATCATGCCACCTGATTCTTCTGATCTTGATGTTGGACTACACCCAACAAAAAAGTATCATGAATCACACGACTCACCATTGTTACTCAATACGAACCTAGTGTCAGACTACAAACCAAAAGCATGTGAGTCATTTAATCTCACAATTTCCACCCAAACCTAGTCACTATAGCACCTTGTATTCACCAAAAGGGCACAAATACCTCAGTTGTTCTAACTCATGTAGCTATAGCCACTTGAAAGGGTCTAAACAGTGCCTAGAGCAGGGTGAATAGGTGTATCTAAAAATTTCTACACAAAATTCAAAGTCACTTGTCAGCAAATGTCGGAAGTCTCAACAGTTTGGGTCAGAACTCCCAATGTTGTTAGAAGTTCCACCGCAAATAGACAGAAGTTCCGATGACTACGAGGAATGAACTACAAGTGCTCAAATGAACTTTGTGAGTCTAATAACTTACAACCCCACTTCTTAGTGGTAGGATGAAGATATAGAGTTGCCCCCTTGATGTTGAAAGACCTCCAAAACGTAGATTGAGTCCAAGCCCTAGAAATAAGCTTGAGAGAGGAGGAGACAACAAAATACATGCAACATCCAACTAAACAACAACAACAACAAGCATGCAAGACACAAGAATTTATCTTGAGGATCGGCATCCTCTCTAAGGAGTTCCTACGTCCTCGTTGTTGAGGTGACCACAAAGGTCAGGATCTCTTCCCCCTCCTTGCCTCTGTCAAAGCAATCACAAAGGTCACTTGAGCTTTCCACTAAGAAATCAAGGGTAATACAAACTTCCCAAGGTTCATTATTCCACAATATGGAAGCTCTTGGATGAAGAAATCCAATAGGCTTGATGAAGAAATCAAGTGCTCAAGCATGACAAAGTGATTTTCTCACTCAATCCACTCTCTCTAGGGAGATCTGAAGTTGGGAGCAAACGAGAGAGGAGAGAGGTGCCTTGAATGCTAGAGAGCTATTTTGGCAGAAGTTAGGTTGCAATTAATGAGTTTGTAATGGTTGGAAGTGAGGAGAGGGCTATTTATATTCATAGTAGAAATTTGCCTGATCAGATCTACATTGAAAGTTCCGACGCGGATCTGGGACTTCCGATACAAAAAGTATTGTTCACAAAAAATAGAGAAAGGGGCAAACACAGCCAACATCGGAACTCCCGGCGTACGTCAGGACTTCTGATGACAGCAGTTAGCAGGGCGACCAAGTGGCTAGGTGTCAAAACTCCTGACCTAAGTCAGGACTTCCGACCATTGGGAGTTTCAGCTCGCATCGAGACTTTCGACGTCCATAGTCACCGAGAAAACTTTAAGTGACTGGGTGTCAGACTCTGGCCTAAGTCAGGACTTTCGACACATATAGTCTCAGAAAGACATTCTACGTGCTCGTGAAGTGCTAGAGTGTCCCTCTTTTGATTTTATCTTTATGCTTGAGCACTCTATCTTCCTAAGACCACTTAGACTTGCATCCCTCTTTATAGTATGACATGCCTAAACTCAAGAGCATAAAAGGTAAACTTAGAAATCCACTTTGAGTTTGATGCCTTTTTCACTTTCAAGAATTGAGGGATAGTGTTTCATCTTTATCAACTCTTTGAATCTTTCATGAGACTAATTACTGCAATATATCTCAATAAGATCACATTAGTCCCTAATTTGGATGTCATCAATACATCAAAACCTACATAGGGGGCAAAAGCACTTTCACCACTAATATTGCCTAACACTCTTATACACAAGGATCACTCACGTATATGTGTCTCTCATGACAACCCATAACCCTAACACACTACATTTCTTAATTGGTCCTCACTTTTGTGTCTCCTTGACCTCCATTGAGAGAGCCTTGCTTCTTTTGCATGCCACCTGGTGTAGATTGTAAGGAAAATGTCACCTGGCTAGGGCTACTATTAAGTGGTTTTGGTGATTGTGTGACAACATGATCAATTAGACTAATGTTGTTTGCTAGTATACAAGGTTTCAATCCTATTGATGCAAGGATACACTTGGACTAGACCATAATGATGATCATGTGATCAACACATTTAGGAAAGGACAAGACGGTGCTTTGAGGGCCCTAGAGGACAAGAAAGAAGTTCAAAACATCAAATGGAACAAGTCTAGATGAAGAGATGCAAAGAAAATAAGTCCAGAGAGCACTAAAGAGGTTCATTGGAGCTCTCAGGTGAGGAGCCTCGAAGCTTAGGCTATCTAGGCAACAAAGAGCTCAAGAAGGAGCAAAACCTTAACTCCTAGTGGAACCAAAGTGCACACAATGAAGTTTAGGTTAGTGGCAGCTAGAGACAAAGTCAACTAGTCAAGAGAAGGAACCGGAGAGTTCCTAAGAGGGCATCGGATCTTAGCACCAGAGTTTAGTTACAAAAAGCATGCACATGCAACTATGAGCTCCCATAGTGACCAGAATCCTCTGATGAGGGCACCAGATGTCACCACCTAAGCTTAGGCTCTCTAACGGTCAGTGATGACTTGTCCACGTGGTCAGCACCATAGCTCTCCCATGAGCTCATGGGAGCTTTTTGGTGCTCACTACAAGTGTGTAGTCCATTGCCAACAACTACATTTTGAGTTTAAGACCATATTTACCCCTTTGGTTGGGCAATTCATGGGTGTTAGAGTGTGTTGAAGTTGCTAGTGAGTTGAAGCTCTTATCCAAGTGCTCTAGCCACCAAAAGTGATTAAGGAAAGTTTAGGTGATAAGTGTTAGTGCTTTTGCTAAGCGCTTAGGCTAGTTTAGACCACCAAATAGCTCTTGTTCTAGGCTTATGATTAGTG
This sequence comes from Coix lacryma-jobi var. lacryma-jobi, assembly GCA_009763385.1. Lineage (NCBI taxonomy): Eukaryota > Viridiplantae > Streptophyta > Magnoliopsida > Poales > Poaceae > Coix > Coix lacryma-jobi. The sequence goes on from CM019826.1 coordinate 143,374,255, forward strand.
CTTAGTGAGGTTTGTGTACCTTTCCTACCTGGTGCATGCACACATCAAGTTTGTACTTTGAGGAGCTTGTAATCGTACTAGATCATGCCAACTGCGTTTGTGGTGTGACCATCACTGGTGTACTAACGTAACAAAGCTCGTGACATTTTAGCTAGAAGCTCGATAGTAAAGATAGTAGGGAACACTACTAGAAATATGATCATTAGTGAAGATTTGCTAGTGACGCTGGTAAGTTTCGTCACTGAATGATACCTTTCAATGACGAATTTTTTGTTTTCGTCACAAGGTACAAGTGACGATGTTTTGGCTTCACTTTCAATGACGAAAATGAGAGGAACGTCATCGATTACCAAATGGAATCGTCATAGATCATATTGTCGGTGTGCTATATTGTAATGATGAAAATATTCGTCACAGATTATATTTCGATATGGTCATAGATAATTTGCCTCATGTGGCCCACGTAGTGATGAAACGAATTGGTCACAGACCATTTTCCCTAACGTCATAGTTAAGTGTCTAGTTTGCCCCCGCCTGTACCACTTGACGGTGTTGGATGATTGGGCCAGATGGCCCGGTTGACCTTTTTATCATATTGGATGTGTGGGCCGTCGGTCGACCTTTTTTCATATTGGGCCACAGGTGCACACAGTAGGCTGGACAATTTATGGCAAAAAAATTGCGCTGGTGGAGCTTTGATCTCGCGACCTGCCGTTAGGCGAGTAACAACCTTACCACTGAGCTACTCGACTATTTTCTTGTGAAAAAAACAGTTACTTTATTTGTAAGGTATCAACATGATAATTGAATGGTGGTTGTCTTAACTCTTTATATCACAGGTCCTGGGCCATAGACTGAGATTTGTCATCTGTACCTAGTGAGCAGATATGAAACCAAGCCCCGGACATGAGTATTATTGGTTCTCTTGAAAACTGGCTACTAAACACAACCATTGAGCAAGCACCCGTCACTGATGTTATATCCTTTGATTGATTTGTAAAACAGGAGGACACGCATGCAATCGCCTAACAACACAAAATCCTGAAGAAAACCAAAGTAATCGCCTAACAAAGTACTTTTACTAATCCATAATGCAAGCACATGTAAATCCATCGCATACACAGACCAAAGCAAAGATTATTCATTTAGTACTTAGGAACATTTCGATTTCACCAGCTTCCAAAAGCACTTCATAGGTTATAGTCAAACCATTGGCTGCGGATTAGCTACCAAACTTGTTCTTCTAATGAAGAGGTAAAGAGACACGCGAAAAGAACGCAGAGTACTCATGCCCAATCCTACAGCCTTCGCTACAAAAGAAGGCATAGTCATTAGCCCAGCCTTCCGGCATGCCACATCCGCTGGACCGCAACCTTTTCCGTCCTCGTCCGCCGGTGGTACGGGCGGCAGTGCCCCCAATGGGGCTGTTCCGGCCACTTTCCATGTCACATCATGGACCACCTTGACGGCGTGCGCGTGGTACCTGGCGCACTCCCGGTTGGTCATGCGGCTCGCCTGCTTACATCCGACGACGATGCTGCCCTCGTCCTCGCCCTGCCTAATGTAGCACTCGGCTTCTTCCTTCTTGCAACCGTGGTGATGGATGCCGAGAACGTAAGCCGTCGCCTTGTGCCCGGCGTTTGCCGCCCGTTGGAGCCATTGAGTGCCGAGCGGCGTGCACCGTTTTGCGAAAACGAACGTGACGTCGAGGACGAAGCAGGCCTCCGGGTTGTTGGTGGCGGCCAGGTTGTCGACAAGAGCGAGGTAGCGGTCGTTCTGGAACCACCTAATGGATTCCTCTCGCTCCAGCGCCCAGCGCCTCCCGGCGGAGGCATCCTTGCACGCCATGCACATGTCGTGGCATCTGCAAGAAACACAAATGCAAGAAACACAAATGCAGTTCATCATCGAGTTCAAGGTTGCATAGTTGGTGTACTGGTGTCACGCACTTACGTCGCTCGTAGGCTGCAGATGTCCTCCATCGGATGCATGGACGTCTCGGCGATGCTCTCGACGATCTCGACCAACATGTCGTCTGGGAGAGCCAGCGGGTATCGCCTCGCCGCCATGGCGCTTGGGATCGAAGATTGAACGCAGCGTAAGGTCCGGAAGGAAAGAAAAGATTGGGATTAAATCCCCGCACCGGCGATAGATTTGGTCGCCCAAGAAATCGAGGGAAGCGAAGGGACGACAACGAAATCGAGAAGAAACCCCTTGCGTCTACGCGTCTACGGAGTACTCAATGCTACTCCGTATTGAATGCGCACGACCAACCAGGGGGAAACGGGCCGGATGGGCTGGATCGGGCTAGAAGCGAGAAGGATAGGGATTTACTCTTGTTTATTAATCTCATCAAAGCCTTTTTTTGGCAAAAAAATTGCGATGGTCGGGGTTTGATCTCGCGCCCTGGCGTCAGGCAAGAAATAGCCTTACCACTGGGCTACATGACCTTTCTTGTAAAAAAAGAAAGTTACTCTATTTGTTAGGTATCAACATGATAATTGAATGGTGAGTCTCTTAACTAAACCTGATCGGGCCATAGACCCATGATCGGGCAACTGTTCGTCGACCTAATCCCCCCATCGACGACGCGACGACGAAGCAGAACTGGCATTGGGATCGAGGGCATCGACCTCCGTGAGGACTGAAGAACAACGCCGACCTTCGTTGCGCAGGGAAAGGTTTGATTTTGTGTTCGAATTTTGGTTGATATAGCATGTGTTCGATGTGTGTTTAGTGCAATCACAGTTAGGGAGTTAATACAAGGTTTCTTTTATTGTCACAACAGATGGATAGAAGTTGGGTTTATGGGAAACAATTCACACTTGCATATGTGAAGGGAGTTGAAGAGTTTATGAAATTTGTTAGTGAAAGATACCCCGAAGACGAACACATTCATTGTCCGTGGATCAATTGTCATAATCGAAGGCTGTTACATCAGACAGAAGTAGAAACCCATATACACATTTATGGAATTTCACCTACATACACCAGGTGGATTCATCATGGGGAGCCTGCAGATGTTGTAATTGATGAGGGTATAGATCAGGAGGTCGAAGAACATGATCATGACTTTGGGATACATGTGGATGGGGACGATGATGTTTACGATGATGATCATGGAGTACCAGAAATGATAGACGAACTGTATGCAACCGCAAAGGCTGATGGAGAAAAGCCAAGTTTTGCAAGAGTTCTTGAAGATGCGAAGAAGGCGCTTAGCCCGGGTTCTAGCCATTCAAAATTTTCCTTTATGGTGAGGACGTTGTATATGAAGTCTCGTTATCGAATCGCCAATACAGCATTTACCGCAATGATGAAGCTGATGTCAGATGCATACCCTCAGAGTGAGTTGCCAAAATCATATGACGAGGCCAAGAAATATCTTAAAGAATTGGGCCTTGCATTCAAAAACATCCATGTGTGCAAGAACAATTGTGTGTTGTTTCATAAGGATTATGCTGAAAAGGATGCGTGCCCAGTATGCAAGGAGTCTAGATGGAAAGACGAAACAGGGACGAAGAGGGTTCCACATAAGGTTTTGAGGCATTTTCCACTCTTGCCAAGGTTGAAAAGAATTTATGCTTCGAAACAAACTTCGGAGGAAACACAGTGGCACAAGAAAGTGAGGAAGCCAGTCGCCAATGTGATGAGCCATCCAGCTGATGGGGAAGTATGGAAGGACTTTGACAGGAGGGAACCAGCTTTTGCAAATGATCCGAGGAACCGGAGGCTTGCCTTAGCTACCGACGGATTCAATCCATTTGGCGACATGAGTACACAGTACAGTATGTGGCCAGTGCTTTTGACACCGCTGAATCTCCCACCATGGGAATGCATAAATCCAGCAAACTGCTTTATGTCTTTACTCATCCTAGGTCCAAGATCTCTAGGAAAGGATTTTGATTTGTTCCTTGAGCCCCTAATCGAAGAACTGCTCGAGCTATGGAAGGGTGTCAGTACCTTAGATGCATGTACAGGTAAGAAGTTCAAGCTTCGCGCTGCTATGTTGTGGTGTATACATGATTATCCAGCACTGGGCACATTATCTGGGCGAACAACAAAAGGGTATTATGCATGTATTCATTGTGACAAGGATCCATTGTCTCGGGGAATAAGGAACAAGATATGCTACATCGGACATCATCGTTACCTTAAAATGACACACACATGGCGGAACAGCTTGGCTTTCGATGGTAAGCGTGAAAAGAAAGATCAGCCTGGCAAGTTTACTGTGGAGGAGGTCCTACAAGAGCTAGAGAAGGTGAAAGATATCAGGCCAGGGAAGCAACCTCAGATTACTGGAAATAAAAGGAAGCGCAGTGACGGTCCAAAGATTTTTAGCCACAAAAGTGCATTGTGGAGATTGCCATATTGGGAACATTTGAAGCTTCCACATAATCTCGACGTGATCCACATAGAGAAGAATATATGTGAAAATATTCTTGGCACATTACTCAATATACTAGGCAAGTCCAAGGACACACAAAATGCTAGGCTAGATTTGTATGATATGGGCATACGACATGAATTGCACTTGTAGGAGGATGGCAACTCAATCTGCAGGGCTCCACCTGCTCCATATGTTTTGGGGAAGGATCAAAAAGTCGAGTTTTGCAAGTTTCTCAAAGGTATCAAGTTTCCTGATGGATATGCGGCCAACCTAGCAAGATACATAAGTGAAGATGGTTCCAGGGTGGTTGGTAAGCTGAAGACACATTCTTGCCACATACTCCTGCAAAGAATCATACCTGCTGGCCTTAGAGGACTAGTGAGGAAGGATGTATATGAAGCAATTGTAGAGCTGGGGACCTTCTTCAGGGAATTATGCAGTAGAAATCTAAGGATAGATGTTGTGAAACGACTGAAAGGAGAAATTCCATTGATCCTATGCAAGCTTGAGAAAATCTTTCCACCTGCCTTCTTTGATGTCATGGTGCACTTGTGTGTCCACCTTCCCGATGAGGCACTGCTTAGAGGACATGTTCAGTATGGAGGATGTACCCAATAGAAAGGCGATTAGGCACTTTGAAGAATTTTTTAAGGAATAGGGCTAGGCCAGAAGGATCAATTGCTGAGGCATATATGGCAAGTGACACATTGACCTTTTGTTCTAGGTACATGGAGGATGTTGACACTAAATTTAACCAGGAGGACGACAATGGTACAGAGATGCCATTGCCTAATGACATATCTGTTTTTAAGCATGGTGCTACTCTTGTTGGAGCTAATAGGATTGAGTACATTGAAGATGCTGTCATGAATAAGCTAGTTTGGTATGTGCTAAATAATGCTGAAGAAGCAGAGGAATATTTGGAGTAAGTATGTCTGAGACTTAGTTTCTGTTTTATTAAATTTGAAATTATTATTACAAATTGATTTTTTTTCCAACAGCATGTACAGGGAGGAGCTACTGCAGCAAGGTGCACGTCCAAATGAAGTAGATCGAATGGTCGAACAGGGATTTGCAAAGTGGTTTAAGTCCCATGTAAGTCGCTCATCATTTTGTTTATAGGCATATTAAATGGTTACCTGATCAATTTTGTATTTTTGTTCCACCAGCTTGAGAACAAGCGCAGTGAGAATCCAGAATCGGTTAGCGAAGGACTGTGGGCACTGGCATGTGGTCCAGTTCGGCGAGTTAAGATTAGTGCAGGTTGCAAGATTAATGGAGTGTGGTATAGCACTGCGGATCGTGAGAAGTTCTTGTAGACACAAAACAGTGGTGTAATGACTGCAGGTTCACATGCTGGAAAGACCATAGATTTTTATGGTGTCCTTAAAGAGGTTATTGAGTTGCTATATCCCTCAAATTATGAAGTTCGTCGGTCCGTGGTTCTATTTCAATGCGATTGGTACAACCAAGTAGGCAAGACTGTGGGCCTTCGAGATGACAAATATTTCAAGTCCATCAATGTTCAGTCATTTTGGTACAAGACTGATCCTTTCATCTTGGCAGAGCAAGCAAAAAAGATATTTTACCTGCAAGATACAACTCCACATTGTACAGATTGGCGAGTTGTGCAGAAATTTGAACATAGGAATATTTATGATGTGGTTGAAACAGAACAGGGCAGTCATGATGTGCATCAGGACGATTATTGTTCTGACACTGAGCATGTAGTGGAAGAAGGTGATGATAATGAGGTTATGCACACTGTTGAAGGTGGAGAAGCGACTATAATTGAAGGCAATTTACAACAACTTATAAGAAACAAGAAGGAAGCTGTTATTAATCTTGAGGAGAGTGATGATGAGGATGATACAGTGCTGCAATACTTTAGTGATGGTGGCGATGACAACAATGATGTCATGTCCACAGATGATGAAGATGATGACATATAGTATGCATATATAATTGTATATATAAGATCACTTGCACACAAACCAAAACATCACAGGCAATACTGTATATATAAGATCACTGCATATATAAACATTACTGCTATTATGTTCTTACATACATCACCAAGTGAGACTTAAGTTCATACATCCAACTTTGTACACTTATGTCCATGTTATTCAACTACACCAAAATACATCACTACTGCTGGCTTCAATCCTAATCAGTGGAAATATTTGCGCTTCAGGAGGACACGAAGGTTCTCGGCCTTTTACCTGATCTGTAATTGAAATTCATAGTGGGGCAAGTTAGCATATATATAATTGAAATTTAGGAAACTTATTAGGTTCGGGTAGACTTATAACACCTCCTTTTTGTGGGCCATCGGCCATTGTCCCGTCTCCTCATCGCTGTCATGGCTAAGCGTGCAATGCAGTAAAACTTTGTCACTGATCACAAACACATGTGGATGATCATCAGGAGCCTTCATTAACAAAATCAGTGTCAGTAATGAAATAAAGTCAGCAATCAGCTTCATTAGTAGACTTGGATTCCACTTAAGACTATGTATAGTCAGTAAGAGCATCTCCAACAGTTTCTTATATTTTGTTTCCCAAATCATAGTGTTTGCCAACTCCCAAAATAAATATAAGGATTGCAATAAGTGCCAACTCCCTAGTTTCTTGGATGTGCTCTAATGATTGCAATAAGTGCTAAATGCGGATACATGGGTGTATGCCAGGTCTCTGAGTGATGAGTGATTGTCAACTGGGATGATGCGCGTGTTCTTTGGCTTGTGTTGTGCAGGTGTCGAGCACGGATGCAGTGATCAAAGGCGAGGTGAAGGTCAAGTAGAGACGTGCCGTGCCGATGGACCGAGAGTGGCGAAGGGCGGGCGTGAGGCTTGGACTGAGGGACCAGAGGCCCGAGGATCAGCTGTGGTGGCTGGCAGCCTGGGACAGCGACGAGCGAAGACTTGCGGTCATGTGTTGCCTAAGTCGTAGACTTGGGGACACATGTCGGTGGACGGGGTGCACGGGCGGTGCATCCCCTCTACGACGTTGGTTTGGTGGTAGAGCCAGGGAAAAACCATCGGGTGGACGGTTTCCAGGTTTGGGCCTCAAAACCTGGGTGCGGATGGTTTCCGAGTTTGGCCACAAAACTCGGGCTGAGGACGGTTTCCAGGTTTGGGCCTCAAAACCTGGGCGCTGAGGGTTTGCTGAGTTTGGCCTCAAAACTCAGAAGCTGGTGGGCTGGTTTCCCGGTTTGGGCCTCAAAACCGGGGGATGGCTGGAAAAGGCTGGTTTCCCGGTTTGGGCCACAAAACCGGGGGTGCAGAGCGGTGGCGGCACGTGGCGGCAATCTGGAGGTTGCGTCGAGGCAACGCTTCGTATTGTGCGAGCGTGGCCGTCGGATACACCTACCACCGAGTTGGTCCAGAATAACCCTAGGGTTTAGCTGGTTCGCTCTGTAATTAGAATAGAGAGGGGTAGAGTAGAAATTAGACTTAGGCTAGTAGTAGGATAAGTAGTCGGGAGACTCCCTCCTCCCTTCGATCTCAGTCATTTGCTCTTTCGCACTTAGGGTTTCCTGCTCTCCCATCCCCTGCTGTAGCTAGCTGAGATCCGCAGAGAGACTTGCCTCTGTGTACTGTTGGTTTTGAGGAAGTGAGACGGTAATCTCACTGTTGTGCAGTTCGTGGTCGTGATTCGCGTTTCGTTCGTGTTCTTCGCGGAATCCTTTTCTCCACGATTTTCCCGTCGCTTGATCTCTTTGCTCGGTTCATCTTTTGCAAAATTGTTTGAACCAAGTTGTTCTAGATCGTGAGGTACTTCTTTCCACCGAAGGAATTCACCTCTAACCTCACGGTCTAGGAGATCGATCGATTTTCGTTTCGGGTCAAGTTTTTCTCCCTTCCCCCGAAAATCTTCGATTCATCGATTTGGAGATAGGTTCGAGCCATGATCTCTTAGGGATAGCTCACTATACTTCTTTTGACTCTTCTCACCAAGTTTGATCCCTAGAGGATTCGTTTTGGGTGAGATCGAGTCGAATCGGTGGACGAACAGCGTTGTTTCGGGGTGACTGGACGCTCGGTCAAGATGACCGGACGCACAGGCAGAGAGTCCGGTCGTTGAACGCTCAGTGTGTTGATCTCGTAACTTGACCGGACGCTCGTTTTGAACACTGATCGGACGCATAGATCCTACTGTTCATTGAGCTTGTCGCCTTTTGACCGGACGCACTGTTGCTGACCGGACGCTCCCAGCTTGTGAGTCCGGTCAGGAACAGTTAGGTTCCAGAACCATTTTCTTGTGACCGGACGCGTCCGGTGGTGACTGACCGGACGCAGTCAGAGTCCGGTCCAAGCTGTTTCTCGCGTTTTCATTCACAGCTCGTTCGTTCGTTGTCGGATTTGGTTTCCGTCTGTTGCGTTGGCTTTCTAGAGTTGTGTAGTGTCCCGCTGTGCTTCTTGGAAGCATCCACCCTTCATCTAGGGTCGTGGACATTAGCAAGCTCTAGGGTTTGTCTTTTGGGGTGATTCTCGGGACAGTGGCTACTAGTTTCCGAAAGGAAATTTTGAAGCTCCCATTCACCCCCCCTCTGGTCGCTTTCTGGTTGCTTCTCGGTCCTTCACTAAATTAGCATGCAAAACCACACAGATCGAAATCACACTACTTTTATCTCAAATTGAAACCACATAACATTAATCTAGGGTCGAAATAACAATAATCTATCTCCCAAACCACACAGAAAACCCCAACCCCAATAAGTTTCGAACCCTAACCTGGTCCAGTGGAAGCGGTGGGGGGATTTGGTACGGCGCATCGGCTTCGACTTCGGGCGCCTCTTCTGCCTCAATGCGAGTGCGTCTTGCCGTCGTCGTCCTCCTCCTCGGTCGCACGATCATGGTCCCAGCGGCAGCGATGAACCTTCCGCTGCTGTCACGCTTCTGCTTAGCCGAGTGGTGCTTCTGTTTAGGCGGCGCATCAATGGCGGCGGCGGCAGGAGGAGGGGAGGCTGTGGAGCCGAGGGAGTAGGTTCGGGAGCGGGTTGCGCAAACCATGGTCACGGTGGAGGAAAGCGATGCGACGAGAGCGAGACGGGAGCATTGATGCGACAGATTGGGGTGACAGGCGCGTTGAAGGGGCGAGATGTGGGGGTGGGTGGAAGACTACGCCGACCCTTCACTCATGCATGTAAAGGGAGACGTGTCACTGAATCATGGGCCCCATCATCATTGGACCCAGGCGTCATTGAGTAAGACCATGGCAAGATGATTTCTTTGTTTAAGTAATAGAACACAGATGTAAATGAGCATTCATTTGTCATCCTGGACTACCAATAACGTGCAACATCTCAAAACACTCCGTGTCATTAACAAAAAATTACAAGCAATAAAGAGTGACATGAGTCATGCACATACAATCATCAGACCATAAGATATGCTCACCACTGTCATATAATCCATTGGAGCTTATGTGAATCCTATCAAAACACACACATGTATGCTCACATATTTACACAGGTACCAGGTCTGCATCCAGCACACTCATACTCAGAAATGATTGGAGACACACAAAATCCACAAAATATATAGCACCATATATATAACTAGCACACACATATTTAAAAGGTACCAGGACTTAATTATATATTTACAAAGTACTAACATCTATATAGTTATAGTGTTTGTTCCCAAAAGCACCACCACAGTCCTACTAGTCCAGATTCTAAGTCTACTACTGCTAGATACTAGATCAATCTGCTCCATCATAAGCCCAAAACTTTCCATACCAATCGTAATCCCAAAGCAGCCTCATCCACAGCTGGTCCATCGAATGATCAATTTTTTTTGTTCACCTCCTGCTGAATCTTGTCACAGACTGTGTTACTGTCTTGACCAGTCTGCAGGTCTTTCTTCATCTTGTCAAAGACATCCACAATGTCTTCTTGGAGCTGTTCTTTTGCAGTTTGAGCCCAGTAGCGGAAAGTTGCTTCTGGTTCTTCTTCTTCCGGCTCCTGTAATTGATCATATGCAACAAACATTGATAAACAATTAAATCTGACCATGTAAAACTTTAATTAAACGAACAATGCATGTAGACTAAACATATGATCATTAATGATATGTTGAATTATCAGAATTTCTAATGCAACAAACTTGTGATAAACAAAAAGTAAATACGTCTAAACTGGACAAACAAACATATATGACAAACCCATTTTACTATTTTATTTTTTTACTGATAACCTCTCAAAGCATGTACACCAACAATCTTCATTTCAATTTATTTGATTTTAACAAAAACAATTGAAGCATCAAGGCTGTAAACATATAGTTAAGGCAAAATATTAATTAAAAGGACAATGCATGTAGGCCAAAGATATGATCATTAATGCATAAATAATTGACAACACTAATAATCACTACAATAATATTAGCAATCAGTAGGCTAAACATATGATCCATATATATATATCAACTCATAATAAACAGTAAACTTCAGATTACCAACAAAATTATGAAACCTGACAGCAAACTAAATCAGACCATGCAAAACTAACATTGATGATATGTTGAATTATCAGAATTTCTAATGCAACAAACTTGTGATAAACAAAAAGTAAATACGTTTAAACTGGACAAACAAACATATATGACAAACCCATTTCATTTTTTTTATTTTTTTACTGATAACCTCTCAAAGCATGTACAACAGCAATCTTCATTTCAATTTATTTGATTTTAACCTAATCAATTAAAGCATCAGGGCTATAAACATATAGATAAGGCAAAACTTTAATTAAAAGAACAATGCATGTAGGCCAAACATATGATCATTAATGCATAAATAATTTACAACACCAATAATCACTTCAATAATGTTAGTAAAAACTTAAATCAGCAGGCCAAACATATGATCTATATATATATATGAACCCATAATCTCAATTTGAACCCTAATGAACCTAATTAACAGCACTAATTTTTTGAATTCATACAGAAATAAACCCTAGCCTCTTCGGATTGGGCGACGTCGCGGTGGAGCATACCTTGTCCTCGCCGATGACCGTCTTCTCCTTGCCGGCGGCTGGGCGTGGGAAGGTGAACGCCGACTCCATGGAATCAGCATAGGACGAGCCGCCACCCAAGGAAGAGTTGGTGTGGCGCCTCGGCTTCTTCACCACCTCCTCCGCATCGTGAGGGCGCCTCTTCCGGCCAGTGCGGCCCTCGCCGCCGTCGCCACGGGTTCCGCGCTCCATCTCCAAGCCTCGCCGCCACGCAATCCGCCTTGAAACCGCCCCTCGCCTCACCGACTCTGGAAGAAGAAGAGACCCGCCGACTGTGGAAGAAGAAGAGACTAAAAAAAGCCGAGGAAACCGCACCGAGTAGGCCGTCGTGCTTAATATGGAGTTCACACAGAGTAGGTCCCACTGAGTACTCCCTCCGTCCTTAAAGTAATTTTTGTTGATTTTCCCAAGGATAAATGGTAAAATATCCTAAGCTACCTACATAAAACTCAAAACTTGCATGAACACCTCATTTAGGTGTATAGTGTTGACAAAAAAAGTTTCAACTGATTCTGAGAAAGTTGTGATGCATATATACGATTACAAGGGTACACATCTCTTACACATGACCATGTGAGTAAGTGAGAGATGCTCATCCGTTTGGCGATGTGTAGTACAACTTTCACCAAATCATTCGAAATTTTTTTGGGATGCTTATGTAGGTGTCCCATGATGGTGTGTGCATTTGTTCAATTTTGAGACCAAGTTTACCTATTACTGTAATTATTTGTTGATTTTCCAATGGATAAATGGTAAAATATCCTAAGCTACCTACCAAAAACTCAAAACTTGCATGGACACCTCATTTAGGTGTATAGTGTTGACAAAAAAAGTTTTAACTGATTCTGAGAAAGTTGTGATGCATATATATGATTACAAGGGCACATATCTCTTACACTTGACCATGTGAGTAAGTGAGAGATGCTCATCCGTTTGGGGATGTGTAGTACAACTTTCACCAAATCATTCGAAATTTTTTTGGGATGCTTATGTAGGTGTCCCATGATGGTGTGTGCATTTGTTCAATTTTGAGACCAAGTTTACCTATTACTGTAATTATTTGTTGATTTTCCCAAGGATAAATGGTAAAATATCCTAAGCTACCTAAAAAAAACTCAAAACTTGCATGGACACCTCATTTAGGTGTATAGTGTTGACAAAAAAAGTTTCAACTGATTCTGAGAAAGTTGTGATGCACATCACACGTACCCTTATTACTAAGTGAGAGATGTTCATCCTTCTGGGAAATATGAAGTACCACTTTCTCCGAATCATTTAATTTGAATCTTTTTTGAGATGACCATACACCAAAACATGTCAGTGCTAAAACTCAAAAAAAAATTGTACCAAAAATATATTCAAAGATCAATAGGAAAACAAAACTAGTGAAGATCACAAAAATTTAGAAAAAACAAATAAAATGCCTTTTGAAGGATTCGAACTAGTGACCAATGCACCAAAATCAGCCTGCCTTACCACTGTGCTATTCAAATAATTTTGATAACCTTTCGATGCGGTTTAGTTTAATGACGACATACCCCAGCTTGTGGCCAAAAAATAAGAGCGCCAAAACAGGCGTCGTCCCGAAAATTGATCCCGCCACTAATCACATATTTATCCCCTTATTAATTCATTCCCCCCATCCCCCATTTCTTCTACCCTAGCCGCCGCCGCCTGGACTCAACCGCCATCGACGAGCTGCTTCCTCGACCACGACGACCAGGTACCTCATCGCCAAGACGGAACACAACCGTCGTCGATGAGCTGTTCCTCCCCCTTTCCACCTAAATTCCACCCCCACCAAACCGCCACCCCCGGGGGGACCACAGCCGGCGACGATCTGCGTCGTCGCTGACTACTTCGCTCGCAACGACCTAACCCTAACCATCGCAGGATTTGGGTCATTGCCGTGGACTTTTCACTGGATCTGCTTTGTCGTCGACTAGGGTTCACCGCAGCAACTCTGCTTCCCCTTTGACGACCTCGATGGTGGCAACTAGGGGGCAACGGAACAAGCAACCTGCACAAGAAGAAGGTAATCCACCTGTATGCATGGGCTTTTAAGTTGGTACTGCCCTTCAGCTTTCCAAACGTCTTGCAATTTAATAATGTATATACAGATGTGGAATATATATGCCCCCAATTTCACTTCAATGTAGTAATCCATGAACTACTGTTATGGAACATATCACCTCTAGTCTTTCTTCGCTCTAATCTATAACCTATCACCTCTTTTCTGTTTGCTCTATAGTAGGCAATACTTACTCTTACCTCTTTTCTCTGTGCCAATTAGTATTACCTCCTAGTTCCTAGTAATCTCCTTCACATGAACTAATACACACATTGTGCTATGTTGCAAGTAATACAACCTCCAATAACCGATTATGAGAGGAACCGGGATAGACATGTGGCGAACAATTTAAAGAGGATGGAAGAATTGGGACTGCACAATCTATGTGCCAGTTTTAATAATTCTTTACCACAACCTGCATCAACAAAGGGGAAAAACAACAAACAAGAAAACCAATAGTTCAGATTCGGATTCATCAGAGTATCTCCTTGGCGAAGATGATCAAGGAGATAGTGATGATGACGACACTGAATCTGAAGAGCATCCAGAACCCCTGGCAATTAAGGTGCTTCTTTAACCTTCCAAGTAGTGGATGGAGAGTATTTGAACTGCATTTGAATGTTTTCAATCTCATCTATAATATATGATCCTACTTTCAGATTCATCATGTTTTTTTCATACCTGTAATTAATATATGGTCTTGCTTAATATTGCACATGGCTGACTTTTTTTTACAGTATCCTCCATGTGCTAGAAGGAAAACCCTCGCTTCTAAGAAGAGAGATCCTAACATGGCTCCAGGAACTAGGAGCAAGAGAGTGAGGGCATCTGAAGAATCACAGGTGCAGCATTCTGGAGCCCAAACAAGATCAACAAAAAGGCTTAATAGTGCAGATACAAATGGGGACAATGTAGAGGCTCCTACAGATGGTTATGATGACATATCAGACAGGTATACTACACCTGGACCTAGTGATCATGAGAGACTACCTCCAGAGGAAGACAGTGGAGCTGCTGATCTTGACACTACAGGTGCTGATGAAGACAATGTAGATGGAGGTGAACAAACTGAAGGCAAGTTATAGTAATTTTGTCAGTACAATATGACATCTCTTTTGCTGATTTACATGAAACTAAAACATTTCATTAAATGTTGCTTCTATTTTGTAGCTACTGCAGAGCGAGCTCCAAGGAGACCTAGGCAACCAACTAAGGGAAAACAGCTGGACAAGATGACTAAAGCTATGGGAAGGAGATTGCCCATACTTGTTGATGAAGGCAATAAAAGGCCTCATGAACCTGTTCAAGCTGCCAAGTTTGCATCAGAGGCTGGCATCATTGTTCGGGAAAACATGCCTGTCCTACCTCATTGGAAAGATTACAAGAAAGACGAGAAATACTACAAGAGTTTTGTAAATCAGCTAAATGTAAGTGCATTATTGTTTTTATGGTTAACTTGTATACATGATTAACCTGAATTGACTAACTAACTATGGAACTGTAATTTACCTAGGGACGCTTGGCAATTAACACAAAAAACGGGCCAACACAAGAAGCTTGCACAGATATGATGCGCTCTACGGTAAAACAAATGCGTTATCGGCTGAAGCAGAAATACTTCAATGGTGTTCCTGCAAATGAGATTAGGACAACTTCACCTGTTTCTTACATGTCTAATGAACAGTGGAGGGCACTAGTTGCAAAGTGGTCTGATCCAAAGAACATGGTATGGATATCTTACCATATATGCTTCTTTCACAATCATTTTGCAAAGGCTCTTCTCTTATTGAACCTATAATCTCATCTGACATGTTAATTCTCTTGTAGGAAACGTGTGAAAAGAACAAGCAGAACCGCAGTAAAGTTAAGTATCATCAGGCTACGGGTTCTCGCTCCTATGTCGCACACTTGCATGAATATGTAAGCTCAAAGTACCTTGTACTAGTCTCCATACACATTTGAACATATCAAATTCTCTTACATGTAATCTGAGTCAATTTTTGTTGTGATTGTTTATCCACGAAACACAAGAAGAAGAGAAATAGAGAAGAACCCAGCATAGATCTGAATGAAGAACTAGATGCGGTGGAGGCCTTTGAGACCTGCCATACCAGCTCCAAACGTGGCCTCAGTCAAGCTGCAAGAGAAGCACTTGTAAGTTCCTTTGCTTGCTATGTTCATCTTCTGTGACATGTCTTCCTCAAATTATTGCAATAATTAACAACTCTCATCTTGTTGTTCGTAAGTAGCATGAACATATAATTATTTTCTGTCCATGATATTTTAGCTTGATATGGAAGCTTTGAGGGATGAACCTGTTGATGAAGATGGGACGGAACCATCAAGTGTGGAGCTCGTGTCCAAGGTGCTCTCCAAGACCAGCTCAAATCATTTCCTGAAGAGTGTTGGCATGAAAACACCGACATCCTCCAAGTCACATGAAAGCGAGCTTCGGGAACAACTTGCAGCTGAAGCGGCGGCTGCTGTTCAAGGTGAACTCGATGAGCTCAAGAAGAAAAGTGAAGAAGCTGAAGAAAAGCTGGCGAGGACACAAAAAGAGATGCAGGAGTACAAGATGCTGACCGAGAAGAACAACAAGGAGATGGAGGAGACCAATGCGCTGATCAAGAAGCTGTTATCCTTGCATGGTAATCCTTCTTCGTCGACATGAGGGCTCGTGGTCAGTGCTCCTGTGTTTGGGTTGTTCATTTTGGGAAGTCAAACTTAAGTTGCTTGTGGTTGGCAACATATACATTAAATGTTGTAATGTTGGTTGGCAACTTTTAATTATATGCTGTAATGTTGGTGTTGATGTGAACTGAGTTGTATGCTCGTTGGAATGTTGTTTTATTAAGTATGGAATTGTTTGGTCTTTCTAGTATCATTTCCAAATTGCAATTAAATTATTATCTGCATTTTCTCTGACAAAAATGATGGCGTCTTCAGTGACGATTACAAATCGCAATATGTGACCAAAAATGTGTCATCTTCAGTAACGATTACAAATCATAATATGTGACCAAAATTGTGTCATCTTCAGTGACGATTACAAATCACAATATGTGAACAAAACTGTGTCATCTTCAGTGACGATTTCAAGTAGCCATCTGTGACCAAACTCTTTCATCTTCACTGACGATTTCAAACCGCAATCTATGACGAAATAAGAACCAATCAAACCAAGCCACATGGCAGAATATGATTCGTCCACGTGGCAACAAAGGCAGCAGCCGGGCTAGCTATGACGTCATCGCCACGTCGCGTGACACGTCATCGATGACGTCACGTGACACGTCATCGATGACGTCATCAGCCATGTCAGCATCCTATGTGGCAAGCGCCGTCGGGGCTTCCAAACGGACCATTATGGCGAAAACAGAGTTCAATCTGTGACCAAAACGGGTCGTCACAGGTTACAAACGCCGTTAACGATGTCATTACGGTGCGATGTCAGACGGTGGATTATGACGAAGACCTGGACCCATCCTTGACCAAACCTGATCGTCACAGAATGGTATCACATCCGTGACCACATCCATTTCGTCACAACACGGAAGCACATCTGTGACGAAAATTAACATTTCGTCACAACAGAACAAATGTGACGCGACCCCAATGACGATATAGTTTTCATCACAAAAACGTCACAGATTAAACTTGGTGACGGTTTGCTTATCTACAATGATGAAAGAACTACGTCACTGATGATCACATCCCTAGTAGTGGAATGGTCTAGGAGAGGTCACACATAAACCCACCTTTTCATGGGGAAGGTCCATGGGCTATCCATTGAGTTAACCAATCCGGGATCTTGGCCTATGTCGAGGCATCCTTGTGAGGGACTTCAATGAAAACTAGGGGAAAGTGTGAGCTTCTTGATACCATGGAAAAATCATCATCATAGCAGTTTGCATTCTCTAACTCATTTATGTTTCTGCACTTTCTTGGATTTCTAGATTGTGTGCTTACCTTAGTATAGCTTGCTAGGTTAGTTGATAGACTTGGAACCCCTCATACATCTCCGAGCGACAAATAGTATTTGAGATGTTATATGTGTTAGGTTCTAGCACATACATATCTCTCTTCCTTGAATGCTTTTATAAGTTTTTTTTACAAAAATGATAATACATAGACGGCGACAAATAGTATTTGAGATGTTATATGTGCATTACTAGGCCTTAGTTTTTGTTTTCCTTATTTTTTTTCTATATTTGATCCTTCATTTATCTCCCATTTAAGGGCGATAGATGTGGATGATGTTATTAAGTTCCATCATCTCATGTACATTGTACCAATTTTTTTCTTTGGTTACAATGAATGAGCCATGGTAAAAATATGTACAGGTCAAATTATTGAGTTTGGTGCTATAAGACTGACCGTACTGGTGATACTCTAAGTCCATCCTCCATTCGCAATATTCAGTCTTTGACACTCTTGTATTCAAAGATAGTCTGCAGCCATACATACTCTATCCCTTCCTTTATGTTCACTACCACTCCATAGGTCCCACATGTCATGTTTTCTTATCTCTTTTCTCATATTGGACACGACGCGCTGGCATGTCCTCTCGACCCCTGTGAAGCGACGGCGGCCAAGGGCGACTGCTGCGAGTGAGGCCACCAGGCGGCGCGCAGGGCGACCATGATATAGGAGCCAGCGCGTCGTGTTTCAATCGCCCTTCCGTTGTGTGGCTGCTGTTTGTTCCCCGTTGCAACCTATGAGCCATCGTAGCAGCAACTAGCGAGCTATCGGTGACGCCTAGGCTACTCCCCGTCAGTCCGTCGTTCAGGCCTTCCGGCAGACATCAGTCTCGTACGAAGGTACCCAATGCTCCCCTTTGATTAATGATTCGATGTATGCATATGTGAACTATATGCTGACTAGGTTTAATCAAGAACTAATTTGCTTTTGTTCCAAATCTTTTTCTTTAGAATATATGGATTTATGAATCCTTACGAAATTTATAGCTAGAGTAGCGAATAATCATTTTCTCTAGTTATTAATTTACTAGCACTTATTTTTATTATATATAGTGTTGAATTGAGTCTATATGACATATTTTGGTATATTACTTACTAATTTCAAACTTTAATAAAATTATTATATGAAATTGATTGATGACATCACATCAGGACGTATATATTAGAAGATTTTTTTATTATAGTTATAAATAAGGGGTCCATCTTTCTAGCTCCGCTCCAGGCCCTTAAATCGCTCCAATGCCATGGATGGCTACTGCACCTCCTTTCTAAGACAGTGGATAATAGAGGAGAAAGAAGATGACACTCTTTTCTTGTCTGATGATGATGAAGCGGAGGTCGCGACATACAATCACCTGGTCGAATCTGAGATTTGTAGTAGGTACCGTCGATCTGATGCGTCACCAAAGGTAATTCGACTGAGGGACCTTCCTTCCGATCACAGGAGGATCAAAGCGGACTACTTTGCTGCAAATCTTGTATACAATGACAATCAATTCCATCAAAGGTAATGTTCGGTAGATTTGCAATAAGAAAGCGTATGGTAGCTCATACCGTAACTGTTATTGCAGGTTTCGAATATGGCAGTTGTTGACGAAATATCGGCAATAGTCTACCGAGGGGTATGCCCAAGATAGTAGATTAGATTGAGGAGGTGTGTGGATGACTGCTCAAGCGTAAACACAGGGATGAGACACGGCAATTTAGACAGGTTCGGGCCGGCAAGTCGTCGTAATACCCTACGTCCTGTGTTTTGGTGGCTGGATTATCTGGTGAGATGTGATCCAATCTCAGATTGGAGGGGGTCTATGCTCGCCTTATATAGTTGGGGAGCAGGGTTACAGTTCACAGCAGATTACAAATGGTTTCTTAAGGCAAGAAATCTGAATCTAACTCTAGGATCTTTCTTGGCGGGCAAGGCTTCGTGAGAGTCCCTGACAAGCACGACAGCCTGGTCGCGTGGCGAAGGGCCTTTGAGCTAGGCTGTCCTTGACGAAGGGCCCAAGTAGGTACATGGGCGTATACGGAGGTAATATCCCCACAGCTAGTCCCCGAGCACTTTGTATCCGTTGGCGACGCCGTCTTGAGCTTATCCGAGAAGGCGAAGTCGATGTTGGGCAAGTAAGGCTCGCCAGAAGGATGTAAGGTGCCCAAGAAAATTTTTGAAGAGATTTCTTCTAGTGAAGTGTATCCACTTGGAGCTTGCAGGACTATAAGGAACAGCGAGGTCCAAGTAGAAGTCTGTGCAAGTCCACTTTGACAGAGCGTCCTTGAATTGTCAGAGAAAAAGAAAATACACTCACCACAAGGTGAAGTGTATCCACTTAGTCTCCGAGCTTGGTAGTAGGTGTTGAAGACATGTGGTGTCGAGCTTATAGAGCATTTAGCAAGTGCCCCGATGAGTTGTCCAAAATCAGCACCCTGATCCGAACAGCATGGAGCAACTTGATGCACACCGGCAACGAGCGAAGACCAGGCCAATCAAGCCTGGTCGGCGACGGGCAAAGGCTAGATCGATGAACCTGGTCGGCGACAAGCGAAGGTCAGGTCGATGAACCTGGTTGGCGACGAGCAAAGGCGAAGTCCCCGAGCCTGGTCGGCGACGAGCGAAGATGGCGGTGAATGAAGGCGGCGATGAGTGAAGGCGAAGTCCCCGAGCCAGGTCGGCTATGAGTGAAGGCGGCGATGAGCGAAGGCGATGAGAAATGGCAAAGTCTCCGAGCCTGGTCGGCGATGACGAAGGTGGCGGCGAGCGAAGACGGCGACGAGCGAAGGAGGCGACGAGCAAAGGTGGCGAGGAGCGAAGGCGGAGACGAGCGAAGGTGGTGATGAGCAAAGGCTGTGATGAGCGTAGGAGGCGATGAGCGAAGGCGGCAACGAGCGAAAGTGGCGAGCGAAGGCGGCGACGAGCGAAGGCGACGATGAGCGAAGGCGGCGACGAGCGAAGACCAGGCGAATGAGCCTGGTCGGCGACAAGCGAAGGCCAGGCCAACGAGCGAAGGAGGCGATGAGCGAAGGCGGCGACTAGCGAAGGAGACGATGAGCGAATGTGGCGACGAGCGAATGCGGTGACGAGCGAAGGTGGCGAGCGAAGACGGCGAAGAGCGAAGGAGGCAACGAGCGAAGGAGGCGATGAGCGAAGGCGGCGACGAGCGAAGGTGGCGAGCAAAGGAGGCGATGAGCGAAGGCGGCGACAAGTGAAGGAGGCAATGAGCGAAAGCGACGAGGAGCGAAGGCGGCGACAAGCGAAGGTGGCAAGCGAGCGAAGTCCTTGAGCATGATCAGCGATGAGCGAGGGTGGTGACGAGCGAAGGCGAAGTCCCCGAGCCTGGTCGACGACGAACGAAGGCGAAGTCCCCGAGCCTGGTTGACGACGAGCGAAGGCGAAGTCCCCGAGCCTGGTCGGCGATGAGCGAAGGCGAAGTCCCCGAGCCTGGTCGACGACGAGCGAAGGCGAAGTCCCTGAGCCTGGTCGACGACGAGTGAAGGCCAGGTCGATGAACCTGGTTAGCGACGGGCGAAGGCCAGGTTGATGAACCTGGTCGGCGATGATCTTCTTGTCGAGTGATCCAGTCCCCGAGCGTAAGAAGCTCGCTGATCGAATCATGTTCCTGAAAAAACAATATGGAGAGCAGTAGTACATGATGATGTACAAATAAAATATGGAGAAAAACCAGTGATGAAGGATGATTGCAGCTTGACGAAGTCCCCAAGCCTGGAGTCGTTGTGTCGACATGGAGCGTCTGGAGACGGAGACGGAGCCGGCCACGGAGGCCCAGGTCGTCGATGTAGATCATTTCACTGCAGGGCAGCAGTAAAGTGTAACATAGGAGAGTAGTTTGTAAATAGACTCTTGAGCAAAAAGAGGCAAAGCTTTTAACGAGTCGGCGTGCTTTGCATTTTCCTCGAATTCCGCAGACCTATTAGCCGTGAGCCGAAGTGATGAACAGTTCGGCCTTGGGTTATCCCATGATCCGTATCATGGAGCGCGGAGCTCGTGTACGCGTAGGAGTCATAGGAATCCCCTAAGGAGCCGCTGTTGGCATCCCATAGCGCAAAGGGCAGATGCTCATGCATGCATAAGGAGGTACCAGAGACAAGGCTGTTCTCCGAGAGGTTCGATTGAGGCGTGACCTAGGCGAATGGAGACCGTTTGGAGATTGTATGTCGAGCGCGTGGGTAGCGCGTATACAGGCACTAGGAGTATAGCCTTAGAGGTCTCAGCCCGAGCTTAGCCTTTCCTTCATAGCGCAGAGGACAGGCGCAAGGGCACGCGCAGAGTGGGCAGGACGTCACTTGGGAGGACTGCTGGCCACCATAGCGCAGAGGGTAGGCGCTCATGCGCGCGTATGGAGGTGACAACAGCCCCGACTCTGAGGCCTCTTTAGCATCAGCTAGGCTACTTGGAGAGGTCGTTGAACATTTGGAGTGGTCAGCGATTGTTTGGAGAGGTCGAGGATGATGGAGTTGATGTAGACGAGGAGGTCACCGAGATGGTGTCGCTGGAGATCTCGCGGATGGCCACAATGTTGACGATTGGAGCTGGAAGTACCTGGTCGGAGAGTTACCGCAGCGCCTGGTGCTGGAAGCGCGTTTTGCGAGTCGTGGAGCGAAGCGAGGAGCCGGATGTAGATCCAGTCTTAGGCGGCGGGCGGGTCAGCGATGAGCGAAGGTGGCGATGAGCCCGGTCGATGATGAGCGAAGGCGGCGACGAGCCTGGTCAACGACAAGCGAAGGCGGCGATGAGTCTGGTCAACGATGAGCGAAGACGACGACGAGGGAAGGCGGCAACGAGCCTGGTCGATGACGAGTGAAGGTGGTGACGAGCGAAGGTGATGACGAGCGAAGGCGGTGACGAGCCCGGTCGGCGACGAGCGAAGGCGGCGATGAGCCCGGTCGACGAGCGAAGGTGGCGATGAGCCCGGTCGGCGACGAGCGAAGGCGGCGACGAGCCCGGTCGACGATGAGCAAAGGCGACGACAAGTGAAGGCGAGGACGAGCGACGGCTGCGACGAGCCCGATCGACGACGAGCGAAGGCGGCGACGAGCCCGGCCGACGACGAGCCTAGTCAGCGACGAGCGAAGGCGGCGACGAGCCCGATCGACGACGAGCGAAGGCAGCAACGAGCAAAGGCCAGGCCAACGAGACGTCTCGACGACGTTGATGCAGTCGGTGATCCTCTTGTTGGCTCGGTCGATGGCCTCGATCGGGTTGTCGCAGCAGATGGGTCTTGGCGCGCGGAGCACCCGCGCGATGATGCAAAGGGTCAACGGCGAGGCGTCGGGCACAGGAAACTGCACGGGTTCCACGATCTCTGGAGCGAGGAAGGTGCCACCGGCGATCCAGATCATAGATCCGATCTGGAAGGAGACGTCAGGCTCGAGGAGGATCATGGAACTAGGGAAAGTGACCACTTGGCAGATCATGGTGTCGTAGCACACACCCCCTACCTGGCGCGCCAACTGTCAATGAAATATCATCGATAGTCTACCGAGGGGGTATGCCCAAGGTAGTAGATTAGATTGAGGAGGTATGGAGACGACTGCTCAAGCGTAAACACAGGGACGAGACACGGCGATTTAGACAGGTTCGGGCCGACAAGTCACCGTAATACCCTATGTCCTGTGTTTTGGTGGCTGGATTATCTGGTGAGATACGATCCAATCTCTGATTGGAGGGGGTCCCTGCTCGCCTTATATAGTCAGGGAGCAGGGTTACAGTTCGTAGCAGATTACAAATGGTTCCTTAAGGCAAGGAATCCGGATCTAACTCTAGGATCTTCCTTGGCCGGCAAGGCTTCGTGAGAGGCCCTGGCGAGCACGACAGCCTGGTCGCATGCCGCAGGGCCTTCGAGCTGGGTTGTCCTTGACGAAGGGCCCAAGTAGGTCCATGGGGGTATACGGAGGTAATATCCCCAAAGCGGCATGTATTCAAGCGCATTAAACAGGCGGTTAAAAATCATGATAACTATTTCCAAAAGAAGTATGATGCAGTTGGCAAGGAAGGACAATCGACTCTTCAGAAGTGTGTCACGACTATACGCAATCTCGCTTACGGTGTCCCTATAGATGTCGTTGACGAGTACGTGCATATTGGTGATTCAACTGCTCAACAATCTTTGCAACGTTTATGTCGGGCTGTCATCAAAGTTTTTGGCGACTATTATCTAACGGCACCCAACGTCGTCGATATAGCAGGCTTCTTCAAGAGGGTGAGGATTGTGGGTTCTTGGGGATGCTAGGTAGCATTGACTGCATGCACTGGGAGTGGAGGAACTGCCTATCAGGTTAGAATGGTCAGTTCAAGGGCAGAGGGAAGCATCCATCAATGATCTTAGAGACGGTTGCATCGCATGATCTATGGATCTGGCATGCTTACTTTGCCATGCCTGGTAGTAACAACAACATTGATGGAACAACGTATAACATGGGGTACTACCTTGCTGATGGGATTTACACTGAGTGGGCGCGCTTTGTTAAGACAATTCGTTACCCCATGGTGGTGAAGACCCAACACTTTGCCACCCAACAGGAAAGTGCACACAAGGATATTGATGGGGATCCTTTCATCCCCAAATCCTTCACCTTGGGCAGCTGTTGCAATATCTCTGAGATGGGGATCCTCCATTTGGGCTAATCCTTCATAAGCTCCCAACAATGTTGGAAACCAAACTTCTATTTTAGGATAGAAGCAAAGTTACCGACTGCATGAGTGGTATGTCCCAGAAGTAAATGTGTTAGCACCGAATCATACGTACAAACTGAATTTAAACTTACTCTGCAGAAAATGCATACCTTATAAGCATCGGACATCCCACTAGGACTCAAATGTTATCTGCATAGTACGATGCAAACAAGCCTACTTCAGCCTTGATTATGTCCCAACGGTTCTGTAGAGACCTCACACTCCTCTTTGGGTCAGATCCTCTCCTCAAGTTTAACCGCTTAATAATCCTCTCCCACAGGCGATCTCTTTTTTGTCTAGTACTTGTAATTGGGTCACAACTTATTTCAAGGCATGACTTCACAAGGCTTACATCTTCGTCTGCATTGAAGTTACCCAACTTTGTCCTAGTTTTGAAGTTTGGTTCCTTCTTTTACCTGTGGGTGCTAAAGGGGTAGACACTTCTTCCATATGTACCTCAAAGTTGTGCTTAGATGCTTCTGGTATTTCAATCGGCTGGACACCTTCTAGAGCATAGCTACTTGGATTCATCATTGGAACATTGGGTGCAATGGGTTGGAATCCTTGGGGGAACCAACCTGAAGGACCTTGGTACCCATAAGTGAATGGGTTTCAGTGAGGCACGTATGCACCATTGTTGGCACCAGGAACAAAACCCTGTGATCCTTCACCAACATTGGATTGCCTAGGGTCCATCCTGCACAGGCATGAGAGACACCTAAAAAGTAAAAAAATCGAATGGGAGTGATGTAGAGACATGTAATATATATTGGTAAATTTGTATGCAACACACTTGTGAAAACTGTGTTATTTTGGAGGATTGTAAAAGATATTAGCGACCATGGGGAGGTAGAAAGAAAATCATGAGGAGTTGTTAAATCAACCATCAATATAATCATGTACTTAAGTTTTCATAAATTTATCAACTTAAAAGACTAGGATGTGCATGGGAAATCATATGGTTCAAATTCAGGTGACCTCACCATATATATCAAACAAAGGCTAGATGATCATGTTAGGCAACATGTAATGGAACCACAACCTTTTCAATCATCATTATTTAGTTTATAATATACAAATTTATAAATGGTACTGCATATTTGAATACATGTCTCATATTTGAATACATGTCTTTGATTACTCTATTTCTTTTACTTGTTACATGTCCTTTGGTTCAATCAAGTATTGATCAATAGCATTGCAAATCTTTGCAATTCTGATTTTATTCCAATCCATCGAAAATTCCTGATTTAACTAGCTGGGTGGCATACTGATATGTAATCATTTCAAATAGCTTATGAGATGTGAAACTAATGAAACAATTAAAAAAGAAATAGGCACTTCCAATTTATATTCAGTGCAACTAACATTGTGATGTGAAGAAGGTATACAAGTCAATTTGTACCTTCCAAAAACCATCACCATCAGACTAAATACAGAGGTTGTTTGGCTTATAAATGAACTGTGTAACTGCATGTTTGCTTAAGTATAGAAATAAAATATCACAAAGCAAAAGGTTTGTTTATCAGCATCCCTTGTCTGAAAAAACTGAAGTTGAGGCAAGACAATTCTGACAAAGTATACAATTTTGGAGCATTAAACCACAACTTCTCATGTCTTAAAAAATCAAAATGTAAGTTATTTTAGTTTTGTCCTAAGACAAACTTATCTAACTTTTCCCAAGTTTATATAAAAATGCACCAATATTTAGAGCATAACAAATCACTAAAACTACCATGAAATATGTCTTAATAGTGCATTTATTTGGTATCCTAGATGTCGGTACATTTTTCTACAGACTTGGCCAAAGTAAAATGCTAGACAAAACTAAAAATTTAGCAAGCAAAATGCTAGACAAAACTAAAAATTTAGCATGACTGATTTTAGTTAGTAGTATCAAACTCATCTAGTTGTCTAAACTTTCTAATTATTCAACAGTGAGCAGTTGCCAACAAATGAGGTATATGAACTTTTGCTACCAGGATGAAATTATTGGAGAAAGCAACGTAGGCAACTATCTGATAAATGTAACTTCTATGAGGAACCCAAAGCATCAATGAGACAGCTGAGTTGGGTAGGATGTCGGCTGGAGCGCGCGGTAGAGTTCTCCTCAGATGTCGCTGCCTGGACTGCTGATGAGCTTCCCCGCCGCCGCTTGGGCAGAAGCCTTTTGCCCCGACCCTCCTCCTTGCCAGCCCCAACTCCGAGGCCCCCCGATGTAGGGAGGCATGTTCCTTGTCCAGGATGTCGCCCCAGCTCTGGCGCCACCAGAGGCTGCCTCTTCACTTCTGCATGCGTGAGGTGCCTCTTCACTTCTGCATGCGTGAGGTGGCGACAGAGGTCGGTCCAGGCGGAGGCAGGCCAGTGGGGTGACAGCCGAGGTCGGTCTGGGCGGAGGTCGTGACGCGTGGGAGGGGGTGGTGAATCGGAGAAGATGGGGTCAGCTCTACCGGCGTCAATCAGAGAAGATGGGGTTGCGACGGCCTTCCTCCATGCCGGCTACTGGGACCTTCGAGCTCTGGGCTGCCGGGTGGCGACAATCCGGCCCCCAGCAGGCGCCTTCCGCCTCTTGTTGGCCTATCATGACGGCCTGTGACGTCTAGCGGATACGGCAGGATGAAGTGGCGGATCCGGTAGGACGAAGTGGCGGTTGTGCCCTACCAAGCTGACTCCGGCGCGAGGACGAACTCCATCCGGTTGCCCACCAGATCCGGCCCGAGGTAGCCTCTTCCAGTGGTCGGTGCAGGGGGGTGGTTCCGCCGGCGGATGGGCGCGATGCCAGTGCGGGGCGAGGAGGGGGCACGACGCCGCAGCGACTTCGGGAAGGGATTTCGGCGGCGGGGGGGGGGGCGTTGCGGGGCGCGAGTGGAGGTGAGGCAGCGAGCTATACCATTCGAACTAGACTCCGTTGTATATACCAGACGGCGGGGGCGTGACCGACCGTATACCATACCGCGCTGCAGGCATTTTTATGCTAAATGCCTCCTCCAGGATAGCGTAGAGGAGAGCGTAGCGTACCCAGTGCGGTCAGTCTAACAAAGCCACGCAGGCTATATATCTATCCCCAATATCTTCATTGTTCACAGCCGTCCGGCGGATTCAATTTTTCTTGTGCTTATATAAGTTATTACACAAGTAACTTGCCCCAGAGCCCCAAACACGTTACAAGTCCGATTTCAAAATGAATTAGAATATGAAGTATTTCCGTGGTAGTTAAATTTTTAAGCATCATGGAGAGTCCTAACCTAAAATGAATTGGGATGCATGATACAATCTATACCTAATACCTAATTACCTAATCTATATCTATATCTATATCTATACCTCTATATCTATATATATATATATATAATAATAATAAAGAGGCAAAATTTCCGCTTCTTTTTTGGTACCATTTTTTTTGGTATGGCCTCCTATAACTAACTCGGTGAATGTAAAGATAACTAGAAGTCCTAATCTGTTTACAACATTGTTTCGTCTGGTCTATTCAATCTTAAGCCCAACGACCAGCCCACTCGTCCGCGGCTGCTGCCCTCTGTTGCTGCCAGCCCGTACCGTTCTATACCTAATATAATACCTAATAATAAAGAGGCAAAATTTCCGCCTCTTTTTTGGTACCATTTTTTTGGTATGACCTCCTATAACTAACTCTGTGAATGTAAAGATAACTAGAAGTCATAATCTGTTTACAACATTGTTTCGTCTGGTCTATTCAATCTTAAGCCCAACGACCAGCCCACTCGTCCGCGGCCGCTGCCCTCTGTTGCTGCCAGCCCGTACCGTCCACCCGACGTTCCACGAGAGAAGAAAAAAAAACACCGCCGCCGCGTGCCTCTAGAAGTCCTAATCTGTTTACAACATTGTTTCGTCTGGTCTATTCAATCTTAAGCCCAATGACCAGCCCACTCGTCCGCGGCCGCTGCCCTCTGTTGCTGCCAGCCCGTACCGTCCACCCGACGTTCCACGAGAGAAGAAAAAAAACACCGCCGCCGCGTGCCTCTTCTGTGGCCGTATGCTTCCCAGGCCGCTGCCGCCACATGCCTCCTCCGCGGTCGGCGCTTACCGGACCGTGCTGCGTTCGCCGCTGTTGCGTGCCTCATCCGTCGACGGCGCTTCCCGGACCGCACTGTCGGTCGTCTCGATCTCGATAAAGCCGGCGCCGCCGCATGCCTTCTCCGTAGATGACGCTTCCTGGGTCGCGCTGCCTGCTACGCATACGGCGGTCGCATGCCGCTGTGGCCTGCTTGTCGTGGCTCCCGTCCGTCGTTGCTCGGAAAAAAACGCCGCCGCCGCATCCGACTTCGGCATGGACGCCAAGTCAGAATCAGAATTAGATTGGAATCGAACTAAGACTCCAGCTCCTATCCTTCTATCACAAAAAAATTCTAAGGTATATGTTAGATATGAAATACAAGTTTGATTTGAATTTATTTTGCTTTTTTTTGGCTACATATATATTACTGATTTTGGTTGGTTCATTGGGATATCATCAATGTGTAGAAGAAGTTTCTAATCTCGCCGACTAGAACAAGTACACACGTCAACTTCAAATTCTGTTCTAGCTTAGCAGAACAAGTAAAACCTCATCTTCTGATGTTTCAGAAAGCCTATTGTTTCATAATACATATATCAGTTTATGTGCAGATCTTTAATGTCTGTATTTTAAAACAAGTATAAGTTGAGGCTATGAATTATTGTTTTAATATGATAATTATGTTTTATTTTCTTAGAAATTACTGTAATTAGAATTTGGATTTATGTTTTTTTAAGAAATGTACTGTAATCACTCAACCATGAAGGCATCACTCCACCTACTAGCCATAGCCATTGTTTTTTTCCTCATGAGAATTCTTTTGTTGTTTGTGTTCAGTTTTTTGTCCAACAATTTCGTGTCATTGACAAAAACTGAATTATAGGTGGTATTCTTTCCTGTCTAGCAAGAGTATTGAATCCTCATTACAATTTCGATATGACAGGTAAATAGAAGTGCTTGGTGACATTAGCATGTCTTCTTATTTAATCTGAAGTCTGGCATATACATATAACATGCTCTCATGTCTATCAAAGAACTCCTTACGCATGTTTACACTTTTGGAAATTATTTTTGTTCTACCTCACAGCTTGACTAAAAAATGAACCAATACATTATGATCTATTGGGTTCTTATACCCTGATGGAAATGCGTTAGTTTTCTGGAGAGTAGAAGTTATACGTTTTGAAATGCTTGTTTCATCGTCTTTTACGGCTGATGCACCTTTGTTTTTACTCACTACTTTTATACTCAAGAGCATACAATTCATTATGTCATAATTTTGCGTTTAATACCGGTCTCTATAAATAGAGTAAAACATAAATGTATGCATACCATTTTCTCATTGTTGTTTTTTAATAAATATTTGATAGTTTTTTTCCCGTTGCAACGCACGGGCATTTTTCCTAGTAATAATAAAGAGATAAAATTGTTTCTCATGCTACCGTCCACGTGTTCTTGTTTCCTTTTATTTTCTGTTTCCTCTTTCCACCTTCGTTTTGTACGAGAGTTTTTCTTCTCTTTTTATCTCCCACATTTTGTTATAAACGAAAATATAAATAATAAATATATTATAGATCTTCTATGTTTTTTTTTACTTTCCAAATGTGCCTAGTTAAATTTTTAAGCATCGTGCGGAGTCCAAACCTAAAATGAATTGGGATGCATGATACAATCTATACCTAATTACCTAATCTATATCTATATCTATATCTATATCTATACCTTTTATATATATATATAATATATATATATATATTAATAATAAAGAGGTAAAATTTCTGCCACCAATAAATTTTCGTCCAAACATTTTTTAGTCCGCTGATGTGAACGTGTATGGAGAAAGCACCTGTTTAATGGGAGAAAACAATCGGAGACAGGGATCCTCGAGAGGAAAAAACGGAGACAGGCTAAGAAAAAAATCACAAAACAATTCACATTTTTACTAGCGTTGTTAGTGTCTCGATGAACGGAAGACAGAGTGTCAACAGGTGAAGAAAAGTAACGAGAGGAAAGACAAAGGAATAGTCTAAACATGGATTCATATGCATTGTGAATAAAATATCTATATATTGTATACTAACAATGCTCTGAATTTTTTTAATATGGTGGATTGATTTTTGGATAATCTATATGAGATTGTTAGCGCTATTTTGTTTGAGTTGGAACACTCAAATTTTATTGTAATCAGACTCGTAATGCATAAAGCATCAGCATGTGTGTTTGTCCATCTTTACTAACTTTTTGATATCCGGTTCCTGCTCAAGGCAAGCCTTGGTGCATAATTCCTACTTGTTAGCACTTATTATGTTTGTTTGCGCATTAAGTTTTGAGGAGAAAGATTTATACCATCTGATATAGTTTTGATTAGAAACAAAACTGTTTTTTATTAAAATCTAGATAGTTTTGATTAGAAACAAAACTGGTTTTTATTAAAATATAGATTAGTCAATAGTACAACTAATTATTTCATCAGCCAGAATCTTGGATGAATTATTGTATAATAAAATATAAACAAATGTATTTATACAATTCCTGACGAGAACTACCGCGTACAAGAAATGGTGCGTTACGTGACAGTTTTCGGTGATGTTCTAAGAAAGCATCATAGAATCATATTCTTCATTTGTTAGGTGATTTATATATGACGATCTGAACGTCACGGATTATTTTTGCATATCTTGGCAATTGAGTGGTGGATCTATGATGGATACTTTCGTTTCGTCACAGCTCAACATCCAACATGTGACAACCTATGTAATAGATTTGCGGCACCTGTGACGATGTGATGATTTGAATATGGTCAATTCAAATTTGAATGTCAATGATGTTCATTTTAAATTTAAATGTCAATTCGAATTTAAATTTGAATTTAAATATTTGTCAATTTAAATTTAAATATGTTGATTCAAATTTAAATTTAAATATTTCTGGTGAAATTTTAAATTTAAATAATGGGCCGAATCTTTGTTGCACTTGGGCTAGCCCATTAGTCTGGGCCTAATTGGAAAATATACAGTGAACATTTAGTGGGCTTCAGGCCTAACTGGAAAAAAACTACATAAAATATGGGCTGAATTGGTGGGCTGAAGAAGTAATGGGCCTCCTCTAGAATGGGCTGGCATAGGCCTGGTGATGACGTGGCAAGACAGTTGTGATGCCACCAAATGACGTGGCAATTATTGATGTGGCGCTGAGCTCCATGACGGTTTAGTTCGTCAATGTAGGCTTTGGCTATTGTTGTTGACCATATATTGCATGATGAAATAAAATGGTAATGTATCACGGTTCCGACCGGTCCAGCAAATGTATGACATTAGATACGTGACGATTTTCTCGATCGTTATAGCAAGTTGTACGTGACATATTTTTTGCTATACATGAAGAAATGAATCGTCATGTAAAGTAACAGTCTATCATTTTTTTGCTATACATGAAGAAATGAATCGTCATGTAAAGTAACAGTCTATCATTGATGGACAGGCTAATCCTTGACAAGGCGATAAAAGATTTATAGGGGTTGATATGATGTGTTAAAAAAAGCTACAAAAGTCAATATTGAGTCATAAAACATGGATAGTATGAAAAATTAAAGTTATGGCATATTTATAGCTAAATAATTACATGCTTTGCAATACAAAGAAAAATATACCAATACAAGATGTATATGAATTTGATTCGGGTTTAATAATACATTATTATTTATTTTGAACATTAACTTATATTATTGTTATCACGGTCATCATAACATATAACTTATAAAAAGATAAAACGTAAATATGTATCATTCAGGTTATCGTTTTGCGTGAATAATGTTGAATAGTTTTGTAATCCTGTTGCAACGCAAGGGCATATTTACTTTTACTAGTTTACTAGTATATGATACTAAAGAGGCAAAATTTATTCACTATTTTTGGTTTGGCTGTTTTCGTCTGATCTATTTATATTGACCAACTTTCTCACGCACGATGACCCTCCTATATACACATGTTGTCAGAGTTGGAGTCGAACACGGATAAAGAGTTTTACTCCTCCCATATGTGAACGTTGTCAGAATTGTAGTCAGACACAGATCGATGGTTAGTCTATACCTCTATATCTATATATCTATATAGGGTGAGTTTTCTATACTCTCGGGAGTAGTTACTATCATCTCTAATAAACCACGTTGTGTATGTGTACATACTTATTTACCAGTTTCTAAAATACTTCAAATCTTACTTGCGTGAAATTTTCAAAAGAGCCTATACTTTTTATTATATTACTAAATACCACTATAATAGTATATAAAATAAGTATGATCATATACTCAAAGTATGTTTGCATACTTGACATATATGGTACCTTAGAATGTCTAGTATGATCATAAACTTTGTCTACATATACTTCGTCCAGTCATAAACTATATAAATCAAGAGATATATACATGAGAGTAATTACTCCCTAGGAGTGCGAAATAATTACCCTATTAGTGTTATATATATATATATATATATATATATATATATATATATATATAGGGTCATGCTATTGGGAGCCCAGGGCTTCCAATAGCTTACGGAGAGCCCCAGCCAGTCCCGAACCAGACCGGGTGGGCGCGCGCGTGGGGCAGGCTCGGGCGCCTGGTGGCCGCGCGCGCGACCGACGTCCGCGGTGCGCGCCTGTGGACCCAGCGCGATGTAGGCCAGGGTCACGCCTGCTCCTGACGAGTGATGACGTCTGCGGTTGCTTTTTGGTTGGTGCGAACGACCCGGATGCTGCCACGTGCTGTTGCTTTTCACATTGCTTTAAAACCTTGCGGAACCTATATAAAAACATATTTGCCTTTTACATGTCTTTAAATCCTTGCGGAATATGGATAAAAACCTATTTGCGTTTGATGTCTATTAGCAATGAAAGGTTGGATGCATAAAAAGTATTACGTAGGCTGATTCTGGGTTTAAAAAATCTGGTGACAGGTCGATATATGAATGGGTGTTTAAAAAATTTGGATGCATAAAATCCTTGGGTTGAAGATGTGCACTTAGAGTCACAAGGGATAAAAAGGCCACGCACCCCAACATGTTCTGCCACCAAATTTGATGCATTCAGTGGGTTGGCAGGAGTAGGCTTTCTATAGATAGCAGAACAATTGAGTGTTGGCGCGTTTTATTGCTGCGGTGTAAACTTCATAACTTGTAAGACATTTATTTAAGAACCCACTCTTCTATGCATAAATTCCTTGCAAAACGTATATTCCTTGTTAGAAGGCAATGATGTATGCATAAAAATGTACAGCAGATAATGTAGAACTCATTTAGCAGATATAAACTTATAGCGCATAAAAAATAAGTGGTGACGAGAGTCTAAAAGCACTATAGACCATTGGGTATAGATATGAGATTCACCGTTGGCTGCGTTGGATGCATGAAAACCAATGTTCAGTATGTATAAAAACGAAAATTACTCACTGCGCGCGGATAAGAATGAACTCATTCAGCAGATAGCAACGGGCTGGCGCATAAAAATATGTGATGACGGGGGTCCAATTTCACAATAGACATTTTTCAGAGGACGGGCGCGTCCGGGTACGCGTCTGTGGTACACGCGCGTGGGGTAGACTCGGGCGCCTGGTCGCCTCGCGCGCGACTGCGGTCCGCGGTGCGCGCCTCTGGACACCGCGCGACGTGGGCCAGGGTCGGGAGTGTCGCGACGAAGTGGGTGCGCCTGCTCCAGGCGAGTGATGACGTTTGCGGCTGCTTTTTGGTTGGTGCGGACGACCCGGATGCTGCCGCGTGCTACTACTTTTCACATTGCTTTAAAACCTTGCGGAAACTGTATAGAGACATATTTGCCTTCGAAAAACACATAAAACCCAAAGGTACGTTGCATTAAAAGTATTACATATCTGTTTCTGCTGTACGCATGTCTTTAAACCCCTTGTGGGACATGGATCAAAACATATTTGCGTTTGATATGTTTTAGGAATGAAAGGTTGGATGCATAAAAAAGGATTACGTAGACTGTTTCTGGGTTAAGAAAAATCTGGTGACAGGTCGATATATGAATGGGTGTTTATGCAATTTGGATGCATAAAATCCTTGGGATGAAGAAGTGCACTTAGAGTCATAAGGGCTAAAAGGTCCCGCACCCCAACAAGTTCAGCTAATCCTGCATTGCTTGATAGAAGCCAATCCTGTATGCATAAAAATGTACAGCAGATATGACAGAACTCATTTAGCAGATATGGACTTATAGCGCATAAAAAATATGTGGTAACGATAGTCCAAAAGAACTATAGACCACTGAATATAGATATGGGATTGACCCCTGGCTGCGTTTGATGTATGAAGGCCGATGTTTTAGTATGAATAAAAACAAAAATAACTCAGTGCGCGCGGATACGAATGAACTCATTCAGCAGATAGAAACGGTCTGGCGCATAAAAATATGTGATGACGGTCGTCCAATTTCACTAAAGATATTTTTACAAAGTGGCCAACGCTTTCCTCGTCTCGGTGTACAAAAATCTTATACACTTTTTGCGACTAATGCATAAAAAATGCTAGGCAAAGGAATTTTGCTCCGGCCGAGGAAAGACTCTTTCGGTGGGTGTCCGACAGAGACAGAGAGGTGATGTCTGTCACATCCTACTGGCAGTATATAACGCCCGCGGGGCTCGGTCCCCTAGGGTATTCTCCAGAAGAATCCCCCCAGGGCCGCCCGCCCACCAAGCCCCAACTCCCCTCGTGTTCCAGTCATGGTGGGTGGGGCGTCATCGGCTGCGCCGCCGGGCGTGAGCGCCGCCGAATCCGGAGGTGCGGGCGGCGAGGACGTCCTGGAGTCTGCCTTCCGTCGGAGGCCCCTCGCACTGACGTCGTCGGGCCAATCAAACGACCCACGCAGTTCAGCGATGGGTGCAGCCATGGCGGCGGCTCGGTCCACCCCGGAGTTCGTCACGCCGGATGCCGTTCTTCGTGCTCCAGGAGATCCAGGAGTTGATGACCAACGGCGCGGTGTGCAGGGCTGTCTGTGGCCGCCGGAGTTACCTACTACTGGCTCCCACGACATGGACACTCCATCTGTGACTCAATTGTACACCCATGTAAGTACCCGGCAAAAAAAAATCCTTCCCTTTCCGTACTTCAGTTGACCTGTAAGTGGAAACCACATTATTTGGTCTGTGTGTTTAAGGCGCACGAAAAGTTGTTTTTTTTCCCTTCAATTGAACTGTTTTTTCATGGTTTAAAAAAACTGGGAACCTGTTTCCCCCACATAAAAAAGAAGCATCTATGTGTGGAACCGAAGTGTATTTGTAGATCCTCGTAAAATAGTCGTCAATTTCTTATGTCGTTCTCATTAACACCGACACCACATCCTCTGCTTGCAATTTTTTTATACTGTGCATACAAAAAGTTGTCTTTTTCCTTCGTATGACAGTTTTTGCATGGGTAAAAAGAAAAATTGGACACCTTGGTTCCCAGACTAAAAAAATACATCTAGATTGTGCAACCCAGATATATTTATGCAACCTACCGGTCAATTTCATAAAACGTTCTCATTTACGCGTACTGCCCCAATCTCCTCTGTTTTGCAACTTTTTTATACTGGTTAGAAATGTAATTTATGGGACCTGCTAGTGTATTGATGCAACAAATCCATATGAACAGGGTGGTCTTCTACTCCACCCAGCACACAAACAAGAATGTTTAATATGGAAATTGATAATTTATTTAACGCACTAGTTCATACGCATTATTAGATAATTTTGTGACATCTAAAAAACAACGATGGGGTGTGTTTACATAAATCGAGTGTAGATTTATGCATACTCTCAGTAGTTACATGGTTTTGTGACATCTATGAGACAGTAGATATTTATGCAAAGTTTAGATAAGCATTTGTGTTTTATATCTATACAATTTTTCAGATGATTATGGACACATATAATGCCTTTTTTGCAGTAGTTCATACTCAATTATGATTGTTATAGCCCATTGATGTTGTTTGTATACATTTTATTGCTGATGGAACTAATCGACGCTATATTCACTACGATGATTTGTTGCAGCCCCATGACATTGATGACAGAATTGTTCCAAGGGTGGGTATGCAATTCAGATCAGTTGAGGATGCGTATGGTTTCTATTCACACTATGTTGCTGTTGTGGGATTTGGGATCAAGAAATATCGTGAGAAGGATGGATGCAAGTGGTTAAATTGTGTGAGGGAAGGTAAGTGCAAATTCCATAAGGATGGTGCTGTCCGTGTGCGCAAGAAGACAACTAAAAGAGTAGGTTGTTTGGCTGGGCTTAAACTGAAGAAAGTCTTTGATGATGATGGAAGGCTATTTTCTATAGTGATTGATGTGGCTAACCTTAGCCATAACCATGATTTCCTTCCGTCACCGTCTGCTACCAAGAATTTCCACTGCAACAAGCAATTGGATCCCACTTACAGAGAGTTCATTGGTTCAATGCAAGATAGCCATGTGCCAACGCATTGTGTGATGGACATCATGGCGGAAATGCATGATGGTGCTGAAAATGTGCCACTCACAAAGAGAGACTTGGAGAACATGTAAGCTATTTGTACTGAAAAACAATGTTTTTGAACTGATTGTTATTGGTTCAGTGTTGCATAAATTTTTCCTTGTAACTGATTGTTATTGGTTCAGTATTGCATAACATTTAAAACACACAGTGGCATATATGTTACACATCTTGTATGTGCACAAAATATTTTTTACATGGTTTGTATGCATACTTTTTATTACTAACTACGTGGTGATGTGTATGGATCAGTATATGTATCACATGTCAACAGGTTACACATGCTACTGGTTATTGTGGATCAGTATATGGATCTAGTTATAGACAGCATCAGTGGCATATAATATTTTATGCATTATAGATCTACTGTATATACATCCCCCTACACTTCTTATTCTTGTGTACTCTGCATTAAAAATCTCAGCACACAACTAAGATGTGGTTATTGTGTTTGCAGGAAGGCTGCACGAGCAAGAGAAGCACAGGTTGATGATGTTGCAAAACTGATTGCTTTCTTCACACATTGTAAGCAGCAAAACACACAGTTTTATTGCGACTTCCAGCTCGACAAAGATGGCAAAATTGTAAGCATCTTCTGGTCCAACGCAAGCATGCAAGGGGAATATATAGATTTTGGTGATGCTGTAACATTTGATACTACTCATAAGACCAATCTGTACCAGAAGCCTTTAGCAATGTTTGTTGGTGCTAATCACCACTTGCAATGCACTGTTTTTGGGATTGCATTTTTGGGCGATGAGACAACGAAGACATTTGAGTGGGTTTTTAATACCTTCAAGACATGCATGGGCGGTAAAGCTCCTCAGTGTATTCTAACAGGTAATACCTTGAAGAATTCATGAATTTGATGATTGTCATTTTTATGCATTAGAACTATAAGTTTGGTGCTTGTAACATGGTTGGTTGTCAGTTTTGTGCAACTTATTTCCATACTTGTTGCAGCATTACCATGTTTTTATACTTCTGTGTGCTGATTTCTACTCGCAGTTATAAGGAAATCATGTCCATGACACTGACCCCCCCCCCCCCCCCACAACCACACACAAACACAATGCGGACACATTTAGATAAAAGTTGTATTAATTATTAAACTTTTGTTGTGTGCTATAGATGAGTCTTATTATTGTTGTTTTAATGCCTATGTAGACCAAGATCCAGCCATGCCGGAAGCCATAAAACTTATCTTCCTAGAAACAACACATCGTCTCTGCCTATGGCATGTTATAAACAAGTTTCAGCCATTGCTAAATGAATTATATGCAAGGTTTGAGAAACTGAATTTCAAGGAGAAGCTCCAATCTGTGATCTACCACCCTCTGACTCCAAGTGAATTTGAAACTGCATGGGCGCTGCTGCTAAATGAGTTTGGTTTGGAGGCTGACCCAACACTGCAAAGCCTCTATCACATACGCCATGACTGGGTACCTTGCTTCTTCAAAGATGGATACTGTGGCACGATGTCGTCAACCCAACGTTCTGAAAGCGTGAACCACATCGTGAAAAGATGTCACGTTGATGCCAACTCACCGTTGCATCTGTTTGCGAAACAGATGATGAAGTTCATACATCGCCGCAAGATGGATGAGGCAACAGAGACATATGGGTGCACGGTATGTGCTCGTCTGTTGCTGTGTTTTTATGCACATTGTGTTACTGTTTTAACCTGAACATATCAAGTTTGGACGCACCTTACGTTATTGGCTAATCTGCATTTTCTAAGAACTCTAACAAATGTATGGCTGATCTCTATATACTAATGCATAAATTTACTATACATATCTAGTGATTGCTTATATGTATGGCCCCCCTCTATGCTTATCTTGGGCAAAAAAGTTTTAATGCGCGTATGACATTATTGATATACATACCTATAGAATCTCATAAAAATGGTTCTTTCGTATAGCTAATCCCCCCCCCCTTTATTTGTACTATGTTGCACAGAGCGAGATAGTGACAAATTCAAGTTGGGCATTTGAACTACGTGTGGCAAGAGTGTACACGCGTGCTGTGTTTAGCCGCTTTGAAGAGTCAATGAGGTCAGCAACAGCATTTCGGATAACAGAAGACCCAGCAAGAGGTAGAAATTCGTGGCTAGTGAAGCACACATCTACATCGAAGAAAATTGTATGGGGTCAGCATCAGTTTGAAGTGACTATAAACGAAGAAAATGGACATCTGACATGCGAGTGCAAACAATGGGAACACACAGGCATGTTGTTTCATTGTTCTATGCATTTTCACCCTTGCTCATGCATTTTGGTGACTGCATACATGAATTGTTCTGTATACATGAAGCTATGCATTGTGTATACGAAAACAAGTTGGATGCCATACAATTCTTGGAACGAAGATATGCATAAAATTCTATGATGCATAAAATTGTAATTAACATTGTATATACAGTGTGCCTGTGTGCATGATGTGTTCTGTATATAAAGTTGTTGTCACAATGCATAAAACATATACAACATTTTGCCAAAAAATACATCGTAGTACTCCATGTGGCACATGCAAATAGAACTCGCAATCAACAGTTACAATCTTTTGGTAATGAATGTTCAACATTTCACAAAATCGCATGTTTTTTTGTTCTATGCCTTTTCCACCGTAACTGTAATTTGATACCAACTTTACACTATTAACTACACAGGTATGTTTTGTGTTCACTTGCTGCGTGGATTCATGCATGTTCAGCTCGAAAAAATACCTCACAAGTACATTTTGAAACGCTTGTGCCGCAATGCCCGTCATGACCTACCATTCGATCGTGCTGACGTGAGGCTAAAAGGCATAGATGGAGAAACGAAAGCATATAGGCAGAGGTCATTGATGACAAAAACAATGAAACTAATCAAGTTTGCTTGTATGTCAAAGCCTGGTTTTGATCGGGCTATGGAAGGGATAGATGATCTAATATCACTGATATCTGAGTTGGAGCCTGATATTGGTGTTGAGGACATAGACTTGGATGATGTCGCGGTAAGTAATTTAGTGACATACTAACATAGCTTTTTATGCATAAACAGAACTGTTTCAGCCGGCACAGTTATCATTTGATCAGTATATATACATTCCAGCTAATGATTTTATCTGTACTCTAGGACATTGAACCTGAGCCAGTGCCAACAACAACAACCCATAGTGAGGAGCGCTTGGATCCAGAGGAGGTGTCAATCTTGCAGCCACACACTGCACCGAAAGAGGTGAATGTAGACTTAAAAAGTTAGAAAAATCTTGCAGCCAGTCACTGCACCGGAACTACTGTCAAAATCTTGCACCCAGCGACTATGCTTAGATTCTATACTACCTTTCAGAACAATAAAACAATATTAATAATCTAAATGTTCTTTGTAGGTGGAAAATGTGATGCAAACAGGAGCGGTGGCTAAGATTGTCATTGGATGTGGACAACGGGATAATAATACAAATAAGGTATGGTTTCTTATGCAATGTGTATGTTTTAATACATACAAGCTATATTTTCATGCGCATTATGGATGCAGTTATACTGTCTTGATGCATATTTGATCTGAGTCATTCCCATTTACAATCAATAGAAAGCATTCCTATTTATCTGCAAAATTTAGCAATCTGGAAGCAATCAGATATAATTATACGCTTCTTGTGTTAATATTTATGCAGACTAATAATTGTGGACTCACCATTTTGATTCGTAGAACATGCTTCAAGTTGGTGTGGGCGTCAGTCTAGACCGACCAGACAATGCCAAACAGAAAGGGAGGACGTTGGCGCCATCTGAAAGGAGAACGTTGAAGTTGGGTGCACGAGGCCCAAAACTGAAGAGCAGAAAGTGTAAAGTCTGTGGCATCGCTGATGGTCACAATGCATCCACTTGCTTGAAGAAGGAGGCTAATCGTGTGAGGCTTGCAAAAATGACTACAAAGAAAAGAGGTCGACCCCCTGGCTCAAAGAATTGCAACAGCTTGGGTGGGTTGGGTGAAGAAGTGACCAAACAAGCTTTGACACATATGTGCGTGTCCGATGATGGAGATGGTTATGAAGAAGTAAACCCAGAAGTGGAGGGGAGTTCACAGCAAGAAGAACCTTGCCCGCTCCAAAGGAAAAGAGGCAGACCCAGAGGGTCAAAGAACAAAACTGCATAGACAATGTCCTTTTATGTTATTTGAATGCCTTTGTGCATCACTAGACCATGTCATCCCAGTCTAATAAGTGTAACACCTATCTGATGGGATTTAGGGAGAAAAATGACGCTTGGCTGCATCAAACATTTTATGCTATGTCACATCCGATTTAAAATGCAAACGTGAGAATGATTTATGCCATCATGTTTTCGAATGATTTATGCCATCTTGGATTGATATTGCAAACGTCAGAATGATTCATATATGTGATAGTTGATAATGGACCTCCCCACAGAAGCAATGCCTCGAACATGTGGAAATGTATAATAGGTGGAATACACAAATCTATAAAACGAGCTAATATGTGTGACTGCATCTATGAAGTAATCTGTATATATTGACCTCTAACATTCCACAAATGCTTAGAACAACATGCATAGAGATTTATAAGTCGAATGAATAAAAAACGATACCACCACCAATTTAACCACTTTCATACCACACCCCAAAGTGCGCAGCACAACCAATTGCAAAAAATAGTTTCCAGCAAAACAATGTATATAAACATGGTGTATAATAACCTGTGCGAATGTATAGTAGGTGGCATACAGTGTATAAAACGAGCTAAAAAAGTGTGACAACATCTATTTAGTATTCTGCATATAAAGATGCACAGTATGGCTAAAACACCATGCAGGTGGATGTGTACCGGAATGTGCATAAACAGCCAACAAAATAGAGCAAAAGTGTGACTGCAAACATGAAGTATTATGAATATGAAGTTGCTGGGACACTGGTTAAAAAACATGTCGAGATTGTCCTAGGCACCACACAGGTGGGTGCATAAAACAGAGGCAGGAAAACAATGCATAAAACATGTGACTATATACATGGTGAGTGTTGTATATAAATTTGCTGGGGCAACGCATAAAAACACATAGTCAATGTACATCATTTGACCCAATCTTGTGAATGTTCTTTAACATTCCACATATGCTTAGAACCCCGTGCATACAGATTTACAAGTCCAGTGTATAAAAAATCGATTCCAACTCCAATTGACCCAATGTCACACCCGGTTTTTAAGAACAAAACCAGGTATATACCATATGTGAGCCCAGGAAGTCAAATCTCACATATAGCTACAAGTAAAGGGTACTATCAAAAAAACAATGCTCATATATAACGTATAACACACAAAGAACATAACCTTAAGGAGCAGACAGCGGGAAGGCACTCCAATCTTCAGATGGAGACACCAACTTCACAGGGAACAACTGACTGGTTGACCACAAGCCTAAGATATGCCTAGCACTTCCATCGGCCTTCTAGGAAACTCATCTGTGTCATCACCACGCTTCCGTTGCGCGACTCTGATGGAGACTGGGGTGTGGGGGAAAAACAAGAGTGAGTCCATGTTGGACTCCACAAGTATAGCAACAAGTGATATAGATCCCAAGTCTCATGATCAATGTAACATAAATAATGAATAGCATAGAACGGTAAATAATGAACATGTTAACCAACAAAAGTCATAATCTTAATGTAAAAGTCTTCAAGGCCGCTCGTGTCCTTGAGCAAGGCTGATATATCAGTTTAATAAACTTTGCGCAAAGGTGTACACTTTCCCTGTGAGACGTGAATTGCCCTTTCGCCCGAGGTGATCAGCCTCTTGACTCACTTCCAAGGAAAGTCGGCAGGGTTCACGATGAAGCCTTTCAAAGGCTCATCTAACAAGTTAGGGCCGCTAGGTTTCAATAGTCAGTCTGGGTGATTCAACCAACCGCAGGGATCCCCAGTCTGCTATCCCCCATTTGCGCCACAAGGGTAACCTCTAACAAGCTAGAAAAGGTCCTCATACTGAGCTAAAGCCAGAGCCATATAACCCCCATCAGTTGCACTGTAAAACCCGAAGGTGCTTGTACAGATAATTTCTTAAGTTGCTAATAAGTCATTTTTATCATTCGATGCATACATTAATTAAGTAACATGATCATGATTGCGAAAAGAAAACCCGATTGCTATACTTGCCTTAACTCAAGATCCTTCTTCTGTTGACTTGTATATTTCCAAAGGTTGACTCTTGATCACGATCTCTGGATCACAAACTTCTTCTTGATCACCAACGCATAACTCACCGACTGGACATACGATCGCAGAACACCACTCATGCATCCAAAAGCAATTCATGCAAAGCAAACATAGCCTATGATTAGAACAGTACATCAATCATAAAAAAACAAGATAAAGAGTTTTGGAAAACTGATCTATGATTTGCTATGATCACACAGACGAGAAGATCACACTAATCGGAGCTATAACGGAAAAGATATGAACTAAACAAGATTAAAGACACTAATTACTAGATTAGATTTAACTCAAA
The DNA here is from genome assembly GCA_009763385.1 of Coix lacryma-jobi var. lacryma-jobi. Lineage (NCBI taxonomy): Eukaryota > Viridiplantae > Streptophyta > Magnoliopsida > Poales > Poaceae > Coix > Coix lacryma-jobi. The sequence goes on from CM019826.1 coordinate 143,417,478, forward strand.
TTTTAATTACAGAAAACAGTACTGAAAGTTAGTTAGGTTGAAAGAACTTTTCGAAATGAATCTAACGCAAGTTGAACGGATCAAAACGGAGCTAAAACGTGGATTTTATAAGCGTTTTAGTGTAGTGGCAAACTTGTAAATAGACTGAAATTCATTTGAATTAAACCGAAATTTAAAACAAGTTTTAAATCGGGTTTTAAACCCATTCGAGGACGGCGGGTTGATTCGACAATCAATCAGGGTCTCTTTAACAAAATGACCGCCGAAAGGGTACCGGACAATCTGAACCATTGGATCGGTCACGGAGGGTCGAGATTAGATCTCGGGGGGGAGGGAGCCGGCGGCACCGAGCGCACGCACCGGCCGTGACGTTGCGGCGCCTCGCACGACGCCGGGCGCGCCCCCGCCATGGCTGGCGCGGCAAAGCTTGCGGGATCGGCCGCAGGGTCCATCTCCAGCTAAGGTAAAGGAACAAGTTGTTAGGGGGAAACGGAGGGGTGCTCACCGCGGCGAAGAAGGAGGCGGGGAGGCACTGACATCGGTGCACGGTGAGGTTCGGCGGATGGTGGCGCCCGACGGTGCCTCTGCTCAAAATAATCGGCGGTTAGGGCGACTCCGAGGTCGAGAAAGATAGGGAAGAGGCTCAACGGCTTTACCAACACGCTGCGGTGCGCAGGGATGAGTCGAAACGGCCGGAGAAGCGGCGAGACGGCGAAACGACGGCGGCGGGCGGAGCTCGGCGCGACTGCTCTAGGCGGCGCGGTTGCGGCTATTGCGATGCGGGAACAGAGCGGCGAGTGAGAGAAAAAGAGAGGGCGGGAGTGGTGCCGTCCAATTTATGGACGAGGGGGAGCGGGGAAGGGCGCACCCACGTCGGGAGGAGCGGGAGCAGGAGACGCGCGGGAGGCTCCGCTAGCGCACGTCCGAGATGTGCGGGAGGTGGGGGGAGACGCCCGACAGGTGGGCCATCCCTGTCGGCGACAGCAGAGGGAGGGAGAGGCGCGAGCGGCGGTTGTCCACGAGAGCGGATGGGCCGGCCACTGGGCCACGGGCGGGAGAGGAGAGAAGGGGGGGAGGGGCGCCGGCCCTGTGCGTGGGGGGAGGGAAAGGGAGAGGAGGGCCGGTAGGAGCTAGGCCACCAGACCGAATGGGCCAAAAGGGAGAGAAGAAGGGAAAGGGAGAAGAAAAAGGTTTTCCTTTTTATTTTCAGGGTATTTCAAACTATTTCAAAAGGATTTTGAATTCAAACAAAATTTGACAAAAAGCACTCATCACAGAAATTAAAATGCAAGGGCATGAATGCAACAACATGTCTCTAGATTTATTTTAATTTTGTGAAAAGTATTTAAACCCTAGATTAAATGCACACCAAAATTCAATAAAGAAACATTTTCACCTATTTTTAAACTGGGCAAATTTTAGGGAGTCACACCCAATTTCATATCACACCCAAAAAGTGCACAGCACGACCCATTGCAGAAAAAAGTTTTCCATCATAACAATGTATAGAAACATGGTGCATCCAAAAAAAAGCCACTACTAGTGCATATATCAATATAGATGACACTATTTCAGTGTGCATAGACCATATCTTCCTAGAAGTTTAGCATAAGTACATCATGTCCAACAGGGAACTAGTATCTACATTTTCACATTAACCACTGTTAGCTGAGACACCCATCCCATGTACATCAATCATAGCGGGGGCGGAGCTCCTCTATCTCTTCAGGAAGTTCCTTTTGCTCGTTGGCCTCATGGAAGATGATGTACTGGAGTGTGTCAGCACGCAACTGCTCTGAGGAGGCCTACACAGCATAATTTCAATGCATAAATTTCTTGGGGAGGGAAATATGCGTGAAATTAATGAATGCATAAAAATTGGATGAGCAAGATATAGAAGTGTGGCACCAAAAATAAAGAATTATGTTTATAAAAGGGTGGATGAATGCAGTCACACCCTTTTATGCCTGTCACAATGCATAAAACACATCCCAAATATGGCCAACAAAAGCATCCAGACGGTGGATGCAAACTGGGACATATGCTTAAAAAGGTACCCACCGATCCATAGAAAGGCGTAACTGCACAAATGGGGTGTCCTACATGCAAGGTTGCTGACACAATGCAACAAACACATACCGAGTATGGCCACTGCACTCTGGCAGTGGATGCATCGTAGTACTCCATGTACCACATGCAATGGAACCCGCAGTCATTTGATCCAAGCTTCTGCTTATGAATGTTCTCTAACATTTCAAATTTGTAATTCCCGAATTTTGGGATTCCTGAGTCAGGCCTAGCTACTTGCATCGCTTCATTGAGCCTTTTCATCATTATCTTGCACCACCGCCCTTTATGATTTCCATACTCGACAGTTCCCATGTGTGTATGTTTCCATCCATCACCGATCAAGTCCCAAGGGTTGGGATCAAGAATATCAACCCTTCGGAGGATGAAGTTAACAATGTACACTGAAAAGTGACCATTCCTCAAGAAAGGGATGATGATCTGCAAACAAATCCACGTGGACGGTGCAACCTAGTGTAAGTTACGACAATAAGGGTTCAGATGTAAGTGAGAGTTTTTTTGGAAAAAACACACAACACTCACCTCTTTGACACCTTTCAGCACATGTTGGTCTGGTAAAAACATATCCAGCCTCCTGACCAATACTGCTTGCCGGTATTGAACCACCTCACCTCTGAACGAATTGCCTTCCTGGAATATATCCTTCTGCAAATGGTGTATCTGTGTCAGGTGTTCATAAAAAGAAACATATATACATCGTACACTAGTATTGCAGCTGGCAGGTGAGCAGTGTGTCCTAGTTTCAGCGCTATTACAAACAAATGAATGTATAAAAAGGAGGAAAAAAAATGCTAGATGTTATCTGCATGTCAATGTAGATAAAGTGGAAAACAATTTATGCTCACCATCACATCAAAATCCAGGTAGATCCGCTCATATTGTTTCCTAAGTAGACGATTGTTGGGTTCATCTCGAATCAAACAACAGACATAATATTGTACCCATGAATCAGCAACATCTTGTCTGGGGGCAAAGTACTGGTGGACTTCTCCTGCTCTGGAATTGTCATCGCCAAACCGACAAATGACAGCGCTGCATAGAAACGACAGTAGATGTGCGTAAAAAAAGTGGTAATGCCAATGCAGAGACAAAAAACATACAAAAGTGCAAAAGACCCGACAGTGGCAAACACTATTGGGGACATTAAACATCTCCAACGATATTAGACTGTTGGTGCATAAAGAAGTATCATTGCATGTATATAAACGTTTAGTTAGCAAAGAATCTTACTTCTTGAAAGGCAAATCGGTGCAAGTCAGCAGTTTCAACAACGCAGCTGCTTTCTGGTAACAACTTTCAAGGAATCGTTGGGTGCTTTGACGTTGTGCCGGCGGCGCATCGGTGGGTCGCAGTTTTGAAAGACCTTGGGAGGCAGGAGTCCTATCATATGATGGGCCCTGTAGATTTTGGCAGATGGTTACAAGTGGTAGACCAATGTTGAAAATGAAACCCTTGTTTTTATTATGCATTTTGGTAACCACCGAAGAAAAACTAAAAAGCTTCCCAAAGATGTTTAAAAACATGCTTGCCAGTAATCAAGCAGCAGCAATGATACAACCATGTACAAAAATGTCCTTATGGTCCATCTATGGTCATGCATTGGCAATAGATATATATCTATTTTGCAGGGATAAAAATATTTTTTGGTGTATGTTTTAAAATTCCGTGCTTTAAACATCGAAATGATGTATAACATGAGTGTGGATGAAGATGGATACAAAATTCCATAAAAAACAATAGGATGGAGGTAAAGCATGTGATCATAATGCCTAAAGCAATGTTATGAAAAAGCCCATAATCTTAAAACATAGCATAACACAAAAGATAAAATTAATGTTTAAAGGCATGCAAAAGCCTCCATAGCACACCGCATATAAAGCTACTTAATGATGTGTAAAAAATGTGAAACAGTGATCAAAGCAGCAGCAATGATACAGCCATGTACCAAAATCTTCTTAGGGCACATCATTGCTTATGCATAGCAAATAGAGAGAGAGAGATTTTGCAGAAAATATAAGTATTTTATGGTGTACAGGTACAATTTTGTGGTAAAAACATAAGATTGATGCCACCCATTGGTGTGGATAAAGAATATTACAACAGTGCATAAAAATTGATAGGTTAGCGGGTAAGCATGTTAGACATTCATATGAGGCGCGGGGAGAAATCCCTAACCTGTGATTGTGGCGTATCGTCGAAATGTGGAGAACCTTGTTGAGATAAATCATTGATGTCATCTAACCCACTAAATATAACATTTATGTCATTCAATGCCTGAGACACCCGTGGGTTGACACTAAACAAGCCACCCTGGCCCTCCACGTCATCCCCTTGACCCTGTTGTGCCGAAGCAACGCGCACATCTGCAGTCTCATCATTGCTTAGGTTTAAAAATCGGGAGGCTGGTGCACAAAATAAATGGAAGATCAATTTAACATATGAACACAAGTAGGGTGTGGGCCAAAAACAATCAAAAACATGTAGCACGTAGAAGAACAGTTACAATGTGTCATATAAGAAAATGATGAGGTATGAGACTTGAAATAGTAGGACTGATGGGCCCTACAGATATTACAGTGAAAAACGGAAGTGGCCAAAAGGGTCACTTCCTTACAACAAACACATGCACTTGTAAAAAAGGAACTTGCCACTTCCTTACAACATATGTGAAGCTGGCTTACGTTGGTGGTTCGGAAAAAAGTGATTGGAGACACCAATAAAAAATTTAAAAAGGATGAAGAGACTAATCATGATAAAATGTAGTAACTAAATAGGAGTGGTGCTAGACAAGGTAATCAAGCCTGATTCTGGTCTTCGTTCTTACGTGAGCCATCTTCATTCCATTGCTCGACTCCCATATCATTCGTGTGTTTGGGCTTCTTTATTTTTTGCATTTGCAACAAGTAGTCATTCATGTTCTTAATTTGACTTTCAGACAGCTGTGATGCATCAGCAAGTGTTTTTAGAGCAGTGGAAGTCACGAGCGATGTATCTATGAACAAAAACATATAGTTAATATTGCACATGAGGCCACCACACTAGGTTTTTTCTTAAAAAATAAATATAAGAGCGCCAGAAGAGGGTATAGTGAGCACAGTACCAGGTAGAGTACCCTCTTCTTCTTCCACCTCGTGCATTTCCACATTGAGTCCGTGGTCAGTGCGGTGGTCGTGGTCCGGGTTTTGCTCTAGATTAATTAAGCAAAGTACAACTCATTACCAAACCATAAATCTTTTTGGCATATGCATATAAATGTTCCCATAGTTGCATACGAACGCTATCAGCCGTGCATAAAAAGAAAAATAAGCTATGGACACCATATAGGAGGCCACAATAATCTTTGCACAGATAAACACAAAATGCTCATTAAAACATGCCTAGCTATGCATTTAGCCCCATAATAGATGTTCGTATGGACTGACAACTAAACTTTTGATGCACCACAGCATGTAGTTAATATTGCACATGAGCCAAACATCCTGGATTTTTTCTTACAAAATATATATAAGAGAGCAAGAAGAGGGTATAGTGAGCGCAGTACCAGGTAGAGTACACTCTTATTCTTCCACCTCGTGCATTTTCACATTGAGTGCGTGGTCAGTGCGGTGGCCGTAGTCCGGGTTTTGATCTAGATTAGTTAAGCAAAGTACAACTCATTACCAAACAAGATATCGTTTGGGCATATGCATATAAATATTCCCAGGGATGCATATGAACGCAGTCAGTCGTGCATAAACAGAAAAATAAGCTATGGACACCAGTTAGGATGCTACCAATAATATTTGCATGAATCAATACAATATGCATAAAAACATGCCCGGCTATGCATTTAGTCCCACATTAGATGTTCGTACGGACTGATAACTGAACTTTTGATGCACCAACAGCATAAAAATATGTAGTTAAATATTGCACATGAGCCAAACACACTGGATTTTTTTATAAAAAAATATATAAGAGAGCAAGAAAAGGGTATAGTGAGCGCCGTACTAGGTAGAGTAACCTCTTCTCCTTGCAGCTCATGCATTTCCACATTGAGTCTGTGGTCAGTGCGGTGGCCGTGGTCCGGCTTTTGCTCTAGATTAATTAAGCAAAGTACAACTCATTACCAAACCAGAAATTTTATTGGCATATGAACGCTGTCAGCCGTGCATAAACAGAAAAATAAGCTATGGACACCAGTTAGGATGCTACCAATAATATTTGCATGAATCAATACAATATGCATAAAAACATGCTCAGCTATGCATTTAGTCCCACATTAGATGTTCGTATGGACTGATAACTGAACTTTTAATGCACCAACAGCATAAAAACATGTAGTTAAATATTGCACATGAGCCAAACACACTGGATTTTTTTATAAAAAAATATAAGAGAGCAAGAAAGGGTATAGTGAGCGTCGTACCAGGTAGAGTACCCTCTTCTCCTTGCACCTCATGCATTTCCACATTGAGTCTGTGGTCAGTGCGGTGGCCGTGGTTCGGCTTTTGCTCTAGATTAATTAAGCAAAGCACAACTCATTACCAAAACCAGAAATTTTATTGGCATATGAACGCTGTCAGTCGTGCATAAATAGAAAAATAAGCTATGGACACCAGTTAGGATGCTACCAATAATATTTGCATGAATCAACACAATATGCATAAAAACATGCCCAGCTATGCATTTAGTCCCACATCAGTTGTTCGTATGGACTGACTACTGAACTTTTGATGCACCAACAGCATAACAACATGTAGTTAATATTGCACATGAGCCAAACACACTAGATTTTTTTATTAAAAAAATATATAAGAGAGCAATAAAAGGGTATAGTGAGCGCCGTACCAGGTAGAGTACCCTCTTCTTCTTGCACCTCATGCATTTCCACATTGAGTCCGTGGTCAGTGCGATGGTCGTGGTCCGCCTTTTGCTCTAGATTAATTAAGCAAAGTACAACTAATTATCAAACCAAAAATTTTATCGGCATATGCATATAAATGTTCCAGTCACGAAAAAAGATATGTGTGGGAAAAAATTATCGTGAGCAGTATACCAGTTTCAGTACCCTCTTCTTCCTCCACCTCATGCACCTCCGCATTGTGCTCCTGATGAGACTGATGACCATGGTCTGGGTTTTGACCTGGATTAGTTAAGCAAACAATAACTCATTCCCTAACCAAACAACAGTGTGGGCCATATGCATGTGAATGTTCACAAGAGTTCATATGCGCACTACCATAAATATATGCTAAGAAATGACCTACTATATGCATAAAAAACTGCCCATATGTTGTGCAATCAGCATAGAAAACACAACAAAAGGATGTATAAAAAAATAGCAGGAAAGGGATGTGCATGAAACAAGCATATTGCAGATGCGCAAGTTCAGAAAGAATGTATAGAAAGTGACAAAGGATGTATAGCACAATGCAAGTTTCTTTCGACATGGTCTGGTACCTGCTTCATTATCAACGTCCTCGTCATCCTCACCAACCCGCAATACCTCTTCAATCATGTCGCCAAAGGTAACAGCCATGTTATGCTGGGTTTTCACGATACTGCTAATTGCGGCCTGGATTGTCTGGCACTGCCTATCAACATCATCGTCATATGCATTGCAAATGGCCTGAAAATGAAGCCGAGTGCTCCCTCTCAATCCTGATATCTTGGCAGCAAGCACCTTAGATAGCTTAGGGACATAGATGCTCCCCAGATCATGTGCAGCCAGGTAGCAGGTCTGGGTTGGCGGGCAAAACTACAGCAATATACAAAAGTCCAAAAATGACATTAGATACATACAGGTTAGACAACAGCAAAACAATCGCAAAAAATGGATCTGTATAGAAACACATACATTTAGCTTTCCATAACAGGCGATAGCCTGACCCGCGTGGACAACGTCTTCCCTACTCAGATCGGAAACCATTTGGCTGGTAAACATGCCAAGACAGGGGGGTCTGGAACCTATCCTCAGGAGTGGCAGGATGGTCAAACCAGTCCAAGTAGTAAAGCTGCAAATCAATGCATAGAAATGTAAAAACGATGATGAAGGTAGGAGACAGCAAGCATGCAGATGATAGATGGCTAGAATATGAATATGTAGTGCATTGGAAAGTCCACGTCCCCGTACATATGAAGCGGCTAAGCCAATAGTGGAGTGCATAAAAACAACATGTAGGATTGAGTATGAAGTAAAAAAACCGAAAAATGGGTTTAACTCGTACCATTATGACAGTGCTGCACCCCAGTATCGTGTATGCAGTTTGCTGTTCATCGATCTTCTCATGCCATGTTTTCACCGCATGGCATAGATCTAAGTAGATCATGTGGCACCAATCAATGTCATCAAAACCAGAAATGTCCATAGTTTTCCCGATCTCAGAATTGTTGATTGGCCAGCTAGCTGAACAAAAAATAACCTACTGAATAGGACTAGAAAGAAGCACCGTTTTGTCAGGTCATCAGTGCCACCCTTTTTTATTCTCTCTATGCATTTGTCGACTGTTAGATCCTTGGCGCTGCCGACGTTGAGCTCCTTGCGCAAGTTTTTTGCTTCATTTACCTTATCCAGCCATGTTGCATTATCTGACAATGATTTGCCTTTGTCGGGCACACCAAGGATATGGTGCACAACTTCCTTAGTAATCTTTAACTCCTTCCCTGTCCCAACTTTCAGGACCATGGTCTCAGGGTCAATATGGTCATATAACCACTTGAGCAAAGAAGGTGGCCCAGTGCTCCTCAGCTTAATGTCCTGCAGGCTGAACAGGTTATTACCATGTACAAAAACCCTCAATTGGTCTTCGTTCAAATGAGAAATCATGTCAGCCACTTCATCTGGGGCACAACGGATATTCCATCTTGGAGCCTACATCGAAAAAACATATACATTTCATATATAACACATGTTGAAAAAGCAGTGTGTTACTCACAAACTAGTGAATGTAGGAAAACCGCGTGAAGCATGAGTAAAAACGTCTCATATCTGACAATGTAAGCATGCAGCATCACAATAAATAGACTTACTGGTGCTGCCAATTTTGTCGTCTTTGCCGCCCGTCTAGCCTTACTTGCTGGTTTGGAGGTTTGGGCTTGCATCTACAATCAATGAAATGGAGAACATATTATCGAAGTATCAAAACTGTGAGTCATCTTTCTTTAATACACTTTCAAGGCATATACATAAAAAAAAGCAGCAATAACATGCATGTACTTATTGGATGCATAAAAAAGTACGAAAGCAATGCATAAAAAGACATCAACAAAAACGTGTTAGATTACAAAGCATATAACTGATGACACAAACAACAAAAAAATGGTTTTGCACTATGACCTGAGAAAAGATGTATACCTAACCTAACTGTTGCAGTACTTTTCCGATAACATTGTAATATACATGAAAAAAGGACACACTTGTGATTTAAAAAAGAGTTTGCATGCATAGAAAATCGTGAGACGAATATATGCATGTACTTATTTCATGAATATAAATTTGCCAAGCAAAATGCGTAAAAAGATGTTAGGAACAAAGTGTTAAATTACAAGCATATATCTAATGACACACCCAATACAAGCAATGGTTTTGCACTATGTCCTGAGAAAACATGTATACCTAACCTAACAGATACAGCCAATACTTTTTCAATAGCCTTAACTTATACATGAAAAAGGAACATGGTTGTGATTTAAAACAGTTTGGATGCATAAAAAATCATGGGACAAATGTATGCATAAACTTATTGGATGTATAAAAATGTAATCAGCAATACATAAAAACTATTAACAACACCGTGTTGAATTACAAGCATATATCAGATAACATATTATAGAACCCAAGGCTCAACTTACACATGTCAAAAAACAGCGTGACATATAAAAAACATTTTTTGCACAGAAAAAACTCAAAACTGAACATAGTAACTTACAGCCTCATCCAACTTCCTCTTCCCCAGGCCTGGTGATGAAGCCACCTGCAACCCAAAAAAACAAAACACAGGCCTCATATTAAAAACAAACAATGAACGTGCAATAGGGGTGGGCTGGGGGAGGTGGGAACAGGGATAACAGATTTTATGCACAAATCTAAAAAGTTTCTATACCTAGTGTTGACGCAAAAAGTGACACCTTGCGCCAAGACACACAGCAAGCCGAACGAGGCTAGCTTCAATTCAGTAAGCCCATAATGCTTCACTTAAAACCGAATGCCACTTTTTCGGTTTCTCGTCAATCTTCTTCTGGATAATCTTAATCATAATCTTATTTGATGCTTCGGCTTGACCATTGGCTTGCGCGTAATAAGGAGAAGAATTACATAGCTTGATCCCCATTTCTTCAGCAAAATCACAAAATTCGGATGATGTAAATTGGGTCCCTTGATCCGTAGTTATAGTTTGAGGAATCCCGAATCTATGAATTATATGCTCTTTGACAAAATTGATCATGTTTTCTAATGTAACATTCTTCAAGGGCACAGCCTCAACCCATTTAGTAAAGTAGTCTGTAGCCAATAGTATGAATTTGTGTCCTTTACTGGAAGGAGGATGAATTTGACTAATCAAATCTATAGCCCATCCTCTAAATGGCCACGGCTTGATAATTGGATTCATAGCCGATGCTGGGACTCTCTGAACATTCCCGAATCTTTGACAATCTTGACATCCCTTATAATATCCAAAACAATCCTCTAGCATAGTCGGCCAAAAATAACCGGTCCTTCTTATTATCCATTTCATTCAGTAGGCCGATTGATGTGCACCACATAATCCTTCATGCACCTCGTACATCAGCTTCTTGGCTTCTTCTTGGCTTAGACACTTCAGGAGCACCCCATCTATGGACCTATAGTACAACTGACCGTCAAGAAGTGTAAACTTGATAGCTTTATATCTGATCTTTCGAGAAACTCTCTGTGATGGATTTCTTAAGTATTCGGTAATTTCTTTCCTCCAGTCATCAATCATATGACCTTCATCCAAAGCAAGAACCTCTTGATCCTCCCGATATCCTGACGCAACTTGAGCCAATTTATTTGCTTCTTCATTATGCCCCCTAGGGATGTGATGTAAAGTTGCTATCCGGAAACATTTCAAAAGCTCTTGACACTCCTCATAATATTCTCTAAATATGTCACTTTTACACTCATATTGACCAATCAACTGATTGATGACCAACTCAGAATCCCCAAAGATTTCGACAGCAATAGCTTTTATTTCCACAAGAAGCCGAAGTCCTCTGAGTAAAGCTTCATATTCTGCTTGGTTGTTGGTGACATAAGACTCAATGGGGATAGCATACTTGAAAGTTAATCCTCGTGGAGAAATCAAGAAAATACCAACACCACCACCCTTGCTGCAAGACGAGCCATCAAAAAACAATGTCCAAGGTGCAATATTCACTATGCCAGCAGAAGGATCACGATGATGAGTAACAACATCAGCAATAACTTGACCTTTCACTGCCTTCGCCGACTCGTATCTCAGATCAAATTCTGACAATGCCAAAATCCACTTGTCGATTCTACTGTTTAGAATAGGCATTGACAGCATATGCTTTATTACGTCAAATTCAGAAATTATTATGCATTCGGCATCCAACAAGTAATGCCGAAACTTGGTGCATGAGTAATACACACACAAACAAAGCTTCTCCGTGGCTGAATATCTCGTTTCTGGATCTAGCAGTTTTTGGCTAAGGTAGGCTATTACTCTTTCTTTCCCTTTAAACTCTTGCATAAGAGTCCATCCTATCGTCAGCCCATCAGCTGCCACATACAATTTGAAAGGCTTACCAAACTGAGGAGGTATCAATACTAGTGGTGCTTCATATATTGTTTAATTTCATCAAAAGCCTTCTGTTGCACATCACCCCATATGAACTTTTGATCTTTCTTAAGCTTCAGCAATGGAGAAAAAGGCAAAACTCTCTCGGATAAGCCAGATATGAATCTTCTTACAAAATTAATCTTGCCAAGCAACGATTGCAACTCTGTGAGGTTGGTCGGAGGGACAACTTGGTCTACTGCCTCCATGCTTTTCCTTCCTACTTCAACTCCTCCTTTATGGATTAGAAACCCTAAAAATTCTCCTGCCGAAACTCCAAAAGCACATTTGTTTGGATTCATTCTCAAACCATGCTCTCTCGTGCACTCCAAGGTTTTCCTTAAATCAGCCAAATGCCCTTTATGATCTCTTGACTTCACAACTACATCATCAATATAAATTTCCACGATCTTGCCGATTAGTTCATGAAAAATGTAATTCATGGCTCGTTGATAAGTTGCACCAGCATTTTTCAACCCGAATGTCATAACAACCCATTCAAACAGGCCGATGTGACCAGGGCATCTAAAAGCTGTTTTTGAAACGTCTTCTATTGCCATAAAGATCTGGTTGTATCCAGCGTTACTGTCCATAAAGCTGATGATTTTGTAACCAGCCGCTACATCAATAAGCAATTCGGCAACCGGCATCGGGTAACTATCCATTGGAGTAGCTTTATTGAGATCCCTAAAATCAATGCAGACCCTCATCTTTCCATTCTTCTTGTACACCGGGACTATGTTTGAGATCCAATCTGCATATCTACACGGCCGAATGAAATTTGCTTTCAGTAATCTCTCGACCTCTTTCTTTACATCGGCTAGTACTTCTTCCTTGAAAATCTTCCGAGGAGGTTGCTTGTAAGGACGATACCCAGGTTTGATCGGTAGTCGATGCTCAACAATAGAGCGATCTAACCCAGGCATCTCTGTGTAATCCCACGCAAAACAATCTTTGAACTCTTTCAAAAGATTTATCAATTCCAGTTTATATTCTAGATCCAAATTTGCACTGATATATATCGGCCTTGCTTCAATTCCATCACTAATATTTACTTCTTCTAATTTATCAGCCGACATGAAGCCTTGTCCCAATTTCCCTTCATTTCCGTCAATTGGGTTGTTCTCAGTTCTAGGCATCTTGAAACGAAGTTGTCCCACCGGGCGTGCCAAAAAGTGTGTTGACGCAAAAAGTGACACCTTTCGCCAAGACACACAGCAAGTCGAACGAGGCTAGCTTCAATCGGGTGCCCGGAGTATGCTGAATCCGGAGACGTGCCAGTCGGTTTGACCTGAAAACCAACAAGGGATAAAACGTGAGAATACCTCTGGAACATGCTGGGTAAAACCAGACAGTTCCATATGTACGGCTTCGAAAGCCAATCGCGACGGCACACAGCTACAGAAGTTGTCTGTCAGAGCATGTTTACAGAGCTATTCGGCAAATATGAGAACAGAGTGTGCGAAGCATATTAACTGCCGAATGCAAAAGAAAGACATGCTTGAACGAATCAAAGATATTTTAAACAGGCAACTTGCAAGAATAGATCTATCCAAATAACACATGCATAGGCCAATCCAACTAATCTGCCGCACGTTTAGTCTTCAAAAACCCGTCAAGCATAAACTTAAGCAAAGCTAATCCACCGCATGATACCACTTGCTATAAGTCTATACCACTTCTTATAATTAGATTAATCCACCACATGATACAATCTAATTATAACAAGCTAAAAGCATGCATATGTTTGAATAGATCTATGAAAACTCGTTACTCATGTAAGCATAACCAAGGTCGGCAAACTAGCCGAGTTGGGGTCCATGAGGAAGGAAACATACAAACAAACATGATCAAACTAATCTAAAACCTGTATCTGCCGCACGATACACAGTTCTATCAAAGCATAAACGTGATCGACATGTATGAACCTGCAACATGTAACAACCTAGATTGAGAACTGATCCGGCCATCATGATCTTATGATTAGCAAAGCACAAGTAAACTTGTGAAACAAGGCCGAATAGAAATCAATCTAGATTGGGCAAAAGAGTGTTACATGAATTAAATAAATAAAACACGTAACGCATGATAACTTAATGAATCTACTAGATCTGCCAAATCTAATAGAGCCGATAACTATTTTCACTCATGTCTTAATCCGCCGCACGATACAAGGCACAAGCAAAAACTTCCCGTCATAAGCTTAAATCCGCCGCATGATACTAAGCTTAACATACGAGACTACTTGCATCATATCTAAATCCACCGCATGATACTAGACATGATAACAAGGTTGTCGGTACTTACGGAGGTCGACGGATCGATGTTTCCTCTCGAAGAACTCGACGACACGACTTAGGGACTCGAAGATGGCACGGGGCCGGTTTGTATTGATGTGGTTGTGAACAATTTTACAATGGTCGAGGGCTTATATTTATACCCTGGACGAAACACGAGTCCTAAACGATTACGATTTACAATGATAAAATATGGAAAGATACAAACCTTACTTCAAACTCCTTCAGCACCCTCCATTGTCACGTGTCTTCTCAAGCCGGCTTTATTTGCAACACCCATCTCCCGAATGGAGCCACCGTTCTACAAAATAGCCGACCGCACAGGCATGTGCCGAAAAACTCCAAGGATCAAATCGTCATCCGATTGCTTATCGAATCTTTTCTTCTCTGCTGGCTGGGCTCATCTATCATATTCTTGTGCGTGCGAAAATCTGGTGTCAACGCATGCCCCCTCAATTTCGGGATAAAAGTCAATTTTATTTCGAAATTGTCCGCAAGCTTCTCCCTTCCTAGGTTTTCACTTTTCGGCACTGTAACCGTCGCTCAAGAAATTCAAACCTCCGCATAATCGATCCTACTTCGAACCTTTGATGGCGACCCAAGATGAGATCCCAGAGGTAAACTTCACATATTCAGCAATTTCGTGCTAACTTCTTCTTTCGGTTCACTTTTTTCTCTATTCGCTATTCCTTCAAGGAACTCAAAAACCAAATCCTGATTCCCTATGCTGCCAACCCTGGATCCTACCTCCTTGGCCCAATGGGAAATCTCGATCCAGCGGAGATTATCGAAAAAGAAACCCAGAGAATTCCCTTCAAATCTGGAGTTACCTCACCGAATCACTGGCCGAACACCTTCAAGAACTGGCCTTTTCCCCCAATTGTTGGATGGCAAAATTGGTATCGGAGGATGTTTGAGAAAAGCAGTAGCCACTGGGAAAATCAAGACATTGGCCACTGTTTGGAGTTATCTTTATCAGAAACACCCAGAAATGACTCTCTTCTGATAGCAGCTTCCCACTTCTGGTCCAACGCCATCAACGCTTTAATTTTCAGCCATGGTATGATGACCATTACTTTAGCTGACGTCTTCATGATGACGGGTCTGAATGTAGCGCTTCCAGTATATCCTTACAAATACAAGAACAAAAGTAACCAGAGAGCTGTCAATTCTGGATGTGGATGGGCCAAATACATTCAGACTTATATGGAGTCATCCAACACCGTCTCTAACAAAGAGCTGAAAGCCTTTATGAACATGTGGTTATGCAGATTCATCTTCTGTGGAAAATCCAATGAACCTACTTTGAATCATATGGTGATGGCTGAAGACTTGTCTGCAGGTGCTCAAATCCCCCTAGGCAAATACCTCTTGGGGTCTATTTATCATATGATGCATCAGATTACTCTTCAGATGCACACAGGCAGAGAAATCTCCTGTGTGAATGGTCCCTGGTGGCTGGTCCAGATGTGGCTCTAACTATATATGCATCAGATAGTCTCTGTGAGCCTCCTCAACTTGAGTTTCCCTTCGATCAACTATGCTGAAGGCAAAACAGCAAGAGTCAAAGCTTGCCAGACTTATGGAGAAGCAGCATCATCTATCAGCATTGATATGGATATTGGCCATCTCTTCAAGCTATTCTTCAAAGGCTTTGGCAATGCACTTTGGCTTCCCTACAAAGAGAATGAAAATCTGACCCTTCCCTGCAAATTCAACTACGAATCTGGCTGTGCAGACAAAGCATCTACTGAAATTTTCAACTCCTTCATCAAACCCTGTGTTCTGCCAGCCGAATTTCACCATGGAAGACTAGTGCAGTCTACTTACGAGTTCTATTATCCAAACATGGTGGCCAGACAATTGGGATGTGGTCAATTGCCCCCTAAACTCTACTTCTCAATAGCAATAAGACCTAGAGAAGTAATTATGGAGGGGATAATAGCCAAAAAAGTCTTTGAATTAGCATGGGAGCTGCCAACATATGAACCATCTCCATTTGGGATAGTGGACATCACTCATCCTTTCTTCACCTCTTGGTGGGGAGAATGGCATGCTCATCTCTTCAATGTACCAATTCACCCCTTGTGTCAAGATTTACAACCTAACTTTGATTCCGACAGTGAGGTAATTTCATCACACCTATCATTTTCCATTCTTGAATCCAATCTCTTTCTAATACTCGGTCATACGTAGGATCCTGAGCCTACACCTCTTGTCAGAGCGATCCAGTATTACCCGGCTGGACCCAATCCTGCTCTTGGTTTCAACGCCCCAAATTTAAACACCTTCATGAAGATCCCTGCAATTTCAACCATTGTGCCTCCAGGAAGGGATAGCAAAAAGAAAGGCACCTGAGAATGTTCTTTCGTCCAAAAAACCAAGGACCAAAAGGGCTAAACTATCCTCCAAGGTATGAACCTTCCATTTTGTGCTAAGCAACTTGGTTTAGCAATAAATCTGACCTAATCTATGTTGCATCACCTGTTGCAGCCACAAGCCAAAATCTTAAAATCAGGCAGCACTTCAACAACTACCACAATATCCCCTGAGGCTTCCACAAAAGAAATCCAGGATGAAGCTGAAGATTAAAAAACCCCTGAAAGTTCAAAAAACAAAGAGGCCGACGAAACCATAGGTAACGCGTTCGGCCATCTTTTCCTCTGTTGTCACATACTTATGTCACCACTTGAAACAGATGAAGTTTTAAAAGAACTGGAAGCAAAGTCATCTCCTGATCATACTCCAGGCCCATCTCTTCTGAACACTCAACAAGGCCTTCAAACAGGCCAAGGCGCAGCGTCCTCTGACGATCAACCAACTCATCAGGCAAAGTTTCTGTTCATAGCTTTCACCAAAATGCATTCAATCGGCTAACATTTTTCTCCCTTCTTAGAAAAATACTAGAGAGCTGACCACGAGTTATTCCTTCCCTGCTGAAGATTATATCACCGAGAAAGGCGAAGAAAACACCTCCCAACATACTTTGTCAACAGAAAATCAAGCTCGGCTGAGAGAAGTAATTACTCTGCTGAACAAAGACGTCGTCAGTCTGGCTCGAGACGCAGATCAGATAAGAGATATTCTTGAGCTCATCGATGAAGACATCCCCTCTGCTCTTCTGGCTCACTTAGAATCTGCAGCTTGCCTCGACAACTTTCTTGGAATGGTAAGGAGAGCAACTAAAAACATTTCATCTAAGGCTGCTCTACAGAATGACAGATCTTCGAAGAAGCTGGAAATCAAAGATTGGCATTCCAATATTCAAGTCGCAAAAAATTCTCTGGCCACTTTGGAATCCGAACTGAAAATCATGGAGGAAGACAAAAGCAAGCTAGAAACCCAGTTAGCCAATCTGAACACCAAAATCCAATCTCACAGGGCTAACATGGCTGCCCTGCCGAAGGACATAGAAGCAGCTTCATTGAAGATAACTTCGGCTCTTAAAGAGGATCGACAAATAAAAGCCAAATTATCCAACATCCAAAAATCTGAAGACGAAGATCAAAAAGTGCTTGATACTGTCAGCCGAATCAGAGCTGAGGCCATAAAGACGATCAATCAGCTTTTGCATGAGTAAACATTGACCCTGTAACAAACCAAGTGTAATGTACTTCGTCTTTGTAAAACTACTTTCGTGTTCCCACACCTCTACTTGTCTGAGAGCGCAGTCAGCTTCTCTTCTTCGATTTTCCCGTAATGAGATATAGCCGATTGTCCTCGTTTTCTGATAGCCAAAACTAATCCCAAAAAGATAACCGAGTAGTATTTGGTTTAACCGAGCCTGGCCCAACTCAGAAAACGGCCCAGCCGAATGAAAACCCTACTCCGTCGTTTGGCATTCTTATCCCACTACTCCGTAGACTTCGCCACGGCTCTTTTTTCGGCTTATAAATAAATCCCCTTCTGCAACCTTGACTAGTACTTGCAGTTACGCATCTTCGCCTCCGTCTCCTTACTTCCTCTTGTTGGCTCAACTCGAAAAAGAAAACCCCAATCCTGTAGCAATGGCGAACGGCGATGACCGCGGCAAGCGACCTGCCGAAGGAGAAGCGGAGGGCAGCCAAGCACCGCAACGCCGGCGCCATGAGTAAGAATCAGCTATCCTGCCCCCTTGCAATCTCTATTCCTCTGTTCGCCCATTGTTTCGATTTCGATTCTCCTCTTACTTTTAGGATAAGATTCATCTCCAGCAGCCAAGGCCATCTCCTTCCCCAACCCGGGACTCCATCATCCGGGTCTTCCAAATCCTCCGACTCTTCAGATTCTTCTTCAGATTCCTACTACTCTGACCGGTGGAACCAACGTGATGCCTGCCGTTTCAAGGAGGAACAGGATAAGGCCCGAGAGGAGCTGAGCGAGGTCTCCAAGCAGTATGGTATCGACCAACTTGATTGGGAGGATCAGCGGAAACAATTCTGCGATGCAATCTCAGGTTAGAAAAAATCTCCACTTGATTCCTATTTTCTCTAATCGGACTCGCTTATCTGATGTATTCCCTTTTTGTTCAGCATTATCAGCAGAGGTTGAGCGCTTGAAGATTGCGGGAACCAGGGTGGCCGACAAGGTGAACGCCCAGGGGGAAACCGTGGAGGCGCGCCTTGATGATGCGGTCGGTCGTGTCGATCAGGTTGCCATTCACGGCGTACACCACGGCGTCGCCTTGGGGCTGGCGGCGATATCCACCCAGACGCACGAGGACTTCTCCGCCATGCCGACTGGCTTCCATGGTGGCGAGCTTCCAGAGGATATCGAAGATCTCCTGGAAAATTATGAAGATCATGCGACCGTGCTCGCCCAGGCTTCTGACGCTCAATCTGTCTTGAACAGGTTATTTGATGAGTAGTCTGAACTTAGGAGCCTTCTATGAAAAAACTGTTCCTTTTGCAAAACGCCTGCTTCCATGAAATGCTCATTTGTGACTCTCGTCTCCTGAATTACCGAAAGCAAAATCCTCGTATGATATCATCTTCATTAGGTTAAGCTAATATTTTTGCTCTAAAGGCGACATATGTCATGTCGACTGTTCACACATTTTTTCTGCTAAAGGCGATGTTCCTCATCGGCTATCTTACTGCATACGATTCTCATGTACCAATCTCCATGCTGGGGTGGAACTTCTTAAGAAATCTCCCATTAATCGCTCTAGAAAACTCTTCCCCCAGCAAAGTCCTCAAAATATATGCGCTGCCAGGCACATGCCTTACTACTCGAAAAGGACCTTCCCAATTTGGAGACCACTTGCCGAATGCTTTGTCCTTCGCTCCGATAGGCAACACAACCTTCCAAACTAAATCTCCCTCTTCAAAGTGTTTTTCCTTGACCTTTTTATTGTAATACCTGGCAACACGCAATTTATTCTTCTTTATACTTTCCAACGCCTTAAGACGAACCAGGTGCAGATCTTCTAATTCGTTCATCATTAAACTCTCATAATCTTCTTTTCTTAAATCATTCTGCAACATAACTCGCCTCGAACTCAATTGTAACTCCCAGGGTAATACAACACAATGTCCATAAACCAACTCGTAGGGAGATACTTGAGTAGATCCATGACATGCCATTCAGTAAGCCCATAATGCTTCACTTAAAACCGAATGCCACTTTTTCGGTTTCTCGTCAATCTTCTTCTGGATAATCTTAATCATAATCTTATTTGATGCTTCGGCTTGACCATTGGCTTGCGCGTAATAAGGAGAAGAATTACATAGCTTGATCCCCATTTCTTCAGCAAAATCACAAAATTCGGATGATGTAAATTGGGTCCCTTGATCCGTAGTTATAGTTTGAGGAATCCCGAATCTATGAATTATATGCTCTTTGACAAAATTGATCATGTTTTCTGATGTAACATTCTTCAAGGGCACAGCCTCAACCCATTTAGTAAAGTAGTCTGTAGCCAATAGTATGAATTTGTGTCCTTTACTGGAAGGAGGATGAATTTGACCAATCAAATCTATAGCCCATCCTCTAAATGGCCACGGCTTGATAATTGGATTCATAGCCGATGCTGGGACTCTCTGAACATTCCCGAATCTTTGACAATCTTGACATCCCTTATAATATCCAAAACAATCCTCTAGCATAGTCGGCCAAAAATAACCGGTCCTTCTTATTATCCATTTCATTCAGTAGGCCGATTGATGTGCACCACATAATCCTTCATGCACCTCGTACATCAGCTTCTTGGCTTCTTCTTGGCTTAGACACTTCAGGAGCACCCCATCTATGGACCTATAGTACAACTGACCGTCAAGAAGTGTAAACTTGATAGCTTTATATCTGATCTTTCGAGAAACTCTCTGTGATGGATTTCTTAAGTATTCGGTAATTTCTTTCCTCCAGTCATCAATCATATGACCTTCATCCAAAGCAAGAACCTCTTGATCCTCCCGATATCCTGACGCAACTTGAGCCAATTTATTTGCTTCTTCATTATGCCCCCTAGGGATGTGATGTAAAGTTGCTATCCGGAAACATTTCAAAAGCTCTTGACACTCCTCATAATATTCTCTAAATATGTCACTTTTACACTCATATTGACCAATCAACTGATTGATGACCAACTCAGAATCCCCAAAGATTTCGACAGCAATAGCTTTTATTTCCACAAGAAGCCGAAGTCCTCTGAGTAAAGCTTCATATTCTGCTTGGTTGTTGGTGACATAAGACTCAATGGGGATAGCATACTTGAAAGTTAATCCTCGTGGAGAAATCAAGAAAATACCAACACCACCACCCTTGCTGCAAGACGAGCCATCAAAAAACAATGTCCAAGGTGCAATATTCACTATGCCAGCAGAAGGATCACGATGATGAGTAACAACATCAGCAATAACTTGACCTTTCACTGCCTTCGCCGACTCGTATCTCAGATCAAATTCTGACAATGCCAAAATCCACTTGTCGATTCTACTGTTTAGAATAGGCATTGACAGCATATGCTTTATTACGTCAAATTCAGAAATTATTATGCATTCGGCATCCAACAAGTAATGCCGAAACTTGGTGCATGAGTAATACACACACAAACAAAGCTTCTCCGTGGCTGAATATCTCGTTTCTGGATCTAGCAGTTTTTGGCTAAGGTAGGCTATTACTCTTTCTTTCCCTTTAAACTCTTGCATAAGAGTCCATCCTATCGTCAGCCCATCAGCTGCCACATACAATTTGAAAGGCTTACCAAACTGAGGAGGTATCAATACTAGTGGTGCTTCATATATTGTTTAATTTCATCAAAAGCCTTCTGTTGCACATCACCCCATATGAACTTTTGATCTTTCTTAAGCTTCAGCAATGGAGAAAAAGGCAAAACTCTCTCGGATAAGCCAGATATGAATCTTCTTACAAAATTAATCTTGCCAAGCAACGATTGCAACTCTGTGAGGTTGGTCGGAGGGACAACTTGGTCTACTGCCTCCATGCTTTTCCTTCCTACTTCAACTCCTCCTTTATGGATTAGAAACCCTAAAAATTCTCCTGCCGAAACTCCAAAAGCACATTTGTTTGGATTCATTCTCAAACCATGCTCTCTCGTGCACTCCAAGGTTTTCCTTAAATCAGCCAAATGCCCTTTATGATCTCTTGACTTCACAACTACATCATCAATATAAATTTCCACGATCTTGCCGATTAGTTCATGAAAAATGTAATTCATGGCTCGTTGATAAGTTGCACCAGCATTTTTCAACCCGAATGTCATAACAACCCATTCAAACAGGCCGATGTGACCAGGGCATCTAAAAGCTGTTTTTGAAACGTCTTCTATTGCCATAAAGATCTGGTTGTATCCAGCGTTACTGTCCATAAAGCTGATGATTTTGTAACCAGCCGCTACATCAATAAGCAATTCGGCAACCGGCATCGGGTAACTATCCATTGGAGTAGCTTTATTGAGATCCCTAAAATCAATGCAGACCCTCATCTTTCCATTCTTCTTGTACACCGGGACTATGTTTGAGATCCAATCTGCATATCTACACGGCCGAATGAAATTTGCTTTCAGTAATCTCTCGACCTCTTTCTTTACATCGGCTAGTACTTCTTCCTTGAAAATCTTCCGAGGAGGTTGCTTGTAAGGACGATACCCAGGTTTGATCGGTAGTCGATGCTCAACAATAGAGCGATCTAACCCAGGCATCTCTGTGTAATCCCACGCAAAACAATCTTTGAACTCTTTCAAAAGATTTATCAATTCCAGTTTATATTCTAGATCCAAATTTGCACTGATATATATCGGCCTTGCTTCAATTCCATCACTAATATTTACTTCTTCTAATTTATCAGCCGACATGAAGCCTTGTCCCAATTTCCCTTCATTTCCGTCAATTGGGTTGTTCTCAGTTCTAGGCATCTTGAAACGAAGTTGTCCCACCGGGCGTGCCAAAAAGTGTGTTGACGCAAAAAGTGACACCTTTCGCCAAGACACACAGCAAGTCGAACGAGGCTAGCTTCAATCGGGTGCCCGGAGTATGCTGAATCCGGAGACGTGCCAGTCGGTTTGACCTGAAAACCAACAAGGGATAAAACGTGAGAATACCTCTGGAACATGCTGGGTAAAACCAGACAGTTCCATATGTACGGCTTCGAAAGCCAATCGCGACGGCACACAGCTACAGAAGTTGTCTGTCAGAGCATGTTTACAGAGCTATTCGGCAAATATGAGAACAGAGTGTGCGAAGCATATTAACTGCCGAATGCAAAAGAAAGACATGCTTGAACGAATCAAAGATATTTTAAACAGGCAACTTGCAAGAATAGATCTATCCAAATAACACATGCATAGGCCAATCCAACTAATCTGCCGCACGTTTAGTCTTCAAAAACCTGTCAAGCATAAACTTAAGCAAAGCTAATCCACCGCATGATACCACTTGCTATAAGTCTATACCACTTCTTATAATTAGATTAATCCACCACATGATACAATCTAATTATAACAAGCTAAAAGCATGCATATGTTTGAATAGATCTATGAAAACTCGTTACTCATGTAAGCATAACCAAGGTCGGCAAACTAGCCGAGTTGGGGTCCATGAGGAAGGAAACATACAAACAAACATGATCAAACTAATCTAAAACCTGTATCTGCCGCACGATACACAGTTCTATCAAAGCATAAACGTGATCGACATGTATGAACCTGCAACATGTAACAACCTAGATTGAGAACTGATCCGGCCATCATGATCTTATGATTAGCAAAGCACAAGTAAACTTGTGAAACAAGGCCGAATAGAAATCAATCTAGATTGGGCAAAAGAGTGTTACATGAATTAAATAAATAAAACACGTAACGCATGATAACTTAATGAATCTACTAGATCTGCCAAATCTAATAGAGCCGATAACTATTTTCACTCATGTCTTAATCCGCCGCACGATACAAGGCACAAGCAAAAACTTCCCGTCATAAGCTTAAATCCGCCGCATGATACTAAGCTTAACATACGAGACTACTTGCATCATATCTAAATCCACCGCATGATACTAGACATGATAACAAGGTTGTCGGTACTTACGGAGGTCGACGGATCGATGTTTCCTCTCGAAGAACTCGACGACACGACTTAGGGACTCGAAGATGGCACGGGGCCGGTTTGTATTGATGTGGTTGTGAACAATTTTACAATGGTCGAGGGCTTATATTTATACCCTGGACGAAACACGAGTCCTAAACGATTACGATTTACAATGATAAAATATGGAAAGATACAAACCTTACTTCAAACTCCTTCAGCACCCTCCATTGTCACGTGTCTTCTCAAGCCGGCTTTATTTGCAACACCCATCTCCCGAATGGAGCCACCGTTCTACAAAATAGCCGACCGCACAGGCATGTGCCGAAAAACTCCAAGGATCAAATCGTCATCCGATTGCTTATCGAATCTTTTCTTCTCTGCTGGCTGGGCTCATCTATCATATTCTTGTGCGTGCGAAAATCTGGTGTCAACGCATGCCCCCTCAATTTCGGGATAAAAGTCAATTTTATTTCGAAATTGTCCGCAAGCTTCTCCCTTCCTAGGTTTTCACTTTTCGGCACTGTAACCGTCGCTCAAGAAATTCAAACCTCCGCATAATCGATCCTACTTCGAACCTTTGATGGCGACCCAAGATGAGATCCCAGAGGTAAACTTCACATATTCAGCAATTTCGTGCTAACTTCTTCTTTCGGTTCACTTTTTTCTCTATTCGCTATTCCTTCAAGGAACTCAAAAACCAAATCCTGATTCCCTATGCTGCCAACCCTGGATCCTACCTCCTTGGCCCAATGGGAAATCTCGATCCAGCGGAGATTATCGAAAAAGAAACCCAGAGAATTCCCTTCAAATCTGGAGTTACCTCACCGAATCACTGGCCGAACACCTTCAAGAACTGGCCTTTTCCCCCAATTGTTGGATGGCAAAATTGGTATCGGAGGATGTTTGAGAAAAGCAGTAGCCACTGGGAAAATCAAGACATTGGCCACTGTTTGGAGTTATCTTTATCAGAAACACCCAGAAATGACTCTCTTCTGATAGCAGCTTCCCACTTCTGGTCCAACGCCATCAACGCTTTAATTTTCAGCCATGGTATGATGACCATTACTTTAGCTGACGTCTTCATGATGACGGGTCTGAATGTAGCGCTTCCAGTATATCCTTACAAATACAAGAACAAAAGTAACCAGAGAGCTGTCAATTCTGGATGTGGATGGGCCAAATACATTCAGACTTATATGGAGTCATCCAACACCGTCTCTAACAAAGAGCTGAAAGCCTTTATGAACATGTGGTTATGCAGATTCATCTTCTGTGGAAAATCCAATGAACCTACTTTGAATCATATGGTGATGGCTGAAGACTTGTCTGCAGGTGCTCAAATCCCCCTAGGCAAATACCTCTTGGGGTCTATTTATCATATGATGCATCAGATTACTCTTCAGATGCACACAGGCAGAGAAATCTCCTGTGTGAATGGTCCCTGGTGGCTGGTCCAGATGTGGCTCTAACTATATATGCATCAGATAGTCTCTGTGAGCCTCCTCAACTTGAGTTTCCCTTCGATCAACTATGCTGAAGGCAAAACAGCAAGAGTCAAAGCTTGCCAGACTTATGGAGAAGCAGCATCATCTATCAGCATTGATATGGATATTGGCCATCTCTTCAAGCTATTCTTCAAAGGCTTTGGCAATGCACTTTGGCTTCCCTACAAAGAGAATGAAAATCTGACCCTTCCCTGCAAATTCAACTACGAATCTGGCTGTGCAGACAAAGCATCTACTGAAATTTTCAACTCCTTCATCAAACCCTGTGTTCTGCCAGCCGAATTTCACCATGGAAGACTAGTGCAGTCTACCTACGAGTTCTATTATCCAAACATGGTGGCCAGACAATTGGGATGTGGTCAATTGCCCCCTAAACTCTACTTCTCAATAGCAATAAGACCTAGAGAAGTAATTATGGAGGGGATAATAGCCAAAAAAGTCTTTGAATTAGCATGGGAGCTGCCAACATATGAACCATCTCCATTTGGGATAGTGGACATCACTCATCCTTTCTTTACCTCTTGGTGGGGAGAATGGCATGCTCATCTCTTCAATGTACCAATTCACCCCTTGTGTCAAGATTTGCAACCTAACTTTGATTCCGACAGTGAGGTAATTTCATCACACCTATCATTTTCCATTCTTGAATCCAATCTCTTTCTAATACTCGGTCATACGTAGGATCCTGAGCCTACACCTCTTGTCAGAGCGATCCAGTATTACCCGGCTGGACCCAATCCTGCTCTTGGTTTCAACGC
Source organism: Coix lacryma-jobi var. lacryma-jobi (assembly GCA_009763385.1). NCBI lineage: Eukaryota > Viridiplantae > Streptophyta > Magnoliopsida > Poales > Poaceae > Coix > Coix lacryma-jobi. Next base: position 143,443,450 of record CM019826.1, read on the forward strand.
CCCAAATTTAAACACCTTCATGAAGATCCCTGCAATTTCAACCATTGTGCCTCCAGGAAGGGATAGCAAAAGAAAAGCACCTGAGAATGTTCTTTCGTCCAAAAAACCAAGGACCAAAAGGGCTAAACTATCCTCCAAGGTATGAACCTTCCATTTTGTGCTAAGCAACTTGGTTTAGCAATAAATCTGACCTAATCTATGTTGCATCACCTGTTGCAGCCACAAGCCAAAATCTTAAAATCAGGCAGCACTTCAACAACTACCACAATATCCCCTGAGGCTTCCACAAAAGAAATCCAGGATGAAGCTGAAGATTAAAAAACCCCTAAAAGTTCAAAAAACAAAGAGGCCGACGAAACCATAGGTAACGCGTTCGGCCATCTTTTCCTCTGTTGTCACATACTTATGTCACCACTTGAAACAGATGAAGTTTTAAAAGAACTGGAAGCAAAGTCATCTCCTGATCATACTCCAAGCCCATCTCTTCTGAACACTCAACAAGGCCTTCAAACAGGCCAAGGCGCAGCGTCCTCTGACGATCAACCAGCTCATCAGGCAAAGTTTCTATTCATAGCTTTCACCAAAATGCATTCAATCGGCTAACATTTTTCTCCCTTCTTAGAAAAATACTAGAGAGCTGACCACGAGTTATTCCTTCCCTGCTGAAGATTATATCACCGAGAAAGGCGAAGAAAACACCTCCCAACATACTTTGTCAACAGAAAATCAAGCTCGGCTGAGAGAAGTAATTACTCTGCTGAACAAAGACGTCGTCAGTCTGGCTCGAGACGCAGATCAGATAAGAGATATTCTTGAGCTCATCGATGAAGACATCCCCTCTGCTCTTCTGGCTCACTTAGAATCTGCAGCTTGCCTCGACAACTTTCTTGGAATGGTAAGGAGAGCAACTAAAAACATTTCATCTAAGGCTGCTCTACAGAATGACAGATCTTCGAAGAAGCTGGAAATCAAAGATTGGCATTCCAATATTCAAGTCGCAAAAAATTCTCTGGCCACTTTGGAATCCGAACTGAAAATCATGGAGGAAGACAAAAGCAAGCTAGAAACCCAGTTAGCCAATCTGAACACCAAAATCCAATCTCACAGGGCTAACATGGCTGCCCTGCCGAAGGACATAGAAGCAGCTTCATTGAAGATAACTTCGGCTCTTAAAGAGGATCGACAAATAAAAGCCAAATTATCCAACATCCAAAAATCTGAAGACGAAGATCAAAAAGTGCTTGATACTGTCAGCCGAATCAGAGCTGAGGCCATAAAGACGATCAATCAGCTTTTGCATGAGTAAACATTGACCCTGTAACAAACCAAGTGTAATGTACTTCGTCTTTGTAAAACTACTTTCGTGTTCCCACACCTCTACTTGTCTGAGAGCGCAGTCAGCTTCTCTTCTTCGATTTTCTCGTAATGAGATATAGCCGATTGTCCTCGTTTTCTGATAGCCAAAACTAATCCCAAAAAGATAACCGAGTAGTATTTGGTTTAACCGAGCCTGGCCCAACTCAGAAAACGGCCCAGCCGAATGAAAACCCTACTCCATCGTTTGGCATTCTTATCCCACTACTCCGTAGACTTCGCCACGGCTCTTTTTTCGGCTTATAAATAAATCCCCTTCTGCAACCTTGACTAGTACTTGCAGTTACGCATCTTCGCCTCTGTCTCCTTACTTCCTCTTGTTGGCTCAACTCGAAAAAGAAAACCCCAATCCTGTAGCAATGGCGAACGGCGATGACCGCGGCAAGCGACCTGCCGAAGGAGAAGCGGAGGGCAGCCAAGCACCGCAACGCCGGCGCCATGAGTAAGAATCAGCTATCCTGCCCCCTTGCAATCTCTATTCCTCTGTTCGCCCATTGTTTCGATTTCGATTCTCCTCTTACTTTTAGGATAAGATTCATCTCCAGCAGCCAAGGCCATCTCCTTCCCCAACCCGGGACTCCATCATCCGGGTCTTCCAAATCCTCCGACTCTTCAGATTCTTCTTCAGATTCCTACTACTCTGACCGGTGGAACCAACGTGATGCCTGCCGTTTCAAGGAGGAACAGGATAAGGCCCGAGAGGAGCTGAGCGAGGTCTCCAAGCAGTATGGTATCGACCAACTTGATTGGGAGGATCAGCGGAAACAATTCTGCGATGCAATCTCAGGTTAGAAAAAATCTCCACTTGATTCCTATTTTCTCTAATCGGACTCGCTTATCTGATGTATTCCCTTTTTGTTCAGCATTATCAGCAGAGGTTGAGCGCTTGAAGATTGCGGGAACCAGGGTGGCCGACAAGGTGAACGCCCAGGGGGAAACCGTGGAGGCGCGCCTTGATGATGCGGTCGGCCGTGTCGATCAGGTTGCCATTCACGGCGTACACCACGGCGTCGCCTTGGGGCTGGCGGCGATATCCACCCAGACGCACGAGGACTTCTCCGCCATGCCGACTGGCTTCCATGGTGGCGAGCTTCCAGAGGATATCGAAGATCTCCTGGAAAATTATGAAGATCATGCGACCGTGCTCGCCCAGGCTTCTGACGCTCAATCTGTCTTGAACAGGTTATTTGATGAGTAGTCTGAACTTAGGAGCCTTCTATGAAAAAACTGTTCCTTTTGCAAAACGCCTGCTTCCATGAAATGCTCATTTGTGACTCTCGTCTCCTGAATTACCGAAAGCAAAATCCTCGTATGATATCATCTTCATTAGGTTAAGCTAATATTTTTGCTCTAAAGGCGACATATGTCATGTCGACTGTTCACACATTTTTTCTGCTAAAGGCGATGTTCCTCATCGGCTATCTTACTGCATACGATTCTCATGTACCAATCTCCATGCTGGGGTGGAACTTCTTAAGAAATCTCCCATTAATCGCTCTAGAAAACTCTTCCCCCAGCAAAGTCCTCAAAATATATGCGCTGCCAGGCACATGCCTTACTACTCGAAAAGGACCTTCCCAATTTGGAGACCACTTGCCGAATGCTTTGTCCTTCGCTCCGATAGGCAACACAACCTTCCAAACTAAATCTCCCTCTTCAAAGTGTTTTTCCTTGACCTTTTTATTGTAATAACTGGCAACACGCAATTTATTCTTCTTTATACTTTCCAACGCCTTAAGACGAACCAGGTGCAGATCTTCTAATTCGTTCATCATTAAACTCTCATAATCTTCTTTTCTTAAATCATTCTGCAACATAACTCGCCTCGAACTCAATTGTAACTCCCAGGGTAATACAACACAATGTCCATAAACCAACTCGTAGGGAGATACTTGAGTAGATCCATGACATGCCATTCAGTAAGCCCATAATGCTTCACTTAAAACCGAATGCCACTTTTTCGGTTTCTCGTCAATCTTCTTCTGGATAATCTTAATCATAATCTTATTTGATGCTTCGGCTTGACCATTGGCTTGCGCGTAATAAGGAGAAGAATTACATAGCTTGATCCCCATTTCTTCAGCAAAATCACAAAATTCGGATGATGTAAATTGGGTCCCTTGATCCGTAGTTATAGTTTGAGGAATCCCGAATCTATGAATTATATGCTCTTTGACAAAATTGATCATGTTTTCTGATGTAACATTCTTCAAGGGCACAGCCTCAACCCATTTAGTAAAGTAGTCTGTAGCCAATAGTATGAATTTGTGTCCTTTACTGGAAGGAGGATGAATTTGACCAATCAAATCTATAGCCCATCCTCTAAATGGCCACGGCTTGATAATTGGATTCATAGCCGATGCTGGGACTCTCTGAACATTCCCGAATCTTTGACAATCTTGACATCCCTTATAATATCCAAAACAATCCTCTAGCATAGTCGGCCAAAAATAACCGGTCCTTCTTATTATCCATTTCATTCAGTAGGCCGATTGATGTGCACCACATAATCCTTCATGCACCTCGTACATCAGCTTCTTGGCTTCTTCTTGGCTTAGACACTTCAGGAGCACCCCATCTATGGACCTATAGTACAACTGACCGTCAAGAAGTGTAAACTTGATAGCTTTATATCTGATCTTTCGAGAAACTCTCTGTGATGGATTTCTTAAGTATTCGGTAATTTCTTTCCTCCAGTCATCAATCATATGACCTTCATCCAAAGCAAGAACCTCTTGATCCTCCCGATATCCTGACGCAACTTGAGCCAATTTATTTGCTTCTTCATTATGCCCCCTAGGGATGTGATGTAAAGTTGCTATCCGGAAACATTTCAAAAGCTCTTGACACTCCTCATAATATTCTCTAAATATGTCACTTTTACACTCATATTGACCAATAAACTGATTGATGACCAACTCAGAATCCCCAAAGATTTCGACAGCAATAGCTTTTATTTCCACAAGAAGCCGAAGTCCTCTGAGTAAAGCTTCATATTCTGCTTGGTTGTTGGTGACATAAGACTCAATGGGGATAGCATACTTGAAAGTTAATCCTCGTGGAGAAATCAAGAAAATACCAACACCACCACCCTTGCTGCAAGACGAGCCATCAAAAAACAATGTCCAAGGTGCAATATTCACTATGCCAGCAGAAGGATCACGATGATGAGTAACAACATCAGCAATAACTTGACCTTTCACTGCCTTCGCCGACTCGTATCTCAGATCAAATTCTGACAATGCCAAAATCCACTTATCGATTCTACTGTTTAGAATAGGCATTGACAGCATATGCTTTATTACGTCAAATTCAGAAATTATTATGCATTCGGCATCCAACAAGTAATGCCGAAACTTGGTGCATGAGTAATACACACACAAACAAAGCTTCTCCGTGGCTGAATATCTCGTTTCTGGATCTAGCAGTTTTTGGCTAAGGTAGGCTATTACTCTTTCTTTCCCTTTAAACTCTTGCATAAGAGTCGATCCTATCGTCAGCCCATCAGCTGCCACATACAATTTGAAAGGCTTACCAAACTGAGGAGGTATTAATACTAGTGGTGCTTCATATATTGTTTAATTTCATCAAAAGCCTTTTGTTGCACATCACCACATATGAACTTTTGATCTTTCTTAAGCTTCATCAATGGAGAAAAAGGCAAAACTCTCTCGGATAAGCCAGATATGAATCTTCTTACAAAATTAATCTTGCCAAGCAACGATTGCAACTCTGTGAGGTTGGTCGGAGGGACAACTTGGTCTACTGCCTCCATGCTTTTCCTTCCTACTTCAACTCCTCCTTTATGGATTAGAAACCCTAAAAATTCTCCTGCCGAAACTCCAAAAGCACATTTGTTTGGATTCATTCTCAAACCATGCTCTCTCGTGCACTCCAAGGTTTTCCTTAAATCAGCCAAATGCCCTTTATGATCTCTTGACTTCACAACTACATCATCAATATAAATTTCCACGATCTTGCCGATTAGTTCATGAAAAATGTAATTCATGGCTCGTTGATAAGTTGCACCAGCATTTTTCAACCCGAATGTCATAACAACCCATTCAAACAGGCCGATGTGACCAGGGCATCTAAAAGCTGTTTTTGAAACGTCTTCTATTGCCATAAAGATCTGGTTGTATCCAGCGTTACTGTCCATAAAGCTGATGATTTTGTAACCAGCCGCTACATCAATAAGCAATTCGGCAACCGGCATCGGGTAACTATCCATTGGAGTAGCTTTATTGAGATCCCTAAAATCAATGCAGACCCTCATCTTTCCATTCTTCTTGTACACCGGGACTATGTTTGAGATCCAATCTGCATATCTACACGGCCGAATGAAATTTGCTTTCAGTAATCTCTCGACCTCTTTCTTTACATCGGCTAGTACTTCTTCCTTGAAAATCTTCCGAGGAGGTTGCTTGTAAGGACGATACCCAGGTTTGATCGGTAGTCGATGCTCAATAATAGAGCGATCTAACCCAGGCATCTCTGTGTAATCCCACGCAAAACAATCTTTGAACTCTTTCAAAAGATTTATCAATTCCAGTTTATATTCTAGATCCAAATTTGCACTGATATATATCGGCCTTGCTTCAATTCCATCACTAATATTTACTTCTTCTAATTTATCAGCCGACATGAAGCCTTGTCCCAATTTCCCTTCATTTCCGTCAATTGGGTTGTTCTCAGTTCTAGGCATCTTGAAACGAAGTTGTCCCACCGGGCGTGCCAAAAAGTGTGTTGACGCAAAAAATGACACCTTTCGCCAAGACACACAGCAAGTCGAACGAGGCTAGCTTCAATCGGGTGCCCGGAGTATGCTGAATCCGGAGACGTGCTAGTCGGTTTGACCTGAAAACCAACAAGGGATAAAACGTGAGAATACCTCTGGAACATGCTGGGTAAAACCAGACAGTTCCATATGTACGGCTTCGAAAGCCAATCGCGACGGCACACAGCTACAGAAGTTGTCTGTCAGAGCATGTTTACAGAGCTATTCGGCAAATATGAGAACAGAGTGTGCGAAGCATATTAACTGCCGAATGCAAAAGAAAGACATGCTTGAACGAATCAAAGATATTTTAAACAGGCAACTTGCAAGAATAGATCTATCCAAATAACACATGCATAGGCCAATCCAACTAATCTGCCGCACGTTTAGTCTTCAAAAACCCGTCAAGCATAAACTTAAGCAAAGCTAATCCACCGCATGATACCACTTGCTATAAGTCTATACCACTTCTTATAATTAGATTAATCCACCACATGATACAATCTAATTATAACAAGCTAAAAGCATGCATATGTTTGAATAGATCTATAAAAACTCGTTACTCATGTAAGCATAACCAAGGTCGGCAAACTAGCCGAGTTGGGGTCCATGAGGAAGGAAACATACAAACAAACATGATCAAACTAATCTAAAACCTGTATCTGCCGCACGATACCCAGTTCTATCAAAGCATAAACGTGATCGACATGTATGAACCCGCAACATGTAACAACCTAGATTGAGAACTGATCCGGCCATCATGATCTTATGATTAGCAAAGCACAAGTAAACTTGTGAAACAAGGCCGAATAGAAATCAATCTAGATTGGGCAAAAGAGTGTTACATGAATTAAATAAATAAAACACGTAACGCATGATAACTTAATGAATCTACTAGATCTACCAAATCTAATAGAGCCGATAACTATTTTCACTCATGTCTTAATCCGCCGCACGATACAAGGCACAAGCAAAAACTTCCCGTCATAAGCTTAAATCCGCCGCACGATACTAAGCTTAACATACGAGACTACTTGCATCATATCTAAATCCACCGCATGATACTAGACATGACAACAAGGTTAGGGAGGTCGACGGATCGATGTTTTCTCTCGAAGAATTCGATGACACGACTTAGGGACTCGAAGATGGCACGGGGCCGGTTTGTATTGATGTGGTTGTGAACAATTTTACAATGGTCGAGGGCTTATATTTATACCCTGGACGAAACACGAGTCCTAAACGATTACGATTTACAATGATAAAATATGGAAAGATACAAACATTACTTCAAACTCCTTCAGCACCCTCCATTGTCACGTGTCTTCTCAAGCCGGCTTTATTTGCAACACCCATCTCCCGAATGGAGCCACCGTTCTACAAAATAGCCGACCACACAGGCATCTGCCGAAAAACTCCAAGGATCAAATCATCATCCGATTGCTTATCGAATCTTTTCTTCTCTGCTGGCTGGGCCCATCTGTCATATTCTTGTGCGTGCGAAAATCTGGTGTCAACACCTTGAAAGTGACTCCTCGCTTGCCAGTCGCTGCAGCTTTCTTGCATTCCTCATCGTGTTTGACCGAACCTCGGGTCCGTGGTACAGCACTGTCCGGGGGTGGTCGCCGGGGAGTTAAAGCAGGCCGAAACGAAGCAAGGACGAAATCGTCATCGTCGTTCGAGCTCGACCCATCCTCTAGCGGGCGCTTGCTCGAACGGACAACGGTTCTTTTCTGCTTGGTGAAGACTTGGGCTTTCAAGCGACCGCCTACCGTAGCGTGGCCGTGGACAACCTTGTTCCCGCCAGCCTGCCCGGTAACTTGAACGGACGGAGCAGTGCCGCTCCCTTCGACGGTTCCACCAGCGACCGGTGCGCCGCTGCCGCTGCCACCTTCACTATCGCCGTGGTTACCACCGCCGTCCTCCCCACGCGAAATGGAGCGGGGGCCGCCGCCGCCGTTGCCACCCCCGGCATCACCCCCGGTGGACCCAGCACCGGCATCGCCGCTAGCCTGGTCACCATCACCGGCGCTGTGCTCGTGCTCACCCATGGCAGATCTGCTAGCGAAATGGAACGACGGAATTGGAAAAGGCACGGTTTTTTGAGAGGCATAGAAACCAAATCGAGCAAAAATCGACAAAATTAGTCATAGAGTCTCAGCACTGAATGCTATGCGTCAAAATCTAATCCCCCCTACCGCCTTGTGTCCGCTTTGTCTGCCGCCTTGGGTCCGCCGTGTCTGCGGCTCCGGTGGTTGTCTGAAGCGGGGGGAGTGGGGTTTGGGGGGCGGAAGGAGCGTCCGCTTTGTCTGCGGGTAGGGCGGTTGTCTGAAAAGGGGGAGTGCGGTTTGGGGAAAAAGGAGCGGTCAAAAGTCTATGGTGACGTTTTGGTAAAAGAGGTGCTTTTTGTTTTTTCTTCGGTGGTTAAAAAGAGAGTGTGTTATGGCTTATTTGAAAAGCCACGCATAAAAACTCATTCAATATCGTATAGAAACTACCGCGTCGAGGTATTGAAATATAGCTTCCATAAAAACGTGTACATTTTAGCATAGAAACCCAATTGTGCCAAAAATTGCTATATATTTTAGGAATGGACGATTCTCTGCACCAGAACATTCCAGAAAGATTCTCTGCGCAATAATACTCGAGTAAGATTCTCTGCGCCAGAACGCTCAAGTAGAGGACGAGAGCATATAGGAGTATAATTATTATAAAAATAATTAATAAAAAATAGCTCTAACAGCATATAGAAACATAATGTTTTATGCTTCCCATCTAGGGCGTGTATAACTAGTAGAAGAGCAATGCATATAAAACAGCTCTATACATGCGTAGAAACATATGATTGCACGTATTAAAAAGTTATTATTCTATAACATCGACAAACACTAATGCACACCCAGGTAGAGCATAAAAAGCATTATGACAAACACATGAATTTCGCAGCTCCAGAAAAAATATATACTAGGCCTAATGTATACAAACTAAAAGCTCGATGTATAGAAATCTATATTTTTACTATTAGGTTTGAAATTTAAATCCTATTGCCAAAGAGGTTCTATCATTCTTGCAAACTCTTTCGACGCATAGAATATTGAAGACGATAGCATAGAAATAACATAAAAATGCATATATTTCCAGCCTCACTTTTTACATCGTGCATGAAACTCTAGGAAGCTCAGCATAGAAATCACAAAACATTTCTGAAATGGCAGTTTCAACGGTGCATAAAAACACAATTTTTCTCAACATATTTGCAGTTACAATTTTTGCTATGCATAAAGGCCTACGCTTCGAAGCATAAAAACTATCCGGAGGAGGAGCGAGGGGGATGGAGCCGTGATGCTGCTGGCCGAGGTCGAGTCACGCCGCTGCTGGCAAGTCCGCACAGCGTTGCTTCGGGATACTGTGTCCCGTGTCGTCGCTGCCGGGATGCAGGGGTGCCCGCAGCGCCGCCGGATCCACGAGAGGGGCGGAGTCGCGACGTCGTAGGACGAGCGACCGACGGGCCGCGGCCACAGAGCAGCGGCGCGCATGCCGCAGTTTCGCGCGCATGCAGACGAAGGGCTGTGCACGATCCTGCTGGACGACGAAGGGTCCAGCGCCGCCGCCCGTTGCAGATCCGCCATCGGGCGAGGGAAGGGGGCCACGCCGCCAGGCGCGGGGCGAGCACACCCCGCCGGGGGGAGGGGGTGGAGCAGACAGGGGCCACCGCCGTCCGGTGCTGGTGGTGAAAGGGGCGTCGGCCGAGAAGGGCGCGGAGCCGCCGCGCAGGCGCCAGACGAGGAGGGCCTGCGCGCCGCCGCGGGTCGAAGAGGGGCCGCGGGCAGGCCGCCGCCGCCGGGGGCGCGCAGGGCGGCGGGGCAACATGCGGATCGGTCCCTCGAGGAGGGCCGCTGGTCGAGGAGGCGCGGGTCGAGGAGGGTCGCCGGCAGGACGCCGCCGCTTGTACCTCTGGATCCGCCGGGGCCGTGCAGGCTCTAGGGGGCCGAGCCACGTCGGCGCCCCGCTCCATAGGCCGAGCCGCGCGCGACAGAAGCAGTGCAGGGCGGCGGAGCACGCAACCGGCCGGGGGAGGGGCAGAGCCCGTGGCGCCGCCGGCTGGGAGGGTCGGTACCGCGCCGCCGCGAGTGGAGGAAAGTACACGTCCGCTCGATGTCGCGTGGGGCGCAGCGGGAGGGTGGGGCGGCGCACGGCGCGGAGCCTCGCAGGGGCGTGGGCCGGGGCGGCTGGCCGCCGACGCGCAGGGGTTGGGGTTGGGGGTGGGGGGCTGCTGGGGTTTGGCTAGGGTTTGTGGGGTTATATAAGGCCCAAAAAGGTGGGCCTGATGGGCTATCGGGTAGGTGGTCTAGTGGAACCAGATAGATACAGTTTAGATCAGGGCTTCCACTAGATTATTGGAAGCTCAGGGCTCCTAATAGGTTATATATATATATATATATATATATATATATATATATATATATATATATATATATATATATATATATATATATACCTGCCATAAATAAATTTTCGTCCAACCTATTAATCCTAAAGTGTCTCGGATTCGGTAATTATACAGCTATCAACGTAAGGTACTTCGTGTGCGCCTTCCATCAAAATCCCTCCGGTCTTGCGGGCGCCCCGCAGAATCTATGTATGTGTCGTCTCCCCATGCTCGCCCCGCCACAGGCGTTGCATGCCGAGACGGAACCGAGGCCATTGCATGTCCACATGCAAAGCTCCGGTGCAAAGTCCTATTTTTCTAAAACATTTTTTAGTCCGCTGATGTGAAGGTGTATGGAGAAAAGATCACCTGTTTAATGGGAGAAAAAAATCAGAGACAGGGATCCTCGAGAGGAAAAAACGGAGACAGGCTAAGAAAAAAATCACAAAACAATTCACATTTTTACTGGCGTTGTTAGTGTCTCGATGAACGGAAGACAGAGTGTCAACAGGTGAAGAAAAGTAATGAGAGGAAAGACAAAGGAATAGTCTACCATGGATCCATATGCATTGTGAATAAAATATCTATATATTGTATACTAACGATGCTCCGAATTTTTTTTAATATGGTAGATTGTTTTTTGGATAGTCTATATGAGATTGTTAGCGCTATTTTGTTTGAGTTGGAACACTCAAATTTTATTGTAATTAGACTCGTAATGCATAAAGCATCAGTATGTGTGTTTGTCCATCTTGATTATATTTCTCCCTTACTCGCAAGCCTTCACTAACTTTTTGATATCCGGTTTCTGCCCAAGGCAAGCCTTGGTGCATAATTCCTACTTGTTAGCACTTATTATGTTTGTTTGCGCATTAAGTTTTGAGAAGAAAGATTTACACCATCTGATATAGTTTTGATTAGAAACAAAACTGTTTTTTATTAAAATCTAGATTAGTCAATAGTACAACTAATTATTTCATCAACCAGAATCTTGGATGAATTATTTATAATAAAATATAAACAAATGTATTTATACAAAATTTTAGCCTCAAATTTCGTCTGGACCGTACCAAAATTAGCATGTGAAGTTCTAGAGACCAAACTGAATGAAAACCCAGGTCACCCAAATCTATACGAGGATTTTTTAAATCAGCAAGTGAGGTGCCAGAGACCAAACTGAATCAAAATCCATGTAGCAATCTAAATCCAAACTCAAATCAGGCTAACTATAGAAAGACAATGGTGTTGTTTGGTTGGTCGTGTTTGTATGGCTGATTTCGGCTGTTTCAATAGTATTCTGTGAAAGAGAATAAGACGAAGTACGGCTGACAAAGGCAAAAGAAGGAGGCAAATGACTTTTAAAATCAATAATTTTGTTGTTTCTTGTACCGACCACGTCCATGACTTGCTGCTCAGCCAGGGAGCGTCAAGGCATGTTGGCCACCACGTAGGTTGTTGGACTGTGTGGTGATCCGAGCGGGTGCTCAAGCTGCGGGAGCCTGGTGCTGATGTCCTCGCTGATGCGGGGCAGGGGCAGCGGAGGAACCGCAGTTCCAGTTGCTCGAGCCGCCGAAGCACGGTGCTGACGGCCTTGGTTATAATTCGGAAGGGAGGGAGTATTTGACTAAATAATGACCTATACTGAGTTTATGCACCTCCTGACGGTATTCAACCTGGTGTCAATACGTTTTAAAACAGATGGCGTGTCGTACATGTACAAGTCATACAAATAACTGCGTGACAAATGTGTCAGTTCCATTATAATGCACGTACACATTTGCTAGATTTAAAATTTTAACAAAAGATTTAAATAAATATGCATTATTTCCATCATTTTTTATAAATATTTGATATTTTTTTTCTCCCGTTGCAACGTACGGATAGAGTATATCACAATCTAGATACAGTACTGAGTTTGATTCCTATAGATGAATTGAAACATCGCAATCTTTCTTTTTCCTGTGGCAACACACAGACATCTTTACTACGAGTTGTTTAGGGTAGGGAAAGCAGCCCATTATAAAATAATCGGATTTATTTGAAACATGCACAAATAAATGTAGAACTGGATTTATTTGAAACCGGCATTGGCATGCAAGGTTGGTGTTGTTTCAGCCCACAAGCAAGTTCGTGTTATGGAGGCCTGCCGCTACGGATGGAGGCCCACCAAAGCCCAATCGGACGCCGCAAACGGGCCTGAAACGGAACGGAACGGAACTCGGTGTCGATGTCCTCTGACCCGCTCCCGATCCGGCTCGCCTTCTCTTTCCCTCCCGCGATCCTTGACCGCCATTAATACCCGCCACCACCACCTCGCCTCGCCACCAAGAACGCAATCCAATCCCGCAAGAACAGCAAACCCTCTGATTGATAGGTCGATTCATCATCGGCTTCAGCATGTCCGGAGGCATGGCGTCGGCGGTGCAGGCGAGCGGAGACGCGCAGCAGCAGCAGGCCGTCGGCGGGAACCGGATTCAGGTGTCCAGCTCCAAGAAGCCGCTATTCTTCTACGTCAACCTCGCCAAGGTATCGGTCCATCGATCCATCGGTGTTATGGCTTCTCGCTGCGCCCCCATCGTCTCCAATGGCGGAGGTGGGTGGTTTCTTGGCGAGCCGGCTGGTGCTGATTCTCGTGGCTTTCGTTTTGTGCAGAAATACATGCAGCAGCACGGCGACGTCGAGCTCTCCGCGCTCGGGCTGGGTGCGTCCCCTTCTTGTTCTCAGTTTCTCACCCTCTCTCTCTTACATCTTTTAAATTTCATCTGCTATTTGTTGTCATATCTAACAGAGCCTGTTTAATTTGCTTGCAGCCATATCTACTGTTGTCACCATTGCAGAGATCCTGAAGAACAATGGTCTTGCTGTCGAGAAGAGTAAGAACTTGCCTTTCTTCATTATCAAACATGAAACATGCATGTAGTTCCCTTGTGATAATCTCCATATGGCAATGTTAATCTGCAGCCCTCATATGGCAATGTTAATCTGCAGTCCTTATTGGGGTGGGGGTGTGCTCTGAACCCATCTTATTTACGCCTTTTAACATGTGCAGAGATTAGAAGATCCACGGTTGAAATCAATGACGAAATGAGAACACGGACAATCCAAAAGGCTAAGGTTAGAGACCCGATCTGCACCACTGTACATTTTCTGATGATATCGACTGACCTATTCCTTCTTCCAATTTGTTTACCTTCATGTGGCACTCTTCTTTGTGTCGGAAAATATTGACCCCGTGGCGTGTCTGCAGATTGAGATAGTACTGGGAAAGACTGATAAGTTCGATGAATTGATGGCGGCCAATGCTGGCGATGCAAACGCAGGAGATGACGAGGAACAGACCTAAAAGTTTAGAGACTTGTTGTGGCTATTCCTTCCTGTGTTCTCCCTTTTCCTCGCCCTGGTTAAATTGGCTGATGCTGATGCATGAAGATGAAATATGTTTAGGTGTTTTGTGTTCATTTGTTGAGTGCGGCGTTAACTGATAGTGTCTAATGTGCAATGGGGTTTTTTCCATTTTGGTGGCGTTAATGATCAATGTACTGTTCACTATTGTGACATCATAGACGGACATATATTGTTTTATACAGTGCTGATATGAGACATCGAAACAGCAGAGTCAAGGGAAACTTTATGCACTCATACAGGTGCATGCAGAACACAGATCAATTGCACCTTTGCCACTTGTGAATTATGATTGCCTATGGCATCTGAACGTTTTCATACATCTCTGTAATGATGAGTTTCGAAAGACATGCTTTCAAGTTTCAACACAAGTGGTACCCCAAAAGTAAATCCGGAAAAAAAGAGGTGAGTTTATCAGATCAAACTGAGTGCAAAAACGGGTTAAGAACTCATGCTGGCTGCAGCAGTAACCTCAGTCTTGAGTTTCAACCATCTCATGCACCACTTGATTCAAAGAAATACCGAAAGCTGCCTGCTGTCAGGATGTCGCAAAACTGAGCTCTAATGAGGTAATGCATCCGCACAAACACGCTTCACTCATCCTCTTCTTCTTCTTCGATCAGAATCTTCTTGCAAGCCTCGTAGCACATAAATGAAATCCCAGCAGCAGGCATCAACTTCATGCAGCTTGGCCCCAATCCTCTGTAAAGGCCCCCAACCCCCTCATCCTCAAGAATGCTCAGGAGGGCATGAAGCATGTTCTTGTAAACCTTCTTGCCACCAACAGCTCCAACTTGCATGTGCTTCCGTGCGACCTCAAGAGGGAATGTCGCGGTGCTTGAGATAGCTCCTGCAGTAGACCCGATGAGCAGCGTTGGAACATTGCCAATCTCATTGGTCTTGAACACCTTCTTGTACACCTTCTTCAGGGTGTCATAGGCAAAGTAGTTGGTCGCAGCATATGGCACCACTCCAATCAGACTTGGGGTTAAGCCTCGGTACAGTTCAGTAGGCCCTTCATCACGGACGATCTTGACAAATGCGTCAAGGAAGTTGTCATACACACCTCTCTGCAGAATTAGAGAGCAACTATTACAGCCTCGCATGTTTTGCACTTCAGTTGAAGGTCCACACTCATTCTATTAGATTTAGGGAAGATATGTCTTGTGGTTAGCACCAACCTGTATAGTTAGCCGTGTCTTAATCAATTCCAGAGGGTATGTACATAGTGTTGAGCTAACACCGGCAAATGCCCCAGCCACTAGTGAAGGAGGGACTGGGATCTTCCGTTCCTCCCCAGATTTGGGGTTCAAGAACTTATTAGCTGTATCAAAGGCAAAAAGCTGCAAAAACAAGGTCAAAACAAACAATCAGATATTTTGATTTTGTATACATATACATGTCCATACCATAAGCACCATCAATATATCACCATTATAATCGTGACTAAGTTCCCAGAAACACAATGCATGTTATGAAGCCATTAAGCCTATCCAAGATGTGCAGATACTAAATGCAACCAGAAAATGCAGCATAAACCCATCCATACTGCTGAGAGAGTATTCTTGCGTGCAATTGTGTACTGCTGAGTTGCAGTTCACTACTAAGCCAGCAAGCCACCCAGTTTTGCAATATAGGAGCTTAATCTTCTAATATTCACCAAGGGATAATAAAAAGTACAGATCATTACCCAACTCAAGATTGAAGGTCCAAACCTTGGTTTCATCCAATAAGCAATTTTCAGTTTTAAATTTCTCAAAAGACTAGTATTGTTACAAGAAGCTAGCTCTTCTATCTTGAGCAAAGAACAGTAATTAGTTCAGTGTTTCAAGTCCTTGAATTTGTGCATTCAACAGCTCTACAAAGCCAGTTATTACCAGACCATGCAGACACCCAGAAACATCCTAAAGTGATTGGTCTCTGTGGTGCAAGATTAGCCCAATAACCTATATGACCTTGCTCAGGAGAAACAAGGAAAAAATATGTTCACATTAACTTTGGTTACAAGTACTCAACTGTAAGAGTTCCACTAAGATAAGCCAATAACAAAAAGGGGATTTTTTTTTTATATAGGTTCAGGTCATGAAAAAAAACTCCAAGTATTGAAAACTGGCTTAGCAAATACTCTCCAGTGCTTAGAAGCATCTCAGGTATCATAGAAATTTGAATTATTGTAATAGCAGCATGGCACTTTGTTATGTGTAACAGGAGAAAGATTTCCCACTCCTTAGCCGTAAAGATATCTGGCCATGAAAGAAAAGGGGGGATATGAAATATCCATAGTGGATGCGTCGGATGGACGCCAAGTGATTGATATTATACCTCCCGGGCCAGATAAATAGAGCTGGGGTTATAGTTAAAGCAGCCAGTAGAAAACCGAAATAACTAGTTATAGTAAGCATGAAGGGGTTAAATTCCATTTTTTTTGACTACACTACGTCTTGAGATTCAGGCAATTGCGGATGATATAACTAGTAAATATGTTCCTCCTCAGGATTTACAGCTTGTACTTTTCCAGTTAGTCCGTAAGGATCGGACACCCATATCCCAGGGCCATATAAACCCGTTACATGAAATGTAGACCGCCTGAAAAAGAATATTTATTATTTGAGCTATATCCTGCCATGAGAAGACCAATAGGAGCAATACTTGAAATCGCAATCCAGCGACTCCCCCTCCAAGAACCGTATATGAAAATTTCATCTCGTACGGCTCAAGCAGAAATACACAAATTTTCAACGGATATTAGAAAAAAGGTTCAAAACTCCATCAGCCACGGTATTGGATCGATTTGCCTTGAAGATATGAAATAAGAAAACCCTACCCTATCACGTCAATCCCACAAGCCTCTTATCCATTCCCGTTCGATCGTGGGTATTCTTTGTGGAGCAGTATGGGCTAATGAGGCATGGGGATCCTATTGGAGTCACCACAAACAGAAACTAAAGCAAGTGTTGGATTTAAAGCTGGTGTTAAGGATTATAAATTGACGAGTGGTTGTATACGGTGCTATCGTCTAGTGATGCCCCCATCGTCTAGTGGTTCAGGACATCTCTCTTTCAAGGAGGCAGCGGGGATTCGACTTCCCCTGGGGGTAGGGAACTACCCCTCCCCATTTCCTAATTTTGAATGGAATACTTTATTGATTTTTTTAGTCCCTTTAATTGACATAGATGCAGACTTTTTTTGTACTTTTGCTTGTAATCTGGCAACCCCAGCATGGATGATGTAACAACTCATTGCTTTAATAGAAACTGAAGAAACTTTTAAAAAACAGCAGAGAGAGAGCTCTCAGTGTTAGCTTCTCCTGTAGATGGGGCTTAAGATCTAAATATTGGCAACAGCAAGCAATATCGTTGTTCTCTGGATGACCAATTTGAGCATATTGTCATATACTCCCTCCATCCAACAGTCTAAATCGTATTAGCCTCTGGCACTAACCAAGGAGCACCAAAGCATCAAAGGTTTTCATTTAATGGACATGCTCCTCTTAATGCTCTGGCTTTGGTTCATTTTCCATGTAACCGTGCGGTGATGTTGCTAAAAATGTCATTACACTTTTCTACTAGTCCCGCGCAGCCTCACATGCATTTGAATGGACCTGACGGAAGGAGTAGGTAACGGATTCAACGGGAGGAGAACAATGCATTCAATCGGCCATGCATTCATGGAGCTGTGAGTGCTCGAAATGAAGCAGAAATGGACGAGTAGCACTTACATGATTAGGCTTGTGGAAAAGTATATTTTGCTAAGGCGATTTAGACTATTGGGCGGAGGGAGTATGTCTGTATATGTGCCCCATGGATAGATAACTCAAAACATTTCGTAGCATCGCTGACAAGGAAATATTGCAACAAATTAACACTAGATGTAACGACCAACTAAGGGCTTGTTTGACTGCACGCAAATCCACCCCAATCCACGTGGTTTGGGAGGGCTTAGGGTGGAATTTAGTTCAAGTTCCACTCCAATCCACGTGGATTGAGGTGGATTTGTGTGCATCCAAACAAGGCCTAATTGTTCAGTTTATTTGTAAGGAGGTAGTTACATATTCTAATAAATAAAGATGTGCCAAGTGTAGATTTCCACATCATGGTGAGGAATAATTGTGCCTACTGTAAATACATTGCAAAGAAAGCACAGTAAAAAATAACAGATGTGGATCAGCTATTTACCTCGATTGCCTTGCTTGGGGCTACCCGGATGACATTAACAAAGTTACCACGGAACAAGCCAATCCATCCCTCATGTTTCATGATAGACTGGAACACCTCCGTCGTGGAATTCCCATTACTCCCAACCATCAGATGCGTCCTGATCGTCTCCAAAGGTGCAACAGCAGTTCTTGACACTGTGCCTGCGATTGCCCCACTGATGAGCCTCTTGAGGTGATGATTCCCAACCTTAATCTTGAGCTTCACGGCTTTCTTCTTCGCCTTGTCCCTCAACGCCACACCTTCCCCCGGCAGAGGTGTCTCAACATCCTCCGGCGGCGAGACGTACTTCATGTACGGGTCCCGTGGTGTCTCCGGCGACGGGGACCTAGAGGAAGCCCCCGGGAAGCCAACCCCGACCTGCTGGCCCATGCTGGCGAAGAGACCGGCCGGCGGGTGGAAGGACTGGTGGAGGTTCCACGACAGGCTGAACCCACCGTCGCCATCCGCACCGGATGGCGCTGCCGGTGGCAGGGCCAGGAAGCAGCAGCTCCAATCCGTCGCCGTCGCCGTCGCCGTCGCCCGTTTGGCCTCAGCGCATTGCAATCGCGCGCCGCCGCCGCTGCTCTTCCTGCCCATTCGGCTCGGCCTGTTTTCCTGGAATCGACAGGATAGTGTTCTCTGCCCTGCCCCCCTCCAAACTCCCAGAAGGCTGAGAAACAACTAGTGCTGCAAAAGTGGAGGTGACGGCAATGGATTCAAAAGGTGTGGCGTGGAAAAGAAGCGGAGACGGGCATCTTGGGGCAGGAAGAAAAAAGAAAAGGTGCTATTTTTCAGCGGCTCCCGTCCCAATCCACTCCCCACTAGTGGCGCGGAAAAGGACCGATTTCTAAGTCGAAACCCCACGCCCAATCAACAGGAAGGAATGGCGACTCAAATGGTAAAGAATCAATCTGCAGCTAGAGGAAAGGGAAAGGAATTAAAGATGAGGCCTTTTTTTTCTCCGGCGTGATTAGAAATTTGGGCCGGCGATTAAATTTTACCTATACTATAAAGATTGGGAATCAACTGCTCCTCCTTCTCCCCCTCGTTTACCTCGCCTTGCGTTTCTTGGCTGCCGCCGCCACCGCCACCGCCTGAGAGGAGAAGAAGGAATGCGAGAGCGGCGGGTCAGGTAGGGAGTCAAAACCGGCAGCACCACCACGGCGCACACCTTTTTTCTTGACCAGCTGCTTTTCTTTACTTCAGCAGTTGAGCTGTGTGTGGCTGCGTGCTCCATCCACAATAAGTCAAGAATGAAGAAAAATCCTTCGTAGTTTTAAACTCAGTCTATTTTTATCCGCCGTTAAATCTTTTAACTTTATAACTAAATATATATATAAAAATATTAATATTAATAGCACATAATTATATATAATTAAATAGTTCTTTAAATCTAATTTATAATATACTCATTTAAATATTATTAGTATAGTATGTTCAAAAAAATTAGTCAAACCTTAACATATTTGACAGGCACATATTATAAAATGAAAAAAAAGAGAAAGTAGTGTACTCCGTATATCTGTTAGATTTAACGTGGGTATGACCTATATTTTATTTAATTAAATCAAATAAATTCTATGACCATATTAGATGTTAGGTGCAATAAAATAGTGGACTAATTGTAGTTGATGGCTGGATTTGTAACGGTCATGATTATGGTTGCGGTTACTAGTAACTCTCATGGTTATGGTTGTAGTTACTAATAAACCCGATGATTATGGTAGAGGTTACTGGTTATTGAAGGACGCTTCATGACGTCCAGGTTCATCCTCTACATTTTATCTTCTATTTTGTCTTGCTTATAAAAGGAGATCTCTCCTTGAGTTGTGGAAATAGCGAAAGATTGTACCACTGTTTTTCTGTTGAGTTGCTTCCAAGTTTCCCCGTCCCAATCTTCTGCGCGCACAGAGAGTTGGGAGAGCAGGCCTCCGGAGCCGTCATCTGCATTGAGACACCTGCTCGGGTGTGCGGGTGATAAGGTTTTTGGGAAGCGTCATCGCGACTGCTCGCTTGTGATCCGATCGACTCTTCTTCCCAGTGATCGATTACTCTTTTCGGTGGACGTTCGAGGGACTGCACTGCGAACCTCTTCCTGCATCGACTGTGGTCCACGACTTCGAGCAACACATTCACAATGAATGTGAATGGAGCCGCCGGTGCCTCCGGCACTGGTCCCTCCGCAGGGTATATTTCGTATATCACTCGTGCTTATTTTTGTGTGAATTTTCCTATACTATTTATTAGTATTATCTATGTTCTTGCAACTATTAGATCACACCAGCGTATAATTGTTTATATGAATCTTTTATTTATCGCAATTATTTTCTGGATTAAACTGCTAGAGAAATTGCCTAATATTCCAACAATCCAAAAATCTTATAGGCTTTTCTCTGGTACTGGATTTGTGAGCATGCTGAAATCAAATGTTTTTGAGGGTACTCATTACAAGAGGTGGCGACAGAGATGCATGTTATGGTTGACTGTTATGCATTACTACTTTGTTGTCGAGCCTAGAGTTGTTGGTCCTCACACTCCTGATGAGGATTATGTGTTCCAACATGCTGATGCCATGTGCAAGGCCGCGATATTGGGCATGCTAGGAGACACCATAGTCGATGCATATGTGCCGCTACAAACTGGTAAAGAGATGTGGGATGCACTTGAGGCCAAATATGGAGTCTCTGATGTCGGTAGTGAGTTGTATGTCATGAAGCAGTTTCATGACTACAGAATGGTTGATGACCGTTCTGTGGTGGAACAAGCTCATGAAATACAAACATTGGCAAAAGAGCTCGAAATATTTGGTTGTGTATTGCCTGAAAAGTTTGTGGCAGGATGCATTATTGCAAAGCTACCACAAGCTTGGACAGATTTTGCTACTTCTCTAAAACATAAGAGACAAGAGTTCGGAATTGCCGATCTCATTGGCTCTTTAGATGTTGAAGAGAAAGCGAGAGCAAAAGATGTTCGTGGCAAGAAAATTGTTGAGGGAAGTTCTAGTGCCCATGTGGTGCAGAAAAATCCTCATAATTTCCACAAAAAGAAAAACCAGAAAAACCTCAAACAAAAGAACGCTACACCTTTTAAGAAGAAGAACAAGGAAAGAGAAAATTGTTTCACTTGTGGCAAAACTGGACACTTTGCTAGAGATTGTCCAGATGCCAAGTGGAAGCCAAAGGAAAATTTAGCACATGTTGTTAAGATTGGCGAAGGAACATCGGGGTATAATAATTTATTACATACCGTTCTTTCAGTATTTCATTCACCTGATTGGTGGGTTGATACAGGAGCCAATATACATGTGTGTGCTGATATTTTCTTGTTTTCTTCTTATCAGGTTGGGCGGACTTCATCCTTGTTGATGGAGAACAGGGCACGTGCGGCTGTACGTGGTGTTGGTACGGTCGATCTGAAGCTTACTTCGGGAAAGACCGTGCAGCTGAAGAACGTACAGCATGTCCCTTCAATAAGGAAGAATTTAATTAGTGGATCTTTGTTGTGTCGTGATGGTTACAAACTTGTGTTTGAATCGAATAAATATGTAATCTCAAAATTTAGAACTTTTATCGGTAAAGACTATGAGAGCAGAGGCTTGTTCTGCTTGTCTTTAATTGATGATCTTGGTATTAAATTTGTGAACCATGTATGTCACAACGAGGAGGCGAATGTTTGGCATTCGCGTTTATGCCATGTTAATTTTGGTTGCATGTCTCGCTTAGCTGGTTTAAATTTAATCCCAAAATTTGATTTGGTCAAAGGTTCTAAATGTCATGTTTGTGTTGAATCTCGCAAGCCACACAAGGCTGCTGTGGCGAGAGTTTTGGCACCATTAGAACTAATTCATTCTGATTTGTGTGAAATGAATGGCGAGTTGACCAAAGGCGGTAAAAGATATTTCATGACTTTTATAGACGATTGTACTAGATTTTGCTATGTGTATTTACTAAAATCAAAAGATGAAGTGTTGCATTTTTTAAGATCTATAAAGCTGAATTAGAAAACCAACTTGAAAAGAAAATCAAACGGTTACGCTCTGATCGCGGGGGAGAGTATTTCTCAAATGAGTTTTCTGAGTTTTGTGTGGAGCATGGAATTATTCATGAGAGGACACCGCCATACTCACCACAATCCAATGGGATTGCAGAAAGAAAGAACCGCACTCTAACTGAATTGGTTAATGCCATGTTAGAGACAACGGTGAAAGGATCAAGATGCCCAAGAGGGGGGTGAATTGGGCTTTTCTAAAACTTTACCAAGAATTAAAACCTATTAAGCCCAATTAACCCCCTTGTGCCTAGAAGTGTGTTTCTTTCTATTCTATCGCACAAAAGACCTAGTCTATGCCCCTCCTACTCTAGCAAAGCAATTCAATAGTGAATGAACAACAAATATATTGCGGAATTGAATTGCTCAAAGGTAAATGCGTAAGTAAAGGAGTAGAGATGACAAGACGATCTTTTTGCCGAGGTATCGAGGTGTCGGCACACCCCCTAGTCCTCGTTGGAGCACCCGCGCAAGGGTATCGCTCCCCCGTGATCCGCGCAAGAATCAAGTGCTCACTACGAGCTGATTCTTCGCCACTCCGGCCCGGTGAATCGTTCGCTACCGGTCACAACTTGACTTGGGTCATCCACAAAGCCTCCGGATGATCACCAAGCTCTTCGATCACCACCAAGCCGTCTAGGTGATGCCGATCACCAAAAGTAACAAGCTAGAACTCTCACTTGACCAAGACAAGGCCAAAGAGATGGATGGATGCACACTTGCTACTCAATTCTCACTAGGAGGTCACTAATTCTCTCAATTAGCAATTCTCTCAAGCTCACTAGGGCTCTTGCACTTTCTCACACTCACAATGTGTCTCTCAGCAGAAGAACACTCTAATGGATGAGGGAGAGGAGTATAAATACTCCCCCAACCGGTCATCCAAAACAGCACCAAACAAGTGTCTCTGCGGGGGCATCGGATGCTCCGATGCTAGGCATCGAACGCGTCGATGACCTCGGCCAACGGTCAACTGTACAACATGTTAGACCTGTTAAAGGAGCATCGGATGTTGGGTAGCGTCCGATGCCACCACAACGGACGCGTCCGATGTGGTTTTACCCTCTCTGGAACCTCTCTGCATGGACATCGGACGCTGGCCCTCAGCGTCCGGTGCTACCCCAAATTCACGCACACGTGAACAGTGGCACAGGCGCGTCCGATGTGGCAACATCGGTGCGTCTGATGCCACGCACCAGACTAAACCCTAGTCTGAGTGAGCATTGGACGCGTCTGATGCCCTTTTCAAGGGAAAAAACAACTCGGATCGCGACACGGCCTTAACGACTTTTCATCCTCACGACATAAGGCATCTCTCTGAGCTACCTAGGGCTATGAAATAACAAGTGTGCACCACACCTACCTCAATAGACTCATCTAGGTCAAGCTACTGATTCACGCTCCCCTTTATAGTATGGCCAAAGGAAAAACAAAGACCTAAGACTACCTAAGTGTCCTCCAACACCATATGACACTTAGCCTAGTCTACCACCGTCTTCATCGTCCGTCCTTTGAAAACCGAAACGATTTCCATAGCCAGGGGACATGAACTCCATATGACTGTATCGTCGCCATTACCGTGACCTAACTCATTCCTGTTTCTGCAAAACACACGTTAGTCACAGTAATCTTGTGTTTCATCCAATCACCAAAATCCACTAGGGGCCAAGATGCGTTCAAGCGAGACTATATAAGGAATGGTGGGGTGAGACAATTTTGACAGCTAGTCATGTCCTGAATAGAGTGCCCACTAAAAACAAAGAAATAACACCATTCGAGGAATGGGAAAAGAAGAGAACAAATCTCTCTTACTTGCGAACATGGGGTTGTTTGGCAAAGGTAAATGTGTCCATTAACAAGAAGAGAAAACTTGGACCAAGGACCGTTGATTGTGTCTTTCTTGGTTATGCTATTCACAGTGTGGGTTATAGATTCTTAATTATAAATTCTAAAGTATCTGATATGATTGAGGGTACTATTATAGAATCGAGAGACGCTACATTTTTTGAAGATGAATTTCCAATGAAGAATACACCTAGCGGGTCTGGTCATGAGTCTATTTCTTTTCATGAAATTATTGAACCCATAATACATGTTGATGAAATATCCCAAGGTAAAAATCTAGAGGAGGATAATAATACAGTCACTCGAAAGAGTAAGAGACGAAGGATTGGAAAATCCTTTGGTGATGACTTTATTATATACCTCGTGGATGATACTCCCAAAACCATTGTAGAGGCATATTCATCTCTTGATGCTGACTTATGGAAGGAAGTTGTTCAGAGTGAAATGCATTCTATTATGTCTAATGGTACATGGGAGGTTGTTGATCGTCCTTATGAGTGCAAACCCGTAGGATGTAAATGGATATTTCAGAAAAAAAACTTAGGCCTGATGGTACTATTGAGAAGTACAAGGCGAGGCTTGTAGCAAAAGGCTATACACAAAAGGAAGGTGAAGATTTTTTCGATACTTACTCACCAGTTGCTCGTCTAACAACCATACGAGTGCTACTTTCTGTGGCTGCCTCACATGGTCTTATTGTTCATCAAATGGACGTTAAGACAACTTTCCTGAATGGAGAGCTTGAGGAGGAAATTTATATGGACCAGCCAGATGGTTTTGTAGCAAATGGTCAAGAGAGAAAGGTGTGTAAATTACTAAAATCTTTGTATGGTCTAAAACAAGCGCCTAAGCAGTGGCACGAAAAGTTTGATAGAACTTTGACAACAGTCGGCTTTGTTGTGAATGAAGCTCATAAATGCGTGTATTATTGGTTTGTTGGTGGGGAAGGTGTGATCTTATGCTTGTATGTAGATGATATTTTAATTTTTGGAAATAATGTAAATGTGATTAAGGAAGTGAAAGATTTTTTGTCTAGTAACTTTGAAATGAAAGACTTGGGTGAAGCTGATGTTATTCTTAACATAAAGCTGTTGAGAGAAGGAAATGGTGGGGTAACACTTGTGCAATCCCACTTTGTGGAAAAGGTATTGAGTCGCTTTGGCTATAGTGACTGCACTCCTGCTCCTAACTCCTTATGACCCAAGTGTGCTATTAAGGAAAAATCATAGAATAGCACGTGACCAATTGAGATATTCTCAAATAATAGGCTCACTCATGTATGTAGCTAATGCAACAAGACCTGACATCTCATTTGCAGTGGGCAAATTGAGCCGATTTGTTTCTAATCCGGGAGATAGTCATTGGCGTGCTCTTGAGAGAGTGTTGCGTTATCTAAAGGGTACTGTGAGCTATGGTATTCATTATACTGGGTATCCGAGAGTACTAGAAGGGTATAGTGATGCCAACTGGATATCTGATGCTGATGTGTTAAAAGCCACAAGTGGATATGTGTTCACACTTGGAGGTGGTGCTGTTTCCTGGAAGTCTTGCAAGCAGGCGCTCATAACAAGGTCAACAATAGAAGCAGAACTAGCAGCATTAGATACCGCCACTGTTGAAGCTGAGTGGCTTCGTGAACTCCTTATGGATTTGCCGGTGGTTGAAAAACCAATTCCTGCAATTTCTATGAACTGTGACAATCAAACGGTGATAGTCAAAGTGAATAGTTCTAGGGACAACATGAAGACCACTAGGCACATAAAGAGGCGGTTGAAGTCTGTCAGGAAACTGAGAAACTCCGGAGTAATTGCGTTGGACTATGTCCATACGTCTAAAAACTTGGCAGATCAATTTACCAAGGGTCTGTCACGTAATGTGATAGAAGGTGCATCAAGGGAGATGGGCTTGAGACCCACTTGAAGTCATTCCATAGTGGTAACTTGTCCTATGTGATCGGAGATCCCGTGAATTAGGATGGCGAAACAAGCTAGTGGAGTGACATATGGAGAAATCCCTTATTTTTAAGGTCCAACTCGTTTGAGATGCACTATTTCTCCTATGCTGTATGGCGGGTTGATTAATTTCTTAATGTGATCCGAGTGGCTTATTTAAGCAGGGATATTGGCCTACAGAATATCCTAAAAGGAACACACCTATATGAGTTCGACTGCTAGTCACAGTCTATGAGATTTGGGTGGTCTCTAGATACTCATGAAAGGCCCAAGAGTTTGACTTATATGCTTCAATCAGAGGGGATGCTTAAGGCAACCATGTATCAGTAAAGGACTTAGGTGAAACTTGTTTCGCACAAAACTGTCAATTCAAGGCTTAGTCCATTGTTCAGTTGTGAAGAATTGTAACCTCTGTTCTAAGTGGATGTTCAACTTAACAGTCTCCATCGTAACACTGGTATATCAAACAAAAGTAAAACCTGGAGTATTTCATATGTGTCATAGAATTTGGTGGGGATTGTTAGATTTAATGTGGGTATGACCCATATTTTATTTAATTAAATCAAATAAATTCTATGACCATATTAGATGCTAGGTGCAATAAAATAGTGGACTAATTGTAGTTGATGGCTGGATTTGTAACGGTCATGATTATGGTTGCGGTTACTAGTAACTCTCATGGTTATGATTGTAGTTACTAATAAACCCCATGATTATGATAGAGGTTACTGGTCATTGAAGGACGCTTCATGACGTCCAGGTTCATCCTCTACATTTTATCTTCTATTTTGTCTTGCTTATAAAAGGAGATCTCTCCTTGAGCTGTGAAAATAGCGAAAGACTGTACCACTGTTTTTCTGTTGAGTTGCTTCCAAGTTTCCCCGTCCCAATCTTCTGCGCGCACAGAGAGTTAGGAGAGCAGGCCTCCGGAACCATCATCTGCATCGAGACACCTGCTCGGGTGTGCGGTCGATAAGGTTTTTGGGGAGCGTCATCGCGTCTGCTCGCTTGTGATCTGATCAACTCTTCTTTCCAGTGATCGATTACTCTTTTCGGTGGACGTTCGAGGGACTGCACTGCGAACCTCTTCCTGCATCGACTGTGGTCCACGACTTCGAGCAACACATTCACAATGAATGTGAATGGAGCCGCCGGTGCCTCCGGCACTGGTCCCTCCGCAGGGTATATTTCGTATATCCCTCGTGTTTATTTTTGTGTGAATTTTTCTATACTATTTATTAGTATTATCTATATTCTTACAACTGTTAGATCACACCAGCATATAACTGTTTATATGAATCTTTTATTTATCATAATTATTTTCTGGATTAAACTGCTAGAGAAATTGTCTAATATTCCAACAATATGTTTGCTTTTTTTACAAGACCGTATATCTTTGCTTGGATCTCGAGCGATGATGGTGGTGGTTCTCGAACGATGAAGCCACGCAAAATAGGAAAGCACGCAATATTTGGTCAGGTAATACCGTGGTAAGTGAGTGAGGCAATAAGAATAGGAAAGTGTACATAGACGACCTCAAATTTAGGGTATTTTTTCACACTTTTTGTCACAAGTATGCTCAAAATGCCATAATAATGTTTTAAATTTGGCGAGCAAAATGATCATTATGAATTTGGCACATTATGGATTGGCAAGATGTAGTTGCAACATTGAGCCGAATGCCTTCCTAACGTGTGGTTACCGATGACCTCAAACTATTAGCAAACTCTCAAATACTCTTCCGTTTGAAATTGTACGTATACAAAACTTGTACTTCATATCTAG
The DNA here is from genome assembly GCA_009763385.1 of Coix lacryma-jobi var. lacryma-jobi. Classification (NCBI taxonomy): domain Eukaryota; kingdom Viridiplantae; phylum Streptophyta; class Magnoliopsida; order Poales; family Poaceae; genus Coix; species Coix lacryma-jobi. The sequence continues at coordinate 143,471,257 of CM019826.1, forward strand.
ACATAACATTAAAAGCTAGTTCATTATTATAAACAAAAAAAAATACTACGTACTCCATCTGTATCACAAATAGAAGTCGTTTAGGACAACGACACAGCCTCCAAAGCATAACTTTAACCACTTATTTCTTTAAAAATATTTATTATAAAGTGATATATATACTTTTATGAAAGTAATTTTCAAGATAAATTTATTTATATGATTTTTATATTTTTAAACTCAATAATTTAAAAGTTATTCATGATTTATATTCCCAATGATTGACCGAAACCTTTTCCAAAACCATTTCTATTTCCGATACGGAGGGAGTATATAAATACAATACAACATAAGTTGTATATTGTAAACTACCTATCTAAAAAGTCAAAAAAATACGGTTTAGAACAAAGGTAGTATGCAACAACCGGATAGGATGAGTGGGGGGTTTGAGTGCTAAAATTACCAGCCATCGGATTAGATTCTTGTGGTCTTGATTAGAGTTTGTATAGTTTGCACAAGAGTCTAGTTTGCATAGGATACGTTGCCATCCATGTTTTGCTTTAACGATACAACTCCTACTTCAGGTGTTCCTCTGGAGAAGATAAAGTCAGACGAAGGAGCCATAAATTGCGAATGCTCCTTCCTTGTACACACACATAAAAAAAATTCGAACTCCAATTATGTACATCAAAAAAGTTTTTTTTTTCTCTTAGAGTGTTTTTGATACGACTCTTTCTATCGACACCTCTAATGAAATCGGAGCCGCCAAGACCTTAGACCTATGGTCTCATATAGAGATCGAGGCTAAAAGAGGCCTACAACAACAGAAAAGAACAGAAGACAAAAAAAAGATATACTGTATGATCTATATCGGCTTTACGGCTGTGTCACATCTACAAGTAATTGGAGCGGCTAATAAACGGGGTTTTGAATAAAAATCAAGTTTAATTGCTTGATCATGTAGTATCTTAATAGTTTAATGATTTAGACAAAAACTCAGCACTGCACGAGCTAGTTTATCGACACTTAATAGAATTATTCACTGTGCAATATAAGATTTTATCGTGCAAATCTTATATAGTACGAATAAATTGAAATGACAAACCCGTACCATCAGTGAGCGACGCAGCAATACACATTTTTATTATAATAAATAATAATAGTAATAATAATAATAATAAATCAATAAATAAATCAATATAAGGACAGGACCCCGGCCATGGATAATTTTAATACTGCTCTTGTAGACGCACACGCCACGTGTCGGCTGCGCATGCGCGCAGGTGTGTCGGGTGGACGACTGGACGCTGTGACATTCCACTGTGACCGTGCCTGGCCGGTGTCAATTTCGTTCCTCGTGTGGTTTGAATGGAAATCGGCGGATGTCGCACTCCAATGCATGGTTTATGGGGTTGGACCGTTGGAGGAGGGTTTTCAGTGCGTCAAACGTCACGTGGCGGTGTGGCACGAACACGAGGCCTGGACGTTTGGACGTTTGGACGTTTGGATCATCACCAGCCGCCTTGTGCTGCTACGTGTACGTGTACGTATCCCTCCTTGTGTGGTCGTGTCTCGATCCCGTGCAGTCGTCACTACACAGCACTTCAATGTTGAGTACTAAAGCTGCTGGCATGCATGTGGCCTATCTTGGCTAGGCTCCATTTTCACGTGCTGCACTGGCATGGCATCGCGCAGTACCAAAAAAAAAAAACGGAACTAGTAGTGTCTGGACGTCCCGATCCAGGCGCTAGCGTCCGAGGGATGTAAGTGGCTACCTAATGAGTTTTTTTTGTCAGCTAACTAACTATGGCCTTGTTTAGATGGCAAAATTTTTCCTGTAGCGTTTTCGTTGTTATTTAACAAACTTTGTCTAAATATGGACTACGTAGACTCCAAAGATTCGTCACGATATGTACATACTAAAAGTATAATTAGTTATTTTTTTACCTACATTTAATGCTCCATACATACGTCCGAACATTGATGTGATGGTTGATGTGATGGAAAATTTTGAAAAATGAGGGGAACTAAACAAGGCCTATAGTTAAATGTCATTTTAGTTCATTTTTTCACTTTCCTCGTCAAACTATAAAAATACCATTTTAGTTCATTTGATCAATTTTTTGGATCGACCCAATTGTCGGTGTTTGTTAACCGGCAACTCGTCTTGAGGAATCTCAGACGATTTGTTCGGTGGGGATCGGCGTTCGTAGAACTCGGCGAGTATACAAGGACAGCGATTTATACTGGTCCAGGCCGCTAAATAGACCTTACGTCCAGTGCGGCGTGTGCCTTAGGTTATGATTCAAGATTCAATGATAGAGGTCGACGTCTGCTTCCCCTTATATATCCAGGTGAAGCACGACGTATACCGAGTCCTAGTCGGTTACAATCAGAGGAGTCCTATTCTAATTCCAAGACTTCCTTTAAGAACTCGACTAAGTTACAATGAGAGTCCTAATCCGTGTACACTTCGTATCAAGTCTTTGAATCTCTCGTGTCGCCCAGAGTTAGTCGGAGTAATCACCTTCTGGTGATATCTCTGACATTCTGATCCGTCAAGCCCCCGAGCTCTTCATCATTTCTCCTCTCTGAGAATCTCCGAGTAATGTCTTGAGAAATCTTGAGGTGCTCTGTAGGTAAAAAAATTCCATGGTGTGCACTTTCTTTTTAAAAAGTGCACCCATAAGGTGTAGCCCCCGAGCCTCTTGTTATTTATAATAACTTTGAGGATCTCTCGAGCCTTTTCCGAGGTATCTTGGGCTAAGAAAAAACATTTTCTTTATGGTATATACCCTGCAGCCCCCGAGCCTGAGTTCCGAGTACTTAGTAGTCGGTTCTTGGGGTCTTCAAAATATATTACCGGGTAATCCATAAAGATTTTGAGAAATTGAAACATGACTTTGATGTGTTGCTTAAATCATCCGAGTAATAAATATTCAGCTTCAGGTGGGTAATGTTTTCATCAAACATCCCTTATCACCCCCCACTGACTAAAAATTACTGTGAAGTCAGCAATAATTGACCAATGACTGTTCCAGCTGTTCGTATTTATAGTTCTTGTCGTTTTCCACAACTGCAAACTTTGTCGTCTTCCTCTTGAAGTGCGCATGAGAATCAAACCTATCACTGATGCCAGACTTCACATGTGCAACAGTACATAGGGTAAATTATTGATTCTCTGGTCACTTACATCTATGGACAATGTCCATAGACCAAGATGAACCGCCTATAAATACCCTGCCTGGGAAGCAAGGAAACCATATCCTTCCAAGTATATGACTTCTCTTAGTCCCATGAGTATTGTAGTATCTGGAGCAGAGATGTTCGAGCCCCCGGGTATCTTCCTTATGTAAGATAGTTGATGTGTCCAGAAGAACTCTTGTGAAGGGACCATCCGTCAGGGTGGTTTCGAAGTGGTCGCGAGCAGAGGGATACAGAGGTGCGCCTAGAAGAACTCTTGTGACTACCACTCGTAGATAACCTCGGAGTCACAGGTTGTCAAAAGGTAGCGAGGGTGATGGTCTTCCCCCAAGTTCCTTGAGTATTGTGGCGATGCCTTAAACCCACCTTGGGATGCACTGAGAAGATAGTGTCTGCCCAAGATTCTGTGTCTGCTTTACTGCGTCTCACTGAACCCGTTCCTTGGTGCACTAGACATCAAGACTCTGTACCATGATTACACTAAAGTAGCGTTTTACATCCTGATTGTACTTGTGCTGGTAGTTGTTGTATCTCAAGATGTATCCACATATCTCTGTTGTAATTCCGAGTAATAATAAATAAGATCCGGGTACTTGGAATATTTTCCGAGTCCTTTGTCTTTTTCTCCGAGTACTAACTGTGTCTTGTGAAAGAAGTAACGTTGTCTGCTTGCGGTGTGCCTGTTCACTGCCTCTGACGCCGTCTGAAACGTCCCCCCCAGCCGTTAGGGTTTTAGACGGTTTCATAACGCCGTTTAGGAAAAATGAACGGTTCCCGTAACAGATCTATAATAAGCCACCGCCGGGCCTATGATTTCTTCACACCTTCCTTTAGCCATCGCCTTCAGAGCAAACCAAATCCTCATAGGCAAGCCCCAGTTGATGCGTAAGAAATCCCTTGTCACCAACATGGGTCCTAAGAGACAAGCCGCTGGAGAGAAGAAGAAGGCCAGGATCACCACTACCGGGAGACCGCGCCATCCTTGCCCGCCCACTGATGTCTTGGCGTGGAAGATGCCAGATACCAGGCAAACGGAGTTGGCGTACTTGGCGCAGCTAGGGCTTCTCCGAGCACAGCCGCTTGATGGGTGGAGGGTACCGACGGACCATCGCGCTCCCGCCCCCAATACCACAGAGATAGTTATGTTCAAATCCTTTGTGGAGCGAGGGTTAGGACTTCCGGCGTCTGACTTCCTACGGGGATTGCTCCATTACTATGGTTTGACTCTCAACCATATCACTCCCAATGCCTGCTTCCACATTGCTATCTTTAGCCATCTGTGTGAAGCTTTTCTGGGGATCTGTCCTTCCTTTACTCTGTTTTGCTACTTCTTCTCGGTAAAGTGTCAACCCAGTGATGCTAGCGTAGAGGTAGTTGGAGGGGCTAGCATCCAGCTTAGGCTAGAGGTAGCTAGTCAATATATAGTTGTAGAGTTGTCGGAATCTGTCTGAGATTGGGCTGCCGGGTGATTTTACATGGCCAACCCCCCGCCAGCTCTTCGTCGCCATGATTGCTGGCCACCGCAGAAGTGCCGAGAGTGGAAGGACAAGATTACCGCTGGAGAGGTAAATGTTGTCCAACCACTGATTGATATGATAGCAGCGCTGAAGCTCTCTGGACTGACTGGGTATACCGTCGTCCAAGACTTCATCGCACGCCGCATCCATCCCCTTCAACAGCGGGCCAACTTTGGTTTCGAGTACCTGGGTACAAAAGACCCGGGTCATCATGATGCCGAGCAGCTGCCCGACCACGAGATCCCGAGGCGGATGAACCGACTGCTGAAGGGTCGTGAACATCTTGTTCCAGTGATGACGACATTTTCTGCCATCAACCCTCCTCCAGAGGTAAATAGTTGAGTTGTCTTTGATATTATTGGTAGATATCTCTCCAATTTGTCTTGAATTTCGCTTCTTATTTATAGGGCCAGGGGAGGGATAACAACGATTGTCCTCCCCTGCCTCCGGCGACTGAAGAAGGCAGAGACATTGCTCTCGGGGGTCCTATCAGAAGTGAGGACCTCCCAAACAAGTCGAGCTCTCCCGGTGATTTTGACTGGCTTGACTCAGACTCAACTGATTCTGATGTCATGCTCATAGATCCGGAAGCCGAGAGTAGCCGGAAGAGGTCTCCGACTCCACTGCAAGAAGCCGGGGAACCTGTCCCAAAGAAGGCTCGCACGGGTAATCGTCGTGCTTGTCGAAAAATTCTTTTGTCAACAGAATTGGCTGAAAAGCACTGTAATACGGGTGCTCCGGGTAAGGAGAAGCCCGAGTACTTTGTAGTCTTCCTGTGTTTGGATTTTGATAAACCCTTGTCTTATATCTTTATTTGTTCCACATATTGAAACAGCCCAGGGAGCTTCCGGCGACGCGGTCCCCGAAGAAGTCCCAGCTCCGGAGCCGCAGCTGAAGAAGCCGCTCTTGAAGCTGCCACGGGCGTTGAAGCTTGTGAAGTAAGTTACAAACTTTCTTTGAAGTACGCGCGTGTTTCTGGCATTAACATAGATGATCGTCTGTTGTAGGAAAACAAAGTTGACGGCAACATCTTCTACTGCTGTTCCAGATACCCCAGCGGTAGAGGAGCCGGAAACGCTGAACAAAGATGAGTCCGGCGTTCTTCCACTTTCTAGCCAGGTAGATCCTCTACCTGTCTCCTCTCCGTCCAGATCCCAGGCTGATACAGCACCTGAAGCGGATGTCCTCCCTTTGCCTCAGGTCGGTGTGCCATTTTCTATCTTCCGTTCTCCTGCTCAGTTGGAGTTTGACCGGATAATCAATGAGTGGTTTTTCCGTACTCGACAGCCGGATGAGCCAACTCTTGAGATGATTTTGGCCGACGTCAACGCTGAAGCTTCAACTCGCCCGCAGGGAGGGTCCGAGAGTGCCCCCGAGTGCTCGCGCCAAGGAGCGACGTTTGATGTTCTGGGGTATGACCAGGACCTCACCCAGCTAAAAGAGTTGAGTGAGCAAGTGGCGGGACCTGTCGAGGTGCTTCGCCAATTTGTTGAGGTAATTCCCTTGAAGTCCTCTTCATATGTTGAAGTCTCTTTCGAGTACTTACTGTATTATTTCTGCGCAGGGTTTTGATGTAAAGGTCAAAGAGCAAATCACTCGGATTCGTCAAGAGATGTCTCGTGAGAATCAAGAGCTCAAAGACTACATCGCCCAAGATCAAATTAGCCAAAAGGTGGCCACCCAGCTTTTAAATAACCGCATCAATGAGCTGCAGAACAGTCTCAAGGTTGCTGTTGATAAGCGCGTCGCTGCTAACAACCGAGAGATTGCGCTGATAGCCAAGGATGCTGCCTTGGAGCCAGGGGCGAAGCCAGGAGAAATGGCTGCTGGGGTCGGTGCTTACAGTACTAATTACTGATTTACAGGGTCTAATAATATATACCATACATATTTTTTTTGTCTTCTTAATGCAATGATACGCAATACTCTTGCATATTTCAGAAAAAAATATAAAAAACAGTTATTGTGACAAAAACAAGATTTAGTGGAGTTACCTCTTATATAGTTTCTCTTACGACTACGATCCGCCATCTTATGAAAGCAAAAAAAATCACATCTTCCATTTGGTGGTTAGAAATCCTGGCTACACGAAGGATATATGATACTCTCATTCATAAATCCTGATAGACGAAAGGAAAAGTCAAATGCTCTTGTTCTTGAAGTGTCTCTATGATTCATTTTATTGTCACCCGCTGGGGGTAATTTTCTTTTAAAGAATACTTCCAACAAGCTTTGATTGCCTATCAAATTACTAAATTAGTAATACGATAAAAAAAAACTAAGGCGGATAGCAGCTATGCATATATTGTTGAAGTCACTACTAGATCAATACCTGACATCTTGCTGGATGGAATGAAAGAGAACGTTCTTCACTTCTTTTGTTGGCAAATAAGTTACAGAATGCCTTCTGAGAATCTGAGTTCGGATTGTATATAGGTGGAAAAAAAAAATAAAAACCCTAAGACCTCAATGTTGAGACGATCGCTAATTTATTTGCAAATTGTATAATTGGGTATTTGCTGTTTGGGGGTACCTGTACGGTTGTATCTCATCTAGATCGAGAGTAGACAGCAGGAGAACACGAGATTGTCAGATTGAGAACGAATTGAACCAATGAGGGGCGACTGCTGAGCGCCGGTCACCGGGCAGGGGTGACGTCCGTCAAGAAGATTTAGATGCGTCGGGTGCACGAACCTTTTTTCAGAATTAGCGTACACAAAGCTGAAAGTTGCGCGACGTTTGGCCTTTTGGGCTATCAAGTAGTATATGCAGCATTCACCGATTCAGAAGACCGGTGAAACGGCAAAGTCGGCGGTGTCGCCGGACCCCGATGCGTGAACATAGCTTCGCCACTGCTTGGAGCAGAAAATAAAGGAGCTCAAGAAGTCTTCCAAAAAAGCAGCTGGCTGGTAAGTTGAAAGTACTATTCCGAGTCCTTATTGTTCTTGCAGACTGATGACATTTATCTGGCTGATGCGTTTTCAGATGCAAATACGCTGGCTTCCGGGTGGCAAAATGCTTTCAACCGGAAGGAGGCGGAGCTCGAAGAGGTATATGCTAATGCGCAAAGTACTCTTCAAGAGGCCAAATTGATGCGTGAGGGTGCTAACCGGGACCTCCTGCAGGCTTTGAAGTCGACAAAGGAGTCGCGGGAGGCTCTTGAAGTGGTTCAAGCGCAACTGAAGGCGCTAGAGTTTGCTGTTGAGCCCGTGTTGGATATGACCCCGCGCCCTGAAGGAACCGACGAGTCCTTGATTGATCGGGCCAAGGCTGCACCCGGGCGGCTGGCTCAGTACATGAAGGACATGGCGACTTCAGTGGTGCAGGGTCTGCTGGCGACACTGCGGCTGCATCTGCCAACCTTCGATCTGTCATCCGTCATGACGCTCCCCGAAGGTAAGAGTGATGAGGACCTTGTGACGATGCAGGAGGAGGTCAAGCCCATGGCGGAGGAGTACTCTCAGATTCTTGATCTTGTAGAGTAGTCTAGCCTCCCTGATAACTTGTATTCCCTGTAAACAATTATCGTTCAACATAAAGAATCAAAGTATTAGTTACTTTTGAGACTTGTGGATTTCGTGTAAAGCCGACTCGGCATTGCAAGGAATGTCTTGTCAATGGGTCGCTTTGTTTGATATGGATGTGTGACCAGGCGTCTTAGTAGACGGGTCTATCCGGGTGCTCTCTAGCACTTAGGTTTGGGTCATATGACTTCATTTCTCTAGTAGTCGTTTAACGATCGTATAAAGAACTTAGTCTGCCCGAGTACTACTCTTAGTACCTTTGGTCAAGGGATAATTTTGATCAAGCACATCCGAAGGACCGTAACGATGGTTCCTGCTGGGTGAATCATATCCTCTTGGTAGTCGTAGCTTGAGTGCGAGAGTGTATTGGGCCTCTGTCCGGTTAATATGTAACAGGGTGAGTACTACTCCCCTTGTTATACCTTATAGGAAATAGTACATACTTTTGTAGGTACTATATTCGCTATAGGCTGATAGCCGGGCATTAAACTGTACTACCTTTTGAGTTATATTGAGCTCAGAGCTTGTAACTCGAATATGGTTGCCGCTGAACCACCCATCCGAATAATATTATATATTAGTCGGTGGAATACAATAGCTAAAGCTTACTGTATCATTGAAAGTCTTTATCCAACTAAATAGTCGTGATGAAGTACTATTAGAATCTGATACCCCTAGTTATGCGCAGCAGCCTTCGGATCTTTGAAAGGATGTTGCGAATATGACACAAGCTAGCACCGTATCAAGAACAATGTAGTCGAATCGCATAGAAAACCCTAGATGATGATGAAGCAACCACGACAAGAGATTAGGATTTGGCGAAGCCGACCGCAAATTCTATTAGCACAACTCCAAAAGAGTACAAGTGATTGTCGCTCTCTCACAACCCTACTTGACCCTCCAGGACCCACTGATTCTTGTCCTATACAAGAATCTAGTGCAATAGAACTGTCTAGTCTAATCCACTTGAGCGCTCCTAATTGCTCCGTACAAGCCTTGGATGAGACCCCTTGTGTTGGCTTATGATCTTGTTGTGATGCCTATGGCCTCTATCCCTTGATTTATATAGTCCCCTCCAAGGCTCTCATACATACAAATAGGAGTCCTACTCCTCGTAGGATTCTACACTCAAGACCTAGTAGAACTAGAAGTCCTAATAGCACACCTTTCTTGAGTCCTATTCCAAGTAGGATTTGAGTTACCATACAACAAACTCCACCTTGACTCTAATCCTTTGAAGTCATCGTGCTCCTCCAAGAATTTGCTCCAAATCGACTTCTTATTTTTTATTTATACTCCCACCTCAAGAGTGCCTCCACCACAGAGGCTCATGCACATCACCACAATGTGCTTGTCAGTTCTAGGCTGGAGTGCCTGAACCTTCCATCTGAGAGCTCCATCGTTGTGTAGTTTGGTTAACCACACCACCTTCTCCTTTGGCCCTCCATGCCAAAGGTTTGTACCGCCTTCGAGCTCCACATACTCGTTGGTACTGCGTGGTTGGTTCGACCACGTCTTCCTTCTTCCAACAACGTGTAGCTTCGCCTCTACGATTGTTAGATTTTGCAACCGTCTTTGTAGCCTTGCACTTGACCACAATTGAGATTTGAGCACCTGCCGTTGACGAGACAACTTTCTTCTCCTGATCAGGATTTTTATCAAATCTCCCCATGGTTGCACCACTCATAAGATTTCCTATCACTCGGTATCCTCCATTAATCCAGATACTTTTCATAATTACTTGCCCTTTGCAAGTAACTCGCATGACTCCACCTTGAAGTGATAATTCACATCCTTGGAGTTCTAGCGACCTCACAGATATTAGATTTTTTTCAATCCCGGGATATACCGAACTCCCGTCAGTGTGCAAAGTGTTCCATTATGCATCTCTAATGTAATTGTTCCCACCTCAGTGATTGCATACTCCTGGCAATCCGCTAAGTGAACAATTCCATTTGCTGGGTGTAGAGATCCTTCGTCAAACATCTCCCTCACCGAACATATATGGAAACAGCTTCCTGAATCTAATATCCAATCATGAATAGTACCTGGTTGACTAACGATAAGTACGTCACCTTCATCCTCACTTGCCACTGAGCATGTTCCTCTCATAGTCTTCAAACTTGGACAGTCCTTTATCATGTGACCCTCCTTGTCGCATAGATAGCATGTACGTTGTCCCTTGCTCTTGCCTTTCTTCTTCCCATGATTCTTGACTTTTCCTGCTCCACTTGAAACAGTCAAAGCTTGATCACCCGAGAATGAAGAATCTTGCGGCTTCTTCAAGGACTCTGCCTCCAGTAGATATGCAACTGTCTCGTTGAAGTTGAGAGTAGTCTTCCCGATGAGAATATTCATCACTAGCTGCTCCCACGATGGTGGTAAGGATGAAGCCAATATGACGACTTTATCGTTCTCCTCAATTTTCTCATCCACACTAATCAGCTGCGTGACAAGCTTGTTGAAGACATTTAGATGGTCGACGAATCGTGTACCTTCCTCCATGCGTAACCTAAATAGTTGACGCTTTAGTACCCACCGATTTGTCAGCGACTTTGCCATATACAACTCTTCTAGGCTCTTCCATAATTTCATCGGTGAATTCTCCTTGATTACCGAGTACTTTACCTCATCGGAGAGACATAGTCGAATTGTACTGACAACCTTTCGCTCCATCACCTTCCATTCTTCATCAGTTATCTTGTCCGGCTTGGTGCCCTCGAGAGCATCAATTAATCCTTGTTGGACAAGCACATCTTGTACCACGCATTGCCACACGCTGAAATTTCCTTTGCCATCAAATTTCTCTACTTGATTCCACATCCCTGACATCGTCTTAATTTTGTGCTTCCTAGCCCTGTCAACTTTCTCACAAAATCAAACCAATCCGACCTTGGCTCCGATACCACTTGTTAGAATCTGATACCCCTAGTTATGCGCAGCAGCCTTCGGATCTTTGAAAGGATGTTGCGAATATGACACAAGCTAGCACCGTATCAAGAACAATGTAGTCGAATCGCATAGAAAACCCTAGATGATGATGAAGCAACCACGACAAGAGATTAGGATTTGGCGAAGCCGACCGCAAATTCTATTAGCACAACTCCAAAAGAGTACAAGTGATTGTCGCTCTCTCACAACCCTACTTGACCCTCCAGGACCCACTGATTCTTGTCCTATACAAGAATCTAGTGCAATAGAACTGTCTAGTCTAATCCAATTGAGCGCTCCTAATTGCTCCGTACAAGCCTTGGATGAGACCCCTTGTGTTGGCTTATGATCTTGTTGTGATGCCTATGGCCTCTACCCCATGATTTATATAGTCCCCTCCAAGGCTCTCATACATACAAATAGGAGTCCTACTCCTAGTAGGATTCTACACTCAAGACCTAGTAGAACTAGAAGTCGTAATAGCACACCTTTCTTGAGTCCTATTCCAAGTAGGATTTGAGTTACCATACAACAAGTACAATAAAAGGATGATTGATAAAGCTCTTGTTCTTTATGAATCCAAACTTTATTAATATCCGAGAAATGAGTACATTTGCCCTGGGTTAGGTTTGTAGCATAGTCCTTAGGTATGGAATTTCTTCAGATGCTCAATATTCCATGAATTTGGCAATGGAGTACCATCCTCAGTGACTAGCTCAAATGACCCGGGTCTTGTTACTTTAGATACGATGTAGGGTCCTTCCCATGGACCCATAAGCTTGTGGCATCCTGTGGTGTTCTAAATCTTCTTTAGGACCATGTCGCTTACTTGGAAAGTACGGTGATGGACGTTCTTGTCATAGTATCGCCTCATCCCTTGAAGGTATCTTGCTGATTGAAAGAGTGCGGCTAATCGGGCCTCTTCAAGACCGTCGACTTCCAGTCGCCTTGTATCATCAGCCTCGCCTTCATTGTACTGCTCTGTTCGTGGGGAGTTCCAGATTAGGTCTGCCGGGAGGATTGCTTCCGTGCCATATGCCAGAAAGAAAGGAGTTTGGCTTGTTGCCCGACTTCGCTGTGTCCGTAGCCCCCAGACTACCTTAGGCAGCTCTTCGATCCACTTCCCGCCATGATCTTTTAGAAGGTCAAATAGCCTTGGTTTTAACCCGGCAATAATGAGGGCATTTGCTCGTTCAACTTGACCGTTTGATTGTGAATGAGCCACTGATGCGTAGTCTATCTTAATTTCGCAGTCGCTGGCCCATGATTTGAACTCGATAGCTGTGAAGGGGGACCCAAGATCAGTGATAATTCTGTGTGGCATCCCTAAGCGATGGAAGATACTCTGCATGAATTGTACCGATTTGGATGCATTGAACTTGACCAACGGCATGTACTCAATCCACTTGGTAAATTTGTCGATTGCGACATAGATATACTTGAATCCGCCTGGAGCACGCTTAAGGGGCCCACGATGTCGAGTCCCCAACATGAGAAAGGCCATGACGGAGGAATACAGATCAACTCATGTGCAGGTACATGCTGCTGTTTGGCAAAGAACTGGCATGATTGACAGCGGCGGACTAAGTCTTCTGCATCTTTCAAGGCTGAGGGCCAATAGTACCCTGATCTGAAGATTTTTCCAACTAGTGTCCTTGATGCTGCATGGTTGCCGCAGCACCCGGAGTGAACCTCATTTAGGATTTCTCTGCCTTCTTCTGGTGAGATGCACTTGAGGAGGACTCCTGATGAAGCACCGCGTCGATATAGCCTGTCTCCGACTAGAACATAATTTTTGCTACGTCTGGTGACCTGCTCTACAGCAGTTTTATCACTGGGCAATTTGTGCTCCTTGAAGTAGTCGATGAAAACTTGTGTCCAGTCGGGTGCTAGAGTTAGAATCTGAGCGAAGGGTGCTGGGTCAACCTCTTCCTTCTCTTGGATTGAAGGTTTGGATAACTCATGTACAAAGGTACCACTAGAAACCATGGCTCTATCGGATCCCAATTTTGCTAGGATATCTGCTGCCACATTAAGGTCCCGAGTAATATGAATGAGTTCTAGCCCTGAAAAGTGTTTTTCCAGCTTACGGACTTCCGCGCAATAGGCGTTTATTGTTTCCTTGGTACAGTCCCAATCTTTGTTAACTTGATGAATTACCACGGAAGAATTGCCGTAGACTAGGAGTCGCTTGATGCCCAATGTGACTGCTAGCTTGAGCCCGTGAAGTAGTGCTTCATATTCGGCTTCAATGTTGGTAGCAGGCCACATTATCTGGAGGACGTACTTGAGCTGCTCTCCGGCGGGTGATACAAGTAGTACTCCGACTCCTGCTCCACCGAGTTTTAAGGACCCATCAAAGTACATCTTCCAATGCTCAGGAATAGCGTTGTCTTGGACCTGCTGTATTTCTGTCCACTCAGCGACGAAATCGGCTAGAGCCTGTGACTTGATTGCTTTCCTCGGAGTGAACTTGATGTTGAGCGCCCCTAACTCGACTGCCCACTTGGAAATTCTTCCGGTAGCATCATGGTTGCGAAGGATTTCTCCCAATGGAAAATCCGTTACGACTGTCATCTCATGAGCTTCGAAGTAGTGCCTGTGGCGGAACCGTCCTGATTATAAGAGCTCAAGTATTATCTTAGCCAAATCCGTCCGACTTCGACTGATACTTGAACCCATACAACCCCGGTAGTCCGGAAATCTCGAAGGATTTCTAACACCATACGTTATACAGGATCGCATCGTTCAAGGATTACATTCGTAAAGATACATCATAACGAAAACGAAACTGAATTTAAAATATCAGAGTGCGAATTTAAAACGGAGTTATTACAATACCGAGTTTAAAAGTGCGGAAGCTGAAATAGTTTAAAGCACGACTACCACACATGTGGTCCAAACAAAACATTGTTTTGATAAATCCACTCGACACAACTCACTCCTCCCTTTTTAAGATAATGTGCCACAAGTAGTCTTGGTCCAGCAAAAGAAAAGGGGAAAGCTTCTGGACGACCCTGCCCTGGACCTACTCCTCATCACCTTCCACTGGGTAGAGGCAGTGCTTACAATAGCCGAAGTAGACCTGGCCATCTGCAACAAACGGGATAAACCCTGAGTACTGGAATGTACTCAGCTAGACTTACCCGTCCAACTGAAAATAAAGACACCAAGGACATGCAAGGCCTTTTTGGGTGGAGCTGGGATCTTGAATTCGTGAAAAGCTCAGTTTAAGATAAGCGAAGTATTAGTGAAGTTAATGAGCTGTCATCTTTTATACCTATTCCTTCTTCTAGGTTTGCACCTGAACTATTGCACACACTTGAGTCTAGCAGATAAATAATATAACCATATCCAGTTGACTTGTCCACATTTTAGTTGAACCTTTAGATATCACATGGAGTTGTATCGTGGTGAAGCTCGCCATAGTTTCCCACTAACCGGGGGAGACGGCGACTCGAATCGAATTCCAAACCAGCTGGTGAAAGACCTTTAATACCAGCCCACACTTTCCTCGTCGGGTCCATGCATTGGGCAACCGCTCGACGCTTGTTCGTGGTGGTAATCGCCGCGGTTCAAGCACGGACCGCCCAATTGGAACCTGGCGATGGCCTCACGCGGCAGATCGCAATTTCCATACTAGAGGGCACGACACGGGTTGAGACCGGCCCGAACAGCTTCTAACCGGCTTTGGGGTCGATGATTACGGCACCGACATATCCCTAAGTAAAAGGGCGCGTTCAAAAATGAACGAGGGCCAACATCGATACAAACCTACACGATCCAACGGACGGACTGCCCCCAAGTTCCAACTTGGTGCCTTGCCTTCCAGTTGACCGTATTTCATTACTACTCAGGTTCTTTTCCACGATAGCAAATATAGCCAACCGTGATCCGGTAACTACCCATCAGGGTATTACGGAGACATCCTTAACTACTACTTTTATTAAGCAGGCTAAGCAATTCTACATTGTAAATGAATAACAGGATAACAAGGTAGATATTAATCAATCATCAAGGAATGGTAATGCAGCAAATAGGATTCATTCAACTCCTAGACCTAATGCATCACAATATAAAAGGACTCAAGCAATTTTAATTGTAAATACTGGGAGACTTAGAATGCTCCGGGGCTTGCCTTGGGTGAAGACCGAGGCCTCGTGGGAGGGGCACTCGGGCAAGTTAGTGTCGCTGGCGGGGTCGACTTCCTCGGCTTGGAGCTCCGGGATCTGCTGCTCGGTGTTTGCCTCTAGCTCCTGATCGGGTTTCGGGAGTGTCGATCCTATTGCATGCGACGAATAATAAATATTTAAATGCGGGGTGCGAGATGTGTGGTATGAGAAAGAGCATTTCTTGCAAACCAACAAAACCAACTTGTTGAACCATTGAGGTAAATACTCATTTAATTCATAAAACAAAATCCTTTTATTCACCTATTTCTCATTTAATAAATCAAAAGAAAGTTAGGTTTGAACTGCAAGTGCACTGTTCTGGACTTAGAAAAATCCACGAAAATTCCAGAAGGCAAACAACAGTTGATGGACTCCACTGAACAAATTTCAGCCAAAAATAAAATACAGAACTGCAGATATAAAAATAACAAGCAACTGCCCAAAAAGGTACTTTGAACTACAACCCTACTGTAAAAGGGTGCACAACTCTATTTCATATTTTTCCCAGATTCTATTTCATATTTTATGCTTATTAAGAAAGTCCCATGAACAGAAACAATATATTATTTCCTACATGAATTTTCAAAGGAAAACACAGAAAAGCATCTTTGTAAAGCAACTTCAGATTTCTCCACACAACAGGTCATGCTTTAATTTTTCTCAGCTTGAACCTTATAAACAGAGACTGTAGAAATTTTCCCACATTTTATCTCGACATATAAAACACCTTAACCTTTATTCAAAGAAATCAGCCAAAAAGGACTTTTTACCAAAACAGAAACTTTTTCTACATAAACAGTGCATTATATATTTTTCACATGTATAAAACAGAATAATAAACTTACACAAAATTTTACAGGAATTATCTCAACCAGAAAACATATATAACCATTTATCTTAGCAAAAGCATATAAACTGAAATAAAAGAAAATAGTAAAATTAACTCCTATCAAAAATACTTTTTTTATTTTTCCATGGCAGATCTACTCACAAACAAGCTAACAAAACTGAAAGCACTCCATTTGGACTAACAAAACAGGATCTACCAAATAAACAAGCATTTACTGGAAAGAAGAAAAACATTTTGGAAAACGTTTTCTGGAAACACTCGGCGTACGGAATAGGTGCGCGCTCGCCCGAGGCCTGGCTCGAACGTGACAGCGGCCGAGGGTTCGCTCGAGGCCTGGCGCGAAGGCTCGGGCGAGGCGGACAACAAACGCCCGTCCGAGGCCTGGCTCGAGGGCTCGGGCGAGACGGAAAAACACACGCCCGTCCGAGGCCTGGCTCGAGGGCTCGGTCGAGACGGACAACAAACGCCCGTCCGAGGCCTGGCTCGAGGGCTCGGGCGAGACGGGAAAACAAACGCCCGTCCGAGGCCTGGCTCGAGGGCTCGGGCGAGACGGAAAGCCATCGCCCGTCCGAGGCCTGGCTCGAGGGCTCGGGCGAGACGGAAAAACCCTCGCCAGCTCGAGGGCTCGGGCGAGACGGAAAAACACACGCCCGTCCGAGGCCTGGCTCGAGGGCTCGGGCGAGACGGAAACAGGGGAGAGGTTTGACCGTCGATTCCTCGCCGACGGTGAGGTCGCCGGCGAGGAAGCTAGGCTTGTGAACTCGACTCGATGAGGCGCATCGAGTGGTGTAGGTGGTTTGGCTAGCGCACGGCCGGAGCATGCCGGCGGCGAGTGGCGGCGCACGGTGATGGCGGCAACGCGCGGCTACGCCGTTTCCGGCGGCGGCCGGAGAAATTGGAGGAGGCAAAAGCTCGAGAGAACCCTAAGGAGCAAAGCTACGGGGTTGGTTTGGCTCGGGTGGCTCCAGAGGAGCTTGGCCACGAGCGAGGTCCGCGGCGGACGGCCATGGCGTTCGGCCGGGGAAGAAGATGTGGGAGAGAGCGGTAGCGTTGAAGCTAGGTGGTGTTCTCACCTTGCCTTGGCTTGGTGAAGCTCGAAAGTGAAGAGGAAGAGTCGGTGGAGCTCGGGTTGGGGAAGAACGGCGTGGCGGCTCGGCGGTGGCGATTGACGGACCGAAAGAGGCGCTTCGTCCTCCGGCGGCGAAGGGGCTCGGTCGGGGACGACAACGTGCGCACGGCGTGTGCACGGTGTAGGCGGAGCGGTGTACGGAGGGAATCGAAGGGAGGTGCTCCGACGAGGTCAGAACGGAGAGGGAAGTTTGCGGTGGAGGTCGCAGCGAGCGGGGAGCGCTCGGTTCGTGTTCGTGCACGGGCGAGCGAGAGTGAGAGAGCGAGTGCGAGTAGTGTGCGCGGGAGAGCGAGGGAGTGAAGAGGTGCTCGGGGTTTTGATCGGCTTGACCGGTGGTCGTGGCGGGGCCACGGCGGCGCGGTCGGCGAGGCAGCGCGGTGATGCCGTGCACGGCGAGCGGGTGCGGCAGGCGAGGCGAGCGGAGAGTGGCCGGGGGAGATAGCTTGCGTGCTCGGGTGAGAGAGGATCGAGCGAGGAGTGGCCGGCGAAGATCCTCGGCAGAATGCGGCGGCCACGTGGTGGTTGCGGCCGGCGTACGGCGCGGCATGTCAGCGGCAGCAGCGCGCGGCGCGCGCGGCACGCGGGCGAGCACTGGCGAGCGGCGCGGGGTGCACGGGCGAGCGCGGGAGCGGGCCGGCGCGGGCTAGCTGGGCCAAAAGGCCGAAAGGCCGAAAGGTTTGGCGCCGGGGAAAAAAATCGTTTTCCTTTTTCCTTTTCCAAATTCTTTTCAAACTTTGACCATTCAAAACAGTTTCAAAAACTCCAAACTAGGTTTTGACCCAAATATAAAAGTTTCTCGAAATAATTTTCTCTACAACTTTCATATAGGACACTTTTTCTGAAAACCACTTTTAAATCCTCCTCATAAACAAAGCCAATTTTAAAGTATAAACCATTTTGTTTGACTTATTTTTATTTACAAACTAATCTGAACTAGGTCAAAACTCTAACATGAAAAGCACTCTACTCAATATTCTCTATTTTATAAAACTCTTTGCCAAAACAGAAATCCACTCAAACAACCAAGTCCAATAGAAATCCAAATCCAATTAAATAAACAAAAGACAAAACACTCTCATGCTCATGAAATGATGCAATGCATTGCTTATGTTTCTTTAGTAGCTAAATGCAGTGCCTTAATGCAGTGCTTGACACTAGGGTGTCACAGTGCCGTAGCTTTCTTGAAGATATAAGTAGAGCATAGAGTAATTTTTGTACTTGCGGGTACCTATCCTTTGAGTCGGAGAGTACCTCGTTGATGTAGTATACTGGTTGCTGGGTGTTATAGATGTGTTTGTCATCTTTGCGCTCCACCACAATTGCCGTACTCACAACGTGTGTGGTAGCTGCAATATAAAGCATCATTGGCTCCCTGGGTCCTGGTGGTGTCAGTATGGGTGAAGCGGTGAGGTATCTTTTGAGTTGTTCAAAGGCCCTGTTTGCTTCTTCTGTCCACTGAAATTTATCACCAGCTTTGAGTAATTTGAAGAAAGGAAGTCCCTTTTCTCCCAGCCGTGAGATAAATCGATTGAGCGCAGCCATGCACCCAGTGAGTTTCTGAACATCCCTGACTAATGTAGGTGGCTTCATATTTATGATGGCTGTGATCTGTTTTTGACTAGCCTCGATACCCCGATGGCTAACAAGGAATTTGAGTAACTGGCCTGAGGGTACTCCGAATACACACTTTGTGGGGTTGAGCCTCCATTGGTATGAGCGTAGCCGGGTAAAAGTTTCCTCCAGGTCTGATATGAGGGTAGTCAGGTCCTTCGTCTTTATGACCACATCATCAACATAAGCTTCTGCGTTGCGGCCAATTTGGTCGCCCAAATAATCTTGGATAGCATGCTGGTAAGTAGCCCCTGCATTTTTCAACCCGAAGGACATGGTTTTGTAACAGTAGGCTCCGAAGGGAGTTATGAACGATGTCTTGGGTTGGTCTTCTTCTTTGAGAGCGATCTGATGGTACCCGGAATAGCAATCTAGAAAGGATAATAGAGCCGAGCCTGCAGTAGCATCGACTATTTGGTCTATCCTCGGTAATCCGAAGGAATCCTTTGGACAGTGCTTGTTGAGGTCTGTGTAGTCGACACACATGCGCCACTCGGCGGAGTTCTTCTTCTTGACTAGTACTGGATTAGCTAACCACTCGGGGTGGAGGATTTCTCTGATAAACCCGGCCGCCAGTAGTTTAGCTATCTCCTTCTTGATCGCCTCTTTCTTTTCTAGTGAGAATCGTCGTAGTCTTTGCTTGATGGGTCTGGAGCCCTCTTTTAGTTCCAATTTATGCTCAGCCAAGCTCCTAGGAACTCCTGGCATATCAGCCGGTTTCCAAGCAAATATGTCTTTGTTTGCTCTGAGGAACTTGGTGAGCGCGAGTTCCTATTCTTGGATAGGTGAGCACTAATAACCACTGTCTTTGATGGATCACCGGTTTCCAGGTCAATTGTCTTTGTAGAGACTTCTGCTGATGGTTGGATAGCACCCGCCTTTTTGGTTGGGATTTCTGAATCTCCAAGCTTAGTGTTATGCACCATCTGTGCGAGTTCTTGTACTTCCAGGGCGAGTTGAGCTTTTTCAGCGATTTGAACAGCCTCTGTGTCGCAATCGAATGATCGCTTCAAGTCACCCCTGAAGGTTAGAATTCCCTTAGGACCCGGCATCTTCAGCAGAAGGTACGGGTAGTGAGGTACTGCCATAAATTTGGCGATAGCTGGTCGTCCAAATATGGCGTGGTATGATGACTCGAAGTCAGCTACCTCGAAATTGATGTACTCAGTCCGGTAATTGGTCTGAGTTCCAAAAGTGACGGGTAGTATGATCCTTCCGAGTGGTACAGCCGCCTTTCCGGGTACTATGCCGTAGAAGGGGGCGTTTGATGGTGTGAGTTGAGTTGCGAGGTCCAAGTTCATCTTGCGTAAGGTGCTTGCAAAGATAACGTTGAGTCCTGCTCCTCCGTCAATGAGTACTCTTCCTAGTTTGAACCCGGCGACCGTAGGATCCAAGACTAGCAGGTAGTGCCCTGCATTGGAGACGTTGGTCCATTGGTCTGCTCGAGAGAAATTGATCGGATACTCAGACCAATCAAGGTATCTGGGGGTAGCCGGCTCTGTAGACATGATCTCCCGTAGGGAAAGTTTCTGGAGACGTTTGCTATCGCTGGTGGTTACTCCTCCAAATATGACATTGATGGTCCCTTTGGGGTGTTGGAAACCACCGACGTCCGGCTGAGGGTCATCAGCTACTTTCTTCCCTTTATCTTTCTTGTTTCTATTGAAGTCAGAGTTCAAACCTCGCTCCTTGAGCTATCGACAATGCCTAGCCTGATGTCCTCCTTTCG
The DNA here is from genome assembly GCA_009763385.1 of Coix lacryma-jobi var. lacryma-jobi. Taxonomy (NCBI): domain Eukaryota; kingdom Viridiplantae; phylum Streptophyta; class Magnoliopsida; order Poales; family Poaceae; genus Coix; species Coix lacryma-jobi. Next base: position 143,491,903 of record CM019826.1, read on the forward strand.
GATGGAAAGGGCACGGTCCGTCGAGCAAGTCGTCAAAGGTGGATGGCTTGTTTCCTTTCTTCTGAGGTTCCATAGCCGCAACGGTGTTGTCCCCTGTTCTCTTGCGGGTGTTTTGTTGAGCAGCTTGATTGCCTCTCTGATTGTTTCCTCGATCACCCTGCGTGTTCCTCTCGGGAAAGCGTTCATGTGTGCGTTCTTTTGTCGCCATCATGGAATTTATTGCTCGATGAAACTCGTCGGTGGTGGTCGGGTCATGCTTGATGAAATCTTTGTAATTGTATCTTTCGCAAATTCCGTTGCCAAAAAGGTCAATTACTTCTCTGTCCGTGATGTCAGAAACTGTGGAGCGAATTTCTAAGAAGCATCTGTAGTACTCCCGCATTGTCTCGTTTTTCTGCTGCTTGCATGTCCTGAGCTTAGTCCGGGGATCTGATCTCTCGGGGACACCCGCAAAGTTCTCTATGAAGATACGATGGAGTTGTTCCTAGGAGCCAATGGACTCGGACTTAAGCATGTCAAACCATGCAAGTGGCATTGTCTCTAGAGCCATGGGGAGAAAGAGTGCTTTGACGTCATTGCTTCCTCTTGCCAACTCGACTGCTTGAGCGTACAGCCTGAGCTAGCGTTTTGGTTCTGTCTTCCCATCATACTTTGAGTAGTTTCCGGGTTTGAATTTTCGTGGAAATGGGACTGCTCGGAGTCTTTGGGAAAAACAGGGGAAACGATCGACTGTGTCGGATGCTGCGATTGCAACTCCTCGGTATGATGATTCGGCTCCTCCTTCAGCCTGATCGGGTACTCGGTTGCCCAAGCGACTCCTTACTGGAGCCCGACCGAGTCATTCATGAATAGGTCGCCTCTGGCTTGGATGGGATGATGCTTGTTCATCGGCCAAAGACTCAAGATTTCACCCTTTCAGCTGTAGCGCGGTAGTTTGAAGCATGACTAGCCATCGCTCTTCTTCGGGGGTGCGGTTGTTCTTAGCTCCCATCTCTATAGCCAGAGCGATGATGTTTTGGTAAGGTGTCTGGTAGACCTTGTGACCAGCAACCCTCATGAACTCAGGTTCAAGGTTGAGGGAGCAATCGGCTCATCGTCGATTATGATCATTCTAAGATTGATTCTCCTGATCATGCTGGGTGCGAGCTTGGCGCTCCGCTTCCTCTTCCAGACGCCTTCGACTATTATATTCTTCAAGCCGTATTTGGTAACGTTCCATGGCCTCTTTTCGATGATTTGCTCGCCTCCTGTGGGCTTCTTTGGCCTGGTTCCTCCTAATTCTCTCAGTCTTCATAGACTCGGTTTCTCCGGGTCCTTCTGGATCATTATCAGATATCATGCTTGGGGTTTCGTCATCTCGGAGGACATCTGGAGGAGTTGGAGGTCGTAGAGATGATTGGTGTCCGACCATGAAGACCTCGCGAGTATAGCTCTGATTTGTTGGCCCCGGTGTAACCGACTCCAGAGTAGAGGCACTGGAATTTAGCTCTGTTGAGGTGCTGTGTTCCTCGGAGGGGAGCTGATGTCCGTGCTGGTACGAAATAATTTGGTCAATCGTGCCAATTAATCTAGTCGGGGCTGATTGTATTGGCCAGTGCACGATGCTGCCTTCCTCGGTTGAGCTGAAGACGAGTCCCTGTTGGGCTCCGACCAAGGGGATCTGTTGACCCTCCTTGAACTTCGCATCAATTAAGTTTTTGAAGCAATCGGCCGAGTTCCGCAGTCCGAAAGCAACGCCAGGTCTGGTGTCCGAGTCCTTTTCAGTCTCAGAATTAGAGCCCGAGTAGGAGTTGGAAGCTTCGGCTTGTCCTTCGGAATCTTGCGGATCTTGGATTGCAAGGTTTGCTAGGTTCTGGGTGAGATCATCCATCTTTGGCATGACTTGCGCTTCTGATTGGTTGTGAAGTTGTCGATGTAGCTTCCCTTGATCATCCACGATGCAAGTCCACGAGCCAAAAACGAAAATTGATCCCGCCGAGAACATGTTGATGTGGTTCGTCGAGCTCTTAATCGTCGAATCGCCGAGAGCCCCTACCTGGCGCGTCAGCTGTCGGTGTTTGTTAACCCACAACTCGTATTGAGGAATCTCAGACGATTTGTTCGGTGGGGATGGGCGTTCGTAGAACTCGGCGAGTACACAAGGACAACGATTTATACTGGTTCAGGCCGCTAAATAGCGTAACACCTTACGTCCAGTGCGGCATGTGCCTTATGTTATGATTCAAGATTCAATGATAGGGGTCGACGCCTGCTTCCCCTTATATATCCGGGTGAAGCACGGCGTATACCGAGTCCTACTCGGTTACAATCAGAGGAGTCCTATTCTAATTCCAAGACTTCCTTTAAGAACTCGACTATTACAATGAGAGTCCTAATCCGTGTATACTTCGTATCAAGTATTTGAATCTCCCGTGTCACCCAGAGTTAGTCAGAGTAATCACCTTCTGGTGATATCTCTGACATCCTGGTCCGTCACCAATGACCTAATATATTTTAAACTTGCATCCCTAGTCCGGATGGTCATACTCCTTCCGTCCCATTGAGAGTGTCGTCCGGGAAGCGTGTTTGTGAGGGGGACACGGTTTTCTAACGACACTTTCAATGGGACAGAGGGAGTATTTGATAGGCTTACCTGTGTGTCAAATGTGCCTGTCCATCCACATAGAATATTCTCCACTTGCATGCTTCACATGAGGGCTATGTCGTTCCGTTTCTCACGCATGTCTTAATCTGTGCACTTCTCTGCTCCTATACGCATGCACGCGGGGCCAGCCGCTAACATATACCACTACTATATAAAAAAGAACTTGTGCAGGGTTCCTAAAAAGCCTCCGTGGTAGACACTTTTTTTCGCCACAGTTATTCAGTGGCCCGCCACGTTTACCTCGATCTGCGCTCGTTCTTATTTTCTGCACCCACACCTTATGTCTGTCCGCTCCCACACGCATCCACACGGACTTAATAACTGCCACATTCAATTAGGTCCCACTGCAACGTTTAAATAACAGATCTACTTTTACAACATTTGAATGAAATATTTACAAAATACTACTAAAAATAGATGAAATATTAGGAACATACGAGTAAAACATCATTGCAACATGTGCAAATATCCGATCTACTTTTGAAACATCCAGATTCAGCACTTGCAGCATACAAAAGAAGACAGATGAAAAACTTAAGATATATGTCTGAAACACTTACTATAGATATAAAAAAAATAGAAAAAATAGGGATAGACATTTGCAACATATGTGTATAGCTATTGCAATATATGTGTCGGTGTTTGTTAACCGGCAACTCGTCTTGAGGGATCTCAGACGATTTGTTCGGTGGGGATCGGCGTTCGTAGAACCCGGCGAGTACACAAGGACAACGGTTTATACTGGTTCAGGCCGCTTAATAGCGTAATACCTTACGTCCAGTGTGGCGTGTGCCTTGTGTTATGATTCAAGATTCAATGATAGTAGCCGGTGCCCGCTTCCCCTTATATATCCGGGTGAAGCACGACACAGACCGAGTCCCAGTTGGTTACAATCAGAGGAGTCCTATTCTAATTACAAGACTTCCTTTAAAAACTCGACTAAGTTACAATGAGAGTCCTAATCCATGTAGACTTCGTATCACGTCCTAGGATCTCTCGTGCCATCCAGGGGTAAGTCCGAGTACTCATCTTCTGATGATACCTCTGACATCCTGGTCCGTCAAGCCCCCGAGCTCTTCATCATTTCCTCAAAACGTTATCTTCTGGTTTCTCTTTGAGAATCTCCGAGTAATGTCTTGAGAAATCTTGAAGTGCTCTGTAGGTAAAGAATTTCCATGGTGTGCACTTTTTCTAAAAAGTGCACCCATAGGGTGTAGCCCCCGAGCCTCTTGTTATTTATAATAACTTTGAGGATCTTTTGAGCCCTTTTCCGAGTAATTCTTGGCTAAGAAAAAACATTTCCTTTATGGTATATACCATGCAGCCCCCGAGCCTGAGTTTCGAGTACCTAAGTAGTCGATTCTTGGGATCTTCCAATATATTACCGGGTAATCCATAAAGAAAATCAAAAGTTGATACATGACACTGATCTGTTGCTTAATCCATCCGAGTAATAAATATCCAGCTTCAGGTGGGTAATGTTTTCATCAAACATCTCTTTTCACCCCCACTGAATAAGAATTGTTGTGAAGTCAGCAATAATTGACTAATGATTGTGCCATCTGTACGTATTGATGTTTTTTGTCGTGTTCTGCAACTGCAAAACTTTGTCGTCTTCCTCTTGAAGTGCGCATGTGAATCAAACCCATCACTGGTGTCGGACTTCACATGTGCAACAGTATACGGGGAAATTTATTGATCTCTGGTTACTTGGATCCATGAACCATGTCCATAGACCAGGGGCAACTGCCTATAAATACCCTTCCTGGGAAGCAAGGAAGTCATACTTTCCTGAGCATATGTCTTCTCTTAGTCCCTTGAGTGTTATAGTAGCTGTAGCGGAAATGTCCGAGCCCCCGAATATCTTCCTTCTGTAAGATAGATGATGTGTCCAGAAGAACTCTTGTGAAGGGACCATCCGGTAGGGTGGTTTCCAAGTGGTCGCGAGCAGAGGGATACAGAGGTGCGCCTAGAAGAACTCTTGTGACTCCCGCATCGCGGGCAACCTTGGGGTCACAGGTTGTCAAAAGGCGCTAGGGTTAGGGACTACTCCCGAGTTCTTTGTGTACTGGGGTAGAGTCTTTAAACCCGCCTTGGGATGCACTGAGAAGATAGTGTCTGCTTTATTGCGTCTCACTGAACCCGGTCCTTGGTGCGGCGTGCATCAAGACTCTGTACCTTGATTATACTAGAGTAGCGTTTTACACCTCGAGTGAACTTGTACTGGCAGCTGTTGTATCTCAAGATGCATCCGTGTATTACTGTTGTAATTCCGGGTAATGATTAATAAAATCTGGGTACTTGGAATGTTTTCCGAGTCCTTTGTCTTTTTCTCCGAGTACTAAATATGTCTTGTGAAAGAAGTAATGTCATCTGCCTGCAGTTTGCCTGTTCACTGATACTGACGGCGTCTGTGATGTTCCCCAGCCGTTAGGGTTTTGAACGGTTCCATAACGCCGTTTGTAGAAAGGTGAACGGTTACCGAAACAGATCTATAATAAGCCGCCATTGTGCTCATGATTTCTTCACGCCTTCATCAAGCCATTGCCTTCGGAGCTAGAAATCTCATAGCCAATCCATAGTTGATGCGCAGAAAATCCCTCGTCATCAACATGGGTCTCAAGAAGCAGTCTGTGGCTGAGAAGAAGAAAGCGCTGCTCATCAGTGGGAGGCCGCGCCACCCGTGCCCTCCAACAGCTATGCTTGCTTGGAAAGCACCAAACACCAGGGAATCAGAGCTCGCTTTCTTGGCTCAACAAGGATTGCTTCAGTCGCAACCAATAGACGGATGGAGGGTACCTACTGACCATCGCGCTCCAGCTCCCAACACGACGGAGATAGTAATGTTCAAGTCTTTCATGGAGCGCGGATTGGGGCTGCCAACATCCGATTTCTTCAGAGGATTGCTGCACTATTATGGTTTGACTCTCAACCATATTACTCCCAATGATTGCTTCCACATTGCTATCTTCGCTCATCTGTGTGAAGCTTTTCTGGGGATTTGTCCCTGTTTTACGCTTTTCCATTACTTCTTCTGGGTAAAGTGTCAACCCAGTGATGCATCTGTAGAGGTAGTCGGGGGAGCTAGTTTCCAGCTTAGGATAGATACAGCTACTCAGTATATTTCTGTAGTTTTGTCGGATTCTGTCCGAGAGTGGGCAAGCGGATGGTTTTACATAGCCAACCCGCCGCCGGCCCTTCGTCGTCACGATGGATGGCCGCCGCAGAAGTCCCGTGAATGGAAGGACAAGATCTCTGCAGAAGAGGTAGAGGCGATCCAACCACTGATCGATATGATAGCTGCAATGAAGCTAGGTGGATTGACTGGTTATACCGTCGTCCAAGACTTCATTGCACGCCGGATCCATCCGCTGCAGCAGCGAGCCATTCTTGGCTTCGAGTACCTTGGCGTGAAGGACCCAGGTCGGCACGATGCCGAGCAATTGTCCAACCAGGAGATTCTTAGAAGGATGAACCGGCTATTGAAGAGCCATGAACAGCTTGTTACAATGATGACAACTTTCTCCGCCATCAACCCTCCTCCAGCGGTAAGTAGTCGGACTGCCTGTCCTTTAGATTCTTAATAGATATCCTTCTGACTAGACATTATCTTCGTCTTCTTCTTCATAGGACCAAGGGCGGAACAACAATGACTGTCCACCCTTACCTCCGGCGACTCAAGAAGGCGGAGGCATTGCTCTCGAGGGTCCCATTCGAAGTGAGGACCTTCATCATGAGTCAAGCTCTCTTGGTGATCTTGACTGGCTGGACTCAGATTCAACTGACTATGATGTCCTACTCATAGATCCCAAAGCCGAGAGTAGCCGGAAGAGGTCTCCGAGTCCGCTTCAAGAAGCCGGAGATCCCGTCCCAAAGAAGGCTCGCACTGGTAATCGCCGTGCTTGTCGAAAAATTCTTTTATCAACGGAACTGGTTGAAAAGCACTGTAATACGGGTGCTCCTGGTAAGGAAAACCCGAGTACTTTATAGTCTTCCTACTTTGGATTTTAATAAACCTTTATCTTATATCTTTGTTTGATCCAGATGCTGAGACAGCCCAGGGGGCTTCGAGTGGTGCGGCTCCTGAAGAAGCTCCAGCTCCAAACCCACAACCCAAGAAGCCGATCTTGAAGCTGCCATGGGCATTGAAGCTTGTGAAGTAAGTCACAATACTTTCTGTAAAAATGCTCGCGTGTGTCTGGTATCAATATGAACACTCGTCTGTTGTAGGAAAGCGAAGCCGATAGCAGCGTCCTCAAGTGTTGCCTCCGAGTTCCGAGTAGTGGAGGAGTCGAGAGCGCAGGACAAAGGTGAATCCAGCGTTCCTCCAATTGCTAGCCAGGTGAACCCTCTTCCAGGCTCCTCTCCATCCAGTACCCAGGTTGATACAACACCTGAAGCGGTCGTTCTCCCCTTGCCTCAGGTTGGTGTTCCGTACTCAATCTTCCGTTCTCCTGCTCAATTGGAGTTTGACCGAGTGTTGAACGAGTGGTTTTTTCGCACTCGACATCCAGACGAGCCTACTCTGGAGATGGTCTTGGCCGAGATCAATGCTGAAGCTTCAGCTCGTCTGTAGGAAGAATCCGAGGTTGCTCCCGAGTCCTTGCGCCAAGGAGCGACACTTGACGTCGTGGGCTACAACCAGGATCTTACCCGGTTGAAGGAGTTGAGCAAGCAAGTGATGACACCTGCCATGGCGCTTTGTCAATTTGTTGAGGTAATTCCTTTGGAGTCCTCTTCGTATGTTGTAGTCTCATCCGAGTACTTATATTAATATCTCTGTGCAGGGCTTTGATGTAAAAGTCACGGAGCAGATCACTCGGATTCGACAAGAGTTATCTCTTGAGAATCGGAAACTCAAAGACTACATTGCCCAAGACCAAATTAGTCAGAAGGTGGCCACGCAACTTCTGAATAACTGCATCAACGAGCTGCAGAACAATCTCAAGGCTGTTGTCGATGAGCGTGATGCGGCCAACAACCGAGAGATTGAGCTACTTGCCAAGGATGCGGCCTTGGAGCAGAAGTTGAAGGAGCTCAAGAAGTCTTCCAAAAAGCAGTTAGCTGGTAAGTTGGAGGTACTGTCCCGGGTCCTTGTTGCTTTTGCAGACTAATGATGCTCATCCGGTTAATTTGCTTTCAGATTTGAAGACGCTGGCTTCCGGGTGGCAGAGTGCGTTCAACCGGAAGGAGGCGGAGCTTGAGGAGGTATAAGCTAATGCACAGAATACTCTTCAAGAGGCCAAACTGATACGTGATGGTGCTGACCGGGACCTGCTGCAGGCTTTGAAGTTGACGAAGGAGTCACGAGAGGCTCTAGAAGCGGTCCAGTCGCAGCTGAAGGAGGCGCAGGAGTCCCTGAAAACTTCACAGGCTTCTTTGAAGGCACTGGAGCTTGCTGTCGAGCCCGTCCTAGATATGATCCCGCGCCCTGAAGGAGCCGGCGAGTCTCTGGTTGATCGGGCCAAGGCTGCCCTCGGGCGGCTGACTCAATATATCAAGGACATGGCGACTTCAGTGGTGCAAGGTCTGCTGGCGACATTGCGACTACATATGCCATCCTTTGACCTATCATCCATCATGACGCTTCCTGAAGGCAAGAGCGATGAGGACCTTGCGGCGATGCAGGAGGAGGTCAAGGCCGTGGCGGAGGAGTACTCGCAGATTCTAGATCTTGTGGAGTAGTTTGCCCTCCTTGGTCCGTTGGCCGTGATTTGTATCGCCTGTAAACAATTGTTATTAAGCATAAAGAATCAAAGTATAAGTTACTTTTGAGACTTGTGAATTTCGTGTATTGTCGACTCGGCATTGCAAGGAAAGTCTTGTCAATGGGTCGTTTTGTCTAAGGTGGATGTGTGACCAGACGTCTTACTAGACGGGTCTATCCGAGTGCTCTCTAGCACTTTGAGTGCGGGTCATATGACTTCGTTTCTCTTATAGTTTTTTTAACGATCTATAGAGAACTTAGTCTGCCCGAGTACTACTCTTAGTACCCTTGTCCAAGGGATAATTTTTGATCAAGCACCTCGGAAGGACCGTAACGAAGGTTCCTGACGGGTGAATCATATCCTCTTAGTGGTCGCAGCTTGAGTGCGAAGTTGGGTTGGACCTCTGTCCTATTAATGTGTAACAGGGTGAGTATTACTCCCCTTGTTATACCTTATAGGAACTAGTATCTATTTTGTAGATACCATATTCTCTATAGGTTGATAGCCGGGTTTGAAATCGTACTATTATTTGAGTTGTATTGAGCTCGGAGCTCGTAACTCTAGTATGGTTACCACTGAACCATCCATCCGAGTAATATTATTTATTAGTCGGTGGGATACAATAGCTAAAGCTTATTATATGATTGTAGGAGTTTATCCGACTAAATAGTCGTGATAAAGAAGTACTTCATAAAGCTCTTGTTTCTGATGAAATCCAAACTTTATTAATATCCAATAAATAAGTACATTTTGCCCTGGGTCGAATTTGTAGCGTAAACCTTAGGTATGGAATTTCTTCAGATGCTCAATATTCCATGAATTTGGCAACGGAGAACCATCCTCGGTGACTAGCTCAAATGACCCGGGTCTTGTTACTTTAGATATTATGTAGGGTCCTTCCCATGGACTCATAAGCTTGTGGCGTCCTGTGGTATTCTGAATCTTCTTCAGGACCATGTCGCCTACTTGGAATGTACGGTGATGAACGTTCTTGTCGTAGTAGCACCTCATCCCTTGAAGGTATCTTGCTGATTGAAAGAGAGTGGCTAATCTTGCCTCCTCAAGACTGTCGACTTCTAGTCGCCTTGTATCATCAACCTCTCCTTCGTTGTACTGCTCTGTTCATGGAGAATTCCATATTAAGTCTGCCGGGAGGATTGCTTCGGTGCCGTAGACCAGGAAGAAAGGAGTCTGGCCCGTTGCTCGACTTCGCTGTGTCCGTAGCCCCAGACTACCTTAGGCAGCTCTTCGACCCACTTCCCACCGTGGTCTTTTAGAAGGTCGAATAGTCTCGGCTTTAGACCGGCAAGGATGAGGGTGTTTGCTCTTTCAACTTGGTCGTTTGATTGTGGATGAGCTACTGATGCATAGTCTATCTTAATTCCACAGTCGTTGGCCCATGACTTGAATTCAATAGGCGTGAAGGGGGACCCAAGATCGGTGATAATTCTGTGTGGCATCCCAAAGCGATGAAAGATGCTCTGCATGAATTGTACTGATTTTGATGCATTGAACTTGACCAGCGGCATGTACTCAATCCATTTGGTGAATTTGTCGATTTCAACATAGACATACTCGAATCCACCTGGGGCGCGCTTAAGAGGACCCACCATGTCGAGTCCCCAACATGAGAAAGGCCATGACGAGGGTATACAGATCAACTCATGAGTCGGTACGTGTTGTTGCTTGGCGAAGAACTGGCATGATTGACAGCGACGGACTAAGTCTTCGGTATCTTTCAAGGCTGAGGGCCAATAGTACCCTGATCTGAAGATTTTTCCGACTAATGTCCTTGAAGCTGCATGATGCCACAGCACCCGGAATGAACCTCGTTCAGGATTTCTTTGTCTTCTTCTGGTGAAATGCACTTGAGGAGGACTCCTGATGAGGCACCACGTTGATATAGCTTGTCTCCGACTAGAACATAGTTTTTGTTACGTCTGGTGACGTGCTCCGCGGCAGTTTTATCATTAGGTAGTTTATGCTCCTTGAAGTAGTTGATGAAAACTTGTGTCCAGTCGGGTGCTAGAGTTAAAATCTGAGCGGAGGGTGTGGGATCAACCTCTTCCTTCTCTTGGATTAAAGGTTTGGATAGCTCATGTATGAAGGTACCACTGGGAACCAGGGCTCTGTCGGATCCCAATTTTGCTAGGATATCTGCTGCCACATTAAGGTCTCGAGTAATATGAATGAGTTCTAACCCTGAGAAGTTTTTCTCTAGTTTGCGTACTTCAGCGCAATAGACGTTCATTGTTTCCTTGGTGCAATCCCAATCCTTGTTGACTTGGTGAATCACCATGGAAGAATCACCGTAGACTAGGAGTCGCTTGATGCCCAATGTGATTGCTAGCTTTAGCCCGTGTAGTAGCGCTTCATATTCTGCTTCATTGTTGGTAGCAGGCCACATTATCTGTAGAACGTACTTGAGCTGCTCTCCAGCGGGTGATACGAGTAGTACCCCGGCACCTGCTCCGCCGAGTTTTAAGGACCCATCAAAGTACATCTTCCAATGTTCAGGAATAGCGTTGTCTTGGTTCTGCTGTAATTCTATCCATTCAGCGACGAAATCAGCTAGAGCTTGTGACTTGATAGCTTTCCTTGGAGTGAATTTGATGTTAAGTGCCCCTAGTTCGATTGCCCATTTGGAAATTCTTCCTGTAGCGTCACGGTTGTGGAGGATTTCTCCCAATGTAAAATCCGTGACAACTGTGATGTTGTGGGCTTCGAAATAGTGTCATAGCTTCCTTGATGATATGAGTAAAGCATAAAGCAATTTTTGAACTTGCGGGTACCTGAATTTGGAGTCGGAGAGTACCTCGCTGATGTAGTATACTGGTCGTTGGGTGTTATAGATGTGCTTGTCATCCTTGCGCTCTACTACAATTGTTGTGCTCACAACATGCGTGGTAGCTGCAATGTATAGCATCATCGGTTCCCCGGGTTCTGGCGGTGTGAGTATAGGAGAATTGGTGAGGTATTCTTTGAGCTGTCCAAAGGCCTCGTCCGCTTCTGCTATCCACTGAAATTTATCGCCGGCTTTGAGTAGTTTGAAGAAAGGTAGTCCCTTTTCTCCCAACCGTGAGATAAATTTGTTGAGCGCAGCCATACACGCCCGGTGAGTTTTTGAACATCCCTGACGGAAGTAGGTGATTTCATATTGATGATGGCTGTGATCTGTTTTTTACTAGCCTCGATGCCTCGATGGCTAACAAGGAATCCAAGTAGCTGGCCTGAGGGTACTCCGAATACACACTTCGTGGGGTTAAGCTTCCATTGGTATGAGCGTAAGCGGGTAAAGGTTTCCTCTAGGTCTGAAATGAGGGTAGTCGGATCCTTGGTTTTTATAACCACATCATCAACATAAACTTCCATGTTGCGGGCGATTTGATCGCCCAAACAATCTTGGATAGCACGCTGATAAGTAGCCCCTGCGTTCTTCAACCCGAAGGACATGGTTTTATAACAGTAGGCGCCGAAGGGAGTTATAAACGATGTCTTAGGTTGGTCTTCTTCTTTGAGAGCAATCTGATGGTACCCGGAGTAACAGTCTAGAAAGGATAATAAAGCGGAACCTGCAGTGGCATCAACTATTTGATCTCTTCTTGGTAATCTGAAAGGATCCTTTGGACAATGTTTGTTGAGGTTTGTGTAATCGACACACATGCGCCATTCTGCAGTGTTCTTCTTTTTTACTAGTACTGGGTTAGCTAACAACTCGGGGTGGAGAATTTCTCTGATAAACCCGGCCGGGAGTAGCTTAGCTATCTCCTTCTTGATTGCCTCTTTCTTCTCTGGTGAGAATCGTCGTAGTCTTTGCTTGATGGGCCTAGAGCCCTCCTTTAGTTCCAATTTGTGCTCAGCCAAGTTCCATGGAACTCCTGGCATGTTAGCCGGCTTCCAAGCAAATATATCTTTGTTTGCTCTGAGGAACCTAGTGAGCGCGAGTTCCTATTCTTCAGATAGGTGAGCACTGATGACCGCCATCTTTGATGGATCACCAGTTTCCAGGTCAATATTTTTTGTGGTGACTTCTGCTGATGGTTGAATAGCGCCCGCCTTCTTAGTTGGGATTTCTGAGTCTCCAGGCTTGGTGCTATGCACCATCTGTGCGAGTTCCTATACCTCTAGGGCAAGTTGAGCTTTTTCGGCGATTTGGACAGCCTCTGTGTCCCAGTCGAATGATCGCTTCAAGTCACCCCTGAAGGTTAGAATACCTTTGAGACCCGGCATCTTCAGCAAAAGGTATGGATAATGTGGTACTGCCATAAATTTGGCGATAGCTGGTCGTCCAAATATAGCGTGGTATGACGATTCAAAGTCGGCTACCTCGAGACTAATGTACTCAGTTCGATAATTGAGCTGAGTTCCAAAAGCGACAAGTAGTATGATCCTTCCGAGTGGTACAGTCGCCTTTCCGGGTACTATGCCGTAAAAGGGAGCGCTGGATGGTGTGAGCTGAGTTGCAAGGTCCAGGTTCATCTTGCGTAGGGTGTTTGTAAAGATGTCATTGAGTCCTGCTCCTCCGTCTATGAGTACTTTTCCCAACTTGAACCCGGCGACCGTAGGATCCAGAACCAGTGGTTAGTGCCCTGCATTGGAAACGTTGGTCCATTGGTCTGCCCGGGAGAAATTGATCGGGTGTTCAGACCAATCGAGGTATCTGGGGGTAGCTGGTTCGGTAGACATAATTTCCCGTAGGGAGAGTTTCTGCAGGCGCTTGCTGTCACTGGTGGTTACCCCCCCCCCCCCCCCCCGAATATGACATTGATGGTGCCTTTGGGATGTTGGAAACTGCCTGCGTCCTGCTGAGGGTCTTCAGCTACTTTCTTCCCCTTATCTTTTCTGTTTTTGTTGAAGTCGGAGTTCAAACCTCTCTCTTTGAGTTGTCGACAGTGCCTGGCCTGGTGTCCTCCTTTTGGATGGAAAGGGCATGGGCTATCGAGGAGGTCGTCAAAGCTGAAGGGGTTGTTCCCCTTTTTCTGAGGTTCCATGGCTGCAACAGTGTTGTCCCCTGTCCGCTTGCGGGTATTTTGCTGAGTAGTCTGGTTTCCTCTTTGATTATTTCCTCGATCACCTTGCGTGTTTCTTTCGGGAAAGCGCACCTGTGTGTGTTCCTCTGTCGCCATCATGGAGTTTACTGTCCGTTGAAACTCGTCAGCGGTGGTCGGGTCATGCTTGATAAAATCCTTGTAATTGTACCTTTCGCAAATTCCGTTGCCAAAGAGGTCAATTGCTTCTCTGTCTGTTATATCGGAGACTGTGGAGCGGATTTCGGAGAAACGTCTGTATTACTCCCGCATTGTCTCATTTTTTTGCTGCTTACAGGTTCTAAGCTTGGTTCGAGGGTCCGATCGTTCCGGGACGCCCGCAAAGTTCCCTATGAAGATGCGGTGAAGCTGTTCCCAAGAGTCGATGGACTCGGGCTTAAGCCTATCAAACCATGCGAGGGGCATTGTCTCTAGAGCCATGGGGAGAAATAGTGCCTTAACATCACTGCTTCCTCCTGCTAACTCAACTGCTTGAGCATACAGCCTGAGCCACCGCTTGGGTTCTGTCTTCCCGTCGTACTTTGAGTAGTTCCCGGGTTTGAACTTTCGAGGGAACGGGATTGCTCGGAGCCTCTGGGAAAAACATGGAAAGCGATCGACAGCGTCGGATGCTAGAATATTGACTCCTTGGTAAGATGAATCGGCTCCTCCTTCGGCTTGATCAGGTACTCGGTTGCCCAGACGACTCCTTGCTGGAGCCCGACCGAGCCGCTCATGAACGGGTCGCCTTTGGCTGGGGTGAGATGAAGCTTGTTCGTCAGCTAGGGACTCGAGGTTTCGACCTCTGAGCTGTAGCGCGGTAGTCTGAAGCATGATCAACCGTCGTTCTTCATCAGTGGTGCGGTTGTCCTTGGCTCCCAACTCCGTGGCTAAGGCCAAGATGTTTTGGTAGGGTGTTTGGTACACTTTGTGACCAGCTACCCTCATGAATTCAGGCTCGAGGATGCGCGAGCAGTCGGCTCGTCGTCGATCGTGATCCTCGTGGGACTGAATTTCCTGGTCCCTGTTTCGACGAGCTTGGCGCTCGGCTTCGTCTTCCAAACGCCTGCGGGTGTTATATTCCTCAAGCCGTACTTGGTAGCGTTCCATGGCCTCCTTTCGATGAGTTGCCCGTCTTCTGCGAGCATCTTTGGCCTGATTTCTTCGTACTCTTTCTGTCTTCATTGACTCGGTTTCTCCGTGTCCTTCTGGGTCGTTATCGGATATCACACTCAAGGTTTCGTCATCTCGGAGGACATCTGGAGGAGTTGGAGGTCGTAGAGATGACTGGTGTCCTGCCATGAAGACCTCCCGAGTGTAACCCTGGTTTGTTGATCCCGGTGTCACCGACTCCAAAGTAGACGTACTGGAGATTAGTTCTGTTGAGGCGTCGTGTTCCTCAGAGGGGAGCTGATGTCCATATTGGAATGGAAGTTGTTGGTCGATTGTGCCAATCAGCCTAGCTGGAGCTGACTGTGTTGGCCAATGGACGCTGTTACCTTCCTCAGTTGAGCTGAAAACGAGTCCCTGTTGGGCCCCGTTCAAGGGGATCTGTTGAAACGCTTTGAACTTTGCATCAATCAAGTCTTGAAAGTTTTCAGCCGAGTTCCGTAGTCCAAAGGTAATGCCATGTCTGGTGTTCGAGTCCTTTTTGGTTTCAGAGTTCGAGCCCGAGTAGGAGTCGGATGCTTCAACTTGGTCCTCAGATTCTTGCGGATCTTGGATTGCGAGGTTTGCTAGGTTCCGGGTGAGATGATCCATCTTTGGCGTGGCTTGCGCTTCTGATTCGGTGTGAAGTCGTCGATGCAGCTTCTCTTGATCATTCACGATGCAAGTCCACGAGCCAAAAACAAAAATTGATCCCGCCGAGAACATGTTGACGTGGTTCGTCGAGCTCTTGATCGTCGAATCGCCGAGAGCCCCTACCTGACGCGCCAGCTGTCGGTGTTTATTAACCGGCAACTCGTCTTGAGGGAACTCAGACGATTTGTTCGGTGGGGATCGGCGTTCGTAGAACCCGGCGAGTACACAAGGACAGCGGTTTATACTAGTTCAGGCCGCTTAATAGCGTAATACCTTACGTCCAGTGCGGCGTGTGCCTTGTGTTATGATTCAAGATTCAATGATATTAGCCGGTGCCCGCTTCCCCTTATATATCCGGGTGAAGCACGGCACAGACCGAGTCATAGTCGGTTATAATCAGAGGAGTCCTATTCTAATTACAAAACTTCCTTTAAAAACTCGACTAAGTTACAATGAGAGTCCTAATCCATGTAGACTTCGTATCACGTCCTTGGATCTCTCGTGCCATCTAAGGGTAAGTCCGAGTACTCATCTTCTGATCATACCTCTGACATCCTGGTCCGTCAATATGCAACATATGTGTATGACTATTGTAACATCTCGATCTACTTTTTTAATATTTATATTAAATATTTGTAACATCCAGATAAAATATTTGAAACACTTGAAACTTACTCTTGTAATAACATGATACTTCAACACACAATGTCACCTTGCTGCTTCGATGAATGGCGGAACTTGACGTTGTGACAACGCATGGAGCTCGCCGATGCACCCCTAGGCGAGCACATGCTCGACGGCCTGGGTGAGCATCTAGTCTAAGCAAGCTGTGTGAGCACCCCTGACGCCCTACGCAAGCACCCCTGGACTAGCACCTGCTCACCGCCTTGGACCAGCGTGCTCTGAGTACGGCGGACGATGATTATAGCGCGGCGAGGGATAAAGCGCCCGACGCGGGTTGGTGGCACGCCGGAGTGCCTAGCAGGGTCGGCGACAACCGAGCGTTGTAGTACCTCGAAGGCGGTCGTGCGCCGCGCCTACCCAGTCCATCGGTCGAGCGCTGGAGGCCGCATGAGAGTGAATATGTGAAGTGAATAGATAAGAACGAGTATAACGATGAGAAGATTTTTTATTTAGGGCATGTTCATTTTAGTGCAAATTTTTTTTTCCTGTCACATCGAATATTACGGCCCTAATTTAGCCTATTAAAAATATAGTAGTTAAAAAACTAATTTGTCAGCCGGAAACTATTTCACGAGACGAATCTATTAAACTTAATTAGTTCATGATTTGATAATGTAGTGCTACAATAAACATTCGCTAATGATAGATTAATTTATCTTAATAGATTCGTCTTAGTAATTAGCCTATGGTCCTGTAATTAGTTTTATAATTAATATATTTTTAATAAACTAAACTAGTGTCGCAATGTCCGATGTGAATGACAAAAAAGTTTTGCCTGCGAAATGAACAGCCCCTTAGAAACGAACGAGGCCAGCGCGTTTGGTTTGTGTATCGAAGCCGTCCGAAATTATTCGATCCTAACTCCGACCCTAATCAGCGCGTTTGGTTTGCGTCTCGGAATGAAGTCATCCGTCACCAGGCCATACTGCTTAGTCCAGCGAACAGCCAAATATTTTGGACGGATTCGTTACTCAAGAAAGCATCGGACGACTTGATTCCGCACCATTCCATTCCAGATCAGTTACATCTCCAAACCAAACACGCTGCGTCCGGTACGACTGCTTCGTAGCATTTCCGAAAAAAAACACGCTTCCTCGATCGAGCTTTTGGCTGAAAGCTAACCGCGACAGACTTTGTCTCTGCCAATTACTAGATGCTTCATCATGCACCGTCGTCTTCTGATGAGACCTGGGCACCTGGCTATTATTGTACGGTGACGGGCTGCTGTTGGACCACAGACTACCACAGAGAAAGCCCATGGTAGAGATTAGAGCCGGCAGCCCACACTCACGCCCCGCGCCACGAGAGGCCCAGGTGTGCTTCCTCTTTTTAGTTTTTGTTTCTTTCCTTTTTTATTATCCCTTTTCCTTTTTTAATTTTATGTTTTTTGGATTTTCTCCTTTTAATTTCCTTTTATTTTTATACGTTTCTTCTATTTTCATTTTCTATAATTAATTGTTTTTTATTTTCATGTTTCACTTTTTTATGTCTACTAGTGTCTCGTGAGATGTAATTGTAGTATCATAGTATTTTGAGACGTTTTAATGGTTTATTTTGATGTATGTTCATGCTTCCCTAATTAATTTTTTTATAGTATATTTTAGATTGTTCAAATAGTATCCATATGACGTTCCTTTTTTCACTTTACTCTAATATGTAGATTTTTTTGTCTTTTTTATTCATTTTTCTCCTTTCCTTTATATTTACCTCTATATTTTATAAATTTTGTCTATACATCGTAGATGCTCACCGCACCCTTAATTAGCTAATAAATGACGGAATTATTAACTAGTACTTTATTTGTTTCTCTCTTTTTGATAATTCTTAGTGACATCTTAATGATTTATGACCAATATTCATATTAGTTTCTCCTTCTACTTTGTTCTTGTTATTATTCTGGTTTTTTCATACACAATATTATTCTAGTTGGTCTGTACAACATATGGCTACTATTTATATATAGAAATAACTCTTTTAAAAGACTTTGTTCGGCGGGACTTAAAACTGTTTTCCTGATTTGTATGGTTGATATAAAACTGTTTTCCTGATTTGTATTGTTGATATGTTGTGAGAGAAATACACTATTTCCTTCAACTGATTTGTACAAATTAAAAGCAAAAAGATCCTAACTGATCAGCAGGTTTCAGTTGGCGATCCAAATCCATGCAACGAGACACTCGACGGAGCACGCAAACTAGGAGCGAATAATTATAAGTCAATTATTGCTGCTTATTGATCTCCTTATCTCCATCTCCACTACATCAATCCATGCAGCTCTCGTTCCCGGTCGGCCACGGCAATTCCTAGAGGCTAGAGGTTGGATGGATGGCGTCAACCTCGAGGCGAAGCCGAGGAGGAGTTGGTGCCAGCGGCGGCGGTGGCGGCGGCGACCTTGGGGCATCGGTCGTGGCCGTACCAGACGCCGTCGGGCAGCGGTGCGCCGCCAAAGTAGAACGTGGCCGTGGGCGGCGGGTGTCGGGGCCCCGGCTGCACGACCTGCACCCACTCGGGCGCCCAACCGTCGCGGCCGGCGCGGCGGAGGTAGAGGTAGCAGACGCCGTAGCCGCAGGGCCCGGGCACGCGGAACGTGTCCGTGCCGCACCGCTCCAGCGCCCTGCTCCCGGGCCCGGACGTGGGGAGCGGCCGCGCGAGCACCTCGTTGCGGTAGGCGTCCCCGAACGCGACGCTGACAGCGTCCGACGTCCGCGCCGCCGGCGAGCCGCAGGCCGTCTTCACCCTGAGCGTGTACGTGCACGCGGCCGGCCTACGCCCGGTCCCGCCCGCCGCCGCGACGGAAGAAGAGGGCGCGAGCGCGAGCGTGACCAGGAGGAGGACGGTGGGTAGTAGCCGTGGCTGTGCCAGGCCGTTCGGCGTCACCATCATCAATGGAGGTCGATGCGGGCCGAGGCCAGCAGCAGGCGGTGAGGACTGAGGACTGACGAGTGACGACTGAACAGTAGGCGCGGGGAGGGAAGGTATATAACGTGGACACCGAAGAAACGCCTGCCTGCGCCGCGCCGCGCGGCCCCGGTCCTCGGGCCGGGACCGAGGCCGCGTCACGGGTTCCAGGCCTCCCGTTTCCCCACTGGGCGCGAGCGCGACGGCTGGCAGCACTCTGGCGCATCCGCCACTCGCCACGCAAGGCAGAGGCAACAGCAACAGCAACAGCAATAGCGCGCGGCGGTGTCCCTGTGTCCGTCCAACTTTGCTGCTTAAAAAGAAGAAACTGTGCTGTACAAACTGACAAAAGACCCGGGCCAAGCACCAGCAAAAAAACTCAAAATGTTAAGCGTGTGTTTGGACGAAGAAACTAACCCGGTTGAGGTGTCTGTCCTAAATATATGTATATATGTATACTTGTTGTTCACTTGTTCTTGTCTTCTTCATGTATGTTATTGCACCCGTCTGAACCATCCATTCTCTTGCAATAACTGGGTGAAACCAAGTGATGGCAGAGAATAGATGGTCAGAAGGGTTGCATAGCAGCCATGACTTTGATTTTTTACACTCGCCTTGCTGTTATTTGGTTTTCTAAGTTGGATGTCAGCCACCAATGACTTTACTAAGTTGAATTAAGCTACCCAATTCAAAAGCTAAGGCCAACACTTCACATTTGTATTCATGCATGTGATGTCAACATTTGTATCTTTGGCCATGAAACTCAGCCATCCAGATGGTTGCACCATTGCTGCAGTATGGTTATTGAAAGGATCTAATCAGCCTAGAGGGGGGGTTGAATAGGTGATTTTCTACAATCTGAAACTTCAATGACTAAAACTTGTAGTTAGATAACAACCTGTAATACCGGTTTGTTTGGGTTGGTACTACCGGGTATAAAACACTGATACTACCGACACAAACAAATGACACCACCGGAGACCTAAGCAGCTATAAATCCAATGTAAAGAGATGCAGTTTCAGATCAAGTAGATACCCCACTTTCCTAAGTGTTGTAGGCGAAGATTGAAGCCTCCCCAAGGCTTTGTTCCTTCTTGATGTGTAGATCGGTCCTCTCCAACCTAAGAGTGAGGAGGGAATAGAAAGAACACGAGTAGCACAAATACAAGTATAGTATGCCAAGTAGAGACAACAACAAGCACGCGGGACACGAGGATTTATCCCGAGGTTTGGCCACACCACTAAGGCGCGCCTACTTCGTCGTTGCTGAGGTGACCACAAAGGTCGGAGTCTCTCTCACCTCCTTGCCTCACTCAAGCAACTACAAAGGCTAGTTGAGTTTCTCTGCTAGGAATCTCAAGGGTAATACAAACGCTTCGGGGAGCCCTCACAAATTAAACAATACGGGCTACCATGAAAAACGCCTAACCGGCTAGGGTTCAAAGAACCCAAGAGTAATAAACACAAATCAAGCCGGCTAGATGTGGGAACCAAATTCTTAAGTCGTAGATCGAAGCCTCCCACTCTCTAATCTCACTTCCCTAGCTCAAATCTTGCAAAGGAATGAATCTTGGAGCAAAGGGGGAGAGAGAGGGGTGAGTTAATGCTTGTAGAGAAGCTTTGTCAGCAGGTAGGTCGCAATAAGTGTGAAGAATAAGCCAGTAACGGTTAGAAATGAAGTGGAGGGCTATTTATAGTCCCCCAGTCCCGAGGCCTGTCGGTAGTACCGACCACCCGTGGTCGGTAGTACCGACCAGCCAAAACCGTTGCGCCAGATCTGAGTTGACCTAGATCTAACCACCGACGGTCGGTAGTACCGGCCATATGGCGGTACTACCGCCAGGCCAAAACGGCCGTGAACAGAGAGCTCCGCAGAAAGTCGCTTGGGCGCTCGGTACCTACCGACGAGGGTCGGTATCACCGAGCCCGGTAGTACCTGACTTTTATAGCGGTACTACCGCCAAGCCATTTGACGCAGAAATAGAGAGCTCCGCAAATTGACCTCGGCTACCGACGAAGGGTCGGTAGTACCGACCTTATGGCGGTACTACCGCCAGGTCATTTGGCACACGAACAGAGAGATCCGCAAATCGACCTTGGCTACCGACCAAGGGTCGGTACCACCGAGGGTCGGTAGTACCGGCCTTATGGCGGTACTACCACCAATTCATTTTCGAACCTATACAGAGAGGGTGTTAGAATGGTCTGGATAGTCGGTACTACCGGGTTATATGGCGGTACTACCGACAGTTCAAAATGAACTCTATCCAGATAGCATTGCGCGCTGCCTCCCTGGTCGGTACCACCGACCCCCATGGTCGGTACTACCGACTACACAGAGTTACATCTACGTGTTCGTGCGGGGACTCTCAAGCAAACTTTTGTTAGTCGATTTGAGCACTTTACTCCACACCTAGCTAGCCTAGTTTGTATCCCTCTTGATAGTCCGGTTTACCTATAACTCAAGTTTAGAAATAAACTATCAATCCACCACTTGAGCTAGGCATCTTTCGTCCAACAATATTCAACGTGTTTTGTTCATGAGATTTCAACATTTCAAATCTTTCTAAGGACTAACACCTGCATACATGCTTTTATAAATCTGTTAGTCCCTAATTTGATTGTTATTAATTAGCCAAAACCCACATTGGGGACGAATGCACTTACAGTTATGCTATGGCTATTTCCTATGGCCAAACTTATGTGATCATATGCTGAGGTTACTGATAATGTTGTCTTCAGATTTCTTGTTCATTATCCAAGTCAATGATGTCAGATTTGTTGTTTTCATGTTGATGATAGTGCCCATCGGTGAGGATATCGAGATCAACAATTTGTGTGACCACAAATCGTAGATCTTCGAGTTCCACACTCATAGTAACTATCAGTCTAACTAAATAGTTGACTGAGGCAATGCCATCTTACAGCAAGACTCCAATCATTGACAATTCAAGTTTTCTAACTTGATTTTGGTTCCACGTATATTGAACTTCAGAAATGAGGCCTTGCTATCTGGTGCTATCTGTTACTAGGTCTGACCGACAACCAAACAAAATCTCAAAGTGGTAGTTAGAGTTAGTTGACCTTAGGTTAGGTTGATCCATTCAGTTCAGGTGGGGTTGACCGAGGCCCAACAAATTAAGGTTGCCCAGACCCTAACAGTTCTTATATACACCCACAGAGGCTCACACGGTCGCCGCCCGATTACAACTGGACCTCTTGGTTCATCTTTGTTGCGTCTTTATCAACGAGTAATAATGGAGGATGTCCTCATCATTTTCACTCTCTTAACAAGGGCCCAGCTTTGATACCAAATGAGACCCAACAAATTAAGGTTGTCCGGATCCCAACAGTTCTTATGTACACCCACTAGGGGAAAGGTCTAATCTTCCTAAAAGACTAGTCTGATAAGAGAAGTGTGACTCTCCATTTTAAGGCGACTTCCTCCTCTCAAGCTAAGCAAGGTGAAATTATTTATAGATGTTCACATAGTCGCCGTCCGACTACAAGACAACTAGGCCACGTGGCTCATCTTTGTTGCGTCTTTGCTAGCGGGTAATAATGGATGTTGTCCTCATCATACGCTCTAATATATGCTATCAAATAAAAATCCAATTGGACCTGATCACGTTGGTACAAGGAACCAAATAAGACTGTCCGTACCGGTTTAGACCGGCTGTGGCTGGCTTCTGGCCTGGCTGGCGGCTGGCCTCGAGCCCGCTACCAAACACACCCTCAGCGTCTGGCGTGCGGCATGCCGTGGATGAGAGCGTCGTCAGCAGGAGGAGCAGCGGCAGAAGCGCCACGATGTTCGTAAAAGCCGGGCCATAGCGCTCAACCTATTCTTCTCCCCTTGGATCGCTTCCTGTTGTCGGTCTGTATATACGGGGTCTGTGCTGTGCTGAGTTGCTGACACTGCAAAAGTGCAAATGGTAAGCTCATTTTGTGAGCATAAAAATGGTACCAGGTTAATTTGCTGGGTTGTCCGATATAAATTAGTATCAATTAGTTTCATTTTTGTGGATCTGCTGCATGCACCAAATTAAATCAAATCAAACCAAATGGATCTCCATGAAGATGTTTCTAGTTTCTATCTCTTGGCAACGCCTCAACGCCCTGGTATTTGGAATCCATTCTATAAACATGCATGGTCGATCCAGCCTGGCCGCAGAATGGTTGGAACTTGCTTATTGGAACGAGGAATGCGCATACCTGATATACATGGGCCACAGCGACATGACATTGAAGCAAAATTAAATGAACAATTGACATGGAAAATCTTTTTGTCAGAAAGCAGAACCGTAATAAACAATGACTGAATCGAATACACCGTACTTGCGTTGTTAAATATTGGTCTTGATGTGAGGCAAGTTGGGCAACCGGGAGCCGAGTAATATTGGCTCACAGCGATATAATATTGCAAGTTACAGCAGCAACAGTTTCAGCGCACATCAAGGCATTTGAAGTGGATAAAGGTCGCCATTGTTCTACTTCTAAGTTCTAACCATGAAAGGCCTTGTTTAGTTTGGGGAAATATTTGGAATTGACACTGTAGCACTTTCGTTGTTATTTGACAAACTTTGTCCAAATATAGACCAACTAGACTCAAAAGAATCGTCTCGACATGTAGATACTAAAAGTACAATTAGTTATTTTTTTTACCTACATTTAATGCTCCATGCATTCAGCTAAAGATTGATGTGACGGAGAATCTAGAAATATTTGGGGGAAGTTGGGGAAACTAAACGAGGCCGGTTTGAATTCAAGAAAAAAACAGAAAAAAAAAATGTAGACCACATGAAGTTGAACATATGCCCTACTTATATTGCAATCATAGAAGCACTGCAAAATGCATCTCAAATTATAAATCATTCAAAAAATCTTAAAGAGTCACCTGCTCCAGCGCCGTAGAGGTAGAGGTAGCAGACGCCGTAGCCGCAGGGCCCGGGCACGCGGAACGTGTCCGTGCCGCACCGCTCCAGCGCCCTGCTCCCGGGCCCGGACGTGGGGAGCGGCCGCGCGAGCACCTCGTTGCGGTAGGCGTCCCCGAACGCGACGCTGACGGCGTCCGACGTCCGCGCCGCCGGCGAGCCGCAGGCCGTCTTCACCCTGAGCGTGTACGTGCACGCGGCCGGCCTACGCCCAGTCCCGCCCGCCGCCGCCACGACGGAAGAGGAGAGCGCGAGAGCGACCGCGAGCACGACCAGGAGGAGGACGGTGGGTAGTAGCCGTGGCAGTGCCAGGCCGTTCAGCGCCACCATCATCGCGGCGGGGGGTGGTGGCAATGGCGGTCGATGCGGGCCGAGGCCAGCAGCAGGCGATGAGGACTGAGGACTGACGAGTGAGTGACGACTGAACAGTAGACGTGGACACCGAAGAAACGCCTGCCTGCGCCGCGCCGCGCGGCCCCGGGACCGAGGCCGCGTCACGGGTTCCAGGCCTCCCGTTTGGCGCGAGCGCGATGGCTGGCAGCACTCTGGCGCATACGCATCCGCCACTCGCCACGCAAGGCAGAGGCAACAGCAACAGCGCGCGGCGGTGTCCCTGCGTCCGTCCAACTTTGCTGCTTTTTTTTTCCAAAAAAAAAAAAGAGAAGAAACTCAAAATGTTAGGTATGTCCGTCCCAAATTATAAGACATTTGAATTTTTTTCCCTAAGTTTAATCACTTATTTTATTTAAAAATTATACAAATATAGTTAAAATTTAAGTTATTTTTTTAAAAAAATTATTAGTAAACAAAGCCATGACAAAAAAAGTCATATTTTGTATAAATTTTTGAATAAGATGAGTGATCAAACGTGTCAAAAAAAAAGTTAAACCTCTTGTAATTTGAGACGGACGTTTAGAGGTGTCGCTCTCATGTAAATGCAAAAATAAACTCCGGGCCAATCGAAGCGGGCAACCGCTGGGACACGCTTTTTTTCTTGCTTTGCTACAAAACTAAATAATTTATAGTTTATAAGCAACAAAACTAAATAATTCATAGTTTCGATAAATATATTCATACATTGCAACGGATAAAAGGAACCGTACATAGCAAACAGTGATAGGATGTATGTATATATCTAATTTTGTTTTTATCATTTCTATGAAATTTTAAATCTGTGATTTATTTTTTGATGATCATGACATCCATAATATAAGTTAATATTTTCAATAAATTATAATATCCTATATGTATCAATTAAATTATAATGTCGACACATTCTTTTTGTACAAAACACAAAACAAAAAATTATAAGCAATATATCATAACTTCATACTCCTGTCCAGTGTTTACAGTTAAATATCAAGTTCGGTGAATTCCTTTGGACAATCCTAAAAATATGTTAATTCTAATCTCTTATTAAAGTTGGCAATGAGTTAGATGTCGACATGAAGATCAAATCAAACCAAACCAAACCAAACCAAATGGATTTCCATGAAGATTTTGTTTCTAGTTTCTATCTCTTGGCAACGCCTCCACGCCCTGGTATTTGGAATTTTCTGTAAACAATGACTGAATCGAATACACCGTACTTGCGTTGGAAAATATTGATCTTGATGTGAGCCAAGTTGGGCAACCGGGAGCTAAGTAATATTGGTTCACAGCGATATAATATTGCAAGTTACAGCAGCAACAGAAAGTTCAGCGCACATAAAGGCATTTGAACTGGATAAAGGTCGCCATTGTTCTACTTCTAACCATGTTTGGTTTGAATTCAAGAAAAAACAGAGAAAAAAATATAGACCACATGAAGTTGAACAGATGCCCTGCTTATATTGCAATCATAGAAGTACTACAAAAGGTATACTCCCTTCATCTCAAATTATAAGTCATTCTAAAAATCTTAAACAGTCAAAACATTCTAATCTAAGTTTAACCAAAATTTGCAGAGCGAAACATAAATTTTTGACATCAAATAGATATACTATAAAAATATACTTGATCAAGAATATAATGATACTTAATTGATATCATAAATATTATTATCTTATTATATAAATTTAATTAAACTTGAAAAACTTTAACTCTTCAAGATTCCTGAAATGACTTATTGGAATGGAGGGAGTAGAAGATTACTAAAAAAATTCAACTAAGGCACAGCATGATTTAAACCCAGATCTCGCGAAGAAAAGAATGAAACATTGTTGCAAGAGCAAGACCATCATCAGTTGATTGCCAGTGTTACCAAAAAAACCAGCAGCCAATTTAATCAAACTCAACTTCATGAATCGTCTAAGGGGTCACCGAATACAAATGGAAAACACATTGTTTATTACAGTCCTAAAATACTAACCCTGCAAGCGCAGGCATCTTTATGCTCCCTCAGTTATTGCAAGTTTTGGGCACAAGAGCTCCAAGGTATGGCGTTCCCTTGGCATTGGTGACGACAAGAACTCAGTTATATGACTCTTCTTAGAAGCTTTTGGCTGCCGCAATAACGCCCTCCACAGTGATGCCATACTCCTTGTAGATCTTTCCAGCAGGAGCACTTGCACCGAATTTGTCGATGCCAATGGCCTTGCCCTGGTCACCAACATATTTCTGCCATCCGAGAGTAGAACCAGCCTCAATGCTGATTCTTGAGGTAACGGCCTCAGGGAGAACACTCTCCTTGTATTCATCTGACTGCTCCTCGAAAAGTTCCCAGGAAACAAATGATACAACACGAACAGTCTTCCCCTCCTTCCTCAACTCATCAGCAGCCTTGGCAGCAATCTCTAGTTCAGAGCCGGTACTCAACACGATGACATCAGGCTTGTTGCCAGTTGAATTGTCAGAGATGGTATAACCACCCTTCTCAACACCCTCAATTGAGGTGCCAGGCAGCTGAGGAAGCTTTTGCCTGGAGAGAGCAAGAATAGAAGGCCTCTTCCTGTTGAGAACTGCAACTTTGTATGCTCCAGCAGTCTCATTGCCATCAGCAGGGCGGAGCATCAGTATGTTCGGCATTGCGCGGAAACTCACCAGGTGCTCAATGGGCTGATGGGTCGGGCCATCCTCTCCGAGACCAATAGAGTCGTGGGTCATAACGTAGATAACTCCAGCTTCAGACAAAGCTGAGATTCTCATGGCACCTCTCATGTAATCAGTGAAGACAAAGAAAGTAGCACAGTATGGAACAAACCCTGGGCTGTGCAGAGCAATGCCATTACAAATGGCGCCCATTCCATGCTCTCTGACTCCAAAGCGGACATTGCGCTCTTCAGGCGTATCCTTCTGGAAGTCACCAAACATCTTAAGAAGGGTCATGTTGGAGGACGCAAGATCAGCACTACCTCCAATTAGACCGGGCACAACATTAGCAAGTGCATTCAAGCACTGCTGGGAGAGGTTCCTGGTGGCATCCGCTGGGCTCTCTGGAGTGTATTTCTATGGGGAGGAAACAGGAATCAACCATTAGAGTTTAGTCCTCCGCACATCAGCATCAGGTATAGTATTGTGAGTAGATATTTATTCTTACAGGAAGAGCATCAGCCCAGCCAGTGGGGAGTTCCCCTGTGATGAGACTTTTCAAAGTTGCTGCATCCTTTGCATACTTCTTCTCGTACTCAGCAAACTTGGCATTCCAATCAGCCTCAAGTGCAGCACCTTGGGGCGTGTGGCGGCTCCAGTGGCTGCAATGGTCCATTCAAAGAAACTGTATTTGTGCTGTGTATTTCACCATCTCATTCAGATAACTAGATTATTAAGGCAAACAGCAAGACCAACCTCCTGACGTCCTCTGGTACAAAGAATGGCTCATAGGGCCATCCAAGGTTCTGCCTGGTTGCTTCGACCTCTTTGGCACCCAATGCACTTCCATGCACACTGTATGAGTTGGCCTTGTTGGGAGATCCAAAACCGATTGTGGTTGTCACCTAAAAAGGGTACAAATCAGACCAATATTATAAAATCTACAGCAATCAAAACATAAAAGATTGCAAATACTAAAGAAACAAACCTTGATTAAGGTGGGCTTGTCGGTAACCGCCTTCGCTTCCTTAATAGCTGCACGGATGTCATCATAGCCAGTGTTCCCATTCTTAACCCAGATTGTGTGCCACCCAAGAGCCTCAAAGCGGGTGCTCACGTCCTCTGTGAATGCAATCTCTGTATCTCCATCAATGGAAATGTGGTTGTCATCGTAGAAAGCAATCAGCTTGCCAAGACCCAAGTGCGCAGCCAAGGAACAAGCTTCGTTAGCAATACCCTCCATTTGGCAACCATCTCCCAAAATAACGTACCTGTACAAAATCCATGAAACATCTTATTACCAGAACTGCACCACACAAACCATAAAAGCAAAAACATGGCGCGTTCACATTAGAATTATTACGTGTAGTGGTCGACAATCTCACTGTCAGGCTTGTTGAAGCGGGCAGCCATGTGCTTCTCAGCAAGTGCCAACCCAACAGCATTGGCGACACCCTGACCAAGAGGTCCTGCAGAACAACCATATCGGAAACCAAAACTTTCAGTTTTACAGTAGAGCAGGGAAACTTCACAAGTGTAGTGTCAGCTATATAGAGAAGAAAACAGACCAGTGGTAACTTCAACTCCTGGAGTCTCAAAGTTCTCAGGGTGGCCCGGTGTGCTGCTTCCCCATTGCCTGAACTGCTTCAAGTCCTCCTCCTTCAGCAGTAGCAGCATACCAGCCGTTAAAACAAACAAATTCAATCGCACAAGAGGTGATGTAATGTAAATGATCCATGTGAAACAGCAAGCAGTTCAGCTAAGGTGAGTCACTCTAAAAGTTCTGCTCAACTAAACATGAGTGATGAGGGGTCCACGGTGTAACGTCTGAGTTTCCAACTAATCTTCCTAGAGGAAACTTTTAAATTTTCTCAAATGCTAACTTACAAACGTGCATGATTCGAAGACTCCGCATGCACACTTAAATCCACCGTCGAACTCACGCGGGTGCTCTCCTCGGCGTCCGATTCGCTCGCTTGCGCCCGCGCCCGCGCCCATCCTCTTCCTCAGCTCCGGCGACGCCACCCTTCCTCTTCAACTCCGGCGGGTATAGAAGGGGGCCGGCTAGGGGTGGAAGGTTGGCCAGGCGGTGGGGATGACTGGCGGGCGGCGCTTAGGGGGGCCTGGCGGCGGCAGCGGCGGCCGGGCCAGGGAGGGGCGGGGGCACCATGGCCGGATTTTGACGGAGCTCGCCGGAGTTCGCCATAGCCACATGGGGGAGGGCGTGGGAGAGGGGGGAGGGGAAGAAGGTGGTCGCCGGCGGCGGTAGGGTCTCGCCGGAGCTCCACGGCCGCGGCCGCGGAGCTCCAGCGAGACCCTACCGCCGCCGGCGGGACGGTGGGCGTCGGGGCGGTGGAAGATGGTGGGGGCGGGGTCGCTGGCACCGGATCTGAAGGCAGTGAAGGGCGGCGGTGCTGGATCTATAGGGAGTCGAGGGCTGCGGCGTGGAGTTGGACGGGATGAGGAGCGTCAGGCGCGAGGAAGAAGACTGCCTGCAGGCCTGCGAGGAGGCGTGCGGGCGGAAGTGCGGCTGCCTGTGCAGGCGTCCAATAGCAGTGTCCTTAAATTTTCACTTTCATATCAGATCTTTGACAAGTACTCCCTCCGTCCTAAATGTTTGTCGTTTGCGCTTCCCAAGAAACAACTTTGACTAAATATATATTAAAAAATATTAATATGCATGACACATAATTAGTATCGTTGATAGATATTTGAATCTAGTTTTTTAACAAAATTATTTGGAGATACAAATGTTGCACACATTTGCTACAAATTGCTACAAATTGAGTCAAACTTGTGGCACGCACACCAACAGCGACGGTCAAATTAGGGACAGAGAGAGCTTACAAAAAGCAGCCAAGCAGGCCCTTTCTAGTGGAAAGGAAAACGAAGCCGACACCAAAAGTACAGTAGCAGCCAAGATCCAACCTTCCACTATTTTTACCAAACAAACAAGACGAACCCAGCTAACTCCCGAGTTCGCCGCTCCATCTAAAACCGGACGGCGGCAAACCCCACACGCAACGCAACGCAAGACACAGATGCAAACACTGAAAAGGGAGCGAGCAGTGAATCAGCTGTGCCTTACCTTGACGCTGTCGTACCCGGCTAGGTGGAGCAGGGCGTACTGGAGCATGCACCCGTGGCCGGCGGAGAGGACGAAGCGGTCGCGGTTGAACCAGAAGGGGTTCTTGGGGTTGTAGCGCATGGCCTCGTCGTAGAGGACGTGGCCCACGGGCGCGCAGCCCATGGGGAGCCCCGGGTGCCCGGAGTTGGCCTTCTCGACGGCGTCGATGGCCAGGAACCGGATCGTGTTGACCGACTTCTCCAGGAGCTCGCCGGTGGCGGCCTCCCCCCCGAGCGTCTCGACGGCGGCGGCGGCGCGCACGACGCGCTGGCGGCGGGAGGCGACGGCCGCGGACGGCGGGCGCCGGGAGCGCAGGCCGCGGCCGGCGACCGAGCTGAGGCGGCGGAACCCGAGGCGGGAGGCCGGGGCCGACGCTCCGGCGCCCGGCGCGGGGCCCGCGCGCGCGGATACGGTGGCGTGCGCGGCGGCGACGGAGTGCGCGGCCGCCATGGAACGAGTACGATGGGCGTGCGCGTGCGCGTCTGAGGCGGAGATGGCGAGGCTGCGGTTGGGGCGATGAGGGGAGGGAGGGGGTTTATGTATGGAATCCAGGGTACGGTTTGGGGGACTCGTTGGCAGCAGCAGCTGCGGCGGAGCTCCCCGCGGCGCGGACCATGGCTGCTCTCTCCATCATCTGTGTCTTCTCTTGTCTACACCTAAAAATATCCAGCTCGTCCGAGACGGATATTTTTTTTCTCAGCATGAGAGATGAGACCGATACTTTTCTCGGATGCATGCACGGAGGCTCTTGTAGTTCTAGTATTTCTCTTCTATCAAATGCAATGTAACTATTCACGTCTCCTTTAATTTTTTCAGGCGTCCGATCTTCTGGTGGACAGCTCAGATTGGTTGGAGCGGATTCAATTAGAAGCGGCTTCCCATTAATCGTCTTCGCTTCTCCGTCTTCTCCTCTATCAAATGTAACGAAAGAGTCCAAACAAACGCTATCCACGTCTCCTTTAATTTTTTCAGGCGCCCGATCTTCCGGTGGACGGCTCAGATTGGTTGGAGCGGATTCAATTAGAAGCGGCTTCCCATTAATCGTCTTCGCTTCTCCGTCTTCTCCTCTACTTCTCCAGCTTCTCATTTGAATCTACAAAAGCTAATATATACAGCCTCAACTTCCACTTTTCCTTCCACATTCTTCTTCCTCCCTCCTCTCTCCCTCTCTCAATCGCTCTTTCCCTCTCGAACCCCACACGGAGGACGACCACGGCGGGCGCGGGCCTTCTCCGCCGCTCGCGCCGCCACCGTCGGTCCGCCATGGGCGGACCTCCCCGCGGCGGCGGCCGCGCCTTCCCCTCCTCCACGTCGCTCTCGCGCTGCACAGACGGGGCGTCGACTAGGGTTTGGCCGCCTCGCTGCCAACACCAGCGCCGCGCCAGAGCTGTCCATCGGTAGGCCCCACCCAGATCTCCCCGCAGGTACCTCCGGTGCCGCGTCGGAGGTGGGTCGCCGCGTCGTCGCCACGGCCCCCGCCGGTGGTCACTGCGGCCAGGGTTTAGGCGCGGGCCCCGGCCACGGCCAGTACCTCGCCACCTGGGTGCGCCGTCCGCGCGCGCCGCGTCGCAGGGGGCCGCCGCGGCTGCCCGACGAATGGGAGGGAGGGAGAGCGCGAGGGTGAGGAAGAGGGGGACAGTGAGGAGAGGAGAGGACGAGGCGGGCGTGGTCTCCTCGCGAGCGGCCGGGCGCGGTGGGTACGGTGGCCACGACGCGAGCTGCCCCCGCCTATGGTGCGGCACCGCCCATGCCCCCCCCCCCCTGACAGCCGTCTCGGGGTCACAGCGCCACTCCAGCCGGCCCCGCCGCCGACCGACGTGCCTCCCTCGCGCTGCTCCTCCCTCGAATCCGCGTGTGCTACAGGAAACCCTAGCTTCTCCCTGCTACCGCTGCGCGACTCCCCGTTGTCGATCCGTACGCTCGCTGGTTTCCTCCCTCTCTTTCTCACTCTCTATCTCCCCCTCTCCTTCTTGAGTCTATGCAGTGCATCTGACATGTGTGTGGGGATCCAATTTATTTTGATATATTTTTGTTACCGCAGAGCTTGCAGGACCAGAGACTGTAAATAGTTGGATAAAAATGCTAGATTTTCATGGACAAATTCATGCTACTTATAACATGTTAGACTCTCTACGTTGCCCTTAGGTTCCCATTCATTAGTCACATTAAAAATTAGTGTACAGTTCTACCTTCTATTTTTTAATACAAAAATCTAATGCTTCTGATATACAAATGTAATGTACTGAACTTAAATATTATTACAAGATGCTTGGTCTATGATGATTTTTGGATAACAATGCTATCTCTATATATAAACGAAATAGATGAGATGGTGATTTACTTATAACAAAACTTTGTCACTATTGAGTGCACTGTGATACTGATCCAATTTTTCTCTAAGGTTTGGTGATTCTAATATCCAATTCGTGGCCACTATATCAGATTACGTGAGCAATTTCAGAAACGATTCCTATGTGCAGAGAGTTCTCTTTTATTGGAACCTTGATGAAGAAGTTCTGATTAAAAAAGTTGTTCTCCTTTGTTCCCTTCTCAGGTGAAGGAGAGGTTCACATAAATATGTAGATATAGAAATCACAGCTGGTTTTGAGTAATTGTTACACTAAGTTTGTTTTTTGGGTGTGTCCTTCTCTAATAATGGCATGCTGCTCTTCAGGTTTCCTGAAAATGCTAATTGATTTGAATAATTATTTTGTGTGAAGGTTGCTTCACTAAATCTCATTACCATATTATTAACATGTGCAAGAGTGGTTCATGTCATGGACAATCAAGGGTGCCATTTTTCTATCAGTTGTGTTGTACTTCTGTTCACACACGAACTCAAAAGTATAATCAACATGGTCTGTTATTCTTGTCGTCGAAGCTATTTACAATATGCAATTTTACAGTCAGTGCAGTGGTTGTGTCCTTCAGTTATGTTGCATGATCTGCAAATAGTTCGGACAACTCCTAGTCTAAAGTGCATTCATATTTAAATCAGTTGTGCATTCTTACATTATTCTGAAAACCATATAGTTAGTACCTCTGTCAGTACAAGTGATGGTTGGGTATCGTTTTAATTGCTTGGTCGATTTAGTGCACCCATATTTCGATTTAATCCAAGTGTATTTTACTTTTTTCTGTTGGTCACAATATGTGCCTAATAAGAAGAATAATGACTTGCTGAGTTTGCCATCTCCCGCTTCCTTTGGTTAACGATTATTTATGCGTTCATGAATGATCCAAGTTGTTGTCTACCTCTTGCGAATTTGTGTCCATCTTTTGCAGCTTGCACAAATATTAATGCTAGGGTATTTGACATGATGTCTTTAATTACTGATGTTTCAGGGTTTTGGTCATACATATTGCCAGCAGCTTCTTTAGTTAGTGATTTTCCATGCTTTTGGTTGTATATGTATATATATACAAACGGCTTCTGGCCACGTTGCAATGCACTTATCTTTCTTTAACAAATGATTGCATCAAAGTGTTTGTTTGATGGCCTAAAATACAAGAGCAGGGGTCACTGGTTCCTCTCAGCTTTTATCTTTAGTTCCCAAGACATTGTTGGGTACCCACACTAAGTCCTCCCAAATTTGACATGATACATATTTAGTAGTGACCTCTGTTTATTTATGCAGTATTGATCTTTATTGACCATGATGGAGAGACCAACGACTCCCAATATTTCTATGGAGATGGTAAATTTAAAGAGAAGATTTCAGGTACATCTCATTCAGTCATGTGACATGATATAGATTTAATAGTGAACTCTGTTTATTTAGACAGTATTGATCTTTATTGACTTTTATGAAGAGACCAAGGACTCCCAATATTTCCATGGACAAGGTAACCTTTAAAGTTAAAATTTTAGGTATCTCTCATTCAGCCATGTTATCTCTATGGGGTAGTTAGTTTTTACTGTCATATACTCATATCAGAGGAACTGATCTAACTAGAGGCTTGGGGTTGACTTGATTTTAAGAAAATTATGACTATTGGTTCCATCCACATTAACTGATAAGAACTGCATTTTTTTATATTTCCATAGTAATCCACATTGACTGATAAGAAGTGTATTCTTTTTTATATTTTCATAGTATGCAACCATGTTTCATGTGCTGTGATAATATTACTGTGTTCCTCTAAAAAAAGCAAGCAGTTTTAGTTGTTGCTTTTTTATTTTCATTTTGGTGGGCATTTCCATTTTTTGTTCTCGGCTCAGATTCAGTGCGGCTAGATTTCCCCCTTCAGGATGGTATATCATTCCAGCCTGTTGCTTTAGACTTGGTAACAATTCCATATTTTCATAATATTGTGAGTTCGAATTAGATTCATCAACTCAATTCACTGATCCAATAACCTTCGCAAGCTTACCAGTGTCCTACCATTCATCTCATCAATCAAAGCAATGCACACAACTTAATATAGTCAAGTGCAGCAGCTATGTTTAATGGTCAAGCTCCTTACTCAGTTTCGTTTATTGTTCTAAGGATAAAAAAGATGTGGTGCCTGCATTGCCTGCCAACCGATGGATCTATCGCTCTTACTATGCCAGTATAATGCTTGCATGTTTGATGTTGTCAACCAAATTGATTACCACGTAGCAACTACAACAGTTCAGAGCATCAATTCAACACCGCTCGCAGCCTACTCTTTTGATCGCAGATTTGCCAGGTGTGATGGAGGTATGTCTGCAAATTCCCCTATAGGACATCCACTTTAAATAAGTAAATCAACGATCTTGGTTTGATATTGTTCTCAGATTGAACTCACTTCTCTACATTTTCTTCCGTGTGTTTATATTAAAAAAAGGGGCGTACTCAGTGCCGGAGAACTCCCACTCTATGCAGGGTCTGAGAAAGGGTATTTAGTGACAAGTCTTACACTCGCATAAATGCGAGGAGACCGCGACTCGAACCTGGAACCTTCTGGTCATAGGCTTGTTTATATTAAACAGAAGACCAAAATTGCTCCTTCTATAATATGTACATCTGTTCCTTTTAAAGTTGTTTTCATAGTCATACTGTTTCTTCAGCTGAATAGTGCTTTAATATTTTCTTTCTACCTGCTTATTGCAGAGCAATAAGACGACACCTTTCAGAATAATGGATTTGTACCTATCTTCATAGGGATGTAAGCACTATATAGATCAATGAGATGTTACATTGCTGAATCATGTAGTGTTGGTGTTTGTTAACCGGCAACTCATTTTGAGGGATCTCAGACGATTTGTTCGGTGGGGATCGGCGTTCGTAGAACTTGGCGAGTACACAGGGACAGCGGTTTATACTGGTTCAGGCCGCTAAATAGCGTAATACCTTATGTCCAGTGCGGCGTGTGCCTTGTGTTATGATTCAAGATTCAATGATAGGGATCGACACTCGCTTCCTCTTATATATCCGGGTGAAGCACGACGTATACCGAGTCCTAGTCGGTTAAAACAGAGGAGTCCTATTCTAATTAGAAGACTTCCTTTAAGAACTCAACTAAGTTACAATGAGAGTCCTAATCCATGTACACTTCGTATCAAGTCTTTGGATCTCTCGTGTCACCCATGGTTAGTCGGAGTAATCATCTTCTGATGATATCTCTGACATCCTGGTCCGTCAAGCCCCCGAGCTCTTCACAATTTCTCTAAAACGTTATCTTCTGGTTTCTCTCTGAAAATCTTTGAGTAATGTCTTGAGAAATCTTGAGGTGCTCTGTAGGTAAAACTTCCATGGTGTGCACTTTTTCCTGAAAAGTGCACCCATAGGGTGTAGCCCCCGAACCTCTTGTATTTATAATAACTTTGAGGATCTTTCGAGCCTTTTCCGAGTAGTCTCTGGTTAAGAAAAAACATTTCCTTTATGGTATATACCCTGCAGCCTCCAAGCCTGAGTTCCGAGTACTCAAGTAATCGGTTCTTGGGGTCTCAATATATTACCGGGTAATCCATAAAGGTTGTGAGAAGTTAAAACATGATACTGATCCGTTGCTTAGTCCTTCTGAGTAATAAATATCCGACTTCAGATGGGTAATGTTTTCATCAAACATCCATGTTCACCCCCACTGAATAAAAGTTACCATAAAGACATCAATAATTGACCAATGACTGTTCCACCTGTATGTATTGATGTTTCTCTGAGTTATCTCTTGAGAACCAGCGGCTCAAAGACTACATCGCCCAAGATCAGATTAGCCAGAAGGTGGCTACCCAAGTCCTCCATAACCGTATTAACGAGCTTCAAAACAATCTCAAGGTTGTTGTTGATGAGCGTGACGCGGCTAATCAGCGGGAGCTTGAGTTGCTCGGCAAGCATGCTGCCTCGGAGCAGAAGCTTAAGGATGTCATGAAGTCTTCTAAGAAGCAGCTCTCTGGTAGGTCAAAAGTGCTTTCCGGGTCCTTATTGATTTGTAAGCCTGTGATACTCATCCGATTGTTGTGTCTTCCAGAATCAAAGTATAATTTACTTTTGAGACTTGTGAATTCATATGTTGTCGACTCGGCATTGCAAGGAATGTCTTGTCAATGGGTCGCTTTGTTTGAGGTGGATGTATAACCAGGCATCCTACTAGACGGGTCTATCCGAGTGCTCTCTAACACTTTGATTGTGGGTTATATGACTTCGTTTCTCTTAGTCTTTGACGATCTATAGAGAACTTAATCTGCCCGAGTACTACTCTTACTACCCTCGTCCAAGGGATAATTTTGATCAAGCACCTCGGAAGGACCGTAACGAAGGTTCCTGTCGGGTGAATCATATCCTCTTGGTAGTCACAGCTTGAGTGCGAAGTTGGGTCGGACCTCTGTCCTATTAACGTGTAACAGGGTGAGTACTACTCCCCTTGTTATACCTTATAGGAACTAGTATCTACTTTGTAGATACCATATTCGCTATAGGTTGATAGCCGGGTTTTAAACTGTACTATCATTTGAGTTGTATTGAGCTCGAAGCTCGTAACTCGAGTATGGTTACCGTTGAACCATCCATCCGAGTAATATTATATATTAGTCGGTGGGGTATAATAGCTAAAGCTTATTGTATGCTGGAAAGATTTTATCCGACTAAATAGTCGTGATAAAGAGGATAATTCATAAAGCTCTTGCTTCTGATGAAATCCAAACTTTATTAATATCCGGGAAATAGTTACATTTGCCCTGAGTCGAATCTGTAGCATAGTCCTTAGGTATGGAATTTCTTCAGATGCTCAATATTCCATGAATTTGGCAGTGGAGAACCATCCTCGGTGACTAACTCAAATGACCCTAAGTAGGCTGTCGACTTCTAGTCGCCTTGTATCATCAGCCTCTCCTTTGTTGTAGTGATCTGTTCGTGGAGAATTCCAGATTAAGTCTGTCGGGAGGATTGCTTCGGTGCCGTAGACTAGGAAGAAAGGAGTTTGGCCTGTTGCCTGACTTCGCTGTGTCCATAGTCCCCAGACTACCTTAGGCAGCTCTTTGACCCACTTCCCGCCGTGGTCTTTAAGAAGGTCGAATAGTCTTGGCTTTAAACCAGCAAGGATGAGGGTGTTTGCTCTCTCAACTTGACCGTTTGATTGTGGATGAGCCACTGATGCGTAGTCTATCTTTATTCCACAGTCGCTGGCCCAAGATTTGAACTCGATTGCCGTGAAGGGGGATCCAAGATCAGTGATAATTCTGTGTGGCATCCCAAAGCGATGGAAGATGCTTTGCATGAATTGTACTGATTTTGATGCATTGAATTTGACCAGCGGCATGTACTCAATCCATTTGGTGAACTTGTCAATTGTGACGTAGACGTACTCGAATCCGCTTGAAGCGCGCTTAAGAGAACCCACCATGTCGAGTCCCCAACATGAGAAAGGCCACGACGGGGGAATACAGATCAACTCATGAGCCGGTACATGCTGCTGTTTGGCGAAGAACTGACATGATTGACAGCGACGGACTAGGTCTTCTGCATCTTTCAAGGCTAAGGGCCAATAGTACCCTGTTCTGAAGATTTTTCCGACTAGTGTCCTTGATGCTGCGTGATTGCCACAACACCCAGAATGGACCTCATTCAGGATTTCCCTGCCTTATTCTGGTGAAATGCACTTGAGGAGGACTCCCGATGAGGCACCACGTCGATATAGCTTGTCTCCGACTAGAACATAATTTTTTGCTACGTCTGGCGACTTGCTCTGCAGCAGTTTTATCACTTGACAGTTTATGCTCCCTGAAGTAGTCGATGAAAACTTGTGTCCAGTCGGGTGCTAGAGTTAAAATCCTAGCAGAGGGTGTAGGACTTATTTCTTCTTGCTTTTGTATTGAAGGCTTGGATAGCTCATGCACGAAGGTTCCGCTGGGAACTAGGGCCCTGTCTGATCCCAATTTGGCCAAAATGTCTGCAGCTACGTTAAGATCTCGGGTGATATGAATGAGTTCTAACCCTGAGAAGTTTTTCTCTAGCTTGCGGACTTCAGCGCAATAGTCGTTCATCGTTTCCTTGGTGCAATCCCAATCCTTGTTAACTTGATGAATCACCACAGAGGAGTCGCCGTAGACTAGGAGTCGCTTGATGCCCAATGTGACTACTAGCCTTAACCCGTGCAGCAGCGCCTCATATTCTGCTTCGTTGTTGGTAGCAGGCCACATTATTTGTAGAACATACTTGAGCTGCTCTCCGGCAAGTGATACAAGTAACACTCCGGCACCTGCTCCACCGAGTTTTAAGGAGCCATCAAAGTACATCTTCCAATGTTCAGGAATAGCGTTGTCTTGGACCTGCTGTATTTTTGTCCACTCAGCGACGAAATCAGCCAAAGCCTGCGACTTGATTGCTTTCCTTGGAGTGAACTTAATATTGAGCGCCCCCAACTCGACTGCCCACTTAGAAATTCTTCCGGTAGCATCGCGGCTGTGAAGGATTTCTCCCAGTGGGAAATCCGTAACAACTGTGATCTCGTGGGCTTCGAAGTAGTGCCGTAGCTTCCTTGAAGATATGAGTAAAGCATAGAGTAATTTCTGGACCTGCGGGTACCTGACCTTTGAGTCGGAGAGTACCTCGCTGATATAGTATACTGGTTGCTGGGTGTTATAGATGTGCTTGTCATCCTTGCGCTCCACTATAATTGCTGTGCTCACAACATGTGTGGTAGCTGCAATGTATAGCATCATCGGTTCCCTGGGTTTTGGTGGCATGAGTATAGGAGAATTGGTGAGGTATCCTTTGAGCTGTTCAAAGGCCTCGTCCGCTTCTGCTGTCCACTGAAATTTATCACCGGCTTTGAGTAGTTTGAAGAAAGGTAGTCACTTTTCTCCCAGCCGTGAGATAAATCTGTTGAGCGCAGCCATACACCCGGTGAGTTTCTGAACACCCCTGACGGAAGTAGGTGGCTTCATATTGATAATGGCTGTGATCTGTTTTTGACTAGCCTCGATGCCTCGATGGCTAACAAGGAATCCGAGTATCTGGCCTGAGGGTACTCCGAATACACACTTCGTGGGGTTAAGCCTCCATTGGTATGAGCGTAACCGGGTGAAGGTTTCCTCTAGGTCTGATATGAGGGTAGTCGGATCCTTCGTTTTTATGACCACATCGTCAACATAAGCTTCCGCGTTGCGGCCAATTTGGTCGCCCAAACAATCTTGGATAGCACGCTGATAAGTAGCCCCTGCGTTCTTCAACCCGAAGGACATGGTTTTGTAACAATAGGCACCAAAGGGAGTTATAAACGATGTCTTAGGTTGGTCTTCTTCTTTGAGAGCAATCTGATGGTACCCGGAGTAACAATCCAGAAAGGATAATAAAGCGGAACCTGCAGTGGGGTCAACTATTTGATCTATCCTTGGTAATCCAAAAAGATCCTTTGGACAGTGCTTGTTGAGGTCTGTGTAATCGACACACATGCGCCATTCTGTAGAGTTCTTCTTTTTTAGTAGCACTGGGTTAGCTAACCACTCGGGGTGGAGAATTTCTCTGATAAACCTGGTCGTGAGTAGTTTAGTTATCTCCTTCTTGATTGCCTCTTTCTTCTCTGGTGAAAATCGTCATAGTCTTTGCTTGATGGGCCTAGAACCCTCCTTTAGTTCCAATTTGTGCTCAGCCAAGTTCCTTGGAACTCCTGGCATGTCAGCCGGTTTCCAAGAAAATATATCTTTGTTTGCTCTGAGGAACCTGGTGAGCGCGAGTTCCTATTCTTCAGATAGGTGAGCACTGATGATCGCCGTCTTTGATGGATCACCAGTTTCCAAGTCAATATCTTTTGTGGTGACTTCTGCTGATGGTTGAATAGCGCCCGCCTTCTTGCTTGGGATTTCTGAATCTCCAGACTTGGCGTTATGTACTATCTGTGCGAGTTCCTGTACCTCTAGGGCGAGTTGAGCTTTTTTGGCGATTTGGACAGCTTCTGTGTCGCAATAGAATGATCGCTTCAAGTCACCCCTGAAGGTTAGAATACCTTTGGGGCCCGACATCTTCAGTAGAAGGTATGGATAATGTGGTACTGCCATAAACTTGGCGATAGCTGGTCGTCCAAATATGGCATGGTATGATGATTCGAAGTCGGCTACCTCGAAACTGATGTACTTAGTCCGATAATTGATCTGAGTTCCAAAAGTAACAGGTAGTATGATCCTTCCGAGTGGTACAACCGCCTTTCTGGGTACTATGCCGTAAAAGGGGGCGCTTGATGGTGTGAGCTGAGTTGCAAGGTCCAAGTTCATCTTGTGTAGGGTGCTTGCGAAGATGATGTTGAGTCCTGCTCCTCCGTCTATGAGTACTCTTCCCAATTTGAACCCGACGACCGTAGGATCCAGAACTAGCGGGTAGTGCCCTGCATTGGAGATGTTGGTCCATTGGTCTGCTCAAGAGAAATTGATTGGATGCTCAGACCAATCAAGGTATCTGGGGGTAGCTGGTTCGGTAGACATAATTTCCCGTAGGGAGAGCTTCTGCAGGCGCTTACTTTCACTGGTGGTGACTCCCCCGAATATGACATTGATGGTGCCTTTGGGGTGTTGGAAACCACCTGCGTCCTGCTGAGGGTCTTCGGTCGGCTTCTTCCCCTTGTCTTTTCTGCTTTTGTTGAAGTAGGAGTTCAAACCTCTCTCTTTGAGTTGCCGACAGTGCCTAGCTTGGTGTCCTCCTTTTGGATGGAAAGGGCAGGGGCTGTCGAGAAGGTCGTCAAAGCTGAAAGGCTTGTTCCCCTTTTTCTGAGGTTCCATGGCTACAATAGTATTGTCCCCTGTTCTCTTGCCGGTATTTTGCTGAGCAGTCTGGTTTCCTCTTTGATTATTTCCTCGATCACCTTCCGTGTTTCTTTCGGGAAAGCGCTCCTGTGTGCGTTCTTCCATCGCCATCATGGAGTTTACTGCCCGATGGAACTCGTCAGCGGTGGTCGGGTCATGCTTGATGAAATCCTTGTAATTGTACCTTTCGCAAATTCCATTGCCGAAGAGGTCGATTACTTCTCTGTCCGTTATGTCGGAGACCGTGGAGCGGATTTCGGAGAAACATCTATAGTACTCCCGTATTGTCTCGTTTTTCTGCTGCTTGCAGGTTCTGAGCTTGGTTCGAGGGTCCGATCATTCTGGGACGCCCGCAAAGTTCTCTATAAAGATGCAGTGAAGCTGTTCCCAGGAGTCGATGGACTCGGGCTTAAGCCTGTCAAACCATGCAAGGGGCATTGTTTCGAGAGCCATGGGGAGAAAGAGTGCCTTAACATCGTTGCTTCCTCCTGCTAACTCAACTACTTGGGGGTACAGCCTGAGCCACCGCTTAGGTTCTGTCTTCCCATCGTACTTCGAGTAGTTCCCGGGTTTGAACTTTCGAGGGAACGAGATTGCTCGGACTCTCTGGGAAAAACATGGAAAGCGATCGACAACGTCGGATGCTAGAATATTGACTCCTCGATATGATGATTCGGCTCCTCCTTCGGCTTGATCAGGTACTCGTTTGCCCAGACGACTCCTTGCTGGAGCCTGGCCGAGCCACTCATGAACGGGTCGCCTTTGGCTGGGGTGAGAAGAAGCTTGTTCGTCGGCTAAGGACTCGAGGTTGTGACCTCTGAGCTGTAGCGCGGTAGTCTGAAGCATGATCAACCGTCGTTCTTCATCGGCGGTGCGGTTGTCCTTGGCTCCCATCTCCGTGGCTAAAGCCAAGATGTTTTGGTAGGGTGTCTGGTACACTTTGTGACCAGCTACCCTCATGAATTCAGGCTCGAGGTTGCGCGAGCAGTCGACTCATCGTCGATTGCGATCATCATGGGACTGAATTTCCTGGTCCCTTTCTTGACGAGCTTGGTGCTCGGCTTCATCTTCCAAATGCCTTCGACTGTTATATTCTTCTAGCCGCACATGGTAGCGTTCCATGGCCTCCTTTCGGTGAGTTGCCCATCTTCTGCGAGCATCTTTGGCCTGATTCCTTCTTACTCTTTCTGCCTTCATTGACTCGGTTTCTCCGGGTCCTTCTGGGTCGTTATCGGATATCATACTCAAGGTTTCATCATCTCGGAGAACATCTAGAGGAGTTGGGGGTCGTAGAGATGACTGATGTCCTGCCATGAAGACTTCACGAGTGTAACCTTGGTTTGTTGATCCCGGTGTGACCGACTCCAAGGTAGAGGCACTGGAGTTTAGCTCTGTTGAGGTATCATGTTCCTCAAAAGGAAGCTGATGTCCGTGTTGGTATGGTAGAATCTGGTCTATTGTGCCAACCAACCTAGCCGGTGCTGGTTGTATTGGCCAATGAACGATGTTACCTTTCTTTGTTGAGCTAAAAACGAGTCCCTACTGAGCTCCTATCAGCGGGATCTGTTGAAGCTTTCTGAATTTTGCTCCGATCAACTCTTGGAAGTTTTCTACCAAGTTGCGCAGTCCAAAGGGGATATGATGCGTGGAGTCCGAGTCCTTCCTGGATTGGGAATTCGTATCCGAGTAGGAGTCAGATGACTCTGCCTGGTCCCCACAGTCTTGCGATTCTTGGATTGTGAGGTTTGCTAGGTCCCGGGTGAGGTGATCTGTCTTTGGCGTGGCTTGTTGTAAGTGCAATCAAGCCCTAATTGTGGGTCTTGGTGATAATGACCACATGATTGAAGAACTAATGAGATTTACCAAGATGACAAGCAGGTTGATAATGAGAAAGGATGGTGCATGTGTGTTGGTGGACCCCTCATACGTTATTTCATCGGTTCTGGACTCAAAGTGCTACAACAAGCTTTTTCATATGATTTGAGTTATAGGATTGCCGTACTATCAAGAGGGAATGCAAATATACTGCTATGGCTGAATGATATGTGCTCAAACCAACCCTAGCCATCCTTGCTTCCTAACTAAAGACAGCTGCATGAATTCTGATCTTTCTCTATTTGTCTGGTAGGCGCAGCAGTGCCGCTCTAGGAGCGGTAGTGCCGGGCCGCGGTAGTGCCGGGCTAAGTGCGGATACATGGGTGTATGCCGAGTCTCTGAGTGATGAGTGATTGTCAATTGGGATAATGCGCATGTTCTTTGGCTTGTGTTGTGCAGGTGTCGAGCATGGATACAGTGATCAGAGGCAAGGTGAAGGTCAAGTAGAGACGTGCCGTGCCGAGGGACCGAGAGTGGCGATGGGCGGACGTGAGGCTTGGACTGAGGGACCGGTGGCCCGAGGATCAGCTGTGGTGGCTGGCAGCCTGGGACAGCGACGAGCGGAGACTTGCGGGCACGGTGTTGCTTTGGTCGAGGACCTAGGGACACGTGTCGGTGGACGGGGTGCACGGGCGGTGCATCCCTTCTACAGCTTCGGTTTGGTGGTAGAGCTAGAGAAAAACCATCGGGTGGACGGTTTCTAGGTTTGGGCCTCAAAACCTGGGCGCGGATGGTTTCCGAGTTTGGCCACAAAACTCGGGCTGAGGACGGTTTCCAGGTTTGGGCCTCAAAACCTGGGTGCTGCGGGTTTCTGAGTTTGGGCCACAAAACTCAGGCTACGGTCGGCTGGTTTCCCGGTTTGGGCCTCAAAACCGGGGGTTGGTCGTGAAGGCTGGTTTCCCGGTTTGGGCCTCAAAACCGGGGGTTGGCTGTGAAGGCTGGTTTCCCGGTTTGGGCCTCAAAACCGGGGGTGCGACGTCCGAGAAAAGGACGGCAGAGCGGTGGCGGCACGTGGCGGCAATCGGTGAGGTTGCGTCGAGGCAACGCTACCAGTTGTGCGGGCGTGGCCGTCGGATCCACCTACCATCGAGTTGGTCCAGAATAACCCTAGGGTTTAGCTG
The DNA here is from genome assembly GCA_009763385.1 of Coix lacryma-jobi var. lacryma-jobi. Classification (NCBI taxonomy): domain Eukaryota; kingdom Viridiplantae; phylum Streptophyta; class Magnoliopsida; order Poales; family Poaceae; genus Coix; species Coix lacryma-jobi. Next base: position 143,535,927 of record CM019826.1, read on the forward strand.
GTTCGCTCTGTAAGTAGTTAGGGGTAGAGTGGGAATTAGGAATAGTTAGAATTAGGATAAGTAGGGGGAGACACCCACCTCCCCATCCATCTCAGTCATTTGCTCTTTGCACTTAGGGTTTCCTGCTCTCCCAATCCCCTGCTGTAGCTAGCTGAGATCCGCAGAGAACCATACCTTTGTGTACTGAAGATTTTGAGGAAGTGAGGCCGTAACCTCACTGTTGTAGCGTGTGGTAGCCACACGGTTGCAGATCGATGTGTTGATTCGCGTTTTGTTCGTGTTCTTCGCGTTCTTCGTTTCTCCGCGATTTTCCCGTCACTCGATCTCCCTCTCTACTGTGTCTTTGCAAAATCCGTTTGAATCAACTTGTTCTTTATAGTGAGGAGATCATTTCCACCGAAGGAATTCATCTAACTCCTCACGAACAAGTAGATCGGGTTGATTTCATTTTCGTGGCACTTTTTCGTTCTTGATCTTCCCTTTTCGATTTCCCGGTAATTGAATCGATTTGAGTGGATGATTTCTTGGGGATAGTCTCCTAACTACCCCGTGATCATCTTCTCCAAGTTTGGGAATGTGGGATTTTGATTTGAATCGATTTGGAGGAGATTTGGGTGAAGGGCGACCAAAATCGCCCTCACTGGGTGTTGGCGGACAGTCCGCCACCCCAGGCGTGGACAGTCCGCGCGTCGGGGGCAAGCCGAGTCAGTGGCTGTGTTCCTCGGCTGTTTGGTCTTTTCTTGACCGGCAGACAGTCCGCAGGAGATAGTCGCGGACAGTCCGGGACTACCCAGGGACACTTCAGCAGCAGTGCGTTTCTGCACTTTTGACCGGCGGACAGTCCGCCATCCCCTAGCGGACAGTCCGCAGTAGGGGCGGACAGTCCGGGACCTCAGGGCCGGACAGTCCGGGAATTGGCTGTTTGCTCCGGTTTTGTGCGTTTGCTCTCTCGGCTTCCTCACTTGGTTTTCGGACTTCTCGTTTGGCCTTGTAGTTGACCAAGGAACCTCTCTAGGTATCTTTGCTACTTGTTAGCATCGGTATTTGGGGATTTCTCGACGTAGCCGTCTATCTACGTTCGAGACTTGGTTTTTTGAGGGTCGAACTTGTTCCCGTGTTTTTGCCGTTTGGTCTGCTATCGCTTTGTGGTGCCTCGCTGTGATCCTAGGGATCATCCACCCTCTTCCAAGGGTCGTGGGCATCACGGTTTCGATTGAAGCTTTCGGGGGTTGATTTTGGGGACAATAGGCCAAAGTTTCGAGAGAAATTTTTGAGCTCCCATTCACCCCCTCTGGTCGCCTTGCTATTGCATTCTCGGTCCTTCACTAAGGCCGGCACTGCCGCAACTTGTTTCAGCCGTTGGATGGCAGGGGGTATTTACTCCACCTTCCTGCCACCCCAACGGTCATCCACGACCATAACTTTTCTCCTACCTCCAGACAAGGTTTCCTCTCCCCATTGAAGGGCCCCAAGCTCTCTCTCATCAAATCTTTGATTTCCATTGATTCCAAGTGAGTTAGAGGCTCAAACCTTCACCAAAGAGAAGCCCTAGCTGAGATCTACTCCCTAGAGCACTTGATTTGAGCCATAGCCGATGGATTTGCTTCTATTACTCTTGGGTTCTTGGAACCCTAGCCGGCTAGGCATTTACCTTGAGCTAGCCAACTTGTGTGGCGGCCTTGGAAGGTTTGTAATCACTTGTGCAGCTAGTATTATTACCCCTCACCTCAAGGATTTAGTTCCTTGACTTGAGAACGAGGAAGAGTTGCAAAGCTCATGACCTAATTGGTCATCCTCAACAACGTGGAGGTAGGAAAGCCTTGGTGGCGAGCTGAACCACGGGATAAATCACTTGTCTCTTGTGCTTACATATTGTTATTCATTATACTTGTGAGCTTGTGATAGATTCTAGGGTTTGGCCCCGATCTACTTCATACATCATATTAGGCTTGGTTGGGTTGGTTCTGCTGGTTCAGGAAACCTAGTGTAACATTTCCATTCATATAGATTTGGTTTCCTATGGCTGGATTTTGAGTTGTAGGCTCGGGCAAGTTATCTGCGCGGCAGTACCGGGCTGAGGCCGGCAGTGCCGGGGAGCGGCAGTGCCAGGCTCAGGGCGGTAGTGCCAGGCTCTACTGATTAAGTTTTGAGTTGTGATTTTTGACAGGCCTATTCACCCCCCTCTAGGCCACACAGGTCCTTACAAGTGGTATCAAAGCCTGGTTTCTCACACAGCACTTCACTGTGCGAGAGTATGGCCACCGACGGAGGAACGGGTGCTGCTAGTGTTGTGCAACCCATGCCCATCGAGGTGGAAGTGCACACCACTAGCAGCAGCGAAAGCGTTTCCACAGCAAGTGGAAGGACACTTCCTCAATTGGATGTGTCTACCGGAGAGCTTGCAAGAAGAAAAGAAGAAAGAAGGCTAAGGAGAGAAGGAAGAGCTAAAGCAAGAAAAGATGCAACAGCTCTCAAGGCTAAAGAGGAGAAGGCTCAAAGAAAAGAAGAGAGAAAGATTAGAAGAGAAGAAAGAGCCAAGAGAAGAGAAGAAAAGAAGAAGAAGGAAGAGCTCCAAGCAAAGAAGAATGTAAACTTGAGTGATGACTCAAGTAGCACCGAAGATGGAGATGATGACATCTCCTATCTCCCCAAGGGCAACAAGAAGAAGATGGAGGAGACCAAGAAGTCATATGGAGCCGTATCCTTTAACTACTCTAGTTTGACCAACCATGATTCTAGGCCTCTCATAAATGTGCCCGCGGGCAAGTTACCTCGTTTCGATGGGACTAACTTTGCCAAGTGGAAGCACATTATGAAGACCTATCTTTTTGTTCTCCATCCAGGTATTTGGGAGATAGTGCACAATGGACTTGAAGCACCGGTTGATCCAAAGAACCCCACTCAAGATGAATTCCGCAACATTCATCTCAATGCCCAAGCCACTAGTGTGCTACTTAGTGCCTTGGATGGTGATGAGTACAACAAGGTCATGTGAGTTGAGGTTGCAAAAGAAATTTGGGACACTTTGCACATTGCTCATGAGGGAGTTGACAAAGTGAGGCAATCCAAGATTGACTTGTTGATGGCTAAGCTCAACCGGTTTGTGATTTGTGATGGTGAAGGTCCACAAGAGATATTTGATAGATTGATGGTCATTGTTGGCAAGATTAGAGGGCTAGGTGGAAGTGAAATCAATGATCACAAGGTTGTGAAGATCATGTTGGAAGCATATTCACCAAGGAATGAGACCGTAGTGACATTGATTAGAGACAAGAAGAAGGTTGAGCAATTCACACCTAGTGATGTGCTTGGGAGGATTATTACCTTTGACATGCAAAGAGAAGAGGAAAATGAAAGAAGGAAGCTTGGAGAGTTGCAAGCTAGGTTAGATGGGATGAAAATCAAGGATGTGGCACTCAAGGCAAGCAAACCAGCAAGGCAAGCAACATCAAGCAAACCAAAATCAAGCAAGCAAGCCTCTACAAGCAAGCCCAAGCAACAAAAGAAGAAAATAGAAGTTGAGGACAACACATCATCCTCAAGTGAAAGTGGAAGTGAAGGTGAAGAATTTGAAGCAATTGGAGATATAGCCCTATTCATGAGAAGATACCGCAAGGGGCTCAAGAAGGAGGGCTACAAGTTTGTGAAAAGAAGGTTTCCATGCAAGAAAAAGAGAACATGCTACAATTGTGGTAGCGCCGATCATTTCATAGCACATTGCCCACATGAGAAGAAGGACAACAATTTCAACAAGGGCAAGAAAGATGATAAAGCCACTTACAAGAAGAACAACAAGAGATACATGGGAGAAGCTCACATTGGACATGAATGAGACTCAACCGTACAAACCTCAAGTGAAGAAGATGAGAACATAGCAACAATAGCATTTCAAAGGTCATCTCCTTCACCAAGGCTATTCAAGAACTTGTCCGATGATAATGATGATTGCAACTCCCACACTTGTCTCATGGCCAAGAAAGAGAAGGTGAAAAAGGCTCACACTCCTAAACCTTCTCTTCCACCTAGTGACATCTCTAGTAGTGAACTTTGTGATTCCTCTAGTGATGATGAATCTAGTGATGAAGAGATAAATATGATAACTAAAAATTTGGACAAGAAAACCAAATTCTTTATCACTAAGCTAATGGAGGAGTTAGAAAGTGTGCAAGCCGAGTTAGCATCTAGAGAGGATGCTCTCATCAAACAAGAGGACCTCTATATTGCTTGCAAGGAGGCTCTTGCATTAGAGAGAAGTGAATTGGACATCTTGCATGAGTCCTTGGCCAAAGAGCAAGATGAACATGCTTCCCTAAAGAAGGCTCATATTGCACTCAAGGAAAAGTATTGTAGCTTGGATAAAGGGCACAAAGAACTTGAGCTGCAATATAATCTTCTTTGGGAAAGCAACTCAACTCTTCCTAAAGCAAATGTCACTTCTATTCCATCCACTAGTGAAGGTTGTGGAAAATGCTATAATTTTGATTTGAATGCCTATTCCACTAACCTTGTGAACATGGAGGCCATGAGAAAAGAAATAGCAAGATTTGAAGGACCGAGAAAGCAATAGCAAGGCGACCAGAGGGGGGGTGAATGGGAGCTCAAAAATTCCTTTCAAAACTTTGGCCAATTGTCCCCAAAATCAACCCCCGAAAGCTTCGATCGAAACCGTGATGCCCACGACCCTTGGAAGAGGGTGGATGATCCCTAGGATCACAGCGAGGCACCACAAAGCGAGAGCAAACCAAATGCCAAAAGCACCGGCACAAGTTCGATCCTCAAAAACCAAGTCCCGAACGTAGATGGAACGCTACGTCGAGAAATCCCTAAATACCAATGCTAACAAGTAGCAAAGATACCTAGAGAGGTTCCTTGGTCAACTCTAGGACCAAACGAGAAGTCCGGAAACCAAGTCGCAAAGCCGGGAGGCCAAATGCACCGAAATGCACAAGTCTGCGAGTTCCCGGACTGTCCGCGGGTACGGTCCCGGACTGTCCACGGTGACGCCGGACTGTCCGCGAGGAAGGGGCGGACTGTTCGCCGATCAAATGACCAAAACAGCAAGGTTGCTGAACTTCCTTGGACACTCCCGGACTGTCCGCAAAAATCAACGGCGGACTGTCCGCCGGTCAAGAAACAGTAAACTGCCGAGACCCGCAGCCACTGACCTGGCTCGATCCCGACGCGCGGACTGTCCGCGGTTCACCTGGCGGACTGTCCGCGGATGAACAGAGAGGGCGATTTTGGTCGCCCCTCTCACGAATCTTCCCGAATCCAAACCAAAACTCAATCCCACATTCGCAAATTTGGAGAGAATGATCACGAGGTAGTTAGGAGACTATCCCGAAGAAATCATCCGCTCAAATCGATTCAATCACCGGGAAATCAAAAGGGGAGGAGTATGAACAAAAAAACACCACGAAAACGAAATCAACCCGATCTACTTGTTCGTGAGGAGTTAGATAAATTCCTTCGGTGGAAATGATCTTCTCACTATAAAGAACAAGTTGATTCAAATGGATTTCGCAAAGACGCAGTAGAGAGGGAAGATCGAGTGACAGGAAAAATCGTGGAGAAACGAAGAACGCGAAGAACACGAATCAAAACGTGAATCAAGTCATCGATCTGCAACCGTGTGGCTACCACACGCTACAACAGTGAGATTACGGTCTCACTTCCTCAAAATCTCCAGTACACAGAGGTATGGTTCTCTGCGGATCTCAGCTAGCTACAGCAGGGGATTGGGAGAGCAGAAAACCCTAAGTGCAAAGAGCAAATGACTGAGATGGAATGGGAGGAGGGTGTCTCCCTCTACTTATCCTAATTCTAATTCCTACTCTACCCCTCTCTAATTACAGAGCGAGCCAGCTAAACCCTAGGGTTATTCTGGACCAACTCGAGATAGCTGGTGATCCGACGGCCACACCCGCACAACTGGTAGCGTTGCCTCGACGCAACCTCACCGATTGCCGCCACGTGCCGCCACCGCTCCGCTCGTCCTTTTCACGGACTTCGCCCCCAGTTTTGAGGCCCAAACCGGGAAACCAGCCTTCACGACCAACCCCCGGTTTTGAGGCCCAAACCGGGAAACCAGCCGACCGTAGCCTGAGTTTTGTGGCCCAAACTCAGCAAACCCGCAGCACCCAGGTTTTGAGGCCCAAACCTGGAAACCGTCCTCAGCCCGAGTTTTGTGGCCCAAACTCGGAAACCGGCCACCCCCAGGTTTTGAGGCCCAAACCTGGAAACCGTCCACTCGGTGGTTTTTCTGCGGCTCAACCACCAAACCGAGCCGTGGAGGGGATGCACCGCCCGTGCACCCCGTCCACCAACACGTGTCCCTAGGTCCTCGACCCAAGCAACACCGTGCCCGCAAGTCTTCGCTTGTCGCTGTCCCAGGCTGCCAGCCACCACAGCTGATCCTCGGGCCACCGGTCCCTCAGTCCAAGCCTCACGTCCGCCCTTCGCCACTCTCGGTCCCTCGGCACGGCACGTCTCTACTTGACCTTCACCTTGCCTCTGATCACTGTATCCGTGCTCGACACCTGCACAACACAAGCCAAAGAACATGCGCATTATCCCAGTTGACAATCACTCATCACTCAGAGACTCGGCATACACCCATGTATCCGCAAGATTGACCAACATCATTACAAGTGGTTGCATCAAGTCTACCACAAGTGCTAGTGAGAAGACACAAGAGAAGAACAAGCACAAGTTCAAAAATGGAAGGCGTCCTTCCATAAAGGATGGGTTGGGGCACGAAAAAGGAGCCAAAACCAATGGGAGAAAAACAGTGAATGGCTATGAGTGTGTGAGGTTTGAAAAGAAGGGTCATATTGGTACAGTTCAGCCTGCACAGATCGCGGCAGTGCCGCGCCCCGGCAGTGCCGCCCCCAGGCCGACAGTGCCGCACCCCAAGAAAGGGAAGGCTACTAGTTTCCCTTCTGCTCAGTCTCACACACAACACAAGCAGGTGCTCAACCAGAAGCAAAGCTCTCAGAAACCAAAGGAATCAGTTTGGGTGACGAAAAACAAGTTTGCACATCAACCCAAGATCGAAGCCCCAAGGAAAAGCATGTCATCTTGTTACATATTAGAACACAACAACAGTGGTAAAGTTGTTGCCAAATATGTTGGTGATAACAAGAAGACAACCAACAAGTTTATTTGGGTTCCTAAGATACTTGTGACTAACTTGCAAGGCCCCAATCTTAATTGGGGACCTAAATCTAGGAACTAAACTTGTTTTGCAGGCTTACTCCTCCGGTGGATCAAGTTGGGTGCTTGATAGCGGATGTACAAATCATATGACCGGAGAAAGGAGTATGTTCTCATCATATTCCCCAACTTCAAATGCAAGTGAAAACATCATTTTCGGTGATAACTCCAAGGGGGATGTGTTGGGACTTGGTAAAGTTGCCATTACACTTGAGCATTCAATTACTAATGTCTTACATGTTGATTCGTTAAGTTACAACTTGCTATCCGTTTCACAATTGTGTGAAATGGGTTTCAATTGTCTCTTTACGGATGAGGGTGTGGAAGTCTTTAGAAGGGAGGATTCCTCTATTGTCTTTACGGGTCGTTTGAAAGGGAAGCTTTACTTAGTTGATTTCAACAAAAGTAAAGCCAAACTTCAGACTTGTTTAGTGGCAAAATCTAGCATGGGTTGGTTATGGCATCGCCGACTAGCTCATGTTGGGATGATGAACTTGGCCAAACTTCAAAAAGACAACCACATTCTAGGTCTAACAAATGTTGATTTTGAGAAAGACAGAGTATGTGGAGCTTGCCAAGCTGGAAAACAAGTAGGCGTACCTCACCCACTAAAGAGCTACGACACTACTACACAACCATTAGAGTTGATTCATATGGATCTCTTTGGACCGGTTGCCTACCTTAGCATCGGCGGTAACAAACATGGTCTTGTTATTGTTGATGATTTTTCTCATTTCACTTGGGTATTCTTTTTGCATGACAAGAGTGTAGTGCAAGAGAAAGTCAAGATGTTCATTCGAAGAGCCCAAAGAGAGTTCGGTTTCAACATCAAGAAAGTTCATAGTGACAATGGAACCGAATTCAGAAACACCCAAGTGGAAGAGTTTCTTGATGATGAGGGCATCAAGCATGAGTTTTCAGTTCCATACACCCCTCAACAAAATGGCGTGGTGGAGAGGAAGAATAGAACACTTATTGACATGGCAAGGACGATGCTAGATGAATACAAGACACCGGACATCTTTTGGGCCAAAGCCGTCAATACCGCTTGCCATGCAATCAACCGCCTCTACCTCCACAAGAGAAGAAAGAAGACCTCCTATGAGCTGCTCACCAGTAACAAGCCAAAGGTGTCTTACTTTAGAGTCTTTGGGTGCAAATGTTTCATATTGAACAAGAAGCCCAAAGCCTCTAAGTTCGCATCTAAGGTTGATGAAGGTTTTCTTCTCGGTTATGGATCAAATGAGCATGCCTATCGTGTTTTCAACAAGGCCTCCGACAAGGTTGAAATAGCGATAGACGTGACGTTTGATGAATCTAACGGCTCTCAAGTAGAGCAAGTTGATGAAGTTGTTGTAGGGAATGAGGAACCACCTTGCGAAGCAATCAAGCAATTAGCTATCGGTGATATTAGACCACAAGAACAGCAGGCTACTGATCAGGATGGTCCTCAAGCTGAAGCACCTGCCAGGACTGGTGACTTACAGTTCCCGGCAGTGCCGGACATGACCCCGGTAGTGCCGGGGCACGGCAGTGCCGGGCAATCCAAGGGGTGCTGCAGCTACTCCAATTCATGGAATAAACCTACAACCCATCTTCGAGCAAGATGAAGAAATTGTAGAAGATGAAGCTAAACCCATTGATCATCCAAGGCTCAAGCAAACTATTCAACGAGATCATCCGGTTGATAACATTCTTGGGAGTCTTCGAAAGGGGGTAACGACACGCTCTCATTTGGCAAATTTCTATCAATATTACTCGTTTGTTTCCTCTTTGGAACCTCTCAAGGTAGAAGAAGCTCTTGGAGATCCAGACTGGGTGATGGCCATGCAAGAGGAGCTCAACAATTTCGAGCGTAATCAAGTATGGTCACTTGTGGAAAGACCAAATACCAATGTTATTGGAACCAAATGGGTCTTCCGCAACAAGCAAGATGAAGAAGGAGCGGTGACAAGGAACAAGGCAAGATTGGTAGCTCAAGGCTTCACTCAAGTAGAGGGTTTAGACTTTGAAGAAACATATGCACCGGTTGCTAGGCTTGAAGCTATTCGGATTCTTTTAGCCTATGCAGCCCATCACAACTTCAAGCTATATCAAATGGATGTGAAGAGTGCATTTCTCAATGGCCCTATACAAGAGTTGGTGTATGTTGAGCAACCACCGGGTTTTGAAGATCCCAAGTTCCCTAACCATGTCTTCAAACTCCAAAAGGCGCTCTATGGGCTTAAACAAGCACCTAGAGCATGGTATGAATGCCTTAAGGAATTCTTGCTCAAACAAGGCTTTGAAATAGGCAAAGCCGATCCTACTCTCTTCACTCATAAAGTCAATGGAGATATTTTTGTGTGCCAAATATATGTCGATGACATAATATTTGGTAGTACTAACAAATCCTTTTGTGATGAGTTTAGTAGGATCATGACCAAGAGATTTGAGATGTCTATGATGGGTGAGCTCAAGTTCTTCCTTGGTTTTCAAATCAAGCAATTGAAGGGACTTTTCTTTGCCAAACCAAGTACACCCATGATATGTTGAGAAAGTTTGACATGGTGAATGCCAAGCCTATCAAAACTCCCATGCCAACTAATGGACATCTTGATCTCAATGAGGAAGGGAAAGCCGTGGACATCAAGGTATATCGCTCCATGATCGGCTCTCTACTCTATTTGTGCGCATCTAGGCCCGATATTATGCTTAGTGTGTGCATGTGTGCTAGATTTCAAGCTAACCCGAAAGAGTGTCACCTAGTGACCGTTAAGAAAATCTTGAGATATCTAGTTCACACTCCAAACCTTGGCTTGTGGTATCCTAAGGGCTCCAAGTTCAAACTATTTGGCTATTCGGATTCCGATTATGCCGGTTGTAAAGTAGATCAAAAAAGCACTTCGAGGACATGTCAATTCCTTGGATGCTCCTTAGTGTCTTGGGGTTCTAAAAAGCAAAATTGTGTAGCCCTTTCCACAGCCGAGGCCGAGTATGTTGCAGCAGGTGCATGTTGTGCTCAACTACTTTGGATAAGGCAAACCCTTTGTGATTTCGGATGTCATTTTACCCATATCCCACTCTTGTGTGACAATGAAAGTGCCATAAAACTTGCAAACAATCCAGTGAGTCACTCAAGGACCAAACATATAGACATCCGACATCATTTCTTGAGAGATCATGAAACCAAAGGAGATATTGAATTCGTCATGTGAGCACCGACAAACAACTAGCCGATATCTTCACCAAGCCTCTCGATGAGTCAAGGTTTTGTGCTTTAAGGAGTGAACTAAATATTCTTGACTCTCGTAATGTAGTTTGAAACCTAGTATGCTTGATTGATCAACTAGTAAGACCTAGGCAAAATCTTTGAAAAAGCAACTTGCTTGAAATGACCATTGTTCTGTATTGATTGATTGTCTCTGGTCATAACATGCAAGCAGTACTTGTCCACTCCAAAGAAGAGGTGTAGTAACTTAGAGATAAACCTGCTCTGTGGTAGCTGTCCGGCAGTGTCGGGCCAACCGCGGAAGTGCCGGGCCCCGGCAGTACCGCGGCTGGCGCGGCAGTGCCGCGACTTGTCGATTCAGAAGGAATCGTCCAGTTACCGTGTAGGGGCCAAAGGGAAAACTCTTTTCTATCTTACCCTGTGGTTCCCCCCCTCTCTCTCTCCCTCATTCTTATCCAACCGACCGCAAGGGTCTCTTTCTCCTCTTCTCTCGAGCGGTCAAGGGGAGAAGAAGGACGAGGCTTCACCGGCCGTTTTCCCGGCAACTCCGCCCACCGGAAGTGCCGCTCGGGGATCTCCTTCGGTGCAGCTCTGTTCTCCCTTCCCCAAGGGCCTTCTTCCCTTTCCTCTCCATCACAAGGTGAAACTTCAAATCCCTAACCCTAGTTTTCCCGATTTGTAAAATGCGCCATGGTTCTTGTACTTAGAGGTTGTAGAAGGGCTTGTAGATGATAGGGAGGTAGTAGAGATGATGGATTTGGTGTTTCTTGGCTCAGACCTGGCCTACCTGCACGGCAGTGCCGCGCTCAGCGCGGCAGCACCGGGCCCCGACAGTGCCGCTCCCTGAGCGGCAGTGCCGGACCTTGAGCAGGGGTTTGATACAAACAACACCCTATCCATCAAAGTCTATTACCCGACTATAACCTACTATCCCTTATGCAGTCTTCTAATTCACAGTTTCCATGTTTTAGATGTCGGGAGGAGGAGATGAGAGAAGGGTGAAGCAAATGATGGATCCTCTCTGGGGGAGGAGCAAGCAGTCGTCTCGCAGAGGAGGTTCTAGTTCACAGGGGGAGAATGTGACTGCAAGGCAGCAAATTCATGATGAGGCTCGCCTTCAGATGCAAGGGCGACAGATCTGGGATGACCTCTATCCCAACACGCCAGAGCATCTAGCTGAGGTCAGCAGGACCCACTTGCAGCCATACACTGAGGATGTGCAGGAGAGGCCTCCGCAGGACACCAAGGACATGCAGCCTGTGTCTTACTATCAGCAGTTCAGTTCAGTAAATACACAGCGCCAACTCAATCCCTACAACACTCAGAAGGACATGGGCATTGGTTACATGTTCTGGAATGAGTTTCATTCAAATTTCTATCGCTCCGTCTTGTACAATGCCAAGAAGCAAAAGATATTGAGCATGAAGTATGTTGATTGGGAGCACCTTGAGGCCAAGCATGACCGTGACATTGATAGGGTGGTGGCTGCATGCAAGGCCAGAAACATGTATGACTTGATGGGTTTCAGCTACAATTGGAACACAGAGATCATCCATCAGTTCCATGCCACGCTCTATGTGGATAATGTAGTGGAGGAGATGCACTAGATGACTGAGGGTCATCACTACAAAGTCTCTTTTGAGACCTTTGCTAGGATCCTTGGTTTGGGCAGCGGAGATAGAGAGCTTGACAGTCTGCACCAGGAGAGGACGTTGACTGACAATGAGATAACATTCATGTATGAGGATCCTTGGAAGGCAGACGGGTTGGTCAAAGGGCTGAAGGGCTACTACTACATGTTGAACAACCTTTTCAGGCAGACTCTCAACCCCAAAGGGGGTTCCCATTCTAACCTCTATGGATATGGCAGGAATATGTTGGCTAGGATGGCACCCAGGGCCAATCACTTCTCCATTTCGAGCTTTATTTGGACTGAGCTTCAGGTGGTAGTCGAGGATGCTAGGAAGGCAGTGCTCTATGCCCCCTACATCATGTATATCATAGAGATGGTCTCCGGCTACACCTTCTTCAAGGATGGGTTGCATGAGCCGTACAGGGCTGAGAAGAAGAGAGCAGCAGCAGCAACAACAACAGTTGACAGGCCAGAGAGCTCCCACTCTACCTCTCAGAGGAAGAATAAGAGCAAACTGGCCAAATGGATTAAGGCCATCTTCTCCACTTGCACCTATGCAGCCCAGACAGCTCACCAGGCACTTGTTGAGCAGCGCGCAGAGCGAGAGCGGGCGGGTCGTTCTCCGTTACCTCCACCCCGCTCTCCACCACACTTCGACCTCTCCAGCCTCGACTCAGATGACATAGACTCAGACGATGACGAGGAGCGGGAGGAGGTGGTGCCTGAGCCATCACATCGTTCTACCCGTACCGCGACACACAATACCAGCTCCACCCACCGCCATGGGAAGGCTGTTGTAGAGTCTTCTGACGACGACGATGATGGCGGCGACGACGATGATGATGAGGATGAGACCGAGGTTCAGTGGGACAAGATAGCTTCTGATGATGAGTGAGTGTTTGGGCACTCTTCTCTTCTCTCTACTTCTCTCTTTTTGGTGACTTGTTGCCAAAGGGGGAGAATTAGGTGAAGAGAAGGGGGTACAACACTTTCTTTTTCATGTCCCATCGTTCTAGTAGTAGTGAGTTATGAGAGTGTGAGTTGTGAGAGTTTGATTCGATCAAAACTCTATTTTGTAATATTACTCTATGTTGCTACTTCTTAGACTTGGATGTGGACATGTACGTTTGTTTGTTTATCTAGCTTGTCATATTCTGTTTAGACTTGTTATTTAGGCTTGTTATTTCTTATGCTTTGTGGTTGTGTTTCTTTCCGCTGCGTTTGTTGTCTGAAAGCCTGAGCGGCAGTGCCGCTCCAAGGCCGGCAGTGTCGGGCTCCGGCAGTGCCGCGCCTAGAGCGGCAGTGCCGCTCTGGAAGACAGGCAGCAAACACCTCTGATATGCATAAACTATCATTCGCATCACGTATTTATTCTTGACACAGTTTGATCGCACCCCACAAAGCTATTAGATGTGAAACTAAACCTACCATTACTTTTGTTATCTGAATGTTGGCCTCTAATGCGAATTTGAGATTTCAGCTCTCATTCACACATTTAGGGGAGGTTTCACACCTAAGCTTCTAAATCTCAAGTATTGTACCCTTCTATTGTAAGCTTCAATTGTGTTGTCATCAATCACCAAAAAGGGGGAGATTGTAAGTGCAATCAAGCCCTAATTGTGGGTTTTGGTGATAATGACCACATGATTGAAGAACTAATGAGATTTACCAAGATGACAAGCAGGATGATAATGAGAAAGGATGGTGCATGTGTGTTGGTGGACCCCTCATATGTTATTTCATCGGTTTTAGACTCAAAGTGCTACAACAAGCTTTTTCATATGATTTGAGTTATAGGATTGTCGTACTATCAAGAGGGAATGCAAATATACTGCTATGGCTGAATGATATGTGCTCAAACCAACCCTAGCCATCCTTGCTTTCTAACCAAAGACAGCTACATGAATTCTGATCTTTCTCTGTTTGTCTGGTAGGCGCGACAGTGCCGCTCTAGGAGCGGCAGTGCCGGGCCGCGGTAGTGCCGGGTTAAGGCCAGCACTGCCGCGACTTGTTTCAGCCGTTGGATGGCAGGGGGTATTTACTCCACCTTCCTGCCACCCCAACGGTCATCCACGACCATAACTCTTCTCCTACCTCCAGATAAGGTTTCCTCTCCCCATTGAAGGCCCCCAAGCTCTCTCTCATCAAATCTTTGATTTCCATTGATTCCAAGTGAGTTAGAGGCTCAAACCTTCACCAAAGAGAAGCCCTAGCTGAGATCTACTCCCTAGAGCACTTGATTTGAGCCATAGCCGATGGATTTGCTTCTATTACTCTTGGGTTCTTGGAACCCTAGCCGGCTAGGCATTTACCTTGAGCTAGCCAACTTGTGTGGCGGCCTTGGAAGGTTTGTAATCACTTGTGCAGCTAGTATTATTACCCCTCACCTCAAGGATTTAGTTCCTTGACTTGAGAACGAGGAAGAGTTGCAAAGCTCATGACCTAATTGGTCATCCTCAACAACGTGGAGGTAGGCAAGCCTTGGTGGCGAGCTGAACCACGGGATAAATCACTTGTCTCTTGCGCTTACATATTGTTATTCATTATACTTGTGAGCTTGTGATAGATTCTAGGGTTTGGCCCCAATCTACTTCATACATCATATTAGGCTTGGTTGGGTTGGTTCTGCTGGTTCAGGAAACCTAGTGTAACATTTTCATTCATATAGATTTGGTTTCCTGTGGCTGGATTTCGAATTGTAGGCTCGGGCAAGTTATCTGCGCAGCAGTACCGGGCTGAGGTCGGCAGTGCCGGGCTCTACTGATTAAGTTTTGAGCTATGATTTTTGTCAGGCCTATTCACCCCCCCTCTAGGCCTCACAAGTCCTTACACTTGCGCTTCTGATTCGGTTTGAAGTTGTCGATGCAGTTTCCCTTGATCATCTGCGACGCAAATCCACGAGCCAAAAACAAAAATTGATCCCGCCGAGAACATATTGAGGTGGTTCGTCGAGCTCTTGATTGCGGAATCGCCAAGAGCCCCTACCTGGCGCGCCAGCTGTCGGTGTTTGTTAACCGGCAACTCGTCTTGAGGGATCTCAGACGATTTGTTCGGTGGGGATCGGCGTTCGTAGAACTCGGCGAGTACACAGGGACAACGGTTTATACTGGTTCAGGCCGCTAAATAGCGTAATACCTTACATCCAGTGCGGCGTGTGCCTTGTGTTATGATTCAAGATTCAATGATAGGGGTCGACGCCCGCTTCCTCTTATATATCCGGGTGAAGCACGGCGTATACCGAGTCCTAGTCGGTTACAACAGAGGAGTCTTATTCTAATTACAAGACTTCTTTTAATAACTCGACTAAGTTACAATGAAAGTCCTAATCCATGTACACTTCGTATCAAGTCTTTGATCTCTCGTGTCACCCATGGTTAGTCGGAGTAATCATCTTCTGATGATATCTCTGACATCCTGGTCCGTCATGTAGATATGTTCACGACTTCCCCTATTGCACATTCAGTTCAAATAAATAATTGAAGACAATGAAATGAAATAGGAGCAATGGACTCTCTTATTTTTCTGGTTTGTTTAACCTCCTACGCAACTACTAGCCCTGCCGTTTTTTGCCTCTCCATTTTTTAATCCCTACTATTTAAGCAGTTGGGGATATCAGCTCATTGATTTACATTGTTGCTACTTTCAAAAGAAAATTACAGCGCCCGGTGTATTTTTCCTAGAATTTATATGGCTCTCATAGATGTTAGCCATAGATAATTCCCATGGATTACTCTCATATTATCTAACACATGTACACGATATTATGTGTTGTGACATAACACACTACATTTCAGGCTGTTACAGGCCACATTGCAATATTAATTGACAACTGATGTAGTAGTAACTTCTGTTAGGACCCGTCTGGATCCCTGAAATTGAATTCATTTTAACAACTATAATTTAAAAACATATTAGTTAAGCTAATATGGTTGTATATGGATTTTTTTTATATTATTGTTGGCTATACGAGAGAGATATTCACATGTTGCATTTTTACTGTAGGGGGTGAGTTGAAGAGAGTGTTTGTAAAGTAGAAATATAATATGGTGATTTATAGAATCCATTTTCTTCTTCCACCCTATAAATTTGAGACAAGCTTATATGTAAACTTGAAAAAGTTGTGGAATATTAAATTTAAAGCCGAATAGCGTAATTTATTGAGTGGATTCCAATTTCTCCAAAATAAAATGATCCAATCGGCCTCTTACACTCTTTGTCAATATAGAATGTGGTCTTCCACATGTTTAGAATGTGTTTCTAATTCAATTCTGATCCTATGCAACTGCATATAAGTTTTCATGAAAAAATCAGTTCCCGGTTTTCATATTTCAAACTGATTTGTCTAATGATGTGACCATTTCTCTCTTACAGATGACCAACATGCGATACTGAATGCTTTGATAAAGAGTGATGCTTCAAATTCCTCCTTTGTTTTGTCAGGCATGGAAAATATCTGGTTTTGCGAATTGACTATTCATCATTTCCAAGCTGTTGCTGATTCATCGACGAAGGGACAAGAAAATTTAAAACTTATTTTACCAGCTAATCATTACTGCCTTATCATGATCATGATACCAATGTCTTTAGAGTAGTTTGTTATGTTCACTTATCTTTATGTAAGACAACATTGATGCTTTTGTTGTCCAATGAACTATGACATTAGTCTGTCTAGCGACTATTTTCTGATAAACATACTCATTCACGTTTATTTTGAATATATCAACCTGACATATGTTTTTTTCTATAGCTACCATCTTGTCTTACTCTTTCCTTCTCAAATAGAGTTTACCACTTCCTTAGATAGCGCGCGCAGGGGCGCGCGTTTTCCACTAGTTTCAGAAAAAATTTAACACGCAATGGTCATCTTAGGTATGGCAGAACTTTATTTGGCAGGGTTATTTAATGTTTAACTTATATGACGCTTCTAGGTTACCGTGTTAGTGTATTTTGGGTCGAGCACATATAGAAATATGAATCTAAAAGTAACTTGACTAATTTGAATGTATAATATTTGTGTCGTATGCCTGTTTTGTGCCGAAAAATATTATACATAGCAGGATATTGGAGCTTAAGTGGAACACTTCCTGAATAATATTATTTAATTTTAATATTGATAATAATGTATTAAAATTATTAAATAGTATATCTACAAATAAATTTTGATATTAATTTAATATTATTAACGATACGTAAAGATTAAATCAATTATAGTGTTTTTCTAATTTGGTCTAATCTTAATATATTTGTTATTATTATAAACTTTTTTGTATAATTTATAATTCAATGATATATATTATATAATAACGATTGATTAATTGATATATTTATTTATTAAAAATTTATTAATTACTATATAATTTTTTATGTGCTATCATTGTCTATGTTATGTACCTGCAAAATCCAATCTCTACTTGTGTAATAGTTTTGTAATAAATAAAATGGTCACTCGATGCCTACCGTCCTGATTTGATTTTCTTCACTTAACCTATCATTTATCAAATGTTATCAATTATAATTGTTTAGGGGTGGCTGAAAACAAATTAAGTTTCTAGAGATGGCTTCAAATACCCAATTCTAATTCAATGAGCGTTCGCTGGTTTCAAAACGAGTGAACACTGTGTGTCCACCGTGCCGCACGCCTCCTGGTCTACTTCTGTCATGTTTTTTTTTTCATTTTTTCCCTATATTTGCACACGCGTACTCCTGCTTCGTACGCCCACTCATGTCCACTCCTGTATGCACCTATACAGATACTCCCTCGATCCCTAAATAACTATTTCTAGAAATCCGTGTTTCCCTCACAGACACGCTTTCTGAACGACAATTAAAAAGGGACGGAGGGAGTACTTCTTTCTTTGTTGCTATACTTTTTATTTTTATTTAGTTTTCTTTTATATGATTTTTATTTTTTTCTCATTTTTAGTATTTGTAAAAAAAAAATTGGCAGTGTTGCCAAATTGTATTACAAAAGTTGTGTTTGATAATTTTTGTACATAAGTTATATTCAATAACTTTTGTGTTTCCAAGTTTTAGTATAAGTTATAAGTTAATTGACAAAGATGTATAGAATAAATTATTTACACAGTTGTGTTTCATAATTTTTGTACATAAGTTGTTTAATAACTTTTGTATTTCTAAGTTATGGTATAAGTTATAAGTTAATTCATTTCTTTTGTATTTAATATTTTTTGTGTTTATAAGTGTTATCATAAGTTACAAGGTAATACATCCCATTTATGTTTAATAACTTATGTACATAAATTGTATTTCATAACTCTGGAGTTTCTGAATCTTCGCGTAAGTTATATGTATAAGTTATTATACATAATTTGCTACTAAAATAAATTTTTTAAAACATATGCAAGTGGGGTCTAGTTTTATTTGTCTCATCGCGTAGAACATATCGGTAGAGACGGAATTAAAAATAGATATGCTATTTAATAGCTATAACAATTTAAAATAAATATTTTACTTTTTTCTAGTTTGTGCCAGTGCTGAACGTTAGGAAAGAAAGTGGCGGAGTCGGAAGTTGGTGGGGGGGGGGGGGGGGGGGGGGAAGGGGGACGCTATTTGCTTTGAAGCATAACATTATGCCCCGAATTTAATTTAGACGATGGGTTTGACTACAATTTTTTTTAATGTTTCAAAAGGATTCGTAGAGCAACATAGCATGTCATTTAATTCAGATAGTCTAGTGCTCCTTCCTTTCCATATTATATGCACTGTTTTGGTTTCCTAAATACATTGCTTTTACTATATATCTAAATATAATATATATAAACTAAAATATTTTATAATTTAAAAGAAAGAGAGTAGTCAGAAAGTTATGATGAGCTTGGGCAAACATGATTTTTATGCCCAACAACAACAAAGTAGCGTGAGTAGCCTGTGTAAGTATTAAAAATAAATGCATCGTATCTATTTTGTGTACAATAATTGTTGGGGGAGGGGACCCTCGGCAGTGGCGCCACGCAGGCTGGCTCAACAAGACGGCCCTCGCGCGTCCCGCGCACCTTCGCCAAAACCCGTCTTTTTATTTGTCAAGTCCCTCAAGTCACCGTTCAGCCCCGAGTACTAACCCAACCTTCGGAATGTTTAGCAAGTTCTTACAGGCAAAGGGCATGAAGAGCGCTGGAAGCAACCCTCGCGCGTCCCGCGCACCTTCGCCAAGAGGCCCAGGCCCAACGGGTGGCGAAGGGACTTGGACCTCGCAACTGGACGGGTATCTTCGCAAGATGGAGGTCAACCCTCGCATCTCCGCGAGGGTGAGCGCGAGCCGAGCGGCGGCGGGCGCATGGAAGGCTGGCTAGGGTTTCCCGCGCCTCTTGTGTTTGTACGATCCTGCCCTTCCGTTGTACAGCGGAAGGAATCTTTCTTGTACCCTTTTGTAATTTGGTCAACGCCCCTTGGTATCCCCTGTAAATACCGGGGGGTGAACAGTGTAAAGAGGACGATTTTTCCGGGAATAGAGCTACAACATCACCGTTCCAGTTTCCTTTTAACCTTCACTCTCGGTTCTGACGATTGGCCACCTTCGCCACTCCCCTGCACGTTTGCGGAGGTAGGGCAAGTGTGTCCCAATAGTTTGGCGCCGACCGTGGGGATCGGATTTCGAAATGGCAGGAAACAGGAGAGCGCCCACTACCAGAGACCCTTGCATGACCAGAGAGGCCACGGCGATAATCCAGCCTGTGGAAGAGAATGTAGTACCCTCGGAAACAGAAGAAGTTGCTCCAGGGACGGAGGTCCCGGGTCCTCACACTCGACCGGTATCACAGCCACACCCGCATACCTCCGGGGGAGATGGCGAAGGAGATGAGGAGGAGTTGGGCCTTGAAGCTTTAGAGAGACTTCAAGTTGAGTTACAGGAAAAAAAGAGGCGCCTGGACCAGCTTGAAAGGCATAACCGGCTGCGCCTTATCAGGCAAAAGCCAGACGAGGCTAGGGAACAGCTTCGCCGAATGGAGGAGTCCCTCGCAGCAGCTGAAGCCCAAGCCGAGGGTTGGAATGATAGGGAAATGCCGCCACTTCAGGAGGGGAATGAGGAGCAAGATCAGGGCAACCTCCGCCGCCATCCGCCACCCCCACCAGCACCAAATCACCCAGAACCATATCCCATGAGACAACAAAACTTTCGCCAACTCTACCCAGATGAGAGAGAGCCAAACTTTCGCAACCAACGGAGAGCCCAACAACAACAAATGTCATATGACCCAAAGTCACCACTCTCCCAGATACTCCAAACCCAACCCTGGCCACCATGCTACAATCCACAAAATCTACCTGTTAACACTGGATTTTGGTCAACATTGAAAAGATGACAGGTGGACCCAGCGAGTAGTGAGAAGAGCATTCGGCAGACGGCCAAGTGGTCGGTTAATTTTTGGAGTTTCGGCAACTACCTGTGCGGTCGGCTATTTTACGAGGGTGTGACTCCATTCGGGAAATAGATATGGCAAGAGAAGCCGATCACGAGGATAATC
This sequence comes from Coix lacryma-jobi var. lacryma-jobi, assembly GCA_009763385.1. NCBI lineage: Eukaryota > Viridiplantae > Streptophyta > Magnoliopsida > Poales > Poaceae > Coix > Coix lacryma-jobi. The sequence continues at coordinate 143,556,469 of CM019826.1, forward strand.
GACCATGGCCGTAACAGATTAACCGAGTATTCAAGAATCAGAGGAGTCTGATCTCATTGGCCAGGAGTTGGATTTGGTGGCGTTGTGATGTGAAACAAACAAGAGACCAGATTCGTAGAAATAATCAGCCGATGGGGTCAAAAATAAGGGGATCATATTGAAGGATTTTTGTACGTCGTCTAAAGGATATTAATCAGTATATTTTAGAAGAAGCAAGAGATGACGACCGTGAACACCATGAAGCAAAAAAGGAAGTTGTGCTTGTACGTGTATATGTTCGAAGCCTGGGCGTGTTAATACCTGGTGCACAAGATAAGGATTAGTGGTGATTGATCCAAAAAGCATGGAAGACAAGTCATAGTTGTTTATTTTGGAAATTTTTATTACCGTACATGTGAGCCCAAATGCCATACGCGTCATTACTTCGTGTGCTATCAGAGGCAAACAAATAAAGAAAGGGACAATATACATGCACTTGAAAGTCAATCACGTATGAGGATCAGACTTATAAAGGAAGCTTCATGGACAAGGATTCTGTATAAGGGAAACTCGAGTCCGTGTATCTCAATTATTTCTTTTTATAGATTTTGTTATTAGGCAAGTCCGTTCAGGACTCTTATCAGCTCGGGGTATAAATATAAACCCGTGTCCATTGTAAAATTGTTCACAACCACATCAATACAAACCGGCCCCGTGCCATCTTCGAGTCCCTAGTCGTGTCGTCGAGTTCTTCGAGAGGAATCATCGATCCGTCGACCTCCGTAAGTACCGACAACCTTGCTATCATGTCTAGTATCATGCGGTGGATTTAGATATGATGCAAGTAGTCTCGTACGTTAAGCTTAGTATCGTGCGGCGGATTTAAGCTTATGACGGGAAGTTTTTGCTTATGCCTTGTATCGTGCGGCGGATTAAGTCATGAGTAAAAATAGTTATCGGCTCTGTTAGATTTGGCAGATCTAATGGATTCATCAAGTTATCATGTGTTATATGTTTTATTCATTTAATTCGTACAACACCTTTTGCCCAATCTAGATTGATCTTCGTTCGGCCTTGTCGCACGAGTTCGTTTGTGCTTTGCTGATTATAAGATCATAATGGTCGAACTGACTTTCAATCTAGATTGTTACATGTTGTGGGTTCATGCATGTCGATCATGTTTAGGCTTTGATAGAGCTGGGTGCCGTGCGACAGGTGCAGGTTTTAGATTAGTTTAACCATGCTTGGCTTGTATGTTTCTTCTTCATGGACCCCAGTTCAGCTAGTTTGTCGATTCTGGTTGAGCTTACATGAGTAATGAGTTTTTATGGATCCGTCCAGATGTACATGTGCTTTTAGCTTCTTATAATTAGGTCGTATCATGCGGTGGATTAATCTAATTATAAGGAGTGGTGTAGATTTATAGCAAGTGGTATCATGCGGTGGATTAGCTTTGCTTGAGTTTACACCTGACGGGTTTATGAAGGCTAGACGTGCGGCAGACTAGCTGGATTAGCCTATGCATATGTCATCTGAATAGATTTATATTTACGAATTGCCCTTTTATCTTCTTGTTACTTATGCGTTCGGCATTCGATATGCTCACAAGCTTTATCTTTTATACTTGCCGAATGACATTATAAATCTGTTCCGACAAACAGCTTCTATAGCTGTGTGCCGTCGTGATTGGCTTTCAAAGCCGTACATATGGAACTGTCTGGTCTCACCCGGCATGTTCCAAGGTATTCTCACACTTTTATCCCTTGTTGGTTTTTAGGTCAAACCGACTGGCACGTCTCCGGATTCAGTACGCTCCTGGCACCCGATTGAAGCCAGCCTCGTTCGGCTTGCTGTGTGCCTTGACGCGAGGCGTCACGTTTTGCGTCAACACTACCCCGCTACGACGGGCTTACCGACCCTCGCCAATTCATAATGAGCTATGAGGCAGCAGTCGCCACGGCAGGGGGCGATGAATCAACAATGGCAAAGTCTTTTGTCATCATCCTGCGTGACATCGCACAAACTTGGTACAGCAACCTTCGCCCCGGAATCGTGGATTCCTGGGCCAATCTCAGAGATAGGCTCTGTACAAACTTCAAAGGTATTACAGCAGCCCCATCAAACCCAATTGAGTTGTTCAACTGCAAACAAGAAGAGCGCGAACCACTCCATGATTATTGGCGAAGGTTTATCCAAATCAGAGCAAGAACTCCGGGGATATCCGACGAGGCTGTCATCCTCGCTGCAGTCAGCGGTCTGCGCCCAGGCCCATGCTCTTCGAAATTTGCCAGGAAACCGGCAAACACAATCGAGGAATTACATGAAACAATGGAAAGATACTGTAGAGCGGACATGGACTTCAGGGCAAAGTCCGATGCTGGGAGGTCACAATAGAAGCCGCAACCGAGGCCTCAACCGAGAGAAAACAACCCTCGCCAAGAACAAAGCAACATTGGTGCTATCAACAAGGCAGCCCATTTTGAAGACCAAAGACGGGGCGCTCAACCTTCGAGCAACCAAAACCCTCAAGGTTTGCCACCCTCGCCGGACCAACGGAACCAGCAGAAAGACTCCGCAAAAATGTATTGTCATTTTTGTGGTCTTGGGAAGGGGCACACCACCAAACAATGCGAGTGCTTCGCCAAGGGGAAAGAGTACCAGGAGTCCAAAAGAGCCGCTTTGGCGGACAACCGAACCATCAATCATACCAGAAAGCCAAACTTCAACCCAACCCAACCTCCCTATCAGTACACCCCCATAAACTACGGTTTACCCTCGCACCAACCTTTCTACTCTCAACACCCACACTACAACCAAACCTCATATCAACCAACCTCTTTTCCTCAACGCCAAAATGTGTCATACACTGTCACATTCCCAACAACCCCTCAAGCCCAAACCAACCAACAAGTGAGCAACACTCTACCACCACCACCACCACCACCAATACCGGCCCTGTCAGCCCCCCAACCTGTCAAATCCGAAGCCCAATCCCAGACAACCATCAACAACCCGACATCAACCTTCGGTGTGATACTAGCTATCACCGGAGGCTCCAACGAAGATCATGGCAACAAGAGGCAAAAGAAAGAACATGCTCGAAGAGTACATCATGTAGCCGTCGAAGGACCGCACAAATTCGGCCGATGGTCTCACATCCCGATAACTTTCGATTCCAGTGACATGAAGTTAAGGGACTACCCTCACACTGATGCAATGGTGATCGAGACTAACTTAGCAGGGTGGATAGTCACCAAAATTCTCGTCGATACAGGAAGCTCCGCTGACATCCTGTTCGCCACAACCTTCGACAGCATGAAGCTTGACAGAAACCTCTTGCAACCCTCCGACAACCCACTATACGGTTTCGGCGGGCAACAAGTAAGAGCTATTGGAAAAATATCTCTGCCCGTTACCTTCGGAGATCAGCTGAACTGCAGAACTGAGCACATAACCTTCGACGTGGTTGATATGTTCTATCCTTACAATGCAATTTTCGGCCGAGGCGTCACCAACGCATTCAACACTGCAATCCACCCTGCATACCTCTGCATGAAGCTTCCTGCTCCGAAGGGGGTCGTTGCAGTATACGGAGATCAAGATATTGCAAGAGCAGCCGAAGGAACAGTAGCACCGGGGCAACGCAGTGTCCACAATTTGTCAAAGCCTCGAGCCACAAACCTTAGCGACGAGGGTGAAGAATGCATCGACAGAGTAAAAGCATCACCCAAAGAAGAGACTAAACAAGTCCAACTCTTCGAGGGCAATTCAGAAAGGAAAGTGTTCATCTCAGCCAACCTAGACCCCCAGTCAGAAGACAACCTTATTCGTTTCCTCAAGGAAAGCTCCGATACCTTCGCTTGGTCTGCGGAGGACCTCAAGGGAGTAAACAGAACTTTGATCGAGCACAGCCTAAACATCAAACCAGGTTATCGCCCAGTTAAGCAGAAGCTTCGCAAAATGTCAGAAGAGAGGAAAGAGGCAGCGAAGGCAGAGGTAAAAAGACTTCTGGACGCAGGCGTCATCCGTCCAGTCAAATATCCAACATGGCTCTCAAACGTGGTACTAGTTCAGAAAAAGAACAAGAAATGGAGAATGTGTGTTGATTTCACATGCCTAAACAAAGCCTGTCCGAAGGATGACTTTCCTCTGCCTAACATAAGCACCTTGGTCAACAGAGCAGCTGGTTGCCAAATGCTCTCTCTCCTCGACTGCTTCTCAGGGTACCACTAGATTTGGATGAATGAGGAAGATGAGGAAAAAACAAGCTTCATTACACCTTCGGGCACATTTTGCTTTCGAAGAATGGCAGAAGGCCTCAGAAATGCAGGATCAACCTTCGCTCGCATGACATCTGAAGTCTTCAAAGATGAACACGCCATTTCTGCCTACGTCGATGACTTGATTGTACAAAGCGAGCTAAAAGAAAATCACATAACAGACTTAGAAAGAGTGTTCAGAAACCTTCGGTCCGCTGGACTCAAATTAAACCCCAAAAAATGTGTTTTCGGGGTAAACGAAGGAAAACTGCTAGGTTGCATCGTCTCAGTAAGGGGAATTGAAGCCAACCCCGAAAAAATTGATGCCATCATCAATATGGAACCCCCGACAACCAAAAAAGCAGCTCAGCGTTTGATAGGTCGTCTAGCAGCACTCAGCAGATTCATCTCCAGATCAGCCGAGCGAGGGCTACATTTTTTCGAAACTCTGAGAAGCACAGCCCCATTCAATTGGGGACCTCGGCAGCAGAAAGCTTTCGAGGATTTGAAAAACTACCTCACCAACTTGACCATTTTAACCAGTCCAAGCAAAGGTGATCTTCTACTATTGTATGTCGCAGCCTCGCCCCATGCGACCAGCGCAGTGCTAATCAAAGAGTTGCATGAAAACAACAAAATTAAGCAGGCCCCGGTCTACTACGTGTCTGAAACACTCGAAGGTCCAAAACGGAACTACTCAGAGCTAGAGAAGATAGCATATGCCGTGATAATGGCTTCAAGAAAGCTTAAACACTACTTCCAGGCACATGAAATCCAAGTGCCTTCATCATACCCCCTCGAGAACATTTTCAAGAACAACGAGGCAGTCGGCAGAGTAGCAAAATGGTCAGTTGAATTGAACAACTACGCTATAACCTTCGTGGGAAGAACAGCGATCAAATCGCAAGCACTAGCAGATTTCATAGCTGAATGGACCCCAGACCCTCGCAAAGACGGAGCCCAACTAGACCAGTTCTGGACAGAGTATGTTGATGGAGCTTGGGGAGCAGCCGGAGCAGGAGCCTCGGCGATCCTAGTCTCGCCATCTGGGTCGAAGCTAAGGTACACCAAAAGACTCAACTTCAAATGCACAAACAACTCGGCAGAATACGAAGCCGTGATACTAGCACTCTCAAGGCTTCGATCATTGTCAGTCCGAAGGGCAGTCATTAACACAGACTCTCAAGTCATCGCGGGACACATCGAGAAAAATTATAAAGCAAAAGATCCAGAGCTACAAAAGTACCTACATTATGTTCGAAGGTTAGAATCTTCCTTCCTCGGCATAACAATGAAAGCAATACCGAGGTCAGATAACAGCAAGGCAGACAATCTAGCCAAAGCGGCAGCTCAACAACTTCAGTTGCCCCCAGACATCTTCTATGAAGCTGCGACACGATCAGCCATCGAAGTTTCCGAGAAAACACCGAAGCTGATCAATGCAATTCAGAGCGAAGATTGGAGAGCACCCATCATGGCCTATATCAACGGGCTGCATGAACCCGAAACCAAAGAGGAAGAAAACAGACTTAAACAAAGAGTTCGAGGGTACAAAATTGTGGACAACGTTCTGTTCAAAGCTTTGGTAACCTCGCCATGGCTCAAATGTGTGTCACAGATTGAAGGAAATGACATTCTCAAGCTTATTCATGAAGGTATCTGCGGTTCACACAACGGCCCGAGGGCGTTAGTTGGCAAAGTTTTCCGACAAGGCTTCTACTGGCCAACGGCTTTAAAAGATGCAGAAGGCATCGTCAAACGCTGCGAAGGTTGCCAACTAACGGCAAAAACGCAAAACGCCCTAGGGGCTCCAACAACTCTGATATGCCCAACATGGCCTCTGCAAAGATGGGCTATGGACCTCGTTGGCCCACTACCAGCAGCTCCAGGAAACCTTCGCTACACAGTGGTAGCTGTGGAATACTTCACCAAGTGGATTGAAACCAGACCGTTGACTTCCATCACCTCGCCAACCGTCAAAAGGTTTTTCTGGCAGCAAATAATTTGTCGATTCGGAGTTCCCAAACACCTAACCGTCGACAATGGCACTCAGTTTGACAGCGAGGTCTTCAAAGAATTCTGCGCCCAAATTGGAACAATCTTATGCTTCGCCTCAGTTCGGCACCCTCAATCCAACGGCTTAGTCGAAAGAGCTAATGCAACAATTTCCCAAGCCATATCCAAAAAGTTACAAGGCATGCCCAAGGGAAAGTGGGCGGAGGAGCTAACCTCGGTCACCTGGTCACATAACACCTCAGAATGCAGAGCAACCAAATTCACACCTTTCAGGCTACTATTTGGGGAAGAAGCTGTGTTGCCAGAAGAACTGAAGTATGGCTCTCTCAGAGCAACCCTCGAATCAGACGAACCAAACCAGTTGCTTGACAAAGATTTGCTCGATGAAACAAGATGCAACGTAGTGCACAACCTTCGCAAGTACCAAGAAGAAACAAAAAAATGGAGAGACAAAAAAGTGAGAATCAAAGAACTAAAGAAGGGTGACCTCGTTCTCATTCGGAAGCAAAACGCCAACATGGCGGGAAAGTTTCAACCAAAGTGGACGGGTCCATACTTAATAGTAGAATGCAATCGCCCCGGCTCCTTCCACCTCTCTGACAGCGAGGGAAACATCCTACCTCACACCTGGAATGTTGACGACCTTCGCAAATACTACCCATAGCGGAGCCTTAGCGAGCCCTCGCAACTTGTAATCTGTCATCACTCACTTTTTCCTTCAGCACCATACTTGTAACCAAAACAAAGGCGCTGCACTCTTTTTCCTTACGAAGGGGCGTAAGGTTTTTTAACGAGGCAGTTTCCAAGTCCTTAATAAAGGCATCAACCCCCGAAAAAACAAAACTCTAAAGTTTTTTCTGTGAATTCTCCTTAAACATCGATAAAAGCAGCCCTTATCCAAGAGCACTTATAATCGATGAAAAACAACGAAGATTGCTTCGAAACACAAATCTTCTCGAAGCAAACTTTGGAAAAGCAAACTTCACCTCCACCTAAGACAAGGGGAGGCGTGAAGTCCAAAAAAGTCGAGCACCCTCGCAAAAAACGCTAGGGGCTCGCAAAGCAAACTTCACCTCCACCTAAGACAAGGGGAGGCGCGAAGTCCAAAAAAGTCGAGCACCCTCGCAAAAAACGCTAGGGGCTCGCAAAGCAAACTTCACCTCCACCTAAGACAAGGGGAGGCGCGAAGTCCAAAAGTCGAATACCCCCGCAAAACCAAAGGCGTTACGCGAGCCTCGCAAAAAGAAAAGGGGGCGTCGCTGTTTTCCTAATCAGCTTACAAAAGCGTTACGCGAGCCTCGCAAAAAGAAAAGGGGGCGTCGCTGTTTTCCTAATCAGCTTACAAAAGCGTTACGCGAGCCTCGCAAAAAGAAAAGGGGGCGTCGCTGTTTTCCTAATCAGCTTACAAAAGCGTTACGCGAGCCTCGCAAAAAGAAAAGGGGGCGTCGCTGTTTTCCTAATCAGCTTACAAAAGCGTTACGCGAGCCTCGCAAAAAGAAAAGGGGCCGTCGCTGTTTTCCTAAACATCTTACAAAAGCGTTACGCGAGCCTCGCAAAAAGAAAAGGGGACGTCGCTATTTTCCTAATCAGCTTACAAAAACGTTAAGCGAGCCTCGCTAAAAGAAAGGAGGGACGCCACTGTTTTCAAAAAACACCTCTCTTAAACGAAAAACGAGCCTCGAGAGTAAAGTATTATTACAATCAAATTGCAAAAAATGAATAGCACCTCCACAGAGCAACATCACAAGTTGTTTCGCTTCTGATGACAATGTGATACATAATCAACAAAAAGAATAAAATTACAAGGAACCATCACTACCCTCAATCAACATCATATCATCCAAACCTTCGACACCCTCCTCAAATCCTAGATCCACCGGAACTATGGGTCCCCACAACAAAGGAGCTGCAGGAACAATTGGCAGCTCCCGGGACAAAACCCTCGCCCTATACATATATCTACGATTTACTTCACTAACTTCCGAAGGTTCCTCTTTCGGAACCACAAGTGAACCGTCCTGACCTAGATCAAGGTCACTTCGCCCAAACAAGCAGTCTAGGGCCGTTTTTTCATCGATGTCATCTTCAACAACTGGCAATGAAGGAGAAGTAGAAGAACTAAACAAAAATCGCACAGCTTGCCGATCCGTAAAGTCCGCGTCACGCCAAAATTGACTTGATCGACTGTTCTTCAAATTGTATCTTCGCACTTTAGACCACCAAAAACGTTCGAAAGATAGCGAAGGATGCCTGAGCCTCGCCCGAGCCCATGATTCACCAGTAATAAAAACATCCTGATAATTCAACGTGAGAGGCGTCACGTCATACACTTGTTGACACTGGTTATCTATCAAAATTAAAGGATAAATAAATATGAAAAGGGCATGAATCCAATCACCAACAAAGGTTTAGGGTTTAAACTGACAATATTCCACGAGTTTTCGTGAGTTATGATTCTGTAGGGACTAAACCAGGAAATCGGCACCAATAGCTTCCCATAGAAGGAAACCGTCGAGAGATAACGCAACCGCCACGTCGGGATACTTCTAGAAGACTCCAGAGGACGTAAGAAGACACCACAAGGAAGGACACCACCAGAGGCCGACCAGTGGGACCGACCGGTCCCACAGGGCCCACCGGTCGGTCGGCCACGGAGGCCCCATGCTTTCTTCTTCTGCAAGCTACTTCCACCGACCTCCAGGATGCATCTCGACCGTACCTCAAGTCGGTTTGATCCAAGGGCCACGGTTCATCGCCCAGGGCTATATAAGCAGCCCCAGACCCCCCTCTCCAGGTATCTCCCTCTTCATTATTCATCTCCACATCAGAAATTAGGGTTCCAATGTAGAAGTAGAGGTCCCTCTAGATGAATCTCTTCTAGTTCATCTAGAATTAGATCTAGTTCATCTAGTTGTAATCAAGAGTTAGCTTTCAAGTAGAAGACTAGATACCCCTCTAGTAGGATTAGAACCTAGTCTTATTCTAGAACTAGAAGAGAGAGAGAGGAAGAGATCAAGAGGAAGCTCCGGCCTGTCGGATCAACTTCTTCATCTTGTACCTATGGATTCAAGTTCTTCATCGACTTGCTTCAACGATTGTTTCGGTAATCAACATCTATATTTAAGTTTGAGCCATTGTTCTTATTGTTCTTAAGGTTTATGACTCTCTTTTGAGTACTTTAATTCTAGTCGCTCTAGAGTTAGAGTAGTTGGATAGTATAAGCGTAGTGCTTAGACTTGATAGCTCATATTTACCTCCTATAACGCCGGTAGTAGTGGTAGTTCGCAAGGGTGACTCTTATAGCCTTGTTGATTCTTCTATAGTCCACTTACCCGTGTGTAGGCTCGGTAGGATTATACATTTGCATGAAAGAATCATACTCCATTGTGACCTTTTATGGCAACTTCCCCATTAAGAATAATAAACATATCACTCTTAATTAAGTTGGATTTAGATAACCTTAGTGATCCCCTCTATGCTTCTAGATTCTCCGTCCTTGCTAGCTACTCAGGGGTTATACACTTGAGACTCATCGCTATCCGTTCCTTTGGGTTCGATATTAAAACTGGGTTACTCCGGTGAAGTGCTACATCGGTAGATTTTATCTGTGCGCTTGCGGATAAAGTAGAGTGTGCATTAATTTATACCAACAAGCATTTCTGGCGCCGTTGCCGGGGAACGGTAGATCATTTTACGTCTTAAGTTTAACCTTGTAATCATACTTTTATCTTTTCCTTTTTGTCCCAGTCTTTTCATTATTTTTGTTTTCATTCTTATGAATGTTGTTTTGAATTCAACTCTTATCTATCACTACCCCATGAGCAAGCTATAACCAGTAGAATCCTTATACCCCATCATAATACCTGGTTATGAGCTATCTCTACCTATCTGCTGCACTGTCCTTGTAATGAGCATAGAAATATAATTATGAAAATATTCCTTCGGGTATTCTTGTCACTAACCTTTCCAGGTCTGGAGCAGAAAAGAACGAAGGAACAACAAATACAAGGTATGTCCCACCAATCATCATGCAACATTGAATTACAGGCTTTCTAAGAATATTTCTTGCCATGTTGCTATGTTGGTTGTCCTTACCTTTAGGATATGCTCGTATACTCTTTCATCACCATCTGAATAAATCTCTACAATGCTTTCATGTTATCTTTATTTGCTATAGTATATTCTTTGGTTTTGAAGTATTATCATACACCTTTTAAATTAGGCATGGAGCTTAGTTTAACTGTTTTCATGAATTAAAGTAAGACATGGTGTCTGGTTTGATTCTTGAGCTAAAAGGTGTGCTGATTTTACCTCTAAAGGCTTTTAAATTAAGTATGGTGCTTAGGTTAAAATGCCTTCCTAAATCAAATTAGACGTGGTGTCTAGGTTGATTTCTGAACTGATAGTATGCTATAGTAGTTATTGGATATTTTGTTGGACTAACCCCTGTAGGAAACTTTCAATATCAACTTGGGAAAGTCCGGAGATGAACTCACACTGGAGATGAAGCAAGGCGTACAATGAACTTCAACAACTCTTGCACAATGAAGACTCAGCTCATTCATCATAGATGAAAGAACTGTGAGTATCAAAGTTTATTTTGTCTTCTACTGCAAGTTATCTTTTGCCTTGAATCATGTTAAAGTGCAGCCAACACATAAAATACTAGTCTATGCTAAAGTAATCCTAAAAACATCTCCTTATTAGCATAGATGCAAAATACATATGTTATGGACAACAACCCACGCTTCAAATTCTTGCAATCCTTCGGGTATATATCCACTAACATTATGCAGGAGAGAGATTTTGTTCATCCATGGTTTGGTCTGAACATTGAAGATACAAAACCCAAACCATAGACATACAAACCAACTCTCAGATCACAAATGGTGCTAGCCTAGCTTTGAGTCTTGCTTGAGCACTGATGACAAACAGGATGCAACTTACCTCGTATGAAACAACCTATGCCTGCAACCATCAATGCCCAAGACATCAAGACAAGAAGTGGAAAGTTATTTTCTCTTCTAATCAAGAGCTAGCTTGGAAGACAAGATGGTACCACTACAACAATAGCAAGATCTACAAGTCAAACACATAAACATGTTGTTGGGAGTCCATCTACATCACAAGCCAGCCTGGGAGAGACAATTCTGTTGTCTAGATGTGTTTCACAATCAAAGGGAGGAAGGAGAAACTCAACTTCAACATATTGATCTCCTACTCACCACTTTGATCAGTACAAACCACTAGATGTTGTCCCAGTCGAGGAGAAGAATATGATCCACCACTCATTCTTGGAAGATCGTTCTTGAATGCCATCAATGATATCATCTATATCGGACCTGGAGAAGTCAACTCTTGGATCTTTTGCTGATTCTTCAACAACTACATCACTTATGAGCAGCCAAAGAGAACCAAGAGAAGATGTCGAAGGAAGAACCAACTGCCAAGAATTGAGGAGGGCATCATGAAGGATGAAGCCACTGCACCACAAGAATTAGAAGATGGAGAGATAGTACCTGAGCCAACAAATCAAGAAGAACAGCCGTTAAGATCTCCATCATCTAGACACTGTTGAGAGGACAAGTCTCAGTTGTGACATTACAAGACAAAAGACTCTCATGGAGGCACTCGAGTAGCAGCTCTAAATTCAAGTCTCTTGCCAACCCAATGATTAAAGGAAAACAAGAAAGGTTGACAAGAGAAGAATGTGGAACTGTCCCTACATCCTCAGTACAGAATTAATACAAGAAAGAGAGAGGATCCTAGTCAGCATACTCGAGGAACAATGTACCTTCACTGATAAGTCGACACAAGAGAAGGAAGGTCGATACCTATAAAGATGATTCCACCGCGATCTTCCTCCTCTCAATCACACTGTGAGACGAGCAAGAGAAGACAAGCCAGATAGACAAGAGAAGCTTCCACAAGATGTTTCAGCACAATCACTTTCCAATGACAAAGTAATATTTCAAGGTAAGTAACCATCACTTTTAAAGCTGCTTCTTGATTCTAGTATAAACATAAATAAAGAACAAAACATGTTTAAGTTGCACCTTACTTGATTCAACCTAATCAACTCAACATGTTTAGTCCTTTGATCTTAGCTTTACTCTCTTGAATCTCACTGTCTTAATTAAAATGAGCTAAAATGTTGTGCATCTAACCTTTGGAAGATGGTATATCTCAATTATGAAAAGATCGACACTTTATACATAGATTATCCTTCCTTGGGTTAAGTAATTTGATCTGTTAAATATTTTAAGATGCTACTTTTATGCTCACCCTCTGATCCTATCACTAATGTTAAGTTTGAATAGAACACATAAAAAAACAAGTTTGTCTTGTGCAATGTGCCTAAGGTTAGAGAGGAATAAACAAAACTTTTGGTTCTGTTGGTGTTTTTCCACCAACAGAGCCTATGCACTTGATCTCTACCTTGTCTTTATGAGCAGGACACACTCTTGAGCAAAACATGGAGAAGTCACTCCCAAATTCTACAGAGTGAAGGTCCTAGATCTACAAGAACATGCACACTGAGCAAGATGCTGCCAGCTTCCATAATTAACGCTTCACTTCAAACTGCTAGACGAACGAAGAACATGAGTGACACCATATCAAGAATTCAAGAGGCATAAAACAAGAAGGAATGATGGAAGACGTTGTAGTCAGAATTAGAGGTCATGAAGTCCCCGCAGACTTCTTGATCCTCGACATGAGAAGACGATGATGTCCACCTCACCCTAGGAAGATCATTCCTCTACACTACAAGTGCAATCACCTACAAGAGGAAATCCACTTTCCTGGAGAAAAGGCACGATGCAACTTCATCAGCTGCATGCCCAATGAAGCACCCGAGAAGAATAGAAGTGAAAGACGCCGCTCTCAAAGCCAAAGAAGACAAACTATCAAGAATAGAGAGGCCAATCATGAAGAAGAAGCTATCGACACTGTCCTAGAAAAGAAAGGAGAGAAACCTCAAGACAGTGAACCACAGGAAGTGAAGACTCAGACCAAGAAAGTATGGGAGAAAATATCTGCACCTAAGAGGTACAATCAATAACAACTTTCCAAACGTCTGACATACCTTGGGAGGTCTAAACCAAGGGAAGGTCCGGTTCGTCGGACCTAAATATCCAAACCTTCGCCAAAAGGTAAAAATCGGTAGTTATCTTTATATTTACTTTGTTGCATATTTCTCATATTTAATTCTTAGTCATTTATTGCATCATCATATTGAATCATTGCATCATCATATTTAATTCACAAACATTTCTGCATTGCATTAGAAAAGAAAATAAAAATGTTGCAATTGTTACATTATATCATAAACCATAAATCCCCATGTGAATAATTCTATGGTGTGAAACCCACGGGAATGTTCATCGTGGTGTCATAATAATAATACTAAAAATAAATATGCATTCATCCTGTTGTATTTTCTCTTGCATCATAAAAATATAAAAACATAAAAATATTGAGAAAGAGATCTTACTGAAATTCTAATTCTGGACAACTATGGCTTGAGTGGCCAACCATTAATGCTTAATCTATTCCACAAGTTTTGTTGTCTATTTGAGTTTCAAAGGATTTGAAAGGCCAAGAAAAGCTGACGAGCAAGTGAATGTTCCATCCACTATTAGAGCACTGTCTCAACAAACATCAACATCAATCAAAGCTCTAATCAAGGAAGGACATATCCACTGCGAGTCTGCTCCATTGCAAGATCGAACGGCTATGTCAACATTCAGCTTGGGGGAAGGCACCCCCATGTATCCCCGTAAGTATCTTTATCCTCTTAAGTTTTTCATTCTATAAACAGATTCAAAACACCAAAAATATGTGAGCACATGAAGGTTCACTCTTAAAAATGAAAACACCAAAAATATGTGAGCACATGAAGGCTCACCCTTAAAAAAAAGAGAGAGACAAAAATATATGAGCACATGAAGGCTCAACACTATTAAGGGAAATAGCTTGGGGGAGACGCACCCCTGTTATCTTCACGATTCAGGTATGTCTTTATCATTACTACTACTACTATTATTAGCTTTTATCTTAAAGTGTGTTAGATTAAATAATAAAATAGCGTGTCTAGTTTGTTTTAAGAAGTTGATGACTAAAACCCTCTCTCTCTAATCTTTTGTATGGAAATGATGAATAGTTGCTCTATCTAATTTCTTTCAAGTACCTAGTCTTCAAAGCATGAGTTCTCCTCATTAATAATGATGTCTTAAATAAAATTAAATGCATGGTTGGCAAATACTTAATCTAAGGTCTAGATAGTTGGGATATGACATGTGATGATCTGAGCTGCTATTATCTTGTTCTAAACAACACTAAAGTTCCTGAGATTTCTAAATATGAATATGACTAATAATTGCATTGAGTTAAATTAAGCTTTGTGACCCTGTGAGATATTATCTTGCCATTGAATTGAGATCACTTACACATTTCATCCATCTTTCGCATAAATGCTCATAATTATCTGTTGCTACCCTCTCAGAAGTTTGTTGGAAGCATGTGACTATTAAAAGAAAAAAGAAAAAAAAGAAAAAAAAGAGAGAAAAGAAAAAGAGAAAGATCCGAGGAAATAAAAAGGGACAAGTGTCCGAAACCTCAAAAAGATAGATCTTGAGGAAATAAAAAGGGACAAGTGTCCGGAACCTCGAAAAGAAAAAAAAAGAAAAAAAATATGTCAGAAAAAAATGGGCACGTGCCCGACAGTAGAATTAGCCTAATAGCCATATGTCTCTGATAAACAGAAAAGAGTGAATATATTCAAAAGAGCATCCGACTCCATTTTTCCATACACATGCACTTCTTGATTCAATGGTTGGTTGACTTTCTCTTTGGATCCATTGTTTAATTTGACAACATAGGTATTAATGCTTTTGAAAATTAATTAAAACTCCGGGATAAAGGTGAAGTGAAAGAACTAGAGACATAGTGCTTGATTTGATCGTTCAATCTCTCAATTATTCAAGATCTAAGGTAAGAGTAATAAGCCCCATGAAGAATAACATGATATGTTTCAGAGAATTTTTGTTTAACAACATGTGTACTTGTTGGAAATGAAGACTTTGTAGCAACTCCTGATACTTTGATAAGTTTTGGTTTTGCTAAGGGACTAGCAAAGGGTAAGCTTGGGGGAACTTGTTGACGCTGGTTATCTATCAAAATTAAAGGATAAATAAATATGAAAAGGGCATGAATCCAATCACCAACAAAGGTTTAGGGTTTCAACTGACAATATTCCACGAGTTTTGGTGAGTTATGATTCTGCAGGGACTAAACCAGAAAATCGGCACCAATAGCTTCCCATAGAAGGAAACCATCGGGAGATAACGCAACCGCCACGTCGGGATACTTCTAGAAGACTCCAGAGGACGTAAGAAGACACCACAAGGAAGGACACCACCAGAGGCCGACCTATGGGACCGACCGGTCCCACAGGGCCCACCGGTCGGTCGGCCACGGAGGCCCCACGCTTTCGTCTTCTGCAAGCTACTTCCACCGACCTCCAGGATGCATCTCGATCGTACCTCAAGTCGGTTTGATCCAAGGGCCACGGTTCATCGCCCAAGGCTATATAAGCAGCCCCAGACCCCCCTCTCCAGGTATCTCCCTCTTCATTATTCATCTCCACATCAGAAATTAGGGTTCCAATGTAGAAGTAGAGGTCCCTCTAGATGAATCTCTTCTAGTTCATCTAGAATTAGATCTAGTTCATCTAGTTGTAATCAAGAGTTAGCTTTCAAGTAGAAGACTAGATACCCCTCTAGTAGGATTAGAACCTAGTCTTATTCTAGAACTAGAAGAGAGAGAGAGAGGAAGAGATCAAGAGGAAGCTCCGGCCTGTCGGATCAACTTCTTCATCTTGTACCTATGGATTCAAGTTCTTCATCGACTTGCTTCAACGATTGTTTCGGTAATCAACATCTATATTTAAGTTTGAGCCATTGTTCTTATTGTTCTTAAGGTTTATGACTCTCTTTTGAGTACTTTAATTCTAGTCGCTCTAGAGTTAGAGTAGTTGGATAGTATAAGCGTAGTGCTTAGACTTGATAGCTCATATTTACCTCCTATAACGCCGGTAGTAGTGGTAGTTCGCAAGGGTGACTCTTATAGCCTTGTTGATTCTTCTATAGTCCACTTACCCGTGTGTAGGCTCGGTAGGATTATACATTTGCATAAAAGAATCATACTCCGTTGTGACCTTTTATGACAACTTTCCCATTAAGAATAATAAACATATCACTCTTAAGTTGGATTTAGATAACCTTAGTGATCCCCTCTATGCTTCTAGATTCTCCGTCCTTGCTAGTGATGGCGGGAAAACGGACGACTATGACCCGCCTCCGCGTCAGCAGAGACAAATTTAATTTTAGTTTAATTTAATTGGGACAAAAGTAAAAGAACAGGTATTGCGAGTCCATACTTCCATAATTCTTATATTTGCATAAAAATTATGTTAATTACATCTCCGTAGAGAACACCCCTGATTAAGAGTTCCAACATAAGTACATGAAAAATAAGATTACATCATATGGCTTTCTATTACAAACTACAAAAGAAAAAAAAAGTCTTCATTCTTGTAGTTGCTGATGGGCGCATATGCATGTCTGACATAAAATTGGATTTGATATTTATCTTTTCTTTTTAACATGACATAAATTCATCAGGGAGTAAACATATACTCCTGATATATATGATTGGTTGCTAGCTGATTTAGCTTTTTAGCAAACCGTGATGCGTGCCTATTTAATTAGGTGTATGAATATTTTGTTATTTACTCAAACCATGATATGGCGCCAGTTTAACGCGCCATGGGACATCTTGATCATGCAGTGCGACATATATGCATGTCGACCAAGAGAAAAGAATTTATTTGATCAACGTTTATTTGGACGGTGCATTATACCCATGTATATGCACCTAACTTACTTGAGAGGCTAAATTTAATAATCTCGTTATGTCATGCAAATCATGAATTGACATATTTTTGTTATATATGATGCACTTATTATTTGCTGCAATATCTTACTTGTGTTATAGCGGCCCCAGATTTGACCGTGGGGCGCACAATTAACCTGTTTTATTTAGGTTAGCATATATATATACCCACGACATGATATTTGGCCGTGATTTAATGTGTGTCGTGTCATCTGATTTAATTTAATTTGACTTTTTATTTGAAGGACTTAGCTAAGCATGAATATTTATGGATACAGTCAGCTAAGATGCACTGTTTGATTTGCTTATGGTGCACAACTCTCAGAAGGCTTATGCTGAACATTAGATCACATTTTTTTAGAAATCATGATGAAAATGACAAAGTCTATTTGGTTTAGTCAACATGTGGGTGATAATTTGTTATTTTATTTTACCATGGAGCCGCGACCGGCTAATTAAGTAGCATTGGTGTCATGACCTGGTATTGGGCATTTAAAAGCAACTTTGCTTAGTTTATTATGTGACTTAATTTGCCATGGTTCTAGGTGAATGCTACATATATAATCGATCATGATGCAAGGTCTACTTTCATGTTAGTCTTTATTTTATTTTTACCCGTGACATGCAGGACACAGACTAATTATTTAACAATTCGATGTCGTGGAACAGACTGTCTCTGTTCAAGTTTATTTGCTCTCGGATTTGGATTCTCTAGAAAATTAACAGTGAGTCTTTAACTTCACTCGACTAACTTATAGCAGCTGTCGAAGCACTAGCAATATTCAATATAGCATGAAGATTTTGATGCAACATTGGTTCATCATCTTGCGGGCATGCATGATATCTGTGCAGGCATGCATGATATCTACATCAGGACATATTTGCAAGCGCATTTCGAGGCCTGAGCAAGTTGCTAGTTATATGATATGCTGAACACAAATAATATTGTTAATTTTTATCATAATTTGTATGCATGGACGTGATCTCTCAAGAACGTAGTCCATTTGAGCCACAAGATTTATACTTTCTCCTATGCATGAACGCAAGCAAGAAGAAGCTAACTGGCTAGAAGCTAACTAGCCGGTTTTAATGCATGCATATTGCGGACGCATGGATAGCAGGGTCTGCAGAACATGAGTGATATATGATTATTTCATTTAACAGAATTTTATTTACAAGGATGATATTTTCTTTGATTTGGTACAAGCCGTGGATGCATGATCTTAATTAGCCGTAACATGCAAGCTCTTTATTCACTTCGATGCACGATATGAATATAAATAAACCGGTACGTGTTGCCGTGGCTAAAATGCATATATGCAAATTATTTTGGTATAGAGCCAATTCACATCCATACCAATTTTACCATGAACCGGGTGGAGCCACAACGCGTCCCCCAATTTACCACAAATTTCAACCAAGGAATGGAGCCACAACGCGTCCAAACCCAATTTACCATTAACCGGGTGGAGCCACAATGCGTCCACCAAATTTTTATACCATGAACCATAATCGAATGGAGCCAAAATCGCATCCATCAATTTTACCATGAACCGGGTGGAGCCAAAGCGCGTCCACCAATTTCAACCGTGGGAAGGAGCCAACACGCGTCCAAACCCAAATTTCACCGAGGCACAATACCGGCCTTTTACAATTTTATCGGGGTTCGCAGCCCATGCGCATAGCGCAACCATCACCAATTGTTTTACCTTTTACCGGGGTAAGACCCATATGTGCTGCTCATCCGTAACAGCATAGGCCAGCCGTTTACGAGGAAACACAGAGGTTGCTGATGAAGTGCCGGAGGCCCGGAGGTGAGAAGCGAGATGAGAGTCGAATCAGAGATCAGAGAAGAGCCATGCGGCCTCTCACCTTCTTCAGGACTTTGAACCCCACGTTGAATCTTGCGGGGAGCTTCTGCCGGCTTTGAGTGCAGCACTGCAGCAGTACAACAGTCCGACGAAATCGGGCTCTGGGCGGAGGCGAGCAGCAAACTAGCAGCTTGGTGGTGTATAGCAAACTGAACGATGCAGCAGCCTGACGGCGCTTGTTCGTCGATGGCAAGAGCGGCAGCCTGACGGCAAAAGTAAAAAACGAGCCGGGGCTGAATGCTGGTTGCGGCTCTCTATTTATAGAATAAAGTGGCAGCAGTTGCTAATAGATTTCGCGCCTTTGCTTTTTGATTTTCCTTCACTAATGACTGAGCGCCAGAGTTCGAATTTGAACGCACGACTTTACGTGGAGGTTGCGTACATCGACTTGGACTTGGTCACCTAATACAATCCAAACTGAGCACGTCGAGACCCGCTGCCTCCTTTCTATGGTTTGTGGGCCACTTGGTCTATATTTAGAGTAAATAAAGTAATTAATTTAATTAAGGAAAATGAGGTATGGTTTTGTATTTTGGCCGGCGTACATACGTCGCATGTCCACAAGCATGCGCAAGCACATAAAAATATCTACGAACCGGCAAGGTGTATCCATAGAATATATATGTTACTTTTATTACAAATTACTTTGCCAATATAGTAAAGTACATGCACGTTTTGTCAAGGAATGAATACGCTCATGCATGGATATGCATCCTTTTTTCCTTTCCATTTTTATTTTCTTATAAAGGAATAGATCATTTCTTATTTGTCTATATCTTATTTATTTCAGAGAAACTTGATCTTCTATTATTTTATTTATAATATGGTATGCATATTTTCACATATTTCGGACGAGCCAAAAATCGTGTCAACAGCTAGCTACTCAGGGGTTATACACTTGAGACTCATCGCTATCCGTTCCTTTGGGTTCGATATTAAAACTGGGTTACTCCGGTGAAGTGCTACATCGGTAGATTTTATCTGTGCGCTTGCGGATAAAGTAGAGTGTGCATTAATTTATACCAACAACACCTCAAGCACGGTTCCATCAGGAACCTGCATTACCAAATAACCAAAACAAAACAACAGTTTTCTACATCAGCACCTTCCCCTCGCAAAAACTACGAAATGACTTTCTTTTACAATCGTCCCCATCAGCTCACACCTGCTCGGGATCCTCACTTGCCTCCGCTGCAGCCTTGCCAGTAGCAGCAGCCCCCGCTTTTGCCTGGTCAGCAGCAGTAGCTTCGACTTCAGTTCTTTCCTCAACGATAGACACCACGGTGGCAGGATTTTCCTCGGCCGAGGGAACCTCTTCAGCCGAAGGAACGTCCTTGGAGCCGTGCGCAGGTGCGTTGTTGGAACAACCAACAACATCATCAATCAGTGACGGCGAAGGCATCGCGTCCCTCCGAGCCTAAAAAAAAACGGAGAGGGCGACACAGAGATGAATACCAACTTTTCCCACTTAGATAAACTAAAAAACCAACTGTACAACAATGACACAAACCTGACGTGTAGCTTCGGCAGCCTCCTCGAAAGCCAGGACCCTACCTCCGCCAGCTATCCAAAACCTTCGGAGTAAACGCATGGCGCAGTTGCGAACCTCCGCGTCGTTAGTCTTCATAGCCCGCACTTCATCAACTGTTGGAAATACATGGCTCGGCCTCTTCACCTTACGAAGATGATCGCAATCAACTTGGCGAAGAGTACCCGCCATGGCCAAAGCTCCGGCATAGCCTCTGAATTCAGCTGCATTACCAACCAATGAGCTGAAAACGTCAAGCTCATTATTCAACCAACCTTCGAAAGCCTCGACGTTATCAGCACATAATGGCTCCCCGGCAGAGCCGCCGGCCTCAGTCAAACAGACGTCAACCTTTTCTTTAATCTTCGCCATACTCCTTCGCCATGCCTCCGACCGGGAAGCCAGCTCCGAGGACAGCTCATCTATACGATTCTTCGCAGTGACCAAGTCTTTGTCCTTCTCACGACAAGATTCTAGCAGTTCAGCATTACGGTTTGCGACACCCTGTGTTTCCTCCCGGGTTTTCTTAACTTTCTCAAGAGCTCCTTTAAGCTCGATATCTTTGTTCTCCAAGCTGCGCCGAAGGTCCTTGTTTTCTTTCTCAACCTCGGACAACCGTCCCCTCAAAAAATCTTCGTTCATACCCGCCCTTCGGCGCGCAGAGCGACTGAGGAGCATCAACTCAGCCAACTTAACGTCAATATCATCATGAAGCTCATCTAAAGGCTGGTTAACTAGTCGAAGCTCGGCTTCCGGCACACAAACCCGACCAAACACTCGTCCAAGAAAACGCCTTTCCTCTGGAGCGCATTGCAAATGACACTCACGAAGGTCCGGACTCGTGAAAAGCTCCGTAGCTGGATCCGAAACTCCAACTTTCTTGGCAAAGTAAGGAAGGCTAGACCGGCTAGCTTCGCCATATGGCCTCTTACCAGGGTTCCTATCCGATTCAAGCTCACCCTTCACCTCAAAACCGTCGACCCAAATGTGTGACCCCGCGAACTCGGGAATTAACCCTAGCTCGGGGCTCTCAGGCTCGAGGTCCCGCATAACATCATCAATGCTCAGGGCAGCTTCAGCGTCAGCGCTCGATGTGACAATTGCTTTCCCACGGTCATCACCGATGGACACTTCTTCGTCCGAGTCACCCTCATTGCCGGAGGTCTCACTATCATCATCAGACGAATCGTCTTCAGAATCGGACCCCTTCTCGACTTCTTTCTTTTCTTTGTCTTCGTCATCGGAGGCCTCCTCGTCGTCCGAAATCTGGATCAACGCTCCAATCCCGCCGACGCGCGGTATTTGGCCCCCGACCCTACCAACACCTCGGCCGCTTGAAACTATGTCCGAGGAAGAGGAAGTACCAACGGCACCTGAACCAACCGCGACCTTCGTCGCAAACGTCTTCACCCGGCCGCCGGCACCGCCGCGGCCACGACCACGACCTCTCTTCGGTCGTGAAACAATTTCTTTATCCTCTACAGCTGTACGTTTCCTTTTCTTCGGCGCATCCTCGCTCGAAGGAGCAGGCCAGTCAGCGTACTGGACCCCAAGGATGTCAAACAGTCTATTGACTCGACCCCCGCTGCCCACCGAGCTATGGATGGCTTTAACCTCCAATGTGGACAGCTTTCCAACAAGTTCTTCCGCCCACTGCTGAACACGCTTATAGGCAGCTTCGATTCCATCTTCTCGTCTGGGAAACTTCTTGAGGACATTTTCCCAAACCTTGTTCAGATCCACCTTCGGCTTCTTTAAACCCCTACCCTCATACTTGGGGTCATCCTCAACCTTAAACCATACCTGCCTCCGGCCAAGGGGCCAAACCTTCGCACAACAGTACTCCTCCACCAAGTCGCGAGCACACTGAGAGCGCGCCACCACCCTCAGACAGTCAACAGCAGCATGAGCCTCAGGGCTCATCACAGCTTCGGCGCTAACGTCACCGAGCGGCGGAAGCTCGCCGCAAAGCTCGGCACTACCACTGAGCTTGTAGTAGAACCAAAACTCCTGCCACCCGCTGGTCCACTTGTTCTTTTGGGCCTGCACCGACAGCTCCGATCCGGCACGATGGCAAAATGTGTACACCACAAATTGACCAAGACTGGTGTTACCTTTGCCATCGACAATCTTCCGGGGCTGCATATGCACACGATGAGTGCGAACAAAACCCTCGACGTGTGGGACAATGCCCTGAGAGTGGCACGCCCACACATACACTGACATCTTCGTAAAGCACGAAGGCGCCAGCTGATGAAACCTCAGGTTGAACCTCTGAAGAACCGAGGGCACAAAGGAAGCAACCGGGAACCGAAGTCCAACCGAAAAAAATTCTTCAAAAACAACGATCTCATCTGCATCCAGCTTCGGAACGGTCTCCCCACTGCTGGTCCTCGCCTTTCCCTCCTCGATCCACCCTCGCTTAACATAAGCCGCTAAATCAGAACTGCAAACTCGGCTCAACCCAAACTCAAAAGTCACTCCCTCATCCGCAACGGAGGGAGAAGCTACACGAGCCGTCTACTTGGACCTAGACATCTCTCAAACCAAAACCTTCGCAGGACACAACACACACAACCTTCGCAACTAGACTAAATCAACCTTCGCAAAAAGGTTTGCGCAACAGCAGGATGGCTAGAGCAAAGGAGAGCACAACTTCAAGCCCCCCACCAACCCCTTCTTTTTATAGGCCGGGAGACGAGTCACCCCACCCTACGAAAGCGGCACGACAAACGAAATCCTCGGCGCAAAAAATGAAACGGACCTAAATAAACAGTACAAACAATAGTGTAACGGCCCGGCCCAAAGCAGCCGCGGACGTCGCTGCCAAGGGTCTCTTTACGTTTCCCATCAAAGAGCGCTGCTTGCGCCTAAATACTGTTCTTTAGATCCAAGGCAACGAGGGGCTACTGTTGGGAGAGGGGACCCTCGGCAGTGGCGCCACGCAGGCTGACTCAACAAGACGGCCCTCGCGCGTCCCGCGCACCTTCGCCAAAACCCGCCTTTTTATTTGTCAAGTCCCTCAAGTCACCGTTCAGGCCCCCGAGTACTAACCCAACCTTCGGAATGTTTAGCAAGTTCTTACAGGCAAAGGGCATGAAGAGCGCTGGAAGCAACCCTCGCGCGTCCCGCGCACCTTCGCCAAGAGGCCCAGGCCCAACGGGTGGCGAAGGGACTTGGACCTCGCAACTGGACGGGTATCTTCGCAAGATGGAGGTCAACCCTCGCATCTCCGCGAGGGTGAGCGCGAGCCGAGCGGCGGCGGGCGCATGGAAGGCTGGCTAGGGTTTCCCGCGCCTCTTGTGTTTGTATGATCCTGCCCTTCCGTTGTACAACGGAAGGAATCTTTCTTGTACCCTTTTGTAATTTGGTCAACGCCCCTTGGTATCCCCTATAAATACCGGGGGGTGAACAGTGTAAAGAGGACGATTTTTCCGGGAATAGAGCTACATCATCACCGTTCCAGTTTCCTTTTAACCTTCACTCTCGGTTCTGATGATTGACCACCTTCGCCACTCCCCTGCACGTTTGCAGAGGTAGGGCAAGCGTGTCCCAACAATAATAATGGATGCTGACCTGTCCAACTCTAATCATCATGACGTGAGCCTGTGTAAGTATTAAAAATAAATGCATCATATCTGTTTTGAGTAGTGAGTACCACAATAGCCTTCCCCACCCCGCATACGACTTGTTACTGCTGGAGCTACCAAAGTACATCTATATCTATATTTATATCTATATCTATACCTAATAATAATAAAGAGGCAAAATTTCTTCACTGTTTTTGGTCTGGCCGTTTTCATCAAGCCTATTTATATAGATTAACTACCACAAGATTAGGGGACCGATATGGGACTAATAGCCTGTCCGTTCCTCCTCCCCTTTCGTCTGGTGGACAACACCGATTAGAGCAAAAACCGATCCAGTCTGGCTGTTTCGTCTCGGCCCGGACCTCTTTGCAACGAAATCGGCCCGAACTTGAAGGCCCAGTCTCGGTAACCCACGAGACCTCAGCGGCAGTAGAGCGGAGACGAGCGCTCGTTCAGTTTCGGTCTGGGCGTTTAGCACCACCTCACCAGCTGAAGGCGGACGAGCCACGAGCTCACGCTGTAAGAAGAGCGCCTCGTGCCCCGTTGCTCCATATTTACCTGGACCGGGTCGACGTGAGATTATTAAGGCTCGTGGACCACTGTCAAAATTAACAATTTAAACTTTGGTCTTCCATCTCCTTTCACCGCGCCACCGCTCGCCGTCCGACGTGACGCGCACGCTCGCGCGCGCGGCCAGCCCCGTCTGTTTCTGGGTTTTTCCGGATAAAAAAAATGCCTTGTCGTCGATCGCTTGCATTGTATTGATGGGCTCCATCTCACGTGAGACGAAGAATTTTGGCCGTTCATTGACAAGAAAAAATAACATGTTGCGGCGACTCCTTCTTCCTTGGAATGCAATGCCACCTTTTTACGAGCTATTTGGGTCAGTTTTGAAAAATATTTCTCCCGTGAAACAATTTTGACTAAATTTATTATTCTAAAATTTGTAAAATTTGTTTTTGCAGAAACAGATTTTTTGACTGATTTTTTTTAAAAAAAATACGATGCTTAGCGTATGTACGGGTGCGTACGTATCTTCTTTCACCCGTCTTCTCCTCTCCTCGTGTCGCCTTCGCCTTCATCTTCCTCTGCCCCAAACAAAATTTTTGACTGATTTTTTTTTAAAAAAAATGCGATGCTTAGCGTATGTGCGGGTGCATACGTATCTTCTTTCACCCGTCTTCTCATCTCCTCGTGTCGCCCTCGCCTTCATCTTCCTCTGCCCCACGTCATCAGCCGGTCTCGCCGAACTCCCTACCATCAGCGAGACACTTTTTACTCCTCCTCTCCCCCATGGCGCTATGGTGAGCTCCGTCAAATCCACCTGACATCCCCGCCCCTCCTTGGATCGGACACCGTTGCTGCCATCAGGGACATAAGCTCCATCCAACGGGGGCTCTTTATTATTAGGTATAGATAGATTAACTGAACATTATGATACTATTATCAATGTTAATCTACACTATAAATCCATCATAAAGATAATTATAGCTCAAAAAACTAATAGAAAGGAACAAATAAAAATATTTAGGTATTTAACATTCATGTCTTATTTTGTGTTAATGATCTTGTTTGCTAAAGCTTATGATCAGTCAAAGTTGGTCAATATTTTTCTATCACAACGAAACAACAACAACCGTCATAAATCATACCAAACAATTCTAATGTATTTTTTTTTCCGTTACAGCGTGCAGGCATATGTACTATGAAATTAAATTTTGAAATGGATCTACTTACATCACTTTCATATTTTTAAACTAAACCCAAAAGAATTTATTTATAGTTAGAGTTTAAAAATTTAAACTTCAGATTAAACTTAACCTAAAACATTTTTAGAGTCTCTATCTTCTCCCGTTGCAACGCACGGACATTTGTCCTAGTTATAAAAATAAATGAACCATATCCATGTACTAGTCTACTACTCCGCGAGGATTCTTCACATTAGTTTTTGTTCTGTGACTCATACTTTATTGTTGGTTTGGAAACTTTGAGCATTTATAGTTTTTTTCTATAAACCTGACTTTCTAGGCGCCGCTATCAGTAAAGGATTCCATGACATTAACTTGTCATGAGACTGACTCCTACGCTATAAATAGAAGTGTGTGGTGCATTGTAGGCTAAGAGAGAGAAGCTATTGTAGACTTAGAAACGTTAACATGGTCATGATGAATACTAGAAAAATAATCCTTCAACTCATGGTTTCTTCCTTAGTTTTTACCATGCTTGTGACACGTCAAGCTTGGGGTGAGGAGGATTGTTATGAGGATAAAGAAGAAGTTATGAGCAAATGCAAGCATTTCATTAGCCTTGGTGGCGATTATGTTCAACCAAACCCCACATGTTGTGCAGCTGTGCAAAAATCTAACATGGCTTGTATTTGTCGTAACCTTTCCGCCAATGAGCAGCTAAGAGTATTAAGTGTTTCTAAACTAATACGGGTTTCACGCGATTGCCACAATCCGGTTGCAGTTGGAAGTAAATGTGGAGGTAAGTACCAAATAAATACTCTAGATGTATTATGGACTATCTGTTAAGTATTTTTTTATGATAATAATGTGATGTGATGCTATTTTTTCTCAGCTTGGACGGTTCAACCACCACATAAGGCTCAGCCAGGAGTGTATGTCAAGAAGGCAAGCGACACCCGAGCCAGGAAGAATCACGAAACCGAGGAATAACTATATATCTGCACAACTCCTTTTCCTTATGCCATGTAATCAGTCAAGTGAAAACTGATGAATAACAAAGACTATATATCTATAAAATATAATAGTGTATTTCTTTTATCCTTGAGGGTATATTGGGGACACTGATTAACTTGATGCAGACGAGTTAGTCTAGTGGTGATGGCGTGTGTGTGAGTGGGTGGTAGTAGATTAGATAGAGTGAACCGACCGCAATGGTGTGTTGACTTGTGCCCACGCGTCCATGCTTAAAGGAGCTGAGACGTTATCCACGCGCACACACACGGGCTCTGCAAGGGGGCCTGGAGGTGCTATGCTATGGCCGGGCCTGTAGTGCGATCCCATGGCAATGGGCGGACGAGAGGGCATAGGGCACGATGTTGGAACGAATGGGAGACATGAGCTATGGTGGTGAACCCTATAAGATGTGGAACATGGCATTATACCTGCTTTTTGTCGTCGAACGTCCGTGCTCCTCTCTCTCTCTTGTTTTCTCTCTCCCACGTCCAGCTGGCCTCGCTGTACTTGCGAATGTATGCAGTGGGGGGGGGGGTCTAAGCCACGTCCATACAATAAATGCAAGGACAACACTAGTTTATATATACTGTGAACCTGATTCCATAAAGACACTAGTGAGAAATCAATCCAAACACCATCTGTGCGCACGGAGACACGGAGGCACTTCTAGTATAAATAATGTATTTTTTTAAAAAAAATAAATGACTTTACAATATTCACTAAAGTGAACATAAATACATTTGGCCTCTAGCTTCAACTCACGGACAACCGAATATAGACAAGTTGCATTGCACAATTCTGAATGTATGCTAATGCAAAACATCAAAATAGGTCATATATCTATAAAAAAATGCTAAAAGGAACTCAATGTTCGTCGAGAGGCCTAAAACTTATGAGATTAATTAGAAAGAAAAAAGATATGCAAGATTGGATTATATAATTGTCTAACTGTAGAACAAGTCAAAGAGTCCGCATGAATGTAAGTGTGAAACGTTAGGGATGGCGCGCGATATTTATCGACAAGTAAGAGCATTTCCCTTCCAAAAAAAACCAAGTGATAAATCAATGAGTTTTTCAAGAGGCTAAAAAAAGTTGGGAGTATTTTTGTTCTGTTCTTCAAACAGTTTTCAAAAACTTGATCCTAAAATATAAAAGACAATTTTACATTAGGAATCTCACTCATTTTAACTAATTTATTCTTTCTCTCTCATCAAATCTTTGATTTCCATTGATTCCAAGTGAGTCAGAGGCTCGAACCTTCACCAAAGAGAAGCCCTAGCTGAGATCTACTCCCTAGAGCACTTGATTTGAGCCATAGCCGGTGGATTTGCTTCTATTACTCTTGGGTTCTTGGAACCCTAGCCGGCTAGGCGTTGCCCTTGAGCTAGCCAACTTGTGTGGCGGCCTTGGAAGGTTTGTAATCACTTGTGCAGCTAGTATTATTACCCCTCACCTTAAGGATTTAGTTCCTTGACTTGAGAACGAGGAAGAGTTGCAAAGCTCATGACCTAATTGGTCATCCTCAACAACGTGGAGGTAGGAAAACCTTGGTGGCGAGCTGAACCACGGGATAAATCACTTATCTCTTGCGCTTACATATTGTTATTCATTATACTTGTGAGCTTGTGATAGATTCTAGGGTTTGGCCCCGATCTACTTCATACATCATATTAGGCTTGGTTGGGTTGGTTCTGCTGGTTCAGGAAACCTAGTGTAACATTTTCATTCATATAGATTTGGTTTCCTGTGGCTGGATTTCGAATTGTAGGCTCGGGCAAGTTATCTGCGCGGCAGTACCGGGCTGAGGTCGGCAGTGCCGGGGAGCGGAAGTGCCGGGCTCAGGGCGGTAGTGCCGGGCTCTACTGATTAAGTTTTGAGCTATGATTTTTGACAGGCCTATTCACCCCCCTCTAGGCCACACAAGTCCTTACACTTGCGCTTCTGATTCGGTTTGAAGTTGTCGATGCAGTTTCCCTTGATCATCCGCGACGCAAATCCATGAGCCAAAAACAAAAATTGATCCCGCCGAGAACATATTGAGGTGGTTCGTCGAGCTCTTGATTGCGGAATCGCCAAGAGCCCCTACCTGGCGCGCCGGTTGTCGGTGTTTGTTAACCGGCAACTCGTCTTGAGGGATCTCAGACGATTTGTTCGGTGGGGATCGGCGTTCGTAGAACTCGGCGAGTACACAGGGACAACGGTTTATACTGGTTCAGGCCGCTAAATAGCGTAATACCTTACGTCCAGTGCGGCGTGTGCCTTGTGTTATGATTCAAGATTCAATGATAGGGGTCGATGCCCGCTTGCCCTTATATATCCGGGTGAAGCACGGCGTATACCGAGTCCTAGTCGGTTACAACAGAGGAGTCATATTCTAATTACAAGACTTCCTTTAAGAACTCGACTAAGTTACAATGAGAGTCCTAATCTATGTACACTTCGTATCAAGTCTTTGGATCTCTCGTGTCACCCATGGTTAGTCGGAGTAATCATCTTCTGATGATATCTCTGACATCCTGGTCCGTCATGTAGATATGTTCACGACTTCCCCTATTGCACATCCAGTTCAAATAAATAATTGAAGACAATGAAATGAAATAGGAGCAATGGACTCTCTTATTTTTCTGGTTTGTTTAACCTCCTACGCAACTACTAGCCCGGCCGTTTTTCGCCTCTCCATTTTTTAATCCCTACTATTTAAGCAGTTGGGGATATCAGCGCATTGATTTACATTGTTGCTACTTTCAAAAGAAAATTACAGCGCCCGATGTATTTTTCCTAGAATTTATATGGCTCTCATAGATGTTAGCCACAGATAATTCCCATGGATTATTCTCATATTATTTAACACATGTACACGATATTATGTGTTGTGACAGAACACACTACATTTCAGGCTGTTACAGGCCACATTGCAATATTAATTGACAACTGATGTAGTAGTAACATCTGTTAGGGCCCGTCTGGATCCCTGAAATTGAATTCATTTTAACAACTATAATTTAAAAACATATTAGTTAAGCTAATATGGTTGTATATGGATTTTTTTTATATTATTGTTGGCTATATGTTGGGGGAAGGGACCCTCGGCAGCGCCACGCAGGCTGGCACAAAAGCGACCCTCGCACGACCCGCGTGCCCTCGCAAACTTTCTTCTCTTCGTTTGTTGGACCCTTTGGATCGGTTTTTTCTAACCTTCGATTGCAGGCTCGACCTTCGAGTTCTTTGTGGTTCTTGCAGGTGAATGGGCGCGGAGAACACAGAAAGCGACCCTCGCACGTTCCGTGGCTCCTTCGCTTAAAACGTCGAGCTCAGCGGGTGGCGAGCGAACACGGACCTCGCGACAGTTTAGGCCGAGGGGTTAGCTCCCACGTCCTTGCGAAGGTGTGCGGGGGCCAAATGGCGGCGGACGGGTGGAAGGCAAACTAGGGTTTCCACTCTGGCTATGTTTGTACGGTTCTGCCCTTTCGTTGTATGGTGCTAGGGAATCTTTTCTGTACCCTTTTGTAATTTGGCCGGCATCCCTTGGTATTCCCTATAAATATCAAGGGATGAACATTGTAAAGCAAGGATTTTTTGGGAATAGAGAAATTTTTTCCACCGTCTTACTTTCCTGCCCCTTCGCTTCCTGCACCTTCGCTAGGGCTCACGACAGTTGGTCACCCTCGCCCTTCCTCTGTACTGAAACGGAGGTACGGCAGGTGCGCAACCAACAGTTTGGCGCCGTCCGTGGGGATCGAAAGTTCGTAATGGCAGGAAACAGGAGAGCGTCCTCGACCAGGGACCAACGCGTGACTAGAGAGGCCACGGCGACGGTCCAGCCTGTAGAAGAGAATGTAGAACCCTCAGAAACAGAAGAAGTTGCTCCAGGGACGGAGGTCCCGGGCCCTCACACTCGGCTGGTATCACAGCCACACCCGCACACCTCCGGAGGAGATGAGGAAGGAGATGAGGAGGAGTTGGGCCTCGAGGCTTTAGAGAGACTTCAAGCTGAGTTGCAGGAGAAGAAGAGACGTCTAGACCAGCTTGAAAGGCACAACTGGCTGCGCCTTATCAGGCAAAAGGCGGATGAAGCAAGAGAGCAGCTTCGCCGAATGGAGGAGTCCCTCGCAGCAGCTGAGGCCGAAGCCGAGGACTGGAATGACAGGCAAATGTCGCCACTTCGAGAGGAGAATGCTAGGCAGGGACAGGGCAACGCTCGTCAGCCACCACCACCCCCACCACCACCAAATTTTCGCCAGCTTTACCTAGAAGAGCGAGAGCCAAATCTTCGCATTCAGCGAAGAGCTCAACAACACCAGATGCCCTACGACCCAAGATCACCACTCTCCCAGATAATGCAAACCCAACCCTGGCCACCATGCTACAATCCACAAAATTTGCCCCGTTATGACGGACTCACTGATCCTCGCCAATTCATAATGAGCTATGAGGCGGCAGTAGCCGCAGCAGGGGGAGACGGATCAACAATGGCGAAGTCCTTCATGATTATACTTCGCGACATCGCCCAGACTTGGTACAACAACCTCCACCCCGGAACTGTGGATTCCTGGGCCAACCTCAGAGACAGGCTCTGCACAAACTTCAAGGGTATCACAGCAGCCCCATCCAATCCTATTGACCTGTTCAACTACAAACAAGAAGAGTGTTGACACTGGTTATCTATCAAAATTAAAGAATAAATAAATATGAAAAGGGCATGATTTCAATCACCAACAAAGGTTTAGGGTTTTAATTGACAATATTCCACGAGTTTTGGTGAATTGTGATTCTGCAGGGACTAAACCAGGAAACCAGCGCTGATTGCTTCCCCTAGAAGGAAACCGACGGGAGATAACGCAACTGCCATGTCAGGAAGATTCTAGAAGACTCCAGGGGACACCAGAAGACACCAGGAGGTCGACCACCACGAGAGGCTGAAAGGTGGGACTGACCGGTCCCACCCTATGACCGGTCGGTCATCCACCGGGCCCGCTGGATTCCGTCTTCTGCAAGCTTCCTCCACCGACCTCTAGGACTCATCTCGGGCGTACCTTAAGTCAGTTTGATCTAACGGCCACGGTTGATCCCTCAGGGCTATATAAGCAGCCCCAGACCCCCCTCTCCAGGCATCTCCATCTTCATTATTCATCTCCACATCAGAAACTAGGGTTTCAATTAGAAGTAGAGGTCCCTCTAGATGAATCTCTTCTAGTTCATCTAGAATTAGATCTAGTTCATCTAGTTGTAATCAAGAGCCAGCTATCAAGTAGAAGACTAGTTACCCCTCTAGTTTAGGTTAGAACCTAGTCTTATATTAGAACTAGAAGAGAGAGAGAGAGAGAGAGAGAGAGAGAGAGAGAGAGAGAGAGAGAGAGAGAGAGAGAGGAAGAGATCAAGAAGGAGCTCCGGCATGTCGGATCCACTTCTTCATCTTGTACCTGTGGATTCAAGTTCATCATCAACTTCAGCGATTGTTTCGGTAATCAACGTCTATATTTAAGTTTGAGCTATTGTTCTTATTATTCTTAAGGTTTGTGACTCTCTTTTGAGTACTTTAATTATAGTCATTCTAGAGTTAGAGTAGTTGGACAGTGTAAGCGTGGTGCTTAGACTTGATAGCTCATAAATGCCTCCTATAACGCAGGTAGTAGTGGTTGTTCGCAAGGGTGACTCTTATAGCCTTGTTGATTCTTCTATAGTCCACTTACCCGTGTGTAGGCTCGGTAGGATTATACATTTGCATAAAAGACTCATACTCTGTTTGTGACCTTTTATGGCAACTTCCCCACTAAGAATAATATAAACATATCACTCTTAAATTGGAATTAGACAACCTTAGTGATCCCCTCTATGCTTCTAGATTCTCTGTCCTTGTTAGCTACTCAGGGGTTAGACTTTAAGGCTTAACACTATCCGTTCCTTTGGGTTCGATATTAAAACTGGGTTACTCTGGTGAAGTGCTACATCGGTAGATGTTATCTGTGTGCTTGCGGATAAAGTAGAGTGTGCATTAATTTATACCAACAAGCATTTCTGGCGCCATTGCCGGGGAACGGTAGATCAACTTAAGTCTTAGTTTAACCTTGTAATCATACTTTTATCTTTTCCTTTTTTGTCCCAGTCTTTTCATTATTTTTGTTTTCATTCTTATGAATGTTGTTTTTGAATTCCACTCTTATCTATCACTACCCCATGAGCAAGCTATAACTAGTAGAATCCTTACACCCCATCATAATACCTGGTTATGAGCTATGCCTACCTTTCTGCTGCACTGTCCTTGTAATGAGCATAGAAATATAATTATGAAAATATTCCTTCGGGTATTTTGTCACTAACCTTTCTAGGTCTGGAGCAGAAAAGAATGAAGGAACAACAAACACAAGGTATGTCCAACCAATCATCATGCAACATTGAATTACATTCATCCAATCTTGATTTGTGCAAAATCCAAGCTTGGGGAATAGACTTTCTAAGAACATATCTTGCCATGTTTCTATGTTGGTTGTCCCTACCTTTAAGATATGCTCATCATGCTCTTTCATCTGAGTAAATCTCTATAATGCCTTCATGTTACCTTTATTTGCTATAGTATATGTTTAGGTTTGAAGTACTTTCATACATCTCTTAAATGAAGCATGGTGCCTAGTTTAGGAGTGGGTGATCTTGCTTTCAAAGGCCTTTTAATTTAAGCATGCTTAGGTTAGAATGCCCTCTTAAATCAAATTAGACGTGGTGTCTAGGTTGGTTTCTGAGCCGACAGTATGCTATAGTGGATGTTGGATATTTTGTTGGACTAACCCCTGCAGGGAAACTTTCAATATCAATTTGGGAAAGTCCGGAGATGAACTCACGTTGGAGATGAAGAGACACATGATTTCAAACAACTTTGCACAATGAAGACTCAGCTCATTCATCATAGATGAAAGAACTGTGAGTATCAAAGTTTATTTATTTTGTCTTCTACTGCAAGTTATCTTTTGTCTTGAATCATGTTAAAGTGCAACCAACACATAATAGTCTATGCTAAAACAATCATCAAAACATCTTTTTATTAGCATAGATGCAAAATACATAAGTTATGGATAACAACCCATGCTTAAAATTCTTGCAATCCTTCGGGTATATGTCCACTAACATTATGCAGGAGAGAAATTTTGCTCATCCATGGTTTGGTGTGAACATTGAAGATCCAAAACTCAAACCATAGACACACAAACCTACTCTCAGATCACAAAAGGTGCTAGCCTAGCTTTGAGTCTTGCTTGGGCGCTGATGACAAACAGGATGCAACTTACCTCATATGAGACAACCTATGCCTACAACCATCATTGCCCAAGACATCAAGACAAGAAGTGGGAAGTTATCCTCTTTTCTAATCAAGAGCTAGATTGGGAGACAAGATGGTACCACTACAACAATAGCAAGATCTACAAGTCAAACACATGAACATGTTGTTGGGAGTCCATCTACATCACAAGCCAGCCTGGGAGAGACAATTCTGTTGTCTAGATGTGTTTCACAATCAAAGGGGAAGGAGAAAACCAGCTTCAAAACATATTGATCTCCTACCCACCACTCTGATCAACAAACCACTAGATGCTATCCCAGTCGAGAAGAAGAATATGATCCACCACTCATTCTTAGAAGATTGTTCTTAAAACACCATCAATGTTATCATCTTTATCGGACCTGGAGAAGTCAACTTTTGGATCTTTCGCTACACCTTCAACATCTACATCACTTATGAGCAGCCAAAGAGAACCAAGAGAAGACATCGAAAGGAAAACCAACTGCCAAGAATTGAGGAGGGCATCATGAAGGATGAAGCCACTGCACCACATGAGTTAGAAGATGAAGAGACAATACCTGAGCTAGTAAATCAAGAAGAACAGCCGATAAGATCTCCATCATCTAGAAATTGTTGAGAGGACAAGTCTCAGTTGTGACATTACAAGACAAAAGACTCTCATGGAGGCACTCGAGTAGCAGCTCTAAATTCAAGTCTCTTGCCAACCCAATGATTAAAGGAAAACAAGAAAGGTTGACAAGAGAAGAATACGGAACTGTCCCTACATCCTCATAGCACAAGAAAGAGAGAGGATCCTAGTCAGCATACTCGAGGAACAATGTGCCTTCACTGATAAGTCGACACAAGAGAAGGAAGGTCGATACCTCTAAAGATGATTCCACTATGATCTTCCTCCTCTCAATCACATTGTGAGACAAACAAGAGAAGACAAGCCAGCTAGATAAGAGAAGCTTCCACAAGATGGTTTGACACCTCACTCTTCAATAACATTTCAAGGTAAGTAACCATCACTTTAAAAGCTTCTTCTTGATTCTAGTATGAACATAGATAAAGAACAAAACATGTTTAAGTTGCACCTCACTTGATCCAACCTGATCAACTCAACATGTTTAGTCCTTTGATCTTTGTTTCTAGCTTTACTTTCTTGAATCTCACTGTCTTAACTAAATGAGCTAAAATGTTGTGCATCTAACCTTTGGAAGATGATATATCTCAATTATGAAAAGATCGACACATTATGCATAGATTATCCTTCCTTAGGTTAAGTAATCTGATCTGTTAAATATTTTAAGATGCTACTTTCATGCTCATCCTCTGATCCTATCACTCATGTTAAGATTGAATAGAACACATAAACAACAAGTTTGTCTTGTGTAATGTGCCCAAGGTTAGAGGGGAATAAACAAAACTTTTGGTTCTGTTGGTGTTTTTCCACCAACAGAGCCCACGCACTTGATCTCTACCTTGTCTTTATGAGCAGGATACACTCTTGAGCAAACAGGGCGAAGTTTGTCAACTCCCAAATTCCACAGAGTGAAGGTCCTAGATCTACAAGAACATGCACACTGAGCAAGATGCTGCCAGCTTCCACAATTAACGCTTCACTTCAAACTCCTAGGCAAACAAAGAACAAGAGTGACACCATATCAAGAGGCATAAACAAGAAGGAATGATGGAAGACGTCATAGTCAGAATTAGAGGTCATGAAGTCCCCACAGACTTCTTGATCCTCGACATGGGAGAAGACAATGATGTCCACCTCATCCTAAAAAGACCATTCCTCTACACCACAAGTACAATCGTCTACAAGAGAAAATCCATTTTCACTTTCCTGGAGAAAGGGCACGATGCAACTTCATCAACTACATCCCAATAAAGCACCCAAGAAGAACAAAAGTAAAAGACGCCGCTCTCAACGCCAAAGAAGACAAACTATCAAGAATAGAGAGGCCAATCACGACGAAGAAGCTATCGCCACTGTCCTAGAAAAGAAAGAACAAGAGAAACCTCAAGACAGTGAACCACAGAAAGTGAAGACTCAGACCAAGAAAATATGGAACAAAAATGTCTGCACCTGAAGGTACAATCAATAATAACTTTCCAAACGTCTGACATACCTTGGGAGGTCTAAACCAAGGGAAGGTCCGCTTCGTCGGACCTAAATATCCGAACCTTCGCCAAAAGGTAAAAATCGGTAGTTATCCTTATATTTACTTTTCTGCATATATCTCATATTTAATTCTTAGTTATTTACTGCATCATCATATTTAATCATTGCATCATCATATTCAATTCACAAACATTTTAATTTCTGCATTACATTAGAAAATAAAATAAAAATATTGCATTTGTTACACTACATCATAAACCATGAAGCCCCATGTGAATAATTCTATGGCGTGTAAAAACCCACAGGAATGTTCACCATGGTGGCATAAAAAAAATAATAATAATATAATAATAAAAATAAATATGTATACATTCATCCTGTTGTATTTTCTCTTGCATTATAAAAATATAAAAACATAAAAATATTGAGAAAGAGATCTTACTGAAATTCTGGACAACTAAGGCTTGAGTGGCCAACCGCTAATGCTTAATCTGTTCCACAAGTTTTGTTGTCTATTTGAGTTTCACAAGATTTAAAAGGCCAAGAAAAGCTGACGAGCAAGTGAATGTTCCATCCACTACTGGAGCACTGTTTCAACAACCATCAACCTCAATCAAAGCTCTGTCAGTCTGCTACATTACAAGATCGAACGACTAGGTCAACATTCAGCTTGGGGGAAGGCACCCCATGTATCCACGTAAGTATCTTTATCCTCTTAAGTTTTTCATTCTATAAACAAAATGAAAACACCAAAAATATGTGAGCACATGAAGGTTCAGTCTTAAAAATGAAAACACAAAAAATATGTGAGCACATGAAGGCTCACCATTAATTAAAAAAAAGACAGACAAAAATATATGGGCACATGAAGGCTCAACGCTATTAAGGGAACCAGCTTGGGGGAGACGCACCCCCGTTATCTTCATGATCCAGGTATGTCTTATTCATTATCTTAGTTATTTTTAATAAAGTGTGTTAGGTTAAATAAATACTATGTTAAGTTTGCTTAGATTGTTTTAAGAAGTTAATAATAAAAGAAGAACCCTCTCTCTCTAATCTTTTGCATGGAAATGATGAATAGTTGCTCTATCTAATTTCTTTCAAGTACCTAGCCTTCAAAGCATGAGTTCTCCTAATTAATAATGATGCCTTAAAATAAAATTAAATACATGGATGGCAAATACTTAATCTAAGGTCTAGGTAATTGGGATATGACATGTGATGATCTGAGCTGCTATTATCTTGTTCTAAACAACACTAAAGTTCCGGAGATTTCTAAATATGAATATGACTAATAATTGCATTGAGTTAAATTAAGCTTTGTGACCCTATGAGATGTTATCTTGCCATTGAATTGAGATCACTTACACATTGCATCCATCTTCCGCATAAATGCTCATAATTATATGTTGCTACCCTCTTATAAGTTTGTTGGAAGCATGTGGCTATTAGAAAAAAAAAGAGAAAAAAAGGGGAAAGATCCGAGGAAATAAAAAGGGACAAGTGTCCGAAACCTCAAAAAGATAGATCTTGAGGAAATAAAAAGGGACAAGTGTCCGGAACCTCGAAAAAAAAATGTCAAAAAAAAATGGGCACGTGCCCGACAGTAGAATTAGCCTGATAGCCATATGTCTCTGA
Source organism: Coix lacryma-jobi var. lacryma-jobi (assembly GCA_009763385.1). Classification (NCBI taxonomy): domain Eukaryota; kingdom Viridiplantae; phylum Streptophyta; class Magnoliopsida; order Poales; family Poaceae; genus Coix; species Coix lacryma-jobi. Next base: position 143,594,409 of record CM019826.1, read on the forward strand.
TAGACAGAAGAGAGTGAATATATTCAAAAGAGCATTCGACTCCATTTTTCCATACACATGCACTTCTTGATTCAATGGTTGGTTGACTTTCTCTTTGGATCCATTGTTTAATTTGACAACATATGTACTAAAGCTTTTGAAAATTAATTAAAACTCCGGGATAAAGGTGAAGTGAAAGAACTAGAGACATAGTGCTTGATTTGATCGTTCAATCTCTCAATTATTCAAGATCTAAGGTAAGAGTAATAAGCCCCATGAAGAATAATATGATATGTTTCGAAGGATTTTTGTTTAACGGCAGGTATACTTGTTGGAAGTGAAGATTTTGTAGCAACTCCTGATCCATTGTTAATTTTTGGCTTTGCTAAGGGACTAGCAAAGGGTAAGTTTGGGGGAATTGTTGACACTGGTTATCTATCAAAATTAAAGGATAAATAAATATGAAAAGGGCATGATTTCAATCACCAACAAACGTTTAGGGTTTTAATTGACAATATTCCATGAGTTTTGGTGAATTGTGATTCTGCAGGGACTAAACCAGGAAACCAGCGCTGATTGCTTCCCCTAGAAGGAAACCGACGGGAGATAACGCAACCGCCACGTCAGGAAGATTCTAGAAGACTCCAGGGGACACCAGAAGACACCAGGAGGTCGACCACCACGAGAGGCTGAAAGGTGGGACCGACCGGTCCCACCCTATGACCGGTCGGTCATCCATCGGGCCCGCTGGATTCCGTCTTCTGCAAGCTTCCTCCACCGACCTCTAGGACTCATCTCGGGCGTACCTTAAGTCGGTTTGATCTAACGGCCACGGTTGATCCCTCAGGGCTATATAAGCAGCCCCAGACCCCCCTCTCCAGGCATCTCCATCTTCATTATTCATCTCCGCATCAGAAACTAGGGTTTCAATTAGAAGTAGAGGTCCCTCTAGATGAATCTCTTCTAGTTCATCTAGAATTAGATCTAGTTCATCTAGTTGTAATCAAGAGCCAGCTATCAAGTAGAAGACTAGTTACCCCTCTAGTTTAGGTTAGAACCTAGTCTTATATTAGAACTAGAAGAGAGAGAGAGAGAGAGAGGGAGAGAGGAAGAGATCAAGAAGGAGCTCCGGCCTGTCGGATCCACTTCTTCATCTTGTACCTGTGGATTCAAGTTCATCATCAACTTCAGCGATTGTTTTGGTAATCAACGTCTATATTTAAGTTTGAGCTATTGTTCTTATTATTCTTAAGGTTTGTGACTCTCTTTTGAGTACTTTAATTATAGTCATTCTAGAGTTAGAGTAGTTGGATAGTGTAAGCGTGGTGCTTAGACTTGATAGCTCATAAATGCCTCCTATAATGCTGGTAGTTGTGGTTGTTCGCAAGGTTGACTCTTATAGCCTTGTTGATTCTTCTATAGTCCACTTGCCCGTGTGTAGGCTCGGTAGGATTATACATTTGCATAAAAGACTCATACTCTGTTTGTGACCTTTTATGGCAACTTCCCCACTAAGAATAATATAAACATATCACTCTTAAATTGGAATTAGACAACCTTAGTGATCCCCTCTATGCTTCTAGATTCTCTGTCCTTGTTAGCTACTCAGGGGTTAGACTTTAAGGCTTAACACTATCCGTTCCTTTGGGTTCGATATTAAAACTGGGTTACTCTGGTGAAGTGCTACATCGATAGATGTTATCTGTGCGCTTGCGGATAAAGTAGAGTGTGCGTTAATTTATACCAACAAAGAGTGTGAATCACTGCAAGATTACTGACGAAGGTTCATCCAAATCAGAGCAAGAACTTCTGGCATATCTGACGAAGCCGTAATCCTCGCAGCCGTAAGCGGTCTGCGCCCAGGACCTGCTCCTCAAAGTTTGCTAGGAAGCCGGCAAACAGAATTGAAGAACTACATGAGACAATGGAGAGATACTGTAGAGCGGACATGGACTTCAGGGCAAAGTCCGATGCCCGAAGGTCACAGCAGAAACCACAGTTGCGGCCCCAAGCAAGAGAAAATAACCTTCGCCAAGATCAAAGCAACATTGGCGCAATCAACAAGGCAAACACACTCAAAGACCAGAAAAGGTGCACTCAGCCTTCGGGCAGCCAGAATCCGCAAGGATTCCCACCCCCGCTTGACCAAAGAAACCAACAAAGGGATCCGACCAAAATGTACTACCATTTTTGCGGTCTAGGAAAGGGGCACACAACAAAACAATGCGAGTGCTTCGCCAAAGGAAAGGAGTACCAAGAGTCCAAAAGAGTCACTTCAGCCGAAAACAGAACCATCAATCACACTAGAAAACCAAGTTTCAATCCAACCCACCCCACATACCAGTACACACCTATAAACTATGGCCTACCTTCGCATCAACCATTCTACGCTCATCACCCACACTACAACCACACCTCATATCAACCATCCTCCATCCCTCAATGACAAAACACACCATACACCGTCACATACCCTACAACCCCTCAAACCCAAATCAACCAACAAGTGAGCAACGATTTACCACCACCACCACCAATACCAGCACTGCCAGCTCCACAACCTGTCAAATCCGAAGCCTAAACCCAGACAACCATCAATAACCCAACATCAACCTTCGGGGTAATACTAGCTATCACCGGGGGCTCCAACGAAGGTCATGGTAACAAGAGGCAAAGGAAAGAGCATGCCAGAAGAGTACACCACGTAGTCGTCGAAGGACCGCACAAATTTGGGCGATGGTCCCACATCCCAATAACCTTCGATTCCTCTGACATGAAGTTATGGGATTACCCTCACACTGACGCTATGGTGATCGAAACCAATCTAGTAGGATGGACAGTCACCAAAATCCTGGTCGACACCGGAAGCTCCGCAGACATTCTGTTTGCCACAACCTTCGACAGCATGAAGCTTGACAGAAACCTCTTGCAACCCGCTGGCAACCCTGTATACGGTTTCGGCGGTCAACAAGTAAGAGCCGTTGGGAAAATATCTTTGCCCGTAACCTTCGGAGACCAGATGAACTACAGAACAGAGCACATAACCTTCGATGTGGTTGACATGTTTTATCCTTACAATGCAATATTTGGCCGAGGGGTCACCAATACATTCAAAGCAGTCATCCATCCTGCATACCTTTGCATGAAGCTTCCTGCCCCAAAGGGGGTCATTGCAGTATACGGAGATCAAGACGTTGCAAGGGCAGCTGAGGGAACAATAGCACCTGGGCAACGCAATGTCCACAACCTATCAAAGCCTCGAACAACAAACCTCAACACCAAAGGTGAAGCTTGCACTGACCAAAGAAAAGCATCACCCAAAGAAGAAACCAAACAAATCCAACTCTTTGAGGGCAACTTAGAAAGGAAAGTGTTCATCTCAGCCAACTTAGACTCCCTGTCAGAAAATAACCTTATCCGTTTTCTCAAGGAAAACTCCGACACCTTCGCTTGGTCTGCGGAGGACCTCAAGGGAGTAAATAGAACTTTGATCGAGCATAGCCTAAACATAAAGCAAGGCTATCGCCCAGTTAAGCAAAAGCTTCACAAAATGTCAGAAGAAAGGAAAGAGGCAGCGAAGGCAGAGGTAAAAAGACTTTTGGACGCAGGTGTCATCCGCCCAGTCAAATACCCAACATGGCTCTCAAATGTGGCCCTAGTCCAAAAAAAGAACAAGAAATGGAGAATGTGTGTAGATTTCACGTGCCTGAACAAAGTCTGCACGAAGGATGACTTTCCCCTGCCAAACATAAGCACCTTGGTCGACAGAGCAGCTGGTTGCCAAATGCTTTCTCTCCTCGACTGTTTCTCGGGGTACCACCAAATCTGGATGAATGAAGAAGATGAGGAAAAAACAAGCTTCATTACACCTTCGGGCACTTTCTGCTTTCGAAGAATGGCAGAAGGCTTGAGGAACGCAGGATCAACCTTCGCTCGCATGACATCCGAAGTGTTCAAAGATGAACATGTTATCTCTACCTACGTCGACGATCGGATCGTCCAAAGCGAGCAAAAAGAAAACCACATATCAGAACTAAATCCTGAAAAATGTGTTTTCGGGGTAAGCGAAGGAAAACTGCTAGGTTGCATCATCTCAGCAAGGGGAATAGAAGCCAACCCTGAGAAAATTGACGCCATCATCAATATGGAACCCCCGACAACCAAAAAAGCAGCTCAGCATTTGTCAGGACGCCTAGCAGCACTCAGCATATTCATCTCCAGATCAGCTGAGCGAGGGTTACCTTTCTTTGAAACTTTGAGAAGCACAGCCCCATTCAATTGGGGACCTCGGCAGCAGAAAGCCTTCGAGGATTTGAAAAACTACCTCACCAACTTGACCGTCTTAACCAGCCCGAGCAAGGGGGATCTTCTACTGCTGTATGTCGCAGCCTCGCCTCATGCAGCCAGCGCAGTGCTGATCAAAGAGTTGCACGAAAACAACAAAACCAAACAGGCCCCGGTCTACTATGTGTCGGAAACCCTTGAGGGTCCTAAACGAAACTACTCAGAGCTCGAGAAGATAGCATACGTCGTGGTCATGGCTTCAAGGAAGCTAAAACACTATTTCCAGGCACACGAAATCCAAGTACCTTCAGCATACCCCTCGAGAACATTTTCAAGAACAATGAGGCAGTCGGCAGAATAACAAAATGGGCAGTCGAACTGAACAGCTACGCTATAACCTTCGTGGGAAGAACAGGGATCAAATCGCAGGCACTAGCAGATTTCATAGCTGAATGGACCCCAGACCCTTGCAGAGATAGAGTCGAAACAGATCCATTTTGGACAGTATATGTCGACGGAGCTTGGGGAGCAGCTGGAGCAGGAGCCTCGGCTATCCTAGTTTCACCATCTGGATCGAAGCTACGATACGCAAAAAGACTCAACTTCAAGTGCACAAACAATTCCGCAGAATACAAAGCTGTAATATTAGCACTTTCAAGGCTCCGAGCATTATGAGTCCGAAGGGCGGTCATATTGAGAAAAATTACAAAGCAAAAGATCCAGAGCTACACAAATATTTACAATATATCCGAAGGTTAGAATCTTTCTTCCTCGGCATAACAGTGAAAGCAATTCCGAGGTCAGAAAACAGTGAGGCAGACAGCCTAGCCAAAGCAGCAACACAACAACTACAGCTGCCCCCCGATGTGTTTCATGAGGTAACAACTCAATCAGCAGTCGAAACCTCCGAAAAGACTGTGAAGCTGATCAATACAATCCAGAGCGAAGACTGGAGAGCACCTATCATGGCCTATATCAACGGGCTACACGAACCCGAGTCCAAAGAAGAAGAAAATAGACTAAAGCAAAGAGCTCGAGGGTACAAAATAGTGGACAACATTTTGTTCAAAGCCTCGGTGATCTCGCCATGGCTAAAATGCGTGTCACAAATTGAAGGAAAGGACATCCTCAAGCTTATTCACGAAGGTATCTGCGGTTCACACAACGGCCCAAGAACACTAGTTGGGAAAGTTTTCCGTCAAGGCTTCTATTGGCCAACAGCATTACGAGACGCAAAAGATATTGTCAAACACTGCGAGGGTTGCCAACTAACGGCAAAAACACAAAACGCCCCAGGGGCTCCAACAACTATGATATGCCCAACATGGCCCTTGCAAAGATAGGTAATGGACCTCGTCGGTCCACTACCAACAGCTCCAGGAAACGTTCGCTATGCAGTGGTAGCTGTGGAATACTTCACAAAGTGGATTGAAACTAGACCGCTGGCTTCCATCACTTCCCTAGCAGTGAAAAAGTTTTTCTGGCAGCAATTAGTTTGTCAATTTGGAGTTCCCAAAAACCTAACCGTCGACAACGGCACTAAGTTTGACAGTGAGGTCTTCAAAGAATTTTGCGCACAAATTGGAACAATCTTGTGCTTCGCCTCAGTCCGGCACCCTCAATCCAATGGCTTAGTTGAAAGAGCCAACACAACAATTTTCCAAGCCATATCCAAAAAATTACAAGGTAGGCCCAAGGGAAAGTGGGCGGAAGAGCTAACCTCGGTAACCTGGTCCCATAACACTTCGGAATGCAGAGCTTCCAAATTCACACCTTTTAGGCTCCTATTCGGCGAAGAAGCTGTGTTACTAGAAGAATTGAAGCATGGCTCTCTCAGAGCAACCCTCGAACCAGATGAACAAAACCAGCTGCTTGACAAAGACTTGCTTGAGGAAACAAGATGCAACGTAGTGCACAACCTTCGCAAGTATCAAGAAGAAACAAAAAAATGGCGAGACAAAAAGGTGAGAATCAAAGAACTGAAGAAGGGTGACCTCGTCCTCATTCGGAAACAAAACGTCAGCATGGCGGGTAAGTTTCAGCCAAAATGGACGGGACCATACCTGATAGTAGAATGCAATCGTCCTGGGTCCTACCATCTCTCTGACAGCGAAGGAAATGGCCTGCCTCACACCTGGAATGTTGACGACCTTCGTAAATTCTACCCATAGCGGAGCCTTAGCGAGCTCTCGCAACATGTAATTTGCCATTAATCTCTCTTAATTGAGCATCATACTTGTAACAAAAACAAAGGAGCTGCACTCTTTTTCCTTACGAAGGGGCATAAGGTTTTTTAACGAGGCAATTTTCCAAAGTACTTAATAAAGGCATCAACCCCCGAAAAAACAAAACGCTAAAGTCCTTTTTTAAGTTTTCCATAAACATCAATAAAAGCAGCTCTTATGCAAGAACGCTTATAATCGATGAAAACCACAGAAGATTGCTTCGAAAAAAAAAAATTCGAAACAAACTTGGGAAAAGCAAACTTCACCTCCACCTAAGACAAGGGGAGGCGCGAAGTCCAAAAAAGCCGAGCACCCTCGCACAAAACGCCAGGGGCTCGCAAAGCAAACTTCACCTCCACCTAAGACAAGGGGAGGCGCGAAGTCTAAAAAAGTCGAGCACCCTCGCACAAAACGTCAGGGGCTCGCAAAGCAAACTTCACCTCCACCTAAGACAAGGGGAGGCGCGAAGTCTAAAAAAGTCGAGCACCCTCGCAAAAAATGCCAGGGGCTCGCAAAGCAAGCTTCACCTCCACCTAAGACAAGGGGAGGCGTGAAGCCCAAAAAAGCCGAGCACCCTCGCACAAAACGCCAGGGGCTCGCAAAACAAGCTTCACCTCCACCTAAGACAAGGGGAGGCGCGAAGTATAAAAATTTGAGCACCCTCGCAAGACACGCCAGGGGCTTGCAAAATCAAACTTCAACTCCAACTCATACAAGCGGAGCGCGAAGTATAAAAAGTAGAACAAGCCCGCAAAACATAAAGCGTTAAGCGAGCCTCGCTAAAAGAAAAGTGGGTGTCGCTGTTTTTCCTAATCAGCTTACAAAAGCATTAAGCGAGCCTCGCTAAAAGAAAAGGGGGTGTCGCTGTTTTCCTAATCAGCTTACAAAAGCGTTAAGCGAGCCTCGCTAAAAGAAAAGGGGGCGTCACTGTTTTTCCTAATCAGCTTACAAAAATGTTAAGTAAGCCTCGCTAAAAGAAAAGGGGGCTTCGCTGTTTTTCCTAATCAGCTTACAAAAGCGTTAAGCGAGCCTCGCTAAAAGAAAAGGGGGCGTCGCTGTTTTTCCTAATCAGCTTACAAAAGCGTTAAGTGAGCCTCGCTAAAAGAAAAGGGGGCGTCGCTGTTTTTTCTAATCAGCTTACAAAAGCGATAAGCGAGCCTCGCTAAAAGAAAAGGGGACGTCACTGTTTTAGTAAACACCTCTTTTAAACGAAAAGTGAGCCTCGAGGGTCAAATATCTTTTTACTCAAACTGCAAAAAATGAATAGCATCTGCACAAAACAACCTTACAAATTGTTTGCTTCTGTACAAAGCAACTACAGTGTGATATACACTCAATAGAAAGCATAAAATTACAAGGAACCATCACCATCCTCAATCAACATTAAATCATCAAAACCCTCGCCACCCTCCTCAAATCTTATATCCACCGGAACTATGGGTCCCCACAACAAACGAGCCGCAGGAACAATTGGCAATTCCCCGGGCAAAACCCTTGCCCTATACATATATCTCCGACCCACATCACTAACTTCCGAAGGCTCCTCTTTCGGAATCACAAGTGAGCCGTCCGGACCCAGATCAAGATTGCTTCGCCCAAACAAGTAATCCAGACCAGTATTCTCATCGATATCATCATCAACAACAGCTTGCGCGGACGAAGAAGAACCAAACAAAAAACGTGTAGCCTGTCGATCAGTATAATCTGCCTCACGCCAAAAACGACTCGACCTGCTGTTCTTCAAATCATACCTTCGCACCTTCGACCACCAAAAACGTTCAAAAGGCAGCGAAGGGTGTTTAAGCCTAGCTCGAGCCCACGATTCAGCAGTTATAAAAATATCTTGATAATTTAGCGTCAGCGGCGTCACATCAAATACTTCTAGCACGGTTCCATTAGGAACCTGCATTTTCACAGAATTAAAAAAGTATCCCAGTGTCACAAAGTCATTTCCCACTACCCAACATACTACAAAACGACACTCCCTTGAGCTACACCCATTTTTCACACCTGCTCGGCGCCCCCATGCCCTTCCGCCTTAGCTTCGCCGGTTGTAGCATCCAAATCCTCGCCGATCGCAGCCTCCAAAGTCTCCACAGTTACAGAAGGTCCAGCGGCAGACACTTCGACCGTCGTCGCCTCTTCCACGTTAGCCTCTCCAGCGATAGGGGCATCCTCAGCCGAGGGTACCGCCTCCGCTGGTGGAACCTCCGTAGAATTGGGCGCAGGAGCAGACTTGGAGCATCCCGCAACGTCTTCAGTCGCAGTTGGCGAAGGCAACGCGTCTTTCTGAGCCTGCAAAAAAGACCACAGAATTAAATACCAACATGTTCATCCATGAATAGAAACAAGAAACGAACATCTCATACAGAGGATACCTGGCGAGTAGCTTCTTCCGCCTCTTCGAAGGTGAGGGCGCGTCCACCACCGTTGATCCAAAACCTGCGGAGCAAGCGCATCGCGCAGTTTCGAACCTCCGCATCATCAATCTTCATTTGACGTACCTCTCCAACAGTCGGGAAAACATGGTTCGGCTTCCTGATCTTCCGAAGGTGTTCGCAATCGGCCTGGCGAAGGGTCCCGGCCATGGACAAAGCTTCGGCGTAGCAACCGAAGTCGGCCGTGTTATCAACCAAAGAACTGAAAACATCCAGCTCATTTTTAAGCCAAGCTTCGAATGCCTCAGCATTAACAGCAGGTAACGGCTCCCCAGCAGAGCCGCCGGCTTCAGTCAAGCAGGTGTCAATTTTACCCTTAATCTCTCCCATGCTTTTCTGCCACGCCTCGGACTACGAAGCCACCTCCGAGGACAGCTCACTTATGCGACTGTTCGCTGATAACAAATCTTTGTCTTTCTGACGGCAAGCTGCCAAAAGTTTAGCATTACTATTCGCAACCTCCTGTGCCTCCTCTCGGGACTTCTTGACTTTTTCCAAGGCAGCTTTAAGCTCAATTTACTTATTTTCCAAGCTTCACTGGAGGTCTTTATTCTCTTTCTCGACCTTTGCCAACCGCGTGCTTATGTAATCATGGTTTAAACCCGCCCTTCGGCGCGCAGAACGACTGAGAAGCATCAATTCGGCCAACTTAACATCGATGTCATCCTGAAGCTCGCCCAACGGCTGGTTGGTCAGGAGAAGCTCGGCCTCCGGCACACAAACTCGATCAAATACCCGGCCAAGAAAACGCCTTTCCTCCGGAGCGCATTGCAAATGGCACTCTCGAAGGTCCGGACTCGTGAAAAGCTCCATGGCCGGATCGGTAACTCCAATCTTATTGGCAAAATAAGGAAGCGTAGACCAGCTAGCTTCGCCATATGGCCTTTTGCCTGGAATTCTTTCTGACTCAAGGTCACCAGCAACCTCAACACCATCAACCCAGATGTGTGACCCTGCGTACTCGGGCACCGACCCCCGCACAGGGCTCTCGGGCTCGAGGTCCAGAAGAATTTCATCAATACTTCGACCAGCTGCGGCATCAGCGCTCGATGAAACAACCGCCTTTCCACGCTCATCTCCAATTGTCAACTCTTCATCTGAGTCGCCTTCGCCACTTGAAGTATCACTAACATCATCAGATGAATCATCTTCAGTGCTAGCTTCTTTTTCAACTTCCCTCTCCTCCTCCTTCTCATCATCATCGGAGACACCTTCGTCATCCGAAATTTGGATCAGTGCACTAATCCCGCCAATGCGGGGCACCCGCCCCCCAACCCTACCAACACCTCGGCCGCTTGAAACAACGACCGAGGAAGAGGAAGTACCGGCAGCACCCGAGCCAACAGCGACCTTCGTCGCAAACGCTTTCACTCGGCCGCCGCCGCCGCCGCGGCCACGACCACGACCCCTCTTTGGCCGTGATACAACCTCTTTCTCCTCCGTGGCAGCACGCTTCCTTTTCTTCGGCGCTTCCTCGCTCGAAGGTGCGGGCCAGTCAGCATACTGGATCTCAAGAATGTCGAATAACCTGTTAACTCGACCTCCGCTACCCACCGAGATGTGGATAGCCTTAACCTCCAATGTGGACAACTTTCCAACAAGGTCCTCCGCTCTCTGCTGAACACGCTTGTAGATAGCTTCAATTCCATCTTCACGCCTAGGAAACTTCCTAAGGACCTTTTCCCAAACCCTGTTCAGCTCCACCTTCGGTTTCTTCAAACCTTTACCCTCGTACTTGGGGTCATCCTCAACCGCAAACCACACCTGTCTCCGACTAAGGGGCCAAACCTTAGCACAACAATACTCCTCGACTAAGTCACGAGCACACTGAGAGCGCGCAACCACCCTTAGACAGTCAACAGAGGCATGCGCCTCGGCGCTCATCTTAGCTTCAGCACTCACGTCACCGAGTGGCAGAAGCTCACCGCAAAGCTCGGCGTTACCACTAAGCTTGTAGTAGAACCAAAACTCTTGCCACCCACTGGTCCACTTGTTCTTCTGGGCCTGCACCGACAACTCAGATCCGGCGCGGTGGCAAAAGGTGTACACTGCAAACTGACCGAGGCTGGTGTTACCTTCGCCATCCGAAATCTTGCGAGGCTGCATGTGCACACGATGAGTTCGAACAAAACCCTCGACATGAGGAACAACGCCCTGAGAACCGCATGCCCAAACATATACTGACATCTTCGTGAAACACGACGGTGTGAGCTGATGAAACCACAAATTGAACCTCTGTAGAACCGAAGTCACAAAGGAGTCAACAGGGAAGCGCAGTCCAGCTGAAAAGAACTCCTCAAACAACACAACCTCATCAGCGTCCGGCTTCGGCACAGTCTCTCCAGCACTGGCCCTCGCCTTTCCATCCTCGATCCAACCTCGCTTGACATAAGCCGCCAACTCTGAACTGCAGACCCAGCTGAGACCGAACTCAAAAGTCACCCCCTCATCAGCAGCTGGCGGAGAAGCAACGCGAGCGGTTTGCTTGGACCTAGCCATCTCTCAAACTAAACTAAAACCCTCGCTGAACACAATACATACAACCTTCGCAACTAGACAAAACCAACCTTCACCACAAGAAATGCGCAGCAGCAGGATGGCTATAGCAAAAGGAGGGCACGACTTCAACCCCTCACCAACCCCATCTATTTATAAGCCGAGAGACGAGCCACATCACCCGACAAAATCGACACGATAACCGAAATCCACGGCGCAAAAAACGAGACAGACCTCAACAGTGCAAACAAGAATACAACGGCCCGGCCCAAAAGCAGCCGCGGGCGTCGCTGCCAAGGGTCTCGTTACGTTTCCCATCAAAGAGCGTTGCTTGGGCCTAAGTACTGTTCTTTAGATCCAAGGCCCCATCAAAGAGCGTTGCTTGGGCCTAAGTACTGTTCTTTAGATCCAAGGCAACGAGGGGCTACTGTTGGGGGAAGGGACCCTCGGCAGTGGCGCCACACAGGCTGGCACAAAAGCGACCCTCGCGTGACCCGCGCGCCCTCGCAAACTTTCTTCTCTTCGTTTGTTGGACCCTTTGGATCGGTTTTTTCTAACCTTCGATTGCAGGCTCGACCTTCGAGTTCTTTGTGGTTCTTGCAGGTGAATGGGCGCGGAGAACATAGAAAGCGACCCTCGCGCGTTCCGTGGCTCCTTCGCTTAAAACGTCGAGCTCAGCGGGTGGCGAGCGAACACGGACCTCGCGACAGTTTAGGCCGAGGGGTTAGCCCCCACGTCCTTGCGAAGGTGTGCGGGGGCCAAATGGCGGCGGACGGGTGGAAGGCAAACTAGGGTTTCCACTCTGGGTGTGTTTGTACGGTTCTGCCCTTTCGCTGTATGGTGCTAGAGAATCTTTTCTGTACCCTTTTGTAATTTGGCCGGCATCCCTTGGTATTCCCTATAAATACCAAGGGATGAACAGTGTAAAGCAATGATTTTTTGGGAATAGAGAAATTTTTTCCACCGTCTTACTTTCCTGCCCTCTTCGCTTCCTGCCCCATCGCTAGGGCTCACGACAGTTGGTCACCCTCGCCCTTCCTCTGTACTGAAACGGAGGTAGGGCAGGTGCGCAACCAACACTATACGAGAGAGATATTCACATGTTGCATTTTTACTATAGGGGGTGAGTTGAAGAGAGTGTTTGTAAAGTAGAAATATAATATGGTGATTTATAGAATCCATTTTCTTCTTCCACCCTATAAATTTGAGACAAGCTTATATGTAAACTTGGAAAAGTTGTGGAATGTTAAATTTAAAGCCGAATAGCGTAATTTATTGAGTGGATTCCAATTTCTCCAAAATGAAATGATCCAATCGGCCTCTTACACTCTTTGTCAATATAGAATGTGGTCTTCCACATGTTTAGAATGTGTTTCTAATTCAATTCTGATCCTATGCAACTGCATATAAGTTTTCATGAAAAAATCAGTTCCCGGTTTTCATATTTCAAACTGATTTGTCTAATGATGTGACCATTTCTCTCTTACAGATGACCAACATGCGATACTGAATGCTTTGATAAAGAGTGATGCTTCAAATTCCTCCTTTGTTTTGTCAGGCATGGAAAAGATCTGGTTTTGCGAATTGAATATTCATCATTTCCATGCTGTTGCTGATTCATCGACGAAGGGACAAGAAAATTTAAAACTCATTTTACCAGCTAATCATTACTGCCTTATCATGATCATGATACCAATGTCTTTAGAGTAGTTTGTTATGTTCACTTATCTTTATGTAAGCCAGACATTGATGCTTTTGTTGTCCAATGAACTATGACATTAGTCTGTCTGGCGACTATTTTCTGATAAACATACTCATTCACGTTTATTTTGAATATATCAACCTGACATATGTTTTTTTCTATAGCTACCATCTTGTCTTACTCTTTCCTTCTCAAATAGAGTTTACCACTTCCTTAGATAGCGCGCGCAGGGGCGCGCGTTTTCCACTAGTTTCAGAAAAAATTTAACACGCAATGGTCATCTTAGGTATGGCAGAACTTTACTTGGCAGGGTTATTTAATGTTTAACTTATATGACGCTTCTAGGTTACCGTGTTAGTGTATTTTGGGTCGAGCACATATAGAAATATGAATTTAAAAGTAACTTGACTAATTTGAATGTATAATATTTGTGTCGTATGCCTGTTTTGTGCCGCAAAATATTATACATAGCAGGATATTGGAGCTTAAGTGGAACACTTCCTGAATAATATTATTTAATTTTAATATTGATAATAATGTATTAAATTATTAAATAGTATATCTACAAATAAATTTTGATATTAATTTAATATTATTAACGATACGTAAAGATTAAATCAATTATAGTGTTTTTCTAATTTGGTCTAATCTTAATATATTTGTTATTATTATAAACTTTTTTGTATAATTTATAATTCAATGATATATATTATATAATAACGATTGATTAATTGATATATTTATTTATTAAAAATTTATTAATTACTATATAATTTTTTATGTGCTATCATTTTCTATGTTACTAGGTGAGTGCCCGTGCGTTGCGACGGGTACAATAAAAAAATCACAAAATTACGTAGTTTATGATACAAAGATAATATAAAATAGTATCACATCGTAATTTTACGTCACAAGAAAAACTATATGATAAAATACTTTTACTTACGCATAAATTGTACCCTACTAACCATACAATCAATATCGCGGACCTTACTAAACAATACCAACAAATGAAATAAATAAAGTTGACCAAATATCAATGCAGTAATAAAATCGATATTGATTAATGTAAGTCATCAAACCATAAAGAATAGCACTTGTGATACTCTCACTCACAAAAAGATTTGCCATTCCATATAAAAGATTGCAAAGAAAAAAACAAATGTAACCCATTTATGCATGTGGGCTATAAAGATATCCCTAGCGATTTAACATGTCAAAATATCATCATAAATACTCAACTACCGAGCGTATATAGTAGATCAGTTCTAAATTGCTCTTAGGTGGTACCATGCAAATCAAACGTTTGTAAAGAGCTAAACTGCGACCACTTATGACCAGTAAGGTAATCATATGCATATCATATATTAATCAAAGTATCAGTGCGTTCTCATGATTGCAACCAAATGATATTTTCTTTAACAAAGGCAAGACAGTGTTACGTTCATTATCAGGTGGCGAGCTAGTAACCATAAGGCTTGAGAACAGATGAATCAGCTTTGCTAGTACTGAGATGGAGTCGTCGGCTTGTATCAGGTCCAGACTATGGAGAGCTGGCAGACAATGGACTTATCTCCACAACTAAATAAAGTGCATGGGAAGAGATGAATCACTTTTGCTAGTGCATGCTGAGATAGAGCAAATGGGACTTGTATCAGTTCCATTCACTGGAGATGATACAAAATTATTTAGTAAACTACTCAACCAAGCTCATTCTACAAATGAACAAAGCTTATTCGTGATAACATGCAATTTATTACTGAACCAAAGGATAACCCTTAGTGCACCAATGCATTGCATAATCCAGTGATTTCTAAAAGGACCACGAGAATAATTAATAAAACAGAGTATAATTAATCTATCACTAATTGAAGGAAAAAAAGCAAAACAATCACCGCAGGTCAGATTCCATCCATGCATGTTGTAACATGGATTGCAAAAGCACCACGTTTGGCACAACCATGCATAAATTAAATCACGTTGGCATAGAAACAAACAGCTAGTGAGCAGAAAAATCAAATTAGCACAGATCCGAGCCGGTATTCATCTAATCATCTTCACATACCTTGCAATGGGTGATAGCAACGCCATGGGTGTGCTGGTCCCCGCTGGTTGAGGAACACAGATGCGGGGTCGGTGTTGGTGCGTCGCGGCGACAATGGCTGGCGAGGTCGTCCGACGGCTTCGACCAGCGGAAACAGGATCAGTTCGCCACAGCGGCGGCGCGTTGGTGAGGTCGTCCGGTGGCTTCGAAGTCGCGGGCGGGTGAGGTTGTCCAACGGCGGCGTGTTGGGTCGTCCGGCGGCTTTGAAGTTTGAGGCTGGTGAGGTCGTCCGGCGGCTTCGAAGTCGAGGACGGGTCTGGCGGCGTCGAAGTCGAGGGCGGGTCTTGCAGTGTCGCGGTTGTAGGCGTCGGCTTCACAATTTTTTTTCTTTTTTTTTACGGGTGTGAGGGCGAGAGTTCCCGTCATTACGGCAGACCAGGCGGGATTTTCTTTTTCTTTTTTGTATGGGCATGAGGGCGAGGGCGTTAATATTAGGAAGGTGCAGGAGGTGGCATCATTATGAGAGGCTGGGCGGAATTTTTATTCGCAAGAATTCGACCACGAACCGGTGGGTGGTGAAGCCAGGTAGACGGGTCCTCTATGTATTTTTTAGCTGTAGATAGAGATGTACCTGCAAAATCCAATCTCTACTTGTGTAATAGTTTTGTAATAAATAAAATGGTCACTCGATGCCTACCGTCCTGATTTGATTTTCTTCACTTAACCTATCATTTATCAAATGTTATCAATTATAATTGTTCAGGGGTGGCTGAAAACAAATTAAGTTTCTAGAGATGGTTTCAAATACCCAATTCCAATTCAATGAGCGTTCGCTGGTTTTGAAACGAGTGAACACTGTGTGTCCACCGTGCCGCACGCCTCCTGGTCTACTTCTGTCATGTTTTTTTTTCATTTTTCCCTATATTTGCACACGCGTACTCTTGCTTCGTACGCCCACTCATGTTCACTCTTTTTTTAGACGAAAGAAGAATTTATTAAATTATAGCTGGGTACATCATCGTATTACAGGTACTCTGGAAAAAACATGTATCCAGAAACTGATTCTCATCTATATCATACCCACGCTGTGAAAGGCTCAAACTCTCAAATCCAAACCTGTTTGACGCTTTGTATAGATGACTGCACAGGCAAAAGCTCGGCAATAATTGTTTTCGGCCTGAGAACAGATGTCCAACGGACGGCCAACATTCCTGCAGACGGAGTTGAGAAACTTCTTCTTCTTCCTTGTGTCTTCCTTCTTCTTCTTTCTGCCACTGAAGAATGAAGAAGACTGATCTGAAAATTATTCTCCCTAGTCCTTCATCGTGGCCAGATCCAACCACAACAAAACGAAGAAGGGACCGGAAAAAATTATTCCATGGTGGCGACATCATCTTCGTCTTGATGCCGAAGCCCGGAAATAAAAATCTCCATGTTGTCTTGTCGATGTAGATGTTGACGCCGAAGTTGTCGCCCTCATCTTCAACAGAGGCACCATGGAGAGACCAGATCCACCCTACATCCTCGCCGTCGCCGGGAAGGAGGAGGAGGAAATACACCTCCAATACCAACATCTTTGACATGGAGAAATTCTAACTCTAGATGACTCGATCTACTAGAAAACTTATTAAAACGATGGATCCCCACTCCCTCCGGCCTCCGGCGAGATACCGGAGGGGGAGGGAGGGGGACCAACCGTGAAGATGGAGGCGACGGTGGCGGCGGCGGCGGTACAGAGCCCTCGGCCCAAGGGGCGGCGGCCTAGCGAAACGGTATAGGCTGGACGCACCTATACACATACTCCCTCGGTCCCTAAATAACTATTTCTAGAAATCTGTGTTTCGTACATAAGTTGTTTAATAACTTTTGTATTTCTAAGTTATGGTATAAGTTATAAGTTAATTCATTTCTTTTGTATTTAATATTTTTTGTGTTTATAAGTGTTAGCATAAGTTACAAGGTAATACATCCCTTTTATGTTTAATAACTTATGTACATAAATTGTATTTCATAACTCTGGAGTTTCTGAATCTTCACGTAAGTTATATGTATAAGTTATTATACATAATTTGCTACTAAAATAAAATTTTGAAAACATATGCAAGTGGGGTCTAGTTTTATTTGTCTCGTCGCGTAGAACATATCGGTAGAGACGGAATTAAAAATAGATATGCTATTTAATAGCTATAACAATTTAAAATAAATATTTTACTTTTTTCTAGTTTGTGCAAGTGCTGACGTTAGGAAAGAAAGTGGCGGAGTCGGAAGTGTGTGTGTGGGGGGGGGGGGGGGGGGGAGGGGGACGCTATTTGCTTTGAAGCATAACATTATGCCCCGAATTTAATTTAGACGATGGGTTTGACTACAATTTTTTTTCAACATAGCATGTCATTTAATTCAGATAGTCTAGTGCTCCTTCCTTTCCATATTATATGCACTGTTTTGGTTTCCTAAATACATTGCTTTTACTATATATCTAAATATAATATATATAAACTAAAATATTTTATAATTTAAAAGAAAGAGAGTAGTCAGAAAGATATGATGAGCATGGGCAAACATGATTTTTATGCCCAGCAACATCAAAGTAGCGTGAGTAGCCTGTGTAAGTATTAAAAATAAATGCATCGTATCTATTTTGTGTACAATAATAATGGATGCTGACCTGTCCAACTCTAATCATCATGACGTGAGCCTGTGTAAGTATTAAAAATAAATGCATCGTATCTGTTTTGTGTAGTGAGTATAGGCATGCAAGTTAAAATTGTTTTGGGTCATTGGGTCTGACCCAAAAAATTGAGCAAATGAACTAGGATGGTATTTTCGTAGTTTAAGGGAAGTGGAAAAATAAGCTATAATGGCATATGATCGTAATTATTCAGGTGACCCAAAAAACACCGCTGGGTACCCACTTGCATCCTTAAGTGAGTACCACAATAGCCTTCCCCACCCCGCATACGACTTATTACTGCTGGAGCTATCAAAGTATATTGTGTAGTGAGTACCACAATAGCCTTCCCCATCCCGCATACGACTTATTACTGCTGGAGCTATCAAAGTACATCTATATCTATATCTATACCTATATATTATAATAATAAAGAGGCAAAATTTCCACTGTTTTTGGTCTGGCCGTTTTCATCAAGCCTATTTATATAGACTAACTACCACAAGATTAGGGGACCCATATGGGACTAATAGCCCGTCCGTTCCTCCTCCCCTTTCGTCTGGTCGACAACACCGATTGGAGCAAAAACCGATCCAGTCTGGTTGTTTTGTCTCGGCACGGACCTTTTTGCAACGAAATCGGCCCGAACTTGAAGGCTCAGTCTCGGTAGCCCACGAGACCTCAGCGGCAGTAGAGCGGAGACGAGCGCTCGTTCAGTTTCGGTCTGGGCGTTTAGCACCACCTCACCAGCTGAAGGCGGACGAGACACGAGCTCACGCTGTAAGAAGAGCGCCTCGTGCCCCGTTGCTCCATATTTACCTGGACCGGGTCGACGTGAGATTATTAAGGCTCGTGGACCACTGTCAAAATTAACAATTTAAACTTTGGTCTTCCATCTCCTTTCACCGTGCCACCGCTCGCCGTCCGACGTGACGCGCACGCTCGCGCGCGGCTAGCCCCTTCCGTTTCTGGGTTTTTCCGGATAAAAAAAATGCCTCGTCGTCGATCGCTTGCATTGTATTGATGGACTCCATCTCACGTGAGACGAAGAATTTTGGCCGTTCGTTGACAAGGAAAAATAACATGTTGCGGCGACTCCTTGTTCGTTGGAATGCAATGCCACCTTTTTACGATCTACTTGGGTCAGTTTTGAAAAATATTTCTCCCGTGAAACAATTTTGACTAAATTTATTATTCTAAAATTTGTAAAATTTGTTTTTGCAGAAACAGATTTTTTGATTGATTTTTTTTAAAAAAAAATACGATGCTTAGCGTATGTGCGGGTGCGTATGTATCTTATTTCACCCGTCTTCTCCTCTCCTCGTGTCGCCTTCGCCTTCATCTTCCTCTGCCCCCAAACAAAATTTTTGACTGATTTTTTTAAAAAAAATGCGATGCTTAGCGTATGTGCGGGTGCGCACGTATCTTCTTTCACCCGTCTTCTCATCTCCTCGTGTCGCCCTCGCCTTCATCTTCCTCTGCCCCACGTCATCAGCTGGTCTCACCGAACTCCCTACCATCAGCGAGACACTTTTTACTCCTCCCCTCCCCATGGCGCTATGGTGAGCTCCGTCAAATCCACCTGACATCCCCGCCCCTCCTTGGATCGGACACCGTTGCTGCCATCAGGGCCCTAAGCTCCATCCAACGGGGGCTCTTTATTATTAGCTATAGATAGATTAATTGAACATTATGATACTATTATCAATGTTAATCTACACTACAAATCCATCATAAAGATAATTATAGCTCAAAAAACTAATAGAAAGGAACAAATAAAAATATTTAGGTATTTAACATTCATGTCTTATTTTGTGTTAATGATCTTGTTTGCTAAAGCTTATGATCAGTCAAAGTTGGTCAATGTTTTTCTATCACAACGAAACAACAACAACCGTCATAAATCATACCGAACAATTCTAATGTATTTTTTCCCGTTACAGCGTGCAGGCATATGTACTATGAAATTAAATTTTGAAATGGATCTACTTACATCACTTTCATATTTTTAAACTAAACTCAAAAGAGTTTATTTATAGTTAGAGTTTAAAAATTTAAACTTCAGATTAAACTTAACCTAAAAGATTTTTAGAGTCTCTTTCTTCTCCCGTTGTAACGCACGGGCATTTGTCCAAGTTATAAAAATAAATGAACCATATCCATGTACTAGTCTACTACTCCGCGAGGATTCTTCACATTAGTTTTTGTTCCGTGACTCATACTTTATTGTTGGTTTGGAAACTTTGAGCATTTATAGTTTTTTCTATAAACCTGACTTTCTAGGCGCCGATATCAGTAAAGGATTCCATGACATTAACTTGTCATGAGACTCACTCCTACGCTATAAATAGAAGTGTGTGGTGCATTGTAGGCTAAGAGAGAGATGCTATTGTAGACTTAGAAACGTTAACATGGTCATGATGAATACTAGCAAAATAATCCTTCAACTCATGGTTTCTTCCTCAGTTTTTACCATGCTTGTGACACGTCAAGCTTGGGGTGAGGAGGATTGTTATGAGGATAAAGAAGAAGTTATGAGCAAATGCAAGCATTTCATTAGCCTTGGTGGCGATTATGTTCAACCAAACCCCACATGTTGTGCAGCTGTGCAAAAATCTAACATGGCTTGTATTTGTCGTAACCTTTCCGCCAATGAGCAGCTAAGAGTATTAAGTGTTTCTAAACTAATACGGGTTTCACGCGATTGCCACAATCCGGTTGCAGTTGGAAGTAAATGTGGAGGTAAGTACCAAATACTATTTATTTTTATTGACATAATAAATACTCTAGACGTATTATGCAGTATCTGTTAAGTATTTTTTTATGATAATAATGTGATGTGATGCTATTTTTTCTCAGCTTGGACGGTTCAACCACCACATAAGGCTCAGCCAGGAGTGTATGTCAAGAAGGCAAGCGACACCCGAGTGAGGAAGAATCACGAAACCGAGGAATAACTATATATCTGCGCAACTCCTTTTCCTTATGTCATGTAATCAGTCAAGTGAAAACTGATGAATAACAAAGACTATATATCTATAAAATATAATAGTGTATTTCTTTTATCCTTGAGGGTATATTGGGGACACTGATTAACTTGATGCAGACGAGTTAGTCTAGTGGTGATGGCGTGTGTGTGAGTGGGTGGTAGTAGATTAGATAGAGTGAACCGACCGCAATGGTGTGTTGACTTGTGCCCACGCGTCCATGCTTAAAGGAGCTGAGACGTTATCCACGCGCACACACACGGGCTCTGCAAGGGGGCCTGGAGGTGCTATGCTATGGCCGGGCCTGTAGTGCGATCCCATGGCAATGGGCGGACGAGAGGGCATAGGGCACGATGTTGGAACGAATGGGAGACAGGAGCTATGGTGGTGAACCCTATAAGATGTGGAACATGGCATTATACCTGCTTTTTGCCGCCGAACGTCCGTGCTCCTCTCTCTCTCTCTTGTTTTCTCTCTCCCACGTCCAGCTGGCCTCGCTGTTCTTGCTCTTAGAATGTATGCAGTGGGGGGGGGGGGGGGTCTAAGCCACGTCCATACAATAAATGCAAGGACAACACTAGGTTATATACACTGTGAACCTGATTCCATAAAGACACTAGTGAGAAATCGATCCAAACACCATCTGTGCGCACGGAGACACGGAGGCACTTCTAGTATAAATAATGTATTTTTTAAAAAAATAAATGACTTTACAATATTCACTAAAGTGAACATAAATACATTTGGCCTCTAGCTTCAACTTACGGACAACCGAATATAGACAAGTTGCATTGCACAATTCTGAATGTATGCTAATGCAAAACATCAAAATAGGTCATATATCTATAAAAAAAAATGCTAAAAGGAACTCAATGTTCGTCGAGAGGCCTAAAACTTATGAGATTAATTAGAAAGAAAAAAGATATGCAAGATTGGATTATATAATTGTCTAACTGTAGAACAAGTCAAAGAGTCCGCATGAATGTAAGTGTGAAACGTTAGGGATGGCGCGCGATATCTATCGACAAGTAAGAGCATTTCCGTTCCAAAAAAAACCAAGTGATAAATCAATGAGTTTTTTAAGAGGCTAAAAAATGTTGGGAGTATTTTCGTTCGGTTCTTCAAACAGTTTTCAAAAACTTGATCCTAAAATATAAAAGACAATTTTACATTAGGAATCTCACTCATTTTAACTAATTTATTCTTTCTCTCTTATATATTTGCATCAAGAACCCTATATATATCCTACATTTTATTCTTCCATAGCTACATCCTTCCACCTTCAGTTTGGCGGATGGATACACGCGCGTATTTATCTGCACAATTGAATTGTTTTTCCTAAATATGGAAGGATTGAGAGTTGAGATAGGGGGTATTTGGAGAGTAATTTTTTAATTTAGACAAAAAAAGACTGGGGAGTGGATTTTGGAAATTCTTGGAGATGCTCTAAGTCTATGAAATTTTTCATGACCTATAAATATTTATTCTAATTATTTTCCAACTGAAAAATAGCGGACAGACGACCTATAAGAGCATCTCCAAGAGTTCCCAATAAAATCTCTTAATATAGAATTTTTGGCAAAATAATAAAAAACACATCTCCAAGAGTTCTCAATATCATCTCCTAATCTTTTGACACTTGAAAAAAAAAATCACCCAAAGCGTACAAAGATCTGCATGTATACCACGCGCGTATTAGTCTCCCAATCTAAAACTGAAAGAGCGTGAAAAAGAATAAAGAGTTAGAAAGGATTCTGATACAAATGTACAAGAGAGAAATAATATATGTAAGTGTTTGAGATAATTTAGAAATAATATATGATTTCTGACGTAAAATTGTCTATGTATTTCAGTGAAGGACCGAATTGGCGACCAGAGGGGGTGAATGGAAGCCTCAAATTTCTTTTCAGAAATATTAGACCTTTGTCCCAATTCCACAACCCCAAGAGCAAAGATCACAAACCGTGATGTCCACGACCCAAAATATTGGGTGGATGTTCCCTAAGAACACAGCGGGACAACACACACGCAATCAACCATGCATACCACCGAAATCGGAGCTCCGAAAAGAAGCACTACACTCCTATGGAGAAAAAGCAAGTGCCCAACAAAAAATACTTAAGCCAACTGGTGACAAAAGTACTTTAGAAGGTTCCTTACAGAGTTAGGAAACCAACGCAACAAACCGAACTCAAATCGGAGCTAAAACGCAAAAACTACGGACGAAACAGCGCGAAAAAGCACCGACCGGACGATAATACTATAGCAACACTGTAGCCTCCGGTCGTTGCACTGTAGCGTCCGGTCGCTGTAGCACCGGACGCCTGTAGCAGTACTGTAGCGGCTGGTTACTGTACTGTAGCAGATTACTGTAGCACCGGACGCATGAACAGTAACAGCGTCGAGTCCGGTCGAAAATCAACACTGAGTCCGGTCGTACTATAGCAGCGTCTGGTCAGCCCGAAAACAGCGCCGTTCAAACACCAAATCGACCCGAAACTCAGTCAAATCAACTTCAAACTTCACCAAATTTTGCACAGATGATCACAACTATGTTAGTGAGCTATCTCTAAGAGATCATGGCTCGAACCCAACTAGAAATTCGTGAATTGCAGATCTCGTGCAAAAGGGAAAAGTTTAGAATCGAAAACGAAATCCGCCCGATCTATGTGCCCGTGAGGAATTTGATGAATTCCTTCGGTGGAAAGATGTCTCTCACGATGCTACACAAGATGGTTCAAACGGATTTTCAATCCATCCCTTCAAACGGAAAATCTCACGAAAGAATCGAAGGGAGGAAACGAAGAACGTGAAGAACAAAAACGCGATTCGATCCAAATTGCAACCAACAGAGAGAAGGGGATAAACTGATCCTTGGATTGCTACTAGATGATGAATTGTGTAGCACTCTGTGTCGGGTTACAAGCCACTCCTCGCAGTACAAAACGCGGATGGCGAAAAGCTCAAGAACAAGAGCCACTCCTGTCTCTAACCCTAGCCTCCTCTCAAATGAACAAAATGAGAGTGACACTTCCCCAAGGATGCGGCTGCCCTAGCAGCCCCCTTCATATATATAGGCGCACGTCCGAAGACCAAAACGCCCTTACATTAAGCACTCAACCCAAATAGCCCCAGGGGTAAAACCGTCCAGACTTGACAGTTTCCATCCGACGGCCTCGCCCGCACATCCGGTAGCTTCGCCTTGACGCGACCTCCCTGATGCCGCTACGTGCCGTCACGTCAGACCACCGCGCCTTCCTCGTGGATAGCTTCGCCGCCGCGCTAGCCTCTCCACGCCGCCACGCGTCGATCGTCCTTTTGGACCAACCCCCGGTTTTGAGGCCCAAACCGGGAAACCGTCCACCCCGAGTTTTGTGGCCCAAACTCGGAAACCCGCGAGCCCAGGTTTTGAGGCCCAAACCTGGAAACCGTCCTCGCCGAGTTTTGAGGCCCAAACTCGGAAACCGGCCACCCCAGGTTTTGAGGCCCAAACCTGGAAACCGTCGATGGTAGCTTTTTGAGGCTCAGCTACCGAACCCGCACCGTAGACGAGATGTGGTTCGCACACCCCGACCACCGGCACCGATGCCGATGCATGTCCAGCCTCCACGCCGGGCACAACGCCTTCACCATCCTCCTTGACTTGGCCGACGGCACTTGCGCCGCACGCAAGCCCGTGTCCGACCTCCGCCAAGTGGCACGACGCCATGTCTTCCTCCCGACTCGGCCGATGCACCGCACACCCCCATGTGCTCTTGCTCGCCAATGCCACGTGCCAGCTACCACAGCTGGTCCTCTGGCCCTCTGGTCCGTCAGTCCAAGCCTCACGTCCGCCCTTCACCGCTCTGGGTACATCGGCATGGCACGTCCGCCGCACGGCACGCCCATCCTTCACCGCTCCCGGTCCGTTGGCACGGCACGTCTCTACTTGACCTTCACCTCGCCATAGACCACTGTATCCGAGCTCCACACCTGCACATCAACACAGCCAAGAGACACATGTCGCACACGCACACCAACACGGTAAACACCACACAACTCAACGCCACCGGTTAGTCATAAGCATTAAGCGCATAGCGAGATATAGACTCAACCGGGTAAAAGCCTCAAACCTTCCTCAACAAAGTCAATCATTCATCATATATGTTCTCATTCAGGAGTGAATTATTGGATACTATTGGAGATGAATTATCAGGAATCCTAAAATTCACTCTAAAATATAGATAATAATTTTACATCAGGCATCATATACTATTTCTAAATTTGCCCCAACCGTTTTTATATATTCTTTCTCTTTTGTACATTAGCATTAGAAAACTTTTCCTACTCTTTATTCTTTTTTTAGTCCTATCTTAAGATTGGGAAACCAATATACTTGTTGCGCGTGTTGGCTGATTATTTTCAAATACCAAAAGATTGGGAGATGGTATTGAGAACTCTTGGAGATGGATTTTTTCTATTCTTACAAAAATCCTAGATTAGGAGGTTTTATTGAGAACTCTTGAAGATGTTGTAACTACTGCTATAATTTTAGAAGCTTATCTCAATTGAGTATAGAAAAGAAATAATGAAGGTTTTAGAAAAAAAATATGGGCCAATTCAGATGTTGCATTACCATTATTTAATTCTCAATTGCTCCAAAGTGAATATGCATGTTGCTTTGACTCATGTTGGAACTAATATTTTACAACATATACAGGACAAAAAAAAGATAATATGAAATAAAGTGAACATATCTTGTATATCAGGTCCGTAATAGCACTTGTTGTGTTGAATTTGTCCATCAAACATGTTGTATTGGAACATTGTCTTGATCTACCTTTGTTTCATAAAAATTGATTTGAGAACTTATGTGAGTCATTGCTCTTAGCTAACCTGCACTACAGGAAACTCAGGCTTTGCCCTACACGGGCCCTCGTAGCTCCCGCAGCAGCCTCTCCCAGTTGGCCGTCGTCCAGTGATTCGACCCGTTGGCCACACGTAAGTAACCATTGATGTTATCACTACTTGTTCTTATGACATGTTGAAAATCGAACTTCAGACTAACAATTGTTCTTAATGACTCGTGCAGTCAATGGAAGGTTGTGAGCGGAGGGGGCAAGGTTCGTCATATCAATGGCACAATGACTCTTCTGATTAGGAGGCACTTCCCTGGCAACGTCACCTACGCCGGGGTTGTGGGCCCGCCCTGGACGTGGGAGCACTTTGATGATGTCCTGCTCGGCAACAACGGGACCCTTGCAGGCCGGATTAAGCTCGACTTCTGGGTAAGTCTTCATCACACAACATTTCTCAATACTACGCATTCGTTGGAATAATTAAAGGGTACCCTATGTCTGTATGCAGCTTTACTCGACGTGCGAGCAGGGGAGTGAGGCCGAGGCGGACCGAGTGTTGGACAAAGTTGCCAAGTCCCGACTCGCGGACATGTACCACGAGGCGCGGATCCAATGCATCATCTACGCCTACGCCGACTTGTGGGGTGAGAAGGTCACAAAGGTGCAGGCCAGGGAGAAGATGTGTGAGAGAGCGACCGACCTCACTAGGGAGCAGTACGAGTAGGTAAGTAGGCGTGAAGAATATTTAGGCTTCAATTGATCTTCTGACATATTACATAATTGATTTGATGTCATGCAGTTCTGTCCTGCTTGGTGCCAAAAGTTCACGGATTGTTGAAAGGCCATCGTGGACAGGTGACTTTCAGACGAGTGGGCCGAGAGGCACAGTGTGCGCCGGGACTGCCACCTGTAGATGGCTTGGGTGCCACACCACCAAGGCAACCTTAGCCTCAACGCCTATGCTGAGAGATGGGTACGCTCTACTGATTATTATTTTTAATTCTAACACTCAGTACTCTTTACTTGCAATCAACTCTGTGTCTTTCTTGCAGTCCCAGTCGCATGGTGGCGCGGAATGTAACTCGTTCGTGGTGTACCACCTTACCCACAAAGGCAAGGCGACCGCGCCGGAGACCCAGTACAACCCAGAGGATGGGCCCGACTCGTTCACCAACTCGGTAGCCTACACCAAGGTGAACTAGTACACGGTGGCGGCTCGCGAGCGCTATGGGGCGGACTATGATTCGGCCTCTCAGCCCCTGGACACGAACGTGCTGATGAGGCTGGGAGGAGGGAGGCAGCACGGTCGCTTGTATATGGCCAGCAGCACAGTCTCCTCGGACTCTGTCCCCAACCTCGCCGAGATTCGGTCCAGGAGCACGAGCTCCTCCATGGCCATATGGCCAAGGCAGCAGACCATGGCGCAGCTTCAGGTTAGTACAGTTCAATTTATCGTCCATTACTCAACTTGCTTTTGCATTGTTTAATCCTTGTGGGACAAATATTGCAGGCCCAGATGCATGAGGAGATGCAGAGGTTCCAGGCCCAGTTGCAGGCTCAGAACGAGGCTCGGTAGGAGGCCCATCGCCGCGAGATGGAGGCCGCCCAAGTGCAGGAGGCGCAGAGGTCGGCGGAGATAGCTCGCTTTTTTGGAGTCTCAACATCCCAGGTGTGGTCGTGCCTCCCTCGCTGCTCAATCCGTATGTGCCGCCGCCGCCTCATAGTCCTACTGGGACTCCGGTGAGTATATATATATATATATATATATATATATATATATATATATATATATGGGTGTTTATTGCTTTCACTTATTCAGCCGTACTAACGACATCGCTTCTCCTTCGTGCAGGTGCAGTCGCAGGGTTCGGCGCCGACCCCTCCGGGTGGCCCTTCGCCACAGTCCGGGTGGCCGGCTCCAGGAGGCCCTCCACGTCTGCCGTACTACGTGTGGCCTGGCCTTCGTCCTCAGCACGGGTACTCTAGGTGGTCTTCTGGAGCCGTTGTGCAGCCGCCCCAGTGGCAAGGTCCTCCACCGGCCGGCTCTTCGCAAGGATGGGGGCAGTGGGGGCAAGGTGGGAGCTCTTCAGGCACTGGGGGCGAAGGTGAGCAGTGATCGACTTATGTGTTGGACTTATGGATTATGGACTTCTCATATGTGTTGGACATGTGTTGGTTGAACTTGAACTTGTGATGGATGGATGGACGGAATTGTGTGACATGTATGGATTATGCGATGGATTTATGTTGTTTTGTGATGGATGGACATGAATGTGATAGGTATTGTGATTTGTGTGATGAAATATGGATATGAATGTGATATATATTGTGTTCTGTGTGATGGAATATGGATATGTGATATATATATTGTTTTGTGTGACAAAAATGAAAAAAAATGAAAAAAAGAAAAAATTTCCCAGCTTTGTCGAGTGCCACACTCGGCAAAGGTGTCATGACACTCGGCAAAGCTGGGCAAAATTAACCCAGTTCTACCTCTTTGATGAGTGTCGGCCACGTGGCACTCGACAAAGAGGGCTTCTTTGCCGAGTGCCATAGTCAGCACTCGGTAAAGATTTTTTCAAAAAAAAATAAACAGATTTTCTTTGCCGAGTGTCAGGTGGCCGGCACTCGACAAAGAATTTTTCAAAAAAAAAGAAAAAAATCTTTTGCCGAGTGTCTGCCATGTCAGCACTCGGCAAAGAAGCCGTCAAGTTGACGGTCATTGTTTTCTTTGCCGAGTGCTGACTTGGCACTCGGCAAAGGCTTTGCCGAGTGCCCGATTTCTGGCACTCGGCAAAGAAACCTTTGCCGACAGCTTCTTTGACGACTAATCTTTGCCGAGTGCAGCACTCGGTAAAGCCTTTGCCGAGTGCAAAAGGGTCTTTGCCGAGTGCTGCCAGCACTCGGCAAAGTCGTTGTACCCTGTAGTGTTGGTTCTGTTGCCCTCTAGAGCTACAACATTGGGCCTTAGTCATTTTTTTTATTTGATTAATTGATTGTTGTTATTATCCTTTTTTAATTTCCGCAGAGTCATTTCTCCGTCGGAAGAAAAGGCAGTGTGACAATATAGTTGGCCAAACGGGCGGCACGACCGTGGCACAGCACGACGCGGCACGAGCACGATTTGGCATGCGTGCCTGCCGTGTCGTGCCTGGCGTGCCACCGTGCCACTGAAGGGTCGAGATGACGGACTAGAGGGGGGGTGAATAGTCTTTTCTAAAATTAATCGCGTAGGCTAACCGAAACAAATGCGGAATTAAAACTATCGGTCTAGCCAAGACTACACCCCTCTACTTATACTCTATGACACCTTACAAAAGATTCTAAACAAAGCAAATAAGGTGTCGGGCTAGCTAAAGCTCACCTAATCAATCTAGTTTGCAAGGTCACACAAACCTATGCAACTAGTACTTCAAGCACCGGGGAGCTCCTACACAATCTAGTAAGCAAAGCACAAAGCTCCTAAGCTCACTAGCAATGCTCACTAACAAGGCTACACAAGCCAAATTAGAGAGCTCAAATTACTTAGCTACACAAACTAAGCAATGTGACTAACAAGGCTACTCACACCAATTAGTCACGCAAGAGATCTACTTCTAAGCTACACAAGCAAAGATGGTAACTAGCAAGCTACACAAGCTAACTAATTACAAGAGCAACTATTAAGCTACACAAGCTAGATAGCTACATAAGAGCAACAACTAAACACTAGCACAAGTATGAGTAAGGAAACACAAGCTAGTGAATGGAGAAAGCAAACCACCGAGAAGATGGAGGCAATGTTGACACGGTGATTTTATCCCAAGGTTCACTTGGTTGCCACCAAGCTAGCCCTCGTTGAGACAAGCTCAAGGTTGCCGTCGGTCCTCTTGCTAGTGGTGACTACACTAGTCACACTCTCCCACATGGAGTGCTTACCACAAGCTCTAGCACTTGACCCGGCCGGACCACTTGATGCTCTTCACGTCTCCCTTTTACTAGAGTTGCTCTTTGCGATCTCCTGCGGGGTGAGCACAATGCCCCTCACAATCCTTCTCCGGAGCCACGCACAATCTTCACGCGGGCTTCACGATGGAGACTCGATCACCAAGCCGTCTAGGAGATGGCAACCTCCAAGAGTAACAAGCACCACCGGCTTGCAACACGAACACTTAGTGCCACTCGATGTAATCTCTCAATGCAACGCACTAGCGATCACTCACTCACTATTGATTCGCATACTAGCAAGCACAAGCGAGTTAGAGGGCTTCCTTGCACTCCCCAAGCATGGACACCAAGTCCCAAGGGTGCTAAGCACCAGCCAAGGCCGGCCACAACCTCTATTTATAGCCCCAAGGGCTAAACTAGCTGTTACCCCCTTCACTGGGCACTTTTCGTACTGACCGGACTCACTACAGGGTGACCGGACGCGTCCTGTCACTAGGGTCTGGTCGTTTGCCCCCAACCACTACGGGAAAATCAATCTTTGCCGAGTGCCTGTGGCTTTGCCGAGTGCCAAATTTCGGGCACTGGGCAAAGAGCCTCTTTGCCGAGTGCCGGCCACGTGGCACTCGGCAAAGCGCAAACACAAGGCAAAGCATGCTTTGCCGAGTGCCACATGGCCGGCACTCGGCAAAGAGGTGCCTTTGCCGAGTGCCAGCCACGTGGCACTCGGCAAAGAATGTGGCCCCGAACTGTGCCACGTGGTCGGGTCTTTGCCGAGTGCCACGTGGCTGGCACTCGGCAAAGAGGTGCCTTTGCCGAGTGCCAGCCACGTGGCACTCGGCAAAGAGCTCTTTGCCTAGTGTTTTTTTTGACACTCGGCAAAGCCAGTTTTTAAATTACATTTTGAAGCAGTAAATTAATCCGAATGAAAAAAATTTTAACTACAAAATTGGTTAACTTATCAAGATGAACAATTTTTGGTTTGGTGATTTTTTTCATTTGACAAACTTAAAATAAATTCGTTCACAAATCTTATATATCTCTCCGGTATTATAAAACTACAAGAGTGATATATAATGTTTGTGAATAATATTAGAACCACAATGTCGGATGCATAAATAGTCAAACAACCAAAATAAACTTTGTAGATCTTGACAAGTTATGAAAGTTTGTAGTTGATAACTTTTTAATTTGAAGTCATCTAGTTATGCAAAACTGCGTCGAATTTGAAAATTTTAAAATTCAAAATTTTCAAAATACCTCAGATGGAGAAATGACCAAAATGAAAGTTGTAGATCTCAAAAAGTTATGAAACTTTGGTGTTGACAACTTTTTGATTTGAAATCATCTTGTCAACGAAAACTATATTTCAAATTATAAAATTTGAAATTCAAATTTTTATAAACGACCTCGGATGGAAAAACTACCAAAATAAAAGTTGTAGATCTTGAAAAGTTAGAAAACTTTGTAGTTTACAACTTTTTGATTTGAATTCGTTTAGGGCCTCAAATAAGCAAGTTACACATGGTTTAGTATAATATATGGGTAATCGAAACGGAGATGGAACGTATATGAGTGTGTAGTGCAGTGGTAGAGGAGGCTCCGCGCGAATGAGAGGTCGTGAGTTCGAATCCTGTTGACTACGTGAGAGAAAATTGCATGAAAAATAGTAGAACTTGCGATTTTGAGGGCGACAAGTGGAAGTGGGCGCTGCCCAGTGGGCCCCTCCTCCAATTAAATAAAAATTTTTCCCTATTTTTCTGGGGTTTTTTTATTTTTTTCTTTGCCGAGTGCCAAATATGTCAGCACTCGGCAAAGCTTTCGCCGAGTGCCCGATATTTGGCACTCGGCAAAGAACCCTTTGCCGTGAAATTCTTCACCGAGTGCCCTTCGCCGAGTGCGGCACTCGGCGAAGCCTTCGCCGAGTGCAAAAAGCTCTTTGCCGAGTGCTGCCAGCACTCGGCAAAGAGCGATTCTGCTGTAGTGAACGGCTAGTTTTCGTGCGCGTTCAGCCTTCTACTGACCGGACGCGTCAGGTCATAATGACCGGACGCGCCTATGCCTGAGTCCGGTCGCAAACAGAGAGGTTTCGGGGCTGCTTTCCAGTGACCGGACGCTGACCGGACTCTACCGAGCGTCCGGTCAATATACCTCAAATCAGCACTCAAAATACACTGACCGGAATCTTGTGACCGGACTCACTGTACGGTCACTGACCTTTCAGCGCTCAAACGGCTATAATTCTTAGCTCCAAACTCCGATTTTGATGATCTTGGACATTTTAGAAAGCTAACTCAGAGAACTACACAACCCACGTACAGAGCTAATCCATATCACAAAGGATTAGTACAGAATTCCAATCTAAGAGCCATCCTAGAGTCTGGAACACACCGAAAAGCCTCTTTCTCTTCTCCGAGTTGATCCAATTCAACTCCAACAACTTCTCCTTTGCAAATGTGCCAACACCACCAAGTGTACACCACCTTGTGCATGTGTGTTAGCATTTTCACAATCATTTTTCAAAGGATTAGTGTTGGTAGTTCTTAGCTTCACTAAAGATAGAGCTAGGCAACTATCCCCGGTAACGGCCCAGAAATGCTTGTTGACACTAGCCAACGTCGTTACTAGGAGTAGACTATGGAATCTATTCCAGACAACGGTGTCAGAAGTGCTTGAAGCAAGTCCGGTCACTATACCTAAAGGAATGAAGCTAAAACAGCTATCTACTAATGTCAAGTGGGGTTGTCAATCCCGACACTAGTAGGAGCTAGCTAGAGAGATTGCAATCTACCAAGAGGAGATTCTGCAAGCGCACAGAACTATCGTAGTAGCACTTCGCCTGGGAGTACTAGGTGTCAATTTATTTGATCCCAAGGGAAGGCTAGGGTGGTGTATGAGTCGAGTCAAGGAGGGGATGAGAGTCAAAGAAAAGAGAAAAGGGAAAAGGAGAGAAGGGAAAAGAGGGGATGGAAGGCTAGAAAGAATATGTGGGTGGATAGGTAAGGATGAAATGGATGGTAAGGTAAGGTGGATAACTAGATAGATAGATAGAATGTGATAACTAAGGATAACTAACTAATTACTAACTACTAACTACTAACTACTCCTAGATAACCACAGAGCAAGATAACTACGAAGCAAGATAGGCAAATGTCAATAAAGCAACCTAGTTAAGTAAAGTTTTATTCCTATCTTATCAAGTATCGAGGTGTACTAGCCTTTACCACTGACTTAGGTTGAACGCTAGCACAACGAGCCTTACTGTTAAACTGGGCCAACTACGTGGTGGAATTCAAGGCGCATAGGGCTGTCACCACCTGCTTGCTACCACAGCTATACGGGGGTCCAGCCGTATCTGAAGGTAAGTCTATAACTAAGCACCACGCTTAACTATATTCTAACTATCTCTACCCTAGCTTTGAATAGAGACACCCTTGCGGACGTCAGAGCAAATACTTGACTTAAAAAGATAAACACTAAACTAACTAAGCAACCTATTGGCAAAGATCAAACACTAAGTTCACTAGAGATTAACTACTATGGCTAAGTGAATTGAACTGTAGGATAGCTAGGCACTCAAACAATCAATCAAGTATACTACTCAATACTGATAAGTAGAATAAAGTAATACTTGAAATGATGAAATAGAATATAGTAAAGTGCTTGAGTAACAAGAGCAAAACCTGAACTGGAGATGAAGGAAGACTCTTCCCAGCTCTAGGACCGATCACTCGCACGCCTCTACTCTTGAGCTAAGCCTTGAGCAGCGCTTCCGTGAGGGCAAAGATGCCTTGCTCTACTAGCTACCTACTTGCCTAAGCTTGGCTAAACCCTAAGCTATCAGCTCTCTGGCTCTAGCCTTGCTTCCCTTGCTTGTGTGCTTCTTGGTGTGTGGTGAAGTGATGCCTCTGGGGGGTATTTATAGCCTTGTGGAGTGAGGGGGGTACTTATAGGGGGCAGCCAACTGACCTAGGGCTAACCCTAGTGGCGGGCGCCAGCCCTAGGTGGCGGCCGCCACCCTCATCACCGTTGGATGCACCGTCTTTGCTTCAACGGCATCCAAGAGCTCCAGAGAGGCGGTGGTTAGGTCGGTTGAATGTCTGAGTAACCGCCACTCGGTCTTGATCCACGCCACTCTCTCCTGAGCCGTCTGATGCCACTGACCTAGTGACCAAGGGCCAAGATTTGGCCTTGGGGTGGTCACACAGATCAGTGACATGGCAGGGGAGAATGTGAGCTTCACCCTTGTGGCGGGCGCCACCTAGGGGTGGCGGGCGCCACCCCACTAGGGCCCAATTGGGTCCTGGTGAGTGGGCTCGTCTCCTGGTGGGTTCACTCTTCAAATTTGGTCCAAATCCTGCATTCAAATAGAAATCTATGGACATGTGGAATTTGGTTAGATTGAAACCTATTTGACTACATTTCATGCCTTTTTGGTGAACTTTAGGGTAAAATGTTGATGGTAAAACAGGTGTTTAAGGACCATCAACAATTAGCACTTGCACTCACCATGCCACTCGATCCTAGCAACATCACAATGTTAGATCGCTCAAGTGGCACTAGATGACCGATATGCAAACAAGTTTGCTCCTATTAATAGTACGGCCATCTATCCTAAACCCGGTCATAATCTTCTCTACACACCTGTGATCGGTGAAATGAAATGCCCTACAAATATACCTTTGCCTTGCGCATTCCATTCCATCTCCTCCATTATTGATGCAACACATGCACCAACCTAGATCAAATGATATGATCCACTTCATATCATCACATGGCCTCCATGGTCCATCGATCTTGACCTCACTTGCTCTTCACCATTGCTTTGGTCCTTTGGCGCCAAGTCTTGCTTAAGCCTCCCGACACTCGGTACCAACGACTTCAAAGCCTCCAACTTGCCCTTCACCTTCGCAACCGGTCCATCAAGCCAAGGCTTGCCTTGATCTTCACCATCTTAGCCACATGACTCTATGTCATGTCACATATGCAATAAGCTCCTTCATCTCATGTGTGAGCCTTTGCAACATCCTCCAAGCCATTTCACCTTTATGGCATATGTTGCTCACACATGATCACCTGTGGACTAATCACCTGTGTATCTCTCATAAACACCATTAGTCCACCTAAAGTTGTCACTCAATTACCAAAACCAAACTAGAACCTTTCAATCTCCCCCTTTTTGGTAATTGATGACAACTCTACAAAGATATGGAAATTAAGCTTATTCCAAGTTAGCACTTCACAAGAATGTAAATTGCTAACTTGGTTTGGATTCTATGTTACTTATCCAACATTGAGATCACATATGAAGATTTGGATAAGTACCATACAACCTGACTTGGTAGTGTTAACTCCCCCTACATGTGTGCTCAAATGGTTTGGTTTCAAGCTTGCACACATGCATAAATATGAAGTTTGTGGGAGTGTTAGCACTACTAAGTGATGCTAAGGTATACAAGATAGAATTATACCTTTGTAGCGTGTATACCACATTTTAGTTCATCCTTAGCATCAACCTTGCTAGAAACAAGTGAAACTAGATACCACGTGAGATCAACATTTATAATCAAGGTCCTAGTTACCTAGTTACCACTTGCTACACTAAGACTAAGCTCTAAATAACAATAAAAGGAAAACAATCATCATCCAAGTCTTAGCTCTAGCAAACATGGCACACAAGCATATATGTCAAATGTAAAACATATGCATTATGCAAGCAAGCAAATGTAATGCACAAATGAATGTATTAAACATGTATTCATGAGCTTGCTCCCCCTACTTGTGTGCTCTCTTTGTCCAAGAATTGTGATCCTTTTCCATTGTTCAATCTTGCTCCCTCTTGATCCATGTCCATCTTCTTTTCTCCCCCTTTGTCCTTGGCATATCACAATTGACATATCTTTTCCAAAATTTCTCCCCCTTTGTCATCAATGACCATGAAAGGTATACTCTTTTCACACAAAGGGTTGCACTAGGGTAGATGGTTGATACTTGAGTCTTCATTTTTGATGGACACCACCATATGTGTGAGAATGACACCATGTGTAGAATCTTTGACCTTGATACCAATGGGTGGGGCACCTCCCTATGTCATAGCATGGGTCATCCACTTGATAAGCTTTATCTCTTGTAGATGAGGGATCTTTGCTTGATTTGATCACTTAAAGTTGAGGATCACTTGACATATTTGTAGGATACCACTTTAGAGTTTGATGTAGACACCACTTGGTAAATATCACTTGAAAGATCATATACCATTTTTTAAGAGATACCATGTGAAGAAATGATGAGTCTAGATACCACTTGAATGAAAGTTTAAACTTGATATCCATTTGCATTATTGTCTTCTTCTTGAACTCTTGTCATGAGCCTCTCATTTGTGACTTGAACTATTAAATTTGCACAAGATATCTAACTCGGTTTGCTCTAGAGTAAGCTTCTTCACACATCTTTCAATGGTTATCTTACTCACGTTGAATTAGACACTTGAATGCTCATCTTCTAGATCAAGTACTTGGGTTCACTAGCTCATGAACAAACTCATGTACTAACCACTAGATCATATAGTCAATCAAGCAATAGTGGTAGGCTATGAATTTAAACTTTTCAATTGTTATGCATGATCCTATTAAGCATGTACTATATGCACTAACCGCATACTAGTAAGGGATGAAAATGATCATGCACATTACAATGATACCTTTGCTATGTTGGAGAAGAGGATAGTCACATAGATTCCAATTTATTTCTCCAATAGCAATGTGAAGTCTATTTCAAAGCTTGGTGAAGACCAATAGATGATAAATATAAATTCCATTCTTCACCCAAATGAATTAAGAACCACTAATGATCAAGTGCATTATCTTGTTGTGGTTGGCTTGCTTCTTCATTTGATCATAGGTTGCATGAGAATATCACTTGTATTGCAATGATTTGCTCTCTATTTTGGGTGTTGCTTGCTTTCTTGATCAATCCTTTTGATTTCTTCAACTAAGCATCTCCAATGATACTTTAGATCATCACTTCCATGTTAGCCTTCCTAGCCTAGCTTGGTTAACCTACCAAAGGCGGCAAGCCCCTACAAAAGGGAGAAGTGACCTCTCTCCAAAGAACCATCCTTGATACTCACTTGAATTGACTTTGATTGATTGATCCATTTGAACTCTTCTTGAAATTTGACTTTGAATCCTTCTTTGAGTTATTTTCTTTCTTCCAAGATGATCTTCAATTAATACTAGAACTTGTTTTTTATCTTCATCTTGATGTTGGCCTTGATCTTCAATTTGAGTACCAATTGTGTGCCAGATACACTCTACAATCAAGTGACCTTGTACTCATCTTTGTCATTGCTTCTAGATCATATCAAAACCAAACATAGGTCCCTCAACCACTTATAAACAAGATTCCAACTTGAGGGCCTTTCAATTATAGTGACTCTAGATCAATCCAATAATTGTCACTTTTCTGGCAGATTCTGTCCTTCTCAAAGAAACATGCATATCTCCCAAAATATGAGTCCAATTACCATGAAATTTGGTGGAGATGTGCCTCACTATGTATTCTAGTAGCCATAAAAATTTGAGCTTCATTGGCTTTCTAGATTGCTACCAGATTTCAATTCTTTCACTTGCTGTCCATGCTGAAAACTGCTGCAATAGAGTTGGCAAGATCCACTACCACACGGAGTTTGACTTATCCAATGAATTCCAATTTTCTACAGAAACTAAT
The DNA here is from genome assembly GCA_009763385.1 of Coix lacryma-jobi var. lacryma-jobi. NCBI lineage: Eukaryota > Viridiplantae > Streptophyta > Magnoliopsida > Poales > Poaceae > Coix > Coix lacryma-jobi. The sequence goes on from CM019826.1 coordinate 143,631,722, forward strand.
ACTATAAGTGTAGAGCATACACACCAAATTTCAAGCCAATCCAACTAGATTTGATCATCCAAACATGACTATCTTCTCAGCTCACTCAGATTTTGCATATTGGACAACTTTGAGCAATTGAGCTATACTCTAGCAATTTGAATCAAACTTGAAGCTAACTTGTTTGAACACTCTCACAAGACATATATCCATTCAATTCACTTACTAAAAGTCATCTTGTGAACATATCCAATCAAACTAACTCAAACTTGATTACTAAGCAATTTATCCATTCAAACTTCTCATAGCAAGCAACATATGCATATATATCCAATTCAATTAACTCATATGCACCCAAATGAATATGATCAACTAGAGATATACCTTGATAGATCATGATCATCCAATAGCAAGCTTCTTCAAATATTTCCAATCAACCACCTCAACTTGATCATGACACTTGTATGTTGTAGCGCTTGGACTTCACTTGTTTTGACATGGCATTGGGATGAGAATAGCACTAAGCTTCATTACTTGACTCAATCACATGATGAACAATATGGAATCAATTGAATCAAGTCTCCAATGCCATGGTGAATGTAACATCCCAAAAATTTGCATCAATTTGAAATAGGCAATATGATTTAATTTATGCATTTTATGTGTTGCATAAAAACCTAGATAATAAATTTTCGCAAAAGTTAAAATAAATCCTAGGCCAAAGACCATGTTGATGCATACATGCTGGTGCATACTTTATTTTTGTGATGATTGGTTTTGGTTCAAAACATGTTTGAATTCAAAGGGATTTCAAATTGCTTTTGAAAATAGTTTCTGAAAAATGGAAAACCATTTTCTTTCTCCCTCCTCCTCCTTTCTCCCTTTTGGCCCGAGAAAGCCCAGCTGGCCGGACCCCTTGTTTTTTTTTCAGCCGGCCTACCTCCTCTTTCCATTTCTGGTCGCCGGCCCGAGGCCTCTCCCCGACGGCCCGCTTCCCTCCCCTCTCTGTCGCCCGCGTGGGCCATCTGCCCTGGCCCAGCTCGTCGCTAGCGCGCAGCGCGCCGCCGCTCCCTCCCGCAGCCGCTGACCAGCATGGCCCGCATGTCAGCGCCCCTCTCCCCCCTCTCTGTTCGCATCTATGGCGGACTCTAACCCGTGCCCGAGCCGACCCCGTTTCTCGCTCGTGCTCGCTGAATCGGCCGCATCAACCAACCCTACAAAACCCCGAGCACCTGCCGCCTCTCTCCCTGCGAAAAGTTCTCGCTCTCGTGCCCTAATTCGCCGCAACTGCGAGCTCCGCCACCCGCAAGTTTCCGCCGCCGTCAACGCCGCTTCTCGGTAGGTTTCGGCCTCCAGCAGGGACATCTAGAGCTTTGCCTTGGTCCCGTGAATCCACTGCAACTTTTCCCTCTTTGTTTTCTCTTGTTTTTCGCCTCTAATTGCACGCCGTCGCTCTGCAGAGCCGCCGACCGGCATCTTGAGCCGTGCTCCGCCACCGAGTCGTCCCCGTCGATCTCTTCGCGTCTGGTGAGATCCCCTTTGCTCCCTCTTTCGTTTGGACCAACTCCTAGGGTCTCTACTACACCATAGCGCAAACCCCAGCAAGCGCCGCCGCCTGCTGGCAATGGCGCCGCCGCGAGCCGCTTCCCTCCTCCGCGCCGGCGTAAAAGCGCCGCCAGCTCCTCCCGGATCTGATCTGAGTCGTCCATCTGGGAATCAACGGTCTCCATCAGCCGATACCCCTTCGGGGTCAATTTTGTTAAAGAGCCCCTCATGTTTTCGGGTCTCAACCCGCGGTCCCAATGGCCCTGTTCATTGAGTCTATGTTTTCTTCCGTATAAGCCCCTGCGCTTCATCCTTATTGAGGCGCAGTCCAGTCAATTCTGAATTTCGATTTAAATCGGTTTTAAATTCAAATTCGATTTCAATTTATTTATAGTTTTGCCACCAGTTTCAAATGCTTATAACTTCTACGTTTTTAGTCCGTTTTAGCCCGTTCAAGTTGCGTTAGATTCGTTTTGAAAAGATCTATCTATGTGTATGAAAATATCTACTATTTTTGGTAATTAAAATTTGAGTTAGGTTTAATCTACTAAGTAAGGTTTTGTAATTTGTTCAGCTCATAACTTTCGCGTTATAATTTCGTTTTTCATGATCTTCGCGTTTATGTGATCGTGATAGACCGTAGTTTCTGTTTTCAAACTTTTTATATTATTTTCTTGCTGTTGGTGTAATGTTCTAATTATAGCTTGTTTGCTTTGCATGATTGTTGTCCCGATGATTGTGTGTTGATGTAGTAATCGAGTATAGATGGTGAGACATACGCTGGTGATCAGGAGCCCTTCTACGACAACCAAGAGCAACCAGAGTTCTCTGAATCAGGCAAGTATAGCATGGGATCCTCCTTGTTGACCTATTCACCATGAATCATCTAAATTCATATGCATGTGTCTAATTTTGATCTCCTATCTAGTTTACCCTAGGTGTTTGACCCATTACCTTGTTAACCTTGGGATGCTATGCATATGGGTAGAGTTTTGCTAGAGCTTTACTTAAACCAAACATGATCTAATAACGGTGAATAAAACTTGATCTTTTTAGCAACATGGTTTAGGACCTCATGTCAGCAAAAGCTGGGACATACAGTGCAACCATGAGGTTTATATGGCTCTGACCTTAGCTCAGTATAAGGACCTTTTCTAGCTTGTTAGTGGACACCTGTATAGGCGCGTTGGGTCTTGCCGAGCTGGATTTAGGGCGGCTACTTTCACCTTGCCTGCGTTGCCGTAGGGTTGGGAGACCCTTCTTCCCCTTGCCTTAAGACCTAGCGGCCCTAACTTGTTAGACGAACCTTTGAAAGGCTTTGCGTGTATCCTGCCCGCTCACCTCGGAAGTGTTATGGGAGTAATTAACCCGGGCATCTGGATATCACGACTCATCGGGTAAAGTGTACAACCTCTGCAGAGTGTAAAACTGATATATCAGCCGTGCTCACGGTTACGAGCGGCCCGGAAAACTCACAGATTAGTTGTTTAATGTTGTTTATTTATGTTGCTCATGTTGATTACTTTATTGCTATGTTTCAGTTACTATGATCATGTGGATTGGGTTTAAGCATTCATATATGTTCACCTTAATATTAAAATGTTGCTAATTAAAAGCTACAGCAGTTTAACCAGTGTCAGCCTTATTTGAGCCTCATGAATCCCATGTTACACTTGTTAAGTACGAGATGTACTTATGCTTGTTTATTTCTTTCTACTTGGATAAAAATCCCAGATGGGTAACAGATTGCTTTGGTAATGATGACTTCCCTGAAGAGTTCTAGTCTTGCTGTCAACCAGTCATCTTCCCTGTGATGGAGCTACCGCGAGAGATACTTTATTTATCCGCTGCTATGTAAAGACTTTGAATAATATTCGTTATGTAATAAACATATGTGATGGTACTTCTTAATTTGTGGCTTATGTGTGTGATTGATCTCTGGGCACACATGAGTTATTGCATTCAATTTTGTTCTTAAAATTGGGTGTGACAAATTGGTATCAGAGCTATGTTGACTGTAGGACGCAAGCCTAGTTAGTTTATGGTCGTTTTAGTGGTCTTTGCTTCTCATTCTTTCTATTTATCTTAGCCTTGTTAATTTATCAAAATTATATACTTCTCTTTACTTGCTCTATTATATAAATATATTGATTCTATTGTATCTGTCTCTTGGTCTACTCCATAGATGGCTCGTCGCACCGCCCGCAAGACTGTCGGTGGTCGCATGAGGTCAGGCCTGAGGGCAGGCAACCCCGTTCCGCAAGCACCGCAAGCACCCCAGGAGCCAGAATAGCAGGAGGTAGCACCGCAAGAGCCAGCACTGCAAGATCAGGCACCCCAAGAGGTGGAACCACAAGAGCCGGCACCGCCAGTGCCAGCACCTCAAGAGCCGGCACCGCCAGTGCCAGCACCTCAAGAGCCGGCACCACCAGTACAAGCACCGCCAGTAGTACCAGCGCCCCAGGAGCAAGCACCACCGGCACCTGTACCACAAGCTCCAGCTCCACAAGCTCCAGTACCTCCCGCGCCAGTGCCCCCAGAAGTGCTGGAGGTCGAAGATGATGAAGAGCTCCCGATGGGTTGGGACGTGGACTCCGGATATCTTGTCGGAGCGCCCACAGCTGCCCAGAGTCCCTCACATCATAGGCTGATGGAACTTTTTGATGCCTACTACCCCGACATGAACATCATCGTACAGTACACCCACTGGAGGTACAGCCATCCCCTGAAAAGGACCTACTGGAAGGCAAGGATGACTGTCGCCGTCCGAGAACCAGAGAGTGGCCTATACCTGCATGAGATGGTGATTGGCCACAGGGCTCGTCGGTCCTCTCTAGCGTCAGCCTTGGAAGCCGTGGCGGTTGAAGCCTACAAAGCGTTCCGGGGTCATCGCATTGAAGACATGAGGGATGATGCATACCGCTACCTGCCTTATTGGAACAATGAAAATAGGGAGGCTATGGTAGAAGACCCTCATGCAACTCCAACCGTGAAGGCCACACGAGACTTTCTCCTCGACAGGGAAAGGTCCAACGCGGACTTGGAAAAGGAGGTGATATCCCTGGGGAAGGACCTCAAAAGATGCTATAGCACCATAGATGGGCTCTTGGAACTGCTCGACCAACCCCCTATGTACAAGAGGCTCCGCGAACCGCTCTACAAATAGGCATAGGTCACCCTTTTATGTAATAAAACGATAGTAGTAAGCGTTTTGTCGAGTCTAGTTAAATTTTGTGCTAGTGTGCTTCTTTATGTGTGAGTTGAACTATTTTTATGCTTATGTGTGATTTGGTTATTTGTAATGAGTGTTGAGATATTGTAGGCTTGTCTACAAATCTCATAGTTATACATAACGTTTATGAATAATAAGAGGGTTAGTTATATCTTGTCCTATGCTGTTTTCTGGAGCAACATGTGATCTTTTGGTTATATCTCAAGTTCTGTTCGTGCAACATGGCTGAAAATTTTATGGTGGAAAATAGACTCCTATATCTAACCAATGCCTCTGGAATCACCTCAATAGCTGTTATGGTTTGCGAGATATGGCTGTTTCAAGTTAGAGTTTCTGCGCAGTTTTGAACTCTGGACAGATTCGTTTGTTCTCTGTTTTTGACGAACTTAACGAAAGAATCTGGGAAAGTCACTTAAATAAAAGTTGTAGATAATTTCGTCATCTTTCCAACGGTGTATGGAACGCCCTGTTTGGAGTTCTGGAACTCGAGTTATGATAGTTTTACTGTACTGCTGCTACTGGATCTCGCCCAGAAATTTTCAGATCTCATGTTTCTTCTCGTATAAGTGATCTTTTCTTGAAAAGTTCGCTAACCTTGATCCCTGTTTGGAAACACAGATGGCTGCCAGAGGAGGTGGTATTGGAGGTGGACGTGGACGTGGACGTGGAGCACCTGTTAACCCATCACCACCGCCCCCAGTTGACATTCAGCAGTTGATGGACATCCAAGCCCAATTTATGCAAACCATGATGCAACATATGCAGAATTAGCCAGTTGGAGAAGCACCACCGATGCAAGTGAGGGACAAGAGGGGTGAGTTTTTGAAGGGTCACCCGCCAGTGTTCTCTCATGCTGCTGATCCCCTGGAGGCTGATGACTGGCTTCGTGCTATTGAACGCCAGCTTACCATCGTGCAATGCAATGACCAGGAGAAGGTGCTCTATGCTTCTGGTCAGTTGCAAGGAGTTGCTCTGGATTGGTGGGAATCGTTTCAGTTCGGTCGCGCCAACAATGCCCCAGCTGTCACATTTGAGGAGTTCAAGAGCAACTTCAAATCGTACCACATCCCTGCTGGCTTGATTGAGTTGAAACAGGAAGAATTCAGATCTCTATGCCAAGGAGCCATGACTGTTGCCGAGTACCGTGACAAGTTTGCTCAATTATCACGCTATGCCCCTACCGATATTGCTCTGGATGCTGACAAGCAGCGTCGCTTCCTTAAGGGTCTGAATGACGGACTAGCACTGCAGCTAATGTCCAATGAGTATGCCAGCTATCAGACCTTAGTCAACCGTGCTATAGTGGTTGACAACAAACGCAAGGAGATGGAGGCTAGAAAGAGGAAGCTCCAAGGTCAGTCGTCTGGTAGTAACAACCGCCCTCGTCCTAACTTTACACCAGGCAACCAGCAGAGGTACCAGGGACCTACCACTCAGTGGAACCGCAACCAGGGACAACAACGTCCGCCATACCCGCAACAGCAGCAGAACAATACTCAGGCCCAGCGCCAAGGCACCCCCAACAATGCTCCCATGAAGAGTAGTGCACCCAACACCCCCGTCAAGAATGGAACACCCAATGCCTGTTACCGTTGTGGTGATCCCGGTCACTATGCCAACCGCTGTCCGAAGAGGCAAGATCAGCTCCCACCTCAGAATAATGGGCAGAAGGGAAGGCAGCAAGCACCCCCTAATGCGGGCAAGGTGAATCACGTGTCCGCAGAGACCGTGCAGGAAGCGCCAGAAATTATGCTTGGTACGTTCAACATCAGTTCCATCCCCGCTACAGTTCTTTTCGATTCTGGTGCATCGCATACTTTTATATCACATACATTTGTTAGAATGCATAATCTACCTGTTAGTCTCATGAAAACCCCTATAATGGTTACCTCACCGGGTGGAGGATTGCAAGCTACGCTTCAGTGTATGCCTATAGATGTGTCCTGTAACACCCTGATTTAAATTTTCCCCAAATTAATAAAAGAAACTAGAAATTAAATAGGTTGTCTATTTAATTAGAGGAGGAAAATAAAATTTATTTATCATTTTCATGTTGCATTCATGCCATTGCATATTTTTATTGTGTGGTAAGTAATTTATTAAACCCGTATAGGGCGAAACCGGATTTATTCTATTTCGAAAAGCAAATAAAAAGATTTAGAAAATTTTATAAAGTCAAACTCAAGTTTTGTTTTCAAAATCTAGGGAGAATATTTTCAAAAAATTTCAAACAGTTTTGGATTTCAAATGGTTTTGAATTCAATTTCAAAAGCCTTTGCAAAGGTCTGTAAATGAAAAAAAGCCAAAGCCCTGGGCCTCCTTTTTTTCCCCTTTCTCCCCAACCCACTCGGCCCAGCCGAGCTCCCTCACCCAGCCGCAGCGGCCCACCCGCTCTCTCTCCCCGCGGCCCGCACTCCCCCTCCCTCCTCTCTGCGCCGGCCCGCAAGCAGCGCGGCCTGCATTCCCCCGCAGCACCGCCGCGGCCCACACCCTGCGCCGCACCAGCCCACCCCGCATCGCGCGCGCCGGCCGTTCGGCCGCTCGGGCAGGCTCCCGTGCCCCTCTCCCAGTCGCCGACGCGCGGGTCCCGCAAGTCGGACTCATCCCCTCCGAAGATCCCGCTTCCGCAGCGCCACCGCCATCGCTGCTCGCGCCCAACTCCCTTCCTCGAACCCTCCGGTCTTTCACCACTAGTTCAGATCGCGCCGCCACCCCTCCCGCTCAACCTACAAGTAGATCTCCCCACAACCCTAGGCCCTCTCTCGCCCACCCGCGCCGCCACCGCCATTAACAGCCACCGAGCTCGGCTTGAGCTCGTCCCGTCCCAGAGAGCCACCGTCGACCCTCGTTCCGACCATCATCGGCCTCACCGCACCACGCCGCGTCCAGGCGACTTCTCTTCGGCGCGAGACCACACCGGAGCGCCCCTCACCGTCCTCGCAGGAATCCTCCGCTCGGCCGCCGCGACGAACGCCGGCTACGGGCACCAATCGGCGCCGGGAACACCTTCACCGGACCCGCGGTGAGCTCCCCATTCCGACCCACCCCCCCTCTGTTGTCTCTACCGGCCTCTAGGGCATGCATAGAGCCACCCTAGCCGAGACAGACATGGCGCCGCCGTGGTGGGTAGGGCGCCGCCGTGTTTTCTTTCGCCGACGGCCGCGTACTCCCCACCTTTCACCCTTGGCCGTCCAGATCCACACGCACGGCTCAGATTAGATCACTCCCTCGAACCGGTATGAGCCCGGTCCACAGCGCCGTGGACTCGGTCCACTTCCTCCACGTCAGCGCGTCCACGGCACGCGTGGTGCGCCGGACCAATAGGAGGAAGGCACGTGACGCACGGTCAGCAGCCACGCCGGCTGTCCCTGTCCTTTTGCAGAAAACCCCTCCACTTCTTAATAAATCAACCCGCCGTCCCACCTATCCTGTTGGTTGAGTCTGGGGAAACTCTCAGTTGAGCCCCTCGGTTTTCGGAGAAATGAGGCGCGGTCCAGACGCCAATTTTATTTCTGTTTTCATTTATTTAAATTACGAAAATGAGTTCAGTCTATTTACAGAATTGCCACTCAGATTCAAATGCTCATATCTTTTGCGTTTTAACTCCGATTCGACCCATTCAACTTGCGTTAGATTCATAATTTTGTTCTCTACGCTGTAGAACTGTTGGTTTACTGTTTTGATACTATTTGTTGTACTGTTATTTATTTTATTGTATTGTGCCATGTATGTTGATTGGGCCAGAGAGTGCGGAGTTCGAGGACGCTACAGACCTTTCCTGTGACCCTGCAGATTCGACCCAGCCCGAAGGCAAGTGTCCTTGAACATCTTGCACCTACTTTATTTTACTTTTGGTACTAGAGTAGTTAGATCTTGTAGATGCATGCTTGTCATTAATTTGAATCCCATGTTAGGGTTTACTAGAATTGGTATATATTATCCTTGTCGCCTGTTTTGGGATGTTCGGGTAGGTGTCTTGCTTAGCCCTGCAGTCATGGATGGGATGGGAGTTAAAATGTTTATAAACTTGATTAATGAACTATGAAACGAATGTGGACATGGTAATTTTGTAGTAACATGGTTATTAGGTAAATCCGGCAGGATGGACCCGTATTGGTGGTTTTGTGCCGTGGGACTCGGCAGCTGCTTTTGGTTTTTGGTTCGGGGCTCGTGCTAGACATATCCTGCCTGGATCCCTAGGACCCGGTTCTCGGAGCATGTAACCCGGCTTAACAGCGCAGCCATGAGATCTGGATGGGCTGGACCTGGCTAATTAATTAGTTTCCTCCGAGTTATGCTACACGGGGTTTGTTTAGTGGCTCAAGAGGGGGTCCCTGGGGTCGCTGACTTATGTACGGGGATGAAACCTAGAGTACGTGTAACACAGGCTTGGAGGGGCTTTGTAAAGGCCTTGCAGTGCAACCCGCTATGCACCTCGGCAGTGTTTAGCTTGACGGGATCTGCACGACTCATGGGTAACGATGTGCAACCTCTGCAGAGTGTAAAACTGATATATCAGCCGTGCTCACGGTCACGAGCGGGCTTGGACTTCTTCGAGATTAGTTGGTTACTGGTTGGTTTTGGGTTCGGGTCATCTGATGGACTTCAGGTGCGGGTGCCTGATGGACTTCAGGTGTTGGTTGCTCGGTGTGACTCCGAGTGTGGTTGCTCGGTGCGACTCCGAGTGTTGTTACTTTTATACCGTGTCTGTCTATAACCTGGTAAATAGGTGCATAGGATTAATAGGATTAATAGGGTGTGTCGCTTTAGGCGCTTGAGTCAAACAAAGTCAGCCTACCTTTGTTATGAGCCTCATAAGCATATATTTCCTACACTTGCGGAGTACATTTCGATGTACTCACCCTGCCTCTTTGTCCCCCCTGCTACCCCACCCAGACGCTGGAGACTACGTCTACGAGGAGCCGGAGTATCCAGAGGACGGTGGCTACGACCCTGACGACCTGTACTAGGATGGCGCTACCCCCGGTCGACGTTCCTGTGGAGATGGAGTCCGGATTTCCGCATCTATATTAGAGTCTTAATTAGAGTTAGATATCATGAGAGTCTGTACTTTTCTTTCAGACCCGAGGGTCATTTATGTAATAAAGTTCGATATTATTAATAAAGCATTGTTTTGATATTTACTATGATGTGGATATATGTATGAAAATTGATCCTGGCATACATATATTGTGCTCCAATTTTGTTCTTAAAATTAGGGTGTCACAGAGTGGTATCGGAGCCGTGTTGACCGTAGGACGCTACCCTAGTCAGTCGTCGAGTTTACAAAACTATTTTTTTTTAAAAAAAGCCTCACCCTATTTCCCACTTCTGTAGTCTTTCTCTGCTGAAAATTCAAACTCAGTTTAAAAGTAGGTCCTCCAATAGTAGGTTGTCCACCATAAATGTTTGATCACGTAGCACGTTGTTTGGCATGTACTTGTGCATATGTAATGTTTTGGTTCTTTGTAATGATTGTTGGTGTGTTGCGACCATCAGGTTGCAGCGACATCATTTGTTAAAATGTTTTACTAATCGAATTAATTAACCAAATCAGGGTTTGTTATATATCTATCTATCACATCTCACTCTTACTCCTGGAAAATGTAACAGATGGTTGACACCAGGAGCAGCGCGGGTAACGCCGGTAACGCTGGCGGGAGCGGGGCAGGTGGCAACCAGCCGCCTCGTCCTCATCCACCTCCACCTCCGCCCCCGTACGACCCGCTCCAGATGGCCCAGGTGCAGAACCAGATGATGCAGAACATGGCCCAGATGATGCAGCACATGCAGCAGATGGCGCAGGCTGCTCAGGGAGCTCAGGGTGTTCAGGGTGCAGGAGCTGCACAGCCACCCCGACCGGATGACACTCTCAGGAGCTTCATGACGACGCACCCTCCAGTGTTCCACCACGCCATAGAGCCAATGGATGCAGATGATTGGCTCGAGACGATTACAGGCAAGTTGCAGCTTGCCCATGTCGGGGACCTTGATAAGGCCCTCTACGCCGCGCACCAGCTTCAGGGCCCGGCGAAGAACTGGTGGACTGCCTACACCGCAGCTCATGCAGACGCCAACTCGATCACTTGGGCGGATTTCCGTAAGGCATTCCGCGACCAGTACGTCCCTTTCGGCAAGATCAAGGTGAAGCGCCGGGAGTTTCAGGACCTCAGGCAGGGCGCGATGACAGTGCGTGAGTATCTCACGCAGTTCAGCCAGCTGTCCCGTTACGCCCCAGATGACGTGGACACGGACGATAAGAAGCAGGAGTGCTTCAGGCAAGATCTCTGTCATTCTTTAATAATAATATATTCTTCATATACCCTTGTACATTCCTTTTGCTACCTGATAAATAATGAAATTGTTATCTGCTTCAGGCATGGGCTTAACCCGGGACTCCGCTATGCTCTAGCTTCAAATGAGTATTCCTCATTTCAGAAGCTGGTTGACCGTGCCTTCGCAGTGGAGAAGGAACGGAAGGACCTTGATGCAGATCGCAAGAGGAAGATGACGTTCCAGGGACAGTCCTCTGGCAGCTCCGCTCGTCCCCGCTACGCTCCACCTGCCTCAGCTTCCAGGCACATCCCGCAGCAGCAGCAGCAGTACCGGCTGCCCCAGTTCCGGCAGCCCGCTCCTCAGTACAGGCACCCAGCTCCACAGTACCAGGCTCCACCCCAGCAGCAGCAGCAACCACGCCAGGCTCAGGCACCTCGCCAGGGTCTTCCAGCTCCGCAGCAGCCCCGTCCAGCACAGGGGGCAGGTCAGATTGGTCCCTGCTACAAGTGCAACCAGATGGGACACTTCGCCAACAAGTGTCCACTGAGGCAGCCGGCTCCACCGCAGTCCCGTCCTGCAGGCCAGCCCCAGGGCTACAATCGTGGTCGTGTGAACCACGTTGCAGCAGAGACAGCTCAAACAGCACCAGATGTGGTGTTTGGTACGTTCCTTGTTGATTCACACCCAGTTACAGTCTTATTTGATTCTGGAGCATCTCATTCTTTCATATCAGCATCCTGTGTATCTAGATATAACATACATAGAGTCTTGATGCAAAAGAGTATGAGGGTGAACTCTCCTGGAGGAGAACTGATATCGCGGCATGTATGCCCAAATGTGAGCTTGCACATAAGGGGGGTAGTCTTTCCCTTTTCTCTTATTGTTCTGGATTCCCAAGGCATTGATGTTATATTGGGAATGGACTGGCTACACAAGTACCAGGGCGTTATTGATTGTGCTCAGAGGATCATCACAGTGAAGCATCCAGATGGCACGGAGATTGTGTATCAGGCACCGACGCAGATGGTAGAAGAAGCCAGAGCATATGAAGCTGTCGTGGTACCTGATATTTGAGTTGTCGAGGAGTTCCCAGACGTCTTCCAGAAGGTGCCAGGTATGCCACCTGATCGTGAGATTGAATTCTCTATTGATTTAGTTCCTGGCACTGCACCTATATACAGGCGACCATATAGAATGGATGCCGAAAAGCTAGCTGAGCTGAAGATGCAGATCCAAGAGCAGTTAGAGAAAGGGCATATTCGTCCTAGTACATCCCCTTGGGGAGCCCCTGTGATCTTTGTTCCGAAGAAGGATGGAGGCCTGCGGATGTGCGTTGATTACTGCGCATTGAATGAAGCTACCATCAGGAATAAGTACCCAATTCTTCGCATTGATGATCTGTTTGATCAGTTGAAGGGTGCTCATGTGTTCTCGAAGATTGACCTGCAAACAGGTTATAATCAGCTGAAGATTCGTAAAGCTGATATCCCGAAGACGGCATTTGTAACTCGATATGGGCTATATGAGTACACAGTGATGTCCTTCGGTTTGACTAATGCCCCAGCTTTCTTCATGTATTTGATGAACAAGGTCTTCATGGAGTTTTTAGATCTGTTCGTCGTGGTGTTCCTTGATGATATCCTGATATTCTCAAAGAATGAAGAAGAACATGAGAAGCATCTGAGGTTAGTGTTGCAGAAACTCAGGGAGCATCAGTTGTATGCGAAACTGAGCAAATGCGAGTTCTGGTTGAAGAAGGTTGCTTACTTGGGGCATATCATCTCAGAGGGTGGTGTATCAGTTGATCCAGGCAAGGTCCAAGATATATTGGACTGGAAGGTACCTGAGAGCGTCACTGAGATTCGGAGTTTCCTCGGTATGGCTGGATATTATCGCAGATTCATTGAGGGATTCTCCAAGATCATGAAGCCGATGACGAGACTGATTGAGAAGGGTGTCAAGTTTGTATGGTCCCCTGAATGCCAGACTGGTTTTGAGGAACTGAAAGCGAGATTGACCTCTGCTCCTATTCTTGTCATGCCAGATGTCCAGAAGAACTTCACGGTGTATTGTGATGCTTCGCGTCAGGGTCTGGGATGTGTGCTTATGCAGGAAGGTCGTGTGATTGCTTATGCCTCGAGACAGCTCAGGAAGCATGAGCTGAATTACCCTACACATGATCTAGAGTTGGCAGCTGTTGTTCATGCTCTGAAGATCTGGAGGCACTATCTGATGGGCAAGAAGACGGAGATATACACTGATCATAAGAGCTTGAAGTACATCTTCACCCAGCCAGATCTGAATCTCCGCCAACGGAGATGGCTAGAGTTGATCAAAGATTATGATCTGAGTATCAACTATCATCCGGGCAAGGCGAATGTTGTAGCAGATGCCCTGAGCAGGAAGGTTTACTGCAATGTGCTTGAGATCAAGGAGCAGCAGCCTGAGTTGCATGAGGAGTTTGTGAAGCTCAACTTGGGTATTCTTGGTCATACTGATGCAGTAGCCTTGGAGGTTGATTCGACTCTTGAGAGTGATATCCGAGCAGGGCAGCTCACTGATGAGTATCTCCTAGAGATCAGGCAGTTGATCAAGGAAGACAAGGCCCCAGGGTTAACAGAGGATGATCAGGGTGTTTTGTGGTTCAGAGGCAGGATCTGTGTCCCAGATGTGAAGGCTATCAAGGAGTTGATTCTGAGGGAAGCTCATGATTCAGCCTACTCTCTTCATCCAGGCAGTACCAAGATGTACCAGGATCTGAAGCAGTATTACTGGTGGTATGGGATGAAGAGGGAAGTAGCAGAGTATGTGGCTTTGTGTGACACATGTCAGAGGGTTAAGGCCCAACATCAGAGACCAGCTGGTTTGTTACAGCCTCTGCAGATTCCCGAGTGGAAATGGGAAGAGATCAGCATGGATTTCATCACTGGTTTGCCCAGGACACAGTCTGGATATGACTCCATCTGGGTCATAGTTGATCGGTTGACCAAGGTGGCTCATTTCATCCCGGTCAAGGAGACATATCAGGGCCCGAAGCTTGCAGAGTTGTACATGTCTCGGATAGTGTGCTTGCATGGGGTGCCTAAGATCATAGTATCTGACAGAGGTACCCAGTTCACATCCAGATTCTGGAAGCGGTTGCATGAGTCTATGGATACTCGCCTTAGTTTCAGTTCAGCTTATCATCCTCAGACCGATGGTCAGACAGAAAGGGTGAATCAGATCCTGAAGGACATGTTGCGAGCTAGTGCACTCCAGAACAGCCAGAGTTGGGATGTGAGTCTGCCATATGCAGAGTTCTCATATAACAATAGCTATCAGGCCAGTCTCAAAATGTCCCCATTTGAGGCACTGTATGGCAGGAAGTGCAGAACTCCTCTATTCTGGAATCAGGTTGGAGAAAGAAAAGTCTTTGGCCCTGAGTCTATAGAAGAAGCTGAAGAATAGGTCAGACAGATCAGAAGCAACCTGAAGACAGCTCAAACTAGACAGAAGAGCTATGCCGATGTCAGACGACGAGAGCTGGAGTTCCAGATTGGGGATTTTGTTTATCTGAAGGTGTCACCCTTCAGGGGTCTTCGGAGGTTTAATGTCAAAGGAAAACTATCTCCGAGGTTCATTGGCCCTTTCAAGGTGATTGACAAGAAAGGCGCAGTTGCATATCAGCTGGAGTTGCCTGCACGTCTGGCAGGTATCCATAATGTATTCCATGTATCCCAGCTGAAGAGATGCCTCAGAGTTCCAGAGGAGCAGTTGCCACTTGAGGAGCTTGATCTGCGGGATGATCTGACATTCTCCGAGCCGATCAAGATTTTGGACACGATGGAACGAGGCACTCGCAACAAGAGGATTAAAATCTGCAAGGTGCAATGGAAGCATTACTCCGAAGAAGAAGCCACATGGGAGAAGGAAGATGATCTTCGGGCAGATTTTCCCACCTCTTCACCGACTTTTCCTAATCTCGAGGACGAGATTCTTCTAAGGGGGGTAGGTTTGTAACACCCTGATTTAAATTTTCCCCAAATTAATAAAAGAAACTAGAAATTAAATAGGTTGTCTATTTAATTAGAGGAGGAAAATAAAATTTATTTATCATTTTCATGTTGCATTCATGCCATTGCATATTTTTATTGTGTGGTAAGTAATTTATTAAACCCGTATAGGGCGAAACCGGATTTATTCTATTTCGAAAAGCAAATAAAAAGATTTAGAAAATTTTATAAAGTCAAACTCAAGTTTTGTTTTCAAAATCTAGGGAGAATATTTTCAAAAACTTTCAAACAGTTTTGGATTTCAAATGGTTTTGAATTCAATTTCAAAAGCCTTTGCAAAGGTCTGTAAATGAAAAAAAAGCCAAAGCCCTGGGCCTCCTTTTTTTCCCCTTTCTCCCCAACCCACTCGGCCCAGCCGAGCTCCCTCACCCAGCCGCAGCGGCCCACCCGCTCTCTCTCCCCGCGGCCCGCACTCCCCCTCCCTCCTCTCTGCGCCGGCCCGCAAGCAGCGCGGCCTGCATTCCCCCGCAGCACCGCCGCGGCCCACACCCTGCGCCGCACCAGCCCACCCCGCACCGCGCGCGCCGGCCGTTCGGCCGCTCGGGCAGGCTCCCGTGCCCCTCTCCCAGTCGCCGACGCGCGGGTCCCGCAAGTCGGACTCATCCCCTCCGAAGATCCCGCTTCCGCAGCGCCACCGCCATCGCTGCTCGCGCCCAACTCCCTTCCTCGAACCCTCCGGTCTTTCACCACTAGTTCAGATCGCGCCGCCACCCCTCCCGCTCAACCTACAAGTAGATCTCCCCACAACCCTAGGCCCTCTCTCGCCCACCCGCGCTGCCACCGCCATTAACAGCCACCGAGCTCGGCTTGAGCTCGTCCCGTCCCAGAGAGCCACCGTCGACCCTCGTTCCGACCATCATCGGCCTCACCGCACCACGCCGCGTCCAGGCGACTTCTCTTCGGCGCGAGACCACACCGGAGCGCCCCTCACCGTCCTCGCAGGAATCCTCCGCTCGGCCGCCGCGACGAACGCCGGCTACGGGCACCAATCGGCGCCGGGAACACCTTCACCGGACCCGCGGTGAGCTCCCCATTCCGACCCACCCCCCCTCTGTTGTCTCTACCGGCCTCTAGGGCATGCATAGAGCCACCCTAGCCGAGACAGACATGGCGCCGCCGTGGTGGGTAGGGCGCCGCCGTGTTTTCTTTCGCCGACGGCCGCGTACTCCCCACCTTTCACCCTTGGCCGTCCAGATCCACACGCACGGCTCAGATTAGATCACTCCCTCGAACCGGTATGAGCCCGGTCCACAGCGCCGTGGACTCGGTCCACTTCCTCCACGTCAGCGCGTCCACGGCACGCGTGGTGCGCCGGACCAATAGGAGGAAGGCACGTGACGCACGGTCAGCAGCCACGCCGGCTGTCCCTGTCCTTTTGCAGAAAACCCCTCCACTTCTTAATAAATCAACCCGCCGTCCCACCTATCCTGTTGGTTGAGTCTGGGGAAACTCTCAGTTGAGCCCCTCGGTTTTCGGAGAAATGAGGCGCGGTCCAGACGCCAATTTTATTTCTGTTTTCATTTATTTAAATTACGAAAATGAGTTCAGTCTATTTACAGAATTGCCACTCAGATTCAAATGCTCATATCTTTTGCGTTTTAACTCCGATTCGACCCATTCAACTTGCGTTAGATTCATAATTTTGTTCTCTACGCAGTAGAACTGTTGGTTTACTGTTTGATACTATTTGTTGTACTGTTATTTATTTTATTGTATTGTGCCATGTATGTTGATTGGGCCAGAGAGTGCGGAGTTCGAGGACGCTACAGACCTTTCCTGTGACCCTGCAGATTCGACCCAGCCCGAAGGCAAGTGTCCTTGAACATCTTGCACCTACTTTATTTTACTTTTGGTACTAGAGTAGTTAGATCTTGTAGATGCATGCTTGTCATTAATTTGAATCCCATGTTAGGGTTTACTAGAATTGGTATATATTATCCTTGTCGCCTGTTTTGGGATGTTCGGGTAGGTGTCTTGCTTAGCCCTGCAGTCATGGATGGGATGGGAGTTAAAATGTTTATAAACTTGATTAATGAACTATGAAACGAATGTGGACATGGTAATTTTGTAGTAACATGGTTATTAGGTAAATCCGGCAGGATGGACCCGTATTGGTGGTTTTGTGCCGTGGGACTCGGCAGCTGCTTTTGGTTTTTGGTTCGGGGCTCGTGCTAGACATATCCTGCCTGGATCCCTAGGACCCGGTTCTCGGAGCATGTAACCCGGCTTAACAGCGCAGCCATGAGATCTGGATGGGCTGGACCTGGCTAATTAATTAGTTTCCTCCGAGTTATGCTACACGGGGTTTGTTTAGTGGCTCAAGAGGGGGTCCCTGGGGTCGCTGACTTATGTACGGGGATGAAACCTTAGAGTACGTGTAACACAGGCTTGGAGGGGCTTTGTAAAGGCCTTGCAGTGCAACCCGCTATGCACCTCGGCAGTGTTTAGCTTGACGGGATCTGCACGACTCATGGGTAACGATGTGCAACCTCTGCAGAGTGTAAAACTGATATATCAGCCGTGCTCACGGTCACGAGCGGGCTTGGACTTCTTCGAGATTAGTTGGTTACTGGTTGGTTTTGGGTTCGGGTCATCTGATGGACTTCAGGTGCGGGTGCCTGATGGACTTCAGGTGTTGGTTGCTCGGTGTGACTCCGAGTGTGGTTGCTCGGTGCGACTCCGAGTGTTGTTACTTTTATACCGTGTCTGTCTATAACCTGGTAAATAGGTGCATAGGATTAATAGGGTGTGTCGCTTTAGGCGCTTGAGTCAAACAAAGTCAGCCTACCTTTGTTATGAGCCTCATAAGCATATATTTTCTACACTTGCGGAGTACATTTCGATGTACTCACCCTTCCTCTTTGTCCCCCCTGCTACCCCACCCAGACGCTGGAGACTACGTCTACGAGGAGCCGGAGTATCCAGAGGACGGTGGCTACGACCCTGACGACCTGTACTAGGATGGCGCTACCCCCGGTCGACGTTCCTGTGGAGATGGAGTCCGGATTTCCGCATCTATATTAGAGTCTTCATTAGAGTTAGATATCATGAGAGTCTGTACTTTTCTTTCAGACCCGAGGGTCATTTATGTAATAAAGTTCGATATTATTAATAAAGCATTGTTTTGATATTTACTATGATGTGGATATATGTATGAAAATTGATCCTGGCATACATATATTGTGCTCCAATTTTGTTCTTAAAATTGGGGTGTCACATGTCCCTGGGGGGGTAGATTTCTCAGTATCTCCAATTGTGCTAAGGACAGCTGGTATTGATTTGATACTGGGTATGGACTGGATGAAGAGGTGCAAGACAGATATACAGTGTCAAGATAAAGTTGTGACAGTTACCACAGCTAAGGAGACAGAATCAGTGTGAAGGTAGTGCTACAACCAACACCAACCGCAACTGTGAACCAGATGGATGAAGAGTTCTAGTCTTGCTGTCAACCAGTCATCTTCCCTGTGATGGAGCTACCGCGAGAGATACTTTATTTATCCGCTGCTATGTAAAGACTTTGAATAATATTCGTTATGTAATAAACATATGTGATGGTACTTCTTAATTTGTGGCTTATGTGTGTGATTGATCTCTGGGCACACATGAGTTATTGCATTCAATTTTGTTCTTAAAATTGGGGGTGACAGTGAAAGGTCCGAATGGCTAGAGGGGGGGTGAATAGCCTATTTAAAAATCTAGAATCCTGAAACTTAAAGCTCAAAAGGATATCAGATCACACAGTCGGTACTACCGACTGTAGGGGCCGGTACTACTGGGGTCGGTACTACCGACTCCTATGGTCGGTACTACCGACAACCTAGGAGCAACTACAAAATCAAGATAAACGAGATGCAAAATTGAATCTAGCTTATACCAAGGTTTTCCTAAGAGATGTAGATGAAGTTTATACCTTGTCCAAGTAGTGGCTCCTCCCCAAAGAGTAGATCGAGCCTTCCCACACCTAGAATGAGAAAGGAGGGAGGAAGAACATGAAGAACACGAAAGCAAACGAAATCTCCAAAGATGCAAAATCAACAAGCACACGTGACACAAGATTTAACCCGAGGTTCGGCCACTTCACTAAGAAGCACCTACGTCCCCGTTGTTGAGGTGACCACGAAGGTCGGAGTCTCTTTCACCTCCTTGACTCATTCAATCAACCACAAAGGCTAGTTGAGTTTCTTCACTAAGAATCAGAGGGTAATACAAACACTTCGGAGTGCCCTCACAAGAGAGTCAATCACGGGCAACAACCGAAGAACACCTAACTGGCTAGGGTTCCAAGAACCCAAGAGTAAAGAACACAAATCAAGCCGGAGAGATGTTGGATCCAAGTGCTCAAGATGTAGATCGATGCTTCTCACTCTCTAATCTCACTTCCCTAGCTCAAAGCTTGCCAGAGATTCACTCTAGAATCAAAGGGGGAGAGAGAGGAGGTTAGTCAACACTTGGGAGCTCTCTTTCTTGTGTTTGGGCGCAAGGAATCGGAGAGGTAACCGTTTGCAGGCGGCCGAGCGGCTATTTGTACAAGTCAACTATGCCACGGTCGGTAGTACCGACCCCATAGGTAGGTAGTACCGACCCCAGAGGTCGGTAGTACCGACTACACCAACAACGACCGTTAAAGAGACCTTGCAAACACATCCGGAAGAGGGTCGGTAGTAGGGTCGGTACTACCGACCCCGGTACTACCGGCCTTATAGCGGTACTACCTGTTAACACCAGATTTTCGCACACATAAGAATGTGATAGGTGGGTCCGGCTAGCAGAAGGAAGAGATTCGGCAAAGCAATCGGTAGCTGTTTGGCCCTAGAGGTTTCGGTGAATGTCTGCGCGGTCGGCTATTTTACAAAGCAGTGGGCTCCGTTCGGGAGACGGATAGTGCAGTAAAGCCGGCTTGCATGGGAAGATACGTGAAGATGGAAGATGCCGAAAGGTTTAGGGATATGATTTATTTTCCTTATTTTATTATAAGTCGTAATCGTCTAGGACTTATGCTTCATCCAGGGTATAAATATAAGCCCTCGACCATTGTAAAATTGTTCACAACCACATCAATACAAACCGGCCCCGTGCCATCTTTCGAGTCCCTAGTCGTGTCGTCGAGTTCTTCGAGAGGAATCATCGATCCGTCGACCTCCGTAAGTACCGGCAACCTTGCTATCATGTCTAGTATCATGCGGTGGATTTAGATATGATGCAAGTAGTCTCGTACGTTAAGCTTAGTATCGTGCGGCGGATTTAGGCTTATGACGGGAAGTTTTTGCTTATGCCTTGTATCGTGCGGCAGATTAAGTCATGAGTAAAAATAGTTATCGGCTCTGTTAGATTTGGCAGATCTAATAGATTCATTAAGTTATCATGTGTTATACGTTTTATCTATTTAATTCGTACAACAATTTTTGCCCAATCTAGATTGAATCTTTATTCGGCCTTGTTGCATGAGTTCAATCGTGCTTTGCTAATCATAAGATCATGATGACCGAATTAACCTTTAATCTAGATTGTTACATGTTGTGGGTTCATGCATGTCGATCATGTTTAGGCTTTGATAGAGCTGGGTGCCGTGCGGCAGGTGCAGGTTTTAGATTAGTTTAACCATGCTTGGCTTGTATGTTTCTTCTTCATGGATACCAGTTCGGCTAGTTTGCCGATTCTGGTTGAGCTTACATGAGTAATGAGTTTTTATGGATCCGTCCAGATGTATGTGTGCTTTTAGCTTCTTATAATTAGGTCGTATCATGTGGTGGATTAATCTAATTATAAGGAGTGGTGTAGATTTATAGCAAGTGGTATCATGCGGTGGATTAGCTTTGCTTGAGTTTACACCTGACGGGTTTATGAAGGCTAGACGTGCGGCAGACTAGCTGGATTAGCCTATGCATATGTCATCTGAATAGATTTATATTTACGAATTGCCCTTTTATCTTCTTGTTACTTATGTGTTCGGCATTCGATATGCTCACAAGCTTTATCTTTTATACTTGCCGAATGACATTATAAATCTGTTCCGACAAACATCTTCTATAGCTGTGTGTCGTCGTGATTGGCTTTCAAAGCCGTACATATGGAACTGTCTGGTCTCACCCGGCATGTTCCAAGGTATTCTCACACTTTTATCCCTTGTTGGTTTTCAGGTCAAACCGACTGGCACGTCTCCGGATTCAGTACGCTCCAGGCACCCGATTGAAGCCATCCTCGTTCGGCTTGCTGTGTGCCTTGACGCGAGGCGTCACGTTTTGCGTCAACACACTTTTTGGCACGCCTGGTGGGACCACTTCATTTCAAGATGCCTGAGATCAACGAAGATCAAGTCTTCGAGGTGACCAAGGACGATTTGCGGCTAGGATCAAAAGATCTGGTGCAGCGAGCTTGTGATGACTTCCAGCTCAAGTGCTTGGAGACCTTCTCCAAGAATAAAAGTGGCAAGGTCTATCAGAAGCAGACGTTCCCGAAGGCTGTCCCTCATCACCAACCTGAGCTGCCTGAAGGTAGTGAAGAGGCGGCTCTCTAGAAAATGGCCGAAATGATGCATAAGATCGTATCAGGAGCAGTGACCAATCATCAATCGGCTTTCTTGAACACCTTTCATGCCATCATGGTCGATACTTTCGGTCCAAACGCAGATAAGTATTTTGAAGAAGCTGCTGGTCCAATGCGGGGGCCATTGTTGTTCCAAGTACCTCAACGCCGAAGAGTTGCCGAAAATAGTGGAGCTGGCCCAAGCACAGGTGGAATGGTTTCTCAGGAAACACAACAACTTCCCCAGACCTATGGCCAACTCACGTTCGGCACAACAGGCAATGTCCCACCATCTGCTTCTAGAGTGTCTCCTGTGACAAACAGGATACAGAAAGATATGTTTGGAGACGGATATCGAGAATTTATGGACTATAACTCGATTAATGCTCTTCCGAATCCAGGCTACGGGGGTTCAGCAGGATTGCATACTGGGGGGCAAGCGCAAACAGCTCCTGATTCAAGTGTTGACCTCATCATGCATAAAATGGCTGATATGATGCAGAATCAGTTCGGCCAAAAGCCAAAGAATCAAACATACACATACAAGTCTCCTTACCCAGAGTGGTACAATCAGGTGGCTCTTCCTCCGAGAGTCAAGCCTCCTACTGACCTTACCAAGTTCTCGGACCAAGATGACACCAGTACGAGGGAGCATATCAGCCGTTACCTGATGCAGCTTGGTGAAGCATCGGCAGATGAAGCTTGGAGGATTCGGTATTTCCCATTGTCGCTGACAGGACCAGCCTTCTCCTGGTTTGCTTCTCTGCCGGCGAATTCTATCAATACATGGGCAGAGTTAGAGCAGAAGTTCCATTCATACTTCTTTACTGGAACCAGTGAAAAGAAGTTTCCGATCTTATGAGCCTAAGGATGAAGCCCGGTGAAACGCCGCAAGAGTATCTGCGCCAATTCAGGGAAACCAAAAATCTTTGCTATTCTTTAAACTTGTCGGATGACCAATTGCTGGGAATAGCTATAGCTGGCATGTTGCCGGGTATCAAGGAAAAGTTGTTCGACATGGAGTTTGAGGATCTCGGGCAGTTATCACAAAGATTGGCGACAATGAGCAATCAAGCTCAGGGATTTAAGAGGAACAACCAGTTCCAGAAAGGTGACATAGCTGCCGAGATGTATCAGGCTTTCCTAGAGGAAGCGGATGAGTATGATGATGAAGATGAGGTGGCTGCAGCTGAGATAACCTGGTCTAAAGAACCAACTCAAGTCAATCAACGGTGGCTGAGGCAACACAAAGGTACTTATGACTTTGATGTGTCCAAGTCAGACAAATTATTTGAGTACTTGTTGAAGGAGGGACGCATCAAGTTGCCGGAAGGTCATCCTATGCTGCTTCCTGAGGGCGTCAAAGACAAGAAGTATTGTGGTTTCCACAACACTAAGTCCCAATCCATAAATGATTGTCGAGTGTTCAGAGATCGGATCCAGAAGGCTATTCAAGGCGGACATCTGAGATTCGATGGAAAGATGAAGATTGATGGTAGCCCTTTTGAGCAGAATACTGTGTCTTTCTCTGTTAACATGATCAATGTAGCCGATCCTAGGGGTAAGGGTAAGATGAAAGTTTTAACCTCTGATAGAGCGAGGGAAGCTGGCACTATTGATCCCGATCGGCAGATTACGAAAGGAGAGCTTCAGCGGAGAGTTCGGTTCCAAGATAGCAGAATTGAGACGGGTAACACCTCCAGGCCCAGGGTCACGACGCGCATTTTGTTGAATAAGTGGCGTCGGGAACAGGAACGGTACCAAAAGCAGAGGCTTTATGAAGAACGGAAGTTCCAGGAGGAGCAGCGAAGGTACGAAGAACGAGAAGATATGGGGGAGCAGGAACAATGTCATTGGGAATGCTCGTTCTTCCAGTATTGTTCGAACGAAGGCTTGAAGCTGCCTGTCAAGAACAACTGCCCTGAATGCAGTAATCAATACTCTGAGTACAGGCAATCTCGAGTCAACCGCTGTTCTGTCCATGAAAGGCTTGGGGCACGAATCCCTAAGGACGATCGGCGCTTAAAAATAAATAATTCTAAGAATCGGCAGGGAAGATTTGCTGATCAAAGTTGGGCTCATACTGAAGAAGAAGAATACCGTGAATATGTCTGGCAAAAAGGACAATGGTGTCCGCCAGGATTAAGGAAGAGCCAGAAAAGGAGAGTGCAGCGCTTGAGGAATAGAGAGTTAGAGCAAGCAGGCACCAAGACGAAGCGAGTTTGGCGTCTTAAAGAGAAGCCGGATGGGGGTAATCATTCGGCTGATACATGCATGGCATTCTTTCTCCCATCAGAGTTTGTAGCTCCTGAGAATCAAGATGTCCAGGACGAGACATATTCAGACTTCGATGAAAGTGAGTTTCAGGACTTGTTGGTTCATCTCGTCTTGGCTGAAAGGGCAGTATTTGATAAACCGATCAAGCATCGACACTTGAAGCCACTTTATATGAGAGGGTATGTCAATGGCAAGCCACTGGCCAAGATGTTCATTGATGGAGGGGCTGCTATAAACATCATGTCGTATACCACTTTCAGAAAGCTTGGCATGACAAGTGAAGATCTGTTGAAGACTGACATGGTATTGAGAGACTTTGCAGGCAATTCTTCTGATACTCGAGGGGCAGTCCATGTCGAGTTAATGATTGGGTCTAAAACCTTGATCGCCACCTTTTTTGTCATCGATGGCAAGGGGGCATACAGTTTGCTGTTAGGAAGAGATTGGATACATGCAAACTGTTGTGTGTCATCAACTATGCACCAGTTCCTCATCCAGTGGATTGGAGATGATATTGAGATCGTCCATGCTGATGATTCGGTAAGTATTGCTAATACAGAGCCCATCTACTGGGAGTATGAGGGTGTCGAGTGTTTCTCTAGAAGAGCTTGGGAAGCAGGTCGTGTGAATGTCTTCGACGATGACCAACAGCCGATTCAGACAATCGGTTCTCAGAGTAATTTTTAAATCCAACTAATGGTAATGGAGAAGAGTTGGAGCCAAAGTTTCATATCGGCTGACAGGGAATAAAGTGTTGATAATGAAGCTGAAGTAGGATCAGTATGTACAAGTTTGGGTTTCAGATATGCTTCAAAATTTGCAAACCTTTAAAGGGATTCTGATTATTTCTTCATTACCAGAGCTCATGGAAATTCAGAAAAGATTCGTACAAAGTGACGTACGATAGAAGCTTGTGAGGAGATATGAAGGCACTTCCACAACTTGGCGATTATTTCGAGTTGTACGTGACGGCCGATAAGCATTATAATATGATCGGCCCTTATTTTTTAAGTTTAAAGAAAAATGAGTAGCAGATTGCATTAGCCGAAAATGTTGAACCCAAGAAAGGGTATTCGGCTGTAACAAAACTTTTGATTCGTGTATGCTGCTTGTCAGTTAAGGCTTCGGCACTACTTGTTAAAAGCCGAACGCATGAAGGTTATGTAACTCAAGGGATATTTTGTACAGCCGATGTATAAGCATCGCCTTTAGCAGAAAAAATATTCCGAAGAATTAAGTTATAGCCGATATTTTTACATATCGCCTTTAGTACAAGTTCATGACCTTGGTAACTCTAGCATTTTTCAAGTTAGCAAGTTTATCGGGGAAAGAGAAAGGTGAGATGCAGTAAGTGCGATGTCGAGTGATATGACATGTTGAGAGTGGGATCTAGTCGGCTAAGCTGACGTTATACATTCGGCAAACGTTCTTCTGAAGGAGTTTTTGCAATTAGAGGAGAATCGCTAAGGAATTGAAAGGTGAAAATGAACATTACTCAGAAGGGAGACGAGCCTTTGCAGGATCCGTCCTAAAGCACAAACTACTCTTGAGATGGTTTGATCAAACTAAGAATCAGTAGTTTCAATGAAGGGCGATGACGTAACTGTCAGGGGCTTCAGGGTCTTCAAAATCGTCCGGGAGTGCATTTGCGAGAAAAGGATAGCCTTCTTTGAGTCAAGAACTCGTCACCACCAGCTTGAAGAAAACCCCGGGGGAACTGGCGGAAGAAGAAGATGTGTCAGGCATATGCAAGCTTAATCAGAAGGAAAGGCCTAAAGTGAACAGGGAAGGCCAGTGCAAGAGGGCAGAAAATAGTTTTTACTCATGACGTCGCCAAGAGCACAAAACTGGGATTTTTGCGAATCAAACTTGAAGTTGGAGGTGGTGACTCATCTGAGGTCATATCTATAGAGCTATAAGCTACACTTTGAGAGACCAGGCGTCAAATTAGAGTTTTTTCGCAATTTATGGGCCGATATTGGATCAAAGCAAGTCTGTGTCGACCCAAAATAGCTCAGGATTCCAGAGTCTAAAAGCCGATTGAGGTTCGGCTAAGAGAGGATTGCTATGTGAAGTATTCAGTTTCGGTTGATTATTCGAGAAAATCAAATCGTCGGTTGACACTGAGGGCAGGAAGGCTGAAAGGTGCTATCTTGATGTCATCATAGGTCAAAAAACTGAAAAAATAACTAAGGGAACTCCGAATCTGGAATAATCAATTGGATTGAGCATGGTTATCAGCAACAGCCGATGAAATATGCATCGCCGCTAAAATACAAAGAGAATCAATAACTAGTACACGGAACAGAATACACATTGATCTCGAAGGATCAATCACAGGTTGATTTCAGGAGGACGAACGAGGGAATTTTCACTTATTTACAAGAGGGGAGGCAAAATTACAATGAAAAGTCAGTTCGTCCATTCTATTCTATTCCTAATCGGAAGGTCGAAATCAAAGGAATCAGTCAGATCTGTTCCAGCTTCTTTCATATCATCAACAGAGCGTGCCACCCTAAATTCTAGTCCTCGCTCACAAACGTCAAAATGACGGTAGTCAGCGCCAGAGTGGATCCGAACGGCGTTCAAGGCAAGCGCTGCACCATAACCCATACCGGCCCTGGAGATGTCGGGGAGGACCCGATTGACCTCGTTCACCCGCCTCAGAGCTGCCGTGCCTGGCACGTTGGCTGTGACAGCAAGGTCGGCAATGGCAGCTTCGAGGGAATGGAGCTTGGCTTCTAGAGCTGAGAAGAAGGGGGATCAATAAAACAGAGAAGAAAGAGTAGGGAAAGAACAGTGGAAGAATACTTACCGATAGCCTTTTCCCGTGCGGCATCACGCTCTCGAGAAATTCAAGTGATCTCCCGATTCCTCCTTTCCAGATCAAATTGAAGATACGTGATCTTCTGAGTCAGGACCTCGGGAAAGTCTTCGTCGACCCTCCTAAACAAGAACAACGATGTTAGGGCAACTGCTTCGTCTTCAAACGAAAGCAATAAAGAACAACCTCTTCCTAGAGGTGCTGGAAGCCCCAAGCTCAGAACTGTGACGGCTTGCTTCGGAAGACATCTTCTATTTGGGTTAAAGGATGATAGAAGAAAAGAGGGTTTTCTGGTTTTGAGAACTGAAGCAGAAGGAATCGGAATGCACAAGCCAAAGTGAAGTAAAGGGGAGAATTTAAAAGACCCCAAGTGCATCGGGAGACGGATCGGCAGGTATGGTAATTATGGCATGTGAAGGCAGATGCTTCTGGAGGTTCCACGTCAGTGCGAAAGAAAGGAATTTTTGGAATAAAACATTTATCCCAAAATTAGGGGGCATGTGTTAACACCAGATTTTCGCACACATAAGAATGTGATAGGTGGGTCCGGCTAGCAGAAGGAAGAGATTCGGCAAAGCAATCGGCAGCTGTTTGGCCCTAGAGGTTTCGGTGAATGTCTGCGCGGTCGGCTATTTTACAAAGCAGTGGGCTCCATTCGGGAGACGGATAGTGCAGTAAAGCCGGCTTGCATGGGAAGATACGTGAAGATGGAAGATGCCGAAAGGTTTAGGGATATGATTTATTTTCCTTATTTTATTATAAGTCATAATCGTCTAGGACTTATGCTTCGTCCAGGGTATAAATATAAGCCCTCGACCATTGTAAAATTGTTCACAACCACATCAATACAAACCGGCCCCGTGCCATCTTTCAAGTCCCTAGTCGTGTCGTCGAGTTCTTCGAGAGGAATCATCGATCCTTCGACCTCCATAAGTACCGGCAACCTTGCTATCATGTCTAGTATCATGCGGTGGATTTAGATATGATGCAAGTAGTCTCGTACGTTAAGCTTAGTATCGTGCGGCGGATTTAGGCTTATGACGGAAAGTTTTTGCTTATGCCTTGTATCGTGCGGCAGATTAAGTCATGAGTAAAAATAGTTATCGGCTCTGTTAGATTTGGTAGATCTAATAGATTCATTAAGTTATCATGTGTTATACGTTTTATCTATTTAATTCGTACAACACTTTTTGCCCAATCTAGATTGAATCTTTATTCGGCCTTGTTGCATGAGTTCAATCGTGCTTTGCTAATCATAAGATCATGATGGCCGAATTAACCTTTATTCTAGATTGTTACATGTTGTGGGTTCATGCATGTCGATCATGTTTAGGCTTTGATAGAGCTGGGTGTCGTGCGGCAGGTGCAGGTTTTAGATTAGTTTAACCATGCTTGGCTTGTTTGTTTCTTCTTCATGGACCCCAGTTCAGCTAGTTTGCCGATTCTGGTTGAGCTTACATGAGTAATGAGTTTTTATGGATCCGTCCAGATGTACGTGTGCTTTTAGCTTCTTATAATTAGGTCGTATCATGTGGTGGATTAATCTAATTATAAGGAGTGGTGTAGATTTATAGCAAGTGGTATCATGCGGTGGATTAGCTTTGCTTGAGTTTACACCTGATGGGTTTATGAAGGCTAGACGTGCGGCAGACTAGCTGGATTAGCCTATGCATATGTCATCTGAATAGATTTATATTTACGAATTGCCCTTTTATCTTCTTGTTACTTATGTGTTCGGCATTCGATATGCTCACAAGCTTTATCTTTTATACTTGCCGAATGACATTATAAATCAGTTCCGACAAACAGCTTCTATAGCTGTGTGCCGTCGTGATTAGCTTTCAAAGCCGTACATATGGAACTGTCTGGTCTCACCCGGCATGTTCCAAGGTATTCTCACACTTTTATCCCTTGTTGGTTTTCAGGTCAAACCGACTGGCACGTCTCCGGATTCAGTACGCTCCGGGCACCCGATTGAAGCCAGCCTCGTTCGGCTTGCAATGTGCCTTGACGCGAGGCGTCACGTTTTGCGTCAACACTACCGTTAGGCCAAATCTAGATCTACACAGAGAGCCTGAAAAATGACTTCGATCGCCAGTACTACCGACCGGGGGTCGGTACTACCGAGGGTCGGTAGTACCGGCCTTATGGCGGTACTACCTTTAGGACAAAAATGGCCCAACACAGAGAGCAAGCGATCTGTTCGCGGAGGGGTCGGTACTACCGGCCTCAGGGTCGGTACTACCGACTTCAACAAACTGATCTCCGCGCTAAAACGGCCATAACTTTTAGCTCCGAACTCCGATTTCGATGATCTTGGACATTTTGGAAAGCTTATTCAGAGGGCTACACAACTCATATGAATACAAGATCGAAAGCACAAAGTATTAGTACAGAATTCCAATCTAAGACCCAACCAAGAGTTCGGAACACACCGAAAAACTTCCTTCTCTTCTCCCAGTTGATCCAAATCAACTCCAACACCTTCTCCTTTGCAAATGTGCCAACACCGCCAAGTGTACACCATCATGTGCATGTGTGTTAGCATTTTCACAATCATTTTTCAAAAGATTTTCACTTCACTCACCACGCCACTCAATCCTAGCAACAACGCAAAGTTAGATCGCTCAAGATGGCATTAGATGTTAGACGTCATGAGCACTTTTCACCACATCTAGCTAGCCTAATTTATATCCCTCTTGATAGTCCGGCTTGCCTATACTCAAGATTAAAAGTAAGAGATAATCTACCACTTGAGCAAGGCATCTTTTCTCTTCTTCATTTCACCAATGGTAGAGCACTTGATCACTTAAGTGCTTGTGGCCGCCACCATCCTCCATGGTTGCCACTTTGCTAACTCCACCAATGGCTTGGTCGTAATCCTTTTCCATTAGCTACACACATGCTTCACAAAAGGATTAGACCAAAATAGGTTTCATCAATTAACCAAAACCAAACTAGGGCTTTCAATCTCCCCCTTTTTGGTAATTGATGACAACCTATACAAAGATATGTAATTTAAATTTGAGTAACCACATTGATAGTATTAGCTCCCCCTACATATGTGCTATAAAGTTTGGTTCTAAAATTGGCACATATGTATGGATATGAAATATGGGTGAGCAACCCTATCAATGATGATGCTAAGGCATAAGAATGGACCTTTGAAGCGTGATACCAATCGGAGTGCACATGTTATACCATCCTTAACATCATTATTCACTAGACATATATCACAACTCAAGAACACCGTGAGATCAACATTTATAATAAGATTCTTGAGCAACTTGAAACAACAATATGTCTAGTTGCAATCCTATACATGCTAATTAAACAATTCATCAATCAAGTCTTATCACTAGCATTCATCACATAAGTATGAATATCAATATAAGTAGCTTATGCAATGCAACAAACATATGAATATGCACATTTCAAATGCAACATACATGTTTATGAGCTTGCTCCCCCTATTTGTATGCTCAAATTTTAAGAGTTCAAGCTTCGGACCACTTGAAACTTTTATCCGCTTTTGTCTTTGTTACTCCCCCTTCCACTAGTATATATCTTTATAGCACTTTCTTTCTCCCCCTTTGTCAACAATTATCATAAAGGTGGAACAAAATTTTAAAGGAAGGAGGCAACTATTTAGCATGAGATACATGTGAGGAGATCGAACTAAGGCAAGTTGTGGCTTAATCTAGCTCATGAACATAAGATATTTAACACAGTTTGCTCTAGAGTAAGCTTCTTCACACATTTTGCAATGGTTATCTTACTCACGTTGGTTAAACACACATTTTGCTTACTTACTAGATCAAACACTAGAATTACAAGCTCACAAACAAGTTATATGCTACCACTAGATCAAGTCAAACATAGAAGCAATAGTGGTACCATATATACTTCAAATCCATTTGATTTACCATGAATGAACCTAGATAAGCAATGTGATGGGCATGGCTATATGAACTAGAGCACAATCCTAATAAGAATGAATGCATGTGCCAAACAATTTCACCTTTGCTTTGTCGGAGGAGAGGCATGTCATATGTGGGGGTGCATTCAACTCATGTTGGAGAAATCAATGATATTCAATTCATTCCTTAGCTTGCAAAATCTTCTCTCATCTAGTGGCTTGGTGAAGATATCGGCAAGTTGATCATCGGTGCCCACACTTTCAATAGATATATCTTTCTTTGCTTGATGATCTCTAATGAAGTGATGCCTTATGTCAATGTGCTTTGTTCTTGAATGTTGAA
This sequence comes from Coix lacryma-jobi var. lacryma-jobi, assembly GCA_009763385.1. Taxonomy (NCBI): domain Eukaryota; kingdom Viridiplantae; phylum Streptophyta; class Magnoliopsida; order Poales; family Poaceae; genus Coix; species Coix lacryma-jobi. The sequence continues at coordinate 143,662,694 of CM019826.1, forward strand.
CTGGGTTGGTGGCTATTTTGACGGCGCTCTCATTACCACATAGCAATGGGACTTGTCCAAACTTGACTCCATAATCTTGCAATGTTGCTTTCATCCATAGCAATTGTGCACAACAACTACCCGCGGATATGTATTCGGCTTCGGCGGTAGAGAGTGCAACACTATTTTGCTTCTTTGATGACCATGAGACAAGTGATCTTCCAAGCAATTGACAAGTGCCCGATGTGCTCTTCCTATCCACCTTGCATCCCGCATAATCGGAATCTGAGTATCCAATTAATTCAAATTGAGAGCCCTTGGGATACCATAGTCCAACATTTGGAGTGTGCTTCAAATATCTTAATATTCTTTTGGTTGCCTTCAAATGACTTTCCCTTGGAGAAGCTTGGAACCTTGCACACATGCACACACTAAACATAACATCCGGCCTTGATGCGGTCACATAGAGTAGACTTCCAATCATTGACCGATATAGCTTTTGATCCACCATGTCACCACTAGAGTCACTATCCAAATGTTCATTTGTACCCATTGGAGTGGTTATTGCTTTAGCTTCATCTAACCCGAACTTCTTGAGCATGTCCTTGATGTACTTGCCTTGACTAACGAAAGTGCCTTTCTTCATTTGCTTGATTTGTAGACCAAGGAAGTAACTAAGCTCTCCAATCATAGACATCTCAAATTCTTTAGCCATCATCTCCCCAAACTCTTCACAAAAGTCTTGGTTGGTTGATCCAAAGATAATGTCATCCACATAGATTTGCAACACAAACAAGCTACTTCCAATCTTCTTGGTGAAAAGAGTGGTGTCAACCTTCCCAATCTTGAACCATTTTGCTAACAAGAAGTCCCTCAATCTTTCATACCAAGCTCTAGGTGCTTGCTTCAACCCATATAGTGCCTTCTTGAGCTTGTACACATGGTTGGGCTTCTTCAAGTCTTCAAACCCGGGAGGTTGCTCAACATACACTAGCTCATTGATAAATCCATTGAGAAAAGCACTCTTCACATCCATTTGATAGAGCTTGATGTTGTGAGCACAAGCATATGCAAGTAGGATTCTAATGGATTCCAATATAGCAACCGGTGCATAGGTTTCTCCAAAGTCAATCCCTTCCATTTGAGTGTATCCTTGTGCAACCAATCTTGCTTTGTTCCTTACAACAATGCCATCTTCATCTTGCTTGTTCCGAAAGACCCATCTTGTACCAATAACATTTGTGTTCTTTGGTCTTTCCACTAACTCCCAAACATCATTGCGGGTGAAGTTGTTCAACTCTTCATGCATTGCATTCACCCAATCAACATCCATCAAAGCTTCATCAATCTTGGTTGGCTCAATAGATGATACAAATGAGTAGTGTTCACAAAATGAAGCCAATCTTGATCTTGTTTGCACACCTCTTCTTATGTCACCAACAATTTGATCTAAAGGATGATCTCTTGCAATGTGTGTTGGTTGGATCACTTGTTCCGGTTGAGCACTTGCACTTGTACTGGCATCTTGTTGATCTTGAGAACCACTAGAGCTTGCAACATCATTGCCATGCATGGTTGGAGGAGAAAGCACTTGATCTTTGTCATCTTCTATGTCAATCACTTGCTTTGGCCTTATATCACCAATGTCCATGTTCTTCATAGCTTCCACCAATTGTGTTCCTCTCACATCATCTAGATTGTCTTGTTCTTCATGGGAACCATTGGTTTCATCAAACTCAACATCATGGACTTCTTCAACTATTCTTGTTGTGTTGTTCCACACTCTATAGGCTTTGCTTGTAGTGGAGTAACCAAGAAGTGTCCCTTCATCACATTTCTTCTCAAACTTTCCAAGTCTTGTGCCCTTCTTCAATATGTAACATTTGCACCCAAAGACCTGAAAGTAAGCAATGTTGGGCTTTCTATCATTGAGGAGCTCATATGGTGTCTTCTTCAATAGAGGGTGACAGTAGAGTCGGTTGCTATAATAGCAAGTCATGTTGATTGCTTTGGCCCAAAAAGAATCACTCACATTGTATTCACTAAGCATAGATCTTGACATATCAATGAGTGTCCTATTCTTCCTTTCAACTATCCCATTGGATTGAGGTGTATACTTGGCCGAGAATTGATGTTTGATTCCAAACTCATCACATAACTCATCAACTCTTGTGTTTCTAAACTCACTTCCATTGTCACTTCTCACTTTCTTGATTCTTCTATCAAACTCATTTTGACTTCTCTTGACAAAGGTTTTGAATACCCCAAACACTTCACTTTTGTCAACAAGAAAGAAGACTCATGTGTATCTTGTATAGTCATCCACTATCACAAAGTCATACTTGTTTCCCCCAATACTTGCATATGTAGTTGGTCCAAACAAGTCCATGTGCAACAACTCAAGTGCATGTGTAGTGCTCATCATTCCTTTGTTAGGATGGGTGTTTCCAACTTGCTTTCCCATTTGGCATGCACTACATAGCTTGTCCTTTTCAAAGTGAACATCTTTTAGCCCTCTCACCATGTCATGCTTCACTAGCCTCTTTAGTTGCTTCATTCCAACATGTCCCAAGCGCCTATGCCACAACCAACCCATACTTGATTTGGTGAATAAGCATGTTGTCAATTGAGCTTCACTAGCATCAAAGTCCACCAAATAGAGGTTCTCATATCTAAATCCTTTGAAGATCACATCACTTCCATCAACACTCACAATCTCCACATCATCAACACCAAATATGCATTTGAATCCCAAATCACACAATTGTGCCACTGACAACAAGTTGAAGTTGAGAGATTCCACTAATAGCACATTGGAGATGCTCAAGTCATTTGATATTGCAATCTTGCCCAAGCCTTTGACCTTGCCTTTCTTGTTGTCACCAAATGTGATAGCATCCGCATGATCATTGCCACTAGTGTTGATTGATTTGAACATTCTACCATCTCCGGTCATGTGTTGAGTGCACCCACTATCAAGCACCCAATGCCTTCCTCCGGCTTTGTAATTAACCTACAAAAAGTATCAATTCTTTTTAGGTACCCAAATCTTTTTGGGTCCTCCAAGGTTAGTAACCAAGCTCTTGGGCACCCAAATTGCCTTCTTCTTTGGGCCAACCATGGGTGCACCAATGTACTTAGCCTTCACACCATTAGTACCCTTAGTAAGCATATAACAAGAATCAAAGCGAATAGATGTAACATGAGCATGCTTCTTGTTTTTATTCTTGTTAAAGCAATGTTGTTCTGTATGCCCGGATTGCTTGCAACTATTGCAAAACCGACTATTGCTCTTCACAAAACAAATCTTGTGAGGAACAAAAGTCGCCTTGCCCTTCTTGGGGGTATAGCCAAGTCCCTCCTTGTTGAGTGGAGACCTTTGGCTACCCAAGCACTTAAGCAAGTGGGCATCTCCACCATAGGCATTGCCTAAGGCATGAGTGAGCTCATTAACCTTGTTCTTAAGGTTCTTATTTTCTACTACTAATGATGAGTTACATATAGTAGAAATAGACATTTTAATTGAGCTAGATGATGATGATGCATTGATAGGAGCCACAATAATAGGAGTGTAAAAAGATTCATCAAGTATATCACAAGTTACTCTTACATTGCATGTCTCTACAACATCCTCAATCTTACTTTCATCAAGGAGGGAGGAGTGGGCTTCCTTAAGCCTAGTGTGAGCTTGATCAAGCTTCTCATGGGCTTCCTCTAGCCTCTCATGAGTAGACTTGAGCTCATCAAAGGATTGCTCAAGAGCCTTGTTGGCCTTGCGCAATTCTTTGCACTCCTTCCTCTTAGTCTCAATGTAAGAGTGAGCATCTCGTAGCATGCTTATGAGGTCCTCCTTTGAGTACTCCTCATCATCATCACTCTCACTCTCACTCTCATCGGATGATACCTTAGTGGCCTTAGCCATGAAGCATGTCGATGGAGCGTCGAAGATAGAAGGCTTGCTTGAGATAGCAAGACTAGCCATAGCCTTTTTCTTGGTGGTCTTCCTCTCATCATCACTAGAATCACCATCATCGCTTGAGGAAGCATCACTATCCCATGTCACAACATAGGATCCACCCTTCTTCTTTTCCTTCTTTTTGATCTCCTTCTTCTCCTTTTTGTTCTTCTTATGATCATCTTCATCATCACTAGATTGTGGACAATCCGCAATGAAGTGATCTTTGCTCTTGCATCGATAGCATCTTCTAGTTGAGCTCTTGTATGAATCCCTTTTCTTTCTTACCCCAAAGCTCTTCTTCTTCATGAACTTGCCAAACTTCTTGACAAAGAGAGCTATTTCTTCATCATCTAACTCATTGTCGCTTGTGCTAGCTTCATCATCACTTTCCTCCTTCTTTGCTTTGCCCTTGCTCTTGATCTTGGAGGATGACGCCTTGAACGCCACGGTCTTCTTCTTCTTCTCTTCCTCTTGGGCTCCCTCATCCCGTTCCACGCGGTATGTGTCTTGAGTGACCACATCACCTAGTACTTGGTTTGGGGTTACCGTATCCAGCCCTTCTCTCACAAGGATTGTCACCAAGGTATCAAACCTAGGTGGCAAGCATCTCAAGAACTTGTGAGAAAAGTCCTTGTCATCCACCTTCTCACCCAACGCCTTCAAATCATTGACAATGACTTGCAACCGGTGAAACATCTTCGGTATGCTTTCATCATCTTGCATCTTGAAGGTGGCAAGCTTGTCTTTGAGAATTTAGAGCTTGGCACTCTTCACGGCCTTGGTGCCCTCATAGGTCTCCTCTAATCTTTCCCATATCTCACTTGCACGCTTGAGATTCTTGATTTGCTCAAAAACTTTGATGTTGAATGCTTCATAGAAAAGGTTGATTGCCACATCATTCCATTGAAGCTTCTCTTCTTCTCTTGGAGTTGGATCGGCGGAGTCAATCACAGCAAAGTCATGCTCGATCACATCCAATATCTTCCTATTCATGCCCCTTGTGAACGCGCACATCTTCCGCTTCCAACAATCGAAGTTGGTGCCATCAAAATGTGGTGGCTTTCCCATATAGTTGATTTGAGCCATTGCAACACCGGAGGTTGTAAATCCTCAAACAAACAGTGACTTGGCTCTGATACCACTTGAAAGGTCTGAATGGCTAGAGGGGGTGAATAGCCTATTTAAAAATCTAGAATCCTGAAACTTAAAGCTCAAAAGGATATCAGATCACACAGTCGGTACTACCGACTATAGGGGCCGGTACTACCGGGGTCGATACTACCGGCTCCTATGGTCGGTACTACCGACAACCTAGGAGCAACTATGAAATCAAGATGAACGAGATGCAAAATTGAATCTAGCTTACACCAAGGTTTTCCTAAGAGATGTAGATGAAGTTTATACCTTGTCCAAGTAGTGGCTCCTCCCCAAAGAGTAGATCGAGCCTTCCCACACCTAGAATGAGAAAGGAGGGAGGAAGAACACGAAGAACACGAAAGCAAACGAAATCTCCAAAGATGCGAAATCAACAAGCACACGAGACACAAGATTTAACCCGAGGTTCGGCCACTTCACTAAGAAGCACCTACGTCCCCGTTGTTGAGGTGACCACAAAGGTCGGAGTCTCTTTCACCTTCTTGCCTCACTCAATCAACCACAAAGGCTAGTTGAGTTTCTTCACTAAGAATCAGAGGGTAATACAAACACTTCGGAGTGCCCTCACAAGAGAGTCAATCACGGGCAACAACCGAAGAACACCTAACTGGCTAGGGTTCCAAGAACCCAAGAGTAAAGAACACAAATCAAGCCGGAGATACGTTGGATCCAAGTGCTCAAGACGTAGATCGATGTTTCTCACTCTCTAATCTCACTTCCCTAGCTCAAAGCTTGCCAGAGATTCACTCTAGAATCAAAGGGGGGGAGAGAGGAGGTTAGTCAACACTTGGGAGCTCTCTTTCTTGTGTTTGGGCGCAAGGAATCGGAGAGGTAACCATTTGAAGTCGGTCGAGCGGCTATTTGTACAAGTCAACTGTGCCACGGTCGGTAGTACCGACCCCATAGGTCGGTAGTACCGACTACACCAACAACGACCGTTAAAGAGACCTTGCAAACACATCCGGAAGAGGGTCGGTAGTAGGGTCGGTACTACCGACCCTGGTACTACCGGCCTTATAGCGGTACTACCGGTAGGCCAAATCTAGATTTACACAGAGAGCCTGAAAAACGACTTCGATCGCCGGTACTACCGACCGGGGGTCGGTACTACCGAGGGTCGGTAGTACCGGCCTTATGGTGGTACTACCTTTAGGCCAAAAATGGCCCAACACAGAGAGCATGCGATCTGTTCGCGGAGGGGTCGGTACTACCGGCCTCAGGGTTGGTACTACCGACTTCAGCAAACTGATCTCCGCGCTAAAACGATCATAACTTTTAGCTCCGAACTCCGATTTCGATGATCTTGGACATTTTGGAAAGCTTATTCAGAGGGCTACACAACCCACATGAATACAAGATCCAAAGCATAAAGGATTAGTACAGAATTCCAATCTAAGACCCAACCAAGAGTTCGTAACACACCGAAAAACTTCCTTCTCTTCTCCCAGTTGATCCAAATCAACTCCAACACCTTCTCCCTTGCAAATGTGCCAACACCACCAAGTGTACACCATCATGTGCATGTGTGTTAGCATTTTCACAATCATTTTTCAAAGGATTTTCACTTCACTCACCACGCCACTCGATCCTAGCAACAACGCAAAGTTAGATCGCTCAAGATGGCATTAGATGTTAGACGTCATGAGCACTTTTCACCACATCTAGCTAGCCTAATTTATATCCCTCTTGATAGTCCGGCTTGCCTATACTCAAGATTAAAAGTAAGAGATAATCTACCACTTGAGCAAGGCATCTTTTCTCTTCTTCATTTCACCAATGGTAGAGCACTTGATCACTTAAGTGCTTGTGGCCGCCACCATCCTCCATGGTTGCCACTTTGCTAACTCCACCAATGGCTTGGTCGTAATCCTTTTCCATTAGCTACACACATGCTTCACAAAAGGATTAGACCTTCACATGGTACCTACACACATTCATCCATTGTTTGATGGTACCCAAACTAGTTTGGGTCCTCTCAAGTTAGGTGCAACATACTTAGGCAATGCCTTAGTATGAGTAGCGGGATGTCTTGCAATAGCCACCGATGAGATACCTTTGTCATCCTTTCTAAGCACAATATTATCATCAATTGAAATAGGCTTAGAGGTTTTACCTAGGAGACATGAATTTGCCATGTGTCCCCTTTCCCGACATGAGTAGCAAACTCTCTTTGATGGAGCCTTCTCTTCCTTTCTCATTTGTTGCTTCTCATTGCCTTGCCTCTCATGAGTTGCTTGAACCTTCTTTTCAAGCTTGGTAGGACGCTTCGAGGCAAAGTGTCCCATATCATCACATTTGGCGCACTTGATGTGAGCCAAATCCTTCTTCTTTTCTTCATTCTTGCTCATCATCATCTTGGCATCTTGAATGTGAGTTGGATGCCTTGCTCTTCCGCCCCTTCTTGTTTTTTTTTCTTCGTCAAGTCAACATCATGATGGTTGTTCTTGATTTGATCTTGGGGCTTCTCTTTTTGCTCAACTTGTGGCTTTGGTTGAGGCTCATCTTGTTGCTTCACTAATTGCTTGGTTGGGCACATGGAGGTGAGATGTCCTCTAGTGCGGCACTTGAAGCATTTGACATGCGTGAGCCTCTCTTCTTCCTTCTTCAACTTGAGCTTCTCCTTGTTGGGGCAAGTATTTGCAAGATGTCCCATCTCATGGCACCGATAGCACATGAAATGAGATAGCTTCTCTTGTTCTTGCTTCTTCATTTCTCTTTCATACTTCTTCTTTACCCATCTCTTGCCTTTGATCTTGCTCTTGTTGAAGCCAATGCCACTCATGTCACCGTAGCTCTTTTGATTCTTCATCATATGCTCATAGGTGACCTTTGATCCATACCACCTCTCTAACTTGTTGCTCAAATTCTTCACTTCACTTTTGAGCTCATTGTTCTCCTTCAAAATGTTAGTCTCACAATACATAGAAGTAGAACAAGCATCTATATGTGAAGAACATGGCATAGATAATAAATCATCACAAGGGGTGGATACATGCTTCTTCTCTACATCACATGGGTTAGCACAAATATGTGATTGATCATTTGACCCAAATGATGAGCTCTCACTAGTTTTAGTTTCTACATTAGAAAGCTTCTTAGTGAGAAAAGCATGGTCTTGTACCAAGTTGTCATGAGCAATGAGTCAATTTAAGCTCCTCAAGTGAACAAGTAGTAACATAAAGTAGATGCTTTTGTTGTTCACATGCATTCTTTAGAAATGAGTTTTCATTTTTCAATTTCATTGTTTTAGCCATCTCATTTTCTAAAGCTTTGGTGAGTCTACATACAAGCTCAAAGTTTGGATCGTCACAATCAACAACCACATTTGCAATTGATACCTTGGTGTCACCATGTGACATGAAGCAATGTGATGTAGATGGAGAGCTTGTAGAGACATCACTCTCATAGCCGTCGTCATCATCATCATCATCATCATCATCATCAAGTGTGCATGGAGTGACATCATCATTTGCACCACTTGAGCTCCGACTATCATCATCACCAACCTTGTCAAGTGATCTTGTGGATTGATTATCATCATCATCACTTGAACATGAGGTGGAGCAATCTTCCACAATCACCAAGTTGTGGCCATGCTCATCATCCTCATGTGCAACTTTCTTTGATTCATCATTCTTGAAGTTGCCATCATCCCATGTGGAAGAGTGACCGAATGTATGCTTGATTGACTCCCACAACACATGGGTGGTTCCTCTGTGGTTCACCTTGTCAAAACACGCAAAGCTCATAGCATGAATAATAAACAAGAAAGCTTCTCCATCAAGATCAAAGAGAACCTTTTGAGCTTTGGTAAGATTCTTATGGTCCAAGACATGAGTGAGACCACTAGTGACAACCCACCAAAATTTAGGCCCCTTTGCACGAAAGTGATCAAGCATTTGGTGTTTCCATTGTGCAAAGTGTGTGCCATCAAAAATATGTGTGTCACACTCAACATCTAGCCCATAGTTCGCCATCCTCTCGGGTCGGTGAAGACCACAAATGAGAGACCTCGCTCTGATACCAATTGAAGGGTCGAGATGGCGGACTAGAGGGGGGGTGAATAGTCCTTTCTAAAATTAATCGCGTAGGCTAACCGAAACAAATGCGGAATTAAAACTATCGGTCTAGCCAAGACTACACCCCTCTACTTATACTCTATGACACCTTATAAAAGATTCTAAACAAAGCAAATAAGGTGTCGGGCTAGCTAAAGCTCACCTAATCAATCTAGTTTGCAAAGTCACACAAACCTATGCAACTAGTACTTCAAGCACCGGGGAGCTCCTACACGATCTAGTAAGCAAAGCACAAAGCTCCTAAGCTCACTAGCAATGCTCAGTAACAAGGCTACACAAACTAAGCAATGTGACTAACAAGGCTACTCACACCAATTAGTCACGCAAGAGATCTACTTCTAAGCTACACAAGCAAAGATGGTAACTAGCAAGCTACACAAGTTAACTAATTACAAGAGCAACTATTAAGCTACACAAGCTAGATAGCTACACAAGAGCAACAACTAAACACTAGCACAAGTATGAGTAAGGAAACACAAGCTAGTGAATGGAGAAAGCAAACCACCGAGAAGATGTAGGCAATGTTGACACGGTGATTTTATCCCGAGGTTCACTTGGTTACCACCAAGCTAGTCCTCGTTGAGACAAGCTCAAGGTTGCCGCCGGTCCTCTTGCTAGTGGTGACTACACTAGTCACACTCTCCCACATGGAGTGCTTACCACAAGCTCTAGCACTTGACCCGGCCAGACCATGCTCTTCACGTCTCCCTTTTACCAGAGTTGCTCTTCGCGATCTCCCGCGGGGTGAGCACAATGCCCCTCACAATCCTTCTCCGGAGCCACGCACAATCTTCACGCAGGCTTCACGACGGAGACTCGATCACCAAGTCGTCTAGGAGGTGGGAACCTCCAAGAGTAGCAAGCACCACCGGCTTGCAACACGAACACCTAGTGCCACTCGATGCAATCTATCAATGCAACGCACTAGCGATCACTCACTCACTATTGATTCGCATACTAGCAAGCACAAGCGAGTTAGAGGGCTTCCTTGCACTCCCCAAGCATGGACACCAAGTCCCAAGGGTGCTAAGCACTAGCCAAGGCCAGCCACAACCTCTATTTATAGCCCCAAGGGCTAAACTAGCCGTTGCCCCCTTCACTGGGCACTTTTCGTACTGACCGGACTCACTACAGGGTGACCGGACGCGTCCTGTCACTAGGGCCCGGTCGTTTGCCCCCAACGGCTAGTTTTCGCGCGCGTTCAGCCTTCTACTGACTGGACGCGTCAGGTCATAATGACCGGAGGCGCCTATGTCTGAGTCCGGTCGCAAACAGAGAGGTTTCGGGGCTGTTTTTCAGTGACCGGACGCGTCCGGTCACTACTGACCGGACTCTACCGAGCGTTCGGTCAATATACCTCAAATCAGCACTCAAAATACACTGACCGGACTCTTGTGACCGGACTCATTGTACTGACCGGACGCGTCCGGTCAGTGAGTCCGGTCACTGACCTTTCAGCGCTCAAACGGCTATAACTCTTAGCTCCGAACTCCGATTTCGATGATCTTGGACATTTTGGAAAGCTAACTCAGAGGACTACACAACCCACATACAGAGATAATCCATATCACAAAGGATTAGTACAGAATTCCAATCTAAGAGCCATCCTAGAGTCCAGAACACACCGAAAAGCCTCTTTCTCTTCTCTGAGTTGATCCAATTCAACTGCAACAACATCTCCTTTGCAAATGTGCCAACAACACCAAGTGTACACCACCTTGTGTATGTGTGTTAGCATTTTCACAATCATTTTTCAAAGGATTAGCACTTGCACTCACCACGCCACTCGATCCTAGCAACATCGCAATGTTAGATCGCTCAAGTGGCACTAGATGACCGATATGCAAACAAGTTTGCTCCTCTTAATAGTACGGCCATCTATCCTAAACTCGGTCATAATCTTCTCTACACACCTGTGACCGGTGAAATGAAATGCCCTACAAATATACCTTTGTCTTGCACATTCCATTCCATCTCCATTGTTGATGCAACACATGCACCAACCTAGATCAAATGATATGATCCACTTCATATCATCACATGGCCTCCATGGTCCATCGATCTTGACCTCACTTGCTCTTCACCATTGCTTTGGTCCTTCGGCGCCAAGTCTTCTTAAGCCTCCCGACACTCGGTACCAACGACTTCAAAGCCTCCAACTTGCCCTTCACCTTCGCAACCGATCCATCAAGCCAAGTCTTGCCTTGATCTTCACCATCTTAGCCACATGACTCTATGTCATGTCACATATGCAATAAGCTCCTTCATCTCATGTGTGAGCCTTTGCAACATCCTCCAAGCCATTTCACCTTTATGGCATATGTTGCTCACACATGATCACCTGTGGACTAATCACCTGTGTATCTCTCATAAACACCATTAGTCCATCTAAAGTTGTCACTCAATTACCAAAACCAAACTAGGACCTTTCAGCCACCTTCCCAGCACGAGCACGACATGCCAAGAGCTGGAGCGTGTTGTGTCGTGCCCTGCGGCACGCGAGCACGCCAGTGTCGTGCCGGCCCGACTGCCCAAGCCAACACAGGTTCACAGAAACACAAGACACAATTCACAGTATAATTTTTTTTCAGATATCAAATTCAAAGCACAGATTATCAGAAAAACAACACACAAAACAGAGGAGATAACAAAAAAAGGGAGCTTGTGCAATGGTTGCCTCATTAAAAACCTGTCTGGTAAAACTCACCCTTGTGAGAAACTCTAGACAGGGAAAAAGAGTGCAGCCAAGCTCCAGTTTCATCAATGTTCAATGTTCATTACATCACAGTTCACATGTTCCAAATCCAAATCAGTGTCAAGTCCTAAATACTATTACAGACCATTACATAAATGTCTAATCGAGATAGAGATGTTCAAAGGCATCAGAAAGCTCCTTGTCCTCCACCATATGTTGTAACTGTGCTTCTGCCGCTTCCCAGTCCTTGGTACATGTGAGTGCCTCCACGGTTTCAGGGTTCAGCCGTCTCCGCCGTTCTTCAATGATCCTGCCAGTTAGGCTGAAGGTTGCTTCTGAAGAAATGGTAGAAACAGGCACACTAAAAGTATCCTTAGCAAGGGTAGAAAGAACTGGATAAGTAAGTTTATGGCACACTAAAAATATCCTTAGCAAGGGTAGAAAGAACTGGATAAGTAAGTTTATGTTGATGCCACCAATGCAAGATGTTAAAGTCATCATCCAACTGACTAACTGTATCACAGTCTAGGTAGGTTATGAGTTCAGAACCAGAACTGTTAGAGGAAGAAGATGCAGCATGAAGCAATGCAGTAGCAGACATAGACCTGGACAGATCAAGGCTACCAGGAAGAACATCATCATCATGATCATATATTTCATCCCAAGCCGTTCTTTTCTTACCAGATAGGGTTGGAGGGACAACTGTTTTCTCCCTGACAGAGCCATACATGTCATCATATTTATGATACAATTTAAAAAGAAGAGCTCTAGTCTCAACCAACTTATTATTGTAATCAACATCAGTTATCAATTGCAACTTCCTAATCACTTTGTTAAAACCTTTAATCTTAGCTCTAGGATCCAAGATAAATGCAATGCAATAAAGCTCAGGTATTTTTTCTAGTATTTATTGTACTTATCAATCATAGGTTGGACAACAGATCTAATATGTTCATCATTTTGAAACTTATGCAGGTGTATAGCAATTCTAACAATGTGATGAACCATAAGTGGAGCAGTAGGATAGTATACACCAGACAAAACAACTGTTGAATCATAAAACAATTCAAGAAATACCATAATTTTAGTTGCCAGAGCCCAATGATCATGAATCAAAAGAAATGCACCACCTCTAGGTCTAGGATAATTAGACTCAATAAAAGTATGGAAAGTTTCCTTGTGAGGTAGCAAATGCTTGAGCATCAGATAGGTAGAGTTCCACCTAACATCCATGTCTAATCCAAATTTCCTAGGTCTAATACCAGATGCCATGCAGTAACTCTTATATGCAGCAATTCTTTGGTTAGAAGAGTTAATGAATGAGATTGCAGTTCTAAAAGCATCAAGCATAGGATTAACAATAGCTAGAGCCTCCTTAACTATCAGGTTAATGATATGACAAGCACAGCGTTGATGTAAAAATAGATCAGCACCCAAATACTCCTTAAGCACAGGTTTCAGTGTATCCATGGCTTTGTTATTAGCAGATGCATTGTCCAAAGTTATAGAAAAAACCTTTTTTTAATATACCAAATTCAGTAAGGACATTAGCAACACGTTCAACAATGTTCTCAGCATTATGTGACACATCAATAAGCCTTAACCCCAGCACCCTCTTTTCAAGTTGCCAATCAGTATTGATGTAATGAGCAACAACACTCAAATAATCCTCTTTAGCATTTCCAGACCAAATATCAGAAGTAATAGCAACAAAAGTAATTGCATTATTCTTCAAAGCATCTAGATTATCACGCTTATTATTGAAGTACTTAAATAGATCTCTAGTTGTTGTTTGCCTAGAAATAGTTTTATACATAGGGTTATGAGCCTTTGTGATGTACTCTTCCCAGGCCTCAGATTGCCCAATACTGAGGGGAAGGTCTAGCCTAGCAAGCAAACGAACAAGCTCCACACGAGCCACATCAGCAGAATAATCCCAATTACGAATACTACCATCCCTAATCCCAATTACGAATACTACCATCCCTACTGAAAGTAATGTGAGACTGAGTCAAGTGATCTTTCTCTTGCTTTTTAGGGCAATTTTCCTAATGACGGAGGAGATGCCCAGTACCAAACTTAGAAATAGCAGTGAACTCCTTGTTGCAGTGAATACAGATAGCGCCATACCTGACACACCTACAGTTTACCTTTCTTGTGAGTTTCATGAAGTCATCCCAGCATGCAGAGGTAGAGTGGCGAACAGGGGGTGGCTTGGCAGAGCCGCCAACAGCTCCATTTGCCCTGGCCTCGCCTTCGCCGACTGCATTTTCCTGGCCGTCACGGGCAGCAACCACCTCGGCATGCACCTGGTTCAAGAGGTCCTCGGCAGCAGCACGACCGAAGAGCTCCTCAGCATCACCAACGATGTCCTCCTCGTCATCTCCGCGCATCCCGCAGAGGCGCAACTCGTTGTTCATGGTCATGGAGTGACCAGTCCTGATCTCCTCCACCTCGTCGGATGACATCTCGTCGCCGCCGGCCTCCGGTCCCTCGACGGCTTCAAGAAAAACACAAAACAAAACATTCGTGTAAGCACAGATCTAGAGGGGACTGGGGTCAGAGGAATCAAAAAGAGCAAATCTAGCCTAGGGTTAGGATGAACCTCACCTCTACGCCGGAGCACCAGAGACAACGACGACGTCGATGTCGTCGTACAGATCCGGCACCTTGGTTCCTCAACGCATGCTCACGGAGCCCCACAAGTGTCGGATGCTGCCAACGACGATGAGGAGGGAGACGACGAAAATACGACGAGTTCAAGATGTGGATGAGGAGGCTACATCGCGGGTCATAGAGACAGAAGAGAGGTGTAGGAGGCCAATCCGTGTGTGTCCTTGCCGGTCGCCGACAGACGGGAAGACGAGAGGAGTGAGGAGAGCGGCGGCTAGGGTTAGGGTTCCACCGTTCGAAGGAGAGAGCTGAGAGCGAGGACTGAAGAGAGAGAGAGCAAACAAGCAAATGAATTAGGGTTCACCGTGGAGGCGGCCAGAGGGGGGCGAGGCCTTATATACTCCCACAAAATGGACGCGGCAATCAACGGCTACGATAGCAGGGATGGTCGCCGATCCAACGGTCGAGCCGCAGCGGGCCGCGGCACCGTACCGGCGCCGTGCCGACCGTTGGAGCGGGCCGTGCCCGTGCCGTGCCAACGGGCTCACATCTCGGCCCGAGCACGGGCACGCGCTGGGGCAGGCCGGCCTGTTTTCGTGCAGTGCTTTCTCGGGCCGAGCCCGTTTGGAAAATTATATGTGACAATATCATTCGCATTCATATTTTCATGGTTCAGCGTGAGCGGGGGCGAAGCAACAGCAACATGCAGCAGCGCGATGTCCGGCAGGCTCTGGGTTTGCGCTGCTCCCCACGCGGTTTACTATTCCTGATCTCCTTCCACGCATGGCTGATGGCTCCCCGTCCATTGCTTTGATCTGCCATTGTCCACACACCTGCAGCTCGCCTCCTGACTTTAACCCATCGTCGGCAATGTCAGTAGCCTCGATTTCCTAGCTTCCTTCCTTCCTTGCAGAGAGTTGCAGGTGACCTGCAGGAAATCGAGCTCGGGATCGGAGGGATGGCGAGGATACTGCTCCATGGCTCGCTTCACGCCACCATCTTCGAGGCACAGGAGCTGTCCAACTCTGGCCGGCCCAGCAACCAGGCGCCCGGGTTCCTGCGCAAGCTGGTCGAGGGGATCGGGGACACGGTGGGCGTGGGCATGGGCACCAGCAAGATCTCCGCCACCATCGGGCTCGGCAAGGCCCTCGTCGGCCGCACCCGCAGGCTCACCGACGAGTCGGCGAGCCCGCGCTGGTACGAGTCCTTCCACGTCTACTGCGCGCACCTCGCCTCCGACGTGGTCTTCACCATCCGGGCCAAGAACCCGATCGGCGCCTCCACCGTGGTCGGCGTCGCCTACCTCCCCGTCCGCGACATCTTCGACGGCCACGAGGTGGACCGCTGGCTGCCGCTCTGTGACGGCGGCGGCAAGGACCGCACGCCGCTCGAGGGCGGCGGCAAGGTCCACGTCAAGCTCCAGTACTTCGACATCTCCAAGGACCGGAGCTGGGGCCGGGGCGTGCGCAGCGGCAAGTACCCCGGCGTGCCCTACACCTTCTTCTCGCAGCGGCAGGGGTGCAGGGTGACGCTGTACCAGGACGCGCACGTGCCCGACGGCTTCGTCCCGAGGATCCCGCTCGCCGGCGGGCGGTGCTACGAGGCCCACCGGTGCTGGGAGGACATCTTCGACGCCGTCAGCAGCGCCAGGCACCTCGTCTACATCACGGGGTGGTCGGTGTACACGGAGATCACGCTGCTCAGGGACGGCGCCCGCCCGCCCAGGCCCGGCGGCGGCGCCACGCTCGGCGAGCTGCTCAAGAAGAAGGCCGGCGAGGGCGTCCGCGTGCTCATGCTCGTGTGGGACGACCGCACCTCCGTCGGGGTGCTCAAGAAGGACGGGCTCATGGCCACCCACGACGAGGAGACGATGAACTACTTCCAGGGCACCGACGTGCACTGCGTGCTGTGCCCGCGCAACCCCGACGACTCCGGGAGCATCGTGCAGGACCTGCAGATCTCCACCATGTTCACGCACCACCAGAAGATCGTGGTCGTGGACCACGACATGCCGGTGCCGGCGCGGTCGTCGTCGCCGCGGCAGCAGCGGAGGATCGTCAGCTTCGTCGGCGGTCTGGACCTCTGCGACGGCCGCTACGACACGCCGACCCACTCGCTGTTCCGGACGCTGGACGGCGCGCACCACGACGACTTCCACCAGCCCAACTTCGCGACGGCCGCCATCGCCAAGGGCGGGCCGAGGGAGCCCTGGCACGACATCCACTGCCGCCTCGAGGGCCCCGTGGCGTGGGACGTGCTCTACAACTTCGAGCAGCGGTGGCGCAAGCAGGGCGGCAAGGACCTGCTCATCCAGCTCCGGGACCTCGCCGGCGAGCTCATCCCGCCGTCGCCCGTCACGTTCCCGGACGACCCGGAGGCGTGGAACGTGCAGCTGTTCCGCTCCATCGACGGCGGCGCCGCGTTCGGGTTCCCGGACACCCCCGACGACGCCACCAGGGCCGGGCTCGTGAGCGGCAAGGACCAGATCATCGACCGCAGCATCCAGGACGCCTACATCCACGCCATCCGCCGCGCCAGGAGCTTCGTCTACATCGAGAACCAGTACTTCCTCGGCAGCTCCTACTGCTGGAAGGCCGACGGGATCAAGCCCGAGGACATCGGCGCGCTGCACCTCATCCCCAAGGAGCTGTCCATGAAGGTGGTGAGCAAGATCGAGGCCGGCGAGCGCTTCTCCGTCTACGTCGTCGTGCCCATGTGGCCCGAGGGCATCCCGGAGAGCGGCTCCGTGCAGGCCATCCTCGACTGGCAGAGGAGGACCATGGAGATGATGTACGACGACATCGCGCAGGCCATCCACGCCAAGGGCATCGTCGACGCCAACCCCAGGGACTACCTCACCTTCTTCTGCCTCGGCAACCGGGAGGCCAAGAAGCCCGGCGAGTACGTGCCCACGGAGGAGGCAGACCCTGACACCGACTACAGCAAGGCGCAGCACAACAGGAGGTTCATGATCTATGTCCACACCAAGATGATGATCGGTAATAAATAATCGATCCGTGTCCATGTCAACGCATCTCTTGTTTGATTTTTCAAGATCGATCTGATCATCATCTTTTGTTAATTATTAGTGGATGATGAGTACATCATCGTGGGGTCGGCGAACATCAACCAGCGTTCCATGGACGGGGCGCGGGACTCGGAGATCGCCATGGGGGCGTACCAGCCGCACCACCTGGCGGCGGCGAGCCGGCCGGCGAGAGGGCAGGTGCACGGCTTCCGGATGTCGCTCTGGTACGAGCACCTGGGCGCCGTGGACGACGCCTTCACCCGCCCGGACAGCCTCGAGTGCATCCGCAAGGTGAACGCCATGGCGGACAGGTGCTGGGACCTGTACGCCGGCGACGGGCCCGAGCGCGACCTGCCGGGCCACCTGCTCACCTACCCCGTCGCCGTCGCCGCCGACGGCTCCGTCAAACAGCTGCCGGGGATGGAGTTCTTCCCGGACACGCAGGCGCGGGTGCTCGGCGCCAAGTCCGACTACCTCCCGCCCATTCTCACCACATAGGCGTGTGCTCTGGAGCCTCTCTCTGAATCGCAATTGGCCATTGCTTTCTTCTGTTTGTCTTTTGGATTTACCCCTTTTTTTTTCCTGAGCCTGATTTTGTTGATGATTATTTTGTTGGAATAAGAGCAGAACTAGTTTGGGATTCTTTTTTCGTTTTAGAAAATAAAATATGCACTAATGCAGTGTGCATGATGACGAACTCATTGTTATTTTAGGTTTTAGTATTGCATTGTATTGTATCAAGTACTGTAGTATTTTTAACATCATTGCATAAATAATGGATTGATAGTGTTTTGGTTAGATTTTGTGCTATCAATTGCTGAATAGCCATATCCATTTGTGATTTGTACGAGTTGGAGAACTGCTTACCAAACCATTTGCTAGATTTCACTGTCAAATCGTCATGGAGACAGAGACTAAAGGAAATCACATATTTTCCCTTTCTAGAAGTGCATGTGGCGCTACGTGAATTGGATTGGACAGAGCTAATTGTGCAGTCTTGTTTACACTCAGATTTGGCTCACGTGGAACATGAAGCGATTGAAGAATATCCAAAAAAAAATTACTTTTATTCTCACTCTGTATTTACTACTGCCTTTTCCCGTGGATTGTTTTTTGTTTAATGTTTTTCATGGTGAATGCCTTCTAACTGCTCTCATCCACAAAGGCGATAATCTTTTTATCAATCATCAACAAAGGCGATATCTTTTTATCAATCATGGCTAAGTTGCCAAAGCTATCAATATTACCTATTAATTCTGTGATTGTCTGTTTCACATATTCTATATCCAGGAACCAAGATTTTTTTTTTTTTTTTTTTTGCTTTTTTCAAACAAAAAACACAAAGTTTGTCAAAAAAAAAAAAGGACAGGATTGAAAGAAAACATAGAACCATATTTTGATGTGAACTCAATCTATTGAGCATTCTGCCAGTTTCAACTGAATGACATGAAGACCGAAGAGATGTATAATCTCATTGAGAGTATCAGACTACCACTAAAGTGAAACATCCAGAAGTATGTGCCAAAATTTGTATTCTCTTGAAATCTACCTGAAAAATGCTATGTCGCCTTTGCTCACTTGTTCCACCAGACCTTCTTGAGGAATCTTATGTACAAGCTTCTCGCAGCCAAAGCAGCTGACAAGGGAACATATGTTTTTCCAAAGATAAACATGGGGAAACAATAGGTGTTTGCTACTGTGAAGGCAAGTCCGCTTCACCATATCAGTTGGTATTTCCAAATTCTCGATCCTTCTATAGTTTGTTACCTCATCAGGTGGTTATCTTCATGCAGCCTTTGTCTTTGGTTTTAATTTTTTGAGCTGAGAGTACAGGAACACTCCAACAAGAGCAAAACCGGTTCCTGAAGGCAAGGGAAAAAAACAAAATTCAGACATAGATAAATTAGATGGCCAGTAATTGGTACTTGCATGAAGGATAGCACCGGTTCTGTACCTAAGGCATTTATAGGTGAAATTGGAGTTCTGAAGAAGAGAACGGATGACACAATGACCACCACACGTTTAAGAGAATTGGCAACCGAATGGGTCACAGGAGATACTCTAGCCAATAAACTGTATGAAACCTGCCAAGAAACAAATAAAGCCTTTGTTATAGGGTAATTCAGTGTGCAACAGAATTTCATAGTACAGTTAGATAAGAGATAACCCACAAACTGATAGACGCTTATGCAGAAAACCTGATACTTTCCAGACTCAAAAAGAAAAACTGAAAATTATTCAACATTTTTTCCTCGGGCGACACAGGAGAGATGAAAAATTATTCAACATAACTGAAGATAACATTATATTTAACTGGAAAAGCCTGATGATAGCAGTAAAACAATAAGTAGCCAACTGTAGTAGCGGCCAACAGATAATTTTAGCAACCTCCAAGAGACCACAAAAAATGTTTTTTAGTGAAGACTAGCCTCACCTGTTGGTAAAAATGGAAACATGTGCCAGCAAGTGCCGCTCTTACACATAATTCTTTAATATTAACTCCCTGCAAAACACAGTAAATTTAGTATTATGCAATTTGATATCAGTAAACAGTTGAAATATACAAAAAAAATATATTGTTTTCCAAGCTGGCCACACTTACAGCACTCTGTAGATACGACGGGCTAAACTTGATGCCTTCTACAGATAGCATCAGTGGAGCAGATAACAAGAATGCCATGACAGTCATTATCGAGAAAAGATTTATGTCATCCAAACTGTCCTGTTAATAAGAACAAGTTTTGTAAGGGGTGCAGTGAACACAGCATATACCATGCTCAACTGTTGTAAATCACGGTTTGGGAACATCATAAGAGAAAAAAGCTCACCTCTTTATCAGCGAGAATTTTCTTGCTGTAAACGTTCCGCGATTGATTCGTAAGATTCGAAGCCATGGCACTCCAGAATCCAATCCTGTTTTCTCATAATATTAGAATCGAATACACAATATTGCTTTGAGTAAACTCTTTGACGTATTGAAGCAATAAATTACCAGTTGAAAGAAACTTCAGTCATGGACGCCAATACAACTCCACCAACAATAGGGACGAGTGAACCTAACACCAACAGAGAAGGTGTCTGTAGAAACATTAGAATAGAGAAACAGAGGTCTATATGGAGTATTCCACATTTAAGGACAAACGGTCTACGAAGGTGTGAACCAACCAATTACCTGTCCTAGGAACAGGATAGAGAGGAGGACCGAGAAGAAGGGCTCCATGGCCTTGATGGTGTGCGTGAAGGAGACAGACACCTTGCCCAAACTCATATTGGTGAAAACATTTCCGAGCATGTGGATCAAAGCCAAAGGCAGGATCTTTGCATACTGCATCAGCAAATGAATAACAATTCATGGCATCAGTTATATGAGCGAGCCAATTATCTTTGTTCTTTACACAACTGCAGGGTCACATGAAGGTGAGTTATCTTGTTTTTTTTTTTTCCTTGGTTTATATATACAGTACCTGTTTGAGGGAGAGCCTCGGTTTGGGATGCAGATTGAGCAGCCACATGAGTGTGATGAAGAAGGATCCGGATGCGAACTGGAAGGTGGTGATTGTGTAAGGGAAGGGTATGGCTTTCAGAACCTGGTGAGCGCACAATTCCAAAACGATCTAATTAGAAGATTCGACGCGGTCGAACAAGCACCCCCATTAGGGAAAAGACCTCCGAGGAAACGGGACGAAACGGCGGACCGACCAGCTTGTTGTAGATGTTGAAGTAGATGTTGAGGAGGTACCAGACGAGGATCATAGTCCCGAGCTGCAGGGTCCGCGAAATGCCGGCGGCGCCCTCCGGCTTACCGGCTGCCGGCGGCGACGCCGCGGCCGCGGCAGCAGCCGCCGCCCGCGTCCTGACCGTGGCGCCGACGGCCCTGGCGCCTACGCCCGGCGCGATCAGCGCCGAGGGCAGTGGCCGCAGCACCCCGCGAATGCCGAGCGGGGCGGCCGGCCAGCGGCAGGTATGAGAGGAAGAGGGGCAGGAGGAGGACGAGAAGGCGACGTGGCGCGAGGAGGGTAGGAATGGGGGCGAGCGGCGCGCCGCGGCCCGGGTTCTAGAGGAGGAGGCGGAGGCCGCGGACGAGCAGGACGCCGCCATGCTCTGCATCTCGGCGCGCCCGCGTTATTACCCCTCCTCAGACGGTTTCCGCTGCGGCTGGGCTGCTACGCCTGCGCGGCGTCTGATGGCCACGGAGTCCCGGCGGGGTTCGCGGGCTTTCTGGAAGGGGGGCCCGGGGGTGGAGGAGCGAATGCGGCTAGGACGGGAGCAGCGGTGCGGTGGCGCCGTCCGTCACCACGGCGCAGCCATTTATGGAGGGGAGGAAGGAGGGCGCTCGGGAGAGGGTAAAGGACGACGGCGGCTGTCGGCTTCCGCGGCTGCGTCTGCCCCGCGCCTGTGGCGTGCGAGGGCGAGGCGACGGGAATCGGACGGCGGTTCAAAGTCCGGGAGGGCGGAAGGCGTGGAGTGGACCGGGGGAAGTTGAGGGGGCGACCGGACGCGCGGCGGGCCGCGGGGGAGACGAAACGAAACCGGGGTGGAGCTCGCTCGCTCGCACTCGCAGTCGCCCCTGACGGCTGCTGCTGCTGTCTGTCTCTATCGCCGCGGCCCGCAGTGCAGACGTGCAGTGTCGCCTTTTTTTTTTTTTTTTTGGCGACCAGCAGCGCATGAGTTTTTCCTAGCCTCCAGGCTCCACCAGCTCCCTCCACTCGGCTACTCACGCTGGACGGTGGGGCCGTCCCGGTCGGCGGGGACCAGATCCTACTACGGAATGCATTTTGGACGCCAGCGTGGCACCAGACCGCCGCGACCCACGCGACTCCGGCAGCCACGTACTCCCTCCGTCGATATGCAATTATAGAATCCGTGTTAATCAAATTAATTTAAGTTTGATTAAAATTATAATAAAATATTTTAGTATTTATATCATTAAATAAAATTATTATGAAAATATATTCTATTACTAATCTAATTGTATATTTTTGTATCAAGAATATTAGTATTTTTTATGTGACTCCAGTTGTTTGACTTTTCGATAAGCTAGAATTGTACGTTTTATTAGACGGACAGAGTACTCTATTCTGTTTGTATGCAGCACGCGAAGCCACGAAGCGCTCGCGGAGGGAAAAAAAAAGGAAAATGAGGCGCTCCTGGATTTTATCCACCATGTTTTTCTTTTGGTGATGAGAAAGGCTGTCACACTTTTGGCATGCCAAACGCAGTCGGAATCAAACACGGAGTTGAGTTTACCAACTTTACCATGCCGACCTACAACATTATGACAGGCTGCTGCGAATTGCGCTGCGAGCCAAATACGTATGCTTTATCCTCTCCTCTCCAAAACACTTGACATTCGATCTTTTAAATTTTATTTTTAAAAAGTTGTTAAATATGCATTTCCCCGATCTCAATACATTCTGCCTTTATATCTCCCCTTCTCAATTCGTACCAGATAGGTAAGCACGCTTCGCTACACTAGTTTTAAACAAAAAAAAATCACCTATCACATTGAATATTGGAACACATGTATAGAATATTGAATATAGATTAATTATAAAACTAATTTATCAGTCGGAATCGACTTTGCGAGACAAATCTATTGAGCCTAATAAGTCCATGATTTCACAATGTGGTGCTACAATAAACATGTGCTAATAACAGATTAATTAGGCTTAATAGGTTTGTCTCATTAAGTATTGTGTGGCAGTATAATTAGTTTTGTAATTAATCTATTTTTAATAGACTAAATTAGTGTTGCAACATCAGATGTGACGTCCTAATTTTTTTCTCCCTACATCTAAACACAGCCTAGTCTCAGATTCTTAGTGTTGTTTTGGTTAAAAAAAATAGGGTGAGAAACTTATCTCCTCTGGCTCATTCCCACTATAGAGACCTTTGACATATTACACACACTACTGGCTAATTTTCAGAGGATAACTCTTAGGGCGACTTGCTTTAGCGTGTGATCTAAAGATATGTGGAGAAAAGAAAGAGTAACATAGAAGAGATACAATATATTACATTATTAATCTAGTGGTACTTATTATACATAGTAAATATTAATAATCTCTTGTACATGTTTGGTCAAAGTTAAAAATATTTAACTCCTTATGAAGGAAGCAAGAATAGCACTCTTTATAGAATGAAAGGAATAGCTAATAGAAAATAGTATTTTATTCCCTACTAGACAATATAGTCATCTGAAAATATTTTTACATTAAAGTTATGGCATTAGCGAGACAATAATAGCAGCCAAATATTGTGGCATTAGCTGTGCTAAAGTTAATCCTGGCAGCAGACGAACAGGCAGGTCAAGCGGGCACTGGCGATCCATCTCTCAAATAAAGAAGAATACTACTGATCCAGAGCCAGACCACTTCACGTATGCGAGGAAAAACCGGAAGAGCGAGCGGATGGAGCCACGCGTAGCATTTTAATAGGACACAAATCGGAGATGGTTCCTAGGACCTCAATCCTCACATGATTATAGACTTTACTATTTATCCACTGAAATAATATTATCTAGAAGAACCCTTCAAGAAACATAAGATTCAATTCTTGGAGATGTCCGACCTTACTAAAGAACAGACCTAACGAAAAAGATAGAGGTTGTCGCACCGAAAGCCAGCCAATCGCTTCCTCTGATAAGGATACAAATTGTTAAGATCGAAAGAAGATCAACAAATTTGACATACTAAACTTCCATTGGCCCTTTGTCGGCGCCAGATAGAACATCATCGAGGTAGGGAGAGGCTGAAGAGGTATTATTCCAAAGCACCGTCGTTGCCACTACCTTGTTGCTAAACCCCAGATGTACAAAAAAACAACAAACCTAATTGAAAAATTACAAAGGAGAAATGATTGGATCCCCGCTCCTTTGTCCACCGACAAGATCGCTGGTTAGGGGAGAGAGGAGAGGAGAGGGATCTATTAGAATCTAATACCTCTAGTTATGCGCAACAGCCCTCAGATCTTTGGAAGGATGTTGCAAATATGACACAGCTAGCACGATATCAAAAATGATGTAGTCGAATCACATAGAAAACCCTAGATGATGAAGCAACCATGACGAGAGATTAAGATTTGGCGAAGCCAACCGCAAATTCTATTAGCACAATTCCAAAAGAGTACAAGTGATTGTCGCTCTCTTATAACCCTACTTGACTCTCTAGGGCCCACCGATTCTTGCCTTATACAAGAATCTAGTGCAATAGAACTGTCTAGCCTAATCCTCTTGAATGCTCCTAATTACTCTGTGCAAGTCTTTTACGAAACCCTTGTGTTGGCTTTGCTATGATGTCTTTGACCTCTACCCCTTGATTTATATAGTCACCTCTAAGGCCTTTATACATACAAATAGGAGTCCTACTCCTAGTAGGATTCTACACTCAAGACCTAGTAGTACTAGAAATCCTAGTAGCACACTTTTCTTGAGTCATATTCCAGGTAGGATTCGAGTCACTAAAACAACAATCTCCACCTTGACTCTAATCCTGTAAAGTCATTGTGCTCCTCTAAGAATTTGCTCCAAATGGGCTCCTTTTTTTATTTATACTCCCACCTCGAGAGTGCCCCCACCATAGAGACTCATGCACATCACCACAATAAGAGTGTCAGTTCTAGGCTGTAGTACCTGAACCTTCCATCTAAGAGCTTCTTTGTTGTGTAGTTTGGTTAACCAAACCACCTTCTCCTTTGGCCCTCCATGCCATAGGTTTGTACCGCCTTCGAGTTCCACCTACTCGTTGGTACTGCGTGGTTGGTTCGACCACGTCTTCCTTCTTCCAACAACTCGTAACTTCACATCTACAACTATTAGAGTTTGCAAATGTTTTCGTAGCCTTGCACTTGACCACAATTGAGATTTGAGTACCTACCATTGACAAGACAACTTCCTTCTCCTCATCAAATTTTTTACCAAATCTCCCCATGGTTGCATCACCCATAAGATTTCCTATTACTCAGTATCCTCCATCAATCCAGATAATTTTTATAATTACCTGCCATTTGCATGTAACTCACATGACTCCACCTTGAAGTGATAATTCACAACCTTGGAGTTCCAACAACCTCACAGATATTAGATTCTTTTTCAAACCCAGGATATATCAAATTCTCGTGAGTGTGCAATGTGTTGCATTATGCATCTTGAACGCATCTTGGCCCCTAGTGGGTTTCGGTGAAACACAAGATTACTGTGACTAACGTGTGTTTTGCAGAAACAGAGATGAGTTAGGTCACGGTAATGGCGACGATACGGGCATATGGAGTTCATGTCCCCTGGCGATGGAAATCATTTCGGTTTTCAAAGGACGGACGACGAAGAGGTGGTAGACTAGGCTAAGTGTCATATGGTGTTGGAGGACACTTAGGTAGTCTTAGGTCTTTGTTTTTCCTTTGGTCGTACTATAAAGGGGAGCGTGAATTAGCTTGACCTAGATGAGTCTATTGAGGTAGGTGTGGTGCACACTTGTTATTTCATAGCCCTAGGTAGCTCAGAGAGATGCCTTGTGTCGCGAGGATGAAAAGTCGTTAAGGCCGCGTCGCGATCCGAGTTGGTTTTGCCTGTGTAACAGGCATCAGACGCTAGCCTGGTGGGCATCGGACGCACGTCTGATGCTCACTAGACTTGAGAGTGCTGGCGTGGTGGCATCGGACGCTCCGATGTTGTCACATCGGACGCGCTTGTGCCACTGTTCCAGAGAGGGTGCCCTGAGGGGCACATCGGACGCTGAGGGCCAGCGTCCGATGTCCATGTAGAGAGGTTCCAGAGAGGGAAAAATCGTATCGGACACGTCCTTTGCGAGGGCATCGGACGCTGCCCAGCGTCCGATGCTCCTTTAAAATGTCTGACAGGTTGTACAGATGACCGTTGGTCGAGGTCATCGGAGCGTTCGATGCCAGGCATCGGCGTCCGATGCCCCCGCAGAAACACCTGTTCAGTGCTCTATTGGATGGCCGGTTGGGGGAGTATTTATACTCCTCCCCCTCCTCCATTAGAGTGTTCTTGCCACTTTCCTCTGCTGAGAAACACATAGTGAGTGTGAGAAAGAGCAAGAGCCCTAGTGAGGTTGAGAGAATAGCTAATTGAGAGAATTAGTGACCTCCTAGTGAGAATTGAGTAGCAAAGGTGCATCCATCCATCTCTTTGGCCTTGTCTTGGTCAAGTGAGAGTTCTAGCTTGTTACTCTTGGTGATCGGCATCACCTAGACGGCTTGGTGGTGATCGGAGAGCTTGGTGATCATCCGGAGGCATTGTGGATGACCCAAGCCAAGTTGTGACCGGTAGCGAGCGATTCACTGGGCCGGAGTGGCGAAGAATCAGCTCGTAGTGAGCACTTGATCCTTGCGTGGATCAAGGGGGAGCGATACCCTTGCGCGGGTGCTCCAATGAGGACTAGGGGGTGTGCCGACACCTCGATACCTCGGCAAAAAGATCGTCGTGTCATCTCTACTCTCTTTACTTACGCATTTACATTTGAGCAATTCAATTTTGCAATTTACTTATTGTTCATCTATATTTGAATTGCCATGGTAGAGTAGAAATGTCATAGTGTTGATCTTTTGTGCGGTTGATTCTAGAGAAACACACTTCTAGGCACTAGGGGGTTAATTGGGCTTGTTAGGATTTAATTATTGCAAAAAGTTTTAGAAAAGCCCAATTCACCCCCCTCTTGGGCATCTTGATCCTTTCAATTGGTATCGGAGCCTCGTGCTCTCGATTTAGGCTTAACCGCCTAGAGTTAAGATGTCCGGAGGTGATGGACCACCTCCCATGTTCGAGGGAGACGACTTTCCATATTGGAAAATCCGTATGAAGTCGTACCTAGAAGCGGTTGATGTAAAATGACGCGAAGCCGCGATCACTGGTTTTGCCAAACTCAAGGAGGGCACAAGCCTTACTCCTAATGAGGAGGAAAATGAGAAATGGAATGCAAAAGCCAAAAATATCCTTTTTAGAGGCATTTGCAAGGATGTGTTTAACCGCGTCCGGAACCACAAAAATGCCCATGATCTATGGGAAAACATTTGTGCGCTCCATGAGGGAACCAAGAGTGAGCGTGAGGAGCGCTATCATTTAGTTATGCAAAAACTTCATTCATTTGATATGCATGCTAATGAAAATGCAAATGAAATGTACTCACGGTTGAATGTTCTTGTAGAAGAACTCAATGGACTTGGCCTCATACAAATGCAATCATCCGATGTTGTGAGGAAGATTCTTTGTGTCCTTTCAATTGAGAAGTATGGACACATTGTGACCGTGCTACATCAAAGTGATCTTTCCACCGCTACACCAACTCAAATCTTGGGAAAGATCAATGCGCATGAGATGTACATGCACATCACACCAAGTGGTGGCTCCTCCACCGACAAGAAGAAGGACTTGTCCTTCAAAGCTAGCCATGACAAGAAGGACAAGTCCAAGGCAATTGAGATGCATCATGAAAGCTCAAGTGATGAAGAAGATGACACTAACATTGCTCTTATGGTGAGAAGGACCACAAAGATGTTGAAGAAGCTTCACAAGAATGGAGTCAACTTTGACTCAAGAAAGAAGAAATTCTTCACAAGTAGCAAGAGAAGGCCAAACTCCAAAATGGATTGCTATAATTGCGGTGAACTTGGCCATCTTGCTCACCAATGCACCAAGCCCAAGAAAGACAGCTACAAGAACAAGAACAAGGGCAAGAAATATGACTCATCAAGCGAAGATGAGAAGAAGAGTGAGAAGCCCTACAAGAAGGATGGCCAGAAGAAGAAGCAATACCACAAGAAAGGTGGCAAAGCTTACATTGTTGGTGATTGGCTCACCGACATTGACTCCTCCAGTGGCTCATCCAATGAAGATAGTGATGATGAGAAGGAGAAGGTGGCCGCTCTAGTGATTGGGACTTCCACTCCACCACCACCACCGTCACCATCATCCACTACACATCTATGCCTCATGGGCAAGGGTGACCGGAAGGTACAAAGTGATGATGACTCTAGTGATCATGAGAGTGATGGAGAATTCAAAGCTCCCTCTTATGATGAACTCGTTGATTTGCTAAATAACTATTCTAGAATCATAAGAAAGACTAGAGCTAAAAATGAGAAGCTTGTTGATGAAAATGAATCTCTTGTTGAAAAGTATGATCATGCTATACATGCTAGTAATGAGCAACAAAATGAACTTGCTACTATGTCATCATCTATCAAGGAGCTCAAATCTTCTAACAAAGAGCTCAAAGCTAAAAATGAAAAACTTGATAAGATGCATAGTACCCTTAACTCTAGCTATGCCTTGCTTAAGGAACAATATACTCAAGTTAAGGTAGATCATGATACACTTGTTGTAGCTTATGATATACTCTCTCATGAGACACATGATGCCCCTAACCTTGTTGTTAAGTGTGACATAGCAACATCTTGTGAGGACTTGGTTAGTGAGCATGATGAGCAAAGAGCTAGTGGCAAGGGCAAGAAAGTGGTTGTGGCCGATCACTATGATGACTATGTCAAGATCAAGAATGAGAATGCTAAGCTCAAGATTGATCTCAAGAAGCTATCAACCACCAAGCAAGTTGTCATCCAAACTCATGATGATGACTATAACATCACACTTGAGCTAGACATACTAAAAGAAGAAAACAAGAGATTGAAGATGGAGAGGGTTTACAAGTTGACACCATCCCAATTGGAACTCCAACAAGAGAATGACAAGCTCAAGAAAGAGAAGGAGCACCTCACCACCGGGCTAAGAAAATTCACCAAGGGTTAATGTCTTCAAAGTGAGCTACTCATGAACACCGTAATGAAGACCAATAGAAATGGTATTGGTTTTTTTGAAGAGAAGATGAAGCAATGCAAGAGCATCACAAAGCCAAAGAAGAAGAAGATTGGGAGATGCTATGAGTGTGGAAAAGAAGGACACTTTGCTCATGATTGTGAAGAGCCAAAACCCACACCCTTGCCCAAGCATGCTAGGCCCTTTGCTTTCAATGCTCACTTCATGCTTAGACAAGATTCTAGTGGCCAAGTGAAAGTCATGTTCATGGGGCCTCCAAAGAAGAATAGGCCAAAGAAAATTTGGGTTGCTAAGTCCTTAGTAGAGAAGGTTAAGGGGCCTCAACAAGTTTGGGTCCATAAAGCTCAAGCTTGATTTCTTGTTTGTGTAGGTGAACTAGAAGACCGGTGGATCTCATTGGGTGATTGATAGTGGTTGCACACAACATATGACCGGTGATCCCCAGATGTTCACCTCACTAGAAGAGAATGTCGATGACCAAGAAAAGATTACATTTGGTGACAACTCTAAGGGAAATGTGAAGGGTTTGGGCAAAGTGGCAATATCAAATGATCATACCATCTCAAATGTGCTTCTAGTTGCCTCATTAAGCTTCAACTTGCTATTCGTTGGACAACTATGTGATCTTGGCTTTCAATGTTTGTTTACCGACAAAGAAGTGGTTGTGACCAAGAAAGATGATACACAAGTGATATTTAAAGGCTTTAGATACAACAATCTCTATCTAGTTGATTTCTCCTCCGAAGTTGCCAACTTGAAGACATGTTTGTTCACTAAGCAATCTCTTGGTTGGCTATGGCATAGAAGATTAGCACATGTTGGAATGAACACTCTCAACAAGCTATTGAAGAAGGATTTGGTTAGGGGCTTAAAGGATGTCAAATTTGAGAAGGACAAATTGTGTAGTTGTTGATGCAAAACATGACGTCCTGCGTCAGGCACACAGCAAGCCGAACGAGGCTGGCTTCAATCGGGTGCCTGGAGTATTCCGGATCCGGAAACGTGCCAGTCGGTTTGACCTGAAAACCAACAAGGGATAAAAATATGAGAATACCTTGGAACATGCTGGGTGAGACCAGGCAATTCCATATGTACGGCTTCGAAAGCCAATCATGACGGCACACAGCTATAAAAGTTGTTTGTCGAAACAGGTTTATAATGTCATTCGGCAAGCATAAAGATGAAGCTCATAAACATGTTAAAAGCCGAACACATGAATAACAGAAGGGTAAAAGGGTAATCTGTAAATATAAATCTATCCAAATAACATATGCATAGGTTAATCCAACTAATCTGCCGCACGTTTAGCCTTCATGAACCCGTCAAGTATAAACTCAAGCAAAGTTAATCCACCGCATGATACCACTTGCTATAAGTCCACACCACTCCTTATAATTAGATTAATCCACCGCATGATACGATCTAATTATAAGAAGCTAAAAGCATACATATATCTGAACAGATCTATAAAAACTCATTACTCATGTAAGCTTAACCAGAATCGACAAACTAGCCGAACTGTGGTCCATGAAGAAGGAACATACAAGCAAAGCATGATTAAACTAATCTAAAACCTGCACCTACCGCACGGTACCCAGCTCTATCAAAGCCTAAACATGGTCGACATGCATGAACCCACAACATGTAACAATCTGGATTTAAAGTTAATTCGGCCATCACGATCTTATGATTAACGAAGCACAAATAAACTCATGCAGCAAGGCCGAACAAAGATCAATCTAGATTGGGCAAAGAGTGTTATAGGAATTAAATAAATAAAACATATAACACATGACAACTTAATAAATCCATTAGATCTGCCAAATCTAACAGAGCCGATAACTATTTTTACTCATGACTTAATCCGCCGCACGATACAAGGCATAAGCAAAAACTTCCCGTCATAAGCTTAAATCCGCCGCATGATACTAAGCTCAACATACGAGACTACTTGCATCATATCTAAATCCACCGCATGATACTAGACATGATAACAAGGTTGCCGGTACTTACGGAGGTCGACGGATCGATGATTCCCCTCGAAGAACTCGACGACACGACTAAGGACTCGAAGATGGCACGGGGCCGGTTGTATTGATATGGTTGTGAACAGTTTTACAATGGTCGAGGGCTTATATTTATACCCTGGACGAAACACGAATCCTAGACGATTATGGTTTATAAAATAAGGAAAGACATAAATCATATTCCTAATCCTTTCGGCGTCCTCCATCGTCACGTGTCTTCTCGTGCAAGCCGGCTTTACCTGCATCATCCATCTCCCGAATGGGGCCTCTGCTTCACGAAATAGCCGACCGCGCAGGTACTCACCGAAAGCCTTAAGGACCGAATAGCCATCCGAATGCTTGCCGAATCCTTCTCTTCTCTGCTGGCTGGACCCACCTGTCATATCTTCGCGTGTGCAAAAATCTGGTGTTAACACATGCCCCCTAATTTTTGGGATAAATGTTTATTCCAAAATTCCTTTTCCTTTTCGCACTCACATGGAACCTCTAGAAGCATCCACCTTCACACATCATGATTACTGTACCTGTCGATTCATTCCCCGATGCACCCCTTGGGGTTCTTTAAAGTCCTCTTTTTCACTTCATTTCGGCATGTGCTTCTCGACTTCCCCTGCTTTGTTTGCAAACTAGAAAACCCTCTTTTCTCTTGCTACTCCAAATCAGCTAGAAGATGTCTTCTTAGGCGAGCCGCCATAGTCTCGAGCTCGGCGCTTCCAGTACCTCCAAGAGAAGGTTACCTCCTCCTTCCTTTCCTTCGCCTCCAAAATGAAGTATCCGGGCTCACTTTGTTACTCTCGTTCAAGAGGACTACCGACGTTTCCCCCGAGGATTTGACCCAGAAAATTATAGATCTTCAGCTTGACCTGGAAAGGAAGGATCGGGAAATTACCCGAATCTCCCAAGAGCGTGATGTCGCTCAAAAAAGGGCCGCCGGTAAGTATTCTCTCATCATTTTCCTTTATTCTTCCTTTCTGCTTTTACCGACTTCTTCCTCTTTCAGCCCTGGCGGCCAAACTCCACACTCTCGAAACTGCCGTCACCAAGCTTGCTGTCACGGCTGATGTAATGGGCACAACACCTCTGAAGCGGGTAAACGAAGTCAACCGCGTCCTCCCCATCATCTCCAGAGCCAGCATGGGGTACGGAGCGGCACTCGCCTTCTCCGCCATGAAGATTCACTCTGGTGCAGATTATCAGAGATTTGATGTCTGTGAACAAGATCTAGAGGATAGAGTAGAACACTCCGCAGAAGACATGAAGGTAGCCGGATCAGATCTGGCCGATACCTTCGATCACTTTCTCCTGATTAGGCGTAGGATGGAGTGGACGAACTGATTCTCTATTGTAACCTTGTATTCTCTCTTCTATAAATAAGAAACCCTTTTGTTCGTCCCTTCGAAATCAACCTGCGATTGATCCTTTGAGATCAATGTCTGCTCTGTTCTTATATGCCGATTATTGATCCCTGTTTTTTCTGCTTCAATAGCGATGTATATCGGCTATTGCTGATAACTGCATCAGAAATTTTCTGCTTAGCAGCCAATTGCGGTAACCAGCTATTTCGGTCCCCAAGAATTTAGCCCTCAATTTCCCGATTTACGACAACACTAGGATGACATCCCTTTTTCCACTTGTTTCTAGTGTTAACCGGTAATACGAACCCTAAAACATCTGACCGAAACTGAATAACTCTTCAGCCGAAAACCATCAGCCTCTGATTTTGGAGTCATGATTCCCTTTAATTGCTGAAAGATCCGGCCCGGCCCAATAACGGCCCATAAGTTGTGAAGAGCCCAAATCAGATGTTCGGTCTTCTAGTGTTGCAAGCCAAAGTCCTATAAATATGATTCCATACAGACTGCCACTTTAACTTCAGCCAAATAGTTCAACTTGTGGACTTTCCAACTCTCGGCCTCTAGCTCAAACCAAAGAAAACTTTCCATCTGTGCTTCCATTAAATGTCGGGTAGCAGCCAAACCATCGGGGATGAAGCAGGAGGAAGCCAAGCACCATCTTCCCGACATCATGGGTACAAACTGATTTTTCTCCCCCTTTTCTTGCCCGTTTACCTTTGATTTACTCATCCATCTTCCTTTTCAGAACGGGGTCTTTCCCCAACCAAGCTCAGGACCCTCCAGAAACGGTAAATCCAAAAGTCTCTTTTAATCTCCTTCCTAGGTTACCAGATTCTGAATTTGATGACTTATTCTAGCAGATCCGCTTGGATGCTCTTCGGTATCGCGAGGAAAGGGATCAAGTTTAGAAAGAACTGGAAGCCGCATCTCAGAAGCATAGTATCAGGGAAGCTGAATGGGCAGCTCAACGGAAACAGTTCTGCAGCATCATCACAGGTTAGCATAAATTGGGTTCTCTCTTCTTGGTCGAGCTTGCCATGCCTCATATATCCTTTCCTCTTGCTAGCCCTTTCTGCAGAGAATGACCGTCTGAAGGCAGTAGCAAACAGAATCGCCCTCAAGGTGAATGCTCGCGGAGACTCAGCCGAAGCCCGTCTTGACGCTTTGGATGGCCGTATTGATCAGGCCGTCATCCAAGGTGTGCACGCCGGGGTCTCTTTCGGGCTAGCGGCAATGAGTTCTTGGACCAAAGAAGACTACTTTTTCCTACCAGTTGGTTTTGCTGGCGACCCAGATGAATTTGAAGACCCTGAGATTTATGATAACCATGTCGCTGCTATTGCTGGAATTGTTAATCCGCAATCCATTCTGATCAACTTATTCCGGGAGTAGTTTGTACTAGGACAGATCTATAAATGAAGTTTGCAGCAGACAAACTTGCTCTTTTCTAAATAATGTTTATTTTTTATTCTTCAATGACTTTCCTTGTTCGCAACATTTCTTCAAAAGAACGCTTGTCGAATATATGACGTCATCTGAGCCGACTAAATCCCATTCTCAACATGTCATATCACTCGGCATCGCACTTACTGCATTTCGCCTTTCTCTTTCCCCGATAAACCTGCTAACTTGAAAAACACTAGGGTCACCAAGGTCATGAATATCTGTACCAAAGGCGATATAAATAAAATATCGGCTATAACTTAAACCCATGTGAAACATTTTTCTGCTAAAGGCGATGTTTTTACATCGGCTGTATATAAATATCCTTGAATCCATACATGTAATTTCTCGCATTCAGCTTTTAACAAATAGTGCCGAAGCTTCAACTGACAAGCAGTACACACAAATCAAAAGTTTGTCATAGCCGAATACCCTTTCCTAGGGTTTGACATTTTCGGCTAAGGCAACTTGCTACTCATCTCTTCTTTTAAACTTCAAAAAAAATAAGGGTCGATCCTACTATAAGGCCACCGGCCGTCACGTACAACTCAAAATGATCACCAAGTTGTAGAAGTGCCTTTCATAAATCTTCAATTTCACTAAAAGCTTCCGTTGTACGCCACCTTGTATAAATCTCTTCTGATCCTTTTCTGGTAATGGAGAAGTAAACAGAATCCTTCAAACATCCATCAACTTTAAACACATTCGAGACCCAAACTTACACATATTGATCCTATTTTGGCTTCATCATTAATCCTTTAATCCTTGTCAGCCGATATGAAACTTTGGCCTCAACTCTTCTTCATTACCACCGGTTGGATTCAAAAGTTGCTCTGAGAGCCGATCGTTTGAATCGGCTGTTGGTCCTTGTCGAAAACGTTCACAGGACCTGCCTCCCAAGCTCTTCCAGAGAAACATTCGACGCCTTCGTATTCCCAGTAGGTGGGCTCTGCATTAGCAATACTCACCGAGTCATCAGCATGGACGATCTCGATATCATCTCCAATCCATTGGATGAGGAACTGGTGCATAGTTGATGGTACACAACAGTTTGCATGTATCCAATCTCTTCCTAATAGCAAACTGTATGCCCCCTTGCCATCAATAACGAAGAAGGTAGTGATTAAAGTTTTAGTCCCAATTGTTAACTCGACATGGACTGCACCTCGAGTATCAGAAGAATTGCCGGCAAAGTCCCTCAACACCATGTCGGTCTTCAATAGATCTTCACTTGTCATGCCAAGTTTTCTAAAAGTGGTATACGACATGATATTTATGGCAGCTCCTCCATT
Source organism: Coix lacryma-jobi var. lacryma-jobi (assembly GCA_009763385.1). Classification (NCBI taxonomy): domain Eukaryota; kingdom Viridiplantae; phylum Streptophyta; class Magnoliopsida; order Poales; family Poaceae; genus Coix; species Coix lacryma-jobi. The sequence goes on from CM019826.1 coordinate 143,698,106, forward strand.
AATTAACATCTTGGTTAATGGCTTGCCATTGACATACCCTCTCATGTATAATGGCCTCAAGTGTCGGTGCCTGATTGGCTTATCAAATACTGCCCTTTGAGCCAAGACGAGATGAGCCAACAAGTCCTGAAATTCACTTTCATCGAAGTCTGAATATGTTTCATCTTGGACATCTTGATTCTCAGGGGCTATGAACTCTGATGGTAGAAAGAATGTCAGGCACGTATCAGCTGAATGATTACCTTTACTCGGCCTTTCCTTAGGACGCCAGACTTGCTTTGCTCTGGTGCCTGCTTGTGCCAACTCTTTGTTCCTTAAGCGTTGCACTCTCCTCTTCTGGCTTTTCCTTAAACCTGGCGGACAACATTGTCCCTTCTGCCAGACGTACTTACGGTACTCTTCCTCTTCAGTATGAGCCCAATCTCGATCGGCAAATCCTCTTACCTGCCGATCTCCGAAACTATTTATTTTTACGCGCCGATCGTCCTCAGGGACTCGTGCCCCAAGCCTTTCATGGACAGATCGGCGGTTGACTCGAGACTGCCTATACTCGGAATACTGATTACTGCACTCGGGGCAGTCGTCTTTAACAGGCAGCTTCAAGCCTTCGTTCCAACAATACTGGAAAAACAAGCATTCCCAATGAGACCGTTCCTGCTCCCTCGTATCTTCTCGTTCTTCCCGGTACATCTCTTCTTTGTACCTTCGCTGTTTCTCCAGAAACTTCCGTTCTTCATAAAGCCTCTGCTTTTGGTACCGTTCCTGTTCCCGACGCCATTTATTCAACAAGATGAGTGTCGTGACCCTGGGTCTGGAAGTTCCACCTGTCTCAGTTCAGCTATCCTGGAACCGAACCCTCTGCTGAAGCTCTTTATCTGTAATCTGCCGATCAGGGTCAATAGCACCAGCTTCTTTTGCTCTACCAGAAGTTAAAACTTTCATTTTATTCTTACCCCCAAAATCGGCTGCATTGATCATACTAACGGAGAAGGACACGGTATTCTGTCCAAAAGGACTACCATCCACTTTCATCTTTCCATCAAACCTCAGGTGTCCGTCTTGGATGGCCTTCTGAATCCGCACTCTGAACACTCGGCAATTATTTATGGAGTGGGATTTAGTATTGTGGAAACCACAATACTTCTTGTCTTTGACACCCTCAGGAAGCAGCATAGGATGACCTTCCAGCAATTTGATGCGTCCTTCTCTCAGCAAGTACTCGAATAATTTATCTGACTTGGAAACATCAAAGTCATAAGTACCTTTTTGTTGCCTCAGCCACCGCTGGTTGACTTGAGTTGGTTCTTTAGACCAGGTTATCTCGGCTGCAGCTACTTCATCTTCATCATTATATTCATCTGCTTCCTCCAGGAAAGCTTGATACATTTGGGCAGCTACATCACCCTTCTGGAATTGATTATTCCTTCTGAATCCCTGAGCTTGATTGCTCATCGTCGCCAGCCTTTGGGATAACTGCCCGAGGTCATCAAACTCTATGCTGAATAGTTTTCTTTGATACTCGGCAACATGCCAGCTATGGCTATCCCCGGCAATTGGTCATCCGACAAATTCAAGGAATAGCAGAGATTTTTGGTTTCCCTGAATCGGCGCAGATACTCTTGCGGCGTTTTGCCGGGTCTCATCTTCAAGCTCATAAGATCGACCAACTTCTTTTCACTGGTTCCCGTAAAGAAGTATGAGTGGAACTTCTGCTCTAACTCTGCCCATGTATTGATAGAATTCGCCGGCAGAGAAGCAAACCAGGAGAAGGCTGGCCCTATCAACGACAGCGGGAAATACCGAATCTTCCAAGCTTCATCTCTAGATGCTTCCCCAAGTTGCATCAAGTATCGGCTGATGTGCTCTATAGTGCTGGTATCATCCTGACCCGAAAACTTGGTGAAATCAGTAGGAGGTTTTACTCTTGGAGGAAGTGCCACCCGATTGTACCATTCTGGGTAGGGAGACTTGTAAGCATACGTCCGATTCTTTGGCTTTAGGCCGAACTGATTCTGCATCATATCAGCCATCCTGTGCATGATGAGGTCAACATTTGAATCAGGAGCTGTTTGTAATTGCCCCCCAGTATGTAGTCCTGCTGAACCCCTGTAGCCCGATTCAGAAGGGCATTAATCGAGTTATAGTCCATAAACTCCCGATATCCATCTCCAAACATATCTCTCTGTATCCTGTTCGCCATAGGAGACACTCTAGAAGCAGATTGTGGGACATTCCCTGTTGTGCCGAACGTGAGCTGGCCATAGGTCTGGGGAGGTTGTTGCGTCTCCTGAGAAACCACTCCACCTGTGCTTGGGCCAGCTCCACTATTCTCGGCAACTCTCCGACGTTGAGGTACTTGAAACAACAATGGTCCTTGCATCAGACCAGCAGCTTCTTCAAAGCACTTATCTGCGTTTGGACCGAAAGTATTGACCATAATAGCACGAAAAGTGTTTAAGAAAGTCGACTGATGATTAGTCACGGCTCCTGATACAACCTTGTGCATTATTTCAGTCATCTTCTGGATAGCTTCTTCTTCACCACCGTCGGGCAGCTCAGGTTGGTGATGAGGAACAACCTTCGGGAACGTCTGCTTCTGATAGACCTTGCCACTTTTATTCTTGGAGAAAGTCTCCAAGCATCTGCGCTGGAATTCATCACAAGCCCGTTGCACCAAATCCTTTGACTCTGGCGGCAATTCGTCCATGGTCACATTGAAGGTTTGATCCTCGCTGATCTCAGACATCTTGAAATGAAGTTGTCCCACCGGGCATGCCAAAAAGTGTGTTGACGCAAAACGTGACGTCCTGCGCCAGACACACAGCAAGCTGAACGAGGCTGGCTTCAATCGGGTGCCCGGAGTATTCCGGATCCAGAAACGTGCCAGTCGGTTTGACCTGAAAACCAACAAGGGATAAAAATATGAGAATACCTTGGAACATGCTGGGTGAGACCAGGCAGTTCCATATGTTTGGCTTCGAAAGCCAATCATGATGACACACAGCTATAAAAGCTGTTTGTTGAAACAGGTTTATAATGTCATTCGACAAGCATAAAGATGAAGCTCATAAACATGTTAAAAGCTGAACACATGAATAACAAAATGCTAAAAGGGTAATCTGTAAATATAAATCTATCCAAATAACATATGCATAGGCTAATCCAACTAATCTGCCGCACGTTTAGCCTTCATGAACTCATCAAGTATAAACTCAAGCAAAGCTAATCCACCGCATGATACCACTTGCTATAAGTCCACACCACTCCTTATAATTAGATTAATCCACCGCATGATACGATCTAATTATAAGAAGCTAAAAGCATACATATATCTGAACAGATCTATAAAAACTCATTACTCATGTAAGCTTAACCAGAATCGGCAAACTAGCCGAACTGGGGTCCATGAAGAAGGAACATACAAGCAAAGCATGATTAAACTAATCTAAAACCTGCACCTACCGCACAGTACCCAGCTCTATCAAAGCCTAAACATGGTCGACATGCATGAACCCACAACATATAACAATCTGGATTGAAAGTTAATTCGGCCATCACGATCTTATGATTAACGAAGCACAAATAAACTCATGCAGCAAGGCCGAACAAAGATCAATCTAGATTGGGCAAAGAGTGTTATAGGAATTAAATAAATAAAACATATAACACATGATAACTTAATGAATCCATTAGATCTGCCAAATCTAACAGAGCTGATAACTATTTTTACTCATGACTTAATCCGTCGCACGATACAAGGCATAAGCAAAAACTTCCCGTCACAAGCTTAAATCCGCCGCACGATACTAAGCTCAACATACGAGACTACTTGCATCATATCTAAATTCACCGCATGATACTAGACATGATAACAAGGTTGTCGGTACTTACGGAGGTCGACGGATCGATGATTCCCCTCGAAGAATTCGACGACACGACTAAGGACTCGAAGATGGCATGGGGCCGGTTGTATTGATATGGTTGTGAACAGTTTTACAATGGTCGAGGGCTTATATTTATACCCTGGACGAAACACGAATCCTAGACGATTACGGTTTACAAAATAAGGAAAGACATAAATCATATTCCTAATCCTTTCGGCGTCCTCCATCGTCACGTGTCTTCTCGTGCAAGCCGGCTTTACCTGCATCATCCATCTCCCGAATGGGGCCTCTGCTTCACGAAATAGCCGACCGCACAGATACTCACCGAAAGCCTTAAGGACTGAATAGCCATCCGAATGCTTGCCGAATCCTTCTCTTCTCTGCTGGCTGGACCCACCTGTCATATCTTTGCGTGTGCGAAAATCTGGTGTTAACAGTAGTGCATGTCAAGCCGGCAAGCAAGTTGCAAACACCCATCCAACCAATGCCTTTGTATCAACATCAAGAGAGTTAGAGCTACTTCACATGGATCTATTTGGGCCAACAACGTATGCTAGCTTGGGTGGAAATCTCTATTGCCTAGTGATTGTTGATGACTATTCTAGATACACTTGGGTATTCTTTCTTCATGACAAATCCGAAGCAACCCCTTCATTCAAGAAGTTTTCCAAGAGAGCCCAAAATGAATTTGACTTGAAGATCAAGAAGATTAGAAGTGACAATGGAAAGGAATTTGATAACACCCATATTGAGCAATATTGTGATGAAGTTGGGATCAAGCATGAAGTCTCCGCAACCTACACACCAAAACAAAATGGGGTAGTTGAGAGGAAGAACCGGACACTAATCACCCTAGCAAGAACAATGTTAGATGAGTACTCTACACCGGAAAGATTTTGGGCGGAAGCAATCAACACCGCTTGCTATGCATCAAATCAGTTGTTCCCCCATCGTCTCCTTTGAGAACATATATGATGAATGATTGACTTTGATGAGGAAGGTTTGAGGCTTTTACCCGGTTTAGTCCATATCTTGCTATGCGCTTATTGTTTATGACTAACCGGTGGCGTTGAGTTGTGTGGTGTTTCTGTGTTGGTGTGCGTGTGCGACATGTGTCTCTTGGCTGTGTTGATGTGCAGGTGTGGAGCTCGGATACAGTGGTCTATGGCGAGGTGAAGGTCAAGTAGAGACATGCCGTGCCGACAGACCGGGAGCGGTGAAGGATGGGCGTGTCGTGCGGCGGACGTGCCATGCCGAGGTACCCAGAGCGGTGAAGGGCGGACGTGAGGCTTGGACTGACGGACCAGAGGCCAGAGGACCAGCTGTGGTAGCTGGCACGTGGCATCGGCGAGCAAGAGCACATGGGGATGTGCGGTGCATCGGCCGAGTCGGGACGACGGCGTCGCGTCACTTGGCGGGAGGTCGGACACGGGCTTGCGTGTGGCGCAAGTGCCGTCGGCCGAGTCAAGGTGGATGGCGAAGGCGTTATGCCCGGCGTGGAGGCTGGACATGCATCGGCATCGGTGCCGGTGGTGGGGGTGTGCGAACCACATCTCGTCTATGGTGCGAGTTCGGTAGCTGAGCCTCAAAAAGCTACCATCGACGGTTTCCAGGTTTGGGCCTCAAAACCTGGGCGCGCGGGTTTCCGAGTTTGGGCCTCAAAACTCGGGATGGACGGTTTCCAGGTTTGGGCCTCAAAACCTGGGCTGGCGGGTTTCCGAGTTTGGGCCTCAAAACTCGGGGTGGACGGTTTCCCGGTTTGGGCCTCAAAACCGGGGGTTGGTCCGAAAGGACGGTCGACGCGTGGCGGCGTGGAGAGGCTGGCGCGGTGGCGAAGCTATCCACGAGTAGGCGCGGTGGTCGACGTGACGGCACGTGGCGGCATCCAGGAGGTCGCGTCGAGGCGAAGCTACCGGATGTGCGGGCGTGGCCGTCGGATGAAGATCGTCAGGACTGGACGGTTTTACCCCTGGGGGGTATTTGGGTTGAGTGCTTAATGTAAGGGCATTTTGGTCTTCGGACGTGCGCCTATATATAGGAGGGGGGCTGCTAGGGCAGCCGTATCCTTGTGCATCCGGGGAGCGGTGTCACTCTCATTTTGCTGTTTGTGAGAGGAGGCTAGGGTTGGGGAGAGACAGGCTCTTGTTCTTGAGCTTTTCGCCATCCAAGCTTTGATCTGCTGGAGTGGCTTGTAGCCCGACACCGAGTGCTTAATGAATCATCCATTCCTCTGAATCCAAGGGTCAAATTGGTGGTGGAATTCGCGTTTTGATTTTGTTCTTCGTGTTCTTCGCGTTCTCCTTTTTCTCCACGATTTTCTCCTCCCCCGATCTCCCTCTTCGCTGCGTCTTTTGCGATTCCGTTTGAATCAACTTGTTCTTTGATGTGAGGAGAACATTTCGACCGGAGGAATTCATCTCTACCCTCACGAACAAGTAGATCGAGCCGAAATTGTTTTCGTTCTTCGTTCTTCCCCTTTTACGGTGTTCTTCGGATTTCTCATGGTGTTGTTGGATTGAAGCGATGATATCCCAGGATTAGCTTCCCAACATGTAGAAGAACACTTGGGTGAAGTTTGGTCGCAGCCCCGTTCGATTTGGTGAAGATCCAATCGATTTTGGTTTTGACCCGAGCAGGTTTTGTGCTTTCTGGGAGATCGCGGACAGTCCGCCATATTGGCCGCGGACAGTCCGCCGTAGGCGCGGACAGTCCGCCAAGTTAGGCGCGGACAGTCCGGCCATCGGGCTCCAGCCGATTCAGTGGCTGCGCAGCTCGGTTTGTTAGGTCAACAGTGACCGGCGGACAGTCCGCCAGTGTTGGGCGCGGACAGTCCGGGCCTGAGCAGAGTCGTTCCAGCAGCTTTGCTGTTTTTCACGTTTAGCCGGCGGACAGTCCGCCAGGACCCGCGGACAGTCCGGGGTCCTCATCGGACGCGGCTTCGGGCAGGCATCGGACGCTCTTCGTTCACTGTTCATGTGAACCGCGGACAGTCCGGCGTGCAAACCGCGGACTGTCCGGGACCCATCCAGCAGCTGTTGCGGAACAGTTTGTTTTTGGGTCTTTTGCCAGCGGACAGTCCGGACTCCCAGGCGCGGACAGTCCGCCCTTGACCGGACAGTCCGGCACCAGCAGCCCGGACAGTCCGGGATCCTGCTGAGAGCTGATTTTCAGTGCGTTGGCTCTCCCGGCTTTTCCGCTTCGTTTTCGGACTTCTCGTTTGCTCCTAGAGTTCACCTAGGAACCTCTCTACATATCTTTGCTACGCGTTAGCATCGGTATTTGGAGGAATCCCGACGTAGCTCTCTATCTACGTTTGGGAGTGGTCTTTTAGGCACGAACTTGACTCGGAGTTTTGGGAGTTTTGTTTTGCTCCCTTGTGCGGTGCCTCGCTGTGATCCTAGGGATCATCCACCCTCTTTCTAGGGTCGTGGGCATCGCGTTTGAGTCCGAAGCTTTTGGGGTTGATTTTGTTGGGACAGAGGCCGTAATTTCGAGAAGAAATTTTTAGGCTCCCATTCACCCCCCTCTGGTCGCCTTGCTTTAGCATTTTCGGTCCTTCATCCTTGGCAAGACCCCCTATGAGCTACTCAACAACAAGAAGCCGGATGTATCTTTCTTTAGAGTGTTTGGGTGCAAATGCTACATCTACAAGAAGCACGAACACCTAGAGAAGTTTCAACGCCGATGTGATATTGGTTTTCTTGTTGGTTACTCATTGAAGTCCAAAGCATATTGAGTATTCAACCATGCCACTGGGATGGTAGAAGAAACATATGATGTGGAATTCGATGAATCTAATGGCTCTCAAGGAGAGCATGAGAATCTTGATGATGTAGATGATGAACCATTAAGGGAAGAAATGAAGAATATGCCGGTTGGAGCCATCAAGCCTAAAGATGATGATGATGATGCGCAAGTCATTGACAAGCCATCCTCATCAAATGTACCACAAGATGATGATAAAGATGAGAGAGAGCCATTTGAAGATACTCATGTCTCCCATGATCAAATGGTGGTACAAGCTCAAGATGTTGATGCTCCTCAGGAGGCACCTCAAGTGGTTGATCAAAGGACTACTCCTCTACTACAAGCTCATCCTCAAGATCTCATCTTGTTGAGCCTACCATTGTAGATGAAGCTCTAAGTGATCCGGATTGGGTGAATGCCATGCATGAAGAACTAAACAACTTCACCCGCAACCAAGTTTGGACGCTTGAAGAGCGACCTAAAGGAGCAAGAGTCATTGGAACAAAATGGGTGTTTAGAAACAAGCAAGATGATCAAGGGAAGGTTGTTAGAAACAAGGCAAGGCTAGTGGCAAAGGGGTTCTCTCAAGTTGAAGGTTTGGATTTTGGAGAGACCTTTGCACCAGTTGCAAGACTTGAAGCCATTCGTATCCTCCTTGTATATGCATCAAATCATGACATTAAATTATATCAAATGGATGTGAAAAGTGCATTTTTAAATGGCTTCATAAATGAACTAGTCTATATTGATCAACCTCCCGGGTTTGAAGACCCTAGATATCCTAATCATGTTTATAGGTTGTCCAAGGCGCTATATGGGCTCAAGCAAGCTCCAAGAGCTTGGTACGAGCGCCTCCGGGACTTCCTCATTGAGAAGGGCTTCATCATTGGGAAGGTCGACACCACACTATTCACCAAGAAGCTTGATGGAGAGATCTTCATTTGTCAAGTCTACGTTGATGATATCATCTTCGAGTCAACAAATGAAGCCTATTGCAAGGAATTTGGTGACTTGATGTTGAAGGAGTTTGAAATATCCATGATTGGCGAGCTCACATTCTTCCTAGGATTCCAAGTCAAACAATTGAAGGAGGGGACTTTTATATCACAAGAGAAATACACAAAAGACCTCCTCAAGCGCTTCAACATGGATGATTGCAAGCCTATCAAAACTCCAATGCCAACAAATGGACATCTCGACCTAGATGTGGGAGGTAACCCGGTTGATCAAACTCTCTACCGTTCTATGATTGGTAGCTTGTGTGACACCCTAGTGTCAAGCACTGCATTAGGAACTACTTTTAGCTACTAAAACTCACGAGCAATGCATTGCATCATTTCATGTGCATAAAAGTGTTTTTTGTCTTTTGTTGTTTATTTGAATTTTGGTTTCTTTAAGACTTGGTTGTTCAAGTGGATTTCTGTCTTGATAAATAATTTTATAGAATAAAGAATAATGAGTATAACACTTTTTATATTGACACCTTGATTTAGTTCCATATGGTTTTATAATTAAAAATATGGAAAACAAAATGGTTTATAGCTCAAAAATTGGCTTTATTTATGTGGAGGTTGTGAAAATGAGTTTCAGAAAAAGTGACTGATATAAAAGTTGTAGAGAAAATTATTTTGAGCAACTTTTATTTTTGGGTCAAAGCCTAGTTTTGAGTTTTTGAAACTATTTTTGAATGGTCAAAGTTTGAAAAAGTTTTGGAAAAAGAAAAAGGAAAATTTTTCTTCCCGGTGCTTCCCAACCGGCCCAGTTGGCCTTTCAGCCCGCTCACGCCGCGCCAGCCCACGCCCCCTCGCTCGCCCACTGCGCCGGCCCGTGCACGACGCGCCAGTCGCCCTGACCGCGGCCGCGCCGTACGCCGGTCAAGCCGCCGCGTGGCCGCCTTTCTCTGCGCCAAATCCCCCTCGCCCACTCCTCGCCCGATCTTTCTCCACCCGATCACGCCACAATCCCGCGCGACAACTCCCAGCTCGCCTCGCTCGCCGCGCCCATGCCACCGCCTGCGCCGCCTCGCTCACCGCGACGTCGTGGCCCCCGCCACGACCACCGGCCGAGCCCACGAGCAAAACCACCCCGAGCACCTCTCTTCGCTCCCTCACTCACCCGCGCGCACACACACACAATCACCCTCTCGCGCCTGCTCTTTCCCTCTCCTCTCCCACGAACGAGCCGAGCACTCCACTACTCGCCACCGTTCGACACCACCAATGCCACCGGCGTTCCAGCCCCAACCACGCCACCGCCGGCCGATTGCCTCCGGCTAATGCTCCGCTTTCGTCCCGGACACACGACGCGCATGCCCGCACCCTCAGCCAAGCCTCGCCGACGCCGGAACCCGACGAGCCCCGCTGCGGTCCCCATCAGCGCCGCCCGGAGCCCGAGCCTGTTCCGCACCACCCTGAGCTTCGCCACCTCCCTCCTTCGCTGACCAGCTTCATCAGGCCAAGGCAAGGTGAGAACACACCTCCGCGAGGTCTCTACCGCTCCCTAACCCCCTCTTCTTCCCAACCGAGCACCGCCACTGTCCGTCATGGCCGCGCACGAGGCCAAGCTCCACCGGAGCTTCTCCGGCCGAACCAACCCACCTAATAGCTCTATTAGGGTTCACTGGTCGTCCCCCTTTCTTCAATTTGGTCGGTGACCGCCGGAAACGGCCTAGCCAAGCTTCCCCGCCGCGCTCACCCGCCATTGCTCGCCGCCGGTGAGCTACGGCCGTGCGCTGGCCAATCTAACCACACCATCCGATCCGCCTAGTCACGGTGAACACGTCAAGCCTAACCCCACCGCCGGCGACCTCGCCGTCGGCGAGTTATCAACGGTCAAAGGTCGTCCCCTGTTCGGCTTCCACCGACAGGTGGGACCATTGACCCACGGGTCCCACGCGTCAGCCTCACCCGGTCTATGGACCGAGTCCATGCAAGCCCAGCCGGGATTAAAAATATTTTTCCTTTTTGTTTTGTTTTCCAGAAAAACCTTGTTTATTTTTGTGTAGCAAGTTTTAATAATCCAAATGAGGTGTTTCCAGTTTTGATAGCTTGTTCATGAGTAGATCTGTCGTGGAAAAATATGAAAGTATTTTTGGTGAAAGTTTATTTTACTATTTTTATTTAATCCAGATTATGTGCTTTTGTTTTGATAAATAGGTTTATATGTTTTCTGGTTGAATTAATTCATGGAAAAATTTGTGTAGGTTTCTTATCGAGTTATGCATCTGTGAAAAATTTATGAGGCACTATTTTTGTAGAAAAAGTATCTGTTTAGGTTTAATTTCTTTTTTAGTTGTTTTTTAAATTATTGGTTATAGTGATTTATATGTGAAAATAAAATATGGGAAAATTTGTGTAGTCTCTGTATGTTATGTTGAAGCTAAGAAAAATACTAAGCATGGTTTGTGATATAGAAAAATAAGGAGTTGTTGTACAAGTGTGTTTTTCTGTGTTTTTCTTAGAAAATTCTTGTAGAAAATAATATAATGTTTCTGTTCATGCAACTTTCTTGATAAATATGAAATGTGAAATAGAATCTGGGAAAAATATGAAAATGAGGATGTCACCCTTTTCCAGTAGGGCTGTAGCTCAAAGGGTTTATTTTGGAGTAAACTTGTTTATTTTGTGTAGGTTTATGTGTTTATGCTTTGGCAGTAAATTTTCTGCAGTAGAGTGGTTATATGTGGATAAAGCTAGGAAAAATATGAAATCTACTGTTTGACACTTTTCATAAGAAAAGCTAGTTCAAAGTACCTTTTGAGCAGTTGATTTCATCTTTTTGTATCTGCTGTTCAGTAATTTATCTCTTGCTGAATTTTATGCAGTGAAGTCCAGTTAGTGTTGGTTACCTTCTGCAATTTTTGTAGATTTTTTCTGTGTTCAGAAAAATGCACTTGCAGTTCAAACCTGGATTTCTTTGAATTAATAAATAGGAAATAGTTGAAATAATGGTTTTGTTTTATATGAGGTAAATAAGTGTTTTCCTCAATGTCAAAAGTGGTTCAACAAGTTGGTTTTGTTGGTTTGCAAGAAATGTTTACTTTCCGACCACCTGTTGCACCTTGCATTATTTAATTATGTACCGCATTGCAATAGGATCGACAGTCCCGGAGCCCGACCAGGAGCCGGAAGCAAACGACGAGCCGGAGATCCCGGAGCTGACCAGGACCGAGGAGGCCAACCCCGCGCTGGAAACTAACCTGCCCGAGTGCCCCTCTCACGAGGCCTCGGTATTTTCTCAAGGCAAGCCCCGGAGCATCCTAAGTCTCCCAGTTTTTATAATTAATTTACTTGAGTATTTTATACTGTGATGCATTAGGTATAGGAGTTGATTGAATCCTACTTGTTGCACTACGATTCCTTGATTATTGTTACACCTGCCTTGTTATCCAATTACTTATTCATAAGTATAACTGCTTAGTCTGCTTAATAAAAGTAGTAGTTAAGGATGTTCCCGTAATACCCCTGATGGGTATTTACCGGATCACGGTTGGCTATATTTGCTATTGTGGAAAAGAACCTGAGTAGTAATGAAATACGGTCAACTGGAAGGCAAGGCATAAGTTTGGAAACTTGGGGCAGTCCGTCCGTTGGATCGTGTAGGTTTGTATCGATGTTGGGCCTCGTTCATTTTTGAACGCGCCCTTTTACTTAGGGATATGTTGGTGCCGTAATCATCGACCCCAAAGCCGGTTAGACGCTGTTCGGGCCGGTCTCAACCCGTGTCGCACCCTCTAGTATGGAAACATGATCTGCCTCGGAATGACCATCGTATAGTTCTAATTGGGTGGTCCGTGCTTGAGCCGCGACTATTACCACCACGAACAAGCATCGAGCGGTTACCCAATGCATGGACCCGACGGGAAAAGTGTGGGTTGGTATTAAAGGTCTTTCACCAGCTGGTTTGGAATTCGATTCGAGTCGCCGTCTCCCCCGGTTAGTGGGAAACTATGGCGAGCTTCACCACGATACAACTCCATGTGATGTTTAAAGGTTCAACTAAAATATGGATAAGTCAACTGGATATGGTTATATTATTGATTGATTAGACTCAAGTGTATGTAATAGTTCAGGTGCAAATCTAGATTAAGAAATAGGTCTAAAAGTTAACTGCTCATGATATCTTTAAATATTTTCTTCTCTCAAATTGAGGTTTTCGCAACTAAAGATCCCGCTCCACCAAAAAGCCTTGCATACCCTTGGTGTCTTTTATTTTCAGTTGGACGGGTAAGTCTAGCTGAGTACATTCTCGTACTCAGGGTTTATCCCGTTTGTTGCAGATGGCCAGGTGTACTACGGCTATTGTAAGCACTGCCTCTACCCCGTGGAGGGTGATAAGGAGTAGGCCCAGGGCAGGGTCGTCTAGAAGCTTCTCCTTTGCTTTTGCTGGGCTAAGACTGTTGGTGGCACATTATCTGAAAAAGGAGGAGTGAGTTGTCAAAAACATTGTTTATTCGGACCCCATGTGTGGTGGTCGTGTTTCAAACTTATTTCAGCTTCGGCAAATTTGAAACTCAGTATTGTAATAACTGTTTTACTTCCGCACTCTGATGTTTAAATTCGGTTCGTTTATCGATGGTAAATCCTTACGAATGTGGTACTTGAACAATACGATCATGTATGTTGTACGATGTTTGAAATCCTTCGAGATTTCTGGACTACCGGGGTTATATGGATTCAAGTATGGGTCGATGTCAGATGAACTTGGCTAAGACGGTACTTGAGTTCTTATAATCAGGACGGTTCCGCGACAGCTGGTATCGGAGCATGGTTCAAGTTATTGCATCCGAAAGGAGCTATTTTCAAACGAAAATGGGTATTTTAAAACTATTTTCAAAACTATTTTAAATTATTAAGTGTGCCCAGTCTTGTCCTTAAGCCCTACATTAGGATTCAAGTGGCTTAACTGCTAACAGGGTTCAGGGTTTTGCTTCATGCTGGATCTTTATTTGCTGGTCCATTCTCGAGGGAAAAGAGAATGTGTCGATCGCGAAAACATGCATAAAATGATTTTGTAAGATATGAGGGCATGACCGTCCAACCGTCGGTCTAGGTGAGAGTTGTTATACCAAGTATGTGTGAGCTCTACGCGAACATATACGAGGGTATCAATTGTTTGGGGTATGTTTTTTGGATTGGTGCATGGTGTTTATTGTTGGCTTCTATGTATTTTATGCATATGAGCTAATACTCCGTTATTTTATCATTGGGATATTGCTTTGGGCTGAAATGAATTTTCTGCAGGTACACTGACTACGTGATCGAGTAGAACGAGTAGATAACGAATGAGAGATCGCTCTTGCCACCGACTAGAACGTTAGGACTTTCGAGTCATTGTTAGTGAGTGAGAACGTAAGTACAATCATGCATCATGTTTACATTCTTGCATTACATTACCTCCCCTTAATTAAAAGTTGTCCCCTTTTCTTATAAAATTTGCCAACTTAATATGCGTCTCACGAGAGTTCAAAACCCTTTTGTTTCTACAGATGGCCCGGACTAAGTTGACTGCTCGCAAGGCCACCAGAGGCAGAGGAGTTCCACGTCACCGCTTGGCCACGAAGTTGACCAAGAATACGTTCTTGTCTTACTTCGGGTTGCCGACCATCCTTTGGAGGATTCTACAGGCCGTGGGATACGAGGAAGGACAGGAGCCCAGGTACTCTTGGCAGAAGGAGATCTACGGGCAGGACTCGTTGGTAATGGTGCAGATCAAGGTCAAAGCCTTGCCTGCTAAGCCCCACTGGTCAGGATGGACAGAGATCACCAGAGGCAGTTGTGCCAAAGATGGAGCCAACAGGGCAGCTTATCTAGTGCTGAAGGACATCATCGCCCGTTTTCCCGCCGACCTTGCTAGTGCTATGGCAGGAGTGTTCCCTCGTGGATCACTCTTTTCATTGCGCTGGAGGCAGACCTTGGAGTCGGTTCTGACAGGAGGTGCGGAGGAGAGATTTTACTGTGAGACGTCCGCGATGAGCGCCACCGGAGCTTTGATGGGTGTATGTGAGAGTTTGGAGCGCAGTCTGGAGAGCGTGTCCTTTACCCTCACCGCCACCTACCAGAGCAAGAGGAAGCTGCAAGAGGAGTTCAACGCGGAGGTAGCCCGTCTACAGGAGAAGATCCATCAGGTCACTCTCAAGCGTGACGATGCACGTGCCACCGCTGGTGCGGAGACCACCGCCAGGACCGTCGCCGAGCAGATGTACTTGACGACAGCCTTTCAGCGGGACGAGGCCCGCACAGCGCTTGACCAGCTCAGAGAGGGTGCCCATCACCTAATACAGCAGGTGCACGACCAGCAGACCTACATCGACCAGCTTCACGAGGCAGTTCACCAGATGCATCACGCAGCACAGGAGGCCGCCGCCCCAGCAGCTGATGAGGCCCCTGCAGATGAGGCCCAGGAGCCCTAGGACGGGGTATTTGCTTGGTCCAGAGCCTTCTTCAGACGACGAGGACCACACCGACGAGCCGATGATGGACGCCGATGACGAGGAGGATGTTGCATCCGCAGCTGGAGATGCTTGAGCGCTAGCTTCTTAGGAGTCATTTTCTTTTGTATAGCTTGAGCCTGCTCGCTGATGATGTAACCCGAACATGTGTTGGTTTATGTTAAGTTGTATGATGGCATGTATGGCCTTTGAACAAAGTCCAGACTTCGATTTGGCACCTTTTTATGGAAATCCGTCGTTTGCATATCTTATTTTCAAGCAATTGTTCTGTGATGTTATATGGAAATGAGTAATTATACTTGGTTGTGTGCTAAATTCTCAAATTATGTACAACACAGTATTTATTCATGATCAATGTGACATCACCTAATTGTTGCTCATTAATGGGACATGTAGATGCCGACACACACTCGCAGTCAGCGTGGACAGGGGTCAGGACTGTAAGGAAAATGGACCTTGGACCATTTAACTTTGGATTTTGGTGAACAACATAACCAAATTGGACTAATGCACTTGCAAATGTTTGTTTTGTAGTCCAATAGGGTGCAAATGTGACTTGGACAAAGGCTATGTGATGATCCGATGATCAACACCTCAAGCAAGACATTAGAAGCCCAGTAGAAGACCCCCAAGATCAAGCTATGTCCAAGCCACAAGAATGGAACCAAGACGGCGCAAGAAATCGCAAAGAAACGAAGAAACAAGGACATCAGAAGCTGCATCGGACGCTGGCTCAAAAGCGTCGGAGGCACCGATGGTAAACCCTAGCTCGGGTTGGCGCCAGCAGAAGCATCGGAAGCACCGATGTGGACATTGGACGCGACTGTGACACTGTGCAAACCTGCACAGCGAACATCGGACGCACCGTTGCGCACATCGGAGGCTCCGTTGTTAACATCGGATGCTACAGTCCCAGAATTCGATGCCTATGCAGAGAGGTTCCAGAGAGGCTCTGTGGGCATCGGACGCATCCGATGGTCAGGCATCGGACGCTAACTAGCCGTTGTGACACAGTGCCAGGCCGGCATCCAGCCGTTAAAGGAGCATCGGACGCTCCGATGGTCACGACTGCAGCATAAGATGCTACACAGGAAAGCCCATCTTTGGTGTCCAACGGCTCTATTTGCTTGGGGCTCTATATATACCCCCATGGCTGGCCAAAATAGCTAGGTTGGAGCTCAAGGAAGTATACCTAGTGCATAGACACATATTTAGTTGCTCTAGCCACCAAAGTGCTCAAGTGATATACTCGGTGATTAGTGTACGTGCTTTGCGAAGTGCTTAATCTAGTTAGACCACCGCTTTGCGCTTGCTCTAGGTGTTAGGCCTAGTGTTTAGTGAGGTTAAAAACCTCTTGTCTACCGGTGCTTGCGCGCACCGTTGTTGTACATCGGCGGGGCTTGTAGTCTTGCGAGATCACACCAACCGAGTTTGTGGTGTGGCCGCCTCCGTGTACCGAAGGGAACAAGGCCCGCGGCGCTTCGGCCGGAAACTTGATAGTGAAGACGGCGGGGAGCATCCGGGAGAGGCTTTGCCACGAGTGGCTTAACCGGAGACCCACTTGCATGTGGGGAAGGCCCGGAGCTATCCACGGAGTAACCCGACCGGGAGCTTGGCCCTTGCGAGGGATTCCTTGTGAGGGGCTCCAACGAGGACTAGGGAGAAGCTTGCGCGCTTCTCGATACCTCGGTAAAAATACCGGAGTCGTCGACGGGAGTTTGCATCTCTATCACACTCTTTAGCTTCCGCATTTACATTGCTACCTTGTTTATGTGCTTTACCTTTCCTAGCTTACTCTTGCTAGTTAATAGGTTTGGAAACTAGGTTGCATAACTCCTTTTTGCGGTAGAGATAGTAAACACACTTAGCAAAACCTTAGTTGCACATTAGATAGTTTACTTTCTTGCATAGGTTTTGATTGGGTGGAAATTAGAGGCCATAGTTTAGAGTAGAAGTTTTAAGTTGCCTAATTCACCCCCCCCCCCTCTTAGGCGTCACGGTCCTTTCAAGGACAGGAGGAGAACCTGCCACCACCCCCACCGATGACGCCGGAAGCGTTTTTCGGTCAGTTTCTGGGTAGCCAGAGGAACATGGAGGAGATGCAGAGGCATATGGAGGCCACCCTCCGTAACATCGCCAATAACACCGCGCAGCAGCACCAACAGCGCCAGGGGCCAGAGCCCAACCAGTATAGCTCATACCGTGACTTCTTGGACACTCGTCCCCCTGTGTTCAAGGAAGTCACCGAGCCGCTTGAAGCAGATGAATGGCTCAATTCTATCACTCAGAAGTTCCGTCTGCTTCGGTTAACTGAAGAGCTTAAGGCGGAATATGCCGCGCACATGTTGAAAGGACCCACAGCGTTATGGTGGTCCCAGTACCATGCAACCCTACCAGCTAATGCACCGGTCACTTGGGATCAGTTCTCCACTGCTATGCGCAACCACTACATCCCCAGTGGTTTGATGGAAATGAAGGTCACATAGTTCATGAGGCTATCCCAGGGAACCAGGTCCATGTCAGAGTATCTCCATAGCTTCAACAACCTGTCTCGCTATGCCCCAGATTTCGTCAACACGAAATCCAAAAAGATTGCAAGTTTCAAGTGTGGCATGAGTGCCACCATGCTCTCCAAGATGGGAAACAGTCACCGTACCACCTTCACTGACTTTGTTAGTGACTGCTTGAATCAAGAGGCTAATGACAGCAGGCTGGCGATAGAGACTCGTCGTCGTGCGACCAAAGGAGGTTCGTCTCAACAGAGAACCCCTTTTGGAGCACGCACCCCGTATCGCCCGCCCGTTGCAGGAGCAAGGTTCCGTCCCCCGCAGAGGAAAATAACTACCAACCGCTCTCGTCCAAGTTTCCAGAAGCCCTACACCGCTCCCCTGATGCAGAACAAAGCAAAGGCAGGAGGTTCAGGAGGTCCCAAGACCACGTATATGATTGGGCCATGCTACAACTGCGGTCAAACCGGACACCTGTCACGCCAGTGCCCCCAACCAAAGAAGCAGTACAATCAGCCTCGCCCTCGCACCGGCAATGTGCATTACACCACTGTTGAAGAATTGCCAGAAGGAGAGCCTGTCACCGCGGGTATGTTTCTTGTTAATCAATACCCTGCAGTTGTATTGTTTGATTCTGGAGCATCGCATTCTTTCATAAGTGAGAATTTTGCTATAAGGAGTAATCTCGGGTTAGTAGAGTTGGATCGGGGATATTAGATAAGTTCAGCAGGAGCTGTTCTCTCCACCCATAAAATGGCTAAAGGAGTGGAAATGACTTTTGGGAATAAACAGGCCATCGTAGATCCCATAGTCATCCCTGGTCTAGGTTTGGATATAATCTTGGGTATGGGTTGGATGAAACTCTGGAGGGTCAATCTCGACATTGCAGAGCGAGTAGTTTCCATGGTTAGCCCCCGGAATGGGTCTTCTTTCCGGTTCAAGTTACCTCGAAACCCCCATGAGATAGGAGTGTTGTTCAATATCATGGCAAAGCAGATAGCTGAGATCCCGATAGTGTGTGAGTTTCCAGACGTCTTCCCTGATGAGTTGCCACGACTACCACCGGATAGGGATGTGGAGTTTGCTATAGAATGAATCCCTGGAACGACACCTATTTCTCGGAGGCCGTATAGAATGCCGACTAATGAGTTGGCAGAGCTTAAAACTCAGTTGCAAGAGCTTTTGGATAAAGGTTTGATACGTCCTAGTTCATCACATTGGGGATGTCCCGCCATTTTCATGAAAAAGAAGGATAAAACTTTGAGAATGTGTGTGGACTATAGACCTCTGAATGCGGTAACTATAAAGAACAAATATCCCTTACCCCGAATCGACGTCTTGTTTGATCAGTTATCAAAAGCAAAAGTGTTCTCCAAAATCGACTTGAGGTCAGGTTACCATCAGATCAAGATTAGAAGCGAGGATATACCAAAAACCGCCTTCTCCACCAGATATGGACTCTATGAGTATCTAGTTATGTCTTTTGGACTGACAAATGCACCGGCACATTTCATGTATCTGATGAATTCAGTTTTTATGCCTGAATTGGATAAGTTTGTTGTGGGCTTTATCGATGACATCTTGGTATACTCTGAAAATGAGAAAGATCATGCTGAGCACTTACGAGTCGTCTTAACCTGACTTCGAGAGCACAAGTTGTACGCCAAGTTTAGCAAGTGTGAATTTTGGTTAAAGAAGGTACCTTTTCTCGGACACGTCCTTTCAGAGGAAGGAATTTCTGTGGATCCCACGAAGGTACAGGAAGTTATGGATTGGCAAGCACCCACCAACGTACATGAGGTACGCAGCTTTCTAGGATTAGCCGGATATTACCGTCGGTTCATTCCGGATTTTTCTAAGGATCGCAAAGCCTATGACTCATCTAACCTAGAAAAACAAGAAGTTTGAATGGACTCCAGAGTGTGAAGCAGCATTTCGCACTCTGCGAACTTTGTTGACTTCTGCGCCAGTTTTGGCTCAACCGAATCTGGAGGAACCTTTTGATGTATTTTGTGACGCATCCAAGATTGGACTTGGATGTGTGCTTATGCAGAATGGAAAAGTTATAGCATATGCTTCACGACAGTTGCAACCACATGAAGAGAATTACCCGACTCATGATTTGGAATTGACAGCTGTAGTTCATGCACTCAAGATATGGAGGCATTATCTTATGGGTAACCTATGTCACGTGTACACGGATCACAAAAGATTGAAATACATCTTCACTCAGCCAGAGTTGAATATGAGGCAGAGAAGATGGTTAGAGTTGATTAAGGATTATAACCTAGAAGTGCATTACCACCCTGGAAAAGTGAACGTTGTAGCAGATGCCTTGAGTCGCAAGACTCATTGCAACTCCCTACAACCATTGTTGGAAGATGGGTTCAACCTTATGCACCCCGTTATGCTAAACAATATCACCTTATAGTGTACTCTAGAAAGTGATATCATCGAAGGACAAAAGACCGATGAAGAGATCTGTCAGATTAAGAAAAGGTTGGAAACCAGTAGTTCGTTGAACTTCAGAACAGATGAACAAGGGATTTTGTGGTATAATCAAAGGATAGTTGTTCCTAAGGATATGGAGCTGAAAGAAAGAATTCTGAATGAAGCCCATAGTTCAAAGTTGTCTATCCATCCAGGAAGTAGTAAGATGTACCAGGATTTGAAAAACGAGGTATTGGTGGTCAAAGATGAAGAAAGAGGTTGCGGCTTACGTCGCGAAGTGTGATACTTGCTGCAGGATAAAAGCAATACACTTGAAACCCGCCGAATTGTTACAGCCGCTATCAATTCCAGAATGGAAATGGGAAGAGATTGGTATGAATTTCATCACAGGTCTCCCAACCACCCAAAAGGGACATGATTCTATCTGGGTTATTGTGGATCGATTATCCAAAGTAGCCCACTTCATACCCGTCAAGACTACACATCGACCACACCAGTACGCAGATTTGTACATTCATAACATCTTGAGGTTACATGGAGTTCCCAAAAGGATTGTTTTTGATAGAGGACCCCAGTTCATAGCGCGTTTTTGGGAATAGTTGCACAAGGAGCTAGGGACTAAGTTGATACGAAGCTTCGCCTATCACCCTCAAACTGCCGGACAAACAGAAAGAGTAAATCAAATTTTGGAAGATATCCTCAGAGCTTGTGTTTTATCCTCAGGAGAATCATGGGAGAAATGGTTACCCCTCGCAGAGTTCTCATATAACAATAGCTATCAAGAAAGTATAAAGATGGCACCGTTTGAAGTGTTGTATGGACGAAGATGCAGGACCCCGGTAAATTGGGTTGAATCAGGAGATCGAGGATTTTACGGGTCAGATTATGTAAAGGATGCCGAGGAGATCGTGCAAATTGTACAACAACATATCAAGGCAGCACAGTCCCGGCAGAAAAGTTATGCTGACACACGAAGAAGACCTTTGGAATTCCAAGTGGGAGATTATGTTTATCTTAAGGTCTCGCCTATGAGAAAGATCCAACATTTTGGAATTAAGAAAAAGCTAGCACCCCGATATGTAGGACCATATCAGATCATAGCCAGAAAGGGAGAAGTAGCCTATGAAGTGCAGTTACCCCCAGAGATGAGCGCAGTTTTTCCCGTGTTCCATGTATCACAGTTGAAGAAGTGCCTTCGAGTACCCGAACGAGAAGAGGTTCAAATCCCAGATGTTGCCATCAGATCAGACCTGGAATACTATGAACAACCTCAGGAAATACTGGATACCAAAACTCGAGAAACTCGCAACCGAGAAGTGAAAACTTACAAGATTCTCTGGAGCAATCACAGACCCAATGATGCAACTTGGGAAACCGAAGAATACTTGCGCATAAACTACCCCGCTTTTTATAAAGATTGGTACGTAACCCAAATCTCGGGATGAGATTTCTTTAAGGGGGGAAGGGCTGTGACACCCTAGTGTCAAGCACTGCATTAGGAACTACTTTTAGCTACTAAAACTCATGAGCAATGCATTGCATCATTTCATGTGCATAAAAGTGTTTTTGTTTTTTGTTGTTTATTTGAATTTTGGTTTCTTTAAGACTTGGTTGTTCAAGTGGATTTCTGTCTTGATAAATAATTTTATAGAATAAAGAATAATGAGTATAACACTTTTTATATTGATACCTTGATTTAGTTCTATATGGTTTTATAATTAAAAATGTGGAAAACAAAATGGTTTATAGCTCAAAAATTGGCTTTATTATGTGGAGGTTGTGAAAATGAGTTTCAGAAAAAGTGACTTATATGAAAGTTGTCGAGAAAATTATTTTGAGCAACTTTTATTTTCGAGTCAAAGCCTAGTTTTGAGTTTTTGAAACTGTTTTTGAATGGTCAAAGTTTGAAAAAGTTTTGAAAAAAGAAAAAGGAAAATTTTTCTTCCCGGCGCTTCCCAACCGGCCCAGTTGGCCTTTCGGCCCGCTCACGCCGCACCGGCCCACGCCCCCTCGCTCGCCCGCCGCGCCGGCCCACGCACGACGCGCCGGTCGCCCTGACCGCGGCCGCGCCGTACGCCGGCCAAGCCCCCGCGTGGCCGCATTTCTCTGCGCCAAATCCCCCTCGCCCGATCTTTCTCCACCCGATCACGCCACAATCCCGCGCGATCATTCCCATCTCGCCTCGCTCGCCGCGTCCACGCCACCGCCTGCGCCGCCTCGCTCGCCGCGATGCCGTGGCCCCTGCCACGACCACCGGCCGAGCCCGAGAGCAAAACCACCCCGAGCACCTCTCTTCGCTCCCTCACTCACCCGCACACACACACACCCTCTCGCGCCTGCTCTTTCCCTCTCCTCTCCCACGAACGAGCCGAGCACTCCACTGCTCGCCAACGTTCGACACCACCAACGCCACCGGCGTTCCAGCCCCAACCACGCCACCGCCGGCCGATTGCCTCCGGCTGACGCTCCGCTTTCATCCCGGACACACGACGCGCACGCCCGCCCCCTCAGCCAAGCCTCGCCGATGCCGGAACCTGATGAGCCCCGCTGCGGTTGCCATCAGCGCCGCCCGGAGCCCGAGCCTGTTCCGAACCACCCCGAGCTTCGCCACCTCCCTCCTTCGCCGACCAGCTTCATCAGGCCAAGGCAAGGTGAGAACACACCTCCGCGAGGTCTCTACCGCTCCCTAACCCCCTCTTCTTCCCAACCGAGTGCCGCCACTGTCCGCCATGGCCGCGCACGAGGCCAAGCTCCATCAGAGCTTCTCCGGCCGAACCAACCCACCTAATAGCTCTATTAGGGTTCACTGGTCGTCCCCCTTTCTTCAATTTGGTCGGCGACCGCCGGAAACGGCCTAGCCAAGCTTCCCCGCCGTGGTCACCCGCCATTGCTCGCCGCCGGCGAGCTACGGCCGTGCGCTGGCCAATCTAACCACACCATCCGATCCGCCTAGTCACGGTGAACACGTCAAGTCTAACCCCACCGCCGGCGACCTCGCCGTCGGCGAGTTATCAACGGTCAAAGGTCGTCCCCGGTTCGGCTTCCACGAACAGGTGGGACCGTTGACCCACGGGTCCCACGCGTCAGCCTCACCCGGTCTATGGACCGAGTCCATGCAAGCCCAGCCGGGATTCAAAAATGTTTTTCCTTTTTGTTTTATTTTCCAGAAAAACCTTGTTTATTTTTGTGTAGCACGGTTTAATAATCCAAATGAGGTTTTTCCAGTTTTGAAAGCTTGTTCATGAGTAGATCTGTCGTGGAAAAATATGAAAGTATTTTTGGTGAAAGTTTATTTTACTGTTTTTATTTAATCCAGATTATATGCTTTTGTTTTGATAAATAAGTTTATATGTTTTCTTGTTGAATTAATTCATGGAAAAATTTGTGTAGGTTTCTTATCAAGTTATGCATCTGTGAAAAATTTATGAGGCACTGTTTCTGTAGAAAAAGTATCTGTTTAGGTTTAATTTCCTTTTTAGCTGTTTTCTTAAAATAATAGTTAAAGTGATTTATATTTGAAAATAAAATATGGGAAAATTTGTGTAGTCTCTGTATGCTATGTTTAAGCTAAGAAAAATGCTAAGCATGGGTTGTGATATAGAAAAATAAGGAGTTGTTGTACAAGTGTGATTTTCTATGTTTTTCTTAGAAAATTCTTGTAGAAAATAATATAATGTTTCTGTTCATGGAACTTTCTTGATAAATATGAAATGTGAAATAGAATCTGGGAAAAATATGAAAATGAGGATGTCACCCTTTTCCAGTAGGGTTGTAGCTCAAAGGGTTTATTTTGGAGTAAACTTGTTTATTTTGTGTAGGTTTATGTGTTTATGCTTTGGCAGTAAATTTTCTGCAGTAGAGTGGTTATAAGTGGATAAAGCTAGGAAAAATATGAAATCTGTTGTTTGACACTTTTCATAAGAAAAGCTAGTTCAAAGTACCTTTTGAGCAGTTGATTTCATCTTTTTTATCTGCTGTTCAGTAATTTATCTCTTGCTGAATTTTATGCAGTGAAGTCCAGTTAGTGTTGGTTACCTTCTGGATTTTTTGTGGATTTTTTCTGTGTTCAGAAAAAGGCACTTGCAGTTCAAACCTGGATTTCTTTGAATTAATAAATAGGAAATAGTTGAAATAATAGTTTTGTTTTATGAGGTAAATAAGTGTTTTCCTCAATGTCAAAAGTGGTTCAACAAGTTGGGTTTGTTGGTTTGCAAGAAATGTTTACTTTCCCACCACCTGTTGCACCTTGCATTATTTAATTATGTACCGCATTGCAATAGGATCGACGGTCCCGGAGCCCGACCAGGAGCCGGAAGCAAACGACGAGCAGGAGATCCCGGAGCTGACCAGGACTAAGGAGGCCAACCCCGCACCGGAAACTAACCTGCCCAAGTGCCCCTCTCACGAGGCCTCGGTCTTTTCTCAAGGCAAGCCCCGGAGCATCCTAAGTCTCCCAGTTTTTATAATTAATTTACTTGAGTATTTTATACTGTGATGCATTAGGTATATGAGTTGATTGAATCCTACTTGTTGCATTACCATTCCTTGATTATTGTTACACATGCCTTGTTATCCTGTTACTTATTCATAAGTAGAACTGCTTAGCCTGCTTAATAAAAGTAGTAGTTATGGATGTTCCCGTAATACCCCTGATGGGTATTTACCGGATCACGGTTGGCTATATTTGCTATCGTGGAAAGGAACCTGAGTAGTAATGAAATACGGTCAACTGGGAGGCAAGGCACAAGTTTGGAAACTTGGGGCAGTCCGTCCGTTGGATCGTGTAGGTTTGTATCGATGTTGGCCCTCGTTCATTTTTGAACGCGCCCTTTTACTTAGGGATATGTCGATGCCGTAATCATCGACCCCAAAGCCGGTTAGACGCTGTTCGGGCCGGTCTCAACCCGTGTCGCATCCTCTAGTATGAAAACACGATCTGCCTCAAAATGGCCATCGTATAGTTCTAATTGGGTGGTCCGTGCTTGAGCCGCGACGATTACCACCACGAACAAGCATCGAGCGGTTACCCAATGCATGGACCTGACGGGAAAAGTGTGGGTTGGTATTAAAGGTCTTTCACCAGCTGGTTTGGAATTCGATTCGAGTCGCCGTCTCCCCTGGTTAGTGGGAAACTATGGCGAGCTTCACCACGATACAACTCCATGTGATGTTTAAAGGTTCAACTAAAATGTGGATAAGTCAACTGGATATGGTTATATTATTGATTGATTAGACTCAAGTGTATGTAATAGTTCAGGTGCAAATCTAGATTAAGAAATAGGTCTAAAAGTTAACTGCTCATGATATCTTTAAATATTTTCTTCTCTCAAATTGAGCTTTTCGCAACTAAAGATCCCGCTCCACCAAAAAGCCTTGCATACCCTTGGTGTCTTTTATTTTCAGTTGGACGGGTAAGTCTAGCTGAGTACATTCTCGTACTCAGGGTTTATCCCGTTTGTTGCAAATGGCCAGGTGTACTACGGCTATTGTAAGCACTGCCTCTACCCCGTGGAGGGTGATGAGGAGTAGGCACAGGGCAGGGTCGTCTAGAAGCTTCTCCTTTGCTTTTGCTGGGCTAAGACTGTTGGTGGCACATTATCTGAAAAAGGAGGAGTGAGTTGTCAAAAACATTGTTTATTCGGACCCCATGCGTGGTGGTCGTGTTTCAAACTTATTTCAGCTTCCGCAAATTTGAAACTCAGTATTGTAATAACTGTTTTACTTCCGCACTCTGATGTTTAAATTCAGTTCGTTTATCGATGGTGAATCCTTACGAATGTGGTACTTGAACAATGTGATCCTGTATGTTGTACGATGTTTGAAATCCTTCGAGATTTCCGGACTACCGGGGTTATATGGATTCAAGTATGGGTCGATGTCAGATGAACTTGGCTAAGACGGTACTTGAGTTCTTATAATCAGGACGGTTCCGCGACAGCTTGTTATATTTGACCGCATCTAGGTCCGACATCATGTTTAGTGTGTGCATGTGTGCTCGTTTTCAAGCCGATCCTAGGGAATCACATCTCATAGTCGTGAAGAGAATCCTTAGGTACCTAAAGCACACCCCAAGCATTGGCCTTTGGTATCCCAAAGGAGCTAACTTCCAACTTGTTGGGTATTCCGATTCGGATTACGCGGGTTGCAAAGTAGATAGAAAGAGCACATCAGGAGGGTGCCATTTGCTTGGGAGATCACTAGTTTCATGGAGTTCAAAAAAGCAAAATAGTGTGGCCTTGTCTACCGCTGAGGTGGAATACATAGCCGCGGGTGCTTGTTGTGCACAAATCCTTTATATGAAACAAACCCTTTTAGACTATGGTGTAGTTCTAGAAAGGGTACCTTTGTTGTGTGACAATGAGAGTGTGGTTAAGCTTGCTAACAACCCGGTTCAACACTCTCGCACTAAGCACATAGATATTCGCCATCACTTTCTAAGAGACCATGTTTCAAAGAAAGACATATCCTTAGAGGGAGTTAGAACCGAAGATCAATTGGCGGATATCTTCACAAAACCCCTAGATGAGAACACCCTTTGTAGATTGCGAAGTGAGCTTAATGTGCTTGATCTCAGTAACTTTGTCAAAAGGTGAAAGGGGGTTGTCTTTGCATTGCATTGTATCATATGCCATGTTTAAATTATGCCTTGCACATAGGCTTGTCAGACGTGGTTAAGATAACCGCCCTAAAAAGCGTGTGAAGAAGCTTACCCATGAGCAAACTTGACAAGCAACCTAGATTCAAATTCCGTATCGCATTGCATATGCATGTTTGTTGTTTTGTCGTTTCTTTTCGGTTAAGTCTTGAGCAACCGTTGTGTTCGTCCACCGCTAGGGGGAGCATTTGAGGCTCCTAATGGTTGAGACCCCTAGTTTTGGTGGCCACATGTTGTCTCCTCGGGTTTTATTGCCTAATTTCGCTAAAAACAATAGGTAGCCTATGGCAAAATATTTATAAAATTGAGTGGTTATGCGAGGATGCTCATAATATGTTCCAACTGGTGTTTATTTGCCTCTTATTTGAGTTGGAACTTGGTTGGGAGAGGGAGCCACAACGGAGATCTTCAAAACTACCCAAAATGCAGCATCGGACGTTGCATCGGATGCTGGCCCAGCGTACGATGCCTGCACTGTAGACAGCTCCGGCTGGAACAGTGTCAGGGTAGCGTCCGATGTGTCACCATCGGCGCGTCCGAGGCTCCATCGGACGCTGCCCAGCGTCCAATGCTGAGGCAAAGGACGCGTCCGATGCATTTTGAATGATTTTGGAGCTCTCTGAGTGGACATTGGAGCGTCCGATGTGATTACATCAGCGCGTCCGATGCCCCTTTAAGCGGCGTGGTCAGCTCTTTTCACTGGCTATCTGGTCCCACGTGTCATTCCTTCCTTTCGTTCCCGTCGCGCCCTCGCCAGAGCCCGTACCAGCGCCACCGCCTCCGCACTCCCAAACCCTAGCTCCGACCACCGCTCTCCGCCGCGTGCCCCTCGCCGCTGGCCACCACGCTCGCCCCACCGCCGAACATCGAGCTCCGCCACGCCCGCTCCTCCTCACTCATCGAAGCCGCGCGCCTCGCTGAACCGCAGCCACGCCCTCGCCGGTGTTTGGCCCCCACCTCGCCAGAGCTTCGCCGACTCTTCTCTGTTGTTCGCCGGAGCTAGTGTTGACACCTCGGGTGGCACGCAGAAGAAACCGCAAGCGCACGACTGTCAGTTGTAGCTTTTCACCTCAGAGTATTTCGGGGTATCGAATCCACGAGGAACGCGAAGTGATTTTGAGAAAACTAGGGGGATAAGGATATCTAGGATAGATGAAGGGGAACGGGCACTATCTACTGGGGTAGATCCTAGTTCTATTAGACTTCTAGTGATTTAAGTTCTTTACTAGTGTACTGTGGGCGTACTAGCCTTTACCACTGACTTAGGTTGAACGCTAGCACAACGAGCCCTACTGTTAAACTAGACCAACTACGTGGTGGAATTCAAGGCGCACAGGGCTGTCACCACCTTCTTGCTACCACAGCTATCCGAGGGCCTAGCCGTATTCACTGGCAATATATAGCCTAAGTACCACACTTAATCTATATATTACTACTACTAGCCCTGTACTAGAACTAGAGCACTTGAAACTAATATCAAGCAATGAAACGAGTACACAAGTACTGAAAATAAATACTTGAAGATAAAATAAATACTAAGTTACCAAAGTTGAAGCGCAGAGCAGAGAGAAGCAGAGGTCTCTGACAACTCCGGAACTCTCCAGACTTCTACTCTTCTCCTCTTCAGCTCCTCTTCTAGTGAGGCACTCACACTCTCTCTAATCTCTCTAGCATAGCAAGTGTGCTAATCTAACCAAATGGTGAAGACTGATGTGAGGCTCCCCGAATGAGAACTCTCGAGGCCTATTTATAGTGCTAGGAAGCTTGGGGGGTACTTATAGAGTGAAGGGGAGGTCGGTTAGGGTTTAGGGGGTGGCGCCCGCCACTAAACCCTGGCGCTCGCCACCCCTCTGCCGTCCATTGCAACCGCCATTCATCCAACGGTCTTCACTTGCTCCCCTAAGTCGGTTTGAGGGTCGGTTAGGGTTTTAGACAGGGATTTCCACGTGTCCAAAGCCCGCTATCCAGGTGATACTCCTCTTAGCCCTTGGATCAAACCGTCTTAGTGTGCAATGACCAGGATTTGAACTTGAGGTGACTCCCACGGATCAATGACGTGGGCTGGGCTACTTTGGGCAAGATGGCCCTGGCGGCCGCCAGTAATAGGTGGCGGCCGCCATCCTACTCAGGCCCAAATGGGCCAGAGCGGCTTGGCCTTGCTCCTGGTACACTTGTTTGGCCCAAATTCCATCATTTCCTGCATTAAGATAAGAAACTATGCACATGTGAAAATAGGTTAGTTATAAACCAAATCTTCTACTTTTTATGTTATTTTACCTTGGTTTTGGGTGAAATGTTGATAGTGAAATGATGCTTTAAGCACCATCAACAAGCTCCCCCACACTAACCTCTTGCTCGTCCCGAGCAAGCATGGACTTTAAGAATTGCAACAATTTATTGAACTAAGTATTCACACAAGATGTTCAACTACCTATACTCATGTTAGTAACCTTTCCAAGTGGCTAATAAATCATACCTATGACGGTTGAAAGATAGAATAGCTTGCAAATAAGAGAAACACACTTTCCTCTTTTACATACCTTGGGGTTTCAGGATATTTTCAAAAAAGAAAATCATGGTTCATTGAATCTCTCTTTAAATCTCAAGGCACTCATGGTGTATATCCTTACTTTATGGCAAAAGAAATGCCAGAGTCTATCTTATGGTTTATGTGGAGTTTATAGGGAAAGGAAAGAATGTAAGACACTTCTATCTCTCTTTTATTGCTAAGTCAAGTTTAGGATCATGAGAGAGTATAGTCATGCAATAGCCAAGGTATAAGGTGGACTAACTCAACTCCTTTGTTCTTTTTGAATCTTTTCTCTTACCAAGGATCATGGCTATATGCATCTCTCTCTTTCTTTTCTTTTCTTTTTACTTGGACACTTGTCCTTTTTAGAGCTTTTGCTCCTTTTTTTGAATACTTGGACACTTGTCCTTTTTAGAGCATTTGCTCCCCTTTTTTTAGATACTATATAGCCATGTCCTTTGAAGGAATGAGAAAATTTATTCAATTCTTTTAGAACAAAATTTTGGAGGAGAACTACATGAGTATACTCTCAGTGTGAGAGTTGTCTCAAAAAGGCATGGTTTGCCTTGGCTTTTAGAGCATGACTAAACTCTTCTACCTAGATCGACTATTCTTGACAAGGCTCAAAGATTGATTTAGAAGGCTTTATGGGTCGTTCTCCTATACTCTAATATTTTGGCTTTGGTAGGTGGATAGGAAAGAAAGATCATGAACCGTGGTAATTTTGGTTTTCAAAATAAAAAACTCCCAAGGTTGTAGTAGAGTACTAATGCAATTTCAATTACTACTTCTATATCTTATCAAGCAACAACCTAGGTTGATTTCCCTATCAAAATGAGTAGGCTACTACACATGAATAAAAGGTAGAATAACATGTCGTGTAAACACTCAATTCAAAAGAAATTGTTTCAGCATTTTTATTTCCTAGCTGCATTTTTAGTTCAAACTGAGACATCCGGTGATCCAAATTGTACAAAATTTAAAACACGGGTTTAGGGGTTCACCGGGGGTGTTTCGGTGCAGAGTGGCCTGGCGGCCGCCAGTAATAGGTGGCGGCCACCATGGGCTTTGGCCCAAACGGCTTGCAAACAGCGTGGAAGCTACCTTGCTAAGAACAGGTTACTACTTTGAACATTTTAGCACGTTTTACAGTGGTGTTTAAAGAGGGGATTTCCCCCACACTAGAAGTTTTGGCACCTTTTTTAAAAAAAATGAACAATCTTGATGAAGGGAAAAAATAAGGGTGTCTTTTTTTTATTCATTATAAGGATTTCCTAAACAAATATTCTAAATTGAAATTTAAACAAACTAAAATTTAAATCAAGTAAACTAAAAATTAAACTTAGACACCCTAAACCTAATCTAATCTACTGAAGGAGTCTCGTAGAGATCCTCGAAGCCCGTTTCTTTGAAGAGACGCTTGATCTTCGAGGTGCAGCCCTTGCGGACGATGGTGAACCGATCCTCCATATCCATCCACCACAGGGCTATCTCTGCGACCTGATCCTCCAAGGCACTCTTCTCCTTGCGCAGCTTCTTCACCTCGGCGGCGAGTTTTTCGAGGGTTAACCCCTCCTCACCACCGCTGTGCTCCATCTCGCCGGGGACTCCTGCCGACGATGGGTTGAGACGGCGGTGCACGGATGGCACGGAGAGCGACCCATTGGAGTCATGAGTGCTCGCCTTGCACTCACGCAACACCTTCTCATAATGCCCATCGGGCATCCTCACGCCATACACCTCCAGTTTAGCCCTCTTAGGATTGGGGCTGTAGCTAAGGGTGCGGCATTCCGAGCCAAAGCTGACCTGAGATTTCACCCTTGATGGAGTCGGCGTCTCATCTCCCCTGGTCTTGACGACCGGAGACTTCCTCGGGGTGATCTCCCCCGTGGTTGGTCTGGTGGGCGTCCTCAACTTCTTCCCGGACGGTGTCACCAGAGGAGGATGAAGACGGAGAGGAGGCGAGGCCAGGGGGCGCTTCACCCCTGGTGGCTGCCCAGCAGGGGTGGCGCCCGCCACTAGAGTGGTGGCTGGTGCCTTCCCCGCACCCTCCGGTGGTGTCCCCCCGACATAGGTTCTGTCAGGCAGTACCATCGCTAAAGGAGGCACATCAAGCGCCTCTATGTCATCGTCGGTTAATGACCGGATGATGGCTTTGGTGGAGGACGAGACGGACCCTTGAGGGTTGTAGGACACGGATTTCCGTGGGGACTACATGGTTTTGGAGGAGGTTTGGCTAGACTTCATGAGTGGATGGAGGAAGAAGGAGTTCTTTTAAGAAGGGAGAAGAAGTGGAGGGATAGGCCTTAGATGAACTAACACTCCCTCATCTTCTCCTTCTTTCACTCTTCCGAGCTCGGGATTGGTTGCCACGTGGAGGGGGGCCTCTAAACCGCCGCCTAGCATGGCGAGCGCCAGGGTTTGGTGGCGGCCGCCAGTTGAGAGTGGCGGCCGCCACTCCTCCTTCGCCGGGCATCGAGCGAGAGAAGGCAAGCCTCCTAAAATTCAAAGTCCCGAGGTCGAAATGGCTTGGTTGGGCCTAAAGAGGCCTCTCTCGGGGTTTTGGATGGACTAGGTGCATGAAATGGACAAAGGATAAACTGGGTCCATCTATTAATGGTCATGGCCTTGAGCTACATCAAAATCAATTATATCAATTTCGTTTAGCTCATTTTTATCAAAGTCATAGAACATTTTTAATCTTTGTCCATTGACTTTGAAGATTTTCCCATCGTCACTTTCTAATGTGACGGCTCCATGGGATGAGGTTGCAACAACCTTGAAAGGTCCTTCCCATTTGCTTTGGAGTTTACCATGTCCGAAAAGTCGAACACGGGAGTTAAAGAGTAAAACTTTATCTCCTACTTCGAACACTTTCTTTTTGATCCGTTTATCATGCCATCTCTTAGTCCTCTCTTTATAGAGCTTGGCACTATGATAGGCTTTCTCTCGCCATTCTTCTAGTTTGGAAATTTGCATCTTCCTATTTTGGCCAGCTTGGTCAAGGTCCATGTTCCATTTCTTAATGGCCCAATGAGCTTTGAACTCAAGCTCAACAGGAAGATGACAAGTTTTCCCATAAACTAGTTGGTATGGGGACATTCCAATTGGGGTCTTATAGGCGGTCCGATAAGCCCATAGAGCTTCGGATAACTTATGTTTCCATCCCTTTCCCATTTCTTCTACCGTCTTTTGCAAGATATTCTTTATTTGTTTATTGGACGTTTCGGCCTGTCCACTTGTCTAGGGGTGGTATGCAGTGGCTACATTATATTGGACTCCTTGACTAGCTAAGAAATGTCGGAAGCTCTTATCTATGAAATGAGGGCCTCTGTCACTAATGACTAGTCTAGGAACTCCAAAACGAGGAAAGATGTTTTCTTTGAACATTTTCTTCGAATGTTTAGCATCTGCCGCTCGACAGGGTATGGCTTCTACCCATTTCGAGACATAATCCATAGCCACAAGAATGTACTCGGCGTCATAGGATTTAGGAAAGGGGCCCATGAAATCTATACCCCAAACATCGAACAACTCAACTTGGAGATTGTTCACGAGAGGCATAGCATCTCTGGCACTAATGTTACCATGCTTTTGGCAATGAGGACAACGTCTCACATAATTCTTTGTGTCCTCGTACATGGATGGCCAATAAAAACCACTTTGCCATATTTTAGCATGTGTCCGAAAAGCTCCATAGTGTCCTCCATATTCGGCGGAGTGACATCTATCTATGATTTTTGTTGCTTCTTCTATGGGGACACATTTTCTCAAGAGTCCATCTGCACATACCTTATAGAGATAGGGTTCATCCCATAGGTGCGTTCTGCTTTGATATAGTAGTTTCTTTTTATTCTCCCCCGGCGGGACATAGCCGGTGACTATAAAATTCACGATGTTTGCATACCAAGGGTTGGTATACGTGACTTTTAAAAGGGTATCATCGCGAAGGAAGTCATTTATTGGGAGATTGTCTGAATTATTGACTTGTAGTCTAGAAAAGTGATCAGCTACTGAATTCTCTACTCCTTCTTGTCTCTTATTTCCAGGTCAAATTCTTGAAGGAGAAGGATCCAGCGGATCAACCTTGGCTTAGCATCTTTCTTAGTGAAGAGATATTTTAGAGCAGAGTGATCGGTCTAAACGATCACCTTAGCTCCCACTAAGTAAGATCTAAACTTGTCTATGGCAAAAACTACGGCCAAAAGTTCCTTTTCTGTGGTTGCATAGTTTAGCTGGGGGCCAGTCAGAGTCTTACTAGCATAAGAAATAGCATAATGCTTCTTATCTTTAGTTTGACCAAGGACGGCTCCCACAGCATAATCACTAGCATCACACATGATTTCGAACGGCAAATTCCAATCTGGGGGTTGGATGATTGGTGCAGAAGTTAGAGCCTTTTTCAAAATGTTGAAAGCTTGTAGACAATCCTCGTCAAATTTGAACGGGATGTCTTTTGCTAACAGGCTTGTTAAGGGTCTAGCGATTTGTGAGAAATCCTTAATAAACCTTCTATAAAAGTCGGCATGGCCCAAGAAGCTTCGGATTCCTTTCACATTAGTGGGTGGTGGCAATTATTCAATTACATTGATTTTGGCTTTATCCACTTCTATCCCACGTTATGAAATTCGATGGCCTAGGACAATTCCTTCCCGCACCATGAAGTGACACTTTTCCCAGTTAAGAACTAAGTCCTTCTCTTCACAGCGTTGGAGGACTTTGTCTAAATTGGCTAGGCAATCGTCAAAGGTTTTCCCATAGACCGAAAAGTCGTCCATGAATACCTCCATGATTTGTTCAATCATGTCGGAAAAGATGGACATCATACACCGTTAGAAAGATGTCGGCGCATTGCAAAGTCCAAAGGACATGCGTCTATAGGCATAAGTTCCATACGGGCATGTGAAAGTGGTCTTACTTTGGTCATCTGGATGGATTGGAATTTGGTGGTAACCAGAATATACATCCAGGAAGCAAAAGAAGGAATGGTTTGCCAATCTCTCTAGCATCTCATCTATAAAAGGGAGTGGGAAATGATCTTTCTTTGTGGCCTTATTAAGCTTCCTATAGTCTATACACATCCTCCATCCAGTGACAGTGCGTTGAGGGATTGACTCATTTTTCTCATTCTTAATGATTGTCATGCCTCCTTTCTTTGGAACTACTTGCACGGGACTTACCCATTCACTATAAGGAACTGGATAAATAATTCCCGCGTGCAAGAGTTTCAGAACCTCCTTTTTCATGACTTCACGCATAGCGTTATTAAGTCGTCTTTGGGGCTCTCTTGAAGGGGGGTATCTCAGGATCGAGAGGGATACGATGGGTGTAGAGATTTGGACTAATTCCCTTCAAATCTTGAAGTGAATAGCCAAAGACAGATCAGTGTTTTTCTAAGAAAAGGGTCAACCTACGGACTTTCTCTTCAGATAGCTTACTGCTAATGATTACGGGAGTCTCGAGGTCATTGTTTAGAAAAATGTATCTCAGGCCTTCAGGCAGAGGTTTTAGCTCTATGGAAGGTCGAGATGGCTTTTCTGATTCGTCTAAGCGAAACGGTTCATCTGTCTCGGCTTCTTCTTCGACAAATAACTCAGAATCTTTTTCAAAATCAGGCTGAGCCAACTCATAAAGGGTAGAGGTTCTAGCTTGATCGAGAAGATCTGGTTCTGGTGGTTGTTCGGCAATAGAATTTAATGCATGAACGAAAGGTACTGAGTACTCTTTTCCACCGATTTGAGCATTAAAGTGCTCTTGACATGGTCCTTGCAAGGCAAGTATGGACCAAGGTTGTCCTAAGAAGACGTCAAAAAGGACTACATCGAAAATGTAGAAATCTAAGACCATGTACGCTCCATCTACTTGGAAGGGGACCATCTTTAGGATTCCCTCACTTTCCAAGATGTCACCATTTGGGTCTCTTAAACACCGTTTAGTTGGTTGTCGTTGAAGGTTAGGGAATGTTATGGATACGTAATTACTAGCAAGAACATTAATTCCCACGACAGGGTCGTAAAAGGCAAAGGCTCTTTCTCCCCAAATTTGACAATTTATTATGCTAGGTACATTATCTATGCGAGGCATGTTTTCTGTTACTTTGGCTTCCATTGTCCATTCATGACTCATGACAGCTGAAAGTTCCAAAAGACGCTCTCGGCTATAGATTCCATCAGAAGACTCAGGAAGTGGTTTGTCGGATGGAAGAGCTTGAACGGAGTAGTTCATAGCATTTCCGTAATCCTCAAACACATCATCCTCTATCTCGCCCAAAAATTTTGGAAGAATTTCTTCCCCAGATTTGGACGGAATAGGCTCCGCTAAGTCCAGCGAGCTAGACTCAGGCTCTTCTTGTTGTTCTACGATCGAAACTTGAGTTTCTACGACTTCTTCATCACGGATTTCATCGGAAACTCCAGTATAAGGAGTATTCTCAAGAATTTTATCAAGAATCTCCTTTCCACCTCGTGGAGAAAGATGAAGAAACGCTCCACCTGACGAATGATCAAGGTGAAGGGCGCTCTCTTTCTCTAAACCGACATAAAAATGCTGAAGGAGCATTGGATCGGGTATGGCTAAATCGGGTCCTGAATTGATTAAATCAATAAAACGGACCCAAGCCTCCCCTAATGTCTCCTTATCATTTTGTCTAAAGGTCAACACTTCTACTCGTAGTTGTACCACTCGGTGGACAGGGAAATACGTTAAGATAAACTTGGTCCGTAAAGTTCCCCGGTCTCCTCTGGCACTTTCTACGGTTCGAGCATGCCATGTTTTAGCTGCTCCCGTCAAAGTGAACGGAAACAGCTTCCACTTGACAGTGTCAGGTGAAATGCCCGAAATGTTCAAACAAGCACAGACTTGCTCAAACTCACGTAGATGTGTGTAGGGATTTTCTGATCCCGTAAATATGCTCTCCTGAACTTTGTTAATAAAGTCAGGGCGCAATTCGTAACTATCAGCATATATAGGTTGTGATGATGAATGTGGCTCTAATCGCGAACTCTTAGGAGCTGCGAATTGGAAGATAGATTGGTTCTCCATATGGAGAGGGTAAAGATGATCCTAACTCTAGTCTCAAAAATCAGCTACTGTTCCCTGGCAACGGCGCCAGAAAAGCTTGTTGACACCTCAGGTGGCACGCAGAAGAAACCGCAAGCGCACGGCTGTCAGTTGTAGCTTTTCACCTCAGAGTATTCCGGGGTATCGAATCCACGAGGAACGCGAAGTGATTTTGAGAAAACTAGGGGGATAAGGATATCTAGGATAGATGAAGGGGAACGGGCACTATCTACTGGGGTAGATCCTAGTTCTATTAGACTTCTAGTGATTTAAGTTCTTTACTAGTGTACTGTGGGCGTACTAGCCTTTACCACTGACTTAGGTTGATCGCTAGCACAACGAGCCCTACTGTTAAACTAGACCAACTACGTGGTGGAATTCAAGGCGCACAGGGCTGTCACCACCTGCTTGCTACCACAGCTATCCGGGGGCCTAGCCGTATTCACTGGCAATATATAGCCTAAGTACCACACTTAATCTATATATTATTACTACTAGCCCTGTACTAGAACTAGAGCACTTGAAACTAATATCAAGCAATGAAACGAGTACACAAGTACTGAAAATAAATACTTGAAGATAAAATAAATACTAAGTTACCAAAGTCGAAGCGCAGAGCAGAGAGAAGCAGAGGTCTCCGACAACTCCGGAACTCTCCAGACTTCTACTCTTCTCCTCTCCAGCTCCTCTTCTAGTGAGGCACTCACACTCTCTCTAATCTCTCTAGCATAGCAAGTGTGCTAATCTAACCAAATGGTGAAGACTGATGTGAGGCTCCCCGAATGAGAACTCTCGGGGCCTATTTATAGTGCTAGGAAGCTTGGAGGGTACTTATAGAGTGAAGGGGAGGTCGGTTAGGGTTTAGGGGGTGGCAACCACCACCCCTGTGCCGTCCATTGCAACCGCCATTCATCCAACGGTCTTCACTTGCTCCCCTAAGTCGGTTTGAGGGTCGGTTAGGGTTTTAGACAGGGATTTCCACGTGTCCAAAGCCCGCTATCCAGGTGATACTCCTCTTATCCCTTGAATCAAACCGTCTTAGTGTGCAATGGCAAGGATTTGAGCTTGAGGTGACTCCCACGGATAAATGACGTGGGCTGGGCTACTTTGGGCAAGATGGCCCTGGCGGCCGCCAGTAATAGGTGGCGGCCGCCACCCTACTCAGGCCCAAATGGGCCAGAGCGGCTTGGCCTTGCTCCTGGTACACTTGTTTGGCCCAAATTCCATCATTTCCTGCATTAAGATAAGAAACTATGCACATGTGGAAATAGGTTAGTTATAAACCAAATCTTCTACTTTTTATGTTATTTTACCTTGGTTTTGGGTGAAATGTTGATAGTGAAATGATGCTTTAAGCACCATCAACAGCTAGTCTTTCTCGTCCCGGTGCTTCTATTCCTCTCCGTTGATCCCTCTCTGACCTGCTCGTGCGCCACAGTGAGCTTCCTCCCCTTCCTCCCTAATCCATGCACACCTCATGCTCGACAAAATGCCCCAACGACCGTTCCTTCATGTTTTGAACTCTGTTTCGCTCCAATCCTTTTGTAGACCCCTCGGTGTGGCGTGTGGACGCCGGATCGTCAGTCCTTATCTTCTGCTTGGTCGGTTTAGTCGGTTTGTCAGGTAGCGAAGCCCTGTCTTTTCTTATCTCTATATGCTTTGCTTCCAATAGGACTCACTCATCTCTAGCATATATGTGTTCTTATATATCTCCCATCTATCCCGTGCAGCGAGTCCGTGGTAGTTGACAGCTTGGTTTGTTGAGCAGTGTCAGAGAACCCGGGGCCAAGCCCGCGGGTACGGATCGAGGCCAAGCCTCATGAGTGTCAGCGTCAGTTGCTTGTCAGTGTCAGGGGGAGATTCTGTTAGTTGAGGATTGATTGTCAGTTTGGTTTGTCTGGGTTGATTCGGCGGCAGTGATTCTCAGTTCTTGTCAGTCATGCGCTGCAAGAACGTTGGTGGAGCAACAGGGGACTCACCTCCTCGTCCCCCCTTCCGGTTAGAGGCCAGGGAAAAGGAAGTTGATTACGCGCAGGAAGCGCACCAGACAAGAGCGAGAGGGAGTGCAGGCTCAGGCAGTTGCAGACGCCGCTGAGCGTGAAGAGCAGGGAGGCCGTGGTGGTGGCTTGCGGATACAGGACCAGTTGACTCCAGAGTAGAGGCGTGCAGTTGGGGAGGTTGAGCGTCGGCACGGCTCACAGACTGGCACCCTTATGGCTGCCGATCGCTGAACCACGTTCACCTCACCCGGTGTGGAGCCCCAGAGCTCACAGCAGGGACAGACAGAGGCTGAGGCAGCCGAGGCAGAGGCAGAGGAGAAGGTTCCTGAGGAGGTACCCAGGCGTCGGTCGTTTTGTCGCAGGACCGAGGTGCCACCCCGGCCCGACGTCCCTCTACGGGGAGCACGTGCTCCGTCGAGGCGTGCGCCCCCGCTGATTCCGCAACTAGACCTCCGGGCGGCCACTTGCTCCTAGATTCAGACACTCCGTTTAGTGCCAGTTGAGCAGTGGTTTCCGAGAGAGAGGCAGCCTCAGGCAGGTCCGGAGTTCTACACTGTCCTCCAGGAGGATTTTTACCAGGGATACAGGAATGCCGGCATCTGCTTGCATTCGCAGCGAGTCTGTCCCCTAGAGGTAGTGGTCACAGCAGCTGGAGAGCAGATCTGCCCCATACTCACGTACCTACCCGGTTTGGCAGACCTGTTGGGGCAGTCTGGATCCTATATAGAGGATTGGGTGTTCCAGTTCTATGCCTCTATGTGGGTGCACCCTGACCGTCAGACGATCGAGTTTGCCTTCAGAGGGGAGCACTACAGACTGTTCGTGTCTGAGATCCAGGATTGGTTTGGATTGCAGCACTCACAGACCCGGATCCACGACCTGTGCTACGACAGGACCAAGCCACCGCGACGCCCTCACGGCGGAGAGCAGCCGTCCACAGACCTTGTCCGTCCGTGCTTCCGCGAGCCTTTCGGGGAGGGTTCGAGTCGTGCGCCGAAGGACCTTACACCTTCGACTCGGATCCTCAATGAGGTGTTGCGTCGGACCTTGCTTCCGAGGGTAGGATACAAGGAGGGTCTGTCGCAGCTTCAGCTATGGCTTCTTGCATATATGGTTCGACAGCAGGAGTTCGACGTCTTGGACGTGATCATATGCGAGATGGAGGATACTGTGGCCGTGGGCATCAAGGCCCGCAGGCAGCTACCTTACACGCACTGGATCTCCTATATCCTTTGGAACGTAGCGGCCACGACAGGTTCTCACCCAGGGCAGTCCCTTACCAGCTCTGCGACCGTGTTCCCCGAGTACAACATGAGTCAGCTTTTGGGACACGGTCGGGACTGTAGACAGTAGGAGAAGTTGCGACCGTCCAGCTCATGACAGCGGCCAGAGGTGCCAGAGTCAGCCCAAGAGCAGGACGAGGCTGTCCGAGCCCTCGCAGAGCAGGAGCTTGCTGAGTTAGAGGGAGAGGGACAGTACGTCACCGAGGACCCCACAGACAGCTCTGACAAGGACTACCACCTCCTGCCTCACTATTAGCCTCGCGCAGACGACTCTCAGGCCAGGACGAGTGGTACTGCCTCCTCCGATCTAGCTTTGCTCGCTATACTTTCTCGGATGGAGGAGCAGCAGTGGACGGTCACTCAGGACGTTCAGCGTCTTGCTCAGCAGCGTCTAGCCCAGGCTCAGGCCCTAGCACAGCAGCAGGCACAGGAGCGCTCAGACGCTCTTCAGAGGCAGATGATGGAGCTCCAGCAGCAGACCCTGAGCTTCATGGAGAGGATCATGGGTGGTTCACCTCAGTGGCAGTGGCAGCAGCCTCCCCCACAGCAGCAGCGGCTTCAGTGGCAGCCCCCGGTACCACAGCCACCTCAACAGTTTAGCCAGCCACAACAATTCTTTGGCCCCAGCTCGTCTCAGTTCACGAGTTACACTACACCACCAGGAGGGGCCTCGCTGTTCAGTCCACTGCGCACTGGTTTCATGCCTCGTCCGACAGAGTCCCTCTTTGCGACGACTACTACAGTGACACGGGACTTGTCTGCCAGTTTTAGTGAGCTCACTGGGTTTCCCATGCCAGATCCTCAGGACCTAGCTCAGACGTCGACGGCTCCAGTCACCTCCACCACTGAGACTCTTCTGAGTTCCGTCGCGTCTTCCGAGCAGACAGAGCTAGTCCAGCCTGAGGCCACGAAGACCGTGCAGCCTGAGCTTTCTACTATCCCAGAGCTTTCGCACTTCGAGGCTCAGGCGGGCACTACTACTGAGACTGTGACTGAGACAGCTCCTGAGCAGACCGAGCAGGCAGAGCAGTCAGCGCCAGAGCAGACTTAGACCGCTTCTCCAGACCTTCCACCTACAGAGGGTCAGACTGCCGGCTCGTCTTCGTCAGACTTTGAGGCGCTCTTGCAGCAGTTCGAGTTCACCGAGCGCTCTCCAGAGACTGCACCTGACTCGTTTGCGCCACCTCCGCCCTTCGACGCCTAGTTTGGTGCTTGACGCCAAAGGGGGAGAGTGGTCGAGTATCGCGATAGGGGGAGCAATGTGAGAGGGTTTTGGATCTTTTGTTGTGTTATATTCACATACGCTCTTTTGCTTATCACATATTTTGTGCTATGTTATGTTATATATGTGTGTTATGGACCTTATGACATGTATGTGCTCACTATGATATCTTATATGACATGTCATTTCGTTTCGCTTGATTACTTGCGCTTAATTCTCACGTGTTATGTATTCGAGCTCTCTATTCTTGCACTCGCTTTTCACTCTAACTTGTTGAGTGCAGGATGTTGACATGATATGTATGAGCTTGCCCGTAATCATTTTCTCTTATTCATTGCAAGTTCATACATGTCATGATTTGAAAACCTATTCTCTCTATACTCGAGGTTGTGTTGTCATCAATCACCAAAAAGGGGGAGATTGAACGCATCTTGGCCCCTAATGGGTTTCGGTGATTGGATGAAACACAAGATTACTGTTACTAACGTGTGTTTTGCAGAAATAGGGATGAGTTAGGTCACGGTAATGGCGACGATACGGGCATATGGAGTTCATGTCCCCTGGTGATGGAAATCATTTCGGTTTTCAAAGGACGGACGACGAAGACGGTGGTAGACTAGGCTAAGGGTCAAATGGTGTTGGAGGACACTTAGGTAGTCTTAGGTCTTTGTTTTTCCTTTGGCCGTACTATAAAGGGGAGCGTGAATCAGTAGCTTGACCTAGATGAGTCTATTGAGGTAGGTGTGGTGCACACTTGTTATTTCATAGCCCTAGGTAGCTCAGAGAGATGCCTTGTGTCGCGAGGATGAAAAGTCGTTAAGGCTGCATCACGATCCGAGTTGGTTTTGCCTGTGTAACAGGCATCAGACGCTGGCCTGGTGGGCATCGGACGCGCATCCGATGCTCACTAGACTTGAGAGTGCTGGCGTGGTGGCATCGGACGCTCCGATGTTATCAGATCGGAAGCGCCTGTGCCACTGTTCCAGAGAGGGTGCCCTGAGGGGCACATCAGACGCTGGCATCGGACATTGAGGGCCAGCGTCCGATGTCCATGCAGAGAGGTTCCAGAGAGGGAAAAATCGCATCGGACGCGTCCTTTGCGAGGGCATCGGATGCTGCCCAGCGTCCGATGCTCCTTTAAAATGTCTGACAGGTTGTGCAGTTGACCGTTGGTCGAGGTCATCGGAGCGTCCGATGCCAGGCATGGGAGCGTCTGATGCCCCCGCAGAAACACCTATTCAGTGCTATATTGGATGGCCGGTTGGGGGAGTATTTATAGTTGTTAACACCAGATTTTCGTACGCGTAAGGGTATGACAGATGGGCCCAACTAGCAGAAAGGAAAGATTCGGCAAGCAATCGGCAGCTGTTTGGTCCTCAGAGTTTTGGTAACTATCTACGCGGTCGGCTATTTCACAAGGCAGTAGGCTCCATTCGGGAAACGCATGTTGCGAGTAAAGCAGGCTTGCACGAGAAGACACGTGACAATGGAAGGCACCAAATAATGTAGATTTATATCTTTCCGTATTTTATTGTGAGTCGTAATCGTCTGGGATTCATGCTTCGTCCAGGGTATAAATATAAACCCTCGACCATTGTAAAATTGTTCACAACCACATCAATACAAACCGGCCCCGTGCCATCTTCGAGTCCCTAAGTCGTGTCGTCGAGTTCTTCGAGAGGAATCATCGATCCGTCGACCTCCGTAAGTACCGTCAACCTTGCTATCATGTCTAGTATCATGCGGTGGATTTAGATATGATGCAAGTAGTCTCGTATGTTAAGCTTAGTATCGTGCGGCGGATTTAAGCTTATGACGGGAAGTTTTTGCTTATGCCTTGTATCGTGCGGCGGATTAAGTCATGAGTAAAAATAGTTATCGGCTCTGTTAGATTTGGCAGATCTAATAGATTCATCAAGTTATCATGTGTTATATGTTTTATTCATTTAATTCATACAACACCTTTTGCCCGATCTAGATTGATCTTCGTTCGGCCTTGTCGCACGAGTTTTGTTTGTGCTTTGCTGGTTATAAGATCACGATGGCCGAATTGACTTTTAATCTAGATTGTTACGTGTTGTGGGTTCATGCATGTCGATCATGTTTAGGCTTTGATAGAGCTGGGTGCCGTGCGGCAGGTACAGGTTTTAGATTAGTTTAACCATGTTTGGCTTGTATGTTTCTTCTTCATGGACCCCAGTTCGGCTAGTTTGCCGATTCTGGTTAAGCTTACACGAGTAATGAGTACATATAGGTCTGTCCAAATGTACGTGTGCTTTTAGCTTCTTATAATTAGATCGTATCATGCGGTGGATTAATCTAATTATAAGGAGTGGTGTAGATTTATAGCAAGTGGTATCATGTGGTGGATTAGCTTTGCTTGAGTTTGCACCTGACGGGTTTTATGAAGGCTAGACGTGCGGCAGACTAGCTGGA
This sequence comes from Coix lacryma-jobi var. lacryma-jobi, assembly GCA_009763385.1. Classification (NCBI taxonomy): domain Eukaryota; kingdom Viridiplantae; phylum Streptophyta; class Magnoliopsida; order Poales; family Poaceae; genus Coix; species Coix lacryma-jobi. The sequence goes on from CM019826.1 coordinate 143,741,330, forward strand.
TTAGCCTATGCATATGTCATCCGTATAGATTTATATTTACAAGTTACCCTCTTTATCCTTTTGTTACATATGCGTTCGGCATTCAACATGTTTATGAGATTTATCTTTTATACTTGCCGAATGACATTATAAACCTGTTTCGGCAAGCAGCTTCTATAGCTGTGTGCCATCGTGATTGGCTTTCAAAGCCGTACATATGGAACTGTCTGGTCTCACCCAGCATATTCCAAGGTATTCTCACACTTTTATCCCTTGTTGGTTTTCAGGTCAAACCGACTGGCACGCTTCCGGATTCAGTACGCTCCGGGCACCCGATTGAAGCCAGCCTCGTTCTGCTTGCTGTGTGCCTTGACGCGAGGTGACGAATTTTGCGTCAACACACTTTTTGGCACGGCCAGTGGGACACTTCATTTAAAGATGCCTGAGATTAACGAAGATCAAGTCTTCGAGGTGACCATGGACGATTTGCCGCTAGAATCAAAAGATCTGTTGCAGCGAGCTTGTGATGAATTCCAGCGCAAGTGCTTGGAGACCTTCTCCAAGAATAAAAGCGGCAAAGTCTATCAGAAGCAGACGTTCCCGAAGGTTGTTCCTCATCACCAACTTGAGCTGTCTGACGGTAGCAAAGAAGCGGCTCTCCAGAAGATGGCGGAGATGATGCATATGATCGTGTCAGGAGCAGTGACCAGTCATCAGTCGGCTTTCCTGAACACCTTTCGTGCTGTCATGGTCGATACTTTCGGTCCAAACGTAGATAAGCATTTTGAAGAAGCTGTTGGTCTATAACTCGATTAGTGCTCTTCCGAATCCAGGCTACGGGAGTTCAGCAGGATTACATACTGGGGGGCAAGCACAAACAACTCCTTATTCAAGCGTTGACCTCATCATGCATAAAATGGCTGATATGATGCAGAATCAGTTCGGCCTAAAGCCAAAGAATCAAACATACACATATAAGTCTCCTTACCCAGAGTGGTACAATCGGGTGGCTCTCCCTCCGAGAGTCAAGCCTCCTACTGACCTTACCAAGTTCTCAGGCCAAGACGACACCAGTACGAGAGAGCATATCAGTCGTTACCTGATGCAGCTTGGTGAAGCGTCGGCAGATGAAGCTTGGAGAATTCGATACTTCCCGTTGTCGTTGACAGGACCAGCCTTTTCTTGGTTCACCTCTCTGCCGGCGAATTCTATCAATACATGGGCAGAGCTGGAGCAGAAGTTCCACTCATATTTCTTTACGGGAACCAGTGAAAAGAAGTTGGTCGATCTCATGAGCTTAAGGATGAAACTTGGCGAAACGCCACAAGAGTATCTGCGCCGATTCAGGGAAACCAAAAATCTTTGCTATTCTTTGAACTTGCCGGATGACCAATTGCCAGGAATAGCCATAGCTGGCATGTTGCCGAGTATCAAGGAAAAGCTGTTCGGCATGGAGTTTGAGGATCTCGGGCAATTATCACAAAGATTGGCGGCAATGAGCAATCAAGCTCAGGGATTCAAGAGAAACAATCAGTTCCAGAAAGGTGACATAGCTGCCGAGATGTATCAGGCTTTCCTTGAGGAAGCAGATGAATATGATGATAAAGATGAGGTGGCTACAACTGAGATAACCTGGTCTAAAGAACCGACTCAAGTCAATCAACGGTGGCTGAGGCAACACAAAGGTACTTATGACTTTGATGTGTCCAAGTCGGACAAATTATTTGAGTACTTGTTGAAGGAGGGACGCATCAAGTTGCCGAAAGGTCATCCTATGCTGCTTCCTGAGGGTGTCAAAGACAAGAAGTATTGTGGTTTCCACAACACTAAGTCTCATTCCACAAATGATTACCGAGTGTTCAGAGATCGGATCCAGAAGGCTATTCAAGGTGGACATTTGAGGTTTGATGGAAAAATGAAGATTGATGGTAGCCCTTTTGAGCAGAATACTGTGTCTTTCTCTGTTAACATGATCAATGTGGCCGATCCTAGGGGTAATGGTAAGATGAAAGTTTTAACCTCTAATAGAGCGAGGGAAGCTGGCACTATTGATCCCGATCGACAGATTACGAAAGGAGAACTTCAGCGGAGAGTTCGGTTCCAAGATAGCCGAATCGAGACGGGTAATACCTCCAGGCCCAGGGTCACGACGCGCATTTTGTTGAATAAGTGGCGTCGGGAACAGGAATGGTACCAGAAGCAGAGGCTTTATGAAGAACGGAAGTTCCTGGAGGAGCAGCGAAGGTACGAAGAAGAGATGTACCGAAAAGAACGAGAAGATATGGGGGAGCAGGAACAATCTCATTGGGAATGCTCGTTCTTCCAGTATTGTTGGAACGAAGGCTTGAAGCTGCCTGTTAAGAACAACTGTCCTGAATGCAGTAATCAATACTCCGAGTACAGGCAATCTCGAGTCAACCGCCGTTCTATCCATGAAAGGCTTGGAGCACGAATCCCTGAGGACAATCGGCGCTTAAAAATAAATAACTCTGAGAATCGGCAGGGAAGATTTGCCGATCAAAGTTGGGTTCATACTGAAGAAGAGAAGTACCGTGAGCATGTCTGGCAGAAAGGACAGTGGTGTCCGCCAGGTTTAAGGAAGAGCCAGAAGAGGAGAGTGCAGCGCTTGAGGAACAGAGAGTTAGAGCAAGCGGGCACCAAGACGAAACAAGTCTGGCGTCCTAAAGAAGGGCCGAGTGAGGGTAATCGTTCGGCTGAAACGTGCATGGCATTCTTTTTACCATCAGAGTTCATAGCCCCTGAGAACCAAGAGATCCCGGAGGAGGCATATTCGGACTTCGATGAAAGTGAGTTTCAAGACTTGTTGGTTCATCTCGTTTTGGCTCAGAGGGCGGTATTTGATAAACCAATCAGGCATCGACACTTGAAGCCACTTTATATGAGAGGGTATGTCAATGGCAAGCTACTGACCAAGATGTTCATTGATGGAGGAGCTGCTATAAACATCATGTCGTATACCACCTTCAGAAAGCTCGGCATGACAAGTGAAGATCTATTGAAAACCGACGTGGTGTTGAGGGACTTTGCAGGCAATTCCTATGATACACGAGGAGCAGTCCATGTCGAGTTAATGATTGGGTCTAAAACCTTGATCACCACCTTCTTCGTCATTGATGGCAAGGGGGCATACAGTTTGCTATTAGGAAGAGATTGGATACATGCAAACTGTTGTGTGCCATCGACTATACACCAGTTCCTCATCCAGTGGATTGGAGATGATATTGAGATCGTCCATGCTGATGATTCCGTAAGTATTGCTAATACAGAGCCCATCTACTGGGAATATGAAGGTGTCGAGTGTTTCTCTGGAAGAGCTTGGGAGGCAGGTCCTGTGAATGTCTTCGACGAGGATCAACAGCCGATTCAGACGATCGGCTCTCAGAGTAATTTTTAGAATCCAACTAATGATAATGGGGAGAGGGATCGAGACCGAAGTTTCGTATCGGCTGACAAGGAATAAAGTGTTGATAATGAAGCCGAAGTTGGATCAGCGTACACAAGTTTGGGTTTCGAGTATTTTTTTTAAATTGACGAATTTCTGAAGGGTTCTTGCTTCTCCATTACTAGAAAAGGGATCAGAAGAGATTTATGCAAGGTGGCGTACAACGAAAGCCTTTGGTGAAATTGAAAATTTATGAAAGACACTTCTACGACTTGATGATCGTTTCGGGTTGTACGTAACGGCCGATGTACTTATAGTAAGATCGGCCCTTATTTTTTGGAGCCTAAAGGAAAAATGAGTAGCAGATTGCCTTAGCCGAAAATGTTGAACCCAAGAAAGGGTATTCGGCTGTAACAGAATTTTGATTCATGTGTGCTGCTTAACAGATTAAAGCTTCGACACTATTTGTTAAAAGTCGAACGCATGAAGATTATGTAATTCAGGGAATGTTTTATACAGCCGATGTAAAAGCATCGCCTTTAGCAGAAAAAATGTTTCGCATGTGTTAAGTTACAGCCGATGTTTTGTTTACATCGCCTTCAGTACAGATATTCATGACCTTGGTGACCCTAGCATTTTTCAAGTTAGCAGGTTTATCGGGGAAAGAGAAAGGTGGAGTGCAGTAAGTGCAATGCCGAGTGACATGACAGGTTGAGAATGGGATTTAGTCGGCTAAGCTGACGTCACACATTCGGCAAACTTTTCTAAGGAGATATCGCAATCGGAAGGATCATTGAGGAATCGAAATCATACGAATAGATATTATTCAGAGAAGAACAGATTCGTAGCTTCAGAATCGGGAAGTCGATGGGATTCGGCTAAAAGTTTTTCAGTTTCAACTGGTTGATTCGGGACTCATATTACCAATTAACACTGAAAGCAGAAACGAAAGAGTTCTTTGAAGAGGGCTGTTCTGACGTCATTGGAAATTTGAGGAAAAAAGGTTGAAATTTCAGATCTGAAATAACCAGTTGCAATGGTTGTCTGCGGGGCAAAGTTTTCTGGTACGGTTATTACAGTAACCGATGTATATGCATCGTCGATTGAAGAGGAAAACTGAAATCAGTATGCAAAAAGCAGAACACACATTGATCTCGGAGAATCAGTCATAGGTTGATTTCAAAAGGACAAACGAGGGAACTTCATATTTACAAAAGAATGAACGAGATTACAGTGAGTTAGTTTGTCCACTTCATCCTACGCCTAATCGGGAGGAAATGGTCGAAGGTATCAGCCAGATCTAATCCGGCTACCTTCATGTCTTCTGCGGAGCGTTCTACTCTATCCTCTAGATCTTGTTCACAGACATCAAATCTGTGGTAATCGGCACCGGAATGAATCTTCACGGCGGAAAAAGCGAGTGCCGCACTGTATCCCATGCCGGCTCTGGAGATGATGGGGAGGACGCGGTTGACTTCGTTTACCCGCTTCAAGGGTGTTGTGCCCATTACATCGGTCGTGACGGCGAGCTTAGTGACGGCAGCCTCGAGAGCATGGAGTTTGGCCGCCGGGGTTGAGAAAAGAAGAAGTCGGTAAAAGCAAAAAGAGAGAATAAAGAAAGAAATGATGAGAAAACATTTACCGGCGGCTCTTTTTCGAGCAATATCACGTTCTTGGGAAATTCGGGTGATTTCCTGATCCTTCCTTTCCAGATCAAGCTGAAGGTTTGTAATTTTTTGGGTCAAGTCCTCGGTGAAAACGTCGCTAGTCTTCTTGAGGCAAAAGTTATAAAATGAGGCCTGATACTTCATTTTAGAAATGAGGGAGGAGAAGAAAGAAGTAACCTTCTCTTGGAAGTACTGGAAGCACCGGGCTCGAGACTATGGCGGCTCGCTTGGGAAGACATCTTCTGGCTGATTCAAAGTAGCAAGGGAAAAGAGGGTTTTCTGGTCTTGAGGCTGAAGTAGAGGAGTCCGGAAAGCACAGGCCGAGATAAAGTAAGAGGGGAAGTTTAAAAGACCCCAAGTGCATCGGGAGATGAATCAGCAGGTACGGTAATGATGACATGAGAAGACGGATGCTTCTAGAGTTTCCGCGTCAATGCGAAAAGGAAAAGAATTTTGGAATAAAACATTTATCCCAAAATTAGGGGGCATGTGTTAACACCAGATTTTCGTACGTGTAAGGGTATGACAGATGGGCCCGACTAGCAGAAAGGAAAGATTCGGCAAGCAATCGGCAGCTGTTTGGTCCTCAGAGTTTTGGTAACTATCTACGCGGTCGGCTATTTCACAAGGCAGTAGGCTCCATTCGGGAAACGCATGTTGCGACTAAAAGCAGGCTTGCACGAGAAGACACGTGACAATGAAAGGCACCAAATAATGTAGATTTATATCTTTCCGTATTTTATTGTGAGTCGTAATCGTCTGGGATTCATGCTTCGTCCAGGGTATAAATATAAACCCTCGACCATTGTAAAATTGTTCACAACCACATCAATACAAACCGGCCCCGTGCCATCTTCGAGTCCCTAAGTCGTGTCGTCGAGTTCTTCGAGAGGAATCATCGATCCGTCGACCTCCGTAAGTACCGTCAACCTTGCTATCATGTCTAGTATCATGCGGTGGATTTAGATATGATGCAAGTAGTCTCGTATGTTAAGCTTAGTATCGTGCGGCGGATTTAAGCTTATGACGGGAAGTTTTTGCTTATGCCTTGTATCGTGCGGCGGATTAAGTCATGAGTAAAAATAGTTATCGGCTCTGTTAGATTTGGCAGATCTAATAGATTCATCAAGTTATCATGTGTTATATGTTTTATTCATTTAATTCATACAACACCTTTTGCCCGATCTAGATTGATCTTCGTTCGGCCTTGTCGCACGAGTTTTGTTTGTGCTTTGCTGGTTATAAGATCACGATGGCCGAATTGACTTTTAATCTAGATTGTTACGTGTTGTGGGTTCATGCATGTCGATCATGTTTAGGCTTTGATAGAGCTGGGTGCCGTGCGGCAGGTACAGGTTTTAGATTAGTTTAACCATGTTTGGCTTGTATGTTTCTTCTTCATGGACCCCAGTTCGGCTAGTTTGCCGATTCTGGTTAAGCTTACACGAGTAATGAGTACATATAGGTCTGTCCAAATGTACGTGTGCTTTTAGCTTCTTATAATTAGATCGTATCATGCGGTGGATTAATCTAATTATAAGAAGTGGTGTAGATTTATAGCAAGTGGTATCATGCGGTGGATTAGCTTTGCTTGAGTTTGCACCTGACGGGTTTTATGAAGGCTAGACGTGCGGCAGACTAGCTAGATTAGCCTATGCATATGTCATCCGTATAGATTTATATTTACAAGTTACCCTCTTTATCCTTTTTATCCTTTTGTTACATATGCGTTCGGCATTCAACCTGTTTATGAGATTTATCTTTTATACTTGCCGAATGATATTATAAACCTGTTTCGGCAAGCAGCTTCTATAGCTGTGTGCCATCGTGATTGGCTTTCAAAACCGTACATATGGAACTGTCTGGTCTCACCTAGCATGTTCCAAGGTATTCTGAAACTTTTGTACCTTGTTGGTTTTCAGGTCAAACCGACTGGCATGCTTCCGGATTCAGTACGCTCCGGGCACCCGATTGAAGCCAGCCTCGTTCGGCTTGCTGTGTGCCTTGACGCAAGGTGACGAATTTTGCGTCAACAATTTTGTACCAAGATGTTTCATCTATTCTACTGCTATTTAATATGCCTACTTCTCAGGTTCACATAACTGGACCGAAACTATATGAAACCCCAACAATTAAATAATAGATTAGACTTTTAAATTTATAAGTTTTCCCTGCCAAAATTTTAAAGATTTCCCTTCCAACCCATGTAGGCTGCTGCCTTCCCACCTCCACATGTAGCAAAAAATTTAAATTTTCCCTTCCATGCTATCTGAGTGCTACCTACCCACCTCCACTTGTTCACTTGATTAAGTATTGGTTGATTTGGTGCTGCCTATTGACATGTGTTGATGATTATAGTTGCAAAAGTTTTTTATTCCTCAATTTCAAATTTGGAGCCGCCTCGATTTAAGATTTGGAGTGTCTCTATAGATTGGATTTATTGCATAATTTTGAAAATTTGATGCCTCATATATGATTTTTTTGTTTTAGTTCTAGGGCTATTACCATGGATTATGTTACATTTAAATTTGGAGTGCCAGCTCAAGGCGTTGTGCAGGTATTCTGTTCTTGTTGGAATGCTTCTTCTCTTCAATTAACTCCAATTTAATTTTGGAATGTTCCTTGTCTTCAATTACCTCTGCTTTCCTAATGCTATGTTTTTTGGTTTCATGTTTAGTAGGCAGGTCATCCTAGAATATGGGACTATCAATCTATCATACCTTCCAAATATTTGCAGGTTCATGTTAACTACTTTTGGTGAAAACTTCTGCTACACACACTATGGGACTATCTTCTACCTCCAAATTTACAGGGTAACTTTCCAAAGTTTTGTTTTGTTATGCTACTTAAATTTTACATATCATGTCCTCTGCGTGCAATTTCTGAATAGCAAATTATGACTCACTAAAGCATGGATGCATTGTGCTTGTGCCGCAGGTGGATTTTTTTTTCACAAACCCTTCCTCTTCACGTATAATAATTTTGTCCTACATTATAACATGCACTCACTCAAAATGTACAACATGAGTTAAAATATTTCTTTTACAGGTGGTTGTACCTTTCATGTTGCCGATCATGTGTATCCTATGAATGGCATTTGCGATAAGCAGATTTCAGTTTTGGTTACCATCAATTCATCATTGCTAGCTTCAGTCCCCACCGCTCCCTTTTCAATATCATGTGTACTTCCTTCACCCACTAATGCAACCACACCTATTCCTTCATCCTGTTCACCGTAATTCAGTGGGGGTGGACTTGGACTCTAACTTCTGTGGATTTTGATTATTGTTTCAATTCTTTTTTTGTACAGACCCAGCAGTGGATGAGGCACCTATTGCTTATAGCTCCAGGCCTACTACACATTGAAGGTTTCTGAAAAGAGCTTTCTTTTATTCGCACCGATTTGATTCTACCTTTGATTTTATACTGAACCTTTCTTTCCTTTTACATTTATATGTGTACATTCCTAATTCTATTTGAATTCATTTAATGTGTTACTGATTATGTGAGGTACCAATTGTCCCTTCTATTGAACTTACCCTAAATATTTACTTTACCATTCACAACGATCGATAGGCAGATAGTGCCGCTTGCTCCATCTCATTTGCCAAGACGATGGTCCACCAATAGGGGCCTCACGGGGTGTTTAGTTCCCACCTCAAAAACTTTACCTATCATATCGAATATTTAGACACATGCATGGAGTATTAAATGTAGACTAAAAAAATATCTGATTACACAAATTGTGATAACTTTGTGAGACGATTTTTTAAACCTAATTAGTTTATATTTTGACAACGTTGTGTTGCAGTAAACATGTGCTAATGACAGATTAGTTAGTCTAAATAAATTCATTTCACAGTTTCCTAACAGAATATGTATTTTACTTTTTATTAGTCTATTTTTAATAGACTATATTAGTGCCGCAACATTTGATATGACATCTAAAATCTTTTCACCTACCAACTAAACACTCCCTCATTCATGCGGGAGATGCATGCACACATAACAAAATTATATATGTTATACCTTCCCATATATATGCTTTCCTTAAAGATTTATTATACCACTAATATTTTTCCCGTCAATTTATCCATTTGATTTTCTCATCTAATGGTAACTGCTAACTTATCTGTGCACTTTGCTAGAATCATAACAGATCACTTTACCTTTTTACTTTTCGTGATATATAAACTAAATCCACCTATTTATATGCTTTTATGCAGTACCTCAGCAACCATGAGCAGGAGTATTGAAAGTTCAGAAAGAAGATATAACTTTGTGCACAAACATTGAACGGCCAGTTCTTCGACTACTCAATGCAGTAACCACACCACTCTATAGTTCTACCTGAAAGTACATCCATCTTTGCGGGTTGAACAGGTAAATCATCATTACTTGGATCATTTGACCTAGAGTTCAAAGAGCTCTCAAGGTCATCTTGAACATGCTTTACATTGAATTTTTAATAATTCAGTTTCTAATATTTGGTGCTTTGAACTAATTTGGATGCACTTATTGTAGATTTCCATAAGACCTATGATACTAAAAAATCAATATGCCAACTTTGAAACATGTTGCCAAAGTACTCTTCAGATGTATTCTGTCCTTGTGGCACATATTCACATGTGCTTCAAAGATAAAATAAAGTTGTTCTATTTTTTAAAAAATGTAATCGTTGTATATAATTACGCTTCACAGCTTATGGTCATTAACTGTTGACATTTTCATACATATTTCTCATTTGAAGACCTCACGCTTTCATTGATCGGAATTGTCATTGCTTGATGATCACCCTGCATAAGCTGAACTGGAGATGGTTCTCTATCATTGGCCTTTGAAGTTACTACAGATGGTTCTCTATATGAAGTTGATTTGGAGATGGCCTCCACTTCCACCATCTTGGCACCCATTAGTTATAAGGAAACGTCTTATATGACTTCAGCCCAGTTTTGGAGGATGAGTGTGTATATATAAAAGGTCATTCCAATAGCATATGTAATACATACCTATGTAGTCCTCTTTGGATTTTCGTGTCTTACACCATATGTAGTACATATACATATATTTGTATTCCACTCTTAGCTAATTTCTGATTCATTAATCAAACATGTGATATCCTAGAATTAAGTTTCAAATATATGCATATATCCTCTGAACTTTTCTAATATATACCTTATTACTTATATTGCAGTCTATATAATCTTTATATTTGAAATAATTCATGTGCTTGCCTATGCGCGCGCGGTGGCGCGCGCCCTTTTACTAGTAGCAAGTATTACTAGGCTTAACGTGGACTCGCCGAGGAAAACATTCCCAGCCGACGCAAGTGGTCATCAAGGGCCGAGCTATAGGTGTGGTCCCTATGGTCCACAAACCACTCTGCACTCCAAACCAAAGCTCTTAGATCAGTCTCAACGATAGTTCCATATAAGTTTTATTTGTATTAAATAAGTTGTTATATACTTATTTTTTATGACATGACGGTGTATTTAAGAAGTGAGAGAAAAAATGAGTTTCATCTAGAAGAAATGAGTTTTGGCACGATTACAAATTTTCTATGAGTCATGAAATTAAATGTATATAAAACTATAGAATAAAATTTACACTCTCAATGAAGAGTTCATTTGAGTTTTATTTCATTTTATATAACATGATATCATTGGATATAACACAATGAAGCTCTTCACTGAGACTAGCCTTAGGCCAGTCTCAATGGGAGGTTTCATCTCCCGGTTTCCAAAAACATGAAACTATACAATGAAATGGTATCTCTCTCAATACAGTGTTTTATCTCACGATTTCACTTGCTATTTTAATGTTCGTGGGTCCCAGTCTCTCACATCTCTCCTCCTCCTCCCACGACAGTCTCTCACGTCCTCTCCCTCCCTCTCACATCCTGGCGGCAGAGCGGCTCGCCCGCGGCGGCCTTGCTCGCCCGCGCGGCGGAGCGGCTCGCCCGTGGCGGACGGCGGACGAACGGTGGGCGGACGAGGTGCGGCGGACGGCGGGCGCGGCGGCGCGGACCTGGTGGGCTGCTGATGAAACATTTTTCCGTTCTCAGTGGTAGTTTCGATTGGGTTTCATGGTGTTGGAAATGCTGCCCAGGTAGTGTCGTGGGGATGAAACTTTCTCCCTTCTCTCCTCTCCTTTCATGCAAAAAGCAATTTTTTCAGACATGACACTATATTTAATGTGCATGACACTCTTATAAAACCCTTATTGAGATTGATCTTAGTAAGTAGGCAGACCACCCCGCACTCCAGCCAAAGCCCTCAACGTCAATTATTACTCTGTCTATATATATTGGGTTTTTTACATATTAGTCCTTTCTGAAGGTAATTGAATAAGGAGAGAGAACCGTCGTCGTCTAATGAGACGATGCAAGCGCTCGTGCTCCTAGAACCTGCGGACGCTGCAAACGCCGTTGTACGCATCATCGTCTCTTGTCTAGGACCTCGTCTGATCTCATGTGGCTCGCCTACCATTGCACCCAGAACAGAGAGCCGGAGTAGGACGTACGGAGTACAGGAGCACTACTCGTTTATTTGAAGCTGTATCTGCGGCTTTCTGCTACCTGTATTAATTATCTAAAGAAGAAAATCTTATTTTTATATAAAAAACTAACACAATACTATACAATGTGATTGTAAAAAATGTTGTAAGAAAATATTATAATTAACATATATCAAATAATCAACAACATAATATATTATGTTATTATAGATATCCTATTATAATAACGATGACTCTAAATAAATATCATAATTGTATTGATCTCATTTATACACGATCAATTTTGTATCACCAAAAAAACAAAATGATATACACATATCTTATTAATGTTTGATCATGGTTATATATATATGCATTAAATAGCTATAATAGATCGTCAAATAGATGATCCGCTATACAAGCTGTCTAAACTGTGATCATTGTAGGTCCGCTTTCGGCCTTTAGAGAAGTGAGTTGTTGTCCAAGTGCCTAGCGGCCATGCGAGAGGCCGTTGGGAGGTCGTTTGTATTCGTTCTGTGAGTTGGGGCCATCCGTTTCATGTCCTTTCATCTTCGTGTTCGTTCCTGCTAGTTGCAACCATGCCCAACCAACAGACGATAGTGGCAATGGCCACCGATAGACATTCAGTCCTCTCGTAAACTCTCAAGCCAATTAGGCCTTTCACAACACAGTGGCTTTAGAAGCGGCCCCAAAATCCATATAGGATCGAATGCCATATTGTAAAAAAAAAATCCATATAGAATCGAATGCCATATTATAAAAAATAGAGGCTCTAAAAGTTAACTTAGTTACCTACGAAAGTTACGTATGCTTAGGACAATCGTAGTGGTCAGTTCTTTTTTTTTTTTGACCGGAAAGACGACTGTGGGGGAAATTCCCATAGTGCCACAAACTTTTATGAAATTTTCAAAAGATAGTTACAGAGCAAAACATACAACACGACGTAAAAGGAAGAGTGCAAGTCTCCTCTAAATCTAAGCAACTGAACATAACATTGGTTTCTAAAGTTCACGAGCTAGGTATTAAAGCTGGGGTTCTTCTCGTGGAAGATTTTTTCATTCCTCATCTTTCAAATTTCCCAACAGGCTATCATTACCAAACCCATGAAGAATGGTATGTTTGAATTTGCTCTCGCTTGTGCCAGACGGGGCAGTAAGCCAAGCTGTTCATTCCCCCGGATGTTTAGGACTTGCCAACACCTTCTAGCAAAGGCGCAAGTGAAGAACAAGTGATGTATATCCTCTACTATACCTTGTGAATAAAGGAGATAGAGATCATCGTCTTCAATATTGCAGTGACGTCTTCTGAACATGTCTTTAGTGTTCAGTCTCTACTAGGACCAGCCAAGCAAAGAATTTTATTCTTGGTGTGTACTTGGCCTTCCAAATCCATCCAAAGGTTGGACGAGCATCAACGGTGGCAAATACTAACTTATACAGTCGTTGGGATGTGTAGGTGCCATTGCCCCAAATATAACTCCATGTAATGGTTAGTTTAAGCTAGCTCTAAGCATTGTTTTCATATTTTAATAGAAAAGAGAGGAGAGTTAGCTCTTGAGCAAAAACCAGACTCGTACACACATTCTAAAATCATGTGAGAGTATCATGTCGTCCTAACTATATTATAAGTTATTGTTAAAAGCTAGTACTATTGAAAGGATTGACTTAGAGCTAGTAGGTGACTTATACCATTGCGGGTGCCAGGAAGAGAGATGGTCCATACAAGAAAAGAGGAGAGAGGGAAAATAAAAGTGACCCATAAAAGGCACAATAAAGACTACAAGTACTGATAATTTATAATTTATATTGTGTGAATAATAGTCTTAATATTTTCTAGTTAATATGGATGACCTTATTTGTACTGAACCATACAGTGTTAGCCTCCGTTGCTCTCCATTGCTCGTGCCCTTAGCTTTTTTTCCTCTCGATCTCTCTCCTAAAAACTAAGCAGCGTCAAGTTCATGATAAATGTTAGGGACTTTTTCAACCTCTAGACAGTTTTAGCCTCCATAAGAGATATCTATGGTAAAATTACTAGCAGGATAAGGGAGCTCCATGGGTTTTGCGGTCGTACTAGGGGAGAGGGCTAAGGGGCCGTTTGGCAGAGCTCCATGGAGCGGATTCTCAGCGAGAATCACTCCTTGACTGCCAAACGTATTTTTCAGCGAAAAGTGATTCTTTCCTGATTCTGTAAATTAATTCTCTGAAATGAACTAGGAGGTCGAGAGCTGAAAAAAGTAGCTTCACCTAATTCTGTGAAGTGATTCTTTATCCTGATTTTGAGAGTTTAGTCTAAAGAATCAAAAAAAATCTACTTTCAACCATAGAATCACTTCACCAGAGAATCAGAGAGCTGAAGAATCAAGAAGCACAGCTCTTCCAAACAGGCCCTAAAGTCTCACCCATCCTACCACTGGATCCGCCTCTGAAACTAAGCAAATAAACCATAAACGAAGCAAAGAGTAGAAGTCATCAACCATTTAACCCAATATATGTATTATTCTATTTCATTTTAATTATAGGAGTTATATATATATATATTATTAGATTATTGAAATAATAAACTGAATATTATACTATTTTTCTTACAAATTTTAGATGATATATTTTTTATAATTAAGTGATGGTGGAATATCCAATACCTTTATGGCTAAGCTCAAAGAAAGTAGTAGTGGTTCTTCGGCTATTATAATAATGTAATCTACAATTCTACATTAGACATGCTAGAGTCGCCTGTTTTATGATGTTTATATGTCCATAATTTATAATACTTGCGTATTGAAATTGAACTATTGATATGTTACAGTTATATAGTGGTTAATTTTTTTTAGAACAATCAATGAACCACACTAGCCACTGCTAGTTACTGACATGTGAGCCAGCCGATCCCGTCACCGCCGCCGCCACCGCCATCGCCGACGAACTATTTTTGCGACCGCGGTCGCTGGGGCTGCTGCTGGCCCTGGGGCTGTGGTGTGGCTGTCCACACACAAGACGGGATCTTTTCCTCCCGGGTCCCGATTCCGACGTGTTCCATATCTTATCTGACCGAATAATTGATTTTCCAGACGCTAATACGCACGCGTTTAGTAGGCCCAAGATTTTTTTCTCCCCTTCGTTGTCTTCCCCTATTGGTTGTTGCCGGGTTTTCTTGGCGAGCGACGGAGCCACAGAAATGGAGGGCAATAAGGGCGCCTAATTTTAGCGGCGGGGAGGGGAGCGAAGCCTGGGCAGCCACTCGCCGTCCTCCAAGAAACCGTCGCGATCTGTTCTCCGAGCGCCCCCGAATTTGATTTCATTATTTTCTGTTTGCTGGGGGGCCAATTCGATTTAGTTTGGGGAGAAGGAAGAGGAGGATGCAGTGGTCGGGTCTGAGGTCGCAGGCGCCGGCTCCCACGGCGGCATGGACGGGGACGAGACCAAGAACCGCGAGGTGGCCGCAGGGTAGATTCACCGCACCGCGCCGGGCGCCGGTGGCATCGGCAGCGGCCTCGGACGCTAATTCGAGCTCAAATTCGCCGGGGAGGGACGAGGACAGGGAGGAGGTGGTGCAGAGGGAGAAGAAGGAGAAGGCAGCCGCGTCGCTGCTAATGAGGAGCCAGAAGTATGCCATGCTGAAGCAGCAGCTCGCCGTGGCCGCCCAATTCGAGGTAGAGGCTGAGATGAAGTTTTGCAATATCAACGTTCGCTCAAATTTGGACTCTTCGTTGACCCGCAGCATCGTATTGGTCGTGCAGGATTACAAGGAAGCAGCGAGGCTGAGGGACTCGCTGAGGTCGTTTGAGGAGGAGGAGCCCGTGCTGCGCCTCCGCCGGTTGATGAAGAAGGCTATTGAGGAGGAGAGGTTTCAGGTATTGTACTCATGCCATGTCCATTGTTCCAAGCAGTTCAATTACTTTTAGTTGCAAAATGTCTACACAGGAAAACATTAGTTAGCATTGGTTGGATAATGAATATATAATGGTAGATTATTCCCACCACCAACCATTCCTATTGATGGTAGCTAATCGAGAAAGATACATTATGGTCATCTGACTTTGTGAAGAGCATGTGTGCTACAAGTCTTTTATGATGATGATTGATTTGCTCATATGTTGACTGAACTTTTAACATTGGGTGCATATATAATTCCTTTTCACCAATTCAGAGGAAGTCTTAGGGATACAAGGCATGTGCTGTTACCTTGTCTCATCCGTCCACTCTCATGGCTAAAATTGTGTTTCTGCTATTCCAGCCTCATGGTTGGAACTTTGAACTTTCAACTGTACCACTTGCGATGTAGGCAACTTTGCTTTGCATTCATATCACAGAGCATGTAGTGTTTTACTGTTTTTTCTGTTTAGGCTGCTACTAGTAATAATTGTGGACTGATGGATATTTGAAAGAGGATGCTGGATTTTTTCTCCATTGTCAAAAACGTGCCCTCACCATGTTTATTTTTCATGCGTTCCAGGATGCTGCTAAATACAGAGATGAATTAAAGATTTTGGCTCCACACTCCCTCCTCAAATGTTCTAGCGATGCAACTACCTTGGTAAGTTTTTTTCAGCACCTCCCTTTCAGTTTGGAAAGTACTTTGGAAGTACATCCGTGTTGCATGGTAAGATATTGAGTGGAATATTGTCGTTCTCCATGAGAAAGTATTTAGTCTTGAAAAGTTCCCAGCTTACTATCTGAGCAAGAATCTGCTAAGAAACTGGTCTAAGGTTATGAGGAAGTAGCTGTTGAGTTGTGACTCACAAATAAAAGAAGTGATTAATTGGGGTCAAGGTCTTCTTTGAATTATGTTCCATCTTACCTAGTCAAAACTGCACATGTTGGACATGTTTTATGATCTCTTCACATGTGCTTGTAGAAAATGAGTACTTGAATGTGGTCTGGCTGCTTTCAATGAATTGGACCATGTGATTATTTTGAGACTGGAACTTGCATAGTAGCGACAAAAACTTCAAGTGGTATGAGAAAAAAAAATCGTCTATAGAATTTTGTGGTGCTAGGTCGCACGTGAATTTGAGACACCGAGGAAGTTTTGCTATCAAAGAAAAGCTGAAACAGGAGCCTAGGAATCCTGGGTTACCAGTTAATGCGTCACTGACTAAAAATGACCAAAAAGACTTCGCTTTCTCACAGTCATGACAGCGTTAGTATATTTGATTAACCTAAATAAACTATTAGTTTATATCTTTGGGTGCAATATAATTTTCTGACACAGTTGTGAAAATTTTAGGGGATAAGAGTTCAAGTCAGGAGCGTCTATATTGAAAGCCGGAGCCAGCCATTGAAAGGCCAATTCTTTTTTGCTTATAGAATTAGAATCACGAATAATTCTCAGCGCCCTGTTCAGCTTCTCAGAAGACACTGGATTGTTACAGATGGAAATGGAAGGACGGAAAATATTTGGTTAGTGTTTACTCCGTATTGTGATGAACCTCTAATTTGACTATCATATAAAGGATGTGCTAATATGATTGACATCATTGTTGTGTTAGGGGAGTTGGAGTAGTGGGAGAACAGCCTGTCATATTCCCGAAGACAGGTTTTGAGTACTCTTCTGCGTGCCCATTGAGCACTCCAAATGGGAGAATGGTAACTCTCCAGAAGTTTCTGCAAAAGAGTTTCAACAACAGTTTGCTGTTATGTTTAGCATTGCCTTTTTCTGTACCTAGAAAATAGGAGTAAGTAATTTGAACCCATTTTGGATTGTAGGAAGGTGACTTTGAGATGAAGCACATCGACATGGCTGGATCATCAACATTCAATGTCGCAATCGCACCATTCTCTCTGTCAATTCTTGGGGACGACAACGATGTTCTGCTCTAAACTACACTGAGATGTAAACTAGAGACACAAACACAAATAGTTACTGTTAGCGATGTAGTTGAGTGCAAGGTTCAGGGGACCGATGGCTGGAGCAAAGTGCCCTCTGGTGCAAGGTCAGGCACAGTTTGCTGGAATGTTGAATCTGGACCATGCAAGTGTCAATTATGAGGCACAATAGGACATCACATCAATTGTACTTTGACATGTACAGCGTGGAACTATAGAGCTTGGTATCATGTACTACTTCCTTTCAAATTATAAGACCGTTTTGGTTTTGCTATCATTTACTACATTTCAAATTATAAGGCCGTTTTGGTTTTTTAGATACATTGTTTTTTATGTACTTAGACATACACTACATCTAGATATATAGTAAAAACAATGTATTTAGAAAAACATATAATTTGAAGTGGACAGAGTAATCCATCTCAAATTATAAAACGTTTGACTTTTTTTACATCAACTTTGATCACTCATCTTATTTAAAAATTTATACAAAATATCACTTCTTTTGTCGTGACTTTGTTTATTAATAAAAGTTCTTCAAGAATGACTTAATTTAACTATGTTTATATAAATTTTTAAATAAAATAAACTGTCAAACTTAAGATAAAGAAAGTCAAATGTCTTATAATTTGGGATTGAGGAAGTAACTTTTTATTTTTTTTCCATCACCTTAGTGATCATGGCCTTTTATTACAACTGTATAACAGCTCAGCAATGTATGGTGTTGATATGGTCGGTGGTGCTTCAACAGTTCAATTGGACACAATCACCGTGCATTGCATTTTGGAAGTGGGCCTGGCCAGCGCGTACTACTTTCATGGACCTAATAGACAAAACTGGGCTGGACTTTGGTGTGTCCATCGCTGCTTGCTTTGTCGATTGGATATGAAAAAAAAAAGTTCAATTTTCATCCCTCAACTTACTTTTAGGAAAGTCTGATTTTTTCTTGATGAACTTTGAAACCAGACAACACGTCTTCCTCAACTTTGAGACATCCATGTTTTCAATCTTGCTATGTTGGCCAAGCAAGCGTGGCGCCTACTGATGAATCCAGAATCTCTATGTGCCAAGCTACTTAAGGCAAAGTATTTCCCAAGTGGGAGTGCTCTCTGGATGCTAAAATGAAGACGGACATGTCATATTCTTGGAGGAGCACTCTTTCTGGTCCTGATGCTCTGAAGAAGGGATTAGTTTGGCGCATTGGTGATGGCTCTCAAATCAGGATTTGGGAGGATCGGCGTGGCTCCCAAGGAGTCATTCACGTAGGCCCTGCACCCCAAGAGGGGCTAACTTTCTCACTAGAGTCGATGAACTTGTTGACCTCAATTCTGGTACGTGGGATGAGGACCTGGTTCGTGATTGCTTCTGGATGGAGGATGCTGACCTCATTCTAAGCCTCCCAATCCATGAGGGAATGGATGATATGATAGCCTGACATTATAACGATAATGGACTTTTCTCAGTGAGGTCAGCCTATAAGATAGAAATTGCAGACAGAAGGACAGAGGACAATCTTCCTCGTGAGCAGGGAGATCAGGGGAGGATGACTGCCGGAAGGAATTGTGGAAAATCTTGGGACGGAGGACAATCTCTCACAGACACGCTTTCCGGACGACCAACATCTTGCAGAGGACAGAAGACAGAAGCAGAAGACAGAAGGACAGAGGACAATCTTCCTCTGTGAGAGCGTGTCAAGTATCCCAAGAAAATGCTGCACTTCCTCTGGCGTCTTGGGCATAACAGTCTGGCTTTGCGGGTGAATTTGAGAAGGCGTGGAATGAGAATAGCCTGGCATCTTGGGCATAACAGTCTGGCTTTGCAAGTGCGGCAAATCTGGAATGAACTCCAGCTTGAACAAATAATAAGGACCTCCCTAGCAGCAGTTGCATCAGCAAAGACACTGGTGGAGGAAGTGATCAAACTCAAAAATGAGTTCAGCGCCTGGTAATCGTTTTGATGTATACGTGGTGGGCAGAGCGATGTGCTGTGTGTGAAGGAGAACAACCGAGAAACAGTTTGCAGTTGGTACAAACAATTAGAACCTATTATGAAGAGTGTTCAGCTTCTGAAAAACAAGAACAGAACCTGTTCACCGTCTGACCATAATGAGATGGAGTAAAACCTCCTGAAGGTTTTGCTAAATTGAACTGTCATGGGTCCTTCAGGAACTGGGACCTATCTGGATGATGGGGTTTTATCATCAGAGATTGTGAAGGAGCTGTCCTCGGATCGGAATATGGCAAATTACAGAAAGTGCTAGAGCCCCTGCACGCTGAGATGTTGCACGCCTGCAAGCTGTCCAGAAAGCTACAGAGATGGGAATTCAGAAAATAGTCATAGCGACCGATGGGGCTACGGTGATTCAAGCGCTGTCCCGTGAAGTGTTGGACCGAAACACAGCAAGCGGCCTCGTCCGGCAACTGAAGGACTTATTAATCCACTGTAACTTTGTGTCAAATGTAGTGGTTCATAACCCTCGATCTTGTAATTTGGTTGCACATTCCATAGCTGCTCTTGGAGCAGTTAGTTCGGGTGTTGTCTCAGTGAGAGATAGCATTCCAATTTGTATCCAGGTACTGGTGGCCAAAGATTTGGCCTCGGACATTGAGTAATGGAGATCGACTTCCCTGTTTAAAAAAAAAATCAATGCAACTTATCTTCCTAGGTAATTTTGGACATCAATTTTTGGACGGTGGTTTTGCTACAGTAAGTTGTTACAGTAACTGTGGTTTTGTCTTTTTCTTTTTTATTTATTTCTGCTAAATCTTTGAAAAAATATAGTAAGAGCATGTTTAGATCCCAAAATTTTACAAGATTCCCCATCACATCAAATCTTTAGACACATGCATGGAATATTAAATATAAGTAAAAAAATAACTAATAGCACAATTTATCTATAAATATCGAAACGAATCTTTTGAGTCTAGTTGGTCCATATTTGGACAAAGTTTATCAAATAACAACGAAAGTGTTACAGTGACTTTACACCAAAATTCCTACCAACTAAACACCCCCTAAATCACAAGAAAAAACATAAAATGAGAAATTCAATTTTATTGGACTCTACGTGAGTAGATCTAGACAGTAAACATATAATATAGCATGCTTTAGTACTAAAATTTTATTGTAGCTTTAGATCTATACTTTTCTGTAAATAAAATAAATTTATAACTAAGTTATACATGATCTATAAGTATTAAATTTTTACTACAGTTCAAACATACAATAGTTAGCCCACTATAAAAATTGCACCATAATTGGACTACAGAAACTGTAGCGATTAATTATTTCAATTAATTCCATACAACTATATGATTTTCTATTATTAATTAGAATAACTCATAGCTGGGCCACTGGGTTTGCTTGGTGTGACTCCAAGTGTGGTTGCTTGGTGGACTCCAAGTGTTGGTTGCTCAGTGTGACTCCGAGTGTGGTTTGCTCGGTGCGACTCCGAGTGTGGTTACTGTTACAGATGGAGACTGTGGTTATAACCTAGTAAATAGGTGCATAGGAAATAGGATTTAATAGGATGTGTTGCTGAAAGGATCAAGATGCCCAAGAGGGGGGGTGAATTGGGCTTTTCTAAAACTTCTTTCAATAATAAAACCTATCAAGCCCCAATTGACCCCCTAGTGCCTAGAAGTGTGAAAGACACGAATCAATAGCACAGAAGATTATCACTAAGCCAATTCTACTCTAGCATGGCAATTCAATTTGGGATGAACAACAAGTGTAATGCGGAATTGAATTGCTTGAATGTAAATGCGTAAGTAAAAGAGTAGAGATGACTCGACGATCTTTTTGCCGAGGTATCGAGGTGTCGGCACACCCCCCTAGTCCTCGTTGGAGCACCCGCGCAAGGGTATCGCTCCCCCTTGATCCGCGCAAGGATCAAGTGCTCACTACGAGCTAATTCTTCGCCACTCCGGCCCGGTGAATCGCTCGCTACCGGTCACAACTTGGCTTGGGTCATCCACAATGCCTCCGGATGATCACCAAGCTCTCCGATCGCCACCAAGCCGTCTAGGTGATGCCGATCACCAAGAGTAACAAGCAAGAACTCTCACTTGACCAACGCAAGGCTAATGAGATGGGTGGATGCACACTTGCTACTCTCTACTCACTAATGAGGTGTTTGATCACTCAACTATCAAATCTCTCAACCTCACTAGGCCTCTTGCACTCACTTGCAATCACAATGTGTTTGGGAACCTTTCAAATGAGCAAGAGAGACAGCATGAATGAGGGGGAAGCATATTTATACCCCCCAACTCAAAACATGCACGAAGGGGTAAGTCCAGCCAGTTACACAGTGACCGGACGCACCTGTCGGGGTGACCGGACGCGTCCGGTCAGTGTCTAACGGCTACGTGACGTTAGCCCTGACACCAGTACGATACACTGACCGGACGCACCCATGCGTCCGATCACCACTGACCGGACGCGTCCGGTCATCAATTTCCCTCTCTGGAACCTCTCTGGACGCGACCGGACTCACCTCCTGGTGCGTCCGGTCGAAAACTGAAGAGCGTCCGGTCGAAGCCAAGCCTGCTTCTTAGCCAAACCAACTGACCGGACGCACGCCCCAGCGTCCGGTCATTAGGGTTGAAGCGTCCGGTCAAATTTTGAAGTCTGAAACGACTTCGGTTTGCGACGCTCCCTTCACGAATTTTCTTCCTTATGATCTTAGGGACCTTTCTAAGCTACCTAGGGCTTTGGTTAACAAGTGTGCACCACACCTAACTCAAAAGTCTCACCTAGGTCAAGCTACCCATTCAAACCCCTCTTTATAGTACGGCCAAAGATAAAACAAAGACCTATGCTACTCTAAGTGTCCTTCAACACCGAGTGACACTTAGTGCTAGCCTATCACCGTCTTCGTCGTCCATCCTTTGAAAACCGAACGAATTCCATCAAGAGAGACATGAATACCATAGTGCCCTTACGATCATCATTACCATGACCTAACTCAATTGTTTCTGCAAAACACACGTTAGTCATAGTAGTTTACCGTTGTCATCCAATCACCGAAACCCACTGGGGGCCTAGATGCTCACAATCTCCCCCTTTTTGGTGATTGATGACAACCTCAAGTATGTTTGAAAGAGAGGAAGTTTTCAAATGCTTGATTCATATAAGCATGTGACAATAAGATCAAAGGGGTTAGGCATGCTTATACGAACCAAGTCACCATAAGTACTCAACATGATAAGAGATAACACAAGTACTTATGAAACATGCTCATTTATCGGAGTATAAGAGTGCGGAAGCGAAGTAAATGAGCATAAGCATATGACCTGAATAGGATAACGAGTGAAGCATAACAGGTCATAACTGAGCATAAACAAGTGACATGAATATAAAACAAGAGTAGCAACACATGTCACAACCAAAAGACATCCAATTAACGTACAAGTGCCAAAAGATAAACATGCATGCGAATGAGTGCAAGATCACACAAAAGATCGGAAACCCTCTCACAAGCTCCCCCTAAGACTAACATACGCTCTCTCCCCCTTTGGCATCAAGGACCAAAACCTAAGGGTCGGTAGGAGGGATGGGAGCAGACGAGTCGGGCGACGAGGTGCGCGGCAGAGTCTCGAACTGAGCAAGGTAAGCTGCCTCGTCGGACGAAGAACTGAGAGCTGGCTGACCCTCTGACACTGGACGTGGAGGAGAAGCAGTCTGGGTCTGCTCAGCTGACTCGGGAGCTGTGTCTGGCGCTGGGAGCGCTGGCTCTGGAGGAGGGTCGACTGACTCAGTCATGGCCACTGTCACTGACGTCGAAGCCGCAGGCACTGAACTGTCTGGCAAAGTCGCACTCTGAGAGACCGGAGGCTCAAACGACGCGACTGAGGAGGGTATGGTCTCTGTGGTACCGGTAGCTGGATCTGGAGCGGAGGTCACCGGCAACTGAAACTCAGGAGGTGTAGGCAGGCCGGTGAGCTCACTGAAGGTAGCCTCCAAAGTCCTAGGGGTCACGAGGATCGACTCGGTCTGAGGAGGAGTGAATCCGGAGCGGAGCGGCGTGCACCCTGACGGCTGCCCTGGCTGAGGGGTCGTGAACCACTGAGGGTACTGAGGGAAAGGCGAGACCGTCGACGAGGGAGCTGTGAAGAACGAGGCCGATGGCCCGGACTGCTGCAGCTGGAGCTGAGATGGCTGAGGTAACTGAAAAGCGGCCATCCTCTCCATGAAGGCTAGGGTCTGAGTCTGAAGCTGGATCATCTGCCTCTGGAGAGCGTCCTGGCGCTCCTGTGCCTGTGCGGCTGCCACTGCCTGTGCCTCTGCTAGGCGAGCCTGCTCCTGTGCCTGTCTGCGCTGCTCCTCAGCCTGACGCTGAACCTCCTCGGTAAGGCGCGACTGCTGCTGCTCCATTCGTGAGAGAATGGCTAGAAGTGCTGGGTCGGAGCCGGCCATACGAGAGGAGGAGGCCTCGGAGTCGTGAGCACCCTGTGGTCGCATCCTCGGAAGAGGAGCGTAGTCCTCGTCGGTGCTGTCGGACGGGAAGTCGTCGTCTGGGTCCTCTCCCTCTGCCTCAAGAGCTGCGAGCTCAGCCTCTGCCAACTGACTGACTGTCTCATCCTGCTGAGCCTCAGTCTCAGGAACCTCTGGCCTCTGGCGCGGACCTCGGGGCCTAGTGTCGGGATGAGCCCCTGCAAGCTGGCGAGTGTCGTACTCAGGGAACTCGGTCGGCGACTGAAGAAGCTCAGGTAGAAGACCAGGAATTATCCGCCGCAAAAGGAAACAGATAATGTGAGCATATGGAAGCTGGCGGTGACCCTTGAAGCCCTCTGCGAGTGTGTCCTCCATCTCTGAAATAATGACGTCCCAAATATCGAACTCAAGCTGTGACACAAGGTGGTGAACTAGCCAAATCTGTATCCGGGTCAACCCCTCTCTGTAACCTGTCCGGGGCAAAAGAGTACGCCTCATAACCTCGTGCACGAGGCGGGCCGTCGGCGTCAAGTCACGAGGACGCCGGCTGGACCCCTCGTCGAACGGCTCCCGGAAGCAGGCACGCACTGTCTCTGCGGGGGGAATCTCTCCTGCGTGTGGTCGCCTGGGTGGCTCTGTTTGTCCGTAACAAACTGTGTGCACACGAGTCGGATAGACTGTCAAACCAAGGTACTCCCTGGCACGTGAGCTGTAGAGCCTGTAGGACCTCCCCCTGAAGGCGAAGTGGAGAAACCGGTGGTCCGGGGAGATCCACAGAGAGGCATAGAACTGTCGAACCCAGTCCTCAATGTACAAACCACCTCGACCAAGAAGATCCGCTAACCCTGGCAGGTAGGATAGCATCGGGCGGATCGGCTCGCCAGCAACTGCAACAAGCGCCTCCAGCGAGCAAACTCTGTGTGGTCTGATGTGCACACCACTGTTGACGTAGGCCCGATAGAAGTCCTCCTGAATAACTGTGTAAAAACCCTCTGCTGCCTGAGGGTGCCGGGCTGCTGGAAACCACTCCTCGTACGGTATCAAGCGAAGAGCCTGCACCTGACGTGCTGTCGCTGTCCGCAAGTCCAAGTGCTCCACAGGTGGGGGTCCCTGTGGCCTCGGAGGGGGTCGTCCACCCCGCCTCTGTCCCTCAGGTCGAGGAGAAACCTGAGTGCGAGTACGGGTAGACCTGCGGAGAGGCTGCTGAGCTGGCTGCTCCTCTGGCTGGTCCTCTGGCTGACCCTCTGCCTGGGCCTCTGGAGCAGAACCGCCGGCTGAAGCTGCGGCGAGGGCTGAAGCTGCCTCGGACGGAAACTGAAAGTCCGGAGGGAGGACGTCAGCCGGGTCGTCAAGGGAGTACTCGTGACCGCGGACCCGGACGACGCCACCCTCTGTCTGAAGTAAGGCCTGAACCTGCTGCTCTGTAAGGAGATCGCGAATGCGCGTAACAGCCTGCTGACTACTGCCCTGACCGGCCTGCTCTGGAGAAGAGTCGTGAATCCGCAGACCACCGGTGGAACCACCCTGCTCTGCCCTCTCGGCTGCTCGAGCCACTGCAAGCGCAACATCTGAATCTCGATCGCGGCGCTTGCGCTTCTTGGAGACGAGCTTCTGAGGCCGCTTCCCCTTGTCGCCAGAGGGAGGAGGCGGGGGAGGAGGATAGTCCCCGGGACCTCCGCCGACGTTCTTGCAGCGAGCCATCGTTACAAGAACAGAACAACTGCCACTAACTGCTGCCAACTGCCACTGAGAATCACAACCACTGACAAGACGCACTGCCACTGAGGACCACTGTATCGGACCGACTCGCTGACGAGACACGATGAGCCGACGAAGCGTAGGTAAGACACCGACACGTGCGGGCACCAAGATGTCTCGCCGGAAGGATCTGCGCGAGAAAACGGCCACAAAAAAAGAGTTAAAACAGCCGGAACATTGGTTGAGACATTTCGCCGAACACCTGGTGGGCAGGGTATATGGAGAGGGGGGAAGCGCACTGCGGAGGGTCGGCCGGAGAGAGGACGAGCCGGAGAGGAATCCGATGGGGAAGCACGCCGGCGAGGAGGAATCCGGCGGGGGAACTCCGGCGAACAGCGAGGTCCGGCGAGCTTGGGCACGGGCGCGGGCGCGGGGCGGTGAGCGGTCACACCGGGGGCGAGCGAGCACGGCGGGGAGCGGGCACGCCGGGGGCGAGCGAGCGCGGCAGGGAGCGGGCACGCCGGGGGCGAGGTGGTGCGGCGGCGCGGGAGAGACGGCGGCACGGGCGCTGGCGCGACGAGGAAGAAGAAGAGGTGAGGCCCACGTGTCGGTTGGATGAGTTTATTGCGCTCGTTAAGTGACGACCGGACGCACTGCTCGAAATGACCTGACGCACGGCACCCAGCGTCCGGTCACGAACAGAGAGCTCCCGGAACGTGATTTCCACGACCGGACGCGTCCGATCAGACATGACCGGACTCATCCAGCGTCCGGTCAACCGCTGGCAATGGACCGGACGCACGATCAAATTCCTGACCGGACGCGCCGAAGACACTGTGCACTTCGCGCGCTCTGCACTGACCGGACGCACCCTATGAGTCCGGTCGCAGCGTCCGGTCACAGGGAAAACACAGTTTTGACTCGATATTTCGCGCCGACTTCTCGCAACTAAGTTCCAACTCAAATAAGAGGCAAAGAAACACTAGTTGGAACCTAGAGGAGTGACCTCTCTCAAACCCTCAAAATTTTCAAATAATTTGCCATAGGCTAAGTTAAATTTTTAGATAAAATAGGCAATAAAGCTCCAAGGAGACAACATGTGGCCACCAAAACTAGGGGTTTTAACCAATTAGAGCCTCAAATGCTCCCCCTAGCGGTGGACGAACACAGCGGTTGCTCAAAACATAACCGAAAAGAAACGACAACGCAACAAACATGCATATGCAATGCAAAGCGGAATTTGAATCTAGGTTGCTTGTCAAGTTTGCTCATGGGTAAGCTTCTTCACACGCTTTTTAGGGCGGTTATCTTAACCACGTCTGACAAGCCTATGTGCATAGCATAATTTAAACATGGCATATGATACAATGCAATGCAAAGACAACCCCCTTTCACCTTTTGACAAAGTTACTTAGATCAAGCACATTGAGCTCACTTCGCAATCTACAAAGGGTGCTCTCATCTAGGGGTTTTGTGAAGATATCCGCCAATTGATCTTCGGTTCTAACTCCCTCTAAGGATATATCTTTCTTGGAAACATGATCTCTAAGGAAGTGATGGCGAATATCTATGTGCTTTGTGCGAGAGTGTTGAACCGGGTTGTTAGCAAGCTTAACCGCGCTCTCATTGTCACACAACAAAGGTACCCTTTCTAGAACTACACCATAATCTAAAAGGGTTTGCTTCATGTAAAGGATTTGTGCACAACAAGCACCCGCGGCTATGTATTCCGCCTCGGCGGTAGACAAGGCCACACTATTTTGCTTCTTTGAACTCCATGACACTAGAGATCTCCCAAGCAAATGGCACCCTCCGGATGTGCTTTTTCTATCAATTTTGCAACCCGCGTAATCCGAATCGGAATACCCAACGAGTTGGAAGTTAGCTCCTTTGGGATACCAAAGGCCAATGCTTGGGGTGTGCTTGAGGTACCTAAGGATTCTCTTCACCGCTATGAGATGTGATTCCCTAGGATCGGCTTGAAAACGAGCACACATGCATACACTAAACATGATGTCGGGCCTAGATGCGGTCAAGTATAACAAACTACCAATCATAGAACGGTAGAGAGTTTGATCAACCGGGTTACCTCCCTCATCTAGGTCGAGATGTCCGTTGGTTGGCATTGGAGTCTTGATAGGCTTGCAATCATCCATGTTGAAGCGCTTGAGGAGGTCTTTTGTGTACTTCTCTTGAGATATAAAAGTCCCCTCCTTCAATTGCTTGACTTGAAAGCCTAGGAAAAATGTGAGCTCGCCAATCATCGACATCTCGAACTCTTTCGACATCAAGTCACCAAATTCCTTGCAATAGGCTTCATTTGTTGACCCGAAGATGATATCATCGACGTAGACTTGACAAATGAAGATCTCTCCATCAAGCTTCTTGGTGAATAGTGTGGTGTCGACCTTCCCAATGGTGAAGCCCTTCTCAATTAGGAAGTCCCGAAGGCGCTCGTACCACGCTCTAGGGGCTTGCTTGAGCCCATAAAGCGCCTTGGACAACCTATAAACATGATTAGGATATCTAGGGTCTTCAAACCCGGGAGGTTGATCAACATAGACTAGTTCATTTATGAAGCCATTTAAAAATGCACTTTTCACATCCATTTGATATAATTTAATGTCATGATGTGATGCATATGCAAGGAGGATACGAATGGCTTCGAGTCTTGCAACCGGTGCAAAGGTCTCTCCAAAATCCAAGCCTTCAACTTGAGAGAACCCCTTTGCCACTAGCCTTGCCTTGTTTCTAACAACCTTGCCTTGATCATCTTGCTTGTTCCTAAACACCCATTTTGTTCCAATGACTCTTGCGCCTTTTGGTCGCTCTTCAAGTGTCCAAACTTGGTTGCGGGTGAAGTTGTTTAATTCTTCATGCATGGCATTCACCCAATCCGGATCACCTAGAGCTTCATCTACAATGGTAGGCTCAACAAGAGAAACAAAGGAGTGATGTTCCATAAATAAAGCAAGTTTTTGAGAGCGAGTCATTACACCCCTTGTCGGACTCCCTATGATGAGATCTTGAGGATGAGCTTGTAGTAGAGGAGTAGTCCTTCGATCAACCACTTGAGGGGCCGCTTGTGGAGCATCAACATCTTGAGCGTGTACCACCATTTGATCATGGGAGACATGAGTATCTTCATTTGGATCCCTCCCATCTTTGTCATCATCAAGTGGTACATGTGATGAGGATGGCTTGTCAATGACTTGCACATCATCATCATCATCTTTAGGCTTGATGACTCCAACCGGCATGTTCTTCATTGCATC
Source organism: Coix lacryma-jobi var. lacryma-jobi (assembly GCA_009763385.1). Classification (NCBI taxonomy): domain Eukaryota; kingdom Viridiplantae; phylum Streptophyta; class Magnoliopsida; order Poales; family Poaceae; genus Coix; species Coix lacryma-jobi. The sequence continues at coordinate 143,770,131 of CM019826.1, forward strand.
CCTCAATGGTTCATCACCTACATCATCAAGATTTTCATGCTCTCCTTGAGAGCCATTAGATTCATCGAATTCCACATCATATGTTTCCTCTACCATCCCGGTGGCATGGTTGAATACTCGATATGCTTTGGACTTCAATGAGTAACCAACAAGAAAACCAATATCACATCGACGTTGAAACTTCCCTAGGTGTTGGCGCTTCTTGAAGATGTAGCATTTGCACCCAAACACTCTAAAGAAGGATACGTCCGGCTTCTTGTTGTTGAGTAGCTCATAGGGGGTCTTGCCAAGGAGACGATGGGGGAACAACCGGTTTGATGCATAGCAAGCGGTGTTGATTGCTTCCGCCCAAAATCTTTCCGGTGTAGTGTACTCATCTAACATAGTCCTTGCTAGGGTGATTAGTGTTCGGTTCTTCCTCTCAACTACCCCATTTTGTTGTGGTGTGTAGGTTGCGGAGACTTCATGCTTGATCCCAACTTCATCACAATATTGCTCAATGTGGGTGTTGTCGAACTCTCTTCCATTGTCACTTCTTATCTTTTTGATCTTCAAGTCAAACTCATTTTGGGCTCTCTTGGCAAACTTCTTGAATGAAGGGGTTGCTTCGGATTTGTCATGAAGAAAGAATACCCAAGTGTATCTAGAGTAGTCATCAACAATCACTAGACAATAGAGATTTCCACCCAAGCTAGCATATGTTGTTGGTCCAAATAGATCCATGTGAAGTAGCTCTAACTCTCTTGATGTTGACACAAAAGCTTTGGTTGGATGTGTATTTGCAACTTGCTTGCCGGCTTGACATGCACTACACAATTTGTCCTTCTCAAATTTGACATCCTTCAAGCCCCTAACCAAATCCCTCTTCAATAGCTTGTTGAGAGTGTTCATTCCAACATGTGCTAATCTTCTATGCCAGAGCCAACCAAGAGATTGCTTAGTGAACAAACATGTCTTCAAGTTGGCATCTTCGGAGGTAAAATCCACTAGATAGAGATTGTTGTATCTAAAGCCTTTGAATATCACTTGTATATCATCTTTCTTGGTTACAACCACTTCCTTGTCGGTGAACAAGCATTGAAAGCCAAGATCACATAGTTGCCCAACGGATAGCAAGTTGAAGCTTAATGATGCAACTAGAAGCACATTGGAGATGGTATGATCGTTTGATATAGCCACTTTGCCCAATCCTTTGACATTGCCCTTTGAGTTGTCACCAAATGTTATCTTTTCTTGGTCATCGACATTCTCTTCTAGTGAGGTGAACATCCGGGGATCTCCGGTCATATGTTGTGTGCATCCACTATCAATTACCCAATGTGATCCACCGGTCTTGTAGTTCACCTACACACACGAAATCAAGCTTGAGCTTTCGGGACCCAAACTTGTTGCGGTCCCTTAACTTTCTCAACTAGTGACTTAGCAACCCAAATTTGCCTTGGCCTATTCTTGTTAGGTGGCCCCATAAACATAACCTTCACTTTGCCACTAGAATCTTGTCTAAGCATGTAGTGAGCATTGAAGGCAAAGGGTCTAGCATGCTTGGGCAAGGGTGTGGGCTTTGGCTCCTCACAAGCATGAGCAAAGTGTCCTTCCTTTCCACACTCATAGCATCTCCCAATCTTCTTCTTCTTTGGCTTAGTGATGCTCTTGCGTTGCTTCATCCTCTCTTCAAGAAAGCCAATGCCATTTCTATTGGTCTTCATGACGGTGTTCATGAGAAGCTCACTTTGAAGACATTGACCCTTGGTGAAGTTCCTCAAACCGGTGGTGAGGTGCTCTTTCTCCTTCTTGAGCTTGTCATTCTCTTGTTGGAGTTCCATTTGAGATGGTGTCATTTTGTAGTCCCTCTCCATCTTTAATCTCTTGTTCTCTTCTTTTAGCATGTCTAGCTCAAGTGTCATGCTATATTCATCGTCATGAGATTGAATGATAACTCGCTTGGTGGTTGAAAGCTTTTCTAAATCAACCTTGAGCTTTGCATTCTCATTCTTGATCTTGACATAGTCATCATAGTGATCGGCCTCAACCACTTTCTTGCCCTTGCCACTAGCACTTTGCTCAACATGCTCACTAACCAAGTCCTCACAAGATGTTGCTATGTCACACTTAACAACAAGGTTAGGAGCATCATGTGTCTCATGTGAAAGCATATCATAAGCAATGGTGAGAGTATCATAATCTACTTTCACTTGAGTATATTGTTCCTTAAGCAAAGCATGACTAGTGGAAAGGTCACTATGCATCTTATCAAGTTTTTCATTTTTAGCTTTGAGCTCCTTGTTAGAGGACGACATAGTTGCAAGTTCATCTTTTAGTTCATCACTAGCATGAATAGCATGATCACACTTTTCAACAAGAGATTCATTTTCATCAACAAGCTTCTCATTTTTAGCTCTAGTCTTTCTTATGATTTTAGAGTAGTCATTTAGCAATTTGACAAGTTCATCATAAGTGGGAGCCTCAAATTCACCATCACTATCACTATCACTAGAGTCATCATTGTTTTGTACCTTCCGGTCACCCTTGGCCATAAGGCATAGGTGTGTAGATGATGATGGTGACGGTGGTGGTGGTGGTGTAGAGGAGCCAATGACTAGAGCGGCCACCTTCTCCTTCTCATCATCACTATCTTCATTTGATGAGCCACCGGAGGAGTCAATGTCGGTGAGCCAATCACCAACAATGTAAGCCTTCCCACCTTTCTTGTGGTATTGCTTCTTTTTCTTGCCATCCTTCTTGTAGTAAGGCTTTTCATCCTTCTTCTCATCTTCACTTGATGAGTCATACTTCTTGCCCTTGTTCTTGTTCTTGTAGCTCTCTTTCTTGGGCTTGGTGCATTGATGAGCAAGATGGCCAAGCTCACCGCAATTGTAGCAATCCATTTCGGAGATTGGTCTCCTCTTGCTACTTGTGAAGAATTTCTTCTTTCTTGAGTCAAAGTTGACTCCATTCTTGTGAAGCTTCTTCAACATCTTGGTGGTCTTCTTCACCATGAGAGCAATGTTGGAATCATCTTCATCATCGCTTGTGCTCTCATGATGCACCTCAATAGCCTTGGACTTGCCCTTCTTGTCATGACTTGCTTTGAAGGCCAAGTCCTTCTTCTTGTCGGTGGAGGAGCCACCACTTGGTGTGATGTGCATGTACATCTCATGAGCATTGATCTTCCCCAAGACTTGTGTTGGTGTAGATGTGGAAAGATCACCTTGATGTAGCACGGTCACAATGTGTCCATACTTGTCAATGGGAAGGACACATAGGATCTTCCTCACAACATCGGATGGTTGCATTTGTGTGAGGCCAAGACCATTGAGCTCCTCTACAAGAACATTCAAGCGTGAGTACATTTCATTTGCATTTTCATGAGCAAGCATTTCAAACGAGTTCATCTTTTGCACAACCAAATGATAACGCTCCTCACGCTCACTCTTGGTTCCCTCATGGAGCGCACAAATATTTTCCCATAGATCATGGGCATTTTTGTGGTTCCGAACACGATTGAACACATCCTTGCAAATGCCTCTAAAAAGGATGTTTTTGGCTTTTGCATTCCATTTTTCATTTTCCTCCTCATTAGGAGTGAGGCTAGTCCCTTCTTTGGGCTTGGCAAAGCCGGTGATCGCGGCATTGAGGCATTTAACATCAACCGCTTCTAGGTACGACTCCATACGGATTTTCCAATATGGGAAGTCGTCTCCCTCGAACATGGGAGGTGGACCATCACCTCCGGACATCTTAACTCTAGGCGGTTAAGCCTAAATCGAGAGCACGAGGCTCCGATACCAATTGAAAGGATCAAGATGCCCAAGAGGGGGGGTGAATTGGGCTTTTCTAAAACTTCTTTCAATAATAAAACCTATCAAGCCCCAATTGACCCCCTAGTGCCTAGAAGTGTGAAAGACACGAATCAATAGCACAGAAGATTATCACTAAGCCAATTCTACTCTAGCATGGCAATTCAATTTGGGATGAACAACAAGTGTAATGCGGAATTGAATTGCTTGAATGTAAATGCGTAAGTAAAAGAGTAGAGATGACTCGACGATCTTTTTGCCGAGGTATCGAGGTGTCGGCACACCCCCCTAGTCCTCGTTGGAGCACCCGCGCAAGGGTATCGCTCCCCCTTGATCCGCGCAAGGATCAAGTGCTCACTACGAGCTAATTCTTCGCCACTCCGGCCCGGTGAATCGCTCGCTACCGGTCACAACTTGGCTTGGGTCATCCACAATGCCTCCGGATGATCACCAAGCTCTCCGATCGCCACCAAGCCGTCTAGGTGATGCCGATCACCAAGAGTAACAAGCAAGAACTCTCACTTGACCAACGCAAGGCTAATGAGATGGGTGGATGCACACTTGCTACTCTCTACTCACTAATGAGGTGTTTGATCACTCAACTATCAAATCTCTCAACCTCACTAGGCCTCTTGCACTCACTTGCAATCACAATGTGTTTGGGAACCTTTCAAATGAGCAAGAGAGACAGCATGAATGAGGGGGAAGCATATTTATACCCCCCAACTCAAAACATGCACGAAGGGGTAAGTCCAGCCAGTTACACAGTGACCGGACGCACCTGTCGGGGTGACCGGACGCGTCCGGTCAGTGTCTAACGGCTACGTGACGTTAGCCCTGACACCAGTACGATACACTGACCGGACGCACCCATGCGTCCGATCACCACTGACCGGACGCGTCCGGTCATCAATTTCCCTCTCTGGAACCTCTCTGGACGCGACCGGACTCACCTCCTGGTGCGTCCGGTCGAAAACTGAAGAGCGTCCGGTCGAAGCCAAGCCTGCTTCTTAGCCAAACCAACTGACCGGACGCACGCCCCAGCGTCCGGTCATTAGGGTTGAAGCGTCCGGTCAAATTTTGAAGTCTGAAACGACTTCGGTTTGCGACGCTCCCTTCACGAATTTTCTTCCTTATGATCTTAGGGACCTTTCTAAGCTACCTAGGGCTTTGGTTAACAAGTGTGCACCACACCTAACTCAAAAGTCTCACCTAGGTCAAGCTACCCATTCAAACCCCTCTTTATAGTACGGCCAAAGATAAAACAAAGACCTATGCTACTCTAAGTGTCCTTCAACACCGAGTGACACTTAGTGCTAGCCTATCACCGTCTTCGTCGTCCATCCTTTGAAAACCGAACGAATTCCATCAAGAGAGACATGAATACCATAGTGCCCTTACGATCATCATTACCATGACCTAACTCAATTGTTTCTGCAAAACACACGTTAGTCATAGTAGTTTACCGTTGTCATCCAATCACCGAAACCCACTGGGGGCCTAGATGCTCACAGTTGCTTTAGGCGTTTGAGTCAAACATAGTCAGCCTACTTTTGTTGTTAGCCTCATAAGCACTTATTTCCTACACTTGCGGAGTACATTTCGATGTACTCACCCTTCCTCTTTGAACCCCCTGCTATCCCACCCAGACGCTGGAGTCTACGACGCGGAGCAGGAGTACCGAGAAGACGACGGATACGACCCCGACAACTTGTACCCAGAAGACGGTGGATACGACCCAGACGACTTGTTCTAGGATGGCGCAGCCCCCGGTCGACCTTCCTGTGGAGTGGCGTCCAGTTTTCGCGAGTCTACATCAGAGTCTGTTGAGAGTCTGTACTTTTTCTTTCAGACCCGAGGGTCATTTTTGTAATAATGTTCGATATATTAATAAAGCATTGTTTTGATATTTACTATGATGTGGATATATGTATGAAAATTGATCCTGACATACATATATTGTGCTCCAATTTTGTTCTTAAAATTAGGGTGTCACAGAGTGGTATTAAAGTTGTGTTGAGTGTAGGACGCTACCCTAGTCAGGTCTTGTTGTTTACAAAACTATTTTTAAAAGCCTAACCTCATCTTCCCACTTCTGTAGACCCTTTCTCTGCTGAAAATTCAAAACTTTGTTTCAATGTAGGTCCTCCAATAGTAGGATGCCCACCATAATTATTTGAACTCGTAGAACGTTGATTGACATGTGTTTGTGCTCTTGTTTGATTTGCTTCTTTGTATTGACTGTAGCCTCCCCGAATCTCGGGACGAGATTCAAGTTAAGGGGGTAAGTTTGTAACACCCCGGGTGTTTCATTAATTAAAAATAATTAGAATTTAATTAAGAAATGGCCAAAATCTTAGATGGAGAAAAATTCTAACCATATGTTTGTTGCATTCATGCCGTTGCATAATTTTATTGAGTGAAAAAGAATTTATTAAAACCGATTAGGGCGAGTCGAATTTATTCTATTTAGAAAACAACTAAAAAGATTTATAAAAGTTTTAGAAAACAAACTCAAAATTTTATTTTCAAAACCTAGGGGAAAATATTTTGAACGTTTGCAAATTGATTTGGTTTAAAAAGGTTTTAAAATTTGAATTTGAAAGGATTTACAAATTTAAAAAAAACAAAAGAAAAGAAAAGAAGATGGCAAAGGGCCCTCCCTCTCTCCATTTTTCCCCAACCCACGCTCTCGGCCCACTCCGCCTCACCTCCTGGCCCAGCGCCTCCCCACCCCTCTCACGCGCGGCCCATCTCCCCTCCAGCCCGAGCGGCCGCAGCGCCCAGCACCCCTCCCCACCTTGCTCCCTATGCCAGGCGGGCCCCCGCTGTCAGCTCCACCCCTCATCCCTGCGCTCCCTTCCCTTCCGCTGACGCTTGGGACCCACCGGTCAGAGGTCGTCCCCAACCTCCTGCCGAACTCTCCGCACCGCGTTCGCCATATACGCACCGAGCCATGCGGCCGTCCGCTCCCCTGCCTCTCCCTCGCCCTAGGGTTCCTCCTCCCTTCATAAACGTGTCCCAGAGCGCCGCCTCGCCATGCCGTACTCACCCCGCCCATCCTCGCACTCCCTCTCTCTCCCTAGCGCCCACACCGCCGCCGCCGGCCGATCCGATAGCCCGAGCTCCACGGCCAACCACTTCCCCCTCCCTCTCTGCCTCTGTAAAAGCCACCATTGGCCTCCTCTCATAGCGCCGCGCCCGCCACGCCTTTTCTCTCGCTCTCTCTCCAGACCGAGCGCCCCACACCAATCGCCGCCGCCGCCATTTTTGAGCTCGGTCCGAGCTCTCGATCTCCCTCCACAGACTGCCTCCACCATCACCGTTTCCTCCCCCGACTTCGCAATGGCACGCCGCAACCGTTGCTCCCGTATTCAGCTCGCCGAGGCCGAAACGCCACATACCGAAGCTCACCTGAGCACCGACCGGCTCCCTTCCGCCCCACCGACCTAATCTCCCTCCCTAATGCCTTTTGTCCGTCAAGGTCCTCCCAGAGACCTCACCATGGTCTCCTTCCCCCACCCGCCGCTCACCGGGGCGCCCCCAGTCGCCGGAGCGCCGGTCCGATAGGCTCTGGCGAGACCGCCGCCGTCAGGAGCCCTGCTCGGCCCGACGCACAGGAACCAGAGGAGGAAGACCTCCTAGCGCAGTCCGATCGCAGATGGACGGCCCGGATCGAATGTTGACCGCAGGTCAACGTCCCTGCCACTCACCTCCCTCCAACCAATCAGATCGCGCCATGTGGCGGTCAGCGTCCACGTCGGCAAGGTAAAGACCGGTCAGCACCCATTTTTCAATCTAGCCCCTGTCGTTTCATGTAATTGGTTCACTACTCGCTGAGTCTATACAACCTTCCTTACTAGCCCCTGCCATCTACCTTTAATTCCGTTCCGATCCGAATCAGAGAGGGAGATGGTTTTTTAGTGTTTTAAAATGTGTTTTGCTTATAAAATTAATTCTAAAATATTTTTGTTTATAAATAAATCTGTTAGTTCTTAATAAATAAATTAGGGTCCAAACCTTTTATGTTTTAGTCACTAATTTTGAAAAGCACGTAAAAACGAATTTTGTTTATTTACAGTTTTGCCACTAAGGTTCAAAAGCCCATAACTTTTGCGTTTTAACTCCGATTCGACCCGTTCAACTTGCGTTAAATTCGTCTCGTCGAGCTCTATGCAGTAGATCAGTTTACGTTTCGTTTTCATACTGTATGATGTACTGTTTCTTATATTGCTTTGTTTGGGCCATGTATTGATGTGTGATCCAGCGAGTGCGAGCTACGCGGAACCTCCAGATCAAGTTTGTGCTCTTGTTGATTCGACCCAACCCGAAGGCAAGTGTCCTTGAACATCTTGCTCCTGTATTTATTTTATTTTGAGTTAGAGTAGTTAGATCCAGTAGTTGCATGCAGTCTTAAATTGAATCCCATGATATGGTTTACTAGCACTTGATTATATATATTTTCCTTGACACCTGGTTTGGGATGGATTGGGTAGAAGTCATGCTTAGCCTTGCTGTCTTGGGTTGGGATGGTTAATTATAATTAATTCTGTTTAATGATCTATGGAACACTGTGGACTGGTAATGAGTAGTATGGTGAGTAGGTAAATCCGGCAGGATGGACCGTGTGGTGGTTTTTGTGCCGTGGGACTCGGCAGCTGCTTTTGGTTTTGGTTTTGGGCTTGTGCTAGACATATCCTGCCTGGATCCCTAGGACCCGATTCTTGGAGCATGTAACCCGGCAAAACAGCGCAAACCATGAGGCCTATATGGCTCTGGGACTGGCTAATTAATTAGTTTCCTCTAAGTTGAGGGTTCACACGGGGTTTGTTTTAGTGGCTCACGAGGGGGCCCTGGGGGTCGTAGACCTTTGTATGGCGTGAAACCTTAGAGGTACGTGTGGAACGAACTTGGAGGCGGCTTTGTAAAGGCCTTGTAGTGCGACCCGCTGTGCACCTTGGCAGTGTTTAGCGTGATGGGGAACGCATGACTCATGGGTAAAAATGTGCGAACTCTGCAGAGTATTAAAACTGATATATCAGCCGTGCTCATGGTCACGAGCGGGCTTGGACTTCTTCGAGATTAGTTGGTTGCTGGTTCGGGTCATCTGATGGACTTCAGGTGTGGCTTGCCTGATGGACTTCAGGTGTGGGTTTGCTTGGTGTGACTCCAAATGTGGTTGCTTGGTGGACTCCAAGTGTTGGTTGCTCGGTGTGACTCCGAGTGTGGTTTGCTCGGTGCGACTCCGAGTGTGGTTTGCTCGGTGCGACTCTGAGTGTGGTTACTGTTACAGATGGAGACTATGGTTATAACCTAGTAAATAGGTGCATAGAAAATAGGATTTAATAGGATGTGTTGCTTTAGGCGTTTGAGTCAAACATAGTCAGCCTACCTTTGTTGTTAGCCTCATAAGCATTTATTTCCTACACTTGCGGAGTACATTTCGATGTACTCACCCTTCCTCTTTGAACCCCCTGCTATCCCACCCAGACGCTGGAGTCTACGACGCGGAGCAGGAGTACCCAGAAGACGACGGATACGACCCTGACAACTTGTACCCAGAAGACGGTGGATACGACCCAGACGACTTGTTCTAGGATGGCGCAGCCCCCGGTCGACCTTCCTGTGGAGTGGCGTCCAGTTTCCGCGAGTCTACATCAGAGTCTGTTGAGAGTCTGTACTTTTCTTTCAGACCCGAGGGCCATTTTTGTAATAATGTTCGATATATTAATAAAGCATTGTTTTGATATTTACTATGATGTGGATATATGTATGAAAATTGATCCTGGCATACATATATTGTGCTCTAATTTTGTTCTTAAAATTGGGGTGTCACATGCAGTTTCTATAGTCTAAATATGGTGGATTTTTTATGGTAGGCTAATTATTATAAAAAATTGTAATACAAAATTTCATAGATCATGTATAACATAGTCATAAAATTATTTTAATTACAAAAAAGCATTTATGTAAAGCTACAACAAAAATTTTATACTAAAGTCTGTCATATTATATGTTCACTTTGTAGATCTACTCATGTAGAGTCCAACAAAATTAGATTTTCTATTTTATGATTTTTCTATGATTTATTATATCTTTTAAAGATTCAAGGAAAATAAATAATGAAAAAGAAAAGACAAAATTATTGTTATTATAGCAAAATCACCGTCCAAAACCGCTCAAGGAGGTAAGTTGTATTGTTTCAAAAATGGAGGGAAATGTTCTGTCTAATTTTAGAGTTTAGGGACAAAAATCGAACTTTCGCTAAAGTTAAACAACGAAAAGGGTTTTTCCGTGACATGTTGAGCTAAGGGCCTGTTTGGATCTCATTATAGTTGTCCAACGTGCCGTGCCGTGCCGGCCCGACCCGACGTCGTGCCGTGCCAGCCCGGTGAGGGTCGGGCCACCACAGGCCATCGGGCCAAGCGGGTCGTGCCGCTACAGGCCACGGGCTGGGGTAGCAGTCCAAGGCACGGCCCATGGGCCGTTTTTTTGGGTCATGCCGGGCCGTTGTGCCGTGCTGGCCCATGGCCCGTCAGTTAAAAAAGTCCTAAAAAATCTATATCTTCTTCACAAAGTGTTGAAATAATTCATCATTTTCAACTAAGTGTTAATCAATTCAATAGTATAATAAAAACAACACATATATATAATTGTCAACTCATAAATATCATCATTTTCACCATATAATATTAGTTTAACCGGGTCACCACCGTGCCGCATAGTAGATCGGGCCGTGCCACGGGCCAGGGTGGCGGCCTAGGCACGGCCCACGCCTCGGGCCGGGCCAAAACGCCGGGCCACGGGCCGGGCCACCGGCCCACGGGCTTTCTGGACATCTATAGATCTCATCCACTAAACTTTAGTCATTTTTAGTAGCAACACCTTTACTAAAAGAACTAAAAAAACTAAAAAGCTTTTTTAGTGGGAGTGTTTGACATCTAAAGTTTAGTGGGTGGGATCTAAAGAGGCCCTAGGTCCGGCCCACTTCCTTCAGAAATGTGGCCTATGGATCGCGCAGCTTGAGCGCGTGACACCGGCCTGGCCCAACTACTACACTAATATTATTAAGGTTTTTCAAAATTTTAAATTTAACTAAATTTATATAATAAGATCATAATATTTATGATAAGTATCATTAAATTCTTTATTGGTTACATTTTTATATACAAAATTTTGTGTCTTTTTTTATAATTTTAATTAAACTTAAAAAACTTTGATTCTTCAAGATTCTTTAAATGAGTTATAATTTTGAACGAAGAGAGTAATATTAAGGCCGTTAGAGGGAAGCTTTTCGAGTGTGTACCTAATTACCTAAATAACTGGTGCTTGAGATTAACTCACAAAGCAGTGTTTTAAAGACCGTACTGTCGGATTTTGTCTTAAAACACTCGGCAAAAAATGTAAATCGAAAAAAATAATCAAAGGAGGACCAACAAGCCAACATCTCTGCTCGTCTCCGTCAAAGTCGTACGTAGCCATATTTTTTACGCAAAATTCACTCGCTTCGTGATTGCGGGAGTTCGAACCCTCAGTCTTGCGTGTAATCTCCTCTGTCACTCCACCTCTCCATCACTTGTGTCTATATCCGGTTTTGGTTCTATACATTTTCTACTAAATCATATATAAGTTGCTTGTTTGAGGCCCTAAATAAATTCAAATAAAAAATTTATTAACTACAAAGTTTCATCTACAACTTTAATTTTGATAGTTTCTCCATCCGAGATCGTTTTTAAATTTTGAATTTTAAATTTGAGAATTTGAAACATAGTTTTCATTGATAAAATGATTTCAAAGTTAAAAATTTGTCAACTACAAAGTTTCATAACTTTTCGAGATCTATAACTTTTATTTTGGTTGTTTCATCATCCAAGGTACTTTTAAAAAACAAATTTTTATTTTTTGTAAATTCAAACTTAGTTTTCATTGAAAAAATGATTTTAGATCAAAAAAGTTATTTCATAACTTATAGAGATTTACACATCTCATTTTGGTTGTTTCTTCATCTGAGGCCGTTTGAAAAAAAAATCAAATTTCAAAGTTAAGAAATTCAAACATACTTTTCATTGGCAAAATTAATTCAAAATTAAAAGTATTCAACTACAAAGTTGTATAACTTCTCAAGAACTACAACTTTATTTTGATCATTTATTCATTGGACATAGTGGTATTAACATTGTTCATAAATCTTATATATCTCTTCTAGTTTCATGAAATTGCACGAGAGATGCAGATTTTATGAACAATGTTACTATCACTTTGACGAATGAAGAAATGACCAAAATAAAAGTTGAAGATCTTGAGAAGTTATTCAACTTTGTAGTTGAATATTTTTAAATTTAAATTAATTTACCGCTTAAAATATGCTTTGAAGTTGTCTTTTTATTTTATTTGTCGAGTGCTAAATTTCAGGCACTCGACAAAGCAGCTCTTTGCTGAGTGTCAAATTTCGGCACTCCACAAAAATGGTCTTTGTCGAGTGTCAAATTTCAGGCACTTGACAAAGACTCTCTTTGCGAAGTGCCAAAAACGGCTTTTGGCACTAGGCAAAGAGTTGCTTTTGGTACTCGGCAAAAAAGGTCAATGTTTTGACTGCTTTTGGCACTCAGCAAAGAGAGTTTTTGCCGAGTGACCAAAATTTAGCACTCGACCAAACACTTGATACTTGTCAAAACGTCCTAGATTGCGGTAGTGCCACTACTTTTTAAGAATTTAACCAAGTATATGTATATATACTCCATCTCCGACGAAGGAGCCCATGCATTACATGGGCGGATCCGCGTTTTCATCATTTTCTTGCTATTCACAAGTCAAGAAGTGTAGCTTATCCTCGGTCTAATCTCAACACACTACACCAAGACTTCCTTAAGCCCATATAGATTGTCATTCGTCAATCAATCAACTAGGATCTTCCTGCTCCATCCTTCAACTGTCAAGGGCCTCAAACCCTCGGGTAGCTGGCCCTCGACTACGAAGTTCGTAGTCTCCTGCCGTGTCTTCCAGGGACGGAGGTTTTACCCCTCACGATCTGTTGGGCTTAGGTTGAAGAAGATAGAGAGAAGTAGATTGATTTGGTATTGCTTAATATCTCACGTACGGGTTACAATGAATATATATGGCCGGTGGCCTTAATCTAAAATAGGAAACAGACTCCTTTAATCTAGGAACTAATAATAGAATCCAACTCTATCTTTCCTGGCTAGCCACGAGCGTCGGTTGAGCTAGCCTCGCTCCTGGCCGCGATCACCGCGCGATCTGCGCGTTCGGCGGCTCGGCGTACGTCGCGGGGCCCGCTTCCTCCTAATGTAGGTGCGTCCCCACATGACATCTCCCCCCCCCCTCGAGGACCAGCTCGTCCTCGAGCTGGAACGCTGGATAGCGCTCGCGGAAAGTGTCAAGATCCTCCCAAGTAGCTGAAGCTGCAGTCTCCCCCTTCCAATGAACGAGCACCTGCTGAACTCCCCGGGCCAGGCGAGCGCGCGTCACACGCTCGGGCTCAGGCTCGACCGCGCCGTGATGGATGGCCGGCAGGACGGGTGGTGCAGCCGGAGTAGGTCCGACATACTTCTTGAGAAGACTGACGTGGAACACATCATGAAGCTTGGCGCGTGGAGGCAACTCAAGACGGACGGCGACGGGGTTGATCATCTCGACGACACGATACGACCCGAAGAAGCGGGGCTTCAACTTGCCCTTGGTGACCTGAGGCAGCGAAGCTGGAGCGCGATGACGAAGGCGAAGGAGCACAAAGTCGCCCACAGCATATGAAACTGGACGATGATCCTTGTCGTAGTATTTCTTCTGGAGGGCCTGTGCTTGCTCCAGGCGGTAGTGGACATCTGTCAAGAACTCCTCGCGTTCCGCCATGGTGCGGGCGACAGCAGCCACATGCGTCTCGCCCGGCTCATAGGACCGGATGGTGGGCGGATCACGACCATAGACCACCCTGAAAGGCGTGTCCCGCAACGATGTTTGGTAGGCGGTGTTGTAAATGTACTCCGCCCATGGGAGCCAGCGGACCCACTGTCGAGGACGATCGCCGGTGAAGCAGCGAAGATACATGACGATGACGCGGTTGGCCGCCTCTGTCTGCCCGTCAGCCTGAGGGTGGAAAGCGGTCGTCATATGTAACTTAGTACCCATGAGCCGCATGAGTTCCTTCCAGAACGCGGAGGTGAATATCGGGTCGCGGTCGGACACCATGGACTGCGATACGCCGTGCAGCCTGACGATGTCGGTGAAGAAAGCTTGCGCGACGGATTCGGCAGTGTAGGGGTGGGCCAGCGGAATGAAGTGGCAATATTTGCTGAACCTGTCCACCACGGTGAGGATCACGGACTTCCCACGGATGCGCGGCAAAGCCTCCACGAAGTCCAGACCAATGTCAGTCCAAACACCCTGCGGCACCGGCAGGGGCAGCAGCAGTCCGGCCGGATGGAGATGCTCGGACTTGTAGCGCTGGCACGTATCGCACGCACGCACGAAATCCTGCACGAGGCGGCGCATGTCGGGAAAGTGGACGTCGCGGCGAAGACGATGAAGCGTGCGCTGCACTCCCTCATTCCCGTCATCGTAAATAGCCGCCATGATCTCCTGGACGAGCGGGGACACAGGCGGAAGGTAGAGGCGGCCACGAAACTGGAGTACGCCGTCCACGACCTTCCACGGCTCGCCACAAGTACCTGCGCGAATTTCATCATGAATGGCCACTAAGGCCGGATCAGCAGCTTGAGCTCGACGAAGACGCTCGACGAAGTCAAACCGTGGCGCCGAGATTGCCAGTACGACCCCCGTGTCCGTGTCGCGGCGTGAGAGCGCGTCAGCCACCGTGTTCGCCGCGCCAGGCTTGTATTCCAGCGTGAAGTCAAAGCCCAACAGCTTTCCCACCCAATGGTGTTGTGGGATTGTCGAGAGCCGCTGGTCCAGGAGGTACTTGAGGCTATAATGATCAGTCTTGACGACGAAACAGCGTCCCCACAAATAGGGCCTCCAATGTCGAACGGCGTGGACGAGGCCGATCAGTTCCCTCTCATATGTAGCGAGAGAACGGTGTCGGGGCGCGACGGGTCTGCTGAAGTAGGCGATTGGGTGGCCCTCCTGGATGAGGACGGCGCCAAACCCATGCGTCGAGGCGTCACACTCGACGACGAAGCCCTTGTCGAAGTCGGGCATAGCCAACACAGGGGCGGACGTGACCACGGCCTTGAGATCGGCGAAGGCGGAGGCCGCGGAGTCAGTCCACGAGAAGCCGTCCTTTTTGAGGAGGGCTGTCAGCGGCGCGGCGATGGCCCCGTAGTTGGCGACGAACTTCCGGTAGTAGCCCGCCAAGCCGAGGAAGCCTCGCACGGCGCGAGCGGACCGGGGTACCGGCCAGTCATGGATGGCCTGCACCTTGGCCGGATCCATGGCCACGCCCGCTTCGGAGATGATGTGGCCGAGGTACGCTACAGCCGTGACACCGAACGCACACTTGGACCGCTTGACGAAGAGGCGATGGAGACGAAGAAGGGCGAGGACGGTGCGAAGATGACGAAGATGATCGGCCCATGTCCTGCTGTAGATAAGTATATCGTCAAAGAAAACCAAGACAAACCGGCGCAGGTAGGGGCGGAGCACGTCGTTCATGAGCGCCTGAAATGTCGCCGGGGCATTGCACAGCCCAAATGGCATCACAAGGAACTCGTAGAGCCCATCGTGAGTGCGGAACGCCGTCTTGTGTATGTCCTCCGCCCGCATGCGGACTTGGTGATAGCCCGATCGCAGGTCCAGCTTGCTGAAGAACCGCGCGCCGTGCAGCTCGTCGAGCAGTTCGTCCACCACCGAAATGGGGAATGCGTCCTTAACGGTGAGGGCGTTGAGGGCGCGATAGTCCACACAGAAGCGCCACGTCCCGTCGGCCTTCTTGACGAGGAGGACCGGCGACGAGAACGCCGAAGTGCTGTGGCGAATGACACCCTGCTCCATCATAGCGGCACACTGCCGCTCCAACTCATCCTTGTGGGACGCCGGGTAGCGGTAAGGGCGAACCGCGACCGGCTGCACGTCGGGCTTCAAGATAATGGCGTGCTCACGGCCTCTTGGCGGGGCAGGCCAACTGGTTCGGCGAAGACATCCGAGAACGCGGAGAGCAGCTCATCGAGGAGGGAGGGGGTGGCCGTGGCGGACTGGACGCACGGCTCGTCCGCCGAAGGCACGCCCGTCCAGCAGACCTCGCGCCCCTGGTGCTGGAAGGACAGGGAGCGGGTCGTGAGATCCCACACGATCGGCCCCAATGTATCCATCCAGATCGTCCCCAGAACCATGTCGTAGGCCGCCAGTGGCATCATATACAGGTCGACGTTGAAGCGTGCACCCTGGATAGTGATCGGCGCCTGCCGCAGCACTCCAGGGCAGGAGATGCGCTCCCCGTTGGCCACCGTGGCCGTGAGACGTGGTCGTTGTTGCGATGGCAGGCCGGTCCGGAGTGCAGCAGCCTCCGAGATGAAATTATGCGTCGATCCGGTGTCGAGGAGGGCCGTGAGGACCTCGGAGCCCAGCTGGACCCGGACTTGGATGGTCTTGCCAACGCGAACGCCGGCCACGACGTGCAAAGAGAACACCTGCGCGTCCGCCGCGGCGGGGCCGTCGTCACTGCCCTTGGCATCGGCGTCGTCGTCTTCTTCGATGCTGTCGAGGACGAAGAGCTTTTTGCAGACCCGGTTGTGGCCCCGTCCGTACTTCTCATCGCAGTTATAGCATAGGCCGAGGCGGCGCCGTTCCTCCTGTTCCGCCTGGGTGAGACGCTTCACCGGACGCCCCTCGATGGTGACCGTAGGCGTGGGTGCCTTGGGCGCCGTTGGCTGGGGTGCGGCCTGGCGCGGCGGTGGTGCCGGCAGGATGGCACGAGGGGCAGCCTTGGCCGGCGCGGGCTGGTACTGCTCCATGAGCTCCATCTGTCGAGCGAGACTCATTGCGGCCGCGAGGGATTGCGGGTTCTGGACCTGTACGGCGAGGCTGAGCGGGGGGGGGGGGGGGGGGGAGCCCGCCGGTGAAGAGTTGGACGCGCTGGATCTCGTCCAGTCGGCCGGCTCGGGGCAGGAGCGCCTGAAAACGGTCCTGGTACTCCTCGACGGTCCCCGTGCGATGACAGTCCGCCAGCTCGAAGAGAGGCGCAGAACGTAGCGGCGGTCCGTACCGCAGGTTGATCAACTCCTTGAAACGGCGCCAAGACGGTGTGCCTTCGTCCGTCTGGACCTGGATGTACCACATCTGGGCGCCGTCGACGAGGTTATACGACGCCATCCAAGTCTTCTCTTCCTCCATGATCCTCTGCTGGAAGAAGTACGACTCGCATCGGTTGATGAACGCGAGCGGGTCGGACTTGCCGTCATAACGCGGAAAGTCCATCTTCTGATGCTTGGGCGGCCGGTCCTGGAAGTGTTCCCCGGACGGGGCCTTGCTGCCTGATGTGGACGAACGATTGGCCGAGAGTGCCGCGATCGCGTTAGCCTCAGCCTCCATCGTCTTGGCATTAGCCTGCGTGGTAGCTTGCAGGGACGCGACGGCTTCAGCAAGCTTTTCCACGGTGGACTTGAGGGCATCGAGATCACCCATGGCTGCCGTGCACGAACCAGTGGACGACGAGGCGGGTGAGATTGGAACGGCGGGTGCGGGTGGTGGGGTGGCGGCGGCTGCAGAGGTCTGGCGTGGCGGGGACGAAGACCGGGAATGAGCGGATCGCCGGGACGTGATACCAGGTTGTCAAGGGCCTCAAACCCTCGGGTAGCTGGCCCTCGACTACGAAGTTCGTAATCTCCTGCCGTGTCTTCCAGGGACGGAGGTTTTACCTCTCACGATCTGCTGGGCTTAGGTTGAAGAAGATAGAGAGAAGTAGATTGATTTGGTATTGCTTAATATCTCACGTACGGGTTACAATGAATATATATGGCCGGTGGCCTTAATCTAAAATAGGAAACAGACTCCTTTAATCTAGGAACTAATAATATAATCCAACTCTATCTTTCCTGGCTAGCCACGAGCGTCGGTTGAGCCAGCCTGGCCGCGATCACCGCGCGATCTGCGCGTTCGGCGGCTCGACGTACGTCGCGGGCCCGCTTCCTCCTAATGTAGGTGCGTCCCCACATGACATCAACAACTTAAGCCGGTGGTGATATAGACGTACAGCTTTAGTTTGGAAATTCCCAACTTTAAAATCTTGAATTCGCCACCCATTCAGAAGAGCCCTGCCAAAGGGCTCCTGACGTTCGTTGGCTGCCCATGGAAGAATTTCCTCTTGTTGCTAGGCCGTGAGTGGTGATCATAGTTTTTCGAACCGGACCGGACATCGAAACGGCGAGGCGATCGGTTCAATGGTTTATTGGTCCAACCGTTAAGAACGGATTGAACCGCCGGTCCATTTTAATTGAACCGATTAATCGAACCGGCAACAAATACTTTGAACCGGTGCATATATATATATATATATATATATATGATGTTTAATTATATATATAATATAATTGACAGATGAAACAAGATAATTCAGCCTTTGATGTATAACGACCCACCAGTCCACCACCGCCAGAAGCCCGCTGCGGCGCCACCAGGCCAGGGAACGACGAACGAATAGAAAAGATAGGAAATTTTTCCCTCCCTCACGCGCCCAGTAGCCCTAAAAGGCACATTGGCTGAGTTTTCCGGTAATACCCCTGAACAGATCACCTCCTCTGTGCACACAGAGGGCATTTTTGGTTAAGATAAAAAACCGCCCGGTTCATAATGAACTGTTCGGTTCACCGGTTCACTAAAAACCAGCCGGTTCGAACGGTTTTTAGCGGTTCAATTGCACAGACGGTCTTTTAAGTGAACCAAGCCATTGTAGTCTCTGGTTCGGTCTTTTAGCGGTCCGACCGCCGGTCCGGTCCAGTCTGATTTACTATGGTGGTGATACCGTGATACTCCCTTTTCTTTGTTCATTTTGCTAGCTGCTGCTATTTTATTTTTTCTGTTTCCTTTATAATATTGTAGAAGTACGAGGTCTTACACTGGTATGTGTATAATTTTTTTTTCTATTTTGCTGCTTGATGTAATAATTAGTCATGAATCTAAGGTAATGTACACTGAGACCGTGACTAATAAATAATACAATATATATCCAAACAGGCGTGGGCATAGTGAAGGGGCGGTTTAAGTGCTAAAATAAGTCACCTTCACCTCTAACCATCAGATTAGATTCATGTGGTCTTGATTAGAGTTTCTATTGTTTGCACAATAGGCTAATTTATATAGCATATATTGCCATATATATATACTCCCTCCGTATCACAAATAGAGTTCGTTTTGGACAGCGACACGGTCTCCAAAGCATAACTTTGACCACTTATTTCTTTAAAAATATTTGTTATAAAGTGGTATATATATAATTTTATGAAAGTACTTTTCAAGATAAATTTATTTATATGATTTCTACATTTCTAAACTCAATAATTTAAAAGTTATTCATGATTTATATTCCCAATGTTTGACCGAAACCTTTTCCAAAACGAACTCTATTTGTGATACGGAGGGAGTACAGTATATATTCATACAATATATAATGGTATATAATATATATGGCTTATCTATTAGAGAAACTCCAACGGTTTTGCATTTTTTATTTGGCAAAATATGGTATTTGCCAACTCTTAAATTAATATGGCAAAGGTAAAATGAGTCAATCTCCAACGGTTTTGCATTTCGACTTAGCAAAACTAAAAAAATTATGCGAGAGAGAGAAATATCCCGCGAGAGTAGCACACGAGGGCGATTGTCAAGCGAACCGCGGCTTAGCATATACTCGGTATTTGTCAAGTTGCTAAAAATGCCAAGCCTATTTACCAAACCGTTGAATAAGAGATTTTTAGAATTTTTTTGCAAAAACAAGAATGCAAAGTTTATTTACAAAACCGTAGGAGATGCTCTTAGTCTATCTATACAATAGTTGGCTAATAGAACATACTTCACCATTAATACATGGACCCACTTTTTTTTCTCTCACAAAGTTTCTTAAAGCTCACTCTAACCTTTTATTATATAATAAGTATTATATTATACTTTGCCGCTTTACATTATATTATACTATATTAGATTATATTATATTATGTCATATTCTATTGTTATTATATCTATATTGTATCAGATGGACGGCTTGTACTAAAGTGGTACATGCCCCCCCCCCCCATCCAAAACTAAATGCAACTCTAAAATTTCACAAAGGCATCAACATCCTCTAATAAACCTTGGAATGAAAAAAAATCAGACAATTAAAATACATGTGCATCATAGAAAATGGATGAAGCAATTAAATCCGATCAATGCATCCTGGAAAAGGGAGAAAAGGCAAATAATCAACCAACTACCTACTCCAAAAATTACAAGTGCATTAATTGTGGGATATATTTTGAAGCAACTACACTTGCCAACCTATCCTATTACATCAATCTAACAATCCTTGCGGTCGACGTGTAAGTCTAAATATAAAAAAAAAGCTCGTTTAGGTATAATCAAGCTTGAACGGATGACTTCTACCATGTCAAGGTGACACTGTATCGCTGACTTATATGTTTTCCCCGTCTCATGGAGAAAGAGAATTTAATAAATCATAAGGCAAAGGGATGAGAACTCAAGGCGAGGACACTCTTCCTCTAGACTTTGTTTCCGCGTATTATGAAATTTTTAGATGAGCATTACTAATGACGTGTCTGAAAAAAAAAACTGAACTGGAACAATTTTGGTAGCCTATCACACTGAATCCCATTTTAATTTTCCAGTCAAATTTGTCCTCCCTTACTTATTTATTCTAGGTATAGAAAACGTACGTTCTAGGTAGTATACAGTTGTAGAAATAAAAAAAATTCTTATCACAGTTTATATTATTTTATTATACCTCATCCAATAATATATTTAGTGTGTCATGCGCGTGTCTTACGTCTTACTCTGCCATATATCATGACCAACTATTTGTAAGGATGACAGCGAGCAGTCGAATAAGATGCAGGTAAAGCAGTGGCACATCTACGATAAAAGTTTAGAAGAAGCTAAACTCAAACTATTTTAGTAAAATTAAAGTCTAAATTATCTTTTCTATCATCATCTTTCACTTCAACCTCTCTGTAACTTTATACTATAGCTAAAATTTCATAGACGAGTTAAAGAAGGGCTCTATAAATACGGCCGTTGTAGGGGGACTAGAGCTCCGGTAGCCCCAGTGGTAAATTCGCCACTAAACCAAAGTAAATTGTAAACATATACGTCCACGACAAATTGTCTAATCGACAAAAATCCTTACCTCTCCATCGATATCTGCACGAGTAACAATTTCGTGCCATCACTATGGTGGTACCCCAGTCTGTAGCCGACTAGAGAAGAGAAGTTTAGGGTGTCAGCCGCCACCGTCGCCGCCACCGCCGCTTCCTCCGTCTTCTTCACCGTTGGTCCCCCTCTCTTCTCCTTCGGTATCTCGCCGGAGGTCGGTGAGGATCCATTGTTTTTAATAAGTTTTCTAGTAGATCGAGTCATCTAGAATTAGAGTTTCTCCATGGCAAGGACCATGGTATTGGGAGTGTATTTTCTCCTCCTCCTTCTCGGCAACGGCGAGGGGTAGGGTGGATCCGGTCTCTCCATGGTGTCTCTGTTTAAGATGAGGACGACAACTTCGGCGTCAACATCTACATCGACAAGACAACATGGAGACTTTTATTTACGGGCTTCGACATCAAGACGAAGATGATGTCGCCGCCATGGAATAATTTTCTCCGGTTCCTTCTTCGTTTTTGTTATGGTTGGATCTGGCCACGATGAAGGACTAGGGAGAATAATTTTCAGATCAGTCTTCCTCATTCTTTTTTGGCAGAAAGAAAAAGAAGGAAAACACAAGGAAGGAGAAGAAGTTTCTCAACTCCGCCTGCAAGAATGTTGGTCGTCCGTTTGAGCATCTATTCTTAAGCCGAAAACAACTGTTGCCGAGTATTTGCAAATACGGTCGTCTATACGAAGCGTCAAACAGGTTTGGATTTGAGAGTTTGAGCCTTTCACAGCGTGATTATATATAATATAGATGAGAATCAGTTTCTGGATACATGTTTTTTTTTCAGAGTGTACTCAGCTATAATTTAATATAATTCTATTTCGTCTAAAAAAAGTATGGTGGTACCCATAGTTTTAGATTGCTATTATATATAACACTTCCCTATATTTTAGACGTCTGAACAGTTTTGTCTTTGTCCTTCCATAGAAAAATTGTCATTTGTTTCTTGTGATTTGTGCTAATAGATCTGGACTATTGAATGGAAATATAAAGGTTATAGTTGTCGTCTGAAAAGATGCTATATTACAGACGTCTGAAATATAGCAAATCCCTGTATATAATAAATAAAATCCTATATACTCCCTTCATATCTCTTTTAGAGTTCGTTTTGGACAGCGACACGGTCTCCAAAGCATAACTTTGACCACTTATTTCTTTAAAAATATTTGTTATAAAGTGGTATATATATACTTTTATGAAAGTACTTTTCAAGATAAATTTATTTATATGATTTTTACATTTCTAAACTCAATAATTTAAAAGTTATTCATGATTTATATTCCCAATGTTTGACCGAAACATTTTCCAAAACGAACTCTATTTGTGATATGGAGGGAGTATGTTTTAAATGTTGGAAATAAAGGCAATTTAGCAATCCATAAATTAATCCCGACAATTAGAAAAAGACTAACAACATGTATCACAGGTATATGATTTACCTCTAGCAAGCGATCTACTTCTAGTACCAGAAAAGATGCGGCAATGAACAACATAAAGAAGAGAGACATCCTTACGGCGGGGTTGTCGGCGCGAAGACAGGAGAAGAAGAATACCGGCGATGGAGATCGACGAACACCGGGCGCAGAGGGAAGATGAGCGAGCAGTCGCGACGGCGCTTCCCAAAAACCTGATTCGCCTCCTACCCCGTGCAGGGACGCTGAGGAGACGAAGGCTTCGGAGCCTGCTCTCCCGGAACCGATGGCACGTCGGCGACGGGATGGGGAAGACGGCGGCAGCGCAGCATTGAGGAGAGGAAGAGATGAATCTCCCGGTACTGAGAGCGACGTCTCGCCTCATATTTATACACACGCGTCGCGGCCAATCAGGCAAGCAATTAGCCGCGCTTAATCACAGCATTATGGTAATTACCTTCCTTTAGTACACTTACCATAATACGAGAATAATTGCTTACCAAATAGGTCAGCGCAATTTTCTCCATGCATGCAAAAAGATCTGGAGTGGCAAAAGGAAGCTGCGCGCTCGCAAAGGTCGGAGTGGGAATTCGACGGACCATTCACGCGCATGTCGTGCGTGCGCGCCCTTCGCCACGCCACGGCCCGCCCCGCCCCGGCCCGGCGAGCGAGCGCGCGTGTGGTTCTTCCTTTTCTTCTCCCTAATAGCTCTAACAAGATAGAGGTAGCTCAACTATTTAAGTTGGCCTCACTCTTCTTGAGCTAGCAATGTGGGACTAAAGTCCCCCACCATTGCACATATACATGCATGTGTGAGTGGGCCTTTGGGATTTATATGGAATTGTTTGGCCCATGGGCCAAAAAAATCTAACATTAAACACCAACGGTTGAAAACGGCATACCTAGACAGTGGCCGTGGGTTGAAGAATTTAGCCATCTCCCTGGCCATTCGGCAGACTCTAACCAAATAATATAATTCTAGCTTTGTATAAGCGAAACCCTTTTTAAGTAGTACTGTATATATGCAATAACAACACATAGCCATATGAACACAACCTTTCTGTAAGCTAGTTACTAAATCACTGCTAAATCTCTGAAAGATCGATCAACCCCTGCTTCCTGAGTTCGTTCCTCCCTCGTGAAGCGTCAAGGCCGGCGGCGCTGCATGGCCCGCCCGACCGACCGCCGGCGATCCCATCTCCAGCCCGGCGGCAGATCGTCACGCGAGCGGCGCACGCTACCCTCCTCGGCGCTGCCGCTGCCGCTGCCCTGCTTAGCACCTACGCAACGCGCAGTCGTCCCCGGCCTGGCCAGGCGGCCACCACCGGTAACGGACGCCAGCCAGCCAGCCAGGGACTAGCGGTGCGCTACGGACAAGCAGCAGTCTGCAGGCACCCGGCCGTCCGCCCGCGCGGCATGCACGCGACGCCAGCGTCCGCTGTGGCGTCACCGCGTCTCCAGCCTCGACCACCGAGGGCAGGGCAGGCAGAGGCCGGTGTGCCGCGCGCGGTGTGCTCCCGGCTTTCCCACATTGCCTCGACAGTCGAGAGTCGACACCACTCTCCTCAGTACTTACTACTGGTCCGTCCCCTGGGCCTGGCCGCAGCAGCAGTTTCGTTTTCTTCCCACCCCCGAACCCTGGCCTGTGCGCGCGCGGCGCGTCGTCGCGGCAGAGACGAGGAGAGAGGTCGCTAGTAGGTAGACGTACGGCGACGGCGCCATGGGCGGCGCGCGTGGAGCTCCGGACGCGACGAGGATGCTGGCTGTGGCTGTGCTGGGCGTCGTGGTCGCTGCGGCGGCGGTCCTGTGCCCGGCGGCGGCGGCGGCTGCGAAACTAGGCAGACAAGGTACGTACGTGCGTCGTGCGTCCTGGACCGCTGGTGCTGCTGGCTGGTGCGCCGCCGTCGTCCTTGTTCGTATTTTTTTTTCCTTTTCTTTTTCTTCTTCTTCCAAAAGCAAAATCAGATCCTGTGCGTGCTCGTTCTTCGCTGCTGCTGGCTGGCTGCTGCGCTGCGTCTCCTTCCACTTCCACCAACGTCGTCGTGGTCTTGTGGTTTTGCAGCCAAGGCGCTGGTGGCCATCAGGGCGGCGCTGCATGATCCCGGCAACGTTCTCTGGGACTGGGACCTCAGGTTCGGCAACGATCCGTGCCACTGGAGCATGGTCACCTGCCAAAACGGACATATTCAAGAGCTGTACGCTCTCCGGCCTCATCCTGTGCTGTGGTTTTTCCTGATCTGCTGCCATGATTTTCACGTCGTCTCTGCGTCGTCGTTTCTACACTGTTCGCAGGTCTATGGCGAACAAGAACCTCTCTGGCACACTGTCGCCGGCGGTCGGAAAACTCAGGACGCTGCGACATCTGTAAGTTGTCAATATACCTAGAATTTCTTCTATGTTAGTCCTGTCCAGGTTCCGGTTCCGGAACATATGTAGTAGGAGTGAATTTTTAGGGAACTCTAGTGAGATTCTCGTGCTTGAAATTCCCAGGCTGTACTAGTTATTTAACACATTCAGTGTTCGCTGCATGCAGCCATGCACTTCCTAGCTATCTGCTGTGTTGTGAGCTGTGACTTGTGAGGAAATGACGAGTTTGCTTGTTTTCAAATTTTTGGCAGGTTGTTAAGCCGGAATGCTATTTCTGGCCGAATCCCTGACACCCTGGGCAGGATGAAGCTGCTTGAAGTACTTGACCTGTCAAACAATCATTTCAGTGGATGCATCCCAAGTACACTGGGTAATCTGGCCTACCTGCAGTACCTGTAAGACTAATAAATCTTCCTGATTGCCAACTACTCCCTCCGTCCCTAATTGACCGTCGCCGTTGGTGTGCGTGCCACAAGTTTGACTCAATTTGTAGCAAATGTGTGCAACATTTGGATCTCCAAATAATTTTGTTAAAAAACTAGATTCAAATATCTATCCAACGATACTAATTATGCATCATACATATTAATATTTTTTAATATATATTTAGTCAAAGTTGTTTCTCGGGAAGCGCAAACGACAGACATTTAGGGACGGAGAGAGTATATTATATCCAGACATATCTATATCATCTCAGTTCTGTAGATTATCTTTAACTCTGAAGATTGATCGAGTTACATGCATGATCTTTATTTTATATCTGCCGCTTGCCTCTTTCCTCCAGGAAATTGAACAATAACAGCTTATCTGGACCTATACCTGAATCACTAGCCACTGGCGCTCCCATGATCTTCAACCTGTACTTTCTTTCGACTACCAGTCTTCTTTTTATCATCTCTGCATTATATATTATATTGTTCTTCCAATGTGTTCAGTTGTCACCGTGAGCTTTGCCTATTCCTCATTCATTAGAAATAAATGTTATCTATATTCTACAGGGATGTTTCCTTCAACAACCTGAGTGGTCACCGGCCGACTTTTCGAACGTGGAATGTCTTGTAAGTGTGATCTCAAGTTCATATTTTGAGGGTGAAGCTATTATTTATATATGGTTTTCCTCCTTTATTTCTCATTTTCTTGATCTGTTATGCCTGAATAGTTTCGAAGGTAATCCATTCCTAGATGATATCGGCTCAGACTCAATTGCTGCCCCCGTAGAGCCAAAGGACGGCAAAGAAGGTTGTTCAGTGTCCAATTCTGGACACTTCGAATTTCATTTTACTCCCTCCATCCCAAATTATAAGGCATTCCAAGAATCTTGGAGAGTCAAAGTTTTTCAACTTTGACCAAAATTATAGAGAGAAATATAAAGATTTATAACATCAAATTTGTATATTATGAAAATATAACTAATGAAGAATATAATTACACTTAGTTGGTATCATAAATATTATTATCTTATTATATAAATTTGGTCAAAGTTGAAAAACTTTGACTCTCCAAGATTTTTGGAATGTCTTATAATTTGAGATGGAGGGAGTAGTGAAGTTAACTAATTCAAGTGAGCATATTTTTCTTGTATGTGTGCTCACCACAATATATATATATTTTCCTCCAGGGGATTTACAAGTCATGAGCAAAAGCATTTTTATCGGCCTACTATGCATAGGAATTGGTTGTTCACTGGTTGCCATTGTGGCTGGAGCTGTCCTGTTTTGGCGAAAGCGTCAGCGTGAGCAAGTCTTTGCAGTTGCAGATGGTAATTTTTGTGTCTTTAAAACTGCTATATAGGTGTTTAGATCTGTTGAACTTTGGGAACATTAATCTGAAAAAGGGGTTGACAGATTCATGTCTCACATTGCAGATGAGGATCCTAGTGTTACATATGCTGGGATCATCCAGCTCTATCTTCTTATTAACATGTTTGTCACTGCATAAGAAATTTGTTTAGAAATAAAAATGTTTCAATGTTGTGTGGACTGTTTATACATAGACACATTTCATAATACTCCCATTCAGTAGATATGGGAAATTATATAATGGAGTCCATATATATTCTGGATTTTTGTTGTTGTTTTCCTTTATTGTTTTATGACTTATTTGCCTAAAGATTGTATCGACACCCCTTGGTCTCATTGAGGGTCCAAGAGGTTCTAAGTAAATTGATGGCCCATCCATAACATCAAGTTGGGAGCACAAACTCACTCGCCTTTTGAAATCGCTCATCCATTACATTATGTTTCTAAGATAATTACAATTTGCAACTCATTTATTTCAACTAATGTTTGTTTACTTAATCATCAGAAATGATCGTGTCAATTCAAAACTCATAATTGAATAGCCCACTAAATACGATAACTAATTGGTGATGGAGTTTTGAGGTTTGTTCTAAGGCACCGCCTTGTGGGGCTATGGTGTTCATCGATTGGATTAGGGAGCTAGGATTGGTCCTACGATGGTGATATTAATGGTGCAACAACGAGTGGTAATGATAGCAATGACCCGAGGGGGCATTAGGGAAGATGCGACACCGAGGGATGCTGTTGTTGGGTGTTGTTATCATCTACCACCACAAAAATATGGCTCAAGATAGGATGCCAAGAGGAATAGAGCTAAGGGGGAGGCATGGCCATTAACCACATCTGAATGTCCCATTCCATAGATTGAAGAGTGAGAATCTATGGTGTTTGGGGTTTTCGGAGAAGGCATGTACATTGCTTCTATTAGAGTCAGTAGGGACCTTTCCTTTGGGTTTGCCCAAAGATCCAACACTTGAGATCCACTCGAGTTAGGTTCAATAGAGAAGGGGGGGCTCACGGATGTTTATTTCAAATAACCCGAGTAGCGACTGTGATGGGCTTAGAGATTTGAGGCCATCTTCTTCCAAGAGAAGCAATGATCATGCCTTAAGGAAATATGGTGGTGGCATATTCATCTTGATCATGGAGATCATTGAGTGCATATTCTCATTTAGGCCATCAAGGAGCATGATGATAGGGTGGCACTTCAATATTGTACCATATTTCACAAGGTTAAATGTTGGTGAAGGTACAACTAATGTATAGGTGAGTTCAATAGCTCTTGGCTCCTTGTGAATAGTTGAGCATGTCCACCTTGGGCCATGTTTTGAAACTTAATCTCCATAGACAAGGCATGGGAGGTCTGTTATTCTAGAATGCATTCTTGTTATTCTACAATGAGGGCGATCACATCTCGGTGAGCTGTCCAAGAGCGTGAAATGTTTGGGACTCCCTTAAGATTATCATATCGGTTGGGGATTACAAGCTTCCAAAGCAAATTGACGACAACGTGAATCTTCCTACTCCTATTTGGATGGAGGTTATGCTTGTTGTCATTTGGCATATTTGGAAATCCCAGAACACGCTCATCATTAACTCGAAGGACATCACCCTGACCCGCATCCTGCGCAAAGTGTTTAAATATCTCTTCTCCTCGGATCGTAATTCAAGAGTGACAAAGTGCTCATTTGTACCTACATCCAGAACTGTCTCTTGGAATTGTAATCGCTACATTTGCTTCTTCCCTCTCCCCACTCCTCTCTCCTGGTGTGTCGAACAACATTTTGTAAATGCATAACCATTTCATTCACTCAATAAAAAGTAGGTGGGAATGCCCCCCCAATTGATCGAAAGGAACCTTGATCGCACGTGTTCTACATCATGGGTGATGAAGGTAGCAAGGTTTGCTATGAAGATGGATGCATAGAGTGCTCAAGTGCACCGAATAAATTGAGTGCCACCGATGGAGATGTGACTGGTGGAGATGTGCCCTCAATGTGCTACATATCAATCAAAATTTGATTGAAATCTTCAAGGGCTCATGCCTTTAAGAGTAACTAGGGTCGTGTTTAGTGTGGCTCCGCACGATATGCTGCATTGACGAAGCTGGAGCCCTACAAGAGGAGCTAGTTTTTGGTGCTCTCTCTCTCTAGGCACCAAAATAGCTCCAGCTCTACGCACACGGGAGGGCAGAAGCAGCGCTCCTTCACGCGATCTCGTTTGGTGCTACTTTTGCACACTTCGATGCGGGAGTCACACTACATGGTACCTAGGAGGATACTGGCTAAAAATGAAAGGAATGTGATAACACACATTGGTAGTGAAGACTATGGAAGCTAGATTTGGTAGAGCTATAGTTTGGAGGATGACGATGATGTAGTGGGAAGGGGTGTGGTGGTTAGCCAATGCGAGGAGAAGGGATGACACAAGAGGTGGAAACATAAGACTAGTGTTTTAGCTTGATACCATCTACAATGGACATGCTATACATGGAAGGTTACA
Source organism: Coix lacryma-jobi var. lacryma-jobi (assembly GCA_009763385.1). NCBI lineage: Eukaryota > Viridiplantae > Streptophyta > Magnoliopsida > Poales > Poaceae > Coix > Coix lacryma-jobi. Next base: position 143,799,331 of record CM019826.1, read on the forward strand.
TTTCCACAAATCAATAGTAATTTGTTGCCAAGTGGGTCGTATGAGGAATAGTAGCACGAGCTTGTTGTCTTATTTCATGAACGACGAACAAGAGTAAGAAGTCTAATCATGATCATAACAGTGTGTCTTTAAAAATATGGGGTTATAAAAAACTCAACCTATGGGTGAAAGATCGCTCCCACGACATTGCTTTAAGAAGAAGCTTCTCGTATGAACACTGAGAAAACCCCTATTGGCCAACCATTAGAGAAGCCACTGAATGCCTAGGACACATGCCTATGGCCATGTGCATCTCGCTAAAAGCATCTCTGATGGTTACACATCTGTTTCAAGGTCACAACTGACGTTGAGTGTTTTAACCTAGGCATGTTTAAATGTGCTCCCATGGTTAGTCGAACCCAAGACCTAAGGTGCTACTAGGAATCTTATGACCTTTAGGCTACAAACCCATTTGCAATACAAGGAGGTCATGTTTGTTTTTTATGCAAAAAATACTAGGTGGGCCTAAACTAGCATGGCAACTAGCTTGTTCGAAACCGTGATCCAAAATGTTGAGGATTCTCTTCTTATTTTTTAGAAAGATCTTTTCTCCTTCACCAAACTATAGATGTGATACCTCAATCTTTGTTCAAGGAGTTATATTTTTGCAACACAACTTAGCCAATTTTCAATATATGATTGTAACTACGGAGATTATTAACTACCGATAAAAGTTGGCCAAGAACTTTGTTATCTCTACCCTGTGAGAAGATTAGTTTGGTTCTTGGATTTAGGATTACCAAATAGACAAAAATGAGTGGTAGACTCATATGAAACATGCCTATTATGGGTGAAACCACAGTGTGTGGTGTGAACTAGACTCCTTTGCGGTATGTCTATTCCTAGACTTGTTTTAATTCATTGCAATATTTTAGATTAGCTTTTAAGAATTTCTTTGAGTCTCAAACTTAAAAGTGTAGTACTCTTTTTGCAATGTAGATCCCACAAAAAAAATTAGATTCTTCACTTTAGTGAATTATACTTGAGTTAGCTTAACATGGGATTCCCAATACTAAAAAAGGGAAAGTCGATAATGTAACTATTTGATCTGATTTAAGAATGTGATTGAGGGAGAAAAGACCTATGTATCACTAAAATATGAGTGAGCTTCTTGGGCCAGGGCCTTCTTTGCCTATGTGTTCAACGAGAGTGCGAGACTCTTTACCCACAAGTAGACATTAGCAAACTTTGGGCGAAGATGAGTTGAGGGCTGATATGGGTCTTTGTGGTCATATAGGGACCTAGTCTCAAGATCAGAATTCATGAAACATATGAACAACTTGTTTGGCTATAAACTATATTTGTTCAGACAAAATATTGTTGTTTATGATTCTTTTAAGGTTCGTTTGGATGTAGATATTGGGAAAGCTAAAATTGAATTGGGTCCAATACCAAAGAAACCATGGTATTTAAATAGCGACAATTTGAATACTATTGTTTGGATGACATTTGAATTGGCTTTTGAAATTAGCAAGAAGTGGGGGAGGAAGTCACCGGGGGTGGGGAGCCTGCGTGTCCGTGCCCGTGTGCCCATGCGTTGCCTTCCCATGGCCACCGCTCGCTAGGTTGAGGGAGGGAGTCGTTGTCGGGGGTGGGGAGCGTGTGCTTTGTCGCGCCCGTCCGGGGTGGGGTAGGACGCGAGTGGATCTCGTCGTGGCCTGAGATGGAAGAGTAGCTGCCGAGAAGGAAGCTCGACTGCGGCCATGGGGGAGCTCGCGCCGCCACCCATGGTGGATCTCGTGCTGCTGTCCATGGTGGAGGAAGAGGAGCTTGCACCGCGATGCATGGGAAAGAGGAAGAGGAGCTCGCGTCGCCGGCTACAAGAAAGAGGAAGAGGAGGTCGCGAGCCATGGGGAAGAGGAAGAGGTGCCCGCTGATGCTCGCTCGCGGGGAAGAGGCTGAGTATCGGGTCCAATACCACTCAATACAGAGGGGTCAGGCTCTGTATTGGGATAAACCCCTTCCAATTATAATTCAATACCAATGAATTAGGTCTTGAATGCCAAATCTCTATTCCATGTACATCCAAACAATAGCATTGAGGAAACTTGATTCGATTCCAATGTCTAGGCTCCAATATCTACATCCAAACGGGGTATAAAGGAAGATACTATGTCACCTAATTTTTTATAACACAAGAACTTTTAAAAGTTATTTCATGATGTTTTAGCAATATTTTTTTAAAAAGACAAGACTTCAATTGATTTTATTTTTGTTCCGTATTTCTATGTATACATGTTTCATACCTAATTATGTAAATTTAGTGTAGTCGTATGTGAGCCATCTAGCCGTGCAGTGATGGTGGTGTCTCCAATCATAGGCAAGGTTCATTTAAAAGGAAATCGCAAAAAAAAGGTTCATTTAAAAGGAGTGGTTACTCACAATTCATAATATCGAGTTATATAAGTTTTATAGGAGGTGGATTGGAAGGGCCTTGGTGCTAGTATTGGTTGGCCACTTGACCATATATAGGGGCTTGAAAGGACAGAGAAGGCTAGAGAGAAGATGGTAGTGAGGCGGTGAGCACAACAAAGGAGCACCAAGGCTTTAATTTGAACATAATATGTCAGGTGGAAAGATGTGTTTTGGTTGAGATGAGGGTGGCAGTGTTGTGGGGTGGCTGGAAGGTGGATGGATTATAGAAGGGGATCAGGCGAAACAATTGTCGTGTAGATCTAGCAGCCTAGCAATTCATATTATGTTAGATTTGATAGCAATATATACATTTTTTGAATATATTTGCATAAAGTACAAACTCCATGATGATTTTGTCGATGTTCCTGTTTATTTGTTAGAAATCAAGGATCTATATATAGGGTCTGCTTGGGAGAGCTATGCTCCCTGATTCTCTAGCTCTGCTTCCTAATTCTCTAGTGAAGTGATTTTGTGACTGAAAGTAATTCTCTTTGATTCTTTAGCATAAACTCTCAAATCAGGATATAGAATCACTTCACAGGATCAGGTGAAGCTATTTTTTTTTAGCTCTTAGCCTTTTAGTTCATTTCAGAGAATCACTTCACAGAATCAGCGAAGAATTACTTCTCGCTGAAAAATACGTTTGACAATCAGGTAGTGATTCTCACTAAGAATCCGCTCCGCGCAGCGCTCCCAAACGGCCTCATATACATGTCCGTATTGATCAACATGTTTAGACTCTTGGAATTTAAGGATTCTTTTTACTCATTGTGAAGTAAACTGTGTTTTCATATACTCTCGCTATTAGAAATTTGTCTACATTGTTCATTTCGTTCTATGATATGAATTCCTTCCTATAATCATGTGATGTTCATGTTTTTTCTTGACAACTAACGTCACAGTTCATGGTTATGTTTTTTTTTCCTCTGAAAGATCCATGGTTATGGTTTTCGATTTAAATTTGGCATTGCACCCATATTTTTTTTTCAGAACATATATTAGTACCCAATTTATAGGAAGGAATAACATGATTACATAATTATACCCAATTTATAGGAAGGAATAACATGAATTAGTACCCAATTTTCTCCATGAATCACTCTTATACCTGATAATTTATACATGTTCGTAGTTTCAGTTCAGCATGACCCAGAAGGCTGTCTTGGCCATCTGAAGCAGTACAAGTTTAAGGAGATCAGAAAGGCAACCAATAACTTCAGCCATGCAAATATTTTGGGAGAGGGAGGATATGGAATAGTATACAAGGGTGATTTGGATGGCACAACTGTTGCTGTTAAAAGACTGAAGGATCATGATTCAGTTGTTGGGGATGATCAATTCCACACAGAAATTGAAGTGATAAGCTTGGCTGTCCATCGTAATCTCCTTCACCTTACTGGGTTTTGCGTTGCAAATAATGAAAGGCTTCTTGTGTATCCCTACATGCCAAATGGAACTGTTGCTTCTAAATTAAAAGGTTAGTATTATACTTCATGCTCTTCTATCGAATGCATGCATATTTGCACCTTCATATTGAGAATCTCAATCATGAGGGTAAAAATGAAGAAACAACAATTTTTTCCAGTAAGGTTTCACCACTCCACTTTTACTTTGTAATTTAGGATATATACTTGGACTCGGGAAGAACTTTGACCAATTAAATATGCATGTTAAAGTGGTGATTTTGTGAAACAATTTCCATATGAAAAGTATTATATTAGTGGTAATCAATATGCTCCCATCACTTTTCATTGGACTTTCTGATGGAGACATGCATATTTTCAGCTTGTTAATCATGTACAACTTCTTCATATAGGGATGATTCTAGTTTTTTCCGTCAAATGATAACACACCGCAGTTCAAGGCAGTTTCAACCATCCTATTTGTCTATTTTTAAAGCTTCCATTGCATTCATTTTTGTGATAAAGGCTCAGTCAATCTGATACATGGTTAACAATTGCTAAAACAACAAGCTAGTTGAACATAACATAATGTAGGCATCAGGTGCTCCTTTAAATTGCTTAGTTCAAAGCATTGCATGCATTATATTCTGAGTTTTTTTTTCCCTTTTTGAAGCAAATCCAGCTGAGTTTTCTCCTTTACTTTGTCAGAATGTGTTAATGGGGAGCCAACCTTAGACTGGCCAAGGAGAAAGAGGATAGCCCTTGGTGCATCACGGGGACTGCTCTATTTGCATGAACAATGTGATCCTAAGATAATCCATCGTGATATCAAGGCCTCCAATGTTCTCCTAGATGAATATGTTGAAGCAGTTGTTGCAGATTTTGGATTGGCAAAACTTGTAGATCATTGGATGTCCCATGTTGTCACATCAGTGCGTGGAACAATTGGGCGCATACCACCAGAGTATTTTATGTCTGGCCACGCTTCGGAGAAAACTGATGTCTTTTGCTTTGGACTCTTTTTGATGGAGTTAGTCACTGGCCGAGAGACGTTGGAGCTTCATGAGAATGAATATGAGAAGGGAGGAATTCTTGAATTGGTAAATACTGTTTCTTATATATGTCTAGGTTCAAATTTAGTTTATTCACTAGAGTATTTTTTAAAGAAAGAGTTGTTTTCCTTATTTAGGTCACCTGCATAGGAAAAGTTCAGTATGTTTTTCAAAACAGGTAAAACAGATAGGATCTAGATCGAATTTGCGTGGCTGTGCCACTCCAAGAATTTCTTTTTTCAAACGGACTTTGTTTTTGCCAATTGTGTTTCTTTTGTTCATTCAGATGCCATGAACTGTCATTCTCTCACACAGTTGTGCCTTTATGTTTCAGGCCAAAGAACTTCTGGAACGAAATGAGCTAAGCATGTTTGTGGACCGGAAGCTAAGAAGCAACTACGACAGTGCTGAATTGGAGGAGATGGTTCAGATTGCTTTGCTCTGCACAATGTACAGACCTTTCCACCGCCCCAGGATGTGCGAAATTGTTAAGATGCTGAATGGAGGAGACGGGGTTGCAGAGAAATGGGAGGCCGTGAAAAATATTGAGGAACCAAACCCCGACTGGTCATCAGAATTTGTGTCCATTGGTATAAATTATGATGAAGAGCAGTGCAATTCAATCGAGCTGCATGCCATTGAACTCTCAGGGCCAAGGTGATCTGACTACAGCTTGTCTATGTGTGTACATATGTACTCCCTCTATTTTAAAATAAGTCATTCTAAGAATCTTGGAGAGTCAAATTTTTTAAGTTTGACCAAAATTACAGAGAATATAAAAATTTATGACATCAAATAGATATACTGTGAACATATAACTAATGAAGAATCTAATAATACTTAATTGATATCATAAATGTTATTATCTTATTATATGAATTTGGTCAAACATAAAAATTTTTGACTCTTTAAGATTTTTGGGATGACTTATAATTTGAGATGGAGGAAGTAATAATCAGTTTTAGACTACCAACTTGAGAAGACAAAGAAAAAGAGTTGGGATGCTCCGGACTTTCCGTTGAGTAGCATGGCTTGTCTGTAATGTCTGTTCATGCATATGGCTTTTCTGAAAAGACCTGCTTACAGCAAGACCTTCATGCTGGACAAAAGTTAGTGACATAAAGAAAAGAATTGGAATATATAGAGAGAGATAAATAAACTAACTAGTGGGATCTTCTGTTCTGCATCTTGACTTATATTAGTTTTCGTTAAAGGTGTACCTAGAAAGCTATCGCATCACATACTGAACTAGAGATCCAATAACCACCCGCCATCCGCCATCCTCAGTTAATTTTTTTTAAACAAGACTTGAGTACGAATAACTTTTAAATTGCTGAGTTTGGACATATGAAAATCATATAAGTAGATTTGTCTTAAAAAATACTTTCATAAAAATATGCATATATCACTTTTTGATAAATATTTCTATAAAAAATTAGAAGACAAAGTTATACTTTGAAGACCGTGTTGTTATCCAAAACGACTTACTTTACAGGTATGGATGAAGTACTCCTCTTATTTTTGCTAATGAAGGGATTAAAACTTAACAAAGAGCCATGACTGAAATTTCACACAACATTAGATGATTAATAGAGGCGGCAACACTAGTTTTTATTTTTTTTAAAAAAAACTTTGTAGAAACATAACTTTTATAGATTTAATTTTGTATAGCACATTTCTCTCTGAACAATAAGTTTCAAATAGTTCGCAAATCGGATTATGGTATGAGAGAATTTTTATGTTAATTTTAAATTGTGAAAAAAAATTCTATGCATGCATATGTCACATGTGTTTTTGGTGGGTTTGTGGAGGGCGGGATTCGAATATACATGATTAAATACTCCCTTATGTTCCAAACTAAATTAACTTCTAAAGTTGTCGTAAGTTAAACTATTTAAGTTTAACTAAGTTAATAGAAAAGACCACCCATATATTTTGAACGATTCTATAAATTGGTTTATTTTGGGACTGAGGGAGTAAGTGCTCACCACAACTGCATTAATCACTACCAGACTCAGTTTTTTTGTCGAGTGCTTGTGACACTTGGCAAAGCCTAAAATACACTCGGTCAAAGCTTCGTGGAGTGCCACCCTCGGTGTAGCCCACTCAGCCTAAATTTAGATGACAAATAGACATTTGTCGAGTGTTGAACCGACCCTCGGTAAAAAAAAAACTAAAAAAATTAAATGAAAAAAATCCAAAAAATAGCAATTTTTTTAATCGGAGAAGCCCCCACAAGTCGTGGTATTTTTCGCGCAAAATTCACACGCTACGCACACCAGTTGGATTCAAACCCGCGAACCTCCCCCTCGCGCGTAATCCTCTCTACCACAACACCATACTATCACATGTATTGTATTTATCACATGTATTGTATTTAGATTTCGTTTTGGTTCCCCATGATACTAAACCGAGTGTTAATTGTTTATTTGAGGCCCTAAATGAATTCAAATTAAAAGGTTGTCAACTACCAAAGTTTTATAACTTTTCGAGATCTACAACTTTTATTTTGATAGTTTTTTTATCTGAAGTCGTTTATAAAATTTTAATTTCAAATTTGAGAATTTAAAATGTACTTTTTGTTGACAAGATGATTTCAAATAAAAAAAGTTGTCAACTATAAAGTTTCATAACTTATTGTGATCTATAACTCTTATTTTGGTTGTTTCTCCATCCAAGGTCATTTGAAAATTTAAATATCAAATTTGATAAATTCAAATGTACTTTTTTGTTGCTGAAATTAATTCAAATTTAAAAGTATTCAACTACAAAGTTGTATAACTTCTCAAAATCTACAACTTTTAATTTGGTTATTTGTTCATCCGACATTGTGATAGTAACATTATTCATAAATCTTATTTAACACTCTTCTAGCTACAAGGTTTAATAACCGAAGATCAAAAAGAAAAATCAGATTGGTTGTTTGCCAAGTGTTAAATTTTAGCATTCAACAAAGCAGCTGATTGTCGAGTGTTAAATTTCATCACTCAACAAAGTGTAGCTGTTTGTCGAGTGTGAAATTTCAAACACCCAACAAAGTGTTTGTCGAGTACCGTGTTTTTTACACTCGGCACAGTGACCGTTTGCCGAGTGCCCAATAGATGCACTCGGCAAACTTGTAGACACTGGCCAGACAGTCGATTTCTCCGGTTGTGATTAGACATAGAGTTGTAGTGGGAGGAATGTTACTTGATTTGGTTTGGTGCAAAGTGTTCATCAGAGAGAAAATATGTAGTACAGCGCTAGTGTTTGATGTACGCGCGTAAAGAATAACCGCACCATCAAATCGTTGACTACATGCTAATCATGCACCGTTCTTTATTACTGTCTCTTTGAATATCTACAGCTGTAACTTTTTCCTGAAGAATGCGCGGTATCTAGCGGAAGATACATGAGTCATAATTAAACATTATTTGTTAGGCTGTCTCCAACCGCTAGCTATTTAGCTAGCTAGATGTGATGTGGTAAGAAAAACAGAAGAGAAAGTAATCACTAGCGACGGACAAATAATTTATCTATTTTACGTAGCCTAAGAATATGAGAGACGAGCATATGAGTCCTATAGCACATAGAAAAATAAAATGATTTTAACTTTTGTCTCTTACCTTCACGTCAGCTAGCTACGTAGCTAGTACCATTACAAATATCCTTAGAGCAAGTATACTCAAGAGATCCATGTCATACAAAACCACGTTAGGAGAGAGTCTTGAGAGCGGATGGTAATAAGCTCTTCGCCGGCTGTGGCTTTGGCTACGGCTACAACATACTCTCTCCGTCCCTTTTTATTTGTGTTTTCGGTTTTTATGTCATAAGTTTAACTTGATTTATATAAAAAGTGTATAATATTTATATCTCTAAATAAATTTATTAAAAACTAGATTAAAAAATCTATTTAATGATATCAATTATGTATTATAAATATTAATAGTTTTTTTTATATAAAATTAATTAAAAATATTTCTTGAGAAACGAGAACGACACATATTTAGAGACGTAGAGAGTATGTTACGAGAACAAAAGATTCCTTTACTTTTACTTGGCCAATCCAGTACATATATACAAGTATACAACATGATAAATCATTTATAATGCAAGCATTAAATGTTTATCTTCCTAATAGAACTATTTCAATAGTCGATCTATATAATACAACAAGCCATCTGAATTGCTGGCTATACGTGATATGACATTATCTTACTGCTTTCTGCTAGTTAAATTGTTAGTCTTGCTCTTAGACTAGTCAAATGAGACGTAAATCAAGAGACAAACAAGCAAATTAAGTCACGTATATATACAGTATCATGATATCCTTAGCAGAAAACTTTATATCTCATAACATATTCAAATTTGAGTACGTTTGATTACTTTGGTAATAATAAGCTAATAAGTCTTTGCTCATAATGCACGACATGGAACTGTTTAGGTCAACTAATCCTTTCACGCATCACACAATGCTACTGTTTTTTCAGAATAATTCTGCTGACGAGGTGATGTATTCCATTCGATCACCAGTCATCGTTGCCAAGCACGCACCTTCTCGCTTTCTCTGGCCAGGCGTCATCTGCAATTCTGCATCCGCGCATCGATGTCAGCAATGAACTGTCAGCAAATTGTACGTTACCGTACGTAGATGAAGAACAACATTAATTAGAACAATGCCGCCGAACCCTTCAAGATGTCAGGTGCTGATCAATTCCTCGACGTACGGGTGTCATTTTCGAATCCAAAAGATGTGAAAACTACTAAAGCTAGTTCAGTGTATCTATCTATCTTTTCTCAAACTGAATGTGCGTGCTGTTTCAGTATTATGCCGGCCCGTTGCTAACTCCTATATATATACAGTCAATTAGAGATTTGGTAAAGAAGAATGGAAGGATCCATACGACAGCGAAAAATAAATGGTAAGGCGGCGGGGTCTGCATCTACATCCACATCTATACGAGATTATCCCTGTGCTAATCTCTCAAAAAGCACGTTTAATTTGAACCTGTGATAAACATTTTGAACTGGATATTTATTTTTGAGTAAGGATTTTTAGGTCATTTCCTTGTTTAGCAGTTTAAAGAGCCACTTGCTGAGAGAAGACATTATTTTGTATACCAAGGACGGCCAGATCTCGTTTAGCTGTTTAAAGAGCCACTTGCTGAGAAAGCATTACTTTACTAGATCCTTTATTACTGACTGCTGCTAGACGTACTTCCTCCGTTCCAAATTATAAATTACTCCAAGAATTAGAGAGTCAAAACTTTACCAAGTTTGATTAAAATTATAGAAAAATATAAAAAATTGTAACATCAAATAGGTATATTATAAAAATATAACTAATAAAGAATATCTAATGATACTTAGTTGGTATCATAAATATTATTATCTTATTATATAAATTTGATCAAACTTAGAAAAACTTTGATTTTCTAAGATTCTTGGAATGACTTATAATTTAAGATGGAGGGAGTAGAATATAAGCCACTAGATATACAATGACTTATAATTTGGAATAGAGGAGGTAGAATATAAGCCGCTAGAGATGTACAATAACGTTCTATCACTACTAGAGAAAAGGCCTTTGGACGATAGATTGATTCGGCCATTAGTCTCGAATTTTTTTTGTGTCCGGGACTAAAAGTTCTTTAGTCCCGGTTGGTAACACCAACCGGGACTAAATGTTCCTTTTCCTCGAGGCAACCGGGACTAAAGGGTCAGTGTTCTTTAGTCCCGGTTGGTAAGGCATGACCTTTAGTCTCGGTTGGTATTACCAACCGGGACTAAAGGGCCTTTTAGTCCCGGTTGGTAACACCAACCGAGACTAAAGGTCCTTCCAGACACAATTTAAAAAGAAGGAGTATCCTATTCTATCAGATATCGAGTGTAGCTCAGTTGGTAACACACGTGAAGGCTAACTGTGCGGTCTTGAGTTGGAATCTCCACAGCCACAACATTTTTTCGTTTTTATTCCAAACCTTTAATCCCGGGTCGAATACTGTAGCGAACCTTTAGTCCCGGAACCTTAGTCCCGGGTCCAGAACCGGGACTAAAGGCCCATCCTCCAGTAGTGTATATATATTGGAAAAAAATCTACGTAACCCTCTCAATTATTAGGCCTCAACTACTTCACCCTCAAACTATAAAACCAGATGTTTTACTCTCTGAACTTTTCAAAACCATTCAAATAACACCCTCATGTGGTTTTAGATGGGGGTTTTGCTATAGTAGTGTTGTTTTGTTTTTTTATATATTTTAGTTGAAACTTTAAAAAATCATAGTAAATCATAAAAAATCATAAAATAGAAAATCTAATTTTATTGGACTCCACATAAGTAGATCTACACAGTGAATATATAATATAGTATACTTTAGAAAAAGTTTTTGCTGTAGATTTAGGTCTATGATTTTCTGTAATTAAATAGAATAATTCATATATGCAGTTTTTTCATCCAATTGTAGTGAAATTTTTATTGTGGAGTAATTATTGTATGCTTGAACTGTAGTAAAAATTTCATACTCATTAGATCAGGTATAACTTAGGCATAGATCTATTTAGGTTTATGCTGTTATATCTAAATAAATTTATAGCTAAGTTATACATGATCCGATCAGTATGAAGTTTTTACTACAATGCAAGGATACAATAATTAGCTCACCACAAAAATTTCACCACAATTGGATGGAAAAACTACATCTATAAATTATTCTTATTAATTACAGAAAATCATAGATCTAAATCTATAGTAAAAACTTTGTTCTAAAGTATACTATATTATATGTTCATTTTTAGATCTAGCTACGTAGAGTCCAACCAAATTGGATTTTCTATTTTATGATTTTTCTATGATTATTTAAAAATTCAGCTAAAATAAATAAAAAGACAAAATCATATGTTATTGTAGCAAAACCACTGTCTAAAACCGTCTGAGGGAGTTATTTGACCGGTTTTAAAAAGTTTATGGGGTAAAACAACTGATTTTATAGTTTGAGGGGTGAAGTAGTCGACGCTCGATAGTTGAGGGGGTTATGTAATTTTTCCTATATATATTCATCATGAGTTGTTCTCCCCTCCTTTCTATGTACGTAGCTGAAATCTGCGTGCCATGACAAGAGCAACCGGCCGGCCGGTAGCTTGTACACGCATGCATTCATCTTCCCTCGATCGGTGCACACAATAACAGGCGCGCGGTGGTCCTACTCCTACTCCTTGCATTTGCATGGCGGCGCCGAGCAATGGAGATGGAGGGAGCCATGGAGGCACTACAGGAACTAGCCTGATTTCAAGAACCCTGGAGCGGTGCAAGTCCGGGCTGAACCGGATCGGCGCCGCCGGTAGTGCGGCCGGACGGGCGCGGCGGCCGCCGGTCGCCGGCGGGTGCTTCCCGGTGTACGTGGGTCCCGAGCGGGTGCGCTTCGTGGTGCGCGCGGAGCACGCCTCCCACCCGCTCTTCCGCGGCCTCCTCGACGACGCCGAGCGCGAGTACGGGCACGCGGCGCGGGGCATCGCTCTGCCGTGCGACGTCGACGCGTACCTCGACGTCCTGTGGCGCATCGAGCACGGCGGCGGCGGCGGCGGCGACGACGGTGAGAATGAGATCCCCGCGGCCGTCTCGTCGCCGCCGCCGATTTGGCGCTTGCGGAGCTTCAGCAAGGGCCGCGCCGCGGGGTACAGGATGATGAACCCGAGGTCGTCTTCTCCGGTGATCGCTAGGATCGGTGAGCGCAAAGAAACTAATAATAATCTCGCGCGAACTCGGTCATACAGTTAGCTAGGGTATGTACCGATGCATGCGCATGCATGGTCTTGTATTATTGTATAATGATAATCATGCATGATTTACACGACGACGAGAAAACCACACGATCGAGGCCATCGATCATCTCGTGTATATATATGGATGTTCATATCGCTTCGTGTCTTCGAACAAATTACCAGGCCTTCAAAATCGAGATCTTTTGTTTTGATGGAGAGAAAAAAAAAGTATGCATAGATGCCACATGTTAATCATGGCAGATGGATCCTCTTTTTTCACGGTTTCTTCTCAGAACATCACACAAATTAATCATCTAAACACACATATTAATCATCACCAATACCACAAACACTACCGGAAAAACTCACTTTGCCGAGCGCCGCACTCTTTGCCGAGAGTTTTTTTTCGGGCGCTCGGCAAAGAGCTCTTTGCCGAGGGCCGAATAAAAAACACTCGGCAAAAGAAAAACGCTCGGCAAAGAAATTCTTTGCCGAGAGCCAAAAAAAAACACTCGGCAAAGAATTTCTTTGCCGAGCGTTTTTTCTTGCTCTCGGCAAAGAAATTCTTTGCCGAGCGTTTTTTTATTGGCTCTCGGCAAAGAGGTCTTTGCCGAGAGTTTTTTTTTTACACTCGGCAAAGCTAATTTTCAAATCATATTTTGAAGCAGTAAATTAATCCAAATAAAAAAACTTTCAACTAAAAAGTTGTTTCACTTATCAAGATGAATAATTTTTATTTTAGTCATTTCTTCATTTGACAAATTTAAAATAAATTTGTTCATAAATCTTACATCTCTCTCCGTTAGTTTACGAAACTACAAGAGTGATATATAATATTTGTGAATAATATGATAACCATAATTTTGGATGTATAAATGGGTAAACAACCAAAATAAACTTTGTAGATCTTGACAAGTTATGAAAGTTTGTAGTTGATAACTTTTTAATTTGAAGTCATCTAGTTATGCAAAACTACGTTCGAATTTGAAAATTTTAAAATTCGAATTTTTTAAAATGCCTTAGATGGAGAAATGGCCAAAATAAAAGTTGTAGATCTCAAAAAGTTATGAAACTTTGGTGTTGACAACTTTTTGATTTGAAATCATCTTATCAACGAAAACTACGTTTGAAATTGTAAAATTTAAAATTCAAATTTTTATAAACAACCTCGGATGGAAAAACTACCAAAATAAAAGTTGTAGATCTTGAAAAGTTAGAAAACTTTGTAGTTTACAATTTTTTGATTTGAATTCGTTTAGGGCCTCAAATAAGCAAATTACACATGGTTTAGTATAATATATGGGTAATCGAAACGGAGATGGAACGTATATGAGTGTGTAGTGCAGTGGTAGAGGAGGCTCCGCGCCAACGAGAGGTCGTGAGTTCGAATCCTGCTGACTGCGTGAGAGAAAATTGCGTGAAAAATAATAGAACTTGCGATTTCAAGGGCAACAAGTGGGCGCTGCCCAGTGGGCCCCTCCTCCAATTAAATAAAAAATTTTCTTTATTTTTTCGGGGTTTTTTTATTTTTTTCTTTGCCGAGAGCCATCTCAGCACTCGGCAAAGGCTTTGCCGAGCGCCCGATAAAAGGCTCTCGGCAAAGAGCCCTTTGCCGATCCATTTTTTGCCGTGTGGCCTTTGCCGAGGGCTGCTCTCGGCAAAGGCTTTGCCGAGAGCAAAAGGAGCTTTGCCGAGTGCCTGTGGCACTCGGCAAAGCGACCATGTCCGGTAGTGAAACGACTTGGCCACATGGGATAGGTGCCATGTTTGCTAGAGGAGAGCGGGTCGGTGTACTTAGGTGTCTTCATAGACTAAGTTGACCGGTAGTGACAAGCTCGTCCAAACCATTAAAAGAGAGGACAAGTAGTGACGAGTTCATCCAAACAAGTAAAAGAGGTGAACATCAATCGGTTAATATCATGTATTGATGTAACAAGTATTGCATTATCTAACAAGTATTACATTATCTGAAATGAAAAATGATAACCATGGGTGTCAGGCCTCTAGACCAAAGAAAGTGGGGAAGACTAAAAAGAAAGTGGGGAAGACTAAGAAGAAACATGTTATTCAGGGCTTCTAGGACCAGTTCTAGGATTCCAAGGGATGGAATTCCTATCATTACCAAAGCTAAAGCCAAGGACAATGTATCAGGTACTGCTTCTCAAAACCCTTTCTCTATTCTAAATTCTACGGACTACAAGAAATGGTTGGCTTTTTGACGTAAAATCCATTTGTGACACTGACTTTTTGACGTTAATTATGCATGGTTTATGACATAATATGTTAGTTATGACATGAGTTTATGTCATAATACGTTAGTTATGACATGAGTTGAAGGACAATCATTTTTTGACATTGCACTTTGTCATAATACACATAACTGATGTCATAATTCACATAACTAATGTCATAATTCACATAACTATGTCATAATTAACGTCAAAAAGTCAGTGTCACAAATGGATTTTATGTCAAAAAGTCAACCATTTCTTGTACCCGGGTACTTCTGTTCTTAAGGCCATTATGACAGATCTTGTTTTGGAAAGTAGTGATATAGAAGGGCAAATAGGAGCCTTTAGAGCTGAGGAATTGGCTAGAGCAGCTATTGTTGGAGCTAACTATATATAAGGTCTATTTGGAGAATCAGAGGAAAAACCTTGCTCCTATAAGTCCTAAAAGGAAGATCTAGAGGAATTTAGCTTGGAGATATAATCTCTAATTACAATAGAGATCTTGACACTAGCTCTTCCATGAGGGGAGGAGGTAGTGTTAGAAATAAGCATAAAGGAGTTGCACTTTGTGACGAAGGTATATCATGAAGCTCATGTTTTGGAATGTTAGGGGTTTGGGGAGAGCTTATATATAGAAGATCTTTAGTTAAGAATCATGTGCTCCTGGAGGACCTTGATGTGGTGGTTTTGTAGGAAACCATTAAGCAAGAGTTCGATAACTCTGAATTAAAGGAGTTAGCTAGAAATCGAGACTTCAAATGGATTTGGTCTTCAGCTAAAGGGCATTCAGGGGGTTTGATCACTGGAATCGAAATTGATGCTTTAGAGTTTAAGCAAGAGTGAGGTTTTTGTGTTTGGAATATCTCAAAGGGAGAAAGAGAGGCTAGCCAACATGCTTAATTGTGTTTTAGGGGAATTGCTCATCAAGTACCTTGGCATTCCAATTAGTGATAGACACTTATGTAAGGAAAATGGACCTCGGGCCATTTAACTTCAGATTTTGGTGTTTGATGAACAACATAACCAAATTGGACTAATGTGTTTGCAAGTGTTTGTTTTGTAGTCCAATAGGGTGCAAATGTGACTTGGACTAAGGCAACGTGGTGATCCGATGATCAACACCTCAAGCAAGACTCTAGAAGCTCAGTTGAAGACTCTAAAGATCAAGCAAAGTCCAAGGTGAACGCATCTCGGCCCTTAGTGGTTTCGGTGATTGGATGAAACACAAGATTACTGTGACTAACGTGTGTTTTGCAGAAACAGAATTGAGTTGGGTCACGGTAATGGCGACGATACGGGCATATGGAGTTCATGTCCCCTGGCGATGGATATCGTTTCGGTTTTCAAAGGACGGACGACGAAGACGGTGGTAGACTAGGCTAAGTGTCATATGGTGTTGGAGGACACTTAGGTAGTCTTAGGTCTTTGTTTTTCCTTTGGTCGTACTATAAAGGGGAGCGTGAATCAGTAGCTTGACCTAGATGAGACTATTGAGGTAGGTGTGGTGCACACTTGTTATTTCATAGCCCTAGGTAGCTCAGAGAGATGCCTTAAGTCGAGTGGATCAAAAGTCGTTTAGGCCGCGTCGCGATTCGAGTTGAGTCTGCCCTTGTAAAGGGCATCGGACGCTGGCCAGGTGGGCATCGGACGCGTCCGATGCTCACCCCGACTAGGGTTTAGTCTGGTGCGTGGCATCGGACGCGCCGATGTGTTCACATCGGACGCGCCCATGTCACTGTTCACGTGCGCGTGAACTGGAGGCCGCATCGGACGCTGGCATCGGACGCTGAGGGCCGAGGTTCCAGAGAGGGTAAATCCACATCGGACGTGTCCGATGTGGTGGCATCGGACGCTGCCCAGCGTCCGATGTCACTTTAACAGGTCTGACAAGAGGGTACAGTCGACCGTTGGTCGAGGTCATCGGAGCGTCCGATGCTAGGCATCGGAGCGTCCGATGCCCCCGCGGAAACCCTGTCTTGTCCTGTTTTTGGATGGTCGGTTGGGGGAGTATATATACTTCTTCCCTCCATCCATTTGAGTGTTCTTGCCACTTCCATCTGCTGAGAAACACATTGTGAGTGTGAGTGAGTGCAAGAGCCCTAGTGAGGTTGAGTGATTTGCTAATTGTGAGAATTAGACACCTCCTAGTGAGAATTGAGTAGCAAGTGTGCATCCATCCATCTCTTTGGCCTTGTGTTGGTCAAGTGAGAGTTCTAGCTTGTTACTCTTGGTGATCGGCATCACCTAGACGGCTTGGTGGCGATCGTGAAGCTTGGAGAGCATCCGGTGGCATTGTGGATGACCCAAGCAAGCTTGTGACCGGTAGCGAGCGATTCATCGGGCCAGAGTGGCGAAGAATCAGCTCGTAGTGAGCACTTGATCCTTGCGCGGATCAAGGGGGAGCGATACCCTTGCACGGGTGCTCCAACGAGGACTAGGGGGGTGTGCCGACACCTCGATACCTCGGCAAAAAGATCGTCGTGTCATCTCTACTCCTTTACTTACGCATTTACTTTCAAGCAATTCAATTCCGCATTATTACTTGTTCATTCTCTATTGAACTGCTTTGCTAGAGTAGGAGTGGCATAGACTTGGTCTTTTGTGCGGTAGAGTAAAGAGAAACACACTTCTAGGCACTAGGGGGTTAATTGGGGCTTGATAGGTTTTATTCTTGCAAGAAGTTTTAGAAAAGCCCAATTCACCCCCCTCTTGGGTATCTTGATCCTTTTAATTGGTATCGGAGCCTCGTGCTCTCGATTTAGGCTTAACCGCCTAGAGTTAAGATGTCCGGAGGTGATGGACCACCTCCCATGTTCGAGGGATACGACTTTCCATATTGGAAAATCCGTATGGAGTCGTACCTAGAAGCGGTTGATGTGAAATGCCGCGATGCCGCCATAACCGGGTTCCCCAAACCCAAGGAGGGCACTAGCCTCACGCCACATGAGGAATAAAATGAGAAGTGGAATGCAAAGGCCAAAAACATTCTCTTTAGAGGCATTTGCAAGGATGTGTTTAACCGCGTCCGAAACCACAAGAATGGCCATGATCTATGGGATAACATTTGTGCTCTCCATGAGGGAACCAAGAGTGAGCGTGAGGAGAGATATCATTTAGTTATGCAAAAGCTTCATTCTTTTGATATGCATGCTAATGAAAGTGCCAATGAAATGTACTCATGCTTAAATGTTCTTGTAAAGGAATTTAATGGACTTGGCCTCACACAAATGCAACCATCCGATGTTGTGAGGAAGATTCTTTGTGTCCTTCCAATTGAGAAGTATGGACACATTGTGACGGTGCTACATCAAGGTGATCTTTCCACCGCTACACCAACTCAAATCTTGGGAAAGATCAATGCACATGAGATGTACATGCACATCACACCAAGCGGTGGCTCCTCCACCGACAAGAAGAAGGACTTGGCCTTCAAAGCTAGCCTTGACAAGAAAGGCAAGTCCAAGGCTATTGAGGTGCATCATGAGAGCTCAAGTGATGATTCCAACATCGCTCTCATGGTGAGAAGGACCACCAAGATGTTGAAGAAGCTTCACAAGAATGGAGTCAACTTTGACTCAAGAAAGAAGAAGTTCTTCACAAGTAGCAAGAGGAGGCCAATCTCCGAAATGGATTGCTACAATTGCGGTGAGCTTGGCCATCTTGCTCATCAATGCACCAAGCCCAAGAAAGAGAGCTACAAGAACAAGAACAAGGGCAAGAAGTATGACTCATCAAGTGAAGATGAGAAGAAGGATGAAAAGCCCCACTACAAGAAGGATGGCAAGAAGAAGAAGCAATACCACAAGAAAGGTGGGAAGGCTTACATTGTTGGTGATTGGCTCACCGACATTGACTCCTCCGGTGGCTCATCAAATGAAGATAGTGATGGTGAGAAGGAGAAGGTGGCCGCTCTAATCATTGGCTCATCTACACCACCACCACCACCATCGCCATCATCATCTACACACCTATGCCTCATGGCTAAGGGTGACCGGAAGGTACAAAGCGATGATGACTCTAGTGATAGTGATGGTGATGGTGAATTTGAGGCACCTACTTATGATGAGCTTGTTAAATTGCTAAATGACTACTCTAAAATCATAAGAAAGACTAGAGCTAAAAATGAGAAGCTTGTTGATGAAAATGAATCTCTTGTTGAGAAATGTGATCATGCTAGTCATGTTAGTGATGAGCTAAAATATGAACTTGCAACTATGTCATCCACTGTCAAGGAGCTCAAGTCCTCTAACAAAGAGCTCAAGGCTAAAAATGAAAAGCTTGATAAGATGCATAGTGACTTTACCGCTAGTTATGCTTTGCTCAAAGAACAATACACTCAAGTGAAAGTTGACTATGATGCTCTCACCATTACTTATGATATGCTTTCACATGAGACACATGATGCTCCTAACCTTGTTGTTAAGTGTGACATAGCAACATCTTGTGAGGACTTGGTTAGTGAGCATGATGAGCAAAGAGCTAGTGGCAAGGGCAAGAAAGTGGTTGTGGCCGATCATTATGATGATTATGTCAAGATCAAGAATGAGAATGCAAAGCTCAAGGTTGATCTAGAGAAGCTTTCAACCACAAAGCAAGTCATTGTTGAGACCCAAGATGATGAATATAGCATGTCACTTGAGCTAGACATGCTAAAAGAAGAGAACAAGAGATTGAAGATGGAGAGGGACTACAAGATGACACCATCTCAATTAGAGCTCCAACAAGAGAATGACAAGCTCAAGAGAGAGAAGGAGCACCTTAACACCGGGTTGAAGAAATTCACCAAGGGGCAATGTCTTCAAAGTGAGCTACTCATGAACACCGTGATGAAGACAAATAGAAATGGTATTGGCTTCCTTGAAGAGAAGATGAAGCAATGCAAAAGCATCCCTAAGCCGAAGAAGAAGAAGATTGGAAGATGCTATGAGTGTGGAAAGGAAGGACACTTTGCTCATGATTGTGAAGAGCCTAAACCTACACCCTTGCCCAAGCATGCTAGGCCCTTTGCTTTCAATGCTCACTACATGCTTAGACAAGACTCTAGTGGCAAGATGAAAGTCATGTTCATGGGGCCTCCTAACAAGAATAGGCCAAAGCAAATTTGGGTTGCTAAGTCACTAGTAGAGAAGGTTAAGGGACCGCAACAAGTTTGGGTCCCAAAAGCTCAAGCTTGATTTCTTATGTGTGTAGGTGAACTACAAGACCGGTGGATCTCATTGGGTGATTGATAGTGGTTGCACACAACATATGACCGGTGATCCCCGGATGTTCACCTCACTAGAAGAGAATGTCAATGACCAAGAAAAGATTACATTTGGTGACAACTCAAAGGGCAATGTCAAGGGATTGGACAAAGTGGCTATATCAAATGATCATACCATCTCAAATGTGCTTCTAGTTGCATCATTGAGCTTCAACTTGCTATCCGTTGGGCAACTATGTGATCTTGGCTTTCAATGTTTGTTCACCGACAAGGAAGTGGTTGTGACCAAGAAAGATGACACACAAGTGATATTCAAGGGCTTTAGATACAACAATCTCTATCTAGTGGATTTCACCTCCGAAGATGCCAACTTGAAGACATGTTTGTTTACTAAGCAATCACTTGGTTGGCTATGGCATAGAAGATTGGCACATGTTGGAATGAACACTCTCAACAAGCTATTAAAGAAGGATTTGGTTAGGGGCTTGAATGATGTCAAATTTGAGAAGGACAAATTGTGTAGTGCATGTCAAGCCGGCAAGCAAGTTGCAAACACTCATCCAACCAAAGCCTTTGTATCAACATCATTGACAAAGCCATCCTCATCCAATGTACCACATGTTGATGACAAAGATGGGAGGGATCCATTTGAAGATACTCATGTCTCCCATGATCAAATGGTGGTACAAGCTCAAGATGTTGATGCTCCACAAGCGGCCCCTCAAGTGGTTGATCAAAGGACTACTCCTCTACTACAAGCTCATCCTCAAGATCTCATCATAGGGATTCCAACAAGGGGTGTAATGACTCGATCTCAAAAACTTGCTTTATTTATTGAACATCACTCCTTTGTGTCTCTTGTTGAGCCTACCATTGTAGATGAAGCTCTAGGTGATCCGGATTGGGTGAATGCTATGCATGAAGAATTAAACAACTTCACCCGCAACCAAGTTTGGACACTTGAAGAGCGACCCAAAGGCACAAGAGTCATTGGAACAAAATGGGTGTTTAGAAACAAGCAAGATGATCAAGGCAAGGTTGTTAGAAACAAGGCAAGGCTAGTTGCAAAGGGGTTCTCTCAAGTTGAAGGCTTGGATTTTGGAGAGACCTTTGCACCGGTTGCAAGACTTGAAGCCATTCGTATCCTCCTTGCATATGCATCACGTCATGACATTAAATTATATCAAATGGATGTGAAAAGTGCATTTTTAAATGGCTTCATAAATGAACTAGTCTATGTTGATCAACCTCCCGGGTTTGAAGACCCTAGATATCCTAATCATGTTTATAGGTTGTCCAAGGCGCTATATGGGCTCAAGCAAGCCCCAAGAGCGTGGTATGAGCGCCTCCGGGACTTCCTCATTGAGAAGGGCTTCACCATTGGGAAGGTCGACACCACACTATTCACTAAGAAGCTTGATGGAGAGATCTTCATTTGTCAAGTCTACGTTGATGATATCATCTTCGGGTCAACAAATGAAGACTATTGCAAGGAATTTGGTGACTTGATGTCAAAGGAGTTTGAAATGTCCATGATTGGAGAGCTCACATTCTTTCTAGGCTTCCAAGTCAAGCAATTGAAGGAGGGGACTTTCATATCTCAAGAGAAGTATACAAAAAACCTCCTCAAGCACTTCAACATGGATGATTGCAAGCCTATCAAAACTCCAATGCCAACAAATGGACATCTCGACCTAGATGTGGGAGGTAACCCGATTGACCAAACTCTCTACCGTTCTATGATTGGTAGCTTGTTATATTTGACCGCATCTAGGCCCGATATCATGTTTAGTGTGTGCATGTGTGCTTGCTTTCAAGCCGATCCTAGGGAATCACATCTCATAGCAGTGAAGAGAATCCTTAGGTACCTAAAGCACACCCCAAGCATTGGCCTTTGGTATCCCAAAGGAGCTAACTTCCAACTCGTTGGGTATTCCGATTCGGATTACGCGGGTTGCAAAGTAGATAGAAAGAGCACATCCAGAGGGTGCCATTTGCTTGGGAGATCACTAGTGAAACGTACCACAATTTCCTCGAAGGGAAATCCACAGATACAACCACAATGCGACAGTCTCCGAAGATCATGCCATCACATTATCATGGAAATTCAGTTGATAACCAAAGTGCATACATTGAATCCCTGTTTTAAGAGTACAAATAGCAGGGTTTACTTATTATTACATCGCTAAAAGCCCTATGTTTGGTTTTGGGTAATTGAGACAACCAAGTGGACTAACCATTTCTCTAGTGTTATGAATGAGAAAGGTTATGTCCGTATCCAAGGTTGAGCAAGGATGGCACACATGGTGTTGGTGATGGCCACAAATGGTGATCAAGTGCTCATATCTTGGAAAAGATGAAAGAGAAGAACAAAATCCTATGGGCTCAAGGCAAAGGTATAAAATAGGATATTTGTTTTGCCGGTCAAGACGCAATAGTGCGTGATCGGGTTTAGGATAGATAACCGTACTATAAAGAGGGGAAATCTTTAATTACAATGGTTATCTAGTGCCACTAAGTGTGAGTCTCATTTGCATTTGCATTGCGCTTAGTGATGTGGTGAGAGTAACCCTAAAAATTCTTTGTGAAAATGCTAACTTAAGTGCCCAATTCACTTTGGAATACCTTGGTAAAGTTAGCACTTAAAAGGGGTGAAATTAGAGGAGGAAAATTGGCTTAAATGAGTAACCACCAGAATTTCTCGTTGACGGAGCTAACATTGCCGAGAAGGGGTGCTCTGTCTTGAGCAAATATCTTCGAGAAATTTACATGAGCTCAACAAGAATTTATCGTTGAGGGGAGACAAGGTTGCATGCATGTGTCAGGGAGAGAGAGAAAGAGAGAGAGGGCGGCGTGAGAAAAAGTGAGCTCAACCGGCAATTCGTCAATCCCTCATAAGAATTTCTCATTGAGGGGAGACAAGGTTGCATGCGTGTGTCAGTGAGAGAGAAGGAGAGCTCAACCGACAATTTATCTTCTCCCTCACAAGAAATTCTTGTTCAACTCAGATCTAGCCGTTTGATTGGAGGAGTTGTGACCGTTGGAGTGTGGAGGTGTGTTTTAGGGGGTGCGGCTGCCTCTCTCCTCCCACTCTTCTGGTTCATTCCTGTTCCCCATTGCTCATTTTGAAATCCCAAAGGAAGAACAAGCTCTCTCCCTCTCCTCTCTCACTCCCAAGGATTTGTGCTCCATTCAAGTGAGAGATCGAGCTCTAGTGATTGATCTTGAGAGCTTCAAGAGCATCTCCTCCCTCTTCTCTCCATCTCCTAGCTTGTTGCTCATTTGGGAGAGGATTTGGGGGAAACCCTAGTGATTGTGCATTTGTGATTCATTTAGTGGCACTAGGTGATTGTTGTGATTGGTGATTTCTTATTACTCTTGGTGATTGCCGTCACCTAGACGATTGGTGATTTGGTGATTGGTGAGGGGATTTGGTGATTGTGTCCGCCCCCAATCAAAGTGCTTGTAAGGGGTTTCTTGTGCCTTCCCCGGCGGAGCGCCAAAGGCAACTTTAGTGGATTGCTCGTAGCTTGTGGATCCCCATCTTGTGGCGTGGTTGTGCGGCACCCTATTGAGGGTTTGGCGTGTGATGCCAATTAGCTCGTGAACCTCCAAGTGGGTGAATCGCTACAACGGGGACGTAGCTTGCCGGCAAGCAAGTGAACCTCGGAGGAAAAATCATTGTGTCATCTTGTCTCCGTGGTATTTATTGGTATTCATTTATTGATCTCTTGCCCGGCTCGGTATACACACTTCTATCACTTGTATTTACCTTTGTTACATTCTTGCAAGTGATAATTATATCTTCTTGTAGCTAGTTAAAATTACTTATCTTGTGTAGTGGTAATTATTGTTGCTCATTTAGTTGTAAAATAGCAACATAGATATTGTGTGACATAGAGATTATAATTAACTAGAATTGTGGATAGGTGGCTTGCACTTTTGTAGAGCTAGCGCAAAACTTGCTTCGCCATTTAGTTGTCTAATAAGCTTGCTTAAGTGTTGTTGTAGAAATTTTTATAGGCTATTCACCCCCCCTCTAGCCATTTAGGACCTTTCAAGTGGTATCGGAGCCGAGGTCACCGTTATTTGAGGCTTAACAACCTTCGGTGTCAAAATGGCTCAAATCAACAACACCAAAAGGCCACCCCAATTTGATGGCACCAACTATGGCTATTGGAAGGCAAAGATGACCAGTCACATAAAGTCAATCAATAGAAAGATATGGCAAGTTGTAGATGTCAAGATTGAGATTGCAAACCCGGAGAGACTCACCCCCATCGAAGAAGAAAAGATGCAAAACAATGACATTGCTCTTAGTGCTATTCATGATGCCGTTGATGAGAGGGTATTTGAGCAAATCAAGAATTTGGAGATGGCACATGATGCTTGGAAGAAATTGGAAGAATCATTTGAGGGCACTCAAGCGGTGAAAGGAGCAAAGGCATACATTCTCAAAGAAAAGTTTGCTAGCTTCAAGATGAATGAAGATGAGAGTGTACCGGAGATGTTCCATAGGCTTCAAGTGCTTGTCAATGATCTCAAAGCACTTGGAGAAGAGGTGAAGGACAAAGACTTCTCCCACAAATTCTTGAGATGTCTTCCCAAGAGATTTGGTATGTTGGTCACATTGCTTGTGAGGAGCGGTTTGGACACTATGACACCAAACCAAGTACTTGGAGATGTGATGACCGACGACACCTATAGAGATGAGAATGATCAAGAGGTAAAGAAGGATGAGAAGAAGAAGAGTGTGGCATTCAAGGCCACATCATCATCCAAGACCAAGAGCAAAGGAAAAGCAAAGAAGGAAGAATCAAGTGAAGATGATTGTTCTATTGCTTGCGATGATGAAGATGAAGAAATGGCTCTATTTGTCAAGAGATTTGGCAAATTCATAAAAAAGAAAGGCTACCGGGCAAGAAGGAAGAAGTTCTCATCCAAGAACAAAGAAGAACCAAGGAGGTGCTTCAAGTGCGGTAGCAAGGACCATCTTGTTGCTCAATGCCCCTACAATAGTGAGAATGATGATGATGACAACAAGAAGGACAAGAAGAAGGAGAAGAAAGAAAAGAAGAACTACACAAAGAAGAAGAAGGGTCACTCATATGTGGTCGCTTGGGATAGTGATGCTTCCACAAGTGATTGTGATGAAGATAGTGATGATGATGACCGCAAGACAAGCAAGAAGAAGGCACTTGCAAGCATTGCTATCAATGACAAGCCTTCTATCTTCGACGCTCCATCATGCTTCATGGCTAAGGCCATAAAGGTACAATCCGATGATGATGAGAGTGATGATGATGATGATGAACCCACTAAAGATGAATTATTTGAAATGCTTGATGATGCTAGAGAACACTTTGATAAAAAGAGAAAGGAGTGCAAAGAATTGCAAAAGAGACTAAAAGCTCTTGAGCAATCCTTTGAGGAGCTAAATGCTACTCATGAGAGGCTAGTGGAAGCCCATGAGGAGCTTGGCAATGCTCACACTAAGCTTAAGAAAGCTCACTCCTCACTTATTGATCAAGCTAAAATTAAGGATGTGGTTGAAACATGTGACATAGGCATAGCTTGTGATATAATTGATGAATCATTCTATAAGCCTATTGTTATTGCTCCTACTAACCCTTCATGTAGTTCATCATCTACCACTACTTCTTCATCTATGGATGATGGCTTCACTTGTGATGCCTCACTCATGGTTGAGAATGAGACATTGAAGAGGGAGGTAAATGAGCTCACTCACGCCTTAGGTAAAGCCTATGGTGGTGAGGCCCGCTTGCTTAAGTGCTTGGGTAGCCAACGCTTTTCTCTCAACAAAGAGGAATTGGGCTATACCCCCAAGAATGGCAAGGCGGCTTTTGCTACTCACAAGACTAGTTTTGTGAAGAGCAATGGTTGGTTTTGCACTAGATGCAAGCAAAGTGGGCATGTAGAGCAATATTGCAAGAACAAGAACAAGAATGCTAATGTATCCTCTATTCAATTTGATTCTTGCTATTTGCTTACCAAGGGTGTTAATGGTGTGAAAGCTAAATTCATTGGTGCACCAATTGTGGGCTCAAAGAAGAAAGCCATTTGGATACCAAAGAGTTTGGTCACTAACCTTGGAGGACCCAAAAAGGTTTGGGTACCTAAAAAGAATTGATTTGTTCTTGTAGGTCAATTACAAAGCCGGAGGGAGGCATTGGGTGCTTGATAGTGGGTGCACTCAACATATGACCGGGGATTCAAGAATGTTCAATTCAATCAATTCAAGTGGCAATCATGGTTTTGATTCTATCACATTTGGTGACAGTGGCAAAGGCAAGGTGAAAGGGCTTGGTAAGATTGCAATATCCAATGACATGAGCATTTCCAATGTGTTGCTAGTTGAGAGCTTGAACTTCAATCTATTGTCAGTTGCTCAATTATGTGATCTTGGTTTCAAATGCATATTTGGGGTTGATGATGTAGAGATCATAAGTGTAGATGGCTCTAATTTGATATTCAAAGGATTTAGATATGAGAATCTATACTTGGTTGATTTCAATGCTAGTGAAACCCAATTATCAACATGCTTGTTCACTAAATCTAGTATGGGTTGGTTATGGCATAGAAGGCTTGGTCATGTTGGAATGAAACAATTGAACAAGTTAGTGAAACATGATCTAGTTAGAGGCTTGAAAGATGTCATCTTTGAGAAGGATAAACTTTGTAGCTCTTGTCAAGCCGGCAAACAAGTTGGTAACACCCATCCTAAGAAAAGCATGATGAGTACTAGCAAAGCATTTGAATTGTTGCACATGGATTTATTTGGACCAACAACATACATTAGCATCGGTGGAAATAAATATGGCTTTGTGATAGTGGATGATTACACTAGATATACATGGGTCTTCTTTCTTAGTGACAAGAGTGAAACATTTGATATCTTCAAAACTTTTGTCAAGAGATGCCAAAATGAGTTTGAAACAACAATCAAGAGAGTTAGAAGTGACAATGGGAGTGAATTTAAGAATACAAGAGTTGATGAGTTGTGTGATGACTTTGGCATTAGACATCAATTCTCACCCAAGTACACTCCTCAATCAAATGGGATTGTTGAAAGGAAGAATAGAACTTTGATTGATATGACAAGGTCTATGCTTAGTGAATACAATGTTAGTCATTCTTTTTGGGCCGAAGCTATCAATATGGCTTGCTATTGTAGCAACTGTCTTTATTGCCATGGTATGTTAGAGAAGACACCATATGAACTATTGAATGGAAGAAAGCCCAATATTGCATACTTTAGAGTATTTGGTTGCAAATGCTATATATTGAAGAAAGGTGCAAGATTGAGCAAATTTGAGAAGAAATGTGATGAAGGATTCTTACTTGGATATTCAACCACAAGCAAAGCATATAGAGTTTGGAACTTAGCTAGTGGCATTGTTGAAGAAGTGCATGATGTTGAATTTGATGAAACTAAGGGCTCTCAAGAAGAAAATGAAAATCTAGATGATGTGAGAGGCACTCAATTGGCTAATGCAATGAAGAATATGAATATTGGTGATATTAGACCAAGACAAGTGGATGATAGTGAAGATGATCAAATGTTCTCCTCAAATATGCAAGTTGATGCAAGTCAAGCTAGTGGTTCTCATGATCAATCAAGTGTTAGTGAAAATCAACAAGCTAGTTCATCTCAACAAAGCAATCAAGTGCAAATGCTCCAACCAACCAACATTGCAAGAGATCATCTGATAGATCAAATTGTTGGGGATATTAGAAGTGGTGTGCAAACAAGATCAAGATTGGCTTCATTTTGTGAGCATTATTCATTTGTGTCATCATTTGAGCCAACCAAGATAGAAGATGCATTGATGGATGTTGATTGGGTTAATGCTATGCATGAAGAGCCAAACAACTTCACCCGGAACCAAGTTTGGGAACTTGTTGAGAGGCCAAAGAATTACAATGTAATTGGAACCAAATGGGTATTTCGCAACAAGCAAGATCAAGATGGCATAGTAGTGAGAAACAAAGCAAGATTGGTAGCACAAGGTTACACACAAGTTGAAGGTCTTGACTTTGGAGAAACATATGCACCGGTTGCAAGATTGGAAGAAATTAGAATTCTATTGGCTTATGCATGTGCTCACAACATCAAGTTATATCAAATGGATGTTAAAAGTGCATTTCTCAATGGCTACATCAATGAGTTAGTATTTGTAGAACAACCACCCGGTTTTGAAGATGATAAGAAGCTCAACCATGTTTACAAGCTCAAAAAGGCATTGTATGGTTTGAAGCAAGCACCAAGAGCATGGTATGAGAGGTTGAGGGATTTCCTACTCTCTAAAGGGTTCGAGATGGGTAAGGTTGATACTACTCTCTTCACCAAGAAGATTGACAAAGACTTGTTTGTGTTGCAAATATATGTCGATGACATTATTTTTGGGTCAACCAACCAAGAGTTTTGTGAAGAGTTTGGGAATATGATGGCAAATGAGTTTGAGATGTCCATGATTGGAGAGCTTAGTTACTTTCTTGGTCTTCAAATCAAGCAAATGAAGAATGGCACATTTGTGAGTCAAGGCAAGTACATCAAAGACATGCTCAAGAAGTTTAGTTTAGATGATGCAAAATCTATTAGCACACCTATGGGGACAAATGGACATTTGGATAGTGATGCTAGTGGCAACATGGTGGATCAAAAGTTGTATCGGTCTATGATTGGAAGCTTACTCTATGTGACCGCTTCTAGGCCGGATGTCATGTTTAGTGTATGCATGTGTGCAAGATTTCAAGCCTCACCAAGAGAGAGTCACTTGAAGGCAACAAAAAGAATATTGAGATATTTGAAGCATACACAAAATGTTGGATTGTGGTATCCCAAGGGGTCAAACTTTGAGTTGATTGGATATTCGGACTCCGACTATGTGGGATGCAAAGTTGATAGAAAGAGCACATCGGGAACATGTCAATTACTTGGAAGATCACTTGTATCATGGTCATCAAAGAAGCAAAATAGTGTTGCACTTTCAACCGCCGAAGCCGAATACATATCCGCGGGTAGTTGTTGTGCACAATTGCTATGGATGAGAGCAACTTTGGATGATTTTGGAATCAAGTTCAAACAAGTGCCATTGCTATGTGACAATGAGAGCGCGCTCACTAACAATCCGGTTCAACATTCAAGAACAAAGCACATTGACATTCGTCATCACTTCATAAGAGATCATCAACAAAAGGGTGATATTTCTATTGTGAGTGTTGGAACCGAAGATCAACTTGCCGATATATTCACCAAACCACTTGATGAGAAGAGATTTTGCAAGCTAAGGAATGAATTGAACATACTTGATTTCTCTAATATGAGTTGAAGCACCCCATTATATGACATGCCTCTCCTTCGACAAAGCAAAGGTAAAATTGTTTGGCATGACATTCATCCTTTCTAAGGACATGTTTAGTGCATTTAGTCATTCCATGCATGATATAGGCTCATTCATGAAAATCAAATGAATTTAATGTATATATGGTACCACTATTGCTTCTATGTTTGATATGATCTAGTGGTAGCATATGACATGTTTGTGGGCTTGTGAACCTAGTGTTTAATCTTGGAAACAAGCATTCAAGTGTTTAACCAATGTGAGTAAGATAACCATTGAAAGATGTGTGAAGAAGCTTACTCTAGAGCAAACCGTGTTAAATATCTTATGTTTGTTTGCTAGTTTGAACCATATTATGAAATTGATCACCCATTGATTAACTTAACTCCTACTAAAATTGGTGTGCCTTTTATGGTATTTAATGACAAAGGGGGAGAAATGGTTATAAAGATATTGAAACGATAAAAATATGACAAAGGAGGAGGATCAATTAAAATTTGAGCTCACAAGTAGGGGGAGCAAGCTCATGAACTTATTGTTGCATTTGAATGTGCATATTCATATGAGTGGTTGCATTGTGAAAGTTTAAATTCAATATACATGCTTGTGTGGTGTATGCTAGAATTAGAACTTGAATGATGTTTTGAAAACTAGCATGCATAAGAGATAGCTAGATATGGTTTAATTGTTTATTTTTCAAGTGGTACTAGAACCTTTCTTCTAATGTTAATCTCATGAGGTATCTAGTTGTTTATGTTTACATGTGATATCTAGCTACTCATGGTGCTAAGGATGGTGGTAAATGTGCACTACGATGATAACACGCTTCAAAGGTCCATTTTATATACCTTAGCATCATTTGGTAGTAGTATCTCTCCCAGCATTACAATCCATGCATATGTGAACAAATTGAACCAAACTCATGAAACACATATGTAGGGGGAGCTATTACTACTAAAATCAAATTTGTGGTGATTGTCCAATTCTCTTATTCGTGATCAAATTGCCTGGACAAGCAACTCAAATTCAAATTGAATTTAATTCATATCTTTGTGAAGGTTGTCATCAATTACCAAAAAGGGGGAGATTGAAAGCCCTATGTTTGGTTTTGGGTAATTGAGACAACCAAGTGGACTAACCATTTCTCTAGTGTTATGAATGAGAAAGGTTATGTCCGTATCCAAGGTTAAGCAAGGATGGCACACATGGTGTTGGTGATGGCCACAAATGGTGATCAAGTGCTCATATCTTGGAAAAGATGAAAGAGAAAAACAAAATCCTATGGGCTCAAGGCAAAGGTATAAAATAGGATATTTGTTTTGTCGGTCAAGACGCAATAGAGTGCGTGATCGGGTTTAGGATAGATAACCGTACTATAAAGAGGGGAAATCTTTAATTACAATGGTTATCTAGTGCCACTAAGTGTGAGTCTCATTTGCATTTGCATTATGCTTAGTGACGTGGTGAGAGTAACCCTAAAAATTCTTTGTGAAAATGCTAACTTAAGTGCCCAATTCACTTTGGAATACCTTGGTAAAGTTAGCACTTAAAAGGGGTGAAATTAGAGGAGGAAAATTGGCTTAAATGAGTAACCACCAGAATTTCTCGTTGACGGAGCTAACATTGCCGAGAAGGGGTGCTCTGTCTTGAGCAAATATCTTAGAGAAATTTACATGAGCTCAACAAGAATTTCTCGTTGAGGGGAGACAAGGTTGCATGCATGTGTCAGGGAGAGAGAGAAAGAGAGAGAGAGGGCGGCGTGAGAAAAAGTGAGCTCAACCGGCAATTCGTCAATCCCTCATAAGAATTTCTCGTTGAGGGGAGACAAGGTTGCATGCGTGTGTTAGTGAGAGAGAAGGAGAGCTCAACCGGCAATTTATCTTCTCCCTCACAAGAAATTCTTGTTCAACTCAGATCTAGCCGTTTGATTGGAGGAGTTGTGACCGTTGGAGTGTGGAGGTGTGTTTTAGGGGGTGCGGCTGCCTCTCTCCTCCCACTCTCCTGGTTCATTCCTCTTCCCCATTGCTCATTTTGAAATCCCAAAGGAAGAACAAGCTCTCTCCCTCTCCTCTCTCACTCCCAAGGATTTGTGCTCCATTCAAGTGAGAGATCGAGCTCTAGTGATTGATCTTGAGAGCTTCAAGAGCATCTCCTCCCTCTCCTCTCCATCTCCTAGCTTGTTGCTCATTTGGGAGAGGATTTGGGGGAAACCCTAGTGATTGTGCATTTGTGATTCATTTAGTGGCACTAGGTGATTGTTGTGATTGGTGATTTCTTATTACTCTTGGTGATTGCCGTCACCTAGACGGTTGGTGATTTGGTGATTGGTGAGGGGATTTGGTGATTGTGTCCGCCCCCAATCAAAGTGCTTGTAAGGGGTTTCTTGTGCCTTCTCTGGCGGAGCGCCAAAGACAACTTTAGTGGATTGCTCGTAGCTTGTGGATCCCCATCTTGTGGTGTGGTTGTGCGGCACCCTATTGAGGGTTTGGCGTGTGATGCCAATTAGCTCGTGAACCTCCAAGTGGGTGAATCGCTACAACGGGGACGTAGCTTGCCGGCAAGCAAGTGAACCTCGGAGGAAAAATCATTGTGTCATCTTGTCTCCGTGGTATTCATTGGTATTCATTTATTGATCTCTTGCCCCGCTCGGTATACACACTTCTATCACTTGTATTTACCTTTGTTACATTCTTGCAAGTGATAATTATATCTTCTTGTAGCTAGTTAAAATTACTTATCTTGTGTAGTGGTAATTATTGTTGCTCATTTAGTTGTAAAATAGCAACATAGATATTGTGTGACATAGAGATTATAATTAACTAGAATTGTGGATAGGTGGCTTGCACTTTTGTAGAGCTAGCGCAAAAGTTGCTTCACCATTTAGTTGTCTAATAAGCTTGCTTAAGTGTTGTTGTAGAAATTTTTATAGGCTATTCACCCCCCCCCCTCTAGCCATTTAGGACCTTTCAATCGCCACTTGGCGGAATTCAAACATCTCAAGACATCCAGAACAGCATCAGAAGACACGATCTTGGTGGTAGACTTGTCGACTCCTCCGACTTGAGCGTAGAACAAGGCCCCCTAGTTCTCCCATCTATCGCCCTCGTAGTCATACTCGGGCTCAACACCTGTTAACCAAATTTTCAGTACGATTTGTACTAGCCACACTTTCCCATCCTATGCTTAAATTGCTATGTGGTAGGTGGATGCAAGGGTAGAGCAAAAGAACCTAATACGGTTGTAGTTTTCCTATGCATATAGTCATCTTTTATAGTATATAATTCGTCAAGTTTTATTCCCATCATCCAGTCACGTGATCGGCCACCCGATCACCCTCCCGGATGTCCCAACCAGACCATCCACACACATCTTACCACACACTCTCGCACTCTCTAGGCGGCAAGGGCGACTCCCTCTCGCTCCTTGCCTCAACGGCCATGCCGGGCCTATCATCCCAGGGGAAGAAGAAGAGTATCACTCGCTAAGCCAAGAGAAGTAAAGCTATAGGATTGTCCGTAACCGGGGACACGGCTATACGTATAGATCGATCAACTCTGCAGAGCGTGTACGCCTGGAACCACAGGTTAGTCATCATCGACGATCGCGCTCGCTTAGACTGATTCCGAACTTCCCCCTAATCCGCAACGATGCCATCCTACCACTCAGCCCTGGGGCACCCCGGTGGAAATCCACCGTAACGCTGAGACTGTGAGATGTGGATCCTGGCGTACCAAATAAAACACCACGTTGTCTTAGGAAGGTGTGGGTATCCAGCCCTTACCTCCCTACACTTATCACCTTTCAGCCTAGCAGTAACGGCATCGTTTCGCCCAGGGGGTAGGAACGGTCCCCGCCCATACAAGAACAAGTGGTGCGCACGAAGGTTCTATGAGCCAGCCTCTCGGCGTCCTAGGTGATCGGACAGGATATCTCCTCCTCGGGGCTTCCATCGCCCCCGTGCTGATACAGCACCTCTATCCCGGGGATTCGCCCCACGAAGACACTCCTCCCCAGGACCTTTTCTCAAGATCACAATGTACCCGCCACAGGTACTCCCCAGGGGATGCCCAGGTCACATCCCCTCGGCAAGACTCGTCACCGGACTCATCGTAGATCCTGTCTAGTCGACTCAACCCTCACCCACACGCACCCAAGACACACGCCAAGATCTCCCCATATACCATCCCGTTGTTATGGCACTACGTGCCTTAACCAAGCACAAGCATCATCACAAGCATCACATCACAGATATAATGTGTAGAGGAAGCAAGTAACAGGTATGAGTAAGCGGTGTCTAGCCTATAAGCGGGTGTGTAGGGGAAAGGTTGCGACAAGGTAAAGGCTTCACAAGCAATCTATCATGCAACCTATCACAGTTTATTTGCAGGAAGTAAAGCACTAGCATCTACATTATTGCATGTCTAATAGGTTCTACGGGGTTGGATGGGCTATGGCACCTTCGGAACCGTCGTCTCCGAGCTCCTCCTGGTACTCGTAGTCGTCCTCCTCAGGGTCCTGCTCCTCCGGGGCTGAAAAACGAGACGTAACGCCGCAATAAGCGACTCCTATAAATGTTCACAAAGAAGCAATTGAAATCCAAAAGATCCAAATTCACTCAAACATAGGCCTATGACGTAGTACTTATTTTTAGAAGAATTTAGAAACGGGTTTCATATTTTTCTGAGGCTGTATGAATTTCTTATGAATTTTCTAAGTTTGAAAACATTTCTGAAAAAGGAAAAGATCCAAAAATCCTTGCTGTTGACACGTGGCGTGTTCTGGCCGTGACATTTGGCGTCTTCCGGTTGGTTCAAGGCTTTGTGAAACTGGCAAGTGGGACCCGGTGTCAGTCAACGTTGACCGGTCAACGGTCAACGCTGACCGGGCCGTGACTGGGCTCGGCGAGCCAGACATGGGCTGGATTCGGGCCGGTCTAGGCCGGGCCGGCCCGGACACGTGTCGGCCTGTGAGCGTGGCCACGTGGCGCTTTGGGCCCTACTGGGCCTGTGAACAGCCGGGGGTGTAGTGGGCGCGGTCCATGGTGGACTCCTCGTGTCGGTCCATAGACCGCAGACACGGTCTGCGGTGGACCGCGTTCACTCTCCCTTTCTCCTTTCCCGTTCCATATGCACTGGGTGCACGTGACAGCCTTCCTTCATCCCGTTCTTCCCCCCCCTTCTCTTCTTCTCGCGCGACGTTCGCCGGCAACGAGCCCTCCCTTCTCCTTCGCTTCCCGAGGTTAATCGAGCCGGCGGTGCCCACCGGAGGTTTCTTCGTCCTATGGCGAACATGGCGCGGTGCTAAAGGCGGGGTCTTGGCCCACCTGTGGCTCGGCGACGGCGCGGTAGCAGATCTCGGCTCTTGACCGAGACGGTGCGCCGGTGTGGGGAGGCTACGGCCGTGTGAGCGTCTTCGTGACTTCTAGCTGGGGTCGGTAGGCACGTTGCCCTGCTATCGGCGGAGACCAAAACCCGCGGCGGAGTCCGCTCTTCGTGCACGGGAGCGGCGGCGCTCCGGCGGTTCTCGGCTCCCGTGGCCAAGGCCACCCGGAGGACTCGGGATGTGTCCAAGAGCGTGGCTAGACGCGCTGTGCCGAGGTGGGGCTGGCCGGCTACTTCTTACCGGCTGAGGGGGTCGGTGGCGGCCGGAACGGCTTCACCATGGCCGTGCACTGGCCATGGCGAGCGCACTCGGCGTGGCGCTCGTTCGGGCGTTCCCGAGCCCGTGCGGCTCGGTTCGCCACCCCTGCCTGCTCTACGTGTGCGGTGCGTGTTGTGCGGCATGGTGCTCGGTCAGGGCGACGCCTTGCCCCTCCCAGTGGGGAAAGAACGCGGCGGCGCCCTTGGTGGCCATGGCGAACGCGTGCTCGGCGAGCAGAGGAAGGCGGCGCTCACCGTAGGGCTCGTGGCGGCTAGGATGGCGATGCAGTGGCGAGGCGAGGCCGTGGCGATTCGAGGCAGTGCAGGGAGAACCGCAACGTCGATGTAGTCGATCGGTGCGTCGTCCTCCGCTCCGGCAGAGCTCTGAGTAGAGCCTCGGACAGGGCTCCGTCCTCCGGCTTCCCTTCCGCCTTCTTCCCTTCCTTCTCTCCTCCGGTTCGGTGGGTTGTTCGGTGGTTGCCACCAGAATGGCGGCGAGTGGCTAGGAAGGGGCTAGGGCTCGCGGTGCGGCGTTTTATAGCCGCCCGGCGGCCATGGCTGTGATGGACGGCGGGGAACTGTGGAGGGGCACGTGTAGGGCAGATGCGGCATTAGGGTTAGGGCTCCGGGGTAGGTGCGAGCGGGAGAGCGGGTTGGCGCTCCCAATTGCGGCGACGGCCAGTCAAAAGTGGTCGTCATGGCGTCAGCGGCGCGAGCCACGGCGGTGGCGTCAGCGGCGCGGCCGTGCCTATCCGGTGGAGGGGGCGCTGCACTCCGGGTTTGTGGACGTGGCGCTCATCCGTGTGCGCCTCGCACAACGGCTCAGAGGCGGACGACAAGGATTCGGGGCGCTGCCTCGGATTCGCTCCGGCGGCGCGGGGTGCTCTACTTCGGCGCAGGGGAAAAGCAGAGGAGGGGGAAAGGTGGGGGATGACAGGTGGGGTCGGCGGGACCACCTGTCAGCCGGCTTGTGAGAGAGGGGCGGGAGAGCGCGCGTGGTTGGGCTGGCGCGGGCGATGGGCCGCGCGGCATTGGGCGAGCGCGCGCGCGCTCGGGCCGTGGGGCGCGTTCGTGGGCCGCGTGCGAGGGGGACAGGTCGGAACGGCTTGGGCCGTGGGGTGCGGACGTGGGTCGTGCGCAAGGGTGGGCAGGCTGGGCCGGCTGGGCCTGTTCGGGCTTCATTCTCCTTCTCCTTTTCTTCTAGGATTTTCGTCCTTTTTTCCATTCCTCCATCATGCCTATAAACCAAGGGTGTGTAAGTGGGCTTATGTGGGACCCACTTGGGTCTCTAGGGGTTGGTTAGGTTTTTAGGGCATCATGCACCGAGGTTACTTTGTGTCAGCATGTTGGGATTTGGATCATAGTCCTTATAGAGTTTTACTTAATATATAACACACACATAAAGAGATAAGATCCAAATCATAAATTGAATAACAATGCATATGCTTTTATCTCTATGAGGGTGTTACCTATGCATCTAGGGGGGGTTTCCTATATGGCACTCACCAAGCTTGGGTTACTTTCAAAAAGTTTTTGAAAGTTGTGATTTTTGGGTTACGGGTTTTCTCCGGGTTGTTACAACTAGTTTCATGGAGTTCAAAGAAGCAAAATAGTGTGGCCTAGTCTACCGCCAAGGCGGAATACATAGCCGCGGGTGCTTGTTGTGCGCAAATCCTTTATATGAAACAAACCCTTTTAGACTATGGAGTAGTTCTAGAAAGGGTACCTTTGTTGTGTGACAATGAGAGCGCGGTTAAGCTTGCTAACAACCCAGTTCAACACTCTCGCACAAAGCACATAGATATTCACCATCACTTTCTTAGAGACCATGTTTCAAAGAAAGACATATCCTTAGAGGGAGTTAGAACCGAAGATCAATTGGCGGATATTTTCACAAAACCCCTAGATGAAAACACTCTTTGTAGATTGCGAAGTGAGCTTAATGTGCTTGATCTAAGTAACTTTGTCAAAAGGTGAAAGGGGGTTGTCTTTGCATTGCATTGTATATTATGCCATGTCTAAAATATGCTATGCACATAGGCTTGTCAGACGTGGTTAAGATAACCGCCCTAAAAAGCGTGTGAAGAAGCTTACCCATGAGCAAACTTGACAAGCAACCTAGATTTAAACTTCGTATTGCATTGCATATGCATGGTTGTTGCTTTGTCGTTTCTTTTCGGTTATGTTTTGAGCAACCGATGTGTTCGTCCACCGCTAGGGGGAGCATTTGAGGCTCCTAATGGTTGAGACCCCTAATTTTGGTGGCCACATGTTGTCTCCTCGGGATTTATTGCCTTTTTTCTCTAAAAATGATATGTAGCCTATGGCAAAATATTTATCAAATCGAGGGGTTATGCGAGGATGCTCATACTAGGTTCCAACTGGTGTTTATTTGCCTCTTATTTGAGTTGGAACTTGGTTGGGAGAGGGAGCCGCAACGGAGATCTTCGAAACAAGCCATTATGCAACATCGGACGCTGGCATAGCCCCGGCTGGAACAGTGTTGGCGTTGCGTCCGATGTATCATCATCGGAGCGTCCGAGGCTTCATCGGACGCTGCCCAGCGTCCGATGCCGATGCAAAGGACGCGTCCGATGTATTTTTGGTCGTTTTGAAACTCTCTGGACAAGCATCGGCGCGTCCGATGTGATTTCATCGGCGCGTCCGATGCTCCTTTAGCGGCGTTTTAGGACCTTCTCACTGGCTATCCGGTCCCACCTGTCATACCCGCCCTCTTCTTCCTCCTCGCGGCCACGCCCGACGCTCGCACCCGAACCTCACCAGCGCGCGCCCTAACCCTAACCCCCCCCCCCCCCGCCTGAGCTCCCCGCCGCCGGCCCCTGCACCCAAGCCTGAGCTCCCCGCCGCTGGCTGACGTGCCTTCATCCACCCGCGCCGACCGCTGCGCGCCGCCTTCCCCGCAGTCGACCGCTCCCACCGCGCACGCGCACCTACTCGCCGGAGCTCGCCGAAGCTCGCCGGCGTTTGAGTCCACCTCGCCGGCGATCGTCTTCCTTAACTCCGTGCAAGCTTCGCCCCTCCAGCGACCTCTCCCCAGGCGGCTGTGCCCTCTGTAACACCTCTGGTGTTTAAGCATGTAATTAACTTGACATATCATCATTAGCATCATTAATCATCTTGATCATGATTTCATGTGTATGCATTTGCTTAGTGTATCATTTTATGTGATGTACCTCTATTGCAAAAACCCTTTTTAGCCCACTTCTTCCTATGGGGGCAAAATGGTAATTTCACCTCT
The DNA here is from genome assembly GCA_009763385.1 of Coix lacryma-jobi var. lacryma-jobi. Taxonomy (NCBI): domain Eukaryota; kingdom Viridiplantae; phylum Streptophyta; class Magnoliopsida; order Poales; family Poaceae; genus Coix; species Coix lacryma-jobi. Next base: position 143,837,675 of record CM019826.1, read on the forward strand.
GTGCCTAGTTCTATGTAATTCTTGTTCAAATTTAGTGCCCTGATGTTTGTTGCTCTGATCAAAGTTCAAAAATCAGTTTTGATTTGAATTTCCTTTTGCAAAACCCAAAATTCCCAAATCCTGGATTTATTCCCTTTTTGATAACTTTTTCAAAATTCAAAATTTTGAGTTGGTTCAAAAAGCAAAGTTGTGAATCTGATCGAGAGGAACAACTTTGGTATTTACAAATTTTCAAGTTTCAGTTTGAAATCCAAAGTAATTTTGATTTGAATCAAATTTGAAAAATGTTCCCTTTTCTGTTTTTGAATGTAGTTCAAAAACTATTTGGAATTTGAAAATGTTCATATTGACAAAGTTGTAGATCTCTTTTTTCTGAACAACTTTGGTATTTTGAGTTTTTGTCGCACAGTTCAAATTTTGGGATATTTTTGCAAAATACAGAAACTGGCCAAAAGTCAAACCCTAGACCCTAGCACTGTTCTTCTTCCCGTAGAGCCAGAGGGAAGGGGGGGCCCGGCCATGGCGCCGGCGCTGCGCGTGCCGCGTGCCTGGCTGCTCCCCACGCGCCACCAACCTGCCGCCGCTGTTCCCCTGTTCCCTCCGCGCCCGCACGCGAGCGCTGACCCTCGCTCTCGGCCCCTACAGTGTCCAGCCCGCCGCCGCCGCGTGGCCATTGCCGGCCGAGCTTGCGCCCGAGCCCCGGCTGCGCGCCAGCCTATCCGCCAGAGCGCAATCGAGTGCGCACGCCCCCGCAAACCTTACCCGCGTAACCTCGAGCTCTCTACCGTCCCATAGCCGCGGCTATATAAGCCGCCGGAGCCCCGAGCTCCTCACTCACCTTCGCCACCGTAGCCAGAGCAAGCCCGAGCCTCCGCCTCTCCACCAGCTAGCCCGAAAGCTCCGCCTTGAGCTCGTGAAGCTTTCCCACCCCCCAATTTCACCTTCCCCGCCTCCGTTTGCCCGGCGTAACCCCATCTTCCCGATCTCCGACCGAACACCGGTGAACTCGGGTTCGTAAAATTCGCCGTCCTTGGTCCTGCGCTGTCTTTCCCAAGGGTCGTCTTGTGTCCCTCATGATCTTGCGCATCTAACCGTGCCTCGGTGGTCGCTGTTGTTGCTCAGGACCGCCGGACCGCCGGAGCGCCGCCGCGGTCATCTTCTCCCTCGAGCGTGTCGAGCCTCCCCCTCGAGAACGAGTCGAGCCTCACCCTCGAGAACAAGTCGAGCCTCAACCTCGAGCCCTGCCTCCGACACGTGGTAAGCATCCGAGCCTCCGGCCTCTGCTTCCACTCCGCTTCGCCCGAGCCTCCAAGTCACGCCTCGGGCAGAGGTTTGTTTTTCCGTCTCGCCCGAGCCCAAGCCTCGGCGAGCGCATGCTCTCCGCTTCGCCCGAGTCAGGCCTCGGACGGAGGCTTACTTCTCCGTCTCGCCCGAGCCTCCGGGCCAGGCCTCGGACGAGGCTGTCGCTTCCGTCTCGACCGAGCCCGTCTCGACCGAGCCCCGTGCGATTCGCCCGAGCCCGCGATTCGCCGAGCCCGGCCTTGAAAGAGCACAGTGCTCTTCTCTTTTTCTGAGAGATGTGAATAGTGTTCTGTTTTCTCTTTTTTGTATGATTTTCTGTGTGCATCCAAAAATTCTGAAATTTTTGTGGTAGACTCTTTATGCTCTGGAGTATTTTATAAAAATATGAAACTTGAGTTTTGTGCAAAAATTTGAAAATGTAAAATTCCCCTTTTAATTAATAAATGGATGGTTTTGGATTTTTAGAAAATTATTTATAACTCCAAAAATCATGAGACAAATTTTTGTGAGCTTCTTATGCCATGTTTAGCCTCTGGTAAAATTTTGAAGTCTTTTGGAACAAGTTGATTTTTGAGCTTTTATTTTAATTGTTAAATAGTGCCTTTTGTTAATTAAATGTCTGATTTTATTTGAGCACCTTAATGACCTCCAAAAATTATGAAATTTGTTTTGCCATCTATCTACACCATAATGAACTTATGTGATTAATTTGGTAATTTTTGGAGCAACTTCATAAAATGACCTTTTAAATAAATTAAGAAAATAGAAAAGATGGATTAGGGTTGGTAATAAGTGTGTGATGATATGATCTTTGGATTGATTGATGTTCATAGACCCCTACCCTTTGGTCTATGATGTTTGTGATGCTATGATTGGTTGATGCTTAGGATAATTATAATAAGGGCTAGTTTAATCAATATTGCTTAAGGAAGAAATGGTTACCTTTTATGCTCAACCTAGGTTTCAATCATGCTTTGTTAAAAGTAATCTAGAATCAGTGGAATTGTCTTGCACCATAAGTTCATATCATCATTCTCATGAGCATTCATCATTGCATCCGTATAGTTGACGAAGAAGGACCTGAAGTCGAGGTAGCCACCGAAGGATCTGTCCCCGAGGCAACCCCGAGCTTCGGCACCTACACCACCAACCCCGAGTCTGCTCTTTTTGCCATCCAAGGCAAGCCCCGGTGCATTTAACCCTTTCCTTGAATTTATAAAGTGATTTCCTTAAATGCTTTTGAGTTAAAGTATTGCATTAGGTTTATAGGAGTTGAGTGATATCCTAACTGATGCATTATCCACCTTGACCACTGATACACCCGAAGCCTGTTTTTCAAAAGTATTTGAAAAATGCTTAGCAATGCTTATGGAATTAGACTTTGCAATAAAAGTGCCAATTTCAAAAGTGTGATCACTGAAAGAAACTTTATGGGAATTTCTGGTTTACTCCCACTATTGGCCAAGTATCTGATCCGTACTTAGTCAATGGGAAGGAGAGGTTGTCCTTGCGTATGGTGCCGTCATGTTGTAGTCCGGGACTCAACAGTTGACACCGACCGGGACAGGGTTGAAAAACCGACAGGACCTGTACTCTTGGGTTAGAGTCCCGAGGTGCTTGTCGCTGGCGGAAAAATGTAGGGACCATCCGTATGGGGGCCTGCTGGTCAAGACTTGTAACTATTCACATACTACGGAAAGCTCTGGCTCCGAGAAATCCATTATTGGACCGACAACCGCGCACTGGGAGTGGAGAGATGGCGGAAGTAGCATGTACCCACGTGGGTTAGAGTCCCGGATTGGAGTGGTGTACTGTACTTCCGGGTGGCGTAGGACCGGGCCCAATCTTGGAGGAATCGTGGTAGACGAGTTGGCATATGCAAGCTTGGGTGCTACATATGCAGTGTGGATAGGGATCCTCAGCTGAGTATTATTTATCCGGATTAACGTTGCTCCTCGGTTATGGAGACTTGGTCCACTGACTGTCAACGGAGAGTGGTTCTCAACTAGGAATGTTTTGAAATGTAAAATGAATCATGAATGATGAAGAATTGAGGAATACTGAATCTTTCAAAATAAAATAAGGTTTACAAAAAAAATGCTTTTCTGCAAAATACTTGATCTTGCTTAAGCCTTACCTTGACTACCCTAAGCCTTTCATTCCTGAGTCTTCTCCCTTTTCTTTAGTCGGGTAAGTCTTGTTGAGTACTTTTGTACTCAGGGTTTTATCACCCATGTTGCAGGTATGGCAGATTCCTCAGTATGCCTTGGACCCTGCTGTGTGACTGTTGTTCAGGAAGAGGCCGAAGAGGCCGATGAGTGATTATTCACCCTCGGGCTGGGTGAAGTATCTTTACCTTCAGTTGTTGTCATATGCTACTCTGCCAACTCTATCTATTTGAACTATGGTCTGTAATAACTTCACTTTAATTTTATGTTGAACCCTGGTTTGTAAAACTATTGTTATCTAAGTCTTCCACTATTTACTCCGATGTTATTTGTCAAAATGTTCAAGAGATTGTAACTGAATTGTGAGATGATCCTGCGGACATCGGGCACTGATGTAGCCCAGTAGCGAAACCGGTCTTAATCTCTTGGCTGTACGGATCGACTGTCAGTGGTTGACGGTGATCAGTGGGCCATGGGATTAGGGCTGTTACGTTACAGAGTGGTATCGGAGCATCTCACTATGACGTTGCAATCTTTTTGCGAAAACTTCAAAATGTTTTTAACAAAAACTAAACTTGACTATTTTGAGTCCAAATTGCTTCTCTCATCTCATCTTGTCTTTGGCAACTAGTAGCAAGACAACTTGTATAAGCCCTATGTACCTTACCTTAGAAATTGCATTGCCTTGTTCCGTAGGAACGATTCATGCATCATGTCACATTCACTTAAGTATATAAAAGAGTTTGTTGGGTTAGTATGCCTAAACCTTTTTCTTGCTAGCCTTTCTCATCTATAACCTCTTGTCCAGATATGGCCATCATCAAGCGGACTGCCCGCAAGTCGACTGGACCAAACGGTGTGCCGCGTCACCAGCTGGCGCCACGCACCGGAGAAGAGACTGGAGAATCCTCCAATGGTCGTCGCTTTCCCCGCCGCACCCGCAAGCAGCTGAAGAAGGAAATCAAGAATCTGAAGACTGAAATGGAGAACATGGAGCATGACTTCTACCTTTCCCGCATGGAGTTTTATGAGGCACGAGCTTCCCTGGAGCAGGCCAACCGGAACACGATTCGCGCTATCGAGCAGCGCAATGATGCTTGGACCCGCGAGGATGTCACCAGAGCCCAGCTCCATGGATTGCAGCAGTACACCGCCCAGATCGAGCAGTACAATGATATGCTTCATGAGGAAGTGCATCAGCTGCATGATCAACTCCATCCCTTGATACCCCCGGTTATGGAAGACCCCGAAGACGGAGTCGTGGAGGAACCTGAAGTGGAACACGAGCCCGATCAGAATAGGAAGTGGAACCTGCTGAAGATGTCCACGTTGAAGATGAAGATGAGGAGGAAGAGCCTGAGCTTATCATCGAGGATGATGATGATGACGAAGAGTTGATCTTCATCGATGATGACTAGACTCCTTGTGTCTGTACCATCTGCTTACCTAAAACCTTAGACTAGGTTTGGGGGCGTTAGTCTGTCTGTTGCCAAGTCTGGCATGTATCTTTCTTTTCGTACCTTTTCCCTTACCAGTCTGTTGTCATCTTTATCAAGCCAGCTATCTTTGTATCAGTGAAGTTGTCAATCAAGTTGTTTCAGAACCTTTGTCCATATATGCTGAGTTCCGAGTTGCTTATACAGATGCCTGTGAACACCCGTACCGGAGCCGGAGGTTCTGATGATGCCAACATCCCAAACCCTCCACCTGTACCAGCCTACCCTAGCAGATGCCATTGCAGCTTTGGCCGCCGCTGCCAATCTGATGGCTCAGAATCAAGGGCAGCAGAACAACGGCAACCGTGGTCGCCGCAACAACCAAGAGACAACCTATGTGGAATTCACTGAAACACGCCCACCGGTCTTCACAAAGGCCGATGAACCTCTCGAGGCTGACGACTGGTTACGCACCATGGAACAGAAGTTCAGTCTACTGCACTGCACAGAGATCCAGAAGCCTCGGTTCGCTTCTCAGCAGCTCCGTGGTCCTGCAAGTGCCTGGTATGCCAACCTGTTGGCGGCCCAGCCGGAAGGCCACCAGCTGACCTGGGAAGAATTCCGCACCGCTTTCAGAGCACATCACATCCCTTCGGGATTGATGAAAATGAAGTTGGATCAGTTCTTGGCCCTGCAACAGAAAGATTCCACCGTCATGCAGTACGTGGGACAATTCAACCACCTCAGCCAGTATGCCTCCGACTATGTCAACACAGAGGAAAAGAAGAGAGATTGTTTTCTCAGGGGTCTGCACCCTAAGATTCGCAGAGGTCTGTCCAACAACCTAAACGGATCCTACCATGATGTCGTTGACCGTGCTGTTGCTTTCGAGGAAAGCAACCGCCAGTATCAGGAAGAGAAGAAGAAGAAGAAGGCTGGGTCTAGCAGTTTCTCCAGCAACCATAAGCGCCCAAGAATCATCTACCACCCCAGCCACCACCAAAACCGTGCCCCATACCCCCATCAGCAAGTGGTCGTTCGTACCGCGGCCACCACCCACAATGCCAACCAGCAAAGTGCCACTCAGCCGAACGCCCCCGGTGTTCGTGTCACCACCCCACAAACAGCTTACAACCATCCATGCTACAACTGTGGCCAAGTTGGTCACTGGTCTCGCGAGTGCCCAAAACCCAAGAAGAATGCCCAGCATGCACAGAAAGGCCCTGGAGGATCACAGCAGCAGCACCGTGCACCGCAGCAGCACGTCCAGAAGGGCAAGCTTGTCAGGAAGCACGGGCCAAGTCTACTTCACCACCGTCAGTAACATCCCAGAAGGAGAGCCCGTCATGCTCGGTAGGTTCCCTGTTGCCAATCATCCTGCAGTCGTCTTGTTTGATTCTGGTGCATCGCATTCCTTCATCAGTCGCACTTTTGTCATCAAGCATGAGTTGCCCATGGGGGAGTTAAAAGAAAGTTTCTGCATACTTTCGCCTGGAGGGCGGATAAATACTAAGGAAGTGGTCCGCAGTATACCAGTAATGTTGGGGAAAACATGTCTTTCCTACCACCATGATAGTACTGCGCGATCAAGAGATAGATGTCATCTTAGGCATGAATTGGATGTGTCAGTATAAAGCCATGATAGACATCTTGAATAGAGTTGTGAGAGTGGATATTCCTAACAGTACCGCCAAACTCCTTCTCCAACTTCCAATGCCTCAAAAACCAGTAACCACCCAGTTGAATACCGCCTGTGTTCCAGAAGTCAGGGATATCCCGGTAGTCTGTGAGTTCCCTGATGTCTTTCCAGAAGATTTACCTGGTCTGCCTCCCGACCGTGATGTTGAGTTTGCTATAGAGCTAAAGCCCGGGACTGCTCCTATATCCCGTAGAGCTTATCGAATGCCTCCCAGAGAGTTGGCAGAGCTGAAGATCCAATTGCAAGAGCTATTGGATAAGGGTCTCATTCGCCCAAGTTCATCTCCTTGGGGCTGTCCTGCTATCTTTGTGAAGAAGAAGGACAAAAGCCTTCGTCTGTGCGTTGACTATCGCCCGCTCAACGAGGTCACCATCAAAAATAAATATCCCTTGCCTCGCATTGATCTTCTGTTTGACCAGTTATCTGGAGCCAGAGTGTTTTCCAAGATCGACCTCAGATCTGGCTATCATCAAATAAAAATTCGTCCCGAAGATATTCCCAAAACAGCTTTCACCACCAGATACGGCCTATATGAGTACTTGGTCATGTCTTTTGGCTTGACCAATGCCCCCGCTCATTTCATGTATCTCATGAACTCTGTGTTCATGCCAGAGCTCGATAAATTTGTAGTCGTGTTCATTGACGACATCCTTGTTTATTCAAAAACTCCTGAAGATCATGCCAAGCATCTTCGTGTCGTTCTCTCTCGTCTCAGAGATCACCAGCTGTATGCCAAGTTCAGTAAATGTGAATTCTGGCTAGATCGAATTCAATTCCTTGGTCATGTCCTGTCCGCTGAAGGTGTGTCAGTTGACCCTGGAAAAGTGGCAGATATCTTGGATTGGAAGCCACCTACCACTGTCCGCGAAGTTCGCAGCTTCATGGGAATGGCTGGATACTATCGTCGTTTCATCCCAGACTTCTCCAGAGTTGCCAAGCCTATCACAGAGTTGTTGAAGAATTCCGTGGATTTTGTTTGGTCAACAGCCTGTGAGCAAGCTTTTCAAGCCTTGAAGAAACTACTAACTACATCACCAGTCCTAGCTCAACCAGACATCGAGAAACCCTTTGATGTATACTGTGATGCATCTGGTACTGGGTTAGGCTGTGTTTTGATGCAAGAAGGTCGAGTGATCGCTTATGCCTCACGGCAGCTTAGGCGACATGAGGAGAATTATCCAACCCATGACCTTGAGTTAGCAGCAGTGGTGCATGCTTTGAAGATATGGCGTCATTATCTGTTGGGCAGTACCTGCAATGTGTACACCGATCACAAGAGCCTGAAGTATATCTTCACCCAAGAAGAGCTGAACATGAGGCAGCGAAGATGGCTTGAGTTAATCAAGGACTATGATATCGAAGTACATTACCATCCTGGTAAGGCAAATGTAGTTGCCGATGCCCTCAGTCGCAAGTCATACTGCAACTGTCTGACGACGAAGCCCTATGATCTTTCCTTGTGCCATGCTCTTGAAAGGATGGGTATTGAGATAGTTCCGCAAGGAAGCCTGAACAATGTCAGGATAGAAACATCGGTCAAGGAACAAGTCATCGCTGCACAGAAAGATAACCCTGGAATCAAGCACATCATCGAAAAGGTCCAGACCGGTAAGGCTGATTGTTTCAGGATCGATGATGTAGGAGTGGTTTGGTTCAAGAACCGTCTAGTAGTTCCCAAGGTGCCTGAGTTGAGACAGTTGATCCTTGATGAGGCACACCTGTCTAGATTTTCCATCCACCCCGGCAGCAACAAGATGTACCAGGATCTAAGGCAGAGATTCTGGTGGACAAAGATGAAGATTGAAATCGCTCGCTATGTCGCTCGCTGTGATACTTGTCAGAAAAGTCAAAGCCGTGCACATGAAGCCTGGAGGAGAATTGCAGCCTTTATCTGTACCTGCCTGGAAGTGGGAAGATATCAGCATGGATTTTGTCAATGGACTACCCAAGACTCAGAAAGGTTTTGATTCCATTTGTGTAATCGTGGACCGACTCACCAAACAAGCTCACTTTCTGCCAGTCAAGACCAGCTACGCCGTCCCCACGTATGCCGCCTTGTACAAGAACAACATAGTGAAGCTTCATGGAATACCCAAGACCATTATCTCTGATCGTGGTACTCAGTTTGTCGCAAAGTTCTGGAAAGCGTTCCATACCTCACTTGGAACCAAGCTCTTGCATAGTACAGCATATCATCCACAAACAGATGGACAAACTGAGCGAGTCAACCAAGTGTTAGAGGATATGTTGAGAGCATGTGTGCTCACCTTCGCAGATACTTGGGATGACTGTTTGCCCTTGGCAGAGTTCTCATATAATAACAGTTATCAAGAAAGCATCAAAATGGCACCCTTTGAAGCACTGTACGGTCGTCGTTGTCGTACACCCCTCAGTTGGTCTGAGCCCGGAGAAAGAGAATTCTTTGGAGTTGACCTGGTCAGAGATATGGAAGAGAAAGTCAAGCAGATACAAGAGAACATGAAGATTGCCCAATCCCGACAAAAGAGTTATGCTGACAAGAGACGTCGACCTCTGAAGTTTCAAGTTGGAGATTACGTATATCTCAAGGTCTCACCAACCAAAGGAGTCACTCGTTTTGGAGTCAAGGGAAAGTTAGCACCCCGCTACATTGGTCCGTTTGAGATTTTGGAATGTTGTGGCAAGGTAGCTTACAAGCTGAAGTTGCCCGATCATCTCTCTGCTGTCCACAATGTTTTCCATGTCTCCCAACTCAAGAAGTGCCTCCGAGTACCAGAACATGTCGTGGAAGTTGAAGGTGTCGAGCTAGAGCCTGATCTATCCTACTCGGAATATCCAGTTCGCGTGTTGGATCACAAAGATCGAGTTACTCGAAGAACTACCACAAGGTGGTACAAAATCCAGTGGAACCAGCACTCTGAAGAAGAAGCTACTTGGGAATCTGAAGACTTCTTGGCAAAGAACTATCCCGACTTTCTCGAATCCCTGTCTATGTAAAGTTTTGCCTTTTATCCCTTCTTTGTCCTTTCTTAAGACGCAGAATCTCGGGGCGAGATTTCTTTAAGGGGGGAAGGCTGTAACACCTCTGGTGTTTAAGCATGTAATTAACTTGACATATCATCATTAGCATCATTAATCATCTTGATCATGATTTCATGTGTATGCATTTGCTTAGTGTATCATTTTATGTGATGTACCTCTATTGCAAAAACCCTTATTAGCCCACTTCTTCCTATAGGGGCAAAATGGTAATTTCACCTCTGTGCCTAGTTCTATGTAATTCTTGTTCAAATTTAGTGCCCTGATGTTTGTTGCTCTGATCAAAGTTCAAAAATCAGTTTTGATTTGAATTTCCTTTTGCAAAACCCAAAATTCCCAAATCCTGGATTTATTCCCTTTTTGATAACTTTTTCAAAATTCAAAATTTTGAGTTGGTTCAAAAAGCAAAGTTGTGAATCTGATCGAGAGGAACAACTTTGGTATTTACAAATTTTCAAGTTTCAGTTTGAAATCCAAAGTAATTTTGATTTGAATCAAATTTGAAAAATGTTCCCTTTTCTGTTTTTGAATGTAGTTCAAAAACTATTTGGAATTTGAAAATGTTCATATTGACAAAGTTGTAGATCTCTTTTTTCTGAACAACTTTGGTATTTTGAGTTTTTGTCGCACAGTTCAAATTTTGGGAGATTTTTGCAAAATACAGAAACTGGCCAAAAGTCAAACCCTAGACCCTAGCACTGTTCTTCTTCCCGTAGAGCCAGAGGGAAGGGGGGGGCCCGGCCATGGCGCCGGCGCTGCGCGTGCCGCGTGCCTGGCTGCTCCCCACGCGCCACCAACCTGCCGCCGCTGTTCCCCTGTTCCCTCCGCGCCCGCACGCGAGCGCTGACCCTCGCTCTCGGCCCCTACAGTGTCCAGCCCGCCGCCGCCGCGTGGCCATTGCCGGCCGAGCTTGCGCCCGAGCCCCGGCTGCGCGCCAGCCTATCCTGCCAGAGCGCAATCGAGTGCGCACGCCCCCGCAAACCTTACCCGCGTAACCTCGAGCTCTCTACCGTCCCATAGCCGCGGCTATATAAGCCGCCGGAGCCCCGAGCTCCTCACTCACCTCCGCCACCGTAGCCAGAGCAAGCCCGAGCCTCCGCCTCTCCACCAGCTAGCCCGAAAGCTCCGCCTTGAGCTCGTGAAGCTTTCCCACCCCCCAATTTCACCTTCCCCGCCTCCGTTTGCCCGGCGTAACCCCATCTTCCCGATCTCCGACCGAACACCGGTGAACTCGGGTTCGTAAAATTCGCCGTCCTTGGTCCTGCGCTGTCTTTCCCAAGGATCGTCTTGTGTCCCTCATGATCTTGCGCATCTAACCGTGCCTCGGTGGTCGCTGTTGTTGCTCAGGACCGCCGGACCGCCGGAGCGCCGCCGCGGTCATCTTCTCCCTCGAGCGTGTCGAGCCTCACCCTCGAGAGCGAGTCGAGCCTCACCCTCGAGAACGAGTCGAGCCTCACCCTCGAGCCCTGCCTCCGACACGTGGTAAGCATCCGAGCCTTCGGCCTCTGATTCCTCTCCGCTTCGCCCGAGCCTCCAAGTCACGCCTCGGGCAGAGGCTTGTTTTTCCGCTTCGCCCGAGCCCAAGCCTCGGCGACGCATGCTCTCCGCTTCGCCCGAGTCAGGCCTCGGACGGAGGCTTACTTCTCCGTCTCGCCCGAGCCTCCGGGCCAGGCCTCGGACGAAGTTGTCACTTCCGTCTCGACCGAGCCCGTCTCGACCGAGCCCCGCGCGATTCGCCCGAGCCCCGCGATTCGCCGAGCCCGGCCTAGAAGGAGCACAGTGCTCTTCTCTTTTTCTGAGAGATGTGAATAGTGTTCTGTTTTCTCTTTTTTGTATGATTTTCTGTGTGCATCCAAAAATTCTGAAATTTTTGTGGTAGACTCTTTATGCTCTGGAGTATTTTATAAAAATATGAAACTTGAGTTTTGTGCAAAAATTTGAAAATGTAAAATTCCCCTTTTAATTAATAAATGGATGGTTTTGGATTTTTAGAAAATTATTTATAACTCCAAAAATCATGAGACAAATTTTTGTGAGCTTCTTATGCCATGTTTAGCCTCTGGTAAAATTTTGAAGTCTTTTGGAACAAGTTGATTTTTGAGCTTTTATTTTAATTGTTAAATAGTGCCTTTTGTTAATTAAATGTCTGATTTTATTTGAGCACCTTAATGACCTCCAAAAATTATGAAATTTGTTTTGCCATCTATCTACACCATAATGAACTTATGTGATTAATTTGGTAATTTTTGGAGCAACTTCATAAAATGACCTTTTAAATAAATTAAGAAAATAGAAAAGATGGATTAGGGTTGGTAATAAGTGTGTGATGATATGATCTTTGGATTGATTGATGTTCATAGACCCCTACCCTTTGGTCTATGATGTTTGTGATGCTATGATTGGTTGATGCTTAGGATAATTATAATAAGGGCTAGTTTAATCAATATTGCTTAAGGAAGAAATGGTTACCTTTTATGCTCAACCTAGGTTTCAATCATGCTTTGTTAAAAGTAATCTAGAATCAGTGGAATTGTCTTGCACCATAAGTTCATATCATCATTCTCATGAGCATTCATCATTGCATCCGTATAGTTGACGAAGAAGGACCTGAAGTCGAGGTAGCCACCGAAGGATCTGTCCCCGAGGCAACCCCGAGCTTCGGCACCTACACCACCAACCCCGAGTCTGCTCTTTTTGCCATCCAAGGCAAGCCCCGGTGCATTTAACCCTTTCCTTGAATTTATAAAGTGATTTCCTTAAATGCTTTTGAGTTAAAGTATTGCATTAGGTTTATAGGAGTTGAGTGATATCCTAACTGATGCATTATCCACCTTGACCACTGATACACCCGAAGCCTGTTTTTCAAAAGTATTTGAAAAATGCTTAGCAATGCTTATGGAATTAGACTTTGCAATAAAAGTGCCAATTTCAAAAGTGTGATCACTGAAAGAAACTTTATGGGAATTTCTGGTTTACTCCCACTATTGGCCAAGTATCTGATCCGTACTTAGTCAATGGGAAGGAGAGGTTGTCCTTGCGTATGGTGCCGTCATGTTGTAGTCCGGGACTCAACAGTTGACACCGACCGGGACAGGGTTGAAAAACCGACAGGACCTGTACTCTTGGGTTAGAGTCCCGAGGTGCTTGTCGCTGGCGGAAAAATGTAGGGACCATCCGTATGGGGGCCTGCTGGTCAAGACTTGTAACTATTCACATACTACGGAAAGCTCTGGCTCCGAGAAATCCATTATTGGACCGACAACCGCGCACTGGGAGTGGAGAGATGGCGGAAGTAGCATGTACCCACGTGGGTTAGAGTCCCGGATTGGAGTGGTGTACTGTACTTCCGGGTGGCGTAGGACCGGGCCCAATCTTGGAGGAATCGTGGTAGACGAGTTGGCATATGCAAGCTTGGGTGCTACATATGCAGTGTGGATAGGGATCCTCAGCTGAGTATTATTTATCCGGATTAACGTTGCTCCTCGGTTATGGAGACTTGGTCCACTGACTGTCAACGGAGAGTGGTTCTCAACTAGGAATGTTTTGAAATGTAAAATGAATCATGAATGATGAAGAATTGAGGAATACTGAATCTTTCAAAATAAAATAAGGTTTACAAAAAAAAATGCTTTTCTGCAAAATACTTGATCTTGCTTAAGCCTTACCTTGACTACCCTAAGCCTTTCATTCCTGAGTCTTCTCCCTTTTCTTTAGTCGGGTAAGTCTTGTTGAGTACTTTTGTACTCAGGGTTTTATCACCCATGTTGCAGGTATGGCAGATTCCTCAGTATGCCTTGGACCCTGCTGTGTGACTGTTGTTCAGGAAGAGGCCGAAGAGGCCGATGAGTGATTATTCACCCTCGGGCTGGGTGAAGTATCTTTACCTTCAGTTGTTGTCATATGCTACTCTGCCAACTCTATCTATTTGAACTATGGTCTGTAATAACTTCACTTTAATTTTATGTTGAACCCTGGTTTGTAAAACTATTGTTATCTAAGTCTTCCGCTATTTACTCCGATGTTATTTGTCAAAATGTTCAAGAGATTGTAACTGAATTGTGAGATGATCCTGCGGACATCGGGCACTGATGTAGCCCAGTAGCGAAACCGGTCTTAATCTCTTGGCTGTACGGATCGACTGTCAGTGGTTGACGGTGATCAGTGGGCCATGGGATTAGGGCTGTTACGTTACACCCTCGCAGTAAGCTACCACCCTCCCTCCACGATTCAGTGCACCCCCACTGTTCGACGAAATGCCCCAATGGTCGTTCATCCATGTTTTAACCTCTGTTTTCGCCTAAATCTCGTGCAGTTCCCTTTGGTGTGCCATGTGGGTGCCGGAACGTCAGTCCTTATCTCATCTTGGGTCATTTCGTCGGTTCGTCAGGTAGCGAAGCCAAACTCTTCTCTTATCTCCATGCTTTGCTTCCATAGACCTTTCTCGCCTCTAGACTATATATGCTTATATATCTCCCGTCTCTCTCGCAGCGAGTCAGCGTCAGTGACAGTTGTCAGCTTGGCAGTTGGGCAGTGTTAGACAACCCGGGGCCAAGCCCGTGGGTAAGGATCGAGGCCAAGCCTCGCAAGTGTCAGCGACAGGGATCAGTGTCAGGGGGAGTTTACTTTGTCAGGGGCTTCAGTGTCAGTTGGAATGTACGCGTGTTCTCAGTGTCAGTAGATCTTTCAGTGGCCGTCAGTTCCTTCAGAGGCAGTGTGTCTTGTTCTTGTCAGCCATGCGCTGCAAGAACGTCGGTGGTGCCCCGGGGGACTCTCCTCCGCGTCCCCCCTTCCGGTCAGAGGCCCGGCAAGGGGAAGCTGATTACGCGCCGAAAGCGCACCAGAGAGCAGCGAGAGGCCGACCAGGCCAGAGAGGTTGCGGCCGCCGCAGAGCGTACCGAGCAGGGTGGTCGTTCGGGTGGACTCAGGATCGAGGATCAGTTGTCCCCCGACCAGTGCAGGGCTGTAGAGGAGGTTGAGCGGTTCCACCACTCACCGACTGGCACGCTTATGGCTGTCGATCGCCGGACGACGTTCACGTCTTCGGGAGTGGAGCCCGAGAGCTCAGGGCAGGGTCAGGCAGAGGCCGAGGCAGCTGAGGCAGAGGCAGAGGCACCAGAGGCCGAGGTAGAGGAGGAGGTCCCCGAGGAGGTACCCCGGCGTCGATCGACTCGTCGCAGGACAGCGGTGCCACCCCGGCCCGATGTCCCTCTGCGGGGAGCACGTGCTCCGTCGAGGCGTGCGCCCCCGCTGATCCCGCGACTGGACCTCCGGGCGGCCACTTGCTCTCAGATTCAGACTCTGAGGCTAGTACCAGTGGAGCAGTGGTTTCCCCGAGAGAGGCAGCAGCAGGCTAGCGCAGACTTCTACACCGTGCTGCAGGAGGACTTTTACCAGGGCTACCGGAACGCCGGTATTTGTCTTCGCTCTCAGCGCGTGTGTCCGCTAGAGGCCGTGGTTACAGCAGCAGGAGAGCAGATCCGCCCCATACTCACCTATCTACCCGGTCTGGCAGACCTTCTGGGGCGGTCTGGCTCGTACATTGAGGATTGGGTCTTCCAGTTCTATGCTTCACTTTGGGTGCACCCGAACAGAGAGACCATTGAGTTTGCATTTCAGGGTGAGCACTACAGGTTGTTCTCGTCCGAGATCCAGAGTTGGTTTGGCTTGAGACACTCACAGACCCGGATCCACGACTTGTGCTACGACAGGACGGAGCCACCCCGCCGCCCTCACGGTGGTGCCCAGCCGTCGACAGACTTGGTCCGTCCCTGCTTCACTGAGCCCTTCGGTGAGGGTTCGAGTCGCGCTCCTAGGGATCTCACCCCTACGACTCGGATCCTCAACGAGGTTCTTCGGCGGACCTTGCTTCCCAGGGTTGGCTTCCGTGAGGGTCTTTCTAGACTGCAGCTATGGTTACTTGCATACCTGGTCAGGCAGCAGGAGTTTGACGTCTGGGACGTGATTCTTTGTGAGATGGAGGACACAGTGGCAGAGGGCATCAAGGCCAGTAGGCAGCTTCCTTACGCACACTGGATCTCATATATCCTTTGGAAGGTAGCTGTCACTACAGGGGGTCGTCCAGTTGAGTATCTTACGCACTCCGCGACCATGTTCCTCGAGTACAACATGAGTCAGCTGTTGGGACACGGCCGGGATCGTAGGCAGCAGCAGCAGCAGGACGCGCCGTCTTCTTCACGACAGAGGCCTAAGGTCCCAGAGTCCGCTCAGGAGCAGGACGAGGCCGTCCAGGCCCTCGCCGAGCAGGAGCTAGCAAAGCTCGAGCGTGGTTACACGCACGTCGCAGAGGACCCCACCGATAGCTCGGACGAGGACTACCAGCTCCCGCCCCACTACCAGCCTCGAGCACACGACTCACAGGCCAGGACGTCTGATACTGCTTCCTCTGACCCCACACTTCTTGCGATCTTAGCTCGGATGGAGGAGGAGCAGAGGATAGTGACCCAGGATGTTCAGAGGCTCACCCAGGAGCAGCAGCGTCTGACACAGCAGCAGGCTCAGGAGCGCTCAGACGCCCTGCAGCGACAGATGCTAGCACTCCAGCAGCAGACGCTCAGTTTCATGGAGCGACTTGCCAGCGGTCCTCCTCAGTGGCAGTGGCAGCAGCCTCCCCCACAGCAGCAGATTTAGTGGCAGACACCTGTCCCACCTCAACAGCAGCAGCAGTCTGGACAGCCACCGCCGTTTCCGCAGCAGCTCACGGGCCCAGCTCCTCACAGTTTACGAGCTTCACCACTCCTCCGGGCGGGGCCCCGCTTTTCAGTCCACTGTGGACCGGTTTCACTCCCAGGCCGACCGAGTCTGTGTTTGCGATGACTACTTCTGTGACCCGAGACTTGTCGGCTACTTTCAGTGAGCTTACGGGTTTCCCTACGCCAGACCTGCCAGATCCCACGCAGACGACGACGGCTCCAGTGACTTCTACCACTGAGACCCTCCCGAGTTCCGTCGCGTCTTCAGAGCAGACAGAGCCTGTGCAGTCCGAGACGACCACGATAGTTCAGCCTGAGTTGTCAGTTATTCCAGAGCTTCCGCACTCCGATACTCAGGTTGACACCACTACTGAGACTGTGACAGAGATAGAGCAGGCAGAGCAGTCAGTGCCCGAGCCGACCCAGACCGCTACACAGCAGCTTCCAGCTTCAGAGGGTCAGCAGGCTACCGGCACCACTTCTTCCGACTCCGAGGAGTACCTACAACAGTTTGAGTTTTCTCAGCGTACTCCGGAAACTGCTCCTGGCTCGTCTGCACCACCTCCGCCCTCCGACGCTTAGTTTGGCGCTTGATGTCAAAGGGGGAGAGTGGATGAGTATAGCGATAGGGGGAGCGATGTGAGAGGGTTTCGATGTCTTATGTTGTGTTACATTCACATACGCTCTTTACTTATCGCATCTTTTGTGCATATTTATGTTATATACTTATGCTATGGACCTTTATGACATGTGTGTGCTCACTATGATATATGATATGTCATGTCATTTCGTTTCGCTCATTTACTTGCGCTTAATTCTTACTTGGTTATGTATATGAGCTCTTTTACTCTTGCACTTGTTATTCACTCTAACTTGTTGAGTGCAGGATGATGGCATGATATGTATGAGCTTGCCCCTAATGATTTTCTCTTATCCATTGCAAGTTCATACATGTCATGATTTAAAAACCTCTTCTCTCTATACTCGATCTCGTGTTGTCATCAATCACCAAAAAGGGGGAGATTGAACGCATCTCGGCCCTTAGTGGTTTCGGTGATTGGATGAAACACAAGATTACTGTGACTAACATGTGTTTTGTAGAAACAGGATTGAGTTAGGTCACAGTAATGGCGACGATACGGGCATATGGAGTTCATGTCCCCTGGCGATGGATATCGTTTCGGTTTTCAAAGGACGGACGACGAAGACGGTGGTAGACTAGGCTAAGTGTCATATGGTGTTGGAGGACACTTAGGTAGTCTTAGGTCTTTGTTTTTCCTTTGGCCGTACTATAAAGGGGAGCGTGAATCAGTAGCTTGACCTAGATGAGACTATTGAGGTAGGTGTGGTGAACACTTGTTATTTCATAGCCCTAGGTATCTCAAAGAGATGCCTTAAGTCGAGTGGATCAAAAGTCGTTTAGGCCGCGTCGCGATCCGAGTTGAGTCTGCCCTTGTAATGGGCATCGGACGCTGGCCAGGTGGGCATCGGACGCGTCCGATGCTCACCCCGACTAGGGTTTAGTCTGGTGCGTGGCATCGGACGCGCCGATGTGTTCACGTCGGACGCGCCCATATCACTGTTCACGTGCGCGTCCGATGACAATGCAGAGAGGTTCCAGAGAGGGTAAATCCACATCGGACGCGTCCGATGTGGTGGCATCAGACGCACTTTAACAGGTCTGACAAGAGGGTACAGTCGACCATTGGTCGAGGTCATCGGAGCGTCCGATGCTAGGCATCGGAGCGTCCGATGCCCCCGCAGAAACCCTGTCTTGTCCTGTTTTTGGATGGCCGGTTGGGGGTGTATATATACTTCTTCCCTCCATCCATTTGAGTGTTCTTGCCACTTCCATCTGCTGAGAAACACATTGTGAGTGTGAGTGAGTGCAAGAGCCCTAGTGAGGTTGAGTGATTTGCTAATTGTGAGAATTAGACACCTCCTAGTGAGAATTGAGTAGCAAGTGTGCATCCATCCATCTCTTTGGCCTTGTGTTGGTCAAGTGAGAGTTCTAGCTTGTTACTCTTGGTGATCGGCATCACCTAGACGGCTTGGTGGCGATCGTGAAGCTTGGAGAGCATCCGGTGGCATTGTGGATGACCCAAGCAAGCTTGTGACTGGTAGCGAGCGATTCACCGAGCCGGAGTGGCGAAGAATCAGCTCGTAGTGAGCACTTGATCCTTGCGCGGATCAAGGGGGAGCGATACCCTTGCGCGGGTGCTCCAACGAGGACTAGGGGGGTGTGCCGACACCTCGATACCTCGGCAAAAAGATCGTCGTGTCATCTCTACTCCTTTACTTACGCATTTACTTTCAAGCAATTCAATTCCGCATTATTACTTGTTGTTCATTCTCTATTGAACTGCTTTGCTAGAGTAGGAGTGGCATAGACTTGGTCTTTTATGCGGTAGAGTAAAGAGAAACACACTTCTAGGCACTAGGGGGTTAATTGGGGCTTGATAGGTTTTATTCTTGCAAGAAGTTTTAGAAAAGCCCAATTCACCTCCCCCCTCTTGGGCATCTTGATCCTTTCACAACGCACAAGAATGGAACCAAGACGGCGCAAGAAATCGCGAAGAAACGAGAAGAAAGGGACATCGGAAGCTGCATCGGACGCTGGCTCAAAAGCGTCGGACGCACCGATGCCAAACCCTAGCTCGGGTTGGCTCCAACAGAGACATCAGACGCACCGATGGTACCACATCGGACGCACCGGTAACACTGTGTGCTGTGCACAGCGTTACATCGGACGCACCGATGCTACATCGGACGCTACAGTCCCTGCGTCCGATGGCTGAACAGAAAGGTTCCAGCGAGGCTCTGAAGACATCGGACGCATCTGATGGCCATGCATCAGACGCTCGTCAGAATCCGATGTGACTCAGTGCCAGGTCGGCAGAACTAGCCGTTATGTGACATCGGCCGCGCTTCCGATGCTCCTGTCAGGAGCATCCGATGCTACACAGGAAAGCCCATCTTTGGTGTCCAACGGCTCTATTTGCTTGGGGCTCTATATATACCCTCATGGCCGGCCAAAACAGTAGTGTTGGAGCTCAAGGAAGTATACCAAGTGCATAGACACATATTTAGTTGCTCTAGCCACCAAAGTGCTCAAGTGATATACTAGGTGATTAGTGTAGGTACTTTGCGAAGTGCTTAAGCTAGTTAGACCACCGCTTTGCGCTTGCTCTAGGTGTTAGGCCTAGTGTTTAGTGAGGTTGAAAACCTCTTGACTACCGGTGCTTGCGCGCACCATTGTTGTACATCGGCGGGGCTTGTAGTCTTGCGAGATCACACCAACCACGTTTGTGGTGTGGCCGCCTCCGTGTACCGAAGGGAACAAGGCCTGCGGCGTTTCGGCCGGAAGCTTGATAGTGAAGACGGCGGGGAGCATCCGGGAGAGGCTTTGCCACGAGTGGCTTAACCGGAGACCCACTTGCGTGTGGGGAAGACCCGGAGCTATCCACGGAGTTACCCGACCGGGAGCTTGGCCCTAGCGAGGGATTCCTTGCGAGGGGCTCCAACGAGGACTAGGGGGAAGCTTGCGCGCTTCTCGATACCTCGGTAAAAATACCGGAGTCATCGACGGGAGTTTGCATCTCTATCACACTCTTTAGCTTCCGCATTTACATTGCTATCTTGTTCATGTACTTTACCTTTCCTAGTTTGATATGCTAGTTGATAGGTTTGGAAACTAGGTAGCATAACTCCTTTTTGCGGTAGAGATAGGAAACACACCTAACAAAACCTTAGTTGCACATTAGATAGCTTACCTTCTTGCTTAGGTTTTGTCTAGGTGGAAACTAGAGGCCATAGTTTAGAGTAGAATTTTTAAGTTGCCTAATTCAGCCCCCCTCTTAGGCGTCACGGTCCTTTCAACTTAGCTATGAGAGCTTTCATCCGTATTTTCCAAAAGATGAATAATAGATTTTTGAGCAGCATTCCCCTATATTTCAGCCTGGGCAAAAAAAAAAAAAACCGAGACCGAAGACCGAACCCGAATGCAACGAGACCGAACAGACCGAAAATTCGGTCGTCGGTCCTACGTTCGGTGTCAAGTTTTTGGAAACCGATTAGTACATCGGGTAGTCGGTCATCTACATTGGTTAGGCGAAGTAACCGATGACCCGAACATACCAGCTAGCTAGAACTCAGAACCTTATCCTTTCATTCCTCGATCAGACCATCACTTTGTCTCCCATTTTGTTCATGCTCTCTCAGTCACGTGGGCATGTCCCCCATTCATCCATTCTCTCTCATCTCATCTTTATCTCTCTGCTCTCTCAGAGGGTTGGCCGTTGGGCGCTTGCTATTGCTGCTGCTTGAGCAAGCCACCGAGGGGCGCTCACTGCTGCTCAAACGAGGGAGGTCAACGCCGCTCTCACAGTCGTGTGGTGCCAGCCGCCGGGGGCTTGCTGCGACTTGGCCGAGCTGGCAAGCGTCCCTCGCTGCTCTTTGACGAGCGAGGCCGGGGCCTGACGGCGCTATCGCTGCTCAGCCAAGGAAGTCAGGGAGCGTTGCTGCTGCTTGGAAGAGCTACAGAGAGGCCGAGCGCTGCCTCTTCTCACGATGACGGGCACCACCTACTCCCTTTCCTCTCTCAGGTGGATCTAAGCTGACATCCTTGTCTCAGACTTTCTTGGTTGTCGGTCTTGCTCGGTTAAAACTGAAGAACCGAATTAGAAGACCGAAGACCGAACTCTCGGTTGTTGCTTTCTCGGCAATACTTCGGTTTGCAATCTCCACAAACCGAAATAAAAAAAGACCGAAACAACCGACCCAAATTTTCAGTCATGACCGAATGCCCACCCTGACCTATATTGTATGAGCTTCAATTGCCTGAAGGATGAGATTCGTAAGAAGATGGATAATGTGAGAACAAACTTCCTTTGGCAAGGAACTGATCATAAATTTAGATACCATATGGCTAAATGAGAGATGATCTGCAGTCTTAAAGATATGGGGGGGGGGGGGGGGGGGGGGGCTGGGTATTATTGATACTAGGAAAATGAATGAGTGTCTTCTAGTAAAGTGGAATTGGAAGATTCATTTGGAACCTGACGTTTTGTGGTTTAGAATCCTGAAGGCTAAATATCTGAATAATTGTTCCTTCTTTTCCTCCAATAATAAGGGGAGTTCCTAGTTTTAGCAAGGGCTTCACAAAGTAAAACATCTTTTGAAATGGGGGGCTATCTTTAAAGTGGGAAATGGATCGAATTGTCATTTTTGGCAAGATTTCTGGCTTTTAGATGTCCCTTTGAAGATTGCTTATGAGAATTTTTTCAAACTTGACTGTTCTATTGTTGAATGTTATGTGAATATATGAGGGATGTTATGTGGAGTTCAGAAGAACCCTTTCTATGAGGGAACTTGATAGTTGGAGATCCTTACTCAGCTCTTTACAACAATTTGTTATGGATAATAATTACATTGACTCTGTGTTTTGGGCTTTAGAGAAGAAGGGTCATTTCATTCTCTACCAAATCTCTTTATATATTCCTATTTGACAGAGGGTTCCCTAGTGGAATGGCAGGGATTATTTGGAAATGCAGGGTCCCCATGAAGATTAAATTTTTCTTGTGGCAAGTCTTTAATAACAAATTTCAGGTGGGAACAAGTCTAATCAAACATGGGTGGAAAGGCAGTGACAAATGTTGTATATGTGATTGCTAGGAAACCATTGACCATATTTTTCTGGTGTGTGTTAGCCAAGTTGGCCTGGTGTACTTGTGGGGAGGTGTTTGGATGGAATTTTATGCCAAGATCTCTAAAGTCACTATATGAAACTTGGCTCCCCTACCAAAGAAACTTACCATGTTTGTCTTTGCAGGTTTTGCCTGGGTGCTCTGGACTACCAGAAACAAGATGTCAATTGAGAAAAAGTTTCCCAAGACGCCAACTGATGTCAATTGAGAAAAAGTTTCCCAAGACGCCAACTGTCTTTGCGTTATCATACATGCAGAAGTGGAGCATGCTCCTGAAGGATGCTGATAGGGAACACGTGGAGATGATCAAGGGGGAGACCAATCGCTAGCTCAAGGGTTTTCAGCCAAATGAAGTGCTGGCTTCGGACATCATAGTCATAGAAATCTGAAATTCTGTAATAAGCCTGTACTGTTCCTTGGTTTCTTACTGAACACACTGGTGTCCCCAGTGATGTATCGGTTACTCTTGCTTTCTATAAAAAGCTGAGGATATTCCTCTCTTTACAAAAAAAAAGGTATTACATTATCTAGCAGAACAGACCAAACATATAATCTCTAGCAATGCTAAAAGGGTTGTCTAGGAGAACCAAACACAACCGGATTTCGGATTGCATATAGCTAGATAAGGCTTCGTGGAAGTGCAACATAGCCTAATGCCAGGAGCCAATCACACAACCGTAATGTTTGTAGTCTTCCTCAGTTCCTCACAAATTCTCCAATCCTTTTAAATGTATATCTTTTTTTCTATAGGACATACATATACCATAGTTCGACACAAATAAAAAACTTTCTACATGCCATCAAAGTGTAGAAAAAATAAACAAAAATCATACATGTGTTTGCACAATTTCAAGTCATGCGCAGAACTGAAGTATAGGACTGTGATACAGTGATGTATATAACTGCGGGAAGTAATACACGATTTCAATGTGTCATTCATGAGTACCACATCTCTCAAGCTACTAGATATATATCCTTATCAAATCATTGATTTTTCTTTTCAATATAGCATGTAATCTAGAAAATGCATGGCAAGTAAAAGAGTAGAAATTATTTCACATCAAGTTGAGCCAATTGAAGACTTCATTCCACGCACAACTACAGATAATGATAGAGTAGCAATTGTTCACCAATATGGTATCTTTTATTTGGGAACATTAAACGCAAGACAAGATTCGAGTTCCAAAACTATTTGGTTTTAAGCGACTCGCCAGCCTTGGCAAGTTCCTCCAGCTTCTTATCAATCTGTGCTTCCGTCAGGCCATCCAAGTTCACACATCTCTCCACACCCATATCTGACAGTAGAATAAAAAGAAGGGGATTATGGCCAAACACTAAGTTCCACTTTGGCATGATAATCTTATAGATATACAATACAACAAATGTGCTCTAGTTCTTTATATATAAAGAACATATTCTTTAGTTGGGTAGAATACAATAGTCAATATGCAATGTCCATACATTATCCGGTACCATGTGAAGGTTTATCACTTCATCTTCGTTATGTTCTGTGTTTCACGTAAAACAGGACAAACAGGGAGGTTATGTTCTTGGCTGGAAAAATAAAAACTAGATTCCACGGGGCCAGGACAACAAAATCAGCAACCAATTTCCCCCAAAGTGTCTAGGGTGCGCCTGTGTTATTTAGTTATGGTGACAGGTTGGGTCAATGTGGGCCTTCCCATGAGAATGCCCTCATTCCTGGTGCTATGTGAAGTGTAATAACAAACATAAAGGTTTGGCAACAGTTCAGTCCCTAGAACTATATGGAAACAAGATTTCACCTTTGTGAACCATTTTAAACATAAACCTACATCCTCAAACTTTCCTTAACATACATCCGGTTCATTAAAATTGCATTGATGTACACATATCTCTGCTTAAAAAGGTGACACCTCACACCTAGCATCACTTATGTGCTAGGTAGAGCTGCACTGCCTTGGCCAGCTCCTAGGCTTTTCAATTAGGC
Source organism: Coix lacryma-jobi var. lacryma-jobi (assembly GCA_009763385.1). Classification (NCBI taxonomy): domain Eukaryota; kingdom Viridiplantae; phylum Streptophyta; class Magnoliopsida; order Poales; family Poaceae; genus Coix; species Coix lacryma-jobi. The sequence goes on from CM019826.1 coordinate 143,861,682, forward strand.
ATTTCCCACGTAAAGATACTTTGAGTTTGATATATGTATGAAAATGGGACAGATTAGAGATGGAGAAACATGAACTATGATTATATTCCTCATGTATATGCATGATAATATCATTCTTTTGTTCTGAGAGTATGCCAAATTTCCTTTACAACCCGTTTGGATGTAGATATTCAGGCCCAGACATTGGCATTGGTATTGGATACCCCCATTTCTGTTGTTTGGATGGTCTTGGTATTGGGAGTGGAAATGAGCTCTAATGCCACACAATATTCGGCCCGCCTGCTCACCCCACCCGAAATACCGAGTGCTCACCCTTTGTATTCGCGAGAATCCTCCACCGCACTCCTTTCTCCGTGCCACTCCCCTTCACCCCCTGGCACGCCCCTCTGTCCCACTCCTCGCCGCCCCTGCGCCCCCTCTGCCCCACTTCCCGCCGCCGGTGAGGACGAGCCAATGGTGTCGCCGGTGCATTTCCCCCTGGAGCTCCACTCGTCGTCATCCAGTTCTGCCTGTTGCCAAGATCCATCGCCCCGAACCGCGGTCAAGGTCCCCTCGCTGTTGCTCATCAAGCTCCACCTGCCATGGCCACCGCCGCCAAAGATCAGCTCGCCATGGCAGAAGTCAAGCTCTCCCCACCATCCATCGAGGTCCGCCCCCCATAGCCATGGTCGAGTTCCTCTTGTTATTAAGGGTCCGGTCTCCATGGCTGCAGTCGAGGTCCAGTACCCATGGCTTCGGTTGAGGGCCGACGAAGAAGATGCGTCAATTCCGGTTTATACAGATCCAAACAAAAATTGGTATTTGCCATCTCATTGGATTCCAGCTAGTAATTCAATGACACCCAAACAACAGATTTGGCATTGTAACCCAATACCAAAGCATGCTTGATTTGGTATTGTAACAAATTCAATTCCAACCCCCTCAATATCTACATCCAAACAGATCCTTATTTTTCATGGCAGTACTCTAACCACCCATAGAAAGTATAAATGCCTAGGCAACGCCTAGGAATGTCGAAGCCCTAGGCAGAACCCCTTCGGCCTAGAGGTTTTGAAATAATGGCACATTGAAATATATAATGTGCATTTGTAAAACAAAATTCTTAAACATAACAAAATATTGCCTTGCATAATGATGGCTCTCCACATTCATTCAGCTAAGGTAGTGGACACAGAGAAAGAAAATAGAATCAATAATCTAATACAAGCAATGGCTTTAACTCATATTGATGATCTAGTTTCTAACACCACTGATTAGTGAAGCCTATGAGTTACTTGTCTAGCTGAGAAGCATAAAATCTAGTTCCCTGGAAATCTAATGTTCAGGACATGGATCATGAGAAGACATTAGTGAACTTAGGAGGTGAGATCATGATACTAATCCTACATTTTTCTGAATTGTTCCAGGGAGTGCTTGGCTTAAAGCATATGATGCCATTCCACTAAGAGATAGCACTTCCTTGAAGTTCATTACAATTTGGTTACCTCCTTATCTCACATTCTTTGCATGTATTTTGGTCCACATACCGAGTCTGAACCCGCAACCACATCTGGTACTCCTGTTACACAAACTAAGGTTGGCTTTTAGCCTTTTAGGGTATCTTAACTTCTTGGAGTTATGAGATTTCTTTAATCCTGGTGGTTCTCGGTTGTCAGGAAAGACCCCAAAAACTAAGTTAAGATAACAGCTTACTGCACATATCAAATAAACTGGGTTTGGGGATTATAAGAAATAAATCATGTCATTTAATTGCTTAGCACTCGTGACCTAGCTTAGTATAGTTCTGTATGTGCTTATGGTCATAGTATGCTAAACTTTTTAAGAAAAAATTTCATGGTATTTTCTTTACTACATGAACAATATGGCTGTGAAATTAAATCAGTTCATTAATATATAAATCAGCACTTGCAGGTAAGCCAACTGAGAAAACAAAACACAAACAACTCCCTCGATTCCAATTTATAGATCACTTTAGCTTCATCCTGTGTCAAAGTTATGTAAATTGATCAAACATTTAGGAAACTATATATATTAACATCTGCAGGTTCAATACTAAACTACCAAAACATATTTCATGGTGAATTTAATGAAACTAATCTGGTGTTGTTGGTGCATTTTTCCATAAAACCAGTCAAAGATAAAGAAGTTTAACTTAGAACAAAGCTAATGCAACATATAATTTCATGGTCAATTTAATGGAACTAATCTGGTGTTGTAGATATTTGTGCATTTTTCCATAAACTCAGTCAAAGATAAATAAGTTTAACTTAGGACAAGGCTACGGAGGGAATACAAGACACTGTGTGTGGAGGAACAGTCTGATCATGATTGTAAAGTTGAGTATTGTCTACTCTACAATAAAATTGAACATCACATAAAACCACAAGGGGCTGTGCCAGAAATTTAGCAGTAAACTGAATAAAATGTTGGTACAGACCATTGTGATCGACCAGGATGCTGAATTGCTGATACAGAGCACATATAAACATAGGGATTGGCCCCAACAGGCTATGATTGTGGAAACTCTAGCAGGTTTCTCGTTGAGTATGACAAACTAACATGGAGCTTCCATTTATACACTTATTTCTCATAAATCTAATCGCCTAAATTGCTCTTCCGTCAAATGTACGTCATTTCTATATATATAAAAAAAACCTTCAGCGGCAAGATCCGGCAGTGCAGACTGAGCCATTCCACACCGCAGGCCAAGATATGACATCACCCAAGAAATGGCTCCAACCAGTCAAAATCAGATCTTCTTCAGCCACGGCAGGAGAAAGGGGAAGAGATGGATGGATGTGTACCGTAGCGCGCCCAGAGCTGGGGCTGGACACCGGAGCACTCGCGGACAAGGAAGGGGAGGGAGGGGTTGCGGGCCTTGATGTCACCATAGTTCTTCTTCACGAAGTCCCTGCGGGCGACCAGAGATCGACAGCGCACCAAATCAAACGCAGCAGTTTTAGAGAGTCGAATCGGACGGGAAGAGTCGAAGGGAGGAGCGAGGTTTGTACCGGGCGGCGGCGCTGGCGGGGGAGGACTGGCAGAAGAGGACGCGGATCTCCTTTACGCTCCGAGACAGGCTCGCCCGCCATGCCATCGCCGCCGCCTGCTGCTACTGCTAGCGTTCTATTGGATTCTCGCCGCCGCCTGCTTCCTCTCGGCTGTGTTAGGAGGGGAAATGGAGGCCTGCCGCCTGCACTCGGGTCTCCTTGGGTCATTTGGATCGGCATCGCATCCACGCCGTCAGATCACCGATCGGTGGTCACCGAGGGAGAATGTATCCGTTCACACCCTTCCTATGATGAAGCTTTATGCTCCTAGTTGCACAATGAGCAGGGTGAAACAGTTTTTTCAGGGGCCTAGGAGAACACCAGTTTCAGCTCTTCTCAAGAGAATCAATTCTAAGCAATCAAGCACTCAAAATATCAACTAAGGTCTTGTTCACTTCGCGAAAAAATTGGAGAAAAGTTACTGTAGCACTTTCGTTGTTATTTGATAAATTTTGTCCAAACATAGTCTAACTAGACTCAAAAGATTCGTTTCGACTTATATTTAATGTTTCATGTATGTATCTAAAGATTTGATGTGACGGGTACTGTGCACATTTTTTGGGGAATTTGGGGAAGTGAACGTGGCCTAATTCATGTAGAGATTAAGAGAGAATCATTTCTCTATTTAGGCCCCTTTAGCAGAGCTTTTCAGAGCTGATTCTCGGTTGAATTGGACAATTGAGCTCTCTCAAACGGTTTTTTAGAGAGAAATGATCTTCTATTAATTTTGTGAAGTGATTCAAGGAAATAAACTAAGAGGCTAAGAATTGAAAAAAAACTAACTTCTCTTGATTCTACAATGTGGTTCTCCATCATGGTTCCGATAGTTTATTATGTTAAAAAATTAAAAAGAATCACTTTCGACCATAGAATCACTTGTTAGAGTGCGCAACAGAATCCAACTCAGCTCACTGTGATACCCATGAGTCAGCGCCTCTTGAGCAACATAGCTCACAACATATCAGACATTAGACTTAAATCAACCCAAAAACAGCCTAATAGGTGAGGGTTGCCCCGCCTTATATATCGTGTTTTTTTACCATCAATTACCGATATGTGGTATAGAACTGAAACGGAACCAAATTAATCGAGACCAAAATTGATTGCTGCCTAGCTTGTCAGCTAATCAGTTCTCAATTTTATACGGAGTACTAACCGAGTTTCGCCAATAACAGAGGAGCCGAACTGATGCGTTTCGGTTAATCCATATGTCCAGGCTGAGCGCCTCACTGAAACAACGCCTGAACCCAATCCTAAGAACTAGCCGCATTCCCCGCCACCATGGCCGCCGCCGCCGCCATCTCTTTGCCCCGTTCTCCCCCTCTACTTCAACCCACGCGTCGCCACCCAGCGCCACCAGCCTGCACGCACTTCGAGCGCGGCGTCTCCTTCGACCCTGGCTCCGCCTTCTACCGCAGCGACAGCGCAGCGGGCCGCGACCTCGCCGTCCTCGCGGCCACGCTCCACCGCCGCCGTGGTCGACCTGACCCTTCCGCCCCATTCCTCTGCCTCGATGCGATGTGCGGCTGCGGCGTGCGCGCGCTCCGCTACCTCGCGCAGGCCGGCGCCGACTTCGTCTGGGCCAACGATGCCTCCGAGGCGCTTCGCCCCGTCATCCTCGCCAACCTCGCTCGCTACGAGCGGGTCTCGCCGTCGGCCGAGGCGGGGCGCAGGAGGTGGGTGGTGTCGCACAACGACGCCACCCGTCTGCTCGCAGAGCGCTACCTCCGACGCGAGTACTTCGACGTTATCGACGTCGACTCGTTCGGCGGCGACGCCGCTTACGTGAGGGCAGCGCTGTTGGCGCTCAAAATTGGGGGGCTGCTTTACCTAACGTCCACGGATTGGCGGTCGGCGAGAGGATATGGTTCGAGAAGGTGGATTTTTTGATCCATTTTATTTTCATCTTATTATCTAAAAGTCTCTAGATTTTCTTATTAGAAATGTAGATTCCTCAAGTGATATAACTTCTATTATGTTTGTTGGGTCAGTTTCTTATTCGCTTATTAATCGTTTTTATATTTGGTTCACCAATATTTATACGATACAACCTCACAATATTATACACACACACACGATAGGAACTGGCAGAGCCACAGAGCAGAGGTGTCGGATTGAAATAGTTTTTCTGTAGATTGTAGCTCAACTTATGGTTGTAGTTTCGTAAACGTGTGCTATGTATTTCACTTTTCCATTTCCCAATATAAGTAATATGAGTTAGTGCTTATGCAACCTAGAAAGGAAGAAACGAAATAGAGAGGTTTTAGCTAGATTTGGTATGTATCTGATTAGTAATTATACTGTATGGAGCATCTTTATTGTTGCTATGGTTACTTCTTCTGTCAAGTATGGTGGCCTGTATTACCCAGTATATGCTTTGCTGCCAACATGCCTATGTAAACCAATTTTTCTCTGTACTGTGATTGACAAGATGGGTCATTTTTGTCAACTATCTAACATGTGGTTTGTTTTAGCTCTTTGTCTTCATATGGAGCGTATGTTCGTCCAATGCCATATCCAAATGAGGTCGGTTTGCGAATGGTTATAGGTGGTGCTGCACGGGAAGCATCACTTTTGGGATTTCACATAACACCCATATTCTCCTATTTTGCATATCACGGTCCTATTTATCGAGTAATGGTACAATTATGCAACGGAAAAGATGATGGCATCAGGTAAAGCATTGTGTTTTTCTATCCAATAATTACAGAGCTGATCAGTACATATTATGGAACGCTACCTCTAATTCCCTTCTGTTTTGACAGTCATTATGGCTTCATTTGTCATTGCAAGAGTTGTGGCCAGTCTCAAACTTTTGGATTTGATGAGCTGGGGCAAATTTCTTGTGGGTGTACAGACAGAACAGTAGGTACAATGGATCATTGTGGCAGGGCTAAATTATTGTTTTATTACTGGTGGTTGGTGTCAGTAAAGTTAGGCTCTAACCTTTTAACTTTGCCAGTATTAATTAACAAAAAATAACATAGGAGTCAAGTACTCAAGTGTCATCTAAGAAACGATATCATTTGTAGCTATCCTGATGTTGGTTTACTAATGAATGATCTTTGATGATAATTGTATGCCAATGCCATGCAAGAAATCTCATCGAGTTGTGATGTTTATTGAGCACTTGGCCATGGAACTGTGCTAGTATATAATTGTCCCCTTTTCACAGGATGCCGATTCAATCACTGTTGTAGGCCCACTTTGGACAGGTCCTCTTCATGATACCTCTTTCCTTACCAAAATGCTAAGCTTGGCCAATGAATGGGGATGGGCCTGCACAATTGAAAATGGTGTCATTTTGGAAAAACTTCTTGGCATGATGATTGAAGAGAGTGACCCGGGGTTGCCTCCTGGATATATAAGACTTGATGAGGTATGTCTTGCAGTTCAACATTTGCTTATTCATCAATCTTTTACGGTCAATTATTGGCTTAGCAAAATTTAACTATCCACCTATGCTATTTTTTCAATTAAATTCAGATTTCGAGACGAGCAAAAGTTAACTCTCCCCCACTCGGTACCCTCATCAATTCATTGCGGAAGGTATATCACAGTGATTTGAGCAGACGAACAATTAAATACTAAGACAGTTACATAACCACAACAATCATCATTTTTTTCTGACCATGTTATATAAAAGGGTTAGATTATAGTTATGTTTTTGTTAATAATATGTGTCACGTTCATTCGATCCATCTTATGCTAGTTATACATTTTTAAATTTAAATTTATGTATTTATGTATGGCTCAAAAGCTAATATATTTGAATATGTGTGAACAGGAGGGTTTTTCTGCTTGTAGATCTCATATAGGTGCAAATACAATCAAGACCAATTGTCCAATTGCTTCTTGCATCAATGTTGCCCGAGAAATCCGAAACTTAAGATGAATAACAACTAGACTGTGATTCCCCAAGTACAAAGTTCCTTTGTAGGCATGCCGCACAAATTCAGCAGTGAGCTAAGCACTTGTTCCTGGTTCTCAGCATTATTCACCTTCTGGAATCAGAGGGAACCTTTCTCTATGGCAGGAGTCGGCCGATGGCAATCATCGTGCCCAATACAAGCAACGAAGTTTGCTCAGTTAATTTTGCATCAGGTTTTCTCGTTTTTTTTTTGCAAATGTTTGTGATAGACAGACAGGCTACTGTTTTTTCTTTTATTTTAATCCTTTGTCTCAGTGATGGTGCAGAACCGTGTTAGAAAGATGCAGGTTCGTGGTGAACTGCTACATGTAACACGAGGATACAAAATGTAGCTTTTTTTATGTTAACTTGAGCTTTGGTCAACACTCAAGAATGTTAAAAAACCGCACACTTCTTATAGTGATACACTAGAGTTTGTGAGCCTTCGACGTCACAGTCTATGTGACTGTTAATTTTATAAATTTCTTTTTTTTGGTACTTTAACATCGTAATATCAGTATTTAATTTTTATAGTATTGTTATTTTATCACGCGATATGTGAGTTTTTAGTATAAAAGTTTAGTTGTCCTGTGGCAACTCACGGGCACGAACCTAGTAATATAAAACAGATCTAATTCGGCACTTAATAACGTACATAAACATGCATCAGATAAACACCAATAAAGAGACTAATCATGTAAGTAATATCAGACAAGCAGATCAATCTTAATTAAAACTAAATGAATATAATCTCACTTAGCCAAAACTAATCTAATAATGATAGAGGCATAAAAAAGATTAAACTCTCTTGATACTGATTGTTGAAATTAAACTTAGATTAAACAGGATCTTAACTTAGACTAAACATGACCATTAACTCGTCTTAATGCGAAAAACTAGTCTTAAGCACTAACCAGAGTCGGTAGATGTCATCTGTGCTCATATACTTGAGCTAGTGCCTCTCTCTTAATGAAGAACCCAATGTAGATCCGATCTGCAGTCTTATGGACTCGTGGAACAAGGAGTCACGCTTCCGAACCCCTCCAACGTCTAATTGATCGGTTAGATGCGTTTAGATGTTGAGGGATTAGCCAGTCTCGAAATCACCTTTGGTCTTATTATTTATATACATGCTTTGAGGCCGGGGCCGACTCCAGATAACCCTTAGGGTTGCCATCGATCACGACAAATAACTTAACCGTTTCGCATCGACATCTGAAACTAATAAATAATAGCGAAACAAATATATATGCTGGCCTGAAATCACGTTCCAACCCCTTGTACTCTGCATACTATCCTGCTTCACCGAAAGCACCACACAAGTTCAGAACCACAAGTCTTCATATGTTAAAGGCATCTGCCTGCTGCAGTTTTTGCTCAGCGTTACCTATGATGCCATGGACCAGAAATTCAGAGTACGTGTACGTCCAGAGCAGTGAGACAATCAGGCAGCTGACTGGCCGTGTTCACCACCAGAGTTTAGCTCTAGAGCTATGTGCCTGCATGTGCATGTATGTGATGTGAATGTCTTGGCTTGGAGCAATACATCACCGAGAGGCTCCAAAATTTTCTGTGAACCTTGTGATGGTGCCTGTGATGCATGAAGTACTTGCAGCGTAGTCCGTAGGCACATGCACATAGCTAGCCTCACTTCGCTAGCCTCCGCTTTCCAGTTCTGGACCCTGAATGAACTGCATGCCCGCGCGTGGAGCCGGCCGATATCAGTCAGCTAGATGACAGGTCGAACGAAGACGACAGCGGATGCATGCATGAGAGAGATGAGTTTGGCTGCTGCTGAATAATGCTGATGGATGGAACCCTTCGTGGTTTTGGCTGCTGCGTATACAAGGATTCTGGACTCGATCGGCCGGCTCCTACTCGCATGCGGTCAAATGTGGTCGCTGATCACTGGATCCGCTCGCATCAAATGCGCTGTTTACAGAGACTATTGTGCAGGTGCAGCAAGGAGCAAGCAGGTGTGGTAGCAGAGGCAATTGGACGAGTTCAGGGCCTCAGGGAGTCAGGGGTGAGCACTGATCGAGCAGCAGACTGAATATGCATGCATGGTGTTTGTTGGTTTGTTTGCTTGCTGGCCCAATATAAATTGAAGTCGTCTGGCCAAGCAGACCGAAAAAAGATCAGGCATTCCCAATTATATTGCTTGCTGCCAGCATCCATCCATGTGCCTTTGTTTTAGGGTGGCTAGCCCCAATATATATGGCCATATATATCTCAAATAAAATAACAACACCGATGCCAATACTTGAAGTGAGTAGTTATGCTGACTTGGAAAATAGAAGAGTCTATCTATACAACACTCAGTTGTTTTCTCTTCTCCTAGCACTTGATTTTTGGACCATTATTGGATCTCCTCATCCAACGGCGGACACTCCTTCCTCCTCCCGACACTCACTGACCATTGTTTATATTCTTCCTCTACCCCGCCACCGCCCACCGCCCCCGTCACGGCGAGCTAGGGTTTTGTCGAAGCTCCGTGGTTGCGGATGCGGAGCTTTGGCGAAACCCTAACTCGCTCGCGGTGCCACCTTCTTCCTCTACCCCGCCACTGCCCACCGCCCCCGTCATGGCGAGCTAGGGTTTTGCCGGTTTTGTCGAAGCTCCGCGGCTGCGGACGCGGAGCTTCGGCAAAACCCTAACTCGCTCGGTGCCACCTTCTTCCTCTCCCCACACTGCTGCCGCCTTGGCCAAGGTGCCCCCGCCCCGTCCTGGACCAGCCGCCCACAGGACCCCTATACCGCCCGCTAGCACCCCCACCGCCTGCCCTACCTCCCTCCCTCGGTCAGGCCTTCTATACTCTGTCACAGTTAGAGAAGAAATAGGGGAGAGCTCGCCAGAACCCTAACTGCCACTTGAGGAGGCAGTGCCAATGAGGAGGAGATGGCCTACCTCAGTGGATTTGCTATGATCGGCGAGCTCGTGCGTGAGGTGGGGGGGGGCACGAGCGTTTGTGGGGTTCGCCGGGAGGAGGTCATTGGGGGAGGAGCTTGCCGGATGCTGTGGAAGTCACGCGGCCGCCAGGAGGAGCTTGCCGTGGAGCGCGGCACGTGGGGAGGAGAGCGGCGCGTGGTGAGGAGGAGTGTTGGGACACTCGATTGTTGGGTAGCGCGCATTACCCAAACACAAACGAAAAACGGAACACTGAAAGTTTTTTCTTCCTTGATCTTTTTTACTTCCAATTCGTTTGTCTCATCGCCGTAACTAACCGCCAACTTTTTTTTTTTTATCGTCGTCACTCGTCTCGTCAGGTAACGAACGGGCCGATGATTGAAGATTCACGCACATCACACGTCTCTCCATCGGACCATACAGATGCATGCCAACATTATACTGTTCTAGCCTTGCTCGTGGACAAAACGTTTGCCTACCGGCACAGCCAATCAGTAAACACACACACACACATGGCGAGCCGCGAGCCGCGAGCCGCGGGCTGAGGAAAGCTGCGGCAGTTTGGGTCGAGAAAACAACAAAGGCTATTCTCATCGCAAGCTCGCCTCGCCTCCTAGCTAGCTACGTCAAATCACACGGACCAGTGTGACCCACCGTATGTACCGTACCAGCACAGCACAGCAGGTCCCTTCTTCCCTCTCTCTCTCTCTCACACACACACACACGTACATTCACTCCCCCATGGCCATTTTGGCCGTGCATCATTGGCGAATATTTACACATTGCCATCTCTGCGCGCGTGCATTCCCATTGGTAAATGCAACCATCCAGTTCTCTCTCGCCAAGCCACCTGCATTGCGTACCCTCTCTCTCGGCTGCCGGCCGGCTTGCTAGCTACTAAAACAGGGTACGTACGGTGGTGTTGGTAGAGAGGAGAGACTACAATACGTAGACACAAGATCGATGAAGTGCTTCAAGATCCTCCTGCTGGTATCCATGATCCCTCTCGTGCTCAGGGGAGTCTCGCTTCTCGGCAACGTCATTCCTGCAGCCTCGATGTCGCCCCCCGACCCCGAGCAGCAGCCCTCCGGGAACGGCGCCGCCGCGGCCGTTTCTTCGGCGTCACCAGCATCGCGGGTGGTGGGCCGCCGTGGGCGTGGCCACCTCTCCGCCGGTGGCTTCGCCGGCCAGCGGCGGCTCGGCGGCGACGGCGGCGGCTTCTTCTTCAGGGACGACAAGAGGTTCTCCCCGACCGGATCCAACCCGCTGCACAACTTGTGATGATGATGGTATGGTCGACCGGCCATCCGGCGGCGGCCGGCGTTCAGGCCGGAATCGCCACGAAAATGCATGCGGTTTGGAGTAGGAGTGTCCTGCAGGCCTCGCTGCTCCAAGGTGATGATGCCCTGTAACTTCTTATTATTTGCATGCGAATTCTCGCAGAAAATTAAAAGCCCTGTAATAACTTCTCATTTCTCTCTCTCTTTTTTTTTCTCTCTGTGTTGTATGTATATATAGCATGTGCTTAATAATTATTTAATTTAGCTTTCTGGTAGTCTGGTATCTGGTTTTATTTATTTGTGTGCATAATACATCTTCTTGTATTCGTTATTGTTAGCTTATTACATCATTTTTTTTCATCAGTTAGGAAAATTCTGAATTCCGCCGCCGCTCTGTTCCTTTGTGCTTTTGGTGTGTCTGGTTGGTAGGTAGGATGATAGGCTAGGTAGTTTCCTTTAGCTAGTCTGTGTTTGCTTCAGTTCGTACCAGCATGTATAAACCTCGTCAATTTCGTTTCTAATTTTACAAGATGAATGACTTTTAATTTGACCGATGACATGCAAAAATCATGTTGACTGCTGCAGGAAATTGCCTGCATATCTGACGCCCAGCTTTTTCACAATAGCAGAAAGCTTGGAGACATTGCTGACCGCGAGATGAACCAAAGGACGACTCCTCAAACTGGCACATTGACTCCATCACATTAATTAAGCGCTCTACTTTACAATAAGCTCCAATTTGATTTAATTTATTTGCCGGGAGCACAACTGTGGTCTGTGGATGATGAGCACTTCTTGTATGTCGTTGTGGAACTTGGATCAAGTTGGAGGGGCCTCCGGTTGATGGTTATCTACAGGAGATATCGTTAACAATCAAAAGTGTCATAGGTAAATAATGAGATTAAAAGATATATTCGGCTCATAAATTGAAAGGTCGAATGATTTAAGATGAACTTCATCATTTGAGGTGTTCCGACCAGTCGTACTATTTTCGACCAGGTAATGCTGGTCGGAAGCCTTAAGATGATGATGAGTACCAAATTAGGTACCGACTTATAGATCCTTCTTTTGCAAGGATGATCTGTTGATCGGTATAATCAGTTTGGGCTGACGTCTATGAAACCCATTAAGCCGGTTTGGTCGATTCGAAGATCGGCAAGATCAGGTTTGCCTTGTCTAGTCTGGATAGGACTCTTAGGTTCCATACTTTGATGGAGTTCGAATAGGAAACTTGGAGATCGTATCTCGAGATATTTCCTATTGGGATAAGACCAGCCCACTCTATATAAATTAGAGGATCATGGCCGATTGAGGCATCCAACCCTAATCGATCAAAAACCAATTTACTATCCCTTTTACCCTTTTCCTCTCTCTATTCTGTTGTTCGGCGTGTCTCCCGGCGAGGCTCGACGGCGTTCTAGGCGGCCTTGCTGGTCCTAGAGCAACCTCTACGTGCTTCTCCCCGACGGGTCTTCCCGGGAGGAGTTCTAGAGTTATCAACACAGGGGTCTAAAACCCTAAATCGGCTTAGACCGGTCTCTAGATCGGTTTTCGTCGGCTTAGCCAGGGTCCCTACTGTCTCAGGTTGATCTGCAACCTCTTCGGGCGTTCTAGCCCTGCTGGTGTGTGATTCGGATCACTTCCGACGTCAACACACTTTTTGACGACTCCGCTGGGGAAGATTGAGATTTCATCTACTACCAACATGGACGACAAAGATGGTGCTACTGATAAGGATAACATCGTCCGTTCTGCGGGCATTGACGAGCTCCCCGACGAGTTGAAGCAACAAGCGCAGGCCAAGCTCGACGCCGTGTTGAAGGCTTTCCTGGAAAGCTGCTCTAAAGATCGGCACGGCAGGGTCACTCAAGACAAGGAACCGGACTTCAGCGAGATCATCCCTACCACGTCAACTACAACTGCTGAAGACGCTACTGACAAGGTAAATACCAAGGTACCTGAAGATCTTTATCCTACCCATGCTAATTATTCTGCGATGCTGGTTGATACTTCAAAAACTCTTACCAACACTATTCAACATTCGTTTAAGTTACTTAGTGACCGCATGGATAAATTAGAAGGCAAAACTGTCGAACCCGAGGTTCCAGTTGGGCAACCACAGTTCAGCATGCCTTTTAATTCCTTTAGAGGGCAGACTTCACATATTAATTTTGGACATTTAGGGTCTACTGAGACCAGGCGCGGTGAAGTCGGTACCTCGGCAACTGCCAATTACATTCATCATAACTCTGGTCGGACCACACAGATCGATCAGGGTATGGCGACAAACAGGACTTCAGGAGGACAGAGAATAGTGTTGCCCAATCCACCGAAGTCCCCAAGCCACAATCCCATGCATGGTGGCACTCCCAACCTTGCTGACACCGATTTTGGACGGGCCATAAATCGGTTTAAGGAAGAGATAACTAGGTCTCTCGAGACCAGCTTGAGGGTCCAATTTAAGCCTACCAGGACCACTTATTCTAAACCGTACCCTTCGTGTTTTGATTTTATGAAAGCACCTGACGGTTGGAGGGTACCAGATTTTTATAAGTTTAGCGGTGACGGTAGCAAAACAACCATGGAGCATGTTAGCATGTTCCTTGCACAAATGGGCGAAGCCAGTACTTTAGATTATATGAACGTACGATACTTTCCTTTATCTCTTACTGGTACAGCTTTCGTCTGGTTTACGTCGCTACCGGAATGCACCATAGGTTCTTGGGCCGAGTTGGAAGAAAAGTTCCATAATCACTTTTATGACGGGGTTCAACAAACTAGGTTGTCACACCTCACGTCGGTTCGACAGGGACGTAGCGAGCCTGTGGTCGACTTCTTTAAGCATTTTAAAGAAATTAAGAATCGATATTTTCATTTAATGATCTCCGATAGAGACCTAACAGATCTGTGTCTCGCTGGCTTACGTTGGGAGATTAAAGATAAGCTCGAGCACCATGATTTCTTTAACGTAAATCAGCTTTTGCAGAAGGCCATTTCAATAGAATCGCGCCTTAAAGAACCTTACGATCTTCATAAGACTCATCGATCGGGCTTGTCGAGATGGATTCCGATAGTTCTGACGATGAGTCTAAAGATTGTTGCTCTGCTGAGTTTTTATGGCCAGCACAGAATAAATTAGCCACTTGTCCTTCCCTCAAACCGATTCAAAAGAATCGGGGTGAGGAGGTAAAGTTTACTTTTGATTTCTCCAAATGTGACCAAATATTTGATGAGTTGCTTAAATTCGGTTATCTCAAAATTAATTATACTTTGCCATCACCTGACGAACTGAAAAGGAGGGCTTATTGCAAATATCATAATTCTTTTTCTCATGCCACTAACGATTGCAACGTTTTTCGTCGACAGGTCCAATCGGCCCTTAATGAAGGACGATTGAGTCTTACTGAGATGCAGATCAGTACCACCCCTTTCCTAGTTCACATGGTGGAAGCAGGGAACCCTGCCGTTCTGATTCGTCTAGAGCAAGCCGATACGACCAAAGTTAAGAATGTTGTTATTGGCAAACCACGGGTTGCACCGAATGCTGAGAAAGATTCGGGGCGCAAGGTGGTGCTTGAGAAGGGTGATGATGGCAAGAACAAGCTCACGATCACTGCGGGGTCGACTCGACACCTGCATATGCAAAGGTATTTTGAGACCAGGGCAGCACAACAAAGACCGACCAGGTCAGGCCCTCAGGCCGACCAGTCTGGTTCTTTCTCAGGGCCGCCGAGTCAGAAGACCGACCAGAACGGGCCAACTTCTTCTGGTCCGGTCAAGACGGACAAACAGACTGCCACAGTCGGTTTAACTGGTTCTAGCAGCTCTACTCCTTCCAAGGTGCACGTCCTACGCACATTCGTCCCGCAGAAGCCCGAGGTCGGTGCTTGGAAGACTAATGTGGATAGAAGTAAGGGGAAAGTTGCTAGGGAGCCATGCACCTTTGATAAGCTCATGGCTAAGTACAAGCAGCAAAAGGCCCATTCCTAGAATCGGCCATTAAAAAAGAGAGAATCTACTCCTCCTAAGCGTGAGGATGAGAAGCCCAAGCAAATGATGGTGTCTCAGGCAGTATCTCCAGCGCCAAAGACCGGCCCTTATTGGCATCAGTGGGCACCTCCTATTTCGCCACCGCCGCAATGGGGTCCTCAAGGAGTGTGGGTACCTTACCCCATGCCAGCACATATGTACTACCAACCAGGATGGGGAATGCCCGCCAATCAGCCTGCAAGGACTTTAGTGTTCGATCGTTTGGGTGATCGGCCAAGTTCTAGTAACACAAATCAGAATCGGTTGATCACGTCAAGGACCTTAACTTCTTAGGAAACGAGGAAAGCACAAGTGCGACAAGTTTATGTACCTAAGAAGGTGCAAAGTGTTCCTATTATTTCTCTGACCAGACCCGATCCTATACTCACTATTACGATCGGTTCCATGGAGGTCCCTCTTGCTAATGAACCCGAGCCGATGGCGATCGAGGAACCAACTCCAGTAAAGGTTCCAAAAGCTCAAAATACTTCAACTGGGGTAGAGGTGGAAAAGCCTATTGAGCGTGATCTCAAATACATGCAGCCCAGGTGGTGCCCTCCTGGTTTAAGTAAGACTCAACGAAGGAAACTACAGAGGGCTCGATGCAACAAACAGAGGCGGGAACAACTCGAGAAAATGAGGGAAGATATATTTAACTCAACGCATCCCATTTTTCCTCAGGGCAAGCGAGGGGGTGAAGAGACGGCTTGTAATCAAAGGCTGACTTTAACAATTGTAGAGCTAAACAGGTCGGATCCTGAACCGACCAGTCTGAACACCGAATCTACTGAAGTGGCTTCGGAACCAATCAGGTCGGACCCTAACCCGACCACCTCAGGACAGGTGCCGACTAGTTTAGGGGTCGAGCAGGTTGAATCGCTACTGCTGAATTGAGAATTGAGCCGACTCAACCAGAATCCAAGACCAAATTGGTTCCTGATATTCCGACGAGACCTGACACGTCTCTTAACGACCCTGTTTCCTTCGCTGGTATTGTTGTGACCAGTGAAGAATTACCTGAAGAACAAGATGAGGAGATGGTGGACTACGAACCTTCCCCAGAAAGGGCGGAGGTCAATGTGGTGTACTTATCGGCCGACTACTATGTGGTCGGAGATGATTCGACAACGGCAGAGTTCAACTTCGTTACACAGTTTGCTGTGTTTCAGAAGCCGGAGGAAACTGTTAATCATCTTAAGTCGTTGCATATAGAAGGTCACATCAATGGTACACCAGTTCACGGGATGTTGGTTGACAGCGGGGCGATCGTAAACTTGATGCCATACTCGCTTTACCAGAAGCTTGGTGGCACTGATGAAGAGCTGATCAAGACCAATATGACTATCACTGGAGTCAGAGGAGGAGATCCTATTCCGGCCAAAGGAGTTGCATCCATGGAGCTGACCGTTGAGAGCAAGACTTTGGCCACTGCTTTCTTCGTCACTGATGTACAAGGTAGCTACAACCTTATACTTGGGCGTGACTGGATTCATGCTAATCGGTGCATACCTTCTAGCCTACATCAGTTTCTTATTCAATTGGTGGGGGACGATGTTGAGGTGGTGCACTCAGATTCGTCGGCCTATGTAGCTACGACTGATGCTCCTTTGCTTGGGGGGCATGATACTATTGCTTGTTTATCAGGTCGGGACCTTTCTGATTTCCAGTTTGTTAGTGTTACTAGGGAAGGTTTTGTTCCAGTGTCTTTAAAGCCGATCGACAATCGGTTCAACATTATCATGTAATTTGATGGATGCTAATGTCGATTGGTTAAAACATCATGTTGAGCAACATCAGACCTATAAGACCGATACTTGCAAAGCTATTGATGATTTCGATGAGCTCAATAAGTTGGGCCAAGGTTTCACGTCGGCTGATCCTTTAGAACAAGTAGATATTGGGGATGGTTCTATACCTAGGCCGACCTTTGTAAATCAAAATCTTGAAGCCGATTATAAGCTAAGATTAATTGCGCTTTTAAAAGAGTTTGTTGATTGCTTTGCATGGAATTATACGGAGATGCTCGGGTTGAGCCGAGAACTTGTTGAGCATCGGCTTCCTATCAAGCCGGGGTTCAGACCATTCAAACAACATCCTCGCTGTTTTAATTCTACAATATATGACCGGATTAAAGAGGAAATTAATCGGTTATTGCAAGCGGGGTTTATCCAGCCATGCAGATATGCAGAGTGGGTCTCTAATATCGTGCCTATGGAGAAGAAAGACACTGGGAAAATCAGGGTTTGCATTGATTTTTGAGATTTAAATAGAGCCACTCCTAAAGATGAGTATCCTATGCCTATAGCCAATATGTTGATCAATGACGCTTCAGGACATCAGGTTGTCAGTTTTCTTGACGGCAACGCTGGTTATAATCAGATATTCATAGCCGAGGAGGATATGTCTGTTGGTATAAATTAATGCACACTCTACTTTATCCGCAAGCGCACATATAAGATCTGTCGATGTAGCACTTCACCGGAGTAACCCAGTTTTAATATCGAACCCAAAGGAACGGATAGTGTTAAGTCTTAAAGTCTAACCCCTGAGTAGCTAACAAGGACGGAGAATCTAGAAGTATAGCGGGGATCATTAAGGATGTCTAATTCCAATTTAAGAGTGATATGTTTATATTATTCTTAGTGGGGAAGTTGCCATAAAAGGTCACAAACAGAGTATGATTCTTTTATGTAAATGTATAGTCCTACCGAGCCTACACATGGGTAAGTGGACTATAGAAGAATCAACAAGGCTATAAGAGTCACCCTTGCGAACAACCACTACTACCGGCGTTATAGGAGGCAAATATGAGCTATCAAGTCTAAGCACCACGCTTACACTATCCAAC
This sequence comes from Coix lacryma-jobi var. lacryma-jobi, assembly GCA_009763385.1. Taxonomy (NCBI): domain Eukaryota; kingdom Viridiplantae; phylum Streptophyta; class Magnoliopsida; order Poales; family Poaceae; genus Coix; species Coix lacryma-jobi. The sequence continues at coordinate 143,879,706 of CM019826.1, forward strand.
TACTCTAACTCTAGAGCGACTAGAATTAAAGTACTCAAAAGAGAGTCATTAAACCTTAAGAATAATAAGAACAATAGCTCAAACTTAAATATAGATGTTGATTACCGAAACAATCGTTGAAGCAAGTTGACCAAGAACTTGAATCCACAGGTACAAGATGAAGAAGTTGATCCGACAAGCCGGAGCTCCTTCTTGATCTCTTCCTCTCTCTCTCTCTTCTAGTTCTAGAATAAGACTAGGTTCTACATCTAAACTAGAGGGGTAACTAGTCTTCTACTTGATAGCTGGCTCTTGAAGTCTCTTCTAGGGTTTCTGAATGAGGCGTAGTCTTTTCTGAAGAGGGACTTGATCTTCCCTGGGGTCTGGGGGCCTGTTTATATAGCCCTGAGGGATCAATCGTGACTGTTAGATCAAACCGACTTCACGTAGGGTTGAGATGGATCCTCAAAGGCGGTGGAGGTAGCTTGCAGAAGACGGAAGCCAGCGGGCCCAGGGGGAGACCGGTCGGTCCCATGGTGGGACCGGTCGGTCCCACCTGGCAGGGTCCCGCGGTGCCCAACCTCCTGGTGTCTTCTGGTGTCCTCTGGAGTCTTCTAGAAACTTCCTAACGTGGCAGTTGTGTTATCTCCCGTCGGTTTCCTTCTAGGGGAAGCAATCAGCGCTGGTTTCCTGGTTTAGTCCCTGCAGAATCACAACTCACCAAAACTCGTGGAATATTATCAATTAAAACCCTAAACCTTTGTTGGTGATTGAATTCATGCCCTTTTCATATTTATTTATCTTTTAATTTTGATAGATAACCAGTGTCAACAATTCCCCCAAGCTTACCCTTTTGCTAGTCCCTTAGCAAAACCAAAACTTAACAATGGATCAGGAGTTGCTACAATATCTTCACTTCCAACAAACAAGTACACCTGCCGTTAAACAAAAACTCTCCGAAACATATCATGTTATTCTTCATGGGGCTTATTACTCTTACCTTAGATCTTGAATAATTGAGAGATTGAATGATCAAATCAAGCACTATGTCTCTAGTTCTTTCACTTCACCTTTATCCCGAAGTTTTAATTAATTTTCAAAAGCATTAATACATATGTTGTCAAATTAAACAATGGATCCAAAGAGAAAGTCAACCAACCATTGAATCAAGAAGTGCATGTGTATGGAAAAATGAAGTTGGATGCTCTTTTGAATATATTCACTCTCTTCTGTTTATCAGAGACATATGGCTATCAGGCTAATTCTACTATCGGGCACGTGCCCATTTTTTCTGACATTTTTTTTTCTTTCGAGGTTCCGGACACTTGTCCCTTTTTATTTCCTCAGGATCTATCTTTTTTTTCTTTTCTCTTTCTTTTCTCTTTTTTTTTAAAATAATAGCCACATGCTTCTAACAAACTTCTGAGAGGGTAGCAACAGATAATCATGAGCATTTATGCGGAAGATGGATGAAATGTGTAAGTGATCTCAATTCAATGGCAAGATAACATCTCATAGGGTCACAAAGCTTAATTTAACTTAATACAATTATTAGTCATATTCATATTTAGAAATCTCCGGAACTTTAATGTTGTTTAGAACAAGATAATAGCAGCTCAGATCATCACATGTCATATCCCAATTACCTAGACCTTAGATTATGTATTTGCCAACCATGTATTTAATTTTATTTTAAGGCATCATTATTAATTAAGAGAACTCATGCTTTGAAGGCTAGGTACTTGAAAGAAATTAGATAGAGCAACTATTCATCATTTCCATGCAAAAGATCAGAGAGAGAGGGTTCTTCTTTGGTCATCAACTTCTTAAAACAAACTATTTTATTTATTTAATCTAACACACTTTAAGATATAAAATAAAAGCTAATAATAGTAGTAGTAATAGTAATAATAATAATAATAATAATAATAATAATAATAATAATAATAATAATAAAGACATACCTGATTCGTGAAGATAACGAGGGTGCGTCTCCCCCCAAGCTGGTTCCCTTAATAGCGTTGAGCCTTCATGTGCCCATATATTTTTGTCTCTTTTTTAATTAATGGTGAGCCTTCATGTGCCCACATATTTTTGTTCTTTTCTTTTTAAGAGTGAGCCTTCATGTGCTTACATTTTTTTTATTTTGAATTTATTTATAGAATGAAAACTTAAGAGAATAGAGATACTTACGTGGATACATGGGGGTGCCTTCCCCCAAGCTGAATGTTGACGTAGTCGTTCGATCTTGCAATGTAGCAGACTGGCAGTGGATATGTCCTTCCTCTATCAGAGCTTTGATTGATGTTGATAGTTATTGAAACAGTGCTCCAATAGTGGATGGAACATTCACTTGCTTGTTAGCTTTTCTTGGCCTTTCAAATCCTGTGAAACTCAAATAGACAATAAAACTTGTGGAACAGATTAAGCATTAGTGGTTGGCCACTCAAGCCTTAGCTGTCTAGAATTTTAGTAAGATCTCTTTCTCAATATTTTTGTATTTTAATATCTTTATGATGCAAGAGAAAATGCAACAGGATGAATGCATGCATATTTATTTTTATTATTTTTTATGCCACCACGGTGAATATCCTTGCGGGTTTTTACACACCATAGGATTATTCACATGGGGCTTTATGGTTTGTAGTGTAACAAATGCAATATTTTTATTTTCTTTTCTAATGCAATGCAGAAATTACAATGTTTGTGAATTAAATATGATGATGCAATGGTTAAATATGATGATGCAAGAAATGGTTATGGATTAAATATGAGAAATATGCAGTAAAGTAAATATAAAGATAACTACCGGTTTTTACCTTTTGGTGAAGGTTCGGATATTTAGGTCCGACGAACCGGACCTTCCCTTGGTTCAGACCTCCCAAGGTATGCCAGACGTTTGGAAAGTTGTTATTGATTGTACCTCTGAGGTGCAGACATTTTTCTTCCATACTTTTTTCGTCTGAGTCTTCACTTCCTATGGTTCACTGTCTTGAAGTTTCTCTTGTTCTTTCTTTTCTAGGACGGTGGCGATAGCTTCTTCGTCATGATTGGCCTCTCTATTCTTGATAGTTTGTCTTCTTTGACGTTGAGAGCAGCGTCTTTCACTTCTATTCTTCTTGGGTGCTTCATTGGGTATGTAATTGATGAAGTTGCATCGTGCCTTTTCTCCAGGAAAGTGAAAATGGATTTCCTCTTGTAGATGATTATACTTGTAGCGTAGAGGAATGGTCTTCCTAGGATGAGGTGGACATCATCATCTTCTCCTATGTCGAGGATCAACAAGTCTGCGGGGACTTTATGATCTCGAATTATGACTACGACGTCTTCCATCATTCCTTCTTGCTTATGCCTCTTGATATGGTGTCACTCATGTCCTTCGTTCGTCCAGCAGTTTGAAGTGAAGCGTTAATTATGGAAGCTGGCAGCATCTTGCTCAGTGTGCATGTTCTTGTAGATCTAAGACCTTCACTCTGTAGAATTTGGGAGTGATAAACTTCTCCATGTTTTGCTCAAGAGTGTGTCCTGCTCATAAAGACAAGGTAGAGATCAAGTGCATGAGTTCTGTTGGTGGAAAAACACCAACAAAACCAAAAGTTTTGTTTATTCCCCTCTAACCTTAGGCACATTGCACAAGACAAACTTATTGTTTATATGTTCTATTCAATCTTAACATGAGTGATAGGATCAGAGGATGAATATAAAAGTAATATTTAAGATCAAATTACTTAACCCAAGGAAGGATAATCTATGCATAAAGTGTGGATCTTTTCATGATTGAAATATATCATTTTCCAAAGGTTTGATGCACAACATTTTAGCTCATTTAGTTAAGACAGTGAGATTCAAGAGAGTAAAGCTAGAAACAAACATCAAAGGACTGAACATGTTGAGTTGATTAGGTTGGATCAATTGAGGTGCAACTTAAACATATTTAGTTCTTTATTTATGTTCATACCAGAATCAAAGAGAAACTTTTAAAGTGATGGTCACTTACCTTGAAATGTTACTTTGAAGAGTGATTGTGTCAAACCTCCTTGTGGAAGCTTCTCTTGTCTAGTTGGTTGTTGTTTTCTCTTGTTTGTCTCACAGTGTGATTGAGAGGAGGAAGATCACAGTGGAATCATCTTTAGAGGTATCGACCTTCCTTCTCTTGTGTCGACTTATCAATGAAGGCGCATTGTTCCTCGAGTATGCTGACTAGGATCCTCTCTCTTTCTTGTATTAATTCTGTACAATGAGGATGTAGGGACAGTTCCACATTCTTCTCTTGTCAACCTTTCTTGTTTTCCTTTAATCATTGGGTTGGCAAGAGACTTGAATTTAGAGCTGCTACTCGAGTGCCTCCATGAGAGTCTTTTGTCTTGTAATGTCACAACTAAGACTTGTCCTCTCAACAGTGTCTAGATGATGGAGATCTTATCGGCTGTTCTTCTTGATTTGTTGGCTTAGGTAATCTCTTCATCTTCTAACTCTTGTGGTGCAGTGGCTTCATCCTTCATGATGCCCTCCTCAATTCTTAGTAGTTGGTTCTCCCTTCGACGTCTTCTCTTGGTTCTCTTTGGCTGCTCATAAGTAATGTAGAAGTTGAAGATGCAGTGAAAGATCCAAAAGTTGACTTCTCTTGGTTCGGCAAAGATGATAACATTGATGGTGTTCAAGAACGATCTTCCAAGAATGAGTGGTGGATCATATTCTTCTTCTCGACTGGGACAACATCTAGTGGTTTGTACTGATCAAAGTGGTGAGTAGAAGATTAATATGTTTGAAATTGGGTTTCTCCTTCCTCCCTTTGATTGTGAAACACATCTAGACAACGAAATTGTCTCTCCCAGGCTGGCTTGTGATGTAGATGGACTCCCAACAATATGCTCACATGTTTGACTTGTAGATCTTGCTATTGTTGTAGTGGTACCATCTTGTCTCCCAAGTTAGCTCTTGATTAGAAAAGAGGATAACTTCCCACTTATTGTCTTGATGTCTTGGACAATGATGATTGCAGGCATAGGTTGTCTCATACGAGGTAAGTTGTATCCTGTTTGTCATCAGCGCCCAAGCAAGACTCAAAGCTAGGCTAGCACCATTTGTGATCTGAGAGTAGGTTTGTGTGTCTATGGTTTGGGTTTTGGATCTTCAATGTTCAGACCAAACCATGGATGAACAAAATCTCTCTCCTGCATAACGTTAGTAGATATATACCCAAAGGATTGCAAGAATTTGAAACATGGGTTGTTGTCCACAACATATGTATTTTGCATCTATGCTAATAAGGAGATGTTTTTAGGATTATTTTAGCATAGACTAGTAAGTTTTGGCTGCATGATTCAAGGCATAACTTGCAGTAGAAGACAAAATAAATAAACTTTGATACTCACAGTTCTTTCATCTATGATGAACGAGCTGAGTCTTCATTGTGCAAAGTTGTTGAAGTTCATGTGTCTCTTCATCTCCAATGTGAGTTCATCTCCGGACTTTCCCAAATTGATATTGAAAGTTTCCCTGCAGGGGTTAGTCCAACAAAATATCCAACATCCACTATAGCATACTGTCGGCTCAAAAATCAACCTAGACACCACGTCTAATTTGATCTAGGAAGGCATTTTAACTTAATTGCTTAAATTAAAAGCCTTTAAAAGCAAGATCACCACTCCTAAACTAGGCACCATGCTTAATTTAAGAGATGTATGAAAGTACTCCAAACTTAAACATATAATATAGCGAATGAGGGTAGCATGAAAGTATTATAGAGATTTATTCAGATGGTGATGATTAGTATATGAGCATATCTTAAAGGTAGGGACAACCAACATAGCAACATGGCAAGAGATGCTCTTAGAAAGTCTACTCCCCAAGCTTGGATTTTGCACAAATCAAGATTGGATGAATGTGATTCAATGTTACATGTTGATTGGTTGGACATACCTTGTATTTGTTGTTCCTTCGTTCTTTTCTGCTCCAGACCTGGGAAGGTTAGTGACAAAATACCCGAAGGAATATTTTCATAATTATATTTCTATGCTCATTACAAGGATAGTGCAACATAAAGGTAGGCGTAGCTAATAACCAGGTGTTATGATGGGGTGTAAGGATTCTACTGGTTATAGCTTGTGCTCATGGGGTAGTGATAGATAAGAGTGGAATTCAAAAACAACATTCATAAGAATGAAAACAAAAATGATGAAAAGACTGGGACAAAAAAGGAAAAGATAAAAGTATGATTACAAGGTTAAACTAAGACTTAAGTTGATCTACCGTTCCCCGGCAACGGCGCCAGAAATGCTTGTTGGTATAAATTAATGCACACTCTACTTTATCTGCAAGCACACAGATAAGATCTACCGATGTAGCACTTCACCGGAGTAACCCAATTTTAATATCGAACCCAAAGGAACGGATAGTGTTAAGTCTTAAAGTCTAACCCCTGAGTAGCTAACAAGGACGGAGAATCTAGAAGTATAGCGGGGATCATTAAGGATGTCTAATTCCAATTTAAGAGTGATATGTTTATATTATTCTTAGTGGGGAAGTTGCCATAAAAGGTCACAAACAGAGTATGATTCTTTTATGTAAATGTATAGTCCTACCGAGCCTACACACGGGTAAGTGGACTATAGAAGAATCAACAAGGCTATAAGAGTCACCCTTGCGAACAACCACTACTACCGGCGTTATAGGAGGCAAATATGAGCTATCAAGTCTAAGCACCACGCTTACACTATCCAACTACTCTAACTCTAGAGCGACTAGAATTAAAGTACTCAAAAGAGAGTCATTAAACCTTAAGAATAATAAGAACAATAGCTCAAACTTAAATATAGATGTTGATTACCGAAACAATCGTTGAAGCAAGTTGACCAAGAACTTGAATCCACAGGTACAAGATGAAGAAGTTGATCCGACAAGCCGGAGCTCCTTCTTGATCTCTTCCTCTCTCTCTCTCTTCTAGTTCTAGAATAAGACTAGGTTCTACATCTAAAGTAGAGGGGTAACTAGTCTTCTACTTGATAGTTGGCTCTTGAAGTCTCTTCTAGGGTTTCTGAATGAGGCGTAGTCTTTTCTGAAGAGGGACTTGATCTTCCCTGGGGTCTGGGGGCCTGTTTATATAGCCCTGAGGGATCAATCGTGACTGTTAGATCAAACCGACTTCACGTAGGGTTGAGATGGATCCTCAAAGGCGGTGGAGGTAGCTTGCAGAAGACGGAAGCCAGCGGGCCCGGGGGGAGACCGGTCGGTCCCACCTGGCAGGGTCCCACGGTGCCCGACCTCCTGGTGTCTTCTGGTGTCCTCTGGAGTCTTCTAGAAACTTCCTGACGTGGCGGTTGCGTTATCTCCCGTCGGTTTCCTTCTAGGGGAAGCAATCAGCGCTGGTTTCCTGGTTTAGTCCCTGCAGAATCACAACTCACCAAAACTCGTGGAATATTGTCAATTAAAACCCTAAACCTTTGTTGGTGATTGAATTCATGCCCTTTTCATATTTATTTATCCTTTAATTTTGATAGATAACCAGTGTCAACAATGTCCAAAACGGCCTTTATTTGCCCTGGGTTTGTTGGTCTTTTTGAGTGGGTTGTGATGACGTTTGGTCTGAAGAACGCAGGTGCTACCTATCAGCACGCTATGAATCTGATCTTTCATGATTTAATTGGAGTAATCATGGAAGTGTATATTGATGATATTGTGATTAAATCGGCTGCTCATGCATCTCATTTAGCCGATTTGCGTTTAACGTTTGAGAGAATGCGCCGCTATGGGTTGAAGATGAACCCATTAAAATGTGTTTTTGGTGTGTCGGCTGGGAAGTTCTTAGGGTTTATTATTCACGACAAAGGCATAGAAGTTGATCCTAAAAGGATAGAAAAGATCAAGAAAGTTCAAGCGCCTACATGCAAAAAGGACTTGCAGAAGTTCTTGGAAAAAGTGAACTACTTGAGGAGATTTATTGCAAACTTGTCCGGGAAAATTATTCCTTTTACCCGCATATTAAAATTGAAGAATGAATCTGAGTTTACTTGGGGGGCAGAGCAACAAGAAGCATTTGAAAAGATAAAGGAATATTTGTCGTCTCCACCAGTTCTTCGAGCGCCTAAGAGAGGAATCCCTTTCAGATTATATATTGCCGCCGAAGAGAAGGTCATTGGAGCTGTCTTAACACGAGAAGATGGAGGTAAAGAATACGTAATTGCTTATATTGGTCGTCGTCTTCTTGATTCCGAGACAAGGTACGCCCATATTGAAAAATTATGCTTATCCTTGTACTATGCTTGTGCTAAAATGAGATACTATTTACTATCTAGTACATGTGTTGTTGCATGCTAGGCCGATGTAATTAAGCACATGTTATATCGGCCAATCCTTAGAGGAAGGATTGGTAAATGGGCGTATGCGTTGATTGAGTTTGACTTGACTTATGAACCATTGAAAACGTTAAAGGGTCAAGTTCTTGCTGATTTCATTGTTGAGCATGGTATTAGTTTAGAGGATGAAATCGGTTATTTTACTTTTACTCCATGGAAACTTTATTTTGATGGATCGGCTTGTAAGGAGGGCCAAGGCGTTGGTGTGGTCATTATTTCTCCTAGTGGCGCTAAATTTGAAATGCTAAGCCGGTTAGATTATCTTTGCACCAATAATCAAGCCGAATATGAAGCTCTGTTATTCGGTTTAGAAATACTATGTTCTATGGAAGTTAAACATGTTGAGGCTTATGGCGATTCCTTGCTAGTAGTGCAACAGGTTGCCGATGAGTTTCAATGCCTAGAAGGGTCGTTAAATGTTTATCTTGATATGTGCCTTGACATCATTACTCGCTTTGCCGAATTCCAGATTCGGCATATACCAAGGCATGAAAATCATAAAGCCAACATGTTAGCTCAACAAGCATCTGGTTATAGCGTCAGTAGACGTAATTTTCACGTAAAACCGATGTGGCAGCATGCGGAAGTATCGTCGGATCGTATGACCGACCAGGTTATTTTTGAACCAGTTCGGTCACCCTACTCCGGAGACCAGGTAAATATTAAGTATACTTGGGTGGACACTTCGGTCGACCAGGTTGTTCATAAATCAGGTCAGTTAATTCATCTGATCGACCTGGTCGATCTTGGAATGATTAATTCAATTGACTTGTCTGAAGAATTTCTAAATCGGTCCAAATCAAGTTCTAATGAAAGTGAAACCAATTTGGAAGATTGGAGGGCTCCCTTGCTAAAATATCTCAACGATCTGAATACTAAGGTTGATCAAAGTGTTCGGCGGAGTGGATTTAAATATGTACTGCAGAATAATGAGCTTTACCGAAGAACTGCCGAAGACTTATTACTTAAGTGTTTGGGATCCGATCAAGCGAAAGTGGCTATGGGAGAAGTTCATGAAGGTATTTGTGGTACACATCAATCGGCCCCAAAGATGAAGTGGCTATTACGCAGAGCTGGGTTTTATTGGCCCACAATGGTGGCCGATTGTTTTCGTTACTACAAAGGATGTGAAGAATGTCAACGGTTTGAAAACATACAACTTGCACCTGCTGCTATGCTTCATCATATTATCAAACCGTGGACTTTTTGTGGTTGGGGGCTAGACTTCATTGGCCAAATTCATCCCCCATCTTCAAAGGGACATCGTTTTGTTCTAGTCGCTACAGATTACTTCACTAAGTGGACTGAAGCGGTGCCTTTGAGGAATATGACGCACAAGGAGGTGATTGAGTTTATTACTAAGCATATTATACATAGATTCGGCGTACCTCAAACGTTGACCACAGATCAAGGAACGTGTTTTATTTCTAAAGAGGTACGAGATTTTTGCTGAATTATATAAAATAAAAATGCTCAATTCATCTCCATACTATGCTCAAGCTAATGGTCAAGCTGAGTCTAGTAATAACACTTTGATCAAGCTTATCAAAAAGAAGATTGAGGATAACCCAAGGAGGTGGCATGAGGTTTTGTCTGAGGCTTTATGGGCTCATCATGTATCAAGACATGGTGCTACGAAAGTTACTCCTTTCGAGCTGGTATATGGGCAAGAAGCAGCGTTGCCCGTCGAGGTAAATCTGGATGCATATAGACTGGCTAAACATAATGATTTATCTGCTGTTATGTATCATGATGCCATGATGAACAACATTGATGAATTGACCGATAAGAGATTAAAGGCTCTTAAGGAGATGGAGAAAGACAAAGCCCGGGTTGCCAGATCTTATAACAAAAAGGTGAGAAGCAAATCGTTCCAAGTGGGAGAATTGGTATGGAAGACTATATTACCGCTTGGATCGAGAAGCAACAAGTTTGGCAAGTGGTCACCGAGTTGGGAGGGTCCTTATAAAGTGAGCAAAGTGATATTCGGGAATGCATATATGCTAGAGACGTTGCAAGGTGAAAGTCTCCCAAGAGCAATAAATGGGAGGTATTTGAAAAAAATACTTTCCAAGTGTTTGGCAAGAAGCCTGAGCGTCTTCTAAACAATAGCCGATACATGTATCGCCCTTAGAACAAAAATAATCAGAAACATTTATTTTTGGTTACTGAATGACCGATGAGTTGGACATCGTTGTTATTCGGTTTGTTTTTAGGTTCTACTAAGATCACCTAAAAACAGGGGGCATATGTTGACACTCAAAAGTGTCATAGGTAAATAATGAGATTAAAAGATATATTCGGCTCATAAATTGAAAGGTTAAATGATTTAAGATGAACTTCATCATTTGAGGTGTTCCGACCAGTCGTACTATTTCCGATCAGGTAATGCTGGTCGGAAGCCTTAAGATGATGATGAGTACCAAATTAGGTACCGACTTATAGATCCTTCTTTTGCAAGGATGATCTGTTGATCAGTATAATCAGTTTGGGCTGACGTCTATGAAGCCCATTAAGCCGGTTTGGTCGATTCGAAGATCGGCAAGATCAGGTTTGCCTTGTCTAGTCCGGATAGGACTCTTAGGTTCCATACTTTGATGGAGTTCGAATAGGAAACTTGGAGATCGTATCTGGAGATGTTTCCTATTGGGATAAGACCAGCCCTCTCTATATAAATGAGAGGATCATGGCCGATTGAGGCATCCAACCCTAATCGATCAAAAACCAATTTACTATCCCTTTTACTCTTTTCCTCTCTCTATTCTGCTGTTCGGCGTGTCTCCCGGCGAGGCTCGACGGCGTTCTAGGCGGCCTTTCTGGTCCTAGAGCAACCTCTACGTGCTTCTCCCCGACGGGTCTTCCCGGGAGGAGTTCTAGAGTTATCAACACAGGGGTCTAAAACCCTAAATCGGCTTAGACCGGTCTCTAGATCGGTTTTTGTCGGCTTAGCCAGGGTCCCTACTGTCTCAGGTTGATCTGCAACCTCTTCGGGCGTTCTAGCCCTGCTGGTGTGTGATTCGGATCACTTCCGACGTCAACAGATATATTATTAGGGGCTGTTTGGTGCAGCTCACAACAGCTTCATGAGCTGTTGTGAGCTGTTTTTTTTTGCCAAACACCTTTTTCCAAAACAGCTTCACCCATGAAGTTGTTTTATTCCCCATCTCACAAAACCATAAGCTGAGATGAAGCTGAAAAAATAGCTTTTCACAGCTTACACCTTCATTTCTCTCTTATAACCATGCATGAAGTTGTTGGTGAAGCTGTTTTGTCAAACACTTTTTCCAAAACAGCTCACCTTCACCTAGGAAGTTGGTCATGAAGCTATTTTCTAAAAAAATAGTTTCACTAGTGAAGCTGAGCTGTAACAAACAGGGCCTTAGACTGCTAGGTTATTGGGGACGGATATTTGGCCCCCCCCCAACCCCCCCCCCCCCCCCAAAAAAAAAGAAAGATTTATAGGTAGTGATGAAATGTACATCTTCGCCGGTCATGGTGGATCTTTAGGCTTTGTATTGCTTAATTATTGTATTAAGTTTATTGTATATGAGTTTTACATGCATAAATTTATATAGTTAAGTTTATTGTATTAATAAATATGTACACTTAATTTGTTACATGCATATGTATATGTACATTTGATTCCTTTCACATGCATAATACACACAGACACACACACTAAAATAATTGATACTTGCTGATTAATTGATTTTATATAAAAAATATGTATATTTTGGTAACGTTGTGTAAAAATGTTTAGCCCGTTTAAACACTGTCTAAAACGTTTAGACGCTAAATAAAGGATGCCAAGTGTTTACCGTTTAGAGTATCAAATCCTAAACTAAGGGGGCCATTGGGGATTGTGCAAACCCTTCAGGACATCATGGAGATGGAATCATGTTCAACGTTGTGACTATGATCTCAAAGAATCATATAAATTAAGATGGAACCACATAGGGCGGATTGTAATCAGCCAATAATAGCCCGAGCTAATTATATCCTACAATAACAGCAAGATCCTTACTATCGTAACACCACATTTTCATACCATCGAACTGCCGAATTTTCAAGGGACAAAGAGGCTGAAAGCCAGAATGGTGTTAAAGCATGTCTGCTGGCAAACAGAAGAAAAGATGTCAGTCTGAAACTAGTTATTTGTCCACTACTTGATAGACTTATTTGTTACTTCCTCTTTTGTTCTAACTTTTCTTTCTAGGTGCATTGCTTTTGTTCTAGGTCGTATATGTACATAGCTATTGTTATACACCTAGGTGTGTGTGTATATATATATATATATATATATATATATATATATAAAACACAAATGACTTATAATTTGGAACATAAGGAGTAGATGATTAAAATTTAGCTGATGAAGTGTAGTTCAGTGCTGTTTCCACTTTTAATCCATTTCTTGTTAACTGAGGTCGGAGTAAAGTTTAGTCTGTCTATTAGTCCACATAATTAAGTAGAGATGTTCAAGGAGGCTATGATTAAACTTTATAATGGCTAAAGTTTAGCCATAGCATCAAAATTAACGGGCCTAGTACATGTGGAAAATCATATTATTGGTGAGATGGGGAACGAGATGTGTGACCATGAACTGATGCCTGATCGATTGGCCTTGAAACTGCGCCGAAAAGGCGCAATCTGCACCAAAAAAGCAGCTGTGGACTGCCTGAATATACATGATGGACAAAGCAAATGAACAACTCTTGTGCCCAGGTGCCCGGCCAGGTGCAAATAGCAGCTGGACTGGGGATTAGCCCTGACATGCAGATGCCATGCAGACCACACCAGGGCTATGGGATCTTTTGCTTTGTTTTCTTGTTGCCTTGCAATAATGTGACTGAATTAGTGCTGAGGCCTCAGGACTGGTCGCCACGAGGTTCTGATGAAACCTCATTTCTTCAGCCAATGATTCTGTCGTCCAATCATGCAGTCAAAGAATTGTAAACTCCCTGCTAAAGATGGATACAATTCGCACTAATGTAGTGTTTACACAGCGTGTAAACGAGCCACACGGTCGTGTAGGCGAACAACATCAAAAATAGTTTTACTACAAAGTGAATTGTATTTCTAATTAGTCTCATTTTTTTTTCTAGTCCAGAGCACCTAAAAACTACTCTCTCTTCTATATTTCTCATTCTAGTTTTAATGATCCAACAGTTAGCCAAACAGTTCTACAAAGTGGATTGTATTGATCAGAGAAACTGTTCTGAAGGGAATCAAGATCACAAACATTTATATGAAAATCCACTACTACTAGAGAACAGGTCTTTGGACGATGTATAAATTGAGCTTTAGTCTCGACAAAAAATTGTGTCCAAGACTAAAGACTTTTAGTTCCGGTTGGTAACACCAACCGAGACTAAAGGTGAATCTTTAGTCCCAGACTAAAGACTTTTAGTTCCGGTATGAACCTTTAGTCCCGGTTGGTAATACCAACCGGGTAAAGGTCCTTTTAGCATCGGTTGGTATTACCAACTGGGGCTAAAGGTCCTTCCCGAATGGATTCAAAAGGAAAAACGTCCAAAACTATATTATGTGGGTTGTGTAGCTCAGTTGGTAGGTGAGTTGTGCGGGAGGCGAGAGATGAACGCACATTTATTTTTTCTCGTGGAAGCCTTTAGCCCCGATTAGGTAGTCCCGGATTGTTAGCCACGGTTGGAAAAACCGGGGCTAAAGGCTCTTTGTGCAGTAGTGATCTAGAACCCCGCTAAACACCCCGTTCAATTTTACTTAATTTTGACTGTTTATAAAATAAAAAGTTATTAATTTATGACTTCAGATAAAGTTATTATAAACATACATATCCAATGATTATTCTAATAGCGCTTATTTGGTATTCCAAATATGATTATTCTTTAATTTTTTATAGACTTAGCGCTGAACTTAAAAATATTTGACTCCTATAAAACTGATATCATTTTTTAACAATTGGAACAAGGTTGCAGCAGCGTCAAAGATGATCGACCGCAAAATGAAAAATCACTGAGCTGAGGTCCTCGATCATGGAATCCAGCATGCAGGGAGCAAGCCGAAGAAACTGCTGCTGGCGCTCATGCATGCTCGTGCTGGATCATCAGATCTCACGTACGCCCGCTAGCTGCAGACTGAAAATAGCTGTAGCCCCCCTGACATGACGACGAGAGCTGAGGCCGGAATTGATGGCAGTGAAAAAAGCGATCGAGTCGGCAGCAGGAGTGAATGCACTTCGATGAATAATCCTTGTAGTACGTTGCATTGCATCTGCTGGCGCTGTTGCAGACGCTGTGCATGTGTGCTTGCTCCTCCTTCATATCGCCACAGAACGAGTACGTAGTCCACCAGATTGAATGCTTCGTGCGAGTACGACTGGCTTTGTTCGTTGAGACGATTGTTTTTTCCCTTTCCGTCACGGCTCCGTTCCCTAGACCGGTTTACGAGCTTGTACTATGGTTTATTCTCTCTTACAGAACACTGGCTATTGAAACAACTAAAATCAGTCGAAATAATAAGTTCGAGCAAATAGGTCAACTGATAAACCATAGTACACCTGATAAACCGATTGCTAAATCAGGACTTCTAAGTTTCAAAGTGAGAAGTTTGTGCCTGGAAAAAAAAATCACTGGCTGGCGGCTGGGCCCTTATAAGTTCAAGTCGAAATCACCTTGTACTACGGCTTGTTATCTTTGAGCAAGTTCTCTACAAGTTTTTCGGCCAAAAGCACAACAACACACTTCATTAATTTGTTTGTGCCTCTGCATGTGTATATCCACCACGTGATACTAAAAGTTTGATGTCCACTTTTTTTGTCTTGTTAGTTTAGTTTATTTAACTTTGATATAGAGCTAGCAAATCTTGATATTGACTAAGCTACAAGCATCTTGCATGCGGTCAATCATCACTGAAACATAGCTAAAACAAGTCCTTAAAATACAAGTACTACACACATTTTTTTCCCTAGAGTTACACTCAATCTATATTGGCAATTAATCCCTCCTCATATCCTTCCTTAATTTGTTATGGATTTTCCATAGGGCAATTAATCTATGCCTCTAGACATGTGTACGAATTTTGCACTGAACTTTGCTGTCGCTGCATTAAATTATGGTTCTTTCTCCTTTTCTTAGAGTGTACTCGGTTCGTACAAATGTCAATTGATGGCTTGGATGCCTAATTAAACTGGTCGGTGATTTTTTTTTTAAGAAAATAGGTTTCCCCCGCTTTATCTATATCTATATTTATACCTAATATAATAATAATAAAGAGGCAAAATTTCTGCCCTTTTTTGTTCATTCTTTTCGTCTGGCCTCCGGCAAAATTTTCGTCTGGTCCCGTGGACGACCCTCACCTGTGCTGTCGACAGAGATAGAGACGAGATCGAACACGTGTTCATCCTTCCAAAGAACATTAGACCGAAACCTCGTTAAAGTTGGGCCACAATCAAATTTTCAAATTTCATCCGGACTTCGCAAATCTAATTAGTGGAGGCTTATCCGTATGGGACACATGATAAAATATAGTAGCATCAGGCGAACTAAAAGAAAAGAAGAAATCGAGCAAACATCCAAATCAAATTATAAAAGAGCTCTAAATCGAATAAAAAAGCAGCAATTTTTTTCTCCACACACATACACAGAACCTGCCATAAATAAATCTTAATAAAAAAACAGCGTTACTCAAATCTTGCATGAGCATCCGAAAATCCTAGCACAGATCGTCCATAAATTGAATCGATCGAAAGTAAATCAGAGAAACAGATCGAATCGACGAAATCAGATCAGAGAACGAGTCAAAAAGGACGGGGTCGCGCCGACTCGCCGCCGAGGGTGCCCGGGCCGCTGCCTCGCCGGCGCATGTCCAGGACGTCCATGGACGCCCCTCAGATGCGCCTGAGCCGCTGCCTCCACGCGGTCTAGCCAGATCTGGTCTACCCATGAATGGACGCACACCGGTGGAGAAGAGGAAGCAGGGAGGAGAGAAGAAGAGAAGGAGCAAGGATCTTCCAACCGATGCAGTACAGGAGCACCTCCACCCACCGATGGAGGAGAGGAGCAGGTGCCATGCGGCAGTGCAGGTAGAGTGGATAGAAGGATAAGCGTCGGGAGGTAGAAGATGGCCATGAGCTGTGAACCGGTCGGATATATAGTGTGCGGTTAGATTTTTCCTTTTTTTAACCTTTCCCGTATAGCTACGCCAACCAGCTAAGGCAGTGGCAGGACACTTTTTTTTTCTTTGGATATATCCAACTAAAATTTAGCTAGCTAAAACTTCAATATAGAGCTTTAGCTAGCTAAAAGTTTTTTAGCTAAACTTTAGCCGGGTATTTGGATGCTCCAGCTAATAGACTCAGCTAAATTTTAGTTGGTTATTTTAGTTGGCTTTAGCTGAGTTAGAATAGCTAAATGTAGTTAAACTTTAGCTGAGCTGTTTGGATGTATAACAACTAAATTTAGCCAACTAAAGTTTAGTTGGTGCATCTAAACAAGTAATAATATGATCTTGATTTTTTTCTTTTTATAGTATGTGTACATGTATAAGTTGCTACCTCGCTAGCAATATATGTAATATATACATATCCCTACGTACCAATAAAACAAAACATGTTTAGGTTCTTTATCATTCTCTATATGAATTAGGGTATTGTGTCAACACACGCAGTACATAGTCTAATTCTAAAATAAATTAGAATGAATAACGTGAATTAAAATCTTCAAAATCTTTCATGTATATACTGGAATAAGTTAGAGTGTATATCATGATCATTGATCAAATACTTTAAGTCTCTCAAGCATATGAGTTAGTATAGTACGCGTCCAAATACAATACAAAAAATCCTCCAAAGTTCCTGATGCACATGAGTTAATGTAGTACGCGTCCAAATATATAATTGTAAAAACAACAACATTTGAGTTATTAGTTCCTATAGCAACGTATGGGCAAGCTAGACCTGAGTAGATACTCACCTAGGTCCAGATAATCTATACATATATCTATATATAATCTGTACCAAATAATAAAAGGCAAAATTTCTCCCTATTTTTTTATATATCCTCTCCTAACTAACTCCACATATGTGGAAATTGTGTTTGTTCATGTTTATCTACCACCCTTCTATTTTATATGGCATATGCAGAGTTTTTAAAGTAACCTTAATAGTAAAAGTTAGGAGTTCTAATCCAAATATATTCCTCTTATTTACAATAGCTGAATAGGAATTCAAACATGAGGTAAACTGGATAAATCTTATCTTAATCCAGGTTTGGCTTTTGTTTTTTCTTGTTCCGCCGTTTTGTTTCTGGTTTATTCCTCTTTTTCCTTCTTTCTTTCATCATTCGTTCGTTTCTGGGTTTTATTTCTCCACAAGTTTTTGTTTCTGCTTTTTCTGGTTTTAATCTCTCCGAGTTTCAATTTATATTTAGAACATCGTCATATTATTGTCAACATATGTTAAGGATATTATGAGCATCATAAAATAAATTATACTAGACCCAAAAATTTTATACAAAGAATAAAACATAAATATATGTGCACTATTTTCCATTGTTGTTTATATTAAGTTTGATATTTTTTCCTCCCGTTGCAACGCACGGGCATGTTTTGCTAGTAGATCATAAAGTGGCATTACATTGTTATGTTCAAAGCGTAAATGGCACACCCGACACAAAAGGCCTAAGGGCCCGAAGAAACAGTAATATCCAACATCAAAACATGTTGAAAACTTTGCTGACTCGCAGCAATGCAGTTCGTCTTCAAAAACTGAATGAGACAAGTCAAATCTACAATCTCCCACCTTTTAGCTACGCAGTGTCTCTTGTTAAAATTTTGTTTTTAGGCAACAGCCAAAAAAAGATTTAGACTCTAAGGGGTATTTTGAACTTTCAAACAGCATTTACATAAAACAGGTTTAATACTGTGATGTTTAATCACAGCATATAAAGAATGCGCCGAGAACTGACCATTTGAACAGAAAGTCCAAATAATCTGATCCCCTTCCTCCACCAATTGGACATCTTCCACAATATGCCCAAAAGATCAAACCACAAATTCATCACATTTTTAGAGACACTTCCCCTAAAGGAAAATTTCAAAGTTTCCCCATCCCAAACTTGGGCAATAATGGTCTTACCTTGTTGCTCATTAATCAATCACAGGCCAAAAATAAATGGCTAGGCTTGTATTACCCATCCAGTGATCTTCCCAAGATCTTATCTTTTTCCGATCGCCTATTTTCTATGTAATCCCCCGTTTAAGCAGACTGAAGGGCCCATAAAACTCCTTTCCAGGAAGCAGAACGAAGTCAACAAACATTTGGATTATCAGTACAAACAGGTGCAGTGGGATTACTGCTACACCGCTAGCTCTCATCAAATAAACAAACCCTGTCCCTGTTAAGAACAGCTGTAGTGTGCCAAATCGCAATGTAGTAGAGCAAATGTGCAATGGTGCTGTGGACTGTGGTGGTGTGAATGAGTGATGATGATGGCAAGGTGCCCCTTTTAAATCTCTGTCGGAAGCACAAGTGCTTGCACATGATGACCTTGCCCGGTAGCAGCAGCAGCACCTGGTCAGTGATCACTGCTCGGCAGCAGCTCCGGGACGGACGGGCGAGGTGGTGAGGCCGAGGGTACCGTCCCCATAAACAAAGACCCTGTAAAGTTTGTACTGCCTTAAATCAAGAATCAGATAAAATAATTTTGATTACATCGCTAAAAAAATGACAATGGACACCAATAAACAGTGGCAGGTAGTACCGTGTCAAACAGTATTTACTGTTTCTGTTTTTTTTTATATATAGATTTTGAATGGTATGAGATTTTTTTCTGCGACTATAGGATTTCTACAGGACAGACAGAGGGTGTACTTGTACTTTGTTGGAGTACCATACCCTGCTGATTGCTGTATCCTTTACCTGGTCTCCGTCCTTTGGGATCTCATCGAGCTTTTAGTAGTCAAAGATATAATAATTCTGCTTTACAAACTGAGATTCCTTCTTTTTTTCTGATGAAGGGATTATCTTAAGGTGCGTTTAGGAGCGCTCCATGAAGCCGATTCTCAGGGAGAATCACTTTATGACTGTCAAACGTATTTTTCAACGAGAAGTGATTCTTTGATGATTCTGTGAAGTAATTATCTGAAATGAACTAAAAGACCAAGAGCTGAAAAAGTAGCTTCCCTGATTTCTGTGAAGTGATTCTTCATTTTGATTTTGAGAGTTTATGCTAAAGAATCAAAGAGAATCACTTTCAGCTACAAAATCACTTCACCAGAAAATCAGAGAGCACATCTCTCCTAAACGGCCCCTTACTGCTCCCTCCATTTCAAATTATAAGTCATTCCAAGAATCTTAGAGAGTCAAAGTTTTTCAAGTTTGACCGAAATTATAGAGAGAAATACAAAGATTTATAACATCATATAGGTGTACTATCAAACTAAACCTATTACAAAAAGATATAGTAGTGGCGACAAAGCATCCACCATAGAAAACACCAAAATGACCTCAATGGCAAATCATCTGTCAAGGAAGTTGGCATGACGAGGGAACGGTGACCAAGTATCCGTCGAAGGCAAAATGCCCAACGAGGCAAAGTATCCGCTGCAAAAGCTGAAACACGGTGGCAAAGCATTAGCTAGAGAAGAAACTTGCAGCAACAAAGTATCCGCTCAACAAGAACCAGAAACATCGGCAACAAAGAATCCACCGGACAAGAGTTTTTTTTTTTCTTTGTTCGCTTGAGCTACAAGCTGGCTTTAATTCGTATAAATCAGTTATAGAATAATATTTTTCTCTCACAGCAAATTAACTGTTTCAGTTTATCAGCCCATTCATAAGTCCTACCAACAGAACTAATTAAGAAACATAAAGATTCTGGCCTACCCCATTCACGGAAAGAATGAGTACAGCCACACAGTACAACTCCAAGAATACTAGATCCACAAGGATACAAAATAGCACAACACCAATTAAAGATGAATAAACAGCTACTTAGTAAAATGACACCACCCAAAACTTAGTTCTTAATTCTTCTCCGGTGTTTCTACTAAATCTTTTTTTAAAAATCAAGTACCAAGACTTCAATTCTTCTGCAACCCTCCTTCAAAGACACTAGTGTCTGATCCAATGTGTCCTATAAGAAAGAGTTAGTGCTTGTTTTTGTTAAAGACTACATTATTTCTATATAACCACAGAGCCCAAGACATCACTAAACCCACTATTATTTGGTTCCTAATCGACTCCCGAAACTCAATAGCCAAGAACCATGTCTAGGTCGTTTGCTTGTCAGTTTTTAGCTCTCAAGTTTTGTCCAGTAAACACTTGTGCTCTCATTTGCTTTATTATAAACGCAGAGAACATTCTCAATTTTTTTTAAAATGCTAGGTTTGTTAGGACAAGGCTTCCTCGAATCCCGTTGGGCTTTCAAGAAGGCCCATAACTACGAAATGGAATGTAGCAGCCCACGGCGCCCACTCTTCCCGGTTTTGCTTCGCTCCAGGCCTCCAGAATCCAGATCAAGAAGACACACGAACGGGCATGGCTGAAGCAGTAAGTAATCTTAGGAAAAGACCACAAAGAACGAAGATGAGGAGATACGATCATCAACACACGTACATTTTGACTTTTGAGCACACAAGGCACAATGCAGTAAGTGACGACGTTCACTACTGCCACCGGCGAACAGCTAGCTAGCTAGCTCTTCCCGGCGCCGACAACCTCCGTGGACTTGCCATGGAGCACGCTGGCCGACTCGGACCCGGAGCTGTGCTTCTGCTCCGCCGACCATGACAACGGCGACCCCACCTTCCAGTACTTGCCGTCGCTCCACTTCCCACCGCCGCCGCCATGGCCACCGTGCGCCGACTCCTCGCCGTCGGAGTTCGACACCGACACGGCCCGCCAGTTGCTCCACACCCTCAGCATGGTGTACAGCAGCGCCACGCACACCACCGCCGAGACCAGCGCGATGCCCGCAACGATCACGACCACCTCCGTGCCCGACAGCCGCCTAGCTGCAGGCGACCGCGGCCCGCACGGGCGCAGCGGCGCGCCGCAGAGCTCGTTGCCGACGAACGAGGCCGCCGGGAAGCTCGACAGCCCGCGGGCACCGCGCCGGAGAGGAGGTTGTCGGAGAGGTTGAGGCGGTGCAGGCTCGTCAGCTGCAGCAGCGAGGGCGGTATCTGCCCGTCCAGCCGGTTGGACGACAGGTTCAGCCGCTCCAGCTTCACGAGGCTGCCGAGGGACTCCGGGATCTCGCCGGAGAACCTGTTCCGGCTCAAGTCCAGGATCACCTGCAGCTCCGAGAGCCGCCCGAGCTCCGGCGGGATCGGCCCCTCCAGCGAGTTCTCTGAGAGCCTCAGCTCGTACAGCTTGTCGCATTGCCGCAGCGACGGCGGTATGGCCCCCGTGAGGCTGTTCTTGTTCAGGTTCAGGACGTTCAGAGACGTCAGCCTGCCGATCTCCGGCGGGATGCTTCCGGTGAGGTGGTTGTCGCTGAGGGACAGCTTCAGCAGGCCCGAGCAGTTGCCCAGCTCCGGCGGGATGCCTCCGGTGAACGCGTTCCACGACAGGTCGAGCTCGCCGAGTGACCTGAGGCTGCCGAGCCATGCAGGGACGGTGCCCGTCAGGCTGTTCCCGTCGAGCTTCAGATGGGTGAGCTCAACGCAGCTGGAGAGCTCCGCCGGGATGTCGCCGGAGAGGTTGTTGAGCGAAAGGTCAAGCATGCTGAGCCTTGTCAGGTTGCCTAGTTCGGCCGGTATCGCGCCGGTGAGCCGGTTGCCGCCAAGCTGGAGCCGGACCATGTTCCTTGATCGGGCCAGCACCGCAGGAATGACGCCGGAGAAGTTGTTGTCGGTGAGCGCCAGCACGGCGAGCGAGCTCGACCCAAGGAGAGGGACGAGGCTGCCGGCGAACCGGTTGTGAGAGAAGTTGATCACGGTGAGCTTCTTGAGCTGGAACAGCGACTCCGGCAGGGGGCCCTCGAGCGAGTTGTTGTACAGAGTCACGACGCTGAGCTCGGCGAGCTGCCCGAACGTCTCGGGCAACGCGCCGGTAAGCCGGTTGTCTGCCAATGCCAGCGCCTGGAGGCTCCTGCACTCGCCGAGGCTCGCCGGAATGGGGCCCGACAGGTCGTTCTGCCGGAGCTGAAGCACGGCCAGGTTCCTGAGGTTCCCAATCCTCTCGGGAATAGGGCCGTGGAAGTGGTTGCCGAAGAAGTCCACCTCTTCCAAGCTCGTGCAGTTGGTGAGCTCGTCGGGGATGGTCCCGGACATCTGGTTCTCGTAGAGGAACAAGAGCTTCAGCCTCTGAAGCCTGCCGATCTCCGGCGGTATTCCACCGGTGAGGCCATTGTGGAACAGGGACAGGATCTCCAGGTTGCTCAGGTTCCCTATCTGCGGCGGCAGGGCGCCGGTGAAGCTGTTGTTGTGCAGAGCGAGGTTGACGAGGCCAGGCAGCCGGTCAATGCCCGGCGGTATCACTCCGGTGAAGCTGTTGTTTGACACGTCGATGGACTGGAGAGCGCCGCAGCTGAGCAGCGCCTCGATGCCGCCTTCAAGGTTGTTGCCAGCGAGGAACAGGTTCTCCAGCAGGCTTGATGAGTCGCCGTCGCCGGCGCAGAGGAATTCAGGGATGGCGCCACCAAGGAGATTGCCAGACAGCACCAGGTACCTCAGGTTCTTCAGTTGTGCTGCAGAGATGCTGACCTTTCCAGAAATGTTGTTCATGGATAAGTCCAGAACCTGCAGCTGGCCCAGCCGGTTCAGTTCTGCCGGGATGGCGCCGGTCAGGCTGTTGCCGAGCAGGTTGAGGTATGTCAGGTTGGAAAGGCTGCCGATCTCCGCCGGAATCCCACCGGAGAACCGATTGTTTGCTAAATTAAGAGACTGGAGATCACTGAAGCTTCCAACAAACCGAGGAATGCTGCCTTGCAGCATGTTATCAGCCAATGACAGAAAGCGCAAGCTTACACAGCCAGCAAGCTCCTCCGGAACGCCGCCGGTGAGGGTGTTGTTGTCCAGGGCCAGCTTCTGCAACCGCTTCAGCTTGCCGAGCTCAGCAGGAATGGTGCCATTCAGCTGGCAGTAGGCCAGGCCGAGCGTCTCCAGCTCCGAGCAGTTGCCCAGGTGCGGCGGGATCTCGCCGTGCAGCCTGTTGTCGCCGATCCTGAGCACCTTGAGGTTCTTGAGAAGACCGAGCTCCGGCGGGACGGTGCCGGTGAGGGAGTTGGAGAAGAGGAGCAGCGTCCTCAGGTTCTCCAGCACGCCAAGCTCCGGCGGGATCGGCCCGGTGAGCAAATTGGAGGACAAGTCAATGGACTCGATGGAGATGAGGCCGCTGATCGCCGGCGGTATCGCGCCTGACAGGCTGTACCCGGACAGGTTGAGGCCTGTAACAATGCCCACCTCGCCGGGCAGGCATGTAATGCCATGCCATGAGCACACGTCGGCCTCCAGTGACCAGCCGGAGAGGACACCTTCAGGGTCAGTGAGGCCGGACTTGACTTGCAAGAGAGCAGCAGCAGGAGCTGTGGCTGGTGTGGCTGATGAACATACAGGTGCAAGCAGGATGCAGAAGAGCAGGGATAGATCAGCAAGAACACGCAGAGTGAAGCTGCTTTGCTTGATAGCCATTGCTACTGCTAAGATGGTATCATGTAGTGTGAGCTACAAAGAGGGTGACGAGGGGATGTCTATATGAGTAGTTGCCCGAGCTGCAAAAGAGGAAAAAAGAGTAGTCAAACAATACCTGCTCTATGTATCACAGCACAGTCAGAGAATGTGCTGGATTCGTATCACTGAAAATGCAATACAAGCCAAATGAGAAGGTGAAAGCAGTTCGGAAAATAAAAATTCAGATACTGTGTTAGAATAATGACCGGCATAGGTTTCGATAATTCAGGCCTAAGCAACAGGTAGTTTAAAGGCTAATCTTGTTTTTTTGACTTGTTACTCCATCCTCTTCTGCTTGATTTCTTCTGACGAGAGAACGAAAAAGGCGCTCGAAATTAGTTAACTATGCGCTTTACAGCGCGTACGTGCCCGAACAGTTCAACTGCCCCCTCGATTTGGTGGCAACAGGACAAGTAGATGATGCTTCCATGCTTTATTTTATAGTCTTTTTGCTCAGTTTTAGTGACAAAAAAAATAAGTATAGCATACTCTGGTCATCATCCCAAACCCAAAAGTCAAGCTTCTGAGTATGCAAACAAGTATATGGATGACATGAAAATCTCCTTGACAGAAAAAAAAACATAACAGTATAGCGCTATGCGAATCAAGGGGAACGTGCTACAGATAACTGAAGGTAAATACATATTCCTCATTCCAAATTATAAGTTATTCCAAGAATCTTGGAAAATCAAATCTCTATCAAGTTTGACCAAAATTATAGAGAGAAATACAAAGATTTATGACATCAAATGTGTTTATTATAAAAATATAATTAATAAAGAATCTAATGATACTTAGTTTGTATCATAAATATTATTATCTCATTATATAAATTTGGTCAAACTTAAAAAACGTTGACTCTCTAAAATTGTTGGAATGATTTATAATTTGGGATGGAGGGAGTATATAGTTGTACAACCTCTGTCAAAAAAAGATTCAATTCTAGGTCTGACTTAACTAAACTAGATAAAATTTAACCAAATTTATAGATAACAGTATCAATATTTATGATATCAATATGTGTACTATGAAAATAGGTTTCATGGTGAATTCAGTAACAGTTTCGATATCACAAATATTGATTTTTTTATCAGTTCGATCAAACTTTAAAATGGTTTGACTTGGTATTATACCAGAATTCTTTTGAGGGACATAGAGTATTTGATAAAGAAAGAAATAACCATCACGCATCACCTTATAGGATCTATGTATCTGAATAAATTGCTGGAAAAAGGCCAATCATCAAGCAAGCGAGACCCACAAAGGGGCTTTTCAATTATCAGGTCGAGGGAAAGCCATTTACTTTTGCAGGGGATGGACAGTGACACAATCGAATCGACAGGGGCACAGGAAACAAAGGTGACTCTTGGTTCAAAAAAAAAAGAGAGAGACAAAGGTGACTGGAAAAAAACAAAAACGACCCACAGTAACCACTGGGCACTGGGCAGAAGCATGCACGGGGCTCACCAGCTCGCACTTGGCTTTGCTTCCTGCAGTTCAAATGCAGCAACACCCCAAGTGATTCCATAGAAGGGACGAGTCCATTCAGATAGAGACAGAGAGCTATCTGGTTATCTACTAGTGGCCTTCTCAGCTCTCATCATGCACAACGACGCCCTCCTTTCTGGTTCAGCTTTCAGAGCTAAGACCACATAGTGGAGTGCCAGCTTTGTGCAGCCATTTTTCAGTCAGTTGTTCACTCACTGATTTGGCTAACCCACAATAATGCTAAGGAATAACTACTTCCATCCAAGTTATTATGATAGCTGACTGTGGTTGTAAGGTTGGGGTCCCTCTACATTATTACCTTGTCTCTTTACTGGAATGGTTAATTGGAAAGGTGAGCATAGAAATGGGTTTCGGGGAAGCAAATATAGAGGTAAAAGTAAAAATGAGAACGTGAATTTGCTGTAACTGTACTTGTTGCATGATAAGAAGTCGGTAAATTAAAGAACTTGTTGCATAATATGATCGGATGACTCCAAACCACAACGTACCGGTCGGTTCGGCGACATGAGGACAATGACTTGCGGCTGGTGGGTCCACGATTGACTTTTCTTGACGTCCGAACAATTTAGTACGTACTGGTTCCTGAAGCCTGATTGATCTGGGTTTGACTTGTGCCTCCTTCACCCACATGATTCAGAGTTGGATAGGACACAAGTCAGAGGACAAGTGTTGGATGTGTAAAGCGTGTCATCTGCTCTAGCTTATCTCCAAACATAATACCTAATTCAGTGCTAGAAGGAGCAATGCATTTTAAAAAGAGATATCGAAAGATGATATAGTCTAAAGTATAATTGCGGCACAAACATTCTTGGACAAATGAATAGTCCATTTAGCATGTGTTAAAATAATACTAATGTGGAGCTGATATTCCATCGCATCTGATAGCTATAAACGCAAGAATACTACCTTTCATAACCTCAACTACGTACGTACGTGAGTACTTGTAGAACAGTATCTGAATCATAAAAATGTTTGGTGCTATTGCAATTAAATGAAACCTTCACTCCCGGCTTGCTGCTCAAGAGAAATTTCGAGAATGTACTTAAATGATATTTTTTATCATAGAAAAAACTGTTCTTTATCATAGGTGAACTACAGAAAAAAAAAGCAAAGGATTTAAGATACTGCACCAAAAGCTAATGTAATTAACATCACAGCATGCTAGACAAGTCATCCACCCTAGGAGGAGGTGCAAAAGGTGCCGCTATGTTTGTACAGCCAATTAAGATGGTTTGTGCAAGTGGCTTGTTGTTTGATACTTCAGTTGTTAGTTGTTACCACGATTCCAATCTCTTCAGAGATGCTCTAGGCACCAAGGTCCAACCTCTATCTATCCCTCTTTTTGAATGTCATATGTTTCTCGTTCGTGGACTCAAAAGAAATGCATTTTTTTTAGCGAACATGCCTCGGCGCACCGCCTGTTTCATTAAGAGGGAGGACTCAAAGAAATGCAAACACAAGCCACAAATAATGATCAGCAGATTTTGCTGCGCTAACATGCTGGCTGTGTAATAGCAAGCAACAGAGGTGATTCTAGCTAGTCTGCAAATCAAAGTATCGTCACTCGTCAGCATGCATGAACCTAACCTTTTTCCCATGCAATAAAACACACCCACTATAGATGGGCAACGGGCCGTGCCGGCCCGGCCCGGCCTGCTAGAGGTCGGGCCTACAAGGCCCGCCGTGCCCTGCGGGCCGTGCCTATCAGGCCCGCGGGCCTGACCTCCGGCCCAGGCACGACCCAATGGTAGAACGGGCCGGGCCTGCCAGGCCCGCCAGTGAAAGTAGGATATATATGTGCATACATCTTTTTTATATTTATAAATATGTTATTTTTATACTTCTATATATTTATTTATATTTATGTCTATTTATATATATTTATACATAGGATAATTATTAATGTATTACTCCCAGAGAGTAGGTACTCTCATGTGGTATATCTCTAGATTTATGATGTATATAGCTAACGAAGTATATGTACGCGGAGTATATATGTCATACTAAATATTTACAGCAATATTTATTTTTAGTTGTATGTTGACTATGATTATACATAGAGTAGTTATATTTATAATTTGGACATAATACTTATTCAGTGCTAGAAGAAGTGCAATGCTTTTAAAAAGAGATATCGAAATGATTATAGTCTAAACCAGGGTTTTTTTAACCACCGACCGTTTGATGGTTACCGCCGGCCACCGGTAGCGGTTTACCGGACCGGTTTGGTCGGTAACCGCCCGGTACCGGCCGGTTTGAAGTTTGAATTCAAACGCCTCAGTTGTTCGGTTTCGAATCGGTAAACCGGTCGGTTTAGGTCGGTTACCGACCGGTTTGAGCGTTTACCGGTCGTTTGAATCTCGAATTCAAATGCGGTTCCTAGTCGGTAACCGACCGGTTTGGGTCGGTTACCGACGGTTAGATCGGTAACCAGTCCAAACCGGTGGGCTGCCTTTTTTTGGATAAAAATGATTTTTTGGTACTTCCTTTGGACATATAGATATAAAAGACCGCACACTGCGGCAATAAATTCATTGTCTCGAAAACATGAACAAATAGTCGCATACAATGATATTGTCTCGAAAACATCAACGAATGCATCAACAACACATCCTCACAGTCACAGGAATACATGATCATCTACGCAAGATGTATGGAAAGACCCCTTGTGGCATGACATTTCATACTCGGCGATGGACATAAGAGCGATACCTTTGGTTTGAAGCAGGGTTGCCTTGTAATCTTGCCACGTCTGGCCCGTCCAAGCTGCTTTGTCTCCCATTCTTGAACCAACATACTGTAAAGCTGGGATCTTGCCATTCGTACACCCACCTAGTCTGAGGCTGCGTGCTCACGTCAGGAATGGGATAGCTATAAGAAGGTTGTGAGGCATCGCTTGGGACGAAGTAGAGTAGTCTGGAGTGTCGTAGTACGTGGGTGCAAAACCGCTCGGTTACCGAGCTGACCGCGCGGCTAGCCGACGGGGCGTCGCGGAGCGGTTACCGCCCGCCCCGCTCGGTAACCGAGCCTAACCGACCGGTTAGCCGGCGGGAGAGCGGACGCGGCGCTGGGGCGGAGGGCGGGGCGGGGCGGATAAGGCTCGGGAAGGAGGCGTTCTGCCCCCCCGCCCGTGAACGCCTTTTTTTTGTGCCGTGAGCGCCTAATGGGCCTCATGGGCCTTAACGGGCCGACTTTTTTTTTTTCAATTTCCAAACGTCCAATTTCAAAAAATTTTATACCATTGGTCTCCATAGATTGTAATCTATTTTTAGGAATTTTTGGGGCATTTTTTTTTCAAATTTTCAAATTTCAAATTCAAATTTTGGTAACCGGTCCGTTTGGTAACCGTACCGGACCGGTTACATCGGTAACCGACCAAACCGACCGGTTACCGATCGGTAAAAAAAACCCTGGTCTAAACTATAATTGCGGCACAAACATTCTTGGACAAATGAATAGTCCATTTAGCATGTGTTAAAATAATACTAATGTGGAGCTGATATTCCGTCGTATAAATATAAACGCAAGAACCTGCGTAAGGGTGCAAATTGGTGACCTTTAGGGGCACCTTCGAACCTCTTTAGGTTACCCGTTTGCACCCTTGAACCTGCATAACCTCAACTAAGAAACACTTGTGTGAGTAGTGAATACCTGTAGGACAGTATCTGCTCGATCAAGATATTTCGAGGATGTAGTTAAACAAGATATTTTCTTTATCATAGAAAAAACTGTTCTTTACCATAGAGAACTACAGAAAAAAGCAAAGAATTTAAGATAATGCACAAAAAGGCTAAGATAGTTAACATCACAACATGGTAGACAACTCATCCAACTTATAGCTAAGGCCTAAGAGATGCAAAAGGTGCAGCTGCTAATGTTTGTACAGCCAATTAAGATGATTTGCGGCAAGTGGCTTGTTGTTCAGTACTTCATTTGTCATATGTTAGTTGTTACCATTATTCCAATCTCTTCAGAAATGCTCTAGGCACCAAGCTAGCCCAACCTCTATCCCTCTTTTGAATGTCATACGTTTCTCGTTCATGACTCAAAAGAAATGTGTGTTTTTATACAGAAAACGTTCCTCGGCACGTGATTGGGAACAACGTGTTTCAGCATTAAGAGGGAGGGCTCAAAGAAATGCAAAACAAGCTACATATATATAATGATGATCAGTAGATTTGAGAGTGAGCACCCTCTGGGCTGACCTGCTGGCTGTGAATGTGATAGCAATAGCATGCAAAGCAAGCAACAGAGGAGCTGAGGTTCTAGTTTGCAAATCAAAGTATCATCAGCATTGGACATGTAATGTTGCAGTCTTTAGCGACGTTTCTGGTTATCGTGGATATCGTTTAGCGTCACAAGGGCAGTTGTTTTTTTGGCGGCGTGGTGTGTTTGCACCGATTGGAGGAACCCTTCGTGTTCTTTCCAAGGCGGTGTGTGGGGGCTAATGTTCAATCAGACAAAACGTTTGTAATTTCGTTGCTCTAAGTAATGAAATTCGGCTTTGCCGTGGTGGAAAAAAAAAGTATCATCAGCATGCATGAGCCAAACCTTTTCCCATGCAGTATGTAGCACACACCCACACCACACACAGGCGGCCTCTGCATGCAATCAGATGCCGGCCGAGACAAACTTTCCAGTTAGGAGATGTTGGAAAAGCCGATCTGCTTTCAGAGGAATGAATTGAACCTGCTGGTGAGGCGTTGCGGTCATTGACCCAAGCAATACTAGGTAGGAGTAGTAGTACTAGTAGGCTAGCAGATCACTAGCTACTAGCATCTTGCAGGAACGACAGCGCTTGCATGATAACGAATTGACGATGTGCGTGCAGCGGGAGCTGGCGGAAAAGGGAAGGAAATCCACCAACCTGTGTGGGGTGTGGCCGCGGCAGCGTACGTCGCGAGTGTCAACGAAGCAATCGGTTCAGTCGGGCATGCAGAGAGATGCGGACGAACGCGACGTCTCGGCACGGCATGTTGAGTTGAAACAGGGGCCGTGTTCGTCACCTGGATCTGCGGCGAGTTCCAAGGTCCCCCATGCACGTTCATGTCACTGCTTGAGTCGCGGAAGATCCGAAGGCGATGTCAGCTCGCGCGTCGTAGGCGTCAACGGGGGTTGGCAGGCATGCACTGCGTCTGCGTGCACAGATGTGCAACCGTGGACTTGTGCTCCGATGGCGTATTGAAGCCTGAAGTGGCGGCGGCCGTCTTTGGGTGCTCGCAACCGGCAACCGCAGGGCAGTAGTCTGTGGCTCCTGGCAGCTGGCGGCTCTCGATGGCCCGCGCTGGCTCGCACCGGCTGCAGCGCCATAACGTCGAGCACCTCACGTGTGGCACGTGGCCGAGACGGCGTCGATCGAAGAAACCACAGACTCGCGAGCGGTTTACTGCAAGATCGCGAGCTCTTGTTGGAGATCACTGGCGACCGGAGACTGGGTAGTGGGGGGTGGGAGGCAAACAACCCGCTGTGGCGAGCGGCTGGGCCATGGCTGCGGCGTCGGGCGGCAGCAATTTGCCGGCAACCGCCGTGGTCGCCGCCGCGTCCGCGCGGCGAAGACGAGGGGATGGATCTATTCTTGTGTTGAGTTGGGCTGGAGAGGCCCATTGGATGTTTAGGCCCGTCCAAATATCCAACTACTGGTTTGCCTTCGGGCCTTCTGGCCTGGGCGGGCGCTGTTGTGTTAGCCTGTGTTCATATTCGCACAAAAAAGGAAAGACGAGTGTTGAATTGAATCGTCGTCTGTTCTCGACT
Source organism: Coix lacryma-jobi var. lacryma-jobi (assembly GCA_009763385.1). NCBI lineage: Eukaryota > Viridiplantae > Streptophyta > Magnoliopsida > Poales > Poaceae > Coix > Coix lacryma-jobi. Next base: position 143,910,950 of record CM019826.1, read on the forward strand.
GCTCGTCGCAAAATCTAGCGTTCTTGATTTGAATTTTTGGAGTAACTGTATGTACATACAGAAAAGAAAAATTCTGGCACCAGCTTTTTCTTATGAACAACTACATACATGGGAGCATGTATTGCCTTATTTACTTTGTTACCTCTCCGTAGTCCAGATCTCATTTGATATATGTAGGCAAAGACTTCTCTTCAGCCGTGCGGGCGCTCGCGGCCTCGCACGCACACACAGCCGCACACCCCCAACGCGGAACCTTATCCTCTCCCTCGACGCGACACCCGCTCTTTCACTCGCTCGCTCTCTCATTCTTCCACACCCCTCTCTCTCCCCCGGCGACCAGTGGATGACGAGCTCCTCCTCGACGACCGACGAGCTCCTCCCCGGTGACTTTCTCACCACGCCCGCGTCGCATCGTCTCCCCCGTGCTCGTGCTGAGCTCTTCCCCCACCTATGTTGCCCATGGTGAATTCGACAGATCTGGCCCCAGCCATGGCGGATCCAACTCCAGCCATGCCGAGGTAGGTCTTATTTTTACTCCTCCTCCTCTTCCTCCTGTGTTAGGGTTCCAGCGAGCAAGGATGGTGTCGACGCCGCTTTCGTAGGCGCACATGGAATTGACCGCCTCGATGCAGGCCTACCCGCCGCCGACGGGTAGCCTTACGCCTGGCACGCCGCACAGGTACGTGCCCACGACGAACGGTGCCTCGCCCTCTCTTCTCTCTCCGGGTCGTGCATGCGCTCGCTTTGGGAGGTGGTCCGGGATTTGGATTTGATTAGGGTTTTGGTTCACTGTGTCCGTGGGATGCAACAACCTGATGGTGGTGGCCGCGGCCGCGGCGAGGGCATCGTACGAGACGTCGGTGCCATTCGCAGTGCCATTCCACCCCGCGTACTACGTCACGCACACGTCAATGACCATGGTGAGTGCTGGAGCCTCTCCCTTTCGTTTCATTTTCTGTGTGCATCTCTCTGTTTTCTAGTGTTGCATCTGAAATGCGAAATTGTTTTGCTAGTTTGGTTCTATGCAGAGTGCGCCCTACCCGACCGACTGCTAAGCTGGTGGCTGTGGCGGAAGGGAAGAGCAAGAGGAAGAGATCTGGTGCCCTTCTGGTGGTTGTGCACATCTGAAAGGTGCTATTTCATTTGTGCTAAAAATATGCACTGCAAATTTCTGATCTGTTCAATTGGTTTATTGAGCTGATTTTGAAATTATTGTGGTGCGAAAGTACTAAAGTAGTGCCGGTGGGAGCAAGAACTCGTTAGACAAGAGAGACTCTATTGCCCATAACAATGTGTCTTGTTGGTCATTACCTAAATGCAGAGTGCTATCTAAGACGTCTTGGTTGGTTGTGAGTTTTATCTGGTATTTTTTCTCCTGTAAGGAGAAAGTCCAGCGACACCAACGTATAAGGTTGGCTATCATAATCTATAATGGTTGCTTATAAGATATAATATGCAGTGGTAGCTTTTCTATTTTTGGTGGGTATGTTTGTATCTGATGTTGCAACCTGATGCTTGGTACTTTTAGGTGAGCCATCGTAGGCTAACAGCTCAAGATGCTGCAGCGAAGTCACGGATCACAACAAAAAAGAGGTCTGCAGCAAAGCTCTCACTTGGTTAGTTAATCGATTTTGAGATATAGTGTGTATTCTCACTTTCTGCACTACAACATATCAGTTACAAAAATAGTGGAGTTTTTAGGTTAACGGATTTCTACTCAGTTACAATTTTGCAAAACAATGATTACTTAGCTAACGGATTACTTAGCTAACCACAGATCAAATACAATATATAGTGGTCATCTTTTCTTTACTCACCTCTCACTTCTTGTTTTTTTAATGATACCTTTTGGTTACTGTATCGTTTTCTGTTATTACTGAGTTTCTAACACAACCACATGCTCATTTTGGCATATTATTTTGACAACTAAGTAATTTGCTTAATTCTTAGTACTGTTTTGCCTAGCTCATGGACTTTTTTTGCCTATGTTATACCCATATTATTATTGCTTAATTCTTAACAGTAATTTATTGTGTATTGCTACACTGTTACTTATGATCTGATTTCATGATTGGCCCACCATTGCTATGACTTTATTTTCTGGCTTTGGACTATTTTTAATATTCATAAGATGACACCTACATGTTTACCTGTAATTTCTTTTTAACTGTTTAGAGATGCTCTTTTTCTTCCTATATCTTTGATGTATTTTGAAAAAAAATCAGGTTGTATTACATGAGAGAAGATCACAACAGACAGCTTCTATGACCGAGTTAACTGGTTTGGTCACACATTTCTTATTGCAAATGCGAGGACTCGGGTTTCCATTTTGAAAGATATATAGTTATTGTACCTTCTGGAGTAATATTGTGCAGGATTAATATCACATTTCCTATTCGCACATTTCCTATTGCAAATTTTGCCCCGCTAGATGAGAGTGTAGGCGAGCATGATAGCCCACAAAATTGCATGTAAATCTAGTTAAGCAAATTAATAGTATTTGTTAGGCAAGTTATTAGTAATCTGGTGGCAATTTTATTTGTAGTCAACACCAAAAAATTGCCTATATCCTTTACTTTTTACCGTCATGTGTAGACGATCTACTCTATTTGAATGTATCCATGCATACTGGGTCTGTCACCAGTGTACATTGAACTGAATTATTTTTCTGAAATGATTAAACTGCTTTTCTGAAATTATTGAATTGCTTTTACTAAAATTATTGAAGTCCCCGTCTACCATCGGAGACAACTAATTTTTATCTGTTTTTCGTCCCTTTCAAAATTCGATCCGTGTGTGCTCTCGCTCGATTCATTCTATAATTATTGTTGCTTGTTCAGATTAAAGTGCGATCTCAGGGGACGACTGCAAATGACGTTTTTCAGAGAGGGGGAGGCTGCCACCATGGTCGCCCGCTCTGCCTCCACACCTAACCCAACAACACACCTTGTTGCTGTCCAAGAGGCAAGGGTGACCATTTGGGGCATAAGTACTAGGAGCTAATTCTCAATTTGCATCTTGTGATCAGGTGTATTTCTTGGCTGTGATGATTAGCTATTTGGATTTTTCTATGTGATCTAGACCATGATCTTGAAATGTCCATTTGCCTTCTCACATAGTTTCCAAAATATTATGAGCTATGGCATTTGTTAATTAAAATCCCATGCATTGCATGCATGCATATATATGCCACTACATCACTAGTAGTGCCCTGTATGAGGAATGTTTTTTTAATCTGAACTACATCACTAGTAGAGCCTTGTATAAATAGAATGTTTTTTTAATCTGAACACATTATGGATGTATATGCTCATTTTCAGTTTCATCTGAAAATTTTAGTGGTACTGCACTTTTTGTTTGGTAGCTTGGTCAGCTGGGTTTAGATATGTGCTTGCCTTCTATTCTTTGTTGTTTTTAAAACCTGTGCAAACCAAGGTATTCCTTATTTCCCCCATGCTTGCTCTTGAGCTTATTATAGTTGCTTTCTAACTTGAAATTAATTAGTTTACTACCCCTAAACAATATGCTGGTCTGATCTCCTAAACTAGTTGGGTGGGATCATTTTCTCAAAGCACACATTGCTAGGCATGCATGACCACATGTGAGTCACTGACGGACCAGGATGTCAGAGATGTCATCAGAAGATGATTACTCCGACTAATCGCGGACGAAACGGGAGATCCGAAGACTTGATACGAAGCGTACTTGGATTAGGACTCTCATTGTAACTTAGTCGAGTTCTCAAAGGAAGTCTTGTAATTAGAATAGGTCTCCTCCATTGTAACCGACTAGGACTCGGTCTGCACTATGCTTCACCCGGATATATAAGGGGAAGCAGGTGCAGGCTCCAATCGATTGAATCATAATCATACACAAGGCATACGCCGCACTGGACATAGGGTATTACGCTATTTAGTGGCCTGAACCAGTATAAATCGTTGTCCCTGTGTATTCGCCGAGTCCTACGAACGCCGATCCCCACCGAACAAATCGTCTGAGATTACTCAAGACGAGTTGTCAGTTAACAAACACCAACAGCTGGCACGCCAGGTAGGGGCTTTCGGCGATTCAACGACCAAGAGCCCGACGAACCACGACAACATGTTCTCGGCGGGATCAATTTTCGTTTTTGGCTCATGGACTTGCATCGCGGATGATCAAGGAAAGCTGCATCGATAACTCCACACTGATCTAGAAGCACAAGCCACACCAAAGATGAGTGATCTCACCTAGAACTTAGCAAACCTTGCTATCCAAGATCCGCAAGATTCTGGAGACCAACCTGAAGCACCCGACTCCTACTCGAACTCAAATTTTGAGAACGAGAAGGATTCAGAGATCAATCATAGTATCACCTCCTTCGATGCGGAACTCGGCTAAAGACATCCAAGATTTGATTAACGCAAAATTCAGAGAGTATCAGCAGATACCTTTGACCGGAGCTCAAGAAGGACTCGTGTTCAGCTCTACCAAGGAGGGTAACATTGTCCATTGGCCAATACAGCCAGCTCCGGCTAGGCTGATTGGCACAATCGACTAGCAACTTCCATATCAATATGGACATCAGCTCCCCTTTGAGGAACATGAAACCTCAACAGAACTAATCTCCAACACTTCTACTTTGGAGTCGGTTACGCCAGAATCAATAAACCAGGGCTACACCCGTGAAGTTTTCATGGCGGGGCATCAGTCATCTCTACGACCACCAACCCCTCCAGATGTCTTCCAGGATGATGAAACTCTGAGTATGATATCTGACAACGACCCAGAAGGACCCAGAGAAACCGAGTCATTAAAGGCTGAGAGAATCATAAGGAATCAAGCTAAAGAAGCTCGCAGAAGGCGCGCAAATCACCGCAAGGAAGCTGTAGACCGCTACAATGTATGACTCGACGAATATAATACTCGGAGACGCCTAGAAGAGGATGCGGAAAATCATGCTCGCGCCCAACATGATGAGGAGCATCAATCACAAAACGATCACAATCGCCGACGAGCTGATTGCTCCCGCAACCTCGAGTCGGAGTTTATGAGAGTCGCTGGTCACAAGGTATTCCAGACACCCTACCAGAATATTATGGCCCTAGCTACAGAGATGGGAGCCAAGGACAACCGCACCCCCGATGAAGAGCGACAACTGATCATGCTTCAGACTACCGCGCTACAACTCCGGGGACGGAACCTTGAGTCTCTAGCTGATGAACAAGCTTCATCCCATCTAAGTCAGAGGCGACCTGTTCAGGAGCGACTCGGCCGGTTTCCAGCAAGGAGTCGCCTGGGCCACTGAGTACCTGATCAAGCTGAGGGAGGAGCCGAATCTTCATACCAAGGAGTCGCAATGGCGGCATCCGACGCAGTCGATCATTTCCCTTGCTTTTCCCAGAGGCTACGAGCAGTCCCGTTCCCATGAAAATTCAAACCCGGGAACTACTCAAAGTACGATGGGAAGACAGAACCTAAGTGGTGGCTCAGGCTGTATGCTCAAGCAGTGGAGTTAGTAGGAGGAAGTAACGACGTCAAAGCACTCTTCCTCCCAATGGCTTTAGAGACAATGCCACTCGCTTGGTTCGACAGGCTTAAACCCGAGTCCATCGACTCCTGGGAACAACTCCATCGTATCTTCATAGAGAACTTTGCGGCCGGACTAAGCTCAGGACCTGCAAGCAACAGAAAAACGAGTCAATACGGGAGTACTATAGGCGCTTCTCAGAGATCCGCTCCACAGTATCTGAGATCACAAACAGAGAAGTAATTGACCTTTTTGGCAACGGAATTTGCGAAAGGTACAATTACAAAGATTTCATCAAGCAGGACCCGACCACCGCCGACGAGTTCCATCGGGCCGTAAATTCCATGATTGCAACAGAAGAACGCACTCAGGAACGTTTCCCCGAGAGGAACACGCAGGGCGATCGAGGGAACAATCAGAGAGGCAACCAGGCACCACAGCAAAACACCCGCAAGAGAACAGGAGACAATACTGTTGCTGCCATGGAGCCTCAGAAGAAGGGGAATAAGCCATCCACCTTTGATGACTTACTCGACGGATCGTGCTCTTTCCATCCTAAAGGAGGACATCAGGCTAGGCATTGTCGACAGCTCAAGGAGAGAGGCTTAAACTCCGACTTCAATAAAAACAAGAAAGACATGGGGAAAAAAGCAGCCGAAGACCCTCAGCAGGACGCTGGCGGTTTCCAGCACCCCAAAGGGACCATCAACGTCATATTTGGGGGAGTAACTACCAGCGACAACAAAAGGCTTCAAAAGCTTTCCCTACGAGAAATTATGTCTACAGAACCAACAACTCCCAGTTATCTTGACTGGTCTGAACACCCGATTAGTTTCTCCCGAGCGGACCAATGGACCAGTGTCTCCAATGCAGGGCATTACCCGCTAGTCCTGGATCCTACAGTCGCCGGATTTACTTTTGGAAGAGTACTCATCGATGGAGGGGCAGGACTCAACGTCATCTTCGCAAGCACACTACGCAAGATGAATCTGGATCTCGCAACCCAGCTCACACCATCCAGTGCCCCTTTCTACGGCATAGTACCCGGAAAGGCGGTTGTACCACTCGGAAGGATCATACTACCCGTCACTTTTGGAACTCAGATCAATTACCGGACTGAGTACATCGGTTTTGAGGTAGCCGACTTCGAATCATCGTACCACGCCATATTTGGACGACCAGCCATCGCCAAGTTTATGGCAGTGCCTCATTACCCGTACCTTTTGTTGAAGATGTCGGGTCCTAAGGGAATCCTAACCTTCAGGGGTGACTTGAAGCGATCATTCGATTGTGACACTGAGGCTGTTCAAATCGCTGAAAAAGCTCAACTCGCTCTGGAAGTGCAAGAACTCGCTCAGATGGTGCATAGTACCAAGCCTGGAGATTCAGAAATCCCAACCAAGAAGGCGGGTCCTATCCAACCATCAGCAGAAGTCTCTACAAAAACCATTGACCTGGAAACCGGTGATCCCTCCAAGACAGCGGTTATCAGTGCTCACCTATCTGAAGAATAGGAATTCACGCTCACCAAGTTCCTTAGAGCAAACAAAGATATATTTGCTTGGAAACCGGCCGATATGATATGCCAGGAGTCCCAAGGAATTTGGCTGAGCACAAATTGGAACTAAAAGAAGGTTCTAGACCTATCAAGCAAAGACTACGACGATTCTCACCAGAGAAAAAAGAGGCGATCAAGAAGGAAATAGCCAAACTACTCACGGCTGGATTCATCAGAGAAATCCTCCACCCCGAGTGGTTAGCTAACCCAGTGCTGGTCAAAAAAAAGAACTCTGCTGAGTGGCGCATGTGTGCCGACTACACAGACCTCAACAAGCACTGTCCAAAGGATCCTTTCGGATTACCAAGGATAGATCAAATAGTTGATGTCACCGCAGGCTCTGCTCTATTATCCTTTCTGGATTGCTACTCCGGGTACCACTAGATCGCTCTCAAAGAAGAAGATCAACCCAAAACATCGTTTATAACTCCCTTTGGCGCCTACTGTTATAAAACCATGTCCTTTGGGCTGAAGAATGTAGGGGCCACTTATCAACGAGCTATCCAAGATTGCTTGGGTGACCAAATCGGTCGTAATGCAGAAGCTTATGTTGATGATGTGGTCATAAAGACAAAATATTCGACTACTCTCATACCAGACCTGGAGGAAACTTTCAACCGACTGCGCGCATATCAATGGAGACTCAATCCCACAAAATGCGTTTTCGGAGTACCCTTAGGCCAGTTACTCGGATTTCTCGTTAGCCATCGGGGCATCGAGGCTAGTCAAAAGCAGATCTCAGCTATCATCAACATGAAGCCACCTACCTCAGTCAGGGATGTTCAGAAGCTCACCGGGTGCATGGCCGCGCTGAATCGATTTATCTCACGGCTGGGAGAAAAGAGACTTCCTTTCTTCAAATTACTCAAGGCTGGCGATAAATTTCAGTGGACAAAAGAAGCGGACAAGGCCTTCGAACAACTCAAAGGATACCTTACCAATTCACCTATACTGACGCCACCAGAACCCAAGGAGCCGATGATGCTTTATATCGCAGCTACCACACACGTTATAAGCACAGCGATCGTAGTGGAGCGCAAGGATGACAAGCACATCTACCACACCCAGCGACCAGTATACTACATCAGCGAGGTACTCTCCGACTCAAAGGTCAGATACCCGCAAGTATAGAAATTGCTTTACGCCCTACTTATATCTTCAAGAAAGCTACGATATTACTTCAAAGCTCATGAGATCACAGTTGTTACGGATTTTTCTTTGGGAGAAATCCTCCACAATCGTGATGCTACTAGAAGAATTTCCAAGTGGGCTGTCGAATTGGGGGCACTCAACATCAAATTCACTCCCAGGAAAGCAATCAAGTCACAGGCTCTAGCTGATTTCGTCGCCGAGTGGACAGAAATACAGCAGATCCAAGACAGCGCTATTCCCGATCATTAGAAGATGTACTTCGATGGGTCCCTAAAACTCGGAGGAGCAGGAGCCGGAGTACTACTTGTATCACCCGCCGGAGAGCAGCTCAAGTACGTTCTACAAATATTGTGGTCTGCTACCAACAATTAAGCAGAATATGAAGCGCTACTCCACGGAATCAAGCTAGCAGTCGCATTGGGCATCAAGCGACTCTTCTGTGGTAATTCACCAAGTCAACAAAGACTGGGATTGTACCAAGGAAACAATTAATGCCTATTGCGCGGAAGTCCGTAAACTGGAAAAACACTTTGCTGGGCTAGAACTCATTCATGTTACCCGGGATCTCAATGTAGCAGCAGATGTCCTAGCCAAATTGGGTTCCGACAGAGCTCTGGTTCCCAGTGGTACCTTTGTTCATGAGTTATCCAAGCCATCAATTCAAGAGAAGGAAGAGGCTGATCCAGCACCATCTGCTCAGGTTCTAGTTCTCGCACCCGACTGGACACAAGTCTTCATCGACTACTTCAAAGAGCATAAACTGCCAAGTGACAAAACAGCCGCAGAGCAAGTCACCAGACGTAGCAAAAACTTTGTACTAGTCGGGGACAGGCTATATCGACGCGGAGCTTTATCAGGAGTCCTCCTCAAATGCATTTCACCTGAAGAAGGCAGGGAAATCCTAAATGAAGTTCACTCCGGTGTTGTGGCAACCATGCAGCATCAAGGACACTAGTCGGAAAATCTCAGATCAGGGTACTATTGGCCCTCAGCCTTGAAAGATGCAGAGGACCTAGTCCGCCGCTGTCAATCATGCCAGTTCTTTGCCAAACAGCAGCACGTACCCGCACATGAATTGATCTGTATTCCTCCGTCATGGCCTTTGTCATGCTGGGGACTCGACATGGTGGGTCCTCTTAAGCGTGCTCTAGGCGGATTCGAGTACATCTACGTCGCAATCGACAAATCACCAAGTGGATTGAGTACATGCCATTGGTCAAGTTCAACGCATCTAAGTCAGTATAATTCATGCAGAGCATCTTTCATCGTTTGGGATGCCACAGAATTATCACTGACCTCGGGTCCCCTTTATGGCTATTGAGTTTAAGTCATGGGCCAGCGACTGTGGAATCAAGATAGACTACGCATCAGTAGCCCATCCATAATCCAACGGTCAAGTAGAATGAGCAAATGCCCTAATTCTTGCTGGATTAAAACCAAGGCTATTTGACCTTCTAAAAGATCACGGCGGAAAGTGGGTCGAAGAGCTACCTAAGGTAGTCTGGGGGCTACGGACACAACAAAGTCGGGCAACAGGCCAAACTCCTTTTTTCCTCGTATATGGCACTGAAGCAATCCTCCCAGTTGACTTAATCTGGAGCTCCCCACGACAACAGCAGTACAATGAAGGTGAAGTTGATAATACCAGGCGGCTAGAAGTCGACAGCCTTGAAGAATCCCGATTAACCGCACTCTTTCAGTCAGCAAGATACCTAAGGATGAGGCGCTACTATGACAAGAACGTCCACCGCACCTTCCAAGTAGGCGATCTGGTCCTTCAGAAAATTCAGAATACCACACGGCGCCACAAGCTCATGAGTCCATGGGAAGGACCCTACATAGTATCCAAAGTAACAAGACCCAGGTCGTTTGAGCTAGTCACTGAGGATGGTTCTCCGTTGCCAAATTCATGGAATATTGAGCATCTGAAGAAATTCCATACCTAAGGACTAAGCTACAGATCTGACTCAGGGCAAATGTATTCACTACACGGATATTAATAAAGCTTGCAGCTTCATCAGTAACAAAAGCTTTTTTCTCTTATTTTACTTCATTATGACTATTTAGTCACATGAAGCCTATCAGTCATACAATAAGCTTTAGGTATTGTATCCCACTGACTAATATATAATATTACTCGGATGGACTGGTCCAGCGGCAACCATACTCGAGTTACGAGCTCCGAGCTCAATACAACTCTAATGATAGTACGGTTTAACACCCGGCTATCAACTTATAGCGAATATGGTATCTACCATAGTAGATACTAGTTCCTATAAGGTGTAACAAGGGGAGTAGTACTCACCCCGTTACAACTTAACTGGACAGAGGTCCACCTGTTTTCGCACTCAAGTTGCGAGTACCAAGAGGATATGATTCACCCAGAAGGAACCATTATCACGGTTTTTCAAGAGGTGCTTGATCAAAATTATCCCTTGAACAAGGGTACTAAGAGTAGTACTCGGGCAAGACTAAGTTCTCTACATGATCGTTACAGACTACTAGAGAAACGAAGTCACACGACCAAACTCAAGTGCTAGAGAGCACCGGATAGACTCGTCTAATAAGACGCCTGGTCATACATCCACATCAAACAGAAACACCCATTGACAAGAAATTTCTTGCAATGACGAGTTGATACGAACTTCACAAAGATTCAAAAGTAACTAATACTTTGATCCTTTATATTTGATAATAATTGTTTCCAGGGAATACAAGCGACAGATAAACAATCAAGGAGGCTAAGCTACTCTACAAGATCTAAAATCTGCGAGTACTCCTCCGCCGCGGTCTTCACCACTTCTTGCATCGCCGCAAGATCCTCATCGCCCTTGCCTTCAGGAAGCGTCATAAGAGATGACAAGTCGAAGGACGGCAGATGCAGGCGCAGTGTCGCCATATACCTTGCACAACTGAAGTCAACATATCTTTGATATACTGAGCCAGCCGTCCAGTTGCAGCTTTGGCCATCAATCAAAGATTCCTCGACTCCTTCAAGGCACAGAATCATATCCAGGATGGGCTCGACGGCACGCTCCAACGCCTTCAAGGAAGCCTGCGAAGACTCGAGAGCTTCCCCCTCGACTCCTCGTAGATTTCAAAGCCTGCAGGAGGTCCCGGTTAGCACCCGCACGCATCAATTTGGCCTCTTGAAGGTACTTTGTGCATTAGCAAATACCTCTCAAGCTCCGCCTATTTTCGGTTGAACGCGCTTTGCCACCCGAAAGCCAGTTTGTTCGCATCTGAAGACACATCAGTCGGATACCGTGTCATTAGTTAGCAAGGATACAAAGACTCGGAGCAGTATTTTCAATTACCATCCAGTTGTTTCTTGGAAGCTTTCTTCAGCTCCTTCATCTTCTGCTCCAAGGAGGCGTCTTTGGCTATCAGCGCACTCCTCCAGTTATTGGCAGCGTCACGCTCAGCTACTGCAGTCTTAAGACTACCTTGAAGCTCGTTGATACGATTGTGCAGGAGTTGGGTGGCCACTTTCTGGCTAATTTGGTCCTGGGCGATGTAATCTCGGAGCTCTTGATTCTCACGAGACATCTCCCTGACGGATCCGAGTGATCTAGTCCTTGACCTTCACATCAAAGCCCTGCACAAATAATACTGTCAGTACTCAAATGAGACTGTAACTCTTGAAGAGGATTTCAAAAGATTTACCTCAACAAACTGTTGAAGGGCCTAGACAGGGGCCCTCACTTGCTCACTTAGCTCCTTCAGCCGGGTGAGGTCCTGGTCATAACCCATGACATCAAGCATAGCTCCTTGGCGCGAGGACTCAGAGTCACCCGCGGACCCGCCCTGGGGAAGAGTAGATGCCTCAGCATTGACGTCGGCTAAGACCATCTCCAGGGTTGGCTCGTCCGGCTGTCGAGTGCGGAAAAACCACTCATTCATTACTCGGTCAAATTCCAACTAAGCAGGAGAACGGAAGATCGAGAATGGCACACCAACCTGAGGCAAAAGGAGAAGATCCACTTCAGGTGCTGTATCGACCTGAGGACCCGACGGAGAGGAGCTGGGTAAAACATCTACCTGACTAAGGACAGGAGGGGCGCTGGTTTCTTCTTTGTCCACCGTCTCCGACTCCTCTACTGCCCGAGTCTCAGGGATCGCATCTGAGGCTGCGGCAATCGACTTAGTTTTCCTACAACAGATGAGTATCTATGTTAGTGCCAGAAATATGCGAGCACTCTACAAGCAAAATCCTGTGACTTACTTTACGAGCTTTAATGGCCGCGGCAACTTCAAGAGAGGTTTCTTCAGTAGCGGTGTGACGGAACCTCCTGGATTATTAGGGCCCACGTGTATTTGTCCTTGTCCTACAGACCTCGGACAGACATACACTGTGCCCAATAGCCCAAAAGACCCATCACGTGTCATCGGGTAACCCGACTCATCCACGTTTCCTTACACTCCCAGGATCATTGCAAGAGTCATTGCAGTATTACAACATTTCACAATTAATATACTTCAGAGAATAAAAGTGCAGAAGTATTACACCATAAGTTTTTACAACCAGTTGTTCAAACTTACGTCATTATTACAAACCATAGTTTTAAACTTTACTCTAGGTAGTGGAGGTAGCATTACTAAAACTGTATAACACAAACAACCCCGCCTAAGGGTTGCACTACTCCTCCCCGGACAAGTCCTCCTCAACGACTGTCACGCAACAAGCCTCAAAGCAAGGCTGCTCGTGAACGCCACCTGCAACAGGGGATTAACAAACCCTAAGTACTAAGGTACTCAACAAGACTGACCCGACAAGAGAAGAGACGAAACAGGTATGCTGGCTTGGGTAGGCTCAACAGAATTTTTCATTTGCATAAAAGCTTACTAGAGTAGTCCTAGATCCAAATTTTACTTAATCATTTAAGTACATGTTAAAACTGAAAGTGAACACTAGTGAAAGGTCACCATTATTCCTTCATAAACCAGTTCCATTTTCATTCTACGGTGCGGGTCGAAAGATTGAGTCTCCTTAACCGAGAGCACGACGATTCGAACTGATTCAACCACCAGATCTGGGAGTTTTCCACGATCATACGACATATGTAGACCCTCGATCACACATATATCAACCCCAACCTCGGATCCTCCAAACAGACCGGGTCCGCGCCACACCGAGAGTACTTGTACACCTCCAATCCGGGACTTCGACCCCCGGGTAGCTAGTACTCCCGCCATCTCTCCACTCCCAGTGCGCGATTAGCCGTTCTCATTTAAGAACCACCAAGGCAGGGCTTACCGTAGCATATGATCGGTACTTCACAGTTCTCAATCTAGCAGGCCAACAACGGTTAACCCTAATCGACACATCGGGTTACCCTGCATCTAATCCAAGGATCGACGCAGGTGCCCGTCTGGCCTTAACCATCATTCTTTCTCATTATCATTCCAAAACGGTAAGTATTGAAAACATTTCGCAAAAGCTTTATGAAGCAGGGCTAAGCATTTCTATCAGTGGCCTAAAACAGGTATCAAGGAATGATATATCGATAACAAGGTTGGTCATGCATCAACAGGTTTAAAGCATTTATTTGATAAACATCTAATGCATCAGGTTATCAGAAGTAAGTGTAATGTAAATCCAAGGAAATGGTTAAATGAACCGGGCTTGCCTTCGTTGATCGGGAGAGTCTGGAACTCCTGATAACTTGGGTCAACTAGACACTCTGACTTTCTGGATCAATCTCGCCTGGACACTCGATCACTTCCGAAGCTACACGATAATAGAGTGTATGCTTAATGAGATGCTCATGTCATGATCATGTAAGATGAAAATTTACTAGGTCATAAGCACTTGACTTGCAACAACTTGCCCTCACGGTAAGTTGCAAACCAACAATAACTTACATAAACATTCATATGATTAAATAAAGCATATAAATAAGAATAAATTTATTTTCGTCAACCGAGCTCAAATTTTTGTGATGATACTCTTTCATCTAAAAACAGTAACAAAAATAGTTTCATGGTTTTTGGACAATTAAATAGGCCTACAAACATCATCAAAGTCCATTTATTAATAAAAGGACCTATTTAAAACATTTTCAAAATTTGTTCAAAACTCCAGTTCCATATTTTTCTTAAATATTAGGCAGCTTGAGAAAGCTACACAAAAACTTTCACAATTTTTGGAGCTTCCTACAAAAAGATATCAAAAGACAAAATCTAACACTACACAACCAAAAAAAAAGAAAAAAACGTTTCACCTCTCCTTACTGGGCTCGGCCCATCTTCGTTCGGCCTACTGCCACTGACAGCCGGGCCCCAGGTGTCAGCGTCCTCTCTCTCCGCCTCGCGCCGAGGCCAGCGGGTTCTCCGCCTCGCGCCGAGGCCAGCGGGTCTCCGTCTCGCCCGAGCCTTCTCCGCCTCGCCCGAGGCCTTCTCCGCCTCGCGCCGAGGCTGGCAGCCAAAAGCTTCGACTTAACACGCGCCCACGTTGACCGACCTCCAACCTCATCGCCGACGAGGCCTCCGGCAACGGCGAGGCCTTCCACAACCTCGTCTGGATCTCGCGCATCGATCCCCCCTTCACTAGCCCTAGCACCTACACGACCTTAAGCTATCAGCGGCCATGGCGGCTCGGCCATGCTGAGCACGGCGGCGACGTGACGTTCCGGCCGCTAGGGCTCGGTAGCAACCTAGAAGAGGTTAGCACCACCTTGAGGTACGCCTCGCGACCATGGTACACCCCCTAGCTTGGACAGAGACGGCTTGCATACATGTGGTCCACGGTGGCGGCCATGGCGGCTCTTGCACCCGACGCGATCCTCGGGACCGACCATGGTGGCTCGGTAGCGACTGAACCAGGGAGCGCAACACTTCGAGGAGCTCATGACAACTACGGTGCTCACCTTGCCTTGACTCGAGGAGCACGGGACCAAGGTTGGCGACGGCGGTGGCGATGGCGGAGCTTGCGCCGACAGCACCCGTCGTGGACTGCTCAAGTCAAAGCGTTAGCGACCTCCAAACAAGTCGATCATGAGCCATGACACCACCCGAAGCTAAAACACTGATTGTACTGACCGGAAATACCTTGGCTTACCGTGAGCACGACTAAGGCACTCACGGCGGCTTTCTGCCGGCAGTGAGGAAGAAGACGGTGGCGGTGGTGATTGCAAGCACTAAGGCTTGAGGTAGCTAGCTCAGGAGAAGCAGAAGAGTTGGGCGAAGCAACTGGGAAGATAGAGATGGCAAAGACACGGCAACGGTGGAGAAGAAGCTCGTCGCAGCCGGGCGGAAAACAGAGCAGGAGGGGAGGTGGCGGATGCGGGTGAAAAGAAGGTGGGAAGCTCCCAGAGCTGGCCACCGCACGGGTGACGCAGAGCGGCAAGCAGGCGCGTGGCCGGACACGCGGAGCCGGGCGGAGGTGCTCGACTACGGCGGCGGCGACGCGGGCCAAGGGCAGAGCACATGCTCTGCTCTTTATCCCCCCTCTCCCAGACACTGTAGCACCGCATTTTCCCCCTTTTCTATTTCTCTAAAACTTGTACTACACTGCAAAAACTTCCAAACCAAAGTTGCTCCAAACTTTGGATTCTACAACTTTGTTTTATGAATCAAAGTCAAATTCTGTTTAGATTATGAAATAAGGTTAAAAGATCAAAAGTGGACCAAACTGAATTCAAAATTACTTTCAAATTTCCTGAACAACTTCAAATTTTGTCAAAGTATGAAAGGTAGAGTTTGAAAAGTTGTACAACTTTGCTTTAACACCCCAAAGCTGATTTCAAATGGAAAAAGGTCAGTTGAATCAAAATAGTTCAAATCCAATTCAAATTGGAAATTTGAAAAGGGGCAGATTTAGGGTTTTGCAGTAAAAGCAAAATTACTTTTGATTTTTTCAATGACACTTGAAAAAAAAATGGTCAATGTATGAAATGTTCCTTTTGAAATTCTCTACAACTTTGATGTAGATCTCAAACTCAGATTTCAAATAGTTTTTAAATGCAAGTTTAGAATAAAAAGGGGACCATTTCCAGGGTTTGAATAGATTCAAAATTACTTAGAATTTTGTACAGAAACTTTGAAATTTTGAATACCAAAGTTGTACCTCTTCTCAAGATCTACCAAAAAGCTCTTAGGGTCAACCCCTAATTATGCATAGATTTCGAGTTAACTAGAAAGGCTAATTAACTCATATAGAAATTTAAATGATTTTTTCCATTTTTGAGCTAAATGAATTTTGTATTCTTTTAAAATGTTAAACTTGGTTTCATGCCTTTACATGACTTTAGTCAAATAGGAATGAACACAAGTTATTCATAATGACATTCCAAATTAAGGTTTTGAGCTAACTCACAAGCAATAACAAAATGCTCACACATTAGGAATTAAACTCTTTTTAATGAATGCATCTCAAGGTGAGCTAGCACATGATGCTATGGAATGCTTATGATGGCATGACAATATTTTATTCATGTAAACACCTGAGGTGTTACAAGCGGGTCTGAAGCCGGAGCCTCTTCAAGGACCACACTGTTTGAAGTCCCTTGGATTGTTTCAATATCTGGTACAAAGACATATATAAGACAAGGGTTTATCAAAATCCAAAAACAAAAGGAGTACAAGGTACTCGGGTTTCCCCTTACCAGGAGCACCCATATTACAGTGCTTTTCAGCCAATGCTGGTGACAAAAGTACTTTTCGACAAGCACGGTGCCTACCAGTGCGAGCCTTCTTCGGGACAGGTTCCCCGACTTCTTGAAGTGGAGTCGGCGACCTCTTCCGGCTACTCTCAGCTTCCGGGTCTATGAGTATGACATCAGAGTCAGTTGATTCTGTGTCAAGCCAATCAAGGTCATCAGGAGAGCTTGGGTTGTTCGAAAGGTCCTCACTTTGGATAGGACCTCCTAGAACTATGCCTCCGCCTTCTTCAGACGACGGAGGCAGGGGCGGACAATCATTGTTATCCCTTCCCTAGCCCTATAAAAGAAGAAAACTCAGTAAAGTCAGAACGATATCTACTAAGAATCTTAAAGACAAGACAGAACAACTACTCACCTGAGGAGGCGGGTTGATGGCACAGAATGTTGTCATCACCAGAACAAGGTGTTCACGGCTCTTGAGCAGTCAGTTCACCCTCCTCAGGATATCATGATCAGGCAGTTGTTCGGCGTCATGATGAACCGGGTCTTTTGTACCCAGGTACAAAAAGCCAAAGTTGGCTCGTTGTTGAAGAGGATGGATGCGGCGCGCGACGAAGTCTTGGACGACGGTATGCCTGTTCAATCCGCCAAGCTTTAATCCATCTATCATATCAATGAAGGGTTGGACAGCCTCTACCTCAACGGCGGTAATCTTGTCCTTCCACTCCCGGCACTTTCGTGGAGGCCATCCATCATGGCGGCGAAGAGCCGGCGGCGGGTTGGCCATATAAAACCACCCGGCAGCCCAATCTCAGACAGAATCTGACAGCTCCACAGTAATATACTGCGTGGCCACTTCTAGCCTAAGCTGGATGCTAGCCCCTCCAACTACCTCAACGCTAGCGTCACTAGGTTGACACTTCACCCAGAAGAAGTAGCGGAAGAGAGTAAAGGATGGGCAGATACCCAGGAAAGCTTCACACAGATGAGTGAAGATGGCAATATGGAAGCAGGCATTGGGAGTGATATGGTTGAGAGTCAAACTATAGTAATGGAGCAACCCTCGCAAGAAGTCCGACGCTGGAAGTCCCAATCCCCGCTCCACGAAAGATTTGAACATGACGATCTCCGTGGTGTTGGGGGCGGGGCACGATGATCAGTCGGTACCCTCCACCCATCCAATGGTTGTGCTAGGAGCAATCCTTGTTGTGCCAAGTAAGCAAGCTTCGTTAGCCTGGTATCCGACATTTTCCATGCCAAGACATCAGTGGGCGGGCAAGGATGGCGCGGCGTCCCAGTAGTGGTGATCCTGACCTTCTTCTTATCCGCAGCGGCTTGCTTCTTAGGACCCAGTTGGCAACAAGAGATTTTCTGCGCATAAACTAAGGATTGGCTAGGGGATTTCTAACTCTGAAGGCAATGGTTTGATGAAAGCGTGAGGAAAACACAGGCTCGACGGTGGCTTATTATAGATCTGTTTTGGCAACCGTTCATCTTTTCCAGATGGCGTTATGAAACCGTTCAAAACCCTAACGGTTGTAAGAACGTTTCAGACGGCGTCAACAACAGTGAACAGGCATACAACAATCAGACAAGCTTCCTTCTTTCACAAGACACATTTAGTACTCGGAGAACAAAACAGAGGACTCGGAAAATATTCCAAGTACCCGGATCTTATTTATTATTACTCGGAATTACAACAGAGATACATGGAAACATCTTGAGACACAGCAACTACCAGCTCAAGTACCATCAGGATGTAAAACTCTACTCTAGTGTAATCAAGGTACAGAGTCCTGATGCCTAATGCACCAAGGACCGGGTTCAGTGAGACGCAGTAAAGCAGACATAGAACCTTGGGTAGACACTATCTTTTCAGTGCATCCCAAGGTGGATCTTAGGCACCACCCCAGTACTCAAGGAACTCGGGGGGGAAGACCATCACCCTCGCCGCCTTTTGACAACCTATGACTACCGAGGTTATCTACGAGTGGTAGTCACAAGAGTTCTTCTAGGCGCACCTCTGTATCCCTCTGCTCGCGACCACTTGGAAACCACCCTGGCGGATGGTCCCTTCACAAGAGTTCTTCTGGACACCTCATCTATCTTACAGAAGGAAGATACTCGGGGGCTCGGCCATCTCCAATATTGATCCTACAATACTCATGGAACTAGAAGAAGTCATACGCTTAAAAGGATATGAGCTCTTCGCTTCCCAGGCTGGGTATTTATAGGCAGATCATCTTGGTCTATAGACATTGTCCACAGACACAAGTGACTGAAGGGTCAAATAATTATGCACTGTTGCACATGTGAAGCCTGGCATCGATGATGTATTTGATTCCCATGCGCACTTCAAGAGGAAGACGACAAAGTTTGCAGTTGCAGAAGACGACAAAAGTTATTAATACATACAGCTGGAACAGTCATTGGTCAATTATTACTGATTACACAGTAATTTTTGTTCACTGGGGTTGATAAGGGATGTTTGTTGAAAACATCACCCACCTGAAGCTGAATATTTATTACTCAGATGGAGTAAGCAACGCATCAGTGGCATGTTTTGGCTCCTCAAGATCTTTTATGGATTACCCGGTCATATATTTGGAAGATCCCAAGAACCGACTACTAAGTACTCGGAACTTAGGCTCGGGGGCTGCAGGGTACATATCATAAAGGAAATGTTTTTTCTTACCCAAGAATTACTCGGAAAAGGCTCAAAAGATCCTCAAAGTTATTATAAATAACAAGAGGCTCGGGGCTACACCCTATGGGTGCACTTTTCAAGAAAAAGTGCACACCATGGAAGTTCTTTACCTACGGAGCACTTCAAGATTTCTCAAGACATTACTCGGAGATTCTTAGAGAGAAACCAGAAGATAATGTTATGAGGAAATGATGAAGAGCTCGGGGGCTTGACGGACCAGGATGTCAGATATGTCATCAGAAGATGATTACTCCGACTAATCCCAGACGGAACGGGAGATCCGAAGACTTGATACGAAGCATACTTGGATTAGTACTCTCATTGTAACTTAGTCGAGTTCTTAAAGGAAGTCTTGTAATTAGAATAGGACTCCTCCATTGTAACCGACTAGGACTCGGTTTGCACTATGCTTCACCCGGATATATAAGGGGAAGCAGGTGCAGGCTCCAATCGATTGAATCATAATCATACACAAGGCATACGCCGCACTGGACGTAAGGTATTACGCTATTTAGCGGCCTGAACCAGTATAAATCGTTGTCCCTGTGTACTCGCCGAGTCCTATGAACGCCGATCCCCACCGAACAAATCGTCTAAGATTACTCAAGACGAGTTGCCGGTTAACAAACACCGACAGTCACATGGAGTCAAATATAGAAACTTTTTCTATTATATCATCTGAGTATTAATTTGTAGTTCATATAAGGCCAGTTGCTGAAGCAAGTTTAATATCATTGGTGAAGCAAGTTATTCGTATTCTGGTAGCAATTTAATATCATTAGTCAAACAAGTTTGTATGTTAGGCTTTGTCAATTTTCTAGATCAGTGGTAAATCTATGAAGCATGGCACTACTTATTGTGTGTGCGAGATAATCATTATTAGGAATTTATTAATAATCTAGTAAGCAATTTAATATCATTGGTCACGCAAGTTATTAGTATTCTGGTAGCAATTTAATATCATTGGTCAGACAAAGTTTGTCTTTGTTAAGCTTTATCGTTTTTTAGATCAGTGGATACATGCCCCTTGGCTTTATAAACATGAAGGTGAGCATCTGGTGTCATACTATTTTTTTCTAACAACCCTATGTTAGCTCCTTTGCATTTTATTAGGCAACTTATATGCTATTTTGTTAGGTAACAATGTGCCTTTGAATAGGTAATTTAGCATTTTTTTACTAGTAAAAAAAGATCATCTGACTAGGGCAATTTATGACACATGTATTCCTTTTTTTAACATGTAGGATGCAAACCATGTACAACGGAGCAAAATGCAAGACATACAGAGAAGCTGCACAAATGTGTTTTTTTTTCTTCTGGATAGATGTATCATGTTGTGCTCTAGGAAAACTGCAAATGCAATATACTTTACTGTAATAGATCAGTTAATCTTTTTTTAGAGAATACTGCAAGTCCCCTTTTTAATGTATATTTAGACCTGATTTGCTTCATAATAACCGTGTTTAGATCTATCCAACTAAAGTTGCTCGGTGGGAAAATTGTCTTTCATGCACGTCAAAAGTCAGAGCAATTAATATCCTTCTCGTTGCAGTTTTTTTGCCAAATATAACATGGCTCTTCGGTCCGTACTAAAAAAAATTCTTTTTTGGAGTGTGCGTGAAATATGCTTAAGGGGTGCACGTGTGTGCGTTAGCCGCTTCCATATATGTATATTTATATTTACAAAGAAAAATAAGCATGAAGATCGAGAAAGACATTTCATTTCCAGCGGCTATATACACAAAGGGGAAACACGTACACAAGATACATACAGATATGTACGTTCTCGCTTCTCAGAGACGGAGTCCGTGACATGGCATGCAGAGCAAACATGCATGCATCTTCTTCGTGCTGTGTGGCCTGTGGATTTACAACTTGACATCGATCATTACATGGGCATCTAATTCTGGCCATCTGCGTATTTCGGTTTATTCTCTCTTATATAATCTCTACAACTAAAAAACAGCAAATGTTCAGGTCTACCTGACAGGACCAAAACTTCACCCCTCGCATGTCACGTCTAAAACAATTATTTTCCAACATATTACACCATGTCACTTCCTACCTCTTCGGGAATCGTTCAGCCTCCTTTCTCTTCTATTCTAAAATAAAAAACATGAAAAACATATGTGTTTGCCTATCACGCCTAAAACAATTATTTTCCTACATCTTACACCATGTCACTTTCCACCTCTTCGGGAATCGTTCAGCTTCCTTTCTCTTCTATTCTAAAATAAAAACAAAAAAAAAATATTTGTTTGCATAATTATTTTATTACTAATTTAATATTGTATAAGACATCATAGAGCATATCTCTTGAATTTTACTATAATCTTGTTTAGAGGACTCCACCCCATGTGCAATAAATCAATAATTTGTTTAGTTCGTAAACTTATGCGTACTAATATGACAACATTTTTAAGACATTGTTCATAGTTTTGATCTGAGATAAATATATTATTCACATTAAAAATATTGCATGAGTTTTCATAAAACATAAAATATGGTGGTATATTTATTGATTTATTGCACATGAGGCGAGGACGTGAGTTATTGAATGCTATAAAATATGACACTTTTTAATAATAATATACACATTCATATTTAAATTATTGTGGTATATTTTTTCCCGTCGCAACGCACGGGCGTTATCCTAGTACTATTAAAACAGTCAAAATCAACCATGAAAACAACTATCCGAACAGCACTAGTAGTAGCTAGCAGACAATAAGCAAGTTTTTATCAGTAGGCGGTGGTGGTGAGTGCTGAGGGCAGCATCAGCATGTTCTCCCTGACGACGGTGACGGGGCAGGCCGCGTGGTGCACCACGTAGGTGCTGACGCTTCCCATGAGCACCCTCTTCACGGTGCCGAGGCCTCTGTTGCCGACGACCAGCCACTGCAGTCTGCAGGGGCACCTTGCGGACGGCCTCCGCCAGCTTCCTGGCGGGGTCGCCGCCCCACAGCACCTTGGCGAAGACGTGGACGCCTCTCTGGGCGGCGGCCCGCGCGAGGACCTCCATCGTCTCCCCGTCCGGCGCCACGCCGTAGATGTTGCCCACCCGGGGGTCCGACAGCTCCGCCAGAGGGATCAGCGCTGGGGATCGACAAAGACATGCAGCAGGCAGATCGATATGAACTGATCGATCGATCGATGATGATGATCATATATAATATAACAGGCCGGCAGGCTCTGATCATATCGATGATGAAAAGATCGAGAGGATTGATCAGTGGGATGACACTGATGGTGGCGTACGTGATCCGTCGTGCTCCCAGAGGTGCGCCACCCCTTGCTCGTACTGGTACGAGGTCTTGACGTGGATCAGGATCAGCCGGTCGCCGGGCGCCGCCAGGTTCGCCGCCGCCCACCGCAGCGCGTTCTTGCTGCACGACGAGAAGTCCACCGCCACGCCAATGCTCCTCCCGGCCATGCCGAGATCGATCCAACAAGCTTTGTATGTAGGAGGACTGTAGGAGTAGCTAGCTAATAACAATGCAAGGCGACCATCAGAACTCCTTATATACATAGACGGCTCACTCCAGGCTCGATCAGGAGCCTCAACAAAGCCAAGCCAAAGAGGCAGTGTATACTACGTCTTGTGTTTGTGTGCTTCATCATCGATCCGTTGTTCTTTCAGGCCGGATTCCTTCGCTGCGCCGCCACACGCCACTTGCCGGCCGGATTCCGATTCCTTACCGGCGGCGTTTTCTAGTCCGATCCCGCGGCACGCCGGCGGTTCGCGCCGATCCCAGCGCCAGCGGGATTGCGGAGCTGTCGTTGAGGATCGGATGATGATGAGCAAATAAAAGCGGCCGCAATCTAAAGATGCACGGCAGGAATCGGATTCTGCACTATGATGCGTGCGTGTGTGCTCGCAGCTGTCGATCGCAGCGTGTGCTAGCTTTACTGAATAAACTACGCCGCTGCATCTTGCTAGCTTTCAGCGATGAGACTGAGATCGCCATCGTCACATGAATCTGCCCGGCTCAGCTGGCACGGAAACCGAGGATGGTTACACTTCAATTTGATACTAACTTCGAGAACCAAGCGGTAGGTTTTGGAAGAAACGACTCCTATTTGACAAATGGTTACCGATAATCTGTAGTATGTACTAGTGTACTACATGGCAGGTCGTGGATGGTTCGACATAACCGCTAACTATTTGGGCTGACAGATTTTTTATTATGATCTAGTAGTTCCTCAGAACTTTGGGTTCTAGTTCTAGGTGAACGACTTAACTAATATAAGGGCATGTTCGTTTTTAGGGCAAATTTTTTTTTTTGCCCTATCACATCGAATCTTACGGCCCTATTTAGCCTATTAAAATATAATAATTAAAAAACTAATTTTTCAGCCGGAGACTAATTCACCAGACAAACCTATCAAACTTAATTAGTTCATTATTTGATAATATGGTGTTACAGTAAACACATTCGTTAATGATGGATTAATTTACCTTAATAGATTTGTCTCAGTAATTAGCATATGACCCTATAATTAGTTTTTATATTAATTTATTTTTAATAGGCTAAACTAGTGCCGCAACGTCTGATGTGACAGGTAAAAAAAATTTGCCAGGGAAACGAACACCGCTTAAATAATTGGGAGAGGTGTCATGACTTAACTAAACAATTGGGAGATGCATCGCCCCAGAGCAAAAGAGCGCCCCAAAGCACATAGATGAGTTGAGATAGCATTGGTCGATCCTATATGGAGTTGAACAAGGGATATGGTTTGAAGGTAAAGAATCTTGGGCATTGAGAATCAGCATCAAGCGAAAGGATTCACATAGATGAGAGGGGCATGGACTAAGAGTGATTTGGCCTAACACGCTCTCCCTCGGTGGGGTGACACTAGGTTGGTTAATTCAAGGAATGAATATATTGCAAGGTGTAGCAACAAAATAGTCTTAAGTTCGAATCAAGAGATGGGGCTTAATCTTATGATTTCACCAACCTTAGGAGCAATGGAACTTGGCCAAAGGGACTTAAGAGAAGACACGCTTGTCTCATAAGATGTTATTATCAACTAAAACCAGATTATGGATGAGATTAAAGAAGACAAGACGTTACATGACAAAATAATGTGTTTCCAAGCCACGGATTTGGATTTTTTTTGGATTTTTGGAAACCATTCTGGGTTCAAACAAACTAACTGAAAACTGAAATGTAGCATTCTAGTAACAATTTTAATTTCAAAACTATGAAATTATTATGCCAGATCCAAATCAAAATGAACCATATATAATGGATTTTTAGCATCTACCTAAAAATTATATGATTTTTGGAGGCTCTAGGCCCACCATTTAGATCAATGAAGAAAGGTATAGAGAAATAACGGGGATGCTATATATTTTAAGGAGATCGTAAATCATTTTAGGTCGACAAGAATGGAACCGTAAAGGTCATTCATAAATTCGTTGGATTGGATAATGGATGACATTGAAAATAGTTCAACAAATAAAATGATTTTAAGGAGAAAACGTGTTTTGTGTTTGCTAAAATAAAAACGTTTTCGTGTGAAATAAAATTTATTAATTGTGTTAGTTTTACCAAAGTACTGACTTTTATGCAAAATTGATTGACGGTTGAACGATTTTCAAAGCTGCACTACCGAGCGACTGAAAACATTATTTAGACCCTGCAGGCATAATAAAATAGGAGTATATATCTATTTTAGTCTCGTCCCATGAGAAAATGTCTTTTCAAGAAATAAAATAAAAACCTAAGAAATGAGCCGTCGGAAAGTAGTAATTTGGAGATTTGCTCTCACACACGTAGGCTGGCCAATGGACCCAATATGTGCAGTCCGGCCCATTCTTGAGGTCGTGCCTCGTCTCGTTACGTTATGTTTCCTATATTTTATTCCTTTATTTACCAGCAAAACACGTTGGTGCGTTTACAACGGGAGCCCGGGACATAGTACATCTTGTTGAATAATTATATAGATGGCTTGTAATTTTGATTTATGTAAAGATCACGTTATTTGCTCTAATACGTCTCTTGGAATCGAATTTCGTGCTACCTAGATATGTACTGTTGTAACTCGTATATCAATTTGTTTTAAAATTAGACTTCGTGCTGTGGTTGACACTTCATATTGATTCATAAAACACGCGAGAGAGATGTCTCAATAATAAATATGTCTTTGAAATCAAATTCCATCAAGCTCTTATTCTAATTTGATTTCGAATTTGACTTTGCACTGTGTTTGGACATGTCACGTTAACCTGTCTACATACGAACTATTCTAACTCGTATATAGGCACGAGTTATTATTATATATATATATACTTTCTCAGTATCGGAAATAGAAGTCATTTTGGACAAGGTTTGAGTTAAACATTGAAAACATAAAATCGTGAATAACTTTTAAATTATTGAGTTTAGAGATGTAAAAATCATATAAATTTGACTTGAAAAGTGTACTTTCATAAAAATATACATATAAAACTTTACAATAAATATTTTTAGAAATAAGTAATCAAAGTTAGGCTTTGGAGACCGTGTCACTGTCCTAAATAATGACTTATATTTGTGATACGGAGAGAGTACCATGCAAGTTTAGAGGGACCTGTCCTAAATAATAACTTATATTTGTGATATGGAGAGAGTACCATGGAAGTCTAGAGGGACCTGTCCTACTAGTACAGCACTCTGTATTAATTACTCTTCCTGTCATCACCAAGATAGTCTCCGTCTAAAAATTCGAGTCCTCAGACGTACGTACCACAACGTCGATGTCGGAGTCGAACTATGTACGCGTCGTCTACGCGACCCCTATATATAGCCGTTGATGGGGCCGTGGATTTTTGTCATGTGAGAAGAAAGAAAACAACCAAAAGAAAGAAAAGAGGAGATACGATCGGCACGCCGCCGCCAACGACGAGCTCACCACGCGATCCATCCATCCATCGGAGGGTCGTCGTCGGCTAGCTTTGCTTGACTGGTAGTAGTAGCTACTCCGTAGCTAGCATGGCCGGACGAGTGCAAGACGAAGATCCCAGCTTCTGCAAGTGCGTGTGCTGCTGTATCGCCGTGGCCGCCGCGATCGCCACGTACGTCACCGTCTCCGTTCTCATCAGCACGTCCAAGGACGCCGTGTACACGGTCACCGTCACCGGCGTCGCCGGCCTGGACCTGGACCCTGCGGCGAGCCTCGCGCTGTCGCCGGTGTTCGACCTGACCTTCCGCATCGACAGCGCGCGCAACCGGCTGTACAAGGCGTGCGTCGGCAGGCTGTCCGCCGTGGCCGTGTCGTACGGGGACGCGCTCCTGGGCCGCGGCTCCGCGCCGCAGTTCTGCGCCAGGGAGGGGGAGGTGCGGGAGCGCCGCCCAGGGCGTGGGCGCAGGGCGTCGCGCTGCCGCCGTTCTAAGGGACCAGCTCGCCGCCGAGCTCGCGCGCGGGGGACGCGCCGTCGACGTCAGGGTCACGACGCCGGCCACGGACTTCAGGGGCGGCGACCGGGTGCTCGTCTGCGACGGCGCCAGGATCGGCGGGGGCCCGGCTCCGTGCCGCCTGGAGACCGTCTATAACCGTCCGCAAGCAGATCCCCTCGCGATTATTGGAGTATAAGCTAGACTTGAAGAATTAATTAATGTTTCTTTTTTGCAAAAAAATAATAATAAATGTTTGTTTTTGTAAAAGAGAGAGAGAGAGAGAGACAAGTCCACATAGAGCTGAGAGGTCTATTATCATGGCTCGCGATTATAGTATCTTTCTGTGTCCAGTAATGTATTCATATAAACGTCTGCTTTATATTGATGAGTCGATTGAAATTATTATTAATTGTAACCGAGTTTATGTATTTTATTTCATTTATATATTAGGTCCAAAAAATCACTTTAATATTTTTGTTGCCGCCTTTTCATCTTGTCTTCGTGCTCTCTTCTCATCTTCGAGGCTGAGGGCTCTCTTTGCGGGCACATCTATATAGTGATGATAAAAAAACGAGTAAGATATTCAAACGTTATGATTCAGAGCCCGCTTCTCATGATCATGTGTCAGAGGTGACTCTCGAATAGAACATAAACGAGGCTTTTTCTGCTTATCATGGCACAACAACTTTTCTCATCGCTTATTTGCTTATTCTTCTCTTGGCGCTCCTCCTTCAAGTCACCACTCCTCCCCCCTCCACCTCCTCTAGGTCACTAGGCTCCTCCACCATGCCACTAAGGTCCTTCGCGTTGTCACCCTCCTTCGTAGCCCTGGGCATAATTACCCGAAGACCGAAGACCGAAGACCGAACCGAACTAACCGAGACCGAGACCGAAGTGACCGAGACCGAATTTTTCGGTCACGTGTTCGGTCCTGAGTTCACACTAACCGAACTTTTTACGGTTAGTTCGGCCATATGCCTCGGGTAACCGAACTGACTGAACTAACCGAACATCTAATTTTTATCGATATAATGTGTACTTTAGACTATTATTAGTGATATATAAATTTATTCTAGGGGGTTTATATCAACCATCACTCTTATCACTCTATTTAATCTATAATTGTATTGTTATTTTTGCCATGGAATAGAAAAATGCTCAAATGCTAAAAAAATACTATTAGTAGATGTTTTGTATGTTTCGGTTAGTCGGTCATGGACCGAGACCGAACCGAACTAACCGAGACCGAACTTGCTCGGTCTTGAGTTTTGAAACTAACCGATCGGTCTCTGTTTTTAGATGGACCGAACTTTTGAAGTGACCGAAGAACCGAACCGATCGGTTCGGTCACGACCGAACGTTCAGGCCTACTGTCCTTCATACTCATAATCAGCTTAAGGATGAAAACGGACGGAACGAACAGAAAATAGCTCTACCGTTTTTGTCTCCATATAGAAGTGGAAGCGGAAAAGCCGGTAGCGAAAACGGTAATACGAAAACGGATAAATACGATCGGAAAATAGACAGAAACAGATGGTAAGCGGGAACTTAAGTTAGAATTACATGCGCATATGACAGCTCAAATATAGACACACATAAGTATTAATATGTGTTGTGTTTGTTGGAATGTGATCTCGGCTAATTCCGAGATTAATTAATTATTAATTAATTAATTATTTTTTGGTCCACCTATCATATATATCCAACAAATTAGATCTGCCGTGATCGGCGGCAGCCCTTAGATCTTTTAGGGTTCGGCCTCCTAACCCGCAGCGCATCTATAAATAAGACGAGACGCCCCCGGTGGCTCCACCCCCCCCTCCATCTACGTGATTCTAATCACACAACCGATCATTTAGGCGCTGAAGGGTTTAGGAAGACCGTCTACCCACGTCCATCCAGGTATTGCAAGATCTGCATCGACTTCTTCATCAACAGAGATGATTAACTCTCAATGGGTGAAGATTAGCACATCTACATCAACCCTACAACATCTACAGAGGCGTCCAATGGCATTTACAAATTTTGGTCAGTACTAAGATTGTTTCCGCATTATGATGAGTTAGTGATCATGTTTAGGCTAAATTAAGATCCTGTTTAGTTTAAGTTTTAATTCAACAGTGTTTACTAAGGGACATTCAAATATAGACCACACATAAGTATTTGTTTCAGCTTTTATAATTTTTATATATATTTTAATACAAGGAAGAGAAGAGCTAGGTTCATACACCACTTAAGATCATAT
This sequence comes from Coix lacryma-jobi var. lacryma-jobi, assembly GCA_009763385.1. NCBI lineage: Eukaryota > Viridiplantae > Streptophyta > Magnoliopsida > Poales > Poaceae > Coix > Coix lacryma-jobi. The sequence goes on from CM019826.1 coordinate 143,940,106, forward strand.
GTGAATGTAATGTTGACCTAATCATATTATGATGTATTACTTAGAGTTAACACTATTAGGGCACCTCCAACAATTGGCTTTTAAGCTAGCTCTAAGTATTTTTCTATATTTTAATAGAGGAGAGAGAAAACTAGTTCTTAGTTAAGAGCTAAGCTTTTACACACATCTCAAGATCATGTGAGATTATTATATGGGGTCATCCATGTTAAAAGTCATGTACTAGGAGGTAGTACTGTTGGAAAAGTTAGCTTGGAGCTAGCAACTAACTCTAACCATTGCGGGTGCCCTTAGAAAGACTGACTTGAAATAGCAGCTAGAACTGTCAGCTACTCCCTCCGTTCCAAATTATAAGTCATTCCAAGAATCTTTGAGAGTTAAAATTTTTCAACTTTCACCAAATTTATATAATAAGGTAATAACATTTATGATATCAACTAAGTATCATTAGATTCTTTATTAATTATATTTTTATAATATATATATTTCATATCATAAATCTTTATGCTTCTCTCTGTGATTTTGGTTAAAGTTAAAAAAATTTGAGTCTCCAAGATTACTAGAATGACTTATTTGGGACGGAGGGAGTACCTCATATCAGCGAAGCCTGTCTGCAGCAGATCCGGAGGCTCGTGCCCGTGGACCGGTGGCCGGTGGTTAGTTGGCACGTCGGCGCCGGCACCACACTGGGACAGTGCTCGCCACTGCGCCGCGTGCCGCGCGCCTTCATCCCCTCGGCAAGCAAAGCCAAGATTCGATCGATCCATCTCCATCCCCCGCCACCAGACCACACTCTCAGTCTCTCACGGCGACTCCGCTGCTCACCCACCTCCTCTTCCCCCTCACGCCTCCTCCCGGGATCACGAGAGGCAACGCCACTCGCGAGATTCACGGGAGCCGAGAGAGATCTGCGGGCGGCTGCGCTACGCAGCCGCAGCGCACTGCGCTCACCTGAGCTTCACTCCGCTCTGCACATGCCGCTGAGGTAGAGTCCGCGGGCTGGCGGGCGGGCGGGGGACAGGCACGGCCTACGCCGGCGGTGGCCACGGCCAGCCTCCTCGGCCGTCGGGATGAAGCCGCGGAGGTTGGGCTACGGCTACGGCTACGGCCGGGCAGGCGCGCGGCGGCGCTGTTCGCGCTGCTGCTGCTCTGCGTCTGCCTCAGCAGCATGCTCCTCCTGCTTCTCCACGGCTCCTCCGCGCCGCTGGAGCCCGCGGCGGAGGAGAAGGCCGCGTCGGCGGCGGGAGCAAGAGTGGCCGAGGCGCAGGCCGAGGTGGAGGAGGCGCCGCTGCCGCCGGGGAACTCCAAGGTCGCCTTCCTCTTCATCGCGCGCAACCGCCTCCCGCTGGAACTCGTCTGGGACGCTTTCTTCCGCGTACGGATCCGAATCCGAATCCCGCTCAAATTTCCACTCCTGTCTCTATCGCCATTGTTCCCCCACAATGCCGCTCAGCGCCGCTGAATGCCTGCGCGGGATCCTAGTTGCTGATGACTGATGGATGTACCGTATCCTTTTTGCGCTGATCAGGGTGACAAGGAGGGGAGGTTCTCCATCCTCGTGCACTCGCGGCCGGGCTTCGTGCTCACCCGACCCACCCACCCCTCCCGGTTCTTCTACAACCGTCAGGTCAACGACAGCATCCAGGTTGGTTGGCACGTTTGCACCGTATATGATGGATGCTGAAACGCAATTGTGTCGTCAGTACGCGCGTGCTCTTGCTGATGTGGCTTGCGTGCTTTGCTGCAGGTGGACTGGGGAGAGGCGAGCATGATCACGGCGGAGCGTATTCTGCTCAGCCATGCTCTAAAGGATCCGCTCAATGACCGCTTTGTTTTTGTCTCCGACAGGTACACTCTTCAAACATGGTTTTGAGAATGCCATGTCCAAATTTGTGTCCTAGGATTTTGTAGACCCTATCATCTGGGGTTGAAGGCAGTAACTTTTCAGGTTGTAGTTTTCTTTTGCATCTATTATCAAGCGTGTGTAATCTTGGGTCCTTGATTTGGTTGTAGGAAGTAATTAAGTCCTTTGCACCAACATTATGACTAGCCTTTCTTTGTTGTATGCTATGGTGATGACAATGGGGATGAAAACAACATTAATTTAGTAAAATGACTTCATCTTCTTATAAAAGTGTATCAAGATCTGTTAGGGTTGTGCAAATATAATTTAAAGCAAGGTCTACCTTTTTGCATCTTGCCCATGTTAAGTTTGTTAGGCCAGTCTCAATGGGGGTTTCATGGGAGTGTCATGCACATTAAATAGGCTACCACATCAGCAGATTTACACTTTTTGCATGAAACTCTGAGGAGAGAGAAGAAATTCGTTTCATCCCCACGACACTACCTGGGCGACGTTTCCAACACCGTGAAACTTCAACGAAACCCGCGTTGAGGAGTGGATGCGGCGTTTCATCCGGTCACGGGCGGGCGCGGGCGCGGACACCGGCCGCGGGCACGGCTCCTCCGGCCGCGGGCGTGGGCGCGGCTCCTCCGGCCGCCGGCGCAGCTCCGTGCTGGCCGCGTGGGGGCGCCGGCCGCGGGCGCTGCTCCGCCGGGCGCCGGCCACGGGCGCGGGCGCGGCTCCGTGCTGGCCGTGTGGGGCGCCGGCCGCCGGCCGCGTGGGGGCGCCGCTCCATGCTGGCCGCGTGGGGGCGCCGGGCGTGGGCGCTGCTCCGCCAGGTGCCGACCGCCGGCGCGGGCACGACTCCTCCGGCCGTCGGGGCTCCACCGGCGCGGGCGTGGCTCCCTGTACGTACGGGAAGAGGAGGACGGGATGAGGAAGACGGAAAAGAACGGATGCGGGATGAGAGGACGATAGGAAAAAAAAGTGGATACGGAAACTGATAAAATAGGAACATGGAACCACAAAAATAATAAAATAAGTCATGAAACTGTGGTATGAAACTTTGCATTGAGAGAGAGCCTAGTTTTGTATCAAAGTTTCATATGTTGGAAACTGTGAGATGAAACTTGCCATTGAGACTGGCCTTATGCGCATGTGCTCATTGAATCAGTGTCAAGTTCGTATTCCGTTTGCAGTAAAACATAAAGCAATAAAGTTAAATAAAGTTTCAGCCATCTTGGAGAAGATATTTAGTTTTGATACTGACACTGATAGACGAAATCTAGGGAGCAAATGGAAACAAACCTTTTCCTGTTGCCTGACAGCCCAGCGTTTATCTACTACAGAGTTGTGAGATAAAATGCCAATGGACCTGGATACAACATTAACATTTCCTTCCAAATTTCTGTTTGTTCTAGTGGCGGTTGAACATTTGATATGTTTCGAGTTTCACAAAACTTTTTGCATTTACAAATAAGGAACTAAATGCCTCAAGTGAACTGGCAAATATCAAGATTTATCATCGTATTGAATATATTTTCTAGGAACGATACATCTTACTGTACAAAGGAGAACCATAATATTACCAATAAATTACTGGTGCTTTATAAGTACAAATTATTGTAGAAAACATCGAGGAAGGTTCATGATAATTAGCTTTACACTTGTAAAACCAGACTTATTTGAATGTTTATGCCATTATCTCGAAATATTATCTTACAACCACAAGCTTATGTGGAATAAGCTACACCCTATATGACTGATTGTTTGACCATTGGGTGTCAGTTGCATTGTTACATATTGTTCTACTTTGTACTACCACTTTGTATTAAATAGGGTTTAGGGTTTAGGAAAGTAGAATATCCATTTTCCAATTCCTAAGTATGTTGCTATCAACAGTTCCATACCTTTTTCGAATGCTATTTTGATTTTCTTTTCTTCATTGGTAAATTTTGGATCTTAATTTGATTCATGCTTACTAGGATCTTCTCTCTGTGGCAGCTGTGTACCATTGTACAATTTCAACTACACATACGAATACATAATGTCTTCATCAACGAGCTTTGTAGACAGGTATAAATATCCAAATACTGTTGTACTTCCTCGTCTTGGTTATACCAGTCTTTTATGATGTCACTGGAAATTCATTTTAGCCCTTTCCCCTTTATGAATTATGATCTATCTTTGCTTTGTTGTACCTTGATCCCGTAGATAAATTGCACAGAAAGCTACAGGTTTGCTGCAGCTGAAGGGTCAATTTGTTTTGTCTACTCATTTTTCCCTGTATTATGCTGGTTGCAGTTTTGCTGATACAAAGGCAGGGAGATACAACCCAAGAATGGACCCAGTTATCCCGGTAGAGAATTGGAGAAAAGGCTCACAGGTGGTCCTTCCACCATTATAAATAAAGAGTTAAAGACTGAACATTGCATTGATAATTAATTCTGATGCCTCTACCACTGAACTTTTATTCATACATTGTTTCCAGTGGGCTGTGCTAATTAAAAAACATGCTGAGGTTGTGGTTGATGTGATGAAGTGGTGTTACCAGAATTCCAGAAGCATTGCAGGGTATATATCTTAATATTTTTACGCAGATAAGTTTGAGAACAGTAATAAGGTTACATGTTTACTAATACCTCTTAATTTGCCAATCAAGAGAGTAGATATTAGATATTGAAAACTTTCTATTATTGTTGATAGTTTTTTGCATGTTTTGTAAACATGCATAGTTCACAGGGTTGAGCTGCTAATAAATTGCCAACAATCTCAAAAGAACTAGTAAAGTTACTGTGGCAACTGCTGTATGTGGCACCGTCAGCATGTAATAATGTCTATTATAAAAAAATTATCTGTAGCTCTCCTTTTATGGTGACAATCAATCCAATTTTGTTATAGCATCAGTTCTCAAATTATGAATCCTCATCTTATTCACGTTAAGCTCTTTTTATCTATTCAATTTCTAATATTGACCAATCATATATTTCTGTATACTGCAGAGAAGACCCTTGCCAGAGTTCTGGCGGGATTGGGATCGTCCTATTGTAAGTGAAAACATTTCAGTATATTACTGAAAAAAATCCCCTTTCTTATTCATGACGTGATTTATGGATTGCCATTTTAGCAGTTTTTACTTGTAAAATGTATATCTCAAATCCATCATCATCAACAACAGAGCCTGACATCACAAGTTTTACTGGGCTTGGGATGGAACATGAGCCACCAACATAGAAAACATATCTCGATCAAACATAATAAAAATACAAAAGGGCATTAATGACAGTAATAGTAATACTAGGGAGTAGGGAATCTTAACACTAGTTTATGGTTCTAGTTTCTGCACGCTTCTATCTAAGATTTCATGTCCCTCCTGATTCCAACATACCCAAAACCCCCATGTGCCACCTCAAACCCTACATTAGATGTGCCTACATTACCACTGAGATTTCCTATGAAAAGCGTCTTCCTGGTAGGTACACATCTAACCATGTCATCTAGGTCTCCCCCAGAATTGGCTCGTAGACTCGCATTGTGATCTACTTGAGGGGCATGTGCGTTGATTATGTTAAAAACTAAATCAGCAGCAACTTGGACTGGATAGACGGAGTAAATGGTGTTCTGGTAAAATAAAATCAAGCAAAACTATTAAATGTTTTTAAGTACAACTCAAATTGTTATCTGAGACAGGAAAGGAGAAGGGACCATTGTAGGTTCATGAGAACCAAATAAAATAAAGAGAGAGTATTATTCTTGTGCATCAGATTACTTTCCAAACTCTATATTTTCATTTATTTGTGTATACATTTTAGTATTTTACAAGGGAAGTTCAGTTGATAATTATGTTTGTTTAAATGTCATTTATCCTTTTTTTTTTGCAGCCTGCAGAGGCATGGAAAGCCCATAACTGCATACCAGATGAACACTATGTTCAGACGTTGCTTGCAGTATGTCAATGATCTTGATCTTCTTTGCATAATATTTTTCTGCACTAAGTTCCCTGATCATTCAGCTCTTCTGCAATGCAGCAAAATGGTCTGGAAGAAGAGCTTACACGGCGATCAGTAACACATAGTGCATGGGATCTTTCAGCTTCTAAAGATCGTGAAAGACGTGGGTGGCATCCTGTAACATATAAAGTCTCTGATGCTACTCCTAGACTTATAAAATCTATAAAGGTATATATAGTTTCTTCAAAACTGGACACGTTTGTTTCCTTTAGGACTTACATATTTTTGCTAAAACAACATCAACAATGACAACACTTTTGGCGCAAGCAAGTTGGGGTAGGCTTGTTCTGTGCTTAATTAAAGGGGAAACCAAAGGGTCCATCACCATCATCATTTGAATTTAGTTTTGGTTTGCCTCAATTTGACAAATAATGCAGTCATATCATTTGCTATAATGAATAAAGCAACAAGCAGCTTTTATAGGAAAATGAGGTGAATGACTTAAACCTGTAGCACCTGTGGTGGTAAATACTTTCATCAATCGAAGAATCAATGTCTTAAACAAATGTCTGTTTTGAAGGCTGATGCTTTTGTAACAGGGTCGTCAGCTTTGATTCTTGATGTGACAATTTATACCAAAATTATAGCTGCCATTAAGAAGTGTGCATGATAGTTCCTTACTGTTTGCTGAGGATCTATTCTTCTCATTTTTAGGATATCGACAATATATATTACGAGACTGAAAATAGGAGGGAGTGGTGTACAAGTAATGGAAAGCCAGCACCATGCTTCCTTTTTGCTAGGAAGTTTACACGTGGAGCTGGTCTCAAGCTTCTTGATTCAGTAAGTCCATGCCATTTCTTTTCAGTTCTTAATTGATACATGTTGTGTTGGCTTAGTAAAAAAAAAAAACAAAGTCCTTGTAATTTCAATTTTGTTGTTGTGCAGTCACTGATAGCTTCAAAGTGATGAATATAGTGGCACTGGCAACTGCCTTTTAGTTGTTTCACCCTTACGAGAATACTTCAGTTCACACAAATGTAAAGGAAGGTACGGAGGCCACGGGAGGAGACAGAAAATAACAGTGACTTTTTTTTTTTGGTTCAGCGTGTGGTATCATATTATTTTGTTTCTTCAATCTTCATAGAAAGGCACTATACACGTTGTAAAGAGATATCTCCGTTTCTTTCATTGCCTAGGATAGCACGTCGATTAACACATGACTCAGCATTGTAACAGCAGTCCACCAGTTGGGTGTGGAGTCCAGAGAAAAATCGTCGGCAAAATTATGAAGAAATGTTGCTATACTGTTCATGATCATTTTACTGTGCACATTGCAGTGTTTTCTGGTGACACAGCTGCGAATCGAGCGTACGATGCAAAGATTGCATGTTCAGAATTCTGTTCCACCAGAAAGATGGTCGACACCTCCCTTGACTCTGATGATCTCAGGACTCCCAGTCTATAGTGGTTGTTTTGTCCGGATCAGAAGAGATCGTTTAGACAATTCAATGCTTTGACAGAGCTCATCATGTTGCTGGTTTGCAATCCAATCCAACATGGAAACAGAGTTGGGGACATGGCATCTGACGCGTTGCCAGCATGCCCGTCATGAGCAGATCGCCCATTTCAGGTTTTCTCGAACCTGAAGAATTTTCATCAATTTGCTGATACATGCATGTTCTTGATGCTGGTAAGTGCCCGGTTCTGTTACACACCTTGGACAATGGAAACAAGTGTTTCTGTTACATGTCCAACCATATTCGCCCGGCGTTCCTGCACCATTTCCATCTGCCTGCTATTTTATTTTGCTTCTCTGATCTCTGGTCCCCCCACATGGCGTCGTGAAGCATGTTTTTTCTTTGGGTTCGGCTTTTCTGAGTGGATCTTGCACGAGATTTGTGGATCCTGTGGTACCAGGGAAAAAAGAATGATGATGAACGAGAATGCTTGACGCATGCTGCTTGCATAGAGTCTATTTCAAGCGTTGCATGGTCACTTTCAGTTGCCTTTTATTACTGGTCATCAGGATGTCCACAGCAACAATGCTGAAACCAATTGCACTCGGCTCAAATTATTATTTCAACGTTGAGAAATACTACTGTACTCCTCCTATCCTAACTATGGCTGACTGTTAATCATTTCGCAAAATTTTTGTTCTGAACATTGTAATCTGGCCTTGGGAATTGCAGAACTTTACGAGCACGAGCAGGCCCGTCAAAGCTGCAATGTAGTGCTACAGTACTGTACATCTGATGGTAGTTGTCCCTTTGTGAAATGTGGCGCATAAAGTGCAGAAAAGCCTTTTCCAACTTTTTCTAGTGGTGTTTCTGACATGGAAGTGAAAGAACCTGGGGGTGGGGGGATCTGGCCCAGCATGATTTGCAAGCATCGATTCAACTGATGGAGCCTTAAGACACGCTCAATGCATGCTAGTGCTCTCGGTACAATTAAAGTGATCTATATAGACTAAGAGGTATTAAGGCTACTATATTCACAGTCTTTAGCAGTGTTAACCTCCGTCACTCGCGCCCTTACCGGCTCCAAGTTCTATACTCAGCTCCCAGGACAAAGACACCATGTTCCATGTTTTCAGGGCAGCACAACACTAGGTAGTGGCTAAGCAGGCTGTTTCTGTTTCTCTGTTTTCTTCTTCTTCTTCGAGAACACATACAACGTTTTTCACCGATAGGGGAGAGGGGAAGGGGATATTTTGAAATACACGAGCAATAATGCATTTCATGTTCTTTTGAGTTTTGACATGGTATGCAGCTCGTACGTACTGTACTGTACGGTGTTAGCATGTTAAGCGACAGGAATACACCGAAGTCAATTGTAAGGTACGTACAGCACGCCATGCCGCGGCAAGGCGGCATCGGCCAATGCAGTGCAAGCCGATTATTGGATCATGAAACGAAGTGCCTGCCCGTAGTTACCCTTTTTCAAAGAACCAAGGGAAGAATATACATATGAACCGGATGGTTTCAGTTGGCAAAAAAAAAAAAAAAAAAAACTGTAGCACTTTCGTTGATATTTGAAAAAATTTATCCAAACATGGACTAACTAGTCTCAAAATTCGTCTCAATATTTATAGACAAAAAAAATAGAATTAATTATTTTTTACCTATATTTAATGTTTTATGCATACGTCTACACTCTAAATATTCAATGGGACGAGAATTGAAAAAAAAAAATCCATCGTGTACAGTACGTACTGCTGCTGTACAGAGTCTTGTTTGTACGGTGTAGTAGGCCCTAGGAGAGTACGCACGGGACATGGGCGGCGGCAACACCAACAATTGCTCCCACTGAGATATCACCAAAAAAAAAAAAAAATCTTTCCTCCACACCACTCTGTTGAAAAACCCCAAAAAGGTAGACAGAGCAGCACTGCACATGAGCATATGCAATGCAATGGCCATTGGCCGGCAGCTGTTCCGTGCGTGGGGCTCTGCATGAGCAGCGAGCGGGAGCAGCACTGTCGTCCCGCCGCTGTCTTGTGGCCCATGAGCTTCTGTGTAGGAGAGGAGAGGAGCGAGCAGCCAAAAGAGCAGCAGGATGCGAGACTGCAGCAGTGGCAGCTGATGGAATCGAGACCTTGATGAGTGGTGGTTGTCAAGACTGGAGAGAAGACTGGGCCTGAGAGCAACCTGCTTGGCTGCTTGCAATGGTCGTCTTCCCGTAGCTAGAAGCAGCTCTCCCCGGTCCTGCCCTTTTTTGCAGCTGAGGTTGTCCAGTCAGCTAGGCTCATGAATGGAGACATGAGCAGCCTGCGTGTGATGAGTCCTGATTGTGCGTTATCAAGGCGCTGATGATTGTGGCCTTGAACATCCTGCACTACTGTCTCGATCTCGCCTGCCTCTGCGGGTTGAAAAGTGGAGCAGAAAAGAAGGAAGAAAGAAGGGAGAAAAGCACAATCCAAAGAAGAAAAAAAAAAGATACAGTACAACTGTTAAAGATACTACTACTGGTATTAGAATAGACACGGTGGCATGGGCAACATGTGCGTTTTTGGCTAGTAATATGCTTACTGTCTGCACATCGATAGATAGCGCTGGAAGTACCAGTGCTTACCTAAACCCAACCAGTTAAAGTATATTTAGTATTAGAGTACGGAGTAGTAGCATTCTTGTTCCCACACTGGCGGTTGTTAAACTAACAGAAATTTTCTATATTATGTGGCGAGTCTCTGCTGCTGCTGCCGCCTGCCCTGCCGGGAGTGCCGGCGGTCATCGTGTTGCTTCCAATCACAATCGGCAAAAGCTGGAGGGGGTGAATCATCAAGGGGTTGAAAAAATGGGGTCATTCTCGGTCAAAACTAACTGCAGTTCACGAACACGAAGCATTGTGCCATTGTTGGGTTGGGTCGAGGAGGGAGAGGCTCATGACTCATCAGGAGAAGCGAGAGCTGGGAACAGCGAGGTCCTCCATATTCTTCTTCTGGGTCTGGATGCATTGCTGCTAACGCTGGCGCCCTCCCGTCCCTGCGAACGAAACGAACGCCTGGGAATTCCACTTCCCACGACGGCACATCCCGAGCTGAGGGCACTGCAGTGGCCTTGAAATCGGAAAGGCTGCACCTCTCGGCTCCGGAGCTCCTCCACTGACGCTCACCAAAAGGCGCAAGCGGATTAGGGGGATGCGTGCAGCAGCCAGCAGGCAGAACTGTTACAGAGAGTGGGAAGCAGTCAAGCAGAGAAGGGGAGGCAACAAGGACACGAACAGCACGTTGTACTAGTAGGCTAGTGTTAGGTCCCGAGGACCTTCGAGGTGTAGATCAGTGAGGAGAAACTCTTGGGCATAAGAAGAACCGTGTCTACGCACTAGATCCGAGAGGAAGAAGGGGAAGTAGAGAAACACAGACCGTCGGAGTTGGAGGAGGAGCCCGCCATCAGGTCCGTTGGTGAAGATCTGCGCACGGGCAGCGACGGTCGATGTAGGGGCAGAGACGCTGGTGGCGCTTCCCGCCGCTGGCAGTGCCACCCACGAGATCGGCTAGGGTTAGGACGGTGGGGTCTGTAGCAGCGGCTGTTACCTCGTGTCTAGAGCTCTGCCCCCACCTCCTCTTTATAGGCACTGTGCGATGGGGGCCCACCAGCCTGCTAATGGGCTGGGCGTCCCCGATCAGGACGCAGATCAGGGTCCAGGGGCCTAACTGGTGGAGATCAATCTAACATTCTCCCCCTTGATCTCAACTTATATCTTTAAACTTCACAGTTATTTCTTTTTACCATTCCATCACAGATCAATGCATAGAGCGTGTCTCATCGTCACGATCAATTGTCATTAGATTCAACAGCTACAACACACGTCTCTGTTCTGAAATGAGTTCTTTAACTTTGGGCCCTTTATTGTCCAGAAATCATAGGCCTTACCATACAACCCATGTCGACTGTGTATTCCCTGAACACATTGGGTGGTAAGCCTTTACAAAATGGATCCGTAATACTTTCACATTCTAAAAGTATGATTCTAGACTTTCTCCTTCACAACGTACAACCCAGTGTCAATGTGTTTGGCATCACACTTGACCCGTTGTCTTAGGAGCAAACTTCTCAAATGGTTATTGCTGTTGTTTACCATTATGAACTCCGGGTATAGGTTTCCAAACAATTCGCCTGTCCTTTATGCCTCATAATAAGCTATATCATAGGCATGCATCATCAATGACACATAACTATTTCTTTGGAGCTTTTCCACAATAAAACTCCAACTGCGAGTGTTAGTTACTAATGTGGATTTCACTACACATCTCGCTCAAACATATCAGTTGTACTCACAACCATTTGAGAGCACTTGTTGTCTTATACTTGTTATGAGGCATATAAAACTTTGCACGATTGCAACACTTCCATTCCAGTGATCTATATCTGGATTGGATATCTGCCAAAATCCCGGATACAGGAACCATGTCAGGGTAAATAGCACTCATTAAGCTTCCAACAGCCGAAGCATACAGGACGTCCATTTTATCAATTCTCATATCTATTCTTGGAACACTGAAAGTTCTCAAAACTATTACCCTTGACCATAGGAACAGACGTATGTTTACACACATAGATACTTTATTTCTTTAGAATCTTCTCAAGTATACACTTGAGACAGTTCTAATACCCCTTTCTTTTATCCCGGTAAGTTTCAATTCCTAGACGAAATGATAATTTACCGAGATCAATCTTATGTAATTTAGGGCAATGACTACTTTTCCAATAGTAGATTAACACCATTGCCAGCAAGCAAGGTGTCATCCACATACAAGTTTAGGAAAATAAATTTCCTATTCTTGAACTTTGCACAATGTCATTGTCCTTCTCATTCTCTTTAAAACCCAAAACTTTTAATTGATTCTTCATCCTTAAAATACAACTTTATAGAGACTTGCTCTAATCCTTAAATTGTTTCTTCAGGGGACATCCTTTATATGCATTTCTTCCATGACAAAATCAATCACGGAAACTTTTCGTACAAATCCCCATCATCTATCTGAGGTAACTCTAAACATTATGTGCCATTACACTAGTTAAAGTGTTTTCTTTCCTTTGTGTGAATCCTTTCACCATAATCTTTCTATGTTCCCTCCGGAGCCACATTGCATCTTGTAGACCCATTACAGTCTACCGTTTTGGCTCTTTTAGGAATAACTTCTCATCATTTATTTTTTGAGACCTTTTAGGTCCAAAATGGCACTCTTTTACATGTGTTGTTGCTCTTTCATTGCCAAGAGACAATTAATACTTTAGGCTCTTGTATTACAAGATCCTTGTTTACATTATTCATCTTTCTAGAAGAGCTAACAACAGGTGTTGTATAGGCATACAACATCAACAAGTATGACTGTTCTTGAGTCATTGGAGTGGGCACGCAGTCCCACTTCTCTTCAAGTCTTAGATCTCTACATACCATGCTCCCCCAGATCATCCCATCTTTCGCAAAGATGGTGCTTCCTCAAGTTTCTTATTTGGGTTTAATCTGTAAAAAATCATATGGTGCCTTAAGCACCGCTCATCTAGTACAAATACTGGCTCATTATGCATTATCCCTCATATCAGAACCACAAAGGTATAGGAATTTAGCTACTTTTCTAGCTATTTCTTTCTTGCTTAGGGGTATCGTTATCATGATCATTGTACTCCCTCAACGGTCACATTCATCTTTTATAGATCACACTCTTGCCTTAATGCATATCATGCATTGCATTTTGAGGCACGGGGAATGGAAAGTATCTCTTTTATCTTTATCTTTCTTAGTGTAATCTCACCATTCTCCCCCTCGAAATATGGCACGAACTTTACTGCCATAATTTCAAAACTATTCTGAACTTTTGTGAACGAGGAGACATCTATAATTTGCTTTATTCACATGACCATGTCATGCAAACAAAGTTATCTTTTGATTCTTATGGGAGTATACTTTCCTCATTCCACTTTAAGAACTTAACAAAGTCCTTACTTAACTTTACTTTTGCAAGCCATGCTTGCATGCTTTCTTTATCTGGGATTGCTCCCCTCATGTCCTTAGCCCATGACCATGTCATGGTCAACACCGTGATAGCATAAAAGCTACCCAAACTTTTCATTCTTTCTCCCACTCTGGGATATACTTTAGGCACATGAGCCATCACAAACTTTTTCCTGCCATGGGGACAATTTCCCATCAGGGACATTAAAGCCAAAATTGGCTTTCACATTCCATCATCAAATTCAGAAATAGATCCAATTTTTCTGTAACATACATATTTTAATCCAACATTGGTCAAATTATATATATATATATATTATATATATATTACAACTTTGGTCATAACGACTGAAACAAAATTCTTCTTTATAGAGAGTACATAAAACACATTTCATGTACTAAACTTTTACTTTGGACCAATGTCCCTGAAATCTTTTCCTTTTCAAGTCATTCTCTAACGAGAACATCGTTCCTTTATGACATTCTTTCATGCAAAACACTTGCACTTTCCATCTTCCGAGTCACAGTACCCAGCTCTTTCCTTTTCTGCCTCCAACAATGAAAGCATGAAAACTTTTCTGTAAAACATTAATCAACAATAATGAGCATGAAAATAACCCTACGTGGTTTGGTTAAAACATGCACATTTAAACTTTAAAACTGGCAGTTCTATTCTATATCACCGTTGGGCAGAAATAGAATAAAACAATATCCTTTTACATTAATTCCACATCACCGTTGGGCAGAAATAGAATTAACGTATGCAATCTCAATAAACTTAATGATAATCAATATCATTGCAGCGGAAAACTATTCATTTATCAGGGACATTTCTTGATTCTTATCTAGTCTCTAGAAAAATTGGTCACATTGACGCAAGATTTACTAGAGATTCAAACTTTACATTTATAATATTGTTATTATCAACGTTGGTCAGAAAATAACAATATCATAATTTACTTTAAACATGTGACTATTCCTCTAATTAAATTTTCTCGTTGGTTCCAATTTAACTAGAAGATAATCAATGTTAACTTTGCAGCGGAAACATGAAAAAAAAACCCTTAATTATTTATTCAGAAGCATCTCAGTATACTCATCTCTTCTCTAAACAAATTATCCCGTTGGTTCAAATTTGAGTAGAGATAGAAAACAAAATTCAAATTCATCACAACTGCATTCTGAAAAAATAATAAAACAAGCTTCACTGTGCGTTTGGCCGAAGCCCAACTCGCAGCCAGTGGCCCGGTCGGCCCGCATCGGCGCCACGCGCCTCGCCTCGCCCCTCCGCGTGCCCAGGCCACAACCTGGGCCTGGGCCGCGTTTTCACCCTTCCGCATGGGCCGAAAGAAGCCCAAGCGCTCTCGACCGTCAATCTTGATCGGACGATCGTCCGCACTCTTCGCGCGGATAAAAACAACGATGCGGCCGTCTCCCCCGAACCCTAGCCGCATTTTCCTCTCTTTCTCAGTACCGCAAGCGGCGGCGGCGGCCGCCGCCATGGCCTCCATGGCCGCCTGGCGACCCGGCCGATTTCTCCCTTCTCCTCTTGCTCCTCTTGCCCACACCATCGATCCGCAGGGAGACGGCGCCGGAGATGGTTGGAGCCGTCGTGGTACCCATCGCCAGTGCGCGCGCTCGCCCTAGGGTTGAGCGCGCCACCGTCGATTGGTCCCGGCGGCGCGCCTTGACCTCAAGGCCGAGGTGGAGGGCCGCGTGACGACGTGACCTCACCAGCCAGTGGCTCGGGTCTCTGTTGGCACGGTGGCGGTACCCTTTGCCAGAGATCGCACGCGCGGCGGCTCGGCCTTGATCTCATCGCGCCAAGTCCCGCGCGACGGCAGCGACTACAGCGGTGAGGAGGCAAGAGTGGGCCGCGCTGGGCCCTCCGTCCCCACCTTCGTCCCGCTCAACGGCGGTGGCAGAGACGGTGAGGACGGCCCAGGTAGGTGCTCCACTCCACCTTGGTTTTACTGTTAGGGTTAGGATTTGATCCCTCTTTCTTTTTGGGTTCGGGAACATGGATCGAATCCTCCCCCTCTTTTCTAGATCGAATCCGAGCGCGCCGGCGGCCGGGGAAGAGCCGCTAGCAGGAACGAGCGAGCTCACTGCTCGCCTTCTTTTGCTTATTCTTTAGGGTTAGGGTAGATCCGAAAAAGGATCGGGTCCTTTCCCTCTGATCTGTCTGTAGGGTTGTGGATCTAATCCTCCCCTTTCTTTCTCTTTTTTCTTTGCCGAAACCGGCTCTGTTCCTCACGCCGACGAGCGGCGACTGATATTGTAGGAAGAGATCTTCCTCTGTTTGACCCCAAAAACAATCTACGCGCTAGATTGTGGCTTTGATACCATTGTTAGGTTCCCTAGGACCTTCTAGGTGTAGATCAGTGGGAAGAAACTCTTGGGCATAAGAAGAACAGTGTCTACGCACTAGATCCGAGAGGAAGAAGGGGAAGTAGAGGAACACAGATCGTCGGAGTTGGAGGAGGAGCCCGCCATCAGGTTCGTTGGTGAAGATCTGCGCACAGGCAGCGACGGTCGATGTAGGGGCAGAGACGCTGGTGGCGCTTCCCGCCGCTGCGCCAGTGGCAGTGCCACCCACGAGATCGGCTAGGGTTACGACGGTGGGGTCTGTAGCAGCGGCTGTTACCTCGTGTCTAGAGCCCTGCCCCCATCTCCTCTTTATAGACACTGTGCGACGGGGGCCCACCAGCCTGCTAATGGGCTGAGCGTCCCCGATCAGAACGCAGATCAGGGTCCAGTTAGGCCGTTGGGCCTAGCTGGTGGAGATCAATCTAACAGCTAGGACTATGCGAGTAGTACTAGTAATCATAATAAAGGCAAAATGATGGAAAGTAAGCATGGCCGGAATTGGTTTAATTTGCGCATGTCGAGAGCTGGCCCTGGCCCGCCGAGAGGAGAGAGGCTATTAGCGTAGCTTCACCAACCACCACGCCACACCACAAGCAGGAGGGAAGAAGCCGAGTGAGTGAGGCTGGGCGGCCACGCATGCTGCTGCTGCATCTTCTTCTTCTTCTTCTCTCACTCCACTCAGATTCTTGCTGATGTCTTCAATTTGGCAGTAGCGCTGCGCATGGTGGACTAGGACTACTACTGTGTATTTAACCTTTGATTGATTGAGGACTCAGATCAGAGGTTGTTGAGGTGGAGAAACAAAGGAGCTGCAGAGTGCAGAGCAACCAGACAAAGCGCGGCGGTTTGCGTGGGCACATAGAGACAGACAGCTCTAGCTCTAGAAGAGCCGCAAGCCGCCGCCGCATCACAAGCGGCCACTCCTGCCTCTGATCCTAGTACCTAATACAAAACTCACGAGTCAAGCCCAGGCGCCTCCAAAAGTGATCCATCACCACGGATGGCGTCTTGCCTCTGCCTCTGCTTAGGCTTCGGCCGCCGCCGCCGCCCAATCATTGCCCTCCTCCTCGTCTTCGTCTCCTTCCTCGCCTCGGCCTCTTCCCTGACGACGACGACGGAGCTGCGCGCAGCAGGCAGCGGCAGCGGCAACGCCACGCGGACGCGGGTGCCGTTCCGGTTCCGCTCCCGCTCGGAGGAGGAGCTGCGCGGGCTTGCCAGGCTCAGGGACGCGTCCGTCAAGACCATCCAGGCACGCACCGGCAATTGTTCTTGTTTCTTGTTTGTATTCTTGGCTTCTTGCTCGGATCGGATGATTGATGAGGTGGCCGACCGACCCATCTCTCGCTCCTGCGCTTCTTTGCATGCAGAGCCCCGACGGCGACGTCATCGACTGCGTGCCGGCGCACCTGCAGCCGGCGTTCGAGCATCCCAAGCTGCGGGGCCAGAAGCCAGAGGTAGGTAAGCAGGCCATGCTGTTCGTTCGCCACCCACCGATCGGTCCATCTCTTCTTCTCTCTTGTCATGTGTCTCCATCAACTCTCTGAATGAAACGCGCATTGCCTCTGCAAACAACTGTGCAGAGCGAGCCCGCGGAGAGGCCGAGGACCGGCGGCGGCGGCGGCGGCCGTTCCACCGACGCTCATTATGGTGGAGGCGAGGCCGACGACCCGTTGCCGCAGGTGTGGCGGCGCGCCGGCGCGTCGTGCCCGGAGGGACGGTGCCCGTGCGGCGGACCACGGATGCCGACGTGCTCAGGGCCAGCTCTTCTTCCTCCGCCACCCGCTTCGGCATGAAGGCCCGCGCCGGCCGCGGGTTCAGCTCCGCCTCCGCGCGGCGCGACTCCACCGGCGGCGGCCACGAGGTCAGTCAGTGAGTCAGTGATTCAGTCAGTCAGTCAGTGAGCCTCGAGAAAAAAAGTAGAAATGGATGGCACCAATAATTGTGTGATTATTGTTGGTTTGTGCTTGACACTTGAGAGCCGAGCCCCCGATCCATCCATCCGGCAGCGGCACAGGTGACAGGCACGGTCCCAGGCCGCTGCGCTGCTGCAGCGCTCGCGATGGGCAGTGGCAGAGGGGCACCACCGGGCCACCGGCCGCACGTACATGGCCGGTGCCGCATATGGTCGTCGTTGATTCCCAGTCCACAGAATTATTTAGCACTAGTAGTACTGGTACTGGTACTGGTACTAGTAAAACATGGCACATGCACATGCTCGCTGTCGACTCGACTAGTCGACTGCATCATCATCGTAAACAAACATCAATGGAGGAAGGTTGATCGATCGCGCACGCTCTGTTGTGTTGTGTTTCCGTTGGCATGCAGCACGCGGTGGGGTACGTGTCCGGCGGGCAGTTCTACGGTGCCAAGGCGAGCCTGAACGTGTGGCCGGCGCAGGTGGCGTCGCCGGCCGAGTTCAGCCTGTCGCAGATCTGGGTCATCTCCGGCGCCTTCGGCAACGACCTCAACACCATCGAGGCCGGCTGGCAGGTCAGCCCTCAGCTCTACGGCGACAACAGCCCAAGGTTCTTCACCTACTGGACAGTAAGCAGCAGTCTTCTCCGATCAACCTCCTCGATCGCCTCGTCAGATCAATCAAATCAACCGCAATGCAACGCAACGCATGCAGGACGACGCGTACCGGGAGACGGGCTGCTACAACCTGCACTGCTCGGGGTTCGTGCAGACCAGCAGCCGCGTGGCCATCGGCGCCGCCATCTCGCCCATCTCCACCTACGCCGGCCGCCAGTTCGACATCACGCTGCTCATCTGGAAGGACCCGCGCCGGGGCCACTGGTGGCTGCAGCTCGGCTCCGGCGGGCTCGTCGGGTACTGGCCCTCCGCGCTCTTCACGCACCTCGGCTCCCGCGCCGACATGGTGCAGTTCGGCGGCGAGGTCGTCAACGCGCGCCCCGCCGGCGCGCCGCACACGCCCACGCAGATGGGGTCCGGCCGGTTCCCCGCCGACGGGTACGCGCGCGCCGCCTACTTCCGGAACGTCCAGGTCGTCGACTGGGACAACAGCCTCGTCCCGGCCGCCGGGCTCCGGATGCTCGCCGACCGACCGGGCTGCTACGACATCGCCGGCGGCAGCGGCGGCGCTTGGGGCACCTACTTCTATTACGGTGGGCCCGGCAGGAACGCACGGTGCCCGTAGAGGCCCTACGTACTAGCTCTAGGAACGGAACGGAGTGGGTGCTGTACGTGTGTTATTAGGTACGTGCTCTCACACATAGCAGAGGGGCAGATCGAGGCTGATTGCTATTTTTCTCTATCTCTATCTTCTATCTTCTACAACTAAAATATACACATTGTCAACGTCTACCCGGCAGTACCAAAATCATCGTGCGGTACATGACTATCCGGCGCAGGCAAGGAAATTACCGAACAGAACGGAAGAAAGGAAAACCGCTAGGAAGGAAAGGAAACGCAACCGTGATCACCGCACGCCCAACATGTTTTCTTCTATATACGACGTGTCGTGGGCTTCGCCGGTCCGGCGGTCCCTACAGGCCGACTGCGTATCGATTGGACGCCACCGCCATGGGTCATGCACTCATGCGCGAGCGGCGCCACGTCAAGCAGCAGCAGGTACTACACCTGGCTATCTGGCTCGCCGTTGTAGCCACAGGTGGTTAGCGAGTACAGTACACCACCACAGGCTCTGCAGCGCCCCTCGGTCGGCCGCATGCTGGGCGCCGCTGGCCGTGGGTCGTGCGCGAGCGGTGAAACTTCGAGCAGAGGACAACGCGGATCGCGCGCGAGCTCCGCCATGCCCCAAGGCAGTCGCGTGCTGGTTCCCCGACGCCGTCGCGAGATCCACCGGTGAATACATTGAGAAAAAAGTGAGATAAAAAATAAAATAGAAATATATATTCCATCTGACATGTGGGTCAACGTGCCATGTCAACATCCGGAGTGAGTTTGGACCTGAACCATACCCAAAGACATGTTTATAGACCAAGAAATAGTATTTTAAGAGTAGAGAGACCTACTCCCTCCGTCCCTAAATGTCTGTCGTTTGCGCTTCCCGAGAAACAACTTTGACTAAATATATATTAAAAAATATTAATATGTATGATGCATAATTAGTATCGTTGGATAGATATTTGAATCTAGTTTTTTAACAAAATTATTTGGAGATCCAAATATTGCACACATTTGCTACAAATTGAGTCAAACTTGTGGCACGCACACCAACGGCGACAGTCAATTAGGGACGGAGGGAGTATATGACATCATATGCCAAGTTGAAAGAGCTGTCATAATTTTTTCTCCTGAAAAACAAGAAGAATGTGCTATCTTTTCTATTTTCTCTGCAACTAAAACAACATGTGTGATTCCGTCAATACAAGATTGCAAACCCGCTCCATGTAATTTGTATCTCTACAACTAAAACATTTGGAGTGAAATCGTCGACCCGGCGTGCAAAGACTCGCACGCTCGCACGTCCACCCGGCGCTTCGCTCGCCATCGCCCGTGTGTGGTGGACCCGGCTCCAATCAATCGCGTGCAATCAAGCCCCCTCAGTCTCCTCCGCTTCATCTGAGGGCTCCCGCTTGTGCCTCTGCCTTATCTCTCCCCTTCACCGCGCTCGCCCACCAATCTCTCCTCTCCCTCCAAGCCCTCGCGCCGCCGCATGGACCCGCGTGGAGGTCGCCACCGAAGACCAATAAATGTTACTTTAACATCGATATTTAATTTTACAGTATTATTATCTTAATTGTGTGATCTGTATATTTTTAGTATAAAAGTTTAGCTATCCTGTAGCAACGCACGGGCACAAACCTAGTATATTACTAGAAATGAAAGAGATTTCATTGGTTTAATCTCTCCATGTGAATATGATGTCGTTGTGATCATCTAACAATTTGTTCATTTAGGGCATCTTTTGCAACAGCTTCTTGAGCTTCGCTTTCTCCAAACATATATGTGCACAGTAGCAGGAGCTTTTCTTTTTTGCACTCTCTTTTTCCAGTCTAAAATACACTAGTGAAAGCCCTAGTTTAGTTTTGGTTAATTGATGAAACCTATTTGGTCTAATCCTATTGCTAAGCATGTGTGTAGCTTATAAGAAAGGATTGTGACCAAGCCAAGTGGTGGAGCTAGCAAGGTGGCAACCATGGAGGATGGTGATGGCCACAAGTACTCAAGAGATCAAGTGCTCTACCATTGGTGAAACGAAGAAGAAAAGAGATGGAGCAAAGAGGCCCGAAGGCAAAGGTATAACTTATAGGGCTCTTTGTTTTGGTGATCAAGACACTTAGCAAGTGTGATCACATTTAGGATAGATAGTCGTACTATTAAGAAGAGTTAATTCACGGCTTATGTGATGTTCAAGTGCCACTAGGAGTTCTCTAACATATTGATGCTATAGACCTAGTGAGTGACTAACAAAACCCCTTGGAAAATGCTTTGCAAAATGCTAACACACTTGCATACAATGATGTACACTTGGTGGTGTTGGCACTTTTGGGACAAGGGGTGTTAAGGAGTTGTGGAGAAGTGGGAGAAACTAGTGTATAGTCCTTCTCCCTCCTGACGAGCTTGCGAGGCAGGATTCAGCGGATTTCGAAAGTGAAGTGTTAAGCTCAGGGAGCATCGGACGCTGGTCCGAGGAGCATCGGACGCTGGCTGAGCGTCCGATGGTAAACCCTAGTTTCTGTCAGAAGTTGAAGGAGCATCGGACGCTGGCAACGGACGCTGAAGAAACACTGTTGCAGAGTCCGATGCGGGTGACGTGGCGCGAGTTAGTTTTCCAGGGAGCATCGGACGCTGGCCTGCGTCCGATGCGGATCCATCGGACGCGTCCGATGTGATTTGGCCCTCTCTGGAACCTCTCTGCATGGTCATCGGACGCAGGGTTGAGCATCCGATGTGAGAGTGCCGGAGCGTCCATTGTGGCGCAGAAATGAGCTAAATCGAGCAGTAGCATCGGAGCGTCCGATGCCTAGCATCGGGCGTCCGATGCCACTTTAACCGTGGCACGAAGTGATATGACCGTTGGGATCTAACGGGAAGATTTCATATCAGGGGGACACGTGGCTCCATCCGGAGCATCGGACGCTGGGGCAGCATCCGATGGTTGAACATCGGCGCGTCCGATGACCCCGATTCCAGCCCAACGGCTAGGCCGACTTGGATGGCCTATTTAAGGGGCTTGACCGACTCATATGGACTCACACTTGCACCTTCTGATTCCTAAGCATACTAGTGAGCATTGGCAAGCCTCCCAACTCATCTCCCAAGTTGATTTGATAAAACCTAGTGAGATTGAGTGATCTAGTGCGTGATTTGAAAAGAGTTCAATCTAGTGGCACTAGTTCTACGCATCGGCATTGAGTTCTCTTGTTACTCTTGGCATTTGCCGGTGCCTAGACGGCTTGGATGTGTTGAGGTGGTTTTGGCAAGAGAAGGAGATTGTTCTTGGCCACCACCGATCGTGATTGTGAGAGGTTTTGGAGCCTCACCTCGCTGGAGCGGCAAGAGGCATCCTTAGTGGATTGCTCGTGTCATATAGAGCAATCCGGGCATATAGAGCAAAATTGTTTTAACAAGAACAAGAACAAGAACAATGCTCATGCTTTATATATTAGACTTGATTCTTGTTATATGCTTACAAAGGGCACTAATGGTGTGAAGGCTAAGTACATTGGTGCACCCATGTTTGGCCCAAAGAAGAAGGCAATTTGGGTGCCCAAGAGCTTGGTGACTAACCTTGGAGGACCCAAAAAGGTTTGGGTACCTAAAAATAATTGATCTCCTTGTAAGTAAATTATAAAGCGGGAGGAAGGCATTGGGTGCTTGATAGTGGGTGCACTCAACACATGACCGGAGATGGAAGAATGTTCAAATCAATCAACACTAGTGGCAATGATCATGCGGATGCTATCACATTTGGTGACAACAAGAAAGGCAAGGTGAAAGGCTTGGGCAAGATTGCTATATTCAATGACTTGAGCATCTCCAATGTGCTTTTAGTGGATCTCTCAACTTCAACTTGTTGTCTGTGGCACAATTATGTGACTTGGGATTCAAATGCATATTTGGTGTTGATGATGTGGAGATAGTTAGTGTTGATGGAAGTGATTTGGTCTTCAAATGATTTAGATATGAGAATCTTTATTTGTGGACTTTGATGCTAGTGAAGCTCAATTGACAACATGCTTATTCACCAAATCAAGTATGGGTTGGCTATGGCATAGGCGCTTGGGACATGTTGGAATGAAGCAACTAAAGAGGCTAGTGAAGCATGACATGGTTAGAGGACTAAAAGATGTTCATTTTGAGAAAGATAAGCTATGTAGTGCATGCCAAATGGGAAAGCAAGTTGGAAACACCCATCCTAACAAAGGAATGATGAGCACTACACATGCACTTGAGTTGTTGCACATGGACTTGTTTGGACCAACTACATATACAAGTATTGGGGGAAACAAATATGGCTTTGTGATAGTGGGAATACATACAAGATACACAGGGTCTGCTTTCTGTTGACAAAAGTGAAATCTTTGGGGTATTCAAAACCTTTGTCAAGAGAAGTCAAAATGAGTTTGATAGAAGAATCAAGAAAGTAAGAAGTGACAATGGAAGTGAGTTTAGAAACACAAGAGTTGATGAGTTATGTGATGAGTTTGGAATCAAACATCAATTCTCGGCCAAGTATACACCTCAATCCAATGGGATAGTTGAAAGGAAGAATAGGACACTCATTGATATGTCAAGATCTATGCTTAGTGAATACAATGTGAGTGATTCTTTTTGGGCCGAAGCAATCAACACGGCTTGCTATTATAGCAACCGACTCTATTGTCACCCTCTATTGAAGAAGACACCATATGAGCTCCTCAATGATAGAAAGCCCAACATTGCATATTTCCGAGTTTTTGGGTGCAAATGCTACATATTGAAGAAGGGCACACGACTTGGAAAGTTTGAGAAGAAATGTGATGAAGGGACACTTCTTGGTTACTCCACTACAAGCAAAGCCTATAGAGTGTGGAACAACACAACAAGAATAGTTGAAGAAGTCCATGATGTTGAGTTTGATGAAACCAATGGTTCCCATGAAGAACAAGACAATCTAGATGATGTGAGAGGAACACAATTGGTGGAAGCTATGAAGAACATGGACATTGGTGATATAAGGCCAAAGCAAGTGATTGACATAGAAGATGACAAAGATCAAGTGCTCTCTCCTCCAACCATGCATGGCAATGATGTTGCAAGCTCTAGTGGTTCTCAAGATCAACAAGATGCTAGTGCAAATGCAAGTGCCCAACCACAACAAGTACTCCAACCAACACATATTGCAAGAGATCATCCTTTGGATCAAATTGTTGGTGACATAAGAAGAGGTGTGCAAACAAGATCAAGATTGGCATCATTTTGTGAACACTACTCATTTGTATCATCTATTGAACCAACCAAGATTGATGAAGCTTTGATGGATGTTGATTGGGTGAATGCAATACATGAAGAGTTGAACAACTTCACCCGCAATGATGTTTGGGAGTTAGTGGAAAGACCAAAGAACACAAATGTTATTGGTACAAGATGGGTCTTCCGGAACAAGCAAGATGAAGATGGCATTGTTGTAAGGAACAAAGCAAGATTGGTTGCACAAGGATACACTCAATTGGAAGGCATTGACTTTGGAGAAACCTATGCACCGGTCGCTAGATTAGAGGCCATTAGAATTCTTCTTGCATATGCTTGTTCTCACAACATCAAGCTCTATCAAATGGATGTTAAAAGTGCTTTTCTCAATGGATTCATCAATGAGCTAGTGTATGTTGAACAACCTCCCGGATTTGAAAATTTGAAGAAGCCCAACCATGTGTACAAGCTCAAGAAGGCACTTTATGGTTTGAAACAAGCACCAAGAGCATGGTATGAAAGATTGAGGGATTTCTTGTTAACCAAAGGATCCAAAATTGGGAAGGTTGACACCACACTCTTCACTAAGAAGATTGGAAGTGACTTGTTTATGTTGCAAATCTATGTGGATGACATTATCTTTGGATCAACCAACCAAGACTTTTGTGAAGAGTTTGGAGAGATGATGGCTAAGGAGTTTGAGATGTCTATGCTTGGAGAACTCAGTTCCTTTCTTGGGCTACAAATCAAGCAAATGAAGAAAGGCACATTTGTTAGTCAAGGCAAGTACATCAAGGACATGCTCAAGAAGTTTGGGTTAGATGAAGCAAAAGCAATAACCACTCCAATGGGCACAAATGGACATTTGGATAGTGATTCTAGTGGTGACATGGTGGATCAAAAGCTGTATCGGTCAATGATTGAAAGCCTACTCTATGTGACCGCATCTAGGGCGGATGTCATGTTTAGTGTGTGCATGTGTGTAAGGTTCCAAGCTTCACCAAGAGAAAGTCATTTGAAGGCAACCAAAAGAATATTGAGATATTTGAAGCACACTCCTAATGTTGGACTATGGTATCCCAATGCCTCTCAATTTGAATTGATTGGATACTCGGATTCCGATTATGCGGGATGCAAGGTGGATCGAAAGAGCACATCAGGCACTTGTCAATTGCTTGGAAGATCACTTGTCTCATGGTCATCAAAGAAGCAAAATAGTGTTGCACTCTCTACCGCCGAAGCCGAATACATATCCGCGGGTAGTTGTTGTGCACAATTGCTATGGATGAAAGCAACATTGCAAGATTATGGAGTCAAGTTTGGACAAGTACCATTGCTCTGTGATAATGAGAGCGCCGTCAAAATAGCCACCAACCCGGTTCAACATTCAAGAACAAAGCACATTGACATAAGGCATCACTTCATTAGAGACCATCAAGCCAAGAAAGATATATCTATTGAAAGTGTAGGCACTGATGATCAACTTGCCGATATCTTCACCAAGCCACTAGATGAGAGAAGGTTTTGCAAGCTAAGGAATGAATTGAATATCCTAGACTTCTCCAACATGAGTTGAATGCACCCCCACTTATGACATGCCTCTCCTCCAAGAAAGCAAAGGTGAAATTGCTTGTCATGTGCATTCATTCTTATTAGGTTATGTTCTAGTTCATATAGTCATCACATTGCTTATTTAGGCTCATTCATGGCAAATCAAATGAATTTAAAGTATATATGGTACCACTATTGCTTCTATGTTTGACTTGATCTAGTGGTAGCATATAACTTGTTTGTGAGCTTGTAACTTAAGTGTTTGGTTTAGTAAGTGAGCAATGGGTGTTTAACCAATGTGAGTAAGATAACCATTATCAGATGTGTGAAGAAGCTTACTCTAGAGCAAACCGTGTTACATATCTTATGCTCATGAGCTAGATTAAGCCATAACTTGACTTAGTTTGATCCCCACATATGAATCTAATAATGCAAAGATTGTCTCCTTTCATTAAAACTTGCCCCACCTTTATGGAAATTGTTGACAAAGGGGGAGAAAATGCTACAAAGATAATGCTAAGTAAACCTTCAAGTGGGATCGGAGCATAGCATAAAAATAGGGGGAGCAAGCTCATAAACATAAATGTTGCATTTTGAAATGTGCATAGTCATATGTTTGATTGCAATGAATAAGCTATTCATTTTGATATTCATGCTTATGTGGTGAATGCTAGTGTTAGAACATGATTGATGATATGACTCACTAGCATGAATAGGATGATAACTAGACATACTTGCTTTTAAGTTGTTCAAGAGCCTTATTATTATGTTGATCTCACGGGTTCTTGAGTTTTGATGTATGTCTAGTGACAAATGATGCTAAGGATGGTTTAACATGTGCACTCTGATTGGTATCACGCTTCAAAGGCTCATTCTTATGCCTTAGCATCATCATTGGTAGTATTGCTCACCCACAATCCATATCCATACATATGTGCAAAATTTAGAACCAAACTTTATAGCTCATATGTAGGGGGAGCCAATACTGTCAATGTGGTTACTCAAATTCAAATCACATATCTTTGTATAGGTTGTCATCAATTACCAAAAAGGGGGAGATTGAAAGCCCTAGTTTAGTTTTGGTTAATTGATGAAACCTATTTGGTCTAATCCTATTGCCAAGCATGTGTGTAGCTTATAAGAAAGGATTGTGACCAAGCCAAGTGGTGGAGCTAGCAAGGTGGCAACCATGGAGGATGGTGATGGCCACAAGTACTCAAGAGATCAAGTGCTCTACCATTGGTGAAACGAAGAAGAAAAGAGATGGAGCAAAGAGGCCCGAAGGCAAAGGTATAACTTATAGGGCTCTTTGTTTTGGTGATCAAGACACTTAGCAAGTGTGATCACATTTAGGATAGATAGTCGTACTATTAAGAGAAGTTAATTCACGGCTTATGTGATGTTCAAGTGCCACTAGGAGTTCTCTAACATATTGATGCTATAGACCTAGTGAGTGACTAACAAAACCCCTTGGAAAATGCTTTGCAAAATGCTAACACACTTGCATACAATGATGTACACTTGGTGGTGTTGGCACTTTTGGGACAAGGGGGTGTTAAGGAGTTGTGGAGAAGTGGGAGAAACTAGTGTATAGTCCTTCTCCCTCCTGACGAGCTTGCGAGGCAGGATTCAGCGGATTTCGAAAGTGAAGTGTTAAGCTCAGGGAGCATCGGACGCTGGTCCGAGGAGCATCGGACGCTGGCTGAGCGTCCGATGGTAAACCCTAGTTTCTGTCAGAAGTTGAAGGAGCATCAGACGCTGGCAACGGACGCTGAAGAAACACTGTTGCAGAGTCCGATGCGGGTGACGTGGCGCGAGTTAGTTTTCCAGGGAGCATCGGACGCTGGCCTGCGTCCGATGCGGATCCATCGGACGCGTCCGATGTGATTTGGCCCTCTCTGGAACCTCTCTGCATGGTCATCGGACGCAGGGGTTGAGCGTCCGATGTGAGAGTGCCGGAGCGTCCATTGTGGCGCAGAAATGAGCTAAATCGAGCAGTAGCATCGGAGCGTCCGATGCCTAGCATCGGGCGTCCGATGCCACTTTAACCGTGGCGCGAAGTGATATGACCGTTGGGATCTAACGGGAAGATTTCATATCAGGGGGACACGTGGCTCCATCCGGAGCATCGGACGCTGGGGCAGCATCCGATGGTTGAACATAGGCGCGTCCGATGACCCCGATTCCAGCCCAACGGCTAGGCCGACTTGGATGGCCTATTTAAGGGGCTTGACCGACTCATATGGACTCACACTTGCACCTTCTGATTCCTAAGCATACTAGTGAGCATTGGCAAGCCTCCCAACTCATCTCCCAAGTTGATTTGATAAAACCTAGTGAGATTGAGTGATCTAGTGCGTGATTTGAAAAGAGTTCAATCTAGTGGCACTAGTTCTACGCATCGGCATTGAGTTCTCTTGTTACTCTTGGCATTTGCCGGTGCCTAGACGGCTTGGATGTGTTGAGGTGGTTTTGGCAAGAGAAGGAGATTGTTCTTGGCCACCACCGATCGTGATTGTGAGAGGTTTTGGAGCCTCACCTCGCCGGAGCGGCAAGAGGCATCCTTAGTGGATTGCTCGTGTCATTGAGCTACCTCACTAGTGGTAGATTCTTGTGGCACTCTTTGTGAGCTTGGTTTTGTGCCAATTAGCCACCGGGTCACCTAGTGTTGGTCGACACAACGGGGAGTAGCGTGCCGGCAAGCACGTGAACCTCGGGATAAATCTAGGTGTCCCGTGTGCTTATTGTGATTGCTTTCACATCTTGGTGATTGGTCTTCATATTCATGTTCTTGGTGATTGGCATCTCAAGTGGATTTCATCGGTGATTGGCTCTCTACTAGACGATCCCGAAGGCTCGGTGAAATCACTTCTATCTAGCTCATTTACTTTGTGTATTTACATCAAGCTATTTATTTGTGTACTTACTATCACTTGTTGTATATCATTTGTCGTATACCTTGTGTAGTGATATTGTGATTAGTTTGCATAGTTCATTCTTTGCACACACTTGTTTTTCTTAGATCATCTTGATCATAGTTGTACTAGAGCTAGTTTATTCCGCATTAGTTTCTAGCTCTAATTGCCTGTGTGCCATAGTTATATTAGGTACAATTGTTGGATAGGTGGCTTGCAACACACTATTAGGCTAGCGCAAAAAGCTTCGTCATTTGTTATACTAATAGTGTTTGCCTAAGTAATTTTGTAGATTTTTAATTAGGCTATTCACCCCCCTCTAGCCAATTCGGACCTTTCGACTAGGAGGATGGAGAAGAAGACGAAGCTAGGATTTATGTCCACTTTAGAATGAAGGATTGACAAAGGTTTTTTTTTAGGATTCAAATTCCTATAGAATTTTTAATACACACCCCTTTGGTTCACACGAAAGAATAAGAAATGTTCCATAGTCCTGTTAGTTTGTGTGGTTGTGTCTGTGTTTTTGGTCTCTAAATGACTTTTATTCTTCTATTAATATAATGATAAGCAACTTTCCTGTGTGTTTGAGATAAAAAAGAAACATTCCGTAGGATTGTATACCTATGGCTTAATTTTCGAAAGTAAGCAAGAGGTCACATTTCTGGAAACTTTCGTGGCGAGAAATTAAAGCTGGTTCCTTGAGCATGCTTCGTTGGCTGCACTTGTATGTTTGGCGGGAAGCTAACAATTATGCAGGTAAATTGTTCAAATTCAAAAGATGAGAGCATTATCGTTTGTTTTTTATCATCTAGTGCTACCAAAGGTCATCTCATTTCATTTCCTTTGTTTTCGATTCCTCTAAATTTGGATAAATATGTCAACTCAATTTCTCTATTTTTTCATATTCGTATGTGACTATGTGTTGTCCCTATCCTATGTTCTAAAGGGAGGCTTCACCGGCTTTTGCTACAGTGCGCAATTTCTCTATTTTTTCATATTCAAGCACAATGTTGAAGTTGAAGCTAGCATAAGCCTTGCCAAAGAGGCCATTAGTTTTATCTGATTTGTTTCATTGTTTGTGTCATTGTGTTAGAGGGCTGGTGGGTTTCGTACAAAGGTACGGAATTTGAACCGAAATTTCATGATTTTCCATTCTATATTTATATATATGACGTAACATATATAATTGTAGTTTGTTTTCTATTTAAATGAGATTTATTTAGATTTTAAATTTTAGTCAAGATTTTACTAAAAAAGTTAAATTCTTTATTTTTTGTGACTTTGGTTTTTACCAGTTCCTCTAGTATTTTTTTTTTTTGTCATAGCCAGTAAGCCGGATTCTGGTGCTAATAATGAACTTCTACGATATCGAAAAGCTCCGGTTAGAGAGAAAAGTGTAACAATTTGAATGGTTAGTGGAGAGAAATATACCGCTACAAAAAATGCTGTGAAATTAAACTCCTATTTCCGAGGAAGTACGAACCATATTTTATTGCGAACAGAGCAATAGATGAGCGTGTGTGATTGTTTAGTTGTTACAGTATATGTATCATGTAATACGTAAATAATCATTTCCACTTGTAGTGTTCTACAGACTACATCATCTTTTTTTTTTTGTTTTTTTAAGAAGATTTCACTCGTACGTATAATAGGCAAAAAATTTAAAAAGAGACATTCAAGCTGTCTCGGGCCTAGTTTTGCGGTTGAATTCAGAGGCGAACATGGGCTTTCCAGATAGAATTACAAGAGGAACATGAGCCTTAGCACCTCTGTGCTGGGCCTTGCTGAAACACTGCTCCAAGGTCCAAGTTCAAAACATGATATGCCGTAGGCCCATTGGCCTGTTTAGGCATTTTGATTTTTTTTTTAAAAACAAAAGAAGGAAAACTAATTCGTTTCGAACTCACGGCCACCTGCGACAATCTAAAAGAGCAAATATGATCGGGCTGTAGAGTTCTTTTCTTTGTTCTTGTAAAAAATGGTACTCCTTCAAAGTTTAGTTTTTTATTTTTTTCTAAAAAAGGAAAGGAGAATTATATTAAACCTTGATATAGTACATTTCTAAATTACACATGAAAAAAACCTAAAACAATGCCTTTCCTTCATCTTCTTTCCCTTTCATTGATGTTGCCGATGTGTCAGATAAACAAAGCTCCATCCGTAATATACAACGTCCCAGCTCAAAATGCATTTCAATTGATGAAGAAACTTAAGTGTTTGAACCATCCGGTACAGCACAGGTTGCAAATTCAGCACACCATCTCATGGTCCTTCAAGTTTGATGCCTGATTTCCACTATGTGGACATCGACGATGATGTCGACACCTATTTTATGTATCCTCGCGGGGAGTAGCTAGGAGCCTCCCTTGCATATAGTGACTGAAATCGATGTCAATAGTGACGTTCTTGTCATGTTCATCCTAAAGTTGTCATTGGAAACAAGCTCCTGATCTAACATGAGCTATTATTCATTGTTCCATGAAGAACTGCTTAATTGCAAAAAAAAGTGGTGTGTTCCCTCTTCTTTCCACCGGTGACCTCGACAGAGAGGAAGGAGGAGGGAGGCTGGCCTAGGAGGTAGGTGCAAGGAACATATGACAAGGGCAAATGCTATTGGGGCCCTATGTGGTGGCTAAGTTTCTTAGTTATCTCACAAAAATATGCAAATTGCAACATTTGATGGAAATTCAAATTATGTTCAGTTCTAATCATATTGGTTGTTTTCATAGTCAGTCATTGAGAAGAACTACAACGAAAAATTCCAGCCGCAACAGTTATTTTAGTTCTATTGAACACAACCACTGTGTCCTATCAAAATGATGAACCAGATTCCTAGAATAGACCCACGAAGACTATCCACAACTTCTTTCACAAGTGGGTTGATCATTCATTGCTTATGCTCAAATTAATGGCAAGCTTAGAGCACTAGCCATTGATTTGCTCAAATTCAAGAGAGAATATAGGTCCCAGTATATTAGTACTAGTACAAATCAATCCACAACTCTAAAGCTCAAATGGCTAAGAGAGCACAAATCACGCGTGGACCACCGGCAATAACAAAAGAAACGAGACGATAGGGATATATAGGGTTCATGTGCTCCCTTTTGCAAACATAATTCATTGACCACATGCATTATTATCAATTATATAAGAGTAATTTACACTAACCTCCATTGCACTATGCCGGACTTATGGTACAAAACATTATTAGCTTTTCATGGCTCGCACACTCCTCTATGGATCCCCCTATCATCACCATCACTAACAAATTCCTAAAAGATTCCAATTTGTGCCCACATCACAAGGTTGCACCTAGCAAAACGACACACCCCCTCTACTTTGCATTTTCCAACACTAGCACACCTATGACCGGGGGTGCCACCCATCTCTGCTACGGGTCCCCCAAAAAGGTACACACCACACAGTGGCAGTGGGCCCAGTCAGTCCAGATCATTTTCTATTACTCCCGGTTCTTGAGCAGGCTTTGAGACCCTGAACTTGTCCGGGCCTGGGCCTGGGCCTGGGCTGGCTGCGCGTAGGCCATCAATTTGGTCGGAGAAATGGGCTGCTTCGGGTCGGCCCACTTCCTCGCCCCGGCGGCCTCCGCTGCTCCGGCTTTCCGCGCCTCGATGCTGTCGTCATGTTGGATGCCGCGCAGCAGCGCCGCCACGTCCTTCATCATCGGCCGGTCCTCGGGGCGCGGGCTGGCGCAGAGCAGCGCGATGCCGAGGGCCTGCAGCATCTCCTGGACCTGCGTGTCCGGCCGGCCCTGCAGCCTCGCGTCGATGACCTCCATGGGCTCCCGCTTCCGGCAGAGGTGGTCCCGCACCCACTGCACCACGCTCTGCGCCTCGCCGAACGAGTGGTCCAGCGGCCGCCGCCCCGTGATCATCTCCAGCAGCACCACGCCGAAGCTGTACACGTCGCTCTTCGTCGTGATCTTGGTCATGCACCCGTACTCTGCGAGCGTCGATCGTCATCAGGACGAATTAATCAATGATGAATTGATAGATGTCATGTCAGGAGGAGCTTCAGATCAGACAACGGCCGGCCGGCCGGCTTACCGGGAGCGATGTAGCCGTAGGATCCGGCGAACGGCGGAGGCGACGAGCTGGCGCCCTCGTCGGCGAACCTGGCCAGGCCGAAGTCGGCGACGCACGCCTCGTAGCGCTCCCCGAGGAGGATGTTCTCGGCCTTGACGTCGCGGTGGATGATCCCCGGCACGCAGTCGTGGTGGAGGTACGCGAGGCCCTCCGCCACACCGACGGCGATCGCGAGCCGCACCTCCCACTCCACCACGGCGGCGCCGCCGTGGAGCAGGTCGCCGAGGGTGCCGTTCGGGAGGTAGTCGTAGAACAGGAGGCGCGTGCGGCGGTTGGCCGCCCACCCCAGCAGCCGGACGACGTTGCGGTGGCGCACGCGCGGGAGCACGCTCACCTCGCACGCGAACGCCTCGGCGGCGGACGCCTCGTCGCACGACCGGAACTTCTTCACGGCGACGGTCACGCCGCTGGACGGGAGGCTCGCGCGGTACACCGACCCGGACCACCCCTGCCCGATCACGTTCGCCGGCGTCAGGCTGCGCGCCACGTCCGCCACGCCGATCTCCAGCTTCTGGTACAGCGTCACGTTCCACGGCGGCGACATCTCGCCGTCCTTGTCCCCGCCGCCGGCGCGCGCGGCGCGCCGGTGCCGCCGCCCGGCGAGGACGAGCGCCGCGGACACGAGGAGGACGACGAGCGCGGAGAGCAGCACGGCCATCGCCACGCGCGCGGCGTCGCGCTCGCGGTCGCCCGCGTCGCGGTCGCCCGCGCACCGGGACAGGCACAGCGCCGGGTTGCCCTCGACGTCGCTCGTCGGCAGCTTCGCGAAGAACGCCGTCTCCGGCAGCCGGCCGGTGAAGCCGTTGAAGGACACGTTGAGCGCCACGAGGTTCTGGAGCGCGGACAGCGTCTGGAGATCGCCGGACAGCTGGTTGTGCGACACGTCGAGCACCCCGAGCCTGACAAGCCCGGCGAACTCTGCCGGGACTGTGCCGGTGAAGCTGTTGCAGCTGAGGTTGAGAGCAATCTCCAGCCCCGGGATCTTGCCTATGCTCCCCGGAATCTTTCCGGAAAGTGAGTTGCCGCCGACGTCGAGGAGCTGGAGCCGGGAGCACGAACCAATCTCCGGTGGCACCGGCCCTGACAGCCGGTTGCCGCTGAGGATGAGCTTCGTCAGCGAGGTGAGCATGCCGATGTCCGACGGGAGAGTGCCTCCGATGACGTTGTAGGAGAGGTCGAGGTACTGGAGGGAGAGCAAGTCCTGGAACAGCCCCGGTGGCAGCTCGCCAGAGATAGCGTTGTCGTGCAGGTCGACGAACGTGAGATTCCGGCACCCAGATATCTCTGCCGGCAGAGACCCGGACAGCCGGTTCGAGCCGAGGTCAAGGAAGCTGAGGTTCCCAAGCTTTCCGATCTCGGTCGGTATCGCGCCGGCGATGTGGTTGCCGCTCGCTCGGAACCGGACAAGGGACGTGCAGTTGCCAATCTCCGGCGGCAGCTCGCCGGACAAGCTGTTGTTGATGAGCAGTAGCTTGGAAAGCCGCGGCAGCGCAAAGAGGGACCGCGGCATGGCGCCGGTCAGCGCGTTGTTGGACAGGTCGAGCGCCTCGAGGCTCGTGCACCGGCCGAGCTCCGGCGAGATCGTGCCCGTCAGCTGGTTGGCCCAGAGGTAGAGCATGCGCAGCGACGGGAGGCCACCGAGCGCGGCAGGGATGCTGCCGGTGAGCTGGTTGTTGTCGAGCTCGAGGTCAGTGAGGTTGCTGCACCGGGCGAGCTCAGGCGGCACCGTGCCGGAGAGCCTGTTCACGCTAAGCTGCAGCTGCTGCAGCGACGGCAGGTTGCCGAACGACGCCGGGATGTGGCCGGTGAGCCCGTTGAGCGACAGGTCGACGACGGTGAGCCCGGGGCACGACCCGAGCTCCGGCGGGATGATGCCGACGAGCTGGTTCTGCCACAGCAGCAGGTTGGTGAGCCTCTTGAGCCTGCCGAGCTGCGCCGGGATGGACCCGGACAGCGCGTTCTCGTAGAGGTAGATGTTCTCGAGGCTGGTGCACTGGCCGAGCTCCGGCGGTATCGGGCCGGAGAGCAGCGCCGTGTAGATGGCCAGCGTGGTGAGGTTCTTGAGCCGGCCGAGGCTCGCCGGCAGCGGCCCGGTGATGCTGGTCTCGGCGAGGCCGATCATGGTGAGCTGGGAACAGTTGCCGATCTCGGTAGGGAGCGCGCCCTGGAGGTTCTTGTTCCCGCCGCCGCGGAGCACCTCGAGGCTGGCCATCCGGCCGATGGCCGCCGGTATCTTGCCCGCGAGCTGGTTGTCGTAGACGATGAGCTCCCGGAGAGACGTGAGGTTGCCGATGGCGTCCGGCAGCGCGCCCTCCAGGCGGTTGGAGTTGAGGTACAGCGTCTCGAGCTTGCTCCCCGGCCGGCACAGCCCCGCCGGTACTGGCCCCGTGAGCGCATTGTTGCTGAGATCGAGGTGTGCCAGCGCCGGCAGCACGCCGCCGAGCTCCGGCGGGATGGGTCCCGTCAGGTTCGCGCCGGTGAGGACGAGCCGGGATAGCGTGGAGCCCAGGACGGTCAGGTTCGCCGGCACGCCGCCGAACAGGTCCACGTACTGCAGGCTCAGCTCCGTGATGCCACCGTCCGCGTTGCACGTCACGCCCGTCCACCGGCACGGCGACGCGTCGGTCGGCTTCCAGTCGACCAGCGCGTCGCCGCCGCGCAGTGTGGCCTTCCACGCCAGCAGCGCCGCCCCCTGCTCGTCCACGGCGACGGCGCAGCCCACGCACAGCACCAGCACCGCGCACGCCACCGCCCGCCATTTGCTTCTCCTACTCATCATAACACCAAGACTCATACCAACAACACTTGTACTGTATACGTCCAAGAACACAAGATAATTCTGTAGAATTGTAATGTACTACTTGTAATTGCCCCCTAAATCTTGGTCTTGCTTATGTCTCAAGACTAGTAGGAACAGAGGAAGAAGACGAAGAGAGAGAAAGAGAGGCCATGGGAGATGGTGCAAGGTTTTTTTATATGCTCGCCTCGTACTCGTAGTAGTTGCAGGGGAAGGGGGAGGACAAAGATAGCAGTAAGAACAAGAAAGTGGAGTGGGGTCTAAATAGGCTACTATGTTTGAGAGGGTAGGAGGAGGTGAAATAGTTTAGAGTTCGATGAGGTCATGGAGCAATGGAGGCTGTGCAGCTTGTGCCTGCAGAATCTCAGGATCCAAGGTCAGTGTGCCGCACACTGCATACGCCTCTCTGTCCATCTTTGTGGACTCTAGTGCAGTGTAATTACTGGTGCTAAGTGCTAGGTTACTGTTAGGATTGGAAGGTTAGGTTTTGAAAAAAAAAACTTGGGTTGGGAGGGATCACACCAACGACTAATTTGCTTTGCAGGGGAGAGTTTTTTAATGGCTGCAACAGCTTTGATGCTCAGAGGAAAAGATAGTGTGCCTCACCTCCTCAGAGCCACACCACACCGGCGCCATCAGATCAGGCAGACAGTTAAGCAACTTCATGGAAAGCCTGTGTATCACGGGGGATAAGATAAATTAACATGCAGTTAGAGCAGCATTTTTTGACAGCAAGCATTCAAGCAAGGACTTGGTTGCAGTTTTGAGCTTTGCAGGGTCACAATTGAAGTTCAAGAACAGAAGAATGACGAGAGCTGAAACTTGTGAAATAAATTTTGATGAAATAAAACGATACATCCATCAGGGTCTTAAAACTTTTGTCATTCGTTCCATGCAACATACCTTGAACATATAATATCCGCAGGCTTTATACAGCCAGAAAAAATTGCTGAAACTGTAGAACATCTTTCAGCTGAACAAGGAGGCAGATACAGGCGATTTCCATTCATGTTAGAACATACTTTGTAATTTTATTTGAAAATTGAATGCATGTGAAAACAATTTCTCTCTAGTCCACTTTGTTGATCATTTCAGAATAATTGGAAATTCTGAATGCATGCCTATTGCCATATCAAATGTGGCTATTGCTTAAAGTCATGCGGCAAACAACCAGTATGCCCTGCACTGTAATTACAACCATTGCAGGGTGACAAATGAACAACTGTGATAGTAAGAATCTCCAAAGGTTTGAAAGTTAAAAAGAAGAATAAAAGGAGACATCACAGCTGGTGACCCAGTGGTAACACATGGCAGAAGTGAATAAGAACCAGTTCATTCCATGCAGTAACAATTATATAAACCCCAATGCCAGAGCCTGTTCCTTGGCAGATTAAACAGGCAGGATTGGATCCAAACCCCTCAATGGAGTTGCTGTCACATGCCCTGGGTTAGATCTAATCTTGCCTTTCCACTGTCAAATACTTTGTTAATTACTGCCCCCTTGTACTTGAGTGTTAATGTAGAGGAAGCCGCCATCCAGCAGATGAAATATATATACTGGCAAAAGGGCAGGAAATTTTGCAGGCACACGCATCTAGATCTACCTTCCTGCCTCTCCAAATTCCCATTGGCATTGGTAAATGAGCTGTTCTGAGTAAGCTCTGCAGCGTTACTGATCCCGATTCGGTAGAAGATAATGGAACTTGCAGAGGATTTACATTGGAAGTAGAACTTCTGTGCAGTGCTGGTTGTTTTACCTGAAAAGATTATGGTACAAACTCCTGCTCGATGTTTACAGTAAAAAAGAATAGATGTACAGAGATAAGTGCCCTGAGCTCTGATAACATACATATACAGAGATCAATGAGTTACTACTTACAAACTCTGACTGACTAGGCTGAGGAACCAACACTCACCGATTGATGGATGAACCTGACAAAGTACAGCACGTTAGAAACTATTACTACTGATAAAATCTCAAAACACGAAATACATAATAGTCCTCATGAACCAATCTATGAGATCACAGCATCAAAATGCAGCAGCAGGGAACCTTAAAGCTGGCACAAACTGAAAGGCTAACAATTTTTACATGAAATGGAAGCAGAATGAACTGAGGAAGTTATGCTTGCTGAATACTGACAGTGGAGTTAATTTTTAGAAAGTACAATCATTTGCACAATGCACAATTTCCAAGGCTTTCACCACATCCTGATCTAGATCTACCGACCCAGAACTTGTTCACCTGCTCTAGTTTGTTCCTTGATGCATATGGCATTGGCAGGTTTGTTGGCTAAATGTCAATGTATCAGTTCTTTGCGTGGTGCTTGTGCATGCTAGGCATAGAGGTAATTAAATCGACCAGTCGTTGAAAGGCATCTCCATTGGCATAATATTTATCTTTGATTTTTGTTAAGCAAAAGCAATCAAGCAATCACGTGAGGCAGTGGACTACTGGAGAGCGAAGATACTTGCCGCGTGACTGCATCCACCCAACAATATTCCAGTTTTTAGGCCCTTGTAGACATGGTGTGGCTATTGGTAATCATGTGCTCCATCTTTTGTTTGGGGAGTAGCTAAATTTACTTAATCCCACAAACCAAAAGCCAAAGCAAGTTTTTCGTGAGGAGAAGCAAAGGTCGACAAAATTCAAACTGAAAGGGGAAAAGGAGAGAATGTGAATAAAAAACTGAAATGTTCAAAAGATAGCTTGCAAGTAACAGTAAGAATGAAGATGACGTACACGAGACATTGACAGGAAGAGAATCTAGGCATGACGGGTGGGGAGGTGGTAGGGTAGGAGTGTAGGACACATGGAGAGGTTAAAGACACGGAGAATACAACACCCAAGGACAAGGGTAGTTATCATCGGAGGAGGTGGATATTTGTTTAATCCCAAGCAATTAAGGGCAGGGTAGACATGGATTAACACTAAACAAGTTAAGGCACTACGTAGCTTAACCGGTGAAGAGCAATGAACAAAAGGAGCCACGGCGTATAATCTCCAAAAATTTCTTTCTGAAAACAGGTCAAATTGGTGATGCCTAGGAAGACAAACAGAATTGCCTACTCAGCAGTATACATTTCAAAGGGAGATTCAGACAGGATAAATTGGACATCAGTCGGACCACTGCTTACTGGATTTTTCACAGAAAGAAAACAGAATTCCAATGCATTAAAAAAAACAGAATTCCAGCATAGCGGCTGATTTCTGGTTCATTTCTAAATGGTTACCCGCTGAAAAACTTTGGAGCCCACCTTGTGTTGTCAAACACAGATGAAACCATCTGCCACTGCAAACACAAGTTCAAGAATACAGTATAGTGAATTGTTGTACAATTTTCAAGCTCGGTTTCTCTTATAAACTGGGTCAATCTGTTCTACCTATAGTGAATGGCAGGAACTCCTTGCCCTTTCTGAGGTTGCTTCGAAAAAGAATACAGTACAAATAAATGAAACCGAGCATGACTGAGAGAAAACATATGTACCTGCTGTTCAATATAAAGGTAGAAGGTTGATTCAAAAATTTTCTTCAGATTTGAAGCCTTGACATGTTGAGAAAACAATAGAAGCGTTCTCAACTGCAAACTCAAGGAGCTATAATCAGGTAAATATTATGAGCAGCTAAGCTTCAGATGTCTAATTAACAAAGGAAGAAGTCCATTTTACTACTGCAAACAGTCGACTTTGTCCGCTTACCCCCCTGAAAAAATGTCATCCTGATTTACTCCCCAATATTTCTATTGCTCCAATGTACCAAAATATTTGTCTTTTTTGTTTGTTGAAAAAAGATTCAACTTTTTGGTTTCTCCACTTTGTTTTAAATTCAGATTATGTAGGGTGACAAAATACATCATAATATATACTAAAAATATTATGCATTTTCATCATTACTTTCATAAGTTAAGTGTAATTACTAATACTAAATTAATAATAGATATACAAATTGCATGAAAAATCATGATGAATTTTTTTAAAAGTAATTTTCTAACAAAGGAATGCCATGTCCTCTATCACCCCAGAAATTTGGAACTTGAAACTTAACTTGTATGCAGAGAAACAAAAAAAATACAAATCTCATTACAGGTAGATTAATCCGAAATTTTGTATAATTAATCTGTACAAAACATCCCAAATCTTCAATATGAATAGAGTGAACACCAATCAATATTGCTTCGTCAAGATATGCATACAAGAATTTATCAACAACACTACAGCAGTACCATTCAGAAGCACAAACCATATAGCAGATAGCAACAGAGTGCACTCCCATGTCTGTGAATCAGCATATTTTCATCAACCAGCTTGCAAGAAACAGTTGCTCCTGTCCTTTCAAAGCTTTCCATTGTAAACCTGCTATGTCAAGAAACACAGATATAGAGTTGTAGAGCATACAATTCAATTGGTTCCTTGGTGCACACTATGGAATGATTAGAAATTCAAATATAAAATTAGCAAGTGGTCAATTCACACCGGGCTATACATATTTAGTCATTATTTAATTAGCCAAGATAATTGTTCTTTAGAGAACATCTCGAGAGCAGTGCCCGGGTTCTGTGGGTAGTGGAATGGAGTCCTTTGATCTCTTTCGGCTCTAAGCAGCAACTGAACCAAAAGTATCCATATAATACAGCTGTAAACATCTTTCTCTACTTTATTTGTGACCTAATCACTTTTATCATATGCACTTGATTTTTGTTTTTGAGGTTAGCTGTGCGCATTTCACACTGATATGAGCGCAATTATGCAGTATATTCGTTGCTTGTTCACCATCAGCTCCAATCTTCACCTGAAATTAGGAGGTTGTTAACTATTCCCAAGAAAGATTAGCTTTGCTTTCCACTGCATGTCTATGCCATTGGAAATAGATTATTTGGTGACGGCACGAATTAGGCACGAGATTAAATGGGACATGAAAGTTTCGAGAAACATATATAGAATGTCTCACGTGGTGGTTCTGAAACTCTATTGCACTGAGCTTATGCAAAATCAAAGGCTCTTCTGTTCTTCCAGGTATTCCTGAATTTCGAAAACATCAATCATCATTCATCATACTAAGTTCGCTAAGTCTTCAACATGGCCCTCGGTTAGTTTCTTGAAGTAAATTGTGAGGTTTCCGTGGTCAAATGATGCATTGCTACAGGAAATTAAAATCTGAGGTAAAACAGAGGTCAGAATCCTTGCATTGACTTCCAAAAAGAATTGAGTCTACAGTAAAATAAACCTGAAAAATAATTAAAGAAACATAAATCTAGGCAAGTACAAAAGCATTCAGCATGCTTGAAGTACGCCTAAACACAAGTATAGGGTCTAAAACCAGTAAAGGGAACAGTTAGTGAAGTGACATTAATTATCTTAATGATAGGTGAATGAAGAACAAAACAGGTAAGGTACAGAACGAACTGATATGATCAATTACATTTGAAACGCTTCATGTGAAGCAACTCTGTGCAAGGACTTATCAGAAGCATTGCACAGTACAGACCGACTCTGGTAACATATAACATATATAAACTGTATTGTTATGCGCAGGATGTAACAATTGGCAGGATGTATTGCATCACACCTCTTAGTGCTTCCTGAAATCAAGGGACCTGTCTTTGTTGTTGTAATTGTGTAACAACTAAAGAGGAAGACCTCAAAAGTACAGGTGGACTTAACTTGGACAGTGTCAAAACTAAGAACTATGGCAGGACGCCATGATCCAAAAAGAAAGACAAAATTATAGTCAAGTTACCTTTTTGCAAAGCAGAAAGATAGAACCAGGCAGTATGCCATGGCCCAAAAGACACAAAAAAAACTGATGTCATGTTGAACTTTTATTTGTCTAAACGCTACATGATGAGAAAGTTGTTTCCTCCAGCTCACGGTATGGCCCTTACTCCACCAGTTTAGAGTCTTCTGTCATGAATCTTTACCACCAGTTTAGTATATGGTGCACCACAATGGTGAACAACTACTGTGTAATGCTGCAGTTATAAGCCATAAAATAGCATTAGCAAGAAGACTAGAGCAACTTCATGTGGTCTAATACCATGAGTTGATTAGAATTTACCTTATATCATCATTACTATTCATAATGATGTATATTTGAAAATGCACACCGACTCCAGATATAGGTATGAATTGCATATGATGTGTCTACGAAATAATACAAATTTAAGTCGGTCACAGATCCTGTATCATATAGCAAGATAATCCAGGGGTGGTGCTAGAGGCATCCATCAGGGTCCTTTGACCGCCATTGATCATGGGAAACAACAAAAAATTTAGCGGCTAATGGCCCCATGGAATTTGTTAAGGTCGTGTTCTGTGACCCCGGTGCCCAAGATTCCTGCCCCTCCACCCCTCAGATAGTCTGTACATCTTTTTCGAGAAATTGAGAATTTGTATCTTTTCTTTTTTGACTAGAACATGTATATCTTCTGCAAGAATGTGAACTTGGGAAGTCTATATACCTTAAATAGATGGCTTCCACTTAGTGGCTAACTGTTTTTTTTTCCTCTCAACGCTCTGCTAGCCACGTCACCCAAAAGTGAGCACTGCAGGATCCCCATTCAATATGACAAGGGAGTAATTGAACAGACTGCAGCCCTCTCCACTCCTTGACTAGCATTGAACAAACAATTCATCAAAGGAGTAATTCCAATACCAACAGGCTAGACAAGGGAAAGAAAACGAGAAGCAGAAATGATCATAAAACCAAAATGAAAATGACCAACATTCAATACTCTGAAAACTGCAACTTTGTATGACCCACAGTCAACAGCAGTATAAGTAGGTAGTGATTCAAGGAACGAAAACCCAAACCAATGACTCACGCGTCAAGAACCTCCGATAAATAAACCTTGGAAGCATGCTTGCTGCACTGTGCTGTGCATTTCGCACTGCATGCTGCAACACATGGTCACCGACTCACTAGTAAATTAGGGGCCAGATAGCCTTGTCTACTGAAATGGCACCTCCGGTCCGGTCCATGCAGCCCCTCTATCTATCTAATACATATATGCCAGGCGCGACATCCTAGGATGCTTGCTGCCATTGCACAGTCAAAAAAGGATCAGATTAGGTATGATGAACTGGTGAATCATGAAGGCGTGAATGATGACAAACACCTTAAACTTAAAGCACACTCCAAAACACGAAGACAACAACAGCAGTGGTATTTTTTTATATTTTTCGTGAGAACGGAACTAGCAGAAATTTTATCGGATGTCTCCGAAGAGACGGAACTAGCAGAATTGGTAGACAACCAAATGAATCTTGCAATTCAGAGTTTCTTGTCTTCGATTCGTATAGCAGGGCGAAGCGGTTGCACAGAAACCGCGAGGATATGATGAGTAAGGACTTGAGATCATGTATACCTCGCAGTTCCGCCGCACAAGGGCCGACTGGAGCCACGGCCGCGCGAAGGTCCGGCCGCCGCGGAATCGAGCCGAGGCAAAGAGACAACCGGCCGGAGCGGCGCCCCGTTCTTGCCGAGTCGAGAGTGCCCGGCCTTCCGTCTTTTCGATTGGACCGCTCCATCCATAGGCCCATTAGTTTCGGCCCACCCAATGGTAAAAGCCTACCAAGGACCGGGCGTGACAGCACAGCCCAACCCCATGTTATTATGCCGAAGAAAAAGACTCCCTTGAATCCTTGTCTACGCGAACTATTAGGCCCATTTGGCAGAGCTCTCGGAGCTGATTCTTTGCTGAATCTAGCAGGAACTTTGTCAAACACCTTTTTAGAAGGAAAGTGGTCCTCTACTAATTCCGTGAAGTGATTCTCTGAAATGAACTAAGAGACTGAGAGCTGAAAAAGTAGTTTTCCCAGATTCTGTGAAGTGATTCTCCATACCGATTTTAAGAGTTTACGCTGAAGAATCAAAGAGAATCACTTTTAATCATAGAATCACTTCTCTTAGAGAATCAACTTCTATAGAGAATCAGAATCAGATGGAGCTCTACCAAACTGGCCCTTACAACACATATATCTCGTATATTATTGCGTCCCAAAATATGTTTGATTCGAGTTTTAACCGGATCGAGTC
The DNA here is from genome assembly GCA_009763385.1 of Coix lacryma-jobi var. lacryma-jobi. NCBI lineage: Eukaryota > Viridiplantae > Streptophyta > Magnoliopsida > Poales > Poaceae > Coix > Coix lacryma-jobi. Next base: position 143,983,504 of record CM019826.1, read on the forward strand.
ACTGAGTTGAATGTAGGGTTTAGATTGCTGATCACGTGTCATGTGGGACGTGAGATTTGGTAGTTGCTACTTGTAGAGAAAATTGGTTTCTTTGCTCTAAAAAAGAGTTATGTTTAGTTTCTTGGCTCTTTGTCCTCTGAACTTGCTTATTTGGCTTCAAAATGAGTTTCATTTATTTTCTTGACCCTTGTTAGTCTGATGCTCTGATAGTGTTAACTTATACGTGAAATTACTCTTTTACTCCTGACGCAAATTATAGATTGTCTACTATCAATAATTTTTTTAAAAAAGTTTAAGAATTATTGATAGTAGACAGTCTGTATGACTCTACTTCGACCCTAGGGGTAAAAGAGTAATTTGGATACACAATAACACGGTTAGAGCATCAAACTTACGGAGGGACCGCGAAACTAAATAAAATTAGTTTTAGGGCTAAATGGGAAAGCTCAAAAAAAGGTCAAGAAATTAAGTCCAATTCTTTTTAGGGCAAGAAACTAGCTTTACGCCGCTTTACACCAAAGCCGAACATGGCTTATGTTTTCTTTCCAACTAAAACTATATTAGTGTTCTTACAACAACTTTGCATGGCGCCCTGCCCTGTTTGGTTAAAATTCGACTGAATTGTAATTTTTTTTGAACTTGCATCGGGAGGACGAAGAGTCCCCACCTAAATTTTATTACCAATGATCCCACAAAAATCTGGTGAGTGGTGGGGCAGGGCCCAGAGGCTTTAGCGCTGAGCTTACAAGGTGAATTGTAAATTAATTGCATATAACAATATCTTTAAATAAACAGCGATATGAAACTGCAATTTTGCACAACCGCCCGCACCCTGGCAGAAGGTACTGCAGCGGGGTGAAAATGAGGACAATTCAAAACTTAATCTATTAAATGTTTTTGGTAGCACAATTCAAAACTTAATCTATTATATGTTTTGTAGTATGAATGATTATACACAACAAATATTCTGACAACATATGTGACATGACCAACATATGAATGATTATCTAGTGAATAACGATCAATATTTCTATAGGTGAAAATGAGAAACTTTTTCTTTCTGATTTCTTTCTTTTTTTCTTTCTACCATTGGAAAAGTTACGAAGACTGGAAAGAGCAAGTGAAAGAGTACGTCAGGTGTAAAAAAAGAGCGGCGTAGGCTATGGAGAGAGAGAGAGGTGGGTAGCGGGTTCACACCCGATTAGACCAGCAACGACACCCTAATCGTGTTTAGGTGTCGAAACTAGATGGATATTTTTAAAGATGAGAGACCTGGATGATAGAGCGGTACTGTACTACTGTTACTGGTTTAAGGACCGGGCTTTACTATTGTTTTTTTATAGCTTTTATTTAGAGAAGACTGCTGGCGCTATTTAAAATACTAGTATAGATGCCCGTGCTAACGCTACGGGCCATATTAAGACCACAGTTTGTTCTATTAATTTGAAGTATTGGTAAGTCTAGATTAACAATGTCCGTGCATTGCAACGGATAAACAGAGATTCAGTAAAATACAAAACAAAATATAATTTGTAAAAAATAAAACAAACAATTAGATTCATTAGGATTCACGTCTTACGTATTGTTACATAATCATATTGTCCAATCTGGTTTGATTTTTTACAATCTACTGGAGTAGAACTCAATATTAGAAAATACAATATACTGGGGTACCAAAGACACCTAGGAGGATCTGAACACAGTCAGGTAGAATGCTTGATCTCTTGTCAGCTGTAAACTGAGTGGAATTAACAAGGAAAAGAGCCCCACATAGGAAGTGTTGTAACATCATGGTATACATCCTACGACAATTAGTCAGGTGCTGCTCAAAGATCATTGTAAAAGACCCGCTGGATGCACGCAATTTAGGATCACATCGATATATGCTTCGCTATAGTTTTGAACCCTGAAAACAATTGTAGCTCAACTCAATTTATATTTATGATTTACCATACATCCACATCTGATGAAATAATATACCTACTACTGGTATGTGCAAAAAATAAACGCAAGCAATCCGTTGCAAAGAAAAAGGTGTATACTATATATACAACACAGAACCAAAGGAAATATTTGATTTTTTTTGGTCAGGTCCCAATAGTGAAATTAGTCACGTGGATTTTGGCAAAATATAAGCCATTTGTTGAATAAATAATTTTATTATTGTTATGATAGACCCAACAATTTTATGTGAATTCTACAAAGGCAGTGAAGGAACCATAATAAAAATAGGCCAGTAATGCACAAACATGAGTTGCATAGTTGATAAATAATCATTTTGCATTGATACTTTTATCGACCTGAATATTCTAATGTCTACCCGCGGGAGGATTGGCGCCCTCCCGCGGGTTGGGTTACTATAGTTTTTTTTTGTTTTTTTGTGTTTTCTTCAATTTTTCTATTTTTTTATTTTTTTCCCTTTTAAGTTTTTTTAGGCATCTTAGATCGACGTCCTCCTAACACTTGCGTACGTTTTACGCTCATACGGCCAATGCCTCTAACGCGACATGTAAATATTTTTTTGAGCAGGTCGCATGTCAGTATAGTGACTGATATATTTAGAGATTGTTTAGTTTCTAAGTTAAAAAGTTTTGGAATGTCATATCAGGTGTTTAACACTAATTTAAAGTATTACATACTATTAACAAAACTAATTGCATAAGTGGAGAATAATTCATGAGACAAATTTATAAGTCTAATTATTAATAATTATCAAATGTTTACTGTAACACCATATTATCAAAACATGAATTTATTAGGCTTAAAAAATTAATTGTCTCGTAAATTATTTTGAATCTATGTAATTAGTTATTTTTAGTCTATATTTAATACTCTATGTAAGGTCCAAACATCCGATGTGATAAGTAAAAAATTTGTAGGGTTAAAACTAAACACATTCGTACTGTTTAGGCCGATCAAGTTTTCCGTACGTATATATACAGCGAAGCAGAGATACTTATAAGACTTTGACAATCGTACCAATAGTAAGCGCGACGAAGCGCGCTAACCAGCCTTGTATTTACTGCCTCAGGGCGAGTGCTTGGCCACCTACTCTACAGCCGCCCTGTCTCATCACTGGATCCACCAAGGTGCTTGGCCACCTGCTCTATGGCCAAAAGGTTTAGCTGTCGAGAGGAGGATCATGGTTCTGAATGTTTGTTGAAAGCAGTGAGTATTAGAAGAGAAAGAAAGAAAGAAACAAGATAATTCAGAAAAAAAATAAGACATGATGGTCCTGAGGGGGAACCTGCTTGTGTTCAATCAGTTTTTATGCTGGGGTAAAATTTTGAAGCAGAATAATTGAGTAATTCAAATGAAACTTAAATTAAACCTTCCGTTTTAAAATGACAAACCCAGTAAATTCAGTAAAAGGAATTTTTTATGAACAAAAGTCAGGTTATAAGCATAGACACAAGAATCACAACCAAAGCAACCGAAGGGCAAAAATAGAGTAAAAGCAAATATGATTAAATCCATCCTCGTGCCACCACGGAGGATGTGCCTGAGCCATGTTTTTTTTTTCCTGAACTGTAGCCACAATGTTAGCAGCAACAATGATTAAATTTATCCACACAAATCTGATAATACAATTCAGTGGTATCCCTGTGTAAGCATGTTCTCATCCTATGGTGACAGTGGAGAACCTCCTAAGAACAGGTTTGACCTTTAATAATGTCATTACCACAAATTCAGTAAAGCTATTTAATAAACCCAAAAAACATTATTCACTAATGAACATAGCTCCTCACAAATTATGAAAAGGAAACGAAACAAAAACATGTGTATGGTATAGATGCCCGTGCTAACGCTACGGGCTATATTAAGTCCAAAAGCATTATTCACTAATGAACACAGCTCCTCACACGGGCGCTATTTAAAATATTACAAAAGAAAAACGAAACAAAAGAAAAGGAAAAACATGCGTAGTGTCAGCAGTCAACACGCAATTACGCGGCCCAGCCCAAGCGGTACGCCCGTCATCTAGTAAAACAAAAACAAACTGCATGTCGTCGTCATTAAGAAATCCATTTCATTTAATTTCACATTATTATTAATTAATCGCTTTCCTCCCCCGCAAGCATAAGCTTCCGCTTCCGTCCCCCAACAGCTCCGATCGGCTCATCCGCCGCCCCTAGTCGGCTCGTCTCGCCGACTCGCCGCGATGAACGCGTCGCAGTTCATGGACAAGCAGATCCAGGGCCTCGCCGCCTCCGCCGCCGCAGCGTCCTCGCCGCCGGCATCCGTCGGGGCCGGCGGGCTAGTCGATCTGATGAGCCCCGACCCGCAGGAGGAGGCGGTCAGCCACGGCCCCGGGCACCGGTCCCTCCACGGCGGCGCAAACGGCACCGGCACCGGCACCGGCGCCGACGAGGTGTTTCCCTGCTACGACTTCCAGCCCATCCGCCCTTCTGCCGCCGCCAGCGCTGTCCCCGTCGGCTCGGCCCCCGCGACGGGCGCTTGGGGTTCGCTCGACTCTAAAGCCACCTCCCCCAACCTCCAGGTACTATGCTGCTTTTCTCCCATGCGCTGATGACTCCGCTGATAGATCTGTTCCTAGCATTAGTAGTTGAGAGCTAGGTACTTGGTGATGTCGTAGCTCAGGATTCCATTGCAAAACAAGTATTTGACACTGTTGGTCAATCCCTACTAGGATATAAGTAGCCTTTTTGGCTCCCCTGTTTGTAAAGTTAATCCTACAGATTTCTTAGTCCTTACCCAAAAAATAAAGTACCTCCAGATGCGATGCGTATTTTCCATTTCTCTTTACCATCAGCTGTATGGATGCATACTTTATAATTTCTTATAAGGAATTTGTTGTTGCTTGCTCTGTTGACAAAGCCATAAGCTCCTTGACACTGTTTGAAACATCACTATTTGGATACTAATTTATTTTGTCTCCCTTCTTTTAGGACAGTTTCAATCTTGCAGTAGAAAATTACTCCCTCCCTTCCCCCACCCACACAATAGACTACTTCCTAGTCAAACGTTTATACATTTGATTATCCTATCTGGAATTTCGTATGGGTTGTCAATACAAGATTGGCATTAGTAGATTCATTATGAAAAATACTTCCATATCATATAACTCTTTGTGTTTATATTTATCTTTCAAGATAAATGTCATTTAAAAGACTGTTTTGATGTTCTATTGGAATCATTTGTGATTGGATGTATATATTTGTATTTTTGTCTTGAAAACAGCGTTCCATGTATTTGTGTCTTTGAAAACTACTCAAAATTTGTCCTGGCTTTGTGCTGCCCATGATGGCTACTCTTACTAGCTATCTCATGGGCCTTTTTTTGTGAAGTTGTTTTTGTGGATGCCATTTTATATGACTTTGTCAGGATTGGTTGCACATATTATTTCTTTCTTTTAGCTCTTAGTTATCAGCAGTGCTATACCTTCAAGGAAAACATATCCATTTTCAAAGTGTGTTAACTTTCTTATGCAGTTATGCCTATGCTTCCAACACTGTTGAACTTTCAATGATATAGGTTACCAGTTCCAAATTCCAATATGGATCCTGCAAATTCATCTCGCAAAGTCAGCATTTTGTATTTGTGTATAGTTCTAATTAACTTTCATAGAATAATTTTTAGTTTTGTTCACGTAAGTTATTGACCACAGTTTGATTACGGACACAACACAGAATCCAAGTTCACTCATTACATCTGCAGCTGTAATATACTTCACAAGATACATTATTGTTTATCACTTCACACGATCACACTTCATATCACTGTCCTGTTTTTATCTTTCCCTGTGCTCAACTTCTCTTACCATGCAGGGTGCTGGTGTATTGGAGCCTCATGTGCTAAAGAAAGTTAATCATGAAGAAGAGAGGAGCAACTTCAGTACAGTCACTATAGAGGATATAGATCGTACCATGAAGAAATATGCTGATAATCTTCTACATGCACTCGAAGGTGTAAGCTCAAGGCTTTCACAGTTAGAGGACAGAACATACCATCTTGAGAACTCTGTTGGAGAGCTGAAGTTGACAATTGGGAACAACAATGGAAGTACTGATGGAAAACTGAGGCAATTTGAGAACACACTGCGTGAGGTAAGCTTCTATGAATGTAATGGACCATGCTTTTTATATAATGAAATACTAGTTCTGTGTTATTGATGAGCTTTTATCTGTGTGTTTACTTATGATATGTTCTCTGTTTTGAACTCGTCTCGCTTATATGGGGTTCATAGGTTCTAGCTGGTTCACACACTCATCGTTGTTTACATTGCAAACTTTGTCAGTTCTATGGACATGACATGCTGTCTTTGGCCAATTTTAAGTAATATGTAAATCATTTGTGTTTCTGTATTAGTACAAAGTTTCTTTCAGCTCCAATCAAAGGCACATCAGCATATAGATGTTAAAGTTTATTGTATGCATACGTTTTTTATAGTATGAATATTACTTTACATACTGTTCTGCTTTATGTTTCCTTTTACCCTTTGTCATACATAGGCTTCATCTTATGGTTCTGTCATTACTATATGTGTGTGATTGGCGTTAATAGGGCATGCCCATAACCATTGTGAGGGTTAGTGCAGGTTTTAACTTTTTATTCGCTACATGCAGGTTCAAGCAGGTGTGCAGATTTTGCGTGATAAGCAGGAAATTGTTGAGACCCAGATCCAACTTGCAAAGCTCCAAGTGCCAAAAGCAGAGGATGTTCAGCCAGAAGCTGGGCAGGTGGACTCAAGGCAGCAGCTCACGCCTCCATCCCAGCCAACCGTTCAATCTCAAAACCAAGCCCCTCCCCCTTCCCAACCACCAGTACTGCTGCCTGCCCTTCCTGCTCCAACTGCGCCACCTCCACCTCCAGCTCAAAACCAACCTCCAACACACTTCCCTGGCCATGCTCCACATCCCCAGGTTCCATCAGTGCAATCCGCTCCGCCGGCTCCTTCAGTGGCAACCATACCACAGGAATCCTATTACCCCCCATCAGCTCAGCCGACTGAGGCCACCCACCAGCAGTACCATGCTCTGCCAGCTCCACAGCCTCAGGCGCCACAGCCACCACCACAGCAGCATTACCAAACTCCGCCTCAATATGCTCAATTTACTCAACCTCCCCCGCATGCAAGTGTCAACCCCACAGCTGCGCTTCCACCACCAGTGGCCCAGCAGCCTGAAGAACCAGCACCGTATGGCCCACCTGCTCAGGGCTATCCACCAAATGTCCGTGCACCACCCCCTTATATGCCACCCTCAAGTGGACCTGCCGCTCCATTCTATGGACCGAACCCTGGCATGTTTGATCCGTCTGCTGCCAGGCCTAATTCCGGGCCGCCGCCGCCCTACAATGCTGGATACAAACCACCGGCTGCAGGTGGTTTCTCCGAATCATATGGCTACACGGGGTCTCCATCACACCGTGGCAATGCTGGAATGAAGCCGCCTTCACCCTTTGCTCCTCCTGGGGGAACCTTTGCTCCTCCTGGAGGAAGTGGCGGCTATGGCAGACTGCCCACGGCTCAGACGTTACCCCAGGCTGCACCAGTCAGGTCCACTCAAAGCAGTGGCTCTTCTGGAGCCAGAGTACCCATCGACGACGTGATTGAGAAGGTGTCCACGATGGGGTTCTCCAAAGAGCAGGTCAGGGCGACAGTCCAGAAGCTGACTGAGAACGGGCAGAACGTGGATCTGAACGTGGTGCTCGACAAGCTGATGAATGACACCGATGCCCAGCCCCAGAGGAACTGGTATGGGCGGTGAGCAGAGCTGTTCAGGGTCTGGAACCGCGGCCCCGAGCAGAGTGCAACCTGTGTATATCGTCGAACCACCATGGAACAGCCATTCTTTTTTACATTCTGCTTTGAGTTTACAGAAGAGTTACTGCTGTTTATTTCAATCATGCTAGAAGCAGGAATAGCCATGTTCATTTTCTGAACTGAATGTTCTAAGATGATGCCAAGACACTGGGACCCCAGCTCACGTGTTCTGTGCACTGTGCTGTGCTCGCTTATTTGACGCTTGTCACTGTTGAGAGATTGTTCGCTTGCGACGACGATGGTGGCCTTTCTTGTCCGTGAATCTGTTCACACTGCGATCGGATCACCCAGAAATGAACCAACCAAACAGCTCGATTATCATACTGTATTCTTCACGCATGTTTTACTCGCGTATCATATAATCGAATCTATGATTTCATTGGTGTTTTATCGAAGTAGGTGTTCCACCATCAATGGTTTGCAAGCTTCCCTGGATCTTAAATTTTGCAAACACGAAGACCTCGATAAGTAAAGTCACAACCAAATATCCTCATGTAGTGGTCGATTGGATCTAGGATAAAAGTTTAGGAGATGCTAAGTTCAAACTATTTTAACAAAATTAAGGTCTAAATCATCTTTTGTGTTATAATCTTCGATCCACTTCAACCTCTTTGTGACAGGGGGGGGGGGGGGGGCTCGAGCCCTGGTATAGTAGCAAGGAATGTAGTTGGTTTGCATAAAAGCCATTGTACATAAAGTAAAACAATCTCATCAACTAACCAATTAGGGCGTGATTGGTTTCTTGATGAGCCTAGCCTAGCTCACATCCATGGACTAGGCGAAAGGTCCTAGTTTGGTTTTGCTAATTGAGTGACAACTTAGGTGGACTAATATGTGTTTAAGTGTAATACACAGGTGATCATGTATGAGCAACATACGTCGTAGAGGTGAAATGACTTAGAGGATGTTGTGAGGCTCATGCATGTGATGGAGGAGTTTGAAAGGACCGTGACGCCTAAGAGGGGGGGGGGGGGGTTGAATTAGGCAACTTAAAACTTCTACTCTAAACTATGGCATCTAATTTCCACCTAGTCAAAACCTATGCAAGAAAGTAACTATCTAATGTGCAACTAAGGTTTTGCTACGTGTGTTTGCTATCTCTACCGCAAAAAGGAGTTATGCAACCTAGTTCCCAAACCTATCAACTAACATATCAAACTAGGAAAGGTAAAGCACATGAACTAGGTAGCAATGTAAATGCGGAAGCTAAAGAGTGTGATAGAGATGCAAACTCCCGTCGACGACTCCGGTATTTTTACCGAGGTATCGAGAAGCGCGCAAGCTTCCCCCTAGTCCTCGTTGGAGCCCCTCGCAAGGAATCCCTCGCAAGGGCCAAGCTCCCAGTCGAATAACTCCGTGGATAGCTCCGGTTCTCCCCACGCGCAAGTGGGTCTCCGGTTAAGCCACTCGTGGCAAAGCCTCTCCCGGATGCTCTCCGCCGTCTTCACTATCAAGTTTCCGGCCGAAACGCCGCGGGCCTTGTTCCCTTCGGTACACGGAGGCGGCCACACCACAAACGCGGTTGGTATGATCTCGCAAGACTACAAGCCCCGCCGATGTACAACAACGGTGCGCACAAGCACCGATAGACAAGAGGTTTTCAACCTCACTAAACACTAGGCCTAACACCTAGAGCAAGTGCAAAGCGGTGGTCTAACTAGCTTAAGCACTTCGCAAAGCACATACACTAATCACCGAGTATATCACTTGAGCACTTTGGTGGCTAGAGCAACTAAATATGTGTCTATACACTTGGTACACTTCCTTGAGCTCCAACCCCTTGATGTTTTGGCCGGCCATGGGGCTCTATAGAGCCCCAACCAAATAGAGCCATTGGGCAAAGTCATGGACTTCACAGCGTAGCATTGGACGCTGCAGTCGCGACCATCGGACGCGTCCGATGCTCCTTTAACGGCTAGATGCCAGCCTGACACTGCGTCGCAACGGCTACTTCAGCGTCCGATGGTTGATCAACGGACGCGTCCGATGCTCACAAAGCCTCTCTGGAACCTCTCTGCATGGTCATCGGACGCAGGGTCCTGTAGCGTCCGATGTTAGCACTGGAGCGTCCGATGTTCGCTGTGCAGGTTTGCACAGTGTCACAGTCGCGTCCGATGCCTCAGTCTTCAGCGTCCTATGCTCCTGCTGGTGCTGACACGAGCTAGGGTTTACCAACGGAGCGTCCGACGCCTGCGTGGGCAGCGTCCGATGCAGCGTCCGATGTCCCTTTCTTCTCGTTTCTTCGCGTTTTCTTGTGCCGTCTTGGTTCCATTCTTGTGCCTTGGACTTTGCTTGATCTTGAGAGTCTTCTATTGAGCTTCAAATGTCTTGCTTGAGGTGTTGATCATCGGATCACCACGTCACCTTAGTCCAAGTCACATTTGCACCCTATTGGACTACAAAATAAACACTTGCAAACATATTAGTCCAATTTGGTTATGTTGGTCATCAAACACCAAAATCCGAAGTTAAATGGTCTGAGGTCCATTTTCCTTACAATCTCCCCCTTTTTGGTGATTGACGACAACACGACCAAAACAAGCAAATAATAGATACATAATTTAAAATGCAATCTACTTGCTAGGATGCGATGTAAAGGCAAGATCATATGATGTTTTAAAGATACCAAATTGAAACAATTTTAATCTAACATATCTTGCTCTTGCCATAGAGTCCCATTGGGTGACTTTATGGATAAGGCTCCCCCTAACTCCAAAAATCGCTTCCTCCCTTTTTGAACCAATCCCGTAAAAATAACCATAGAATTTTTGAAATTTTGATTTTGGCTATTTTGTTTGTTTTAGTTTGGGCTTGTTTTTGGTCCCTACACATTCTCCCCCTTTGGAATCAAACACCGAAAAGGAAGACATTAAAGCTCAAGAGAGGAGACATTATATAAGCTAAAACTCCCCCTAAGTGTATGCATACATATGGTGTATAGCAAAGCATATGCATAACCAGCAAATTAATGTACAAAGGAGTTTAATCTATATAATGCATGGAGAAAGCATATAAGAGTATCAAATTGAAATCAACATAATGATATCGGTTAGGAATACCACATGTAGATATCAATTGGATTATCACCATACTTGATGCTTGTCTCCGAGAACTCCATTTTCCTTGCAATGAGACTACTACACACATGATAATCTTGAAAGTAGTGTTAGTCTCAAAGCTTCCAAATTGTAGAGTAAACTCCCCCTAAAAGTGTGCATACAAGTTTGAAATACTCGTAGGAGACATGCACATTGACTTGTAAGGTCAAACTACCATTTTTCTTATTGATATTACAAGAAATGTGACATCAATTGAAGATGGTAATTGAGGTAGTTTATCTATAATTTGGACTTTGGCACATATAAGATAAATACAAAGTAAAAGAAGCTATGTGCCGTGCTTCTAACCAATTAAGACCATGTAGGATTGCTCTAAGAATGTGAGTGAAATCGAGCAAAACTACCATATGATAAGCCTAATGTGTGCATGACAAAAGATATGAAAATGCCAATGCAAACATAGGCAATGAAAGGAACTAGATGCTAAAAATAAATTGCAAGAATTTAAATCTAGTTACTGTTGACGCTCACTAATGTTCATAATTAACCATCAACTATTGCATGAAATAACACTGAATGAATCACAAAGCATAGTTGTAGGGTTTGAAACTAACAGTTCCACGAGTTTTGGTGCTCTCACTTGTTTTGTAGGACATCCATGTTTTTACCATATAAAAGCATCTCAAGTGATGAATTAGAGTGCACCATTGCAAAGAGCTCGTTGAGACGATCGAAACAGACATATCATTTGCTATATTCGGAGTCCCGGATGAAAAGATATTAATTTTGAAGCGAAATCTGCAAAAGAAGGATCTAGAAGACACCAGAAGACACCACGAGGCGGGCCACCACGTGGGCCCACTGGGCCAGACCGACCGGTCCCACCCCGGGACCGACCGGTCGGCCACAGAGCCCGTTTCGCCTCCGCCTTCTGGAACCTTCTTCCACCGCCTCCTAGGATGCATCTCCACCGTCCCTGAAGTCGGTTTGATCCAAGGGCTCACGTTCCACGCTTCGGGCTATAAAACCAGACCCAGACCCCCCTCTTCTGGCATCTCCATCTTCATTATTCATCTCCACATCAGAAACTAGGGTTTCAATTAGAAGTAGAGATCCCTCTAGTTGATCGTCTAGTTCTAGTTCTAGTTCATCTTCTAGTTCTAGATCTAGTTCTAGTTCATCATCTAGTTGTAATCTAGAGAGAGAGAAGGAGAGAGCTGAGGAGGAGCCAGATCTGTCGGATCTTCCTCGACATTGTATTGGTGCAGCATCTGGTTCGTCTTCAAGTAATCTCCAGGTTCTTCATTTACTATTTCCAAGTATTATATTTAATTTCAGTTCTTGCTTTATTCTATTTACTGGATCTCCGCTCGTATCGAGTGCTCTAATTATTCTAGATAATTAGAGTAGTAGACGTTAGTGTAGACGTGGCGTCTAGACTAGGGTTTACCTGAGTTTGCACCCAGCCCCACGGATAGTTGTGGTAGCCCCAGGTGGTGACAGCCCTGATGGCCGACGTAGTCCACCACGTTCGGGTTGGTGTTTGTAGGACCGTAGTCAGAGCTTCCTAGCCCCTTTCTCATCCCTTTCTGTGGCTAGTGTTCTGATGTCCCGAAGTAAGTAAAGTTTAGTAAGCCTTTAATTAGATAGACCTGCATAGAAAACCCTAAATCTCTCTAACCATATTATCATTCTTTTCTTGGACGACTTGCCCCTTGATTAGTACACTTCACGTTCCCCGTGGAAATCGATACCCTGGAATACTCTCGGGTGAAAGCTACATCGGTATCTGTGCGCTTGCGGATTCTTCTATGTGCGTTTAAAATAGCCAACAGTTACCTAACATGGGAGGGGGAACTTGGGTCCATAGTACCCACTAACATACTTGGCAATGACATGATCCAATGTGATGCACCCCATGATATGCACCCAAAACTTTCCCAAGTCTCCAAATTCCGCGAAGCCAATTTGGCTACTCACTTCCCTTTCGGGATCCAAACCATTTTGGTGCTCTTCATGGTTGTGATAATGTCCTTAGGCACCCAAATGCGTTTGGTTCTATTGTTGGCTTGCTTGTTCACCTTGATGGCCGCCACCTTGTCATTCTTCTTTTTCTTCAAGAGATAGGGTGTGGTGGCCTTCTTGTTCACCTTGTTGGTGTAGGTGTTGGAGATCTTGCTTGTTTGCCTTTTGTTTTTCTCTTTCTTCTTTTCTCCCCCATGCTTCACCTTACACTCATAGGACTTGTGGCCTTCCTTGTGGCAAAGGTAACAGACCATGGTTGACTCCTCATCAAGCTTCTTCACTCCCTTGTTGGTGTTATCTTGATGAGTTCGGGTTTGCTTCCCCTTGCCTTTTGCTTGGGTCAAATCCTTGGTGAGGCAAGCCACTTCTTGCCTTAGTAGCTCATTCTCCATTGCAACTTCTTGTGTGCATGTTTCTACAATCACATTCTCAACACAAGCTTGTTTGCATATGGGTGAGTCTAAATCAAGTAAATCAATGCTGAAGGACCGAGAATGCAACTAGAAAGCGACCAGAGGGGGGGGGGGTGAATGGGAGCTTCAAAATTCCTTTTGAAAACTTGTCGCCACTGTCCCGTAAATCAACCCTAAGAGCAAACCCTAGAGCTCATAAGTGTCCACGACCCTAGAGATAGGGTGGATGCTTCCAAGAAGCACAGCGAGACACTTTACGACTCTAGAAACCCGACGCAAAAGCCGGAAATCAAAACCGACAACGAACGAACGAACTGCGGACGAAACTACGCAGACTCAGCAGCATCGGACGCTGGTAGCGTCCGATGTCAAAGCAACGGACGCGTCCGATGTAAACAGGACACTTCTGGAACCTTACTGGACTGGCATCGAACGCTGCTACAGTGAAACCCTAGCGTCCGATGGCAACGGACGCTCCGATGGTCAGCGTCCGATGCTCCTTAAAGAGCACTGTTAGACGACACGTGGCACCGGACGCTCCGATGGTTTGAGCTCAGCGTCCGATGCTCACGAACTCAACGTCCGATGGTCCCGAAACAACACAGTTCTTCCACGAAATTCACTCGATCTCCTCCGAATCAAAAGCACTAAGGCTCAGACTTGGTGTGAGGAGTTCCAAGGTGGTTAGTGAGCTATCCCATGGGAATCATTGTGACGGAACCCCCTGGATTATTAGGGCCCACGTGTACCTGTCCTTGTCCTACAGACCTCGGACAGACATACACTGTGCCCAATAGCCCAAAAGACCCACCACGTGTCATCGGGTAACCCGACTCATCCACATTTCCTTACCTTCCCAGGATCATTGCAAGAGTCATTGCAGTATTACAACATTTCACAAATAATATACATCAGAGATAAAAGTGCGGAAGTATTACACCATAAGTTTTACAAACCAGTTGTTCAAACTTGCGTCGTTATTACAAACCATAGTTTTAAACTTTATCCTAGGTAGTGGAGACAACATTAATAAAACAGTATTTCACACAAACAACCCCGCCTAAGGGTTGCATTACTCCTCCCCAGACACGTCCTCCTCAACGACGGTCACACAACAAGCCTCAAAGCAAGGCTGCTCGTGCACGGCACCTGCAACAGGGGTTTAACAAACCCTGAGTACGAAGGTACTCAACAAGGCTTACCCGACAAGAGGAGAAAAGAACAGGTATGCTGGCTTGGGTAGGCTCAACAGTATTTTTCATTTGCATAAAAGCTTACTAAAGTAGTTCTAGATCCAAATTTTACTTAATTATTTAAGTATTGGGTAAGAACTGAAAGTAAACATTAGTGACAGATCATTATCATTCTTTCTTAAACAAGTTCCATTTTTATTCTACGGTGCAGGTCAAAAGATTGAGTCTCCTTAACCGAGGAGCACGACGATTCGAACCGATTCAACCAGATCTGGGAGTTTTCCACGACCATACGATATATGTAGACCCGTGATCACACATATACCAACCGCAACCTCGGATCCTCCAAACAAGACCGGGTCCGCGCCACCCGAGAGTACTTGTACACCTCCAATCCGGGACTTTAACCCACGAGGGTAGCTAGTACTCCCGCCATCTCTCCACTCCCAGTGCGCGATTAGCCGTTCTCATTTAAGAACCACCAAGGCAGGGCTTACCGTAGTATATGATTGGTACTTCACAGTTTCTCAATCTAGCAGGCCAACAACGGTTAACCCTATACCGACACATCCAGGTCACTCTACACCGCCCCAAGGTTCGGTGCAGGTGCCCGTCTGGTCTTAACCATCATTCTTTCTCTTAATCATTCCAAAACGACAAGTATCAAAACATTTATCGGAAGCATGAGAAAGCTAAGGCTGAGCATTTCTATCAGTTGCATAAAGCAGGTATTAAGGAATAATATATCGATAACAAGGTTGATCATGCATCAACAGGTTTAAAACATTTATTTGATAAACATTTAATGCATCAGGTTATCGAAAGTAAGTGTACTTGTAAAACCAAGGAAATGGTTAAATGAACCGGGGCTTGCCTTCGTTGACTGGAAGAGTCTGGAATTCCTGGTAACCTGGCTCAACGGGACACTCTGAACTTTCCGGATCAATCTCGTTTGGACACTCGATCACTTCGGAAGCTACACGATAACAGAGTGCAAGCTTAATGGAAAGCTCATGACATGATCATGGTAAAGATGGAAATTTACTAGGTTATAAACACTTGACTTGCAACAACTTGCCTCTACGGTAAAGTTGCAAACCAACAAAACTAACTTATATAAACATACATGGTTTTTATGAATGACACTTGCCTGCATCAAGCAGCAGATCAATATAATTCATTTATCTTAATCATTAAATTTACCATAAAAGAACTTAGATTTTCATGTTTTATAACATTATTTAAACATAAAGAAAGCAATTTTAATTAGCCAGAAATAAGTTGTGCAGCAAACTAAGTTCAAATTAGTTCAAACTTGGTACACAGATTAGTTATGATTCAAACAGTGCACAAAATAAATTTTAGTATTTTTGGAGTTAAACTTGATTTTATAAAAATCATTGAATCCTTATTCAAGAATTAAGAGGCATAATTTTACTGCAAAACAAAATACAGAAATGTGCCCATATTATATTTTTCATAAAAACTACACATTTCATCGAACATGTACAAAATTTTTCATGATTTTTGGATCAACAGATTAATTCATACAAAAATAACAAAACCAGCATTAGTATGCACATAATAGAAAATAGATTAAACGTTTAAAATAACGAAAAACCTTCCTAGGCCAAAACCGGCCCACTCGGCCCAACCCGCGCGCAAGGCGGCCCAACTCGGGCCTGCCCGCGCCTGCACAGCCAAACTTGCAGAAAAGCCCTCTGGCTTTAACAAAACTACAACCAAGTCCTTGACACTATTAAACACTATTCCTCTGAGTCTAGGGCTTTGCACTTAGGCCCTCGGGTTTTGTCGAATTCTCGTCGACACGTCCCCGATGCCAAGGCTGCCGGCGGCGAGCTCGGCTCGCGCACGCCGGAGCAACTGGACCTTCTCCAGCCAAACCAACCGGCTCAGCACCTGCTCCTTCACCTCACGACACTGATGAGCCCACAAACTCCCTTCCTCGACCTCTCTCTCTACTCTGACTACGACAGCGGCGGACGCGACGGCACGGCGGCGGCACGCCGGCCAACTGGAAGCTCTAACGAGCCCACGAACAAGCGCATCAGCACCAGAGGCTCACCACGACTCTAGCGAGCTAGGTCTCCGAGGCTGACGCGGCTCCGAACGGTGATGACGACGACGACGGCGGGTTCCAGCAGTGCGGCTCGACGGCGACGACCTGTTCCGGCTGAGACAGGGGAAGATAAGGTCAGAGACCTGGCGTTAGAGCATCAGGAAGAGATAAGCAAGAGAGAACGAGGCTCAGGTGAGGATGATAGAGCCCCGAGCTTGCTGACCACGGTGGCGGCGTCGATGGTGGTGCCTGGAAACGGAGATGAAGAAGACGACCACGCCGGGCGTCTGCGGGGACGAGCGAGGCTACGACCTAGCTCTACGGCTCCGCAACGACGAGGCGAACACGGTGACGCGGTTGAACGGGACGAACGAGCGCTCACGTGGCCGGCGTAGCTGAGCAGAGGGACGGCGGCGACGGCGAGCGAGCAGAGGAGAAAGCGAAACGCGGAGTTTCTGTGGGATGATAAGGACAAAGGAGAGGGCGGCGGCGTGAAGAACTCGCACACGCAGCTGCCAAGCAGCTCGCTGGCGCGACACATGCGCCCCAGCGCGAGCATGGCCCGGGCGGAGCAGCTCGCTGGTGAGCTTCCAGGCGTTTCTCCCCCTTGGCACTGTTCCTTGCTCTCTCCCCCCTTTCTGAAATTTTGAAAATACTTCTGAAATTTGAACTATACTTCAACTTTTGCCAAAATATGAACTGTAGAGTTTGAAAAGTTGTACAACTTTGCTTTAACACCCCATAGCTGATTTCAAATGGAAATAAGTCAATTTGATCAAAATAGTTCAAATCCATTTCAAATTGGAAATTTGAAAAGGGGACAGAACTAGGGTTTTGTAGTAGAAGCAAAATTACTTTTGATTTTGCAATGACACTTGAAAAATGGTCAATGTATGAAATGTTCCTTTTGAAATTCTCTACAACTTTTATGTAAACCTCAAATTCAGATTTCACATAGTTTTTGAAATGCAAGTTTAGAATCAAAAGGGGACCGTTTCCAGGGTTTGAATAGATTCAAAATTACTTAGAATTTTGTACAGAAACTTTGAAAACTTTGAATACCAAACTTGTACCTATTCTCAAGATCTACAAAAAATCTTTTAGGGTCAACCCCTAACTATGCATAGATTTTGAGTTAACTAAAAAGGGCTAATTAACTATATAGAATTTTGATGACTTTCCCATTTCTGGGCTACACAAATTTTGTAACCTTTTGAATTGCTGAACTTGGATTCATGCCTTTACATGACTCTAGTCAAAAGGGAATGAACACAAGTTACTTCATAAAGTCATTCCAAATTAGGTTTTTAAGCTGCATCACAAGCAATAACAAAATGCTCACACATTAGGAATTAAACTCATTTTAGTTAATGCATCTCACGGTGAGCTAGCACATGATGATATGAAATGCTTATGATGGCATGACAATATTTTATTCATATAAACACCTGAGGTGTTACATCCTTTCCCCCTAAAAGAAATCTCGACCCGAGATTTCACCACAAACTAAACCAACTACTAAAGTTGTGGGGTACGGGGATAAAGATTACAAACTTTTTACAAAAGCTAGGAACACTTTCTATTGTCAACCCCTTTCATTGCCCTGACTGTATGGTTGCATAGAATTCAGGAAACTGCTCTATTAGGAATTCTTCGGTTTCCCAAGTTGCTTCCTCCTCAGAATGCTGACTCCATTGAACTTTATAGAACCTGTGAGTGTGTCGTCGAGTTACTATATCTCGTTGATCAAGAATTTTGATGGGATACTCTGAGTAAGTTATATCAGGCCCAAGTTGTACCCCTTCAACATCAATCACTTGGTCAGGAACTCGTAGACACTTCTTCAGCTGAGAGATGTGAAACACATTATGAACCTCTGACAGATGAGCTGGTAGTTGAATACGGTATGCCACTTTGCCACACTTGGCCAGAATTTGAAATGGTCCAATGTAACGGGGAGCAAGTTTTCCTGTGACCCCGAAACGATAAACACCCTTAGTGGGTGACACCTTTAGATACACAAAATCTCCTTTGGCAAACGTCAAAGGTCTACGCCTTTTGTCTGCATAGCTTTTCTGTCGAGATTGTGCTATTTTCATATTTCTTTGTATGAGTTTGACCTTCTGTTCGGTCTCTTGAACTAGATTGACACCAAAGAACCATCTTTCACCAGGCTCGGACCAATGTAAGGGAGTCTGACACCTTCTGCCATATAAAGCTTCAAATGGTGCCATACGGATACTCTCTTGATAGCTATTGTTGTATGAGAATTCTGCTAATGGTAAGCACTCATCCCACTTAAATGGAAAGTCAAGAGCACATGCTCTGAGCATATCTTCTAATATTTGATTTACTCTTTCAGTCTGACCATCTGTTTTTGGGTGGTAAGCTGTACTGTGTAAGAGTTTAGTGCCCAGAGACTCATGTAGACTTTCCCAGAATTTTGAAACAAACTGAGTACCCCTATCTGAGACAATAGTCTTAGGAACTCCATGCAAACTCATAATCCTTTGAAAGTATATCTTGGCATATGTGGATGCCGAGTAGATGGTCTTGACTGGTATAAAATGCGAAACCTTGGTTAGACGATCTACTATAACCCAAATAGAGTCGTAGCCCTTGGATGTTCTTGGTAAACCAACAATAAAGTCCATACTGATGTCCTCCCATTTCCAAGTAGGAATTGGCAATGGCTGCAGTTCACCAGCTGACTTAAGATGAATGGCTTTGACTTTCTGACAAGTATCACATCTGACTACATACTTTGCAATCTCGATTTTCATCTTAGTCCACCAGAATCTTTGCCTAAGATCCTGGTACATTTTTGTACTTCCCGGATGAATCGCAAATGGGGTAATATGAGCTTTATCCAGAATCTGCTTCCTCAATTCAGGATTCTTCGGAACGACCAGTCTGTCTTTGAACCAGACCACTCCTGTTTCATCGACTCGGAAGCAAGAAGCTTTGTCTGCTTTGGCTTTCGCTTTAAGGTGGACAATACCCTTGTTTTCTTTCTGAGCAGCTACAATCTGATTTTTGATAGATGACTGAACTGATATATTAATCAAACTGCCCTGAGTGATCATCTGAATACCCAGTTTTTCTAACTCGGAACAAAGAGTAAGATCTACTGGTCGGACAGTGATACAGTTGCAACGAACCTTCCTACTAAGAGCATCGGCTACAACATTTGCCTTTCCGGGATGGTAATGCACTTCAAGATCATAATCTTTGATTAGCTCTAACCATCTCCGTTGTCGCATATTCAATTCTGACTGGGTGAAAATATATTTCAGACTCTTGTGGTCAGTATATATGTGACATGTGTTGCCCAAGAGATAATGACGCCAAATCTTTAGTGCATGAACAACTGCTGCTAACTCTAAATCATGAGTTGGATAGTGTTCTTCATGACGTTTTAACTGTCTGGATGCATAAGCTATCACTCTGCCCTCTTGCATCAAAACACAACCAATCCCGATACCAGAAGCATCACAATACACATCAAACGACTTCTCAATATTGGGTTGGGCTAAAACTGGAGTTGTAGTTAAGAATTCTTTTAGCTTCTGAAAAGCTTTTTCACATTTATCTGACCAAACAAACTTGACTTCATTCTTTAACAACTGAGTTATAGGTTTGGCAACTTTGGAGAAGTCTGGAATAAACCTGCGGTAATAACCTGCCATACCCAGAAAACTGCGAACTTGATGGACAGTTCTGGGGGATTCCCATTCAAGGATTTCTTGTACCTTGCCTGGATCCACAGCTACACCTTCAGCCGATAACACATGACCCAAAAATGGAACTTTGTCCAACCAGAACTCACATTTACTGAACTTTGCATATAGTTGATGGTCTCTCAGACGACCCATCACTACTCTGAGGTGTTCCGCATGTTCTTGTGGAGTCTTGGAATATATCAGAATGTCATCAATGAATACTACCACAAACTTGTCTAGCTCAGGCATGAATACTGAGTCCATCAGGTACATGAAGTGAGCTGGAGCATTGGTCAACCCAAAGGACATGACCAAATACTCATATAGGCCATATCTGGTGGTGAAAGCAGTTTTAGCAATATCTTCCGGCCTTATCTTTATCTGGTGATACCCAGACCTCAGATCTATCTTGGAAAATACCTTGGCGCCCGCGAGTTGATCAAACAAAAGATCAATCCGCGGCGATGGGTACTTATTCTTCACTGTCACTTCATTGAGCGGACGATAGTCCACACATAGCCTCAATGTTTGGTCTTTCTTTTTGACAAACAAAGCAGGACAGCCCCATGGTGATGAACTAGGTCTGACATAACCTTTATCAAGCAGTTCTTGCAACTGAATTTTTAATTCTGCCAGTTCTTTAAGTGGCATTCTATAGGCTCGTCGAGATATTGGTGTTGTTCCTGGTTTTAGCTCTATGCTGAACTCAACATCACGGTCTGGTGGTAACCCCGACAAGTCCTCAGGAAACACATCCGGAAACTCACAGACTACTGGAATATCCTGAATCTCTTTAACGGTTGCTGCACAGACGCTGCCGCACATCTGGTCAACGGTTTTCTTGGGAATTGGAAGTTGAATAAAGAGTTCAGAAGTACTATTAGGTATGATCAACCTGACTGTTCTATGCAAGGCATCTAATACTGCCTTCTGCTGGTACATCCAGTTCATTCCTAGGATCACATCTATATCCTGATCCTTGATTACTATCATATTAGTGGGATAAGTATGCCCGACAAATTCTACGGGCACCTGATGCACCACTTCCTTTGTATATAAACGACCTCCCGGTGTGTGTATAAGGAAATTTTCCTGTGCTTCCCCAGTTGGTATATGATGCTTTTCAACAAAACTCTTACTGATAAAGGTATGCGATGCACCAGAATCAAATAGTAATACGGCAGGATGATGAGCAACTGAAAACATACCCATCATGACGGGTTCCCCTTCAGGAATATCTGCCACTTGTGCGTAATACACCCGGCCAGTCTTCTAGACGGTCTTATTCTTCTGATCATTATTGTGGCCTTGATTCTGCTGCGGTTGTTGCTGTGGCCGCTGCTGGGAATTCTGACCACTTTGCCCCTGTGGAGTATTTGAGATACTCTTCCTGGGATATGGGCAATTTCGGGAGAAATGGCCCGGCTTCCCACAGTTGTAGCATGGGTAGTTGTGGTTCTGGGGAGTTTGGGTTCAAATGCCAGAGGCATTCGGCTGTCGTGGATAATTAGAGTTCACAACAGTTTTAGCAGATGACTGCTGTGAGCTGGCTTGTTGTTGCTGGGGTGGACGATACTGTGGACGGTTGTGCTGGACTGGGTGGTATATGATACGCTGGCGCTTCTTATTGCCACCAAACGATCCAGTCGAACTCCCACCCTTCCTCTTTTTGACTTCGAGATGCTTGAAATGCTTCTCTTCTGCAGATATAGCTTTATTCACCGCATCATTGAAGGAGATATTATCGTCACACATTGCCAACATCTTCTGCATCTTCGTATTCAGCCTCCTCATGAAGCAACTGCGCTTCTTATCATCGGTGTTCACATGATCCAAAGCATACTGAGACAGGTGATTAAACTTGCCAATATACTGTTGTACTGGCTGATCCCCTTGCCTGAGGGCTAAGAACTCTTCGACCTTCATCCGCATCACACCCGCTGGAATGTAGTGAGCTTTGAAAGCTCTCAAGAACTCATCCCAAGTAATGCGGTGTTCTGGAGCTTGTGCAGCCTCAAAGTTTGCCCACCAAGTTCCCGCAGCTCCCCTCAACTGCTGGGCTGCGAAGGCTGGCTTCTGAGTTTCAGTGCAGTGGATTAGCTCAAACTTCTGATTCATAGTACGGAGCCAATCTGCAGCTTCTAGAGGCTCCTCAGCCTTAATGAATACCGGCGGCCTGGTTTCTGTGAAATCTTGATAAGTACTTTCCTGAACCTGATGATGATGTCGGCCACGCTGCCCATATGGTGCATTCTGAACTAGGCCCTGTAGCAGACGTGCATTGTCTGTTGTGGCACGCATGAGTGCCGCAATGGCTTCTGCCAGAGTTGGTGGAACTGGGGGTGCGTTGGGAACACCCTCCCCATCATGAGACAAACCAGTCCCATCAGCAGCACGGGTACGAGGCATCTGCTCATAAACAAACCAAACTTTATTGATCTCTGGGTTATGATACAAAAACAGTAACTGTTTATACACTCATGTTACATTACTCATGCATAACAAAACTGATACATGATTCAACTAACTTAAGATCATGTTCAGCTAAACTATTACACAGTTTCCCCCTAGGGTTCAAGATCCACGCCTGACACTCTAGTAGGAGACGACTCACTCATCACCCTCACTCTCACTGTCGCTGTCATCAGCAGACTCAACCACATCAGGATCTTCCTCACTCTGCCCTTCTGCCTTTTCCTCATCCGTGAGTGTACCCATCTCATTTTCGGTTGCATTTGGAGATGGAGGTGGATGAAGTTGATCATACAGCACATGGACTTCCTCATGTAACTGGTCATTGAATGCTTCTATATCTGTCACATACGCCTCCAACTCATGCAGACGGGCTAACACGGCATCTTCTCGCTGCCAAGCAGTGTTCCGTTCTTCAAGCATTTTAGTCATGAGTTTTTCTGCATTGACCACGCTTCTGTTGGCCCCTTCCAGCTTGAGTTTCATGCCTCCAGCTTTGGCAAGTGCTAAACTCTTCTCCCGAGAGGTGGTGGCCAACTGAGATTTCAACTCACGAACCTCTGCTCGTAAGTCCTCATTGATCTCCTGACTCCTGCTGGACTCTTCCTCCTTGCGGGATGCGAGTTGGTGCATGGGTACACCATGAGGACCTGTACTCTTGCGAGGTGCTTCCTTACCGCGCGGCATCCTAGTGAGATAAGATTTTGAATTAGGCAGATAAAGGAAAATACTTTTTGGATAGCAAGAAAGGATTGGATTCTAACCCTTACTCCACTATACCATAAACCACAAGTTGATTAATCATGATGCATGAAGCGTACTTACGCATAAAGCATATAAAATTTAAATTATACTCCCTTATATAGGAGTAGAAATTTAACAACAATTTCAAGTTAAGGCTTAACTTAACATGCTGCTCCACTTAACAATCCATGATCTACTATTTTTAAGACAGAACATAGATCTAATAGCATGAACAAGGTAAGTCAAAAGAATTTTGGATCAAACTAGATTCAAATAGTTTTGACTCAAATCATTTTGAAGTTTTGCAACAATACCACAAGACTGCTGCAATGATCGCTCTGATACCAGCTGTGACGGAACCTCCTGGATTATTAGGGCCCACGTGTACCTGTCCTTGTCCTACAGACCTCGGACAGACATACACTGTGCCCAATAGCCCAAAAGACCCACCACGTGTCATCGGGTAACCCGACTCATTCACATTTCCTTACCTTCCCAGGATCATTGCAAGAGTCATTGCAGTATTACAACATTTCACAAATAATATACATCAGAGATAAAAGTGCGGAAGTATTACACCATAAGTTTTACAAACTAGTTGTTCAAACTTGCGTCGTTATTACAGACCATAGTTTTAAACTTTATCCTAGGTAGTGGAGACAACATTAATAAAACAGTATTTCACACAAACAACCACGCCTAAGGGTTGCATTACTCCTCCCCAGACACGTCCTCCTCAACGACGGTCACACAACAAGCCTCAAAGCAAGGCTGCTCGTGCACGCCACCTGCAACAGGGGTTTAACAAACCCTGAGTACGAAGGTACTCAACAAGGCTTACCCGACAAGAGGAGAAAAGAACAGGTATGCTGGCTTGGGTAGGCTCAACAGTATTTTTCATTTGCATAAAAGCTTACTAAAGTAGTTCTAGATCCAAATTTTACTTAATTATTTAAGTATTGGGTAAGAACTGAAAGTAAACATTAGTGACAGATCATTATCATTCTTTCTTAAACAAGTTCCATTTTCATTCTACGGTGCAGGTCGAAAGATTGAGTCTCCTTAACCGAGGAGCATGACGATTCAAACCGATTCAACCAGATCTGGGAGTTTTCCACGACCATACGATATATGTAGACCCGTGATCACACATATACCAACCCCAACCTCGGATCCTCCAAACAAGACCGGGTCCGCGCCACCCGAGAGTACTTGTACACCTCCAATCCGGGACTTTAACCCACGAGGGTAGCTAGTACTCCCGCCATCTCTCCACTCCCAGTGCGCGATTAGCTGTTCTCATTTAAGAACCACCAAGGCAGGGCTTACCGTAGTATATGATCGGTACTTCACAGTTTCTCAATCTAGCAGGCCACAACGGTAACCCTATACCGACACATCCAGGTCACTCTACACCGCCCCAAGGTTCTGTGCAGGTGCCCGTCTAGTCTTAACCATCATTCTTTCTCTTAATCATTCCAAAACGACAAGTATCAAAACATTTATCGGAAGCATGAGAAAGCAAGGCTGAGCATTTCTATCATTTGCATAAAGCAGGTATTAAGGAATAATATATCGATAACAAGGTTGATCATGCATCAACAGGTTTAAAACATTTATTTGATAAACATTTAATGCATCAGGTTATCGAAAGTAAGTGTACTTGTAAAA
The DNA here is from genome assembly GCA_009763385.1 of Coix lacryma-jobi var. lacryma-jobi. NCBI lineage: Eukaryota > Viridiplantae > Streptophyta > Magnoliopsida > Poales > Poaceae > Coix > Coix lacryma-jobi. Next base: position 144,008,669 of record CM019826.1, read on the forward strand.
CCAAGGAAATGGTTAAATGAAACCGGGGCTTGCCTTCTTGACTGGAAGAGTCTGGAATTCCTGGTAACCTGGCTCAACGGGACACTCTGAACTTTCCGGATCAATCTCGTATGGACACTCGATCACTTCGGAAGCTACACGATAACAGAGTGCATGCTTAATGGAATGCTCATGACATGATCATGGTAAAGATGGAAATTTACTAGGTTATAAACACTTGACTTGCAACAACTTGCCTCTACGGTAAAGTTGCAAACCAACAAAACTAACTTATATAAACATACATGGTTTTTATGAATGACACTTGCCTGCATCAAGCAGCATATCAAGATAATTCATTTATCTTAATCATTAAATTTACCATAAAAGAACTTAGATTTTCATGTTTTATAACATTATTTAAACATAAAGAAAGCAATTTTAATTAGCCGGAAATAAGTTGTGCAGCAAACTAAGTTCAAATTAGTTCAAACTTGGTACACAGATTAGTTATGATTCAAACAGTGCACAAAATAAATTTCAGTATTTTTGGAGTTAAACTTGATTTTATAAAAATCATTGAATCATTATTCAAGAATTAAGAGGCATAATTTTTACTGCAAAACAAAATACAGAAACATGCCCATATTATATTTTTCATAAAAACTACACATTTCATAGAACATGTACAAAATTTTTCATGATTTTTGGATCAACATATTAATTCATACAAAAATAACAAAACCTGCATTAGTATGCACATAATAGAAAATAGATTAAACGTTTAAAATAACGAAAAACCTTCCTAGGCCGAAACCGGCCCACTCGGCCCAACCCGCGCGCAAGGCGGCCCAACTCGGGCCTGCCCGCGCCTGCACAGCCAAACTTGCAGAAAAGCCCTCTGGCTTTAACAAAACTACAACCCAAGTCCTTGACACTATTAAACACTATTCCTCTGAGTCTAGGGCTTTGCACTTAGGCCCTCGGGTTTTGTCGAATTCTCGTCGACATGTCCCCGATGCCAAGGCTGCCGGCGGCGAGCCTCGGCTCGCGCACGCCGGAGCAACTGGACCTTCTCCAGCCAAACCAACCAGCGCTCAGCACCTGCTCCTCACCTCACGACACTGATGAGCCCACAAACTCCCTCCTCGACCTCTCTCTCTCCACTCTGACTACGACAGCGGCGGACAGCGGCGTGCACGGGCTGGGTGGCACGCCCGGCCAACTGGGGAGCTTACTAACGATCCACGACAAGCGGCATCAGCACAGAGGCTCACCACGACTCTAGCGAGCTAGGTCTCCCGATGGCTGACGCGGCTCCGAACGGTGATGACGACGACGACGACGGCGGGGGGTTCCAGCTGTTGCTGGCGGTCGACGGCGACGACCTGGTTCCGGCTGAGACAGGGGAAGATAAGGTCAGAGACCCTGCGTTGTAGAGCATTCAGGAAGAGATAAGCAAGACGAGAACGAGGCTCAGGTGAGGATGATAGAGCCCCGACTGCTGACCACGGTGGCGGCGTCGATGGTGGGCCTGGAAACGAGATGAAGAAGACGACCACGCCGGGCGGCTGCGGGGGCGAGCGAGGCTGCGACCTAGCTCTACGGCTCCGCAACGACGAGGCGAACACGGTGACGCGGTTGAACGGGATGAACGAACGCTCACGTGGCCGGCGTAGCTAGCAAGAGACGGCGGCGGCGGCGAGCGAGCAGAGGAGAAAAGCGAAGCACGGTGCTTCTGTGGGATAAAAAGGACGAAGGAGAGGGCGGCGGCGTGAAGAACTTGCGCGCGCAGCTACCAAGCAGCTCGCTGGCGCGACGCATGCGCCCCAGCGCGAGCACGGCCCGGGCGGAGCAGCTCGCTGGCGAGCTTCCAGGCATTTCTCCCCCTTGCACTGTTCCTTGCTCTCTCCCCCCTTTCTGAAATTTTGAAAATACTTCTGAAATTTGAACTATACTTCAACTTTTGCCAAAATATGAACTGTAGAGTTTGAAAAGTTGTACAACTTTTCTTTAACACCCCATGGCTGATTTCAAATGGAAATAGTCAATTTGATCAAAACAGTTCAAATCCATTTCAAATTGGAAATTTGAAAAGGGGACAGAACTAGGGTTCTGTAGTAGAAGCAAAATTACTTTTGATTTTGCAATGACACTTGAAAAATGGTCAATGTATGAAATGTTCCTTTTAAAATTCTCTACAACTTTTATGTAAACCTCAAATTCAGATTTCAAATAGTTTTTGAAATGCAAGTTTAGAATCAAAAGGGGACCATTTCCAGGGTTTGAATAGATTCAAAATTACTTAGAATTTTTTACAGAAACTTTGAAAACTTTGAATACCAAAGTTGTACCTCTTCTCAAGATCTACAAAAAGCTTTTAGGGTCAACCCCTAACTATGCATAGATTTTGAGTTATCTAAAAAGGGCTAATTAACTATATAGAATTTTGATGACTTTCCCATTTCTGGGCTACACAAATTTTGTAACCTTTTGAATTGCTGAACTTGGATTCATGCCTTTACATGACTCTAGTCAAAAGGGAATGAACACAAGTTACTTCTTCATAAAGTCATTCCAAAATAGGTTTTTAAGCTGCATCACAAGCAATAACAAAAAGCTCACACATTAGGAATTAAACTCATTTTAGTTAATGCATCCACGGTGAGCTAGCACATGATGATATGAAATGCTTATGATGGCATGACAATATTTTATTCATGTAAACACCTGAGGTGTTACACTTAGCCGGTTCCAGATCCACAGAAGGCGACATGGATCGCGGCGTGGGCAAACCGCCATTTTTTGATGGGACGAACTATGCGTATTGGAAGATACGTATGTCGGCCTATCTTCAAAGCATGGGTGCTTCTGTCTGGGAGATTTGCAACAAGAAAGATTACATGGTCTTGGCTGCTCGTGTGACTCAGCTGCAGATCGATGAGCACGATGCCAATAGTCGAGCCCGTAATGCTCTTTTCTCATGTTTGAGTATGTCTGAGTTTGATCGTGTTTCTCACCTCTCCACAGCTCGTGAGATTTGGGCGACCCTCATGCGCTTCCATGAGGGAACCACTCAAGTCAAATCCCGTCTCTACGAGTCGCACAAGCGGGAGTATGAGAACTTTTGATGCTTGCCTGGCGAGAGCATAGAGAGTTTATTCGCTCGCTTTCAGATGATTGTCAACATGATGAGGGCTGACAAGGAGTTGCTGCCTTTCAATGATCATGAGAGGGCTCTCAAGCTTTTGCATACTCTCGATCGGTCGTTGTGGAACTCTAAGGTTCAGGCGATCATCGAATCGCCTAACTATGAGACCCTCACATGCGACGAGCTCTTTAGTAAGATCAAGTCTAGTGAGATTGATGCCATGGCGAGGGCTTCTTATGAAAATCCTTCTGGTCCGTCGATGGCTTTGCTTTCTAGCTCTTCTGCTAACCCCCTGGAGGCTTTGCACTTTCCTCTCTTCTTTCTGTCACAGAGGAGCAGCTGGAGTTCATGGGAGACGACGAGTTGGCTTTGCTTGCCAACCGGTTCTCGCGGTTTCACAACAACCGCATGAACCGACGTCGTGGAGGAGGACGCGCTGGGTGTTTCGAGTGTGGCAATCCGGACCACTTCATCGCCAACTGCCCAAAGAAGAACAAGCAAGCGGCGGGCAAGGGCGATTGTGGCCACAAGTATGACTACGGCTGGCACAAGGAGAAGCACGCTCCTCCCAAGCACAAGTGGAAGGGCGGCTTCAACAAGGAGTACATCAAGAAGTACTTGGAGAAAGCCCAGGCCGAGCAGCGTGCTTTCTTCGCCACGCACAGCGACATCGACGACTCAGATGACGACTCCGCTGCTTCAAGCGACGACGAGTTCGAGAAGAAGAAGAAGATCGAGGACAAGCTGAACGACCTCTGCTTCTTTGCCGACAATGAGGGCTTTTGCACCATGGCCCTCGGCAAGGAGGTCCACAGTCAGCTGGAGGAGACCCTCAGAACGACGACGACACCTCCTAGGTATCTCAGACCCCTGATGAACTTGCTGCTGAGGTCGATAAGCTTACTGCCACTCTTCTTAGTCAAGATAAGCTGCTTAGGAGTGCTGCTAGAGAGCGGAAGGAGTTTAGGCAGAAGTTGGAGGATACGGTGAAGGAACTTGAGCTGGCCAAGTCCACCGTTGTGTAACTGAGGAGGATGAGTGTGAGATGTGCTCCAAGCACATGACTGACCTTCTCACTCTGAGAGGTAAGTATGTTGTTTTGGTTGGAGAGGTGGATGAGCTTCGGGCTAGACCCGTGTTGTTGGGTGCGTGCAAGTCTTGTGCAGGCTTGCAATCCGAGTTGGCAGAGAAGAATGTCAAGATTGTGTCTCTTGAGAAGGCCAGCTCGGGTAGCACTTGTGTGTCTAGGTGTGTTTTGTGTGAGGGTTTGGAGATGGAGTTTGCTAATGTGAAGCATGACAAGATGCAAACCGAGGAAGAAAACACATACCTTCGGACCATCTTGTCATGGGTGTCTTGTGGTGAGCCGCAGCTTGGGATGCTGATTGCCCAATTCAAGCGTGCTGCTAGAGGCCCAGGTGTAGGTTTTGCTCAGGGTGTTGAGTGTGCTTCATCTTTTGGTAAGATTGGAGAGTCGAGTGGTCTTAACCTAAGTGAGAAGCCCAACACCACCACTACTCCCAAACTGACAAAGATTCCACCCAAAGAGCCTTTCAAGCCTAACACCGAGGATGGGGTGTTTGTTGAACCTCCAAGAGCTCCACCCAAGAAAAAAAAATGGGCTCCAAAACCAAATCACCTCAAGAACAAGCTAGATACCATGCCACCTATCCAAGAGGAGCTCATGCCACAGAAGGGCAAAGTGATCCACACCCACTACCGTGAGTACCAACAACCCCCTATGAGAGCGGTGAGGTACAATTGTGAGCACTGTGGGAGAGATGGACACTTGAGGGAGTTTTGTTTTCGGCGCAAGAGAGAGGAGCGCCGTGCCAGGGAGATGAACAATGTGGACATGTACCATCCTTTCCATGATGTACATGTGCCGAATGTTCAGAGGAGAGCTGCTAGGCCTAGAGGTACAGTGCCTCAAGATCCTAGGCCTCAGGGAGGTTTTGCTCGGCGGGATCCTAGCTTTGCAGGATATGGACCCCGTGGCGGTGGCTTTGTTGAGCGTTACGCTCCACCGCATTTTGAGTATCGCGATGGACGTTCTTCCCTTAGCGGACCACGCTTTCCTCAGCGTGGTGATGATCGCTTTCCCCGTAGGCGTGCTAGGATGGTCTTTCTACTAACCGTTCTTTTGAGCAACCGGCCCAACACTGGTACTCTTCCCATTTTGCTCAACCCATTGTTGGACCGTTTGTTCACCCTATGTCTTTTTATTGATGTAGGTAAACGATTAGATGACATTTAGTTGGTGGATTCTGGGTGTTCGAGGCACATGACCGGAAACGCCAAGTGGTTCTCCAGTCTTAGTCCAGTTGCCGGAAAGGAGTTTATCACCTTCAGCGACAATAGCAAAGGTAAAGTGTTGTCTTGTGGGTCAGTGCGAATTAATGAGCACTTTGTGTTGTGTGATGTTGCTCTTGTTTCTAACTTGCATTTTAACCTTCTTTCTGTTTTGCAACTTTTCGATGATGACTATGAGATTCGCTTTAAGCCGAATCTCAATCGTATTTTAGATCCTTAGGGCAATCTTGTATGTTTGATTTCACCCGTTGGGAAAGTCTTTCGAGCGAATTTCTTGGAGTCGTTTGGAATTTCTCGTTGTCTTTTGGCTGGACCTTCCTCCTCTGATCTTTGGAAGTGGCATATGAGACTAGGTCACCTGAATTTTGACTTGCTTGCAAGGCTTAATTCACTTGGCTTAATCCGAGGATTGCCCAAGTTGTGCATGGAGAAGGATCTTGTTTGCCATTCTTGTAGACATGGGAAAATAGTTGCTGCTCCCCACCATCCTGTGAATCAAGTTATGACCAAGCGCCCTGGAGAGCTTTTGCATATGGACCTTGTTGGTCCGGCTCGGGTGAGCTTGGTTGGTGGGAAGTGGTATGTGCTTGTTGTTGATGAGACTTTTCGAGATATTCGTGGGTTTTCTTTTTAGCTGAGAAAACTGAGACTTTCTTTTGCTCGCAATCTGATTTTGCGTCTTCAAAATGAGTTCCCTAAGAACTCGATGTGAGCTATTAGAAGTGATAATGGTTCCGAGTTTAGGAACTTGGATTTTGAGAAGTTTTGTGATTCTTTGCGTTTGGAGCATCAGTTTTCTTCCCCTTACACACCGCCACAGATGGTGTTGTAGAAAGGATGAATCGAACCATTGTTGAGATGGCCAGGACGATGCTCGATGAGCATAGGACTCCTAGGCGGTATTGGGCCGAGGCTATGAACATTGCATGCTATATTTCCAATCGCATTTTTCTTCGAGCTTTCTTGAAAAACTTCTATGAGTGGCGTTTTGGAAAACAGCCCAAGTGAGTTATTTTTAGTTTTGGTTGCCACTGTTTTATACTCAGAAAGGCAACCTGGATAAATTTGAGTCTCATTCTTCTGACGGTGTATTTTTGGGTTATGGCACTCATACTCGTGCATATCGTGTACTTAACCTTGATACTAACCGAGTCATGGAGACATCCGATGTCACATTCGACAAGACCAGGGTTTGTCCTTCTTCTAGATTTGAGTGTGCAGGTGATCATGAGGTTGGCGAACCTCTTTTTAATGACGAGGATGAGGGTGCTGAAGGGATGGATGATCCAGCACCACCTCCACCTGTTGTGCCGCAAGTATCGGCTTCTACTATGACAACTCACGGCCCCAACCCTTCTTCATCGACTACTTGGGGGTCGTGGGATCCGCCACCTCGGGCTGTACCATTTGTACCCGAGGAGGCGCCAGATGCTGTTGAGGGGGAGGTTTCTTCAGCTCGGGAGGTGCCACGACACATTCAATGCCAACACCCGCCTCAACAGATGATCGGCAGCATCGACGAACGTGTCACTCGGTCAAGGTCACAACAAATCTCTCACTTTGCTCATTCTGCATTTGTTGCTGATTTTGAACCCTGAGATTTTGGACATGCTTTATTTGATCCAGATTGGGTTAATGCCATGCATGAGGAGTTAGAAAATTTTGAAAGAAATCGGGTTTGGGTTTGGTTCTTCCTCCTCCTGAGTGTCACCCTATTGGTACAAAATGGGTTTTTAAAAAAACAAGGAGAGGATGGCCACATTGTGAGAAATAAGGCTAGACTTGTAGCACAGGGGTATAGTCAGAAGGAGGGGATAGACTATGAGGAGACTTTGCTCCTGTAGCTCGTTTGGAGGCAATTAGGATACTCTTGGCTTTTGCTGCATCCAAAGGTTTTAAACTTTTTCAAATGGTTGTCAAGAGTGCCTTCTTAAACGGCTACATAGAAGAAGAGGTGTATGTGAAAAACAACAACCCCTGGTTTTGAAAATCCCAAGTTTTGAACCATGTTTTAAACGTCACAAGCTTTGTATGGTTTGAACAAGCCCCTAGAGCCTGGTATGATAGATTGAAAACTTTTTTGCTAGCGAAGGGTTTTAAAATGGGATGTGTTGATAAAACGCTCTTTCTCCTCAAGCAAGGCAATGCCACTCTCTTGGTCCAGATTTACGTGGATGATATCATTTTCGGTGGTTCTTCTCACGCTTTGGTTGCCATGTTTGCAGATCTTATGAGCAGGCAGTTTGAGATGAGCATGATGGGCGAGTTGACATTCTTTCTCGGGTTGCAAATTAAGCAATCCCGAGAGGGGACGTTTGTGCATCAGGGCAAGTATACCAAGGACATTTTGAAGAAGTTTGATATGGGTGAGGCCAAGCCTTTTCCAACACCCATGTCGACCACGACGGCCCTGGATGCGGATGTGGATGGAGAAGCTATGGACCAGAAGGAGTACCGTAGCTTGATCGGGTCGCTGCTGTACCTGACGGCGACATGCCCGGACATTCAGTTCGCGGTGTGTCTTTGCGCGCGCTTCGGCGTCGCCACGCACCTCTCACCGTCAGGCGGTCAAGCGCATTATGAGGTACCTTCGTTTCACTCCAGAGTTTGGGATTTGGTATTCTGCTTCCTCCACCCTCTCCCTTTGCGGTTATTCTGATGCGATTTTGCTGGTTGTCGACTTGATCACAAGAACACTTCTGGGACTTGCCAGTTTATTGGCTCTTCTCTTGTATCTTGGTCTTCTCACAAGCAATCTAGTGTTCTCAGTCTACCACAGAGGCTGAGTATGTTGCTGCGGCTAGCTGCTGTTCCTAGTTGCTTTGGATGATGGCCACTTTGCATGATTTTGGTCTGAGCTTTTCTCGAGTCCCTTTGCTTGTGACAGCACGAGTGCTATTAGCGTTGCTAAGAACCCCATGCTGCATTCTAAGACCAAACACATTGATGTGCGCTTCCATTTCTGCAGACCATTATGAGAAGGGTGATATCGACCTTCGCCATGTCGATACTCATCATCAGTTGGCAGATATTTTTACCAAGCCTTGGACCAATCAACCTTTGCTAGATTGAGAGGAGAGCTTGGTGTGGTTCCCCTTTAGATAGGGGAAACATTTGTCTCGTGTATCATAGACTAACTCTTTTTGGTTTCGGCTTATTTTCATTTTAAGTAGATTAGTCTTTGCATTGCATCATGGCATCTTTGCATTTCAAGCTTCATGACTCCAAGTTCCCTAGTCAAACCTATGCAAGAAAGTAAACTATCTAATGTGCAACTAAGGTTTTGCTACGTGTGTTTGCTATCTCTACCGCAAAAAGGAGTTGTGCAACCTAGTTCCCAAACCTATCAACTAGCATATCAAACTAGGAAAGGTAAAGCAGATGAACTAGGTAGCAATATAAATGTGGAAGCTAAAGAGTGTGATAGAGATGCAAACTCCCGTCGACGACTCCGGTATTTTTACCGAGGTATCGAGAAGCGCGCAAGCTTCCCCTTAGTCCTCGTTGGAGCCCCTCGCAAGGAATCCCTCGCAAGGGCCAAGCTCCCGGTCGAATAACTCCGTGGATAGCTCTGGTTCTCCCCATGCGCAAGTGGGTCTTCGGTTATGCCACTCGTGGCAAAGCCTCTCCCGGATGCTCTCCGCCGTCTTCACTATCAAGTTTCCGGCCGAAACGCTGCGGGCCTTGTTCCCTTCGGTACATGGAGGCGGCCACACCACAAACGTGGTTGGTGTGATCTCGCAAGACTACAAGCCCCGCCGATGTACAACAACGGTGCACGCAAGCACCGGTAGACAAGAGGTTTTCAACCTCACTAAACACTAGGCCTAACACCTAGAGCAAGCGCAAAGCAGTGGTCTAACTAGCTTAAGCACTTCGCAAAGCACATACACTAATCACCGAGTATATCACTTGAGCACTTTGGTGGCTAGAGCAACTAAATATGTGTCTATACACTTGGTACACTTCCTTGAGCTCCAACCCCTTGATGTTTTGGCCGACCATGGGGGTATATATAGAGCCCCAACCAAATAGAGCCGTTGGGCAAAGTCATGGACTTCACAGCGTAGCATCGGACGCTGCAGTCGCGACCATCGGACGCATCCGATGCTCCTTTAACGGCTAGATGCCAGCCTGGCACTGCGTCACAACGGCTACTTCAGCGTCCGATGGTTGATCAACGGATGCGTTCGATGCTCACAGGGCCTCTCTGGAACCTCTCTGCATGGTCATCGGACGTAGGGTCCTGTAGCGTCCGATGTTAGCACCCGAGCGTCCGATGTTCGCTGTGCAGGTTTGCACAGTGTCACAGTCGCGTCCGATGCCTCGGTCTTCAGCGTCCGATGCTCCTGCTGGCGCTGACACGAGCTTGGGTTTACCAACGGAGCGTCCGACGCCTGCGTGGGCAGCGTCCGATGCAGCGTCTGATGTCCCTTTCTTCTCGTTTCTTCGCGTTTTCTTGCGCCGTCTTGGTTCCATTCTTGTGCCTTGGACTTTGCTTGATCTTGAGAGTCTTTGTCGGTGGTACAAAAAAGGGTACCCCCAATCAACGCAAACACCCGAACTCTCTATCTCCGTCTCGCCCGAGCCCTCCCAGCCAGGCCTCGGGCGAATGCTCTATCTCCGTCTCGCCCGAGCCCTCCCAGCCAGGCCTCGGGCGAACGCTCTATCTCCGTCTCACCCGAGCCCTCCCAGCCAGGCCTCGGGCAACGCTCTATCTCCGTCTCACCCGAGCCCTCCCAGCCAGGCCTCGGGCGAACGCTCTATCTCCGTCTCGCCCGAGCCCTCCCAGCCAGGCCTCGGGCGAACGCTCTTTCTCCGTCTCGCCCGAGCCCTCCCAGCCAGGCCTCGGGCGAACGCTCTATCTCCGTCTCGCCCGAGCCCTCCCAGTCAGGCCTCGGGCGAACGCTCTATCTCCGTCTTGCCCGAGCCCTCCCAGCCAGGCCTCGGGTGAACGCTCTTTCTCCGCCTCGCCCGAGCCCTCCGAGCAAGGCCTCGGGCGAGCACGATCGCTCTCCGTCTCGCCCGAGCCCTCTAGGCCCCGGGCGAGCGCGCCCCTACACCTCGAGCCTTAACGCACGGACCTCGAGCTGTACAGACAGCCGTACCAGCCCATACCACGCATTTAATGCCTTCACCTACTCCGGTCATGTCCACTAGTGCACAGCATGTACCACAGTAACTCGGTGTAAAGGTCAAGTCTCGTTTTCACCACAAGCATGGGCAAAAGGGCACCAGTACAGCACTGTTCGGCCAAGCCATGCACTGTAACCCCTCGAGGCCGGCTACGCGCCCCTCGAGCCCTGCACTATAACACCTCGAGGCCGGCTCCGCGCCCCTCGAGCCCCCGTGGCACCACCTCGAGGACCGGCTCCGCGCCCTTCGAGCCCTAACTACTTTCATGCTATTGGAGGACAGGTACCCCAAGACCCGGAGGGACCCCGCCACGTCCTGTACATTCCAGGATGGGTGCTGTACGGCTCCCACCTTGCCGCGCCACCACGTCTGCACCCGGGATGGAGGCCACGCTTCAAGGACGCCTCAACAGCAACGCCCACGTCGGCTACAATGTCTTCGACAAGACAGGATTCCTACCCTGCTTCGTATTGGGCGCCGTACACCCCGACACTTGTAAAACCCCTGTGTAACCCTGGCCTCCCCTTGCCCTATAAAAGGGGACGCCAGGGCCCTCATTCGCAGGTGGACAAACACGTTAGAGCGCCTTACACCCATACACTTAAGTCCGGACCCCGGTCCACGCTCACTGAGCTTGTATTCTCCCCTGTACAAGCACTTAGGTGCAAGTAATACAAGAACATCCCCCCCGCTGGACGTAGGGCCTTCTTTGCCCGAACCAGGATAAATCCTTGTGTCCTCTTGCATCACCATCCAGGAAGAGAAGCACGCGATCATATCACTCGTTGGTGTGATACCCCCGGGTACGAAACACCGACAGTCTTCTATTGAGCTTCAAATGTCTTGCTTGAGGTGTTGATCATCGGATCACCATGTCACCTTAGTCCAAGTCACATTTGCACCCTATTGGACTACAAAACAAACACTTGCAAACATATTAGTCCAATTTGGTTATGTTGTTCATCAAACACCAAAATCCTAAGTTAAATGGTCTGAGGTCCATTTTCCTTACAAAGTTTATTGCATATGTGACATGACATGGAGTCATGTGGCTAAGATGGTGAAGATCAAGGCAAGACTTGGCTTGATGGACCAGTTGCGAAGGTGAAGGGCAAGTTGGAGGCTTTGAAGCCGTTAGTACCGAGTGTCGGGAGGCTTGAGCAAAGACTTGGTGCCAAAGGACCGAAGCAATGGTGAAGAGCAAGTGAGGTCAAGATTGTTGGACCATGGAGCCATGTGATGATATGAAGTGGATCATATCAATTGGAGATAGGTTGGTGCATGTGTTGCATCGACATCAGAGGAGATGGAATGGAATGTGCAAGGCAAAGGTATATTTGTAGGGCACTTCATTTCACCGGTCATAGGTGTGTGGAGAAGTTTATGACCGGATTTAGGATAGATGGTTATACTATTAAGAGGAGCAAACTTGTTTGCATATCGGTCATCTAGTACCACTTGAGCGATCTAACATTGCGATGTTGCTAGGATCAAGTGGTGTGGTAAGTACAAGAGAAAATCCTTTGAAAATGATTGTGAAAATGCTAACACACACTTGCACTTGATGGGGTACACTTGGTGGTATTGGCACATTTGCAAAGGATAAGAAGATGGAGAAACTAGTGGATAGTCCCTCTCCCTCCCGCCGAGCTTGGGAGGCAGGATTCAGCGATTTCTGGAGATAAAGAGGAGTGCTCCGAGGAGCATCGGACGCTGTCCTGATGGGCATCGAACGCGTCCGATGGCAAACGCTAGGGTGTCTGTATGTTTAGAGGAGCATCAGACGCTGGTGGCGTGAGCATCAGACGCTGCGGTGGTGCATTCGATGGCTATGACGTGGCGAGAGTAGGCAAATCAGTGGAGCATCGGACGCTCGACGCATCCAATGCCTATCCATCTGACGCGTCCGATGTCTCTGGAGGCTCTCGGGGAGCTCTCTGCATAGACATCGGACGCTCGTGGTGGCACCTCCGATGGTTTCCTATTGGCGCGTCTGATGGCTTGTCAAAGATCCGTTGGAGCAATAGTGCAAGCATCAGATGCTGGCTCTGTGTGTCCGATGTGGGTGTACAAAGTGTCTGATGTAACATTGACCAGCGCAGGAGTTGAAATAGCTGTTGGGATCGGGAGGCCACAGTTGAACGTGGGGGACACATGGCACCAATCGGAGCATCAGACGATGCCATGTGCGTCCGATGGTCCCGAGCGGTGCGTCCAATGGTGGTGCAGAGTGCCCAGTGAAGGGGCATAATGACTAGTTAGCCTTTGGGACTATAAATAGAAGTGGTGACCGACTGAAGGGTCGAGATGGCAGACTAGAGGGGGGTGAATAGTCCTTTCTAAAATGAATCATACCGGCTAACCGAAACAAATGCGGAATTAACAACTATCAGTCTAGCCAAGACTACACCCCTCTATCTATACTCTCAAGCACCTTATAAAAGATCCTAAACAAAGCAATTAAGGTGTCGGGCTAGCTAGAGCTCACCTAAACAATTCTAGCTTGCAAGGTTACACAAACCTAAGCAACTAGTACTCAATCAATCGGGGAGCTCCTACACATTCCACTAAGCAAAAGCACAAAGCATGCATAAGCTCACTAGCAATGCTCAATAACAAGGCTACACAAGCCAAATAGAGAGCTCAACTTAGCTACACAAACTAAGTAATGTGACTAGCAAGACTACAAGTCAACTAGTCACTCATGGGATCAACTTCTATGCTACACAAGCAAGGAAGGTAACTAGCAAGCTACACAAGCTAACTAATTACAAGAGCAACTACACTAGCACATGTATATGAACAAGTAAATACAAGCTAGTGAATGGAGTTTGCAAACCACTGAGAAGATGAACACGAAGTTGACACGGTGATTTTTCTCCCGAGGTTCACTTGGTTGTCACCAAGCTAGTCCCCGTTGTGTCGACCACACACTTTGGTAGTTCCGGGCTAATAGGCACCACACCTAGCTCGACACTCGAGCGCCGCAAGAACTCACCCACAAGTGAGGGTAACTCAATGACACGCTCTACTAGAGTTGCTCTTCGCGATCCCCGCGGGGCGAGCACAATGCCCCTCACAATCCTTCTCCGGAGCCACGCACAATCTTCACACGGGCTTCACGACGGAGACTCGATCACCAAGCCGACTAGGAGGTGGCAACCTCCAAGAGTAACAAGCACCACCAGCTTCCAACACGAACACCTAGTGCTACTCGATGCAATCTCTCAATGCAACGCACTAGCGATCACTCACTCGCAATGATTCGCGCACTAGCAAGCACAAGCGAGTTAGAGGGCTTCCTAGCACTCCCTAAGCATGGACACCAAGTCCCAAGGGTGCTAAGCCTTATCCAAGGGCCGGCCACCCCTCTATTTATAGAGGGGAGCCACCAACTAGCCGTTTTCCCCGAGCTCACACGGCCACGGTCGGTACTACCGACAAAAGGGTTGGTACTACCGGCGGACCAAAATGACCGTTAGGGTCACTTCCTAACACAGTCGGTAGTCGGGTCGGTACTACCGGCCCGGTACTACCGGCCTTATAGCGGTACTACCAGTAGGCCAGATCTAGATCTACACAGAATGCCTCCAAACTTCCTCCAAACTGCGGTACTACCGACCACAAGGGTCAGTACTACCGGGGGCCGGTACTACCGGCCTTATGACGGTACTACCTTTAGGCCAAAACTCCTCCGAATAGAGAGTTTGCGCGTTGCCCACAGAGGGGTCGGTAGTAGGGTCGGTACTACCGACTTCAGGGTCGGTACTACCGGCCTCAGCAACCTGAACTCCTCGCTAAAACGGCCATAACTTTTAGCTCCGAACTCCGATCTCGATGATCTTGGATATTTTGGAAAGCTTATTCAGAGGGCTACACAACACACATGAATACAAGATCCAAAGCACAAAGGATTATTAAAGTTTTCCAATCCAAGATCCATCGCTTCACTTCTTCAACCAAAGCTTTCTCCGAAACTTCTCCAAACTTCTTCTCCTTTGCAAATGTGCCAACACCACCAAGTGTACACCATCATGTGCATGTGTGTTAGCATTTTCACAATCATTTTTCAAAGGATTTTCACTAGCTCTTACCGCGCCACTCAATCCTAGTAACAACGCAATATTAGATCGCTCAAGTGGCACTAGATGACCGATATGCAAACAAGTTTGCTCCTCTTAATAGTACGACCATCTATCCTAAACCCGGTCATCAACTTATCTACACACCTATGACCGGTGAAATGAAATGCCCTACAAATATACCTTTGCCTTGCGCATTCCATTCCATCTCCTTCGGTGTTGATGCAACACATACACCAACCTAGATCAAATGATATGATCCACTTCATATCATCACATGGCCTCCATGGTCCATCGATCTTGACCTCACTTGCTCTTCACCATTGCTTCGGTCCTTCGGCACCAAGTCTTTGCTCAAGCCTCCCGACACTCGGTACCAACAACTTCAAAGCCTCCAACTTGCCCTTCACCTTCGCAACTGGTCCATCAAGCCAAGTATTGCCTTGATCTTCACCATCTTAGCCACATGACCACATGTCATGTTTCATGTGCATTAAGCTCCTCCAACACATGCATGAGCCTTGCAACATCCTCCAAGACATTTCACCTCTGTGGCATATGTTGCTCATACATGATCACCTGTGGACTAATCACCTGTGTAATTCACTTCAAACACATATTAGTCCACCTAAGTTGTCACTCAATTACCAAAACCAAACTAGGACCTTTCACCGACCTTGGTTGTAGCTTTAGCACCCTTGGGACTTGGTGTCCATGCTTGGGGAGCGCTAGGAAGCCCTCTAACTCACTTGTGCTTGGTAGTGTACGAATCATTGCGAGTGAGTGATCGCTAGTGCGTTGCATTGAGATATTGCAAGGTGTGGCACTAGGTGATCATGTTGCAAGCCTGTGGTGCGTGTTACTCTTGGAGGTTGCCACCTCCTAGATGTCTTGGTGATTTAGTCTCCATCTTGAAGCCCGTGTGAACATTGTGTGTGGCTCCGAAGAAGGATTGCGAGGGGTGTTGTGCTTACCCCGCAGGGATCGCGAAGAGCAACTCTAGTAGAGTGTGTCATTGAGTTACACTCACTTGTGGGAGAGTTCTTGTGGCGCTCAAGTGTTGAGCTAGGTGTGGTGCCTATTAGTCGCCGAACTCAACACAGCGAGGACTAGCTTGGTGGCAACCAAGTGAGCCTCTGGAGAAAAATCACCGTGTCAACTTTGTGTCCATCTTCTCGTTGGTTTGCAAACTGCATTCACTAGCTTGTATTTACTTGTTCATATACATGTGCTAGTGTAGATTGCTCTTGCGTTTCTTGTTAGCTTGTGTAGCTTGCAAGTTGCATTCTTTGCTTGTGTAGCATAGAATTGGATCTCTTGCATGACTAATTGGCTTGAGTAGCCTTGTTAGTCACATTGCTTAGTTTGTGTGCTAAGTAATTTGAGCCCTCTAATTTAGCTTGTGTAGCTTTGTTATTGAGCATTGCTAGTGAGCTTAGGCTTTGTGTTTTTGCTTAGTGGCATGTGTAGGAGCTCCCCTTGCTTGAAGTACTAGTGTCATAGGTTTGTGTGGCCTTGCTTGCTAGAATTGTTAGGTGAGCTCTAGCTAGCCCAACGCCTTATTTTCTTTGTTTAGGATTTTCTATAAGGTGCTATAGAGTATAGGTAAGGGGGTATAATCTTGGCTAGACCGATAGTTTTAATTTCACATTTATTTCGGTTAGCCGGTGCGATTAATTTTGAAAAAAAGGACTATTCACCTCCTCTAGTCCACCATCTCGACCCTTCACTAGGCCCAGGCTAGCTTGGATGAGTGCATGCAAGATAGGTGTGTTTGGATGAATGTTTATGTGTATCCAGGTCATATGAATGGGAAATTTTAAAGGCTTACGCAATTGAGCAATGTTTGGTTGCCTCTACACAACATGGGTTTGATTACCTCCAACACAGAGTGGTGAAAAGTTAACACTATGAGGTCCAACAAAGTGAGGCCCTAACATACAACAATTTGGAGTGAATAACTACATCAGAAACCAAACTAAAATTACATGTCTAATGATTGAACTTAAATTTGGCATTTACATGTGTAAGCACACTTCATTCACTTTGGCTCAATTGCAACACATTTCTTGTCTCCATCTTGTTCAAGGTTCTCCTTTGGTATTAGTATTGTTTTAATAGGAACCATAGTAGCTTGCAAGTCATGGTTACTAAAGATTCAAAACACATTAAGGTAGAAGCATGGGGAAATCAAGGGAAATTAAAGGGGAAGAGAGAAATCACTTGCCTACACACATATAATCACCAAGAAATCACTGCTGCAAAAAGAATCCAAAGAGAGGAGACATTGGTGTTGCAGGGATTCAAGGAACACTAGATTGGGGAGACAAAGAGAGCAGATGATGGGGGAGGGAACTTGATGAAGAGAAGAGTAATCAACTGTATGTGGGGGATGGAGTTGTCGATTACGACATTGTCAGTGGTCGGGACAGAGCGATCACTAAGGAGGAACACGAACAAGAGGTTCTTGATGGTGACGTTCTTGGTGACTGGGACAGAGCAGAGAAGATGAGCAAGAGACAACGAATAGGGTAGACAGTGGCAGTGGGTACCAGATATGGCGCAAAAGAAGCGGTGACCCTAGTACTCATGTGAGTATCACTGCCTGCAATATGTGGGCCAATTTCTTCATCCACTGCACACTCCATCATGCTCGCTTGAGCAAAGCTCACAAGAAACATAATCAATTTTGTTTTCTAAGAGTCTGGTTTGGTGGGGGAGGAGGTTTTCACACTGTCGACTAGACTTAGGTAGGCAGTCAGGAAACTAAACACCTTCCTCCTACACCCCTTGGGATAGGTTAGAAATACATAGGCAACCAATCATGTCCTTAGAGAATGGAGCTCAGTCTTTCAAAAGTCATGTTCTCATCATTAGTCCGTATCTAGAAGCATATAACATGTATATAGTTCGAACTCTACAAGAGGTGCATGTTTGCCCCACCAAAGACAAAGGTAGTCCATATGACCATCGACAAGTAACTTATTGCCTCAACCTTTCCCAAGTCCGACTGAGGGTGCCCACAAATGGTTAGAGCATGAGCTGAGGTACTAGCCTTTCCTAGCTACCTTATGCTACACGTCGGGCTGAATCCATGGGAAAATCGGTCACAAACAAGTAGTACGTAGGCTTGCCACAACCATTCATGACAAGTGGTTTGTACAAGTATGTTCACATCTTGCTATCGCGGATACATGGTCCTTAGTCGGTCCAATGAGCTATGCCACTCAAGACATTACCCGTCTCGAATGAGAGTAAACAAACATGATCAAGGTAAAAGCTCAAATGGTTATAATAGGTCACTAGTCATATTGTAACATAGATACAATAGTTAACCATAGTCAAATTGTCACTTAGCAAAGAAGTAGAAATGCTTAGCAGCCTGCCTTGGTTCTCAGGTGGTGGTGGTATAACTTTAGGTTTGGGGGTCACGTCGTCGTTCAGGTTTGCTCTTTCTCGTATGGATCTTCACCTATAGGATGCATGATGCAAATGAGAATGGTACGTTGATCATGTTGTAAATGCTATGCTTGAACTTGTTCATAATTATGTACGACATATGGGACACTATTATATAGCGTATGTGTTATAGTGTAAGTACATATGTGTTGTTGAGGTCTCATCAGACCACCTGAAAGGTGGGGCCGCATCGTCCTATCATCCTCTGTCTATGAGGTTATATAGTTGGAATCGTTCAATGTGGTCAGACTATTCCAATAGCTTGAGTGTTGGTTTAGTAAGACCGTCCAAGGGCACAGGTTGAACTCTTCGTCATTGCAAAATTGAAAAGGTTGCTCTCAAATTTTTGGGGATGAGTTTTCAGAATATTTCAGTGGACTCTACCGGACTGACCGTCAGTGCATGATCATTTCTATCTAAATGTGGGTGCCATCAGATCGTCTGTGGTTCCGTCAGACTGTCCTATGAATTTAAATGTGATCTATGCAACTATTTGATGGTATTTGCTAGACCATCCAATAGCATAAAACACAACTTGTGTGTTCTGTATTTTCGTGGATGAGAGGGGCCACATGTTTATTTTGAACCATAGGCTTATTTTGACATTCTTTTGAGCCATGAGTTTAATTAAAATGAAATTCAATGTTCATGTTTTGATTACCTATTTTTATTAGCATACTATTTAAAACTTTAAATTTCCTATTCCAAAAATATAACACATCATTTAAATAATATGGTATAAAGATGTTATAGTAGGTTTAAAAAATTTTCTAATCATATTCGATGTACAGTGTTCAAATTAAGCAATTTGTTCAATTTATTTTAGCATTTTTTGTTCTGATTTTAACAATTTACGTTATCACTACATTTATTTCGGTCATAATTTTGTTAGCATGTGTGCATACACACTCATCCCGTAGTTTACCTATGATCCATTGCACATTGGCTGATGTAAGCCTTCCAAAACGGTCTGCATTGTCTATCATGTATTATCTCTTTTTCTCTCCCCTGCTACATACTCTAAAGACCCTCCTCCTACTTCGACATGGTAGAACCGAGGACAGTAGCGTCGTACGTGTCTATGGCTCCAATGGTTGCAACATCGCGTGGATCCTTCGTGTCTTGCTCCTCTAAAAGGTAGTTGTGGCGCCCCCTCCATGCACCCTTGAGGCAATCTGGCTTAGTCACCCCGTGATCCGCCTCCATACAAACCGAGGGCGGTGACATAAGTACCGTGTTGTCGGTATTTACACCTAGATCTGACGTGGTGCAAACCGAGGGCGGAGACATAAATATCGTGTTGTCGGTATTCACACCTAGATCTGACGTGGTGCGATTACTATCACGAAAAATGATGATAGCTTGTACGTCAGTAAGTGAAACCGCTAATTTTCACTAAAGACTTAAATGAGACAAGAGTATCGCCGTGTCGGTATGCACACCTAGATCAAACGTGGTGAGGATTACTTTTACGAGAGGGCATAGCTTGTACGTCGGTCAGTAAAACCACCAGTATATGCAACTAAATATCACTATTTGTTCATACATAATTGAGTTTTGGATCTCCTTGTGTCATGAATCAAAACCGGTTGTACTTGTACATGGATTTGGATAGCTCTGTCAGCGTCATCTCCCAGGACCACGCAGCACGAGCCCCCCCCCCCCCCCCCCCCCCCCCCCACCCCTTTGTGCTTGTGCACCATCGACCTATCCAAAGTTAGCTGCCGGCAAGAAGCCTCCTCGCGTCTCTCGTCATCATCAACCCGCGGCAGCGCGCACGGCACCGGCCGCATGCCGTGCGCGGTCACCGTGTCGTTAGCGCCGGCCGTGGCTTTAAATCCGCGGGCCGCCTCCTCCTCCACTTGGCCCTTGTTCGCCAGCCATCGTCGTCAGTGTCGTGTACTCGTGTTCCCTTCCAAGGCTCTCGTTGCGAGTGCGGAGGCGCCGATGGCCGGAGGCGGAGCGGGAGCGGGGGCGGGGGCGGGGGCGGGGGCGCTGGCCGCGGGGCTCGCGGTGGGCGCGACGCTGGCGTGCAACGTCGCCTGCGTCGTGGTCTTCCTCCGCGGCCACGTCGAAGGGCGGCTGCGGCGCGGGTGCGCGGCGAGGCTGGGCGCGGGCGGCTTCGCGACGCAGTGGGTGGAGGACGGCGGCGAGGATGAGGAGGCGCCGCCGGACCGCGACGTCGCGCTCGCGCCGGACGCCGTCCTCAACCTCGAGCTGTGCGTGCCCTCCCTCTCCCTGCCCGCCAGCCCCATTCGTCTTCTCGCCGCGCCGGCGCCGGCGCCGTGTCGCGCGGCACGAGGTATACACTCCATCTCGGACAGAGCTGTAACTGAAGGAAGCTTTGGCTTGCGTTGTGCGTTGTGCATGCAGTGGCGACCCCACGATGTACGAGGCGTTCTGGTGGGAGTTCAGAGACCGCGCGGCCACCGTGATCCACGGGTGGCAGGGGATGAGCTACGTCTCCGACGCCGACGCGCTCTGCTGGTTCCTCGACCCAGAGCTGGAGCGCGAGGTGCGCCGGCTCCACCGCGTCGTTGGAAACGCCGTGGTCGATGGCTACCACCTCGTGGTCGGCACCGGCGCCACCCAGCTCTACCTGGCCGCCATGTACGCGCTCTCCTCGACGGCGCCCGGGGACAAGCCCGTCCCCGTCGTCTCGCCGGCGCCGTACTACTCCGTAAGATCGCACAACATCACAACCGCACGCAGAGTGTTCGTCTTACTACTAGCTGCAATATATACTTATGCTATCGTAGTAATTAATAATCGTCACGTGATGCGAAAAGTTTGTTTTTTTTTTGTCCTCCATCTATGCCACCAGTCGTATCCGCCCCAGACGGACCTCCTGCTCTCGGACTTCTACCGCTGGGCCGGCGATGCCAACACGTTCACCGGCGATGAGTGCGTCGAGCTGGTCTGCTCGCCGAACAACCCCGACGGCGCCATCCGCCAGGCCGTCGTGAGGACCGCCGGCGCCAAGGCGATCCATGACCTGGTGTACTACTGGCCGCAGTACACGCCCATCACCGGGCGCGCCGCCCACGACATCATGCTCTTCAGCGTCTCCAAGATCACCGGCCACGCCGGCACGAGGCTCGGGTACGTACGTGACGCGAATAAAGCAGCTTCTGTGCGTTTGTGACAACTACGTAACTAACAACGACGGTCGACGGCGATGGCTCCTCCGCAGGTGGGCGCTGGTGAAGGACCGCGACGTGGCCAGGAAGATGGTCTACTTCGTCGACCGCAGCACCATCGGCGTGTCCAAAGAGTCGCAGATGCGCGCCACCAAGATCCTCGAGGTCGTCTCCAACGCCTACGACGAGGTCGTCCCGCCGGCCGGCGACGGCGTCGACAGCAGCGCCGTGCCCCGCCTCTTTGACTTCGCGCGGCGGCGCATGGAGGAGCGCTGGCGCACCCTGCGCGCCACCGTGGCTGCCTCCGGCGCCTTCAGCCTACCGGAGGAGACCTCCGGCTACTGCAACTTCGCCAAGCAGATCGTCACAGCTTCCCCTGGTACTGTAACAACGAACTGGAACTAGCCACCATTATTTGCCACCATGCCTGCAACCAGCAAGCAAGGTGCTCTGCTGCATGTCTGAAACTCTGAATTCTTCTTGGATTTCGCCTGTCTCTGTAGCGTTCGCGTGGCTGCGGTGCGACAAGGACGGCGTCGAGGACTGCGCCAAGTTGCTCGCCGGCCACAAGATCGTGGCTCGCGGAGGGGAGCAGTTCGGAGGAGACCCGCGGTGCGTCAGGATCAACATGCTGGACAGGGACAATGTGTTCAACATGCTTGTTCAGCGCCTCTCCGCTATAAACTGAACAGAGTGAATGCATGCAGCAGATGCAGTGGCAGCAAACCAGCAGCAAGGAAGAATAAAATGAGCCCAGAAGATTTCGCTCTTCTTTTTTCTCAGTTTGGTATCTTGGTTCCTTGTAGAGAAACAAGTCTTGGTTTGCTTTTGATTTGATGCTTGGAATAAACTCTGTCAATCGATAGATTGTTATGGATTCAGAAAAAAAACACAAGGTTTTGTGTGCTAGAGAATCAATACCATGAACTCTTCAGCTAGCCTCATTCAATCAATCATTGAAAAATATAACTGAATTGGCACCAGTGGAGTAGATTCCAAAAGGGTGTCAGTGGTTAGTCCAACTAACCGAAACATCAAGACAGGTTACGTCAGTAATATGAGACGGAGTGTGTTTTGCAACAGAGGCAGTTTTGTTCATTTCTATGTGAACAAAAAATGGAAAAGGTAGCTGAAGTGTCGCTTCATAAATCATTTGGCCAAAGCAGTAGTGTTGTTTTTGTGAATTCACAAGTTCAGTGCTATTTCCTGGACTCTCCAACTCTAAATAACACTAAATTATGTTATGTTAGAGTGCGTCATGGATCTATCATTGGATCTAAGCTGGCGGTATAGCTCGTTAGTGTTAAACTTAATTAGAGATAAGGATTGTCTGCGAGTTGAGTAAACCTCTCTATATAAGGAGAGGAGATAATTGATGAATCAATCTAATAAAGCAACAATTTAAAAGGAAAAATCTTCTCTCTTACTCGGCCATGGACAAAGATGTTCACGTCTGATATTGTGCTACGGCTAGAGCTGCGAGGGAGAGAGGAGACCGATCGGGGGCCTTTGTCCACAACCGAGCAAGAGAGAATGTTTTTCTTTCTAAATTCTTGCTTGATAACTCTAAAACAGGACTTACTTGACTAGATCTACAATGTAGACTAACATGTTTTGCTTTTTTTTCTTTGAATGTGTTCTGTTTATTTCAATAATAGAGGAAAGTGCGCAACAACAGTAGTCGATGAGCGCTCAGATCTAAACCTGACAGAGACACACAAACACAACACAGTGCATTATACACACTGCTGCAGCCTGCAGATCACAATCCGCGTATGTTTCAACAGTGTCACTGCAGATCACGTTGTGACATCGCACACCCTCCGTTCCTCACATCGTCGCTCCTTTGCTACAACTCTGAGAATACAGCATGCATACCCACCGCATCCACAGGCTTGGTCCCACAACATCGTTGTGACATCGTTCTGACTTCTGCCCAAGCCCGTGACCGTGGACTGACTGGACCCAGTGTGAATGCTCTATCTGCCAATCGAGTGCGCCGTCCTCCTCCAGCCACAAGTCGTCTGCATTTTTGCAACAGATGAGAGGATCAATCGGCGAGGGAAATGATACTGATGAGTCATTGCAGGTTTAGCCTTCTCCCTATATATTATATTAAGAGTGAAGTGCAGTTCCGGTCCTTGAACTTGTTTCAAGGTGTCAAGCCGGTCCATCAATTAATAAAGTATGTCATCAGTGATAGAAGTAATTAGAGGAATTCTCAATACATTACTGTGATTGGTTGTCATATATATATATATATATATATATATAGGCTTGTGGACATGCCCACTTGCCATATTAGCCAGATTACATTCCAACACTCTCCCGCAGTCTAAACTGGGAGCACCGTGAACATTGACACTGGACCTAAACTCCGTGAAGACGGACGTCGGCAAACCTTTGGTGAAGATGTCGGCGTACTGGGACGTAGTGGGAACATGCAGGACGCGGATTTCACCGAGGGCGACTCGCTCTCTGACGAAGTGCAAATCGATCTCAATATGCTTGGTTCGCTGATGCTGAACCGGGTTGGTGGAGAGGTAAACGGCGCTGACATTATCACAGTAGACCACTGTAGCGCGACGAAGAGGGCAGCGAAGCTCTATGAGGAGCTGGCGCAACCAGCAGGCCTCGGCGACTCCATTCGCAACAGCTCGATATTCTGCCTCTGCACTGGACCGTGACACTGTAGGCTGACGCTTGGACGACCAAGAGATGAGATTGTCCCCAAGAAACACCGCATAACCCGACGTGGATTTGCGTGTGTCAGGACAACCCGCCCAATCTGCATCGGTGTAGACAGTGAGATCAGTCGGAGAGGTCCGGTGAAGGTGCAAGCCAAGATCCAATGTACCCTGAAGGTACCGAAGAATCCTCTTAAAGGCACTGAGATGAGGCTCCCGGGGATCATGCATATATAAGCAGACCTGCTGAACAGCATATGCAATATCTGGTCTAGTAAAAGTGAGGTACTGAAGAGCTCCAGCAAGGCTACGGTACTGACTGACATCTGCAACAGAGACACCATCTGCAGGAAGCTTGGAGTGAGTGTCCACAGGAGTACTGCTCGGCTTGCAGTGACTCATACCAGCTCGCTCCAAAATATCCATCATGTACTGCCGCTGAGAGAGAAATAAGCTGTCACCTCGGCGCTGAACACCGCTGAGAGAGAAATAAGCTGTCACCTCGGCGCTGAACACTGACACCCAGAAAATGGTGAAGAGGCCCCATGTCTATCATCGAAAATTCCCGACGAAGTGCTGCGATGATCCGGTGAAGAAAACTCGAAGAGGATGCAGTCAAAACAATATCATCAACATATAACAAGAGAAAAGCCATATCAGCACCTCTACAGTAGATGAACAGCGACGTGTCGGACTTGGTCTCAACAAACCCAAGAGCGGTGACGTGGGAGGCAAAACGGTTGTGCCACGCACGGGGAGCTTGCTTCAGACCATAGAGGGACTTGTTCAGACGACAAACATGGTTGGGCTTGGAAGGATCAACAAACTCAGTCGGCTGGACGCAGTAGACTATCTCGCTCAAGGTGCCATGGAGAAACACATTCTTCACATCAAGCTGATGAATTGGCCATGAGCGAGCCAGAGCCAGAGTGAGAACTATCCTGATGGTGGCTGGCTTGACAACTGGACTGAACGTTTCATGGTAGTCAATGCCCGGCCGCTGTGTAAACCCGCGAAGAACCCAACGAGCTTTATAGCGATCAAGAGAGCCATCAGACTTGAGCTTGTGACGAAAAACCCACTTCCCAGTGACGAGGTTGACGCCAGGAGGACGAGGCACCAAGGTCCAGGTGTCGTTATCCTGCAGAGCGTCGAACTCGGCCTGCATAGCCTGACGCCAGGCCGGGTTTGAGAGCGCTGTGCGGACAGAGGATGTCCACAAACCTATATATATATATATATATATATATATATATATATATATAACAACCAATCACAGTAATGTGTTGAGAATTGCCCTAGTTACTTCTATCATGGTATCACGAGACGGTTACGATCCCCGTTCCTCTCGCTTCCGCAATTAGCGCCGCGCCGCTGCTCTTCACGAGCGCCGCGCCGCCGCCGCGATCTCGATCGCCGGCCTTACTCCGCGACCGCGCGCGCTCACAATGCCCGCGCGACGCGTCAACCCCGCCGCCGCAGAGATCCCTCGCCGGCTACTCCTCTCCGCGACGTCCGCCACGTCGCCCGACCTTTTGTCCATGCCGCGGCGTATCTGGTACGGTGCGGCCCGACGCCCTCCGCTCCAGGCGAACACATCGCGAGATCGGCCAGGTGCACGTACGTCTACGTCCTCTACGGCCAAGTGCGCGTACGTCTACAACTTCTACGGCCGTGTGCTTCTCCGTCGGGTGCTCCTACTGGCCAGGTGCGGCCAGGTGCACGTCTCTGTCTCCTGCTGTGCCCGCGTCTACATCGTC
The DNA here is from genome assembly GCA_009763385.1 of Coix lacryma-jobi var. lacryma-jobi. NCBI lineage: Eukaryota > Viridiplantae > Streptophyta > Magnoliopsida > Poales > Poaceae > Coix > Coix lacryma-jobi. The sequence goes on from CM019826.1 coordinate 144,034,376, forward strand.
TACGTCGCCGTGTCTACATCGTCTACGTCGCTGCTTCCACGTCGCTCGGCACCGATCTGATACCATGATAGAAGTAATTAGAGGAATTCTCAATACATTACTGTGATTGGTTGTCATACATATATATAGGCTTGTGGACATGCCCACTTGCCATGTTAGCCAGATTACATTCCAACAATCAGCATCCCCAAGTGCTGTTAGGGTCTCAATTAAGTCCAAAACAGGTCTGGACGGTGATTATTGCGTATGTGACTTATCCAGCATGGCTGATGACGTGGGTAGAAGCACATGTCATCTATGTTGATATGCAGAAAGGACCCTAGCACCTGCTGGGTGCATCTTATTGTTTATATGCGTTCGTTTTCCTCATGCAGGTCGCATAGATACGATCTTGCTAGGTGGCGCAAGAGGAGAAAGTGAAGGAGGATTACCACCCCACGACGAAGCTCTATGGCGGCGCGTTTATGGCAGAACGGGCAACCAGAGCCGCATTACGGTTAGTAATTTTCGAGAATAATTCTATGCATGTACCTATCCTAGAAGGTTTACCATATATATTTTGACTGGTATTTTAGGTCAAGGTGGTGAGGAATTCAGTGTTGAGGTTCACCATGGGGGATTTTTTTTTTGTTGGTTTTGGTCATCTCAGAACGTACGTAAATGAGAAAATTGACTGGTTTGATCATTTGGAGGCAGATACTTGGTCGCCCTTATGGCTTGATGACTCTGCAGAACAGTTAGACTACCCAAAGAACTAGAGATTGAAGTTTTATTGGCTACTGCCAGGGAAAACGATAGCAGATGGGCTTAGAATAATTGCTGAGGACAGAAATTTGGCTAGGCTGATGCAAAATCGTTTCTATTTGATTCAAACCCTTCCAAAGTGCATCTTCTCTGCTACGTCTTCCTCCTGTGAGGCCAGTGTAGAAACCAGTATCATCACGGTCATCTGGCGGCGGAGAGCATACCACACAAGGACACGACGGACCTCCACGCTTTATTACAATCTGGGACGGCGACCAGCAGCTGCGTGCAGCACCAACGACGGGAACGGCGTGTCTGTGCGTGGCAACCAAGGGTGACAACGGTGTCTTGCTCTCAGATGATCAACAGGCAGTACACAGAGGGGTTTCAATTCTAAACAAAGCAAAAACACAGGGGTTATCTGATAAAATATCAAGCTGCCTACCACATATGCATGCCAGGTCGACACGGGTAATCGTCGTCCAGACCCGTTTTGGACTTAATTGAGACCCTAACAGTGATCGGGGATGTTGATGACATACTTATTAATTGATGGACCGGCTTGACACCATGAAACAAGTTCAAGGACCGGGACTGCACTTCACTCTTATATTAATAAGCCCATTATTCTGTCCGATATATATATATTAGAGTAAAATTCACTGTCGGTCCATAAACTTGGTTGGTGGTGTCATCCCGGTCCCTGAACTTATAAAGTGATATCTGAAGGTCCCTAAACTTGGTCGCCGGTGTCATCTCAGTCCCTGAAAGTCCCTGAACTTGTAAGGTGATCACCACTAGTTCCTAAACTTGGTCAGCAGTGTCATTCCAGTCCTTAAACTTGGCTTTGAGTCTCATCCGGGTCAAAACCGGACGATTTAAAAAATTAATAAAAAAAAAATCATAACTTTTTTATACAAACTCGAATGAAGACAAATTTTATATCAAAATTGTAGCTCTCGATGCGATCTACAACTTCGTAGTTGAAACGTTTTTGAAATAAAACTGTTTAGAGTCCCAAAATATCATTTTAAGTTTGTAGATTTTGATTCAAAAAACTTAAAATAATATTTTGGGACTCTAAATAGTTTTAATTCAAAAAAGTTTCAACTACAAAGTTATAGATCGCGTTGAGGGCTACAATTTTAATATAAAGTTTGTCTTCATTCAAGTTTGTATAAAAAAGTTATGAATTTTTTATATTAAGTTTTAAAATCATCCGATTTTGACCCAGATGAGACTGAAAGCCAAGTTTAAGGACTGGAATGACACCGCTGACCAAGTTTAGGGACTAGTGATGATCACCTTACAAGTTCAGGGACTGGGATGACACCAGCGACCAAGTTTAGCTGATAAAAAAAAAGCGACCAAGTTTAGGGACCTCAAAATATCACTTTATAAGTTCAGAGACCGGGATGACACCACCGACCAAGTTTAGGGACCGGCGGTGAATTTTACTCTGTATATTAATATATACTGTCTGAGATGTCAAAGCCAAAGAGCGTGAGCAGCCATTTCGGCGGGCCGGCGGCCCATGCGGTCTCCATGGCCGGGCAACAAGCTGCCACCTGCTAGAGCTGAGAGCCTCCAGCACACAAAAAACAGAGGAGCGCACAGCCGGACAGAGTGAGCTCTTCTTCTTCTTCTTCTTCTTCTTAGATTTCTGAAAATCATGGAGAAAATACAAGTGGGGGGAATAAAAAGTAGTGAGGGCCTAAGGCGGGCACATGGATTTTTCTCTTTACGTACCTGATGAATAGCAAGCTCAACTCCGAATAAATAAACCAAACTGTACAAACTCTGAACATTATTGAAGTCTGAAAATTCTCATCCCATCATCGCATGCAGGTTGCAGGATGCACTCTGCAGCGACACGAAAACTCATAAATAAAGATCGATAATATTGGAATGTCTTTCACGCCACATCAATGAACGTGTTCTAAAAAAAAACAAATCCTTAATAATTTCGTATAAATAGGCAAGACTGTATTCATAGGTTTATATGTTCGTTATACCATGCTATATGCAAATTGGATCCGGTCACACTTGCAGAACGACCTTCAAGCAAGGCAAAATAGAAGTGCAAAGGGACCTTCAAAGGCCGCGACACAAAAAAAATAGAAGTGCAAAGGGTCTGCAAACCAAAGATAAGAGCAAAATCATGAAATAGGGCGATTCACTGAGGAATCAAAGTAGCAGAGAGCGCATAATCCTGCTGGCACCACCTCGTCGTTTCATCAAAGGGCACATGTCTAAATAAGAGAAAAATTTTGGGTACAACAACTCAAATTCGAAGCATCTTCGATCTTCCCCTTGTCAATACCTAGGTGAAAAATATGTGCCATACTAGTGAGCAAGAACACCTTGTGTGTTCCTTTGATGCCTTTTAAAATTTTCAGCTATGTTTCTATAAGGGTAAAATGCAGTAAAGATCTATTAACTTAGAAGAGTATCATCTAGGTCAATGAACTTTGAAAGTGCATTTTGTGGCATGTAAAATAAATGAAATTTGCTCCTCCTCACCCATCCTTGTCTCTCCCTACGTCCCATGCCACTCCCGCCCACCATGCTCGCACGACATGCCACCGACACCGACGTTGCCCTACACCCCCACACGCCGAGCTCACAATGCTTGCACCTATAGTTGCTCCTCTTCCAGCTCAGTTGGTGCCACTAGTAGCAGGAATATGATGCCGAATCTCAACAAAGAGGAAGAGGAAGAGCATCCAGTTAGCACCGTCCATCTCCTCAGTCCAGTCAGCATGGGCCCATATGGTAGGTAGTTTAAATAGAAAAATGTTAGCATGGGCCATCTGGCAGTAGTTTAAAAAGGAAAAAATATACTGCATACATCCAAGAATTGATCCTAGAAAACAACACATGAGCCCCGCATGCCTTACCACTAAGCTACTTCTTCATTCTTTTAGAGGAGAGTTGTTTTTCCCTACTGTTATGTGTAGCTTTTTCTCAATTATCATCCAAGTCAAAGTTCACGGAGTAGAAAGACTTTGACTCTCAAAGTGTTGCCAATGGCAAGATTAGGTACAAGCCGCTTCGCCATTTTCCACCATTGCCACCCCATCTAGCAATGCTGCCTCCACCATTGTCACGTCATCCCGCATTCCCATTGCACAATAGCGCCATCCTGCACCTCCGCCCACCAATGCCATCCCACAGACTTAGATTCTCACAGCCTCGCCGACGATGAGATTAGGTTTGAGTTGTGTCACTGTTGCCCACCATTGTTGCAATGTCCAACAACACCGCGTCCGCCTTTTCTCCATCATCCCACATCTCTGCCGCACACTATAACACCCCAGGTGTTATGTAAGTACATTAGCATTAAACATACAACCATTAACTTGTTAATGAGAAATTATAGATAGATTACTATAGAAAAGAACTCAAAAATATATGGGAACAAAAACAAATTGTTTAATTCAACAATGAAACATGATGAACCTACTTAAGACTTTAACTTAGAATTTAGGATCTTTTTGAGTCCTTATATTAACTCAATCATGTGGTTGATTTGTAAAACCCCAACTTTTATAAGAAACTTAAACTTGGATGCGATCCACCATATGTAACAAGATTTCATAGAATCAAAAAATTTCATGCCAAATTAACCAAAACCATGTAACATAGAAATGGGTATAAAGACAAGTCACACTTGATGAAGTTTCCATCCTTTACACTAACAATTCATCTATGGTCTTTAAAAAGAATCATATAAGTTAACAAAAGTAAACAACTCCTCTGATGTTTCCAAACCTAGGATACAAACCTTTTGAACATCAGACTTAATTGAATAGTGTTGTTGCATAAGACTTAAGTGAACTAGTGGATTACCCCGCGCGTTACTGCGAGAATTACATATTAGTGAATTACATGATATGATGATATAGACAATAAAATACTTATGTATCTTAGTGACATGGATATTACAGTTGCATATGCTAGTGAATTTTAATTGTATGTAATAGTTTATTGCCTAGTTGAACAACTTTTATGTTAAGATAAATAGCTAGTGGAGTTTTGCTTAATGGATGTTAATTGTATGTGATAGTGCATTGACTAGTTGATAGGTTGCATGTTGAGAGAAATAGCTAGTACAGTATCTAGTTGGATAGCTTGCATGTTTAGAGAAATAACTAGTGGGGTTTAGCTTTATAGAGTTTATAGATAAGTGTTGTAAAGTAAGGGTGGATGGTGGGTTAAATAATGAGAGAATTATTTACTTGGCCCAAAAAAAAGTGTCTCTTAGTTTCTTGAGTTTTTTTTTCTCAAACTTTGTAATTTGGCCTAGAAACAAAATTTGGTTGGTTTCTTGGCCCTTCCGTCAGTTTGATGAAGTAACAGAGTTAAGTTATACATGAAATTACTATTATGCCCCTAGCACCGAATCAAAAAGATCAGCAATCTACGTATGCCTGTACGGATTTTACATGTTGCTTAATATAATAATTACCTAAAAATGATCTACAATAATTGAGCTCAATTGAGCAATCCACCGACCTTCTTGATTGGATTGGAAAGGAGACGTGAATCGCTTTTCTTCCACAATTGAACTCAATTTCTTATTCGCTCAATTTCTTATTATTTATTCACCTTTTGGCCACACAATTGTTGAACGAGTATTAATACCAAATTAATCTACGCATGCAGGTGTTGACCGCCGAGGTCAGGAGACTACTGGACGCGTACAAGGGCGAGAGCTATAGCATCTCATGCTAACTGGCCACGCCCTCGGCGCGGCACTCTCCACGCTCACCACCATCGACATCGTCGCCAACAGCCTCAACGTCTGGGGCTCCGGTTCCCGTGGCCGCCATCGTCCTTGGCAGCCCGTGCGTGTACGCCCGACGCGCCCCTGCTCCTCCGCGTACGGAACGCGGCTGACATCCTGTCGGCCACGTTCTCAAGAACATGGGTCTGGAGCTGCTGCTAGACACGCGCAAGTCGACACACCTCAAGAAGTCTGGGCCAAGCCCCGTGGCGTGGCACAACCTCGAGTGCTACTTGCACGGCATCGCGGGCACGAAGGACGCTGGCGTCGTGTTTAACCTGGAGGTAGACCGCGACATGGCACTCGTGAACAAGAAGACGGATGCGCTGAGCGACGAGTACTCCGTGCCGGTGGCGGTCAGGCTTGCAACGCCCTGGCTAGCACGACCGGCGGGGGTGCGGCCAGGCCCGCAATGGCCTGGCTGCCACGGCCGGCGGGGGCGCGGCCAGGTCCGTAGCTCCCTGGCTAGCGCGGCCAGGCCCAGGATGCTCTGCTCTGCTGCGGCTGCGGTGGATCTGGCGTCGACACAGTTGGATCCGCCGGCAGGGCCTCATCGGAGCCGGCTTCCTCCATTGTCGGTGGCTAGGGTTTGGACGCCAGAAACTAAGAAGAGCAGAAGCTCGACCGCGGGCCCGCGGCCTTCAAACGGGTACGCGAAAGGAGAAGAGAGTTACTGCCCCTTCCAAGAGCAAAAGGCTATTTTTGTCTTTTCGCATACGACAGATGTGTTGGTTCACGACAGAGGTGGATGGAAGGGCTAGGAAACCAACTGAATTTTGTTTTTGGGCCAAAAGTTAAGTTCAACAAAAAAGAGGCTAAGAAACTAAGGGATATTTTTTTAGGGCCAAGGAAATAATTTTCTCTTAAATAATAGGAAATTCAGGAACGTTTTTTTGGCAAAACTGTAATGACGCCATGTTCTCAGGCCGCATGGGGAAGTGACTACTCATCGGTCGACTGTTTTCAATTTTAGTTTCGGTCGATTTTTTTACCAGTAAAAACAGTACACGTGGGAACAATAGAGATTCGACTGATTTTGTGTTCCCGACAACAAGAGTGACAAACTAAAAAAATCGGCGGGATAACTGAAACCAAAACCTGTTAACAAAGGATCCTGGTGGGTAAAGATCTAGACTCGAAAACAAAACAATCTTGAGCGACAAGAGAAAAATATGAATATCATATGATCTGACATACATACAAACTATCTGCTTCTCTCCTTCTTTGGGCTTACAATATGAATATCATGTGATCTGCCATACATACAAACTAGGAAAAAGTAAAAAATCACATTCAAGAATCCTGATTTCTGGCATACATATCAAAACCTGCTATTTTCGAATCAAGAAAAAAACTGAGTCCTATGAACGACACCAATAATCATATCAGATGCATAAGAGGTGAAATCAAATTCCGCACATAGATCATCAACTTGATCTGAATCTGCAGAAACCCCATGTATTAGACTGCCTCCTCTACCATCAACGGAATCCTCGGCTATTAGGTCTTCAGATAAAACTGACAAAAAGGCTAATAGCTTCCTACTGCTTTCTGAAAAAAATCCTCAGCTTGTTGTGTTTTCATAAACTGAATCGCTGCTGAATGTACTCGAAATCATGTTTGCTTTTGTTTGAAAAAAGAAGCCCTCCATCAGTAGTCACAGAATCGAACGTATACGAGAAAAAACTGAGAAGAATGGAGACTATATGAGAAAAGAACTCTAGAAAAAACGATAAGTAACAGGAACATGGCAATATTCGACACAAATTTAGGATATTGAAATTATGCCTACCATGAAAAAAAATCTTGCAATCGATTGTAAGGTTCCATCTAGACTTGTGTTAAATCCTTTGTTTTGTGTGAATTCAATTTACTTAGTGTGGTGGCTAGATTAGTTTCTAAGAAATAGGAAAATAGCCCAACATGTATGTGGACATGCAAGGAAGAGTAGTCAAAGACCATATACCAAAAAAAGGGGCAAGGGGCATCAATCTATAGCTTCCCAGAACTTGCATCTTTCGCTTGTATCCTTTGACAAACACAACTTGGAGAAGGGACAAAACTATAGAACTACGGATTATGGAGCTTATTCGCTGCACTAACCTTGAGACCAAATCTGCAGAGCCGTTGGCATATATTTTTTTTAGAAAGGACAGCAAAAGTGTTGACACTCAAAAGTGTCACAGGTAAAAGTAAATTTAGAAGAGGTATTCGGCCTGTAACATTAGAGTCGAATTTGTCTTCTATTATTTCATATTTGACGAATCGAATGTTCTAAGTCAAATAGGCCTGATCATTTTGGACTTCCGACCAGTCATGTTTGTGTCCGACCAGGTGGCACTGGTCGGAGGCCTTATGGTTATGATGAATGCTGAATCCGGCGACGATTCGTTGATCAGTATGGGCTGATAAAGCCCATTAAGACTGATTTAGTCGGTTCTAGGATCGGTAAGATCAGGTTTATTTTGTCGCGTCCGGATTGAATTCTTGGATTCTATATTTTGATAGAGTCCGGATAGGAAACTTGGAAATCGTATCTAGAGATGTTTTCTATTGAGATAAGACCAGCCCCCTCTATATATATATATATATATATGAGAGGATCATGGCCGATTGAAGCATCCAACCCTAATCGATCAAAACCAATCTACTACCCTTTTATCCCTTTTTCCCCTCTACCCTGTTGTTCGGCGCGTCTCCCAGCGAGACTCGACGGCGTCCTAGGCGGCCTTGCTGGTCCTAGGACAACCTCTACATGCTTCTCCCTGACGGGTCTTCCTGGGAGGAGTTCTAGAGTTATCAACACAGGAGCCCGAAACCCTAGATTGATACAAACCGGTCTCTGGATCGGTTTTCGACGGTTTAGTCGGGGTTCCTGCTGTCTCAGGTTGAATCGCAACCTCTTCGGGCGTTCTAGCCCTGCTGGTGTGTGATTCAGATCACTTCCGACGTCAACACACTTTTTGGCGACTCCGCTGGGGAAGATTGAAACTTCATCTACTATCAACATGGGCGGCAAAGACGGTGCTACTGATAAGGATAACATCGTCCGTCCTACGGGCATTGACGAACTCCCCGACGAGTTGAAGCAAGAAGCGCAAGCCAAGCTCGACGCCGTATTGAAAGCTTTCCTCGAAAGCTGCTCGAAGGATCGGCGCAGCAGAGTCACTCAAGACAAGCAGCCAGACTTCAGCGAGATCGTCCCTACCATGTCAACTACAACCGCTGAAGATGCTACTAACAAGGTAAACGCTAAGGTACCTGAAGATCCTTATCCTACCCACGCTGATTATTCCGCAATGCTGGTTGATTCTTCAAAAACTCTTACCAATACTATTCAACATTCGTTTAAACTACTTAGTGATCGCATGGATAAACTAGAAGGTAAAACCGTCGAACCCGAACTTTCAATCGTGCAACCACAGTTCGGCATGCCTTTTAATTCTTTTAGAGGACAGACTTCACATATCAATTATAGACAATCAAGGTCTGTTGAGACCAGACACGGTGAAGTCGGTACCTCAGCAAATGTCAATAACGCCCATCATAACTCTGGTCGGACTACACAGACCGACCAGGGAACAACAACAAACAGAACTTCAGGAGGACAGGGAACAGTGTTGCCCAATCCATCGAAGTCCCCAAGCCATAATCCCATGCATAGTGGCACTCCTAACCTTGCCGACACCGATTTTGGACGGGCCATAAATCAGTTTAAGGAAGAAATAACTAGGTCTCTCGAAACCAGTTTAGGAGTCCAATTTAAGCCTACTAGGACCACGTATTCGAAACCGTACACTTCGTGTTTTGATTTCATGAAAGCACCTGATGGTTGGAGGGTACCAGATTTTTATAAGTTTAGCGGTGACGGTAGCAAAACAACTATGGAGCATGTTAGCATGTTCCTTGCACAAATGGGTGAAGCCAGTACTTTAGATTACATGAATGTGCGACATTTTCCTTTGTCTTTGACTGGTACGGCTTTTGCCTCGTTTACGTCACTACCAGAATGCACCATAAGTTCTTGGGCCGAGTTAGAAGAAAAATTTCATAATCACTTCTATGATGGGGTTCAAGAAACTAGGTTGTCACACCTCACGTCAGTTCGACAAGGGCGTAGCGAGTCTGTAGTTGATTTCTTTAAGCGTTTTAAGGAGATTAAGAACCGATGTTTCTATTTGATGATCTCCGACAGAGATCTAATAGATCTATGTCTAGTTGGTCTACGTCGAGAGATCAAGGATAAACTTGAGCATCATTATTTCTTTAATGTGAATCAGTTGTTGCAGAAGGCCGTTTCAATAGAATCGCGCCTTAAAGAACCCTATGATCCTCATAAAACCCATCGATCGGGCGTTCATATTGCCGAGATAGATCCTGATAGTTCTAACGATGAGTCCAAGGATTGCTGCGCTGCCGAAATTTTATGGCCAGCGCAGAATAAACTAGTCACTTGTCCTTCCCTTAAACCGATTCAAGAATCGGGGTGAGGAAGTAAAGTTTACTTTTGATTTCTCTAAATGTGACCGAATATTTGATGAATTGCTTAAATTCGGTTATTTAAAGATTAATTATACTTTGCCATCACCTGACGAATTAAAGAGAATCTCTTATTGCAAGTATCATAATTCTTTCTCTCATGCCACTAACGATTGTAATGTTTTTCGTCGACAGGTCCAATTGGCCCTTAACGAAGGACGATTGAGTCTTACTGAGATGCAGATAAATACTTCCCCTTTCCCAGTCCATATGGTGGAGGCAGGGAATCCTGCTATTCTGATTCGTCCAGAGCAAGCCGATATGACCAAAGGAAAAAATGTCATTATCGGCAAACCACGGGTGGCACCGAATACTGAGAACGATTCGAGATGCAAGGTGGTGCTCGAGGAGGGTGACGATGGCAAAAGTAAACTCACAATCACTGCGGGGTCAGCACGACACCTGCATAGACAAAGGTATTTTGAGACCAGGGCGGCACAACAAAGTCCGACCAAGTCGGGTTCTCAAGCCGACCAGTCTGGTTCATCTTCAAAGCAGCCAGTATAGAAGGCCGACCAGATCAAGCCAGTCTCTACTAATTCCAGTGGGATCAATAAACCGACTAATGCAATCGGTTTAGCTGTTTCTAAAGATTCTGCCCCTTCCGGAATACATGTCATTCACACTTTTGTCCCGCAGAAACCTGAAGTTGGCACTTGGAAGACTAATGCGGACAGGAGTAAGGTAAAAGTCGTCAGAGAACCATGTACTTTTGACAAGCTCATGGCCAAATACAAACAGCAAAAGGCCGATTCCTAGAATCGGTCCTTAAAAAAGAGAGAATCTACTCCTCCAAAGCGTGAGGATGAGAAATCCAAACAGATGATGGTGTCTCAAGCGACGTCTCCGACGCCAAAGACTGGACCTTATTACCATCAGTGGGCCCCTCCTATTTCGCCACCACCACAATGGGGTCCTCAAGGAGTATGAGTGCCCTACCCTATGCCGACACCTATGTATTATTAGCCAGGATGGGGAATGCCCACCAATCAGCCTACAAGGGTCTCAGTGTTCAATCGCTTGGGTGGTCGGCCAGGTTCTAGTAACTCAAATCAGAATCGGCTGATCACATCAAGGACCTTAACCTCTCAGGAGACGGGGAAAGCGCAGGCGCGACAAGTCTATGTGCCTAAGAAGGTGCAGAATGTCCCCACTGTTTCTCTGACCAGACCCGATCCTGTGCCCACTATTACGATCGGGTCTATGGAAGTTCCTGTTGCCAATGAACCCGAGCCGATGGTGGTCGAGGGGCCAGCTGAAGAGGTCCCAGAAACTCAAGATACTTTGGCTAAGGAAGAGGTAGAAAAGCCTGTTGAGCGTGATCCCAAATACATGTAGCCCAGGTGGTGTCCTCCTGATTTGACTAAAACTCAGCGAAGGAAGCTGCAGAGGGCCCGCTGCAACAAACAGAGGAAAGAACGGCTCGACAAAATGAGGGGAGACATATTTAACTCAGCACATCCTATTTTCCCTCAGGGCAAGCGAGGAGGTGAAGAGCCGGCTTGTAATCAAAAGCCGACTTTAACGATTGTAGAACTAAACAGGTCGGATCCTGAACCGACCAGTCTGAACACCGAAACTACTCAAGTGGCTTCGGAACCAATCAGGTCGGACACTAATCCGACCACTTCAGGACAGGCGCCGACCAGCTTAGCGGTCGAGCAGGTTGAATCGGCTACTACTGGATCCGGAGTTGAGCCGACCCGACCAGGATATAGGACCGAATCGGTTCCTGATGTGCCGATGGGATTAGGCTCGCTCCTTAGTAACCCTGATTTCTCCACTGGTGTTGCCACGACCAGTGAAGAATTACCTGAAGAACAAGATGAGGAAATGGTGGACTATGAACCTTCCCCAGAAAGGGCGGAGGTTAATGTAGTTTACTTATCGGCCGACTACTACGTGGTCGGAGATGATTCGACGACAGCGGAGTTCAACTTCGCTACACAGACTGCCGTGTTCCAGAAGCCGGAAGAATCTGTCAATCATCTTAAGCCGTTGCATATAAAGGGCCACATCAATGGCACACCAGTTCACAAAATGCTGGTCGACAGCGGGGCGATCGTGAATTTGATGCCATACTCGCTTTATCAGAGGCTTGGTGGCACTGATGAAGAGCTGATCAAGACTAATATGACTATCACTGGAGTCGGAGGAAGAGATCCCATCCCGGCCAAAGGGGTTGCATCCATGGAGTTGACCGTTGGGAGCAAGACTTTGGCCACCGCTTTCTTCGTCGTCGACATACAAGGTAGCTACAACCTTATACTTGGGCGTGACTGGATTCATGCTAATCGGTGCATACCTTCTAGCCTGCATCAGTTTCTCATTTAATGGGCGGGGGACGATGTTGAGGTGGTGCACTCAGATTCATCGACCTATGTAGCTACGGCCGATGCCCCTTTGCCCGGGGGCATGACACTATTGCTTGTTTATCTGGTCGAGATCTTTCTGATTTTCAGTTTGTTAGTGTTACTAGGGAAGGATTCATACCAGTGTCTTTAAAGCCGACCAATAATCGGTTCAATATTATCATGTAATTTAATGGATGCTAACGTTGATTGGTTAAAACATCGTGTTGAACAGTATCAGACCTGTAAGACCGATACTTGTGAGGCTATTGATGATTTTGATGAGCTCAATAAGTTGGGCCAACGTTTCACGTCGGCCGACCCTTTAGAACAAGTAGATATTGGGGATGGTTCTATACCTAGGTCGACCTTTGTAAATCAAAATCTTGAAGCCGATTATAAAATGAAGTTAATCGCGCTTCTGAAAGAATATGTTGATTGATTTGCATGGAGTTATACGGAGATGCCCGGGTTAAGCCAAGAACTTGTTGAGCATCAGCTTCCTATTAAGCCGGGGTTCCGACCATTCAAGCAAGATCCTCGCTGTTTTAATTTTACAATATATGACCGGATTAAAGAGGAAATTAATCGGTTATTGCAAGCGGGGTTTATCCGACCATGCAGGTATGCGGAGTGGGTCTCTAATATCGTACCCGTAGAAAAGAAAGACACTAGGAAAATCAGGGTCTGTATTGATTTTAGAGATTTAAATAGAGCCACTCCCAAAGATGAGTATCCTATGCCTATAGCTGATATGTTAATCAATGACGCTTTAGGACATCAGGTTGTCAGTTTTCTTGACGGCAACGCTGGTTATAATCAGATATTCATGGCCAAAGACGATATGTCCAAAACGACCTTTATTTGTCCTGGGTTCGTTGGTCTTTTTGAGTAGGTCGTGATGACATTCGGTTTAAAGAATGAAGGTGCTACCTATCAGCGCGCTATGAATTTAATCTTTCATGATTTGATTGGGATAATCATAGAAGTATATATTGATGATATTGTTATCAAATCGGCTGCTCATATGTCTCATCTGGCCGATCTGTGTTTAGCATTTGAGAGGATGCGTCGCTATGGTTTGAAGATGAACCCACTAAAATGTGCTTTCGGTGTGTCGGCTGGGAAGTTTTTAGGGTTCATCATTCATGACAAAGGCATAGAGATTGATCCTAAAAGGATAGAAAAGATCAAGAAAGTTCAGGCGCCTACATGCAAAAAGGACTTGCAAAAGTTCTTGTGAAAAGTGAACTACTTGAGGAGGTTTATTGCAAATTTGTCTGGGAAAATTATCCCTTTCACCCCTATATTAAAGTTAAAAGATGAAGCTGAGTTCACTTGGGGGGCAGAGTAACAAGAAGCATTTGAGAAAATAAAGGAATACTTGTCATCTCCACCAGTTCTTCGGGCGCCCAAGAGAGGATTTCCCTTCAGATCATATGTCGCTGCCGAAGAGAAGGTTATTGGAGCTGTCTTAACACAAGAAGATAAAGGTAAAGAGTACGTGATTGCTTATATTGGTCGTCGTCTTCTTGATCCCGAGACAAGGTACGCCCATGTTGAAAAATTATGTTTATCCTTGTACTACGCTTGTGCTAAAATGAGACATTATTTGCTATCTAGTACATGTGTTGTTGCATGCCAGGCTGATGTAATTAAGCACATGTTATATTGGCCAATCCTTATGAACCATTAAAAACTTTAAAGAGTCAAGTTCTTGCTGATTTCATTGTTGAGCATAGTATTGTTTTGAAAGATGAAATCAGTTATTTTACTTTTACTCCATGGAAGCTTTATTTTGATGGATCGACTTGTAAGGAGGGCCAAGGCGTTGGTGTAGTCATCGTTTCTCCTAATGGTGCTGAGTTTGAAATGCTGAGCCGGTTAGATTACTTGTGCACTAATAATCAAGCCGAATATGAAGCTCTTTTATTCGGTTTAGAAATATTATGTTCCATGAAGGTTAAGCATGTTGAAGCTTATGGCGATTCCTTGCTAGTAGTGCAACAAATTGCTGGTAAATTTCAATGTTTAGAGGGATCGTTAAATGTTTATCTTGACATGTGCCTTGACATCATTACTCATTTTACCGAATTCCAGAATCGGCATATACCAAGGCATGGAAATCATAAAGCCAACATGTTAGCTCAACAAGCATCTGGCTATTATGTTAGTAGACACAATTTTCACATAAAGCCGGTGCAACAGCGTGCAGAAGTATTGTCAGTTCCTTTGACCGACCAGTTTATTTTAGAACCAGTTCGGCCACCTTATCTTGGAGACCAGGTACATGTTAAGCATACTTGGGTAGACACTATGACCGACCAGGTTGTTTTTGAGTTAGGTTAGTTAATTCGTCCAATTGACCTGGTCGATCTTGGAACGATTAATTTGTCTGAAAGGACTCTAAATCGGTCTGAATCGAGTGGAACTGATTTAGAAGATTGGAGAATTCCCCTACTTAGATATCTTAATGATCCGAGACTAAGGTTGATCAAAGTGTTCGGCGGAGTGCATTCAAATATGTACTGCATAATGATAAGCTTTATTGAAGGACTGTCGAAGACTTGTTGCTTAAGTGTTTGGGATCTGATCAAGCAAAAGTGGCTATGGGAGAAGTTCATGAAGGTATTTGTGGTACACATCAATCGACACCAAAGATGAAGTGGCTATTACGAAGAGCTGGGTTTTATTGGGCCACGATGATGACCGATTGTTTTCGTTACTACAAAGGATGCGAAGAATGTCAACGGTTTCGAAACATACAGCTTGCGCCTGCTGCCATGCTTCATCCTATTATCAAACCGTGGCCTTTTCGTGGTTGGGGGCTAGACTTCATTGGCCAAATTCATCCCCCATCTTCAAAGGGACATCGTTTTGTTCTGGTCGCTACAGATTACTTTACCAAGTGGACTGAAGCGGTGCCTTTGAAGAATATGACGCACAAGGAAGTGATTGAATTTATTACTGAGCATATTATACATAGATTCGGCATACCTCAAACGTTAACTACAGATCAAGGGACGTCCTTTATTTCTAAAGAGGTGCGAGATTTTGCTGAATTATACAAAATAAAAATGTTCAATTCATCTCCATACTATGCTCAAGCTAATGGCCAGGCTGAGTCTAGTAATAAGACTTTGATCAAGCTTATTAAAAATAAGATTGAGGATAACCCAAGGAGGTGGCACGAGGTTTTATCTGAAGCTTTATGGGCTCATCGTGTGTCAAGACATGGTGCTACAAAAGTCACTCCTTTCGAGCTGGTATATGGGCAGGAAGCGGTGTTGCCTGTCGAGGTAAATCTGGATGCATATAGATTAGCTAAACAAAATAATTTATCTGTTGTTATGTACCATGATGCCATGATGGACAACATTGATGAAGTGACTGATAAGAGATTGAGGGCTCTTAAGGAGATGGAGAAAGATAAAGCCCGGGTTGCCAGAGCTTACAATAAAAAGGTGAAAAGCAAAGCGTTTCAGGTGGGAGAATTGGTATGAAAAACTATATTACCGCTTGGATCGAGGAGCAACAAGTTTGGCAAATGGTCGCCAAGCTGGGAGGGTCCTTATAAAGTGATCAAAGTGATATTCGAGAATGCATATATGCTAGAGATGTTACAAGGTGAAAGTCTCCCAAGAGCAATAAACGGGAGGTATTTGAAAAAATACTTTCCAAGTGTTTGGCAAGAAGTCTGAGCACCTTCCAAACAATGGCCGATACATGTATCGCCCTTAGAACAAAAATAATTAGATTTTTTTATCCTTAATTATCGAATGACCGATGAGTTGGACATCGTTGTTATTCGGTTTGTTTTTAGGTTCTATTAAAGATTACCTAAAAACAGGGGAGCATATGTGGACCCTCAAAAGTGTCACAGGTAAAAGTAAACTTAGAAGAGGTATTCGGCCTGTAATATTAAAACTTAGAAGAGGTATTCGGCCCGTAATATTAGAGTCGAATTTGTCTTCTATTATTTCATATTTGACGAATCGGATGTTCTAAGTCAAATGAGCCTGATCATTTTGGACTTCCGACCATTCATGTTTGTGTCCGACCAGGTGGCACTGGTCGGAGACCTTATGGCTATGATGAATGTTGAATCCGACGACGATTCGTTGATTAGTATGGGCTGATAAAGCCCATTAAGACTGATTTAGTCGGTTCTAGGATCGACGAGATCAGGTTTATTCTGTCACGTCCGGATTGAATTCTTGGATTCTATATTTTGATAGAGTCCGGATAGGAAACTTGGAAATCGTATTTAGAGATATTTCCTATTGGGATAAGACCAACCCCCCTCTATATATATGAGAGGATCATGGCCGATTGAGGCATCCAACCCTAATCGATCAAAACCAATCTACTACCCTTTTATCCCTTTTTCCCCTCTACCCTGCTGTTCGGCGTGTCTCCCAGCGAGACTCGACGGCGTCCTAGGCGGCCTTGCCGGTCTAGGACAACCTCTACGTGCTTCTCCCCGACGGGTCTTCCCGGGAGGAGTTCTAGAGTTATCAACACAGGAGCCCGAAACCCTAGATCGATACAAACCGGTCTCTGGATCGGTTTTCGATGATTTAGTCGGGATTCCTGCTGTCTCAGGTTGAATCGCAGCTTCTTCGGGCGTTCTAGCCCTGCTGGTGTGTGATTCGGATCACTTCTGACGTGCGGCGAATTCTATTATCTATTAGACAAAGAAAGGAAAAAGGCAAGTGCCAACCTAGTTTTTTTTAATGGAAACTGAGCCAGAAAAACTATACAACTGGGAAGAGTGTCCCAAGTCCCATTCATCCCGTACAACTTTGACGCAACTATCACAACTCACGCCACCATATGCAACTTGGTCGAATCGACCCAACTAACAACTTGGCTGAAGAAAAAAAAACAACTAAGGGGCTGTTTGGATGCATAGTAATTATTTACAAGTGTAAGAGGTTTCCATTTGTATTTTGTTGTGCACAACAAAACCAGTGTAATTAAATTCCTCTGATTTTCTTAGGCACGCAAGTAGAAGAGTGGTAGCCGCCCCAGATATGTAAGCGGAGGGCTGGTGCGGCGGACCCCGACATCCATCGGAAAAAAATAATTGGCTCCCAAGACGATTTTTATTTTCCGCGCAGAACCGTCTAAAACAACGGTATTATTTTACCTAATACTAGTTATCCCAGCAGCATTTTACGATTACGTTTGGAAAACTAGTGGGGGCTGTATTTTACAAGGGTATTGAACATATTACTTGCCTTCCAAACAGGGCCTAAGACAACTTGGAAAACCGAGCACCAAACACCCATGGGGAAGCGCCATGATAGACAGCAAAGATACTGAATGAATCAAATTTGCTGAGTTTGGTCCCTGGCTCCCTGCATCAGAAAGCAAAAGATACTTCTTGCTATTTTATTGGATTGCATAATGAACGGTCCAGATCAACAAGCATGCATTTTCCTCGGATCAACTGATCTGAGCTCTTTGTTTCAAAAAAAAAAAAAAAATTGATCTGAGCTCTCCACTTGTAATCCAAAGCTTGCAAATGATTCTTACCTGTGGGATCACATTTTAGCTGTCAATATTTAACATACAATGTCCATGGTGTACTTAGCAGTTGGGCAGAATGAAAACAACTATAGTGGTGCGGCCATACAGGTAAAGAAGTTCTTAAGAAGTCCAGATGGATTTTGCTCAATCTGGAGCAGTCCATTTTTTAGAATAACAAAAGAAAAGAATCACTACCAAATATAAGTGCTTTTATTTCCTTATAAAGAATATTGAAAAGACATTAAGAGACCAAAAATAATTAGCAGTATTAGTAGGTAGCACTAGTAGTATAGCATGCTTCGTGTAGTTCTCCGAGTATCTAATTCAAAAGGATTTGGCTAGACGCACCATGACATGAGCAAATCCTTAAGCAAGACTGAGTTATTGTCTCTGCACTACCAAAATGCCACAGCTACTACTACCGAACTGCAACTAGTTGGACTCAATAAACAGCTGCTTATGACCATACCAAACAAGATAGAGACCTGAACTTCTGATGCAAGAAGATACTGTATTTTCGTACCTAATCACGATGAAACTGAATTTTTTTTGAATTACTTACACTGAAACCACATAACACTGAAAATGAAATAAAAAACTCAAAACATGCACCTGGCTAGATTATAAAAACTCCACAACAAGACAAAAACTAAGGAGACAATTAAAACTTATATATACTGGATACATAGTTAATGAAACTGAAATTACTAAAGCTGAAAGAACTTTAGGTCTGAAAATCTCCTATTAATTGCATACTCAACCTGAAAGTACTGGACACAAGGACATAATGACAAATGAAAAAAATACTACTAAACTAAACTCTAAAGATAATAAATAACTGAATAGATAATAACTTGACCGAACCTAAAACAAAAGTCTACATGATCTCAAACCTGAACACTAACTACTACATGCTAATTAAACCTAAGCAAATGGATGCCTGAAGCTAATGTTGGAAATAATAGCAATTTAGTGAGACATAAATTAATTCCGACAATGAAGAAAAGATAAACAACATGCATCGTAGATGTATAATCTACCACTAGCAGTATGATCCGAGATATATCCAGATTGTGTATCGCTAATAACATGAAGAACATGAAATAGAAGAACAGTGAGATTGAAGGCATACTTACAGTGGGGCTGTCAGCACTACGAACTAGCGCAAGAGTAGACGAAGCAGACCATCGATGAAGACCGACGTAGAGGGAAGAAGACGTCCAGCGAGTAGTCGTGCGTCCCCTACCCCGTGCAGGGACGTGAGGAGACAGACTTCGGAGATCTGCCCTCCCGGCACCGATGGCACGTCGGCGGCGGGATGAGGTCGACAGCAGCAGCGCAACACTAGGGTAGAGGAGGAGAAAAATGTCATGTATGGAGGACGACGTCTCGTCCCTCTTTATACACATGCCGCAGCTGCATCTTTACAAAGAGACAACCGTGTAATCAAAAATAAATGTGATTGAACCTACCATTAGCTTGCTAAAATAGGTCAGTGCAATTTCAATTTTCTCCATGCATGCAAAAATATCGAATGGCAAAAGGAAGCCGCACACCCGCAAGGCCTCGGTCGGACCATTCACGCGCATGTTGCCACGCAACGCCCGACGAGGCGAGCGCGCCGTGGGTTTCTTCCTTTACCTCTCCTCAATAGCTTCAACCAGTTGGAGATAGCTCAACTATATAAGTTGGTCTCCCTCTTTCTAGAGTAGCAATGTGAGACTAAAGTCCCCGACCATACCATGCATGTGTGAGAAGGCCTTTGAGATTTATTTGGAATATTTATTTGGGTCAACCCCAAATCTTCTAACAGCTAACATGAACCCTATGGGCATGCAAGCTAGAATACTGAACAAATATGAACCTTTTGCACATAATGACTGAAGCTAAAAGGAAACTCAACATGCATATCCGTAACACTCAAACTGTTTTTGAAACTGAAAAAAACTCAACATATGTGCTTAAATTTGGAGAATCTGGCGAATCGATGTCCAAACACGTGCAACATCGTCATCAACTGCCTAAACAATACAGTACCAAATAACAAAATGAAGGTAACGATGCTTGCATATGGGGAAAATGAAAATACAATCCATTCAGATAACACACAAAATCGAATGAAGGACAATGAACTTCAAAAAGATTAGGGTAACGTAAAGGGAAGAGTACCTTCGCCGCCGCAACAACAACAACACGAACAAGCTCCTACACCGGAAGGGGTTTGGAGGAGGCAACGAATCAACAGCGACAAAAAAAATATAGAGAGACGCTCCTCCACGAACGGGCTCTTCCATGAGTTCCATCGGACAGTTTGAAGGAAGCGACGAATTGACAAGTACCACAGGGGAGAGGTACTAGAGCCGTAGAGCGGAGGCGCTCCCGCTGCTACCAGCAAGCATCGCATCTCCCGCTACTAGAAGATGAAGAGGAGGAATACACAAGGAAAACAGATGCAGATTCTAGACTGAAACCCGATAACGATACATGAGGATTGAGGAGTCCTGCCTTCTTCCTTATTATGTCTTTCACCTTCCCGTTAACACGAGCATCTACCCCCCTCCTAACAAAACTGGGCTGAAGGACACAAGCCCAGAAAAGTTAGCCCGAGAGACAAACAAAAAAACGACCGAAGACAGAAATAAAAAAACCGAAAGATGAGTAGAAATTTCGTTGTAAAATCTGTATAAAATCGTATCTGTTTCCAAAATTTATAAATTAAAATCCTTGAACTTGTAATGAGCATAATTACACACTAAAAATATTTAATTGTTGTGAAATGATATTTTGCATACTAAAAATCATATGTCTACATCGGGTATTTAGATGAATCTAAAAATCACAGAAAAAATCATAGTGTGTAACTCATAAAAAACAATGCTCCTCTAAAAATATCAGATCGAATGAAATAATAGTGTTTAATGGTGTTGACTAGTAGCTGTATAAATTTGTTGTTTAACTCATGTAGAGTGTTTTAGTAGTCAATAAATCATGAATTTAGAACTGTAGGGAGATCATGTTAGTAGTAAGTCATTGTGGAAATTTTAGCCCTCTATATACTGTATGAAAGAGTTATCCATAGTGCTTTGTTTTTAGTGTAGTAATTTTGATTGCTATGCTGTGTCTAAATGGGATGAAATTTGTACAGTGGTCTTGTCTCTATATAATTTAGCTTCAGTAAAATTATCATGTCCAGAAAATATAGCATGAATTGGTTATACATCTATTTCCTATGTTGCTTGTGTAGACATTTTTCACATGTCCCTAGTTAACTTAGTTGATAGTTAACATGATGTAGATCACCTGTCGTATATCAACTAAAAACATTATGAAAATGATAAAGCCTCACCATAGGTCCAACAATATAAAACAATGTCGTTTTCCTATATGTAAGCATATTCATTGTCTAGCTTTAGTATTTATGTTTTCATATATTAAAGTGAATATAACATGCCAAATAAATTTAGTTAAGTTAGTAGTCCTATAGTGGTAAACTAAATAACATATAGTAGGAACTAAGCATTACCATAGTGTTAGAATGAATGGTTGTAGTCTCACATGTTATGCTTGTTGATGCCAGCATAGTAAAAAGTACTATATAACTTTACTTAAACTCGTATGTCTTAGCTATCTCATCTGTAAATGATCTTTACCACTCAATAGCTTAACATGTATTCCGTTAAACATTTTATGTTTAGAAACTACATATATTGTCATATACATAGGTAAAGTTCACATGTAGTTATATGCATAGGTAAAATTCACATGTTAAACTTAGTAGTTCAATGAGTTCATAAGTCTATGTTGTATGACTTCACCTAGGACATTTTTTTTGCAATTTTACTGTTGTAACTAAGTCACTTACATAAACACTAAGTATTACGTGTATCTTGTAACTAAAAAAGAAAACCTTCTTATAATACAATAGTTTGTTAGCTGCTAACAACAAGTGCACCATCTAAGTAAAGATTTATACATATGAGCTCAATCTTATAGGAAACTTGTCATTCTTAAATATAATATGTTTTGCTTGTTAGGTGACCTATAATATTTTCTTATTAAATCATCAACTTGTAAGCAAGAGAAAAGAGTAGCTCCAAGGTACATGATAAACAACTAATTCAAACTACTAATAAGACATCAAACTTTATTGTGTAAACTATAAGATCATGTAAAGAAAACTAAATCGTGTGTTAATAAGCTGAAGTAAGCGTAAACATAATCTACTTCATTTGATTAATGTCTTCTATCTAAATAAATAAGAAGTTTGATAATCGACTCATAAGTGTATCACAATGGGATCATAATTCAAGTGGAATGTAAAAACAATTAGTTACCCTTGTTCACCATGATGGCATTTCACTTCTTTCATTTTTATAAAACAATGTAGTTATGCATGTTTCACTTGAACAACACATTGCACCATTGCATATCATTTAGGTATGATGATTGTGGACAATCAAAGGGCAGACTTGATGATGAGATGGAGATGATTGGATCTTATCTGAAGGTGAATAAAGCTAACTTAATATAATGTTGTTTACCTAGACAAGCCTCGGTGCATAACCTCTACTTTTTAAAAGCACTTATTATGTTTCTTTGTGCATTAAGTTATATGAGTTGATTGATACCTATGATTCTTACTAGTATGACATGATCATGTAGATTTTCATGCTATAGGACCCTGGTAGAAGTTGAGTGATTGCCTATCACTCGTGAGAGATGATATGAATATATATTACTATCACATGGATTCAAGGTGGATAATAATTGGAGGCCAGATGAGAAACACAAAAAGTGGATGTTGGTGGGTGTAATGGACCTGGTCCTAGTGCATAAGGGTCTTGTTTTGGGTGCACATTTTCCCTCTTGCATAAATTAAGGACCGTTCGTTGTCATGAACACATACATGCTACATGGGGGCGGGAATGATTGGTACATTTCTTCTCATAGGTTTTGGCTCTTTCCGGGGGGACTGGTATGGAGGCAGGGAGAGGTTGAGGGTGAAAGCTCTAGTTTGGTTTTGGATAATTGATGACAACTATGTGTACTAACTATTGCAATGAGTGTTGTGGTATGAGATAGGTTGGTACACACCAAGTGATGGAGCTAGAGAATTGTCAGGGTGATGGAGGTGAACAAAAAAAGATGATATCCGCGTGCTCCGTTTTGGAAAAGAATTAAGAGAAAAATAAAATCCTATGGAATCAAGGCAAAGGTATAAAAATAGGATATTTATTTAGCCGGTCAAGACACTATAGAGAGTGTTACCGGGTTTAGGGTAGATAACCGTACTATAAAGAGGAGAAATCTTTAATTACAATGGTTATCTAGTGCCTGTGAGTCTCTTTTGCATTTGCATACGCTTAGTGACGTGGTAAAAGTATGAGAAAAACCCATAAATATCTTTTAGAAAATGCTATCTTTTTCGGTTTAAAATGTTGTGCATAGTTTGATCGGAGAGGCTCTGCCCTGCTACTTCTTGCATACATGCATTTGCTGCTGGGACCGGCTAAATAAAAAGAAAAAAATGCATGCATCTGCATGCAGGGAGATGGCGAGCGCTGGAGGCCAAGCTGCTTAACTTTTTTTTTTTTTCGTGTGGCGTCATCTTTGCATGCAAGTCTGAGAGTAACAAAAAAAAATTAATTAATAAAATGAGTGGTTGGGAAGGATCTGCATGTGCTTGTTGACCGGCTAGCTTGTGCTTCTTGGCTAGGCCATCGACCTGCGCCTGCAGCTGGTGTCGTGCCTGAGAAGGCGAGCGTGCTCGTCCGTTCGGTGCTGCAGGTCCTGCGCGTTGTCTGTCCGTTGGGGAGCGACCCGTTGGTGCTTTGCCGCAGCCTGTAGCCTGTGGATCAGATCGAGTTCTCACCTTCTTTCCCCACTTTAGTTCGCTCGGCTCTCCTGAGTCTCTCTCGCTCTTGCATTTGAAGAATACAAACAGAGAAAAAGCTCTCTTCCTCTCTCCTCTCACCTCCAAGCTTTGAGCCCCAAATCAAGTGAGAGAGCAAGCTCCATAGATCGATCTGAGAGCTCCAAGAGGATCCCCTCCATCCCTTTCCTCTCCCTCTCCATGGTTGGTTCATGCTCATGAGAGGAGGTGGGAAACCCTAGGTGCATGCATTTGTGATTCATTTTCTTGGCACTAGGTGATTCTTGTGATTGTTGATTTTTTATTACTCTTGGTGATTGCCGTCACCTAGACGGTTTGGAGGTGGATTGATTGGTGAGGGGATTTGGTGATTGTGTCCACCCCCAATCAAGGTGATATTTGTGAGTGGTTGTTGTGGTTCCTCGGCGGAGTGTCAAATTCCAACTCTAGTGGATTGCTCGTGTCATTCAACTTTTCTCCATTGGTAGGTTCTTGTGGCGCCTATTGAGAGGTTCGGTGTGTGATACCGATTAGCCACCGAACCACGTGGTATAGAGGGACACAACGGGGACTAGCTTGCCGGCAAGCAAGTGAACCTCGAGAGAAAAATCAATTGTGTCATCTATTGTCTCCCGGTGAATTGAATTGATTGATATATATCTCATTGAAATTAATTATTTGGTGATTGACATCATCCTCTACTCTTCACTGTCGGTATTGAAATTAAGTATCTCTATTTCATACTTGCTATTTAAATATCTTATGTAGTAATAGTGATAAATTGCAAGTAGAGTAACATAGCATATTTAGTTAATTTATTTTGCTCTCTAGATTGCTCTCTAGTGTAAAAGTAGTGACATAATGTTGAGCAATTTATTTATCTTGTTAGCTCTCTAGCTAGTTAAAATAGAGACATAGAAATTGTGTGCCATAGAGATATTAAATTACTAGAATTGCAAATAGGTGGCTTGCCTAACATTTAGAGCTAGAGCAAACCGCTTTTTCGCTATTAGTAATACTAATACTTTGCTCTAGTGTATTTGTAGAATTTTTATTTAGGCTATTCACCCCCTCTAGCCAATTAGGACCTTTCAGAGGGCCATGGGAACCAACTTGACTCATAGGCCATAGTGTTGGGACTTGGGCTCTGGATTGAGCATGGACGCTAGACCCCATGACAGGATTGGGAAGGGCTAGTCTTGTGTGTACTTGTGTTCAAACAAGGCATGTGTACTAGCGTGTCTAGCTAGAAGTCATCGGTTCCGAATCACCATTTCTTTTGAGAAGGTATCTGCTTGTCTATTGTATAGCATCGTAGTAAGAACAAGAATAATTGATGGTGGAGAAATGGAACAGAAGTTGGAGATTTTGATTGCTCATCACATGATTAAAAGTAGCACATGTGCCTAACCTAGAATGGTTTGCTAATGAACATTGAAAGGACCGTGACGCCTAGAGAGGGGTAGGCGGGGGGGGGGGGGGGGAGGTGAATTAGGCAACTATAAACTTTACTCTAAACTATGGCCTTTAATTACTACCTAGTCAAAACCTATGCAAGAAAGTAATCTGTCTAATTGTGTAACTATGATTTTGTTAGGTGTGTTACTATCTCTACCAAAACAAGGGTTATGCAACCTAGGTCCCAATACTATCAACTAGCCTATCAACTAAGCTAGGAAAGGTAAAGTACACAACCTAGATAGCAATATAAATGCGGAAGCTTAAGAGCAAGATAGAGATGCAAACACTACGCCACAAACAATAACTGTCGTGGTCGTTTTGGATTTTTCGCAGTGGGCAATGGCGCCCGCTGCGGTGCTAAGATCACAGTTAATCGTGGCAAGTACCGCAGCGGGCGCCATTGTCCGCTGCGGTAAATGCATTAACCGCAGCGGGTAACATAAAGCGCCCGCTGCGATTAATCAAATTTACTGTAGCGGGCAACCTAAAGCGTCCACTTTTTACTGCAGTGGGCATGTTAGGTTGCTCGCTGCGGTAGATACGTTTAACCGTAGCGGGCACTTTATGTTGCCCATCACAGTTAATCATTTTGGATTAAAAAATAAATAATGTAGCCAACAGAAAACAAGATATGAATTCAAATCAATTCCGGATTCCAAATAGTGAGATATATATATGCATATATAAAACATTCATACATAACATACACAGTCACTTAATTGTTCTTGTCATCATATACACTTTTACTTAGTAGTTTTCAAATTGAAATTATATGTCATAGTTTAACTTGGTGGGCGTAATCTCTGGGACGAAGCATTGTGTTCCATTTTCTGAGCTTCTCGTACTGGGGTAGCAACGACAGCTCAGACTCGTTGTCGAAGAATGTTTCTCCTTCGAGAACGCATTTCTCCATTACAAACTTGCATATGTCCACCTTGACTTGTTTGAAGCACATCCTGTCGCTCTGCTGCTCTCCCCAATACTTACCTTCCTTGAGCTTCTTCCAGCTGTTGGTGTACTCCTTGCTCTCCCTCAGAAACTCGCAGGTGTACAAGCCACATGCCTTCGATCCCAGCGGTTGTTTGACGCACTGCACGATCGATACACAAGCATTATAACACATATGTATGAAAAACATGAATTCAACCTTCAAAATACGTACCGGGAATCTCGTTGGATTTTGAGGTGGTACCTATGCTTATCCTTGAACTTTTGAGTTCTTCGATCCCAGAATCTGGGCACCGTTTGGTAGTCCTTATAAGCGCCGTACAAAATGTAGTAGTTTTAGCAACGATTTAAATACGTACGATAACCATAAATGATGAAAAAGCTCGATGACTTACTTTTTCAAATAATCTTTAATGCCTTGTACTCTTTCTTGTTTGGGCTACAAGAAATGGTTGGCTTTGTGACAAAAAATCCATTTGTGACGCCGGCTTTGTGACATTAATTATGATATAGTTTATGACATAATATGTTAGTTATGACATGAGTCGAAGGGAAATCATCTTTTGACATTGCACTTTTGTCATAATACACATAATTGATGTCATAATTCACATAACTATGTCATAATGAACGTCACAAAGCCAGCGTCACAAATGGATTTTATGTCACAAAGCCAACTATTTCTCGTGATAGCTCAAGGAGTCAAACACGCATGCTCTACCATCCTAAGGGTATATGATAAAAGCGACCCAGTGGCCACCGACGAGGCCCTGGTTGCACCATCGAAACAAAATAGAGTTTACGACGATGAGAAGACATGATATGCTAGCCACTTAGCTCTACGTACATGTATTCGACTTATCCAAAGTGATCGACAAAGCCCGTCCGGCTTGATCTTCTTCATGGATTCTAGTATGTAATTTTTCAACTTAGTCTTCTCCGCTTTTATATTTTCTTCATATTTCTTCTCTCACTGTCGCACTGTCATCTCTGGATCATTGATCTTGAAACCCTTGATGACTCTTTCGGCAATATGCGCAGTAGAGAGGTAGAGTACATGATGTATCTTTTTATTGCTTACCGTGACTGTCATCCTGCACGGACAAGTCATTGTGACATAATAAGTATAGATGTGTGGAAAATGCGAATGTAGTGATCTGTGAAAGTTGCATTCATCGCTTACAGTGTGACTAGGGTGATTTAAATGATGTCTAGGTCTTCTTCCCGCAACAGGTTGTACATGTCGCTGAAGTCGATGGGTAGTTGCATTTCATTGCCAGCGGGTAAGTGGAAGTACTCCGGGGGAATCCTGAGAGGAGTAGTAACAGAGAGGAGTAGTATAGAGAGTAGTAGTATACAGTAGTAACAGAGAGGAGTAGTATAGAGAGTAGTAGTATAGAGTAGTAAGAGAGAGGAGTAGTATAAAGTAGCAAGAGAGAGTAGTAGTATAGAGTAGTAAGAGACATGAGTACTATAGAGTAGTAAGCATCACAGGGCATTGGTAGTGGCATTTGCATAATCTAAAAAATCATCAAAGTGCATCATATGCAGCAAATAAAAAAGCATAACCCAAAGCATAACTAAAACATAGCAGAGAGGACTAGTATAGAGAGGAGTAGTATAGAGAAGCACAGGGAGAGGAGTAGTATAGACTAGTAAGAGAGAGTAGTATAAAGTAGTACCAAATTCAAACTGGGTTAAATAAAATTGGTCAAAATGATCAAGCAACCACTCGATCTTCTACCACATATAAAATTGGCCAATTTCAAGAAGTCTGTTGTGAGCAGCAAACCGAGCCCTCTAGTTAACTAATGAAGATGCCAGTTAACAGAATCAGGGGCTGATTTCAGTAAGTAACCCAGGACCAGTCATCACTCTTTTAACTGTTACTCAAAAACTATCAAGAGTCAGACTTTGTGCCTCGAACCAAAGTTGTAGAGGATCTGGTAACCTACAACTTCGCTTAAGTGATCAAACTTTGGATCAGTCTCTAAGGTGCCCAAAAACTGGATTCAATACAGACATCAGTGCTGAAACTGTATAAAGATTTCAGGAACAGTTTCTGTTACTTTAGCTATAATTCCTAAAATAATAAGAACTGGACTTAGAGCATTTTATCAAAGTTGTAGGAAACTTCCTAAGCTACAACTTTGCTATAATGGTCTAAGACTGAATCTAATTATCTTTTGCTTGAAGTCTGTTTCAATTCAGCAGAACAATGTTGTTCTTCTCTATGACTTCAAATCAGTGAACTTCACAGATTGGGAGTGGATTAGATGCTAATCCATAAGGGTTAAGGCTAAACCAGTTGGTCATTAGATTGGTAATTAGCATATCCCCTAATTATTATTAGTTTAGTCAGAAAAGGATTAAGAAAAGGGTTAGCTGAAACTGCCCCCACACTTATAAATTTTCTAGTTCATGGGACAACACTGTTTTCTGCTTTGAAATCCAAATTCGACCATTTTGCAAATAGTTTCGGAAAAAGTTTATTATAACAAAGTTGTTGGTTATGAAATTGTCTAGAACTTTGGTATAGCTCTCAAAATCTGGATCAAAATAGGTTTTGAGTTACAATACAAAAAACTGAAACTGGTCCCTACCTCACTATTAGGATGGTAGAATTCTCTAGTCTTTTAAAAAGGATCAACACTTGACACCAAATTCTCTAGTGTTTAACTAAATCAAAAGCTAACTGAGACTGTCATAATGGATGGTCCCTGTGAGTTTCATGTCCATCTATACAGAAAACTAATAAGGGAAAATAAATTCAATTACTATGTCCAAATTCAAGTTTACAGATTACAACCACGAGTATCTCACATGGTTCAAACAAAGATTTCAACATTTTTTGTGACTCTGAATATCAGAAACTATCACATCACATCACATCACATTAGTTAACATGATTCAGACTAATGAACTTGGGTGATTGATGAAAACAACAATGGAAAGGTGCCATGAACAACAATGGAAAGGTGCCATGATCTGGAGGAGGGATACCTGCTACAGCGACGTTGACGGCGGCCTGGTGGCGGGAGGGTGACCACGGGAGGGCGATCACGGTGGCCTGGCGGCAGGAGGACGACCATGGGATGACGGCGGGAGGGCGACCACGGCGGCCGAAGGTCGAGGTCGACGCCGACGGACAAGGGCACTGTCGGTGGCTTGGAGCTAGGGTCCTGGCGGACAGGGGCACCGGCGGTGGCGGCTCCACTGGCGAATAGGTGCACCGGCTCCATAGGTTGAGGTCGAGGTTCCAGCCCGGCGGATTGGAGCTAGGGTTCCAGGGCACCGGCGGCGTAGGCAAAAATTGGGTAGCCCTTTGGGGTGGAATTGGTCGGGGCACAAAGAGATAGTCATTTTGGCTGGGGTGGTAGTATATATAAGTAAATATTAACCGCAACGGGCATTGTAAGAGCCCGCTGCGGTAAATATTAACCGCAATGGGCATTGTACCCATTGCGGTTAATATTTACCGCAGTGGGCTCTTACAATGCCCGTTGCGGTTAATATTTTCAATATTAATAATAATTGTTCATAATAAATTTCTCACCTTATTAATAATATTGGTTCACTTATTGATAATATTTGTGAACTTGTTAATAATAACATATTAATATTAAGAAAACTAATTAATATCAATAACTGTTAATAATGATAACTAATTAATATTGGTATTTGCGGGAAGCTTGTTACTCATTGGGAACACTTTAGCAAGGTAACCTAATAGCTCATCGAAGCTACTGTTAGACCACCCATGTCGAGCCTTCATCATCAACATATGGAGAACCGTGCACTTCTTCGGACATTCGCCACCGTCCTTATATACAAAGGATCAAGTGACGCATGCTTCATCTCCCTGAAATTTTTTGGCCACTTCGGGGAGCCATACACGACGTCGTCTTCGTCGATGTGGTTGAGTAAATCCTCAAACAACTGCACATCCACGAGTTCCTGCACAGTAGCCTCCTCAACATCTCCACCACCATCTGCCATATCCTAGAGTACATCCTCCATAGCGATGTAGTCACGAGCACTACTGTCGCTGAAGGCTGAAGCTACTTTTGCTAAAGATCAGACATGCGCTCCAGGATCTTGGTTCACCGTCGTCGATGCCAAGCTCACTCCAGATGCCGCCCTGACACTCAGATCGACTCTCTCGCCGTGATGAGTCCACACCATGTAATCCTCCACGAAACCAAAACAAATCAAATGAGATTGCACCGTGCCTTCTGTTGACACAAAAATCCAGTCGGTAGCGCCAACACACTCGAATGCGCGGTCCTCGGAGGGCGTACGGAGCAGGGTTCTGACCTCCTGAACCTTCAACAGGTGGTGGTGCCAAATCTTGGTGAGATCGATATCGGACGTGCCAGTCAATTTGACCTATAATTGACAAGGAAAAAAAAATTTGTCAAATTGTGGAACCTGCCAGTTTGGTGCGAGACAGTTCCAAGTTATACGACTTTGATATAGCCATTGTTAATAAATATTGACTACAAAGTCAACTCCCAAAAGATTGCATAGAACATTGATAAAGATATAAAGTAGAAGAGCTATAAAATATGTAAAGAATCATTCGGGACAGGTGAACAGCCGATAAACTTAAACATATTAACAGAATAAAGATATATGTGTACGTCTAAATGACGTGAAATCAATGTATCGACTAATTGCACAGACAGTTCTATCTGTTAACAGTGGGGTGTTTCTATGCAGCCATAATAAAAAAATAGATCGATAAAATAGCTTAATCATCAACAGTGGGGTGTCTCCATGCAACCATAATGATGACTAAGCTAGATCACGTCCAATGCAACCAGCAGATACATTGATTCCAAGTAGCCTAGAAGCACACATTATGAAGAAAGCATAACTAGATCGGCTATTTTAACCGATACAGGGTCCATGAAGCACGAACAAGATCTATCCGTTAGAACCGCGATTTGATTTGAGATCAAACAAATCTAATCTGCCATATATATCAGTGGGGTTCGAAAATACAGCCATAATAGACATGCTAGATCAAAATCTACCTGTTCTAAGATAAAAAATCATAATTTTATTGGATATCTCAAATGCACAACATGTAACAATCAAGATTGACAAAATAGTCGATGAGAGGCTTGAATCGGCTATTTCCTTCATCATGAGCGTGCAAAACCTTAGGATAGCCGAATCTAAGCAACTTTTAAGCTTAAGCTACTTTGTCAATCTTGATTGGGCAAGATATTGTTTAAGACATGAAAAGAACGTTAAAACATAAACAACATCAATAACTTGATGAATCCATTGGTTTGCCAAAACCAATAGAGCCGATAACTAGTCAAGATTGTCTAAAGCAAGAGATTGATCAAAGTCAATGCAGTCTTACAGAAGGCGATCTTAGACCGATAACTAGCCATGTCATAGCTTAACAAGAGTTTGGTTGATGCCAAATACAGCCTTATTGTACAATGACATGAACCATTGGTGAAACTTACAAGCAAACCGGAGGTCGGTCGAAGCCGATGCAGCCCTGCCTGGTTGAAGGTTCCGCCAAGATCTACGTTACTCCTACTCCTAGGGTTTTGGCAGGTGGCCGATGTGTTGATTAATTGGGTTGGATCTTCTTTACAAAATTCGGGTTTCTAGCTATTTATAACCCGGTTGGACTCCTGTCCTAACACGACTAGGTTACATGAGAGCAAAACAAAAGACGACCCGAAGTCAAATTCTTTGGCTGAACCCCACATGTCCTCGAAGCTTGTCACGTCTGGCCCACATGAGCTTTGGTTGCGTCCAGGTCCAAAACACCCATTTTTATTTTTCTGGACGATTTCTTTATCAACCAAAATCAGTCGTTTGTGCTTGTAAGATGATAATCTTCTTAGTCCAAAATCTGGTGTAAACACATGCCCCCCAATTTTAGGATGAAATTTATTTTATTCCAAAAATGCTATTTCCTTTAAGATGATCAATTGACTGAAAGGCTTTAGGTAATCAATGAACAAATCTCACTGATGGAAGAAATTTTGGCCAAGATTGCAAATACAATCCAGGACAAGAAGAGAAAAATGGCATCCCTTCGCAATGATCTTCAACACATCAAGAACAAGAAGAAGCCAATTCCAGGCTCGATCGAAGAGGATCAAAAGAAGATAGCTGATATAGATGCCATCCGCTTAAATGCTCTGAATGTATTAAAGTCTGTGCTGAATATATAATTCTACTTGTCTGTAATCCCTGGCTTCTGATCCTTCCCTGTAAACATTTTATATTTTCCATCAGTTGGTTGATGTTTAAGATACTCTATCAGCTATTCCTTTAGCCGATGTTATTAATTCACTTCATCCTTCATTGTTTAGCCAATCGGTATTTACAACGGCTCTTGTGTTTATTAGTCGATTCACCTTAGGATCTGGATCTGAGGGTGCTCCTGAACCGACGCCTTTTCACCTTCTCAAACCTTATTATAAATATAAACCGTCGGCTTCCCGAACACACCACGCATTCATTGCCTTACTCCTTGGCTTTTCACTCTTCTCAGTCGCCAATTGTTCTTCTTCCCCAACCAGCAACCAAACCAATGGCGGATAACCGCGGCAAGCGTCCTGCTGAAGAGTCGGAGTCTGTTGACGGTCCTCCGGTGACTCGCCGTCATGTGCTCGGGTAACGACTTTCCCCTTAACAACTTCTTATGCTCTGAAACTTCTTATTCACCTGAGGAAAACCCTAACCTTTTTGTAGTCCCTCTCCTCCGGCGGACGGCCAAGGCCCCAGCCAACCCCTGTCGGGACATGGGCTGCCATTGGATGACGATGCCTGGGCCTTCATCCGGGGTTACTCTGACACCCGACGCCTCCTCGAAGAAGAGCGCCGCTGAACTGCCCGTGCCGTGGAGGAGCGAGAAGTCCTCCGTGCCCGCCTCAACAGTGTCCTGGAACACCTAGAGGTGTCCGATGCCAGGGTCGTTGGTATAATTTCCTCACATGCTTTGATTTGATTATCTTCAATCGCCTTCGCATAACCACTCCAGTCGATTTTTGATGACCTGTTTGCTTGAACACTTAACCGATTCGTTCTTTAATTTAAACCGGCTACCTTTTAACCTTGATCTCTTTTTATTTAATCATAGAACTTCAACATCAGCTTGATTGGCTCCCAGGGCGGGCCACGACAATTGCTGATTTTGTGAACGCCCGAGGAGAAACTCTGCAAGCGCGCCTCGAAGACGTTGGGACGCGCATCAGGGAGCTGGCTCTCCATGCCATTTGCCATGGCGCTACCTTTGCCCTCGCCGGAGCAGAACTCAGCGGTGCTGAAATCTCCGGGGAAGTCTCTCCCTCCTTCGTCGGCGCCAGGACAAGGGAAGATTTCAGGCAGCTGGTGGAGGGGTTTCAACGCCTGGGGCTCGCCGTGACGGAGATGTCGCACCTGGAGGACCTCCTGCACAAGCTGCATTTAGATTAGTTTCGCTTTAATGTTTCCTTTGTAAATCCGACCTTTTGGCCGAATAAACTGAACAAGTATAAGCCTGTTCCTGCATCGTCAGGCTCGAATAATCTTGTTAAATATCCCTGTTTGATATCCTCTGAGTTTCCAAAATTCTTCCTTTGATTTATTTCTTTTATTGAACGTTCTAAAGGCGATACTTCCTTAGTATCGGCTATCAATTGGATACCAAAGATGATACATACATATCGGCTATTTTTGTTCTGAAGGCGATACATCACTATCAGCTATATAGGTCGAAATAAAGCTAATTTCTGCTCAAAGAGAGATAACTTTGACTGCTTAAAAATACATCGGCCTTAACTTATCTTAACCACTTAAGCCGATGCAAATCCTCTAATTAGCTAATTGACTAGATACATTTTTTTGAAACCAACTGCTTGGATTGGCTGTTGGCCATCATCAGATGTTTTGAGAAAGCGTTCTTCGAGAATCTTCCCAGAAAAGCACTCCATCTTATCAAAATTCCAAACACCAGGGTCTGAATAAGCAATGCTAACAGTTGAATCGGCTGGTACCACTTCCACATTGTCACCGATCCACTGAGTCACATTCTGATGCATGGTAGATGAAACACAACAATTGGCGTGGATCCAATCCCTTCCAAGAAGTACACTGTAGGATCCTTTCGCATCGACCACAAAGAAAGTAGTCAGTATACTCTTGCTACCAATCGTCATCTCGACACACACATCGCCTTTAGTAGCCGATACGTTGCCAGCAAAGTCGGTCAATCTCATATCGGTCTGAGTTAAGTCTTCTGTAGTCTTGCCAAGCTTTCTAAAGGTGGCATATGGCATCAGATTAATAGCTGCCCCTTCATCAACTAACATCCTGTTCAGAGGCCTTCCATCAACAAATCCTTTCAAATACAAATCTTTTAGATGGGAATGTCTCTCGGGTTTTTGAAATGTGGCCTCTTCTGCTTGATGGACCCACTGAGTAATTGCTTCTTCATCATCAGACTCTTCTTCATGATCAGAGGATCTAAACTCAGCAGGCAGCATGAACAGAGCAGCTATATCAGTCGATGACTCTCCTTTATCGGCTAATTGTTTTACCTGCCAGACCTTGGGTTTCTTTTTCTGGATCTCATCATTCCTTAATCTTTGAACCCGTCGCTTCCGACTTTTGGTCAAACCACCAGGACACCATTGTCCCTCTTGCCAAGGACGATCATGATCGGCTAATCTTGCTCCAAGTCGATTATGAACACTTTCATTTTTTATACGCCGATCTGTCTTTTCAAATCTTAACCTTCCATGTATAGATCAGCGGTTGTCTCTTGACTGCCTATACTCCCAATACTGGTCATTGCATTCTGGGCAATTACGGAGGGTAGGAAGTTTTAAACCTTCATTCCAACAATGTCTGAAGAAAGGGCAATCCCAATGATTCTTTTCTTCATCCCTGACACGCCTTTCTTCTTCATGAGATCTCCTATACTCCTCCTCTTTGAGCCACTCTTGATATTCTTGCTCATCCCTTTCCCTTTGCATTTGACTCCTTTCTTTCTGATGTTGCCATTTGTTCAATAAGATTCTGACAGTTGGACGCCTTCTTATCTCACCAGCCTTTGAAGTTTCAGGTTGATCATGTTGATCAACATTTTTCTTTCCTTTCATCTCCTGATACTCCTTGGATGTGAGTTGTTTCTTTGGATCAACCGTCCCAGCTGCCTTGGCTTTGTCAGAAGTCAAAACTTTGATCTCACTGCGAGGTGCAGGAGACACCATGTTCTGTGGAAAAGGATGGCCATTGATGCTCATACCTTTGGCCTTTTCTAGGCCAATCCTTCCTTTGACGTACGATAGCCCTCTGGATCATATCTCTGAAAACTCGGCAATCGTAGTAGTATGAGTACCTATCGACGAAATATAGTCGATAGTCTACCGAGGGGTATGCCCAAGGTAGTAGATTGGGTGGTGGAGGCGTGCGAGACGTCTGCAAAGCGTAAACACAGGGACGAGAGACGACGATTTAGACAGGTTCGGGCCGGCAAGTCGCCGTAATACCCTACGTCCTGTGTTCTGGTGGCTGGTTTGTATTGATGGATTGGGATATGGCGTGAGTTTGGAGGGGATCCCTGCTCGCCTTATATAGCCGGGGAGCAGGGTTACAACTTGCCGAATCCTAACAGATTACAATCGGTTCCTTTTGGCAAGGAATCCGGGCTTATCTATTCGGATCTTCCTTGTCGAGCAAGTCATCAGGAGAGTCCTTGGCGGCTGCGACAGCCTGGTCGTGGGCCGCAAGGCCTTCTGGTTGGGCCGTATCTGCAGGTGAGCCCAAGTCGTGCCATGGGGGTATACAGGTGTAATATCCGTAATATCCCCATAGCTAGTCCCCGAGCACTTTGCATCCATTGTGCTGGGCGTCGCGAAGTCTTCCGAGCAGGTTGAGTCTGGTCGCATGTCAATGTAGGCGTCTTCCGACCAGATCGCCTGGTCGTGGTTGCACTTGTAGTTGGCTTCCGACCAGGTTAAGCTGGTCGCGAACGTAGCAGCCAAAGCTGTAGCCGAAGTGCAGCCGTGTGGAGCATTCTGCGTCGTCCTGCAAAAAGGGATGCAAGGTGCTACAAGAAAAATTTTGAAGATCTTTCATCTGGTGAAGTGTATCCACTTGGGACTTGGCTAGACACCAGTAGCCGATGGCGTTCCGGTTGAAGTCCGAGCTAGTCCGCATCAAGCTGTAAAAGAAAAAGATGAACAATACATTCACCGCTAGGTGAAGTGTATCCACTTAGTCCCCGAGCTTGGGAGTAGGTGCTGTAGGCACGTGGTGCCAAGCTTGTAATTTTCTTGCACGAAACAGAGTCATTTTTACGGAAGAAAAAAATGACGTGTGTACACGTAGTCCTCGGGCCTGCTATAAGAAGCTGCATGGTTCTTGTAGCAGGGCCAAAGAAAATGCATTAGTATAAATGTGAGGGGAGAGTCCCTGAGTTTGAAGTTGGAGATCTACAGTCCCCGGGGGTTACTGTAGCGCCGACCAGGAACTGTAGAGCTTACTGTTCCCCTGAAATGGACATTAGAACTAGCGGGGGTGGTCAGTCCCCATGCATTAGTATCGCATTTACTGACGCAAAGTAATTGAAATTGAAGAAATAATGAAGGCGAACGGACAGGCCATTTTGGAAATCAAAGGCCCAACGGCCCATTAAGGCGGACGCGCTGGGGGCGTGCGCATGCGGTTACCACAGGCGTCGTGGCAGTCGTGGGGGGAATGGGCACGGGTTCCCAGGAACCCTGGAGCTGAAAGGTCAGGCCGCGCCATATAAAAAGGAGAGTCGGACGGCGGCGGTTCCCCACTTGGTCATTTGCTCGCGCCTCGGTCGTTTCGCCTGCTTCACTTCCTTCTCGCGCACGAGCGATTCCGAGCACAAAAACACTGTAGCCCCAGATCTAAATCGAAATCCTCACCTCGTCGCTGTCGATGGCGGCGGAAAGCGTACTCGTGGAGCTGCGGCGAAGGCGAAGAAGGCGACGAAGGCGGCGTTCGACAATCGTATCGAGATGCCGCACTGGGCCCGTGGGTGGACGCGGAGTGTTCTTCGCCGAGAGAATCTGGAGGAGCTCGTCTTCGCCGGCCTCATCTTGGACAGCGTCACCGGCGGCTGGAGGGAGGCGTACTTGGAGGATTTCCCAATGCCAAACACCTCCGAGCTCGTCGTCTTCGAGGCGTTCTTCAGGTGCGGGTTTGGCATCCCGGTCCACCCCTTTCTCCATGGGCTGCTGGACTACTACCAGGTTGCAGTGTGCAATCTGACGCCAAACACGATGTTGCACTACTGCGAGGCGTATTTGGGCATCGAGCCCCACTTCGATCTCTTCCGCTACTTCTTCCGCCTGAAGATCAACGGCACTGGGGCGTCGAACATCGTCGGGTCGGTGTACCTTCAGCTGCGGGACGGAATGGCAGAGAAGTACATTGCGATGCCGCTGCCTTCGAAGGCGATGGAGTACAAACCCAAGTGGTTCTACATTCAACAAGAGGCGCCGAGGCCACCGTGCGACCCGGCCTTTGAGCCGAAGGTGCTACCGTCGTGGTCAGAGCGTCCCGGCACGATGGCGATGGAGCAGGTGGAGGAGCTCCTGAAGCTGGTCGACAAGCGGTGCGTCGACGGGGTGGCGGTGGCGTCGAACTTCATCAAGAGGCGCTGCCAGCCCTGCAAGAAGACGGCGCACCTAGCGTACGAGTACGCTGGGGACGCAGAGGATCAGACGCGGCAAGCGCCGGAGCCCCTGTCGGCGGAGGAGGTGTTCCTGCGGGTTGGGGCGCTGTTCGACCTGCAGAAGAGGAAGAAACTGGAGTATTTGCGGAAATCGTATTATGTGGAGTACCCTCCGCCGAAGGTTAGTATCTTTGCCCTGCATGTGTTTGTTGAAATGCGAAACTGAATACTTAAGGTCGTAAGATCATGGCGCAGGGTCGGGAGGCATTCGTGTCACAGGCGCCGTCGAAGGCGTGGCCGAAGGGCTTTGACCCGCCGCGGGAGGACGTCAGCGACGGTGGTCGCGGCACGGCGGAGGTCGACGTGGAGGAGATCGAGAGCAGCGGGGAGGAGGGGAGCCGAGTCCCCGAGCCCCGGTCGAGCAGGCGGCGAGCGCGTGCGGACCCGAAAGGAAAGCGCTAGGCCGCCCCTGCGAAGAAGAAGAAGGTGTCACTGGAGACCGGCGGCGCCTTCACCATTGTTGAGGAGGCGGCGAAGCGTCGCGCGTGGTCTTCGACTAGTCGGACGATGCGTCTAACAATGAAGATGAAGTCCCGCTGAGTGCCCGTTACGGCCAAGGGTCCTCGGCGGGGCGTGGAGGCGGACCGGCGAAGGCGAAGCCGAAGTCGAAGGTGTCGGGGATGCCGGAGCGGGCGTCGGAGACCCGGGAGTCGTCTGGCGGGGCGACCGGTGCGCCCAAGTCGCAGGAGGAGTCCGCAGGCGGTGGCTGGTGCGCCCAAGCCGCAGGAGGAGTCCGTAGGCGGTGGCGCACGTCCACGCTCTCGTCGCTTCTCTCGAGAGAAGATGGTGTCGGGACTGTAAGTATCCCCTGCTCATCTTATGATTCTTACCCTGGTCAGATCTGGGCGTTTACGATATGTCCATGCCCTTTGCAGGTCGGCGGATGCTGAAGAGGTGCCGGACACCAAGGGCGGTGGTCGGCGGGAGGCAAGCCCTCCGGTGGAGGTTGACATTGGCGGGTCGGCGAAGTCGGCCGCGTCGAAGGCGGCGGAGGACGTCGAGGCGTCCACAGTCCCCGAGCCTTGAGGGGCGGAGCAGCCGGAGGCGTCTGAAGTCCCCGAGCCTCGGGAGGCGGAGCGGCGGGCATCCCCAACGCCTAGGGGTAGTTCTGGAGGAGGCGGCGCGGCGGAAAGT
The DNA here is from genome assembly GCA_009763385.1 of Coix lacryma-jobi var. lacryma-jobi. Lineage (NCBI taxonomy): Eukaryota > Viridiplantae > Streptophyta > Magnoliopsida > Poales > Poaceae > Coix > Coix lacryma-jobi. The sequence continues at coordinate 144,073,480 of CM019826.1, forward strand.
GCCGCGGCACTGGTTGCTGGGTCCTTGGGCCGTCACGCCCGGGGGACGAAGAGGAAGGTGACAGCGCCTGCCTCGTCGGAGATCGAGGAGGTCGAGCGTCCGGAGGAGGACCCGCATCGGCGTCCTGTCCGCCGCTTTCGCGTCGAGGGAGACGTGGTCATCGAGGTTGACGATGAGGCGACGAGTGCGGTGACGGACGCCGTGATCGGAGACGCGTCGAAGCTGCTGGAGAGGATCCAGGTGGGTGCGTCACTACTTCGGGCGTAGTTCTAGATGACTTTTGTTTATTCTTGTCGCTGTTTGCTTGTAGCATCTGTTGATGGTCGAGGAGGAGCGTAAGCTCGCCATTGACCGGATGGCGCTGATGGCCGAGGAGAACGAGCGGCTCCGGGCGGAGGTGAAGCGCGTTGAGGGCCAGTTCGCTGGCTTGGAGGCGCATCTAGAGGATGCCCACGCACATTCTCGGGAGCTTGAGGAGATCATCCAGCAGCAGGGGTAGGAGAATTTCTAGCTTCAGCTGCGGGCCGACCAGGCTGACGAGTTTGCCACACGTGAGTTGACGATGCTATACTCCCTTTTGCTTGGTACACCATCTGGTCGGAGTCCTGAATCATGGAGTTGTCTTCGCAGAGGCGATGCAGCCGGGCGAGGAGAAGCGTCTCCTGGCCGAGGAGAAGGCAAAGTCCGACGAGGAGGTGCGCAAGTGGCAGGCCATGCATGCTGGTGAGTCTTCTCAGTGAAGCAAAGTCGGAGGTGGTCGTCGTCTTACCCCTTGTTTGGCGTTTGCAGTTTACCAGGAAAACGTGAAAATGCAATTTGCAGATCTGCAGCGACGTATCGATGGTTACCATGAGCGCTTCTGGTCGCTGGCGGAGGAGGTGGCCCCGTTGGTGCAGTGCATCGATGAGGAGCCTTTCTTCCCGGCGGAGAAGGAGCGGCGGATCGGTGACCACGTCGTTCAGAAGGCGCGTGGCCTGTGGGAGTGCTTCCAGGCGTATACCAGGGCGGCGACGCAGAGTGTGGCGGCTCATGGCCTCGCCATTATTCGTTCGCATTATCCGCGGATGGAGATGTCGAGGCTGGGTGCAGGCTTGGCGGCAAACACGTCGGATGCCGAGATGGAGCGCCTGGAGGAGGAGGCCGAGCCTGCCGCCGAAGCCCTTGTCGGAGGTGTAGACTTGTTCGGTGCTAGGCACCAGTAGTATGTATATTAGGAGATAGTCTGTAAATAGACTCTTGGGCAAACTGAATCAAAACTTGAAGCGGGTCGGCGTGTTTTGTTCGTTCCCCGAATTCTACAGACCCAATAGCCGTGAGCCGTAGCGATTGTTGACGGAAGTTATAGCATGTCTTACCTTATCAAAATACCGTCAACAAGCCTCGGTTTCAAGGAAGAATAGCATATCATGAGCATATTTATCACTAATAAGTTCCACTTGTACTCTTAGCTTGTGAACTTGTAGGAGATGGCAAAATGAACAAAATGAGGCCAGGTGGGCCCACCAAGGGGGTCGGCCGATCCCACCTTTGGGCCACCTCGGCCATGGTGACATGGCATGATCCAAGAGAAGCATGTTCAAGCCAATATCAACCATTGGATCAAGCATGTGCTTTTGCTCAATGGTGCAAGATGAGAAGCACATGGATTCATGGGTCCACACCGAAGACCAAATGCAACAAACTTCACAAGACTTGCTACATGACATGTGGGGTCACCAAGGGAGAGAAGAAGGTGGGCCAGCCCTGTCATAGGGGGGTCGGCCGACCCCCCCTTGGTGGGACCCAGCAGCACTATTCATCAGGGTGACATCAGCACCTTCTAGAAGATGTACCCCGGGCCCACATGTCAGAGACAGGGGTCGGCCGACCCCATGGTGACCCTCATCCAAGTCGGTGGCAAAGTGCATGTTTCACACGTGAAGAATATCCAAGTCATTCATCCAAGTCGGTTATTATGGCGGTGGATCCAAGGGTGAAGAGAGGAGGATCACGCGGATCGCTGACGTGGCACCGGAGTAGCCCCTACTCCACCTCCATTATAAATAGAGGCCTCCACCCTCTCATTCAAGACATCTCACATAGTTTACACATCTCCACTCTCAAGTGAGATCAAGCAAGAGTAGTAGTAGTTAGTCTAGAGTGGGAGTTAGAGTTGAGTCGAGCGAAGCTCGGGTCTCTGGAGTCGTCTTCTGGGAGTCTGGTATAGCCCTTGTATCTTTCTTCTTTTGTAAGACTTTATTTATTTAATATATTATTCTTTCTTTACTTTACTTTGCATTTACTTAAGTATTTACTTTCCAAGTATTTATTTAAGTATTTACTTAGTGCAAGTCTATATTTATATAGTCTTGTTGTGTGCTTATCTTAGTTCTATAGTTGTCTTAGTTAGATTGATTTCCTTTAAATAGCTTCTTGTGTGTGTGTCATCGTCCTATCTTAGGATAGGGGCTTTAGCTATTTTGATCGATAGCTAAAGGTGTAGATAAGTGTGAGCGTGGTGCTCATACTTCATCTTATCTTTGACTACCGCTGGCTTGCACGGACAGTAGAGGCGCATGAGAAAAGGTGACAGATTTTGCCTGGCTACCTAGATCCCCTCACGTGAACTCAGGCTAGTTCTTAAAAGGTAAGGCGTCCATAAGCCAAATATCCGCTTGAGTACTGGGTTAGGTGAACAACCTTCTATCGCTTTACTCTCTCGTTTATCCCTCTCACACTAGTAGCAAGGCGTCAATCTAGTTAAGTCATCTATTTAATTAGGATTAGTTCATAGGAGTAAAGGTAGAAACATAGGAGTCTTTTATACTCACTCGTTGTCCTCCCACCTAGCTAACTCTACTAAAGTTATCTTTCATGTCATATACTCTTTGCTTAACTTATTTATCTTATCTATCTATCCTCCATTATATCCACTTATCCCCTTTTGCTTCTCTAATTGATAATAGATTATAGTAAGACTAAAGGATCTATCTTTCCTCTCTCTACATCTTTCCTAGCTTGCTTTCCTTTGGGATAAAATAAATAACGATACCTTGGAATACTCTTGGGTGAAGTGCTACATCGGTATATTCTGTGCCCTTGCGGAACTATCCAATAGTCAATAGTTTTACCACCAAGACACTTCTAGCGCCGTTGCTGGGGTTAGGCTCCATAGTCTAGTTCTAGTGGTTGCGCTAAGAAATACCAACAAGCATTTCTGGCGCCATTGCCGGGGATAGATTAAAACTCTATTCTTAGTAGCGACGTTAAGAAGTGTCAACAAGCATTTCTGGCGTCGTTGCTAGGGAAAGCAACCGCCTAGGAGTTTAGAGAGAGTGAATCTGGAGTCTGCTATATATTAGTTGTCAATTAATATAGGGGCTAACCCCTCACCTGTCTAGTTTCTTTTTATCGTAAAACTAGTAGGTGTATGAGCGGTTTCCAACTGTCGTCAAACTTCGTTGAAGATCCTGAGCAGTTGTTGAGGAGGACTAGACTTCGTCAAGTTCCACCTCAGAGTTTCATCTCGAACCAGAATCCATTCGAGGAAGTTTCTACACCAGCTAGAAGAGAAGCCATGGCCCAAAAGACCATCTCCGAGTACTCTACGCCGTCGGCCGACAATGTCGCCACGGGTTCGCAGCTTGACTTGGGGGATGCGACTTTCGAGCTCAAGCTGGCTCTCATCAACATGGTGCAAGCCAATCCATTTTGTGGGAAGCCGCATGAGGACGCCAACGCCCATCTCCAACACTTCTTGGAGGTATGTGGTACCTTCACTATGAAGAATGTGTCTGCAGATGTCATCCATCTTTGTCTTTTCCCATTCTCGTTATTGGGAAATGCGAAGCAATGGTTCTACGCCAACAAGAGTGAAGCCAACACTTGGGAGGAGTGCGCCAATGCGTTTCTCAAGAAGTTCTTCCCGATGGGCAAGACCAGCGCCCTTCGTGGAAAGATTTCCAGCTTCCAGCAACAAGCTGATGAGATGATTCCCGAAGCAAGGGAACGTCTACAAGAGTACATTCGCGCCTGTCCTCATCATGGGATAGAGGAGTGGCTCATCATCCAAGGTTTCTACCATGGCCTGACCGGTATGGCCCGTAGTCACCTAGATGCAGCCGCTGGAGGGGCATTCTTACAACACAATGTGAGAGATGCCAAGGACCTCATAGAGAAGATGGTAACCAACCAAGGTTGGAATGAGGAACGTCTTCAGCCGAAGAAGAGAGGTGTTCATGCTCTCAATGAGGTGGACATGCTCTGCGCGAAGATGGACCTCCTGATGAAGAAAGTAGAAGAAAGTTCCAAGAGGGAACAAGAGGTCGTTCAACCTTATGCAACTGCATGAGCCGTCGAAGCCGACCATTGGTGTGAGGTATGCGAAGGCAATGACCATTTGGAAAATAATTGTCCCGAGACGAAGGAGGAAGTGAGCTTCATCAACAACGCCAACAACAACGGGTACCGGCCCCAACAACAACAACAAGGATGGAATTCGCGCCCCTTCTACCAAAATCAAGGTAACGATTATAGCAATAATTTCAATAATTCTTATAATAACCAACCTTCTTTAAGAGATCTTGTCTTAGGCCAATCTAAAATAAATGATAGTATTAATAAAAAGATGATGGCTAATGATAAAATTCTTGAAAATATAAATGAGAAAATGGATAGCTTTAATTATGCTATGAAAAATCAATTGAGTTTTAATAAAATGCTAGAAACACAATTAGCTCAATTAGCAGCAGCTGTCCCATCCTACGAGCAAGGTAAGATCCCAGGGAAACCTGAGGATCCAATAGAGGGTGTTAAATTAGTTACTACGAGGGACGGTAAGCCTCCGCTCCGGTCAAATTGGGGCTATCTACTTGATCCACCCTTCGTCACCAAGAAGGAAGATCCAGGCCTGCCGACCATCACCTGCCAAATTGGACCACAAGTCTTCCACGACGCCTTCTGCAACCTTGGATCGGGTGTCAACATCATGTCCAAGGTAACGTATGATAACTTACTAGGGGGACCTTTGCTCCCTACATTTGTTCGTTTGCAGTTGGCCGATCAGACGCTACGAATCCCCGAGGAACTAGCAACGAACATCCTCATCAAAGTCCAAAACAGCTACGTCCCCGTCGATTTCCTTATATTGGACATGGGATCCAATGTAGACGTCGCGATCATCCTGGGAAGGTCGTTCCTTAATACGGTTAACACCATCATCTACGTGGGGTCCGGCCAACTTCACCTCCAATTCCCGGAGTATAAGGTAAAGTGTCCATTCAACGGTTATAAAGCTAACATGCAGGTGAAGGACAAAGAACCTCGAGACAACAAACATCGTCGTCGTCACCCCTGCCGTAGGAACAAGAAAAAGAGCGAGTCGGCCAACAAGGCCGAAGTAAAAGAAGAACTCGCCGACGAGGTGCAACCACGATCTCCATCTCCGGGACCAACCGAAGCACCCAATGAATGACAAGACGGAGAAGTCCTGCTCTACAGACCTGAAACATGGAGCCCTTGCTGATAAGGTAAATCAGTAGTTATCTCATATTTAACTTTTCATGCATTTCAATTCTTGCATTTTCCTTCAATTGCATACTTAGCTTTATTATGCATATTTCATTTCGACAAAATAAATTTCCATGCTAGTAACACCTTGACAATAACTTGCAACACATTTGAGTTGTGGGACCACCCCAAGGTGGGGTCGGCCGACCCCACCATTGGGCCTACTGGCACATGATCTATCTTGACTTAGTACCCTGAGTATGACATAACGCTTTGGTGCTCAAGGAGCATCCAAGGTGGGATCGGCCGATCCCACCATGGTGCCCTCCTGCACCCTGCTGCATTCCACTCAGCATGCTCATGAACATCATGCATATCAACAAAGCCAACATCTGAAAAGAAATGGTCCTTTGCTTTACTCTTTAAGCATGATATGTTCCCCTTTATGTTGGATGCTCATGGGACCATAACAACCAGCCAAAGGCATGTCTTAGTGCTCTCCTGGTCCATGGGAATCACTTTAGACATGTCTCCACTTTGGCCATTCATCTTTTCTCTTTCACCAAACACTAGGCAAGGGAATCTCTGAAATTTGTGTCAACTTTGGACCAAACATAGTTGCATCTTTACTAGACACATAATGACACAAAGTTTAAAGTTTGAGGGGACATGTAGGGGGGTCGGCCGACCCATGTGTTGGCCCATCCTGAAAATGTATTCACTCACTTTAGACATGTCCCCTGGCTAAAGCAAAAGCAAAGTTGAAAGTGCCAAGAAGGGGGGGGGGGGTCGGCCGATCCATGTTGTGGGAGACATCAAGATTGCCCTTCTCCTCGTATATATACCCTTACATTGTGAGCTCAACTCCACACCAAAACCACCAGAACCATCTCGAGCTCACAAGTTCTTCCTTTCCTTCCTTAGTTGCAAGTTCATTCTCAAGCTTAGCTTAGTAGTAGCCATCCAAAACCAAAAACCCAAAAATAGTTCCCATTTCATAGTAGTAGTAGAAGCTTGGTAACTTATCTTGTAGTAAGATGAAGAAGTTGCTTGCCTCCCATTTCAAAAAGTCCAACAAGGGTGAGAGTTCTTCCCAAGAACCTCACCATGCTAGTGCTCATGAGAGGAGAGAGGTGGAAAGAAGTGAGCTAGTACCCTTCATTCCCCCGGCTAGAGTAATGGAGACCGAGAGTGGCCTCAGGCTAAATGCCGAAGAGATGGGTAAATTCTTCGCTCTTAGTGAGTGTAGTTTCTCACACACAAGTGTCACTGATCCGGCCCTCTTGCAAGAAACAGGTATGGATTCAGAATTTTATGCTATTTTCAATACCATTGGTTGGGGAGGATTCTTTGAAATTCTTGAATTTGGCATAGAGAACCTAACCATCGAGTTTTTATGCACGCTAAAAGTGAATAACGATGGGGTAGCATTTCGAATGTTTGGGATGAAATATGACTTGACTTGGAGCACATTAAACACTGCTTTAGGATTTGATCACTCTTGCCATCTTGATGTAGACCATGCTTTTCATTATGACAAGAATGCTTTCTGGTATGCCATTACTGGCTCTAGTGATTGTTCCAACCCCTCACCACACAAAATTCATAATCCAACCTTACGTTTCATGCACTACTGGCTGTTCACCACTCCTTTCCCTGGCATGAGAGGAGCTTTGGTAAGTGATGATGAGCTAAAACTACTTTATGCCATGGTTAGCAAGGTTAAAGTTTCACCTGTTAAAATGCTAGTGGACTATTGGCTTAGCTACATAAAGCCTAGGAAACCCATATACTTCACATCATTCATCACACGCATAGCCGAAGCTTTGGGTGCACTAGAATCCCAAACTTTTGAGTACATTAAAACCGTGAGAGATGTTTTGGAAGAAAGTGTATTTATTGGTTGCGATGTACTCAAAAGGGGTCCCAAGGGTGAACTAATAATGATTTATCCACGCCATACAGTCGAAATTACTCTCCCTTGTGAGGGACTTCGATTGTATGCGCTTCATACGCTAACCTTTGATTTGGACCCTGAGGAAAGAGCCCCAAAAGTTGCAGGTACTAACAGGAGGACAAGGAGAGCGTCCCATGCTACTCGAATGGAACAAGGCGGACCTTCACATCAGGCTGAAGAAGTTGAGGAGGGAGATGAGGCAGCCTCTATGGACATTTCGGGGTCCTTGGGGAGGCCTCCTCGCTCACAGGACACTCCTCGCTCTCAAGACACTCCTCGCCCACGGGGTAGAGGAAGACAACATCAAAGGACGCCGATGGACGAGCTCATCGACAACATGGGTGCGATGAACATCGAACAAGAGGCAACATTGCTTCTTGCACAACAAAACACCCAACTCCTGCAGACCATTCAAGAAGAAGAAGCACGACGTTGGGCCGGGTGGTACCAGCATTATCCACCACCACAGTAGGCAAGAACCAAGCTTGGGGGAGATCCTCTCCCCCACCAAGGTAAGTCCTGTATCTTAAGTTATTTACGTTTTAATTAGTTTTCTCATTGCATTTAAAAAAATACCAAAAATATTTGCTTAGTATTCCCCTTAGCACATATGTCTCATATATGTCTATGTTCCCCATGGAAATGATGACCAGTTGCCTTGCTAATGTTTCTCTAGTGCCTAGTTTACAACTTAGTATTTCTCTAAGTATGGTTACTTAGCTCATTTAAACCATCATGAACCTGAAAACTTTGTGGGTTGCAAGTGCTAGAACTAAGTCTAAGTTGTTGTGAGACATGATATAGTGAGACAAGAGCTGCTATAATATTGTTCTAAGCATGATAGATTACCGGAGAATTTATTCTTAAAATGATCAAAATCTTAATTGTTCCTCAATGGTGATAAATTCCTACCACAGCCATATATGCTTTACATGTTTACAAACCTTCTACATAGGCTATTTGCTTTGTATTGAGTGTTGTCAAGTCTTGTTGACCCTTGTTAAGAGACTTTTCATGCTCCTAAGATCATGATCACATACACACCTCATATACATGCTGCTTCTACACTGGAAGTACGCAAAAACATGCCTTTTATTTCCACCAAATAGGTTGCTTCATACTCCAAGTGTTAGGAAATCTCTCTCAATTATTTAGTAGATGAGGCTCAAAAGGCTAGGCAAAATAAATATGAAAAAAGGATGGACAAGTGAAAGTCCATGAAAACAAAATGCTAGTCATGTCTCATTAGAAAAGAGAGAAAAAGAAAAAAATATAGAGAGATAGATCTTATCAAATAAAGAAGCAATCTAGTCCACCATACACCACACACTTGCACATCTTGATCTGGGAGTATGACACTTCTCTTCAAGGATCCGAGCTTTGACTTCGCAACAAAATGCAAGTAAGTATGCCATCTTATTTCATCTCTACCTTGAGCTACACATAAGCCTGTTTAGAAGTAGGATGAAATAAAGAAGGCAACACTTATCATATGCCTTGGTGAGGAATCATACACCATTTGAGCGACATGAGAGAACCATATGAGGAACATTAAGTCTTTCTTTTGAAAATATTGCAAAACCTCCGGTATGAAACTTGCTAAAAACAAGAAAGTTAGTGCTCAAGTTAAACTGTTCTATCTTTCAACCACCTAAGACAAAGGAAAAGCCATAAGCCCCATAGAGTACTAAGGTAATATGGGTGATTTACATAGCTAATTTTTCCATTCAAAGAGAAGAACTTTGTTGTGCACATGGTACTCTTGAAATGTGATGCATAGCAACAATACTGATCCACCGAGGCCAAGTTTGATTGTTTGCTCGGGACGAGCAAAGGTTAAGCTTGGGGGATCTTGTTGATGGAAGTTATAGCATGTTTTACCTTATCAAAATAACGTCAACAGGCCTCGATTTCAAGGAAGAATAGCATATCATGAGCATATTTATCACTAATAAGTTCCACTTGTACTCTTAGCTTGTGAACTTGTAGGAGATGGCAAAATGAACAAAATGAGGCCAGGTGGGCCCACCAAGGGGGTCGGCCGATCCCACCTTTGGGCCACCTCGGCCATGGTGACATGGCATGATCCAAGAGAAGCATGTTCAAGCCAGTATCAACCATTGGATCAAGCATGTGCTTTTGCTCAATGGTGCAAGATGAGAAGCACATGGATTCATGGGTCCACACCGAAGACCAAATGCAACAAACTTCACAAGACTTGCTACATGACATGTGGGGTCACCAAGGGAGAGAAGAAGGTGGGCCAGCCCTGTCATAGGGGGGTCGGCCGACCCCCCCTTGGTGGGACCCAGCAGCACTATTCATCAGGGTGACATCAGCACCTTCTAGAAGATGTACCCCGGGCCCACATGTCAGAGACAGGGGTCGGCCGACCCCATGGTGACCCTCATCCAAGTCGGTGGCAAATTGCATGTTTCACACGTGAAGAATATCCAAGTCATTCATCCAAGTCGGTTATTATGGCGGTGGATCCAAGGGTGAAGAGAGGAGGATCACGCGGATCGCTGACGTGGCACCGGAGTAGCCCCTACTCCACCTCCACTATAAATAGAGGCTTCCACCCTCTCATTCAAGACATGTCACATAGTTTACACATCTCCACTCTCAAGTGAGATCAAGCAAGAGTAGTAGTAGTTAGTCTAGAGTGGGAGTTAGAGTTGAGTCGAGCGAAGCTCGGGTCTCTGGAGTCGTCTTCTGGGAGTCTGGTATAGCCCTTGTATCTTTCTTCTTTTGTAAGACTTTATTTATTTAATATATTATTCTTTCTTTACTTTACTTTGCATTTACTTAAGTATTTACTTTCCAAGTATTTATTTAAGTATTTACTTAGTGCAAGTCTATATTTATATAGTCTTGTTGTGTGCTTATCTTAGTTCTATAGTTGTCTTAGTTAGATTGATTTCCTTTAAATAACTTCTTGTGTGTGTGTCATCGTCCTATCTTAGGATAGGGGCTTTAGCTATTTTGATCGATAGCTAAAGGTGTAGATAAGTGTGAACGTGGTGCTCATACTTCATCTTATCTTTGACTACCGCTGGCTTGCACGGACAGTAGAGGCGCATGAGAAAAGGTGACAGATTTTGCCTGGCTACCTAGATCCCCTCACGTGAACTCAGGCTAGTTCTTAAAAGGTAAGGCGTCCATAAGCCAAATATCCGCTTGAGTACTGGGTTAGGTGAACAACCTTCTATCGCTTTGCTCTCTCGTTTATCCCTCTCACACTAGTAGCAAGGCATCAATCTAGTTAAGTCATCTATTTAATTAGGATTAGTTCATAGGAGTAAAGGTAGAAACATAGGAGTCTTTTATACTCACTCGTTGTCCTCCCACCTAGCTAACTCTACTAAAGTTATCTTTCATGTCATATACTCTTTGCTTAACTTATTTATCTTATCTATCTATCCTCCATTATATCCACTTATCCCCTTTTGCTTCTCTAATTGATAATAGATTATAGTAAGACTAAAGGATCTATCTTTCCTCTCTCTACATCTTTCCTAGCTTGCTTTCCTTTGGGATAAAATAAATAACGATACCTTGGAATACTCTTGGGTGAAGTGCTACATCAGTATATTCTGTGCGCTTGCGAAACTATCCAATAGTCAATAGTTTTACCACCAAGACACTTCTAGCGCCGTTGCTGGGGTTAGGCTCCATAGTCTAGTTCTAGTGGTTGCGCTAAGAAATACCAACAAGCATTTCTGGCGCCGTTGCCGGGGATAGATTAAAACTCTATTCTTAGTAGCGATGTTAAGAAGTGTCAACAGCGATGAACAATTCGGCCTTGGGTTGTCCCAGGATCCGTAGCATAGAGCGCAGAGCTCGTTTGCGCGTAGGAGTCAAGGGCGTCGCCCAAGGAACCTCTGCTGGCATGCCATAGCGCAGAGGGCGGACGGTCGTGCACGCGTAGGGAGGTACCACGGCCAGGGTCTTTTTCGAGAGGCTCGATCGTGGCATGACATGGGCGAATGGCGACCAATGTCGAGCGCGTGGGTGGCGCGAATGCGAGGCACTGAGCTTATAACCTCAGAATTCTCAGCCCAAGGTAGCCTTTCCTTCATAGCGCAGAGGGCGAGCGCTCATGCACGCGTAGAGAGGTCAGGACGTCCCTTGGGAGAACTGTTGGCCACCGTAGCGCAGAGGGCGAGCGCTCATGCACGCGTCCGATGGTGACAACAGCCCCGGCTCTGAGTTTTTATCGACATTAGTCAGGCTGCTTGAAGACCGAATGGAGAACGTGCGCATAACCGGCGCATACAGGCACTGGACGTATAGCCTCCGGAGGTCTCAGCCCAAGCTTAGCATTCCCTTCATAGCGCAGAGGGCGGGCGCTCATGCACGCGTAGAGAGGTCAGGACATCACTTGGGAGGACTACTGGCCGCCATAGCGCAGAGGGCGGGCACTCATGCACGCGTCCGGCGGTGACAGTAGCCCCGGCTCTAAGACTCCTTCGACATCAGCCAGGCTGTTTGGAGAAATTGGCGAGTCATCCAGAGACGAGTTGGAGAGGTCGGCGAGCCATCCGAAGACGGGTGGAGAGGTCGGCGAGCCATCCAGAGACGGGAGGAGAGGTCGGCGAGCCGTCCGGAGACGTATTGGAGAGGTCGGCGAGCCGTCCGGAGACGGATTGGAGAAGTCGGCGAGGCATCCGGAGACGGGTTGGAGAGGTCGGCAAGCCGTCTGGAGACATATTGGAGAGGTCGGTGAGCCGTCCGGAGATGGATTCGAGAAGTCGGCGAGCCATCTGGAGACGAATTGGAGAAGTCGGCGAGCCGTCCGGAGACGGATTGGAGAAGTCGGCGAGCCATCCGGAGACGGGTTGGAGAGGTCGGCGAGCCATCCGGAGACGGGTTGGAGAGGTCGGCGAGCCATCCGGAGATATCGCTTGATCTTTACTCATCATCGTGGGTGGGCGGTAGGTGCCGTCTAGGCGTATAATTTCCTGAGGTGTTCGGTGCTCCAAGAGTTAGGTACGTCGATGCCCTCGAGGTCGGCGAGACGATAGGCGCCTGGTCGGGTGACCTCCTTCACCGTGTAGGGGTCGTCCCAGTGTGAAGATAGTTTATGCAGGCCGTCGGTCTTGAGTTTTCGCTTGAGAACGAGGTCGCTGACGACGAAGGATCGATCTTTTACGTTGCGGTTGTAGTAGTGGCGAACACCTTCGAGGTACTTGGCGGTGCGGAGACAAGATGCCAACCGTTCTTCTTCAAGGGGGTTGAGGTCATCGTAGCGAGCCTGGTCAGAGGCTTCCTCATCGTAGTTTTCGACGCCCGGAGAGCGGAAGACGACATCGGCGGGGATGACGGCTTCAGAGCCGAAGACCATGAAGTACGGCGAAACGTTGGTGTTGCAACTGGGTTGAGTCCGGAGACCCCAGAGCACGGAGGGGAGCTCACGCATCCAGCGACCAGGGTGCTTTTCATCCTTCTGGTAGAGGCGCTTCTTCAGAGTGTCGAGGATCATGCCATTGGCGCGTTCAGCCTGGTCGTTGGCTCGAGGGTGGGCGACGGAGACATACTTGACGAGGACGCCGCGCCCTTCGCAGAAATCCCAAAAGACGTTGCCGGTGAAATTGGAGCCGAGGTCAGTGATGATGGAGTTCGGGAGACTAAAGCGATGGATTATTTCGTCGATGAAGGAGACGGCGTTCTCGGTGGTCGCCTTGGTGATTGTCTTTGCTTCGATCCACTTGGAGAATTTGTCGACGGCGACGTAGATCCACTTGAAGCTCCCCGGAGCAGGTCGGAAAGGGCCGATCATGTCGAGTCCCCAGCAGGCGAAGGGCCACGAGGCCGGTATTGCTTGAAGTTCTTGCGCAGGAACGTGGGTTTGTTTGGCGAAGAATTGGCACCCCTCGCAGGTTCGGACGAGCTGTTCGGCGTCAGCGACTGCTGACGGCCATTAGAAACCTGCACGGAAGGCCTTGCGTACCAATGTCTTTGCAGCTGCGTGGTTCCCGCATTCTCCAGCATGGATGTTGAAGAGGATCTCGAGGCCGTCTTCCCGGGAGACGCATTTTTGGAGCACTTCGTGACTGGAGTTTTTGCGCATGAGCGCGCCGTCGACCAGGACGTAATTGTTGACACGGCGAATGAGGCGCTCGACTTCTGTCTTGTCAGCGGGGACAAGGTTCTCAGAGAGATACTTGATGAAGTCCTCGCGCCAGTCGAATGGCGTTGTGGGTACGGCGGCAACCAATTGTTCTGTCGGCAAAGGTGCAGTCGTGGTGTCCGTTGATGAGGCAGAGCTTGGGCGGTCGTCGATGGAGGGTTCGAGCAGGTCGTGTACAAATACACCAATGGGGGCCGGAGATCTTGATGACGCCAACTTGGAGAGCTCGTCGACCGCCTGGTTCCGGTCGCGAGGTAGATGATGGTATTCGATACCGAAGAATTTGCCTTCAAGCTTCCGGATGGTGGCGCAGTAGGCGTTCATCTTGTCGTGGGAACAATTCCAGTCTTTGTTGAGCTGGTTGATGACGAGTGCAGAGTCGTCGTAGACCATGAGGCGCTTGACGCCTAGCTCGCTGGCGATGCGGAGACCGTGGAGGGCGGCTTCGGCGTAGGAAGATGAACGCCTACTTCTTCGGAGTCGGCTACCGATGGGCGTCCACGAGCAAAGGCGAAGTCCCTGAAAAATAAATACGGAGAGCAGTAGTACATGATGATGTACGAATAAAATATGGAGAAAAACCAGTGGCGAAGGATGACTGCAGCTTGACGAAGTCCCCGAGCTTCAGAGGGAGACATGGAGCATCTGGAGACGGAGATGGAGCCGGCCGCGGAGGCCCTGGTCACCAATGTAGATCTTCTCGCCACAGGGCAGCAGTAGAACGTTGCATAGGAGAATAGTCTGTAAATAGACTCTTGGGAGAACAGAGGCAAAACTTGTAGCGAGTCGGCGTGTTTTGCATATTCCCCGAATTCCGCAGACCCAATAGCCGTGAGCCGTAGCGATGAACAGTTCGGCCTTGGGTTATCCCAGGATCCGTAGCGTAGAGCACGGAACTCGTTTGCGCGTAGGAGTCAAGGGGGTCGCCCAAGGAACCGCTGCTGGCATCCCATAGTGCAAAGGGCAGACGCTCGTGCACGCGTAGGGAGGTACCACGAACAGGGTCTTTTCCGAGAGGCTCGATCGTGGCGTGACCTGGGCGAATGGAGACCGTTCGTTGAGCGCGTGGGTGGCGCAGATGCGAGGCACTGAGCATATATCTTCGGAATTCTCAGCCCAAGTTAGCCTTTCCTTCATAGCATAGAGGGAGGACGCTCATGCACGCGTAGAGAGGTCGGGACGTCCCTTGGGAGAGCTGTTGGCCACCGTAGCGCAGAGGGCGGGCGCTCAAGCACGCGTCCAATGGTGACAACAGCCCCGACTCTGAGTTTTCGTCGGTGTCAGTCAGGCTGCTTGGAGACCGCATGGAGAACGAGTGCGTAACCGCGCGTATATAGGCACTGGACGTATAGCCTCTGGAGGTCTCAGCCCAAGCTTAGCCTTCCCTTCATAGCGCAGAGGGCAGGCGCTCATGCACGCGTAGAGAGGTCAGGACGTCACTTGGGAGGACTACTGGCCGCCATAGCACTAAGGGCAGGCGCTCATGCACGCGTCCGGCGTTGACAGTAACCCCGGCTCTGAAACTCCTTTAGCGTCAGCCAGGCTGTTTGGAGAGGTCGGCGAACGTCTGGAGTGATCGGCGATCGTTTGGAGAGGTCGGCGAACGTCTGGAGTGGTCGACGGTCATTTGGAGAGGTTGGCTTGTCATTTGGCAAAGACAGCAACGAGCCCGGTTGATGACGAGCGAAGGCAGTGACGAGCCTGATCGACGATGGTCGAAGGCGATGACGAACGAAGGCGACAACGGGCGAAGATGGCGAGGAGTCGGGTTGGCAACGGGCGACGGTGGCGACGGGCGAAGGCGGCGACGATCCTGGTCGACGACGAGCGACGGCGGCGAAGGCAGCGACGATCCGGGTCGACAATGAGCGACGACAGCGACGGGCAAAGGCGGCGACGATCCTGGTCGATGACGAGCCACGACGGTGATGAAGGCGGCGATAATCCTGGTCGATGATGAGCGACGACAGCGACGGGCGAAGGCGACGATGAAGGCGGCGACGATCCTGGTCGATGACGAGCGACAACGGCGACGGGTGACGACAGCGACGAGTGAAGGCGGCAATGAGCTGGATGTAGATCCGATCTTGGGCGGCGGGTGGGACGAGCGCTGGAAACTCCCGATGGTGTACCTGAAAATTGCTCAAGGCAAGGTTGGTCGAAAAGCTGTATACGAGCTACCTCGATGGCGTTGATGGACTCTGCGATTCCTTGGTTGGTTCGGTTGATGGTTTCGATCAGGTCGTCGCAGCGGGTAGATCTTGGCGCGCGGGGCACCGACGCGATGATGCGATGGTGGACGGCGAGGCGTCCAGCACAGGAAGCTGCACAGGTTCCACGATCTCCGGAGCGAGGATGGCGGCGCCGCTGGTCCAGATCATAGATCTGATCTGGAAGGAGGCGTCGAACTCGGAGAGGATCATGAAGTCGATGAAGATGACCGCTTGGCAGATCATGATGTCATAGCACACACCCCCTACCTGGCGCGCCAACTGTCGACGAAATATAGCCGATAGTATACCGAGGGGTATGGCCAAGGTAGTAGATTGAGCGGTGGAGGCGTGCGAGACGTCTGCAAAGCGTAAACACAGGGACGAGAGACGACGATTTAGACAGGTTTGGGCCGGCAAGTCACCGTAATACCCTACGTCTGGTGTTCTGGTGGCTAGTTTGTATTGATGGATTGGGATATGGCGTGAGTTTGGAGGGGATCCCTGCTTGCCTTATATAGCCGGGGAGCAGGGTTACAACTTGCCGAATCCTAACAGATTACAATCGGTTCCTTTTGGCAAGGAATTCAGGCTTATCTATTCGGATCTTCCTTGTCGAGCAAGTCATCAGGAGAGTCCTTGGCGGCCGCGACGGCCTGGTCGCGGGCCGCAAGGCCTTCTGGTTGGGCCATATCTGCAGGTGAGCCCAAGTCGTGCCATGGGGGTATACGGGTGTAATATCTCCACAGTACCAGAGTTATGAAATTTGCAGTACCTTTTATTTTTGAGCTCTTCAGCCGATGGGATATTGTGATTCCCAATTAACTTGATTTGACCCTTCTCTAGCAAGTAGTCAAATATCTTGTCTGCCTTAGTGATGTCAAAGCTATATTTTACATCTTTCTCGGTACTCTTGGCCTTTGCCCAAGGCATGTACTCATTGTTCTTCCAAGCCCAGTCCACTGCAGCCACTTCATCTTCACTTTCATCACTTGAATTATTGTCTTCTTCTTGTAAGAAGAAATGACTCTCTGCTTTATAGGCTTTCTTGGGCTTGAAAACTTGATTGTATCGATTCTGAGCATCAATATTTGCCACCTTCTTAGTCAAATCAGCCATATTGTTACAACTAAAGCGGATTTTTTCTCTGATGGCAGGTGTCAACCCTCAAATTGCAATGCTAACAACTTCTGAATCTGATGGCATCCAGTTTCATTATTTCCTTGCCTCGTATCGACTAAGTCCACAAGGCCCTTTTCCAATACTCCAGAGTCAAAGTATTTATGGAACTTGTCTTCCAAATCCTCCCAGCTCTGAATGGAATTGGGCGACAGAGATGAAAACCATGAAAAAGCTGGACCAGATAGGGATAAAGGAAACAATCTGACTTTAAGTGCTGATTCATCACCAACTTCCCCGAGCTGGACTAAAAACTGAGTTATATGTTCCATGGTCGTCACCGAGCCGGTCCCTGTGAATTTGGTAAAATCAGGGATTCTATATCTTGGAAGAAGAACAACCTGATCAAACCACTCTGGATATGGCTTCTTGTAGCTAGTTATTGTAGATTTTGGCGTTAAGCTAAATTGCTTTTGAACCAAGTCAGTGACCGGACTCATTAGCTGAACAATTTGATTCACCGGCACTTGATAGCCGATGTTCTGCCCCCCGAAGGCATTGCCACGATACCCCGGGTTCTCCTGAGCATCCAAGGTGTAAAAGTCCGAAACATAATGATATCCAGGAGGAATATCACCAGGTCCCACATTCCCTTGATACGGTGGTGCATTGAAATCTCTAGTAATGTGTCTTGCATGGGGAGCTATTTTTGTAGCCGATGAGTATATGTTATTACTCACATTCGACTGTTGCATTGGCTGCGGCATCACGCCCCCAGGGCTGACAACCATTTGGTTTCCATTGCCATTAGACCCATTGATCTGTATTCCACCAGAAGTTCTAGCTCCTTGATTATTTCTAATGGTATATGCTGGACCTCTCCTATCATCGCCTAAGTTGAAGGCCTCCTTAATGGCATTCGTGAGACTGTTGAGAAAAACTTCATTGTGATTCATCAGAGTAGCAGACATTGCTTTGCTGATCACTTCTTGCATGACATTGTGTTGGACCTGAACCATTGGATCAACATGTCCATCTAGAACCACCCTTGGAAGATGAGACTTTTGGATAATCTTCTTATCCCTGCTTTTACTGAAGCTCAATAGACACATGTAATGATATTGTTCAACAGTTTCTTTTACCAGGCGTCGAAGCTCATCTGGAAGTTCCTCCATTGTCACATTCAACACGTCTTCGTTATTGATTGTCATGATTCAGACGATTGTGTCCCACCAGGCGTGCCAAAAGAATGTGTTGACACAAAAATCCGATCGGTTGCGCCAACACACTCGAATGCGTGGTCCTCGGAGGGCGTATGGAGCAGGGTCCTGACCTCCTGAACCTTCAATAGGTGGTGGTGCCAAATCTTGGTGAGATCGATCTCGAACGTGCCAGTCAATTTGACCTGCAATTGACAAGGAAAAGAAAACTTGTTAAATTGCGGAACCTGCCGGTTTGGTGCCAGACAGTTCCAAGTTATACGGCTCTGATATAGCCATTGTTAATAGGATATTGACTACAAAGTCAACTCCCAAAAGATTGCATAGAACATTGATAAAGATATAAAGCAGAACGACTATAAAATATGTAAAGAATCATTCGGGACAGGTGAACAGCCGATAAGCTTAAACATATTAGCAGAATAAAGATCTATGTGTACATCTAAATGGCGTGAAATCAACGTGTCGACTAATTGCATAAGCAGTTCTATCTGTTAACAGTGGGGTGTTACCATGCAGCCATAATAACAAATAGATCAATAAAATAGCTTAATCATCAACAGTGGGGTGTCTCCATGCAGCCATAATGATGACTAAGCTAGATCACGTCCAATGCAACCAACAGATACATTGATTCCAAGTAGCCTAGAAGCACACATTATGAAGAAAGCATAACTGGATCGGCTATTTTAACCGATACAGGGTCCATGAAGCACGAACAAGATCTATCCGTTAGAACCGCAATTCGATTTGAGATCAAACAAATCTAATCTGCCATATATATCAGTGGGGTTCGAAAATACAACCATAATAGACATGCTAGATCAAAATCTACCTGTTCTTAGATCAAAAATCGTAATTTTATCGGATATCTCGAACGCACAACATGTAACAATCAAGATTGACAAAATAGTCGATGGGAGGCTTGAATCGGTTATTTTATTCATCATGAGCGTGCAAAACCTTAGGATAGCCGAATCTAAGCAACTTTTAAGCTTAAGCTATTTGTCAATCTTGAATGGGCAAGATATTGTTTAAGACATGAAAATAACGTTAAAACATAAACAACATCGATAACTTGATGAATCCATTGGTTTGCCAAAACCAATAGAGCCGATAACTAGTCAAGATCGTCTAAAGCAAGAGATTGATCAAAGTCAAGGCAGTCTTACAGAAGGCGATCTTAGACCAATAACTAGCCATGTCATAGCTTAACAAGAGTTTGGTCATGCCAAATACAACCTTATTGTACAATGACATGAACCATTGGTGAAACTTACAAGCAAACCGGAGGTCGGTCAAAGCTGATGCAGCCCTGCCTGGTTGAAGGTTCCGCCGAGATCTATGTTACTCCTACTCCTAGGGTTTTGGCCGGTGGCCGATGTGTTGATTAATTGGGTTGGATCTTCTTTACAAAATTCGGGTTTCTAGCTATTTATAACCCAGTTGGACTCCTGTCCTAACACGACTAGGTTACATGAGAACAAAACAAAAGACGACCCAAACTCAAATTCTTCGACCGAACCCCACATGTCCTCGAAGCTTGTCATGTCTAGCCCACACGAGCTTTGGTTGCGTCCAGGTCCAAAACACCCATTTTTATTTTTCTGTCTGATTCCTTTATCAACCAAAATCAACCGTTTGTGCTCGTAAGATGATAATCTTCTTAGTCCAAAATATGGTGTAAACACCTTCGTCTTTGAAGTCTGTCTTGTTCTTGCAGCGATGATATGGACATATGATTGTCGTTTGGTTCGATCTCTCACGGTCAGCTTTCGTAGCGGCAATAAACTCTCACTTCAGTGAGATACCGCGGATCAAGTACTCTATTGATTTTGTACATCCATTCAAACCGGTCCATCTTACCTGCGAACCTTACACACATCGATCACAAAACAAAAAAGAATTAGAAAAAAATAATGATTTACATCTAAAACATGAAAAATAGTACATCCAAAAACATATGAAAAAATAATGATTCATGCATCCATGATGGATCTAGGGAGAGAAATAATGACGAGAAACAAAATTAATGCATCCATGATGAACTTAGAGCAAAAATAGTAGTTTTCTCTCTCCTACATGAAACTAGATCTTGAAGGGGGCTAATAAAAAGAGAGAAAAAGAAAGGGGAAAGAGGGTGGGGATCATTTGGTACCTCTTGTCCAAATCAAAGAAAGAAACCTCAAAATCCAATTCCTTGGTGGAAAAATTATCCCCCCATTTTTGTGAAAGGAAGAAGATGACATGGCCACGATGGTGTAGCCTGCGGGTTTAAATAGCTAGAATTAACCGCAGCGGGCATCATTAAATGCCCGCGGTTGTTACTTATTATTAACTGCAACGGACTTCCTTAGGCGCCCGCTGCAGAAAAATCATTAATCGCATCGGGCACCTAAGGAAGCTCGTTGAGGTTAAACCCGATTAACCGCAGCGGGCGAGTTATGATGCCTGTTGTGGTTAATTATTAACCGCAGTGGGGTCTTCGGTGGCAGGCCCGGCATGGTCGGCCACCGAATAAACATGGCGGGCAAAAAGAGTGCCCACCCCGAAAGCCTTTTAGGCAACACTGCACAAGCTCTTTTTTTAGTAGTGAAACTCTCGTTGACGACTCCGATATTTTTACCGAGGTATCGAGAAGCATGCAAGATTCCCCCTAGTCCTCGTTGGAGCCCTTCGCAAGGGCCAAGCTCCTGGTCGGGTAACTCCATGGATAGCTTCGGGTCTTCCCCATGTGCAAGTGGGTCTCTGGTTAAGCCACTCGTGGTAAAGCCTCTCCCAAACTGCTCCCCGCCGTCTTCAGTCTTCATTATCAAGCTTCCGACTGAACCGCCGCGGGCCTTGTTCCCTTCAGTACACGGTGGCAGCCACACCAGAAACGCGGTTGATGTGGTTTTGCAAGACTACAAGCTCCTCCGATATACAACAATGGTGCGCGCAAGCACTGGGTGGTAAGAGGTATGCAAACCTCACTAAAGACTAGGCATAACACTTAGAGCGAGCGCAAAGCAGTGGTCTAACTAGCTTAAGCACTTCACAAAGCACATATACTAATCGCCTAATATTTTACTAAGCACTTTGGTGGCTAGAGCAACTAAATATGAGTCTCAACTCTTAGTATGCTTCCTTGATCTCCAACCATACTCATTTGGCCGACCATGGGGGTATATAGCCCCCTAAGCAAATAGAGCTGTTGGACACCATTGATGGACTTTTCTGCGTAGCATCGGACGCTCTAGACGGGAGCATTGATCGTGTGTCCAATGTCACATAACGGCTAGTTGCCAGCCTGGTTCTTAGTCACATCGAACTCTGACAGCATCCGATGTGGCACCATCTAACGCGTCCGATGTCTTCAGAGCCTCTCTGGAACATCTTTGCATAGGCATCAGACGCACCTGTTTTCCAACATCCGATGTGCATCTGACGCGTCTGATGTATGTTGTGCAAGCTGCATAATGTTACCATCGCGTTTGATGTGCTCGGTCCCAATGTCCGATGCTTCTGCTGGCACTGACTTGAGCTAGGGTTTACCATCGGTGCGTCTGACGCCTGTATGGGCAGCGTCCGATGCATCGTCCAATGTACATTTTGCTTCATTTCTTCGTGATATGCTTGCTTCGTTTCTAAGTCATTAACTCATGTCTCATTTGGTACTTGTCAAATATTCTTGATTTCTCATGATGTTATTGTTGGTATAAATTAATGCACACTCTACTTTATCCGCAAGCGCACAGATAAAATCTACCGATGTAGCACTTCATCGGAGTAACCCAGTTTTAATATCGAACTCAAAGGAACGGATAGCGATGAGTCTCAAGTGTATAACCCCTGAGTAACTAACAAGGACAGAGAAGCTAAAAGTATAGAGGGGATCACTAAGGTTGTCTAAACCCAACTTAATTAAGAGTGATATGTTTATTATTTTTAATGGGGAAGTTGCCATAAAAGGTCACAACAGAGTATGATTCTTTTATGCAAAAGTATAATCCTACCGATCCTACACACGGGTAAGTGGACTATAGAAGAATCAACAAGGCTATAAGAGTCACCCTTGCGAACTACCACTACTACCGGCGTTATAGGAGGTAAATATGAGTTATCCAGCCTAAGCACCACGCTTATACTATCCAACTACTCTAACTCTAGAGCGACTAGAATTAAAGTACTCAAAAGAGAGTCATAAACCTTAAGAATAATAAGAACAATAGCTCAAACTTAAATATGAATGTTGATTACCGAAACAATCGTTGAAGCAAGTCGATGAAGAACTTGAATCCACAGGTACAAGATGAAGAAGTTGATCCAACAGGCCGGAGCTTCCTCTTGATCTCTTCCTCTCTCTCTCTCTTCTAGTTCTAAATAAGACTAGGTTCTAATCCTACTAGAGGGGTATCTAGTCTTCTACTTGAAAGCTAACTCCTGAAGTCTCTTCTAGGGTTTCTAGTCGAAGCGTAGTCATCTGAAGAGGGACCTTCTGTCTGACCTGGGGCCTGGGGGTCTGTTTATATAGCCCTGAGGGATCAACCGCGACCGTTAGATCAAACCGACTTCACGTAGGGCTGAGATTGATCCTCAAAGGCGGTGGAAGTAGCTTGCAGAAGACGGAAGCGCGGGGCCTCCATGGCCGACCGACCGGTGGGCCCTGTGGGACCGGTCGGTCCCACAGGTAAGCCTCCTGCGGTGCCCTTTCGCATGGTGTCTCTACGTGATCTCTGGAGTCTTCTCGAAGGTTCCTGACTTGGCGAATGCGTTATCTCCCGTCGGTTTCCTTCTAGGGGAAGGAATTGAGGGTTGTTTCTTGATTGGGTCCCTACGGATTCACAATTCACCAAAGCTCGTGGAATTCATTAGTCTTAATCCCTATACTAAGGTGGAGTTTACATATCCATCCATTTTCATGCTTAATTGACCTTAAATAATAAGAGTTAATTAGTGTCAACAGTTATGATATCCCACAACATAGAATCCATCTCATTGATTCCAATAGCATTGTTGTCTTTTGCTTGAACTAGATTAATTCCATAATCTTCCAACACAACAATACACAATTTTGGCCTTCATTTCAACACTATGTGGAATACCATCAAGTTTGTTTTTCTTGTTGAACCTTTGATACACTTAGCAAACTCGTTAGACCTTTAGTTGAGCTGTCATTCAATTCACCAAAATCCACTAAGGGCTACATGCACTTACAATTACACCATGATAAAAGTTAATAATTAAAACAAGGACTCGTTGCATTCTTGGTCCAATTAATTCTTTTGGATAACTATGGTCAGTTGTGCCTTGAAGTGCTATTTCATCCTACCTTACTATTTCTTGGTTTATTTGTATTATTGTAGTCCCTTGCTAAAGTGGTTCTTGAATGGAATTAACTTAGGATTCTTACACTCACTCAATCGTTGTCCTCACACTTAGCTACACTTCCACTTTATCTTTCTAGAGTGGATCTTTTGTGTGTCACACTACCTTACTGTATATCACTTACCCCTATTTTGGTTTAGTCAGTTTACTAGTTAGTAGATACATCATGGTTAAGAATCATCTTCTTTACCAAATTACTTCCCAGAGGATAAATACAATACCCTGGAATATTCCTGGGTGAAATGTTACAATGACATTCTTTGCATTAATATTCTACATGAGCATAAGAAATACCAACACCTAGTTTATGGACTCTCAATATGGAAAGGCACAAAAATTAAGAAAGAAGACACCACGTAAGTTGTGACAGTTTTCCATTGGCACCTAGGCTAAAGAGGATGCTTGTGACCTAAGAAGCATCAGAAGCGATACAATGACACAAGTTAAAGTGGTATCCCATTGAGATGGATATGAGCTAACGGTGAAGCATGGCAAGATTTTGACATTGAATATCAAGATTTTGCAAAGAATGTAAGAAACTTTAGACTTGGCCATGCTACTAAAAAGAATACAAAATACAACATGTGCGGAAAAACAATGAGTTTGATAGACCTCACAAAAGCAATGATGATCTAGGTAAATTCTTTGCGAAAGAGGTGCTAGTTGAATTGGAGAGTTAAAGATGTTAGACTCGGGAAGCCACAAGAAACTAGAAAAAGAAAACATTCCAACTTGGAAGGGGTAATGTGCAAATTTGGATACAAATGGTTTGTTTTGGAAGTTACCATATTGGGAAAGGTTAAACTGAAACATAATCTTGACGCCATTGTTGACAATTCTTAGCGTCAGCAAAAAAGTCCACAAGCGCACAGAAGTATCGTTGTAGCACTTTACCCGAAAGTATTCAGGGTATCGTATTTTCCACAAGGAATAGTGTGCTATAGCCTCTTGGCCTAGTCCTCCCATATAAGACAAGAAGAAGGGTAATGAGGGTAGCAAGGTTCTGTGACACCCTAGTGTCAAGCACTGCATTAGGAACCACAATTAGCTACTAAGAGCATAAGTAATGCATTGCATCATTTCATGTGCATAAGAGTGCTTTTTGCCTTATGTTTAATTATTTGGATTTTGGATTTCTATTTGACTTGATGATTAAAGTGGATTTCTGTTTTGGCAAATAGTTTTATAAAATAGAGAATATTGAGTAGAGTGCTTTTCATGTTGATATTTTGACCTAGTTCAAAATAGTTTATCAAATAAAAATGAGGCAAGCAAAATATTTTATGTTTCAAAACTGGCTTTGTTTATGTGGAGGTTGTAAAAATGGTTTTCAGAAAAAAGTGTCTTATATGAAAGTTGTAGATAAAATTATTTTGAGCAACTTTTATATTTGGGTTAAAGCCTGGTTTGGAGTTTTTGAAACTGTTTTTGAATGGTCAAACTTTGGAAAATCTCTGTAAAAAGAAAAAAGGAAAAGAATTTTCCCGCGCCCACCTTTTCGGCCCAGTTGGCCTTTCGGCCCACTAGCGCCGCGCTGGCCCAGCTCCGCCCGCGCCCGCTCCCGCGCGCCGCGCGCGCCGCGCGACGCGCCGGTCAGGCCTGACGGCCGCGCCGTACGCCGGCTCCGCTCGCCACGTGGCCGCCGCGTCCTGCCGAGGATCTTCGCCGGCCACTCCTCGTCCGATTCCCCTCCGCGCGATCACGCAAGCGATCGGTTTCGCCCACTCCGCGCTCGCCTCGCCTGCCGCGCCACCCTCGCTCGCCGCGCCGTCGCCCGCCGCATGCCACGCCGTGGCCCCCGCCACGACCACCGTCCGGCCAAGCCGACCAAAACCCCGTGCACCGCACTCTCCTCCCTCTCACTCACCTTTCGCACAACCGCGCCCCAGCTCTCCCCTCTCACCTGCACACGAACGCGAGCCGATCGCTCCCCCGCTCGCCGCTGTTCGCCACCGCAAACCCACTTCGCCGTTCCGGCCACACCGGAGCCTCGCCGTCCAATTCCTTCCACGCACCATCACGCCTTCACCTCGGACACACGGTGCGCACCTCCGCGCCACCCCTCGAGCCTCGCCGACACCGAAGTCTGTGGAGCGCCGCCGCGGTCGCCATCGGCACCGTCCGGAGCTCGCGACTGTTCTACATTGACCGAAGCTTCTCCGCTTCCCCTCTTCTCCGTCGAGCATCACCAAGCCAAGGCAAGGTGAGAACACCGACTAGCCTCAACGCTACCGCTCTCACCCACCTCTTCTTCCCCGACCGAGCGCCATGGCTGTCCGCCGAGGCCATGCCCGAGGCCAAGCTTCCTCGGAGCTTCCCGAGCCAAACCGAGCCCTCCGATAGCCTCCCTAGGGTTCGAGTAAGCCTATGCCTTCCCCAATTTCACCGGCGACCGCCGAACACGGCGTAGCCGTGTGTTGCCGCTGCCGCCGTGCGTCACCACTCGCCGCCGGCATGCTTCGGTCGTGCGCTGGCCAAACCTTCTACACCATCCGATGCGCCTCGTCGAGACGAGTCTATCGAGCCTAGCCTCACCGCCGGCGACCTCACCGTCGGCGAGCATTCGCCGGTCAACTCCTCTCCCCTGTTTCCTCTCTCTGACGGGTGGGTCCCAATTGACCAGCGGACCCCGCGCGTCAGCCTCTCTTGGCCCATGGACCGAGTTCAGGCAGTAGGGCCGGGAAGATTCAAATGTTTTTCTTTTTGGTTTTATTTTCCAGTAAAGCTTGTTATTTTTGTATAGCCCGTTTTACAAGTCCAAATGAAATACTTTTAGTTTTGTTATCTTGTTTATGAGTAGATCTATCATGAAAAAATATGAAAGTATTTTTGGTAAAGGTTTATTTTACTGTTTCTATTTATTTTAGTTTATATGCTTTTGTTAAGATAAATGGTTGTATATGTTTTCTGGTTGAGTTAATTCATGGGAAAATTTGTGTAAGTCTATTATCATGTTTTGCACCTGTGAAAAATATATGAGGTACTGTTTATGTGGAAAAAGTTTCTGCTATAGTTAAAAATCCTTTTTGGCTGATTTCTTAGAATAAATATTAAGGTGTTTTATATGTCGAAATAAAATGTGGGGAAAATTGTGTAGTCTCTGTATGACATGTTTAGGCTAAGAAAAATGTTAAGTATGAGCTATTGTATGGAAGAATCTGAAGTTGCTTTACAAATGTACTTTTCTGTGTTTTCTTTGGAAATTCATGTAAGAAATAATATAATATTTCTATTCGTGGAAATTTCTTGATAAGTATGGAATATGGAGTAGAATCTGGGAAAAATATAAAAAGGAGTTTAGCACCCCTTTCGAGTAGAGTTGTAGTTCAATGGGTTTAATTTGGAATAGATTTATTTATTTTGGGTAGGCTTGTATATTTATTCTCTGTCAGTAAATTTTCTGCACTAAAGTGTTCATGAGTAGATGCAGCTAGGAAAATTATGAAATCTGCTGTTTGACACTTTTGTGTGAAAAGTTAGTTCAAAGTGCCTTTTGAGCAGTTTATTTGTTCTTTTTATATCTATTGTTCTATATTTTATTTCTGACTGAAAATTGTTCACTAAAGTCCAGCAGGCGTTAATTGCCTTCTGGAATTTTTGTGGATTTTTCTGAATTCAGAAAAATGCACTTGCAGTTCAAACCTGAATTTCTTTTGAATTTCTAAATAAGAAATAGGTAAATTAATGGATTTTGTTTTATGAAATAAATAAGTATTTACCTCAATGCCAAAAGTGGTTCAACAAGTTGGTTTTGTTGGTTTGCAAGAAATGTTACTTTTCTTACCACCGCATCTCGCACCACGTATTATTTATTTATCATTTTCAACCGCATTGCAATAGGATCGACAGTTCAGGATCAAGACCAGGAGCAGAAGACAAACGTCGAGAAGGAGATCCTGGAACTGCATCAAACCGAGGAAGTCGACCCCGCGGCCGACACTAACCTGTCTGAGTGCCCCTCCCACGAGGCCTCAGTCTTCTCTCAAGGCAAGCCCCGGAGCATATTAAGCCTCCTACCTTTTGCAATTAAAATTTACTTGAGTCCTTTTATATTGTGATGCATTAGGTTTAGGAGTTGGCATGAATCCTACTTGCTGCATTACCATTCCTTGATTATTGATTAATACCTACATTGTTATCCTGTTATTTATTCACAATGTAGAATGGCGTAGCTTGCTTAATAAAAGTAGTAGCTAAGAATGTTCCCGTAATACCCTGATGGGTAGTTACCGGATCACGGTTGGCTATATTTGCTATCGTGGAAAAGAACCTGAGTAGTAATGAAATACGGTCAACTGGAAGGCAAGGCACAAGTTTGGAAACTTGGGGCAGTCCGTCCGTTGGATCGTGTAGGTTTGTATCGATGTTGGCCCTCGTTCATTTTTGAACGCGCCCTTGTACTTAGGGATATGTCGGTACCGTAATCATCGACCCCAAAGCCGTTTAGAAGCTGTTCGGGCCGGTTTCGACCCGTGTCGCGCCCTCTAGTATGGAAATGTGATCTGCCGCGAGAGGCCATCACCAGGTTCCAATTGGGCGGTCCATGCATGAACCGCGACGATTACCACCACGAACAAGCATCGAGCGGTTGCCCAATGCATGGACCCGACGGGGAAAGTGTGGGCTGGTATTAAAGGTCTTTCACCAGCTGGTTTGGAATTCGATTCGAGTCGCCGTCTCCCCCGGTTAGTGGGAAACTATGGCGAGCTTCACCACAATACAACTCCATGTGATGTTTTAAAGGTTCAACTAAAAATGTGGATAAGTCAACTGGATATGGTTATATTATTGTTTGTTAGACTCAAGTGTGTGCAATAGTTCAGGTGCAAACCTAGAGTAAAGAAATAGGTCTAAAAATGACAGCTCAGCAATATCATTAAATCCTCACTTATCTTAATTTGAGCTTTTCGCAACTAAAGATCCCAGATCCACCCAAAAAGGCCTTGCATACCCTTGGTGTCTTTATTTTCAGTTGGATGGGTAAGTCTAGCTGAGTACATTCCCGTACTCAGGGTTTATCCCATTTGTTGCAGATGGCCAGGTCTACTTTGGCTATTGTAAGCACTGCCTCTACCCGGTGGAAGGTGATGAGGAGTAGGCCCAGGGCAGGGTCGTCCAGAAGCTTCCCCTTTTCTTTTGCTGGTCTGAGACTCCTAGTGGCACATTATCTAAAAAGGGAAGAGTGAGTTGTGTTGAGTTGGATTTGTCAAACAATGTTTTATTTGGACCACATGTGTGGTGGTCGAGTTTCAAACTATTTCAGCTTCCGCACTTTTAAATTCGGTATTGTAATAACTCTGTTTTAAATTCGCACTCTGATACTTTAAATTCGGTTCCATTTCTCTGTGATGTATCTTTGTGAATGTAATTCTTGAACAATGCGATCCTGTATGTTGTACGGTGATAGAAATCCTTCGAGATTTTCGGACTACCGGGGTTATATGGGTTCAAGTATGAGTCGAAGTCAGACGGATTTGACTAAGACGGTACTTGAGCTCTTATAATCAGGACGGTTCCGCCACAGCTGGTATCGAAGCATGGTTCAAGTTATTGCTTCCGCAAAGAGCTATTTTCGAACTAAAATGGGTATTTCAAAACTATTTTCAAAACTAATTTTCAATTACTAAGTGTGCCCCGTCTCGGCCTTAAGCCCTATACTAGGATTCAGGTGGTTTAACTGCTAACAGGGTTCAGGGTTTTGCTTCATGCTGGATCTTTATTTGCTGGTCCATTCTCGGGAAAAGAGAATGCGTCGATCGCGAAAACATGCATAAAATGATTTTGTGAGATATGAGAGCATGACCGTCCAACCGTCGGTCTAGGTGAGAGTTCTTATACCAAGTATGTGCGAGCTCCACGCAGACACATATGAGGGTATCAATGTTTTGAGGGTGTTTTCTATGTTGGTGCATAGTGTTTAGTGTTGGCTTCTATGTATTTTGCGCATATTAGCCAATGCTCAATTGTTTTATCATTGGGATTGCTTTGGGCTGAAATGAATCTTCTGCAGGTACGCTAACTGTGCGATCGAGTAGAACGTGTAGATAACGCATGAGAGATCGTTCTTGCCACCGACTAGAACGTTAGGACTTACGAGTCATGATTAGTGAGTGAGAACGTAAGTACGATCATGCATCATGTTTATATTCTTGCATTTACATTACCTCCCCTTAATTAAAAGTTGTCTCTTTTCTATAAAATTTGCCAACTTAATATCCGTCTCACGAGAGTTCGAAACCCTTTTGTTTCTACAGATGGCCCGGACTAAGCTGACCGCTTGCAAGGCCACCGGAGGTAGAGGAGTTCCGCGTCACCGCTTGGCCACCAAGCTGACCCGGAAGACGTTCTTGTCCTACTTCGGATTGCCGACTATCCTTTGGAGGATTCTGCAGGCCGTGGGCTATGAGGAAGGACAGGAGCCCAGGTACTCATGGCAGAAGGAGATCTAAGGGCAGGATTCCTTGGTCATGGTGGAGATCAAGGTCAAAGCTTTGCCCGCCAAGCCTCACTGGACAGGGTGGACGGAGATCACCAGAGGCACATGTGCCAAGGATGGAGCTAACAGGGCAGCATACCTAGTGCTGAAGGACATCATCGCCCGCTTCCCCGCTGACCTGGCAAGTGTGATGGCAGGAGTGTTTCCACGTGGATCACTTTTTCCATTGCGCTGGAAGCAGACTTCGGAGTCAGTCTTGACAGGGAGCCCAGAGGAGAGGTTCTACTGCGAGACGCCTGCGATGAGCGCCACCGGAGCTTTGTTAGGTGTATGTGAGAGTTTGGAGCACATTCTCGAGAGCGTGTCCTTCACCCTCACAGCCACCTACCAGAGCAAGAGGAAGCTACAGGAAGAGTTTGATGCCGAGGTAGCTCGTCTCCAGGAGAGGATTCAGCAGATCACCCTTGAGCCTGACTACCGCCCTTCAGAGGGATGAGGCCCGCACCGCGCTCGACCAGCTCAGAGAGGGAGCCCACCTCTTGATACAGCAGATCCATGGACAGCAGGCCTACATTGACCAGCTCCACGAGGCAGTACACCAGATGCATCATGCCGCACAGGAGGCCGCCGCCCCAGCCGCAGCCGAGGCCCAGGATCCCCAGGACGGAGAGGTCCTTGGTCCCGACGCCCCACCGGAGGAGGATCACGCTGACGAGCCAATGATCGACGTCGACGCGGAGGACGCCACATCCGCCACTGGAGACGCCTGAGCGCTAGTTTCGCTAGGAGTAGTTTTCTTTTGTATAGCTTGAGCACGCTCGCTAAGTGATGTAACACTCAAAACAGGTGTTGGTTTTATGTTTAAGATGTTGGATGGCATGTATGTCTTTTGGGACAAAGTCCAGACTTCAATCTGGCATCTTTTATGGGAATCCGTCGTTGCATGTCTAATTTCGGGCGATTATTCTGTGATGTTGTATGGAAATGAGTAATTATACTTGGTCGTGTGCTAAATTTTTGAATTATGTACAACGCAGTATTTATTCATGATCAATGTAACATCACCTAATGATTGCTTATTAATGGGATATGCAGATGCCGGCACACACTCGCAGCCAACGCGGACAGGGGGCAGGACAGGAGGAGAATATGCCACCTCCCCCACCGCCGCCGATGACGCCAGAAGCATTTTTCGGCCAGTTCTTGGGCAGCCAAAGGAACATGGAGGAGATGCAGAGGCACATGGAGGCCACCCTCCGCAATATCTCTAACAACACTGCGCAGCAGCATCATCAACGCCAAGGCCCAGAGCCCAACCAGTACAGCTCCTACCGTGACTTCTTGGACACCCGTCCCCCGGTGTTCAAGGAAGTCACCGAACCGCTTGAGGCTGATGAATGGCTCAACTCCATCACCCAGAAGTTTCGTCTGCTTCGGCTGACAGAAGAGCTCAAGGCAGAGTATGCCGCGCACATGCTGGAAGGACCCGCAGGTTTGTGGTGGGCCCAGTACCGTGCATCCTTGCCTGCAAATGCACGTGTCACTTGGGATCAGTTCTCGACTGCTATGCGCAACCACTACATCCCTAGTGGTCTGATGGAAATGAAGATTGCAGAGTTCATGAGGCTGTCTCAGGGAACCAGATCTATGTCCGAGTATCTGCACAGCTTCAACAACCTAGCTCGCTATGCCCCCGACTTTGTCAACACTGAGGCCAAGAAGATCGCAAGCTTCAAGCGTGGAATGAGTGCCGCCATGCTTTCCAAAATGGGCAACAGACACCGCACTACCTTCAGTGAATTCGTCAGTGACTGCCTAAATCAAGAGGCCAATGACAGTAGGCTGGCGACAGAAAACCGCCGTCGTGCAAACGAAGGAGGTTCGTCTCAACAGAGGGCCCCTTTCGGAGCACGCACCCCGTATCGCCCGCCAGTGGCTGGAGCAAGGTTCCGTCCCCCGCAGGGGAAGATCACTACCAACCGACCCCGTCCCAGTTTTCAGAAGCCCTACACTGCTCCTCTGATGCAGAACAAGAATAAGACAGGAAGTGCAGGAGGCCCCAAGACTCCATATGTGATTGGGCCATGTTACAACTGTGGTCAGACGGGACACCTGTCACGTCAGTGCCCTCGTCCAAAGAAGCAGTACACCCAGCCTCCACCTCGTGCAGGTCATGTGCATCACACCCCCGTGGAGGAAGTGCCGGAAGGAGAGCCTGTCACCGCTGGTACGTTTCTTGTTAATCAATGCCCCGCAGTTGTGCTGTTTGATTCTGGACCATCGCATTCTTTCATAAGTGAGAACTTTGTTTTGAGAAGTAATCTTGAGTTGGTAGAGTTAGATCAGGGATATCAGATAAGTTCCGCCGGAGCTGTTCTCTCCGCGCGTAAAATGGCTAAAGGAGTGGAAATGACTTTTGGGGATAAGAAGGCCATAGTGGATCCCATCGTAATCCCTGGTCTGGGTTTGGATGTGATCTTAGGTATGGGTTGGATGAAACTCTGGAAGGTCAATCTTGACGTCGCAGAGCGAATAGTTTCTATGGTTAGTCCCCGGAATGGGTCTACCTTCGGTTTAAGTTACCCCGAAACCCCCACGAGATCGGAGTGTTGTTCAACGTCACCGCAAAACAGATAGCTGAGATCTCAGTAGTGTGTGAGTTTCCGGATGTTTTTCCTGATGAGTTGCCTGGACTACCGCCGGATAGGGATGTGGAGTTTGCTATAGAGTTAGTCCCTGGAACGGCACCCATATCTCGGAGACCGTATAGGATGCACGCTAAAGAGTTAGCAGAGCTTAAGGTTCAGTTGCAAGAGCTCTTGGATAAGGGTTTGATACGCCCTAGTTCGTCACCTTGGGGATGTCCCGCTATCTTTGTGAAGAAGAAGGATAAAACTTTGAGGATGTGTGTGGATTACAGACCGTTGAATGCAGTAACTATAAAGAACAAGTATCCCTTACCCCGAATCGATGTCTTGTTTGATCAGTTATCAAAGGCGAAAGTGTTCTCCAAGATCGACCTGAGATCAGGATACCATCAGATTAAGATCAGAAGAGAAGATATACCAAAAACAGCTTTCTCTACCAGATATGGACTCTATGAATATCTCGTTATGTCCTTTGGGTTGACCAATGCACCGGCACATTTCATGTACCTGATGAATTCGGTCTTCATGCCAGAGTTAGATAAGTTCGTTGTAGTGTTCATCGATGATATCTTGGTATACTCTGAGAATGAGAAGGATCATGCTGAGCATCTATGAGTTGTTTTGACCCGGCTTCGAGAGCACAAGTTATATGCTAAGTTCAGTAAGTGTGAGTTTTGGTTAAAGAAGGTACCTTTCCTTGGTCACGTCCTTTCAGAGGAAGGGATCTCTGTAGACCCTTCTAAGGTGCAAGAGGTTATGGATTGGGAAGCACCCACAAGTGTTTTTGAGGTTCACAGCTTTTTGGGCTTGGCTGGATACTACCGTCGGTTCATTCCGGATTTTTCGAGAATAGCCAAACCTATGACCCGTTTAACGCAGAAAACAAGAAGTTCGAATGGACTCCAGAGTGTGAAACAGCTTTTCGCACTCTGCGAACGTTGTTGACTTCCGCGCCTGTTTTGGCTCAGCCAAACTTAGAGGAACCTTTTGATGTGTTTTGTGATGCATCCAAGGTTGGACTTGGATGTGTGCTCATGCAGAACGGAAAAGTTATCGCCTATGCTTCTCGTCAGTTGCGACCACATGAAGAGAATTACCCCACTCATGATTTGGAATTGGCAGCCGTAGTGCATGCACTCAAGATTTGGAGGCATTACCTTATGGGAAACCTATGTCATGTGTACACTGATCATAAAAGTCTGAAATATATCTTCACCCAGCCAGAGTTGAACATGAGGCAGAGAAGATGGTTAGAGTTGATTAAGGATTACAACCTTGAAGTGCATTACCACCCCGGAAAAGCAAACGTGGTAGCAGATGCCTTGAGTCGCAAGACTCGTTGCAACTCCCTACAACCACTATTGGAAGATGGATTCAACCTTATGCACCCCGTTATGTTAAACAATATCACCATACAGTGCACCCTAGAAAGTGACATCATCGAAGGACAAATGACTGATGAAGAGATCTGTCAGATCAAGAAGAGGTTGGAAACTAGTAGTTCTTTGAACTTCAGGACTGATGAACAGGGAATCTTGTGGTATAACCAAAGGTTGGTTGTTCCTAAGGACACAGAGCTGAAAGAAAGAATTCTGAATGAAGCTCACAATTCAAAGTTATCTATCCATCCAGGAAGCAGTAAGATGTACCAAGATCTGAGAACAAGGTACTGGTGGTCTAGGATGAAGAAGGAAGTTGTAGCTTATGTTGCAAGGTGTGATACTTGCTGCAGGATAAAAGCTATACATCTGAGACCTGTCGGATTGTTACAACCGTTATCTATTCCAGAATGGAAGTGGGAAGAGATTAGTATGGATTTCATCACAGGTCTTCCCACCACTCAAAAGGGAAATGATTCTATCTGGGTTATCGTGGATCGGTTATCTAAAGTGGCTCACTTCATACCAGTTAAGACGACCCACCGACTGCATCAGTATGCAGACCTTTACATTCAGAATATCTTGAGGTTACATGGAGTTCCGAAAAGGATTGTCTCTGATAGAGGACCCCAGTTCATAGCACGTTTTTGGGAACAGTTGCACAAGGAGCTAGGAACCAAGTTGGTAAGAAGTTCCGCTTATCACCCCCAAACCGCAGGACAAACAGAGAGAGTGAATCAGATTTTGGAAGATATCTTCAGAGCTTGTGTTTTATCTTCAGGAGAATCATGGGAGAAATGGTTACCCCTTGCCGAGTTTTCGTATAACAACAGCTACCAAGAAAGTATAAAGATGGCACCTTTTGAAGTATAATACGGACGAAGATGCAGAACCCCGGTAAATTGGGTTGAATCAGAAGATCGAGGATTTTATGGGTCAGATTATGTGAAAGATGCTGAAGAGATTGTGCAAAAGGTACAACAACATATCAAAGCAGCACAATCCCGACAGAAAAGTTACGCTGACACACGGAGGAGACCCTTGGAATTTCAAGTCAGAGACTATGTTTACCTCAAAGTCTCACCCATGAGGAAAGTCCAACGTTTTGGAATTAAGAAAAAGCTAGCACCTCGATATGTGGGACCGTATCAGATCGTAGCTAAAAAGGGAGAAGTGGCATATGAAGTGCAGTTACCCCAGAGATGAGCGCAGTCTTCCCGGTGTTCCATGTGTCCCAACTGAAGAAGTGTCTTCGAGTTCCAGAACAAGAAGAAGTTCGGATCCCAGATGTCGCAATCAGATCAGATCTAGAATACTATGAACAACCTCGGGAGATAATGGACACCAAGACCCGAGAAACTCGCAACCGCACAGTGAAGACTTACAAGATTCTCTGGAGCAACCACGGACCCAACGATGCGACTTGGGAAACCGAGGAGTACTTGCGAGTGAACTATCCCGCTTTTTATAAAGATTGGTACGTAACTCAAATCTCGGGACGAGATTTCTTTAAGGGGGGAAGGGCTGTGACACCCTAGTGTCAAGCACTGCATTAGGAACCACAATTAGCTACTAAGAGCATAAGTAATGCATTGCATCATTTCATGTGCATAAGAGTGCTTTTTGCCTTATGTTTAATTATTTGGATTTTGGATTTCTATTTGACTTGATGATTAAAGTGAATTTCTATTTTGGTAAATAGTTTTATAAAATAGAGAATATTGAGTAGAGTGCTTTTCATGTTGATATTTTGACCTAGTTCAAAATAGTTTATCAAATAAAAATGAGGCAAGCAAAATATTTTATGTTTTAAAAGTGGCTTTGTTTATGTGGAGGTTGTAAAAATGGTTTTCAGAAAAGTGTCTTATATAAAAGTTGTAGAGAAAATTATTTTGAGCAACTTTTATATTTGGGTCAAAGCCTGGTTTGGAGTTTTTGAAACTGTTTTTGAATGGTCAAACTTTGGAAAATCTCTGTAAAAAGAAAAAAGGAAAAGAATTTTCCCACGCCCACCTTTTCGGCCCAGTCGGCCTTTCGGCCCACCAGCGCCGCGCTGGCCCAGCTCCGCCCGCGCCCGCACCCGCGCGCCGCGCGCGCCGCGCGACGCGCCGGTCAGGCCTGACGGCCGCGCCGTACGCCGGCTCCGCTCGCCACGTGGCCGCCGCGTCCTGCCGAGGATCTTCGTCGGCCACTCCTCGTCCGATTCCCCTCCGCGCGATCACGCAAGCGATCGGCTTCGCCCACTCCGCGCTCGCCTCGCCTGCCGCGCCACCCTCGCTTGCCGCGCCGTCGCCCGCCGCACGCCATGCCGTGGCCCTCGCCACGACCACCGGCCGACCAAGCCGACCAAAACCCCGCGCACCGCACTCTCCTCCCTCTCACTCACCTTTCGCACAACCGCGCCCCAGCTCTCCCTTCTCACCTGCGCACGAACGCGAGCCGATCGCTCCCCCGCTCGCCGCTGTTCGCCACCGCAAACCCTCTTCACCGTTCCGGCCACACCGGACCCTCGCCGTCCAATTCCTTCCACGCACCATCACGCCTTCACCTCGGACACACGGTGCGCACCTCCATGCCACCCCTCGAGCCTCGCCGACACCGAAGTCTGTGGAGCGCCGCCGCGGTCGCCATCGGCACCGTCCGGAGCTCGCGACTGTTCTACATCGACCGAAGCTTCTCCGCTTCCCCTCTTCTCCGTCGAGCATCACCAAGCCAAGGCAAGGTGAGAACACCGACTAGCCTCAACGCTACCGCTCTCACCCACCTCTTCTTCCCCGGCCGAGCGCCATGGCTGTCCGCTGAGGCCATGCCCGAGGCCAAGCTTCCTCGGAGCTTCCCGAGCCAAACCGAGCCCTCCGATAGCCTCCCTAGGGTTCGAGTGAGCCTATGCCTTCCCCAATTTCACCGGCGACCGCCGAACACGGCGTAGCCGTGTGTTGCCGCCGCCGCCGTGCGTCACCACTCGCCGCCGGCACGCTTCGGTCGTGCGCTGGCCAAACCTTCTACACCATCCGATGCGCCTCGTCGAGACGAGTCTATCGAGCCTAGCCTCACCGCCGGCAACCTCACCGTCGGCGAGCATTCGCCGGTCAACTCCTCTCCCCTGTTTCCTCTCTCTGACGGGTGGGTCCGGATTGACCAGCGGACCCCGCGCGTCAGCCTCTCTTGGCCCATGGACCGAGTTCACGCAGTAGGGCCGGGAAGATTCTAATGTTTTTCTTTTTGGTTTTATTTTCCAGTAAAGCTTGTTATTTTTGTATAGCCCGTTTTACATGTCCAAATGAAGTACTTTCAGTTTTGTTAGCTTGTTTATGAGTATATCTATCATGGAAAAATTTGAAAGCATTTTTGGTAAAAGTTTATTTTACTGTTTCTATTTATTTTAGTTTATATGCTTTTGTTGAGATAAATGGTTGTATATGTTTTCTGGTTGAGTTAATTCATGGGAAAATTTGTGTAAGTCTATTATCATGTTTTGCACCTGTGAAAAATATATGAGGTACTGTTTATGTGGAAAAAGTTTCTGCTATAGTTAAAAATCCTTTTTGGCTGATTTCTTAGAATAAATATTAAGGTGCTTTATATGTCGAAATAAAATGTGGGGAAAATTGTGTAGTCTCTGTATGACATGTTTAGGCTAAGAAAAATGTTAAGTATGAGCTATTGTATGGAAGAATCTGAAGTTGCTTTACAAATGTACTTTTCTGTGTTTTCCTTTGGAAATTCATGTAAGAAATAATATAATGTTTCTGTTCGTGGAAATTTCTTGATAAGTATGGAATATGGAGTAGAATCTGGGAAAAATATGAAAAGGAGTTTAGCACCCCTTTCGAGTAGGGTTGTAGTTCAATGGGTTTAATTTTGAATAGATTTATTTATTTGGGTAGGCTTGTATATTTATTCTCTGTCAGTAAATTTTCTGCACTAAAGTGTTCATGAGTAGATGCAGCTAGGAAAATTATGAAATCTGCTGTTTGACACTTTTGTGTGAAAAGTTAGTTCAAAGTGCCTTTTGAGCAGTTTATTTGTTCTTTTTATATCTGTTGTTCTAAATTTTATTTCTAACTGAAAATTGTTCTCTAAAGTCCAGCAGGTGTTAATTGCCTTCTGGAATTTTTGTGGATTTTTCTGAATTCAGAAAAATGCACTTGCAGTTCAAACCTGAATTTCTTTTGAATTTCTAAATAAGAAATAGGTAAATTAATGGATTTTGTTTTATGAAATAAATAAGTATTTACCTCAATGTCAAAAGTGGTTCAACAAGTTGGTTTTGTTGGTTTGCAAGAAATGTTACTTTTCTTACCACCGCATCTCGCACCACGTATTATTTATTTATCATTTTCAACCGCATTGCAATAGGATCGACAGTTCAGGATCAAGACCAGGAGCAGAAGACAAACGTCGAGAAGGAGATCCCGGAACTGCATCAAACCGAGGAAGTCGACCCCGCGGCCGACACTAACCTGTCTGAGTGCCCCTCCCACGAGGCCTCAGTCTTCTCTCAAGGCAAGCCCCGGAGCATATTAAGCCTCCTACCTTTTGCAATTAAAATTTACTTGAGTCCTTTTATATTGTGATGCATTAGGTTTAGGAGTTGGCATGAATCCTACTTGCTGCATTACCATTCCTTGATTATTGATTAATACCTACATTGTTATCCTGTTATTTATTCACAATGTAGAATGGCGTAGCTTGCTTAATAAAAGTAGTAGCTAAGAATGTTCCCGTAATACCCTGATGGGTAGTTACCGGATCACGGTTGGCTATATTTGCTATCGTGGAAAAGAACCTGAGTAGTAATGAAATACGGTCAACTGGAAGGCAAGGCACAAGTTTGGAAACTTGGGGCAGTCCGTCCGTTGGATCGTGTAGGTTTGTATCGATGTTGGCCCTCGTTCATTTTTGAACGCGCCCTTGTACTTAGGGATATGTCGGTACCGTAATCATCGACCCCAAAGCCGGTTAGAAGCTGTTCGGGCCGGTTTCGACCCGTGTCGCGCCCTCTAGTATGGAAATGTGATCTGCCGCGAGAGGCCATCACCAGGTTCCAATTGGGCGGTCCATGCATGAACCGCGACGATTACCACCACGAACAAGCATCGAGCGGTTGCCCAATGCATGGACCCGACGGGGAAAGTGTGGGCTGGTATTAAAGGTCTTTCACCAGCTAGTTTGGAATTCGATTCGAGTCGCCGTCTCCCCCGGTTAGTGGGAAACTATGGCGAGCTTCACCACAATACAACTCCATGTGATGTTTTAAAGGTTCAACTAAAAATGTGGATAAGTCAACTGGATATGGTTATATTATTGTTTGTTAGACTCAAGTGTGTGCAATAGTTCAGGTGCAAACCTAGAGTAAAGAAATAGGTCTAAAAATGACAGCTCAGCAATATCATTAAATCCTCACTTATCTTAATTTGAGCTTTTCGCAACTAAAGATCCCAGATCCACCCAAAAAGGCCTTGCATACCCTTGGTGTCTTTATTTTCAGTTGGACGGGTAAGTCTAGCTGAGTACATTCCCGTACTCAGGGTTTATCCCATTTGTTGCAGATGGCCAGGTCTACTTTGGCTATTGTAAGCACTGCCTCTACCCGGTGGAAGGTGATGAGGAGTAGGCCCAGGGCAGGGTCGTCCAGAAGCTTCCCCTTTTCTTTTGCTGGTCTGAGACTCCTAGTGGCACATTATCTAAAAAGGGAAGAGTGAGTTGTGTTGAGTTGGATTTGTCAAACAATGTTTTATTTGGACCACATGTGTGGTGGTCGAGTTTCAAACTATTTCAGCTTCCGCACTTTTAAATTCGGTATTGTAATAACTCTGTTTTAAATTCGCACTCTGATACTTTAAATTCGGTTCCGTTTCTCTGCGATGTATCTTTGTGAATGTAATTCTTGAACAATGCGATCCTGTATGTTGTACGGTGATAGAAATCCTTCGAGATTTCCGGACTACCGGGGTTATATGGGTTCAAGTATGAGTCGAAGTCAGACGGATTTGACTAAGACGGTACTTGAGCTCTTATAATCAGGACGGTTCCGCCACAGGTTCTTCTAAGGAATAGGTCCTTATGCGTCTAAGCTTAGCCAAACATAGCCTGCTTCGGTCAACAGGTGGAGACTGGTTTCCCAATCTATATTGATACAACTCTACCTGGAATCCCGAACGTGGGTGGATTACGAAGGACAGACATGGTTGTCACCACCTGCCGCCTAGCTCCTCAACTGTGGAGACCCAGGCAACCTACCTGCAACGCTTAGCCTAAACACCGCGTTTACGCTAAGGGTCACTACTCTAGCGGTAGCTAGGACTTGCGCCCTCTCACTAAAGCACTCACTTGAGGGTGAACGATCGGTCCAGCAAACTATGAAAGTGATAAGCTAGAACACAATAAGAACTTAGAACCAAAGTTGAACATGAACCTTTATACTTCAAGAAGTACACAAGATTGTAGAGGTACAAGCGGAGTCATACCGATGATTCCAGTGTTCCTTCCGCTGAGGTAGCCGACAACTCCGGTACTTCCCCAACTCGCACTCACTCGCTCCCTATTCTAGTTAGCTACTAGAGCTAAGATATATGAGGCACTACTCCTTCTTCCATGGATCCCTCTTGAGATATGATCAATGAGCACTTGGATGCTTTGTGAGGAGGATGGAGGCCTTGTTTTATAGGTGGAGGTGCCTTAGGGGAGTGGAGGACCTCTCCTCCTCCTTTGGAAGGTCCAAATCGACCTCAAACTGCCTTCAAGATGCACTACACCTGGACGGAAACCACGTGCACTACCTTTTCAAAGGCGGTGGGGGTCTCCCTTCCAAAATTGGCTAGAAACCAACTTGGCCATGGTGCGGCCGCACCGGGGGTGCGGGTGCACCCCCAGTGAGCCTAATGTGGCCCATCCTTTGTGGGTTTCTTCATTTAGGCCTCCAGATGTCTGCTACGTGGGGTGTTAGCCCAGATTCAAAGTTTGATGGGCTTTGGGCTCTATTTCTTCTCTCGACAGGGCCCTGATTTGCCTGGTATTGGGCCTATTCCCCCTTGGGCTTATATCGGGTGCATTTACACGCCATATGTTGTATGTGTTGGAGCCCGTTTGTAGTTGCTTACGTGAATGCCCTCCTGTAATTGACCAAACACCAAAACTTGTGGAAATAGTTAGTTGTAATCCTTATTCTATGTTTGATGTTGGTTTTATGCGAGTCTTGGCGGTTATAAAGTATGAGTTAAGGACCGCCAACAACTCCCCCACACTTACCCCTTTGCTCATCCTCGAGTAAAGTTTTATAGATAAAAGTAAACACGAGCATAACATTCCTGAGATATACAACTATTATAAAGTTCATTCCAAAATATTTCTTACATAGGTGGGATATGTGGCATTGTCTGACATGTTTCCTTGGGATGTTCAAAAGTGGAACAACTCTCGAAGCAAAGTCATCTTCCCTGATTCACATCTTAGCAACTTGGAGGTTTTTAAAGTTTTATTAAGAAAAGCATAGTTCACTTTTTATACTCCTCAAATGTTGCTCTCGAATCACTCAATGGTGTATGATTCCTTACCAAGGCATAGCAAAGTTTTGCCTTCTTTTGTTGTCCCTATTTCTAAAAGGCTTATGTGGAGCTTGGTAGGGATAAACATGATTGCATACTTGTATTGCATATATTGTAAAGTCAAATGAAGGATCCAAGGAGCTAAGAGAAGTGTCATACTCTTAGATCAAGATGTTCATGTGTGTGGACTATGATATGAAAATACTCCTTTTGTGGATATGATCTCTCTCTATAACTTACCTTGAGACATGGCTATCTTTCTCTTTTTTTTCTTAGCATGAGCCTTCATGTGCTCATCATTTTTTTTCTTTTGGTGGGTATTGAATATACCCCTAATTCTACTACGGGCACTTGCCCATTTCTTCTTCTTTTTTTCTTTTTTTCTTTGGGACCTTCATGTGTCCCTTTTTTTATATACTTTTGCATAGCCCATGTCTCTTCTTCTAAAACATATATGTAGAGAGAAATCACTATTCTAAATCATGGAGTATAAAAAGATACTTTTTTTGTCTACCCCTAGTGTAAGAGCAGAGCTTTTTGGTGGAGCTAAATGGAGGCATGCTTTTGCGCACTCCCAGTGTAGGAGCGACAAGTATTTGTGGAGTGTACGTGAACTTGATCTTGGGAGCATGATAAATCTCTCAACAAGGGTCAACAAGACTTGACCAAACTCAACATAATAACAAGCAGCGTATGTAGAAAGCTCAAAACTTTTTGCAAGATAATAAATTTGTCTTTGGTAGGAATTTCTCACCAAAATGAGGAGTATGTGACACTTTGGTTTTATATCATTTTAAAACAAATTCTCCAAGTACTTTGAATAGAAATGGTAGGATTCATAAGCCAGAATTATATCACACTTCATAACATCTTAGTCATCATGATTTTTCTATCAAAATATTTTCCCACAAGCATAAGTACATGTATATATGGAACAAACTTTATGCAAGCTTCTATCTCAAAAGATGTTATGATCACGTCACTTTTCAAATTTTAAGATAAAGTGTGGTTAATTTCTTTGCAAGGAAGTAAGAAGTAGTTGTTGGCTCATTGAGTTTAATTTTAGTGGTCAAGTTTTATGTATGTTTAACTCAAGAACTAAGGAAGCTGAGGAGAGTGTTGCACAAACCATCGTTTGATGATGAAGTATCAATGAAGATTCAAAGGTAGTTTGGCTGAATTGTAAGTTCAGCCAATCCCCCTTGGGCTATTGGTCCTGGCCTTCTTTATGTCAAGGCGATCGATGTTTGTGCAACATGTGGGGGGAGATCTCGAATGTGTGGTAGTTAAACTTGAGAGATCTTCCCCACACTTTGTTCTTGTACCTATTTTTATTTTTAACAGAAAAACAAAGAGAGGAAATACAACAAGGGCTCTACTAGCCGGAATACTGGGGAGCCTAGTTTTTATTTTATTATTATATTTTTTTAAGATGGCGACAAAGAGAATGAACACATCCATGCTTAAGGAAAGTTGAAACATAAAGCTCAAGAAAACATGGATAAAAAAGGTTGCCCTCGTTTTAAGAGAGAGAGCTTCATATATATATATATTATTGTTGATGTAAAATTTCGGTCAATCACGCCAACACACTCGAGTGCATGGTCCTCAGAGGGCGTACGGAGCAAGGTCCTGACCTCCTGAACCTTCAGCAGATGGTGGTGCCGAATCTTAAGGAGATCGACTTCGGGCGTGTCAGTCAATTTGACCTACAATTGACAAGGAGAAGAAAAAGGTTGTCAAATTGTGGAACCTGCCGGTTTGGTGCCAGACAGTTCCAAATTGTACGGCTTTGATATAGCCATTTGTCTTTAGGACATTGACTACCAAGTCAACTCCCAGGAGATTGTATTAAAAACATTGAAAAAGATATGAAGCATGACAGCTATGATATATGTAAAAGAGCATTTAGAATAGACAAACAACCGATGAGCTTTAACATGTTAACAGAAGTATAAATCTATGTGTACATCCAAACGGTGTGGAAACAACTTATCGACTAATTGCACAGGCAGTTCTATCCGTTAACAGTGGAGTGTTTCCATGCTGCCATAATAACAAATAGATCGATAAAATAGTCTAAACATCAACAGTGGGGTGTCTCCATGAAGCCATAATGATGATCAAACTAGATCACGTCCAGTGCAACGAGCAGATACATTGATTTGAGGCAGTTTAAAAGCACACATTATGAAGAAAGCATAACTGGATCGGCTATTTTAGCCGATACAGGGTCCATGAGGCATGAACAAGATCTATCTGTTAAAACCATGACTCAACTTAAGATCAAGCAAATCTAATCTATCATATATCAGTGGGGTTCAAAAAATACAGCCATAATAAACATGCAAGATCGAATCTACTGGTTCTTAGATCAAGATCATAGTTTTATCAGATATCTCGAACGCACAACACGTAACAACCAAGATTGACAAAAAAGTCGATGAGAGCTTGAATCGGCTATTTTTCTATTGTGAGCATGAAAAACCTCGGGATAGCCGAAACTAAGCATCCTTCAAGCTTAAGCCACTTTGTCAATCTTGATTGGGCAAGATGTTGTTTGAAACATAAAGAAAACAAACTAAAACATAAAGCAACATCGATAACTTAATGAATCTATTAGCTTGCCAAACTAATAGAGCCTATAACTAGTCAAGATCGACTAAAGTAAGAGATTGATCAGAGTCAAGACAGTCTTACAAAAGACGAACTTGGACCGATACTAGCCATATCATAGCTTAACAAGAGTTTGGTCGATGCCAAATACAACCTTATTGAACAATGACACGAGCCATGGGTGAAACTTACAAGCAAACCAGAGGTCGGTCGAAGCCGATGCAGCCCTGCCTGATTGAAGGTTTCGCCGAGATCTACGTTACTCCTACTCCTAGGGTTTTGGTCGGTGGCCGATGTGTTGATTGATTGTGTTGTCTTACAAAATTCGGGTTTCTAACTATTTATAACCCATTGACTCCTGTCCTAACACGACTAGGTTACATAATAGGTAAAATAGAAACGACCCGAAGTTGAACTCCTTGGCCGAGTCCGACACGTCTTCGAAGCCCATCATGCTGGTCCACACGAATTCTTCTGGTCACGCTTGAACCAATATAAGCTTCTTAATTTTTTCTGGTCGATTCCTTCCTTAGTAAACCAGCCGTTTGTGCTTACAAAAT
The DNA here is from genome assembly GCA_009763385.1 of Coix lacryma-jobi var. lacryma-jobi. Taxonomy (NCBI): domain Eukaryota; kingdom Viridiplantae; phylum Streptophyta; class Magnoliopsida; order Poales; family Poaceae; genus Coix; species Coix lacryma-jobi. The sequence goes on from CM019826.1 coordinate 144,118,159, forward strand.
AATAATATTTTCGGTCCAAAATCTGGTGTAAACAATTATTGAAAAGGATTTTTTTTTTCAATTCACCAAACTTCTTGTTTTTGAAAAACAACTCAAACAAGGCTAAGGTAAAACATGCAACACAACTCTAGCCTTGGTTTATCTCCATCGAAAGAATTACTTCTATTGCTTATGGGAGTAGCTCAAGGTTCATTAGTAAAATTAAACTCCATGTTCAAACTTGATTAAAGAAGGTCATTTTAACCTAAGCACCATGCTTAATTTAAAAGAATCTATGGATGTAGCATATGGCAACATCCAAACTAGAGCATTTTACATAAGCAAAGTGTTGACGCTGGTTATCTATCAAAATTAAAGGATAAATAAATATGAAAAGGGCATGAATTCAATCACCAACAAAGATTTAGGGTTTTAATTGACAATATTCCATGAGTTTTGGTGAATTGTGATTCTGCAGGGACTAAACCAGGAAACCAGCGCTGATTGCTTCCCCTAGAAGGAAACCGACGGGAGATAACGCATTCGGCAAGTCAGGAACCTTCCGGAAGACTCCAGAGAACACCTAGAGACACCACGAGGAGGGGCACCCCGGTCCACTTCCAGGTGGGACCGACCGGTCCCCTGGGCCCACCAGTCGGTCTCCCCCCGGGCCCGCTGGCTTCCGTCTTCTGCAAGCTTCCTCCACCGAACCCTAGGATGCATCTCCACCGTCCCTGAAGTCGGTTTGATCTAACGACCGCGGTTGATCCCTCAGGGCTATATAAGCAGCCCCAGACCCCCCCTCTCCAGGCATCTCCCTCTTCATTATTCATCTCCACATCAGAAATTAGGGTTCCAATGTGTCGGTGGTACAAAAAAGGGTACCCCCAATCGACGCAAAAACACCCTAACGCTCTAATCTCCGTCTCGCCCGAGCCCTCCCAGCCAGGCCTCGGGCGAGCGTTCTATCTCCGTCTCGCCCGAGCCCTCCCAGCCAGGCCTCGGGCGAACGCTCTATCTCCGTCTCGCCCGAGCCCTCCCAGCCAGGCCTCGGGCGAACGCTCTGTCTCTGTCTCGCCCGAGCCCTCCCAGCAAGGCCTCGGGCGAGCACGATCGCTCTCCGTCTCGCCCGAGCCCTCCAGGCCTCGGGCGAGCGCGCCCCCACACCTCGAGCATTAACGCACGGACCTCGAGCTGCACAGACAGCCGTACCAGCCCATACCACGCATTTAATGCCTTCACCTACTCCGGTCATGTCCACCAGTGCACAGCATGTACCACAGTGACTCGGTGTAAAGGTCAAGTCTCGTTTTCACCACAAGCATGGGCGAAAGGGCACCCGTACAGCACTGTTCGGCCAAGTCAGGCACTGTAGCCCCTCGAGGCCGGCCACGCGCCCCTCGAGCCCTACACCACAACGCCTCGAGGTCGGCCACGCGCCCCTCGAGCCCTGCAATGTAACACCTCGAGGCCGGCTCCACGCCCCTCGAGCCCCCGTGGCACCACCTCGAAGCCGGCTCCACGCCCTTCGAGCCCTAACTACTTTCATGCTATTGGAGGACAGGTACCCCAAGACCCGGAGGGACCTCACCGCGTACTGTACATTCCGGGATGGGTGCTGTACGGCTCCCGCCTTGTCGCGCCACCACGTCCGCACCCAGGATGGAAGCCACGACCCAAGGACGCCTCAACAGCGACGATCACATCGACTCCAGTGGCCCCGACAAGACAGGGTTCCTACCCTTCTCCATATGGGGCACCATACGCCCCGATACTTGTAATACCTTTATGTAACCCTGGCCTCCCCTTGCTCTATAAAAGGGGATGCTAGGGCCCTCATTCAGGATGGACACAACACACGAGTCCACGCACAAGCACGAGTCCGGACCCCGGTCCACGCTCACTGAGCTTGTATTCTCCCCTGTACAAGCACTTAGGTGCAAGTAATACAAGAACATCCCCCCGCTGGACGTAGGGCCTTCTTTGCCCGAACCAGGATAAATCCTTGTGTCCTCTTGCATCACCATCCAGGAAGAGAAGCACGCGATCATATCACTCGTTGGTGTGATACCCCCGGGTACGAAACACCGACACAATGTAGAAGTAGAGGTCCCTCTAGATGAATCTCTTCTAGTTCATCTAGAATTAGATCTAGTTCATCTAGTTGTAATCAAGAGTTAGCTTTCAAGTAGAAGACTAGATACCCCTCTAGTAGGATTAGAACCTAGTCTTATTCTAGAACTAGAAGAGAGAGAGAGAGGAAGAGATCAAGAGGAAGCTCCGGCCTGTCGGATCAACTTCTTCATCTTGTACCTGTGGATTCAAGTTCTTCATCGACTTGCTTCAACGATTGTTTCGGTAATCAACATCTATATTTAAGTTTGAGCCATTGTTCTTATTGTTCTTAAGGTTTATGACTCTCTTTTGAGTACTTTAATTCTAGTCGCTCTAGAGTTGGAGTAGTTGGATAGTATAAGCGTAGTGCTTAGACTTGATAGCTCATATTTACCTCCTATAACGCCGGTAGTAGTGGTAGTTCGCAAGGGTGACTCTTATAGCCTTGTTGATTCTTCTATAGTCCACTTACCCATGTGTAGGCTCGGTAGGATTATACATTTGCATAAAAGAATCATACTCTGTTGTGACCTTTTATGGCAACTTCCCCATTAAGAATAATAAACATATCACTCTTAAGTTGGATTTAGATAGCCTTAGTGATCCCCTCTATACTTTTAGCTTCTCCGTCCTTGTTAGTTACTCAGGGATTATACACTTGAGACTCATCGCTATCCGTTCCTTTGGGTTCGATATTAAAACTGGGTTACTCCGGTGAAGTGCTACATCGGTAGATTTTATCTATGCGCTTGCGGATAAAGTAGAGTGTGCATTAATTTATACCAACACAAAGGAAGCATGAATTTGAATGGTATAAGGAGACAAACATGATTAAATGGGTTGGTGAACTTTTATTACCTTTGCATACCTGAGTGTGTTTACCGGCGACATCTGTAGATTTGAGTTTTGAGTTTGCCATAGCGGTGGCTTGACGGTCTGACTCAGGCTAACAACAAGGCTAGGTCACACACGTGGTGGTGTGTATGAACCATGGGCCTTGATGGTGCTAGCAACGGCCTTCAGAAGAGGAGCACTCGTCTTGCTTGTAGGAGTGGAATGCGGCTATGCCATGCTTGTATGAGATGATAAATGTATCAAGACTTGCACGCACGAGGTGGAGTCAGGTGGATCGTGGATGTTTGTGATGAGACCACTCTGCCTCTCCTTCCTCTTCCACTATCTTCTTTTTATTTCTTCTGTATATCATATTATATTTTTTCTTCTTTTTATATATATTATTATTTTTTCACTCGTCTTCTTTCTTTTTTCTGTTTTTTTACTCTTTTTTTCTTCTTTTCTCTTTTTTCATATCTATTGTTTTTTTATATTTTTCTTTTTCTCCCTTAATTTGGAAGGCACATGGGTGTTTGTGATGGCCATGTAGCGCCACCCAAGTTCTTCTCTTCTTTCCACCATTTCTTTTCAGCAAGATCAAGCCTTTCCCTTTTTTGGAGAGATGGAACCTGAGTTTCTCAACATCCTCCCCCACACTTGGACTTTTATGTAAAAGTCAAAGTGTGGCATGTTGAGGGACTTAGTGTTCCATCGCTAGCAGTGTAGCTCTCATGCTTCTTGTCATTGTATCTTCCCTTGATCTTCTTGATCTTAACCTGTAAGGTTAGCAAATAGGAATACCCGAAGGTGCATACAAACGAGATATCATGTTCTTACTTTTATTGAAAAGGAAGATGGTGTTTTTAGCAAAGTGAGCTAGCATAACCTTTGGTGTTTATGGAACGTGATGTTCTTATTGTCCTACCCCACACTTGAACTTTTGTTAAAAAGTCAAGTGTGTCAGGTCGGGGCCTCCTTTTGAGTGTGTTCCAAAACATCAGAATTGTTGTGGTCGATGTAGCTCCATGTTGTCGTGCACTATTTATCCCTTGTTATTCTTAGTTTCAACCTGAAATGGTTATCAACCAAGAATACTCGCGGGTTCATTCTAGCCTAACAACATGATCTTGTGATTATTGGAGAACAATACAACTTTTTTATATGATAATATGGGGTATCTCCTGACAGTGCTTTGATTATGGTCATAAGCTTGACCTTGGGAAACCTTTGGAAATTATTTTTATGTTGATGAGGTGGTTTCCACTCCAACACCAACCTTTTGAGGATCTGATCTGCAAAACTCATAACCACAAAATTTGCAAGATTTATGATAAACAAACCTGTCTACAACAACCCTTTTAAGGATTCTAGGAATTGAGAGCAAAAGAGGATTGAAGATTTTGCAAATGAGTTTAGAGTTGCAGATCAAGGCGAGAAATTCTCCAAATGAGCATGGACTTGGCGTGGTAGGAAGGAGATAACTTCCATGATCATGGAAATTTGAGGTATAATATGATGTTGAATTGGGAAACTCAAAAGTATTCCCAAAGTTAGCATCACAGGAAAGGCTCCCCTCAAATTCAAAGGAACATGTCGGTGCTTCCTCTTTAGGATGATCAGAACTTTCTTCTAAATCATCCTCTACTTGGATGAAATGTTCATCATCTTCTTCCAAGGACAACCCAGGGGTCTCGAAGGGTTGCACCGACATAACCGTTTCAGGCTCATTTGTAAAAGAGAGGGGCTCAACCACAAAATTTTTGGCTTGAACGATTGGTAAGGAAAAGTTTTCCCTCTCTATCTTGACAACAAATTCCCTAGTTTTTGAAGATTTATCCAAACATTTTTGTAGGGGAAGCCCGATCAAGACGTCAAAGTCTTGAATGTCAAAGATATGAAAGTCTAACATCAACTTGAAATTGTCATACTTAAGTTGTATGTTGTGAAGGATGCCTAGACTATTCACACTTGACTTTGAATCTAGCCTCAGATGCTTATTTGTTGGGGCGAAAGGCTTGTGAACTAATGTGTTCGCAAAAGATGCGGACATGATGTTCACCCTAACAATAGGAGTGTGAAGTACTTCCATCCAGTCTCTGCCAATTTTAGCGTGGATGATTGAACAAGAGGGACTGATCCAAATTTCTTCGGAAGAGAGTTCCGCTTGTTCCACTCAATCGCTACTTATAATGGAAGGCAACTCATTTGTACGAAGGATTTCTTTAGGAGGTTCAAGAGAAGTGGCAAGAACTGGAGGCTTCTTCTGGCATGAATGCTTCGAGGTATCTATGTAATTGTCAAGGCGTTCTTCCTCGAAGAGCAGAAAGTCTGAAGGAAACAAAACTTCCTTTAGAGGTTCCTTTAGCGATGAGGGTCTCTGAGTTTGAATCTCAGGTTCAATTTAACCGAAGAGACCTCCTCATGCTTGGGTTCGTCTTCCACTCGGAGGGGATCAGGAGGTGGAGTGTTCTCTAGAATAAAGTCTAGCAGAGCTTCTCCTTCCCCTGGGGTTTTGCACATGAACGATCCTCCAGCGGAAATGTCCTAACCAAAAGTGTTCTAACAACACGTGGTTGGGTAGAGACAAGTCTGGGCTTAATCGTGAAAGAGTTGTAAATCTCTCCCAGGCTGCACCTAACGTTTCCTTCTCTTTTTGTTGGAAGTTGAGTATCTCTTGTTGTAGGTTTGCAATACGAGATATGGGAAAGAATGTGAGACAGAATCTGTACCTCAGTTCTTTCCAATCTCCGTTAACCTTTCCTACGTTATTGTTGAACCATTGTTTCGCCCCATCGGAAAGAGAGAACGGAAACAACTTCCAACACAATGTTTCTTGTGACATGCCCGCAATTGTCAGGCATGCACAAAGTAACTCAAACTCCCATAAATGATGGTATGGGTTTTCATGATCGTACCCCAATAAGGGTTGTTCACGAACCATGGCTATAAAGCCAAGGCGGAGTTCATAGCTAGAAGCTGTGATGGGCTTTGATGATTGTGGTGGCTCACAGAACTCGGCCCGTGGAGCAGATAGGTTTTGGATAGTTGTTTGCTCCATAGGTAAGGTAAGAAAAGAAAAGAAAGGTAATAACAAAGATACATGGGCGAACTAGGTTTGGAGACTAAAGGCGACAACCATTCCCCGACAACGGCGCCAGCAATGCTTGTTGACACTTCTTAGTGTCAGCAGAAAAGTCTGCAAGCGCACAAAAGTATCGTTGTAGCACTTCACCCGGAAGTATTCAGGGTATCGTATTTTCCATAGAGAACAGTGTGTTATAGCCTCTTGGTCTAGTCCTCCCAGATAAGACAAGAAGAATGGTAACGAGGGTAGCAAGGTTCTTCTAAGGAACAGGTCCTTATGCGTCTAAGCTTAGCCAAACATAGCCTGTTTCGGTCAATGGGTGGAGACTGGTTTCCCAATCTATGTCGATACAGCTCTACCTGGAATCCCGAACGTGGGTGGATTACGAAGGACGGACAGGGCTGTCACCACCTGCCGCCTACCTCCTCAACTCTGGGGACCTAGGCAACCTACCCGCAACCGCTTAGCCTAAACACCGCGTTTACGCTAAGGGTCACTACTCTAGCGGTAGCTAGGACTTGCACCCTTTCGCTAAAGCACTCACCGGAGGGTGAACGATCGGTCCAACAAACTATCAAAGCGATAAACTAGAACACAATAAGAACTTAGAACCAAAGTTGAACATGAACCTTTATACTTCAATAAGTACACAAGATCGTAGAGGTACAAGCGGAGTCATACCGCTGATTCCGGTGTTCCTTCCGCGGGGGTAGCCGACAACTCTGGTACTTCCCCAACTCACACTCACTCGCTCCCTATTCTAGTTAGCTACTAGAGCTAAGATATATAACGCACTACTTCTTCTTCCATGGATCCCTCTTGAGATATGATCAATGAGCACTTGGATGCTTTGTGAGGAGGACAAAGGCCTTCTTTTATAGGTGGAGGTGCCTTAGGGGAGTGGAGGACCTCTCCTCCTCCTTTGGAAGGTCCAAATCGACCTCAAACTGCCTTCAAGATGCATTACACCTGGACGGAAACCACGTGCACTGCCTTTTCAAAGGCAGTGGGGGTCTCCCTGCTAAAACTGGCTGGAAACCGACTTGGCCATGGTGCGGCCGCATCGGGGGTGCGGGTGCACCCCCAGTGAGCCCAATGTGGTCCATCCTTTGTGGGTTGCTTCATTTAGGCCTCCAGATGTCTGCTATGTGGGGTGTTAGCCCAGATTCAAAGTTTGATGGGCTTTGGGCTCTATTTCTTCTCTCGACAAGGCCCTAATTTGCCTGGTATTGGGCCTATTCCCCCTTGGGCTTATATCGGGTGCATTTATACGCCATATGTTGTATGTGTTGGAGCCCGTTTGTAGTCGCTTACGTGAATGCCTTCCTGCAATTGACCAAACACCAAAATTTGTGGAGATAGTTAGTTGTAAGCCCTATTCTATGTTTGATGTTGGTTTTATGCAAGTCTTGGTGGTTATAAAGTATGAGTTAAGGACCGCCAACAGCCATGCACATTGAGAAAAACATATGTGAGAACCTAATTAAGACAATTCTCGATATAAATGACAAGACAAAAGACACACTCAAAGTTATTCTTGATTTGAAAGATTTGGGAATAAAAAATGACCTGTAATTTAGAGAGGACAGAGATTCATGTGAGATGCCTCATGCTAGATATACCTTGTCCACTGAACAAAACAAGTCCTTTGTGATTTTTTATAGGTGATCAAGTTTCTGTTGGATTTGCTTCCAACATCTCAAGATGTTTAAATACCGAGGGAACAATGGTACAAGTTCTAAAAACACATGATTTGTCACACCCAATTTTAAGGATAAAATTGAATGCAAAAACTTATGTGCGCCCAGAGATCCATCAAACACATAAGCCAACAAATTAAAGAGTACCATCACATATGTTTATTACGTAACGATTATTATTCAAAGTCTTTACATAGCAGCGGATAATTAAGATAGCTCTCGCGGTAGCTCCATCACAGGGAAGTTGACTGGTTGACCACAAAACTAGAACTCTTCGGGAAAGTCATCATTACCATAGCAATCTGTTACCCATCCAGGATTTTTATCCAAGTAGAGAAAATAAACAAGCATAAGTACATCTCGTACTTAACAAGTGTAACATGGGATTCATGAGGCTCAAGTAAATCTGACACAGGTTTAACTGCAGTAGCTTTTAATTGGCAAAGTTTTAGCATTAATTAAATAGCATCAATGATATCCTTCCCAAGTTAAACATATGATCATTGTGAACATGAATTCATTGAACAATAAAGTAACATCATATTAAACATTATTAAGCAACAACTATACCATAAGAATTCCAGGCCGTTCGTAACCGTGAGCACGGCTGATATATCAGTTTTACACTCTGCAGAGGTTGTACACTTTACCCGATGAGTCGTGATATCCAGATGCCCGGGTTAATTACTCCCATAACACTTCCAAGGTGAGAAGGCAGGATACACTGCGAAGCCTTTCAAAGGTTCGTCTAACAAGTTAGGGCCGCTAGGTCTTAAGGCAAGGGGACGTAGAGCCCTCCTTCTAGGTGGCACAACAACACGCAGCCTATACAAACGTGGACAGAAGCCGCACTATACCCATCTCGGCAAGCGCCTTATGCGCCCTTTCGGGTAACCACTAACAAGCTAGAAAAGGTCCTTATACTGAGCTAAGGTCAGAGCCATATAGCCCTCATGATTACACTGTATGTCCCGGGTGATCCCTTATAGCAGTTCCTAAACCATGTTGCTATAAAAGCCAATTTTACCAAGTGTCATATAGCATTAAGTCAGGTTCACATGATCAAAGTTTAAGTTGAGCACTAGCATAGATCTACCCAATGCATTCCAAGTATAACAAGGCACAAGATCAACACCTAGGATAAATCTAAATAGGCATCAAGGTAGACACATGCATATGATGATTAAAGTGAATTAAGGTTATTAGGACATCAATGAGGATCCCATGCTATACTTGCCTTGATCCGCAAACTCTTGTTGCTCTGAGATGTCGAAGTAGGGCTCTTGATCACCAGCGTATGTCTCACTGTCTATACTCGATTACCACATCAACACACAAACATCCGGCCAACAATCATGCAAAGCAACAAGCTATGATTAGAACATTACACCAACAACAAGTAAATAATATAAAAAGGTTTGAAAACAAATTCTATGTTCTACTACGGTCACACAAACGCGAAGATCATGAAAAATGGAATTATAACGCAAAACTTATAAGCTAAACAAGTTTCAAAACCTTAATTAGTAGATCATATATAACTCAACTTTTAGTTACAGAAAATAGTTTGCATTTTCGTACAGCCAGAAAGATATTTTCAAAACGAGGCTAACGCAAGTTGAACAGACTTAAACGGATTTAAAACATAGAAGTTATAAGCATTTGAATCTGGTGGCAAAACCATAAATAAACTGAAATTGAATTTGAATTTAAAACAGTTTAAAACAAATTTTGCAGATTCGCTTGGACTGCGCCTCAAATAGATGAAAACACAGGGCCTTGTATGGAAGAATCTGAAGACTCAGTGCACAGTGCCCTCTGGACCACGAGTTTAGATGCAAATTCTTGAGGGAGTCTTTAGCAAAACATCGGTCGAAGAGGTAACAGTCAACAACAGTCGTTGGATCGGGGATGGATGGATCAGATTAAATCGGGATAGGCTGGCGGCACTGTTGCTGGAGAAGAAAGGCAGGGCGGTGGCCTACGACGGCGCCATCGTCGGAGAGCGGCGGCGATCTTCGGTGTAGGGGCTAGGGTTCGGTAGAGACCTCACAACCACGCCCAAACGAAAGAGGAGCTCAAGGGAAATCTACCTGAGGTGAAGATGGCGTCGAGGTCGGTTCGGGGACGGCGAATTGCTCGGCGAGGCGGACTGCTTGCTTCTGCGAACGACTGCGAGAGATTAAGGCACCAAATAGAGGGAGAAAAAGAGGGGAAAACGCATCAACGGCTTTGGGAAATCACCGTGGAGCTTGGAGAGTACCCCGAAGCAGCAGCAAACAGACGAACAGCGAGTTCGACGGCGGCGGGTTCTAGCTGATTGCGGAGCTCTCAGTTCTGGCGGTTAGGGCACAAGGAGCTCAGATTTTTCGGGAGGGAAAGGCGGCGGGCGCTCGGGAGATTTATAGGACGGTTTGCACGGCCGGATAGGCAGGCAAGGGCGCGTTCCCGGGGTCGACATCGGCTCGGGCTCGAGTGCAACATGGTTACGGGACGAAGGTGACGACCCTGACCCGTGGGGTCGAGCTGTCGGCAGAAGGAGAATGGAGAGCGCAGGAGTGGAGCGGCTGACGCATGGGCCCCGGCGTCAGCGAGAAGGGGGCGCTGCACGCAGAAATGGGTCAGCGGGAGAACGGCCCAAGCCAGGCGCGAACTGCAAAGGAGAGGAGAGGGGAAAGGACCAGCGCAGGCCGCGCAAAGGGAGGAGGAGCAGGCCGAGCAGGGGGAAAAAACTCGGGTCGGTTGGGTTGCTCCGGGCCAAAAGGGAAGAAAAGGAGAGGAGGGAGAAAGAAATGCTTTTCCATTTTCAGAATCAAGTTTTCAAAGGCAATTTGAAATCCAAAATGAATTCAAACAAGTTTTGAACAACAACCATACATCACAAAATAAAATATGCACCAGCATGTATGCATCAACATGATCTTTGGCCTAGGATTTATTTTAGCTTTTGTAAATAATTTATTAACTAGGTTTCATGCAACACATAAAAAGCATAAATTAAATCATATTTGCCTATTTCAACAAGATGCACAATTTGGAGTGTTACAAATCTACCCCCTTAAAGAATCTCGTCCTCGGGATTCCAGCGGTGCTTACTCAAACAACTGCGGGTATGACTTCCTTAGATCCTCTTCTCTTTCCCAGGTTGCCTCTTCTTCTGAGTACCGATTCCACTGAACCTTGCACATCTTTATTACTCTGCTCCTGGTAACTCTTTCAGCTGTCTCCAGAATCTTAGTCGGATATTCATCATAAGTCAGATCCTCCTTAACTGTGAGCTCTTCCAACGGTATCTGCTCTTCGGGCATTCGTAGACACTTCTTCAACTGAGAAACATGAAACACATTATGCACTGCTGACAAGCTTTCCGGCAACTCTAACTGATATGCCACTTCACCCCGTCTCTCGAGAATCTTGAACGGTCCAATATACTTTGGTGCTAACTTTCCTTTCTTATTGAACCTTTTCACACCTCTCATCGGGGACACTTTCAAGTAGACATAATCACCCACTGCAAAAGACAGATCTCGACGACGGTTGTTTGCATAACTCTTCTGTCGGGATTGAGCTGCCCTCAGGCTATCTCTGACTATTCTGACATGTTCCTCTGCACTCCTCAACACATCAGGGCCAAACACTTGACTTTCACCTGTCTGATCCCAGAATAGCGGCGTTCTACATGGTCTCTCGTATAAAGCTTCAAACGGTGCCATCTTAAGACTCTCTTGGTAACTGTTGTTGTACGAGAACTCTACATAACACAAATTCTTGTCCCAACTGGGGCCATACTGTAATGCACAAGCTCTCGACATGTCTTCTAGGATCTTATTTGTTCTTTTCGTCTGTCCATCAGTCTGAGGATGATAAGCAGTACTGAAATTCAACCTTGTACCCAATGATTCATGTATACCCTTCCAGAAGTGTGACGTAAACTGTGAACCTCTATCAGACACGATCTTCCTCGGAACTCCATGTAGACAGACAATCCTTTCCATGTACAATTCTGCTAACTTTGGTCCATGGTAGGTAGTCTTGACAGTGTTGGCACAAAATATGGTGCACTGTGCCTCACACACAGCAAGCCGGAAAGCGTGGCTTCAATCGGGTGCCCGGACGGTGTGAAATCCGGAGACGTGCCAGTCGGTTTGACCTGAAAGCCAACAAGGGATAAAACTGTGAGAATAAAACTGGAACATGCCGGGTGAGACCAGACAGTTCCATATTTACGGCTCTGAAGCCACTCATGACGACATACAGCTATAGAAGCTGTCTGTCAACAAGTTTTAATGATCATTCGGCTAACTCCAAACATGAACATATGTAAACAACTGGTTGCCAAACGCACGTACATGAAAAAGACATGCTTAAACAAATAAAGATAGATTATAAATTAACGTGTAACCAAGCTCGGCAAACTAGCCGAGTTGGGGTCCATGAAGAAGGAACATACAAACAAACATGATTAAACCAATCTAAAACCTGCATCTGCCACACGATACCTAGTTTTATCTAAGCTCAAACGTGGTTAATATGTATGAACCCGCAACACGTAACAATCTAGATTAGAAATTAATTCGGCCATCATGATCATGCAATTATTAGAACATCAATAAACTTGTAAAGCAAGGCCGAACAAAGTCAATCTAGATTGGGCAAAAGAGTGTTACAAAATTAATTAAATCATATAACATATGATAACTTAATGAATCTATCAGATCTTGCCAAATCTAATAGAGCCGATAACTATCTAGCTTTTGCTAAACATATTAAGCAAACGTCTGCCGCACAGTATTTACTCATAAGCCAAGCATAAGCAAAGACTTCTTGATTGCTAACAAAGGTCCGCCGCACGACCATTGGAAACAAGCAAGACTTCTTGCATCACATCTAAATCCACCGCATGATACTAGACATGATAACAAGGTTGTCGGGACTTACGGAGGTCGACAGATCGATGGTTCCTCTTGAAGAACTCGACGACACGACAAAGGACTCGAAGGTGGCACGGGGCCGATTTGTATTGATATGGTTGTGAACACTTTTTACAATGGCCGAAGGTTTATATTTATACCCCGGGCTAATAAGAGTCCTGAAGGGACTTGCCTAACAAATATATCTAAATAAAGAAAAATATTAAGATACAATAACTCTAGCTTCCATTTTGTAGAGTTTATCTCGGTCTTGCCTAGACCGACACCGACTAATAGCAAATATGACGATCTCTTGGTCTTGCATGCCTTGTATACGCCCCATATTCCATCCTTATCTGATCTATATAAATATAACTTCTTTTGCCGAAGCAAGCAACTACCGACCTCATGTATATCTTCCCATATTTGCTTTTCCTTAGTCTCATGCCACGTACCACGTACACACATCAATGTTTGCATCTTACGTCATGCATAGTCCAATGTTGATATGATAATCATTAATAAAAGTTCTCTTCATTATCTTTGCGAGCAAATAGAGTTATTTTCATTCTGGGCTTTGACTTTGAATAACAACGAACTATGCTCCCAACGTTGAACGTGTCTTTCTCTTTCGTATGTAGACCTTGGCTGGTGTGTGTTCAAACGTACAAGATTATAATACCTCAGATAATTGGCCACAAAGCATTAAAATATTTTGATCTGGCCGATTAACCAAAAATATACTGTTCTAAAATATCATTAGCTGACTGTCTTCCTTTCCAGGGTAAACTTGCCAAATTTTGGTGTTAACACAGGCCCCCCGAGTTCGGAGTATGAATTCTTCATGGTTCGAACTATTCCAGTCTATTGATCTGCTCTTTCTAAGTTGATGTCTTCTGACCTTTGCACGTGCTCCATACCGATTACCTTCTTTCGACCTGACTTCCTGACTTTATAATCACAATCGGTCGCCTGTATGACTTGATATCCTTGACTGGCTTCCAACAGACTGATTGACTTGGACTGTAGATTCAACATCAGTAGTAGTCTTTACTATAATCGTCCTTCTCAGTAGCCGATGAAATATTTCTTAAGAATTACCAACTGATGATCTATAATATATCAATGTTTCTTCTAAGAAGCCGAGGAACTCACTGGCAACAATAGCGTGATTTCGCCGAATTTCCATAATTTTCCTATAAAATAATAAACCTCCAATACATGTGGAAATAGGTTAACATTAAATGCGTATATGTATAAATATAATAGTTCTCCATTTTATTGTTGAGCAGAAGATGCTGCAATGCTAACTATATCTCAAGAGTATCACATTTATAACTAAGATTTCTCTTAAATTTGAATAAAACGGTATTCTAGCTATCCTTCTTTCTATTCAACCATGGGGCTTTTAGCTTTGACTAAATTTGTCAGTAAATCGCAAAACAAAACAAAAAATAGAACTGCTTATCTTTTATTCTTCGAACACTCTTCTTCTGGAGTTTTTATATTCTTCTCGGTTTCGGCGAACACTTGTTCGTCATTTTTATTTCCGAGTATGAAAGATATCACACAATATTGCAAAGTCAAAAAACTTGACTATAAGAAGATACAAGTCATATACTTAGATCAAGAAGTGCGAGTAAAGATTTTTGTTCTTCTACATATCATTCTCTCTTAGTCATTTTAAAATATATGAGGCTACTAGACCTTTGGTCATCTTTTATTTTATGTGGCGATCACGTGACCGTTATTTTTCTAACTCAGTTCTGGCGGACACGTGCCCGTCGTTTTTTTTCTGAGTTTTTTTAGAGCAAAAATAGCCTCATATACTTTAATCAAAGAAAGAGTGCATGCACAAGATATTATTAATTATATTGTGAATCTTGATCTTGGGAATATGACTATAATCTCACTAGAAGTCTCAACAGTTTGACAAAGCTCAATATGACATTTAAGAAAATTTTATTTTATGAATTCTCTAGAATTAAAGTATCTCTTACAATAATGTTATAGCAGATTCCATTCTCATTCATATTTTACGATCACTTTTAGACAAAGCTTAAACTTCATGCGACCCACCAGTTTCAAAGATTTCTAGATAAATATTATAACCACTAAACCCAAACTTAGAGAAATCAAAGCTATAAATTAGACACGGGTAAAACATAAAACAGAGTATCCATTTATCATTTCAACAATAGATAAGCTAGAACATTATTTATATCATATATGATTATTATTCTCAAGATTTTAATTTATCATGGAGATGCAACATCATAAGTTTTGCCTTTTAAATTTTTTTAATTCTAAACTTCAACATTGTTTGAAAAATAAGGGTAGAGTCACATAAACCATCGTTGAAGATGAAGGAGTCAATGGAAGTCATTCATCTTGTCCCTCTTCATGATGAATCACTCGATGTTGCGTAATGTATATGCCAGGAGTCCAAATCTCCATCAATAGATAATTTTTTGTTTAACTGATGATCGGCTATCTATCTCGTCTTTCCCAACTCTGAGCCTAGCCACCTCCGCACACGCATATTTTGCGGACCGCTTTGGTGAGCTCTAATATCTAGTGATAGTTTTGGTTGGAGATGTGCAGCGTTCATTTGGACTGTAACCGACTGTGCTTCTCGTCCTTGCCGTAGCCAGTCAGGTCACGGAATACGCCGCCCATGATCTTGCTCAGTCCAGACTCATCACTACGACGTCCGACGTACTCTGGGACGCATCTGCTATCTCGTCCACTGCAATGTCGATGTCTGCTCTTTTTAGTGCTGCCGGCATGTTACCCACACCATCACCAGTTATGACGCAGACGTGTCTAGTCACTTCATGATCTCATATTTGTGTTTTAGGATTACCCTGGCGCACTTGTAGTTATCTAGTAGGGTAATGGTCAGGTACATGTTGTATTCATGTCAAGGCTCTGCACCATTCTTGCTGATAGCTAGTTGGCCATCGGTGATCATCTTTATATTTTCACCCAGCTGGAGCGTATATCAGACGATCCTCATGATGTATCAAACAGTGGTACGAGACTGATGTACGTCTTTGCCAAGCATGATGATTTGGTGAAAAAAAAATCGAGCCGATCACAGGTACGGTGCCGACCATCTATTTGCAAATAATCGGTTGTTTCAGATCCCGTAGTTGTTCTCTTATTCTAGCTCCTTATACTAAAGGCCATCCGATCAATACACCATTAAATATATTGAAATACCTCTTATCGGCTATTAGCTTGATGTCTTGGTTCATTTTAGCCGATGCAGTATAATTGTACTCAATAAATCCTAGCTGCATATATTTCTTTCTATATTTCCTTCCCTTTGTCTTACATGGAAAGATTCTCTAACCTCATAGCCGATTTCGTCTTACAAAGTGATCAGCTCTCATTGGTTTGGACAACAAATACTCATGTACGGGCATGATCTGTGCATTCAGCAACACCGAGTTGTTGCTGTGAGCATGATGACATGGTGAACCAGGTTATCGGCAAATCGGGGAAGGTCGAAGAAATTTCAGTCGTTAACATGTTGCTGTTCAGCCGAACGCGGGTTTCAAGTCCGGCTATTATAATGTCTTGATTTATCATGCTTGGACATGTCAACAAAAGCTCGATTATCATTTGATTAATTCCATTAATCAAATAAACAATTCAGTTCTCTTGCCTCATCACCATGCCTTAATCAACTGTCGTCTGATACCTTGATTTTTGGCTAACTATATCAATGCTAGAAAATTATACTCTGAATATCCTCAATATTCGGGGCTGATTCTTCGCGTGACGATGATAACTCCAGCCGATTCCTGTATGCATATCGGCCAATTAGTATATTTTCTTGTGTTGTTGTCTCCACCGATTCCTTTCCTAAATAGCCGATTCCAAAGATGACATGTAGATAATTAGCTATCGACCAACTTCCCTCGGCATGACCCCGTAATACTCAATCGGCTATTTATAGCAGCATGCAAGTAAATCTGAATTTGGAATTCATCTCTTTGAACATCTCCATGGAAATCTTCCTTTTATTTATCTCTTCATGTGCATACCGTGCCATGATATATTTGGAGACCGATACATTCATGTCATGATGTATTTGAAGCCATTTTATTTTTAGGAGGAACCATATCGGCCAATTCTATCTTCAGGAGAAGCTCATTAGCTTCTTTAATTGGTTTCTATGTCCCTGCACGGAGCAAATCCTCCCATGCATGCTATCTGCGCCTTTGTAGATGCCATGTACACTTAGTTGATCAGCAGCTATCCCGTGCATACACGTTGAATCGGCTGTTTTCATGCATATTCGGCAATTGGTCATCTCTAGCAATCAGTTCGTACAGTCATGTTCTTCTCGTATAATAGCCGATGGAGTTAAGGGAAACAACTGATTCTTATTTATGCAGGCCTTTGACAATTAAACAGGAATTATGGTCCCACCAGGCGTGCCAAAAAGTATGTTGGCACAAGATATGGTGCACTGTGTGTCACACCCCAAAATTTCTAATTTTGGGTTGTGAGAAGAAAACACTAAATAAAATAAATAATTTTAATATTTTTATAAAATTAAACAAGTTTAGACTGAGCTAGCGCCACTTTAGTTGTAGTAAAACAAAAAAATTTAAATTTTTGCTAAACTAATTTGACGGGTTTTTGCTTGATGTGTATATTTCCATGTTGTTTGACCTTGTGTTGAGAGTCAGTAGAGTTTTTAGAACACGTTAGTAGGTCGTCTATCTATATTCGGTCTCAGTCCGTTTCTGTCTCTTTAAAAAAAATCAAATTTTTCGTTTCCAACTCTATCCTTGTGTTGGACTTTTCCAAGATCCTTTTTCCTCTGTTCCAAATCACTTCTTTGACATCATCATCTATCAACCTATCTCTGAAATCTTTCCGGAAATTATTTCATCTTTTTCTGTAATTTTTCCTTCTACTTTTATATGAGCATAATCTAATTCTTAGATGTTCCAAATTAAATATCTTTTTACGAGCTCCAAATCTTTTATTAGGATCCCAAAAATCCCCCAACTCGAGGTTCAGTTGTGGCCTGGCCTCATCGATTATTGGCATGTACTTCGCTCCATAGCCTTCTTTTTTTTTTGACGTCTCTGGAGTCAGCTATTTAGCCCTGCTGCTCGCTTTGTCCCTTTGCTGGTCAGGCCTCCCGAACAAGTGTTGTTAATCTGTCGAACTGGAGTTGGAGTTAATCCATCCGGATGCGTTGCCTTGGTGAATCGCTGCGTGCACACCAGGAGGAGGCGTTAGACTAATATAAAGCCTGCTCGTGTTTTTGTTTCCTGCACACCATCTCACCAAACGTGCCCTAGGGCCTGTATCCATCGTCGCCTAACTGCCATCAAGATCGAGACGGGAGGTTCTCTCCGATGGGCAGGTTCCTCAGCCCCTGCGATCTCCAGTCCATACCATGCCGAGCCACAAATCGATCATCGCTTGGAGCTTCGCACCGCCACCCGGCCTCAGGCACTGCCCTCCCGCGCGCAGGCCCGTGCCTCCTGCTCGTGGGCACCAACGGGTGCTGCTCGAGCAAGCCGGCAGAACACCGCCGGCCGCCGATCCCTGCTCCCCGCGGGCCAGGCGTGTCGCGCTGTGCCGCCGCCGGTCAGCCTGGTCCGATCGGCCGGAATCCCCTCCCCTCCGTGCAAGCAGGCAGCGGCGGGTTCCCTTCATTGTTTCGTTCGTGAAGATGGAGGCCACGTTCTGCACAGAAAACTCAAGGTAGAAGGTGAATTAAATACAAGTTTGCCACTGCTCGCTAATCTCCGTAGTTTAATCTCCGTTTTGAGTGATTCAAGTTGCGTTAGTTTCGTGTCACCACGCTTTTATCTTGTCATCCAATTATGAATTTATTTAATTCAATATAATTTGGTTAATAATTATTTAATGTCTTTCTAATTAAAAGCAACTTAGGATTTAATCTCCGGTCTTTTATAATTAAATCATAACTTGATTAATGACAACTTTAATGTGTCTTTATTAATTATAATTTGATTAGTTGCTCTTACATGATCTATGTTTTCTAAAATTACAAATGTTTAAATGGTCTAATTAATATTTTGTCATGAGCTTATTTAATTAAAATAAAATAAGCTGGTAGTTTTTCCTTTTATAATATAAACTTTCGTTAGATGTGTCTTTTCGAGCGATCCCACGTCGGGTTGTGTTGTTCTTAGTCGTCTTTGTTGTTTGTTTGTATGTATGCCCATGTGTGATGCTTGCTTAGAGTAGACGACGACCGCTTGTGGGCGCTAAAGATCAGAAGTTGATGACCTAGAACTGATGATGTGAGAATTGGTCAAGTGTAACAGGCAAGTATAGCAATAGGGTTTTCTTTTCGAAATCATGATCAAGTTACTTAATTAATATATGCATCGAATGATAAAAATGACTTATTAGCAACTTAAGAAATTATCTGTACGAGCACCTTCGGGATTTACAGTACAACTGATGGGGGTTATATGGCTCTGGCTTTAGCTCAGTATGAGGACCTTTTCTAGCTTGTTAGAGGTTACCCTTATGGCGCAAATGGGAGATAGCAGACTGGGGATCCCTGCGACTGGTTGAATCACCCAGAGTGACTAATGAAACCTAGCGGCCCTAACTTGTTAGACGAACCTTTGAAAGGCTTCATCGTGAACCCTGCCAACTTTCCTTGGAAGTGAGTTAAGAGGCTGATCACCTCGGGTGAAATGGCAATTCACGTCTCACAGGGAAAGTGTACACCTTTGCGCAAAGTTTATTAAACTGATATATCAGCCTTGCTCAAGGACACGAGCGGCCTTGAAGACTTTTACATTAAGATTATGACTTTTGTTGGTTAACATGTTCATTATTTACCATTTTATGCTATTCATTATTTATGTTACATTGATCATGAAACTTGGGATCTATATCACTTGTTGCTATACTTGTGGAGTTCAACATGGACTCACTCTTGCTTTCCCCCCCACACCCCAGTCTCCATCAGAGTCGCGCAGCGGAAGCGTGGTGATGACACAGATGAGTTTCCTAGAAGGCCGATGAAAGTGCTAGGCATATCTTAGGCTTGTGGTCAACCAGTCAGTTGTTCCCTGTGAAGTTGGTGTCTCCATCTGAAGATCAGAGTGTCTTTCCGCTGTCTGCTCCTTAAGGTTATGTTCTTTGTGTTTATACGTTATATATGAGCATTGTCTTTCGATATTACCCTTTATTTATGGCTATATGTGAGATTTGACTTCCTGGGCTCACATATGGTGTATACCTGGTTTTGTTCTTAAAACCGGGTGTGACATTGTGCCTCACACACAGCAAGACAGAAAGCGTGGCTTCAATCGGGTGCCCGGACGGTGTGAAATCCGGAGACATGCCAGTCGGTTTAACCTGAAAGCCAACAAGGGATAAAACTGTGAGAATAAAACTGGAACATGCCAGGTGAGACCAGACAGTTCCATATTTACGGCTCTGAAGCCACTCATGACGACATACAGCTATAGAAGCTGTCTCTCAACAAGTTTTAAAGATCATTCGGCTAACTCCAAACATGAACATATGTAAACAACTGGTTGCCGAACGCACGTACATGAAAAAGACATGCTTGAACAAATAAAGATAGATTATAAATTAACGTGTAACCAAGCTCGGCAAACTAGCCGAGTTGGGGTCCATGAAGAAGGAACATACAAACAAACATGATTAAACCAATCTAAGACCTGCATCTGCCGCACGATACCTAGTTTTATCTAAGCTCAAACGTGGTTAATATGTATAAACCCGCAACACGTAACAATCTAGATTAGAAATTAATTCGGCCATCATGATCATGCAATTATTAGAACATCAATAAACTTGTAAAGCAAGGCCGAACAAAGTCAATCTAGATTGGGCAAAAGAGTGTTACAAAATTAATTAAATCATATAACACATGGTAACTTAATGAATCTATCAGATCTTGCCAAATCTAATAGAGCCGATAACTATCTCGCTTTTGCTAAACATATTAAGCAAACGCCTGCCGCACGGTATTTACTCATAAGCCAAGCATAAGCAAAGACTTCTTGATTGCTAACAAAGGTCCGCCGCACGACCATTGGAAACAAGCAAGACTTCTTGCATCACATCTAAATCCACCGCATGATACTAGACATGATAACAAGGTTGTCGGGACTTACAGAGGTCGACGGATCGATGGTTCCTCTCGAAGAACTCGACGACACGACAAAGGACTCGAAGGTGGCACGGGGCCGATTTGTATTGATATAGTTGTGAACACTTTTTACAATGGCCGAAGGTTTATATTTATACCCCGGGCTAATAAGAGTCCTGAAGGGACTTGCCTAACAAATATATCTAAATAAAGAAAAATATTAAGATACAATAACTCTAGCTTCCCTTTTGTAGAGTTTATGTCGGTCTTGCCTAGACCGACACCGACTAATAGCAAATATGACGATCTCTTGGTCTTGCATGCCTTGTATACGCCCCATATTCCATCCTTATCTGATCTATATAAATATAACTTCTTTTGCCGAAGCAAGCAACTACCGACCTCATGTATATCTTCCCATATTTGCTTTTCCTTAGTCTCATGCCACGTACCACGTTCACACATCAATGTTTGCATCTTACGTCATGCATAGTCCAATGTTGATATGATAATCATTAATAAAAGTCCTCTTCATTATCTTTGCGAGCAAATAGAGTTATTTTCATTCTGGGTTTTGACTTTGAATAACAACGAACTGTGCTCCCAACGTTGAACGTGTCTTTCTCTTTCGTATGTAGACCTTGGCTGGTGTGTGTTCAAACGTACAAGATTATAATACCTTAGATAATTGGCCACAAAGCATTAAAATATTTTGATCTGGCCGATTAACCGAAAATATACTATTCAAAAACATCATTAGCTGACTGCCTTCCTTTCTAGGGTAAACTTGCCAAATTTTGGTGTTAACAGACAGGTATAAAGTGAGCAATTTTTGTCAACCTATCATCTATTACCCATATGGAGTCATAACCTCTCTGAGTACGAGGCAAACCAACTATAAAGTCCATGTCGACTTCTTCCCACTTTCATTCAGGTATCTTCATTGGTTGCAACAAACCAGCGGGTCTCTGATGTTCTGCCTTCACTCTCTAACAGGTATCACACAGAGCTACATACTCAACCACATCTCGTTTCAGACCATCCCACCAATACTTTTTCTTAAGATCAAGATACATCTTAGTACTTCTAGGATGAATGGAGTAAGCTGATTCATGTATTTCTCGTAGTATAGTCGCACGTATCTCCTTGATTTCAGGCACACATAACTTATTTCCATGCCATAACGTACCATCATCATCTAACCGGAAACCTGATGATTTTCCGAGAACAATATTATCTGCTATCTGCTTCAACTTCTCATCTGCCATCTGACCTTTACGTATCTCTTGCATCAACACTGGTTCTAGTACCAACTCCATAGTGTTAGTCACAATCCCCAGATTCAGATGTGCAAACTCAGCACACAACTCTTCTGGCATAGTGGCAATTCAAACCTCATTGGCATAGCTCTTTCTGCTCAAGGCATCTGCTACGACATTGGCTTTCCCGGGATGGTAGTGTATCTCTAAATCATAATCCTTAATCAACTCTAACCATCTGCGTTGCCTCAAATTCAGATCAGACTAGGTGAATATGTACTTCAAGCTCTTATGATCGGTATAGATGTCTGTCTTGTGACCCACTAGATAGTGTCTCCAGATCTTCAATGCATGGACAACAGCTGCTAACTCAAAATCATGTGTGGGATAGTTCAACTCATGCTTTCTTAACTGCCTAGACGCATATGCCACAACTCTGCCTTCTTGCATAAGAACACAACCCAGACCTTGACGAGATGCATCACAGTAGATGGAGAAGTCTTTGCTCAGATCTGGTAGTATCAACACTGGAGCTGTGGTCAGACGTTTCTTCAACTCCTCAAAGTTGGTCTGGCATTTGTTGGACCAGACAAACTTAGCATTCTTCTCTAGCAGAGCTGTCATTGGTTTAGCAAGCTTGGAGAAACCTTCATTGAACCTTCTATAGTAACCAACCAATTCGAGGAAACTACGGATCCCGGTCACATCCGTTGGTGGCGTCCAGTTCAGCACATCTTCGACCTTGCTTGGATCTACTGAGATACCTCCATTAGAAACATGTCCAAGGAAAGAAACTTCCTTTAACCAGAACTCACATTTGCTACGCTTGGCATACAACTTGTGCTCTCTAAGCTTCTGCAGCACTAGTCTCAGATGTTCGGCATGATCTTCCTTGTTCTTGGAGTAGGCCATAATATCATCAATAAACACAATAACAAACTTGTCGAGATACTCCATGAACACCTTGTTCATCATATACATGAAGTAGGCAGGTGCATTGGTCAATCCAAAGGACATGACTGTTGTTGGGTATTTTAAACGCACACAGAAAAATCCGCAAGTGCACGGATACCGATGTAGCTTTCACCCGAGAGTATTCCAGGGTATCGATTTCCACGGGGACCGTGAAGTGTACTAGAAGAATTAAGAACGTCCAAGAAAAGAATGGTAATGTGGTTAGAGAGAGATATAGGGTTTTCTAAGCGGATCTATTTAATTAAAGGCTCACTATACTTTACTTACTTCGGAGCAACAGTACCTTTTCGATTCTCGAAAAAGACTGGGAAAAGGGTAATCGGGAGAAGGCTGCCAAAAAGCTCTACGAAACACCAACCCTAACATGGTGGATTATAACAATCTACAAAGTTGTCACCCCTGTAGCTACCACAACTATCTGGAGGATTGAGCGCAAACTCAGGTAAACCCTAGTCTAGACACCGTGTCTACACTAACGCTTACTACTCTAATTACGTACGATAACTAGAGCACTCAATACGAGCGGAGATCGAGTAAATAAAATAAAGTAAGAACTGAAATTAAATATAATACTTAGAAGTAGTAATTGAAGAACCTGGAGATTACTTGAAGACGAACCAGATGCTGCACCAATACAATGTCGAGGAAGATCCGACAGATCCGGCTCCTCCTCAACTCTCTCCTCCTTTCTCTAATCCAATCTCTAATTACAACTAGATGAACTAGACATCTAGAACAAGAACTAGAACTAGAAGAACTAGAACTAGATATAGATGAACTAAAGAGATTCATCTAGAGGGACCTCTACTTCTAATTGAAACTCTAGTTTATGATGTGGAGATGAATAATGAAGATGGAGATGCCTGGAGAGGGGGGTCTGGGTCTGGTTTTATAGCCCGGAGCGTGGAACGTGAGCCCTTGGATCAAACCGACCTCAGGGACGGTGGAGATACATCCTAGGAGGCGGTGGAAGAAGGTTCCAGAAGGCAGAGGCGAAACGGCCTCCGTGGCCGACCGGTCGGTCATGGGGTGGGACCGGTCGGTCTGGCCTAGTGGGCCCACATGGCGGGCCGCCTCGTGGTGTCTTCTGGGGTCTTCTAGATCCTTCTTTTGCAGATTTCGTTGTGAAATTAATATCTTTTCATCCGGGACTCCGAATATAGCAAATGATATGTCCATTTCGATCGTCTTGACGAGCTCTTCGCAATGGTGTACTCCAATTCATCACTTGAGATACTTTTATATAGTGAAATATGGATGTCCTACAAAACAAGTGAGAGCACCAAAACTCGTGGAACTTGTTAGTTTCAAACCCTACAACTATGCTTTGTAATTCATTTAGTGTCATTTCATGCAATAGTTGATGGTTAATTATGAGCATTAGTGAGCGTCAACAAGTTCCCCCAAGCTTAACCTTTGCTAGTCTCGAGCAAAGCCAATCTCAACAATGGATCAGGAGTTGCTGCAATATCTGAACTTCCAACAAGTACACAAGCATTCAAACAAAAGTTATCATATGGAATAGGAAAAAGTATCATATTATTCATCACGGGGCTTAGTACTTTACCTTGAATCTTGAGTAATTGAAAGATAAAACGATCAAATCAAGCACTATGTCTCTTGCTCTGTCACTTCACCATTATCCTGGAGTTTTTTTTCAAAAAGATTAAAAACATATTTTGCCAAATTAAACAATGGATCTAAAGAGAAAGTCAACCATACCATTGAATTGAGAAGTGCATGTGTATGGAAAATGGAGTCGGATGCTCTTTTGAATATATATCACTCTCTTCTGTCTATCAGAGACACATGGCTATCAGGCTAATTCTACTATCGGGCACGTGCCCATTTTTTTAATATTTTTTTTCTTTTTTTTGAGGTTCCGGACACTTGCCCCTTTTTATTTCCTCGGGATCTTTCTTTTTGAGGTTTCAGACACTTGTCCCTTTTTATTTCCTCGGATTTTTTTTCTCTCTTTTTTTCTTTTTTTCAATAGCCACATGCTTCCAACAAACTTTTGAGAGGATTGGAACAAATAATCATGAGCATTTATGCGGAAAATGGACGGAATGTGTAAGTGATCTCCATTAAATAGCATGATAACTTCTCATAGGGTCAATAAAGCTTAATTTAACTCAATGCAATTATTAGTCATATTAATATTGGAAACTCTCCGGAACTCTAGTGTTGTTTAGAACAAGATAGTAGTAGCTCAGATCATCACATGTCATATCTATCAATTACCTAGACTCTGGATCAAGTATTTGCCACCCATGCATTTAATTTCATTTTAAGGCATCATTATTAATTAGGAGAACTCATGTTTTGAAGGTTAGGTACTTGAAAGAAATTAGATAGAGCAACTATTCATCATTTCCATATAACAGATTAGAGAGAGAGTTCTTCTTTTATTGTTAACTTCTTAAAACAAACTAAGCAAACTTAACGTAGTATTTATTTAACCTAACACAATTATTATATTTAACCTAACACACTTATTATAAATAACTAAGATAGTGAATAAGACATACCTGGATCACGAAGATAACGAGGGTGCGTCTCCCCCAAGCCGGTTCCCTTAATAGCGTTGAGCCTTCGTGTGCCCATATATATATATATTTTTTCTTTTTAATTAATGGTGAGCCTTCATGTGCTCACTTTTTTGCGTTTATTTTATTTTATTTTTATTTATGTATAGAAAGAAAACTTAAGAGGATAAGGATACTTACCTGGATACATGGGGGTGCTTTTCCCCAAGCTGAATGTTGACATAGTCATTCAATCTTGTCATGTAGCGGACTTGCAGTGGAAATGTACTTCTTCTGTCAGAGCTTTGATTGATGTTGATGATTGTTGAAACGGTGCTCCAATAGTGGACAAAACATCCACTCACTTGTCAGCTTTTCTTGGTCTTTCAAATTCTGTGAAACTCAAATAGACAACAAAACTTGTGGAACAGATTAAGCGTTAGTGGTTGGCCACTTAAGCCTTAGTTGTCCAAAGCTTTTGAGATTATTCTTGATGCTTTCTAAGCTGAGTTTCAGCAAGATCTCTTTCTCAATTTTTTTTATTTTTATGATGCAATGACAGTCTAACAAAATGAATGCATTTTTATTTTTATGCCACCATGGTGAATATCCCTGCGGGTTTTTACACACCATAGAATTATTCACATGGGACTTTTAGGTTTTATGATGCAGTGCAATATTTTTATTTTCTATTTTTTTATGCAATGCTAATGCAGAAAAGTAAATATGCTATGGAGAAATGATGATGGAAAGTAAATATGCCAAATGGAAACTAATGAAGAAAAGATAAATATAGATAACTACCGATTTACCTTTCGGCGAGGGTTCAATGTTTTAAGTCCTCTGAACAGGACTTCTCACCATGTTCATTCTCGAGGTGCATCATTTGATCTCGATATGTAGACCTTGATAACTACACCTCTTGATATGGTGTCACTCATGTTCCTCGTTTGCCCAGCAATTTGAAGTGAAGCATTAATTGTGGAAGCTGGCAGCATCTTGCTCAGTGTGCATGTTCATGTAGATCCAGGACCTTCACTTTGTAGAATTTGGGAGTTGACAAACTCCTCCATGTTTTGCTTAAGAGTGTCCTGCTTATAAAGACAAGGTAGAGATCAAGTGCATGGGCTCTGTTGGTGGAAAAACACCAACATAACCAAAAGTTTTGTTCATTCCTCTCTAACCTTAGGCACATTGAACAAGATAAATTTGTTGTTTATATGTTCTATTCAATTTTAACATGAGTGATAGGATCAAAAGATGAGCATGAAAGTAGCATCTTAAAATATTTAACAGATCAGATTACTTAACCCAAGGAAGGATAATCTATGCATAATGTGTCGATGTTTTCATGATTGTGATATATCATCCTCCAAAGGTTAGATGCATAACATCTTAGCTCATTGGTTAAGCTAGTGAGATTCAAGAGAGTAAAGCTAAGAACAAGGAGTAAAGAACTGAACATGTTGAGTTGATTAGGTTGGATCATGTGAGGTGCAACTTAAACATGTTTGGTTCTTATTTATGCGTAGACTAGAATTAAGGAGAAGCTTTTTAAAGTGATGGTCACATACCTTGAGATGTTACCTTTATCATTGAAGAGTGATGTGTCGAACCACCTTGTGGAAGCTCCTCTTTTCTGGCTGGTTGTTCTTCATGAATAGCTTGTCTTCTCTTGCTTATCTCATAGTGAGCCAGCGGAGTCTTGTCCTCCACAGATCCAGATGATGGAGACTTTGTCAACTATTTTCTTGATTTGTAGGCTTAGGTACTGTCTCTCCATCTTCTACTTCTTGTGGTGCAGTGGCTTCATCCTTTATGATATCCCCTTAATTCCTGGCAGTTGGTTCCTTTGTCGATTGAGTCAACGTCTTCTCTTGGTTTTCTTTGGCTGCTCATAAATGGTGTAATTGTTGAAGAGGCAGTGAACCTTTTGGTCAAAGATCCAAAAGTGGATTTCTCTAGTTCCGACATAGATGACAACATTGAAGGTTTTCAAGAATGATCTTCCAAGAATGAGTGGTGGATCATATTCTTCTTCTTGTTTGAGATAGCGTCTAGTGGCCTGTACTGATCAAAGTGTTGAAGCTGGATTTCTCCGTCCTCCCCTTTAAGCAGATCTAGACAACAGAATTGTGTCTCCCCCAAGCTGGCTTGTGAGGAAGGTGGATGCCCAAATTTCTTTAACAACGTGTTCATGTGTTGAATTTGTAGACCTTGGTGTTGTTGATGTCGTTCCACTTCATCCCCCAAACTAGCTCTTGTGTTAGAAGACATGATAAGTTCTCGCTGCTTGTGTTTGTACTGTTTGATCTGAGGGTTCAGAGACGAGTGCCCCCATGATGGTCTTTGCCTTCTAGTGGCCCAGCTTAGACTTGTTCATCTATTTCCATGGAGTGAGTGCTTTGATTGTAGCTACTTGTTTTGTGGTACTCATCTTCTGTCTTGTTCTATGGATCTCATTTCTCCAAGATCAGTGAGTTGTGTCTCCCTTGTGCAAGTTGTTGAAGTTCATGTGTCTCTTCATCTCCAGTGTGAGTTCATCTCAGGACTTTCCCAAATTGATATTGAAAGTTTTCCTACAGGGGTTAGTCCAACAAAATATCCAACATCCACTATAGCATACTATCGGCTCAAAAACTAACCTAGACACCGTGTATAATTTGAGTTAAGAGGGCATTTTAACCTAAGCATGCTTAAATTAAAAGGCCTTTGAAAGCAAGATCACCACTCCTAAACTAGGCACCATGCTTCATTTAAGAGATGTATGAAAGTACTTCAAACCTAAACATATACTATAGCAAATGAAGGTAGCATTAAGGCATTAAAGAGATTTACTCAAATGGTGATGAGAGAGCATGATTAGTGTATAGCACATGAGAATGTCTTAAAGGTATGGACAACCAACATAGCAACATGACAAGAGTTGTTCTTAAGTGTATCCCTAAGCTTGGATTTTGCAAAAAAAATCAAGATTAGATGAATGTAATTCAATGTTGCATGATGATTGCTTGGACATACCTTGTATTTGTCGTTCCTTCGAACTTTTCGCTACAGACCTGCAAAGGTTAGTGACAAGAATACCCAAAGGAATATTTTAACAATTATATCCTTATGCTCATTACACAAAGGCAGTGTAGCAAGAGAGTGAACACTGATCTAAAAAGTGCTTGTTTTCGGACACTGAGCTTGTCTTTGGGAAACCTTCAGAATGAGATTTAGTGAAGTGGTTTCCCCTCCAACACCAACTTAAGAGCACAACGAGATCTAGAAAATTTGTGATAAACATATGCATCAACAACCACCCTTTTGAAGTTTTTGTAAACAGAAAGCGTGAGGGGGATGAAAATCTCGAGTGTGGCAATGTTAGATAGACCAATTGAATCAGGAGATGTTTCATATGAGCATGGATTTAAAGAGGTGTTTATGAAGTAGCTTCCATGCTCTTTGATATCATCTTCCTCGATTTCAGAGAAGAACACCGAAGGGTGGGGTTCATCATTTTCTAAAGTGTAGGGTGTTTTCTCTAGAGAAGGTTCTGTGACAACCAAATTATTAGAAGGATTTGAAGGAATTTCAAATTTGGTTGGGTGTTCCTCCTAATGTTGGTCGGGGTTAGGCTCGACTTCTTCTTCTAGGAATTCATCAAAAGTGCTAGTGTAAGGAGTGTTTTCAAGGATTTTATCTAGGATGTCTCTTCCTTCACTAACAAGTTTATGTGGGAATGATCCTCCAGAAGCTAAATCGAGATATAGAGCCGCTTCCTTGTTAAGACCACAATAGAAGTGAAAGTGTAGCACATGGTCTGGCAAAGAAAGGTTTGGGCCAGAATTGGTAAGGTGTTTGAACCTAGCCCAAGCTGCTCCTAGTGTCTCCTTCTCTTTTTGTTTAAAGGTAAGAACTTCGATTCTAAGATCAGTGATTCGAAAAAGAGGGAGAAAAGCAAGACAAAAGTTGTCCCGAAGTTCATCCCAATTTCCATTTATGCCCCTTACGGAATGATCATACCATTTTCTCGCTCTTCCCAAAAGGGAGAACGGGAATAATTTCCATTTAATGGTCTCTTGTGTCATGCCAGCAATAGTCCGACAAGAACACAACTGCTCAAATTCCCTAAGGTGGGTGTATGGATCTTCGTCTTTTGACCCAGAGAAGGATTTCTCCCGAACCATGGCTATAAGAGCAGAGCGAAGCTCATAGCCATCTATATGAATGGGGTGTGATGATGGTGGAGGCTCCAACAAGTCACCCTTTGGAGCAAAGAATTTTAAGATAGGAGTGAAATCCAAGTGGTAAGAAGTGTGGTGGTGAGGTAAAGGTGGTGATAAGAAAAAGGTGGTAAAAGAAAAGAAACACGCACGATCCTGGTTCGATTCTAGAACAACTACTGTTCCCCGGCAAGGGCGCCAGAAAGCTTGTTGGGTATTTTAAACGCACACAGAAAAATCCGCAAGCGCACGGATACCGATGTAGCTTTCACCCGAGAGTATTTCAGGGTATCGATTTCCACGGGGAACGTGAAGTGTACTAGAAGAATTAAGAACGTCCAAGAAAAGAATGGTAATGTGGTTAGAGAGAGATATAGGGTTTTCTAAGCGGGTCTATTTAATTAAAGGCTCACTATACTTTACTTACTTCGGAGCAACAGTACATTTCCGATTCTCGAAAAAGACTGGGAAAAGGGTAATCGGGAGAAGGCTGCTAAAAAGCTCTACGAAACACCAACCCTAACGTGGTGGATTATAACAATCTACAAAGCTGTCACCCCTGTAGCTACCACAACTATCCGGAGGATTGGCCCAAACTCAGGTAAACCCTAGTCTAGACACCGTGTCTACACTAACGCTTACTACTCTAATTACGTACGATAACTAGAGCACTCAATACTAGTGGAGATCCAGTAAATAAAATAAAGTAAGAACTGAAATTAAATATAATACTTAGAAGTAGTAATTGAAGAACCTGGAGATTACTTGAAGACGAACCAGATGCTGCACCAATACAATGTCGAGGAAGATCCGACAGATCCGGCTCCTCCTCAGCTCTCTCCTCCTCTCTCTAATCCAATCTCTAATTACAACTAGATGAACTAGACATCTAGAATAAGAACTAGAACTAGATCTAGATGAACTAGAAGAGATTCATCTAGAGGGACCTCTACTTCTAATTGAAACCCTAGTTTCTGATGTGGAGATGAATAATGAAGATGGAGATGCCTGGAGAGGGGGTCTGGGTCTGGTTTTATAGCCCGGAGCGTGGAACGTGAGCCCTTGGATCAAACCGACTTCAGGGACGGTGGAGATGCATCCTAGGAGGCGGTGGAAGAAGGTTCCAGAAGGCGGAGGCGAAACGGCCTCCGTGGCCGACCGGTCGGTCATGGGGTGGGACCGGTCGGTCTAGCCCAGTGGGCCCACGTGGTGGGCCGCCTCGTGGTGTCTTATGGTGTCTTCTAGATCCTTCTTTTGCAGATTTCGTTGCAAAATTAATATCTTTTCATCCGGGACTCCGAATATAGCAAATGATATGTCCATTTCAATCATCTCGACGAGCTCTTCGCAATGGTGTACTCCGATTCATCACTTGAGATACTTTTATATAGTGAAATATGGATGTCCTACAAAACAAGTGAGAGCACCAAAACTCGTGGAACTTGTTAGTTTCAAACCCTACAACTATGCTTTGTAATTCATTTAGTGTCATTTCATGCAATAGTTGATGGTTAATTATGAGCATTAGTGAGCGTCAACAATTGTATACTCATACAACCCATACCTTGTAGTGAATGTTGTCTTCGGGATATCAGATGCTCGAATCTTCAACTGATGGTAACCAGAACGCAGATCAATCTTAGAAAACACACAGACACCTGTGAGCTGGTCGAACAGATCATCAATCCTCGGCAACGGGTACTTGTTCTTGACAGTAACCTCATTCAATGAACGATAGTCAACACACATCCTCTCTGACCACCATCCTTCTTGTCAACAAAGATAACAGGAGCTCCCCAAGGTGACGAACTAGGATGAATGAACCCTTTTTCTTGTAACTCTCTAATTTGTTTCTTAAGTTCTTCTAGTTTAGGTACTCCCATTCTATATGGTCTTTTAGCTATGGGTGCAGTTCCAGGTAAAAGCTCAATAATAAATTCAATGTCGCGATCGGGTGGCATACCTGGAAAGTCATCGGGGAACACATCTGGGAACTCATCCACCACTAGATCTTCCTGGAAAACCTCTTCATTCATCTGGTTCACGATGGCTGTTGGTGATGGTTGTAGCACTACATCAAAACTGACTTTGTCACCCTTTGCGGTAGTAACTAACACAACCTTCTCTTGGCACTGAATCACTGCCTTGCACCTCTTCATCCAGTCCATACCCAGTATCAAATCAATACCAGCAGTCTTCAACACAATGGGGGATACTGAGAAGTCTACCCCCCTTAAGGACACATCCAAAGGCATACACTGAAGCGTAGCTTGCAAACCTCCACCCAGTGAGGTAACCATTATGGGGGTTTTCATGAGGCTTACAGGTAGATTATGCATTCTAACAAATGTATGTGATATGAAAGTATGCGATGCACCAGAATAAAAAAGAACTGTAGCAGGGATGGAACTGATGTTGAACGTACCAAGCATGACTTCTGGCGCTTCCTGCATGGTCTCTGCGGACACGTGATTCACCTTGTCCGAGTTAGGTGATGGGTTTGGACGTCCCCTTTGATTGTTGTTCTGATTCTACGGAGTCTGCTGGTTCTGCTTCTTAGGACAGTTGTAGGAGAGATGACCAACATCACCACAGACAAAGCACTTATTGGGAGTGCTAGGTGCATTGTTCTTCATGGGGGTGTTGATGGGAGTGCCTTGGCGTGGAGCCTGGTTGCCGGACTGCTGTTGAGGGCATTGATTGCCACCCTGTTGCTGGTATGCAGGACGTTGTTGGGCTTGGTTGCGGTTCCACTAAGTAGTCGTTTACTGATACCTCTGCTGGTTGCCTGGTGCAGTAAATAAACTAAGTCCCAAACCTTATTTATCTTCATTGACTCCATCTCATCCAGCATGGCAGCATGCCATTTCGGGTCCTTTTTAGCCATAGAAAAGTAGGTTCGGATTCTTGAAGAAGTAACTGTCAAAGCTTTGTTGGGATAGCTTTTATCGAGCAAGTAGTTAAGGACTAGAATGAGTGAAGAGGAATACAAATCCACCCAGGGAGTTAGATCTTACCTCGCTATGAAGCATCCCAGAAGCTGGAAAGCCTCGTTATTAAAGAGCGTTGGTACAAGTTGGGGCGAGGACGGTTGTTACTACCAGAGGACTGACCTTGGAGCTTCCTCTTTCTAGCTTCCATCTCCTTGCGCTTGTTGTGAACCACTATGGCGCGGTTGACCAGAGTCTGGTAGATGGCGTACTTATTGGACATCAGCTGGAGTGCTAGTCCATCATTCAGAACCCTGAGAAAGCGATGCTTCTTGTCGGCATCCTGAGCAATATCAGTGGGGGCATAGCATGACAACTGAGCAAACTTGTCACGGTACTCTGCTACGGTCATAGCTCCTTGACGCAGCGATCTGAATTCCTCCTGCTTCAACTCAATCAAGCCAGAAAGGATGTGGTATGCTCTGAAGTTGGTCTAACTCATCAAAGATGACAGTTGGGGCATTGTTGGCACAACCGAACTGAAACGATTCCCACCAATCCAGAGCAACTCCTTGCAACTGACCAAAAGCATAGAGCACCTTCTCCTGATCGTTGCATTGCGCGATGGTGAGCTGGCGTTCAATAGCACGAAACCAGTCATCAGCCTCTAGTGGATCAGTAGCATGAGAGAACGCTGGTAGGTGACCCTTCAGAAACTCTCCCCTCCTGTCCCTCACTTGCAACGGTGGTGGCCCTCCAGCTGGCTGGTTGTGCAGGTGTTGCATCATGGTTTGCATGAATTGGGCCTGGATGCCCATCAGCTGTTGAATGTCCACTGGTGGTGGTGGTGGTGGTGGGTTTACAGGTGCCCCACGACCACGACCACAACCACGTCCACGTCCACCTCCAATTCCACCTCCTCTGGCAGCCATTTGTCTTCAAAACAAGGACCACAGTTAGCGAACTTTTCAAGGAAAGATCACTACACGAGAAGAAACAAGAGATCTGAAAATTTCTGGGCGAGATCCGGTAACAGCAGTGCAGTAAAACAGACATAACTCGAGTTCCAGAATTCCAAACAGCGCTTGCCATACACGGTTGGAAAGATGACGAAATTACCTACAACTTTTATTTAGGTGACTTTTCCAGATTCTGACGTTAAATTAGTCAAAAACAGAGAACAAGCGAAACTGTCCAGAGTTCAGAACTGCGCAGAAACTTTAACTTGTAACAGCTATATCTCACAAACCATAACAGCTATTAAGGTGATTCCAGAGGCATTGGTTAGATGTTGAAGACTATTTTCCACCATAAAAATTTAAGCAATGTTGCATGAACAGAACTTGAGATATAACAGAAAGATTACAGGTTGCTCCAGAAAACAGCAGAGAACAAGATATAACGAACCCACTTATTTATTCATAAACGTTATGCATAACTATGAGATTTGTAGACAAGCCTACAATATCTCAGCACACATTACAAAGAACCAACTCAAACATAAGCACAATAATAGTTCAACTAACACATAATAAAGCACGCTAACACAAAACTTAACTAGACTCAACTCACGCTTACTATTATCGTCTTATTACATAGAGGGTGTCCTAAACCTATTCATAGAGCGGACGACGAAGCTTCTTGTAGATTGGGGGATAGTTGAGTTGCTCTCAAAGCACATACTTGGTAACACCTCTTGAGGTCCTTTCCTTGAGATTCCACCAGCTTCTCCAAGTCCATGATAGACCTTTCTCTATCAAGGAGGAAATCTCGCGTAGCCTTTTCAGTTGGAGTAGCATTGGGGACTTCTATCATAACATCCTTCATATCATTATTCCAGTAAGGCAGGTAGCGATATGGATCTTCCCTCATATCCTCTTGTAGGCTCGAACCGCTACAGCTTCCAAGGCTGCCGCCAGGGTAGATCGACGAGCCTTGTGGGCTATTACCATATCATGCAGGTGAAGACCACTTCCTTGCTCTTCGATGGCGACAGTGATTCTAGCCTTCCAGTAGGTCTCCTCCAAGGGATGCGTGTACCTCCAGTAGGTGTATTGCACAACAATACTCTGGTCTTGGTAGTAAGCAGCGAGAAGTCCCATCAAACTGTGATGAGTGGGACACTGGGGCTCTCCAATGTAGTATCCAGAGTCCATGTTCCATCCTATCGCGGGCTCATCATCATCATCTTCAACCTCCAGCACTTCAGGGGGCACTAGCGCGGGAGGAACTGGTTCCTGAGGGGCTGGATCCTGCTGAGCTTGAGCTTGTGGTTCAGGTTCTTGTGGTACGGGCGCTTGTGGCGCTTGTGGTGCTTGCTCATGGGGCGCTGGATCTTGCGGTGTTGGCTCTTGGGGTACTGGCTCTTGCGGTGTCGGCTCTTGGGGTGCTGGCTCTTGGGGTGCCGGCTCTTGGGGTGCTGGCTCTTGGAGTGCTGGCTCTTGCGGGGCTTGCGGGATGCGGTTACCCGACCTCAGGCGCTCTGGTACTCTTGCGGGCGGTTTGAAGCGCGAGCCATCTATAAAATAGACCAAGAGACAGTTAGAATAGAGTCAACATTTTATATAATAGATCAAGTAAAGAGAAGCATAAAATTTGATAAATTAGCAAGGTTAAGATAAATAGCAAGGAAAGAGAAGCAAGACCACTAAAATGACCATTTACTAACTAGGCTTGCATCCTACAGTCAACATAGCTCTGATATCAATTTGTCACACCCAATTTTAAGGATAAAATTGAATGCAAAAACTTATGTGCACCCAGAGATCCATCACACACATAAGCCAACAAATTAAAGAGTATCATCACATATGTTTATTACATAACGATTATTATTCAAAGTCTTTACATAGCAGCAGATAATTAAGATAACTCTCGTGGTAGCTCCATCACAGGGAAGTTGACTGGATGACCATAAAACTAGAACTCTTCGGGGAAGTCATCATTACCATAACAATCTGTTTCCCATCCGGTATTTTTATCCAAGTAAAGAAAATAAACAAGCATAAGTACATCTCGTACTTAACAAGTGTAACATGGGGTTCATGAGGCTCAAGTAAAGATGACACGGGTTTAACTGCAGTAGCTTTTAATTGGCATAGTTTTAGCATTAAATAGCATCAATGATATCCATCCCAAGTTAAACATATGATCATTGTGAACATGAATTCATTGAACAATAAAGTAACATCATATTAAACATTATTAAGCAACAACTATACCATAAGAACTCCAGGCCGCTCGTAACTGTGAGCATGGCTGATATATCAGTTTTACACTCTGCAGAGGTTGTACACTTTACCCGATGAGTCGTGATATCCAGATGCCCAGGTTAATTACTCTCATAACACTTCCAAGGCGAGCGAGCAGGATACACTGCGAAGCCTTTCAAAGGTTCTTCAACAAGTTAGGGCCGCTAGGTCTTAAGGCAAGGGGATGTAGAGCCATCCTTCCAGGTGGCACAACAACACGCAGCCTATACGCATGTGGACAGAAGCTGCACTATACCCGTCTCGGCAAGCGCCTTATGCGCCCTTTCGGGTAACCACTAACAAGCTAGAAAAGGTCCTTATACTGAGCTAAGGTCAGAGCCATATAGCCCTCATGGTTGCACTGTATGTCCCGGGTGATCCCTTACAGCAGTTCCTAAACCATGTTGTTATAAAAGCCAATTTTACCAAGTCTCATATAGCATTAAGTCAGGTTCACATGATCAAAGTTTAAGTTGAGCACTAGCATAGATCTACCCAATGCATTCCATGTATAACAAGGCACAAGATCAACACCTAGGATAAATCTAAATAGGCATCAAGGTAGACACATGCATATGATGATTAAAGTGAATTAAGGTTATTAGGACATCAAGGAGAATCCCATGCTATACTTGCCTTGATCCGCAAACTCTTGCTGCTCTGAGATGTCGAAGTAGGGCTCTTGATCGCCAGCGTATGTCTCACCGTCTATACTCGATTACCACATCAACACACAAACATCCGACCAACAATCATGCAAAGCAACAAGCTATGATTAGAACATTACACCAACAGCAAGTAAATAATATAAAAAGGTTTGAAAACAGATTCTACGTTCTACTATGGTCACACAAACGCGAAGATCACAAAAAACGGAATTATAACGCAAAAGTTATAAGCTAAACAAGTTTCAAAACCTTAATTAGTAGATCATATATAACTCAACTTTTAGTTACAGAAAACAGTTTGTATTTTCGTATGGCTAGAAAGATATTTTCAAAACAAGACTAACGCAAGTTGAACGGACTTAAACGGATTTAAAACATAGAAGTTAT
Source organism: Coix lacryma-jobi var. lacryma-jobi (assembly GCA_009763385.1). Taxonomy (NCBI): domain Eukaryota; kingdom Viridiplantae; phylum Streptophyta; class Magnoliopsida; order Poales; family Poaceae; genus Coix; species Coix lacryma-jobi. The sequence goes on from CM019826.1 coordinate 144,155,131, forward strand.
AAGCATTTGAATTTGGTGGCAAAACCGTAAATAAACTGAAATTGAATTTGAATTTAAAAGAGTTTAAAACGAATTTTTCAGATTCGCTTGGACTGCGCCTCAAATAGATGAAAACACAGGGGCTTGTATGGAAGAATCCGAAGACTCAGTGCACAGTGCCCTCTGGACCGCGGGTTTAGATGCAAATTCTTGAGGGACTCTTTAGCAAAACGTCGGCCGAAGAGGTAACAGTCAACAGCAGCCGTTGGATCGGGGATGGATGGATCAGATTAAATCGGGATAGGCTGGCAGCGCTGTTGCCAGAGAAGAAAGGCAGGACGGTGGCCTACGGCGGCGCCATCGCAGGAGAGCGGCGACGATCTTCGGTGTAAGGTCTATAGGGTTCGGTAGAGACCTCACAACCAGGCCCAAACGAAAGAGGAGCTCAAGGGAAAACTACCTAAGGTGAAGATGGTGTTGAGGTCGGTTCGAGGACGGCGAATTGCTCGGCGAGGCAGACTGCTTGCTTCTGCGAACGATGGCGATACATTAAGGCACCAGATAGAGGGAGAAAAAGAGGGAAAACGCATCAACGACTTCGGGAAATCACTGTGGAGCTTGGAGAGTACCCCAAAGCGGCAGCAAAATGATGAACAGCGAGTTCGACGGCGGCGGGTTCTAGCAGATTGTGGAGCTCTCGGTTCTGGCGGTTTAGGGCACGAGGAGCTTGGATTTTTCGGGAGGGAAAGGCGGCGGGCGCTCGGGAGATTTATAGGACGGTTGGCACAGCCGGATAGGCAGGCAAGGGCGCGTGCCCGGGGTCGACATCGGCTCGGGCTCGAGTCCGACATGGTTATGGGACGAAGGTGACGACCGTGACCCGTGGGATCGAGCTGTCGGCGGAAGGAGAAGGGAGAGCGCAGGAGTGGAGCGGCTGACGCGCAGGCCACCGACGTCAGCGAGAAGGGGGCGCTGCACGCGGAAATGGGCCGGCGGTAGAACGGCCCAAACCGGGCGTGAACTGCAAAGGAGAGGAGAGGGGAAAGGACCAGCGCGGGCCGCGCAAACGGAGGAGGCGCAGGCCGAGCAGGGGGGAAACTCGGGTTGGTTGGGCTGCTCCGGGCCAAAAGGGAAGAAAAGGATAGGAGGGAGAAAGAAATGCTTTTCCATTTTCAGAATCAAGTTTTCAAAGGCAATTTGAAATCCAAAATGAATTCAAACAAGTTTTGAACAACAACCATACATCACAAAATAAAATATGCACCAGCATGTATGCATCAACATGATCTTTGGCCTAGGATTTATTTTAGCTTTTGTAAATAATTTATTAACTAGGTTTTATGCAACACATAAAAAGCATAAATTAAATCATATTTGCCTATTTCAAAAAGATGCACAATTTGGAGTGTTACATGATTGTCACATTCTTTTGTACCTTAATTTGTATATGATGAAAATACTATTTATCAAGTGGTGTGGTTTGTGCTAAACAAATATAGTCAAGTTGAGAATTATGTCAAATATGTTGTATATACTAACTTCTGTATAAACCTATATGCTACCATTGTATTGCACATATGCTAACTTATATTTTTCTGCAGAATGTTCAGAGGTGAATTAGAGAGACAACGGGTACTACCTAACATTGAAAGAATGCTTTGGCAAGGTACTACCTAACATTGAAAGAATGCTTTGGCAAGGATTTCAGGCATGGTTCAAGATTTCATTGTCAACTTCTATATTGCACATATGGAAATTCTATATTTGGATATATGTGTGTTGCATGCATATATGGCAGAATGTCAGATCATACGATTGTGAAATACTAATCAAGAAGAGTTAGGCAGTCGTCTCTTTACCTTGGCATGTAGTCTTGATTTTAGACTTAGAAGTACTCCTCCTGCATAGTGAATGGTGTATGGTTTTGCAATGTTGTTGACTGCGACAAGAATAGGACACAAACCAGTGGATGCCACATAACATAAAATTAAATGTTTTTAGGAAAATTAAATAGATAATTCAGTTGGACTGTAACTTAGATGAGAGGTCTGTAGTTTCGTTTAAGTGTGATGGGTTTCAACAGGATGGGAAGCGAACTGAACTAAGAGATGATGGCTTTTTTAAAAGTATCAATGTTGGAATTCTATGTTACAATGATGATTTTTTTTTATTTTGGCCACTCATGCTAGGATGGTCTTGTTTTTGCAAGTCGCAAGATTGGGAAACATTGGCAAGTTGTATAGATATTTGACCATTGGCATCTTTACAATGTAAGTCAGACTGAGGTTGTACAATATAATGCTCCTACATATCAAGAGGACAAGTGTTGTGATAAGGAGGGTGTGCGATAACCAATTTCTAATGACATTACATATGATAATCCTTTAAACATAGATGATGAACAAGGCCCTATTTTTGAAGCTACTGAAATTGCTCGATCGATGAAAGAAACTAGCAAAGAAGTGAATGACATTGAAGAAGAAGAAGACGACGACGACGAGACACTTATGAAGATGACTTTCTAATATATGTTGGCTGCAAACTTTTATGTTGAATTTTTATGTCTATTCAACTTTGTCAACATCTCAAATCCGATCTAAGAACTTATATTGAATATTTATACATATAATCAATTTTAAAGGTTATCTTGATCTAACTACATGTAAAAAAGTCATGAATTTTTGTGCAAAGTAGCCTATCGCTACTTGTTGTAGCCACAAACTTGAAGTGATAATGTTCCTCTTTATGCCAATTCATTCTAGGAAGAATTTCGTTCCATGTCCTAGAAACAATTAAATTCTTGTAATGTAAAAATTTCTAAAACTACCATACCATGTTCCTTGTTCTTCCTATCGTTCTGGGAACATATGGATGCTACTCTCGATATCAAGGAATGCTGGCAAAAAACAAGGCTAGGTGAATGTATAAAAGAGAAATAGGTTTCCCTTTATGGAAACTCATAAACTTCAAACAAAATGACTTTTGATCGCAAAGAAAAGAAATCAAACAATCTATTCTAAGCTACTTTAGTAAAAAGTTTGAAACTAACATCCAACAAACATATAGGCTTGTATTGCAAGGTATGTTTTGCTTCACTACTCTTTGATAATAGTATTATGTGTGGTTACAAAATTTAGGCTATGAAGAGGCAAAGAACCATTATGGAAACCTCAAAACATATTATCCAATAAAAGCTCATGCATATAGAATCAGATGCATCATCATGTAAAAGCAACAAAACAAAACCATACAAATCACCCAAAACAAATCTAGTAGCCATAATCCACAAGAAACCCTAGGTACATGAAATGATCACCACAAATAGATCATAGAGATAGATAACAACCAAAAGATAGATCAAGTAGCAAAATAGAAACAAATAGGAGAACTATAGTTAGGGATCAAAGGAGTATGGAAGGCGGCAATTCTTCTTACAACCCACTAGATGGCAAAGAGAATCTTCATGCACTAGGGAACAAAAAGCCCCTTGAAAAATATTCTAACGCTGGCCGAGCATGCGCTTACTACTCCAGTGTTCCAGAGGAGGTTAGAAATAGAGGTGATAAGAGGAGAAGTAACACGACTAAGACAACAAACGATAACCCAAGTGGGTAGGGGAGAAGGTGTAGTTTATAGGTGAGTTGGGCTTCCTAATGCACTACTCAAGCTAAGGCATGTCATACAACAAGATTGCACATGCCTACATTCTAGTGTAGCTTGACTTCATGCATCCTTTTACCCAAGTAGTGTATGCTTATGGTCTAGTAGCCCATCTAACCAAACATCAAGATGTTCCATTCCACAAGATTGCCTAGAGGTATCTAGTTACCCAATGAAACCACTCACAGAAGTGATCATCCTTTAAACAAAAGAAAAAGATCCATGATCTCATTTTGGACAATGTAGAAGCACTACAACAAAACAGTACCCTCTGCCGATCCAAATAATTTCACGGACTTATAGTTTCTTTTATTCCATCTGAAATGTTGAAGTTTTAGATGTTAACAATGCTAAAACTTAAGGGTTAGATTATAGTTTGTTGATGGAAGCATAAAAATGTATGGTTTTGGAATGCCAAAAATGAAAAATACTACAATATACCTTTTATTCCATAACCAAATATAGATGTTAGTTAAATCTCAGCATTAGTTCCCAAAGGTACTTTAGACTTCTACCATTGTGATGAGTACATGGGCCGATGATCCTTTCTACCTTCTTAAAAGTATTATAGTTTTAGTCCTATTTTCATCCTAATTAGTGCCTTCCATTTAATCTGCTTTGCCAAATGAATGGGAAATCATGGCATTCAATCAAAGAACAAATTAATCCATCATGTGCAAATCCGCATTTCTTAGAGCAATCATGCCCCCAAATGGGACAAATGGATGAATGAAAATTAATGACCGTTATCGATTATTTGATCTTCATCATATGTGCAATGACTCAATTGGATGTTGTCAACCATATTAACTATAAAATTGTCATCTGAAACATGGTCAACCCACTAAACTGTGACCTATGCTTGCTCCTTCATATATAGCACATGTCACATGGATGCCAGAGAAATGTGTTGTCTCCTGTGATCGTCCACCAATTGGAAATGTTGCAATAAGCTAAGAGTATGTACTACTACATTTGCTTCCCCAAGAAGAAGACCAACAACTTAGTTCTTGGTTTGTGGTCACATAAAATGTTGCTCTTTAGTTAGGTATCTGAAGCTAGCACTAGCCTAAGGAAACAATTCAAAATTTTCCCCTAATGGAACCAAGGACTAAAAACAATAGATGGCCATCAAAATGACATTTTTTTATAGGGAACTATCCAATAGAGGTTTTTAGGCCCTGGTAGCTATCTGCTAATAATTATCTCCTTTGGATCCAAATATGTATGGGTGGACTAGATAGTTATTAGTTGGAACTACAGATAACAACCATCTTACTAGCTGAACCAAATCAGATAATAACTATCTATATACTATCGACTAATGGATCCAAACTGATCCTTAATAGTCATGAACACCACTCAATGTTAGTTTGCTAATGAACACTATTCTTTACCCAATATTTGTTCGACATGAAAGAAAATAAAATATTCATAGTTTGCTTGCGATGAGAGAGAAGAAGGTGTGAAATATCAATTTCCCCTTGTAAAGTGGGCTCTACATGTCAGTTTTCCCTTCTATGTTATTCTCCCTAGGTTGGTTACAGAGTGCGGGTATATCCTCATTGATGCGTTAGCATGAGTGGCTAGAGCACTGACCTATGAACCCTACTTGAACATAGGGCAAATTGGACTTTTCATATATTTTATCTGTCCTCTCAAGTAGGAAATTAATATTGTTCCTTTGGTGTCAATTAGAAAATTTACAAATAAGTACTACTACAGGAAGGGGCTATAGCCCCGGTTTCCCAACCGGGGCTAGCACTCCGGGACTAAAGGTCTCAGGCTTTAGTCCCGAGTGCTTCCAACCGGGGCTAAAGGCTCCCACGAGAAAAAATAAATGTGCGTTTGTGGGATTCAAACTCAGCACGTCTCGCCTCACGCACGCTTACCAACTGAGCTACACAACCCACGTTATATAGTTCTGGACGTTTTTCGTTTGAATTCACTCATGAAGGACCTTTAGTCCCGGTTGGTAACACCAACCGGGGCTAAAAGGTCACCCTTTAATCCGGGTTGGTAATACCAACCGGGACTAAAGGTGCAATTTTTTGTCGAGACTAAAGCTCAGTTGATAGATCGTCCAAAAGCCTGTTTTCTAGTCTCCATCAACAAAACCATAGTTGAATGGTGTCCATGAGCAAATACTATGATTGAAGCCTTCCCTAGAGCACATTTTCCCCTCGACAAAAGATAGTCTAAGTGAGTTCACAATAAAATATGATATTTTTTGATAAACTATAAGAAAAACAGACCAACACCAGTCTGTTTTGCACACTTTGTCACCCAACTCTAAATTTCTCCGGGCCAAGCATGCTTAATTTTAGAGTTTTTTTGGAGATGGGCTTCCGGAAACGAAGTTACAACTTGTAGGTATGAGTATCCTATTAATCCTATTAAGTCCTGGGTTGGGATGTTACAAGATAAGAATGATATTCCCTATAATATATGATATAAGTAAAAAAGAAAAGCTAGCTAAGAAGATATCACATAGAGGAATGATGTCACAAAACTTAAATAAGACATGTGCCTTTATGAGCAATACTATGTGATAATTATATATAGAGATTTGTGCATTCCATAAATAATAATATTTATTCTCTTGAAGTGCACAAATTCTAGTGTTCATCTAGTCATGTCATGTGTGTATGGGCACGTGCCATTCCTGAAATAAAAAGCAATGTCTAATTCTACAACAAATAATTACAAATGCTTGTTGCTTGAAATATACTACTCCATTCCATTCTAAATTATAACTCGTTCTAGATTTTCTAGGTACATAACCTTTGCTATGCATCATGTACACTACTATATCTAAATAGTATATAGCTTTTACTATATATCTTGAAAAGCCGTAACGACTTATAATTTAGACGGAGGGAGTAGTTATTATAATATGTAAACACTTAAACTACAATTATGACATAGGTAAATAATATTCCCTCTACTCCAAATTGTAAGTCGCTTTAGCTTTGCCCAAAGTTAAAGTTGTCTAACTTTAGCCAAGTTTATAGAAAAAATATTAACATCTCCGTTGTCAAACAAATACATTATCCAAATATGTTGCATGGTCTGTTTAATGAATAATATGTTGTAGATGTTTGTACATTAAAAAATATATTTTAGTGCACAAACTACAATGCATATTTCATAAGAAAATCATGTTGGTTTGTCAGTGCACTATAAGGTCAATGCATATTATAGGTGTTTTAGATTTAGTACCCCTTAAACACTATAGGTTTTGTCGAGTGCCCTTGGCCCTCGGCAAAGAATGCGTCTACAGTAGTGACTATAAACCAAGTTGCTTGTTTCCTTATATTGTATAAATTAGGAATGGTACTAATAACCCATCAAAAATATAAAAATTCACAATGAGACTACTAATTTATACAATTTCAAATAACAATGATCTCTTTTGTTGTTGAAGAATATAATACCTTGCATGCGGACGTTCTCCAAACATTGTAAAGTACAACTATCAGTAGTAATAAAGAATTAGCAATCTAATAACATATGAAAACTTAGGGATATCGAACAATAATATTATTATGAACTAAGTATTATATGATTGTCATCCACAAATAATTGTCCATGATAACAAAATGGACCATAACCACAATTACATATAACATTTGACACTGAATATTATACAATACCAGCGAAACACGAAATTATAGAACAAACAGAACATTATTAAGTTTTCCAAAGCATCCTTCCATCTGATCAAACTTAGAACATTGCCATCTTGCAGCCACAAAGTGCTTTATTTTGCATGCACTAGAATTTCACTTCATTGTTGCCAGACGATTGATGAACACATTGAAGGCTTGGTCTGTGTCAACCATACTAACCCTGACAACCCTGCCATCCACTCCAAACTTTGTGCCACCTCGAGTGATTATCTTTTTCTCGCGAAGAAAGCCCTCCAAATCTTCAATATCATCCTTCTTGCAGCGAAGCCATGCAAATGCTAACCAAGGAAAAATAGTCAAAACAATAATAATCACAAAATATTGTCCCTAATCTTAGCTATATGAAAGTACTAAAAACAATAATTCTACTAATAGATGTAAGAATAAAAATTTAAAAAGGTCTGATTTCTTACGAGGATTGGCGGTGACGGTCTCCTTGGAAAAACTGCAATAGCCAGATACCTCATCCGGGAGAGTAAAGATGTCTGAGGCCGCAACAGCTGCACGGAGTCTAGTCCAACGTTCCGCCATTTTTTCCTTGGCAAAATGGAAGAGGTGGCTGCTTGTTTTGGCAGAGGATGAAAGCTCATAGCTGTTACAGATTGCCCCAATAATCTTAGCGGCACGAAGTTGAGAGTCCTTGGATACACCAATTGTGTTGAGCTCTATATACTTGATCATTTTCTGGGCAACTTCAGTGTCCTTCACCAATGCCCACCTACAACCATCCATCCATGCAACAATCCATACTTTATATATATCTCGTTATTACATTTGGTCAATATATAGAACATCATGTCATATATACCATTATTGATGTATAAAATTTTGAGCAAGAGAAATTAACAACTGATCAAGAAATGGTTACCCTAGCCTGGTGCCGGCATGGCCAGTGCACTTGGAGACGGTGAATAGCATGACATCATGGCCGGCTGCCTCAGTGATAGGTGTGTACTGTGGCCAGTAGTAGGCGAAGTCGTAAACAGGCTTGCTAGACTTGGATTTGACGACAGCTTTACGGATGCCACCATCAGGGTTGTTTGGGGAGCAGATGAGCTCAATGCAGGCGTCGCCATCGAATGCAATGGCATCGCCACCCCAACGGTAAAGCCCAGAGATCAGAAAGTTCGTCACCGATGGGTAAGACTGCACATGTTCAGAATCAGCCAGATGATGATTGCATCAATCAATAATAAACAAGAACATATATGTATAACCAAAAAGTGCTGTAGAAATTGAAGTAGTTTGGTTTGTTTTTTGAGATAATATAATGCAATTTCCTTAAATCAACCAAACCGGCCACAATTTCAGCATATATTGATGCCTGATCAAGTTCTTGATCTACAGCTAGTATATTATTGGCGAATTTTGCTACAGGACACTAATAATTTTCGAAATTGGTTGTGGGACACTGTATTTGCTGTAGGAATGAAGATGGTATATCTGACAACAAAGAAAAATTGTTTCCGTGTCCCACAATCAATTTTGCAAATTTGGAGTGTCCTGTAGCAAAATTTTCCTATATTATTCTTACCGAGTAGAAAGGTGCCGGCGAGACGACGTCCATGGGTGAGCCGTCGCTTGCAGGTGAGAGCGCGCAGAGCACGGCCTGAAAGAGCTGCGTGGATCCTGTCCCAACGAGCAAATGGTAGCCGTCAACCATGGCGTTTCCCACGAGGCGGTGGAGACGGCGCACCTCGCGCTCGAAGCCGGGCTCGACGAACCAACAGATGCCGCCGAGGTCGGAGAAGTAGCTCATTGTCTGCCACCCTGGGATGAAGATGGAGGCGCTGTCTCCTGCCGGCCCGCGCCAGAACTCCTCGTACATAGTCGGGTCGCCACTGCAACAACAACAACAAAAGAGAGGCTGATTTCAGAGACGCATGCGTGTACATACAGTGGCATGCATGGACAGACGAGATGGATGTTGATTTCATATATAATAATCCATGGAGATTGACTCGATCTCAATTAAGTACAACATGGATGCATGGATCGGATTTCAACATGGCCTAGGAGAGCGAGGAAATCAAATTGAGTTATAGCGAAGTTCATAGCATTTACAGAGAACAGACAACAAAGTAAGATTCAAAATAAAGCAGTCGTCTATATTTATATACATGTGCTATATATGTAAATAAGAGGAGAGTTTTTTTTTGAGACGAAAGAAGAATTATATTAAATAATAGTTGGGTTATATTAAATAAGAGGAGGTTGCTACTTGCAATCTGTACTGTTCTGTGTGAAACAGTACGTACTTTTTAGTCCATATATATATAGGCACACACCATCTTTGCCGTTTCTTTCCAATCCAACTGAACTTTCACTCTATTTAGGCCTTGTTCGCTTCCGTCGAATTGGAACAGGGTTCGGAACCATATTCTAGACCAGGAACGAGTGAACCAAAGGAATTCACTTGATCCGGTTGTTTTCGTTTCTGACCTCAAGAGGTGGAGAATAAATCTGGCTCTTAGAACATAAGAAATAAGCTAAATTATTCAAACCGGGTCATATCAATCCACCCGGAACCAGCAAATCTCAACCGAACAGCTATTTTGCTATGGACCGGATTCAAAATCGGATGAGATTAATCCGACTGGAATGGCTCTGTTTCGATGGAACCGAACAAAGGCCTTACTATTTCCTAAATCCTAAATTGACAAACCAGTTAACAAATAAATAGAACAAAAGCAGATGAACAGACGACAAACTAAACAAATACCACTAATCAACAGTTATATAATCAGGCAACATAAAACAAATACTGCTGATCGACAGTATAATCAGGCAACCAGGTACACATGTCGTCCTTGCCGGCCAGATAATGGAGCGATTTGCACAGCGCAGGCAGGACGTACACAATATAGATGGGCTGGCTAAATTATATGTGCCAAACAGTACGTCGGCCCATGGTAGCAACTACTGTTTGCTGAGCCCAATCCAATATATATAACTATCGTCTTCCTCATCATGCGAAACGAAATTCAGCAACAGCAACAGCGAGCAACGCTGCCCTAAAAAACCGTCCGTGCGGACGGACTGCGGCGCCACGATCGAATAGGAATACGAATACGAATAAACAAATAAAAAACAGAAGGGGTAACAAGGAGCTAGATCGAGTGATGGATGGATGGGATTGGATCGCTCACTGGTCGAGGTTGACGATGGAGTCGGAAGTGACCGGCGGCTTGCCCCTGGACGGCTCGACTACCGCGGATCGGCAGGTCCCGCCGCCGAAGTAGCGGCGGCGGATGAACATGGCGACCCACGCGAGGTTCATGGCGAAGGAGGCGACGACCCCGATCCTCCCAGCAGCGCACCGCACCGACGCCATCCCGCCGCCGCCGCTCTCCGCCCTAGCCGCCATATCGATCTCCTCTCCCCCAAAGCTCACCGCCCTGCCTGCTCCTGCAGAGACGGCGGAAACAAAAGGCAGGAAACACGAGGCGAGTGAGATGAGCGCTGTGTCTGTGTGCATCCCTCCGCAGGGGGACCTGCCGGTTTTATAGCGGGTGTGGGCGAGCCCCGCCACGGCGTGTCTCGCTCTCGCCACGCCGGACGACGGTGGCGTCTAGCGCCCGCCCTCACCTTTCGGCGTGGCGTGTGCGATCGGCCAGCAGCAACGGCAGCAGTGAGATGGAAAGCCGGGATCCCCGCGCGCGCGTGTAACGGCGAGCGCGAGAGGACGTACGTGGATCGACGGACAGAGGATCGGAGGCGTGTGCCGGAGCCCTCTCTGGACTCTGGACGTGGTTGTTAGGTCGCCGGCGCGGTGCGGCGCGGAAGGACGTGGCCTGCTGGATCTATCGCTGCGGGGGAAGGATGCGATGGATGCGCGGCGGAGGACGGCGCGCGTGAGGGTTTATGGAGTGTGCATGTGAGTGCGCTGCGGTGTGGATCACTGGATCCAGGGTCCAGCAGATGATGAGGGGGGCTAGTTTGTTTGTTGGCGGCGTCGTCCCTAGTCCCTAGTCCCTATCCCTAGCTAAAAGGAAGGGAGCAGTGCGCATCTGTCATGTAATGTAACTGATCGACCGCGTCGCCGGGCGAGACGATGCGTGCGCGCATGGCGATGGCGTGCAGGCCGGCCACCGTGAAGCAAGGGACGGCCACCGTGAAGCAAGGGCAGCAGCCTATCTGTATCTCATCGGGGGCGAGAGAATCTCGTACGCGTTCACACTGCTCGATCGCCACACCATGCATATGCATACGTATATGGGTTGCATTTATTTGCAGCAACCCACATGCGGTTAATTTTTAACTGCCAGCAAGCCACACAGCAAGTGCGGTTATTATTGACTGCAAATGATCAAGCTGTGTAACACATTTTAAGGTAAACATTGATGTGATATATATAGCAGGAGATCGAGCTGTCAGCAAATAAATCTGTCGACTGCAGTGCTTTGTGATGTGTAGAGAAGACGCGGGGCGGCAACGGGTTTATTATGCCTGGTCGATGCACGGTATGTATCACGCTCACACATGCATATATACCTATATTTATTTTTTTAATTATTATTATTATTATTATTATTCTTTTACCCGTGAGAAAACACATACCATGTGTTATGCTGGTATAATTTTTTTTAGATTTATTTGTGTTTGTTATTTAAATACAAACTCCACCAAGTGGAATTATGTTGGAATAATTTTCTATTGGTATAATTTTGTGCCTAAATACAAACTCTATTACGCGAATACTATGTTAGTGAAACTTTATATTACTCTTTTAATCATCTTAACAATCTTAAATGAAAAATATTAAACTAAAAAGTTGTAGATCTCATTAAGGGCTACAATTTTCATATATAATTCACCTTCATCCGAGATCATATACAAAAGATGTGTTTTTTTTAAAAATAATTAAGTGCATCACTGATGTGTGGGTCCTGCCTGTCAGATATATATAAGCGTTGGCTCAGTCTGCCATGTCAGCTAATGAGTCGGGTATATGCCCGTTGTGACCTTGATGACACCTGAACTAAACTTCAGGGATTCAGAAATACGTTTTTAGGACTTTGAGACCTAAATGACACCTGCCGACAACTTTAGGATCCCAGAAATACGTTTTTAGGAGTTTATGACCTATATGATACTTGCTGATAATTTTAAGGACCGCTGGTGTATTTTACTCTAAAAAAATATAACATATACAGTAAACTATGACTACTATACTATAAACAAATTTTATATAATATATATATATATATATATAGGGAAATTATTCCGTACTCCCAGGGAGTAGTTACTCTCATGTGTATATCTCTTGATTTATGGAGTTTATGACCCGACGAAATGTATGTAGACAAAGTATATGATCATACTAGACATTCTAGAGTGTCATATATGTCAAGTATGCAAGCATACATAGAGTATATGGTCATACTTATTTTACATATTACTGTAGTGATATTTTAGTAATATAATAAAAAGTATATGCTTTTTTGAAAAATTTCACGTGAGTAAGATTTGGAATATTTTAAAATAAGTATATAAACATACTCAAACTGATAAATTAGTATATACACATACGCAATGTGGTTTATTGAAGATGGGAGTAATTACTCCCGGGAGTATAGAAAACTCACCCTATATATATATATATATATATATATATATATATATATAATGTAATAGAGAAAGTATATATGTCGCGTCGTATATCGCAATAGGTGTGCTTGTTGAACCATGTTTTGGAGTACAATAGGTTCGGGATGGCTTTGAGAATTATAGTTGTATGATGGGTATATGCATTCTCATGGGTTTATAGGCTGGCTCAGGTATAAAATCATATATACTCGTACTGATGATTCCAATACTTAAGATTTTTTGCCCATAACATATCCTTACCTAACTCATGGGCATGTTGTGCAAATCATCCACCGTGCATTCACTATAAGAAAGGTGCCATCTTTTGACATCTGAAATATGTCATAGTACCTAGAAAAAATATGTCATAGGTCACCATTTGTGACACCAAGTTGAATATTCATGGGCATATGATGTGAATCCACGACACATTATGCATGCAAAATCATCAACACATTTGACTACTACATAAGTAAGTTTAGCAGTAATAGTTGGAAAGAAAAACTATGCTTCTTATGTGTTGGATGCTTTCACATGCATAATGTGTCATGAATCCACAATATTTAGGTGCTCATGGCTACCCTTTAAAAGAGCATCCTCATTAAAAAATTGTTAATTTCATTTTGCTTCTTCTTAATTTTAGGTTGGCAAAAAAATTTACACCACCTAGCTCTGAGACTACCATTGGAGGCGCCATAAAGCAATAACTACCTATCCTAGAATATCTTGCTTCTAGTTTTATATAAAACAAATAATGCGTTTACTTGTTGTTTTCGATGCATAGCTTGTTTTTAACATTTATATAGTAACGATCGATATGGAATGATATAAACAATCTCTCGTAACCTATGAATTGAGGAAACTAGAAACGCAACATATCCATTTGTCGCATTCTAAATATGGTTAGAACATCTTTTCAGAAGGACAAAATGTCACATATTTGTATTCTGTTTGCTTATTACTCTATCTTGACTATTACTAAAGCTAGAAGTGCGATATTACTTTCTTCTTTCGTTGCCTCTATCTTCATGTCCCATCTGTCTTCCATTTCTTGTTTCACAAAAACAAAAATGCTTGAACATTTTTGAGTCCAAACCCTTGCTCCATCCCTCAAAAGCACTTAAATCTCCCTTGACAGGTAGCCAATAGCATGCATGCTTGCATGAGTGGCAATGGTTCGATGGTGAGGGCGTTAGCTTCAATAAGTGGGCCCATTATTGGCTAACCTAGAGGCAAAGATTAGTTTCTCATGTGTTATCAGTTACCAAAATGCAACCACTAGTCCATGTTCGAGTTGCACAAAGGATGTACTCCCAATCCCCAAGCCTTACCTCGGTCGACGTTCGACAAGCCAACAACAGCCATCGCCAATCAAGACAAGTGCCTTAAGCCATGAAGCCTCACTATTTGCTGCTAGACTCTCCTAGTCACCAAGGTCTCATCGCCTATCGAACTTCTCCACTATAAAGGTATCATCAAGCCTAGTATAGCAAGTTAATCCACCGACCATCTATATATACCAAGTTTGGAGGGTTCATATTTGGATGGTCAATTACAAGGGCACAACAACCCGCTCACTTGAGCTCTCAAGTTCTATGGCCTAACCCTCACAAAGATGAACAAGGGTGACTATATATCATAGCCATATGGATGTGATCTTTATGCATTTGATAGGTGGATATGGGCGGTAGAGTATCTTAACCTACTAGCTTCAATAGCCTTGAGATACTCCTACCATAATAGGAAAACCATGGGAAGCCATATATAGCTCGAACACCACAACTAGACACTAGGAGCAAATTGCGAATTTATTGAAAGGCCATTTAGAGTATATCTAACACATCTTGACATATATGTTAGTCCAAGTGCCTATGTTGTCATCTAAATCATCAAAACAATACGTGATCATTCGTGCATCCCTTTTTGGTGAAGACGATAACAAAATCAAAGCAAGCATAGAATTGCATTTAATTGAAACAATCAAATAACACATGCACTAACCATGCATATAATTTAAACAATTGAAGAACACATGCACTAAGCTTATCGCATGATTGCTTGGATGGCTTACTATCATCTAACTTGTCCAAAATTTTGTTATCTATAGTAGGTCTCCATTGCAATACTTTTTCCCATTGGATTTCCCCTATTTTCTTGCTTCTATTGTCTTCTGACCTAGAATAGAAACACTTATAGACAATCAGTACGGAAAGGTAGACACCCCTCAAACCTTCCCAATTGAGGAAACTAGAAACACGACATATCCTTTTGTCGCATTCTGTCCAAAATTTTGTTATCTACAGTAGGTCTCCATTGCAATACTTTGAGTATCTTCCCCATTGGATTTACCCTATTTTCTTGCTTTTGTTGTCGTCCAGCCTAGAATAGAAACACTTACAAACAATCAATATGGAAAGGTATAGACACCCTCTCATACCTTCCCAATTGAGGAAACTAGAAACATGACATATCATTTTGTCACATTCTAAATATGGCTAGAGCATCTATTCATAATGACTGTTGACGGTCCTTATAGTCAATATTATACCATCAATTATTGCATGAATTAACATGAAATGAACCATAAAGCATAGTTGTAGGGTTTGATTATAACAAGTTCCACGAGTTGTGTTGTTCTCACTTGTTTTGCTGGATTATCAATATTTCACCATATAAAAAGTATCTCAAGTGATGAAACAGAGCACACCATTATGAAGAGTTCATCAAGACGATCAAAACAGACATGTGATTTGCTATATTTGGAGTCCCGGAGTGAGAGTCCTCAATGGATACGACTTGGAAGATTCAAAGGGTGTGGAAGCTTCTAGAAGACACCAGAACAAAGACGGACCTCAGAGGCCTACATGTGGGGCCGGTGAAAGGTCCTAGTTTGGTTTTCGTAATTGAGTGACAACTTAGGTGGACTAACATGTGTATGAAGTGAATTACACAGGTGATAATGTGTGAGCAACATATGCCATAGAGGGGAAATGGCTTGGAAGATGTTGCAAGGCTCACACATGTGATGAAGGAGCTTAATGCACATGAAACATGACATGTGGTCATGTGGCTAAGATGGTGAAGATCAAGGCAAGACTTGGCTTGATGGACCGGTTCCGAAGGTGAAGGGCAAGTTGGAGGCTTTGAAGCCGTTGGTACCGAGTGTCGGGAGGCTTAAGCAAGACTTGGCACCGAAGGACCGAAGCAGTAGTGAAGAGCAAGTTAGGTCAAGATCGATGGACCATGGAGGCCATGTGATGATATGAAGTGGATCATATCATTTGATCGAGGTTGGTGCA
Organism: Coix lacryma-jobi var. lacryma-jobi; assembly: GCA_009763385.1. NCBI lineage: Eukaryota > Viridiplantae > Streptophyta > Magnoliopsida > Poales > Poaceae > Coix > Coix lacryma-jobi. The sequence goes on from CM019826.1 coordinate 144,171,350, forward strand.
TGTGTTGCATCAACACCAAAGGAGATGGAATGGAATGCGCAAGACAAAGGTATATTTGTAGGGCATTTCATTTCACCGGTCATAGGTGTGTAGAGAAGATTATGACCGGGTTTAGGATAGATGGCCGTACTATTAAGAGGAGCAAACTTGTTTGCATATCGGTCATCTAGTGCCACTTGAGCGATCTAACATTGCGTTGTTACTAGGATCGAGTGGCGTTGTGAGTGCTGTAAGGAAAATAGACCTCAGACCATTTAACTTCGGATTTTGGTGTTTGATGAACAACATAACCAAATTGGACTAATGCGTTTGCATGTGTTTGTTTTGTAGTCCAATAGGGTGCAAATGTGACTTGGACTAAGGCGACGTGGTGATCCGATGATCAACATCTCAAGCAAGACATTTGAAGCTCAATAGAAGACTCTCAAGATCAAGCAAAGTCCAAGGCACAAGAATGGAACCAAGACAGCGCAAGAAATCGCGAAGAAACGAACAAACAGGGACATCAGATGCTGCTCAAAAGCGTCGGACGCACCGATGCCAAACCCTAGCTCGGGTTGGCGCCAGCAGAAACATCGGACGCGCCGATGGTACCACATCGGACGCACCGGTAACAATGTGCGTTGTGCACAATGTTACATCGGACGCACCGATGCTACATCAGACGCTACAGGACCCTGCGTCCGATGGCTATGCAGAAAGGTTCCAGAGAGGCTCTGAAGACATCGGACGCATCCGATGGTCATGCATCGGACGCTCGTCAGAGTCCGATGCGACTCAGTGCCAGGTCGGCAGAACTAGCCGTTATGTGACATCAGACGCGCGTCGGATGCTCCCGTCAGGAGCGTCCGATGCTACGCAGGAAAGCCCATCTTTGGTGTCCAACGGCTCTATTTGCTTGGGGCCCTATATATATCCCCATGGTCGGCCAAAATAGTAAGGTTGGAGCTCAAGGAAGTGTACCAAGTGTATAGACACATATTTAGTTGCTCTAGCCACCAAAGTGCTTAAGTGATATACTAGGTGATTAGTAGAGGTGCTTTGCGAAGTGCTTAAGCTAGTTAGACCACCGCTTTGCGCTTGCTCTAGGTGTTAGGCCTAGTGTTTAGTGAGGTTGAAAACCTCTCATCTACCGGTGCTTGCGCGCACCGTTGTTGTACATCGGCGGGGCTTGTAGTCTTGCGAGATCACACCAACCGAGTTTGTGGTGTGGCCGCCTCCGTGTACCAAAGAGAACAAGGCCCGCGGCGCTTCGGCCGGAAACTTGATAGTGAAGACGGCAGGGAGCATCCGGGAGAGGCTTTGCCACGAGTGGCTTAACCGGAGACCCACATGCGCGTGGGGAAGACCGGAGCTATCCACGGAGTTACCCGACCGGGAGCTTGGCCCTTGCGAGGGATTCCTTGCGAGGGGCTCCAACGAGGACTAGGGGGAAGCTTGTGCGCTTCTCGATACCTCGGTAAAAATACCGGAGTCGTCGACGGGAGTTTGTATCTCTACCACTCTTTTAGCTTCCGCATTTAACATTGCTACCTTGTTCATGTGCTTTATCTTTCCTAGCTTGATATGCTAGTTGATAGGTTTGGAAACTAGGTAGCATAACTCCTTTTGCGGTAGAGATAGCAAACACACCTAGCAAAACCTTAGTTGCACTTAGATAGTTTACTTTCTTTGTATAGGTTTTGACTAGGTGGAAATTAGAGGCCATAGTTTAGAGTAGAAGTTTTAAGTTGCCTAATTCACCCCCCTCTTAGGTGTCATGGTTCTTTCAATTGGTATCGGAGCCAGGTTGGCTCTCTTGTGGACTCTTGGCTTAACCGCCTTCGAGCCGACGCCCCTAAGAGAGGTTGGGATGGATACCTCTAGGCCTCCACACTTTGACGGCACTAACTCCCCTACTATAGTGCTAGGATGGCTTGTTTTTTAGAAGCCGTTGATCTAGGTGTTTGGAGAGTCACCCGCGACGGGATGAAACCCATTAAGAATCCCGAGAAGCCTACCGCGGGTGATGAAAAAGAAATTCATCTTAATGCTAGAGCTAAAAATTGCTTGTTTGAATCTATTAGCATGGATGTCTTTAACCAAGTTTTTACTTTGCAAACATCTCATGAAATTTGGTTAAATCTACATGAGCTTCATGATGGTACAAGTAATGTACGTGAGCAAAAACATCACCTAACAAAAACAAGCTATGATTCCTTTAAAATGAATGATAATGAGCTTGTTCGTGATATGTATTCTCATTTGAATCTAATTATCAATGAGCTCCATTCTATAGGAATTACAAAGCTAGGTGATGCGGATATTGTGAGGAAGATCATCTCCATGCTTCCAAAGAACAAGTATGCAACCATCATCACCATCCTCCACAACATGGAGGACTTGAGCACCATGACCCCGGCCATTGTCATTGGCAAATTGGTGGCATTTGAAATGTCACGCAAAATGGGTCGAGAAGAAGCCACTTCATCAAGCAAAGACATTGCTCTCACATGTGAGCACAAAAAGATGAAGGGCAAAAAGCAAGTGGAGACAAGCTCAAGTTCCTCAAGTGAAGAAGAGGATGATGAAGATGAAGAATCAAGTGATGATCAAGCCTCCACCTCATCCGACTCCTCCTTAGATGAAGAAGAAACAATCAAGCTTATGAGAGGAGTGAAGAGGATGATCCGCAAGCTCAATGTCAAGGGTGTGCCCATCACCATAGAAGATTGCCTCTTCACCAATCAAAGAAGAGAGCAAAGAAAAAAGGGATGCTATAGATGTGGCAAGAAAGGGCACTTTATGGAAGATTGTCCAAAACAAAAGCCTACACCCAATGACAAGAAAAAAAAGGAATGCAAGGTCAAAGCCCTCACTACCATCAAGACATGGGATGATTCATCAAGTGATGATGAAGTCCATCACAAGAGGCATGGCCGCAAGCACTCATCATCAAGCTCCTCATGTATGTGCCTTATGGCATGAGGTAACTCAAGCTCTATCTCTAGTAATAGTGATAGTGATAGTGATGATGAGCTACCTTCTTATAATGAACTTGTGCAAGATAATCTCAATTATGCTAAAGCCTGTACTAGTCAACAAAAGAAAATCAATGCTTTAAAATAAAAATTAGATAGCTCTCAACAAGCCTACAATGCTATGCTTGAACAATATGAAATATTTTCAAATTTGAATGTTGAGCTATCTAATAAAATTGAGAAACTTGAGGCTAGTACAAGCACATGTGATAGCACAAGTAATGATGAGCAACTTGCTAAGAAAAATGAAAAACTAAAAACAAAGTTAGCTAGCACACAAGATGCCTACAAAGTTTGCTTGCTAAAATGGAAATTATGTGCAAACATTGTGATGAGCTAACTAACAAAGTTGCTAATCTTGAAACCATCAGAGCAAACTCCACAGAGGCACCTAAAATTGAGAAATCAATCCTTAATATGCCTAAAAAGGATGTCTCTACTTCTTGCATTGATTTACTTGATTTAAACTCACCCATATGCAAACAAGCTTGTGTTGAGAATGTCATTGTAGAAACATGTACACAAGAAGTTGCAATGGAGAATGAGCTACTAAAGCAAGAAGTGGCCCGCCTCACCAAGGACTTGACCCAAGCAAAAGGCAAGGGAAAGCAAACCCGAACTCATCAAGATAACACCAACAAGGGAGTGAAGAAGCTTGATGAGGAGCAAACCGTGGTTTGTTACCTTTGCCACAAGGAAGGCCACAAAGTCCTATGAGTGCAAGGTGAAGCATGGGGGAGAAAAGAAGAAAGAGAAAAACAAAAAGCAAACAAGCAAGCTCACCAACACCTACACCAACAAGGTGAACAAGAATGCCACCACACCCTATCTCTTGAAGAAAAAGAAGAATGACAAGGTGGTGGCCATCAAGGTAAACAAGCAAGCCAACAATGGGGCCAAACACATTTGGGTGCCTAAGGACATCATCTCAACCATGAAGAGCACCAAAAAGGTTTGGGTCCCGAAAGGGAAGTGAGTAGCCAAAATGACCTCGGGGAATTTGGAGACTTGGCAAAGTTTTGGGTGCATATCATGGGGTGCATCACATTGGATCATGTCATTGCCAAGTATGTTAGTAGGTACTATGGACCCAAGTTCCCCTCTCCCATGTTAGGTAACTAGATTTAAATTCTTGCAATTACTTTCATTTGGTATAAATTTCTTGCAAATTCTTTTAGCATCTAGTTCCTTCATTACCTAGGTTTGCATTGGAATTTTCATATCTTTTGTCATGCAAATTAGGATTATTATATGGTAGTTTTGCTCGGTATCACTCACATTCTTAGAGCAATTCTACATGGTTTTAATTGGTTAGAAGCACGGCACATAGCTTCTTTTACTTTGTATTAATCTTATATGTGCCAAAGACCAAATTATAGATAAACTACCCCAATTACCATCTTCAATTGATGTCACATTTCTTGTAATATCAATATGGAAAATGGTAGTTTGACCTTACAAGTCAATCTGCATGTCTCCTACAAGTATTTCAAACTTGTATGCACACTGTTAGGGGGAGTTTACTCTACAATTTGGAAGCTTTGAGACTAACACTATTTTCAAGATTATCATGTGTGTAGTAGTCTCATTGCAAGGAAAATGGAGTTCTCGGAGACAAGCATCATGTGTGGTGATAATTCAATTGACATCTACATGTGGTATTCCTAACCGATATCATTATGTTGATTTCAATTTGATACTCTTATATGCTTTCTCCATACATTATATAGATTAAACTCCTTTGTGCTTTAATTTGTCGGTTATGCATATGCCTTTGCCTTACATCATATGTATGCATATACTTAGGGGGAGTTTTAGCTTATATAATGTTTCCTCTCTTGAGCTTTAATGTCTTCCTTTTCGGTGTTTGATTCCAAAGGGGGATAATATGTAGGGACCAAAATCAAGCCCAAACTAAAACAAACAAAATAACCAAAATCAAATTTTAAAAAATTTTATGGTTATCTTTTTGGAAATGGTCCAACAAAGGGAGGAAGTGGATCATGGAGTTAGAGGGAGATCTAATCCATCAAACCACTAAAATGGACTCAATGGCAAGGGAAAGATATGTTAGATTAAATATGTTTCAATTTGGTATCTTTTAAAACATCATATGATCTTGCCTTTGCATTGCATCCTAGCAAGTAAATTGCATTTTATATTTTGTATCTTTTATTTGCTTGTTTTGGTCGTGTTGTCATCAATCACCAAAAAGGCGGAAATTGTAAGGAAAATGGACCTCAGACCATTTAACTTCGGATTTTGGTGTTTGATGAACAACATAACCAAATTGGACTAATGTGTTTGCAAGTGTTTGTTTTGTAGTCCAATAGGGTGCAAATGTGACTTGGACTAAGGCGACGTGGTGATCCGATGATCAACATCTCAAGCAAGACATTTGAAGCTCAATAGAAGACTCTCAAGATCAAGCAAAGTCCAAGGCACAAGAATGGAACCAAGACGGCGCAAGAAATCACGAACAAACGAACAAACAGGGACATCGGACGCTGCATCGGATGCTGCTCAAAAGCGTCGGACGCACCGATGCCAAACCCTAGCTCGGGTTGGCGCCAGCAGAAACATCAGACGCGCCGATGGTACCACATCGGACGCACCGGTAACACTGTGCGTTGTGCACAGCGTTACATCGGACGCACCGATGCTACATCGGACGCTACAGGACCCTGCGTCCGATGGCTATGCAGAAAGGTTCCAGAGAGGCTCTGAAGACATCGGACGCATCCGATGGTCATGCATCGGACGCTCGTCAGAGTCCGATGTGACTCAGTGCCAGGTCGGCAGAACTAGCCGTTATGTGACATCGGACGCGCGTCCGATGCTCCCGTCAGGAGCGTCCGATGCTCCCGTCAGGAGCGTCCGATGCTACGCATGAAAGCCCATCTTTGGGGTCCAACGACTCTATTTGCTTGGGGCCCTATATATATCCCCATGGTCGGCCAAAATAGTAAGGTTGGAGCTCAAGGAAGTGTACCAAGTGTATAGACACATATTTAGTTGCTCTAGCCACCAAAGTGATTAAGTGATATACTAGGTGATTAGTAGAGGTGCTTTGCGAAGTGCTTAAGCTAGTTAGACCACCACTTTGCGCTTGCTCTAGGTGTTAGGCCTAGTGTTTAGTGAGGTTGAAAACCTCTCATCTACCGTTGCTTGCGCACACCGTTGTTGTACATCGGCGGGGCTTGTAGTGTGAGATCACACCAACCGAGTTTGTGGTGTGGCCGCCTCCGTGTACCAAAGGGAACAAGGCCCGCGGCGCTTCGGCCGGAAACTTGATAGTGAAGATGGCGGGGAGCATCCGGGAGAGGCTTTGCCACGAGTGGCTTAACCAGAGACCCACTTGCGCGTGGGGAAGACCGGAGCTATCCATGGAGTTACCCGACCGGGAGCTTGGCCCTTGCGAGGGATTCCTTGCGAGGGGCTCCAACGAGGACTAGGGGGAAGCTTGTGCACTTCTCGATACCTCGGTAAAAATACCGGAATCGTCGACGGGAGTTTGTATCTCTACCACTCTTTTAGCTTCCGCATTTAACATTGCTACCTTGTTCATGTGCTTTATCTTTCCTAGCTTGATATGCTAGTTGATAGGTTTGGAAACTAGGTAGCACAACTCCTTTTGCGGTAGAGATAGCAAACACACCTAGCAAAACCTTAGTTGCACTTAGATAGTTTACTTTCTTTGTATAGGTTTTGACTAGGTGGAAATTAGAGGCCATAGTTTAGAGTAGAAGTTTTAAGTTGCCTAATTCACCCCCCCCTCTTAGGCGTCACGGTTCTTTCAAGTGCAAGTGAAAATCCTTTGAAAAATGATTGTGAAAATGCTAACACACATGCACATGATGGTGTACACTTGGTGGTGTTGGCACATTTGCAAAGGACAAGGTGTTGGAGTTGATTTGGATCAACTTGGAGAAGAGAAGGAGGCTTTTCGGTGTGTTCTGAACTCTAGGATGGGTCTTGGATTGGAATTCTGTATTAATCCTTTGTGAGTTGGTTTAGCATTGTATGTTGGTTGTGTAGCCCTCTGAATAAGCTTTCCAAAATGTTTGAGATCATCAAAATCGGAGTTCGGAGCCAAGAGTTATGACCGCTTTAGCGAGGAGTTCAGGATGCTGAAGTCGGTAGTACCGACCCCTGTGGGCAGCGCACAAACTCTCTGTTCGGGAGATGGTTTGGCCTACCGGTAGAACCGCCATAGGGCCGGTAGTACCGACCCTTGTGGTCGGTAGCACCGACGTTTGGAGGAAGTTTGGAGGCGTTCTGTGTAGGGGACGATTTGGGCTACCTGTAGTACCGCTATAAGGCCGGTAGTACCGGGGCCGGTAGTAGCGACCCTACTACCGACTGTGTTAGGAAGGCTGTCCTAACGTCTTTTGGACCGCCGGTAGTACCGACCCTTTGGTCGGTAGTACCGATCGTGGCCATGGGAGCTCGGGAAAAGGGGAAAAGGCTAGTTTGTGGCTCCCCTCTATAAATAGAGGGGTGGCCGGCCCTTGGGCAAGGTTGGAGCACTCCAAAGCCTTTGTGGCTTGTGTGGATGTGCTAGAGAGCCCTCTAACTCGCTTGTGCTTGCTAGTGTGCGAATCTACCACGAGTGAGCGATTCTAGTGAGTTGCATTGACAGATTGCATCGAGTGGCACTAGGTGTTCGAGTTGCAAGCCGGTGGTGCTTGTTACTCTTGGAGGTTGCCACCTCCTAGACGGCTTGGTGATTATCTCTGTCATGAAGCTCGCAAGAAGATTGTGCGTGGCTTCGAAGAAGCTTTGTGAGGGGCATTGTGCTCGCCCCGCGGGAGATCCCAAAGAGCAACTCTAGTGGAAAGAGGCGTGAAGAGCGCCAAGTGGTCCGATCGGATCGAAAGCTAGAGCTCTTGGTGAGCACTCCATCGTGGAGAGTGTGGCTTAGTGTCACCACTAGCAAGAGGATCGGCGGCAACCTTGGGCTTGCTTCAACGGGGACTAGCTTGGTGGCAACCAAGTGAACCTCGGGATAAAATCTTGTGTCCCCATCTCTTGTTGCTCTTATTGTTCTTGTTACCTTGCATATTACGCTTGTTCTTGTGTTCTTCGTGTTCTTCCTCCCTCCATCACTCTTTCTTAGGTTGGGAAGACTCGATCTACCTTTTGGCAAGGAACCAAGACCTGAGGAAGCTACAACCATCATCTACAACATCTAGGGAAGTGGGGTAATTGCCAGATCTGAGATTGCATCTCATCCACTTCGATTTCGTAACTTCCTGCAGGTGCTCGGTAGTACCGGCCTAACAGCCCGGTAGTACCGGTGTCGGTAGTACCGACCTAGCAGCCCGGTAGTACCAACTGTCTGGTGTTTACACTAGCTTGTATTGCAATACTAATCCTTGTGCTAGTGTTTAGTTGCTTAGTTTGTGTAGCTAAGTAGAGCTCTCTAATTTGGCTTGTGTAGCCTTGTTATTGAGCATTACTAGTGATCTTAGGCTTTGTAGCTTTGCTTACTAGATTGTGTAGGAGCTCCCCCGTGTTTGAAGTACTAGTTGCATAGGTTTGTGTGGCCTTGCTTCTAGAATTGTTTAGGTGAGCTTTATCTAGCCCGACACCTTATTTGCTTTGTTTAGGATCTTTTTTAAGGTGTCATAGAGTATAAGTAGAGGAGTGTAGTCTTGGCTAGACCAATAGTTTTAATTCTGCATTTGTTTCGGTTAGCCGGTACGTTTAATTTTAGAAAGGACTATTCACCCGCCCTCTAGTCCGCCATCTCTACCTTTCAAGTGGTATCAGAGCTAGGTCTTTGTGGGGATATTACCTCTGTATACCCCCATGGACCAACATGGGCCCTTCATCAAGGACAGCCCAGCTCGCGAGGTCTTGCAGCACACGACCAGCTCGCTGTGCTCGTCAAGGACTCTCCAGAAGCCTTGCCCGCCAAGGAAGATCCTAGAGTTAGATCCGGATTCCTTGCCTTAAGGAACCGCTTGTAATTTGATAAGGACTCGACAACTGTAACCCTGCTCCCCGGCTATATAAGGCGAGCAGGGACCCCCTCTCATCTCAGGTCCATCAGACCCGAGATCACCTTAGATCCCATCGGATCACACGCCATATTCCAATCCATCAATACAAACCAGCCATCAGAACACAGGACGTAGGGTATTACGACGACTTGCTAGCCCGAACCTGTCTAAATCGCCGTCTCTCGTCCCTGTGTTTACGCTTTGCCGACGTCTCGCACGCCTCCACCGCTCAATCTACTACCTTGGGCATACCCCTCGGTAGACTATCAACCATATTTCGTCGACAGTTGGCGCGCCAGGTAGGGGGTGTGTGCTACGACATCATGATCTGCCAAGCGGTCACTTTCCCTCGCTCCATGGTTCTTCCGGAGGCTGGCACCACTTTTCAGATTGGATCTATGATCTGGACCGTGGGCGACCACTCTCCTGCTCTAGAAACCGTGGAATCTGCGTAGCTTCCTGCGCCGGATGCTACGCCGTCCACCCGCCGCATCACCAAGGCGACACGCCGCTCGCCGAGGATCGTCCCCTGCGACGACCTAATCGAAGCCATCGATCAGGCCAACCAAGGAATCGTGGAGTGCATCGACGCCATCGAGGTAACTCGCTTGCAACTCTCCGGCCGCCCTCGTCTCCAACAATTTTTAGGTACACCATCGGGAGCCTCCAGCGCTCAACCCGCCCGCCGCCCAAGATCGGATCTACATATGGCTCGTTGCCGCCTTCGCTCGTCGTCACCTTCGCCTTCGCTCATCGCTGACTAGGCTCGCCGCCTTCGCTCGTGACCGTCTTCGCTCATCGCCACCTTCGCTCGCCGCCACCTTCGCTCGTCGTCGTCTTTACTCGCCGCCGCCATCGCTCGTCGCTGCCTTCTGTTTCTGAAGCACAAGGTCGTAGGTTCATCAATCCGTCGCCAACCAGGTTCATCGACCTGGCCTTCGCCCGTCGTCGACCAGGTTCATGGACTTTGCCTTCGCTCGTCATCGACCATGCTCAGAGACTTCGTCTTCGCAAGTCGCCGACCAGGCTCGGGGACTTCGCTTTCGTTCGTCGCCGACTAGGCTTGAGAACTTCGCCTTCGTTCGTCACCGACCAGGCTCGGGGACTTCACCTTCGCTCATCGCCTCTGCTCATCGTCGCCTTCGCTCGTCGCCGTCTTTGCAAGTCATCGACCAGGCTCAGGGACTTTGCCTTCGTTCGTCATCGACCAGGCTCGTTGCCTTCGTTGGTCGTCACCTTCACTCATCATCGCCTTCGTTCACCGTCGCCGCCTTCATTCGTCGCCGACCTGGCTCGAGGACTTTGCCTTCGCTCGTCGCCGACCAGGCTCGGGGACTTCGTCTTTGCTCATTGCCCTCGCTCATCGCCGCATTCGCTCGTCATCGCCTTCACTCGTCGCCGGTGTGCATCAAGTCGCTCCATGCTGTTCGGATCAGGGTGCTGATTTTGGGCAGCTCATCGGGGCACTTGCTAAATGCTCTACAAGCTCAGCACCACGTGTCTTCAACACCTACTACCAAGCTCGGGGACTAAGTGGATACACTTCACCTTGCGGTGAATGTATTTGCTTTTCTCTGACAATTCAAGGATGCTCCGTCAAGTTGGACTTGCACAGACTTCTACTAGGACCTCGTTGTTCCTTACAGTCTTGCAAGCTCCAAGTGGATACACTTCACTAGAAGAAAGCTCTTCAAAAATTTTCTTGAGCACCTTACATCCTTCTTGCGAGCCATACTTGCCCGACATCGACTTCGCCTGCTCGGACAAGCTCAAGACATCGTCGCCAACGAATACAAAGTGCTCGGGGACTAGCTGTGGGGATATTACCTCTGTATACCCCCATGGACCAACATGGGCCCTTCGTCAAGGACAGCCCAACTCGCGAGGTCTTGCAGCACACGACCAGCTCGCTGTGCTCGTCAAGGACTCTCTAGAAGCCTTGCCCGCCAAGGAAGATCCTAGAGTTAGATCCGGATTCCTTGCCTTAAGGAACCGCTTGTAATCTGATAAGGACTCGACAACTGTAACCCTGCTCCCTGGCTATAAAAGGCGACCAGGGACCCCCTCTCATCTCAGGTCCGTCAGACCCGAGATCACCTCAGATCCCATCGGATCACACGCCATATTCCAATCCATCAATACAAACCAGCCATCAGAACACAGGACGTAGGGTATTACGACGACTTGCCGGCCCGAACCTGTCTAAATCATCGTCTCTCGTCCCTGTGTTTACGCTTTGCAGACGTCTCGCACGCCTCCACCACTCAATCTACTACCTTGGGCATACCCCTCGGTAGACTATCGACCATATTTCGTCGACAGTCTCTCATTTGTGGTCTTCACCGACCCGAGAGGATGGCGACTAGTTGGCTATATGTTGCGTGTGACAGACATATTTTTGATGGCACACACTGCACGGTGGAAACTTCACATGCTTCATCATTTCCGTGCTTTTGGTCCGAAGTTTTGGTAGATCGTTGTTGTTGCCTTTACTCATGCTTTGGATGAGAGTAATCTAACCCAAGCGCAAGAGTATTGTCTAACACTCGATGCACAAGCCCAATGTTTTCTAACAAATGCTTTGCAAGATGACATATTTAGTAGGGTGATGACTTCGGTGACTGCCCATGATATGTGGACGGCACTCAAACATCTCTATGGTGATTTCTCCATTTGGGATGATGGCAAATTCAAGGAGGAGGATCACATAGAGATGGCACACGAGGTGGTTGAGCAAGACCACAACTCCATGATTGTGGAAGATTGCTCCACCTCAAGCTCAAGTGATGCAAGTGATAATGATATTCACACTTGATGATGATGGTTCATGCTACAACTATGAGAGTGATACTTCTTCGAGCTCTCCAACCACTACATCACATTGCTTTATGTCACACAGTGACACTAAGGTTATCAAACCTAATGTGATTTATCTTAATGCATATGAGGAGCTCTTGAGTAGATATGCTAGCATGACCATCACTTTAGAAAATGAGATGTCTAAAAATGAAAAAATGGAAAAAGAAAACTCATTTCTAAAGAACACATGTGAACAAGTGAAGCATATACTTTATGTTACTACTTGTTCACATGATGAGCTTAAATTGACTCATGAGGAACTTAGTGTTGCTCATGACAACTTGGTACACGACCATGCTTTTCTCACTAAGAAGCTTTCTAATGTAGAAACTAAAACTAGTGAGAGCTCATCATTTGGGTCAAATGATCAATCACATATTTGTGCTAACCCATGTGATGTACAAAAGAAGCATGTTGTTGACGCAAAACGTGGCGTCTCGCGTCAAGGGCACACAGCAAGCCGAACGAGGCTAGCTTCAATCGGTAACCCGAGGTGTATCGAACCCGGAGACGTGTCAGTCGGTTTGACCTGAAAACCAACAAGGGATAAAATGTGAGAATACCTTGGAACATGCTGGGTAAAAACCAGACAGTTCCATATGTACGGCTTTGGAAGCCAATCACGACGGCACACAGCTATAGAAGCTGTTTGTCGAAACAGGTTCAAGATGTCATTCGACAAGTATAAAGAGAAAGCATGTAAACATGTCGAATGCCGAATACATACATGACAAAAGAATAAAAGAGGTAACTTGTAAATACAAATCTATTCAAATAACATGTGCATAGGCCAATCCAGCTAGTCTGCCGCACGTCCAGCCTTCATAAACCCGTCAGGCATAAACTCAAGCAAAGCTAATCCACCGCATGATACCACTTGCTATAAATCTACACCACTCTTTATAATTAGATTAATCCACCGCATGATACGATCTAATTATAAGAAGCTAAAAGCACACATACACCTGAACAGATCTATACATACTCATTACTCATGTAAGCTTAACCAGAATCGGCAAACTAGCCGAACTGGGGTCCATGAAGAAGAAACATACAAACCAAGCATGGTTAAACTAATCTAAAACCTGCACCTGCCGCACGGCACCCAGCTCTATCAAAGCCTAAACATGATCGGCATGCATGAACCCACAACATGTAGCAACCTAGATTGAAAGTCGGTTTGGCCATCATGATCTTATAATTAGCAAAGCACAAGAAAACTCGTGCAACAAGGCCGAACGAAGATCAATCTAGATTGGGCAAAAGGTGTTGTACGAATTAAATGAATAAAACATATAACACGTGATAACTTGATGAATCTATTAGATCTGCCAAATCTAACAGAGCCGATAACTATTTTTACTCATGACTCAATCCGCCGCATGATACAAGTCATAGGTAAAAACTTCCCGTCATAAGCTTAAATCCGCCGCACGATACTAAGCTTAACATACGAGACTACTTGCATCATATCTAAATCCACCGCATGATACTAGACATGATAACAAGGTTGCCGGTACTTACGGAGGTCGACGGATCGATGATTCCTCTCAAAGAACTCGACGACACGACTATAAGGACTCGAAGGTGGCACGGGGCCGGTTGTATTGATGTGGTTGTGAACGCTTTTTACAATAGCCAAGGGTTTATATTTATACCCTGGACGCGATGCAAGTCCTAAGAGGACACGACTATGAAATATTAAAGAAAAATACAATATTCTTGGCCTTTAACTCCTTTCGGAATCTTCATTGCCTTAATTGTCGCAATTTTGTTGCCTGATCGGCTCTTGCTTCCGTCGTTTCAATGGAAACTCCCTTTTCTCAGAATAGCCGACTGCATGAGCAGTTGCCGAATCCTCGGAAACTAGCCGACCGCATGGATACTTGCCGAATGCCTCATACGTCCATCTCCGCACACTGGACATGCACGCCGTCTTCTAGCCTTTCCTTCATCGTGAAGCCATTCATGCTAAATATAGAACTAGACGTCGAGATGTGCATGCTTTATATATAGACATGCACGCCGTCTTCTAGCCTTTCCTTTATGCTAAATATAGAATTAGACGTCGAGACGTGCATGCTTTATATATATTGCCTTCTTTGCATGCTTGCCACATCACAACGCCACCAAATCCAACTCCTGGCCAATGAGATCAGACCCCTCTGGCTTCTTGAATACTCGTTTAATCTGTCACGGTCATGGTCGATTTTTCTCGTGATCGGCTTCTCTTGCCATATCTATTTCCTGAATGGAGTAACCGACCGCTTGGTCGTCTACCGAATGCTCTTCTCATTGCTCGTTGGGTCTACCTGTCATCTTCTTAATGTTGACCAAAATCCAGTGTTAACACAGGCCCCCTAGTTCAGAGTATGAATTGTCATGCTTCGAACTATTTGATCTTTGTTGGTCTTCTTCAAAAAGCCAAGAAATCCACTGATAGCAATAACATTTTCTCACCATGTTTCCACAATTTTGCCTGTAAAACAATAATTGTCCAATACATGTGGAAACAAGTTAGTTACAATTGCATATGTGTATAAATATTATAGTTCTTCCATTTTATTGATCAGAAGATGCTGCAATGCCGACTACATCTCAAAAGTATCATATTTTATAACTAAGATTTCTTTTAAACTTGAACAAAATGGTACCTTACTCATTCATCCATCTCTTTAATTATGGGGCTTTAGATCTCACTGAGTCCCCAAGCGATTGCAAAACAGAATAGCTATAGAAATGCTTATCTTTTACCCCTTGATCACTTTTCATCCGGAGTTTTATCATTATCTTTATATAAAATCGTATCACATAATATTGCAAAGTCAAAGACTCGACCACAAGGAGATACAAGCCATAAACCTAGATCAAGAAGTGCAAGTGAATATTTTTTATTACTTTTTCTTTTGCATATATCATCCTCCCTACCTTTTAAAATTATGAGGCTACTGGGCCTTCGGCCATCTTTTATTTTATTTGGCGGTCACTTGACCTTTTCTTTTTCATATTTTTATTTGGGCGGTTTGCCCCTTTTTTCTTTCTCAGTTCTGGCGGACACGTGTCCGTCGTTTTTATTTCTGAGATTTATAGAATAGCCTCATATTTTTAATCAAAGAGAGAATGCACATGCAAAACACTTATTAGTTTATAACGTGTACGTGAATCTTGATCTTGAGAATATGACTATAATCTCAACTAGTAGTCACAATGATTTGACAGTGCTCAATATGACATTAAGTAAATTTTATCATTAAATCTCCGAATTTCAAGTATCTCTCAGAATAATGTCATATCAAATTCTACCTCTATTCATATCCCACAACTACTTTCAGACAAAGTTTAAATTCTATGCAACCCACAAATTTCAAAGACTTCAAGATAAATATAATAACCATTAGACCCAAATCTTAAAGAAATCAAAGCTATAAACCAGACACAGGTGAAATATAAAACAGAGCATCTATTTATCATTTCAACAATGGATAACCCAAAATATTTATATCACATATTCATATAGTGGAATTTTTTAGGTTTTTTTTAGTGCGGAGATGCAACATGAGAGGTTTCACCTTTTAATGATTTTAATTTTAAGCTCTAAAACTATTAGAGAAGCGAGGGTACACAAACCACCGTTGAAGATGAAGCAGCCATCCGTTTTGTCCTTCTTCACGATGGATCGCTCGATGCTGTACGATATGTGCGTGTTGATCTCAGGCCCCCCGACACGTAGTCACAGCGGCGTAATCGATGATTCACTGGTGTCCTCCTTTCTCTCATCCGAGACGTCTTCGCCGAATACGAGTTGAAAATATTTGAAGCCAATCATAAATGTCAATCCTTCTTCTGCAAATGACTGGCTGCTTCAGATCTTGTAGCTGTTCTGACTATGAGTGAACTTGTCACGTTGCATGTGTCTTGTTGGCACCACCTTATTCAAGGCCATCAACAAAGGTATCTCTTTCAATATGAAGTGTGCTGAAAACGTTTCAGCCGATGGTCTTCTATCGGCCGTCCGGTTGCTAACGTCCTTTGTGCTTCTGATGTAGCCTTTCGTAACCTTATCACCAGACTGAGCCTTTTGCGTTACTCAGGGAAAGGTAAAGTTATATTAATAGGAGCAGAAGGTTCTGTCTTATCGGCTTTTGCTTAGTATGCCTTTGACTTTCTTCTTGTTGAGGAACTGGAATGCTTTAGGTAAACATGTTGTCAGGTAACTCACGGTAGCTTCGAAGAACGTCATTTTTGATGAGGCTGAGTGTGCCGTAGAGGACGAATACGAGCTCGGCGGTGCGTGGATGCGTGCACGATGATAACTCCAGCCGATTCCTGTATGCATATCGGCCAATTAGTATATTTTCTCGTGTTGTTGTATCCACCGATTCCTTTCTTGAATTTCCATGAGCTCTGGTAATGAAGAAATAATTGAAGTCCCCTTAAAGGCTTGCAGATTTTGAATCATATCCGAGATCTCAACTTGCACACATTGATCCAACTTCGGCTTCATTATCAACACTTTATTCCTTGTCAGCCGATATGAGACTTTGGCTCTAGCTTTCTCCATTACCATTAGTCAGATTTAAAAATTACTCTGAGAGCCGATTGTCTGAATCGGCTGTTGGTCCTCGTCGAAGACATTCACAGGACCTGCTTCCCAGGCTCTTCCAGAGAAACACTCGACACCTTCATACTCCCAATAGATTGGTTCTGTATTAGCAACACTAACCGAATCATCAGCATGAACGATCTCAATATCATCTCCAATCCACTGTATGAGGAGCTGATGCATAGTTGATGGTACACAACAGTTTGCATGTATCCAATCTCTTCCTAACAGCAAACTGTATGCCCCCTTGCCCTCAATGACGAAGAAGGTAGTGATCAAGGTTTTAGATCCAATCACTAACTCGACATGGACTGCTCCTCGGGTGTCAGAAGAATTTCCCGCAAAATCCCTCAATACCATGTCGGTCTTCAGTAGATCTTCACTTGTCATGCCAAGCTTTCTGAAAGTGGTATACGGCATGATATTTATGGCAGCTCCTCCATCAATGAACATCTTGGTTAATGGCTTGCCATTGACATACCCCCTCATATATAATGGCCTCAAGTGTCGGTGTCTGATTGGTTTATCAAATACTGCCTTTTCAGCCAAGACGAGATGAGTCAATAAGTCCTGAAATTCGCTTTCATCGAAGTCTGAATATGTCTCGTCCTGGACATCTTGATTCTCCGGAGCTACAAACTCTGACGGGAGAAAGAACGCCATGCATGTATCAGCCGAACGATTACCTCCATCCGGCTTCTCTTTAGGACGTCAAACTTGTCTTGTCTTGGTGCCTGCTTCCTCTAATTCTCTGTTCCTCAAGCGTTGCACTCTCCTTTTCTGGCTCTTCCTTAAACCTGGCGGACACCATTGTCCTTTTTGCCAGACATACTCACGGTATTCTTCCTCTTCAGTATGAGCCCAACTTCGATCGGCAAATCTTCCTTGCCGATTCTCAAAGCTACTTATTCTTAAGCGCCGATCGTCCTCAGGGATTCGCGCCCCAAGCCTTTCATGGACAGAACGGCGGTTGACTCAAGATTGCCTGTACTCGGAGTACTGACTACTGCATTCAGGGCAGTTGTTCTTAACAGGCAACTTCAAGCCTTCGTTCCAACAATATTGGAAGAACGAGCATTCCCAATGAGACTGTTCCTGTTCCCCCATATCTTCTCGTTCTTTTCGGTGCATCTCTTCCTCGTACCTCCTTTGCCCCTCCAGGAACTTCCGTTCTTCATAAAGCCTCTGCTTCTGGTACTGTTCCTGTTCCCGACGCCACTTATTCAATAGAATGCGTGTCGTGACCCTGGGTCTAGAGGTGTTACCCGTATCAATTCGGCTATCTTGGAACCGAACTCTCCGCTGAAGTTCTCCTTTTGTAACCTGTCGATCGGGATCAATAGTGCCAGCTTCCCTCGCTCTATCAGAGGTTAAAACTTTCATCTTACCCTTACCCCTGGGATCGGCTACATTGATCATGTTAATAGAGAAAGACACAATATTCTGCTCAAAAGGGCTACCATCAATCTTCATCTTTCCATCGAACCTCAGATGTCCGCCTTGAATAGCCTTCTGGATCCGATCTCTGAACACTCGGCAATCATTTATGGAATGAGACTTAGTGTTGTGGAAACCACAATACTTCTTGTCTTTGACGCCCCCAGGAAGCACCATAGGATGACCTTCCGGCAACTTGATGCGTCCCTCCTTCAACAAGTATTCAAATAATTTGTCTGACTTAGACACATCAAAGTCATAAGTACCTTTGTGTTGCCTCAGCCATCGTTGGTTGACTTGAGTCGGCTCTTTAGACCAGGTTATCTCGGCTGCAGCCACCTCATCTTCATCATGATATTCATCTGCTTCCTCTAGGAAAGCCTGATACATCTCGGCAGCTACATCACCCTTCTGGAACTGATTGTTCCTCTTGAATCCTTGAGCTTGATTGCTCATCATTGCCAACCTTTGTGATAACTGCCCGAGGTCTTCAAATTCCATGCCGAATAGCTTTTCTTTGATACTCGGCAACATGCCAGCTATGGCTATACCCGGTAACTGGTCATCCGGCAAATTCAGAGAATAGCAGAGATTTTTGGTCTCCCTGAATCGGCGTAGATACTCTTGCGGTGTCTCGCCGGGTCTCATCCTCAAGCTCATGAGATCGACCAACTTCTTCTCACTGGTTCCCGTAAAGAAGTATGAGTGGAATTTTTGCTCCAGCTCCGCCCACGTACTGATGGAATTCGCTGGCAGAGAGGCGAACCAAGAGAAGGCTGGTCCTGTCAACGACAACGGGAAGTATCGAATCCTCCAAGCTTCATCTGCCGATGCTTCACCAAGCTGCATCAGGTAACGGCTGATATGCTCCCTCGTACTGGCGTCATCTTGGCCCGAGAACTTGGTAAGGTCGGTAGGAGGCTTGACTCTCGGAGGAAGAGCCACCCGATTGTACCATTCTGGGTAAGGAGATTTGTACGTGTACGTCTGATTCTTCGGTTTTAGGCCGAACTGATTCTGCATCATATCAGCCATCTTATGCATGATGAGGTCGACATTTGAATCAGGAGCTGTTTGTGTCTGCTCCCTAGCATGTAACCCTGCTGAACTCCTGTATCCGGGATTCGGAAGAGCGTTAATCGAGTTATAGTCCATAAATTCCCGATATCCGTCTCCAAACATATCTTTCTGGATCCTATTTGCCACAGGGGATACTCTAGAAGCAGATGGTGGGACGTTCCCTGTTGTGCCGAATGTGAGCTGGCCATAGGTCTGGGGATGTTGTTGTGTCTCCTGAGAAACCATCCCACCCGTGCTTGGGCCAGCTCCACTGTTTTCGACAACTCTTCGGCGTTGAGGTACTTGGAACAATAATGGCCCCCGCACTGGACCAGCAGCTTCTTCAAAATACTTATCCGCGTTTGGACCGAAAGTATCAACCATGACAGCACGAAAGGTGTTCAGGAAAGCCGACTGATGACTGGTAACTGCTCCCGATACGATCCTATGCATCATATCTGCCATCTTCTGGAGAGCCGCTTCTTCGCTACCGTCAGGTAGCTCAAGTTGGTGATGAGGAACAACCTTCGGGAACGTCTGCTTCTGATAGACTTTGCCGCTTTTATTCTTGGAGAAGGTCTCCAAGCACTTGCGCTGGAATTCATCACAAGCTTGCTGCACTAGATCTTTTGATTCTAGCGGCAAATCGTCCATGGTCACCTCGAAGGCTTGATCTTCGTTAATCTCAGGCATCTTGAAATGAAGTGGTTCCACCGGGCGTGCCAAAAAGTGTGTTGATGCAAAACGTGGCGTCTCGCGTCAAGGGCACACAGCAAGCCGAACGAGGCTAGCTTCAATCGGTAGCCCGGGGTGTATCGAACCCGGAGACGTGCCAGTCGGTTTGACCTGAAAACCAACAAGGGATAAAATGTGAGAATACCTTGGAACATGCTGGGTAAAAACCAGACAGTTCCATATGTACGGCTTTGGAAGCCAATCACGACGGCACACAGCTATAGAAGCTGTTTGTCGAAACAGGTTCAAGATGTCATTCGACAAGTATAAAGAGAAAGCATGTAAACATGTCGAATGTCGAATACATACATGACAAAAGAATAAAAGATGTAACATGTAAATACAAATCTATTCAAATAACATGTGCATAGGCCAATCCAGCTAGTCTGCCGCACGTCCAGCCTTCATAAACCCGTCAGGCATAAACTCAAGCAAAGCTAATCCACCGCATGATACCACTTGCCATAAATCTACACCACTCCTTATAATTAGATTAATCCACGGCATGATATGATCTAATTATAAGAAGCTAAAAACACACATACACCTGAACAGATCTATACATACTCATTACTCATGTAAGCTTAACCAGAATCGGCAAACTAGCCGAACTGGGGTCCATGAAGAAGAAACATACAAACCAAGCATGGTTAAACTAATCTAAAACCTGCACCTGCCGCACGGCACCCAGCTCTATCAAAGCCTAAACATGATCGGCATGCATGAACCCACAACATGTAGCAACCTAGATTGAAAGTCAGTTCGGCCATCATGATCTTATAATTAGCAAAGCACAAGCAAACTCATGCAACAAGGCCGAACGAAGATCAATCTAGATTGGGCAAAAGGTGTTGTACGAATTAAATGAATAAAACATATAACACGTGATAACTTGATGAATCTATTAGATCTGCCAAATCTAACAGAGCCGATAACTATTTTTACTCATGACTCAATCCGCCGCATGATACAAGTCATAGGTAAAAACTTCCCGTCATAAGCTTAAATCCGCCGCACGATACTAAGCTTAACATACGATACTACTTGCATCATATCTAAATCCACCGCATGATACTAGACATGATAACAAGGTTGCCGGTACTTACAGAGGTCGACGGATCGATGATTCCTCTCGAAGAACTCGACGACACGACTATAAGGACTCGAAGGTGGCACGGGGCCGGTTGTATTGATGTGGTTGTGAACGCTTTTTACAATAGCCAAGGGTTTATATTTATACCCTGGACGCGATACAAGTCCTAAGAGGACACGACTATGAAATATTAAAGAAAAATACAATATTCTTGGCCTTTAACTCCTTTTGGAATCTTCATTGCCTTAATTGTCGCAATTTTGTTGCCTGATCGGCTCTTGCTTCCGTCGTTTCAATGGAAACTCCCTTTTCTCAGAATAGCCGACCGCATGAGCAGTTGCTGAATCCTCGGAAACTAGCCGACCACATGGATACTTGCTGAATGCCTCATACGTCCATCTCCGCACACTGGACATGCACGCCGTCTTCTAGCCTTGCCTTCATCGTGAAGCCGTTCATGCTAAATATAGAACTAGACGTCGAGATGTGCATGCTTTATATATAGACATGCACACCGTCTTCTAGCCTTTCCTTTATGCTAAATATAGAATTAGACGTCGAGACGTGCATGCTTTATATATATTGCCTTCTTTGCATGCTTGCCACATCACAACGCCACCAAATCCAACTCCTGGCCAATGAGATCAGACCCCTCTGGCTTCTTGAATACTCGTTTAATCTGTCACGGTCATGGTCGATTATTCTCGTGATCGACTTCTCTTGCCATATCTATTTCCTGAATGGAGTAACCGACCGCTTGGCCGTCTACCGAATGCTCTTCTCATTGCTCGTTGGGTCTACCTGTCATCTTCTTAATGTTGACCAAAATCCAGTGTTAACACATGTATCCACCTCTTGTGAAGATTTATTATCTATGCCATGTTCTTCACATATAGATGCTTGTTCTACTTCCTTGTCTTGTGAAGACTAACATTTTGAAGGAGAACAACGAGCTCAAAAATGAAGTGAAGAATTTGAGCAACAAGTTAGAGAGGTGGTGTGGATCAAAGGTCACCGATGAGCACATGATGAAGAATCAAAGAAGCTATGGTGACATGAGTGGAATTGGCTTCAACAAGACCAATGTCAAAGGCAAGAGATGGGGCAAGAGAAGATATGAAAGAGAAATGAAGAAGCAAGAAGAAAAGAAGCTATCTCATTTCATGTGCTATCGGTGCCATGAGATGGGACATCTTGCAAATGCTTGCCCCAACAAGAAGAAGCCCCAAGATCAAATCATGATCAACCATGATGGTGGTGACTTGATAAAGAAGAAGAAAACAAGAAGGGGTGGAAGAGCAAGGCATCCAACTCACATTCAAGATGCCAAGATGATGATGAGCAAGAATGAAGAAAATAAGAAGGATTTGGCTCACATCAAGTGCCCCAAATGTGATGATACAGGACACTTTGCCTCGAAGTGTCCTAACAAGCTTGAGAAGAAGGCTCAAGCAACTCATGAGAGGCAAGGCAATGAGAAGCAACACATGAGCAAGGAAGAGAAGGCTCAATCAAAAAGAATTTGCTACTTATGTCGGGAAAGGGGACACATGGCTAATTCATGTCCCCTAGGTATGACTTCTAAGCCTATTTCAAATGCTAATGATTCTATGCTTAGAAAGGATGAAAATGGTACCTATAAGGAAAATAGACCTTGACCCATTTAACTTTAGATTTAGGTGTTTGATGATCAACACAACCATTTTGGACTAATATGGTTGCAAGTGTTTATGTTGCAGTCCAATAGGGTGCAAATGTGACTTGGACTAAGGCGACGTGATGATCCGATGATCAACACCTCAAGCAAGTCATTAGAAGCTTGGTAGAAGACTCACAAAGATCAAGCAAAGTCCAAGGCACAAGAATGGAACAAAGACGGCGCAAGAAATTGTGAAGAAACGAACAAACAGGGACATCGGACGCTGCTCAAAAAGCGTCGGACGCACCGATGCCAAACCCTAGCTCGGGTTGGCGCCAACAGAAGAATCAGACGCGCCGATGGTGCCACATCGGACGCACCGGTAACACTGTGCGCTGTGCACAGCATTACATCGGACGCACCGATGCTACATCAGACGCTACAGGACCCTGCGTCCGATGGCTATGCAGAAAGGTTCCAGAGAGGCTCTGAAGACATCGGACGCATCCCATGGTCATGCATCGAACGCTCATCAGAGTCCGATGTGACTCAGTGCCAGGTTGGCAGAACTAGCCGTTATGTGACATCGGACGCGCGTCCGATGCTCCCGTCAAGAGCGTCCGATGCTACGCAGGAAAGTCCATCTTTGGTGTCCAACGGCGGCGGATACATGGGTGTATGCCGAGTCTCTGAGTGATGAGTGATTGTCAACTGGGATAATGCGCATGTTCTTTGGCTTGTGTTGTGCAGGTGTCGAGCACAGATACAGTGATCAGAGGCAAGGTGAAGGTCAAGTAGAGACGTGCCGTGCCGAGGGACCGAGAGTGGCGAAGGGCGGACGTGAGGCTCGGACTGAGGGACCGGTGGCCCGAGGATCAGCTGTGGTGGCTGACAGCCTGGGACAGTGACAAGCGAAGACTTGCGGGCACGGTGTTGCCTGGGTTGAGGACCTGGGGACACGTGTCGGTGGACGGGGTGCACGGGCGGTGCATCCCCTCTACAGCTTCGGTTTGGTGGTAGAGCCAGAGAAAAACCATCGGGTGGACGGTTTCCAGGTTTGGGCCTCAAAACCTGGGCGCGGATGGTTTCTGAGTTTGGCCACAAAACTCGGGCTGAGGATGGTTTCCAGGTTTGGGCCTCAAAACCTGGGTGCTGCGGGTTTGCTGAGTTTGGGCCACAAAACTCAGGGGTTGGTGGGCTGGTTTCCCGGTTTGGGCCTCAAAACCGGGGGTTGGTCGTGAAGGCTGGTTTCCCGGTTTGGGCCTCAAAACCAGGGGTGCGACATCCAGGAAAAGGACGCAGAGCGGTGGCGGCACGTGGCGGCAATCGGGAGGTTGCGTCGAGGCAACGCTACGAGTTGTGCGAGCGTGGCCGTCGGATCCACCTACCATCGAGTTGGTCCAGAATAACCTTAGGGTTTAGCTGGTTCGCTCTGTAAGTAGTTAGGGGTAGAGTGGGAATTAGGAATAGTTAGAATTAGGATAAGTAGGGGGAGACACCCACCTCCCCATCCATCTCAGTCATTTGCTCTTTGCACCTAGGGTTTCCTGCTCTCCCAATCCCCTGCTGTAGCTAGCTGAGATCCGCAGAGAACCATACCTCTGTGTATTGGAGATTTTGAGGAAGTGAGGCCGTAACCTCACTGTTGTAGCGTGTGGTAGCCACACGGTTGCAGATCGATGTGTCGATTCGCGTTTTGATTCGTGTTCTTCGTGTTCTTCGTTTCTCCGCGATTTTCCCGTCACTTGATCTCCCTCTCTACTGCATCTTTACGAAATCCGTTTGAATCAACTTGTTCATTTTTGAAAGGAGATCACTTCCATCGAAGGAATTCATCTAACTCCTCACGAACAAGTAGATCGGGTTTATTTCATTTTCGTGGCGCTTTTTCGTTCTTGATCTTCCCCTTTCAATTTCTCGGTGATTGAATCGATTTGAGCGGATGATTTCTTGGGGATAGTCTCCTAACTACCCCGTGATCATCTTCTCCAAGTTTGGGAACGTGGGATTTTGATTAGGATCAAATTTGGAGAGATTTGGAGAGGAGGCGACTGAAATCGCCCTCTCTGCTCGTTGGCGGACAGTCCGCGGCTTTGACCGGCGGACAGTCCGCGCGTCGGGATCGAGCCAGGTCAGTGGCTGCGGGTCTTGGTCGCGTTACTGTTCCTTGACCGGTGGACAGTCCGCCAAAGGAACTTGCGGACAGTCCGGGAGTCGTCCAGGGACTGTTCAACAGCTTTGTTGTTTTGGTATTTGATCGGCGGACAGTCCGCCGTTGGTTTTCGCGGACAGTCCGGGAACTGTCCAGGGAACTTCAGCAGCACTGTGGTTTTGCTCGTTTGGCCGGCGGACAGTCCGCGACCTGAGCTCGGACAGTCCGCCACTGGGCAGACAGTCCGCGACCGTACTGCCGGACACCCCAGGACTTGGCTGTAGCCTCCAGTTTAGTGCGTTAGCTCTCCCGACTTCCTCGCTTGGTTTTTGGACTTCTTGTTTGGCCTTGTAGTTGACCAAGTTACCTCTCTAGGTATCTTTGCTACTTGTTAGCATCGGTATTTGAGGATTTCTCGACGTAGCCGTCTATCTACGTTTGGGACTTGGTTTTTGAGGGTCGAACTTGATCCGTTGCTTTTGCCGTTTGGTTTGCTATCGCTTTGTGGTGCCTCGCTGTGATCCTAGGGATCATCCACCCTCTTCCAAGGGTCGTGGGCATCACGGTTTCGATCGAAGCTTTCGGGGGTAGATTTTGGGGACAATAGGCCAAAGTTTCGAGAGAAATTTTTGAGCTCCCATTCACCCCCCCTCTGGTCGCCTTGCTATTGCTTTCTCGGTCCTTCAATTGGTATCAGAGCAGGTTAAGGATCTCCCACCTTAGCCGGTTCCAGATACACAGAAGGCGACATGGATCGCGGCGTGGGCAAACCGCCGTTCTTTGATGGGACGAACTATGCGTATTGGAAGATACGCATGTCGGCCTATCTCTAGAGCATGGGCTCTTCTGTTTGGGAGATTTGCAACAGGGCCGATTACATTGTCTTGGCTGCTCGTGTCACTCAGCTTCAGATCGATGAGCACGAAGCAAATAGCCGAGCTCGTAACGCTCTTTTCTCCTGTTTGAGCATGTCTGAGTTTGACCGCGTTTCTCACCTCCCCACGGCTCGGGAGATTTGGGCGACCCTCATGCGCTTCCATGAGGGAACCACTCAAGTCAAATCCCGTCTCTACGAGTCGCACAAGTGGGAGTATGAGAATTTTTGACACATGCCTGGCGAGAGCATAGAGAGTTTATTCGCTCGCTTTCAGGTCATTGTCAACAAGATGAGAGCGAACAAGGAGCTGTTGCCTTTTGACGATCATGAGAGGGCTTTGAAGCTTTTGCACACTCTTGATCGGTCAGTGTGGGACTCAAAAGTCCAGGCGATCATCGAATCGTCTAACTATGAGACCCTCACTTGCGATGAGCTCTTTAGCAAGCTCAAGTCTAGTGAGATTGACGCCATGTCAAGGGCTTCTTATGAAAATCCTTCTGGCCCGACTATGGCTTTGGTTTCTGGCTCTTCTGCTAACCCCTCTAGAGGATTTGCACTTTCTTCACTCTTCTCTGTCACAGAGGACCAGCTGGAGTCTTTGGGGGATGACGAGTTGGCAATGCTCGCCAATCGGTTCTCGCGGTTCCACAACAACCGCATGAACCGTCGCCGCGGAGGAGGACGCTCAGGATGCTTTGAGTGCAGCGACCCCGACCACTTCATCGCCAACTGTCCCAAGAAGAAGCACACATGTGGGAAGGGCGATCATGGGCACAAGTACGACTCCAGCAAGCGCAAGGAGAAGTACGTCCCCGCGAGGCACAAGCGGAGGGGCGGCTTCGACAAAGAGTACATCAAGAAGAAGTACTTGGAGAAGGCCCAGGATGAGCAGCGTGCTTTCTTCGCCACGCTCAGCGACATCGACGACTCGAACGACGACTCCGCTTCCTCAAGCGACGACAAGTCCGAGAAGAAGAAGAAGATCGAGGACAAGCTGAATGGTCTCTGCTTCTTCGCCGACGACGACGGCTTCTGCACCATGGCCCTCGGCAAGGAGGTCGACGGTGAGCTGGAGGACCCCCCTCGGAACGACGACGACGACGACACCTCCCAGGTATCCCTCACCCACGACGAGTTTTCTGCTGAGGTTGAGAAGCTTACTGCCGCCTTGCTTAGTCAGGACAAGTTGCTTAGGCGTGCTGCTAGAGAGCGCAAGGAGTTTAGGAAGAAGTGGGAGGACATGGTGAAGGAGCTTGAGTTTGCTAAGTCCACCGTGGTCGTGTCTGAGGAGGTGGAGTGTGAGATGTGCACCAAGCACATGACTGACCTTCTCACTTTGAGAGGTAAGTATGCTGCGTTGGTAGGAGAGGTGGATGAGCTCCGGGCTAGAGCCATGCTGTTGGGTGCGTGCAAGACTTGTCCTGTCTTGCAATCTGAGTTGGCAGAGAAGAATGCCAAGATTGTGTCTCTTGAAGAGGCCAACTTAGGTAGCACATGTGTGGCTAGGTGTGTTCTTTGTGAGGGTTTGGAGATGGAGATCGCTAATGTGAAGCATGACAAGATGCAAACCGAGGAGGAAAACACATACCTTTGGACCATCTTGTCATGGGTGTCTAGCGGT
Source organism: Coix lacryma-jobi var. lacryma-jobi (assembly GCA_009763385.1). Taxonomy (NCBI): domain Eukaryota; kingdom Viridiplantae; phylum Streptophyta; class Magnoliopsida; order Poales; family Poaceae; genus Coix; species Coix lacryma-jobi. The sequence goes on from CM019826.1 coordinate 144,198,453, forward strand.
GAACCACAGCTCGGGATGATGATCTCCCAATTCAAGTGAGCTGCTGGAGGTCTTGGTGTAGGTTTTGCTCCGGGTGTTGATGGTTCATCTTTTGGGAAGATTGGAGAGTTGAGTGGTCTTAACCCATGTGAGAAGCCCAACTCCACCACTACTCCCAAGCTTACCAAGATTCCACCCAAAGAGCCACTCAAGCCTAACACCAAGGATGGGGTCTTTGTTGAGCCTCCGAGAGCTCCACCCAAGAAACAAACATGGGCTCCCAAACCAAACCACCTCAAGAACAAGCTTGACACCATGCCACCCATCCAGGAGGAGCTTATGCCACAGAAGGGCAAAGTGATCCACACCCACTACCGTGAGTACCAACAACCCCCTTTGAGAGCGGTGAGGTACCATTGTGAGCACTGTGGGCGAGATGGACACTTGAGTGAGTTCTGCTTTCGGCGCAAGAGAGAGGCGCGCCGTGCAAGGGAGATGAACAACCCGGACATGTACCATCCTTTCCATGATGTACATGTGCCGAATGTTCAGAGGAGAGCTCCGAGGAGAGCTGCTAGGCCCAGAGGTCCAGAACCTCAAGTTCCCAGGCCTAGGCAGCGGAGAGGACGTGCCCGGCGGGAGCCTGCAGTTGTAGGCTATGGACCCCGTGGTGGTGGCTTTGTAGTTGAGCGTTTTCCCCCACCGTGTTTTGAGTATCGCGATGGACGCTCTTCCCTTAGCGGACCACGTTTTCCTCAACGTGGTGATCGCTTCCCCCGTAGGCGTGCTAGGAATGGTTTTTCTACTAACCGTTCTTTTGAGCAGCCAGCCCAACACTGGTATTCTTCCTACTTCACTAACCCCAGTGTTGAACCGTATGCTCACCCTATGTCTTTTTATTGATGTAGGTAAAACGATTAGAGAATGTTTGGTTGGTGGATTCCGGTTGCTCGAGGCACATGACCGGAAACGCCATGTGCTTCTCCAGTCTTAGTCCGGTCGCCGGAAAGGAGTTTATCACCTTCGGCGACAATAGCAAAGGTAAGGTTTTATCTCGTGGGTCGGTGCGAGTTAATGAGCACTTTGTGTTGCGCGATGTTGCTCTTGTTTCTAACTTGCATTTTAACCTTCTTTCTGTTTCGCAACTCTTTGACGACGACTATGAGATTCGTTTTAAACCGAATCTCAGTCGTATTTTGGATCCTCAGGGCAATCTTGTATGTATGATTTTGCCCTTTGGAAAAGTCTTTCGTGCGAATTTCTCAGAGTCTTTTGGCACTTCTCGTTGTCTTGTGGCTGGACCTTCCTCCTCTGATCTTTGGAAGTGGCATAGGAGACTTGGACATTTGAGCTTCGACTTGCTTGCAAGGCTTAGTTCACTTGGCCTAATCCGAGGATTGCCCAAATTGCATATGGAGAAGGATCTTGTTTGCCACTCTTGTAGACATGGGAAGATGGTTGCCGCTCCCCACCATCCAGTGACTCAAGTCATGACCAAGCGCCCTGGAGAGCTTTTGCACATGGACCTTGTTGGTCCGGCTCGGGTGAGCTCGGTTGGGGGAAGTGGTATGTGCTTGTTGTTGTTGACGACTTTTCAAGATATTTGTGGGTCTTCTTTTTAGCTGAGAAGACCAAGACCTTCTCCTTTGCTCGCAATCTGATTTTGCGTCTTCAGAATGAGTTCCCTTTGAACTCGATGCGAGCTATTAGGAGTGATAATGGTTCCAAATTCAAGAATTCGGATTTTGAGAAGTTTTGTAACTCTTTGGGTTTAGAGCATCAGTTTTCTTCTCCCTACACACCGCCACAGAATGGTGTTGTAGAAAGGAAGAATCGGACCCTTGTAGAGATGGCCAGGATGATGCTCGATGAGCATAGGACTCCTAGGCGATATTGGGCCGAAGCTATGAGCACTGCATGCTACATTTCCAATCGCATTTTTCTCTGAGATTTCTTGAAAAAGACTTCTTATGAATTGCGTTTTGGAAAACTGCCCAAGGTGAGTTATTTTCGAGTCTTTGGTTGCCATTGTTTTATACTCAAAAAGGGCAACTTGGACAAGTTTGAGTCTCATTCTTCTGACGGTGTGTTTTTGGGTTATGGCACTCACACTCGAGCTTATCGTGTACTTAACCTTGACACTAACCGAGTCATGGAGACATCCGATGTCACCTTCGACGAGACCATGGTTTGTCCTTCTTCTCGTTTTGAGCGTGCAGGTGATCATGAGGTTGGTGAGCCTCTTTTTGATGACAAGGACGAGGGTGTTGAAGGTATGGATGATCCAGCACCCCCTCCACCTGCTATGCCGCAAGGAGCGGCTTCTACGATGACTCACGGCCCCGACACGTCTTCTTCCTGGGGGCCGTGGGATCCGCCATCCCGAGCGGTACCTTTTGTACCAGGGGAGGCACCAGCTGCTGTTGAAGGGGAGATCACGTCTGCACGGGAGGCGCCACGACACATCCAGCGCCAACACCCCCCTCAGTAGATGATCGGCAACATTGACGAACGTGTCACTCGGTCCAGGTCTCAAATCTCTCACTTTGCTCATTCTGCTTTTGTTGCTGATTTTGAGCCCCGAGATGTTGGACACGCTTTGACGGATCCGGATTGGGTCAATGCCATGCATGAGGAGTTAGAGAACTTTGAGCGAAATTGGGTTTGGGTTTTAGTTCCACCTCCTCCAGACTGTAAGCCTATTGGGACAAAATGGGTTTTAAAAAACAAGCAAGGAGAGGATGGCCACGTTGTTAGAAACAAGGCCAGGCTTGTAGCGAAGGGCTATAGTCAGAAGGAGGGGATAGACTATGAGGAGACGTTTGCTCCTATAGCTCGTTTGGAGGCTTTTAGGATACTCTTGGCTTTTGCAACATCCAAAGGTTTCAAACTTTTTCAAATGGATGTCAAGAGTGCCTTCTTAAACGGCTACATAGAAGAAGAGGTTTATGTTGAACAACCCCCCGGTTTTGAAAATCCCAAGTTTCCAAACCATGTTTTCAAACTCCACAAAGCTTTATATGGTTTGAAACAAGCCCCTAGAGCCTGGTATGATAGGTTGAAAACCTTTTTGCTTGCTAAGGGTTTTAAAATGGGATGTGTGGATAAAACGCTCTTTCTCCTCAAGCAAGGCAAAGACACTCTCTTGGTCCAGATTTACATGGATGATATCATTTTCGGTGGTTCTTCTCACGCTTTGGTTGCCAAGTTTGCAGATACTATGAGCAGGGAGTTCGAGATGAGTATGATGGGCGAGCTGACTTTCTTTCTCGGATTGCAAATTAAGCAATCCCGAGAAGGGACGTTTGTGCAGCAGGGCAAGTATACCAAGGACTTGCTGAAGAGGTTTGATATGGGTGAGGCCAAGCCTCTTCCAACACCCATGTCGACCACGACGGCCCTGGATGCGGACAAGGATGGAGAAGCTGTAGACCAGAAGGAGTACCGAAGCATGATCGGGTCGCTGCTCTACCTGACGGCGACACGCCTGGACATCCAGTTTGCGGTGTGCCTGTGCGCGCGCTTTCAGGCGTCACCGCGCACTTCTCACCGTCAGGCGGTGAAGCACATTTTCAGGTACCTTCGTTTCACACCTGAGTTCGGGATTTGGTATTCAGCTTCCTCCACCCTCTCCCTTTGCGGTTATTCCGATGCCAATTTTGCTGGTTGTCGCATTGAGCGCAAGTCCACTTCTGGGACTTGCTAATTTATTGGTTCTTCTCTTGTATCGTGGTCTTCTCGCAAGCAGTCTAGTGTCGCCCAGTCTACCACGGAGGCTGAGTATGTTGTTGCGACTAGCTGTTGTTCCCAGTTGCTTTGGATGATGGCCACTTTGCATGATTTTGGTCTGAGCTTTTCTCGTGTTCCTTCGCTTTGTGACAGCACGAGTGCGATTAGCATTGCTAAGAACCCCGTGCTTCACTCGAAGACCAAACACATTGATGTGCGCTTTCAGCGAGACCACTATGAGAAGGGTGATATCGACCTTCGCCATGTCGATACTCATCATCAGTTGGCAGATATTCTCACCAAGCCTTTGGACGAATCAACCTTTAATCGGTTGAGGGGTGAGCTTGGTGTGTGTTTCCCCTTTTAGATGGGGGAAACATTTTGGTTCTTGTATCATAGACTGACTATTTTCTCGTTTGCTTTGTTTTTCTTTTGCATTTCAGCATACGCTTTTACATTCTGAGCTTCATGTATATAATCTTTAGAATGTAACTATGCTCTGTTTAGTATGCTCCGATGCTATATGCTGTTGCTAGTAGCTTATGCTCTTTTTGATCACTAATACATGTTGTGAGCTGAGCTATTTTGGAATGGTGAACCTGCTTAACAAACATAAAACTTGAAAATGTTCACCATTGAGATATGCAACTAGCATGTGTAGGATGTGTTGAATACACTCGTGCTTTTCATATATGCTAGGTTGCTATGTCTCTAGTTCTGAGTCTGTCACTTGCTTGGTCTGTTCATATTCTGAGATAAAATTTGAACCAAGATAAGTGAATTGTAAAGATCGAGATGGGATTGCTTGTCAACACATCACAGTTTCGAGACTGTTTCTCATTGCACTTTGAGTTAAACTTGAGCTGTGTAGTGTATGACCGAAACTATTGCTTTAAGCTTATGATTGCTTCTGCATAGGCTTCGCACAGTTGAAAAGTTAGGCTATGACAAGCTTTCAACCTCTCGCAATCACATGCTAAATTCTGAACTTGTGCTTTTTCACCGCTGCAACTCCGATCTAAAATTTTGAAATCACAAGTTATGCTTCATTCTACAGCATGATGGTTGAACTTTGCTAGGGGTAGTTCACCTTGTATACATGTTTAGCACTTGTCTGATTTCCTGTCTATACATGTTTAGTGCTAATTTTGATGGTGAATCCCTTTTTGGCTAAAAACTGCTCACTTGCTCATATGTTCATATTTCATATTTAGTGATCAGTTTGAGCCTTCGCTAGCTTGTATGCTTTCTAGTGAGTCGTTGGAGCTATACTGTTTAGGGCATCTTTGCATTTTCTTGACTATATTCCTGAAGCTGCTAACTTGCATTTTGACTCACATGCATGTTGGAAGGAGGAGAACTTCTCTTGCTGGCACTTTTGATGGTGCATTTTCTGAGGGGGAGAAAATTGCTTTCGGTTCCTTTTGCTTGATGGTGCATTTTCAACTAAGGGGGAGAAAATTTGGACAAATCATACCTCCCATGTTCAAAAGGGAGAGAAATCGGTTGTGTGCACCATGCAAGGGGGAGTTTGCTTGTGCTGAATTTTTGAAATTTTCAATTGGTTCGGAGCGCTCTGCTAGTTGTGTTGAGCTTTTGCCTCTATCTTGAGGGACTAGCAGTCGCATCCTTGCTTCAGTTGGTTTCAGTTGGTGTCGAGCTTTCTTGCTAGTTGTGTTGAGCCTCTGTGCCTCTATCTTGAGGGACTAGCATTTTGCTTCGATTTTTCATTTGGTATTTGCTAGCGGTGTTGAGCCTGTTCTACCTCTTCTTGAGGGCTAGCTTTGCTTTGCTTGGTTGCGTCGAGCCGTTGCCCATGTCTTTGGGAACCAAGTTGTTTCGCTCTTAGTACTTGACCTTCTTTGGCTTTGCTATGCTTTTGGGTCATTTGGTCGAGTTCTCTCTTCTCTTTCCTTCCTCCTTCTCTTTCAATTATGATTTGTGTTGGTAGTTGACAATGCACTCATCAAGGGGGAGATTGCGGATACATGGGTGTATGCCGAGTCTCTGAGTGATGAGTGATTGTCAACTGGGATAATGCGCATGTTCTTTGGCTTGTGTTGTGCAGGTGTCGAGCACGGATATAGTGATCAGAGGCAAGGTGAAGGTCAAGTAGAGACGTGCCGTGCCGAGGGACCGAGAGTGGCGAAGGGCGGACGTGAGGCTTGGACTGAGGGACCGGTGGCCCGAGGATCAGTTGTGGTGGCCGACAGCCTGGGACAGCGACGAGCGGAGACTTGCGGGCACGGTGTTGCCCGGGTCGAGGACCTGGGGACACGTGTCTGTGGACGGGGTGCACGGGCGGTGCATCCCCTCTACAGCTTCGGTTTGGTGGTAGAGCCAGAGAAAAACCATCGGGTGGACGGTTTCCAGGTTTGGGCCTCAAAACCTGGGCGCGGATGGTTTCCGAGTTTGGCCACAAAACTCGGGCTGAGGATGGTTTCCAGGTTTGGGCCTCAAAACCTGGGTGCTGCGGGTTTGCTGAGTTTGGGCCACAAAACTCAGGCGTTGGTGGGCTGGTTTCCCGGTTTGGGCCTCAAAACTGGGGGTTGGTTGTGAAGGCTGGTTTCCCGGTTTGGGCCTCAAAACCGGGGGTGCGACGTCCAGGAAAAGGACGCAGAGCGGTGGCGGCACGTGGCGGCAATCGGGAGGTTGCGTCAAGGCAACGCTAGGAGTTGTGCGAGCGTGGCCGTCGGATCCACCTACCATCGAGTTGGTCCAGAATAACCTTAGGGTTTAGCTGGTTCGCTCTGTAAGTAGTTAGGGGTAGAGTGGGAATTAGGAATAGTTAGAATTAGGATAAGTAGGGGGAGACACCCACCTCCCCATCCATCTCAGTCATTTGCTCTTTGCACCTAGGGTTTCCTGCTCTCCCAATCCCCTGCTGTAGCTAGCTGAGATCCGCAGAGGACCATACCTCTGTGTATTGGAGATTTTGAGGAAGTGAGGCCGTAACCTCACTGTTGTAGCGTGTGGTAGCCACACGGTTGTAGATCGATGTGTTGATTCGCGTTTTGATTCGTGTTCTTCGTGTTCTTCGTTTCTCCGCGATTTTCCCGTCACTCGATCTCCCTCTCTACTGCGTCTTTGTGAAATCCGTTTGAATCAACTTGTTCGTTTTTGAAAGGAGATCACTTCCACTGAAGGAATTCATCTAACTCCTCACGAACAAGTAGATCGGGTTGATTTCGTTTTCGTGGCGCTTTTTCGTTCTTGATCTTCCCCTTTCGATTTCCCGGTGATTGAATCGATTTGAGCGGATGATTTCTTGGGGATAGTCTCCTAACTACCCCGTGATCATCTTCTCCAAGTTTGGGAACGTGGGATTTTGATTAGGATCGAATTTGGAGAGATTTGGAGAGGAGGCGACTGAAATCGCCCTCTCTGCTCGTTGGCGGACAGTCCGCGGCTTTGACCGGCGGACAGTCCGCGCGTCGGGATCGAGCCAGGTCAGTGGCTACGGGTCTCGATCGTGTTACTGTTCCTTGACTGGCGGACAGTCCGCCGAAGGAACTCGCGGACAGTCCGGGAGTTGACCAGGGACTGTTCAGCAGCTTTGCTGTTTTGGTATTTGACCGGCAGACAGTTCGCCGTTGGTTTTCGCGGACAGTCCGGGAACTATCCAGGGAACTTCAGCAGCACTGCGGTTTTGCTCGTTTGGCCGGCGGACAGTCCGCGACCTGAGCCCGGACAGTCCGCCACTGGGCAGACAGTCCGCAACCGTACTGCCGGACAGTCCGGGACTCGGCTGTAGCCTCCGGTTTTGTGCGTTAGCTCTCCCGGCTTCCTCGCTTGGTTTTCGGACTTCTCGTTTGGCCTTGTAGTTGACCAAGGAACCTCTCTAGGTATCTTTTCTACTTGTTAGCATCGGTATTTGGGGATTTCTCGACGTAGCCGTCTATCTACGTTTGAGACTTGGTTTTTGAGGGTCGAACTTGATCCGTTGCTTTTGCCGTTTGGTTTGCTATCGCTTTGTGGTGCCTCGCTGTGATCCTAGGGATCATCCACCCTCTTCCAAGGGTCGTGGGCATCATGGTTTCGATCGAAGCTTTCGGGGGTAGATTTTGGGGACAATAGGCCAAAGTTTCGAGAGAAATTTTTGAGCTCCCATTCACCCCCCTCTGGTCGCCTTGCTATTGCTTTCTCGGTCCTTCAACGGCTCTATTTTCTTGAGGCCCTATATATACCCCCATGGCCGGCCAAAATAAGTGAGTTGGAGCTCAAGGAAGTATACTAAGTGCTTAGACACATATTTAGTCGCTCTAGCCATCAAAGTGCTCAAGTGATATACTAGGTGATTAGTGTAGGTGCTTTGCGACGTGCTTAAGCTAGTTAAACCACCGCTTTGCGCTTGCTCTAGGTGTTAGGCCTAGTGTTTAGTGAGGTTGAAAACCTCTTATCTACCGGTGCTTGCGCGCACCGTTGTTGTACATCGGCGGGGCTTGTAGTCTTGCGAGACCACACCAACCGCGTTTGTGGTGTGGCCGCCTCCGTGTACCTAAGGGAACAAGGCCCGCGGCGGTTTGGCCGAAAGCTTGATAGTGAAGACGGCGGGGAGCATCGGGGAGTAGCTTTGCCACGAGTGGCTTAACCGGACACCCACTTGCGCGTGGGGAAGGACCGGAGCTATCCACGAAGTTACATGACCGGGAGCTTGGCCCTTGTGAGGGATTCCTTGCGAGGGGCTCCAACGAGGACTAGGGGGAAGCTTGCGCGCTTCTCGATACCTCGGTAAAAATACCGGAGTCATCGACGGGAGTTTGCATCTCTATCTCACTCTTTAGCTTCCGCATTTATATTGCTACCGTGTTTATGTGCTTTACCTTTCCTAGCTTAGTTGATAGGCTGGTTGATAGGATTGGAACATAGGTTGCATAACTCCTTTTTACGGTAGAGATAGCAAACACACCTAGCAAAACCATAGTTGCTCTTTTATCTAGTTTACTTTCTTGCATAGGTTTTGACTAGGTGGTAATTAGAGGCAAGTTAGAGTAAAATTTTTAGTTGCCTAATTCACCCCCACTCTTAGGCGTCACGGTCCTTTTAGTACCTCTAAGGCTACTATTGCAACTCATCCCGCTATTGATACTATGGCATTGCCTAAGTATGTTGCACCTAACTTGAGAGGACCCAAACTAGTTTGGGTACCATCAAAAAGTGGATGAATATGTGTAGGTACCCTGGCATTGGAGGCTTGATTCAATTGATTTCATATTGTTCATCATGTGATTGAATCAAGTAATGAAGCTTATAGCTATTCTCATCCCAATGCCAAGTCAAGTCAAGTGAAGTCCATTTGTGCTACAACATGCAAGTGTCACATTCTAGTTGTGGTGGTTGATTGGAAATATTTGAAGGCTTGCAAATGATAGATCAAGAAGCTTGCTATTTGATGATCATGAGATACTAATGTATATCTCTAGTTGATCATGTTCTTTTAGATGCATACGAGTTGATTGAATTGGATATATATGCATATATTGCTTGTTATAAGATGATTGAATGGATAAATTGATTAGTGATCAAGTTTGAGTTAGTTTGATTGGATATGTTTACAAGATGACCTTTAGTAATTAATTTGAATGGATATATGTCTTGTGAGATTATTCAAACAAGTTAGCTTCAAGTTTGATTCAAATTGGTAGAGTATAGCTCAATTGCTCAAAATGGTCCAATATTGCAAAATCTGAGTGAGCTGAGAAGATAGTCATGTTTTGATGATCAAATCTAGTTGGATTGGCTTGAAATTTGGTACACATGCTCTAAACTTATGTTGTTAGTTTCTCTGCAAAATTCATGATAATTGGATAAGTGATGCTTCGGTTTTGGAGTGGACCTTGTCAACTATAGTGCAGCAGTTTTCAGCATGTAGTACTATGGAAAGAATTGAAATCTGGTAGCAATCTAGAAAGCCAATGAAGCTCAAATTTTTATGGCTGCTAGAACACTTAGAGAAACACATCTCCACCAAATTTCATGGTCATTGGACTTATATTTTGGAAGATATGCATGTTTCCTTGAGAAGGACAGAATGTGCCAGAAAAGTGACAATAATTGGATTGATCTAGAGTCACTTTGATTGAAAGGCCCTCAAGTTGGAATCATGTTTATAATTGGTTGAGGGACCTATATTTGGTTTTGAGATGAGATAAAAGTATGACAAAGATGAGATCAAGACCAACATCAAGATGAAGAGAAAGATCAAGTCCTAGTATCAAATTGAAGATCACTTGGAAGAAAGAAAAGGACTCAAAGATGGATTCAAAGTCACATTTCAAGAAGAGTTCAATTAGATCAATCAAACAAGGTCAATTCAAGTGAGTATCAAGGATGATTCTTTGGATAGAGGTCACTTCTCCCTTTTGTAGGGGCTTGCCGCCTTTGGTAGGTTAACCAAGCAAGGCTTGGAAGGCTAACATGGAAGTGGTGATCTAAAGTGTCATTTGAGATGCTTAGTTGAAGAAATCAAAAGGGTTGATCTAAAGAAGGAAGTAACACCCAAGATAGACAAGCAAATCATGCCAACTCAAGTTGTATTCATATGCAAGCTATGATCAAAATGAAGAAGCAAGCCAACCACAACAAGATAGTGCACTTGATCATATGGGTGAAGATTTGTTCTATCAATTGGTATCTATTGGTCTTCACCATGGACTTCACATTGCTATTTCAGAGTTGGAATCAAATGACTAACCTCTACTCCAAGATAGCAAGGTATATATCATTGTTTGTCATATGCGCATTCATACTATGCTAGGGACTTGATTAGAGCATATAGACATTCTTATGGTACTACCTAGGAGCATTCATGAAAATCAATTGATTTTGATGCTTATATGATGCCACTATTGTTTCTATGCTTTACATGATCTAGTGGTAACATATGACTTGTTTATGGGCATGCAATCTTGAAGGACCGAGAAAGCACTAGCAAGGCGACTAGAGGGGGGGTGAATGGGAGCTCAAAAATTTCTCTCAAAACTTTGGCCAAATGTCCCAAAATCAACCCCCTAAAGCTACGACCGAAACTGTGATGCCCACGACCCTTGGAAGAGGGTGGATGATCCCTAGGATCACAGCGAGGCACCACAAACCGATAGCAAACCAAACACCACAAGCTCCGCCACAAGTTCAACCCTCAAAAACCAAGTCTCGAACGTAGATAGACGGCTACATCGAGAAATCCTCAAATACTGATGCTAACAAGTAGCAAAGATACCTAGAGGGGTTCCTTGGTCAACTACAAGGCCAAACAAGAAGTCCGAAAACCAAGCGAGGAAGCCGGGAGAGCAAACGCACAAAACCGGAGGCTTCAGCCAATCCGCGGACTGTCCGGACCTGGGGTCCCGGACTGTCCGCCCCTACCGCGGACTGTCCGCGAGGGGATGGCGGACTGTTCGCCGGTGAAAAACGAGAAACAGCAACTCTGCTGGAACCTCCCTGGACGTTCCCGGACTGTCCGCCAAACACAACAGTGGACTGTCCGCGGTTCAAAAATCACTTGCTCCTCAGCGCGGAGTCTGGCCACTGGTCCGGCCAAACCCGACGCGCGGACTGTCCGCCGGTCAAGACCGCGGACTGTCCGCCAACGAGCAGAGAGGGCAATTTCAGTCGCCTCCTCTCCAAATCTCTTCAAACTCGATCCAAATCAAAATCCCACGTTCCCAAACTTGGAGAAGATGATCACGGGGTAGTTAGGAGACTATCCCCAAGAAATCATCCGCTCAAATCGATTCAATCACCGGGAAATCGAAAAGGGGAAGATCAAGAACGAAAAAGCGCTACAAAAACGAAATCAACCCGATCTACTTGTTCGCAAGGAGTTAGATAAATTCCTTCGGTGGAAATGATCTCCTTTCAAAGACGAACAAGTTGATTCAAACGGATTTTGCAAAGACGCAGTAGGGAGAGAGATTGAGTGACGGGAAAATCGCGGAGAAACGAAGAACGCGAAGAACACGAACAAAACGCGAATCAACACATCGATCTACAACCGTGTGGCTACCACACGCTACAACAGTGAGGTTACGACCTCACTTCCTCAAAATCTCCAGTACACAGAGGTATGGTTCTCTGCGGATCTCAGCTAGCTACAGCAGGGGATTGGGAGAGCAGGAAACCCTAAGTGCAAAGAGCAAATGAACTGAGATAGATGGGGAGGTGGGTGTCTCCCCCTACTTATCCTAATCCTAACTATTCCTAATTCCCACTCTACCCCTAACTACTTACAGGGCGAACCAGCTAAACCCTAAGGTTATTCTGGACCAACTCGATGGTAGGTGGATCCGACGGCCACGCTCGCACAACTCGTAGCGTTGCCTCGACGCAACCTCCCGATTGCCGCCACGTGCCGCCACCGCTCTGCACCCCCGGTTTTGTGGCCCAAACCGGGAAACCAGCCTTTCCAGCCAACCCCCAGTTTTGAGGCCCAAACCGGGAAACCAGCCCACCAGCATCTGAGTTTTGAGGCCCAAACTCAGCAAACCCGCAGCACCCAGGTTTTGAGGCCCAAACCTGGAAACCGTCCTCAGCCCGAGTTTTGTGGCCAAACTCGGAAACCGTCCGCACCCAGGTTTTGAGGCCCAAACCTGGAAACCATCCACCCGATGGTTTTTCTCTGGCTCTACCACCAAACCGAAGCTGTAGAGGGGATGCACCTCCCGTGCACCCCGTCCACCGACACGTGTCCCCAGGTCCTCGACCCGAGCAACACCATGCCCGCAAGTCTCCGCTCATCGCTGTCCCAGGCTGCCAGCCACCACAGCTGATCCTCGGGCCACCGGTCCCTCAGTCCAAGCCTCACGTCCGCCCTTTGCCACTCTCAGTCCATCGGCACGGCACGTCTCTACTTGACCTTCACCTTGCCTCTGATCACTGTATCCGTGCTCGACACCTGCACAACACAAGCCAAAGAACATGCGCATCATCCCAGTTGACAATCACTCATCACTCAGAGACTCGGCATACACCCATGTATCCGCAATCTCCCCCTTGATGAGTGCATTGTCAACTACCAACACAAATCATAATGGAAATAGAAAGAGGAAGAAGGAGAAGAGAGAACTCGACCAAATGACCCAAAAGCATAGCAAAGCCGAAGAAGGTCAAGTGGAAAGAGCGAAACAACTTGGTCCCCAAAGACATGGGCAACGGCTCGACGCATCCAAGCAAAGTAAAGCTAGCCCTCAAGAAGAGGTAGAACAGGCTCAACACCGCTAGCAGATACCAATCGAAAAATCGAAGCAAATGCTAGTCCCTCAAGACAGAGGCACAGAGGCTCAACACAACTAGCAAAGAAAGCTCGATAGCAAAACCTTACGGCCAACAGGAAGCAGCAAAACAGCAAAACTCCCCCTCGAATAGTGCAAACAACCAGGAAAGCTCCCCCTTAGTTGAAACGGAGGGTAAAGATTTGCAATTTCTCCCCCTTAGTTGAAAATGCACTTATCAAGAAACAATGTTCCCCCTCAGAAAATGCACCACCAAAAGTGCCAACCAGAGAAGTTCTCCTACCAACAAGAGAAGTTCTCCCCCTTTCAAAATGCATATGTGTCAAAATGCAAGTTAGCAGCTTCAGGAATATACTCAAAAGAGTGCAAAGAGGCTCTATAGAGTTCAGATCCGATGACTCAGAAAATGCACAGAATGCGAGCAAAGGCTCAAACTGATCACTAACTCTAAAATGAGAGCAAAAAGAGCAGTTTTCAGCCAAAAAGGTATTCACCATTAAAATAGCACAAGACATGTATAGACAGGAAGTCAAACAAGTGCTAAACATGTATACAAGGTGAACTACCCCTAGCACAGTTCAATCATCATGCTGATACCAATTGAAAATTAAAGCATGCACTTGTGATTTCAAATTTTAATCGGAGTTGCAGCGGTGAAATTTCACAAGTTCAGAAATCAGCATGTGACTGCGAGAGGTTGAATGCTTGTTATTGCCTAACTTTCCAACTGTGCGAAGCCTATGCATAAGCAATCAGAAGCTTAAAGCAACAGTTTCGGTCATACACTACACAACTCAAGTTTAACTCAAAGTGCAATGAGAAACAGTCTCGAAACTGTGAGGTGCTTACAAGCAAACCCATCTCGATCTTTTCAATTCACTTAACTTGGTTCAGATTTTAAACAGAATATGACATACCAAGCAAGTGAATGACTCAACACTAGAGACATAGCAACCTAGCATACATGAATAGCATAAGTGACTTCAACACATTCTACACATGCCAGTTACAGATCTCAATGGTGAACATTTGCAAATTTTAAGTTCATTAATCAGATTCACCATTCAAAAATAGCTTAGCTCACAGTATGTATTAGTGATCAGAAAGAGCATAAGCTACAGCATCAACATAAAGCATCGGAGCAAAGACTACACAAAGCATAGTTACATTCTTCAGACTATATTCATGAAGCTCAGAATGTAAAAGCGTATGCTGAAAAAGTAAAGATGCATGAAGAAACAAAAAGGAAGCAAAAACAACTAAAAAACACAAAGTCAGTGTATTATACAAGAGTCAAAATGTTTCCCCCATCTAAAAGGGGAAACACACACCAAGTTCACCCCTCAACCGATTAAAGGTTGATTCGTCTAAAGGCTTGGTGAGAATATCTGCCAACTGATGATGAGTATCGACATGGCGAAGGTCGATATCACCCTTCTCATAGTGGTCTCACAGAAAATGAAAGCGCATATCAATGTGTTTGGTCTTCGAGTTAAGCACGGGGTTCTTAGCAACGCTAATAGCACTCGTGATGTCAAAAAGCAAAGGCACGCGAGAAAAGCTCAGACCAAAATCATGCAAAGTGGCCATCATCCAAAGCAATTGAGATCAGCAGCTAGCCGCAGCAACATATTCAGCCTCTATGGTAGACTGAGCGACACTAGACTGCTTGCGAGAAGACCACGATACAAGAGAAGATCAAATAAACTGGCAAGTCCTAGAAGTGGACTTGCACTCGACACGGCAACCAGCAAAATCGGCATCGGAATAACCGCAAAGGGAGAGGGTGGAGGAAGCTGAATACCAAATCCCGAACTCAGGTGTGAAACGAAGGTACCTGAAAATGCGCTTGATCGCCTGACGGTGAGAAGTGCGCGGCGATGCCTGAAAGCGCGCGCACAGACACACCGCGAACTGGATGTCTGGGCGTGTCGCCGTCAGGTAGAGCAGCGACCCGATCATGCTTCGGTACTCCTTCTGGTCCACAGCATCTCCATCCTTATCCGCATCCAGGGCCGTCGTGGTCGACATGGGTGTTGGAAGAGGCTTGGCCTCACCCATATCGAACCTCTTCAGCAAGTCCTTGGTATACTTGCCCTGGTGCACAAACGTCCCTTCTCAGGATTGCTTGATTTGCAACCCGAGGAAAAACGTCAACTCTCCCATCATGCTCATCTCAAATTCCCTGCTCATTGTATCTGCAAACTTGGCAACCAAAGCGTGAGAAGAACCATCGAAAATGATATCATCCACGTAAATCTGGACCAAGAGAGTATCAGTGCCTTGCTTGAGGAGAAAGAACGTTTTATCTACACATCCCATTTTAAAACCCTTAGCGAGCAAAAAGGTTTTCAATCTATCATACTAGGCTCTAGGGGCTTGTTTCAAACCATACAAAGCTTTGTGGAGTTTAAAGACATGGTTTGGAAACTTAGGATTTTCAAAACCGGGGGGTTGTCTAACATACACCTCCTCTTCAATGTAGCCGTTTAAGAAGGCACTCTTGACATCCATTTGAAAAAGTTTGAAACCTTTGGATGCAGCAAAAGCCAAGAGTATCCTAATTGCCTCCAAACGAGCTACAGGAGCAAACGTCTCCTCATAGTCTATCCCCTCCTTCTGACTATATCCCTGGGCTACGAGTCTGGCCTTGTTTCTCACAACATGGCCATCTTCTCCCTGTTTGTTTTTGAAAACCCATTTTGTCCCAATTGGGTGACATTCAGAAGGTGGAGACACTAGAACCCAAACTCGATTTCTCTCAAAGTTCTCAAGCTCCTCATGCATGGCATTGACCCAATCCGGATCCGTCAAAGCGTGTCCAACATCCCGGGGTTCAAAATCAGCAACAAATGCAGAATGAGCAAAGTGAGAGATTTGCCTTGACCGGGTGACGCGTTCGTCGATGCTGCCGATCATCTGCTGAGGCGGGTGCTGGCGCTGAATGTGTCGTGGCGCCTCCCTTGCCGAAGTGGCCTCCCCCTCAACAGCAGCTGGTGCCTCCCCGGGTACAAAAGGTACCGCTCGAGGTGGCGGATCCCATGGCCCCCAGGAAGAAGACGTGTCGGGGCCGTGAGTCGTAGTAGAAGCCGCTCCTTGCGGCAAAACAGGTGGAGGGGGTGCTGGATCATCCATACCTTCAGCACCCTCGTCCTCGTCATCAAAAAGAGGCTCACCAACCTCATGATCACCTGCACGCTCAAAACGAGAAGAAGGACAAACCATGGTCTCGTCGAAGGTGACATCGGATGTCTCCACGACTCGGTTAGTGTCAAGGTTAAGTACACGATAAGCATGAGTATGAGTGCCATAACCCAAAAACACACCGTCAGAAGAACGAGACTCAAATTTGTCCAAGTTGCCCTTTTTGAGTATAAAACAATGGCAACCAAAACTCTAAAATAACTCACCTTGGGGAGTTTTCCAAAACGCAACTCATAAGAGGTCTTTTTCAAGAAGGCTCGAAGAAAAATGCGATTGGAAATATAGCATGCAGTGCTCATAACTTCGGCCCAATATCGCCTAGGAGTCCTATGCTCATCGAGCATCGTCCTGGCCATCTCTACAAGGGTCTGATTCTTCCTCTCTACAACACCATTCTGAGGCGGTGTGTAGGGAGAAGAAAACTGATGCTCCAAGCCCAAAGAGTTATAAAACTTCTCAAAATCTGAATTCTTGAATTCGGAACCATTATCACTTCTAATAGCTCGCATCGAGTTCAAAAGGAACTCGTTCTGAAGACGCAAAATCAGATTGCGAGCAAAGGAGAAAGTCTCGGTTTTCTCAGCTAAAAAGAAAACCCACGAATATCTCGAAAAGTCATCAACAACAACAAGCACATACCACTTCCCCCCAACCGAGCTCACCCGAGCCGGACCAACAAGGTCCATATGCAAAAGCTCTCCAGGGCGCTTAGTCATGACCTGAGTCACTGGATGGTGGGGAGCGGCTACCATCTTCCCATGTCTACAAGAATGGCAAACAAGATCCTTCTCCATAGACAACTTGGGCAATCCTCGGATTAAGCCAAGTGAACTAAGTCTTGCAAGCAAGTCGAAGCTCAGGTGACCAAGTCTCCTATGCCACTTCCAAAGATCAGAAGAAGAAGGTCCAGCCACAAGACACCGAGAAATGCCAAAAGACTCCGAGAAATCCGCACGAAAGACTTTCCCAAAGGGCGAAATCACACAAACAAGATTGCCCTGAGGGTCCAAAATATGACTGAGATTCGGCTTAAAACGAATCTCATAGTCGTCATCAAAGAGTTGCGAAACAGAAAGAAGGTTAAAATGCAAGTTAGAAACAAGAGCAACATCGCGCAACACAAAGTGCTCATTAACTCGCACAGACCCACGAGACAGCACCTTACCTTTGCTGTTGTCGCCGAAGGTGATATACTCCTTTCCGGCGACCGGACTAAGACTGGAGAACCACTTGGCGTTTCCAGTCATGTGCCTTGAACACCCAGAATCCACCAACCAAACGTTCTCCAATCGTTTTACCTACATCAATAAAAAGACATAGGGTGAGCATACGGGCCAACACTGGGGTTAGTGAAGTAAGGGGAATACCAGTGTTGGGCCGGCTGCTCAAAAGAACGGTCAGCAGAAAAACCATTCCTAGCACACCTGCAGAGGAAGCGATCACCACGTTTAGAAAGACGTGGTCCGCTAAGGGAGGAGCGTCCATCGCGATACTCAAAACGCGGTGGGGGGAAACGCTCAACTACAAAGCCACCGCCACGGGGTCCATAGCCCACAATAGCAGGCTCCCGCCGGGCACGCTCTCTACGAGGCCTAGGCCTAGGAACTTGAGGCACTGCACCTCTAGGCCTAGCATCTCTCCTCAGAGCTCTCCTCTGCCTAGGCCTGGGAACTTGAGGTTCTGGACCTCTGGGCCTAGCAGCACGTCTCTGAACATTTGGCGCATGTACATCATGGAAAGGATGGTACATGTCCGCATTGTTCATCTCCCTAGCACGGCGCGCCTCTCTCTTGCGCCGAAAGCAGAACTCGCTCAAGTGTCCATCTCTCCCACAGTGCTCACAATGGTACCTCACCGCTCTCAAAGGGGGTTGTTGGTACACACGGTTGTGGGTGTGGATCACCTTGCCCTTCTGTGGCAAACACTCCTCCTGGATAGGTGGCATCGTATCAAGCTTGTTCTTCAAGTGGTTGGGTTTGGGATGCCACACTTGGTTCTTGGGTGGAGCTCTCGGAGGTTCCTCAAACACTCCATCCTTGGTGTTAGGCTTGAGAGGCTCTTTGGGTGGAAGCTTGGTAAGTTTGGGAGTAGTGGTGGAGTTGGGCTTCTCACTCGGGTTCAAACCACTTGACTCTCCAATCTTCCCAAAAGCAGAAACATCAACGCCCAGAGCAAAGCCTACACCAGGACCTCCAGCAGCTCTCTTGAATTGGGAGATCATCATCCCGAGCTGCGGCTCACCACAAGACACCCATGACAAGATGGTCCGAAGGTATGTGTTTTCTTCCTCGGTTTGCATCTTGTCATGCTTCACATTAGCAATCTCCATCTCCAAACCCTCGCACAAAGCACACCTAGTCACACAAGTGCTACCTGAGCTGGCCTTCTCAAGAGACACAATCTTGGCATTCTTCTCTGCCAACTCGGATTGCAAGCCTGGACAGGTCTTGCACGCACCTAACAACATGGGCCTAGCCCGGAGCTCATCCGCCTCTCCAACCAAAGCAGCATACTTACCTCTCAAAGTGAGAAGGTCAGTCATGTGCTTGGTGCACATCTCGCACTCAACCTCCTCAGACACGACCACGGTGGACTTCGCAAACTCAAGCTCCTTCACAGTGTCCTCCCACTTTTTCCTAAACTCCTTGCGCTCTCTAGCGGCACGCCTAAGCAGCTTATCCTGACTAAGCAAGGCGGCAGTAAGCTTCTCGACCTCAGCAGAGAGCTCGTCGTGGGTGAGAGATACCTGAGAGGTGTCGTCGTCGTCGTTCCGAGGAGTGTGCTCCAGCTTGCCGTCGACCTCATCACCAAGGGCCATGGTGCAGAAGCCGTCGTCGTCGGCGAAGAAGCAGAGACCGTTCAGCTTGTCCTCGATCCTCTTCTTCTTCTCGGACTCGTCATCGCTTGAGCAAGCGGAGTCGTCATCCGAGCCGTCGACGTCGCTGAGCATGGCGAAGAACGCACGCTGCTCAGCCTGGGCCTTCTCTAAGTACTTCTTCTTGATGTACTCCTTGTCGAAGCCGCTCGCTCCGCTTGTGCCTCGCGGGGACGTACTTCTCCTTGCGCTTGCCAGAGTCGTACTTGTGCCCATGATCGCCCTTCCCAGATGTGTTCTTCTTCTTGGGGCAGTTGGCGATGAAGTGGTCGGGGTCGCCGCACTCATAGCATCCTGAGCGTCCTCCTCCGCGGCGACGGTTCATGCGGTTGTTGTGGAACCGCGCGAACCGGTTGGCGAGCATTGCCAACTCATCATCCCCCAAAGACTCCAGCTGGTCCTCTATGACAGAAAAGAGAGAAGAAAGAGCAAAGCCTCCAGAGGGGTTAGAAGAGCCAGAAACCAAAGCCATAGTCGGGCCAGAAGGATTGTCATAAGAAGCCCTCGCCATGGCATCAATCTCACTGGACTTGAGCTTACTGAAGAGCTCGTCGCACGTGAGGGTCTCATAGTTAGGTGATTCGATGATCGCCTGAACTTTGGAATCCCACACTGACCGATCAAGAGTATGCAAAAGCTTCAAAGCTCTCTCATGATCGTCGAAAGGCAACAGCTCCTTGTTAGCCCTCATCCTGTTGACAATCACCTGAAAGCGAGCGAATAAACTTTCTATGCTCTCGCCAGGCATATGTCGAAAGTTCTCATACTCTCGCTTGAACGACTCGTAGAGATGGGTTTTGACTTGAGAGGTTCCTTCATGAAAGCGCATGAGGGTAGCCCAAATCTCCCGAGCCGTAGCGAGGTGAGAAACACGATCAAACTCACTCATGCTCAAACATGAGAAAAGAGCATTACGTGCTCGGCTATTGGCATCGTGCTCATCGATCTAAAGCTGAGAGACACGAGCAACCAAGACCACGTAATCGGCAGAGTTGCAAATATCCCAAATGGAAGCACCCAAACTCTGCAGATAGGCCGACATGCGTATCTTCCAATACGCATAGTTCGTCCCATCAAAGAACGGCGGTTTGCCCACGCCGCGATCCATGTCACCTTCTGTGGATCTGGAACCAGCTAAGGTGGAAGATCCTTAACCCGCTCTGATACCAATTGAAGGACCGAGAAAGCACTAGCAAGGCGACCAGAGGGGGGGTGAATGGGAGCTCAAAAATTTCTCCCAAAACATTGGCCAAATGTCCCAAAATCAACCCCCTAAAGCTACGACCGAAACCGTGATGCCCACGACCCTTGGAAGAGGGTGGATGATCCCTAGGATCACAGCGAGGCACCACAAACCGATAGCAAACCAAACACCACAAGCTCCGCCACAAGTTCAACCCTCAAAAACCAAGTCTCGAACGTAGATAGACGGCTACGTCGAGAAATCCTCAAACACCGATGCTAACAAGTATCAAAGATACCTAGAGGGGTTCCTTGGTCAACTACAAGGCCAAACAAGAAGTCCGAAAACCAAGCGAGGAAGCCGGGAGAGCAAACGCACAAAACCAGAGGCTTCAGCCAATCCGCGGACTGTCCGGCCCTGGGGTCCCGGACTATCCGCCCCTACTGCGGACTATCCGCGAGGGGATGGCGGACTGTCCGCCGGTGAAAAACGAGAAACAGCAACTCTGCTGGAACCTCCCTGGACGTTCCCGGACTGTCCGCCAAACACAACGGCGGACTGTCCGCGGTTCAAAAATCACTTGCTCCTCAGCGCGGAGTCTGGCCACTGGTCCGGCCAAACCTGACGCGCGGACTGTCCGCCGGTCAAGACCGCGTACTGTCCGCCAACGAGCAGAGAGGGCGATTTCAGTCGCCTCCTCTCCAAATCTCTTCAAACTCGATCCAAATCAAAATCCCACGTTCCCAAACTTGGAGAAGATGATCACGGGGTAGTTAGGAGACTATCCCCAAGAAATCATCCGCTCAAATCGATTCAATCACCGGGAAATCGAAAAGGGGAAGATCAAGAACGAAAAAGCTCTACGAAAACGAAATCAACCCGATCTACTTGTTCGCAAGGAGTTAGACAAATTCCTTCAGTGGAAATGATCTCCTTTCAAAGATGAACAAGTTGATTCAAACGGATTTCGCAAAGACGCAGTAGGGAGAGAGATTGAGTGACGGGAAAATCGCGGAGAAACGAAGAAAGCGAAGAACACGAACAAAACGTGAATCAACACATCGATCTGCAACCGTGTGGCTACCACACGCTACAACAGTGAGGTTACGGCCTCACTTCCTCAAAATCTCCAGTACACAGAGGTATGGTTCTCTGCGGATCTCAGCTAGCTACAGCAGGGGATTGGGAGAGCAGGAAACCCTAAGTGCAAAGAGCAAATGAACTGAGATAGATGGGGAGGTGGGTGTCTCCCCCTACTTATCCTAATCCTAACTATTCCTAATTCCCACTCTACCCCTAACTACTTACAGAGCGAACCAGCTAAACCCTAAGGTTATTCTGGACCAACTCGATGGTAGGTGGATCCGACGGCCACGCTCGCACAACTCGTAGCGTTGCCTCAACGCAACCTCCCGATTGCCGCCACATGCCGCCACCGCTCTGCACCCCCGGTTTTGTGGCCCAAACCGGGAAACCAGCCTTTCCAGCCAACCCCCGGTTTTGAGGCCCGAACCGGGAAACCAGCCCACCAGCATCTGAGTTTTGAGGCCCAAACTCAGCAAACCCGCAGCACCCAGGTTTTGAGGCCCAAACCTGGAAACCGTCCTCAGCCCGAGTTTTGCGGCCAAACTCGGAAACCGTCCGCACCCAGGTTTTGAGGCCCAAACCTGGAAACCAACCACCCGATGGTTTTTCTCTGGCTCTACCACCAAACCAAAGCTATAGAGGGGATGCACCTCCCGTGCACCCCGTCCACCGACACGTGTCCCCAGGTCCTCGACCCGAGCAACACCATGCCCGCAAGTCTCCGCTCGTCGCTGTCCCAGGCTGCCAGCCACCACAGCTGATCCTCGGGCCACCGGTCCCTCAGTCCAGGCCTCACGTCCGCCCTTCGCCACTCTCGGTCGATCGGCACGGCACGTCTCTACTTGACCTTCACCTTGCCTCTGATCACTGTATCCATGCTCGACACCTGCACAACACAAGCCAAAGAACATGCGCATCATCCCAGTTGACAATCACTCATCACTCAGAGACTCGGCATACACCCATGTATCCGCAAATCCTAGTGTTTAATCTAGAGAATGAGCATTGGAACATTTAACCAACGTGAGTAAGATAACCATTGCAAAATATGTGAAGAAGCTTATTCTAGAGCAAACCGTGTTGAATGTTTCATGCAAATGATCTAGGTTGAACCACAAATGAAATGAACAAACTCTCTCCTAAACAATTTGAACCTTCTTTATGCAAAGCTTTTATGGAAATAGATTACAAAGGTGGAGAGAGTGTAACAAAGATAAAATGAAAATGATTTTTGTGCACACAAGTAGGGGGAGCAAGCTCATGAACTTGGTTGATTGCATTTGATATGTGCATAATCATGTGCTTGCATTGCAATTGCATAAGTTTTTAAATCTTATACGCATGCTTGTGTGGTGTATGCTAGTTATAGGATTTAATTGATGATTTGATAACTAGCATGCATAGGTTGATAGCTAGACTTGAGCTTTTCATGCAAAACTAGACCCTTGTTTTTAATGTTGATCTCACGGGGTTTTCTAGTTTTTATGATGTCTACCTACTCTTAGTGCTAAAGAAGGTGTACAACTATGAACTTCATCGATATCACACTTCAAAGGTTATTTTATACACCTTAGCACCTCTTGGTAGTAATTACTCTCCCACACCTCGGTATCTATGCATATGTGCAAGCCTCATTTCCAAACACTCTAGCACATATGTAGGGGGAGCTAATACTACCATTTCGGGTTTGTGATACTTGTCCAAAATCTTTTACACATGATAAAATAGCTTGGGCAAGCAACATGAATCCAAACCAAGTTAGCAATTTACATTCTTATGAAGTGCTAGCTTGGAATAAGCATAATTTCCACATCTTTGTAGAGTTGTCATCAATTACCAAAAAGGGGGAGATTGAAAGGTCCTAGTTTGGTTTTGGTAATTGAGTGACAACTTAGGTGGACTAACATGTGTTTGAAGTGAATTACACAGGTGATAATGTGTGAGCAACATATGCCATAGAGGGGAAATGGCTTGGAAGATGTTGCAAGGCTCACACATGTGATGAAGGAGCTTAATGCACATGAAACATGACATGTGGTCATGTGGCTAAGATGGTGAAGATCAAGGCAAGACTTGGCTTGATGGACCGGTTCCGAAGGTGAAGGGCAAGTTGGAGGCTTTGAAGCCGTTGGTACCGAGTGTCGGGAGGCTTAAGCAAGACTTGGCACCGAAGGACCGAAGCAATAGTGAAGAGCAAGTTATGTCAAGATCGATGGACCATGGAGGCCATGTGATGATATGAAGTGGATCATATCATTTGAACGAGGTTGGTGCATGTGTTGCATCAACACCGAAGGAGATGGAATGGAATACGCAAGGCAAAGGTATATTTGTAGGGCATTTCATTTCACCGGTCATAGGTGTGTAGAGAAGATTATGACCGGGTTTAGGATAGATGGCCGTACTATTAAGAGGAGCAAACTTGTTTGCATATCGGTCATCTAGTGCCACTTGAGCGATCTAACATTACATTGTTACTAGGATTGAGTGGCGTTGTGAGTGCAAGTGAAAATCCTTTGAAAAATGATTGTGAAAATGCTAACACACATGCACATGATGGTGTACACTTGGTGGTGTTGGCACATTTGCAAAGGAGAAGGTGTTGGACTTGATTTGGATCAACCTGGAGAAGAGAAGGAGGCTTTTCGGTGTGTTCTGAACTCTAGGATGGGTCTTGGATTGAAATTTTGTATTAATCCTTTGTGAGTTTGTTTAGCTTTGTATGTGTGTTGTGTAGCCCTCTGAATAAGCTTTCCAAAATGTCTGAGATCATCGAAATCGGAGTTCAGAGCCAAGAGTTATGACCGTTTTAGCGAGGAGTTCAGGATGCTGAAGTCGGTAGTACCGACCCTGAAGTCGGTAGTACCGACCCTACTACCGACCCCTGTGGGCAGCGCGCAAACTCTCTATTCGGGAGATGGTTTGGCCTACCGGTAGTACCGCCATAGGGCCGGTAGTACCGACCCTTGTGGTCGGTAGCACTGACGTTTGGAGGAAGTTTGGAGGCGTTCTGTGTAGGGGCCGATTTGGCCTACCGGTAGTACCGCTATAAGGCCGATAGTAGCGACCCTACTACCGACCCTACTACCGACTATGTTAGGAAGGCTGTCCTAACGGTCTTTTGGACCGCCGGTAGTACCGACCCTTTGGTCGGTAGTACCGACCGTGGCCATGGAGCTCGGGAAAAGGGGAAAAGGCTAGTTTGTGGTTCCCCTCTATAAATAGAGGGGTGGCCAGCCCTTGGGCAAGGTTGGAGCACTCCAAAGCCTTTGTGGCTTGTGTGGATGTGCTAGACTGCCCTCTAACTCGCTTGTGCTTGCTAGTGTGCGAATCTACCATGAGTGGGCGGTTCTAGTGCGTTGCATTGAGAAATAGCATCGAGTGGCACTAGGTGTTCGAGTTGCAAGTCGGTGGTGCTTTTTACTCTTGGAGGTTGCCACCTCCTAGACGGCTTGGTGATTGTCTCCGTCGTGAAGCTCGCAAGAAGATTGTGTGTGGCTCCGGAGAAGCTTTGTGAGGGGCATTGTGCTCACCCCGCGAGAGATCACGAAGAGCAACTCTAGTGGAAAGAGGCGTGAAGAGCGCCAAGTGGTCCGGCCGGATCGAAAGCTATAGCTCTTGGTGAGCACTCCATCGTGGAGATTGTGGTTTAGTGTCACCACTAGCAAGAGGATCGGCGGCAACCTTGGGCTTGCTTCAATGGGGACTAGCTTGGTGGCAACCAAGTGAACCTCGAGATAAAATCTTGTGTCCTCGTCTCTTGTTGCTCTTATTGTTCTTGTTTCCTTGCATATTACGCTTGTTCTTGTGTTCTTCGTGTTCTTCCTCCCTCCATCACTCTTTCTTTGGTTGGGAACACTCGATCTACCTTTTGGCAAGGAACAAAGACTTGAGGAAGCTACAACCGTCATCTACAACACCTAGGGAAGTGGGGTAATTGCCAGATCTGAGATTGCATCTCATCCACTTCGATTTTGTAGCTTCCTGTAGGTGCTCGGTAGTACCGGCCTAACAGCTCGGTAGTACCGGTGTCGGTAGTACCGGCCTAGTAGCCCGGTAGTACCGACTGCCTGGTGTTTACACTAGCTTGTATTGCAATACTAATCCTTGTGCTAGTGTTTAGTTGCTTAGTTTGTGTAGCTAAGTTGAGCTCTCTAATTTGGCTTGTGTAGCCTTGTTATTGAGCATTGCTAGTGAGCTTAGGCTTTGTGGCTTTGCTTACTATATTGTGTAGGAGCTCCCCCGTGTTTGAAGTACTAGTTGCATAGGTTTGTGTGGCCTTGCTTCTAGAATTGTTTAGGTGAGCTTTATCTAGCCCGACACCTTATTTGCTTTGTTTAGGATCTTTTGTAAGGTGTCATAGAGTATAAGTAGAGGGGTGTAGTCTTAGCTAGACCGATAGTTTTAATTCTGCATTTGTTTTGGTTAGTCGGTACGTTTAATTTTAGAAAGGACTATTCACCCCCCCTCTAGTGCGCCATCTCGACCTTTCAGCCGGGCAGCCCCATATACAGGTCGACCGGCCTAGGCCCACATGTAAATGGCGCCTCCTTCCTGTGACGCGTTCTAACAGAACTCTTCAACGCACTTTGGCCCATTAAGGCCCATGTAGATCCAATGGAGAGTTGTAAACGCAATCCAGAAGGATTCCTTGCCCCCTACTCCATCCAGGACTATATAAGTAGCCCCCAGGGACCCCTAGGCGCCACCATCATCATCATAATACATATCTGAGGCAAAAGCTAGGGTTTTGGGATGAGAGGTGTCCCTCGAATGGATATCCTCTGAACTCTAGAGTTAGCATAGATCTAGTCTTCTAGATAATAGAGAGATGGAGAGCGAGGGAGGAGTTTGGAGGATGTTGGTAACACACTTGCCCTACCTCCGCACACGTGCAGGGGAAGGTGGCGAAGGTGGCCTGTCGTCAGAATCAAACGAGAGTGCAAAGGTGCCAAGAACAGGGAAACGACGAAGGTGCAAAGGAACAGTGACATGGTGGCTCTATTCCCCAAAAAAAATCATCCCCGTTACACTGTTCACCCCCCTGTTATTTATAGGGGATACCAAGGGGTGCTGACCAAATTACAATAGGGTACACGAAAGATTCCTCTGCGCTATACACATAGAAGGGCAGAATCGTACAAACACAACTGGAGCCGAAACCCTAGCCTGCTTTCCATGCGCCCGCCGCCGCTTGGCCTGTGCTCACCCTCGCGGAAATGCGAGGGCAGACCTTCGTCTTGTGAAGATATTTGTCCAGTCGCGAAGTTCGAGTCCCTTCGCCACCAGTTGGGCTTGGGCCTCTCGGCGAAGGTGTGCGGGATGCGCGAGGCTTGCTTCCAGCGCTCTTCATGCCCTTTGCCTGTAAGAAATTGTTGAACACTCCAAATGTTGGGTCAGTATTCGGGGGCTTGAGCGGTGACTTGAGGGACTTAACAAGATGAAAAAAGGGGGCAGGCGGCGAGGGTGCGCGGGACGCGCGAGGGCCGCTTTGTTGAGCCAGCCTGCGTGGTGCCACTACCGAGGGTCCCTTCCCCCAACAGTAGCCCCTCGTTGCCTTGGATCTAAAGAACAGTATTTAGGCCCAAGCAGCGCCTTTTAACGGGAAATTTGACGAGACCCTTGGCAGCGACGCCCGCGGCTGCTTTTGGGCCGGGCCGTTGTATTGTATTTGTACTGTAGAAGTCCGTTTCGTTTTTTGTGTCATGGATTTCGGTTTTCGTGCCGGTGTTATCGGGTGAGGTGTTCCGCCCCCCGGCCTATAAATAGATGGGGCTGGTGGGGGCTTGGAGTTGTGCCCTCCTTTGCTATAGCCACCTTGCTGCTGCGCATTTATTTTTGCAAAGGTTGCTTTTGTGTGGTTGCGAAGGCTCTGCTTACTTTGTTTTGCGAGGTTCACTTTTGGAGAGATGGCGAGGTCTATGCAAACCGCTCGTGTTGTTTCTCCTTCTGTTGCGGATGAAGGAGTGACCTTCGAGTTTGGGCTCAGCCGGGTTTGTACCTCGGAGCTAGCGGCTTATGTTAAGCGAGGTTGGATAGAAGATGGGAAGGCTAGGACCAGTGCTGGGGAGACAGTTCCGAAGCCGGACGTAGACGAGGTTGTCTTGTTTGAGGAGTTCTTTTCAGCTGGTTTGCGCTTTCCTGCTGATTCCTTCGTGACCTCGATTCTGCGAAGGTTCAATTTGCGTTTCCATCAGCTGACACCTTGGTGCTTCACGAAGATGTCAGTTTATGTCTGGGCGTGCCGTTCTCAGGGTATCGTTCCTCATGTCGAGGGATTTGTTCGAACCCATCGAGTGCACATGCAGCCTCGCAAAATTGTTGACAGCGGAGGTAAAGCCAGCCTTGGTCAGTTTGCGGTGTACACTTTCTGTCATCGCGCCGGATCAGAGCTGCCAGTGCAGGCCCAGAAGAACAAGTGGACCAACGGATGGCAGGAGTTTTGGTTTTACTACAAGCTCAGTGATAATGCCGAGCTTTGCGGCGAGCTTCCGCTGCTTGGTGATGTGAGCTCCAAAGCTAAGATGAGCACCGAGGCTCACGCTGCTGTTGACTGTCTGAGGGTCGTTGCGCGCTCTCAATGTGCTCGTGATTTGGTAGAAGAGTACTGCTGTGCCAAGATTTGGCCTCTCAGCCGGAGGCAGGCATGGTTTAAGGTTGAGGATGACCCTAAGTACGAGGGTAGGGGTTTGAAGAAACCGAAGGTGGATCTGGACAAGGTTTGGGAAAAAATTCTCAAGAAGTTTCCCAGGCGAGAGGATGGGGTCGAAGCTGTCTATAAGCGTGTTCAGCAGTGGGCGGAGGAACTTGTTGGGAAGCTGTTCACATTAGAAGTTAAGGCCATCCATAGCTCGGTGGGCAGCTGAGGTCGGGTCAACAGGATGTTCGACATTCTTGGGATTCAGTATGCTTATTGGCCTGCTCCGTCGAGCGAGGATGCGCCAAAGAAAAGGAAGCGAGCTTCTGCGGAGGAGAAAGAGATTGTTTCACAGCCGAAGAGAGGTCGTGGTCGTGGTCGCGGCGGCGCCGGCGGCCGGGTGAAAACGCTTGCGACGAAGGCCGCAGTAGGTTCGGGTGCTGCCGGTACCTCCTCTTCTTCGGCCATTGTTTCAAGCGGCCGAGGTGTTGGTGGGGTTGAAGGACGGGTGCCCCGCGTTGGCGGGATTAGTGCTTTGATCCAGATCTCGGACGACGAGGGGGCCTCCGATGACGAAGACAAAGAAAAGAACGAAGTCGAGAAGGGGTCCGATTCTGAAGACGATTCGTCTGATGATGATAGTGAGACCTCCGGCAATGAGGGTGACTCGGACGAAGAAGTGTCTATCGGTGATGACCGTGGGAAAGCGCTTGTTACATCGAGCGCTGACGCTGAAGCTGCCCTGTGCATTGATGATGTTATGCGGGACCTCGAGCCTGAAAGCCCCGAGCGAGGGTCAATTCCCGAGTTCGCGGGGTCGCACATTTGGGTCGATGGTTTTGAGGTGAAGGGTGAGCTTGAGTCGGATAGGAAACCCGATAAGAGGCCATATGGCGAAGCTAGCCGGTCCAGCCTTCCTTACTTTGCCAAGAAAGTTGGAGTTTCGGATCCAGCTACAGAGCTTTTCACGAGTCCGGACCTTCGTGAGTGTCATTTGCAATGTTCTCCGGAGGAAAG
This sequence comes from Coix lacryma-jobi var. lacryma-jobi, assembly GCA_009763385.1. Taxonomy (NCBI): domain Eukaryota; kingdom Viridiplantae; phylum Streptophyta; class Magnoliopsida; order Poales; family Poaceae; genus Coix; species Coix lacryma-jobi. The sequence goes on from CM019826.1 coordinate 144,227,393, forward strand.
GCGTTTTCTTGGACGAGTGTTTGGACGGGTTTGTGTGCCGGAAGCCGAGCTTCGACTAGTCAACCAGCCTTTAGATGATCTTCATGATGATATTGACGTTAAGTTGGCTGAGTTGATGCTCCTCAGTCGCTCTACGCGGCGAAGGTCGGGTATGAACGAAGATTTTTTGAGGGGACGGTTGTCCGAGGTTGAAAAAGAAAACAAGGACCTTCGGCGCAGCTTGGAGAACAAAGATATCGAGCTTAAAGGAGCTCTTGAGAAAGTTAAGAAAACCCGGGAGGAGACACAGGGTGTCGCAAACTGCAATGCTGAACTGTTGGAATCTTGTCGTGAGAAGGACAAGGACTTGGTCACTGCGAAGAGTCGTATAGATGAGCTGTCCTCGGAGCTGGCTTCCCGGTCGGAGGCATGGCGAAGGAGTATGGTGAAGATTAAAGAAAAGGTTGACGTCTGTTTGACTGAGGCCAGCGGCTCTGCCGGGGAGCCATTATGTGCTGATAACATCGAGGCTTTCGAAGGTTGGTTGACTAATGAGCTTGACGTTTTCAGCTCATTGGTTGGTAATGCAGCTGACTTCGGAGGCTATGCCGGAGCTTTGGCCATGGCGGGTACTCTTCGCCAAGTTGATTGCTATCATCTTCGTAAGGTGAAAAGGCTGAGCCATGTTTTTCCAACAGTTGATGAAGTGCGGGCTATGAAGACTAACGACGCGGAGGTTCGCAACTGTGCCATGCGTTTACTCCGGAGGTTTTGGATAGCTGGCGGAGGTAGGGTCCTGGCTTTCGAGGAGGCTGCCGAAGCTACACGTCAGGTTTGTGTTGTTGTTGTAGAGTTGGTTTCTTGGTTTATTTAAGTGGGAAAAAGTTGGTATTCAACTCTGTGTCGTCCTCCCCATTTTTTGTAGGCTCGGAGGGATGCGATGCCTTCGCCGTCAGCGATTGATGATGTTGCTGGTTGTTCGAACAACGCACCTGCACACGGCTCCAAGGACGTTCCTTCGGCTAAAGAGGTTCCCTCGGCCGAGGAAAATCCTGCCACCGTGGTGTCTATCGTTGAGGGAAGAACTGAAGTCGAAACTACTGCTGCTGACCAAGCAAAAGCGGGGGCTGCTGCTACTGGCGAGGCTGTAGCGGAGGCAAGTGAGGATCCCGAGCAGGTGTGATCTGATGGGGACGGTTGTGAAGGAAAGTCATTTTGTAGCTTTTGCGAGGGGAAGGTGCTGATGTAGAAAACTGTTGTTTTGTTTTGGTTATTTGGTAATGCAGGTTCCTGATGGAACCGTGCTTGAGGTGTATGACGTGACGCCTCTCACGTTGAATTATCAGGATGTTTTTATGACCGGTGAATCTTGGGCTCGGGCTAAATTAAAACATCCTTCGCTGAGCTTTGAGCGTTTTTGGTGGTCGAAACTGCGAAGGTACGACTTGAAGAACAGCAAGTCGAGTCGTTTTTGGCGCGAGGCGGATTATACCGATCGACAAGCTACACGTTTTTTGTTTGGTTCTTCTTCGTCCGCGCCAGCTGCTATTGATGATGATATTGACGATAGAACGACTTTGGATTTTTTGTTTGGACGAAGTAATCTAGAGGTTGGTTTGGATGGTTCACTTGTAATTCCGAAGGAGGAGCCTTCGGAGGTTAGTGATACGGACCGGAGATATATGTATAGGGCGAGGGTTTTGCCCGGGGAATTGCCGATTGTTCCTGTGGCTCCTTTGTTGTGGGGACCCATAGTTCCATTGGAAGTGGGGTTTGTTGAGGGTAGCGAGGGTTTTGATGATTTGATGATGATTGAGGATGGTGATGAATCCTTGTAATTTTATTCTTTCTATTGATTGTATATCACACTGTCGTCTGAAGCGAACAACTTATGATGTTGCTCTATTCATTTTTTGCAATTTGATTGAAATAATACTTGACTCTCGAGGCTCGCCTTTCGTTTTAAGAGAGGTGTTTTTTTGAAAACAGCGACGCCCCCCCTTTTTCTTTTAGTGAGGCTCGCGTAACGCTTTCATAAACTGATTTGCAAAAACAGCGACGCCCCCTTTTCTTTTTTAGCGAGGCTCGCGTAACGCTTTCATAAGCTGATTTGGAAAAACAGCGACGCCCCTTTTCTTTTTTTTAGCGAGGCTCGCGTAACGCTTTCATAAGCTGATTTGGAAAAAACAGTGACGCCCCCCCTTTTTTTAGCGAGGCTCGCGTAACGCTTTCATAAGCTGATTTGGAAAAATAGCGATGCCCCCTTTTCTTTTATAGCGAGGCTCGCGTAACGCTTTCATAAGCTGATTTGGAAAAACAGCGACGCCCCCTTTTCTTTTTTTAGCGAGGCTCGCGTAACGCTTTCATAAGCTGGTTTGGAAAAAAAACAGCGACGCCCCCTTTCTTTTTTAGCGAGGCTCGCGTGACGCTTTCATAAGCTGATTTGGAAAGAACAGCGACGCCCCCATTTTTCTTTTAGCGAGGCTCGCGTAACGCTTTCATAAGCTGTTTTGGAAAAACAGCGACGCCCCCCTTTTTCTTTTTTTAGCGAGGCTCGCGTGACGCTTTCATAAGCTGATTTGGAAAAAACAGCGACGTCCCCCTTTCTTTTTTTAGCGAGGCTCGCGTAACGCTTTCATAAGCTGATTTGGAAAAAACAGCGACACCCCCCCTTTCTTTTTAGCGAGGCTCGCGTGACGCTTTCATAGGCTGATTTGGAAAGAACAGCGATGCCCCCCTTTTTCTTTTAGCGAGGCTCGCGTAACGCTTTCATAAGCTGATTTGGAAAAACAGCGACGCCCCTTTTCTTTTTTTAGCGAGGCTCGCGTAACGCTTTTGGTTTTGCGGGGGTATTCGACTTTTGGACTTCGCGCCTCCCCTTGTTTTAGGTGGAGGTGAAGTTTGCTTTGCGAGCCCGTAGCGTTTTTTGCGAGGGTGCTCGACTTTTTTGGACTTCGCGCCTCCTCTTATCTTAGGTGGAGGTGAAGTTTGCTTTTGCGAGCTCCTAGCGTTTTTTGCGAGGGTGCTCGACTTTTTTAGACTTCGCGCCTCCCCTTGTTTTGGGTGGAGGTGAAGTTTGATTTGCGAGCCCCAGGCGTTTTTTGCTAGGGTGCTCGACTTTTTTGGACTTCGCGCCTCCCCTTGTTTTAGGTGGAGGTGAAGTTTGCTTTTGCGAGCCCCTGGCGTTTTTTGCGAGGGTGCTCGACTTTTTTGGACTTCACGCCTCCCCTTGTTTTAGGTGCAGGTGAAGTTTGCTTTGCGAGCCCCTGACATTTTTTGCGAGGGTGCTCCACTTTTTTGGACTTCGCGCCTCCCCTTGTTTTGGGTGGAGGTGAAGTTTGCTTTGCGAGCCCCTGGCGTTTTTTGCCAGGGTGCTCGACTTTTTTGGACTTCGCGCCTCCCCTTGTTTTAGGTGGAGGTGAAGTTTGCTTTTGCGAGCCCCTGGCATTTTTTGCGAGGGTGCTCAACTTTTTTGGACTTCGCGCCTCCCCTTGTTTTAGGTGGAGGTGAAGTTTGCTTTGCGAGCCCCTGACATTTTTTGCCAGGGTGCTCGACTTTTTTGGACTTCGCGCCTCCCCTTGTTTTAGGTGGAGGTGAAGTTTGCTTTGAAAAAAGTTTGTTTTTTGAAGCAATCTTGGAGGGTTATCATCGATTATAGCGCTCTTGAGGAAGAGCTGTTTTTTCGATGTTTGTTTGTAAAAGTAATAATTTGGAGTTTTACTTTTTTCGGGGGTTTTGGCCTGTATTAAGAATTTGGATGCTGCCTCGTTAAAAGACCTTACGCCCCATCGTAAGGAAAAAGAGTGCAGTTCCTTTGTTTTTGTTACATGCATAGAAATGGAAGAAAACATAGATGATATAACAAATTACATATTGCGAGGGCTCGCTAAGGCTCCGCTACGGGTAGTATTTGCGAAGGTCGTCGACGTTCTAGGTGTGAGGCAGGATGTTTCCCTCGCTGTCAGAGAGATGAAAGGAGCCGGGACGGTTGCATTCTGCTATTAGGTATGGACCCGTCCACTTTGGCTGAAACTTCCCCGCCATGCTAGCGTTTTGCTTTCGAATGAGAACGAGGTCACCTTTCTTTAGTTCTTTGACTCTCACCTTTTTGTCTCTCCATTTTTTTGTTTCTTCCTGATACTTGCGAAGGTTGTGCACTGCGTTGCATCTTGTTTCTTCGAGCAAGTCTTTGTCAAGTAATTGGTTTTGTTCGTCTGTTTCGAAGGTAGTTCTGAGTGATACATGCTTTAACTCTTCTGGTAACACAGCTTCTTCTCCAAACAGGAGCCTGAAGGGTGTGAATTTGGTGGCTCTGCATTCCGAAGTGTTATGGGACCAGGTGACGGAGGTTAGCTCTTCCGCCCACTTTCCTTTGGGCCTGCCTTGCAATTTTTTTGATACAGCTTGGAAAATTGTTGCATTGGCTCTTTCGGCTAAGCCGTTGGATTGAGGGTGCCGGACTGAGGCGAAGCATAGGATTGTTCCGATTTGTGCGCAAAATTCTTTGAAAACCTCGCTGTCGAATTGAGTGCCATTGTCAACAGTTAGGTATTTGGGGACTCTGAACCGGCAAATTATTTGCTGCCAGAAAAACTTCTTCATGGCCAAGGAGGTGATGGAAGCCAGTGGTCTAGTTTCAATCCATTTCGTGAAGTATTCCACAGCTACGACTGCGTAGCGAAGGTTTCCTGGAGCTGTTGGGAGTGGACCGACGAGGTCCATTGCCCATCTTTGCAACGGCCATGTTGGGCATATCAGAGTTGTTGGAGCCCCTAGGGCGTTTTGTGTCTTTGTCGTTAGTTGGCAACCCTCGCAATGTTTGACGATGCTTTCTACGTCTCTTAACGCTGTTGGCCAGTAGAAACCTTGTCTGAAAGCTTTTCCAACTAATGCCCTCGGGCCGTTGTGCGAACCATAGATACCTTCGTGAATGAGTTTAAGAATGTCATTTCCTTCAGTCCGTGAGACACACTTGAGCCAAGGCGAGGTTACCGAAGCTTTGAGCAAAATGTTGTCTACAATTTTGTACCCTCGAACTCTTTGTTTCAGTCTGTTTTCTTCCTCTTTGGTCTCGGGTTCGTGTAGCCCGTTGATATAAGCCATGATGAGTGCTCTCTAGTCTTCGTTTTGGATTGCGTTGACTAGCTTGATACTTTTTTCGGAGGCCTCGAATGCTGATTTGGTTGTTTCCTCATAAAACACGTTTAGCGGTAGCTGTAATTGTTGCGCTGCTGCTTTGGCTAGGCTGTCTGCCTCGTTGTTTTCCGACCTTGGTATTGCTTTTACTGTTATGCCGAGGAAAAAGGATTCTAACCTTCGAACATACTGGAAATATTTTTGCAGCTCAGGGTCTTTTGCTTTGTAATTTTTCTCGATGTGTCCCGCGATAACTTGGGAGTCTGTGTTGACGACCGCCCTTCGGACTGATAAAGATCAGAGCCTCGAAAGGGCTAGTATCACTGCCTCGTACTCTGCGGAGTTGTTTGTGCATTTGAAGTTGAGCCTTCTTGCATATCTTAGCTTAGACCCGGATGGCGAAACTAGAATGGCCGAGGCCCCTGCTCCAGTTGCTCCCCAGGCTCCATCGACATATACTGTCCAGAATGGGTCTTGTTGAGTTCCATCTCTGCGAGGGTCAGGGGTCCACTCAGCTATGAAATCTGCTAGTGCCTGTGATTTGATTGCTGTTCTTCCGACGAAGGTTATAGCGTAGCTGTTGAGCTCGACTGCCCATTTCGCTATTCTGCCAACTGCCTCGTTGTTCTTGAAAATGTTCTCGAGGGGGTATGCCGAGGGTACATGGATCTCATATGCCTGGAAATAATGCTTTAGCTTTCTTGATGCCATGACCACGGCGTATGCTATCTTCTCGAGCTCTGAGTAGTTTCGTTTGGGACCTTCGAGGGTTTCTGATACATAGTAGATTGGGGTTTGCCTTGTTCTGTTGTTCTCGTGTAAGTCTTTGATTAGGACTGCGCTTGCTGCATGAGGCGAAGCTGCGACAAACAGCAGTAACAGGTCCCCTTTGCTTGGGCTGGTTAAAACAGTCAAGTTGGTGAGATACTTTTTCAAATCCTCGAAGGCTTTCTGCTGCCGGGGCCCCCAATTGAATGGTGCAGTGCTTCTTAATGTTTCAAAGAAAGGTAACCCTCGCTCAGCGGACCTGGAGATGAATCTGTTGAGTGCTGCTAAGCGTCCTGACAAGCGCTGAGTTGCTTTCGTGGTCGTTGGTGGTTCCATATTGATGATGGCATCAATTTTTTCGGGGTTGGCTTCAATTCCCCTTGCTGAGACAATGCAGCCTAGCAGTTTTCCTTCGCTTACCCCGAAAACACATTTTTCGGGGTTTAATTTGAGTCCGGCGGACCGAAGGTTTTTGAACACTCTTTCCAAGTCTGTTAGGTGATTTTCTTTTAGCTCGCTCTGTACAACCAAATCATCAGCGTAGGCAGAGATTGCGTGTTCGTCTTTGAAGACTTCAGTTGTCATGCGAGCGAAGGTTGATCCTGCGTTTCTGAGGCCCTCTGCCATTCTTCGAAAGCAAAATGTGCCTGAAGGCGTAATGAAGCTTGTTTTTTTCCTCATGCATTCTTCACCCTCGTCGTTAAGGTTTGTGGCTCGAGGCTTTGACAAATTGTGGACATTGCGTTGCCCCGGTGCTACTGTTCCTTCGGCTGCTCTTGCAATGTCTTGATCTCCGTACACTGCGACGACTCCCTTCGGAGCAGGAAGCTTCATGCAAAGGTATGCAGGGTGGATTACAGCGTTGAATGCGTTGGTGACGCCTCGGCCGAAAATTGCATTGTAAGGATAGAACATGTCGATCACATCGAAGGTTATATGCTCAGTTCTGCAGTTCAGCTGGTCTCCGAAGGTAACGGGCAGAGATATTTTCCCAATAGCTCTTACTTGTTGCCCGCCGAAACCATATAGTGGGCTGTCGGAGGGTTGCAAGAGGTTTCTGCCAAGCTTCATGCTGTCGAAGGTTGTGGCGAACAGGATGTCAGCGGAGCTTCCTGTATCGACGAGAATTTTGGTGACTATCCACCCTGCTAAGTTAGTCTCGATCACCATTGCATCAGTGTGAGGGTAATCCCTTAACTTCATGTCGCTAGAATCGAAAGTTATCGGGATGTGAGACCATCGGCCGAATTTGTGCGGTCCTTCGACGGCTACATGATGTACTCTTCGGGCATGTTCTTTCTTTTGCCTCTTGTTGCCATGATCTTCGTTGGAGCCTCCGGTGATGGCCAGTATGACACCGAAGGTTGATGTTGGGTTATTGATGGTTGTCTGGGGTTGGGCTTCGGATTTGACAGGTTGGGGGGCTGGCAGGGCCGGTATTGGTGGTGGTGGTGGTAGAGTGTTGCTCACTTGTTGGTTGGTTTGGGCTTGAGGGGTTGTTGGGAATGTGACAGTGTATGGCGCATTTTGGCGTTGAGGAAAAGAGGTTGGTTGAAAAGAGGTGTGGTTGTAATGTGAGTGTTGAGAGTAGAAAGGTTGGTGCGAGGGTAAGCCGTAGTTTATGGGGGTGTACTGGTAGGGAGGTTGGGTTGGGTTGAAGTTTGGCTTTCTGGTGTGATTGATGGTTCTGTTTTCTGTTGAAGAGGCTCTTTTGGACTCTTGGTACTCTTTCCCTCTGGCGAAGCACTCGCACTGCTTTGTTGTGTGCCTTTTCCTAGGCCGCAGAAATGACAGTACATTTTGGCCGGGTCCCTCTGTTGGTTTCTTTGGTCAGGTGGGGGTGGGAATCCATGTGGGTTTTGGTTGCCCGAAGGCTGAGTGCTTCTTCTCTAGTCTTCGATTGGATTTGCCTTGTTAATCGCTCCAACGTTGCTTTGATCTTGGCGAGGGTTGTTTTCTCTCGCTTGTGGTTTCTGCTGCGACCTTCGAGCATTGGACTTTGCCCGGAAATCCATGTCCGCTCTACAGTACCTTTCCATCGTATCATGAAGCTCTTCGATTGTGTTTGTTGGTTTTTTAGCGAATTTTGAGGAACATGGGCCTGGGCGTAAGCCGCTGACTGCAGCGAGGATTACGGCCTCATCGGATATTCCCGGAGTTCTTGCTCTAATCTGGATGAACCTTCGCCAGTAGTCTTGTAACGGTTCGCGCTCTTCTTGTTTGCAGTTGAAAAGCTCGATGGGGTTTGATGGTGCTACTGTGATGCCCTTGAAGTTGGTGCAGAGTTTGTCTCTGAGGTTGGCCCAGGAATCCACTGTTCCAGGGCGAAGGTTGCTATACCAAGTCTGCGCGATGTCACGAAGGATGATTACGAAAGACTTCGCCATTGTTGACTCGTCCCCTCCTGCTGCGGCGACTGCCGCTTCATAGCTCATTATGAATTGGCGAGGGTCAGTGAGTCCATCGTAACGGGGGAGGTTTTGTGGATTGTAGCATGGTGGCCAGGGTTGGGTCAGGAGTATTTGGGAGAGTGGTGATTTTGGGTCATAGGGCATTTGGTGTTGTTGGGCTCTCCGTTGGTTGTGAAGGTTTGGCTCTCTCTCATCTGGGTAGAGTTGGCGAAAGTTTGGTTGTCTCATAGGGTATGGTTCTGGGTGATTTGGTGGTGGTGGGGGTGGCGGATGGCGGCGGAGGTTGCCATGATCCTGCTCCTCGTTCCCCTCCTGAAGTGGTGGCATTTCCCCATCGTTCCATCCCTCGGCTTCGGCTTCAGCTGCTGCGAGGGACTCCTCCATTTGGCGAAGCTGTTCCCTAGCCTCGTCTGCCTTTTGCCTGATAGCGCGCAACCGGTTGTGCCTCTCAAGCTGGTCCAGGCGCCTTTTCTTCTCTTGCAACTCAGCTTGAAGCCTTTCCAGGGCCTCGAGGCCCAATTCCTCCTCGTCTCCTCCCTCTCCTCCTCCGGGAGAGTGGGGGTGCAGCTGCGCTGACGTCCGGGTTTGAGGGCCCGGGACTTCTGAGTCTGGAGTAACATCTTCTGCTCTCGAGGGTTCCGCAATTTCCTCGGTAAGTGGAACCACCGCCGCAACTTCTCTAGCCGCGCGAAGGTCTCTGGTAGTGGTCACTCTTCTGTTTCCCGCCATTTCGAATTTCGCATCCCCACGGACGGCGCCAAATTGTTGGTAACACACTTGCCCTACCTCCGCACACGTGCAGGGGAAGGTGGCGAAGGTGGCCTGTCGTCAGAATCAAACGAAAGTGCAAAGGTGCCAAGAACAGGGAAACGGCGAAGGTGCAAAGGAACAGTGACACGGTGGCTCTATTCCCCAAAAAAATTGTAACGTAACGGCTCTAATCCCATGGCCCACTGATCACCGTCAACCACTGACAGTCGATCCGTACAGCCAAGAGATTAGGACCGGTTCCGCTACTGGGCTACATCAGTGCCCGTTGTCCGCAGGATCATCTCACAATTCAGTTACAATCTCTTTAACATTTTGACAAGTAACATCGGAGTAAATAGCGGAAGACTTAGATAACAATAGTTTTACAAACCAGGGTTCCACATAAAATTAAAGTGAAGTTATTACAGACCATAGTTCAAATAGATAGAGTCGGCAAGTAGCATATGACAACAACTTAAGGTAAAGATACATCACCCAGCCCGAGGGTGAATAATCACTCATCGGCCTCATCGGCCTCCTCCTGAACAACAGTCACACAGCAGGGTCCAAGGCATACTGAGGAATCTGCCATACCTGCAACATGGGTAATAAAACCCTGAGTACAAAGGTACTCAACAAGACTTACCCGACTAAAGAAAAAGGGGAAAGACTCAGGAATGCAGGCTTAGGGTAGTCAAGGTAAGGCTTAAGCAAGATCAAGTATTTTGCAGAAAAGCATTTTTTTTGTAAATCTTATTTTATTTTGAAAGGTTCAGAATTTCCTCAATTCTTCATCATTCATGATTCATTTTACATTTCAAAACATTCCTAGTTGAGAACCACTCTCCGTTGACAGTCAGTGGACCAAGTCTCCATAACCGAGGAGCAACGTTAATCCGGATAAATAATACTCAGCTGAGGATCCCTATCCACACTGCATATGTAGCACCCAAGCTTGCATATGCCAACTCGTCTACCACGATTCCTCCAAGATTGGGCCCGGTCCTACGCCACCCGGAAGTACAGTACACCACTCCAATCCGGGACTCTAACCCACGTGGGTACATGCTACTTCCGCCATCTCTCCACTCCCAGTGCGCGGTTGTCGGTCCAATAATGGATTTCTCGGAGCCAGAGCTTTCCGTAGTATGTGAATAGTTACAAGTCTTGACCAGCAGGCCCCCATACGGATGGTCCCTACATTTTCCAGCCAGCGACAAGCACCTTGGGACTCTAACCCAAGAGTACAGGTCCTGTCAGTTTTTCAACCCTGTCCCGGTCGGTGTCAACTGTTGAGTCCCGGACTACAACATGACGGCACCGTACGCAAGGACAACCTCTCCTTCCCATTGACTAAGTACGGATCAGATACTTAGCCAATAGTGGGAGTAAAGCCAAATTCCCATAAAAGTTCTTTAAGTGATCACACTTTTGAAATTGGCATTTTTATTGCAAATCTATTAAATAGCATTGCTAAGCATTTTTCAAATACCTTGTGAAAAGCAGGTATCGGGTGTATCAGTGGTCAAGGTGGATAGTGCATCAATTAGGATAGCACACAACTCCTATAAACCTAATGCAATAATTTAACTCAAAAGCATTTAAGGAAACATTTTATAAAATTCAAGGAAAGGTTAAATGCACCGGGGCTTGCCTTGGATGGCAAAAAGGACGGACTCGGGGTTGGAGTAGGTGTCGAAGCTCGGGGTCGCCTCGGGGACAGATCCTTCGGTGGCTACCTCGACTTCAGGTCCTTCTTCGTCAACTATACGGATGCAATGATGAATGCTCATGAGAATGATGATATGGACTTAAGGTGCCAGACAATTCCACTGATTCTAGATTACTTTTAAGCAAGGCATGATTGAATTCTAGGTTGAGCATAAAAGGTAATCATTTCTTCCTTAAGCAATATTGATTAACTAGCCCTTAATATAATTATCCTAAGCACCAACCAAACATAGCATCACAAACATCATAGACCAAAGGGTAGGGGTCTATGAACATCAATCAATCCAAAGATCACATCATCAACACTTATTACCAACCCTAATCCATCTTTTCTATTTTCTTAATTTATTTAAAAGGTCATTTTATGAAGTTGCTCCAAAAATTACCAAATTAATCACATAAGTTCATTATGGTGTAGATAGATGGCAAAACAAATTTCATAATTTTTGGAGGTCATTAAGGTGCTCAAATAAAATCAGACATTAATTAGCAAAAGGCACTATTTAACAAATAAAATAAAAGCTCAAAAATCAACTTGTTCCAAAAGACTTCAAAATTTTACCAGAGACTAAACATGGCATAAGAAGCTCACAAAAATTTGTCTCATGATTTTTGGAGTTATAAATCACTCTCCAAAAATACCAAAACCTTCATTTTTCAATTAAAAGGGGAATTTTATATTTTCAAATTTTTGCACAAAACTCAAGTTTCATATTTTTATAAAATACTTCAGAGCATAAAGAGTCTACCACAAAAATTTCAGAATTTTTGGATGCACACAGAAAATCATACAAAAAAGAGAAAACAGAACACTATTCACAACTATCAGAAAAAGAGAAGAGCACTGTGCTCCCTCTAGGCCGGGCTCGGCGAAATGCGGGGCTCGGGCGAAACGGAGAAGTGAGCCTCGGTCCGAGGCTGGACTCGGGCGAGACGGAGAGCATGCGTCGCCGAGGCTTGGGCTCGGTCGAAGCGGAGGGTCATGCGCTCGCCGAGGCTTGGGCTCGGGCGAAGCGGAGAAACAGGCCTCTGTCCGAGACCTGACTGGGAGGGCTCGGGCGAAACGGAGTTGAAGCAGAGGCCGAAGGCTCGGATGCTTACCACGTGTCGGAGGCAGGGCTCGAGGGTGAGGCTCGACTCGTTCTCGAGGGTGAGGCTCGACTCGAGGGTGAGGCTCGACTCGAGGGTGAGGCTCGACACGCTCGGGGGAGAAGATGACCGCGGCGGCGCTCCGGCGGTCCGGCGGTCCTGAGCAACAACAGCGACCGCAAGGGCCGGGTTAGAGTCGCACGGGGTCAAGGAACACAACACGGGGGTCGGGAGAAGGTATCTGTGGCCGGAGACGGCGAATTCCACGAACCCGAGCTCGCCGGGTTTCGGCCGGGGATGGGGACGGCGAGCTTACGCCGGGCAAACGGCGGCGGGGAAGGTGAAATTGAAGGGTGGGAAAACTTCACGAGCTCAAGGCGGAGCTTCTGAGCTAGGAGGTGGAGCGGCGGAGTGTCTGGAGAGTGCTGGCCACGGTGGCGGAGGTGGATGCGGAGGTCGAAGCTCCGGCGGCTTATATAGCCGCGGCTATGGGACGGTAGAGACTTCGGGGTTGCGCGGGTAAGGTTTGCGGGGGCGTGCGCACTCGATTGCGCTCTGGCGGTCAAGCTGGCGTGCAGCCGGGGCTCGGGCGCAATGCTCGGCCGGCGATGGCCACGCGGCGGCGGCGGCTGGGCACTGTAGGGGCCGAGAGCAATGGTCAGCGCTCGCGTGCGGGCGCGGAGGGAACAGGGGAACAGCGGCGACAGGTTGGTGGCGCGTGGGGAGCAGCCGCCTGCGCTGCAGCCGCAGCGCCGGCGCCATGGCCGGGCCCCCCCTGGCCTCTGGCTCTACGAGAAGAAGAACAGTGCTAGGGTCTAGGGTTTGACTTTTGGCTGGTTTCTGAATTTTGCAAAAATCTCCCAAAATTTGAACTGTGCGACAAAAACTCAAAACACCAAAGTTGTTCAGAAAAGTGAGATCTACAATCTTTGTCAATATGAACATTTTCAAATTCCAAATAGTTTTTGAACTACATTCAAAAACAGAAAAGGAGACACTTTTCAAATTTGATTCAAATCAAAATTACTTTGGATTTCAAACTGAAACTTGAACATCTTCCAATATGAAAGTTGTTCCATTTGTCAAAACCTACAACTTTGCTAATATACACCTTTTCTGAAACTCAATAGTTTTTGAATAAATTTTTAAAACCGAAAAGGGGACAAAAACTGGAATTTGAATGAATTTGAAATTACTTAAATTTTATATAGAAACATAGAAATCTGTAAATACCAAAGTTGTTCCTCTTGATCAGATTCGCAACTTTGCTTTTTGAACCAACTCAAAATTTTGAATTTTGAAAAAGTTATTAAAAAGGGAATAAATCCAGGATTTGGGATTTTAGGGTTTTGCAAAAGGAAACTCAATTCAAATCTGATTTTAGAACTTGGATCAAAGCAACAAACATCAGGGCACTAACTTGAACAAGAATTACATAGAACTAGGCACAGAGGTGAAATTACCATTTTGCCCTTATAGGAAGAATGGGCTAATAAGGGTTTTTGCAATAGAGGTACATCCCATAAAATGATACACTAAGCAAATGCATACACATGAAATCATGATCAAGATGATTAATGATGCTAATGATGATATGTCAAGTTAATTACATGCTTAAACACCAGAGGTGTTACAGCCTTCCCCCCTTAAAGAAATCTCGCCCCGAGATTCTGCGTCCTTAAGAAAGGACAAAGAAGGGATAAAGGCAAAACTTTACATAGACAGGGATTCGAGAAAGTCGGGGTAGTTCTTTGCCAAGAAGTCTTCAGATTCCCAAGTAGCTTCTTCTTCAGAGTGTTGGTTCCACTGAATTTTGTACCACCTTGTGGTAGTTCTTCGAGTAACTCGATCTTTGTGATCCAACACGCGAACTGGATATTCCGAGTAGGATAGATCAGGCTCTAGCTCGACACCTTCAACTTCCACGACATGTTCTGGTACTCGGAGGCACTTCTTGAGTTGGGAGACATGGAAAACATTGTGGACAGCAGAGAGATGATCGGGCAACTTCAGCTTGTAAGCTACCTTGCCACAACATTCCAAAATCTCAAACGGACCAATGTAGCGGGGTGCTAACTTTCCCTTGACTCCAAAACGAGTGACTCCTTTGGTAGGTGAGACCTTGAGATATACGTAATCTCCAACTTGAAACTTCAGAGGTCGACGTCTCTTGTCAGCATAACTCTTTTGTCGGGATTGGGCAATCTTCATGTTCTCTTGTATCTGCTTGACTTTCTCTTCCATATCTTTGACCAGGTCAACTCCAAAGAATTCTCTTTCTCCGGGCTCAGACCAACTGAGGGGTGTACGACAACGACGACCGTACAGTGCTTCAAATGGTGCCATTTTGATGCTTTCTTGATAACTGTTATTATATGAGAACTCTGCCAAGGGCAAACAGTCATCCCAAGTATCTGCGAAGGTGAGCACACATGCTCTCAACATATCCTCTAACACTTGGTTGACTCGCTCAGTTTGTCCATCTGTTTGTGGATGATATGCTGTACTATGCAAGAGCTTGGTTCCAAGTGAGGTATGGAACGCTTTCCAGAACTTTGCGACAAACTGAGTACCACGATCTGAGATGATGGTCTTGGGAACTCCATGAAGCTTCACTATGTTGTTCTTGTATAAGGCGGCATACGTGGGGACGGCATAGCTGGTCTTGACTGGCAGAAAGTGAGCTTGTTTGGTGAGTCGGTCCACGATTACCCAAATGGAATCAAAACCTTTCCGAGTCTTGGGTAGCCCATTGATAAAATCCATGCTGATATCTTCCCACTTCCAGGCAGGTACAGATAAAGGCTGCAATTCTCCTCCAGGCTTCATGTGCACGGCTTTGACTTTCTGACAAGTATCACAGCGAGCGACATAGCGAGCGATTTCAATCTTCATCTTTGTCCACCAGAATCTCTGCCTTAGATCCTGGTACATCTTGTTGCTGCCGGGGTGGATGGAAAACCTAGACAGGTGTGCCTCATCAAGGATCAACTGTCTCAACTCAGGCACTTTGGGAACTACTAGACGGTTCTTGAACCAAACAACTCCTACATCATCTATCCTGAAACAATCAGCTTTTCCAGTCTGGACCTTTTCGATGATGTGCTTGATCCCAGGGTTATCCTTCTGTGCAGCGATGACTTGTTCCTTGACCGATGTTTCTATCCTGACATTGTTCAGGCTTCCTTGCGGAACTATCTCAATTCCCATCCTTTCAAGAGCATGGCACAAAGAAAGATCATAGGGCTTTGTCGTCAGACAGTTGCAGTATGACTTGCGACTGAGGGCATCGGCAACTACATTTGCCTTACCAGGATGGTAATGCACTTCGATATCATAGTCCTTGATTAACTCAAGCCATCTTCGCTGCCTCATGTTTAGCTCTTCTTGGGTGAAGATATATTTCAGGCTCTTATGATCGGTGTACACGTTGCAGGTACTGCCCAACAGATAATGACGCCATATCTTCAAAGCATGCACCACTGCTGCTAACTCAAGGTCATGGGTTGGATAATTCTCCTCATGTCGCCTAAGCTGCCGTGAGGCATAAGCGATCACTCGACCTTCTTGCATCAAAACACAGCCTAACCCAGTACCCGATGCATCACAGTATACATCAAAGGGTTTCTCGATGTCTGGTTGAGCTAGGACTGGTGATGTAGTTAGTAGTTTCTTCAAGGCTTGAAAAGCTTGCTCACAGGCTGTTGACCAAACAAAATCCACGGAATTCTTCAACAACCCTGTGATAGGCTTGGCAACTCTGGAGAAGTCTGGGATGAAACGGCGATAGTATCCAGCCATTCCCATGAAGCTGCGAACTTCTCGGACAGTGGTAGGTGGCTTCCAATCCAAGATATCTGCCACTTTTTCAGGGTCAACTGACACACCTTCAGCGGACAGGACATGACCAAGGAATTGAATTTGATCTAGCCAGAATTCACATTTACTGAACTTGGCATACAGCTGGTGATCTCTGAGACGAGAGAGAACGACACGAAGGTGCTTGGCATGATCTTCAGGAGTTCTTGAATAAACAAGGATGTCGTCAATGAACACGACTACAAATTTATCGAGCTCTGGCATGAACACAGAGTTCATGAGATACATGAAATGAGCGGGTGCATTGGTCAAACCAAAAGACATGACCAAGTACTCATATAGGCCGTATCTGGTGGTGAAAGCTGTTTTGGGAATATCTTCGGGACGAATTTTTATTTGGTGATAGCCAGATCTGAGGTCGATCTTGGAAAACACTCTGGCTCCAGATAACTGATCAAACAGAAGATCAATGCGAGGCAAGGGATATTTATTCTTGATGGTGACCTCGTTGAGCGGGCGATAGTCAACGCATAGACGAAGGCTTTTGTCCTTCTTCTTCACAAAGATAGCAGGACAGCCCCAAGGAGATGAACTTGGGCGAATGAGACCCTTATCCAATAGCTCTTGCAATTGGATCTTCAGCTCTGCCAACTCTCTGGGAGGCATTCGATAAGCTCTACGGGATATAGGAGCAGTCCCGGGCTTTAGCTCTATAGCAAACTCAACATTACGGTCAGGAGGTAGACCAGGTAAATCTTCAGGAAAGACATCAGGGAACTCACAGACTACAGGGATGTCTCGGATCCCTTGATCATAGGTAGCATTTAGCTGTGTGGTAGATGGTTTTGAAGGCATAGGAAGTTGGAG
Source organism: Coix lacryma-jobi var. lacryma-jobi (assembly GCA_009763385.1). NCBI lineage: Eukaryota > Viridiplantae > Streptophyta > Magnoliopsida > Poales > Poaceae > Coix > Coix lacryma-jobi. Next base: position 144,243,943 of record CM019826.1, read on the forward strand.
AAAGAGTTTGGAGGTACTGTTAGGAATATCCACTCTCACAACTCTATACAAGATGTCAATCATGGCTTTATACTGACACATCCAATTCATGCCTAAGATGACATCTATCTCTTGATCGCGCAGTACTATCATGGTGGTAGGAAAGACATGTTTCCCCAACATTACTGGTATACTGCGGACCACTTCCTTAGTATTTATCCGCCCTCCAGGCGAAAGTATGCAGAAACTTTCTTTTAACTCCCCCATGGGTAACTCATGCTTGATGACAAAAGTGCGACTGATGAAGGAATGCGATGCACCAGAATCAAACAACACAACTGATAGTTTCTTCTGATACAAAGGCTGATGACTTGATAAGGTGTCTGACAGATGATACAGGCCGATAAAGGGAAAAGATGTGAAAAGAAAGATACATGCCAGACTTGGCAACAGACAGACTAACGCTCCCAAACCTAGACTAAGGTTTTAGGTAAGCAGATGGTACAGACACAAGGAGTCTAATCATCATCGATGAAGATCAACTCTTCGTCATCATCATCATCCTCGATGATAAGCTCAGGCTCTTCCTCCTCATCTTCATCTTCAACGTGGACATCTTCAGCAGGTTCCACTTCCACGTTCTGATCGGGCTCGTGTTCCACTTTAGGTTCCTCCACGATTCCGTCTTCGGGGTTCTCAACAACTGGTGGAATCACGGGGTGAAGTTGGTCGTGCAGCTGGTGTACTTCCTCATGAAGCATATCATTGAATTGCTCGATCTGGGCGGTGTATTGCTGCAGTCCATGGAGCTGGGCTCTGGTAACGTCTTCGCGGGTCCAAGCATCATTGCGCTGCTCGATAGCGCGAACCGTGTTCCGGTTGGCCTGCTCCAGGGAAGCTCGTGCCTCATAAAACTCCAGGCAGGAAAGGTAGAAGTCATGCTCCATGTTCTCCATTTCAGCCTTCAGATTCTTGATTTCCTCCTTCAGCTGCTTGCGGGTGCGGCGGGGAAAGCGACGACCATTGGAGGATTCTCCAGTCTCTTCTCCGGTGCGTGGCGCCAGCTGGTGACGCGGCACACCGTTCGGTCCAGTCGACTTGCGGGCAGTCCGCTTGATGATGGCCATATCTGGACAAGAGGTTATAGATGAGAAAGGCTAGCAAGGAAAAGGTATAGGCATACTAACCCAACGAACTCTTTTGTATACTTAAGTGAATGTGACATGATGCATGAATCGTTCCTACGGAACAAGGTAATGCAACTACTAAGGTAAGGTACATAGGGCTTATACAAGTTGTCTTGCTACTAGTTGCCAAAGACAAGATGAGATGAGAGAAGCAATTTGGACTCAAAATAGTCAAGTTTAGTTTTTGTTAAAAACATTTTGAAGTTTTCGCAAAAAGATTGCAACGTCATAGTGAGATGCTCCGATACCACTCTGTAACGTAACGGCTCTAATCCCATGGCCCACTGATCACCGTCAACCACTGACAGTCGATCCGTACAGCCAAGAGATTAGGACCGGTTCCGCTACTGGGCTACATCAGTGCCCGTTGTCCGCAGGATCATCTCACAATTCAGTTACAATCTCTTTAACATTTTGACAAGTAACATCGGAGTAAATAGCGGAAGACTTAGATAACAATAGTTTTACAAACCAGGGTTCCACATAAAATTAAAGTGAAGTTATTACAGACCATAGTTCAAATAGATAGAGTCGGCAAGTAGCATATGACAACAACTTAAGGTAAAGATACATCACCCAGCCCGAGGGTGAATAATCACTCATCGGCCTCATCGGCCTCCTCCTGAACAACAGTCACACAGCAGGGTCCAAGGCATACTGAGGAATCTGCCATACCTGCAACATGGGTAATAAAACCCTGAGTACAAAGGTACTCAACAAGACTTACCCGACTAAAGAAAAAGGGGAAAGACTCAGGAATGCAGGCTTAGGGTAGTCAAGGTAAGGCTTAAGCAAGATCAAGTATTTTGCAGAAAAGCATTTTTTTTGTAAATCTTATTTTATTTTGAAAGGTTCAGAATTTCCTCAATTCTTCATCATTCATGATTCATTTTACATTTCAAAACATTCCTAGTTGAGAACCACTCTCCGTTGACAGTCAGTGGACCAAGTCTCCATAACCGAGGAGCAACGTTAATCCGGATAAATAATACTCAGCTGAGGATCCCTATCCACACTGCATATGTAGCACCCAAGCTTGCATATGCCAACTCGTCTACCACGATTCCTCCAAGATTGGGCCCGGTCCTACGCCACCCGGAAGTACAGTACACCACTCCAATCCGGGACTCTAACCCACGTGGGTACATGCTACTTCCGCCATCTCTCCACTCCCAGTGCGCGGTTGTCGGTCCAATAATGGATTTCTCGGAGCCAGAGCTTTCCGTAGTATGTGAATAGTTACAAGTCTTGACCAGCAGGCCCCCATACGGATGGTCCCTACATTTTCCAGCCAGCGACAAGCACCTTGGGACTCTAACCCAAGAGTACAGGTCCTGTCAGTTTTTCAACCCTGTCCCGGTCGGTGTCAACTGTTGAGTCCCGGACTACAACATGACGGCACCGTACGCAAGGACAACCTCTCCTTCCCATTGACTAAGTACGGATCAGATACTTAGCCAATAGTGGGAGTAAAGCCAAATTCCCATAAAAGTTCTTTAAGTGATCACACTTTTGAAATTGGCATTTTTATTGCAAATCTATTAAATAGCATTGCTAAGCATTTTTCAAATACCTTGTGAAAAGCAGGTATCGGGTGTATCAGTGGTCAAGGTGGATAGTGCATCAATTAGGATAGCACACAACTCCTATAAACCTAATGCAATAATTTAACTCAAAAGCATTTAAGGAAACATTTTATAAAATTCAAGGAAAGGTTAAATGCACCGGGGCTTGCCTTGGATGGCAAAAAGGACGGACTCGGGGTTGGAGTAGGTGTCGAAGCTCGGGGTCGCCTCGGGGACAGATCCTTCGGTGGCTACCTCGACTTCAGGTCCTTCTTCGTCAACTATACGGATGCAATGATGAATGCTCATGAGAATGATGATATGGACTTAAGGTGCCAGACAATTCCACTGATTCTAGATTACTTTTAAGCAAGGCATGATTGAATTCTAGGTTGAGCATAAAAGGTAATCATTTCTTCCTTAAGCAATATTGATTAACTAGCCCTTAATATAATTATCCTAAGCACCAACCAAACATAGCATCACAAACATCATAGACCAAAGGGTAGGGGTCTATGAACATCAATCAATCCAAAGATCACATCATCAACACTTATTACCAACCCTAATCCATCTTTTCTATTTTCTTAATTTATTTAAAAGGTCATTTTATGAAGTTGCTCCAAAAATTACCAAATTAATCACATAAGTTCATTATGGTGTAGATAGATGGCAAAACAAATTTCATAATTTTTGGAGGTCATTAAGGTGCTCAAATAAAATCAGACATTAATTAGCAAAAGGCACTATTTAACAAATAAAATAAAAGCTCAAAAATCAACTTGTTCCAAAAGACTTCAAAATTTTACCAGAGACTAAACATGGCATAAGAAGCTCACAAAAATTTGTCTCATGATTTTTGGAGTTATAAATCACTCTCCAAAAATACCAAAACCTTCATTTTTCAATTAAAAGGGGAATTTTATATTTTCAAATTTTTGCACAAAACTCAAGTTTCATATTTTTATAAAATACTTCAGAGCATAAAGAGTCTACCACAAAAATTTCAGAATTTTTGGATGCACACAGAAAATCATACAAAAAAGAGAAAACAGAACACTATTCACAACTATCAGAAAAAGAGAAGAGCACTGTGCTCCCTCTAGGCCGGGCTCGGCGAAATGCGGGGCTCGGGCGAAACGGAGAAGTGAGCCTCGGTCCGAGGCCGGACTCGGGCGAGACGGAGAGCATGCGTCGCCGAGGCTTGGGCTCGGTCGAAGCGGAGGGTCATGCGCTCGCCGAGGCTTGGGCTCGGGCGAAGCGGAGAAACAGGCCTCTGTCCGAGACCTGACTGGGAGGGCTCGGGCGAAACGGAGTTGAAGCAGAGGCCGAAGGCTCGGATGCTTACCACGTGTCGGAGGCAGGGCTCGAGGGTGAGGCTCGACTCGTTCTCGAGGGTGAGGCTCGACTCGAGGGTGAGGCTCGACTCGAGGGTGAGGCTCGACACGCTCGGGGGAGAAGATGACCGCGGCGGCGCTCCGGCGGTCCGGCGGTCCTGAGCAACAACAGCGACCGCAAGGGCCGGGTTAGAGTCGCACGGGGTCAAGGAACACAACACGGGGGTCGGGAGAAGGTATCTGTGGCCGGAGACGGCGAATTCCACGAACCCGAGCTCGCCGGGTTTCGGCCGGGGATGGGGACGGCGAGCTTACGCCGGGCAAACGGCGGCGGGGAAGGTGAAATTGAAGGGTGGGAAAACTTCACGAGCTCAAGGCGGAGCTTCTGAGCTAGGAGGTGGAGCGGCGGAGTGTCTGGAGAGTGCTGGCCACGGTGGCGGAGGTGGATGCGGAGGTCGAAGCTCCGGCGGCTTATATAGCCGCGGCTATGGGACGGTAGAGACTTCGGGGTTGCGCGGGTAAGGTTTGCGGGGGCGTGCGCACTCGATTGCGCTCTGGCGGTCAAGCTGGCGTGCAGCCGGGGCTCGGGCGCAATGCTCGGCCGGCGATGGCCACGCGGCGGCGGCGGCTGGGCACTGTAGGGGCCGAGAGCAATGGTCAGCGCTCGCGTGCGGGCGCGGAGGGAACAGGGGAACAGCGGCGACAGGTTGGTGGCGCGTGGGGAGCAGCCGCCTGCGCTGCAGCCGCAGCGCCGGCGCCATGGCCGGGCCCCCCCTGGCCTCTGGCTCTACGAGAAGAAGAACAGTGCTAGGGTCTAGGGTTTGACTTTTGGCTGGTTTCTGAATTTTGCAAAAATCTCCCAAAATTTGAACTGTGCGACAAAAACTCAAAACACCAAAGTTGTTCAGAAAAGTGAGATCTACAACTTTGTCAATATGAACATTTTCAAATTCCAAATAGTTTTTGAACTACATTCAAAAACAGAAAAGGAGACACTTTTCAAATTTGATTCAAATCAAAATTACTTTGGATTTCAAACTGAAACTTGAACATCTTCCAATATGAAAGTTGTTCCATTTGTCAAAACCTACAACTTTGCTAATATACACCTTTTCTGAAACTCAATAGTTTTTGAATAAATTTTTAAAACCGAAAAGGGGACAAAAACTGGAATTTGAATGAATTTGAAATTACTTCAAATTTTATATAGAAACATAGAAATCTGTAAATACCAAAGTTGTTCCTCTTGATCAGATTCGCAACTTTGCTTTTTGAACCAACTCAAAATTTTGAATTTTGAAAAAGTTATTAAAAAGGGAATAAATCCAGGATTTGGGATTTTAGGGTTTTGCAAAAGGAAACTCAATTCAAATCTGATTTTAGAACTTGGATCAAAGCAACAAACATCAGGGCACTAACTTGAACAAGAATTACATAGAACTAGGCACAGAGGTGAAATTACCATTTTGCCCTTATAGGAAGAATGGGCTAATAAGGGTTTTTGCAATAGAGGTACATCCCATAAAATGATACACTAAGCAAATGCATACACATGAAATCATGATCAAGATGATTAATGATGCTAATGATGATATGTCAAGTTAATTACATGCTTAAACACCAGAGGTGTTACAAAAATCGTCCCCGTTACACTGTTCAACCCCCCCGGTATTTATAGGGGATGCCAAGGGGTGCCGACCAAATTACAATAGGGTACAAGAAAGATTCCTCTGCGCTATACACACTGAAGGGCAGAATCGTACAAACACAACTGGAGCCGAAACCCTAGCCTGGTTTCCATGCGCCCGCCGCCGCTCGGCTCGTGCTCACCCTCGCGGAAATGCGAGGGCAGACTTTCGTCTTGCGAAGATATCCGTCCAGTCGCAAAGTTCGAGTCCCTTCGCCACCAGTTGGGCTTGGGCCTCTCGGCGAAGGTGTGCGGGATGCGCGAGGGTTGCTCCCAGTGCTCTTCATGCCCTTTGCCTGTAAGAAATTGTTGAACACTCCGAAGGTTGGGTCAGTATTCGGGGGCTTGAGCGGTGACTTGAGGGACTTAACAAGATGAAAAAAGGGGGCAGGCGGCGAGGGTGCGCGGGACGCGCGAGGGCCGCTTTGTTGAGCCAGCCTGCGTGGTGCCACTGCCGAGGGTCCCTTCCCCCAACAGAGGAGATGTCGGTCTGTCGGTGCTTCTTCCTTTGGTTGTACTTCAGTGGGATCAAGCTCTATTCGAGCTTGCTCCTGAGATGCTTCTGATGATCAACTTCTGATTCAAGTAAGATTCATGTTTATATTATTCTTCTGGTCACGAGTCTCTTTTGATTATTTTAATCTAGTGCACTAGGTTAAGGTATAATTCATAGTGTGAGTGTGGTGCTTAGACTCGGGTTACTCGTAGGTGGGAGTTCGCGAGGGTGACTCTTATAGCCTCGTTGATTCCTCTGTAGTCCACCTCCCCCGTTTATAGGCTGAGCTGGACCGTAGTTACCTAGTTGGGTTGTACTCTGGATGCAGGCCTTCTATTCGTAATGTCCCCAGTTGAATAGTAGAAGACATAGATTCTTGCCTAAGTCAAAACTAGAGAATCTCAAGTTATCCTCTCTATACTCCGATTATCGACCTCATACTAGATTGCTACTTCTCTTACACTTTAATCTTGTTTTTACTTTATCTTGTTTCTACTTTATATTCCCACTTATTTATCTTCTCTGGTTAAGTTAGAACGTAGTTGATCTCACACGTTTCCCTGTGGATACGATACTTAAAATATTCTAGGTGAAAGCTACAACGGTATCTGTGCGCTTGCGGACCTTTTTCTGTGTGCTCATATATACCAACCAACCACTTCTGGTGTTGCTGCTAGTGGTGACAGCCTAGCAATAGTGTGATGCTAAGAAGTGTCAACAAGCTTTCTGGCGCCGTTGCTGAGGAAACAATTGTTGAATTAACTGCGAACCTAGCTTAATATTTTCCTTTATAAAAAAATAAAAAATTTTCTTCTTTCCTTATCTTTATCATTTTCCCTCTATCCTTTACTTTTACCCTTTGCCTTATCTCTGCTATTCTTTCTTCTTATCTATCCTTTCATCTCTAGCATGGATGATAACATTCCTATCTATCAATATGCTAGACTCACGGGCATGATTTGGGTTGTTGGAATTCTTGTTACTATTGGTGTTTGACCCAACACCTAGATGACTCAGAGCTTGTGGGATCCTTGAGCGGCTATTGATGGTCATTGCTAGCTCCAATCATTTGATTATGAGGGGTTCTTATGCCTTCCATGTGGAAGTTCATGAAACATAACTTTAGTGGATTGCTCGTAGCTTGTGGATCCTCATGTTGTGTTGGTTGTGTGGCATCCAGTTGCAAGCTAGGCGTGCGATTCCTATTAGCATGTGAACCTCCAAGTAGCTTGTCGACAAGCAACTGAACCTCGAAGGAAAAATTATTGTGTCATCTTGTTCAGAGCATTGCATTGGTTTTCATTGGTACACTTGTATTGATCTCTTGCCACAACAGTACAACTCCACTTCCTCACTTGTATTTACATTTGTTTCATTCTTGTCTAGTAACTAGTTGTAGCCCGTTGATAGTGTAGCCACTTAGTGTAATTAGTCTCGGTAGTAGCTTATTCACTAGTTGTAAAATAATGGCATAGCCTTTGTGAGTGACTTAGAGATCATAGTAAACTAGACTTCTGAATAGGTGGCTTGCATCCCCTTCGTATAGCTAGTACAAAACTCACTTTGCCATCTAGTTGTCTGACCCTTTTGTTTAAGTGTTGTTGTAGAAATTTTTATAGGCTATTCACCCCGCCTCTAGCCATTTAGGACATTTTAGTCTTACCTCACGAATCTTGGTGTCAGTATCACTACTTGTCACTCGACTCTCCTGGTCACCAAGGTGTCGTACAATACTTGGTCACCAAGGTGTCGTACGGTACTATGGACGACCATATGGGTATCCTCATGTTGCCCACCATAACGAGTCATTGTGTCACCTATCCACACCAAGCTTGGATGGTTGGCATTTGCCAGAAGGTCACCAAGGTATCAAGTGTTCTAACTCGATTACAAGGGCACATGAACCCATTCACTTGAGCTCTCAAGATCTAAGACCTAACCCTCTCAAAGATGAACAAGGACATCTATTCTAGCTTCGGATGTGATATTTATGCACTTATTAAGAGGTGGATGGAGAGAATAGCTTTCCCTAGATTCCAATATCCCTACGATATGATACTCCCACAGTCCCACTAATAGGCAAGCCATGGGAATCCATATATAGCACCAACCACCTCAACTAACCACTACCAACAAACTACAAATTTACTGGATCACCATTTGGAGTTCGTCTGGCACATCTTGACACACATGTTAGTCCAAATGCTTATGTTGTCATTTAAAGCACCAAAGCCATACATGATCATGCTTACAGTACATGATCCTCAAAATCTTACTTTTTGGTGATGATAAACAATCACTAGTAGAGAAATGACTTCTCATCTCATCTGATTTTTGGCTTTAGTCCTGAAAAGAGTTTTTGTTCGGGACTAATGACATTTAGTCATGTTTGGTGTTGCCAACCGGGACTAAAGGGTTTACATTAGTCTCGACTAGTGTTACCAACCCTGACTAAAGGTCTTAACCTTAGTCCCAGTTTGTAACACCAACTGGGACTAAACCCTAAACCCTAAACCCTAAACCCTTTAGTCCCGGTTGGTGTCACCAACCCAGACTAAAGGTGACCTTTAGTCTCAGCTGGTGTGAACAACCGGGACTAAAGGTCTCCCACCCGGGACTAAAGGTCCCATCAATTCAAAAGGAGAATATACAAGACTCTATCATATGTCGTGTATAGCTGAGTTGGTAAGGAGTTTATACGCGAGATGAGAGGTACTAGGTTCGAATCTCACACTCCGCAAGAGAGGTCTCCCTAGGATTTTGTTTATTTTTTCTCCTGAGAAGATATGGGCTTTAGTCCAAGTTGTGTACCCGGGACTAAAGGTCCCGGATTCTAAAGGTCCCGGCCTAAAGTCGGTTCTCAATCGGGACTAAAGCTCATCTCTCTACTAGTGAATCAAATCAAAGCCTAAAGTTGCATAGAATTTACACAAGTAAATAACACATGCACTAAGGTTGCAAATAATTTAACAAATTAAAGTAAACATGCACTAAAGCAGGCACATAATTTGTTTGCCAAAAAATCTCAAAGGTTAGACCCAGAATGCCTAATAACTGCACCACGAGGATCATCGTGGCCACCCAAGGGCATAGCATAGGAGTCCAACATGAATTTCTTCGAAGCCAATCACCATGGAAAAATCCAAAAACAAGCTCGGGCAATCGACTTGATCACTGTTGCGGCGTTGCCATCTGCCACGTACATTTCATGCCTATAGTCAAAGGGTACAAACGGGTAACCTTTAGGAGCACCTCTGACCCTCTTTAGTTCAAATTACTTCTTGAAATGAGATCTCATTTAGTACAAATATTTGGTCGGAGGTGCCCCTAAGGGTCACCAATTTACACCCTTACCTATAGTGGAGGTAGGCACCCATCAACTAACACGTAGTGTCCTCATCTTTGAAGTTGTAGGAGAGCACATTGAGTTAGACAAGGATGAGGGCAACACCAATCTTCATCGTTTGGACGTGCCCATTGAATCAAGCAGGGATGAGGGCAATACCAATCTTCATGATTAGCATTTGCCAATGGAAGCGCTGGATTTTCTAAAGACTCGTGTTCTTCATCCTCTGATATGATCTCCCAAATAAGCAGGTGTTTTGCACTTATGTCTATAGACAAATTAATCATTGCAATTTTAGTGAAGACCATCCTCCCTGTGTTGAGCCATCTCAGTTGGCATTTGGCGACGTCGAGGCAAAGCACAGCTGAACTTGTGGGGTTGTTTTTGCCTTGTGTAGGTGGCGAGGACATCGTCATTTACTTCTACAATTGCCGATGGTCCGCCGCGCGGCCAGCCGGGCCACGTCGCCCCAATTCTTCTAATTGGTCCACATCGCCGTTTACTGCCTCCGACTTCTCCCCAAAATATCTGATTCCTCGGCTCTCTCAGCCTACGACAAAAAAAAAGACCGGCCTCATCCTCCGTCCCCTCCTCTCTACGACTCCGCCACCACCGCTCCCGTGCCCAGCCCGCCGCCCCCTTCCTCTCCCACTCTCTCTCTCCAACTTACTTCGGCCGGCCATGGGAGTTTGCCGCCGCCGCTCTCGCTCCCGTCCTCCTGCCTTGCCGCCCTCTTCCTCTACATGTCCCTCCTCCCTCTCTCCCGGCGTGCTGGCGGTCGGGGGTCGGCCGGCCGTGGGCATGGCGCGAGCGCACCGGCCCCATGCCCCCGGCCAACGCCACCGCCGCCGCCCTGTTCAGCCGATCTGGCCGCTCGTAGTTGACTGTCGGCCCATGGTAAGGTGCTCTCTCCCCCCTCTCCCTCTCTCTCTCCGGCGCCGTGGACGGACCTCGACGTAGGCCTGCCTGCTCGGTTTCCCTTGCTGGCGGAGCCTCTCATCGGCGGATCCGATGCCTCCATGGATGGATTCATCCCTTCTCCCCTCAGATCTGTGGGCACCGAAGCCATCAGACATCTCGCTCGCCGTTTACTGCTGGCCCATGGTGAGGTGCCCCCCCTCTCCCTCTCTCTCTCTCTCCGGCGCCTTGGACGCACCTCGACGTAGGGCTGCCTGCTCGGTCTTCCTTGCCGGCGGAACTTCTTGTCCCGTGCGGATCCGATGCCTCCATGGACGGATCTGTCCCTTCTCCCCTCACATCTATGAGGAGCGAAGCCAACGTACAATCTACAACTCTTTCTTCCCCAGAATTTCCTGCAGATTCATGGTCATCTTCCTATTTGGATCCGATCAAGGCAACAGATAAGGTAACACAGATTTGTTTTCAAAACCGTTTTTGAATATTTACTTTACTGGGCAAAAATTAAATATGTACGTCCACGTTTCGTACAGGAGGATTCAGTGGCATCTTGGCGGAAATCTTGCTCTATTTGGCCTTCATTTCGAGGTTCTGTCTTGGGTGAGATCTCGTCCTGGCTACATTATTTAGTTTGATGGTTGCCTATTCTTGGATCATTTTTTGCCAATTCTTATGGTGTTTGTATCAGTTCAAGGTGCAACCACTCGCTTTCCATCTCTTTTTCCCTCATATAATTGCACTATGACTATTGGCAGATGCAGCAGTACCGATATTAGCTATACTAAAATGTAGAAATGGCTTTGCTATTTGTGCATACACATAGGTGTTGATTCACTCTCCTGCCTCCATTCACACATGAGCCCATCATGCATATAGCTATTTATTTTATGAACATATTCATTCCTTTCATGAATGGTTCTTTTAACTACAAAGCTTTTATTTATGTACCTGCGTTTATGTATTTGTAGCTCATTAAACTTTCTTCATTGCACTGGTATACACCGTTTGTGATACCGTCACATAACGAGAGCGAACTATGCCACAGAAGTTGATTAGTGCATAAATGTTGAACAAGCCAAATATTCGTGTGTTCTCAGATCTATTATTGTTGCCTGTTATCATGTACTAGATTTGTTGTGCTGAAATGTAGCCCATATTACAACCCGGATCTCATACAGGTTGATCTAACATAGTTGACCTTTTCTGTCTGCATGATTACTTCTAATATTGGCTACATTTGAGCCTTTACTCTTGATAGATCTTTTTTGGGTGCTAATTAGTTTTGAGAAGCACATGAGCCCATCACGCATATAGCTTTTTATTTTGGGACACGTCGCCCCCAATTCTTTGATTGGTCCAGCTTGACAACACCTCAGCTCCATGCCTTCCTATTGGTACGCCTCTGCGCCTGTTCTCTTCGACCTTTATTCAGGTGAGGTATTTGGTACGTGAAGTGTTGCAGAACATTACATATATAGTTCTTTTGGGTTTCCTTTTTCTTAATGGACTAAGGTGCTTTGACATATGCAATGATGAGCTATTTTCCTGTCAGTAATCCAGCCTTATTTTCTGCAACTCACTTCTGTCTGAGGGAGCTGTCCATGCTTCGGGCTTGGCTTCCAACTGTGTTGTACTATGGTTTTATGCTCCATCCACCTTTGTTTGTTCTTTCTTCTGATTTGGTCTACGCTTACTGTTACTTCTTTTCTATAATGCATGGTGCTAGGGATATGAAAGCGGCCTAGGCCTTTCCAAAAAGAGGGTTAGGCTTGTCCAGCTTATTACAGTCATAGTGCTTTTCTTATTGTTGTGATTACCTTTCTAGCATATCACAATCATAATTCAAACCGTGCACATTTAGGCTTCGTGATTTCATCGTTAGTATGTCAGACATAGCTATCATTCAAGCTTACATTGGTTTATTTTCCAATGCTTTCCTGTTGACCATAATGATTTGGTGGTTCCATAATTTATTCAAAATCTGCGCTCCTTAGTATCGATGGTCTTGCACATTGCCCTTTTTCTTGCAGATTAATCTTTCCAATGGGTTAGGCTGCCATTTTCTGTCCACAAAAAACATATTTGTGGGTTGTTTCATAAATCAGTTTTTCTTTACTGCTGTTAATTTTGTTGCCTTCCTTACCGAGTAATTTCCTATTTTCTTCCACATTGCCTCTGATAATTGTGATTTGCACGCTCTGAAACAGAGTGTGAAGTCTGTTTTTGTTACATGGACTCAGACAATGCCTGTGTATTCTTTTTGCCAGATAATGATATTATTAGCTGATGATGCAGATTCTCTCCCCTAGGGTAACATTTATTGTGTTTACAGTTAATTACCAGTCATTGGTTCTTGCATTTCTATTTTACTCTGGTTTTTTCTTACCGTGAACACACCCATACATGTGTATTCTTTTTGCCAGATAATGATATTATTAGCTGATGATGCAGATTCTCTCCCCCTCGGGTAAGATTTATTATGTTTACAGTTAATTACCAGTCATTGGTTCTTGCATTTCTGTTTTACTCTGGTTTTTCTTCCTGCTAACACACCCATACGTGTGTATTCTTTTTGCCAGATAATGATATTATTAGCTGATGGTGCAGATTCTCTCCCCCTCGGGTAAGATTTATTGTGTTTACAATTAATTACCAGTTATTGGTTCTTGCATTTCTATTTTACTCTGGTTTTTCTTACTGCGAACACAGCCATACCGTGGATTTGGCTTGCCCCTGATGCGTTCCTATCGACCTGATTTATTACTTGGTCACCTGCAATAGCAGGGTCAATTTTACCTTCAGATTTTTATAAAAACCTCCATTTCCCCTTTACATTTTTAGGCTTCAGCTACGGATTGCCCATCGACCATTTCGCTTCCTTTTTTGAGCCTATGATGAAAATTACATATCCATTTTCTGAAGGATATAGTCTGATGTTTATCTGCTTGTGAGGTACTAGGCATGTTACTTAGGGGAGTAACCCAGCTGGTTGACATTTTTCCTCAATTCAATTTACCATGAATTCTCTGATTGGCCCACTTAGGACGTCTGCACCATGGATTCATCGTCCACTTAGGCTTCGTGATTTCATCGCCAGTCATCATTCACCGTGAATTCTCTGATTGGCCCAACTAGACAACAGCTCATCTCTGTGCCTCCTTATTCTTCCATGTCTGTACTGCTGTACATGCTCGTCATTCAGTTCGACTGAGGGGAAAATATACACAGCTTTTGCTTGTCCTCCTTCAAATAAAAAAAATGTCCCGCCTTTTGTCTTCCCTGTCCTTTATCCCACCTCCAGCAGACAGTAGCTCATTTGTCAGCATGCCTTGAAGCTCCAAATTGATTAACAAATGACGACTAATATATTTCTGAGGCCTATAAAGTTCTTGTCCTTATTCAGGAATTCACTCCCGTGCGTTGAGCTGGGCCACGTTGCCCCAATTCTTTTGGTTTGTCCACGTTGGACACAGCTCATCTAAGAAAAAAAATTGGGGGGTGTTAGAAATTAATTTTCCTTTAGTGTTGTTCAATTAGTTGTCTTCGTTACCCTATAATTTTCTATTTTGTCCCACATTGCCTTTTCAAAATGTGATTTGCATACTCTGAAAAAGAGTGTAGTTTTTTGCCAACTAATGATGTTAGTAGCTGATGATAAAGATTCTCTTCCTCTCAGCTAACATTTACCTTGTTTCTGATTAATTACCGTTGCCCTTGGTTCTTCTTGCATTTCTATTTCACTATGGTTTCTGCTACTGACCAGACGCCCATGTCGGGATTCAGCTTGTCAATGATGGCTTTCTATCAGGGTGATTTGTTACCGAGTCAGTTGCAGTATTGGGGTCAATTTCACCTTTAGATTTTAATATCAGCGTCAATTTTCCCTTAAGATTTTTAAACTAGACCTACAGATTGCCCATCAGCCATTGGTCTTCCTTTTTTAGCCTATGATGAAAATTACATATCCAGTGTTGAGGGATATAGTCTGATGTTTGTCTGCTTGTGAGGTACTAGGCATGATCTGTTATGCAATTTTCAGGAATAACCCAGCTGGGTCACATCTTTCCCTCTGCTCAATTTTACTCCTGCAAACTGGAAACACCTCCCTGCAGCCAGTGGGGACACGTCACCCCGAATTCTCTGATTACCCCACTTAGGCGAAAACTCATCTCTGTGTGTCCTTATTAGTTCACGTCTGCACATGCTCGTCGTTCAGTTACACCGAGGAAAAAAATATACATAGATTCTGCCTCTCCTCCTTCAAATAAAAAAGGTGTCGCTTTATCTCTTCCCTGTCCTTACTCCCACATCCAGTGGAGAGTAACCCATTTAGCAACATGCCTAGAAGCTCCAAGTTGATTAATAAATGATGACTGACAAAGTTCTGAGGCCTGTACAATTCTTGTGTTCATTGAATTTTGTGTGTTTTTTCATTTTGCAACACAGATTTCACCGTTGACGTATATGAGTTTACTAATATTTCTAATTGTTTTTACACAACATTTTAGGATTTTCAAGCATTAGTTGCAGAAGGATGGCAAAAAAAAAAATACTGGTTTTTTTTTTTAATTATCGTCTTGTTTTAAATATACAGATAGTGTTTGCTTCCTCTTCATTAATGGTGAAAAAAGTTCTTTATACACCCGACCTGCTAATGCGCTAAAGAGTTTATGTTCCCATTTTGTTGCTCAAGTCTAGGTTCACATATCATGCTAATGCAGCTTTACGAAAGAAAAAAGGTATATTTTTTTTGGAAGAACAGAAAAGGTACGTCCACTCTGGTACCTATTGTTGTATGAATATTTCCTTCCTCATCTACCAAAATACTTGATGAACTGTGCATCCTTTTTCTTCCTGATCTCTTTTCTAAATTAAAATTCACATATCAGTTTGAGTCAATGACCTGACCTGTGCTCCTTAGTGCTTGCTCATCTACCAAAATACTTGATGAACTGTGCATCCTTTTTCTTCCTGATCTCTTTTCTAAATTAAAATTCACATATCAGTTTGAGTCAAATGACCTGACCTGTGCTCCTTAGTGTTCGATACAGCAAATTGTCTTCCTATGATATTTTGGAATACTGTCTTTGTGGACTGCAGTATGTCATTCCATCTCCCCACAATACCTCCTCAGATTAAAAGTGTACAAAATAGGTAATAAAACACATGGACATACATGAGTCTCATGTCTAAAATAGTAGGTTTGTTGGCTGCCAATCTATGCAGTTATGCAATATACATCTTGCTTTCCAACATACCATTTGCATGTGAACTCATCTTGCTTTCTAGGGAGAGAGAATCTGTACCATTGTACCCTTTTTCAATGTTTATAAAAGGAGTAATAAAAGTTAGTTCGCCGGTGACCAGTTAGAAAGTTTTCCATTTCGGTGGTCCAACGATTGCACAATTTCTAGATTAGTTTTGTTAATCTGTACTAACTTTACAACTAAATTACAGATATATTGTTGTCTAATGTTCTACCAAAAAGGCAGTCGACATTGAGATCAAAGAAGGGCAAGATCAGATGCACTGCTAAAATAGAGAGAAAAATCCAGAATCTGCAGATCAGATACATGCTACCAGACAATTTACCATTTTTCTGTACGTGTTAAACTCTACCGCCTAACTTGCAATGGCACGTCCTATTATCACATATGATGTAAAGAAACTTTATTTTTAAACTCAATGTTGATCTTTCAACACTTAATACTTCCTTATCCACTTTGTTAGTCACAAATTGGTCTGCTTTCCATTGGGCGCGCAGGGCGCACCTTTTGTACTAGTAGAGGTCATGATTGTTGGTAAGGATCTAAAAGGACCAGAAAGGTGCGTGTTTTTTCCCCTGAGTTGGACGACATAGTTACCGCCTGGGGTGTTCGTTTCCTAGTAAAAAAAATTTAACCCGTCACATCAGATATTACGACACTAGTTTAGTCTATTAAAAATAAATTAATTATAAGGTCATATGCTAATTAACAAGATGAATTTATTAAGATCAGTTAATTAATCAGTTTAATAGATTCGTCTCGAGAAATAGTCTTCGGTTGACAAATTAGTTTTTTAATTACTCTATTTTTAATAGACTAAATTAGGGTCGCAAAATCTGATATAATGGGGCTAAAATTTTTTGCTGGGAAAGGAACACGTAACGGCCGACGAAGTCTTGGCCACAAGGGACTGCCAATGATGGCAGCTAAAAATATGCGACCGTGGGAGCACATCGGAGGAAGTAGAGATTTAGCGTTTATCTATTATTACTTGAATCTGAACTGACTACAGTCTGCCATACATAAAGTCCAATAAGAATTAACCCAACCAAGAAAAGATATCCTAACCAATACTGAGCCAATAACCAACCTGAAAACTAACAAATCGGGACAAATATATTTGACGCCAATATCGCAATGTCCGTGGCAGCTTAGCACTAAAAATAAAAAAAGTCTACTCAACTCCCCACTTATCCACGGCCTGCTCTACTCCTGAATTTTGAAAACCAGTCAAATTACCCTCCATGCGGTTTTGAACGGTGATTTTACTACAGTAAAAGTGGTTTTATCCTTTTTCTTATTAATTTATTTAGCTAAATTTACTATGCCAGAAAACGTTATCAGTGACGCGTATAGAGGCCTATTAGTGACGCGTAAAACACGCGTCACTGTTTTTGCGTCTGTGATAAGGGCATATCAGTGACGCATAAACACGCGTCACTAATAAACCCTATCAGCGACGCGTCTA
The DNA here is from genome assembly GCA_009763385.1 of Coix lacryma-jobi var. lacryma-jobi. Taxonomy (NCBI): domain Eukaryota; kingdom Viridiplantae; phylum Streptophyta; class Magnoliopsida; order Poales; family Poaceae; genus Coix; species Coix lacryma-jobi. The sequence goes on from CM019826.1 coordinate 144,261,193, forward strand.
GCCAAGACGCGTCACTGATAACCCATATCAGCGATGCGTCCAGCCAAGACGCGTTACTGATAACCTCTATCAGCGACGCGTCCTGCCAAGACACGTCACTAATAACCCCTATCAGTGACGTGTCCAGCCAAGACGCGTCACTGATGTGGATCTTAACAGTGACACATTTCACCAATACGCGTCACTAATAATAATTTACAAAAACAAAAAAAATATATATAAAAATCTCTACCCTAGTCTTACATTACACAAATTACATCCATTTCAGCAGTCAAATTCTTTACAAACTCCAGAAAAAAATAAAAATCTTTACCCTATGTTACATTACACATATTACATCCATTTCAGAAGTCAAATTCTTTACAAACTCCAGATACATCTTAAAGAACGCTTGCATGGACCACTCCCCATCCGAGTGTCGGCGCTGCCTGGTCAGCTATGTCCAATGCGTGCACACGCTTTCTTCCTTTTGCTGCACCCTGTCATCCCCACTTGTAATCTGACTCTGAGAGAGCAGTTGTCCTTGGCAGAGACGTCTAATTACCTGCGTAATGGAGAAAATGGAGAGATAGATGATCTAGGGGAGGAGCATGAGACAGAGGAGAAGAGCTACATACTCCATGAAAATCTTATTCGCAGAGATGAGGTGCTGAAAGTAACTATAGTTTATTTTTCAGCAATGACACACCATTTTAGATGAGACACTATTGTTGCAATCGATATGTCTGAGTATGAGTTAAAAAGCAAAAGCCGCATATAAAATATTTTTATGAAGACAAAAGCCTATGCATCTGTTGCTATATCTTGGGATTCTAGAACTTTTTTTCTCCTCCGGACAGTCCCATGGGAACAGTTAACTGTATAAGGTTAAGAATGCTAATGTAGTTAATTAAATTTTATTGCCATTTCTCTCAACACAACAATAAATAGAAACGCCCTATGCAAACTTAAATGTAGCAATGCGCCATGCAAAAAGTATTTTCTGAGAGCATATAAACAACGATGCATGAAAATAGGGTTACCTTGATAAGCATTAGCTTGTCTTTATATGTTCCAAGGACTTTGGTTGTGATCAGACCAAGGTGGCAAGGTGTCAAATTGGCAACTACACTGAGAATGGCTGTAGGGTGGATATCTTCATGAGTTGCAGGAAATTGTTGACGTCTCCCACCATCCCCACCATCAGGACACCGTATCTCCATAAATGCCTAATTTAGAGTTCAAAATAAATTATTGTGCTATTGGTAAAAAATATGAGGAATGAGGAGTTGATCAAAAGCAGCCTCTTCAAATGGTCCAATGAGCTCAATACTTTGCTTTCCATCGGACAGGTTTGTAAAAAAGTACAGGACAGGAAAAGTGCACTATAACTGGAGCTAAGGAAATGATAGCTCACTATAAACTTTAACTGTACTATCCCCAAAACAGAAAATAGCACAAATATAAAAATATTTAGACAGAAGAATCCAGATGCAATAAGCTGCCAAAGATGAAAGAGAAGCAATCAAGTATATGAAAGGAGGCTGTGTGTGTGTTCAGGGGGTGCTATGCAGATTTAAATTCAAGAGAAATGACAAGATGAGAATATCTGACGGCATGTAGAAGTCATATGATTCAGTAAACCACAAGGCTCACCATCAGGTGTATGAACTGCACACAGGAAACCCCACGATCTACAAGGACATTTTCAGTACTGGTACAATGGATGCAAGCAAACAACAACAGAATGGCATCAAGAGGATAAACATACTCTGGGAGCAACTTTCTAACAGATGTTGTACGCATTTTAGCAAAAGCGGAGCCCCTATGAACAGGGGGAAAGTCTGATAGTGAGGCAAAAGTGTCACTTAAGTATATATCATTTCAAAAGAGTTAATATATGCACAAGTTGTGAGTGCCACAGAAATGTACTTATGTGCTAACACAAAGCCAAAACACTAAATAGAAAGTAAAGCTCTGCAGAACTGTTGATATATCATCTTGGATAAATATAGGAGAAGAATAAGCACCTGTGCATGCTATCGCACTCCCTCGAGGGGGCCCTGCTCTCCTCCGCACGGGGCCGGGAGTCCGATCAGAGCGCGGCGAGCAAGCGAGCGAGGGAGAGCGCGGACGCGAGGGTGCGAGAGCTGGAGCTCGTGCCCGTGATTGCGCTGGGGAGGAGGGGACGAGGGGTGATCCAGCGGTGATGGGCAGACAGGGCGGTGGGGCACGAGCCAGATCCCTAGGTCGGCCGTCGGCGCACACAGCGTTACGGACTCGTCGTCGCCTCCGCCTGTGCAGCACGAGGGGCGTGGAGGAGGAGAAGGGCGGTCGCCGCATAGTGGTCTGGCTGCCGCGAAGTTCCACTCACGTCGCCGCCCTGCCCTGCATCGGGAGAGATGGGGAGAAAGAGAGATGGATGGGCAGAGAAGAGATCGTCGAGACTCATCTGCGTGGGGAGGAAGGGGGAGGGGCGCGCCGGTGAGCCAGTGATGGGCGGTGGCGCCGCTGCCTCGGCAGAGACCGAGAAAGGGAGAGGATGGGAGAGATGCGTGTGTGTGTCCATTTTTTTTTGCGATATAGAGCCTCGGGAGATGTATGTGAGATTTTTTTTGGCCAGGAGGGAAGGGAGGACCGGTGGTCACTGTTTATCTGTGACACGTTTTACGATTAAGAGTCACTAATATATATAACTATCAGTGACCCGTCTAGAGAACACGCGTCACAAGACATATCTGTGACCCATATTCTTAACCCGCGTCACTAATAAGTCGATCTATCAGTGACACGACTCAGCAATACATGTCAACATTTTTATTAGTGACGCGTGTTCTGTTCAAGAGTCACTGATACCCTGTTATTAGTGACGCGTCTGGGTCCCAGGGCATGGCTAGCAGCTAATCAGTGACACGTCTCAAGAACCCGCGTCACTAATAGCTTATCTGTGACGCGTGTTGTTTTTGAGTCACAAATTGAGACGTCACTGATAAGTTTTTCTGGCATAGTGATTTTTGAAAAAAAAATCATAGTAAATCACGAAATAAAATTTTGTTAGATTCCACATGAGTAGATCTACACAGTGAACATATAATATGGTATGTGTTGACACTCAAAAGTGTCACAAGTAAAAATAAATTTAGAAGAAGTATTCGGCCTGTAATATTAGAGTCGAATTTGTCCTCTATTATTTTGTATTTGATGGATCGGATGTTCTAAGTCAAATGGGCCTGATCATTTTGGACTTCCGACCAGTCAATGTTTGTGTCCGACCAGGTGACACTGGTCGGAGGCTTTATGGTTATGATGAAGGCTATGTCTGGCGACGATTCATTGATCAGTATGGGCTGATAAAGCCCATTAAGACTGATTTAGACCAATCTGGTCAATCTGAGGATCGGCGAGATTAGGGTTACCTTGTTGCGTCCGGATTGGATTCTATATATTGATAGAGTCCGGATAGGAAACTTGGAGATCGTATCTGAAGATGTTTTCTATTGGGATAAGACCAACCCCCTCTATATATATGAGAGGATCATGGCCGATTGAGGCATCCAACATCAATCGATCAAAATCAATCTACTACCCCTTTTACCCCGTTTTCCCCTCTACCTTGCTGTTCGGCGCGTCTCCCGGCGAGGCTCGACGGCGTTCTAGGCGGCCTTGCTGGTCCTAGAACAACCTCTACGTGCTTCTCCCCAACAGGTCTTCCCGGGAGGAGTTCTAGAGTTATCAACACAGGAACCCGAAACCCTAGATCAACCTAAACCGGTCTCTAGATCGGTTTTCGTCGATTTAGCCAGGGTCTCTGCTGTCTCAGGTTGATCCGCAACCTCTCCGGGTGTTCTAGCCCTGCTGGTGTTTGATTCGGATCACTTCCGACGTCAACACACTTTTTGGCGACTCCGCTGGGGAAGATTAAAATCTCATCTACTACCAACATGGGCGGCAAAGACGGTGCTACTGATAAAGGCAACATCGTCTGTCCCACGGGCATTGACAAGCTCCCAGACGAGTTGAAGCAACAGGCGCAGGCCAAGCTCGACGTCGTATTGAAGGCTTTCCTAGAAAGCTACTCAAAGGATCGGTGCGGCAGGATCACTCAGGACAAGGAGCCGGACTTCAGCGAGATCGTCCCTACTACGACAAATACGAACGCTGAAGACGCTACTGACAAGTGTTGACGCTCACTAATGCTCATAATTAACCATCAACTATTGCATGAAATGACACTAAATGAATTACAAAGCATAGTTGTAGGGTTTGAAACTAACAAGTTCCACGAGTTTTGGTGCTCTCACTTGTTTTGTAGGACATCAATATTTCACCGTATAAAAGTATCTCAAGTGATGAATTCGAGTACACCATTGCGAAGAGCTCGTCGAGACGATCGAAACAGACATATCATTTGCTATATTCGGAGTCCCGGATGAAAAGATATTAATTTCGCAACGAAATCTGCAAAAGAAGGATCTAGAAGACACCACGAGGCGGCCCACCACGTGGGCCCACTAGGCCAGATCGACCGGTCCCACTTGGAGACCGACCGGTCGGCCACGGAGGTCGTTTCGCCTCCGCCTTCTGGAACCTTCTTCCACCGCCTCCTAGGATGCATCTTCACCGTCCCTGAAGTCGGTTTGATCCAAGGGCTCACGTTCCACGCTCCGGGCTATAAAACCAGACCCAGACCCCCTCTCCAGGCATCTCCATCTTCATTAGCTACATCAACTCCAGAAATTAGGGTTTCAACTCCATCAAAGTAGAAGTAGAGATCCCTCTAGTTGATCGTCTAGTTCTAGTTCTAGTTCATCTTCTAGTTCTAGATCTAGTTCTAGTTCATCATCTAGTTGTAATCTAGAGAGAGAAAGGAGAAAGCTGAGGAGCCGGATCTGTCGGATCTTCTTCAACATTGTACTACTACAGGATCTAGTTTGTCTTTAGCAATATCTGCGTTCTTCATTTATTATCTCTAAGTTCTTCATTTAATTAAGTTTAGTTCTTACTTTATTTCATTTACTGGATCTTCGTTCGTATTGAATGCTCTAGTCTTTAGATCTGGATTAGAGTAGTAATCATTAGTGTAGACGCGGTGTCTAGACTAGTGTTTACCTGAGTTTGCGCCCAATCCTCCGGTTAGTTGTGGTAGCTACAGGGGTGACAGCTTTGTAGATTGTTATAATCCACCACGTTAGGATTGGTGTTTCGTAGAGCTTTTTGGCAGCCTTCTCCCGATTACTCGTTTCCCAGTCTTTTTCAAGAATCGGAAAGGTACTGTTGCTCCGAAGTAGGTGAAGTATAGTGAGCCTGATCTTAATTAATAAAGTCAACTTAGAGAACCTTAGATAATTCCTCTCTACCATATAGTTACCTCTTCCTAGGACGTTCTTAATTCTTCTAGTACACTTCACGTTCTCCGTGGAAATCGATACCCTGGAATACTCTTGAGTGAAAGCTACATCGGTATCCGTGCGCTTGTGGATTATTCTGTGTGCGTTTAAAATACCCAACAAGCATTCTGGCGCCGTTGCCGGGGGACGGTAGCTGTTCTAGAATCGAACCAAGTTCATCCGCGTTTCTTTTCTTTTTACCACCTTTCCCTTTTTACCACCTTTTTATTTTACCACCACATCACCACATGGATTTCACTCCTATCTATAAGTTCTTTGCTCCAAAGGGCGACTTGTTGGAGCCTCCACCATCATCACACCCCATTCTTACAGATGGCTATGAGCTTCGCCCTGCTCTTATACCATGGTTCGGGAGAAAGCCTTCTCTAGGTTAGCAGACGAAGATCCATACACACACCTTAGGGAATTTGAGCAGTTGTGTTCATGTCGCACTATTGCTGGCATGACACAAGAGACACTTAAATGGAAATTATTTTCGTTCTCCCTTTTGGGTAGAGCGAAAAAGTGGTATACTCATTCCGTAAGAGACGTAAATGGAAGTTGGGATGAACTTCGAGACAATTTTTGTCTTGCTTTCTTCCCTCTTTATCGAATCGCTGACCTTAGAATAGAAGTTCTTACATTCAAACAAAAAGAGAAGGAGACTCTAGGAGCAGCCTGGGCTAGATTTACAAGCCTTACCAATTCCGGTCCAAACCTTTCCTTGCCTGACCATGTCCTACACTATCACTTTTATCGTGGTCTTAACAAGGAGGCTGCTCTACATCTTGACACTACCTCAGGAGGGTCATTCTCACATAAAATTGTTAGTGAAGGGAAAGCCATCCTAGAAAGAATCCTTGAAAACACTCCTTACACTGGCGTATTTGATGAATTCCCTGAGGAAGAAGTCGAAGCATGCCCCGACCAACTAGAGGAGATACACACAACCGAAACTGAATCTAAAATTCCTTTAAATCTTAACGATGAATTGGTTGTCATAGAACCTCCCATTATGGGAACAATCCACACTTTAGAAGATGATGAACCTAATCCTCCCATGTTCCCTTTTGAAATCGAGGATGGTCTTTTTGAAGATTTTGGAAACACCTCGAATTTTCCAGTCCAAATGAAGCCTCTGGTGTATTCTACACCACTTGAGGATGACGATGGCCCTAATAATGATGCCTTCCTTTTAGAACATATTAAAGGACTTTCAGCCATCATGAGCTGTGAGTGGTTGGCAGAAATAGAGTTATCCACTGAGGTAGCTCAAATTATTGCCCCCTCAGAAGCTCTAACATGCATCCTAAAGAACACAACCATAGAGGCTCACTATAGTCCTACTGTTGGAATGAACATAATTTCAAAAGCTTTGGCTAAAAAATTACTCCCCAACGAATTTGTGATCCCATCTCATAGGCTTCTAAGAAGTCCTTGTGGAGTTACACTTGAAAGTTATGGGATCATGAGGTCTATTCCAATGCGCATAAGAGGATCTGAGTATCGTCTAAACTTTCACATCTATGACATCTCGGACATGTCTCTCTTGATTGGTGTACCTTTTGGCACACTATTTCAAGAGCGACCAAATCAAAGCCTCTTGACTTTAAAGCTGGGAAAATCTACTATTGATATCTCACTTGCACGCTCACACAATGCAATAGTAGAACCCAAGCCCGAACAAGATCCTATTGAGGAAGTCCTAATGGCATATTTAGAAGACATGGCCCAACCACTCTTCGATGATGAACACTTCATTCTAGAAGAGGAAGAGTTAGCATACCCAATTAAGATAGATCCAATGGAGGTGCCATTCCAACCCTCAATTGAATTAAAACCTCTTCCTCCAGGCTTGAAATATGTCTTTCTTAATAATAATCGAGAAACCCATGTGATCATTAGTGACAAGCTCACTCAAGATGAAACACAACAACTTGTCACTATTCTAGAAAGACATAGATCTTCTATAGGCTACTCACTTGAAGACCTCACAGGCATTAGTCCTGCTCTCTGCACTCATCGCATCCCCACTGATCCTAATTGCACACCTTCGAGGGAGCCACAACGGAGACTTAATAATGCTATGCGAGAGGTTGTTAAGAAAGAGGTCTTGAAGCTTTTGCATGTTGGGATGATCTATCCTGTGCCACATAGCGAGTGGGTTAGCCCAGTGCAAGTCGTGCCGAAGAAGGGAGGAATGACAGTCGTTAGAAATGAAAATAATGAACTTATCCCTCAACGAACTGTCACTGGGTGGCGTATGTGCATTGATTATCAGAAACTTAACAAGGCTACAAAGAAAGATCACTCCCCATTACCCTTCATTGATGAAATGCTGGAACGGCTTGCAAACCACTCTTTCTTTTGTTTCCTTGATGGGTATTCCAGGTGTCATCAAATCCCAATCCACTCAGATGACCAGAGTAAGACCACTTTTACTTGCCCGTATGGAACTTACGCATACCGACGAATGTCGTTTGGATTGTGCAATGCTCCAGCTTCTTTCCAACAGTGCATGATGTCTATTTTCTCTTACATGATTGAGAAAATTGTGGAGGTGTTCATGGACGACTTTATCGTCTATGGCAAAACCTTTGATGATTGTCTTAAGAATTTAGACAGAGTCTTACAACGGTGTGAAGAAAAGCACTTAGTCCTGAACTGGGAGAAATGTCACTTTATGGTTCAGGAAGGAATAGTGATAGGACACAAGATCTCTAAGAGTGGGATAGAAGTGGATAAAGAAAAAATTGAAGTCATAGAACAACTTCCACCTCCCACAAATGTGAAAGGTGTTCGTAGCTTTTTAGGCCATGCAGGATTCTATAGGCGTTTCATTAAAAACTTTTCTCAAATTGCTAGACCCCTAACAAGCCTCTTAGCTAAAGATATGCCATTCATCTTTAATAATGAGTGTCATGAATCTTTTCAAATCCTTAAAAAGGCACTTATTTCAGCTCCAATCATCCAGCCACCTGATTGGAAGCTACCCTTTGAGATCATGTGTGATGCCAGCGACTTTGTTGTAGGAGCTGTCCTTGGCCAAACTAAAGATAAAAAACACTATGCTATATCCTATGCTAGTAAAACTTTGTCTGGGCCACAACTCAATTATGCTACCACTGAAAAAGAGTTGCTAGCTGTTGTCTTTGCAATAGACAAGTTTAGGTCTTACTTAGTAGGAGCAAAAGTAATCATTTACACAGATCATGCTGCTCTTAAATACCTCCTCACTAAGAAAGATGCTAAGCCTCGATTAATCTGATGGATTCTCCTACTCCAAGAATTCGACATAGAAATAAGAGATAAGAAAGAAGTAGAGAACTCGGTAGCTGATCATTTGTCTAGGTTGCAATATAAGGAAACACATGGATTACCCATTAATGACTATCTTAGGGACGACACACTCCTCGCGGTAACACACTCGGACCCCTGGTATGCGGATATTGTGAATTTTATGGTTGCAGGTTATGTTCCACCAGGAGGAAACAAGAGAAAGCTCAAATACGATGCCCGCTGCCACTTATGGGATGATCCATACCTTTATCGTGTCTGCTCTAATGGATTGCTAAGGAGATGTGTCCCAATGGAAGAAGCCACAAAGATCATAGACAGATGTCATGCATCACCCTATGGAGGACATTATGGAGCATACCGTACACATGCTAAGATTTGGCAGAGTGGATTCTTTTGGCCAACGATGTATCAAGATACAAAGGAGTTTGTCAGAAGATGTGCCAGATGCCAAAAGCATGGAAACATTAATGCTCGAGATGCGATGCCACTCCAGAACAACCTCCAAGTAGAATTGTTTGATGTCTGTGGAATTGACTACATGGGACCATTCCCTAAGTCTGGAGATGTTGAATACATACTGGTGGCAGTGGACTACGTGTCTAAATGGGTAGAAGCATTACCATGTCGAGCTGCAAATTCCAAGCATGCTAAAAAAATGTTCCATGAAATGATATTCCCAAGATTTGGAACACCTCGACTGGTCATAAGTGATGGAGGATCACACTTCATTGACAAAACCTTCAGAAAGTTCCTAGAAGAATATGGAGTCAAACACAACATTGCAACTCCATACCATCCACAGACAAGCGGTCAAGCAGAAACATCAAATAAGCAAATCAAGAACATTCTACAGAAGACTGTGGATGAAATGGGCAAGAAATGGAAGTACAAGCTTCATGATGCGCTGTGGGCATATCGAACAGCATACAAAACACCCATAGGAATGTCACCTTATCAGCTTGTGTATGGGAAAACATGTCACCTACCTGTTGAATTAGAATTCAGAGCTCACTGGGCAATCAAGAAATGGAACATGGATCTCCACCTAGCTGGCAAGAATCGTCAGATGCAAATATCAGAGCTAGAAGAATGGAGAGAGAAGGCCTACCATAGCTCTAAGATATACAAAGAAAGAACAAAAAGGTAGCATGATAAGAGAATCATGAAGGACCGAAGATGCTACAAGAAAGCGGCCAGGGGGGGGGTGAAAGGGAGCTTCAAATTTTCCTACCGGAAACTTGTCGCCACTGTCCCGAGAATCAACCCCAAGAGCAAACTCTAGATCTCGCAAGTGTCCACGACCCTAGAGATAGGGTGGATGCTTCCAAGAAGCACAACGAGACACTACACGACTCTAGAAACCCAACGCAAAAGCCAGAAATTAAAACTGACAACGGACGAACGAACCGCGAACGAAACTGCGCGAAAACAGTCGCATCGGACGCTGGCCTGCGTCCGATGGCTCAGCACCGGACGCGTCCGATGCAAACAGTGCCTCTCTAGAACCTTACTGGACTGGCATCGGACGCTGCTACAGTGAAACCCTAGCGTCCGATGCTTGACCCCCGGCACGTCCGATGGCAACGGACGCTCCGATGGTCAGCGTCCGAAGCTCCTTTAAAAACGCTGTCAGACGACACGTGTCACCGGACGCGTCCGATGGTATGAACCAGCGTCCGATGGTTCCGAGCCGAGCGTCCGATGGTCATGAAACAACACTGTTCTTCCGTGAATTCAACCCGATCTCCTCCGAATCAAAAGCACTAAGGCTTAGACTTGGTATGAGGAGTTCCAAGGAGGTTAGTGAGCTATCCCAAAGAGATCATGGCTCGAACCTAACTCCAAATCGGTGAATTGGAAGAATTTGGGGAAAGGAGCAAGAACTCGATCCAAAACGAAAATCGACCGATCTACTAGCTCGTGAGGTTAGAGACAAATTCCTTAGGTGGAAAGAAGTGCCTCACGATCTAGAACAACTTGGTTCAAACAGATTTGCAAAAGATGAACCGAGTAGGGAGATCGATCAACGGGAAAATCATGGAGAAAAAGCAAGACGCGAAGAATAACTCCAAAACGCGAATCACAGCCACGAATTGCAACCGTGTGGCTACCACACGCTACAACAGTGAGATTATGGTCTCACTTCCTCAAAATCTCACGGACACAGAGGTATGATTGTCTTCTCTGTGGATCTCAGTTCGCTACAGCAGATGATGGGGAGAGCAAGAAAACCTAGAAGGCAAAATAGCAAATGACTGAGATAAGATGGGAGGTGGGTGTCTCCCTCTACTTATCCTAATTCTATTTCCCACTCTACCCCTAACTAATTACAGAGCGAGCCAGCTAAACCCTAGGGTTATTCTGGACCAACTCAAGGTAGATGGTGATCCGACGGCCACGCCCGCACAACTGGTAGCGTTGCCTCGACGCAACCTCACCGATTGCCGCCACGTGCCGCCTCCGCTCTGACCGTCCTTTTCCTGGATTTCACCCCCGGTTTTGAGGCCCAAACCGGGAAACCAGCCTTCACGACCAACCCCCGGTTTTGATGCCCAAACTGGGAAACCAACCGTCCATCGCCTGAGTTTTGTGGCCCAAACTCAGAAACCCGCGGCACCCAGGTTTTGAGGCCCAAACCTGGAAACCGTCCTCAGCCCGAGTTTTGTGGCCCAAACTCGAAAACCATCAGCGCCCAGGTTTTGAGGCCCAAACCTGGAAACCGTCCACTCGGTGGTTTTTCTGTGGCTCAACCACCAAACCGAGCCGTAGAGGGGATGCACCGCCTGTGCACCCCATCCACCAACACGTGTCCCCAGGTCCTCGACCTAAGCAACACTGTACCCACAAGTCTTCGCTCATCGTTGTCCCAGGCTGCCAGCCACCACAGCTGATCCTCGGGCCACCGGTCCCTCAGTCCAAGCCTCACGTCCGCCCTTCGCCACTCTCGGTCTATCGGCACGGCACGTCTCTACTTGACCTTCACCTTGCCTTTGATCACTGTATCCGTGCTCAACACCTGCACAACACAAGCCAAAGAACATGCGCATTATCCCAGTTGACAATCACTCATCACTCGAGACTCGGCATACACCCATGTATCCGCAATCTCCCCCTTGATGGGTGCATTGTCAACTACCAACACAAATCATTATAGAGAGAAAGAAGAAAGAAAGGAGAGGAGAGAACTCGACCAAATGACCCAAAAGCATAGCAAAGCCGAAGAAGGTCAAGTGGAAAGAGCAAAACAACTTGGTCCCCAAAGACATGGACAACGGCTCAACGCAACCAAGCAAAGCAGAGCTAGCCCTCAAGAAGAGGTAGAACAGGCTCAACACCGCTAGCAGGAAAGCTCGATACCAATCGAAAGATCAATTGAAATCCAAGCAAAGATGGAGCTAGCCCTCAAGAAAAGGCAAAACAGGCTCAACACCACTAGCGAGAAAGCTCGATAACAACTGAACAAGCATAACAACAAAGGTGCTAGTCCCTCAAGAAAGAGGCAAAGGCTCAACACAACTAGCTACCAAAAAATGCTCCGTACCAAAAAAGAGACTTCAGAAAAGCTCCGAACCAATTGGTAAATTCAAAATCATCAAAATCCGATCCAGCTCGAACTCCCCCTCAAATAGTGTCCTCAAATAGTGCACACAACCAGGAAATTGCCCCCTTAGTTCAACTCGGAAAGCACATGATTTATCAAAATTTTCTCCCCCTTAGTTGAACACAGAAGGTACTCATGATTTGTCAGTATTTTCTCCCCCTTAGTTGAAAATGCACCATCAAGAATCTCCCCTCCAAATGCATATGAGTTAAGATGCAAGTTTGAAGGACCGAAGATGCTAGTTAGCAGCTTCAGGAATATATTCAATAGAATGAGAAGATGCTCAACAAAATGCTGATCCGATGACTCAACAATATGCATAGAATGCTAACAAAGGCTCAAACTGATCACTAAATACAAAATCTGAACATTTGAGCAAAGAGAGCAATTTTCAGCCAAAAAGGTATTCACCATCAAAATAGCACTAAACTTGTATAGACAGGATGTCAAACAAGTGCTAAACATGTATACAAGGTGAACTACCCCTAGCAGGGTTCAATCATCATGCTATAGAATGAAACATAGACTTGTGTATTCAAATTTTATCGGAGTTGCAGTGGTTAAATTACACAAGTTCAAATTTCAGCATGTGATTGCGAGAGGTTGAAAGCTTGTCATCGCCTAACTTTTCAACTGTGCGAAGCCTATGCAGAAGCAATCAGAAGCTTAAAGCAACGGTTTCGGTCATACACTACACAGCTCAAGTTTAACTCAAAGTGCAATGAGAAACAGTCTCGAAACTGTGATGTGCTGACAAGCAATCCCATCTCGATCTTTCCAATTCACTTAACTTGGTTCAAATTTAAAGATAGAATATGAGCATACCAAGCAAGTGAATGACTCAGAACTAGAGACATAGCAACCTAGCATATATGAAAAACATAAGTGATTTCAACACATTCTACACATGCTAGTTGCATATCTCAATGGTGAACATTTTCAGGTTTTAGGTTCATTAAACAAGTTCACCATTCATAAAATAGCTCAGCTCACAACATGTATCAGTGATCAGAAAGAGCATAAGCTACAAGCATCATTATAAAGCATCGGAGCATACACTACACAGAGCATATTCACATTCTCAATATTATATACATGAAGCTCTGAATGTAAATATGCAAGATGAAATGCAAAGATGCATGAAGAAACCAATTGAAAAACAAAAAAGTCAGCTTAAGATACATGAACTAAAATGTTTCCCCCATCTAAAAGGGGAAACACACACCAAGCTCACCCCTCAACCTAGCAAAAGTTGATTGGTCTAAAGGCTTGGTGAAAATATCAGCCAACTGATGATGAGTATCGACATGGCGAAGGTCGATATCACCCTTCTGTGGGGGTATAAACCCAGGTACCCTTGCGGCTAGACTTGGGCTGCTTCATGAAGGCCGGCCCAACTCACTGTGAAGGTTCGTGACGTTAAGGCCTAGCTGGTCGGACAGGCGGCCCAGTTGGTCGGATGATGGCACGGAAGCCTTCTCAGGATCGGAAAGCAAGGAAGCATAGTCGGTTAGGAAAGATATCGTGTTCTCCACGACATGAGATTGTAATCGACTAGGTTTCCTTATACTACCGTGAGATCCGATCTTCTAGGATCTGTAACCCTGCTCCCCACAGCTATATAAGGCGAGCAGGGACCCCCTCTAAAAAACACGTTCATCAATATACATAGTAGATAACTCGACGCAGGACGTAGGGTATTACGCTGAACTCGGCGGCCCGAACCTGGATAAACCCTGGTGTTCATCTAGTTTCGCTCCTGTGTCACATCCGGATCGTCGTTCCACGCGCCTTCCCCGCTAATCTACCACCTCGGGTATGCCCCTAGGTGGGCTATCGACCATATTTCGTCAACAGCTGGCGCCCACCGTGGGGAGTGTGCGTGCGAACGTCATGATGACTCGGATGGTTTCTTTCCCGGCTTCCATGGATCTTCCGACGGGCTTGACGTTCACCGTCGGGTTTTTTTCGTGGGTCACCGGAGGTGACCTAGTCATCGGAAGCATGGGGACGCCCCAAGCATCTCAGCTACTGGGAGCACCGACGTCGAGATCGGAGCCCCCGAGCAAAACGGCGCTTCCCCGTTACCAAGGGCGGCGCATCGACAACTCCGACCTGATCGAATCCATCGATCGGGTCACGGCGGGCATCGCCGAAACTCTTGCTTTGGCAGACTCAATCGGAGATCGTTCGCCTCAGCACGAATATGACGAAGGAGAGTGGCAACAACCTCGACGACCGGCTCGTGCTGGGAGACATGCACAACTTCAAACCGGTCTGGTCATCACTTCCACCCCCGCGGGTCGCTCTGCCCTCCCTAGAAGTCTAAACCGGGCAGGACGAAACACAGCTTTTCTGCTCCTGTCTTTCCTCACGGATTGACAAACTCGGCCTCGACATATGAGGAACAAGTCATGGGACTCTTCCAGGATAATACCAAGAATCGGCGCACCCCTGATGAGCAGCCATCTAATTTCAAGCAATCTGGTGCCAATGCTTGCATGGCCATCGTAACTTCTGTCGCGACTACCGCTTCGGCATCAAGCACCGGATCGCCTAGATCCAACTCACATCCTCCAGGTTTCGAGCCCCTACCACGCTATGGGGCTCAGTATTTGCTATAAGTCATGATGAGACGGCAGTAGATGGCAAAACAGATGAGGCCAAAGCCCAGCGTTTGGCCAGAAACACTGACAGAGCTACTCGGAGAGCAGCTGAGGCTAATGGTGGACAGCGCATACAGCGCAACTAAAACGATGCATTTGACATATGTGACAACCATCAAGTTCACAGAACCCCGCAAGCCATTCTTGCCATGGCAATGAACCTGGTCGAGAACCTCCCGGTAACACCTCAACTCGAACATCTCGGAGCATATCTGAAGGCATCTCTGGTACAAGTCTAAGACCAAGTAGCAGGACCATCCCAGGCCGCTCCCACCAGATCTAGAAGAAGTCGCAGGGATCTGGACCCTCGCCCAGAGTCTAGCAGTAATCAGGATCGCCGCAACGATCGCAATAATCATAGAGGCGGCCAAGACGATGGAGCCGGCCAGCGTGCCAGGAATAATCCAATTGCTGGGCCTCGGGACCTGCGCGACCACATCACCGAAAGGTCCGATCTACGCAATCACATTGAGGGTTCTAAGGACACAAGGCTCCGTCAAGAGATGGAAAGACGTAACAAATGGGATCGCGAGCACGGCCTCCTAGATCAAACCCTCACTGGTCCAAGACAATTTACAAAAAGGCTCCGGTCTGTCATTTGGCCAAGAGGTTTCAAGATCCACGACCTGAGGTCGTACGATGGAAAGGCAGATCCTCATCAATGGATCATGCTATACGAAACGGTAGTGCGGGCAGCCGGCGGAGGTGGAGATGTCATGGCCAACTATTTGCCTGTGGTCCTTAATCAAGCTGCAGGCCAATGGCTCCTGAGCCTCCCTTCCGACTCCATTGACAGTTGGTCTGACCTGAAAAAGGCATTCATATCTAACTTCAAAGCTACTTGTCAACAGCCTACCAGCAAATATGATCTAGAGCGCGTCAAAGACCGCCCTGGTGAGCTGTTACGAGAATACATCCGCCGTTTCTCTGATGCTCGAATTCGGGTAGCCAACGTTACTGATGACGAATCTATCTCAGCTTTCATTAGAGGATTACATCATCATGAAGGGCTTAGATATAAGTTGTTGCGCAAGGAACCAAGAACGGTCGAAGAACTACTTAATATAGCCCAGAGCTGGGCTTGGGCGGAAGAATATAACACACAGCTTGCGGACGATCGCCGAGACCAGAGGCCTCGGCACGATGACCGCCAACGAAACGATTACCGTGGCGACCGGCGCGACGAAGCCCACGACGATCATCGCGAAAGGTTCAGGGATAATCGCCGCCCTAACCGAAGGTTCGACAGCCGAGATGAAAGAAGAAGACAGCCAAACCCTGGTCGAGCACCGGGTAATGAGGTTAATAACACCAAGGCTGGAGGCAAGCGCAACTATGATTCAGCTTACTCCAAGATCCTGAAGCAAGATTTCTCGGCACACCCGGGCGTAGGACACACGATGGAGGAATGCAGGGGGTTTAAAGCCATATTCCGCAATGGCTCGAAGAAACAACGCCCCGACACCGAAGATGACCCTCCGAAGCGACGCGAGGGAAAAGGTCCTCAAGAAGATGATGAAGACGACCAGGACCCAAGAAGAAATCTGAAGCACGGAGGCTTCAAAGAAGCCGAAAAGTCTGTGCGAACCATATTCGGCGGGAAGGCAATCCTAGCCGATAAAAGGGTCCGCAAGCTAATTGAGCGTGCAGTCTACTCTGTCGACCGAGTTGACGAGAGGATATCAGACCCCAACTACCTGGCCTGGTCACACCAAGAAATTTCGTTCAGCAGAGCTGATCAGTGGGCCAGGGTTCCTGAACCTGGTCGTTTCCCGCTTGTCGTTGACACGACTATTGACGGGGTACGATTCGAGAGAGTATTAGTCGATGGTGGCAGCGCCCTCGACATATTATTCAAGCACGCGCTACCAGAGCTCGGCATCAAGATAAGTGACCTAGAACCTTATGACGCTCCTTTTTGGGGGATCCTACCGTCCCAAGCTTCCCAGCCTTTGGGTCAAATTACTCTACCGGTCCAGTTTGGCACGAAGGAACGCCACCGCATCTGCTACATTAATTTTATCGTAGCAGACTTTGAAGGGTCTTATCACGCATTGTTAGGCCGACCGGCCCTGACAAAGTTCATGGCGGTTCCGCACTACACCTACTTACTGCTGAAAATGCCATCTGAGAATGGCGTTTTAAGCATAAGGGGAGGCATCTCCACGGCTTATGAATGTGAGAAGGAAAGTTTTGCTACTGCTCAAGCTCATGACCTCTCAATCCGCATGGAGGAAACACGCGTAGACGCGGTGAAAGTGGCTCCAGAGGACCAGTCTATCCCAGTCAAGGAAGCTAAGCGCGCGGCAACCAGAAGCAAGGATTTCAAGGAGGTGGAGCTGATCTAAGGAGACATAAGCAAAATGGCACGCATTGGGGTCGATCTCAACCCCAAATAGGAAAACACGCTCGTCAGCTTCCTGAGGGAGAACGTAAGCGTTTTCGCGTGGAAACCCGCGGACATGCCCGGTGTACCTCGAGAGCTGGTCGAGCACTCCTTAGATGTTTCGAAGACCGCCAAGCCAATCAAGCAGAAGTTACGACGGTTCGCTCGCGACAAAAAGGAGGCTATTAGGGTAGAAATCACCCGGCTTTTAGCTGCCGGATTTATAAAAGAAGTGTATCATCCGGAGTGGCTTGCCAACCCGGTTTTAGTTCAAAAGAAGAATAAAGAATGGAGGATGTGCGTTGATTATACCGACCTTAACAAACACTGCCCTAAAGACTCCTTTGCTTTACCCCGCATCGACGAACTCGTCGACTCTACGGCTGGGTGCGAGCTTCTGTCCTTCCTCGATTGTTATTATGGATACCACCAAATTTCTCTGAGAGAAGAAGACCAGCCCAAAACGTCGTTCATCACCCCTTTTGGGACATATTGCTACACAACGATGTCTTTCGGCCTCAAAAACGCAGGGGCCACGTACCAAAAGGCGATTCAAAAATGCTTAGACCAGGAAATTTGAGCAGAGCTCGTAGCGACTTATGTCGACGATATTGTCGTAAAAACAAAGCGGACCTCTACATTAGTAGACGACCTACGCGCAAATTTTGCGGCCCTGAATAAATTCCGGTGGAAGCTCAACCCTAAAAAATGTACCTTCGGGGTCCCGTCCGGTATCCTGCTAGGCAAAATAGTAAGCAAAGACGGCCTGAGGCCTAACCCGGAAAAAATCCAGGCTGTACTAAAAATGAAGTCGCCAAAAAGTGTAAAAGATGTCCAGAAATTGACTGGATGTATGGCTGCTCTAAGTCGTTACATCTTGCGTCTCGGAGAAAAAGGCCTCCCATTTTTCAGGTTACTCAAAGCTTCCGAGAAGTTTGAGTGGTCCGAAGACGCTGAAGTCGCCTTTCAAGAACTCAAGCAGCTCTTAACAACACCACCCTTGCTAGCCGCACCAAGAGATGGTGAAACCCTGCTCGTTTATATAGCGGCTACTGACTGGGTCGTAAGCACCGTCGTGGTCGTGGAACGAGAAGAAGAAGGGCACGCGTACAAGGTGCAATGTCCGATCTATTACATCAGTGAGGTACTCAACGATTCAAAATCAAGGTATCCACAGGTACAAAAATTGTTATATGCAATAATAATTACCTCCCACAAACTGCGACATTATTTTGACTATTACTCTATCGCGGTGGTTACTAAGTACCCACTGGGAGATATTTTGCGTAACAAGGATGCCAATGGTCGTATAGTAAAATGCGCTCTGGAGTTAGCCCCCTTTTCCCTTGAGTTTCGCAGTCGCACCTCCATTAAATCCCAGGCGCTCGTTGACTTCGTCGTCGAATGGACTGACATGACAACCCCAATCCCTCCGACCAGCACCGAGCACTGGGTAATGTACTTCGATGGGTCGTTAAATCTCGTAGGCGCAGGAGCCGGGGTACACTTTATTTTGCCTTCCGAAGACAAGCTGAGCTATGTCCTTCGGATCCATTTCAGGGCATCCAACAACGCAGCAGAATATGAAGCCTGTCTGCACGGCCTTCGGATTGCGATCGAGCTGGGAGTTAAAAGGCTAGAGGTCTTCGGCGACTCTGCTCTAGTCATAAACCAAGTTAACAAAGATTGGGACACCACCAATGAAAAGATGGACGCTTACGTCGCCCAGATAAGAAAACTTGAGGGAAAATTTTATGGTTTACAATTTCAGCACGTAGTATGGGCAGACAATCAAGCTGCTGATGCTCTCTCCAAAATAGGTTCTTCCAGGTCTCAGATCCCTCACGGCGTATTCGTCCAAGACCTGGTTAAGCCATCCATTGAACAAGAAACATCCGAGACTGCCGAGCAGACCCCGATCGACCAGACCGTTGCTTCAGTCCAGCTATCAGGTGACGATTGGAGGGAGCAGTTTATAAGATATCTCACTAGTGCGGACGTTCCTCAAGATAAGATTGAAGCCGAATGCCTCATTCGGCGCAGTAAGCAGTACATTTTGTTAGACGGAAAGCTTATGCGCAAGAATGCAAAAGAAGAACTACTCCTGAAGTGTGTTTCTCAAGAAGAAGGCATTCGAATCCTAGCAGACATTCATGCTGGCACATGTGGTAACCATGCCGCTTCCCGAACGCTGGTCGGGAAAGTGTTCCGAGCAGGTTTCTATTGGCCCTCTGCCGTTGCAGATGCAGAAAAGCTGGTCAAGTACTGCGAAGGATGCCAATTCTTTGCCAAGCAAACACATGTTCCGGCGCATGACCTCCAGGCCATACCAGCGTCTTGGCCATTTTCATGTTGGGTTCTAGACATGATCGGGCCTTTCAAAACAGCACCAGGCGGTTTCAGATACGTCTATGTCATAATCGACAAGTTCTCTAAATGGATTGAGTACAAGCCGTTGGTCAAATCCACGGCCCAAAAGGCAGCAGAGCTGCTAGATGATTGTTGACACCAAATTCTTGCATGCGCAAGAGTATGACAGGTGGACCCAACCAGCAGAGAAGGAAGGATTCGGCAAGCAATCGGATGGTTGTTTGGTCTTCGGGGTTTCGGTGCATGCTTGTGCGGTCAGCTATTTTACAAGGCGGTAGCTCCATTCGAGAGATGGAAGTTGCAAAATAAAACCGACTTGCATAAGAAGACACGTGACGATGAAGGATACCGGAGAATTTGTATCTTTCCATATTTTATTATATAGATCGTAATCGTTTAGGACTCGTGTTTCGTCCAGGGTATAAATACAAACCCTCGACCATTGTAAAATTGTTCACAACCATATCAATACAAACCGGCCCTGTGCCACCTTCGAGTCCTTAGTCGTGTCGTCGAGTTCTTCGAGAAGAATCATCGATCCGTCGACCTCCGTAAGTACCGGCAACCTTGCTATCATGTCTAGTATCATGCGGTGGATTTAGATATGATGCAAGTAGTCTCGTATGTTAAGCTTAGTATCGTGCGGCGGATTTAAGCTTATGACGGGAAGTTTTTGCTTATGCCTTGTATCGTGCGGCGGATTAAGTCATGAGTGAAAATAGTTACCGGCTCTATTAGATTTGGCAGATCCAATAGATTCATTAAGTTATCATGTGTTATATGTTTTATTTATTTAATTCTTGTAACACCTTTTTGCCCAATTTAGATTGATCTTTGTTCGGCCTTGTCGCACGAGTTTGCTTGTGTTCTCTTTTAATCATAAGATCATGATGGCTGAATCAACTTTCAATCTAGATTGTTACATGTTGTGGGTTCATGCATATCAATCATGGTTAGGCTTTGATGAAACTAGGTGTCGTGCGGCAGATGCAGGTTTTGGATTAGTTTAATCGTGCTTGCTGGTTTGTTCCTTCTTCATAGACCCCAATTCGGCTGGTTTGCCGATCTTGGTTAAGCTTACACGAGTAATGAGCCTTTATAGATCTGTTCAAATATATGCATGCTTTTAGCTTGTTATAATTAGATTGTATCATGCGGTGGATTAATTTAATTATAAGAAGTGGTGTAAACTTATAGCAAGTGGTATCATGCGGTGGATTAGCTTCGCTTGAGTTTATACTTGACCGGTTTATGAAGACTAAACGTGCGGCAGATTAGTTGGATTAGCCTATGCATGTGTTATTTGAATAGATCTATATTTGCAAGTTACTTGTTTATAATATCTTTAATTTGTCCGAGCATGTCTTTCTTTACATATGCATTCGGTAGTTAATATGCTTTACATACTCTGTTCTCATACCAGCCGAATGACTTTATAAACATGCTCTGACAGACAGCTTCTATAGCTGTGTGCCGTCGCGATTGGCTTTCAAAGCCTACATATGGAACTGTCTGGTTTTATCCGGCATGTTCCAAAGGTATTCTCACAGTTTTTTCCCTTGTTGGTTTTCAGGTCAAACTGACTGGCACGTCTCCGGATTCAGCACATTCCGGGCACCCGATTGAAGCTAGCTTTTCGGCTTGTTGTGTGCTTCGCGTGAGGTGTCACGTTTTGCGTCAACACACTTTTTGGCACGCCCGGTGGGACCACTTCGTTTCAAGATGCCTGAAATCAGCGATGATCAAATTCTAGATGTGACCATGGATGAGTTGCTGCCAGACTTGAGGGATTTAGTACAGCAAGCTTTTGATGAATTCCAGCGCAAATGCTTGGCATCTTTCTCCAAGAACAAGAGCGGCAGGGTCTTCCAGAAGCAAGAATTCCCGAAGATCATTCCTCATCACCAGTCAGAGTCGTCTGACAGTAACGAAGAGGAAGCTATTCGAAAGATGACTGAATTAGTGTATAAAGCTGTATCGGAAGCCATGACCAATCATCAGGCAGCTTTCCTGAATACTTTTCGTGCTGTCATGGTTAGCATTTTCGGTCCAACAGCGGATAAACGCTTTGAAGAAGCTGCCGGCCCAATGCAAGGACCACTATTGTTCCCGGTACCTCAACATCGAAAGATCGCAGAAGGAGGTGGAGCTGGCCCAAGCGCAGGTGGGATTGTTCCTCATGAGACGCAACAACCTCCCCAAACTTATGGCCAGCTCACGTTCGGCACGACGGGGAACGTCCCACAATCTGCTTCTAAAGTGTCTCCTGCAGCAAATAGGATACAGAGGAATATGTTTGCAGATGGATATCAAGAGTTCATTGATTATAGCGCAATTAACACTCTTCTGAATCCAGGCTACAAGAGTTCGGCAGGACTACATCCTGGGGGGCAAGCACAAGCAGCTCCTGATTCGAATATTGACCTCATCATGCATAGGATGGCTGATATGATGCAAAATCAATTCGGCCTAAAACCAAAGAGTCAATCGTATGCTTACAAGTCCCCTTATCCGAAATGGTACAATCGGGTAGCACTTCCTCCAAGGGTGAAGCCTCCCACTGATTTTGCCAAGTTTTCAGGCCAGGATGACACTAGTACCATAGAACACATCGGCCGCTATCTGATGCAGCTTGGGGAAGCATCTACGGATGAAGTTTGGAGGATTCGGTACTTCCCATTGTCATTGATAGGACCAGCCTTCTCATGGTTTGCCTCTCTGCCAGCAAATTCTATCAATACGTGGGCAGAGCTGGAACAAAAATTCCACTCGTATTTCTTCACGGGTACCAGCGAGAAGAAGTTGGTCGATCTCATGAGCCTGAGGATGAAACCTGGCGAGACGCCATAAGAATATCTACGCCGGTTCAAGGAAACCAAGAATCTTTGCTATTCTCTGAATTTGTCGGACGACCAATTGCCGGGGATAGCCATAGCTGGTATGTTGTCGAGTATCAAAGAAAAGCTATTTGGCATGGAGTTTGACGACCTCGGGCAATTATCACAAAGGTTGGCAACGATGAGTAATCAAGCCCATGATTCAAGAGGAATAATCATTTTCCAGAAGGGTGATGTGGCTGCCGAGATGTATCAAGCTTTCCTGGAAGAAGCTATTGAGTACAATGATGAAGATGAAATAGCTGCAGCCGAGATAGTCTGGGCTAAAGAGCCGACTCAAGTCAACCAGCGATGGCTGAGGCAACAAAAAGGTACTTATGATTTTGATGTTTCCAAGTCAGATAAATTATTTGAGTACTTGTTGAAGGAAGGACGCATCAAGTTGCCAGAAGGTCACCCTATGCTGCATCCCGAAGGAGTCAAGGATAAGAAGTATTGTGGTTTTCATAATACTAGATCCCATTCCATAAATGATTGTCGAGTGTTCAGAGTGCGGATCCAGAAAGCTATCCATGACGGGCATCTGAGGTTTGATGGAAAGATGAAGGTTGGTGATAGCCCTTTTGGACAGAATACTGTGTCTTTCTCTGTTGATATGGTCAATGCAGCTGATCCCAGGGGCAAGAGCAAAATGAAAGTGTTAACCTCTGATAGAGCGAGGGAAGCTAGTGCTGTTGACCCTGATCGGCAAATTACAAATAAAGAGCTTCAGCAGAGGGTTCGGTTCCAGAATAGCCGAGCTAAGACGGGTGAAACTTCCAGACCCAGGGTTACGACGCGTATTCTGCTGAATAAATGACGTCGGGAACAGGAACGGTACGAGAAGCAGAGATTTTGTGAAGAACAGAAGTTCCTAGAGAAACAACGAAGGTATGAAGAAGAGATGTACCAAGAGGAACGAGAAGATATGAGGGAGCAAGAACAATCTCATTGGGAGTGCTCGTTTTTCCAGTACTGTTGGAACGAAGGCTTGAAGCTGCCTGTTAAGAACAACTGCCCTGAGTGCAGTAATCAATATTCTGAGTATAGGCAATCTCGAGTCAACCGCCGTTCTGTCCATGAAAGGCTTGGGGGACGAGTCCCTGAGGACGATCGGCGTTTAAAAATAAATAATTCTGAAGATTGGCAGGGAAGAGGATTTGCCAATCGCAGTTGGACTCGCACTGGAGAAGAAGAGTACCGCGAGTATGTCTGGCAGAGAGGATAGTGGTGTCCGCCAAGGTTGAGAAGGAGCCAGAAGAGAAGGGTGCAGCGCCTAAGAAACAGAGAGTTAGAGCAAGCAAGTGCCAAGATAAAGCGAGTCTGGCGACCCAAAGAAAAGCCGGATGGAAGTGATCGTTCGGCTGATGCATGCATAGCTTTCTTTCTTCCATCAGAATTCATAGCTCCCGAAGATCAGGATGTCCGAGACAAGGTGTATTCAGACTTTGATGAAGATGAATTCCAGGAGTTGTTGGGTCATCTTGTTTTAGCTCAATGAGTGGTATTTGATAAACCAGCTAAGCACCGGCACTTGAAGCCACTTTATATGAGGGGGTATGTTAATGGCAAGCCACTAAGCAAAATGTTCATTGATGGAGGGGCTGCCATAAACATCATGTCGTATACCACCTTCAGAAAACTTGGGATGGCAAGTGAAGACTTATTGAAGACTGACATGGTGTTGAGAGACTTTGCTGGTAATTCCTCTGATACTCGGGGGGGCAGTTCATGTTGAGTTGACAATCGGAACTAAAACCTTGATCACTACTTTCTTCGTCATTGATGGCAAGGGGGCATACAGTTTGCTATTAGGAAGAGATTGGATACATGCAAACTATTGTGTGCCATCAACTATGCATCAATTCCTTATCCAGTGGATCGGAGATGATATCAAAATTGTCCATGCTGATGATTCGGTGAGTGTTGCTAATACGGAGCCCATCTACTAGGAATATGATGGTGTTGAGTGCTTCTCTGGGAGAGCTTGGGAAGTAGGTCCTGTGAACGTTTTCGACAAGGACCAACAGCTGATTCAAACGATCGGCTCTCAGAGTAATTTTTAAATAGTCCAGCTGATGGTAATGGAGAAGAGTTGAGATCAAGTTTCATGTCGGCTGACAAGGAATAAAGCATTGATGATGAAGCCGGAATAGGACCGATGTATACCAAGTTTGGGTCTCGGGTGTTTAAAAGTTCTGTTTATTTCTCCATTACTGAAGCTCAAAGGAAATCAAGAATTCGTGAGAAGTGACGTATAACGAAGGGTCTTGGTGAAATTAAAAAGCATATGAAGGCATTTCCTCAACTTGGTGATCATTTCAAGTTGTACGTGGCGGCTGATAGCCTTACAGCAGGATCGGCCCTTATTTTAAGTTTAAAGGAAAAGATAGGTGGCAGCTAGCTTTAGCCGAAAATGTTAAACCCGGAGAAGGGTATTCGGCTGTAGAGAAATTTTGTTCATATATGCGTCACTCGTGGACTAAAGCTTCGGTACTATTTGTTAAAGGCCAAATGCATGGAAATTGTATCTGGAGCGGAAGCAAAGACATTTTTATACAGCCGATGTGAGAGAGCATCGCCTTTAGCAGAAAAAATATTCCAAGGAGTTTAAGTTATAGCCGATATTATTTATATCACCTTTAGTGCAAGAGTGTTCATGACCCGGTAATCCTAGCGTTTTTCAAGTAGTAGGTATATTGGGGGAAGAGAAAGGTGAAGTGCAGTAAATAAGATGCCGAGTGACATGACACATCAAAAACGAGATCTAGTCGGCTAAGATGACGTCATGCGTTCGGGAAACATTTTCTCTGAAGAAATGCCGCAATCGGAAAAATCACTGAGATAGTCGAAGATGCAGATAGACATTATTCTGGGGGAACAAGTCTCA
This sequence comes from Coix lacryma-jobi var. lacryma-jobi, assembly GCA_009763385.1. Classification (NCBI taxonomy): domain Eukaryota; kingdom Viridiplantae; phylum Streptophyta; class Magnoliopsida; order Poales; family Poaceae; genus Coix; species Coix lacryma-jobi. The sequence goes on from CM019826.1 coordinate 144,286,648, forward strand.
TATGTTACAAGCTTCACTCACAGATTTATCCTGATGCATGCTACCCTTGAAATAATTTGTTTACAATGGATTGCAGGTCAGTAATCTCGGCAATAGCAGCGGCATGATTATCATAGATTTCAAGGTCTTCAAATTCATCCGGATCCCCGCCTGCGAAGCCAATTGGTAGGAAGGAGTAATCTTCTTTGGTCCAAGAGCTCATTGCTGATAGCCCAAGGGAAACCCCGGCGTGCACACCTTGGATGACGGCCTGATCTATGCGGCCATCCACGGCGTCAAGACGAGCTTCAGCTGAATCCCCACGAGCATTCACCTTAAGGACAATTCTGTTTGCTGCTGCTTTCAAGCGGTCATTCTCTGCAGACAAGGCTGATGAGAAAAAGAGTATATTAGGCGAAAGCAAAATCGGGAGAAAGAGAAGAACCAAGATTCTGCTAACCTCACCGAGGAGTGTCCAAACAGGTCTGCTGGAGTGAATCATCAAACTCATAATTTGGTGGCTTGGGAAAAGGTTGAAAGAAATCATTGGAGCTACCGTTTCTGGAGGAAGAACCCAAGCTCGACTGGGGGAGGATCCTGCTCTGGAGAGGAAACGGACAGTGAATCAGAGATAGACAAGCAAGAAAGCTACCGCAAAGGGGCAGGGAGTTCGTTTTTACCCATGACGCTGGTGAGTTGATGCTCGGCTTCCTCCTATTTCGTCTCCAACGTTATGATTGTCGTGGTCGCCATTGCCTGCCATTGATGGAAACACAAGCGGAAGATTTTCTCTCTGGTTTGAGCCGAAGCTGAGGGGTGGAAGTTTTCTGCGAGTCAAGCTGTTTGGCTGAAGTCAAGAGTGGCGGCTTGTGTAGGGTCATATTTATAGAACCATGGCTCGCATACTGAAGGACCAAGCATTGGAGTAGAGTTTTCACGGCTTATGGGCCGTTATTGGGCCAAGCCAGGTTTTTAGTGATTAGAAGAGGTTATGACCCCAGAATCAGAAAGCTGATAGGATTCGGCCAAGAGTCGTTCAGTTTTAACTAGTAGTTTGGGAACTCATGTTACCGATTGACACTGAGAGCAGAGAGCTGAAGATCGAAAAATCCTTTAGGAGATACTACCTTAATGTCATCATGGATCGGAAAGCTAAGAGAAAGCCGGAACTTAGAATCTAAGATGACCGATTACAACAAATTGTCCGCAAGGCGAAGGTATCTGATGCTATTATCAGCAATAGCCGATGTAGTATACATCGCCGTTGAAGTAAAAAAAATCAGTGGCTGGTGCGCAAAATGGAGCACGCATTGATCTCGAAGGATTAATCGCAGATTGATTTCAAAGCCGGACTGCGATTTCAAAGCCGGACAAACGAAAGGAGCTTCTTATTTTACAGAAGGAGGGTTCAAGTTTACAATAGAAATCAGTTCGTCCATCCTATCCTCTGTCTGATCGGGAGGTCATGATCGAAGGAATCAGCCAGATCTGTTCCAGCTTCCTTCATATCATCTACGGAGTGTGCTACCCTGTACTCTAGTCCTCGCTCACAGACATCAAAATTACGATAGTCGGCGCCGGAATGGATCCGTACAGCATTGAAGGCAAGCGCCGCGCCGTATCCCATACCAGCTCTGGAGATTTCACGGATGATTCGGGTGACTTCGTTCACCCGCCTCAGGGCCGTCGTGCTCGGTGCATTGGCCGCAAAGGCGAGGTCAGCAATGGCAGCTTCGAGAGAATGAAGCTTGGCCTCCAGAGCTGAAAAGAAGGGAGAATCGATAGAAATAGAAGGAAAAGTGAGGAAGGGAATAGTGAAAAAATGCTTACCAACGGCCCGTTCCCGAGCGATATTACGCTCTTTAGAAATTCGGGTAATTTCCTGATCCTTCCTTTCCAAATCGAACTGAAGATCTGCAATCTTCTGGGACAGGTCCTCGGGAAGATCGTCACCGGTCCTCCTAAGAACAAGAGCAACAGTGTGAGGGCGGCTGCTTCATTTTTGGGACGAAAATGATGAAGGACAAACCTCCTCTTAGAGGTGCTGGAAGCTCCGAACTCGGAGCTATGGCGGCCCGCTTCAGAAGACATCTTCTGGTTGATTGGGGTAACAGGAGAAAAGAGGGTTTTCTGGTTTGAAAATGAAGCAGGGGAGTTCGGAAAGCACGAACCGAAATAAGAGTGAAAAAGGGGAATTTAAAGAATCTCAGAGGCGCGTCGGGAGATGAATCGGCAAGTACAGCAATTAAGACGTGCGAAGGTGGATGCTTCCGGAGATTCCACGTGTGTGTATGAAAAAGGAATTTTGAAACAAATATTTGTCCCAAAATTAGGGGGCATGTGTTGACACCAAATTCTTGCACGCGCAAGAGTATGACAGGTGGACCCAGCCAGCAGAGAAGGAAGGATTCGGCAAGCAATCGGATGGCTGTTTGGTCTTCGGGGTTTCGGTGCATGCTTGTGCGGTCAGCTATTTTACAAGGCGGTAGCTCCATTCGGGAGATGGAAGTTGCAAATAAAACCGACTTGCATAAGAAGACACGTGACGATGAAGGATACCGGAGAATTGGGAGTAGAATTTGTATCTTTCCATATTTTATTATGTAAATCGTAATCGTTTAGGACTCGTGTTTCGTCCAGGGTATAAATATAAACCCTCGACCATTGTAAAATTGTTCACAACCATATCAATACAAACCAGCCCTGTGCCACCTTCGAGTCCTTAGTCGTGTCGTCGAGTTCTTCGAGAGAAATCATCGATCTGTCGACCTCCGTAAGTACCGACAACCTTGCTATCTTGTCTAGTATCATGCGGTGGATTTAGATATGATGCAAGTAGTCTCGTATGTTAAGCTTAGTATCGTGCGGCGGATTTAAGCTTATGACGGGAAGTTTTGCTTATGCCTTGTATCGTGCGGCGGATTAAGTCATGAGTGAAAATAGTTACCGGCTCTATTAGATTTGGCAGATCCAATAGATTCATTAAGTTATCATGTGTTATATGTTTTATTTATTTAATTCTTGTAACACCTTTTTGCCCAATTTAGATTGATCTTTGTTCGGCCTTGTCGCACGAGTTTGCTTGTGTTCTCTTTTAATCATAAGATCATGATGGCTGAATCAACTTCAATCTAGATTGTTACATGTTGTGGGTTCATGCATATCAATCATGGTTAGGCTTTGATGAAACTAGGTGTCGTGCGGCAGATGCAGGTTTTAGATTAGTTTAATCGTGCTTGCTTGTTTGTTCCTTCTTCATGGACCCAATTCGGCTGGTTTGCCGATCTTGGTTAAGCTTACACGAGTAATGAGCCTTTATAGATCTGTTCAAATATATGCATGCTTTTAGCTTGTTATAATTAGATTGTATCATGCGGTGGATTAATCTAATTATAAGAAGTGGTGTAAACTTATAGCAAGTGGTATCATGCGGTGGATTAGCTTCGCTTGAGTTTATACCTGACCGGTTTATGAAGACTAAACGTGCGGCAGATTAGTTGGATTAGCCTATGCATGTGTTATTTGAATAGATCTATATTTGCAAGTTACCTGTTTATAATATCTTTAATTTGTCCGAGCATGTCTTTCTTTACATATGCATTCGGTAGTTAATATGCTTTACATACTCTGTTCTCATACTAGCCGAATGACTTTATAAACATGCTCTGACATACAGCTTCTATAGCTGTGTGCCGTCGTGATTGGCTTTCAAAGCCGTACATATGGAACTGTCATGGTTTTATCCGGCATGTTCCAAAGGTATTCTCACAGTTTTTCCCTTGTTGGTTTTCAGGTCAAACCGACTGACACGTCTCCGGATTCAGCACATTCCGGGCACCCGATTGAAGCTAGCTTTTCGGCTTGCTGTGTGCTTGGCGTGAGGTGTCACGTTTTGCGTCAACAATGATATTATCCATCGCTTCGGTCTACCTAATTGTATCATTACCGACCTCGGTTCAACCTTTACCGGCTCAGACTTTTGGGATTTTTGCGACGAAAGAAGCATAGTCGTCAAGTATGTCTCCGTAGCTCACCCAAGAGCCAACGGCCAGGTGGAGCGAGCAAATGGGATGATACTCGATGCATTAAAGAAAAGGCTACACAGAGCCAATGACCAAGATCGAAAGGCTGGTCGATGGTTGAAAGAATTACCAGCAGTGGTATGGGGCCTTCGAACGCAGCCTAGCAGAAACACGGGTGTTTCGCCGTATTATATGGTGTTCGGCGCAGAAGCAGTCTTACCAGCAGATATCGCATTCAGATCGCCCAGAGTGGCGCAATACAACCAGGACAAATCCGACCAGGCCAGAGAACTAGAAGTCAACTGCATCGAGGAACGAAGATTGGACTCGTGCGTCCGAACCGCAAAGTATGTCGAGGGGTTGCGAAGATACTTCAACTGAAACGTCAAAGAAAGATTCTTTGCTGTAGGAGATCTAGTCCTGAGACGAATCCAAAATACCGCCGGACTGCACAAACTCTCATCTCACTGGGAAGGCCCCTATCTTGTCAAGCAAGTTACAAGACCCACTTCCTACAGGCTGACTGACCTAAATGGGACTGATGTCCCAAACTCCGGGCTTATCGACCAGCTCCAGCGTTTTTATGCATAGCTACCTGAGGATTAAAAGATTTGTACTTACCTCTGTACTTCCATAGTATTTTATAAATAAACATCATCCTCTCTTTCCCAAACGATTTTGATTTTCTTTTCGTCACACGCTACTTCAGACAACCGAATAAAGTAAAAACATACAAAGATACAATTTTCCGTAGTCTGGAACAATTAGTTGTCTGCAAAAACTAACTTAATACATTCATGGTCCTATGGAGCGCTGGGCTCCCCAGGCTCCTCGAATAGGTCTAGGTCCTTCACAAGAACGACAGTCGTCTCCCTGGATTGTTCATTAAGCTCAGACGCCTGAGTTTCCGAAGTATTCCTGGGAAAGCCGCTTTCCAGCCTCTTCACGTCGATCCCTGGATAACGGGCCCGCACAACAGCCAAGACATATGCGGCAACCTGCTCGCCAGCATCAGCTACAAATTTTTCATGGCTGCCCATGATCCAGCACACTGCTCCAGCATACCAGCTGGTCTGGACAGAAGACCTCCGAACCGACCAGTCACATATACTGCGTCCAAAACTGGAGCGATTCCTCGAACCATGGCGTGACACCGCGCCTCCCAGGTCTTCACATCTTGGAAAACCATTGCAATTTGGTTTTGCCAAGAGCGACGTCTCCCTACGTCAATCAACAACAATAGTCGGTCATAGTTGACCAGGAAGCAGTACGCATCGAGTCAAAAAGGTTAAATCAGGCTACCTTCAAGTTCCTTCTCCAAGTCATCGGCTCGCGTCTTCTCCCTAGGGGCTACAGCTTCGCCATCCAGTGCTTTCAGCTTCTCAACAGCGACCTGTGAAGCAAGCTCTGTTCCAACAAAGTTAGAAAAGCACGGAACTCCGCTCCGCCGGTAGCTTGTGGTCCGTACCTTCATTTTCACGACAAAGCCACATGATTTCGGACGACTGCCTCTCTATGGTCCCACGCAGTTCAACTTCAGTCTGGCGGGCACTATCAAGATCTGCTCGGTACCGTACGCACGCTTCTTCGAGCTTTTCTTTCGCATCGATCAAAGGACCGATAGACTCAAAACATTTGCGGCGCTCTTCCGATAAATTCAACAATCCCTGCAAGTTAACACAAGGACTCGGAATTCAGTATCTACACGACTCGTCTTCACAGTGTCACACCCTTCGGAGGATTACCTGTGCATATTTACGAAGCTGGCTAAGCATCCGGTCAAAATTCTTCATTGGACGGTTGTCAGTGTTCTCTCGTGAAACACCCACTCGCCGGCCCGCTGGCGTGCCACTCTGATTATCCTCTCTGGAGATCTCGGTGGACGAGGAATCTCCATAACATCCTCTTCTGGTGTCACCGGCACTTCCTCTCCTTCGGCGGGATCCACAGCACGCTCAACTGCACCAAGCGTGTTTGCCTCCGGAGGAGGAAGCGGAGCATCCGGGGGAATTTGTGTGGAGTCAGATGGCCCACGACGCTCATCCGGCAACCCCTGGTCGGAGGACCTCCCGTTACCTAACCTGGCCTCTTGAGCTCTGGTCGAAGTCGGCTGCTCTTCGGCTTCACTACGACCATCACCTCCCCCATCCGGCGCTCCGCGGCTTGGCTCCTCACGGACCTGCTCGGACCCCGCATCCGGGACACTGGTCGGCTCAGGGACCCTGTCATCATCGACAGGATCAACCTCCGGCACGGGATCACTAACATGAAACAAGCACAAGAAGTCAAGAATATGGTAATAGCCATAAACTCATGACAAAGGAAGTCGAATGCTCACAGGTCGCTGACCCGCAGACCCCCTTCAGCTTGAGCCCTTTTGTCTTTCGCGACGGTAAAACAGTCCTGGTCGGCTGTTCGACACGGACGCGTTTGGACGGAGGCGGCTCTTCGTCATCATCATCGTCGTCCTAGTCACGAATGGACTCGGAAGTCTTGGGCGTCCCGCTACCCGGAATCTCCAACAGGCCATCAGCCCGCGTAGACGACTCGTGGCAGCCCTACGACCAGTAACTACGCGCTTACCCGCAACTTTGACAGCTCGTGGGTCAGCCGTATCTATGGCCTCCTTACCTTTCCTTGTCTTCTCAGCTGCCGCCTCCCCAGCATGGGAATGTGGAGATCGTCTAGCTCCAGGCCGTCGGTCGACCCCTTCCGACCAATCGACCGACGACAGCCCGAGACGTACACACTGGAGCGATCCTACAAAACAACGCAGACTAGTATCTTGAACACTGCAACAGAGCAAAATCAGCAAAACAAATTAAGAGGCAACTCACATCCTTAACAGGTCGTGCTAGGCTGAATGGCTGCGTAACCCTCTTTGGTGCTTTCCAATCAGAGAATTGGAGCACCACATGAACACGCCTCTCCAGCTCCTTAGATTCCAAATCTTCGGCGCACTCACGAGTCGGGTCGGGCCGTCCAGCATATTCAAAGCCAGGATGCACCCTTTCTTTGCACGGCTGTACCCGACGGTACATAAAATTGGCACTAATTTGGATTCCATCAGCAGTCATCTCCCTCATCAAACTAAGCAGCTCCCGGACCTGCTCCATGTCACTTGCGGAAGGCTTCGACGACCAGGTCCAACTCGATTCAACTACCTTCCCCACGTCACAACTTAAAGGGCGTCTGACACTACGTCATGTAGAACCACTTCTCTTGCCAGCCGCTCACATTACTCTGCAGAGGCACGTTGATGTACTCAGACGCCATCCCCTCGCGCAGCAGGATGTATGCGCTACCCGCAATGCGTGATCCGCGACTGTTCTTCTTCAGTTGGAAGAAATAGCGAAACAAGTTGAAGTGCGGCTATATTCCGAGAAACGCCTCACATAAGTGAATGAAAATGGACACAGACAGGATAGAATTCGGGCCAAGATTACAAAGTCCAATGCCCCAAAAATCAAGCAATCCGCGGAGGAACACATGGCACGGCAGACCAAATCCCCTAATGAAATAATCCTCAAAGACAACTATCTCGTCAGCATTGGGTTGAGGATAGGTCTCACAGGGGCGCTCTCCACCCGCCGGTCACCTTGTCTGACAGAAGTCCGCTGGCGGCAAGGCGGCCGACACTCTCCTCCGTGCTCCTAGACGGAACCCATTCCTGATCCAATCTCACAGTTGTCGCCGCTGCAGGTTTTTGCGCATTCTGCGCCATCGGATCCGCCGAAAAAGTGCGGGCTTCGCCACCGACTCTGCTGCTCTGGATCTAGGGCTACAGTGCAAGATTCGGCGGGAGGCCAGGAAATGGGGAATGACAACGGTTAGGGTAAGTGTTGACTATCTGGTGTTTTGTCTTTATAACCTACTGCGCGACTCTTCGAGATTTTCATTCACCGCGAAAAAGGCTATTCGTACGATAACAATCATTACGGCCCATTTCACCGGCCCAAGTGTAAGGCCTTCTACGATTCAACAAAGTTTCCTTTTAATATTAATAATAAGCATCAGCCTTCTCAGCAACGGGGACTGGTCAGACGACCAGTTACAGGCACACAAGTGGCAGAGCTGCGTCGGCTTCAGGACCAGCTCCACAGTTATACTGGGGACTGGTCGGCTCCTCCGCCAGACTTCTCAGCAAAGCTGCGGACTGGTCAGATGACTAGTTACATGCACACACGTGGCAGAGCTGCGTCGGCTTCAGGACCAGCTCCACCAGTTATACTGGGGACTGGTCGGCTCCTCCGCCAGCCTTCTCAGCAAAGCTAGGACTGGTTAGATGACCAGTTACAGGCACACACGTGGCAGAGCTGCTTTGGCTTCAGGACCAGCTCCACCAGTTATACTGGGGACTGGTCGGCTCCTCCGCCAGCCTTCTCAGCAAAGCTGGGGACTGGTCAGATGACCAGTTACAGGCACACACGTGGCAGAGCTGCGTCGGCTTCAGGACCAGCTCCACCAGTTATACTGGGGACTGGTCGTCTCTCCGCCAGCCTTCTCAGCAAAGCTGGGGACTGGTCAGATGACCAGTTACAGGCACACACGTGGCAGAGCTGCGTTGGCTTCAGGACTAGCTCCACCAGTTATACTGGGGACTGGTCGGCTCCTCCGCCAGCCTTCTCAGCAAAGCTGGGCACTGGTCAGATGACCAGTTACAGGCACACACGTGGTAGAGCTGCGTCGGCTTCAGGACTAGCTCCACCAGTTATACTGGGGACTGGTCGGCTCCTCCGCCAGCCTTCTCAGCAAAGTTGGGGACTGGTCAGATGACCAGTTACAGGCACACTCGTGGCAGAGCTGCGTCGGCTTCAGGACCAGCTCCACCAGTTATACTGGGGACTGGTCGGCTTCTCCGCCAGCCTTCTCAGCAAAGCTGGGGACTGGTCTGATTACCAGTTATAGGCACACACGTGACAGAGCTGTGTTGGCTTCAGGGCCAGCTCCACCAGTTATACTGGGGACTGGTCGGCTTCTCCGCCAGCCTTCTTAGCAAAGCTGGGGACTGGTCAGATGACCAGTTACAGGCACACACATGGCAGAGCTGCGTTAGCTTCAGGACCAGCACCGTTAATTAGATTCGGGACAATTTGTAGTTTTTCTCCAACGATAAACAAAGAGGATATTGGGAGGTGTTCCAAACACCATTCCCGCGGCCCGCCACCGGCAAGACTATCACCTGGCACCCCCGAGTTTCTTTAGAAACTAGGTTGGTTGCCTGAGTAACAAGCTCAAGCTTGGAGAACCTTGGAGGACTCAATATGTGACAAAATGGCTTAGAGTTATTGCCGGCGTCACAAGAATCCTCCCAGGAACTCCGTCATCCCTATCTAACCACAACCAATTGGGAACAGCTCTAACGAACTATCCCCTCACAAGAATCCTACCAGGAACTTCGCACTACGCTTTACAATCTAACCCAGGCGGGTTCACTAGTTCAGCAACACTCATTGTTTGTCCATCGGATGTTTGAAGTTTTGGTTCCATGGCTGATGAGCAAAACAAAGGTTCTGTGATGCGATATTTATAGCTGAGACGTGCATGCCCATGGACCATGTCCATTAAAAAGGAAGATCACATTATGTCACAGATTCAACAGAGTAAGGGTTACTTTATGTGACGGCGTACGGTTAAAGTTCAAGAACGGACAAGAAGGGTACACTTTAAAGGGAAGCGTGGCAGTAAAAAGCTGATGTTTTTGTCTGCGTCTGATGACATACGGTGTGGTTTTCTGTCACGGGCCTACAGTTTCTTTTTGACCTTGGCATCACATGACCGAGTCATCTATTGCCAAGCTCGGGGACTACCGTGTATACATGGCGCTTGGTCGCGCATGTATATTTTTATTTTATTTTTGTTTTCATTTTTTGACCTTGACATCACATGACCGAGTCATCTATTGCCAAGCTCGGGGACTACCGTGTATACATGGCGCTCGGTCGCGCATGTATATTTTTATTTTTTGACCTTGGCATCACATGACCGAGTCATCTGTTGCCAAGCTCGGGGACTAAGTGGGCACACTTCACCTAATCAGTGAGTATGCAGGTGAACTTCAGCATTATCTCTTTCAAGACTGGATGGTTGTTTCTGTTATGTCACCATAAAGTGGGCACACTTCGCCGGACTCCCAGAAGTCGTTTTTTCTTTTTTAAGAGCACATCGCATCTTTTGGGTTCATGATATGGCAGTCAACAGAGTATAACCTGGTCGGAGATTAGGTTTGAAGTGCGGATGAAGCTGCTCGGAGATGCTATCAAGGTCTTTTTTCACCGCTCAAAGATTCAATGTGCTCGGAGACTAGCTGGGGGTATAAACCCAGGTACCCTTGCGGCTAGACTTGGGCTGCTTCATGAAGGCCGGCCCAACTCACTGTGAAGGTTCATGACGTTAGGGCCCAGCTGGTCGGACAGGCGGCCCAGCTGGTCGGATGATGGCACGAAAGCCTTCTCAAGATCGGAAAGCAAGGAAGCGTAGTGGGTTAGGAAAGATATCGTGTTCTCCATGACATGAGATTGTAATCGACTAGGTTTCCTTATACTACCGTGAGATCCGATCTTCTAGGATCTGTAACCCTGCTCCCCACAGCTATATAAGGCGAGCAGGGACCCCCTCTAAAAAACACATTCATCAATATACAGAGTAGATAACTCGACGCAGGACGTAGGGTATTACGCTGAACTCGGTAGCCTGAACCTGGATAAACCCTGGTGTTCATCTAGTTTCGCTCCTGTGTCACGTCCGGATCGTCATTCCACGCGCCTTCCCCGCTAATCTACCACCTCGGGTATACCCTAGGTGGGCTATCGACCATATTTCGTCGACTCCTTCTCATAGGTCTCGCAGAAAATGAAAGCGCACATCAATGTGTTTGGTCTTAGAGTGTAGCACGGGGTTCTTAGCAACGCTAATAGCACTCGTGCTGTCACAAAGCAAAGGAACGCGAGAAAAGCTCAGACCAAAGTCACGCAAAGTGGCCATCATCCAAAGCAACTGGGAACAGCAGCTAGCCGTAGCAACATACTCAGCCTCTATGGTAGACTGGGCGACACTAGACTGCTTGCGAGAAGACCACGATACAAGAGAAGAACCAATAAATTGGCAAGTCCCAGAAGTGGACTTGCGTTCGATCCGGCAACCAGCAAAATCGGCATCGGAATAACTGCAAAGGGAAAGGGTGGAGGAAGCAGAGTACCAAATCCCAAACTCAGGAGTGAAGCATAAGTACCTCATAATGCGCTTGACTGCCTGACGGTGAGAAGTGCGCGGCGACGACTGAAATCGTGCGCACAGACACACCGCGAACTGGATGTCCGGGCGTGTCACCGTTAGGTACAGCAGCGACCCGATCATACTCCGGTACTCCTTCTGATCCACAACTTCTCCATCCACATCCGCATCCAGGGCCGCCGTGGTCGGCATGGGTGTTGGAAGAGGCTTGGCCTCACCCATGTCGAACTTCTTCAGGATGTCCTTGGTGTACTTGCCCTGGTGCACGAACGTCCCCTCTCGGTATTGCTTGATTTGCAACCCGAGGAAAAACGTCAACTCGCCCATCATGCTCATCTCAAACTCCCTGCTCATAGTGTCTGCAAACTTGGCAACCAAAGCGTGAGAAGAACCACCGAAAATGATATCATCCACGTAAATCTGAACCAAGAGAGTATCGTTGCCTTGCTTGAGGAGAAAAAGCGTTTTATCCACACATCCAATTTTAAAACCCAGCAAAAAGGTTTTCAACCTATCATACCAGGCTCTAGGGGCTTGTTTCAAACCATACAAAGCTTTGTGAAGTTTAAAGACATGGTTTGGAAACTTGGGATTTTCAAAACCGGGGGTTGTCTCACATATACCTCCTATTCTATGTAGCCATTTAAGAAGGCACTCTTGACATCCATTTGAAAAAGTGTAAACCCTTTGGATGCAGCAAAAGCCAAGAGAATCCTAATTGCCTCCAAATGAGCTACAGGAGCAAACTTCTCCTCATAGTCTATCCCCTCCTTCGGACTATACCCCTGGGCTACTAGTCTGGCCTTGTTTCTCACAACATGGCCATCCTCTCCTTGTTTGTTTTTGAAAACCCATTTTGTCCCAATAGGGTGACACTCAGGAGGAAGAGGAACCAAAACCCAAACCCGATTTCTCTCAAAATTTTCTAACTCCTCATGCATGGCATTGACCCAATCCGGATTAGATAAAGCGTGTCCAACATCTCGGGGTTCAAAATCAGCAACAAATGCAGAATGAGCAAAGTGAGAGATTTGTTGTGACCTTGACCGAGTGACACGTTCGCCGATGCCGCCGATCATCTGTTGAGGCGGGTGTTGGCGCTGAATGTGTCGTGGCGCCTCCTGAACTGAAGTGCCTCCCCCTCAACAGCAGGTGGTGCCTCCTCGGGTACAAAAGGTACCGCTCGAGGTGGCGGATCCCACGGCCCCAAGTAGTCGAAGAAGAGGGATCGGGGCCGTGAGTGGTAGTAGAGGCCGCTCTTTGCGGCACAGCAGGTGGAGCACCCTCGTCCTCATCATCAAACAGAGGCTCGCCAACCTCATGATCACCTGTACGCTCAAAACGAGAAGAAGGACAAACCATGGTCTCGTCGAAGGTGACATCTGATGTCTCCATGACTCGGTTAGTGTCAAGGTTAAGTACACGATATGCGCGAGTATGAGTGCCATAACCCAAAAAAACACCGTCAGAAGAACGAGATTCAAATTTGTCCAGGTTGCCTTCTTAAGTATGAAATAGTGGCAACCAAAAACTCGAAAGTAACTCACCTTGGGCAGTTTTCCAAAACGCAACTCATAATAGGTCTTTTTCAAGAAAGCTCGGAGAAAAATGCGATTGGAAATGTAGCATGCAGTGCTCATAGCTTCGGCCCAAAATCGCCTAGGAGTCATATGCTCATCGAGCATCGTCCTGGCCATCTCAACAAGGGTCCGATTCTTCCTCTCTACAACACCATTCTGTGGTGGTGTGTAGGGTGAAGAAAACTGATGCTCTAAACCCAAAGAGTTACAAAACTTCTCAAAATCCGAATTCTTGAATTCGGAACCATTATCACTTCTAATAGCTCGCATCGAGTTCAAAGGGAACTCGTTCTGAAGACGCAAAATCAGATTGCGAGCAAAAGAGAAAGTCTCGGTCTTCTCCGCTAAAAAGAAGACCCACGAATATCTCGAAAAGTCATCAACAACAACAAGCACATACCACTTCCCCCAACCGAGCTCACCCGAGCCGGACCAACAAGGTCCATGTGCAAAAGCTCTCCAGGGCGCTTGGTCATGACCTAAGTCACTGGATGGTGGGGAGCGGCAACCATCTTCACATGTCTACAAGAATGGCAAACAAGATCCTTCTCCATGGATAACTTGGGCAATCCTCGGATTAGGCCAAGTGAACTAAGTCTTGCAAGCAAGTCGAAGCTCAAATGTCCTAGTCTCCTATGCCACTTCCAAAGATCAGAGGAGGAAGGTCCAGCCACAAGACAACGAGAAGTGCCAAAAGACTCCGAGAAATTTGCACGAAAGACTTTTCCAAAGGTCAAAATCAAACACACAAGATTGCCCTGAGGATCCAAAATGCGACTGAGATTTGGTTTAAAACGAATCTCATAGTCATCATCAAAGAGTTGTGAAACAGAAAGAAGGTTAAAATGCAAGTTAGAAACAAGAGCAACATCGCGCAACACAAAGTGCTCATTAACTCGCACTGACCCACGAGACAACACTTTACCTTTGCTATTGTCGCCGAAGGTGATAAACTCCTTTCTGGCAACTGGACTAAGACTGGAGAACCACTTGGCGTTTCCGGTCATGTGTCTCGAACAACCGGAATCCACCAACTAAACGTTCTCCAATCGATTTACCTACATCAATAAAAAGACATAGGGTGAGCATACGGTCCAACACTGGGGTTAGTGAAGTAGGGAGAATACCAGTGTTGGGCCGGCTGCTCAAAAGAACGGTTAGCAGAAAAACCATTCCTACCACGCCTACGGGAAGAGCGATCACCACGTAGAGGAAAACGTGGTCCGCTAAGGGAGGAGCGTCCATCGCGATACTCAAAACGCGGTGGAGGAAAACGCTCAACTACAAAGCCACCGCCACGGGGTCCATAGCCTACAACTGCAGGCTCCCGCCGGGCACGACCTCCTCGCGGCCTAGGCCTAGGAACTTGAGGTTTAGGGCCTCTAGGCCTAGCAGCACGCCTCTGAACATTCGGCACATGTACATCATGGAAAGGATGGTACATGTCCATGTTGTTCATCTCCTTTGCACGGTGCGCCTCTCTCTTACGCCGAAAGCAAAACTCACTCAAGTGTCCATCTCTCCCACAGTGCTCACAATGGTACCTCACCGCTCTCATAAGGGGTTGTTGGTACTCACGGTAGTGGGTGTGGATCACTTTGCCCTTCTGTGGCATAAGCTCCTCTTGGATAGGTGACATGGTGTCCAACTTGTTTTTAGGTGGTTGGGCTTGGGATGCCATGTCTGGTTCTTGGGTGGAGCTCTCGGAGGTTCAACGAACACACCATCCTTGGTGTTGGGCTTGAGAGGCTCTTTGGGTGGAATCTTTGTAAGCTTGGGAGTAGTGGTGGAGTTGGGCTTCTCACATGGGTTAAGACCACTCGACTCTCCAATCTTACCAAAAGATGAAACATCAACACCCTGAGCAAAACCTACACCTGGACCTCCAGCAGCACGCTTGAACTGGGAGATCATCATCCAAGCTGCAACTCACCACTAGACACCCATGACAAGATGGTCCGAAGGTATGTGTTTTCCTCCTCGGTTTGCATCTTGTCATGCTTCACATTGGCTATCTCCATCTCCAAGCCCTCACACAAAGCACACCTAGACACACAAGTGCTACCCGAGCTGGCCTTTTCAAGAGATACAATCTTGGCATTCTTCTCTGCCAACTTGGATTGCAAGCCTGCACAGGACTTGCACGCACCCAATAGCGAGGATCTAGCCTTAAGCTCATCCACCTCTCCAACCAACGCAACATACTTACCTCTCAAAGTGAGAAGGTCAGTCATGTGCGTGGTGCACATCTCGCACTCAGCCTCCTCAGAAACGACTACAGTGGACTTGGCAAACTCAAGCTCCTTCACCGTATCCTCCCACTTCTGCCTAAACTCCTTCCGCTCTCTAGCAGCATGCCTAAGCAGCTTGTCTTGACTATGAAGGGCGGCAGTAAGCTTCTCGACCTCAGCAGAAAGCTCGTCGGGGTCAGAGATACCTAGGAGGTGTCGTCGTCGTTTCGAGGGATCTCCTCCAGCTCGTTGTCGACCTCCTTGCTGAGGGCCATGGCGCAGAAGCCCTCGTCGTCGGCGAATAAGCAAAGGCCATTGAGCTTGTCCTCGATCCTCTTCTTCTTCTCGGACTCGTCATCACTTGAGGAAGCGGAGTCATCATCTGAGTCGTCGACGTCGCTGAGCGTGGCGAAGAACGCACGCTGCTCAGCCTGGGCCTTCTCCAAGTACTTCGTCTTGATGCACTCCTTGTTGAAGCCGCCCTTCTGCTTGTGCCTCACGGGGACGTACTTCTCCTTGCGCTTGCCGGAGTAGTACTTGTGCCCATGATCCGCCTTGCCGAAGACTTGCTTGTTCTTCTTCGGGCAATTGGTGATGAAGTGGTTGGGGTCGCCGCACTCAAAGCATCTTGAGCGTCCTCCTCCGCGGCGACGGTTCATGCGGTTGTTGTGGAACCATGAGAACCGGTTGGCGAGCAATGCCAGCTCGTCATCCCCATGAACTCCAGCTGCTCCTCTGTGACAGAAAGAAGTGAAGAGAGTGCAAAGCCTCCAGAGGGGTTAGCAAAAGAGCCAGAAAGCAAAGCCATTGACGGGCCAGAAGGATTTTCATAAGAATCCCTTGCCATGGCATCAATCTCACTGGACTTGAGCTTACTGAAGAGCTCGTCGCATGTGAGGGTCTCATAGTTAGGTGATTCGATGATCGCCTGAACCTTCGAGTCCCACACCGACCGATCGAGAGTGTGCAAAAGCTTCAAAGCCCTCTCATGATCGTCGAAAGGCAACAGCTCCTTGTTAGCCCTCATCCTATTGACAATCACCTGAAAGCGAGCGAATAAACTCTCTATGCTCTCGCCAGGCATGTGTCGAAAGTTCTCGTACTCTCGCTTGTGCGACTCGTAGAGACGGGTTTTGACTTGAGTGGTTCCCTCATGGAAACGCATGAGGGTAGCCCAAATCTCCCGAGCCGTAGCGAGGTGAGAAACGCGATCAAACTCCGTCATGCTCAAGCATGAGAAAAGAGCATTATGGGCTTGGCTATTGGCATCGTGCTCATCGATCTGATGCCGAGTCACTCGAGTAGCCAAGACCACGTAATCAACAGAGTTGCAAATATCCCAGATGGAAGCACCAATACTCTGCAGATAGCCGACATGCGTATCTTCCAATACGCATAGTTCGTCCCATCAAAAAACGGCGGTTTGCCCACACCGCGATCCATGTCGCCTTCTGTGGATCTAGAACCGGCTAAGGTGGAAGATCCTTAACCTGCTCTGATACCAATTGAAGGACCGAAGATGCTACAAGAAAACGACCAGAGGGGGTGAATGGGAGCTTCAAATTTTCCTACCGGAAACTTGTCGCCACTGTCCCGAGAATCAACCCCAAGAGCAAACTCTAGATCTCACAAGTGTCCACGACCCTAGAGATAGGGTGGATGCTTCCAAGAAGCACAGCGAGACACTACACGACTCTAGAAACCCAACGCAAAAGCCGAAAATTAAAACCGACAACGGACGAACGAACTGCAAACGAAACTGCGCGAAAACAGTCGCATCGGACGCTGGCCTGCGTCGATGGCTCAGCACCGGACGCGTCCGATGCAAACAGTGCCTCTCTAGAACCTTACTGAACTGGCATCGGACGCTGCTACAGTGAAACCCTAGCGTCCGATGCTTGACCCCCGCGCGTCCGATGCAACGGATGCTCTGATGGTCAGCGTCCGATGCTCCTTTAAAAACGCTGTCAGACGACACGTGTCACCGGACGCGTCCAATGGTATGAACCAGCGTCCGATGGTTCCGAGCCAAGCGTCCGATGGTCACAAAACAACACTGTTCTTCGTGAATTCAACCCGATCTCCTCCGAATCAAAAGCACTAAGGCCTAGACTTGGTATGAGGAGTTCCAATGAGGTTAGTGAGCTATCCCAAAGAGATCATGGCTCAAACCTAACTCCAAATCGGTGAATTGCAAGAATTTGGGAAAGGAGCAAGAACTCGATCCGAAACGAAAATCGACCGATCTACTAGCTCGTGAGGTTAGAGACAAATTCCTTAGGTGGAAAGAAGTGCCTCATGATCTAGAACAACTTGTTCAAACGGATTTGCAAAAGATGAACCGAGTAGGGAGATCGATCAACGAGAAAATCGTGAGAAAAAGCAAGATGCGAAGAACAACTCCAAAACGCGAATCACAGCCACGAATTGCAACCGTGTGGCTACCACACGCTACAATAGTGAGATTACGGTCTCACTTCCTCAAAATCTCACGACACAGAGGTATGATGTCTTCTCTGCAGATCTCAGTTCGCTACAGCAGAGGATGGGGAGAGCAGGAAAACCTAGAAGGCAATATAGCAAATGACTGAGATAGGATGGGAGGTGGGTGTCTCCCTCTACTTATCCTAATTCTATTTCCCACTCTACCCCTAACTAATTACAGAGCGAGCCAGCTGAACCCTAGGGTTATTCTGGACCAACTCAAGGTAGATGGTGATCCGACGGCCACGCCCGCACAACTGGTAGCGTTGCCTCGACGCAACCTCACCGATTGCCGCCACGTGCTACCTCCGCTCTGACCGTCCTTTTCCCGGACTTCACCCCCAATTTGAGGCCCAAACCGAAAACTAGCCTTCACGACCAACCCCCGGTTTTGAGGCCCAAACCGGGAAACCAGCCGTCCATCGCCTGAGTTTTGTAGCCCAAACTCAGAAACCCGCAGCACCCAGGTTTGAGGCCCAAACCTGGAAACCGTCCTCAGCCCGAGTTTTGTGGCCCAAACTCGGAAACCATCAGCGCCCAGGTTTTTAGGCCCAAACCTGGAAACCGTCCACTTGGTTTTTCTGTGGCTCAACCACCAAACCGAGCCGTAGAAGGGATGCACCGCCTGTGCACCCCGTCCACCGACACGTGTCCCTAGGTCCTCGACCTAAGCAACACCGTGCCCGCAAGTCTTCGCTCATCACTGTCCCAAGCTGCCAGCCACCACAGCTGATCCTCGGGCCACCGGTCCCTCAGTCCAAGCCTCACGTCCGCCCTTCGCCACTCTCGTTCCATCAGCACGGCACGTCTCTACTTGACCTTCACCTTGCCTTTGATCATTGTATCCGTGCTCGACACCTGCACAACACAAGCCAAAGAACATGCGCATTATCCCAGTTGAAAATCACTCATCACTCGAGACTCGGCATACACCCATGTATCCGCAAATCAAGCATAAGGAGTTCAAGCCTAGCGACAAAGTACTTTTGTTCAACTCAAGAGTGAAGCTTTTTGGTCAAGGAAAACTTCGGAGTAAATGGGAAGGACCATTCAAAGTAGTGGAAACCACATCACATGGCACCATCACAATCCAAGATGATGAAGGTAACACATTCAAAGTAAATGGTCAACGTTTGAAAGTTTTTCTAGAACCTAAAAATTTAGAAGAAATTGATGTGATTGAATTTTTACAGTTTAAAGATTGTTGGGTATTTTAAACGCACACAGAAGAATCCGCAAGCGCACGGATACCGATGTAGCTTTCCCCCGAGAGTATTCGAGGGTATCGATTTCCACGGGGAACGTGAAGTGTACTAGAAGAATTAAGAACGTCCAAGAAAAGAATGATAAGTGGATAGAGAGAGATCTTAGGGTTTTCTAAGCAGGTCTATCTAATTAATGACTCATTATACTTTACTTACTTCGGGACATCAGAACACTAGCCACAGAAAGGGATGAGAAAGGGGCTAGGAAGCTCCGACTACGGTCCTACAAACACCAACCCGAACGTGGTGGACTACGTCGGCCGTCAGGGCTGTCACCACCTGGGCTACCACAACTATCCGTAGGGCTGGGTGCAAACTCAGGTAAACCCTAATCTAGACACAACGTCTACACTAACGTCTACTACTCTAATTACTGCAAATAACTAGAGCACTCGATACGAGCGGAGATCCAGTAAATGAAATAAAGAAGAACTGAAATTAGATATAATACTTGGAAATAGTAAATGAAGAACCTGGAGATTACTTGAAGACAAACTAGATGCTGCACCAATACAATGTCGAGGAAGATCCGACAGATCCGGCTCCTCCTCAGCTCTCTCCTTTCTCTCTCTCTAGATTACAACTAGATGATGAACTAGAACTAGATCTAGAACTAGAAGATGAACTAGAACTAGAACTAGACGATCAACTAGAGGGATCTCTACTTCTAATTGAAACCCTAGTTTCTAATGTGGAGATGAATAATGAAGATGGAGATGCCACCTCCAGGGGCCAGGGGCCCTGCTTATATAGCCCCCTCAAATGAACGTGGACCGTCGGATCAAACCGACCTTAATCGCATGGTTTTCCTTAATCCCTTAGGTCGGTGGAGCATGATCCGCGAGACGGGCGCTGATTGGCCCTGAGACCTGGGCGGGCGCCCAAGGGAGGGCGGGGCGCCAGCCCCCGGGCCGCTCGGCCTCCCGCTCGTTCCCGTGGCTTCTGGACTCTTCTAGATGTTGTATAATTGCCGCACACGTTAATATCTCTATATAAACCCGACGTGTGGACCTTTCCTCCATATTCTTGATAACCCCCTGCAGAAATGGACAAACACCAAAACTCGTGGAACTCGTTAGAATCAACCCTACAACTATGCTTTATGTTTCGTTTATGTTAATTCATTCAATAGTTTGATGGTATAAAGTTGACTATAAGGACGGTCAACAAAGATCCTATCAAAAATCAATCAATCACCAAGGCTTCTAGACAATAAAACTCATATGCCTAACACTTAATCAGTTCCACGAGTTTTTGTTTCTATTTGAGCTATGCAGGATCATTAAGAGAGTTGACAAGCAAGTGGATGTTCTACCACTGTTGGAGCATTGTCTCATCCATCATCATCATCAATCAATGCTCTAACAGGGAAGTACACCTCCACTGCCAGTCTACTAAACTACAAGATTGAACGACTACGTCAACATCTAGCTTGGGGAGGCCACCCCCGTGTATCCAGGTAAGTATCCTTATCGTTTTAAGTTTTCTTTCGATACATAAATAAAAATAAAGAAAAGCAAAAAAAAATGTGGGCACATGAAGGCTCACCATTAATTAAAAAGAAAAAAAAATATGGGCACATGAAGGCTCAACACTATTAAGGGAACCGGCTTGGGAGAGACGCACCCCCGTTATCTTCGTGATCCAGGTATGTCTTATTCACAATCTTAGTTATTTATAATATTGTGTTAAATAAATACTATGTTAAGTTTGCTTAGTTTGTTTTAATAATAAAAGAAGAACTCTCTCTCAATCTTTTACATGGAAATGATGAATAGTTGCTCTATCTAATTTTTTTCAAGTACCTAGCCTTCAAAGCATGAGTTCTCCTGATTAATAATGATGCTTAAAAATGAAATTAAATGCATGGGTAGCAAATGCTTGATCTAGAGTCTAGGTAGTTGACAGATATGATGATCTGAGCTGCTATTATCTTGTTCTAAACAACACTAGAGTTCTAGAGTTTTCTCAATATAAATATGACTAGTAATTGCGTTGAGTTAAATTAAGCTTTGTTGACCCTATGAGAAGTTATCATGCTATTGAATTGAGATCACTTACACATTTCATCCATTTTCCACATAAATGCTCATGATTATTTGTTCCTATCCTCTCAAAAGTTTGTTGGAAACATGTGGCTATTAAAAAAAGAAAAATATATATCCAAGGAAATAAAAGGGGCAAGTGTCTAAAACCTTAAAAAGATAGATCCCAAGGAAATAAAAAGGGACAAGTGTCCGGAACCTCGAAAAAAAATTGAAAAAAAATATTAAAAAATGGGATGTGCTCGCTAGTAGATTAGTCTGGTAGCCATGTGTCTCTGATAAACAAAAGAGAGTGATATATTTCAAAAGATCATCCGACTCCATTTTCCACACACATGCACTTCTCGATTCAATGGTATGGTTGACTTTCTCTTTGGATCCATTGTTTAATTTGGCAACATATGTTTTTTAACCTTTTTGAAAAAAAACTCCAGGATAATGGTGAAATGAAAGAGCAAGAAACATAGTGCTTGATTTGATCGTTCTATCTATCAATTACTCAAGATTCAAGGTAAGTACTAAACCCCGTGATAAATAATATGATATCTTTATGAGAACTTTTGTTTGAATGCTTGTGTACTTGTTGGAAGTTCAGATATTGCAGCAACTCCTGATCCATTGTTGAGATTGGCTTTGCTCGGGACTAGCAAAGGTTAAGCTTGGGGGAACTTGTTGACGCTCACTAATGCTCATAATTAACCATCAACTATTGCATGAAATGACACTAAATGAATTACAAAGCATAGTTGTAGGGTTTGAAACTAACAAGTTCCACGAGTTTTTGGTGCTCTCACTTGTTTTTGTAGGACATCAATATTTCACCATATAAAAGTATCTCAAGTGATGAATTGGAGTACACCATTGCGAAGAGCTCGTCGAGACGATCAAAACAGACATATCATTTGCTATATTCGGAGTCCCGGATGAAAAGATATTAATTTCGCAATGAAATCTGCAAAAGAAGGATCTAGAAGTGTCGGGTTTCTACCCCGGGGGTATAGCACCAACTATTAATATGATCGCGTGCTCTCTTCCCTGGATGGTGATGCAAGGTGACACAAGATTTATCCTGGTTCGGCAAAGAAGGCCCTACGTCCAGCGGGGAGAGATCCTTGTATTACTTGCACCGAAATGCTCGTACAGGGGCGAATACAAGCATGGCGAGCGTGGACCGGGGTCCCGACTCGCGTGTGAGGGTGTGCGGGCGTATGTGCGTTCTAACGTGTCTGTACCGTGGACTGAGGGCCCTGGTGTCCCCTTTTATAGAGCAAGGGGAGGCCAGGGTTACACAAGGGTATTACAGGTGTCGGGGCGTACGGTGCCCATACGGGAAGGGTAGGAACCCTGTCTTGTCGAAGACATTGTACCCGACGTGGGGGTTGCTGTTGGGGTGTGGCCTCCATCCCGGGTGCGGACGTGGAGGCGTGGCGACGTGGAGGCCGTGCACCGCCCATCCCGGCACGTACGATACGTGCATAGTCCCGCCGGGTCTTAGGGGTACCTGTCCTCCAATCATATGACAGCAATTAGGGCTCGAGGGGAGCAGAATCGGCCTTGAGGTGGTGCCTGCGGGAGGCTCGAGCTCCGCAGGTATGGGCGAGTTCCGGGGAACCTGGTCGTACAGCGGAAATCCGGGTCTCGAGATGTGACCGGGACGTGCCACGGTGCAGGGTATGGTCGAACAGTGCTGTACTGGTGCCTTTTCACCCATGCTTATGGTGAAAAGGAGGTTTGACTCAGACTCCGGTTCACTGTGGCGCATGCTGCGTCTCAGAGGACGTGACAGGGGTAGGTGAGTGCATTAAATGTTTGGTGTGGGGTTGGCATCCGGTGCTTGGCGCTGCTCGAGGGGCGTGATGTGCCCTCGAGGGGTTGGCAGCCGGGCCAGCGAGGCTCGAGGCCCTGTGCCGGGTCTCGAGGGGTGGTGTATGGCGGTGGCGGGCTCGAACCCCTTGAGCCAGGGCTCGAGAGGCAGGCTACCACGAGGTGGTTTGGGAGGCATTTGGTAGGCCTAGGCTTCCCCGTGGGTGGCCGGTGTTGTGGGTTTTATAGGTATTCGGTGGTTAAGTCCAGCTGGGCTTGCTATTAATTGGTGTTCTAGGTTTTAACCCTGTGTGTTTTTGCGTTGATTGGGGGTACCCCTTTTGTGTGACCCCCGACAAGAAGACACCAGAAGATACCACGAGGCGGCCCACCACGTGGGCCCACTGGGCCAGACCGACCAGTCCCACTTGGAGACCGACCGGTCGGCCACGGAGGCCGTTTCGCCTCCGCCTTCTGGAACCTTCTTCCACCGCCTCCTAGGATGCATCTCCACCGTCCCTGAAGTCGGTTTGATCCAAGGGCTCACGTTCCACGCTCCGGGCTATAAAACCAGACCCAGACCCCCCTCTCCAGGCATCTCCATCTTCATTAGCTACATCAACTCCAGAAATTAGGGTTTCAACTCCATCAAATAGAAGTAGAGATCCCTCTAGTTGATCGTCTAGTTCTAGTTTAGTTCTAGATCTAGTTCTAGTTCATCATCTAGTTGTAATCTAGAGAGAAAGGAGAAAGCTGAGGAGCGGATCTGTCGGATCTTCTTCAACATTGTACTACTACAGGATCTGGTTTGTCTTTAGCAATCTCTGCGTTCTTCATTTATATCTCTAAGTTCTTCATTTAATTAAGTTTAGTTCTTACTTTATTTCATTTACTGGATCTCCGTTCGTATTGAATGCTCTAGTCTTTAGATCTGGATTAGAGTAGTAATCATTAGTGTAGACGTGGTGTCTAGACTAGTGTTTACCTGAGTTTTGCGCCCCATCCTCCGGTTAGTTGTGGTAGCTACAGGGGTGACAGCTTTGTAGATTGTTATAATATCCACCACATAGGATTGGTGTTTCGTAGAGCTTTTTGGCAGCCTTCTCCCGATTACCCGTTTCCCAGTCTTTTTTGAGAATCGGAAAGGATTGTTGCTCCGAAGTAGATGAAGTATAGTGAGCCTGATCTTAATTAATAAAGTCAACTTAGAGAACCTTAGATAATTCCTCTCTACCATATAGTTACCTCTTCCTAGGACGTTCTTAATTCTTCTAGTACACTTCATGTTCCTCGTGGAAATCGATACCCTGGAATACTCTCGGGTGAAAGCTACATCGGTATCCGTGCACTTGCGGATTATTCTGTGTGCGTTTAAAATACCAACACAAGGTAAAATCTAAGGTACCTGAAGATCCTTACCCTACCCATGCTGATTATTCTGCAATGCTGGTTGATTCTTCAAAAACTCTTAGCAATACTATTCAGCATTCATTTAATTTCTTAGCGACCGCATGGATAAGTTAGAAGGTAAAACTGTTGAACCCGAAGTCCCAACTGGGCAACCACAGTTCGGCATGCCTTTTAATTCTTTTAGGGGACAGACTTCACACGTTAATTTCGACAACTAGGATCTGCTGAGACCAGGGGCGGTGAAGTCGGTACCACCTCGACACCGACCAATCACGTTCATCACGGCACTGGTCGGACCATGCAGACCGACCAGGGTACATCGACAAACAGGACTTCGGGAGGACAGGGAATAGTGCTACCCAATCCGCTGAAGTCACCAAGCCACAATCCCATGCATGGTGGTACCAACGACCTCACCAACACCGATTTGGACGAGCCATAATCGGTTTAAGGAAGAAATAACTAGATCGCTTGAGACTAGTTTAGGGGTCCAATTCAAGCCTACCAGGACAACCTATTTCTAAAAACCATACCCTTCATATTTTGATTTTATGAAAGCACCTAACGGTTGGAGGGTACCGGATTTTTATAAGTTTAGTGGTGATGGTAGTAAAATAACTATGGAGCACGTCAGTATGTTTCCTCGCACAAATGGGCGAACCCAGTACTTTAGACTTTATGAATATACAACATTTTCCTTTATCCTCTGGTACTGGTAACTTTCGCCTAGTTTACGTCACTACCAAAGTGCACCGTAGGTTTTTTGGGCTGATTAGAAGAAAATTTCATAATCACTTTTATGACGGAGTCCAAGAAACTAGGTTGTCACATCTTACATCGGTTCGACAAGGACGTAGCGAGTCGCTGGCCGATTTCTTTAAACATTTTAAGAAATTAAAAACCGATGTTTCCATTTGAGAATCTCCGATAGAGATCTAACGGACCTATGTCTCGCTGGTTTACGCGTCGAGAATCAAGGATAAACTTGAGCACCATGATTTCTTTAATGTAAATCAACTATTGCAAAAGGCCGTTTCGATAGAATCGCACTTTAAAGAACCCTATGATCCTCATAAGACTCATCGATCGGTGTACCATTGCCGAGATAAATTATGACAGTTCCGACGATGAGTCTAAAGATTAGTACGCTGCCGAAGTTTTATGGCTAGGCACAAATAAACTGATCCTTGCCCTTCCCTTAAACTGATTCAAAAGAATCGGGTGAGGAGGTAAAATTTACTTTTGATTTCTCTAGATGTGACCGAATATTTGTGAAATTGCTTAAGTTCGGTTATCTTAAAATTATTTACTTTGCCATCACCCGACGAACTAAAAAGGAGGCTTACTGCAATTCCATAATTCTCTCTCATGCTACTAACGACTGCAATGTTTTCCGTCGGCAGGTCCAATCGGTCTGATCCTCAATGAGGACGATTGATCTAACTGAGATGCAGATCAGTATACTACTCCTTTTCGAGTGCACATGGTGGAAGCAGGGAATCCTGCCATTATGATTCGTCCAGAGCAAGCCGGTACGACTGTCGACGAATATATGGTCGATAGTCCTACCGAGGGGTATGCTCAAGGTAGTAGATGAGTGGCGGAGGCGTGCGAGACGTCTGCAAAGCGTAGACACAGGACGAGAGACGACGGTTTTAGACAGGTTCGGGCTGACAGTCGCCGTAATAGCCTACGTCCTGTGTTCTAGTGGCTGGTTTGTATTATGAGATCGGGTGATCAGATGTGTTTTTGAGGGGGTCCCTGCTCGCCTTATATAGCCGGGGAGCAGGTTACAACTTGCCGAATCCTACAGATTACAATCGGTTCCTTTTGGTAAGGAATCCAGGTCTATCTATTTGGATCTTCCTTGTCGAGCAAGTCATCATCAGAGCCCTTGGCGACTACGACGGCTTGGTCGCGGGCCGCAAGGTCTTCTAGTTGGGCTGTATCGTTCGTGTCGAGTAGCCAAAGTCGTGCCATGGGGTATACGGTGTAATTCCCCACAGCTAGCTAGTCCCCGAGCACTTTGCATCCATTGTGCTGGGCGTCGTGAAGTCTTCCGAGCAGGTGGGTCTGGTCGCACGTCAGTGTAGGTGTCTTCCGACCAGGTCGCCTGGTCGCGGTTGCACTTGTAGTAGGCTTCCGACCAGTTAGGCTGGTCGCGACGTAGCACCTTAGTTGTAGCCGAGTTCAGCCATGTGGATTATTCTGCGATGTCTGCAAAAAGGATGCAAGGTGCAGAAAATTTTGAAGATCTTTCATCTGGTGAGAGTTATCCCATGGTGCGCATGCCTCCATTCTGCGGAGCCTGAAGTGCATAGTAGATTGCTTAGTTGATTAAAGTCATCATATCAGATGCTGAAAAAAGGAAAAAGTCAAACATCTTTGGACGCGTGAAGTGTAGTCCACTGCATTCCCCGTTTGGCACCAGGGCCGTAGGGCACGGTCCTGTGTCAAGTTTGGTCTCTGAGCTGGTCCAACATCATTTCTGAAAAAAAAAATGAACGATACGTGCATTCCCCCGGCTAGGTGAAGTGTATCCACTTAGTCCCCAAGTTGGAAGTAGGGATTAGTGCATATGGAGTTGTCAAGCTTGTATTGTAAGTCACGAGGTTAACAGAGACATCCTCCGAGATGAAATGACGTGTGTACGGTAGTCCCCGGGCCTGCTTCGTGCAGCAGGTCTGTAGAGCATTTCCAAACAATGCATTAAAATGGATAGCACCCCGAGGTTGGAGTTTGGAGATCAAGTCCGGGTGTCTGATGACTATTGAACTGTATGCTATTTGTACCTGGCGAAAGGAGTAATATGAGTGGTCAATAATAGGGCGTGCGACATGTACAGGCCGTTTTGGCGAACCGAATAGGGCCATGCGCCCATTAAAATGAGTGCAGCGGCCCATTATGGACACGTTTGAGGTTACCGCAGGCGACGTGGCGGTCGTGGAATGATGGGCCCGGGTTCCCAGGAACCCTGGAGCTGAAGAGTCAGGTCGCTCCGTATAAAAGGGGAAGCGAACAGCAGCGGTTCCCCACTTGTCCCTTGTGCTCTCACCTCAAAGCCCTCGTCTCCTCCGCTTCCTTCGTTCGCAAGAGCGTCATCCACTGTAAGCAACAAATCTGAATCTAGATCCGCACTTCATCGCTGTCGATGGCGGGCGGAAGGCGTACTCGTGGGGCGCGGCGAAGGCAAAGAAGATCGCAAAGGCGAAGTCCGACGACCCATCGAGGTGCCAGTCTGGCGCGCGGGTGGACGCGGAGTGTTCTCCGCCGGGAGAATCTGGAGGAGCTCGTCTTCGCCGGTCTACTGCTTGACAGCGTCACCGGCGGCTGGAGGGAGGCGTACTTGGAGGACTGGCCGACGCCAAACACTTCGGAGCTCGTCGTCTTTGAAGCTTTCTTCAGGTGCGGGTTCGAATCCCGGTCCACCCCTTCCTCCATGCCGGCTGGAGTACTACCCAGGTCGCGCTGTGCAACTTGACCCCACATACAATGTTGCACATCGCGGTCTTCATCCATTACTGCGAGGCGTATCAGGGCATCGAGCCTCACTTCGACCTCTTCCGCCACTTCTTCCGCCTGAAGATCAATGGTACTGGAGCGACGGACATCGTCGGGTCGGTGTACCTCTAGCTCCGGGACGGGATGGCGGAGAAGTACATCGCAATGTCGCTGCCTTCAAAGGCGATGGAGTACAAGCCCAAGTGGTTCTACATCCATCAGGAGGCGCCGAGGCCACCGTGCGACCCGGCCTTCGAGCCGAAGGTGATGCCGTCGTGGTTGGAGCGTCCCGGCGTGGCGGCGATGGAGCAAGTGGAGGAGCTTTTGAAGCTGGTCGACAAGCAGTGCGTCGATGGGGTGGCGGTGGCGTCGAACTTCATCAAGAGGCGCTGCCAGCCCTGCAAGGAAAGGGCGCACCCAGCGTACGAGTACGCTGGTGACGCGGAGGACCAGACGCGGGAAGCACCGGAGCCTCTATCGTCGGAGGAGGTATTCCTACGGGTCGATGCACTGTTCGACTTGCAGAAGAGGAAGAAACTGGAGTACGTTGCGGAATCGTACTCCCAGGAGTACCCTCTGCCGAAGGTTAGTATCTTTGCCCTACATGTGTTTGTTGAAATGCGAAACTGAATACTGAAGGTCATAAACTGTGGCGCAGGATCCGGCGGCGTTTGTGTCGCAAGCGCCATCGAAGGCGTGGCGAAGGGTTTTGACTCAGCGGGAAGACGTGAGCGACGACGACGGTCGCGGCACGGCGGAGGTCGACGTGGAGGAGATCGAAGAAAGCGGGGATGAGGGAGCCGAGTCCCCGAGTCCCGGTCTGGTGGGCGGCGGTCCCGCGCTCTGATCCGAAAGGAAAGCGCCAGGCCGCCCTGCAAAAATAAAGAAGGTGTCGCTGGAGACTGGCGGCGCCTTCACATTGATGAAGAGGCGGCGAAGCGTCGCCGCGTTGTCTTCGACTGGTCGGACGACGCGTCTGACAGTGAATATGATGTCCCGCTGCGTGCCCGTCGCGGACATGGGTCCTCGGCGGGGCGCAGAAGCAGAGCGGCGAAGGCGAAGTTGAAGCCGAAAACGACAGGGTCGCCGGAGCAGGCGTCGGAGGCCCCGTGAGTCGTATGGAGGGGCAACCGGTGCGCCCGAACCGCAGGAGGAGTCCGCGGGAGGTGGCGCACGTCCAGCTCCCGTCGCTTCTCCCGAAGAAGAAGGTGTCGGACCTGTAAGTGTCCCCTGCTCATCTTATGATTCTTACCCTGGTCGGATCTCGTCGTTGATGATATGCCCATGCCCTTTGCAGGTCGGCGGATGCCGAAGAGGTGCCGGACACCGAAGGCGGTGGTCGGAGGGAGGCGAGTCCTCCGGTAGAGGCAGAGATTGGCAGGTCAGCGAAGTCGGACACGCTGGAGGAGGCCCCTTTTCACCGAGCCTGGAGATGAAGCGGCTGAGGGACGCCATGCACCCGGTGAGCTTCTGGATGTCCTTCACGTTAGAGGGAGCTCGCATGCGGAGGATGACCGAAGTCTTGTCGGGTTTGGGCGAATGCCGTCGCGGCTGACGATGTTGCCGAGGAGGTTTCCAGATGACACGCCGAAGATGCACTTGTTGGGTTGAGTTTCCACTTGAATCTATTGAGGGCTTTAAAGGTTGCCTCGAGGTCGAGATGAGCGTGTCGGTGGTGCGAGTCTTGACGACGACGTCATCCACGTAAGCTTCGACTTTCTCCGGATGAGGTCCTTCAGGCAATCCTGGATCGCACGCTGGTACGTGGCTCCGGCGTTCTTCAGCCTGAACGACACGGTCGTGTAGCAGAAGGCGCCGAAAGGCGTGATGAACGCCGTTTTGATCTAGTCTTCTACTACCTTCAAAGAAATTTGATGGTAACCGGAATAGCAATCGAGGAAGGAGAGAAGTTCACACCCGGCGGTAGAGTCGACGACCTCGTCGATGCGAGGGAGGAGGAAGGGGTCCTTAGGGCAGTGCTTATTGAGATTGGTGTAATCAACGCACATACGCCATTTTTTTATTCTTTTTTAGTACAAGAACCGGGTTGGCAAGCCAATCCGGGTGATACACCTCTTTGATAAAACCGGCAGCTAGGAGCCGGGTGAGCTCTACCCTAATTGCCTCCTTCCTATCTGGCGCGAAGCGACAGAGCTTTTGGCGAATTGGCCTGGCGGTTGAGGAGACGTTCAGGGAGTGCTCGACGAACTTCCGTGGAACTCCAGTCATGTCCGCTGGTTTCCAGGCGAACACGTCAACGTTGCTCCGAAGGAAGGTGACGAGCGCGTCTTCCTTTTGGGGTCGAGGTTGGTGCCGATGACGGCAGTCTTCTCCGGAGCGCCGTCCACCAGGGCCACCTGCTTCGTGTCCTTCGACTTCTTGCTGGAGCGCTGGTCGGAGGTCTCTGGGATCTTGAGATCGTCGGAGCGGAGCTTGGCGGCGTCGGCGATGCAGTCTTGGGTGCCCTGGAGCTGTTGGAGTGTCTCGGCGGAGTTGATTGTCTCCTGCTCGCACTCGTACGCCACTTGGAGATTTGCCCAAATGCTGATGACGCCTTTCTTCGTTGGCATCTTAAGCACGAGGTAGGCATAA
Source organism: Coix lacryma-jobi var. lacryma-jobi (assembly GCA_009763385.1). Taxonomy (NCBI): domain Eukaryota; kingdom Viridiplantae; phylum Streptophyta; class Magnoliopsida; order Poales; family Poaceae; genus Coix; species Coix lacryma-jobi. The sequence goes on from CM019826.1 coordinate 144,316,793, forward strand.
TGCGGAACAGCCATGAGCTTGGAGAGCGTCGGGCGACCGAGGATGGCGTGGTAGGCGGTGTCGAAGTCGGCGACGATGAAGGTGATGTACTCCTCGCGGAAGTGGTCAGAGGTGCCGAACTGCACTGGGAGGGTTATCTGTCCGACGGGCATGGAGGGTTTACCTGTATGATGCCCCTTAAGGGGAAATTCGCCGGAACAGATCTCGCTTGGAGTAGTCGAGCTCGCGGGAACGCCGATGAGAAGATGATGTTGAGGGCGCTTCCACCGTCGACGAGGACTTTGCGGTAGCGACAGTTGGAGATCACCGGGTCGATGACGAGAGGAAATGCCCTGGGTACTTGTCGTCCGACCAATAGTCCTCCTCTGGAGAAGGTGATGGAGTGCTCCAACCAGTTGAGGTGGCAGACGTTGGTGGGGTCGTCGTTGATGGCCGCCACGGCGGCGATATCGCGGCGTACTTGGCGTCGCTTCTTCTGCGCGTCTCAATGACAACGTTCCACCGAAGATGGAGAGTGTCCTGCCAATGCTCGAAAAGCGGGCTCATGTGCGTCGGCGTCCTTGTCCTTGTCGTTGTCGTTTTGAGGCCGCTTGTCGTTGCTGCCCGCGGACATTACGGGCGATGGTGTCGCACTCACGCATGGAGTGCTTGGCGCCTTTGTGGAGAGGACAGGGACCATTGAGGAGCTTCTCATAGTCGTTGTCGTAGGTGCGCTTCGGCTGAGTATTGGTGTTGGTGATGTAGCGACGGTCGCGTCGACAGTGATCCGTCCTCTGTCGAGAGGATTCCGGGCGATCATGACGGCGGTCCCGATCATTGCGGTGGTCGCGCTGCCCGAGCGGCGGTCGCGTCCTTCATTGTGCCGTTCATTGTGACGGTCATCATCACGATGGCGCTCCTGGATCGTGACCGGCGACGCGGGCGTTCATGGTGGCGATGGGCGTCGTCGGCGTCGGCGTAGGAGTTGGCGATCGTCATCAATTCGGTGACCGTAGCTACCTTCGTTCGGATGATCTTGTCGCGGAGCTCCTTGTGGTGTAGGCCATTGGAGAACGTGGAGATAGTTTCCGCATCGGTGATCTCTGGAATCGTGAGGTGCATGTTGGAGAATCATCGAATGTAGCTTCGAAGGCCTTCGTTATGCTCCTGGTGGACGTTTTGGAGATTGTAACGCGTTCCTGGTTGGACACAGGTAGCGCTGTATGTCTTGACGAAGACTTCCTTCAATTGCTCCCAGGTGTCGATGGAGTTCTCGGCGAGCTTGTCGAGCCAGCTGTTGGCCGAAGACGATAGCATCGCGGGAGGTACTTGGCCATCACGTCGGATCCTCCGCCGGCTGCTTGAATGGCGATTTCGTACGTGGTGAGCCACTGCTCCGGGTTGGCCTTCCCATTGTACTTATCCACCGTGGTGACCTTGAAGCCCTGAGGCCATTGGACGGTTCGGAGCCGGGAGGTGAAAGGGCGTGGCCCTGTCGAGGCGTCGGGAGCCGGAGCTTGATCGCGGGCGCGATTGCCTTGGGAGACTTCTTGGTCGCGACGTGATGGCGATCGGCAATCGGGTGAAGGATGTGGGCTTGGTGGCGTCCCGCTGTACGATGATCTGGATGGAGAGGGATAGCGCCCCTTTTCGTTGCAGCACTGCACGGTGCAGCACCCTTGACGTGGGCGACAACCTTCTGAAGTTCCGGAGTTACCGGAAGCTTGGAGTTTCATTGTAGACGATGATGAGGTTGGCGCTTGGGGTTGGGTAGACGGGTTTGATCATCGACCCTATCGAACTCATAGATGAGTCACAGCCTCCAGATGGTCGCGTTCCTGACGTCGTTCGTTGTCGTGATGCTCCCGGTTGCGGGCGCTCCTGATGGACGCGTCGTTCCTGGTCGCATCGTTCGTCGTCACGCCGGCGTTGCGGTCGATGTTGCGTTGCTCCCAATTGGCGCGTTCGCCTTCCGCTTCATTCGGCGGTGGAGGACTGTCGGCGGAGACGTTGAAGATGATGCACACCGCGATGGCGGGAAGTCGGCCCCGGAGTCGGTGGAAGATGACGGTCGTGGACCGTGTGGAAGTGGAGCCGTTTGTCGTGATAGATCGGGACGCCGAACTCTCTGAGACAGTGTCACCGGAGATCTCTTGTAGAGTCACCATGCCGACGAGTGGAGATGGAGTCATTGATCGCGCTTGCTGGTCGGAGCCATCTGGTCGGAGCTAAAAGATTGAATATAACAGACTCTCCCAATAATGTGGCCTACCTACACCTGTCATCTGTCCAACGACCTCTGACCGTTATGTAGGGGTGCCACAAGACTGGATTAATCTGTTGGATACGGTCGACGTATCCATAGGTCACAGGAATCATCTGAGTACAATCATTACAGCACATTACATTTCATACAAAATACCAGATCGGAGAAATTCAGCGGAAGTCTTACATAAACATAATATTACAAACCAGTGTTCATTATTACAACATAGGTGATAAAGAGTTTAAGTTGCGATAGTACTAGAGTGCTAGCTGGAGGTATGATAACATATCCTTAATATTAAAAATCCTGCCCAAGGCACATTACTTATCATCTCAGCCGAAAGATAGTCATGCAGCAAGGCCCAAAAGCACTTGTTCAGCGGTCTCACCTGCAACATGGGGTCATAGAACCCTAAGTAAGAGTACTCAACAAGACTTACCCGATAATAAAATGGGGAGAAGACTCAGGAATGCAGGCTGAGGGAAAGTCAAGATAAGGATTAGCAAGAATCAAAGTTTTTCTTTTGCATAAAAGCTCCTACTACTAAGTAGTTGTCTCCTTCCTTTTTTCTAATGTTAACATAAGGTAAATAAATACAAATTCATAAATAACCATAATCCTCCATGGTTTCAAATTAAACTACGTGAGGGGCAGGACGAGTATCTTTCGTGGAGCAAACGACGGATTCGAAGTGCTTGATCTTACCCGCTGGGGCTCCTTATCACACGACATATGCGAGACCAATCTCACATCTATCAACCGTCCCGTGTGAAGGACCGAGAAGCTACCCGAAAGCGACCAGAGGGGGGGTGAATGGGAGCTTCAAAAATTTCCTTTCGGAAACTAGATGCCACTGTCCCAAGATCAACCCCAAAAGCGAAACCTAGAGCTTGCTAATGTCCACGACCCTAGATGTAGGGTGGATGCTTCCTAGAAGCACAGCGGGACACTAGACAACCCTAGAAAGCCAACCCAAAGACGGAACTCAAATCCGATCAAGAACGAACGAACCGCGAACGAAGACGCGCGAAACTGCAGCGACCGGACTCTGGCCTGCGTCCGGTCAGCAGGGACCGGACGCGTCCGGTCGTCAGAAAACAGCTCTGGGAGCTCTCTGTTCGCGACCGGACGCACGGAGCTCAAGCGTCCGGTCGTTCACTGAGCGTCCGGTCAGATGAGACAATGACACGGGAACAGTGCAAGCGTAGCGTCCGGTCGAAATGCAAAAAGAGCGTCCGGTCGAGAGCGTCCGGTCAGTACGCAGAAAAGCTTGGCGCCGTGCTCAACGACCGGACTCTGAAAGCGTGCGTCCGGTCAGCCCGACAGAGCGTCCGGTCACCCGCGACTGCACTGAAACTCCGGCGATTCAACCCGATCTCCTCCGAATCAAGTGCTCTAGGCTTGGGATTCGATCTGAGGAGTCAAGGAGGTTAGTGAGCTATCTCTAAGAGATCATGGCTCGAACCTAACTCCAAATCGGTGAATCGAAGGAATTCGGGGGAAAGAAGAAAAAGAGACCCGAAACTAAAACTTGATCGATCTCCTAGACCGTGAGGTTAGAGATGATTTCTTTCGGTGGAAAGAAGTGCCTCACGATCTAGAGCAACTCAGTTCAAACGGAATCGTGAAAGATGGACCGAGCAAAAGATCAAGCGACGGGAAAAACTCAAGGCACAAAGCAATCCGCGAAGAACATGATGAACATGAAATCAAAACGCGAATTGACACCAAGAGATGGGATCCAAGGTGAGGATACGGCCTCACTTCCTCGAATCAACAGTACACAGAGTGGAGTCTCTCTGCGGATCTCAACTAGCTAAAGCAGGGGTGTGGGAGAGTGGAAACCCTAGGAAATGAAAGCTCTAACTGAGATTGAGATAGGGAGGAGGGTGTCTCCCCTAGACTACTTATACTAACCTAGCCTAAGTCTATTTCCTACTCTACCCCTCTCTACTCTAATTTACAGAGCGGACCAGCCTAACCCTAAGGCTATTCTAGTCCACCGCTGGTGGTAGGTAGATCCGACGGCCACGCCCGCACGGTCTTCCGCGTCGCCTCCACGCAACCTTCAGATCGCCGCCACGTGCCGCCACCACTCTGCACCCCCGGTTTTGCGGCCCAAACCGGGAAACCAGCCTTTTCCATCAGCCCCGGTTTTGAGGCCCAAACCGGGAAACCAGCCTCCAGCCCGAGTTTGTGGCCCAAACTCGGAAAACCTCAGCGCCCGAGTTTTGAGGCCCAAACTCGGAAACCGGCCCACTCCCGGTTTTGAGGCTCAACCTGGAAACCCAGCACCCAGGTTTGAGGCCCAAACCTGGAAACCGTCCACCGTTGGTTTTTCCCGGGCTCTACCAACAAACCGGCGTCGTAGAGGGGATGCACCGCCTGTGCACCCCTTCCACCGACATGATCGCACTTCTCCGCCTGTCGCTGTCGCAGGCTGCCAGCCACCACAGCTGATCCTCCGGCCTCCAGTCCATCAGTCCAAGTCCACGTCCGCCCTTCACCGTCCGATACATCGGCATGGCACGTCCGCCGCACGGCACGCCCATCCTTCATCGCGCCCGGTCCGTCGGCACGGCACGTCGCAACTTGACCTTCACCCGCCATCGATCACTGTCTCCGTGCTCGACACCTGCACAACACAAGCCAAAGAACATGCGCATCATCTCCATTGACAATCACTCATCACACAGAGACTCGGCATACACCCATGTATCCGCAATCTCCCCCTTGATGAGTGCATTGTCAACTCCACAACAAATCATGAATAAGAAGAAGGAGGTAGGAAGGAGTGGGAAGAGAAAACCCAACCAAATGACCCAGAAGCTTAACAAAAGCCGAAGAAGGTCAAGTGGATGAAGCAAAAACTTGGTCCCAAAGACATGGGCAACGGCTTGACGCAACCAAGCAAAGCAAAGCTAGCCCTCAAGAAGAGGTAGAACAGGCTCAACACCGCTAGCAGATAGCAATTGAAGATCGGAGGACAACAGAAGCAAAATGCTAGTCCCTCAAGATAGAGGCACAGAGGCTCAACACAACTAGCAAGAAAATCACTCCGAACCAATTGAAATCAACCCAAACCAAATGGGAAAGCACACCAGACGATACCAATTGAAAGCCAAATGAAAAAACTTATGAAAGCTCATGAGAAGCTAGGAACGTTTGCTAGTCCCTCAAGACAGAGGCAACGGCTCAACACAACTAGCAAACTCCCCTCGACAAATGCAAGCAACTAGGACAAAAGATTTTCAGGGCATATGATTTGCGTAAATTTCTCCCCCTAGTTGAAAATGCACTTATCAAGGCCAAAAGGTATCGGAGAAGCAACTCTCTTCGCATAAACTCCCTCTGAACACAAGATCTCCTTCCACAATGCATATGAAGTCAAAATGCAAGTTAGGAGCTTCAAGTATAGTCAAAAGAGTGCAAAGATGCTCTAATCAGTATAGCTCCAACATCTCAATTAAGCACTCAAATAGCAAAGGCTCAAACTGATCACTTATACGAAATATGAAGCATATGAGCATGTGAGCAGTTTTAAGCCAAAAGGATAGTCACCATCAACATAGCACTAGACATGTATAGAAGGAATCCAAACAAGTGCTAAGCATATATACAAGGTGAACTACCCCTAGCAAAGTTCAATCATCATGCATAGGAATGAAGCATATACTTGTGATTTCAAATTCATATCGGAGTTGCAGCGGTAAAAGAATTCACAAGTTCATTTTTAGCATGTGATTGCGAGAGGTTGAAAGCTTGTCATCGCCTAACTTTTCAACCGTGCGAAGCCTATGCCGAAGCAATCAGAAGCTTAAAGCAACGGTTTCGGTCATACACTACATGGCTCAAGTTTAACTCAAAGTGCAATGAGAAACAGTCTCAATACCATGAGGTGTTGACAAGCAATCCCATCTCGATCTTTTCAATTCAACAATACTTGGTTCAGATTTTAAGCAAGTTATGAACAACCAAGCAAGTGAATGACTCAGAACTAGAGACATAGCAACCTAGCATATATGAAAAGCAGGAATGGACTCAACACACCCTACACATGCTAGTTGCATATCTCAATGGTGAACATTTTCAGATTTATATACATTAGGCATAATTCACCATTCCAAAAAATAGCTCGCTCATAACATGTAACAGTGATCAGAAAGAGCATCAGCTACAAGCATCATCATAAGTATCGGAGCAATACTAACAAGAGCATAATTACATTCTAGTGAATATAGACATGAAGCTCAGAATGTAAATGCGTATGCCCGACACAAAACTGAAGGAAAGAAGATACCAAAAGGAGAGACTCAAGAAACTCAAAAGAAAAGAGCCTCACAATAAAAGAGTCAGTCTGTACATCTCAAAATGCTTCCCCCATCTAAAAGGGGAAACACACACCAAGCTCACCCCTCAACCTATTAAAGGTTGATTCGTCTAAAGGCTTGGTGAAAATATCAGCCAATTGGTGATGAGTATCGACATGGCGAAGGTCGATATCACCCTTCTCCTGGTGGTCTCGCAAGAAATGAAAGCGCACATCAATGTGTTTGGTTTTCGAGTGAAGCACAGGGTTCTTAGCAACGCTAATGGCACTCGTGCTGTCACAAAGCAAAGGAACTCGAGTAAAGCTCAAACCAAAATCACGCAAAGTGGCCATCATCCAGAGTAACTGGGAACAGCAGCTAGCCGCAGCAACATATTCAGCCTCCGTGGTAGACTGAGCGACACTAGACTGCTTGCGAGAAGACCACGACACCAGAGAAGATCCAATAAACTGGCAAGTCCCAGAAGTGGACTTGCGCTCAATGCGACAACCAGCAAAATCAGCATCAGAAAAACCACAAAGCGAGAGGGTGGAGGAAGCAGAATACCAAATCCCGAGCTCGGGCGTGAAACGAAGGTACCTGAAGATGCGCTTCAACGCCTGACGGTGAGAAATGCGTGGCGAAGCCTGAAAGCGCGCGCACAAGCACACGGCGAACTGAATGTCCGGCCGTGTCGCCGTCAGGTAGAGCAGCGATCCAATCATGCATGCGGTACTCCTTCTGGTCCACTGCTTCTCCATCCGTGTCGGCATCCAGGGCAGTCGTCGTCGACATGGGCGTCGGAAGAGGCTTAGCCTCACCCATGTCGAACCGCTTCAGCAAGTCCCTTGTGTACTTGCCCTGGTGCACAAACGTCCCCTCTCGGGATTGCTTAATTTGCAACCCGAGAAAGAAAGTCAGCTCGCCCATCATGCTCATCTCGAACTCCCTGCTCATAGTATCTGCAAACTTGGCAACCAAAGCGTGAGAAGAACCACCGAAAATGATATCATCCACGTAAATTTGGACCAAGAGAGTATCTTTGCTTGCTTGAGGAGAAAGAGCGTTTTATCTACACATCCCATTTTAAAACCCTTAGCTAGCAAAAAGGTTTTTAATCTCTCATACCAGGCTCTAGGGGCTTGTTTCAAACCATACAAAGCTTTGTGGAGTTTAAAGACATGGTTTGGAAACTTGGGATTTTCAAAAACGGGGGGTTGCTGGACATAGACCTCCTCCTCAATATAGCCGTTTAAGAAGGCACTCTTGACATCCATTTGAAAAAGTTTGAAACCCATGGATGCAGCATAAGCCAAGAGTATCCTAATAGCCTCCAAACGAGCTACAGGAGCGAAGGTCTCCTCATAATCTATCCCCTCCTTCTGACTATAACCCTTCGCTACAAGCCGGGCCTTGTTTCTCACAATGTGGCCTCCTCTCCTTGTTGTTTTTTTTTAAAAACCCATTTTGTCCCAATAGGTTTACAGTCAGGAGGTGGTGGCACTAGAACCCAAACCCGATTTCGCTCAAAGTTCTCTAGCTCCTCATGCATGGCATTGACCCAATCCGGATCCGTCAATGCGTGTCCAACATCTCGGGGCTCAAAAGACGCAACAAAAGCAGAATGAGCAAAGTGCGAGATGTGCTGTGACCTGGAGCGAGTAACTCGCTCGTCGATGTCTCCGATCATCTGTTCAGGGGGGTGCTGGCGCTGGATGTGTCGTGGCGCCTCCCGGGAAGAAGTAACCTCCCCTCAACAGTAGCTGGTTCCACCCCGGGTACAAAAGGTACCGCGCGAGGTGGATTCCACGGCCCCCAGGAAGAAGACGTCTCGGGGCCACGGGTCGTCGTCGAAGCCGCTCCCGGCGGCGCGGCAGGCGGAGGGGGTGCTGGATCATCTATACCTTCAGCACCCTCTTCCTCGTCATCGAAAAGAGGCTCTCCAACCTCGTGATCACCTGCACGCTCAAAACGAGAAGAAGGAGAAACAAGAGTCTCGTCGAAGGTGACATCTGATGTCTCCATGACTCGGTTAGTGTCAAGGTTAAGTACACGATAAGCTCGAGTGTGAGTGCCATAACCCAAAAAACACCGTCAGAAGAACGAGACTCAAACTTGTCTAGGTTGCCTTTTTTCAATATAAAACAGTGGCAACCAAAGACTCTAAAATAACTCACCTTGGCTGGCGACCAAAACGCAACTCATAAGAGGTCTTCTTCAAAAACACTCTCAGAAAAATGCGATTCGAAATATAGCATGCAGTGTTCATAGCTTCGGCCCATAGCGCCTAGGAGTCCTATGCTCATCAAGCATCGTCCTGGCCATCTCAACAAGGGTCCGATTCTTCCTCTCTACAACACCATTTTGGGGTGGTGTATAGGAGAAGAAAAATGATGCTCCAAACCAAGGCATTTACAAAACTTCTCAAATCCGAATTTTTAAACTCGGAACCATTATCACTTCTAATCGCTCGCATCGAGTTCAAGGGAACTCGTTCTGAAGACGCAAAATCAGATCGCGAGCGAAGGAGAATGTCTCGGACTTCTCAACTAAAAAGAAGACCCACGAATACCTCGAAAAGTCGTCAACAATAACAAGCACATAGCACTTCCCACCAACCGAGCTCACCCGAGCCGGACCAACAAGGTCCATATGCAAAAGCTCTCCGGGGTGCGAGGTCATAACCTTGGTCAAAGGATGGTGGGGAGCAGCAACCATCTTTCCATGCCGGCAAGCATGGCAAACTAGATCTTTCCCCACGAAAGCTTGGGCAATCCTCGGATTAAGCCAAGTGAGCTAAGTCTTGCAAGCAAGTCAAAACTCAGGTGACCGAGCCTCCTATGCCACTTCCAAAGATCAGAAGAAGAAGGACTAGCCAAAAGACAGCGAGAAGATCCAAACGACTTTGAGAAATTCGCGCGCGAAGACATTCCCAAAGGGTGAAATCAGACATACAAGATCACCCTGAGGATCTAAGATCCGGCTAAGGTTCGGTTTGAAACGAATCTCATAGCCTTCACGAAAAAGTTGCGAAACAGAAAGCAAGTTGAAATGCAGGTTAGAAACAAGAGCACCTCGCGCAACACAAAGTGCTCATTAACCCGCACTGCACCAACGGACAATACCTTGCCCTTACCTTTGTCGCCGAAGGTTATGTACTTTTTCCGGCGACCGGACTATGGCTGGAGAACCATTTGGCATTTCCGGTCATGTGCCTCGAGCAACCGGAATCCACAAGCCAAACTCGCCCACATCCCAACAATCAAGAAAAAGGAAAAGGGTGACACACACGGTCAACCACAGGGGTTAGTAAGAAAACGCACAGGAAAAACCTGGGGAAGAAGCGGCCGCGAAACTCAAAGGAACGGGCAGTGAAAAACCATGGTGCGGATCAGCGATCAAAAGCAGTCAGGAAAACGTGGGAAACAGTCCACGCGCTCTCGACAGGGGAAAAAGACACGAACTCGGCAAAGGTCACGTCACGGGTCCGGGGCTCAGACACACAGGCGGCCTCGCAAAGGGTCTCTCGCGCAGGCTACCTGCGGTGGGACAAGGCGGGCACAAGGCCTCCAGACGGGGTCCGTTACCTGCAAAAACGGAGCGACGTGGGGGCACGCTCTCTACGAGGTCTCGCCTAGGAGCCTGCTGCTCAATCTAGCGTCTCTCCTCGGAGCTCTCTCCTGCCTAGGCCTCACAAAACGAGGTGCTCTACCTCTAGGCCTAGTCTCCCTCCTAGGGGCTCTCTCCTGCTGCCTAGGCTGGGTATGCTTCCCTCCAGACCTAGCAGCTCTCCCCTGAGCTTCGGAGCATGTCCACCACGAGCTGGGTGGAAACATGTCCGGGTTCTGCATCTCCCTAGCTCGGCGCGCCTCTCTCCGCCGCTAAAGCAGAACTCACTCAGGTGACCATCCCGCCCACAAAAGTCACACTGAAACCTCACCGCGCGCAAAGGGGGTTGTTGGTTTGCAGGGATGTGGGTATGGTTCACCTTGCCCTTGCCCTTCTGTGGCAACTCCTCTCGGATGGGTGGCATTGTGTCAAGCTTGTTCTTTAGGTGATTGGGCTGGGTTGCCATTGTGGATTCTTGGGTGGAGCCTTGGGGGGTTCAACTACAACTCCATCCTTGGTGACAGGCTTGGCAGGCTCTTTGGGTGGAAGCTTGGTTAGTTTGGGAGTAGTGGTGGAGTGGGCTTCTCACAGGGGTTCAGACCACTAGACTCTCCAATCTTACCAAAAGCTGAAAGATCAACACTCTGGCAAGACCTACACCAGGAGCCCCAGCAGCTCGCTTGATTGGGAGATCATCATCCGAGCTGAGGCTCACCACAAGACACCCAATGACAAGACGGTCCGAAGGTATGTGTTTTCCTCCTCGGTACGCATCTTGTCATGCCTCACATTGGCCATCTCCTGCTCCAGGCCCTCACACAAAGCACACCTCTTGACACAAGTGCTATCCGAGCCGGCCTTCTCAAAAGACTCAAGCTTGGCATTCTTCTCTGCCAACTCGGATTGCAAGACAGGACAAGTCTTGCACGCACCCAACAGCTGCGGTCTAGCTCGGAGCTCATCCACCTCATCTACCAGCGCAGCATAATTACTCCTCAGAGTGAGAAGATCCGTCATGTGCGCGGCGCAACTCTCGCACTCCAAACTCCTCCGACACAACCACGGTGGACCGAGCGAACTCAAGCTCCTTCACCGTGTCCTCCCACTTCTGCCTAAATCCTTGCGCTCTCTAGCGGCACGCCTAAGCAACTTGTCTTGACTAAGGAGGGCAGCAGTCAACTTCTCAACCTCGGAGGAAAGCTCGTCGTAGGTGAGAGATACCTGGGAGGTGTCGTCGTCGTCGTCGTCCGAGGGGTACGCTCCGGCTCGCCGTCGACCTCATCTCCGAGCGCCATGGTACACAGGCCTTCGTCGCCGGCGAAGAAGCACAAGCGTTGAACGTGTCCTCCAGCTTCTTCTTCTCGGACTCGTCATCACTCGATCGAGCGGAGTCGTCATCCGAGCCGTCGACATCGCTGAGCGTGGCGAAGAACGCTCGCTGCTCAGCCTGCTGCTTCTCCAAGTACTTCTTCTTGATGTACTCTTTGTTGAAGCCGCCCCGCTCTTGTGCCTTGGGGGAACGTGCTTCTCCTGTACTTGGGGCGCGCCTGTGGCCGTGATCCCCCTTCCCCAGATGCTTGTTCTTCTTCTTGGGGCAGTCGGCGATGAAGTGGTCGGGGTCACCGCATTCGTAGCATCCGGCGCGTCCTCCTCCACGACGGCGGTTCACGCGGTGTTGTGGAAACCGCGAAAACCGGTTGGCAAGCAAAGCCAACTCGTCGTCTCCCAAAGACTCCAGCTGGTCCTCTGTCACAGAAAAGAGAGAAGAAAGCGCAAAGCCAGCTGAGGGGTTAGAGGAAGAGCCGGAAAACCAAAGCCATGGACGGGCGAGAAGGATTCAAAAGAAGCCCTCGCCATAGCATCAATCTCACTGGACTTGAGCTTACTGAAGAGCTCGTCGCAGGTGAGGGTCTCATAGTTCGGCGATTCGATGATTGCCTGAACCTTGGAGTCCCACACCGAACGGTCAAGAGTGTGCAAAAGCTTCAAAGCACGCTCATGATCGTCAAATGGCAACTGCTCTCTGTTAGCCCTCATCTGTTGACAATCACCTGAAAGCGAGCGAATAAACTTTCTATGCTCTCGCCAGGCTGATGTCGAAAGTTCTCATACTCTCTCTTGAACGACTCGTAGAGTCGGTTTTGACTTGAGAGGTGCCCTCATGAAAACGCATGAGGGTGTCCCAGATCTCCCGAGCCGTAGAGAGGTGAGAAACGCGATCAAACTCACCCACGCTCAAACAGGAGAACAAAGCGTTACGCGCCCGGCTATTGGCTTCGTGCTCATCGATCTGAAACTGAGAGACACGAGCAGCCAGGGACAACGTAGTTGGCGTTGTTGCAAATCTCCCAAACAGAAGAGCCCATGCTCTGGAGATAGGCCGACATGCGTATCTTCCAATACGCATAGTTCGTCCCATCGAAAAACGGCGGTTTGCCCACGCCGCGATCCATGTCGCCTTCGGGGATCTGGAACCGGCTAAGGTGGAAGAATCCTTAACCTGCTCCGATACCAATTGAAGGACCGAGAAGCTACCCGAAAGCGACCAGAGGGGGGGTGAATGGGAGCTTCAAAAATTTCCTTTCGGAAAAGATGCCACTGTCCCAAGATCAACCCCAAAAGCGAAACCTAGAGCTTGCTAATGTCCACGACCCTAGATGTAGGGTGGATGCTTCCTAGAAGCACAGCGGGACACTAGACAACCCTAGAAAGCCAACCCAAAAGACGAACTCAAATCCGATCAAGAACGAACGAACCGCGAACGAAGACGCGCGCGAAACTGCAGCGACCGGACTCTGGCCTGCGTCCGGTCAGCAGGGACCGGACGCGTCCGGTCGTCAGAAAACAGCTCTGGGAGCTCTCTGTTCGCGACCGGACGCACGGAGCTCAAGCGTCCGGTCGTTCACTGAGCGTCCGGTCAGATGAGACAATGAACGGGAACAGTGCAAGCGTAGCGTCCGGTCGAAATGCAAACAGAGCGTCCGGTCGAGAGCGGTCCGGTCAGTACGCAGAAAAGCTTGGCGCCGTGCTCAACGACCGGACTCTGAAAGCGTGCGTCCGGTCAGCCCGACAGAGCGTCCGGTCACCCCGCGACTGCACTGAAACTCCGGCGATTCAACCCGATCTCCTCCGAATCAAGTGCTCTAGGCTTGGGATTCGATCTGAGGAGTCACAAGGAGGTTAGTGAGCTATCTCTAAGAGATCATGGCTCGAACCTAACTCCAAATCGGTGAATCGAAGGAATTCGGGGGAAAGAAGAAAAAAGAGACCCGAAACTAAAACTTGATCGATCTCCTAGACCGTGAGGTTAGAGATGATTTCTTTCGGTGGAAAGAAGTGCCTCACGATCTAGAGCAACTCAGTTCAAACGGAATCGTGAAAGATGGACCGAGCACAAAGATCAAGCGACGGGAAAACTCAAGGCACAAAGCAATCCGCGAAGAACATGATGAACATGAAATCAACAAAACGCGAATTGACACCAAGAGATGGGATCCAAGGTGAGGATACGGCCTCATCCTCGAAATCAACAGTACACAGAGTGGAGTCTCTCTGCGGATCTCAACTAGCTAAAGCAGGGGTGTGGGAGAGTGGAAACTAGGAAATGAAAGCTCTAACTGAGATTGAGATAGGGGAGGAGGGTGTCCCCTAGACTACTTATACTAACCTAGCCTAAGTCTATTTCCTACTCTACCCCTCTCTACTCTAATTTACAGAGCGGACCAGCCTAACCCTAAGGCTATTCTAGTCCACCCGCTGGTGGTAGGTAGATCCGACGCCACGCACCGCACGGTCTTCCGCGTCGCCTCCACGCAACCTTCAGATCGCCGCCACGTGCCGCCACCACTCTGCACCCCCGGTTTTGCGGCCCAAACCGGGAAACCAGCCTTTTCCATCAGCCCCGGTTTTGAGGCCCAAACCGGGAAAACAGCCTCCAGCCCGAGTTTTGTGGCCCAAAACTCGGAAACCCTCAGCGCCGAGTTTTGAGGCCCAAACTCGGAAACCGGCCCACTCCCCAGGTTTTGAGGCTCAACCTGGAACCCAGCACCCAGGTTTTGAGGCCCAAACCTGGAAACCGTCCACCGTTGGTTTTTCCCGGGCTTACCAACAAACCGGCGTCGTAGAGGGGATGCACCGCCTGTGCACCCCTTCCACCGACATGATCGCACTTCTCCGCCTGTCGCTGTCGCAGGCTGCCAGCCACCACAGCTGATCCTCCGGCCTCCAGTCCATCAGTCCAAGTCCACGTCCGCCCTTCACGTCCGATACATCGGCATGGAACGTCCGCCGCACGGCACGCCCATCCTTCATCGCGCCCGGTCCGTCGGCACGGCACGTCGCAACTTGACCTTCACCCGCCATCGATCACTGTCTCCGTGCTCGACCTGCACAACACAAGCCAAAGAACATGCGCATCATCTCCATTGACAATCACTCATCACACAGAGACTCGGCATACACCCATGTATCCGCACCGTGGATCCGCTCAGACCGGACCGGAGCCGCGCCACCCGGGAGTACAGTACGCCACCGCCCTACAACGGCCTTGTTGAGTAACGTCCAACAGGGGACCGAGCAGGGTGGGTACACGCTACTCCCGCCATCTCTCCACTGCCAGTGCGCGGGTGCGCCGTTCCAGTAAGGGCATAGCAGCCACGTAGGGCTTACCAAAGCATGTGACCAGTACTAACAAATGTTCTCGATCCAACGGGCAACAGCGGACGGGCCCTAGGCGACACAGGCGGAAAACACTACACCAGGACTCTATCCCTGTGCAAGTTACCCGCCCGGTCTTATTTTAATTACACCATCCCTTACCCAGGGAAGGGTCCAAACAATAGCATCTCTCTTTTCAAAAACCTACTCTATTGAGCAAGGCTAAGCAGTCTAAACATTTGCAAATGACCCAGTGACAAGGATAATATAAGGAGTAATCAAGGTAGTCAATGCATCAAATAGGTAACATTCAACTCCTAAACTTAATGCACCAATTTTATCAGCAAATATATTATTGAAAAGTGCAAGGTAGGGGCAAATGCACCGGGGCTTGCCTTGGGGTTCCTCTTCTGGCTCGTCCCCACAGATGTCAAATCCGACCTCGTAGAACACAGGTGCCTCCCTTGCTGCGATTTCTGGCTGATCCGTGCTAACTTCCGTTTCTAAACGCAATATAATGCACAAGTATATATAAGATGCATGTGATGTGAATATGATGGAATGCTCATGATGCTGGACAACTATCAGTGGAAGAGTACAGCAATCATATAATAACCTTATACTACATTCTGAAAATGGCACCACAATTGGAACAAGATTTGCATAAGTGATAATCCGAATAGATTTCATGTACCAACTTGTTTCAACCATAACCAGAGCTAACCATCATCAAATTAGGTGATATAAGACAATCTGGAAAGCTTAACAATTTCTCTACAACATTGCTGTAATACACAAAAGCTGATTCCAGAGTCAAGTGGACCAAACAAATCATTTGGTTAAATCTGTCCAGATTCTGGACAGATTTAAACACCTCTGTTCCACAGACCATAACTGAGAGTTCAGAAACAACATTCGTGATCTCTAAACCATTCTGGAAAGCACATGAAATCCTCTACAATCTTTCTTATAATGCACCAAAGCTAATTCACAAGTCAAATACTCCTAACAGTTCAGTTTTCACAAACTGTCCAGATTCTGGGCAGCACCCTATACCAGATTGAACAGAGCATAACTCCCAGCATATACATCCAACAATTACGAAATTTTAGGAGCAGCTATATATACAAAAGTGCCTACAACTTTTCTATACAACATTTCAACAGAAAACCATATTATCATGATGATATCTTATTTCCCCCGAAACTGATCCAGAAAGTGACAGGAATGGTGCAAGGCTAGTTTCATGCCAAAAACATGATCTCACTGGTCAAGTGCTATCCCCACAACCTAGCCATTCAGTAGGGATCTTGACAAGAACACAATTACAACTCTGCATATCATGATTCTTTTCAACAGAAATTAACTCATTCATATATTTAGTTGCTAATTAAACATTTAGCTTGTTAGACAACATAACTAGGATCTCACCAAAGGGTTTTCTTCTAACCCAAAACTTTCTGTGTGAATAGACTTAATAACATAACAGTGACATACCAAACTTATTAACTAGTATGCATACATAAACCTCAGAAATTAAATCAATCAACTCATAATTACTTTATTAATTAAGGTTTAATATTTAAGTTCAAAATTTGTTTTCACCAAAGGGGCTCAAAATTTTTGCAGAGGTGTGTTATGTGCTGCAAGGTACTAAAAAATTGATTTCACAATTTTTGGACTTAAGGAAAAGCCTACAAAAATTAGTTAAAGTGCTAAAGTTAATTAATTGACTATTTTAATACCCATCAAAACTTGTCTAAATTCAAGGTTTCATATTTTTACAATTTTTTCACATGTCAGGGAGCCTACACAAAAAATTTCAGAATTTTTGGAGCTATAACAAAAATATAACAAAATGACAAATCTCAGTACTGTTCATAATCGCGAAAATAGGAAACCCTAAACCTATTCCACTGACGGGCGGGGCCAGGGCGTCAGGCCGGCCGCAGCGCGCAGCGCGCGAGGCGGCGCGGGACCTGACCACCGCCTGCGCTCGGCGACGGCGAGGCCAGAGGCCACCAAACAAACACTACACCAAGTGCACCCCTACGCATCGCGAAACAGGCATGGGCTTGGTCGGGGCTAGGAGTGACCGGAGACATGGTGGTCGCGACAATGCGTCGGTGCGCGCCGTGCCGGGCGGCTCGGCCGCGCCGTGCCGGCGCGCGCGCGTCCGGCCAAGGAGGCGCGGGGTAGGCGGCGCGGTAGAGACCGAACGGGGGCAAGCATCGGCACCAGGGTGCTCACCTAGGGCTGGTGCGCGCGTCGGTCTAGTCGGAGGTGCTCGGGAAAGTGGAGGTCGACGGCGGCGGCGATGGCAGTGCGGTGGTCGGACGTCGCGACGGCGTTCCGGCCCTCCCTGCGCGGTAGCGACCCGGTGGTCGAGCCGATGATAGACAGCAAGTCAAGGCGGAGTCAATGGCGCAATCAATTTGACCCGAGGAGCTACACACTTACCGCCCGACGGTGAGCTCGATCGTGGCGGCGGTCCGCCGGAGTTGGAGAAGATGGGGCCGGTCCGGGCAATGTAGGTCACCAAGCTTTGAATCAACGGGTCAGGGAGGTGGTCGAGGTCATGGCGGGGGATGTGGGTGAGACAACAACCGTGGAGGAGGCCCGTCGGCGGTGAATTTCGCCGACGGAGCTCCCTGCTCTTGCCGGCGAGAACAGAGGGAAAGGGAAAGAGAGAGAGTGCGGCGACGGTGTGGTACTTGTAGGCCGGGAGGTGCTCAACGGGTGTGCCAGCGAGTGGTGAACGCGGATGGAGCGAGTGGCGCGTGGACGGGGACGTGTCGACGCCGGAACGCGTCGACGCGCGCGGTGGCCGCCGTGGCCGCCATGCAAGGCCCCATGGACTGTAGCTACAGTGAGTTTTGTCCCTTTCAAATTGCGACCAAAACTTGAACTAAAGTCCAACATCTGTAAGAATGAAAGTTGTTCAGAATTTTGTGATCTACCAAATTTGCTTAAAGGACCATGTGCCAATTCGGCTTAGTTTTGAATTAGAGTTTGAATTTCAAATTTCGCCTCAAAAAGTGGTTTCTCAAATTACTTTGAAATTTTCTGAAGAACTTCAAATTCTGTTAACATGAAAGTCCATCACATTTGCTATTCCCCCACAACTTTGATTAAGAGACCAAGGTCAGATTCTCAATGGTTGTAAGTTGTAGTTCAAGGGTAGATTCTAGGGTTTAAACAAATTTGTTTCAATTCAAATTCTGTGCAGAATCTTAGTTAACTTATTATACCAAAGTTGTTCCTTTCATTTGTATCTACAACTTTGTTTTTGGGACCAAGCCCTGATTCAGCTTAGATCCTAGTCTTCATCATAGAGCTACTATAGGGACTTGAGTTTTATGCAATAACCCCACTAGCCCATCTTCACTAAAAATCAGTCACATGTAAACCTTAATGACTTCACACCCATTAAACAAAACAGAATTAAACAAGCATATGATGCATTTGAGATCAAATTTTATGCAAATTGTAAATGCATCATTAGGGTTGCAACATGAATGCTTGCCATGCTCATGATGACATGTCAGGTTTTAGTTGACTTAAACACCAGAGGTGTTTTATTGAAGCTGGTCGGAGAGCTGTCGCAGCGCCTGATGCTGATATGTAGGAGCCACACCGTGGAGCACGAAGGGCATGGACGTTGGAGGCAAAGTGCGGCGATGAGTCGGATGCCGATCCGATCTGGGGCGGTGGGGGGGTGGTCGAGCGCTGGAGGAAACTCCCAATGGTGTACCTGAAAATTGCTCAAGGCAAGATTGGTCGGAAAGCTGTATATGAGCTACCTCGATGGCGTCAATACATTCTGCAATTCCTTGGTTGGCTCGGTCAATGGCTTCGATCAGGTCGTCGCAAGGGACGATTCTCAGCGGGCGGCGTGCCGCCTTGGTGATGCGGCGGGTGGACGGCAGAGCGTCCGGCGCAGGAAGCTGCGCGGATTCCACGATTTCCAGAGCAGAAGCGTGGCTGCCCACAGTCCAGATCATAGATCCGATCTGAAAAGTGGTGCCTTCCTCTGGAAGAACCATGGAGCGAGGGAAAGTGACCGCTTGGCAGATCATGGTGTCGTAGCACACACCCCTACCTGGCACGCCAACTGTCGACGAAATATGGTCGATAGTCTACCGAGGGGTATGCCCAAGGTAGTAGATTGAGTTGCGGAGGCGTGCGAGACGTCTGCAAAGCGTAGACACAGGGACGAGAGACGGCGATTTAGACAGGTTCGGGCCGACAAGTCGTCGTAATACCCTACGTCCTGTGTTCTGGTGGCTAGTTTGTATTATGAGATCGGGTGATCAGATGTGTTTTGTGGGGGTCCCTGCTCGCCTTATATAGCCGGGGAGCAGGGTTACAACTTGCCGAATCCTAACAGATTACAATCGGTTCCTTTTGGTAAGGAATCCGGTTCTATCTATTTGGATCTTCCTTGTCGAGCAAGTCATCAGGAGAGCCCTTGGCGACTACGACGGCTTGGTCGCAGGCCGCAAGGTCTTATAGTTGGGTTGTATCGTGCCGAGTAGCCCAAGTCGTGCCATGGGGGTATACGGGTGTAATATCCCCACAATGACCAAAGGCAAGAATGTTGTTATCGGCGAACCCAAGGTCGCATGAATTCTGAGAACGATTCGGGGCACAAAGTGATGCTCGAAAAAGGTGATGATGGCAAAAGTAAGCTTACAATCACTGCGGGTCAACTCGACACATGCATAGACAAAGATATTTCAAAACCAGGGCGGCACAACAAAGGCCGACTAGGTCAGGTCCTCAAGCCGACCAGTCTGGTTCATCTTCAAAGCAATTGGAACAGAAGACCGACCAGGTAAGGTCGGTCTCTGCCCGTTCCAGTGGGGTCAATAAATCGACTAATGCAGTCCGTGTAACCGTTTCTAAAGACTCTACCCCTTTCGGAGTACGTGTCATCCGCACTTTGTCCCGCCAAACCTGAAGTTGGCACTTGGAAGACTAATGCAGACAGAGAGTAAGGGGAAAGCCGCTAGAGAACCATGTACTTTTGACAAGCTCATGGCTAAATACAAGCAGCAGAAGGCTGATTCCTAGAGTCGGCCCTTAAAAAAGAGAGAGTCTACTCCTCTGAAGTGTGAGGACGAGAAATCCAACAAGATAATGGGTTCTCAGGCGACGTATCCGGCACCAAAAGCTGGACCGTATTACCATCAGTGGGCCCCTTCTATTTTGCCACCACCACAATGGGGTCCTCAAGGAGTATGGGTGCCCTACCCTATGCCGACACATATGTATTATCAGCTAGGATGGGGAATTCCCATTAATCAGCCTGCTAGAGTCTCAGTATTCGATCGCTTAGGTGATCGGCCGAGCTCTAGTCAGAATCGGCTGGTCGCGTCAAGGACTTTAACTTCTCAGGAAGCAGGGAAGACGCAGATGCGACAGGTCTATGTACCCAAGAAGGGGCAAAGTGTTCCTACTACCTCTCCAACCAGACCCGACCCGGTTCCCACTATTACAATCGGGTCCATGGAAGTCCCTCTTGCCAATGAACCTGAGCCGATGGTGATTGAGGAGCCAGCAACAGAAGAGGTTGTCCCAGAAGCTCAAGCTACTTCGGCTGAAACAGAGGTAGAGAAACCTGTTGAGCGTGACCCCAAATACATGCAGCCCAGATGGTGTCCGCCTGGTTTGACTAAAACTCAGCGAAGAAAACTACAGAGGGCCCGCTGTAACAAACAGAGGAAAGAACGGCTTGACAAAATGAGGGAAGACATATTTAATTCAACACATGCTATTTTCCCTCAGGGCAAGCGAGGAGGTGAAGAGCCGGCTTGTAACCAAAAGCTGCCTTTAACGATTGAAGAATCAAACAGGTCGGATCTTGAACCGACCAGTCTAAACACCGAGACTACTCAAGTGGTTTCGAAACCAATCAGGTCGGACACTAATCCGACCACTTCAGGACAGATGCCGACCAGTTTAGTGGTCGAGTAGGTTGAATTGGCTACTACTGGATCCGGAGGAGAGTCGACCCGATCAGGATCTAGGACCGAACGGTTTCTAATGTAACGATGGGGTTAGCCTCGCTTCTTAGTAACCCTGTTTCCTCCGCTGGTATTACTGCGACAGCGAAGAATTACTTGAAAAAACCAGATGAGGAATGGTGGATTATGAAAACCTTCCCCTGAAAGGGCGGAGGTTAAGGTGATGTACTTGTCGGCCGACTACCTACGTGGTCGGAGATGATTCAACAAGCAACGGAGTTCAACTTCGCTACGTAGACTGTCGTGTTCCAGAAACCGGAGGAATCCGTCACTCATCTCAAGCCTTTACATGTAAAGGGACACATCAATGGCCACACCGGTTCACAAATTAGTCGAACAGCAGCGGGGCAATTGTGAATTTGATGATACTCGCTTTATCAGAAGCTCGGCGGTACCGATGAAGAGCTAATCAAGACCAACATGACTATTACTGGAGTCAGAGGAGGGGATCCTGAGAACATATATGATGAATGATTGACATTGATGAGGAAGGTTTGAGGCTTTTCCCGGTTGAGTCATTATCTCGCTATGTGCTTAATGTTTATGACTAACCGGTGGCGTTGAGTTGTGGTGTTTCATGTGTTGGTGTGTGTGTGCAACATGTGTCTCTTGGCTGTGTTGATGTGCAGGTGTGGAGCTCGGATACAGTGGTCGATGGCGAGGTGAAGGTCAAGTAGAGACATGTCGTGCCGACGGACCGGGAGCGGTGAAGGATGGGCGTGCCGTGGGGCGGACGTGCCATGCCGATGTACCCAGAGCTGGAGGGCGGACGTGAGGCTTGGACCGACGGACCAAGAGGCCGGAGGACCAGCTGTGGTAGCTGGCACGTGGCATCGGCGAGCGAGAGCACATGGGGATGTGCGGTGCATCGGCCAAGTCGAGACGAAGACGATGGCGTCGTGGCACTTGGCGGGAGGTCGGACACTGGCTTGCGTGCGGCGCAAGTGCCGTCGGCCGAGTCAAGAAGGAAGGCGAAGGCGTTGTGCCCGGCGTGGAGGCTGGACATGCATCGGCATCGGTGCCGGTGGTCGGGGTGTGCGAACCACATCCCGTCTACGGTGCGGGTTCGGTAGCTGAGCCTCAAAAAGCTACCTCGACGGTTTCCGAGTTTGGGCCTCAAAACTCGGGATGGACGGTTTCCAGGTTTGGGCCTCAAAACCTGGGCTCATGGATTTCTGAGTTTGGGCCTCAAAACTCAGGGTGGACGGTTTCCAGGTTTGGGCCTCAAAACCTGGGTTGGCAGGTTTCCCGATTTGGGCCTCAAAACCGGGGGAAGGTCCAAAAGGACGGTCGACGCGTGGCGGCACCGAGAGGCTTGCGTTGCGGCGAAGCTATCGGTGAGAAGGCGCGGCGGTCGATGGTGACGGCACGTGGCGGCATCCTGGAGCTTGCGTCGAGGCGAAGCGAAGGATGAGAAGGCGCGTGGTCGTCGGATGGAAACTGCCAGAGTTGGACGGTTTTACCCCTAGGGGGTATTGGGGTTAGTACTTCATGTTAGGGCGTTTGTGTCATTTGGACGTGCGCCTATATATAGAGGAAGGGGCTGAGTTGGACAGCCATCCTTGGAGGTGTCACTCTCATTTTGTTTAGGTGAGAGGAGGCTAGAGTGAGAGGAGAGACCGGCTCTTGTTCTTGAGCTTTTTGCCATCCGCGTTTTGTATTGCGAGGAGTGGCTTGTAACCCGACACCGAGTGATAATACAAATCATCATCTTCCCAAATCCAAGGATCAAATTCGTCCTCCTCTTGTTGGCTGCGATTTTGGATCGAATTCGCGTTTTTTGTTCTTCGCGTTTCGGTTTTTTTCCCTCCCGGAGATTTGTCTCGTTCTCCATCTCCGAGCGACGATTTGCGATTCCGTTTGAATCAATTTGTTCTATGTCGTGAGCTCCTTCTTTCCACCGAAGGATTTCGTCTCTAACCTCACAAGCACATAGATCGGGTCGAAATCGCGTTCGTTCTTCGTTCTTTCCCCTTTTCTAGTGTTCTTCTGATTTCTCATGGATTAGTTGGTTTGGAGCGATGATATCCTAGGATTAGCTTCCCAACACATAGAAGAACAATTGGGAGAAGTTTGGTTGCAGCCCCGTTCGATTTGGTGAAGATCCAATCGATTTTTTTTGTCCCAAGCTGTTTTTGTGTTTGCTTTCTGGACAGTGGCGGACTGTCCGGGACTTATCCCCGGACTGTCCGGGGGTCGGGGCTGTTCATGGGCAGCGAGGTCGGTGTTTTCATTTTTGAACGGTGGACGGTCCGGGACTCATTCCCGGACTGTCCGGGGTTCAATAGCGGACAGTCCGCAGTTCACTAGCGGACAGTCCGCGACTGCACAGTTTTGCTGATTTCGTCCGTATCTTTTGCATACAAGCTCCGATTTGTGATCCGTTTGTTGCGTTGGTTTCCTAACTTCTTAAGGATCATTCCAAAGTACTTCTTCCACCATTGGTCAAAGTATTTTTGGTCGGACACTTCCTTCTTCTCCACAAGAGTTAAGTGTTCCACTTTCGGAGTTTCGTCTGTTCTAGCGGCCGTATCTTTTGCGTTCGAGCTCCGATTTGAGATCCATATGTAGCGTTAGTTTCCTAACTTCATAAGGATCTTTCCAAGGTGCTTTTGCCACTAGTTGGCCTAAGTAGTTTTGGTCGAACACTTTCCTCTTCTCCATAGGAGTGGGGTGTTCCGTTATCGGAAGTTCAATTGTTCTTGGAGCTTGCTTGTGCAGTTTTTGCCCTGTTGCTTTGGCGCTTGGTTTTGGGGGTTCTTCGGTAGTTCTGCTGTACCTCTAGGACATATCCTAGGGTATCCACCTATTCGTAGGTCGTGAACTCACCGGTTGTTTAAATCTTCGCTTTTGGGGTGATTTTCTGGGACAAGGGCCATTATTACTCGAGAAGAAATTTGAGGCTCCCATTCACCCCCCTCTGGTCGCCAATTCGGTCCTTCAGATCCCATTCCAGCCAAAGGAGTTGCGTCCATGGAGTTGACCGTTGGGAGCAAGACTTTGGCAACTGCTTTCTTCGTTGCTGACATACAAGGTAGCTATAATCTTATACTTGGGCGTGATTGGATTCACGCTAATCGGTGCATACCTTCTAGTTTACATCAGTTTCTCATTCAGTGGGTGAGAGACGATGTTGAGGTGGTGCACTCAGATTCATTGGCCTATGTAGCTGCGGCCGATGCTCCTTTGCTCGGGGGGCATGATACTATTGCTTGTCTGTCTGGTCGGGACCTTTCTGATTTTCAGTTTGTTAGTGTTACTAGGGAGGGTTTCGTACCAGTATCTTTAAAGCCGACCGACAATCGGTTCAACATTATCATGTAATTTGATGGATGCTAATGTTGATTGGTTAAAGCATCGTGTTGAGCAATATCGGACCTGCAAGACCGATACTTGTGAAGCTATTGATGATTTTGATGAGCTCAATAAGTTGGGCCAAGGTTTTACGTCGGCCGACCCTTTAGAACAAGTAGATATTGGGGATAGTTCTATACCTAGGCCGACCTTTGTAAATCAGAATCTTGAAGCCGATTATAAAATAAAGTTAATCGCGCTTCTAAAGGAATATGTTGATTGCTTTGCATGGAGTTATACGGAGATGCCCGGGTTGAGCCGAGAACTTGTTGAGCATCGCTTCCTATTAAGCCGGGGTTTCGACCATTTAAGCAACACTCCTCGCCGTTTTAATTCTACAATATATGATCGGATTAAAGAGGAAATTAATCGGTTATTACAAGTGGGGTTTATCCAGCCATGCAGGTATGCGGAGTGGGTCTCTAATATCGTGCATGTAGAGAAGAAATACACCGGGAAAATCAGGGTTTGCATTGATTTTAGAGATTTAAATAGAGCCACTCCCAAAGATGAATATCCGATGCCTATAGCCGATATGTTAATCAATGATGCTTCAGGACATCAGGTCGTCAGTTTTCTTGACGGCAACGCTGGTTATAATCAGATATTCATGGCCGAAGAGGACATGTCCAAAATGACCTTTATTTGTCCTGGGTTCGTTGGGTCATAATGACATTCGGTTTGAAGAATGTAGGTGCTACCTATCAACGCGCTATGAATCTGATCTTTCATGATTTGATTGGGATAATCATGGAAGTATATATTGATGATATTGTGATTAAATCGGCTGCCCATGTGTCTCATCTGGCCGATTTACGTTTAGCGTTTGAAATGATGCGTCGTTATGGGTTGAAGATGAATCCACTAAAGTGTGCTTTCGGTGTGTCAGCTGGGAAGTTTTTAGGGTTCATCATTCACGACAAAGGCATAGAAATTGATCCTAAAAGAATAGAAAAATCAAGAAAGTTCAGGCCCTACATGCAAATAGGACTTGCAGAAGTTCTTGAAAAGTAAACTACTTGAGGAGGTTTATTGCAAACTTGTCTGGGAAAGTTATTCCTTTCACCCCTATATTAAAATTAAAAGATGAAGCTGAGTTCACTTGGGGGACAGAGAAACAGGAAGCATTTGAAAAAATAAAGGAATATTTGTCATCTCCACCAGTTCTTCGGGCGCCTAAAAGAGGAATTCCCTTTAGATTATATGTCGCTGCCGAGGATAAGGTTTTTGAGCTGTCTTAACACAAGAAGATGGAGGTAAAGAGTATGTAATTGCTTATATTGGTCGTCGTCTTCTTGATACCGAGACAAGGTACGCCCATGTTGAGAAATTATGCTTATCTTTGTACTATGCTTGTGCTAAAATGAGACACTATTTGCTATCTAGTACATGTGTTGTTGCATGCCAGGCCGATGTAATTAAGCACATGTTATATCGGCCAATCCTTAGAGGAAGGGTTGGCAAATGGGCGTATGCATTGATCGAGTTTGACTTGAGCTACGAACCATTGAAAACTTTGAAGGGCCAAGTTCTAGCCGATTTCATTGTTGAGCATGGTATAAGTTTAGAAGATGAAATCGGCTATTTTACTTTTACCCCATGGAAACTTTATTTTGATGGATCGGCTTGTAAGGAGGGCCAAGGTGTTGGTGTGGTCATTGTTTCTCCTAATGGTGCTGAGTTTGAAATGCTGAGCCGGTTAGATTACTTGTGCACTAATAATCAAGCCGAATATGAAGCTCTGTTATTCCGTTTAGAGATGTTATGTTCCATGGAGGTTAAGCATGTTGAAGCTTACGGCGATTCCTTACTAGTAGTACAACAAGTTGCTGGTAATTTTCAATGTTTAGAGGGATCGTTAAATGTTTATCTTAACATGTGCCTTGACATCATTACTCGTTTTACCGAATTCCAGATTCGGCATGTACCAAGGCATGAAAATCATAAAGCCAACATGTTAGCTCAGCAAGCATCTGGTTATAATGTTAGTAGACGCAATTTTCACATAAAGTCGATGCAACAACGTGCAGAAGTATTGTTGGTTCCTTTGGCCGGCCAACTTGTTTTAGAACCAGTTCGGCCACTTTACCTTGGAGACCAGGTACATGTTAAGCATACTTGGGAAAATACTATGGCCAACCAGGTTGTTTATGAATCAAGTCAGTTAATCCATCCGATTGACCTGGTCGATCTTGGAAAGATTAATTTGTCTGAAGAGACTCTAAATCGGTCTGAAGCGAGTGGAACTGATTTAGAAGATTGGAGAACTCCCCTGCTTAAATATTTTAGTGACCCGAGTATCAAGGTAGATCAAAGTGTTCGGCGAAGTGCATTTAAATATGTGCTGCACAATGATGAACTTTACCGAAGGACTGCCGAAGACTTGTTACTTAAGTGTTTGGGATCTGATCAAGAAAAGGTGGCTATTGAGAACATATATGATGAATGATTGACTTTGTGAGGAAGGTTTGAGGCTTTACGATTAGTATTATAAGTTGCATTTATTTGACGTTGTGATTTTGTTTGCTTGTTGTTGTATGACTAACCGGTGGCGTGAGTTGTGTTGTGTTTCTGTGTTGGTGTGCGTGTGCAACATGTGTCTCTTGGCTGTGTTGATGTGCAGGTGTTGAGCTCAGATACAGTGGTCGATGGCGAGGTGAAGGTCAAGTAGAGACGTGTTGAGTTGTCGAGGTGTTGAGCTTTTGTTTGGCTAACACTAACGGTGCTTTTTGAAGTAGCACCAAGTTCTTCTTCAAGTATGTCTTTGTCTTTCAGCTTGAACGTTTCCAAGGATGACATCTTGGGAAGAAGGAGGAGTGCAGTTGATGAGAGGGATCGCGAGGTGAACGATCTGCTGAACCTTCTACGACATGACAAGCTTTCACCGGAGGATCTCCTACGTCAACTTGGCAAGGCCAAGAGAGGTACACTTGCTTGTGGTCTTGTGGCTTTGCACAACCTATTCTAGGGATGATGAGCTTTGTGATACCTTGTGTAGAAAGGTAGAAAAATTAAAATGCTCCATTGCTAAGTTGAAGTCTAGTGCCTCTTTGCCTTGCACCTCTTGTAGTAACATGGTTAGGAAGAATGATGAGCTAGGCTTTTATCTTGCTAGCTAAAATCCGAGATTGAATTGTTGAAATCCAATGCTTCCAAACCATGTTTAGTTTGCATTGACTTGCGCAAGGACCTCGATTGTGCTAAAACTGAATTAGCCTTGCTAAGTCAAATGCTTTGTCACCATGTGATTCCTGTGAATCTTTTGTTGCTAGACTTAGAGAATTAAGTCTGACTCACAGGACATGTGTAGATGAGCTTGAGCATGCTAGGGCTAAAATTGATGAATTAAATTCTAAACCTTGTAGCTCATGCTCTTTGAATAAGAATGCTTGCCTTACTTCTTGTGCTAACCATGATTCTTTGCTTGATGTGAATGGTGATGTTTCTTCCACCGATTTTATTTGCACATCTTGCATTAATTTAGGAAAGAAGTTTTGGCTTTGAAAGCTTTGCGCGATGATATGAGCGCCAAGTTGGTTGAGCACAATGATATGAGTTCCAACCTTGAGAAGGAAGTTGAGCTCTTGCATACCACATATGCCAAGTGCATCAAAGAGGAGATGGAAAATCTGAAAAATGCTCCTTGTGGTACTTGTGATCGCCTCATGTTTGAAATGAGGTTTTGCCAAAAGATACAAGAGCCTTTGTGCTAAGTCATTTGAGTCACGCATTTCTTCCAACTCCGATGTTGATATTTCTAAGTTTGCATCTTTGCAACCAGAGTTGAGTTCTTGTGTCACGCGTGAGTCTTTTGACGCTAGCACTTGTGGCAAGGTTTCGGATAGCTCTTTCATAGCTTCTCCTAACCTTGTTGTTTCTTCGAGTGATGTCCAAGGGACTTCTCTTGATAAGGGTGCTTCTCATATTTTTGGGACTCGTGCTCCCAATCCGGTTTTCCATTGCACCTTTTGCAAGAATGGACACTCATTCGATTTTTGTTTCCGCCGTGTCAAACACGAGCGACGAATTCGAGCTAAAGCTTTTAGGAAGCCGCGTAGCCTTTCCCATGGCACGTGTGCTCCTAGTGTTGGCACCAAGTTGGTAGTTGATGCTCTTCTTGTTCTAAGTCCCAAGGGACTTCTCACTTGTCGGAGAATGGTGTGCCTTCCAGTAGGCCTTTGACCATTGCTCTTTTTGTGAGAAAGATGAGCATCAAGAAACCTTTAGCTATCGGCGTGCCAAACGTTTGCGCCAAGCTCGTTCTTCTAGAAGATGGTGGTTCATAGCCCTTCCCATGGCATGAACGCTGTGCTCCTAGTAAGAAGCCCCTCTATGTTGATGGGTTCTATGACTCCCTTTCTAGTGGGATAGGTCATGATCGTGGACATGCTTCTGGTGCTTCTTCTCTTGGTCCACGTCATGCTTTTCATGGTGCTTCTATTGGTTCTTCTACAAAACCTTGGAAGATGTTTGCCTCTTTTCCTGTGGTACGACTCGTTCTTCTCCTCGAGTTGTCCTTTTGAGGAATGCTTCCAAGGGTGTTTCACAATTGCATTTGAACCAACATTTGCATCATGCTAACCCACAAGATAGTTGAGTTTTGTGACCAAGTCTTGGGTTCCCAAGTACATGCTTGCTAACCCTTCGGGATCCAAGACTCGGGTTACTTTGTCCTCTTTTGTGTAGATATGAGGACGCGGGGTGGAGAACATGCGCCGAATGGAACTTGGTCTTTTAGATGTGATCAAGTTTTGATGGTTCTCTGCATCCCGCTTAGTTTTGCCTCCAAGGAGGCTTTTATAGCTTGGTGAGCTTTCTTATATACTCATACCTTGTACTTCCATGATTTATGTCTTGTGGTATGAGATGGATCATCATGTGCTCACTTGTATAGTTCTTACATGTACATTTTTCTTTTGTAACAGTTTTGTTTTAGTCTGGCATGTGCTATCTTGTATATCATGTCATGGTAGCTTTATGTATAGCTTTTGTGGATTATCCACTTTTCATGCTAGTCTGTGATCCTCATGAACATTATTACCATTCTTCTCCATGAGCTTTACTTGTAGAGGTATGATGTTCATTAGTGTCACTTTTCAGGTGCTAGTTTTGGTTAGCTACATGTATCCTGTTGATATGATTAGTTTGAGCACTAGTCTTTCCACAATTTTATCATGTTACATGCTTTTGGATCTATTGCTTATCATTATCTTGCATTGTAGCATGTGTTGAGGTTTAGGCTGTGTTTGGGTTGATCATGTCTCTAGGCTGCATTTTGCTATACAGTGCTTTATTCTGTTGCATGGTAGTCTTAACTAGTTTGAGTTCAGATCTCCTTGCGGTATCATTCATAGGTAGATCTCCTTTTGTTGAGAGTTCACCTTATGCTTATTATGTGACTAACCGTTTTCGTGGAGACCTTGAGGTCACACTAGATGAGACAATGCCTTGTGTTTCTTCTGCTTTTGAGGTGTGTGAGAACAGGAGCCTGGAGAGAGCATTTCGGCTCATGGACCCGATCCCTCTTCTTCCACGACTTGGGGTTCCGTTCGAGTAGTTCTTCAGCGAGCACTAGCTGCATCTGTGGGAGCGACAGCATCAGGCGAGGGGGAGACGACTTCAGCGAGGCAGGTGCCCCGAAGATTTCAGCAAATTCAGGCGTCCCCTCGAGTATCACACCAGCAGGCGGTCATGCGTATCATGAGGTACCCCGCACACTTCTGAGTTCGGTTTCTGGTACTCTTCTTCTCCGACCCCTTTCTGCTGTGTGGTCTTTTCGATGTGGATTTTGCTGGCTTGTCGCTTGAGCATTTCTGGCTCTTTATTTGTGTCTTTGGTGCGTGTTTCCTCCCTTTTAGTTGGGGAAGCATTTGCTTGTTGTATCTTAGTTGGGCTTCTCCGATACCCTTTGTTTTTGGGTTTTTCCTTTTTAGGCTAGTTTTGTTTTGTCTTTGATAGACTTTTGTTTGCATGCATTTCATCATGTATATCTTGCATTTTAGAGCTTCATGAATATAGTAATGAAAATGAGATTATGCTCTTTTTGGTATGCCATGTTTATACATGATGATGCTTGTAGCTTAGGCTCCTTTTGGTCACTTGATACATGTTATGAGCTAAGATATTTTTTGAAAATGGTGAACTTGATTAATCAACTATGAAACCTTTAATTTGTTCACCATTGAGATTGGCAACTAGCATGGGTAGGATGTGTTGAGATCACTTGTACTATCTTTTGTATGCTAGGTTGCTATGGCTCTTGCACTGAGTCATTCACTTGCTTGGATGTTCATATTTACCTTGTGCTTAAAATTTGATCCAAGTTTAGTGAAATGAAAAGATCGAGATGGGATTGCATGTGTCAGCACCTCACGGTATCGAGACTGTTTCTCATTGCACATTTGAGTTAAACTTTAGCCGTGTAGTGTAAGACCGAAACCGTTGCTTAAGCTTCCGATTGCTTTTCTTGCATAGGCTTAGCCCGGTTGAAAAGTTAGGCAATGACCATGTTTTCAACCTCTCGCAATCACATGCTTTTAAATTGAACTTGTGGTTAATACCGCTGCAAATTCTGATAAAATTTGATAATGACACAAGTCTATGTTTCATTCTAGGTGCATGATATTGAACTTTGCTAGGGGTAGTTCACCTTGTACACTTGAGTTAGCACTTGATTGATTTCCTGTCCATTCATGCTAAGTGCTATTTTAGTGGTGAACTCCTTTTCGAATGGCTTAAACTGCTCATATTGCTTAATTTGTTCATATTTCGTTTCTTTGATCAGTTTGAGCCTTTGCTAGCATTTGTATTGTTGCTGAGTTTCAGGGCAGCACCCTTTTGAGCATCTTTTCATTCATTGATTGCTATACACTTGAAGCTGTTGCATTGTGCATATCATCATTTTTAGCTTAGTGTACATACCCCCAGCTCTGATACACTTTGTGGTCATTCAAATGCTTTTCATTGCCCCATAGGTTTGGTTATTAACTTGTCTCTGTGTTTGTTCAACTTTGTGAAAAATGTCAAAACCCCTTAGCATGTTCCCTTTTGTCAAGGGGGAGAAGCTGTTTGCAAGGGGGAGTTTGTGTGTTGGCACAAAGGGGAGAGTCATGCATTTTGGGGAGAGCTTTGAGCAAGGGGGAGTTTAGCTCTTTTATGTCCTTCTTCATTTGGTATAGCTCTTTTATGTGTTTCAATTGGTATCCATCTTTTGGTATGGAATGCAATTGGTGTCATGAGCTTTGTTGCATAGCTTTTGTATATAGGCTTGCTTTCAGGGGGAGTCGCTTTTGTCTTGCTACTTCTCCGCGTGCTCCGAGTGTTTGTGCTACATTTAGTGTTGAGCTTCTCTTGTGGTTTTTCTCAGTCGGTATCGAGCCTGCTAGTCGTGTTGAGCTGTTTTTGCTTCTCTTTTGAAGGACTAGCAGTTTTTGCTTGGTATTTTCGATTGGTATGGACCCTTCAGCTAGTTGCGTCGAGCCTCCTTGCCTCTGTCTTAAGGAACTAGCTGTTTTCACCAATTCTTTGCTGTTTGTGATCAGTTTTGCATTCTTATGCGTTGATTCAGCCTCAATTGGTATCGAGCCTTGAGCTAGTGGTGTTGAGCCACTTTCTGCCTTTTCTTGAGGGCTAGCTCATTTTTGACTTGGTTGCGTCGAGCCGTTGCCCATGTCTTTGGGAACCAAGTCTTTCGCTCTGTGTGATCGAGTTTTGCTCTTTTATGAGTTGTTGCTCTGATCCTTTGCTTGGTTGCGTTGAGCCGTTGCCCATGTCTTTGGAGACCAAGTTTTCGGTGTTGGTATCTCAAACCATCTCTTGTGCCTAGTTTTTGTCAATTCAATCATCAAGGGGTAGAAAAAGGGGGAGAAATTTTGACCCAAGTGAACCCAATTGGATAAGTACCTTGGTTTCTTTTGTGATGATTGTTTGACAATTTATTTGAGATTGGTTTTCGAGTACCTTTTATTTTGGGATTTCATGAAACTCTTGTGTTATCTTGACTCTTCGGTTGTGTGGAGGCTTTCCCCGCTTTTCCCGTTTCTTTCGGGACCGAGAGCTTCTATTTGAGTTCTCATGATCCTTCCTCATCTCAAGTAGCCTTGTGTTTGCTTTTGCTTGGCTTTTGGGCACTTGAATGAGGCTTGCCTTCAAACCCTTTCTTTTTTGGTTTTATTGTTAGTCAATGCATTCATCAAGGGGGAGATTGAGAACATATATGATGAATGATTGACTTTGTGAGGAAGGTTTGAGGCTTTACACGGTTGAGTCATTATTTGCTATGCGCTTAATGTTTATGACTAACCGGTGGCGTTGAGTTGAGTTGTGTTTTTGTGTTGGTGTGCGTGTGCAACATGTGTCTCTTGGCTGTGTTGATGTGCAGGTGTTGAGCTCAGATACAGTGGTCGATGGCGAGGTGAAGGTCAAGTAGAGACGTGACGTGCCGACAGACTGAGAGCGGTGAAGGATGGGCGTGCCGTGCGGCGGACGTGCCATGCCGATGTACCCAGAGCGGTGAAGGGCGGACGTGAGGCTTGGACTGACGGACTAGAGGGCCAGAGGACCAGCTGTGGTAGCTGGCACGTGGCATCGGCGAGCGAGAGCACATGGGATGTGCGATGCATCGGCCGAGTCGGGAGGAAGACGATGGCGTCGTGGCACTTGGCGGGAGGTCGGACACGGGCTTGCGTGCGGCGCAAGTGCCGTCGGCCGAGTCAAGAAGGAAGGCGAAGGCGTTGTGCCCGACGTGGAGGCTGGACATGCATCGGCATCGGTGCCGGTGGTCGGGGTGTGAGAACCACACTCCGTCTACGGTGCGGGTTCAGTAGCTGAGCCTCAAAAATCTACCCTCGACGGTTTCCGAGTTTGGGCCTCAAAACTCGGGTGGCCGGTTTCTGAGTTTGGTCCTCAAAACTCGGGGTGGACGGTTTCCAGGTTTGGACCTCAAAACCTGGGCTCGCGGGTTTCCGAGTTTGGGCCTCAAAACTCGGGGTGGACGGTTTGTCAGGTTTGGGCCTCAAAACCTGGGCTGGCGGGTTTACCGGTTTGGGCCTCAAAACCGGGGGTGGTCCGAAAGGACGGTCAACGCGTGGCGGCGTGGAGAGGCTGGCGCGGCGGCGAAGCTATCCACGAGGAAGGCGCGGTGGTCGACATGACGGCACGTGGCGGCATCAGGGAGGTCGCGTCGAGGCGAAGCTACCGGATGTGCGGGCGTGGTCGTCGGATGAAACTGCTAGGGTTGGACAGTTTTACCCCTGGGGGGTATTTGGGTTGAGTGCTTAATATAAGGGCGTTTTGGTCTTCGGACGTGCGCCTATATATATGAGGGGGCTACTAGGGCAGCCGCATCCTTTGGAATCCTTGGACGGTGTCTCTCTCATTTTATTCCTGTGAGAGAAGGCTAGGGTTAGGGAGAGTAGGCTCTTGTTCTTGAGCTTTTTGCCATCCAAGTTTTGAGTTGCTAGGAGTGGCTTGTAGCCCGACACCGAGTGCTTAATCAATCATCCATTCCTCTGAATCCAAGGATCAAATTCGTGGTTGAATTCGCGTTTTGAATTTGTTCTTCGCATTCTTCTTTTCTCCACGATTTTCCCCTCACTCGATCTCCCTCTACGCTGCGTCTTTTGCGATTCCGTTTGAATCAACTTGTTCTTTGAAGTGAGGAGAACATTTCCACCGAAGGAATTCATCTCTACCCTCACGAACAAGTAGATCGGGTCGAAATCGTTTTTGTTCTTCGTTCTTCCCCTTTTCTAGTGTTCTTCGGATTTCTCATGGATTAGTTGGTTTGGAGCGATGATATCCTAGGATTAGCTTCCCAACACATAGAAGAACACTTGGGAGAAGTTTGGTTGCAGCCCCGTTCGATTTGGTGAAGATCCAATCAATTTTGGTTTAGAGCCGTGCAGTTTTTGCACTCTCTGGTCAGTGGCGGACTGTCCGGCCCCCTAGTGGCGGACTGTCCGGCCATCGGGCTCGGCCAGACCAGAACAGCGCAGCGCGCACTGCTCACGGTCATTTTGACCGGCGGACAGTCCGCCGTATAAGGCGCGGACAGTCCGCGAGTCGCGCAGGGGAGGATCAGCAGCTCTGCTGTTTTTGCCTTTTAGCCGACGGACAGTCCGCCAGGGTTTCGCGGACAGTCTGCCCCTGGCGCGGACAGTCCGGCACCCCCAGCCCGGACAGTCTGCGAATCGGCTGTAGGTTGAGTTTTAGTGCGTTTGCTCTCCCGGCTTTTCCGCTTCGTTTCCAGACTTCTCGTTTGCTCCTATAGTTCACCTAGGAACCCCTCTAGGTATCTTTGCTACGTGTTAGCATAGGTATTTGGAGGAATCCCGACGTAGCCCTCTATCTACGTTTGGGAGTGGGTCTTTTGGGACAAACTTGGTTCGGAGTTTTGAGAGTTTTGGTTGGCTCTCTTGTGTGGTGCCTCGCTGTGATCCTAGGGATCATCCACCCTCTTTCCGAGCGTCGTGGGCATCACGTTTGAGTCCGAAGCTTTTGGGGTTGATTTTGTTGGGACAAAGGCCGTAATTTCTGAGAAGAAATTTTTAGGCTCCCATTCACCCCCCCCCCCTCTGGTCGCCTTGCTTTAGCATTTTCGGTCCTTCAGCTATGGGAGAAGTTCATGAAGGTATTTGTGGTACACATCAATCGGCACCGAAGATGAAGTGGTTATTACGAAGAGCTGGGTTTTATTGGCCCACAATGATGGCCGATTGTTTTCGTTACTACAAGGGATGCGAAGAATGTCAACGGTTTGGAAACATACAACTTAAACCTGCTGCTATACTTCATCCTATCATCAAACCGTGGCCTTTTCGTGGTTGGGGGCTAGACTTCATTGGCCAAATTCATCCCCCATCTTCAAAGGGACATCATTTTGTTCTGGTCGCTATAGATTATTTTACTAAGTGGACTGAAGCGGTGCCTTTGAAGAATATGACACATAAGGAGGTAATTGAGTTTATCACTAAGCATATTATACATAGATTCGGCATACCTCAGACGTTAACCACAGATCAAGGAACGTCCTTTATTTCTAAAGAAGTGCGAGATTTTGCTGAATTATACAAAATAAAGATGTTCAATTCATCTCTGTACTATGCTCAAGCTAACGACCAAGCTGAGTCTAGTAACAAGACTTTGATCAAGTTTATCAAAAAGAAAATTGAGGATAACCCGAGGAGGTGGCATGAGGTTTTGTCTGAAGCTTTATGGGCTCATCGTGTGTCAAGGCATGGTGCTACAAAAGTCACTCCTTTCGAGTTGGTATATGGACAAGAAGCAGTGTTGCCCGTTGAGGTAAATCTGGATGCATATAGACTAGCTAGACAGAATGATTTATCCGTTGTTATGTATCATGATGCTATGATGGACAACGTTGATGAAGTGACTGATAAGAGGTTAAAGGCTCTTAAGGAAATGGAGAAAGACAAAGTCCGGGTTGCCAGAGCTTACAACAAGAAAGTGAGAAGCAAATCATTTCAAGAAGGAGCGTTAGTATGGAAGACTATACTACCACTTGGATCGAGGAGCAACAAATTTGGCAAGTGGTCGCCAAGCTGGGAAGATCCTTATAAAATGATCAAAGTGATATTCGGAAATGCATATACGCTGGAGACGTTGCAAGGTGAAAGTCTCCCAAGAGCAATAAATGGGAGGTATTTGAAAAAATACTTTCCAAGTGCTTGGCAGGAAGCCTGAGTGCTTTGCAAGCAATGGTCAATACATGTATCGCCCTTAGAACAAAAATAGTCAGAAAGTTTAACCTTAATTATCGAATGGCCGATGAGTTGGACATCGTTGTTATTCGGTGTGTTTTTAGGTTTTGCTAAAGATCACCTAAAAACAGGGGGCATATGTTGACACTCAAAAGTGTCACAAGTAAAAATAAATTTAGAAGAAGTATTAGACCTGTAATATTAGAGTCGAATTTGTCCTCTATTATTTCGTATTTGATGGATCGGATGTTCTAAGTCAAATGGGCCTGATCATTTTGGACTTCCGACCAGTCAATGTCTGTGTCCGACTAGGTGGCACTGGTCGGAGGCTTTATGGTTATGATGAAGGCTAAGTCCAGCGGCGATTCGTTGATCAGTATGGGCTGATAAAGCCCATTAAGACTGATTTAGACCAATCTGGTCAATCAAAGGATCGGCGAGATTAGGGTTACCTTGTTGCGTCCGGATTGGATTCTATATATTGATAGAGTCCGGATAGGAAACTTAGAGATCGTATCTGAAGATGTTTCCTATTGGGATAAGACCAACCCCCTCTATATATATGAGAGGATCATGGCCGATTGACGCATCCAACATCAATCGATCAAAATCAATCTACTACCCCTTTTACCCTGTTTTCTCCTCTACCTTGCTGTTCGGCGCGTCACCCGGCGAGGCTCGACGGCGTTCTAGGCGGCTTGCTGGTCCTAGAACAACCTCTACGTGCTTCTCCTCGACGGGTCTTCCCGGGAGGAGTTCTAGAGTTATCAACACAGGAACCCGAAACCCTAGATCAACCTAAACCGGTCTCTAGATCGGTTTTCGTCGATTTAGCCAGGGTCCTTGCTGTCTCAGGTTGATCTGCAACCTCTCCGGGAGTTCTAGCTCTGCTAGTGTTTGATTCGGATCACTTCCGACGTCAACAGTATGTACAAAGTTTTTGTTGTAGATTGGGATCTATTATTTTCTGTAATTAAATGGAATAATTCATAACTGTAGTTTCTATGGTCCAATTGTGGTGAAATTTTTATGTCGGCCTAGTTATTGTACACTTCAACTATATTAAAAATTTCATACTAACTCAATTATGTATAACTTAGTTATAGATTTATTTAGGGTTTGTGCTTGTTAAATCTAAATAAATTTATAACTAAATTATACATGATTCAATGAGTATGAAATTTTTACTAGTTCATATACACCATGAGCAAACTATGCAACCACCTATATATTAGCAGGTGAATTCAAGCAGTCCGTGCTAAAAATATCCAAACAGATAGTCACTTCTCTAGTCCTCGGTCAGGACTCCTCTTTCTGGTCGTGCCTTCTTGCCTAGCCGTGTGTATATGTTGAGAATGTATGCTATACAAACTAGATTTTTGTGCAAACTATACAAACTCTAATCAAAACCACAAGAATTTAATCTAATGGCTGGTAATTTTAGCACTTAAACCCCTCCACTCATGGGGTGTTTTGCAACAATCGGATAGGATGAGTGTTTTAACATGGCATGAACTCAAATACATTGTATTATACAGTGAGTAGAATATACACATGCATGCGTGTGGAACAGATTGAGTGGAAACTCAAACCAGTCGACGGATCTAAGCACCTTGTCCGGCCGATGGACACCCTCCGTGCGCTATCATCGGACTGCTCGGATCACACTCCGCTTTTGCTGCAACTGGACACCCAACCGATGGCAAAGCGTCGCTTTCGGTTTGAATCCTTCTGGACCAAACTACCTGGCTTCCTCGACATCGTGGCATCTGCTTGGGCGACGTACGTTCCTGAGGTTGATCCGTTCCATCGCCTGGACCTCAAGTTGCGCAAGGTTACACGCGCACAGCAGAGTTGGAGCGCGTCCACAGTGGGAAGTGTACGCCTGCAGCTCGCCATCGCGAGGGAAATCATCTGCAGGCTCGACGAGGCTCAGGAATCTAGAACGCTTTCAGGCAGGGAGATGGAACTGCGCAAGAACCTGAAGCTCAAAACGTTGGGGCTGCGGATACATGGGTGTATGCCGAGTCTCTGAGTGATGAGTGATTGTCAACTGGGATAATGCGCATGTTCTTTGGCTTGTGTTGTGCAGGTGTCGAGCACGGATACAGTGATCAGAGGCAAGGTGAAGGTCAAGTAGAGACGTGCCGTGCCGAGGGACCGAGAGTGGCGAAGGGCGGACGTGAGGCTTGGACTGAGGGACCGGTGGCCCGAGGATCAGCTGTGGTGGCTGACAGCCTGGGACAGCGACGAGCGAAGACTTGCGGGCACAGTGTTGCCTGGGTCGAGGACCTGGGGACACGTGTCGGTGGACGGGGTGCACGGGCGGTGCATCCCCTCCACAACTTCGGTTTGGTGGTAGAGCCAGAGAAAAACCATCGGGATGACGGTTTCCAGGTTTGGGCCTCAAAACCTGGGCGCTGATGGTTTCCGAGTTTGGGCCACAAAACTCGGGCTGAGGACGGTTTCCAGGTTTGGGCCTCAAAACCTGGGTGCTGCGGGTTTCTGAGTTTGGGCCACAAAACTCAGGCGATGGACGGCTGGTTTCCCGGTTTGGGCCTCAAAACCGGGGGTTGGTCGTGAAGGCTGGTTTCCCGGTTTGGGCCTCAAAACCGGGGGCGAGGTCCGTGAAAAGGACGAGCGGAGCGGTGGCGGCACGTGGCGGCAATCGGTGAGGTTGCGTCGAGGCAACACTACCAGTTGTGCGGGCGTGGCCGTCGGATCACCAGCACCTTCGAGTTGGTCCAGAATAACCCTAGGGTTTAGCTGGTTCGCTCTGTAATTAGAGAGGGGTAGAGTAGGAAATATAATTAGGATAAGTAGAGGGAGACACCCTCCTCCCATTCTATCTCAGTCATTTGCTCTTTGCTTCTAGGGTTTCCTGCTCTCCCAATCCCCTGCTTTAGCTAGCTGAGATCCGCAGAGAACCATACCTCTGTGTACTGGAGATTTTGAGGAAGTGAGGCTGTATCCTCACTATTGTAGCGTGTGGTAGCCACACGGTTGCAATTTCGTGGTTGTGATTCGTGTCTTGTTGTTGTTCTTCGCGGATTGCTTTTCTCCACGTTTTTCCCGTCGATCGATCTCTTTGCTTGGTGCGTCTTTTGGAAATCCGTTTGAACCAAGTTGTTCTAGATCGTGAGGCACTTCTTTCCACCGAAGGAATTCATCCTTAACCTCACGACCTAGTAGATCGGTTGATTTTCGTTTTGGATCGGTTTTGCCCCTTTAGTCCCGATTTCTTCCAATCCATCGATTTGGAGTTAGATGCGAGCCATGATTCCCATGGGATAGCTCACTAACCTCCTTGAGACTCCTCATACCAAGTCTAAGCCGTAGTGCTTTTGATTCGGAGGAGATCGAGTGGATTTCGCGGAAGAACAGTGTAGTATCGGGACCATCGGGCGCTGTGTTCTTGAGCATCGGACGCTGAGTCTTTTCCATCGGAGCATCCGAGGCCACGTGTCATATGACAGTGTTTTTAAAGGAGCATCGGACGCTGACCATCGGAGCGTCCGTTGCCATCGGACGCACCGGGGGTCAGGCATCGGACGCTAGGGTTGCACTGTAGCAGCGTCCGATGCTGGTCCAGTAAGGTTCCAGAGAGGTCCTGTTTGCATCGGACGCATCCGGTGCTTTGCCATCGGACGCTGCCAGCGTCCGATGCACATAGTTGTGCACTGTTTCGTTCGTCGTTTGTTCGTGCGATCTCGGATTTGGTTTTAGGTTTTTGCCTTGGGTTTCTAGAGTCGTGTAGTGTCCCGCTGTGTTTCTTGGAAGCATCGACCCTACCTCTAGGGTCGTGGACATTATTTAAGCTCTAGGTTCGCTCTTGGGGTGATTCTCGGGACAGCAGCGACAAGTTTCCGAAAGGAATTTTGAAGCTCCCATTCACCCCCCCCCCTCTGGTCGCTTTCTGGTTGCATTCTCGGTCCTTCAATTGGTATCGGAGCGGGTTAAGGATCTTCCACCTTAGCCGGTTCCAGATCCACAGAAGGCGACATGGATCGCGGCGTCGGCAAACCGCCGTTCTTCGATGGGACGAACTATGCGTATTGGAAGATACGCATGTCGGCCTATCTCCAGAGCATGGGCTCTTCTGTTTGGGAGATTTGCAACAGGGCGGATTACGTTGTCTTGGCTGCTCGTGTCACTCAGCTTCAGATAGATGAGCACGAAGCCAATAGCCGAGCGCGTAACGCTCTGTTCTCCTGTCTTAGTATGTCCGAGTTTGATCGCGTTTCTCACCTCCCGACGGCTCGTGAGATTTGGGCGACCCTAATGCGTTTCCATGAGGGAACCACTCAAGTCAAATCCCGTCTCTACGAGTCGCACAAGCGGGAGTATGAGAACTTTCGACATATGCCTGGCGAGAGCATAGAGAGTTTATTCGCTCGCTTTCAGATTATTGTCAACAAGATGAGAGCAAACAAGGAGCTGTTGCCTTTCGACGATCATGAGAGGGCTTTGAAGCTTTTGCATACTCTAGATCGGTTGGTGTGGGACTCAAAGGTCCAGGCGATCATCGAATCGTCTAACTATGAGACCCTCACTTGTGATGAGCTCTTTAGTAAGCTCAAGTCTAGTGAGATTGACGCCATGTCGAGGGCTTCTTATGAAAATCCTTCTGGCCCGACTATGGCTTTGGTTTCTGGCTCTTCTGCTAACCCCTCTGGAGGATTTGCACTTTCTTCTCTCTTTTCTGTCACAGAGGACCAGCTGGAGTCTTTGGGGGATGACGAGTTGGCTTTGCTTGCCAACCGGTTCTCGCGGTTCCACAACAACCGCATGAACCGTCGCCGCGGAGGAGGACGCTCAGGATGCTATGAGTGCGGCGACCCCGACCACTTCATCGCCAACTGTCCCAAGAAGAAGCACTCATCTGGGAAGGGCGATCATGGGCACAAGTACGACTCCGGCAAGCGCAAGGATAAATACGTCCCCACGAAGCACAAGCGGAAGGGCGGCTTCAACAAGGAGTACATCAAGACCAAGTACTTGGAGAAGGCCCAGGCAGAGCAGCGTGCGTTCTTCGCCACGCTCAGCGACGTCGACGACTCGGATGATGACTCCGCTGCTTCAAGCGACGACGAGTCCGAGAAGAAGAAGAGGATCGAGGACAAGCTCAACGGCCTCTGCTTCTTCGCCGACAACGAGGGCTTCTGCACCATGGCCCTCGGCAAGGAGGTCGACGACGAGCTGGAGGAGACCCCTTGGAACAACGACGATGACGACACCTCCCAGGTATCTCTGACCTCCGATGAGCTTTCTGCTGAGGTCGAGAAACTTACTGCCGCTCTCCTTAGTCAAGACAAGTTGCTTAGGCGTGCCGCTAGAGAGCGCAAGGAGTTTAGGCAGAAGTGGGAGGATACGGTGAAGGAACTTGAATCTGTCAAGTCCACCGTTGTTGTCACCGAGGAGGAGTGTGAGATGTGCACCACGCACATGACTGACCTTCTCACTCTGAGAGGCAAGTATGTGGCGTTGGTAGGAGAGGTGGATGAGCTGAAGGCTAGATCCTTGCTGTTGGGTGCGTGCAAGTCTTGTGCGGGCTTGCGATCTGAGTTGGCAGAGAAGAATGTCAAGATTGTGTCTCTTGAAGGGGCCAACTCAGGTAGCACATGTGTGGCTAGGTGTGTTCTTTGTGAGGGTTTGGAGATGGAGATCGCAAACGTGAAGCATGACAAGATGCAAACCGAGGAGGAAAACACATACTTTCGGACCATCTTGTCATGGGTGTCTAGTGGTGAGCCACAGCTCGGGATGATGATCTCCCAATTCAATTGAGCTGCTGGAGGTCCTGGTGTAGGTTTTGTTCTGGGTGTTGATGTTTCATCTTTTAGGAAGATTGGAGAGTCGAGTGGTCTTAACCCATGTGAGAAGCCCAACTCCACCACTGCTCCCAAGCTTACCAAGATTCCACCCAAAGAGCCACTCAAGCCTAACACCAAGGATGGGGTCTTTGTTGAGCCTCCGAGAGCTCCACCCAAGAAACAATCATGGGCTCCCAAACCAAATCACCTCAAGAACAAGCTGGACACCATGCCACCCATCCAGGAGGAGCTTATGCCACAGAAGGGCAAAGTGATCCACACCCACTACCGTGAGTACCAACAACCCCCTTTGAGAGCGGTGAGGTACCATTGTGAGCATTGTGGGAGAGATGGACACTTGAGTGAGTTCTGCTTTCGGCGCAAGAGAGAGGCGCGCAGTGCAAGGGAGATGAACAACCCGGACATGTACCATCCTTTCCATGATGTACATGTGTCGAATGTTTAGAGGCATGCTGCTAGGCCTAGAGGTCCAAAACCTCAAGTTCCTAGGCCTAGGACGCGAGGAGGTCGTGCCCGGCGGGAGCCTGTAGTTGTAGGCTATGGACCCCATGGCAGTGGCTTTGTAGTTGAGCGCTT
This sequence comes from Coix lacryma-jobi var. lacryma-jobi, assembly GCA_009763385.1. Lineage (NCBI taxonomy): Eukaryota > Viridiplantae > Streptophyta > Magnoliopsida > Poales > Poaceae > Coix > Coix lacryma-jobi. The sequence goes on from CM019826.1 coordinate 144,359,126, forward strand.
TCCCCCACCGCGTTTTGATTATCGCAGTGAGCGCTCTCTCCTTAGCGGACCACGTTTTCCTCAGCGTGGTGATCGCTTTCCCCGTAGGCGTGCTAGGAATGGTTTTTCTGCTAACCGTTCTTTTGAGCAGCCGGCCCAACACTGGTATTCTCCCTACTTCACTAACCCCAGTGTTGTACCGTATGCTCATCCTATGTCTTTTTATTGATGTAGGTAAAACGATTGGAGAACGTGTGGTTGGTGGATTCCGGGTGTTCGAGGCACATGACCGGAAACGCCAAGTGGTTCTCCAGTCTTAGTCCGGTCGCCGGAAAGGAGTTTATCACCTTCGGCGACAATAGCAAAGGTAAAGTGTTGTCTCGTGGGTTGGTGCGAGTTAATGAGCACTTTGTGTTGCGCGATGTTGCTCTTGTTTCTAACTTGCATTTTAACCTTCTTTCTGTTTCGCAACTTTTTGATGATGACTATGAGATTCATTTTAAACCGAATCTCAGTCGCATTTTAGATCCTCAGGGCAATCTTGTTTGTATGATTTCGCCCTTTGGGAAAGTCTTTCGTGCGAATTTCTCAGAGTCTTTTGGCACTTCTCGTTGTCTGGTGGCTGGACCTTCCTCCTCTGATCTTTGGAAGTGGCATAGGAGACTTGGACATTTGAGCTTCGACTTGCTTGCAAGGCTTAGTTCACTTGGCCTAATCCGAGGATTGCCCAAGTTGCATTTGGAGAAGGATCTTGTTTGCCACTCTTGTAGACATGGGAAGATGGTTGCCGCTCCCCACCATCCAGTAACTCAGGTCATGACCAAGCGCCCTGGAGAGCTTTTGCACATGGACCTTGTTGGTCTGGCTCGGGTGAGCTCGGTTGGGGGGAAGTGGTATGTGCTTGTCATTGTTGATGACTTTTCGAGATATTCGTGGGTCTTCTTTTTAGCTAAGAAGACTGAGACTTTCTCCTTTGCTCGCAATCTGATTTTGCGTCTTCAGAATGAGTTCCCTTTGAACTCGATGCGAGCTATTAGGAGTGATAATGGTTCTGAATTCAAGAATTTGGATTTTGAGAAGTTTTGTAACTCTTTGGGTTTAGAGCATCAGTTTTCTTCCCCCTACACACCGCGACAGAATGGTGTTGTAGATAGGAAGAATCGGACCCTTGTAGAGATTGCTTTTCTCCATGTTTTTCCCGTCAATCGATCTCTTTGCTTGGTGCGTCTTTTGGAAATCTGTTTGAACCAAGTTGTTCTAGATCATGAGGCACTTCTTTCCACCGAAGGAATTCATCCTTAACCTCACGACCTAGTAGATCGGTTGATTTTCGTTTTGGATCGGTTTTGCCCCTTTAGTCCCGATTTCTTCCAATCCATCGATTTGGAGTTAGATGCGAGCCATGATTCCCATGGGATAGCTCACTAACCTCCTTGAGACTCCTCATACCAAGTCTAAGCCATAGTGCTTTTGATTCGGAGGAGATCGAGTGGATTTCGCGGAAGAACAGTGTAGTATCGGGACCATCGGACGCTGTGTTCTTGAGCATCGGACGCTGAGTCTTTTCCATCGGAGCATCCGATGCCACGTGTCATCTGACAGTGTTTTTAAAGGAGCATCGGACGCTGACCATCGGAGCGTCTGTTGCCATCGGACGCGCCGGGGGTCAGGCATTGGACGCTAGGGTTGCACTGTAGCAGCGTCCGATGCTGGTCCAGTAAGGTTCCAGAGAGGTCCTGTTTGCATCGGACGCATCCGGTGCTTTGCCATCGGACGCTGCCAGCGTCCGATGCACACAGTTGTGCACTGTTTCGTTCGCCGTTTGTTCGTGCGATCTCAGATTTGGTTTTAGGTTTTTGCCTTGGGTTTCTAGAGTCGTGTAGTGTCCCGCTGTGCTTCTTGGAAGCATCCACCCTACCTCTAGGGTCGTGGACATTATTTAAGCTCTAGGTTCACTCTTGGGGTGATTCTCGGGACAGCGGCGACAAGTTTCCGAAAGGAATTTTGAAGCTCCCATTCACCCCCCCCTCTGGTCGCTTTCTGGTTGCATTCTCGGTCCTTCAGGGGCTTGCTTCTCTGGCCCGCACGATCGCTAGGCAACGCTCAAGACTCGTTTTCTTGATGGAAGGAGATGCTAACACACGTTTCTTCCACTTGCAAGCTTGCCATCGTGCACGGAAGAATAAAATCTCATCCATCACAGTGGAGGGTGAGGAATTAGTGGATGATTTGGATATGCAGCAGGCTGTGTTTAACCACTTCAACTTCGTGCTAGGGACTAACTATCAACGCACCAGAAGGATAAATCTTCAAGCCATTCGAATGCCTTCTGTTGCTCTGGAAGATTTGGAAGTGTTGTTCACCGAGGAGGAGGTGCGGGCCGCGGTTATGGACTTGCCAAACGAAAAGGCCCCGGGACCAGATGGGTTCACAGGCATTTTCTTCAAAAAAACATGGGAGGTCATAAAGCAAGATGTCATGCATGCATTCTATGCTTTTTGGGCTCGGGATTTCAGGAGCTTGCACCATGTAAACAACGCTCTCCTCATTCTCCTTCAGAAGAAACAACAACCTTCTCAGCTGAGCGACTACCGACCCATAAGTCTAATTCATAGCATCAGCAAACTTCTCACCAAATGCTTAGCCAATCGGCTTGCCATGGTCCTGGACTGAATGGTCGGCGCCAATCAAAGCGCCTTCATCAAAGGAAGATGCATACAAGACAACTTCAGGCTAGTAAGGCTCACATGTAAAGCCCTGCATGACGGAAAAATACCAAGCCTTCTCCTCAAGATTGACATCGCAAAAGCGTTTGACTCCGTATGCTGGCCCTTCTTGCTGGAAGTGCTGAAACACCTAGGGTTCGGAAACCGGTGGCTAGACTGGATGGCGGCAATCTTAAGCACTGCTAGCACCAAGGTTTTGCTGAATGGCACACCAGGGAGGTGTATTTGTCATGAAAGAGGGCTACGTCAGGGAGACCCCCTCTCCTCGATGCTTTTTGTTCTAGTTATGGAAGCCTTCAGTCTAACCTTCAAATGGATGCACGAGGAAAATCTCCTCCTCCCTCTTGGCCGACTGAACACAATTCAAAGAGTAAGCCTCTATGCAGATGGTCTTGTTCATAACACCGGTAGTGCAAGACTTGCAAACTGTCAAGGACGTGCTGGACATCCTGGGAGGGGCCTCGGGCCTCTTTGCAAACTTGGATAAAAGTGTAGCAACACCGATCTGCTGCGGCGAAGAGGACCTCCAAAATATTCAGCAGGTGTTGTCCTGCCGCATAGAGCTCTTCCCATGCAAATACTTGGGCATCCCCCTGTCTATTTTCAAGCTCAAGCGAAGCGAAGAACAGCCACTCATCAATGCTATTGCAGCATGCATACCAGTCTGGAAAGGGAACATGTTGAATTGCACTGGAAGAACAACTCTTGTCAGCGCAACCTTGTCGGCAGTGCCGGTGCACTTGGCTTCAGCTCTCTGCCTCTCCCCTTGGGCAATTGAATGCATCGACAAGGTTCGGCGAGGATTTATTTGGTGCGGAGCGACTGTGGTGTCAGGGGAGCGATGCAAGGTGGCTTGGGATGTCGTCACCAGGCCAAAGTGCCTGGGAGGTTTGGGCGTCGCTGATCTGAGGCGCACGGGTATGGCGCTGCGGCTGCACTGGCCTTGGCTACGCCGCACAGAACCGAGAAAGGCTTGGCAGGGGCTCCCACAGCGCGATGAGAAAGGAGTCTGCGCCTTATTCGACAGCGCCACCCGATCGACAGTTGGAAATGGGGAATCCACCTACTTTTGGACAGACAATTGGCTGCAGGGAGACAACATTAGATGTCTAGCACCATCAGTTTTCGATGCGGTGCCGAGACGATGGAGAAGAGAAACAGTTGCTGAAGCAATGCAGGAAGGAGCGTGGGTGCAGCACATCGCAGGGCCTCACTCGGTGAGGTTGTTGGCCGAATTCGTCATCCTCAGTAACCAATTGGAGCACGTATCCTTGGACTCGGGCACGCCGGACACGTTCTCTTGGAGCCTCGCCAGTGATGGTAAATACTCATCCGCCTCGGCCTATGGCGCCATGTTCTTAGGATGCTCAAAGCCTTTGGGAGCATCACTAAATTGGAAGACGTCAGCTCCACCGCGAGTGAAATTCTTCTTTTGGCTAGTCATGCATGGAAGATGTTGGACGGGTCATCGGAGATGGAGACATGGGCTGCAGGACTCATGCTCTTGCGTTATGTGTGACCAAGATGACGAAACGATGGATCATATCATCCTAGGTTGTGTTATGAGCAGGGAGGTCTGGGAGCGCTGCTTGGTGGCACTGCACTTACAAGGATTGATTAGCGTGTGTGAAGAGAATGTCTTGGCTTGGTGGACGGCAGCCAGAAGAAAGCTACCAAAAATCCTTCGAAGAACTTTTGACTCTTTGCTCTTCCTTATTAGCAGGACTCTTTGGAAGGAAAGGAACGCAAGAACCTTTAAGGGTCGGGCGCGCCAGCCTGCGGAGTTGCAAGCTCTGATCCTGGACGAGGCTGAACGCATCTTGGCCCCTAGTGGGTTTCGGTGATTGGATGAAACACAAGATTACTGTGACTAACGTGTGTTTTGCAGAAACAGGATTAAGTTAGGTCACGGTAATGGCGACGATACGGGCATATGGAGTTCATGTCCCCTGGCGATGGATATCGTTTTGGTTTTCAAAGGACGGACGATGAAGACGGTGGTAGACTAGGCTAAGTGTCATATGGTGTTGGAGGACACTTAGGTAGTCTTAGGTCTTTGTTTTTCCTTTGGCCGTACTATAAAGCGGAGCGTGAATCAGTAGCTTGACCTAGATGAGTCTATTGAGGTAGGTGTGGTGCACACTTGTTATTTCATAGCCCTAGGTAGCTCAGAGAGATGCCTTATGTCGAGAGGATCAAAAGTCGTTAAGGCCGCGTCGCGATCTGAGTTGGTTTTGCCCTTGATATGGGCATCGGACGCTGGCCTGGTGGTTTAGTCTGGTGCGTGGCATCGGACGCTCCGGTGTTGCCACATCGGACGCGCCCTTGCCACTGTTCACGTGCGCGTGAACTTGGGGTAGCACCGGGCGCTGGCATCGGACGCTGAGGGCCAGCGTCCGATGGCCATCCAGAGAGGTTCCAGAGAGGGTAAATCCGCATCGGACGCGTCCGATGTGGAGGCCCAACGTCCGATGCTCCTTTAACAGGTCTGACAAGAGGGTACAGTCGACCGTTGGTCGAGGTCATCGGCGCGTCCGATGCCCCCACGGTGAGCCATGTTTGGTGCTCTTTTGGATGACCGGTTGGGGGAGTATTTATACTCCTTCCCCTCTTCCATAAGAGTGTTCTTGCCACTTCCATCTGCTGAGAGACACATTGTGAGTGTGAGATAGTGCAAGAGCCCTAGTGAGGTTGTGAGATTAGCTAATTGAGAGAATTAGTGACCTCCTAATGAGAATTGAGTAGCAAGTGTGCATCCATCCATCTCTTTGGCCTTGTCTTGGTCAAGTGAGAGTTCTAGCTTGTTACTCTTGGTAATCGGCATCACCTAGACGGCTTGGTGGTGATCGAAGAGCTTGGTGATCATCCGGAAGCTTTGTGGATGACCCAAGTCAAGTTGTGACCTGTAGCGAGCGATTCACCGGGCCGGAGTGGCGAAGAATCAGCTCGTAGTGAGCACTTTATCCTTGCGCGGATCAAGGGGAAGCGATACCCTTACGCGGGTGCTCCAACGAGGACTAGGGGGGTGTGCCGACACCTCGATACCTCGGGAAAAAGATCGTCGTGTCATCTCTACTCTCTTTACTTACGAATTTACATTTGAGCAATTCAATTCCGCAATTTACTTGTTGTTCATCCTTACTTGAATTGCCATGCTAGAGTAGAAATGGTTTAGCGATAGTCTTTTATGCGGTTGTTGTTAGTGAAACACACTTCTAGGGACTAGGGGGTTAATTGGGGCTTGATAGGTTTTAATTCTTGCAAGAAGTTTTAGAAAAGACCAATTCACCCCCCCCCCCCCCTCTTGGGCATCTTGATCCTTTCAAGTGGTATCGGAGCCTCATGCTCTCGATTTAGGCTTAACCGCCTAGAGTTAAGATGTCCGGAGGTGATGGACCACCTCCCATGTTCGAGGGAGACGACTTTCCATATTGGAAAATCCATATGGAGTCGTACCTAGAAGCGGTAGATATTAAATGTCGCGAAGCCGCAATCACTGGTTGTGCCAAGCCCAAGGAAGGCACAAGCCTTACTCCTAATGAGGAGGAAAATGAGAAATGGAATGCAAAAGCCAAAAACATCCTTTTTAGAGGCATTTGCAAGGATGTGTTCAATCGTGTCCGGAACCACAAAAATGCACATGATCTATGGAAAAACATTTATGCGCTCCATGAGGGAACCAAGAGTGAGCGTGAGGAACGCTATCATTTAGTTATGCAAAAGCTTCATTATTTTGATATGCATGCTAATGAAGGTGCAAATGAAATGTTCTCACGCTTGAATGTTCTTGTAGAAGAGCTAAATGGACTTGGCCTCACACAAATGCAACCATTCGATGTTGTGAGGAAGATTCTTTGTGTCCTTCCAATTGAGAAGTATGGACACATTGTGACGGTGCTACATCAAGGCGATCTTTCCACCGCTACACCAACTAAAATCTTGGGAAAGATCAATGCGCATGAGATGTACATGCACATCACACCAAGTGGTGGCTCTTCCACTGACAAGAAGAAGGACTTGGCCTTCAAAGCAAGCCATGACAAGAAGGTTATGTCCAAGGCTATTGAGGTGCATCATGAAAGCTCAAGTGATGAAGAGGATGATTCCAACATCGCTCTCATGGTGAGAAGAACCACCAAGATGTTGAAGAAGCTTCACAAGAATGGAGTCAACTTTGACTCAAGAAATAAGAAGTTCTTCACAAGTAGCAAGAGAAGGCCAATCTCCGAAATAGATTGCTACAATTGCGGTGAGCTTGGCCATCTTGCTCATCAATGCACCAAGCCCAAGAAAGAGAGCTACAAGAACAAGAACAAGGGCAAGAAGTATGACTCATCTAGTGAAGATGAGAAGAAGAATGAGAAGCCCTACAAAAAGGATGGCAAGAAGAAGAAGCAATACCACAAGAAAGGTGGCAAGGCTTACATTGTTGGGGATTGGCTCACCGACATTGACTCCTCCGGTGGCTCATCTAATGAAGATAGTGATGATGAGAAGGAGAAAGTGGCCGCTCTAGTCATTGGCTCCTCTACACCACCACCACCACCGTCACCATCATCATCTACACACCTATGCCTCATGGCTAAAGGTGATCGAAAGGTACAAAGCGATGATGACTCTAGTGATAGTGATAGTGATGGTGAATTTGAGGCACCATCTTATGATGAGCTTGTTAAATTGCTAAATAACTACTCTAAAATCATAAGAAAGACTAGAGCTAAAAATGAAAAGCTTGTTGATGAAAATGAATCTCTTGTTGAGAAGTATGATCATGCTATACATGCTAGTGATGAGCTAAAAGATGAACTTGCTACTATGTCATCTTCCATCAAGGAGCTCAAGTCCTCTAACAAGGAGCTCAAAGCTAAAAATGAAAAACTTGATAAGATGCATAGTGACTTTACCACTAGTTATGCTTTGCTCAAAGAACAATACACTCAAGTGAAAGTTGATTATGACATCCTCACCGTTGCTTATGATATACTTTCTCATGAGACACATGATGCTCCTAACCTTGTTGTTAAGTGTGACATAGCAACATCTTGTGAGGACTTGGTTAGTGAGCATGATGAGCAAAGAGCTAGTGGCAAGGGCAAGAAAGTGGTTGAGGCCGATCACTATGATGACTATGTCAAGATCAAGAATGAGAATGCAAAGCTCAAGGTTGATCTAGAGAAGCTTACAACCACCAAGCAAGTTGTCATTGAAACTCATGATGATGACTATAGCATGTCACTTGAGCTAGACATGCTAAAAGAAGAAAACAAGAGATTGAAGATGGAGAGGGACTACAAAATGACACTGTCTCAATTGGAGCTCCAACAAGAGAATGACAAGCTCAAGAAAGAAAAGGAACACCTTACCACCGGATTGAAGAAATTCACCAAGGGTCAATGTCTTCAAAGTGAGCTACTCATGAACACCGTGATGAAGACAAATAGAAATGGCATTGGCTTCCTTGAAGAGAAGATGAAGCAACGCAAGAGCATCACTAAGCCAAAGAAGAAGAAGATTAGAAGATGCTATGAGTGTGGAAAAGGTCATTTTGCTCATGATTGTGAAGAGCCAAAACCCACACCCTTGCCCAAGCATGCTAGGCCCTTTGCTTTCAATGCTCACTACATGCTTAGACAAGACTCTAGTGGCAAGATGAAAGTCATGTTCATGGGGCCTCCTAACAAGAATAGGCCAAAGCAAATATGGGTTGCAAAGTCACTAGTTGAGAAGGTTAAGGGACCTCAACAAGTTTGGGTCCCAAAAGCTCAAGCTTGATTTCTTGTGTGTGTAGGTGAACTACAAGACCGGTGGATCTCATTGGGTGATTGATAGTGGTTGTACACAACATATGACCGGTGATCCCCGGATGTTCACCTCACTAGAAGAGAATGTCGATGACCAAGAAAAGATAACATTTGGTGACAAATCAAAGGGCAATGTCAAGGGATTGGGCAAAGTGGCTATATCAAATGATCATACCATCTCCAATGTGCTTCTTGTTGCATCTTTGAGCTTCAACTTGTTATCCGTTGGGCAACTATGTGATCTTGGCTTTCAATGTTTGTTCACCAAGAAAGAAGTGGTTGTGACCAAGAAAGATGATACTCAAGTGATATTCAAAGGCTTTAGATACAACAATCTCTATCTAGTGGATTTCTCCTCCGAAGATGCTAACTTGAAGACATGTTTGTTCACTAAGCAATCACTTGATTGGCTATGGCATAGAAGATTGGCTCATGTGGGAATGAACACTCTCAACAAGCTATTGAAGAAGGATTTGGTTAGAGGCTTGAAGGATGTCAAATTTGAGAAGGAAAAATTGTGTAGTGCATGTCAAGCCGGCAAGCAAGTTGCAAATACTCATCCAACCAAAGCCTTTGTGTCAACATCAAGAGAGTTAGAGCTACTTCACATGGATCTATTTGGGCCAACAACATATGCTAGCTTGCGTGGAAATCTCTATTGCCTAGTGATTGTTGATGACTATTCTAGATACACTTGGGTATTCTTTCTTCATGACAAATCCGAAGCAACCCCTTCATTCAAGAAGTTTGCCAAGAGAGCCCAAAATGAGTTTGACTTGAAAATCAAGAAAATAAGAAGTGGCAATGGAAGAGAATTTGACAACACCCACATTGAGGAATATTGTGATGAAGTTTGGATCAAGCATGAAGTCTCCGCAACCTACACACCACAACAAAATGGGGTAGTTGAGAGGAAGAACCGGACACTAATCACCCTAGCAAGGACAATGTTAGATGAGTACTCTACACCGGAAAGATTTTGGGCGGAAGCAATCAACACCGCTTGCTATGCATCAAACCGATTGTTCCCCCATCGTCTCCTTGGCAAGACCCCCTATGAGCTACTCAACAACAAGAAGCCAGATATATCATTCTTTAGAGTGTTTGGGTGCAAATGCTACATCTACAAGAAGCGCCAACACCTAGGGAAGTTCCAACGCCGATGTGATATTGGTTTTCTTGTTGGTTACTCATTGAAGTCCAAAGCATATCGAGTATTCAGCCATGCCACCTGGATGGTAGAAGAAACATATGATGTGGAATTCGATGAATCTAATGGCTCTCAAGGAGAGCATGAAAATCTTGATGATGTAGGTGATGAACCATTGAGGGAAGCAATGAAGAACATGCCGGTTGGAGCCATCAAGCCTAAAGATGATGATGATGATGATGTGCAAGTCATTAACAAGCCATCCTCATCCAATGTACCACAAGATGATGACAAAGATGGGAGAGAGTCATTTGAAGATACTCATGTCTCTCATGATCAAATGGTGGTACAAGCTCAAGATGTTGATGCTCCACAAGCGGCCCCTCAAGTGGTTTATCAAAGGACTACTCCTCTACTACAAGCTCATCCTCAAGATCTCATCATAGGGAGTCCAACAAGGGGTGTAATGACTCGATCTAAAAAACTTGCTTTATTTATTGAACATCACTCCTTTGTGTCTCTTGTTGAGCCTACCATTGTAGATGAAGCTCTAGGTGATCCGGATTGGGTGAATGCTATGCATGAAGAATTAAACAACTTCACCTGCAACCAAGTTTGGACACTTGAAGAGCGACCAAAAGGTGCAAGAGTCATTGGAACAAAATGGGTGTTTAGAAACAAGCAAGATGATCAAGGCAAGGTTGTTAGAAACAAGGCAAGGCTAGTGGCAAAGAGGTTCTCTCAAGTTGAAGGCTTAGATTTTGGAGAGACCTTTGCACCGGTTGCAAGACTCGAAGCCATTCGTATCCTCCTTGCATATGCATCACATCATGACATTAAATTATATCAAATGGATGTGAAAAGTGCATTTTTAAATGGCTTCATAAATGAACTAGTCTATGTTGATCAACCTCCCGAGTTTGAAGACCCTAGATATCCTAATCATGTTTATAGGTTGTCCAAGGCACTATATGGGCTCAAGCAAGCCCCAAGAGCATGGTACGAGCGCCTCCGGGACTTCCTCATTGAGAAGGGCTTCACCATTGGGAAGGTCGACACCACACTATTCACCAAGAAGCTTGATGGAGAGATCTTCATTTATCAAGTCTACGTTGATGATATCATCTTCGGCTCAACAAATGAAGCCTATTGCAAGGAATTTGGTGACTTGATGTCGAAGGAGTTCGAAATGTCCATGATTGGTGAGCTCACATTCTTCCTAGGCTTCCAAGTCAAGCAATTGAAGGAGGGGACTTTCATATCTCAAGAGAAGTATACAAAAGACCTCCTCAAGCCCTTCAACATGGATGATTGCAAGCCTATCAAGACTCCAATGCCAACAAACAGATATCTCGATCTAGATGTGGGAGGTAACCTGGTTGATCAAACTCTCTACCGTTCTATGATTGGGAGCTTGTTATATTTGACCGCATCTAGGCCCGACATCATGTTTAGTGTGTGCATGTGTGCTCGCTTTCAAGCCGATCCTAGGGAATCACATCTCATAGCCGTGAAGAGAATCCTTAGGTACCTAAAGCACACCCCAAGCATTGGCCTTTGGTATCCCAAAGGAGCTAACTTCCAACTCGTTGGGTATTCCGTGTGGCAGAACCGTCCTGATTATAAGAGCTCAAGTACTGTTTTAGTCAAATCCGTCTGACTTCGACTCATACTTGAACCCATATAACCCCGGTAGTCCGGAAATCTCGAAGGATTTCTATCACCGTACAACATACAGGATCGCATTAGTCCTGATTATAAGAGCTCAAGTACCGTTTTAGTCAAATCCGTCTGACTTCGACTCATACTTGAACCCATATAACCCCGGTAGTCTGGAAATCTCGAAGGATTTCTATCACCGTACAACATACAGGATCGCGTTGTTCAAGAATTACATTCGCAAAGATACATCACAGAGAAACGGAACCGATTTTAAAGTATCAGAGTGTGAATTTAAAACAGAGTTATTACAATACCGAATTTAAAAGTGCGGAAGCTGAAATGGTTTGAAACTCGACCACCACACATGTGGTCCAAATAAAATGTTGTTTGACAAATCCAACTCAACACAACTCACTCTTCCCTTTTTCAGATAATGTGCCACTAATAGTCTCAGACTAGCAAAAGAAAAAGGAAAGCTTCTGGACGACCCTGCCCTGGGCCTACTCCTCATCACCTTCCACCGGGTAGAGGCAGTGCTTACAATAGCCAAAGTAGACCTGGCCATCTGCAATAAACGGGATAAACCCTGAGTACGGGAATGTACTCAGCTAGACTTACCCGTCCAACTGAAAATAAAGACACCAAGGGTATGCAAGGCCTTTTTGGGTGGATCTGGGATCTTTAGTTGCGAAAAGCTCAAATTAAGATAAGTGAGGATTTAATGATATTGCTGAGCTGTCATTTTTTTAGACCTATTTCTTTACTCTAGGTTTGCACCTGAACTCTTGCACACACTTGAGTCTAACAAACAATAATATAACCATATCCAGTTGACTTATCCACATTTTTAGTTGAACCTTTAAAACATCACATGGAGTTGTATCGTGGTGAAGCTCGCCATAGTTTCCCACTAACCGGGGGAGACGGCGACTCGAATCGAATTCCAAACCAGCTGGTGAAAGACCTTTAATACCAGCCCACACTTTCCCCGTCGGGTCCATGCATTGGGCAATCGCTCGATGCTTGTTCGTGGTGGTAATCGTCGCGGTTCAAGCACGGACCGCCCAATTGGAACCTGGCGATGGCCTCACGCGGCAGATCGCAATTTCCATACTAGAGGGCGCGACACGGGTCGAAACCGGCCCGAACAGCTTCTAACCGGCTTTGGGGTCGATGATTACGGCACCGACGTATCCCTAAGTAAAAGGGCGCGTTCAAAAATGAACGAGGGCCAACATCGATACAAACCTACATGATCCAACGGACGGACTGCCCCCAAGTTCCAACTTGGTGCCCTGCCTTCCAGTTGACCGTATTTCATTACTACTCAGGTTCTTTTCCACGATAGCAAATATAGCCAACCGTGATCCGGTAACTACCCATCAGGGTATTACGGAAACATTCTTAACTACTACTTTTATTAAGCAAGCTAAGCAATTCTACATGGTAACTAAATAACAGGATAACAAGGTAGATATTGATCAATAACCAAGGAATGGTAATGCAGCAAGTAGGATTCATCCCAACTCCTAAACCTAATGCATCACAATATAAAAGGACTCAAGTAATTTCAATTGCAAAAGATAGGAGACTTAATATGCTCCGGGGCTTGCCTTGAGAGAAGACTGAGGCCTCGTGGGAGGGGCACTCAGGCAGGTTAGTGTCGGCCGTGGGGTCGGCTTCCACGGCTTGATGCAGTTCCGGGATCTCCTGCTCGGCGCTTGTCTCCTGCTCTAGGTCTTGCTCCTGAACTGTCGATCCTATTGCAATGCGTTTGAAAATAATAAATAAATAATGCGTAGTGTGAGATGGGGTGGTATGAGTGTAAATATTTCTTGCAAACCAACAACACCAACTTGTTGAACCATTTTTGACATTGAGGTAAACACTTAATTATCTCATAAAATAATTTCATTAATCCACCTATTTCTTATTTAATAATTCAAAAGAAATTTGAGTTTGAACTGCAGGTGCATTTTTCTGGACTTAGAAAAATCCACAAAAATTCTAGAAGGCAAATGGCATTTGCTGGACTTCACTGAACAATTTTCAGCCAGAAATAAAATAGAGAACTGCAAATATAAAAATAACAAATAAACTGCTCAAAAGGTGCTTTTAACTAACTTTTCACACAAAAGGTGTTCAACAGCAGATTTCATAATTTTCCTAGCTTCATCTACTCATACACATTCTACTGTAGAAAACTTGCTGTCAGAACATAAACATACAAGCCTACACAAAATAAACAAATCTATTCCAAATTAAACCCATTGAACTACATCCCTACTGGAAAAGGGTGCTAAACTCAATTTTATATTTTTTCCAGATTCTACTCCATATTCCATACTTATCAAGAAAGTTCCACGAACAGAAACATTATATTATTTCTTACATGAATTTCCAAAGGAAAACACAAAAAGGTACATTATTAAAGCAACTTCAGATTCTTCCATACAACAGCTCATGCTTAACATTTTTCTTAGCCTGAACATGACATACAGAGACTACACAATTTTTCCCACATTTTATTTTGACATATTAAATACCTTAACACTTATTCTAAGAAATCAGTCAAAAAGGACTTTAAATCATAACAGAAACTTTTTCCACATAAACAGTGCATCATATATTTTTCACAGGTGCAAATCATGATAAGAAACCAACACAAATTTTCCCATGAATTAACTTAACCAGAAAACACCTATTTCCATTTATCTAAACAAACTGAATTAAATAAAAACAGTAATAAAAACTTTCACCAAAAATACTTTCATATTTTTCCATGATAGATCTACTCATAAACAAGTTAACAAAACTGAAAGTACTTCATTTGGACTTTTAAAACGAGCTACACAAAAATAACAAGCATTTCTAGAACATAAAACAAAAAGGAAAACATATTTGAATCTTCCCGGCTGGCCTGCGTGAACGTGGTCCATGGACCGGGTGAGGCTGACGCGCGGGGTCCGCTGGTCAACGGGACCCACCCGTCAGAGAGGGCGAAGCAGGGGAAGGTGTTGACCGGCGAAAGCTCGTCGACGGTGAGGTCGCCGGCGGTGAGGCTAGGCTCGATAGACTCGTCTCGACGAGGCGCATCCAGCGGTGGGGTCGGTTTAGCCAGAGGGTGATCGAAGCGTGCCGGCGGCGAGCGGTGGCGGACGGCGGCGGCGGCGACACACGGCTACGCCGTTTCCGGCGGTCGCCGGTGAAATTGGGGAAGGCGAAGGCTCACACGAACCCTAGGGAGGTTATCGGCGGGCTCGGATTGGCTCGGGAAGCTCCGAGGAAGCTTGGCCACGCGAGCGGCCGTGGCGGACGGTGGCGGGGCTCGGCTAGGCCATGTCCGGCGGTCGCCGGCCAAATTGGCGCGTGCGCAGTGCTTTGTGAACCCTAGGGAGGCTATCGGAGGGCTCGGTTTGGCTCGGGAAGCTCCGAGGAAGCTTGGCCTCGGGCATGGCCTCGGCGGACAGCCATGGCGCTCGGCCGGGGAAGAAGAGGTGGGTGAGAGCGGTAGCGTTGAGGCTAGTCGGTGTTCTCACCTTGCCTTGGCTTGGTGATGCTCGACGGAGAAGAGGGGAAGCGGAGAAGCTTCGGTCGATGTAGAACAGTCGCGAGCTCCGGACGGTGCCGATGGCGACCGCGGCGGTGCTCCACAGACTTCGGTGTCGGCGAGGCTCGAGGGGTGGTGCTAACGCGAGCACCGGGTGTCTGGGGTGTGGGCGGAGAGGTTTGCGCGAGGAATTGGACGGCGAGGCTCCGGCGTGGCCGGAATGGCGAAGGGGTTTTGCGGTGTCGAACGGCGGCGGGCGAGCGCTGGCGTTCGTTCGCGGAGAGGAGAGGGAGAGAGCTAGCGGGGGTGTTCGAATGAGCGGGTGAGTGAACGAGCGAAGGGAGGTGCTCGGTTTTGCTCGGCAGGGCGAAGGACGGCCGGTCGTGGCGGGGGCCACGGCGTGGCGTGCGGCAGGCGATGGCACGACGGGCGAGGGCAGCGCGGCAGGCGAGGCGAGCGGAGAGTGGCCGGGGAGGATTGCTTGCGTGCTCGGGTGAGAGGGGATCGAGCGAGGAGTGGCCGGCGAGGATCCTCGGCAGGATGCGGCGGCCACGTGGCGGTTGCGGCCGGCGTACGGCGCGGCGGCGCTGTCGGGGCTGGCGTGCGCGGCGTGCGCGAGCGCGCGCGGGAGCGGGGGCAGGCGCGGCGCGGGCTTGGGCCGGAAAGGCCGAATGGGCCGAAAGGCTGGTGCCGGGAAAAAATGGTTTTCCTTTTTCTTTTTCCAAAACCTTTTCAAACTTTGACCATTCAAAAACAGTTTCAAAAACTCCAAACTAGACTTTGACCCAAAAATAAAAGTTGCTAAAAATAATTTTCTCTACAACTTTCATATAAGACACTTTTTCTGAAAACCATTTTTACAACCTCCACATAAATAAAGCCAATTTTGAAACATACACCATTTTGCTTTCCTCATTTTTATCTGATAAAGTATTTTGAATTAGGTCAAAATGCCAACATGAAAAGCACTCTACTCAATATTCTTTATTTTATAAACTTATTTGCCAAGATAGAAATCCACTTAAACTATCAAGTCCAATAGAAATCCAAAATCCAAATAAACAAAAAGGCAAAAAGCACTCATATGCACATGAAATGATGCAATGCATTGCTTATGCATTTTGGTAGCTAAATGTGGTTCCTAATGCAGTGCTTGACACTAGGGTGTCACAGCCCTTCCCCCCTTAAAGAAATCTCGTCCCGAGATTTTGAGTTACGTACCAATCATTATAAAAAGCGGGATAGTTCACTCGCAAGTACTCCTCGGTTTCCCATGTCGCATCGTTGGGTCCGTGGTTGCTCCAAAGAATCTTGTAAGTCTTCACTGTTCGGTTGCGAGTTTCTCGGGTCTTGGTGTCCATTATCTCCTGAGGTTGTTCATAGTATTCCAGATCTGATCTGATAGTAACATCTGGAATCCGAACTTCTTCCCGTTCTGGAACTCGAAGACACTTCTTCAACTGGGACACATGGAACACTGGGAAGACTGCGCTCATCTCTGGGGGTAACTGCACTTCATATGCCACTTCTCCCTTTTTAGCTACGATCTGATACGGTCCCACATATCGAGGTGCTGGCTTTTTCTTAATTCCAAAACGTTGGACTTTCCTCATGGGTGAGACTTTGAGGTAAACATAGTCTCCAACTTGAAATTCCAAGGGTCTCCTCCGTGTGTCAGCGTAACTTTTCTGTCGGGATTGCGCTGCTTTGATATGTTGTTGTACCTTTTGCACAATCTCTTCAGCATCTTTCACATAATCTGACCCATAAAATCCTCGATCTCCTGATTCAACCCAATTTACCGGGGTTCTGCATCTTCGTCCGTATAATACTTCAAAAGGTGTCATCTTTATACTTTCTTGGTAGCTGTTGTTATACGAAAACTCGGCAAGGGGTAACCATTTCTCCCATGATTCTCCTGAAGATAAAACACAAGCTCTGAGGATATCTTCCAAAATCTGATTCACTCTCTCTGTTTGTCCTGCGGTTTGGGGGTGATAAGCGGAACTTCTTACCAACTTGGTTCCTAGCTCCTTGTGCAACTGTTCCCAAAAACATGCTATGAACTGGGGTCCTCTATCAGAGACAATCCTTTTTGGAACTCCGTGTAACCTCAAGATGTTCTGAATGTACAAGTCTGCATACTGATGAGGTCGGTGTGTAGTCTTAACCGGGATGAAGTGAGCCACTTTAGATAACCGATCCACGATAACCCAGATAGAATCATTTCCCTTTTGAGTGGTGGGAAGACCTGTGATGAAATCCGTACTAATCTCTTCCCACTTCCATTCTGGAATAGACAACGGTTGCAACAATCCGGCAGGTCTTAGGTGTATAGCTTTTATCCTACAGCAAGTATCACACCTTGCGACATAAGCTGCAACTTCCTTCTTCATTCTAGACCACCAGTACCTTGTTCTCAGATCTTGGTACATCTTACTGCTTCCTAGATGGATAGATAACTTTGAATTGTGAGCTTCATTCAGAATTCTTTCTTTCAGCTCTGTGTCCTTAGGAACAACCAACCTCTGGTTATACCACAAGATTCCCTGTTCATCAGTCCTGAAGTTCAAAGAACTACTGGTTTCCAACCTCTTCTTGATCTGACAGATCTCTTCATCGGTCCTTTGTCCTTCAATGATGTCACTTTCTAGGGTGCACTGTATGGTGATATTGTTTAACATAACGGGGTGCATAAGGTTGAATCCATCTTCCAATAGTGGTTGTAGGGAGTTGCAATGAGTCTTGCGACTCAAGGCATCTGCTACCATGTTTGCTTTTCCGGGGTGGTAATGCACTTCAAGGTTGTAATCCTTAATCAACTCTAACCATCTTCTCTGCCTCATGTTCAACTCTGGCTGGGTGAAGATATATTTCAGACTTTTATGATCAGTGTACACATGACATAGGTTTCCCATAAGGTAATGCCTCCAAATCTTGAGTGCATGCACGACGGTTGCCAATTCCAAGTCATGAGTGGGATAATTCTCTTCATGTGGTCGCAACTGGCGCGAAGCATATGCTATAACTCTCCCATTCTGCATGAGCACACATCCAAGTCCAATCTTGGATGCGTCACAAAACACATCAAAAGGTTCCTCTAAGTTTGGCTGAGCCAAAACAGGCGCGGAAGTCAACAACGTTCGCAGAGTGCGAAAAGCTGTTTCACACTCTGGAGTCCATTCGAACTTCTTGTTTTTCTGCGTTAAACGGGTCATAGGTTTGGCGATTCTCGAAAAATCTAGAATGAATCGATGGTAGTATCCAGCCAAACCCAAAGAGCTGCGAACCTCAAAAACACTTGTGGGTGCTTCCCAATCCATAACCTCTTGCACCTTAGAAGGGTCTACAGAGGTCCCTTCCTCTGAAAGGACGTGACCAAGGAAAGGTACCTTCTTTAACCAAAACTCACACTTACTGAACTTAGCATATAACTTGTGCTCTCGAAGCCGGGTCAAAACAACTCGTAGATGCTCAGCATGATCCTTCTCATTCTCAGAGTATACCAAGATATCATCGATGAACACTACAACGAACTTATCTAACTCTGGCATGAAGACCGAATTCATCAGGTACATGAAATGTGCCGGTGCATTGGTCAATCCAAAGGACATAACGAGATACTCATAGAGTCCATATCTGGTAGAGAAAGCTGTTTTTGGTATATCTTCTCTTCTGATCTTAATCTGATGGTATCCTGATCTCAGGTCGATCTTGGAGAACACTTTTGCCTTTGATAACTGATCAAACAAGACATCGATTCGGGGTAAGGGATATTTGTTCTTTATAGTTACTGCATTCAATGGTCTGTAATCCACACACATCCTCAAAGTTTTATCCTTCTTCTTCACAAAGATAGCGGGACATCCCCAAGGTGACGAACTAGGGCATATCAAACCCTTATCCAAGAGCTCTTGCAACTGTTAAGCTCTGCTAACTCTTTAGCGTGCATCCTATACGGCCTCCGAGAAATGGGTGCCGTTCCAGGGACTAACTCTATAGCAAACTCCACATCCCTATCCGGCGGTAGTCCAGGCAACTCATCAGGAAAAACATCCGGAAACTCACACACTACTGAGATCTCAGCTATCTGTTTTGCGGTGACGTTGAACAACACTCCGATCTCGTGGGGGTTTCGGGGTAACTTAAACCGAAAGGTAGACCCATTCCGGGGACTAACCATAGAAACTATTCGCTCTGCGACGTCAAGATTGACCTTCCAGAGTTTCATCCAACCCATACCTAAGATCACGTCCAAACCCAGACCAGGGATTACGATGGGATCCACTATGGCCGTCTTATCCCCAAAAGTCATTTCCACTCCTTTAGCCATTTTACGCGTGGAGAGAACAGCTCAGGCGGAACTTATCTGATATCCCCGATCTAACTCTACCAACTCAAGATTACTTCTCAAAACGAAGTTCTCACTTATGAAAGAATGCGATGCTCCAGAATCAAACAGCACAACTGCGGGGCATTGATTAACAAGAAACGTACCAGCGGTGACAGGCTCTCCTTCCGGCACTTCCTCCACGGTGGTGTGATGCACATGACCTGCGCGAGGTGGAGGCTGGGTGTATTGCTTCTTTGGACGAGGGCATTGACGTGACAGATGTCCAGTCTGACCACAGTTGTAACATGGCCCAATCACATATGGAGTCTTGGGGCCTCCTGCACTTCCTGCCTTATTCTTGTTCTGCATCAGAGGAGCAGTGTAGGGCTTCTGAAAACTGGGACGGGGTCGGTTGGTAGTGATCTTCCTCTGCGGGGGACGGAACCTTGCTCCAGCCACTGGCGGGCGATACGGGGTGCGTGCTCCGAAAGGGGCCCTCTGTTGAGACGAACCTCCTTCGTTCGCACGACGATGGGTCTCTGTCGCCAGCCTGCTGTCATTGGCCTCTTGATTTAGGCAGTCACTGACAAAGTCACTGAAGGTGGTGCGGTGACTGTTACCCATCTTTGAAAGCATGGCGGCGCTCATGCCACGTTTGAAGCTTGTGATCTTCTTGGCCTCAGTGTTGACAAAGTTTGGGGCGTAGCGAGCTAGGTTGTTGAAGCTGTGCAGATACTCGGACATAGATCTGGTTCCCTGAGACAGCCTCATGAACTCTGCAATCTTCATTTCCATCAGACCACTAGGGATGTAGTGGTTGCGCATAGCAGTCGAGAACTGATCCCAAGTGACACGTGCATTTGCAGGCAAGGATGCACGGTACTGGGCCCACCACAAACCTGCGGGTCCTTCCAACATGTGCGCGGCATACTCTGCCTTGAGCTCTTCCGTCAGCCGAAGCAGACGGAACTTCTGGGTGATGGAGTTGAGCCATTCATCAGCCTCTAGCGGTTCGGTGACTTCCTTGAACACCGGGGGACGGGTGTCCAAGAAGTCACGGTAGGAGCTGTACTGGTTAGGCTCTGGGCCTTGGCGTTGATGATGCTGCTGCGCAGTGTTGTTAGCGATATTGCGGAGGGTGGCCTCCATGTGCCTCTGCATCTCCTCCATGTTCCTTTGGCTGCCCAAGAACTGGCCGAAAAATGCTTCTGGCGTCATCGGCGGCGGTGGGGGAGGTGGCAAATTTTCCTCCTGTCCTGCCCCCTGTCTGCGTTGGCTGCGAGTGTGCGTCGGCATCTGCATATCCCATTAATAAGCAATCATTAGGTGATGTTACATTGATCATGAATAAATACTGCGCTATACATAATTCAAAAATTTAGCACATGACCAAGTATAATTACTCATTTCCATACAACATCACAGAATAATCGCCCGAAATTAGACATGCAACGACGGATTTCCATAAAAGATGCCAGATCGAAGTCTGGACTTTGTCCCAAAAGCCATACATGCCATCAAACATCTCAAACATAAAACCAACACATGTTTTGAGTGTTACATCACTTAGCGAGCGTGCTCAAGCTATACAAAAGAAAACGACTCCTAGCGAAACTAGCGCTCAGGCGTCTCCAGCGGCGGATGCGGCGTCCTCCGTCGATCATTGGCTCGTCAGCGTGATCCTCCTCCGGTGGGGCGTCGGGACCAAGGACCTCTCCGTCCTGGGGATCCGAGGCCTCGGCTGCGGCTGGGGCGGCGGCCTCCTGTGCGGCATGATGCATCTGGTGCACTGCCTCGTGGAGCTGGTCGATGTAAGCCTGCTGTCCATGGATCTGCTGTATCAAGAGGTGGGCTCCCTCTCTGAGCTGGTCGAGTGCGGTGCGGGCCTCATCCCTCTAAAGGGCGGTAGTCAGGTACATCTGCTCTGCAACGGTCCTAGCAGTGGCCTGTGCTGCTGGTGTAGTACGAGCGTCATCACGCTCAAGGGTGATCTATTGAATCCTCTCCTGGAGACGAGCTACCTCGGCATCAAACTCTTCTTGTAGCTTCCTCTTGCTCTGGTAGGTGGCGGTGAGGGTGAAGGACACGCTCTCGAGAGTGTGCTCCAAACTCTCACATACACCCAACAAAGCTCCGGTGGCGCTCATCGCGGGCGTCTCGCAGTAGAACCTCTCCTCTGGGCTCCCAGTCAAGACTGACTCCAGAGTCTGCTTCCAGCGTAATGGAAAAAGTGATCCACGGGGGAACACTCCTGCCATAGCGCTTGCTAGGTCGGCGGGGAAACGGGCGATGATATCCTTCAGCACAAGATACGCTGCCCTGTTGGCTCCATCCTTGGCACATGTGCCTCTGGTGATCTTCGTCCATCCTATCCAGTGGGGCTTGGCGGGCAAAACTTTGACTTTGATCTCCACCATGACCAAGGAATCCTGCCCGTAGATCTCCTTCTGCCATGACTACCGGGGCTCCTGTCCTTCCTCATAGCCCACGGCCTACAGAATCCTCCAAAGGATAGTCGGCAATCCGAAGTAGGACAAGAACATCTTCCGGGTCAGCTTGGTGGCCAAGCAGTGACGCGGAACTCCTCTACCTCCGGTGGCCTTGCGAGCGGTCATCTTAGTCCGGGCCATCTGTAGAAACAAAAGGGTTTCGAACTCTCGTGAGACGGATATTAAGTTGGCAAATTTTTATATAAAAGAGACAACTTTTAATTAAGGGGAGGTAATGTAAATGCAAGAATATAAACATGATGCATGATCGTACTTACGTTCTCACTCACTAACATGACTCATAAGTCCTAACGTTCTAGTCGATGGCAAGAACGATCTCTCATGCGTTATCTACACGTTCTACTCGGTCGCACAGTTAGTGTACCTGCAGAAGATTCATTTCAGCCCAAAGCAATCCCAATGATAAAACAATTGAGCATTGGCTAATATGCGCAAAATACATAGAAGCCAACACTAAACACCTTGCACCAACATAGAAAACACCCTCAAAACATTGATACCCTCATATGTGTCTGCGTGGAGCTCGCACATACTTGGTATAAGAACTCTCACCTAGACCGTCGGTTGGACGGTCATGCTCTCATATCTCACAAAATCATTTTATGCATGTTTTCGCGATCGACGCATTCTCTTTTCCCGAGAATGGACCAGCAAATAAAGATCCAGCACGAAGCAAAACCCTGAACCCTGTTAGCAGTTAACCCACCTGAATCCTAGTATAGGGCTTAAGGACGAGACTGGGCACACTTAGTAATTGAAAATAGTTTTGAAAATAGTTTTGAAACACCCATTTTAGTTCAAAAATAGCTCTTTATGGAGGTAATCACTTGAACCATGCTTTGATACCAGCTGTGGCGGAACCGTCCTGATTATAAGAGCTCAAGTACCGTTTTAGTCAAATTCGTCTGACTTCGACTCATACTTGAACCCATATAACCCCGGTAGTCCGGAAATCTCGAAGGATTTCTATCACCGTACAACATACAGGATCGCATTAGTCCTGATTATAAGAGCTCAAGTACTGTTTTAGTCAAATCCGTCTGACTTCGACTCATACTTGAACCCATATAACCCCGGTAGTCCGGAAATCTCGAAGGATTTCTATCACCGTACAACATACAGGATCGCGTTGTTCAAGAATTACATTCGCAAAGATACATCACAGAGAAACGGAACCGATTTTAAAGTATCAGAGTGCGAATTTAAAACAGAGTTATTACAATACAGAATTTAAAAGTGCGGAAGCTGAAATGGTTTGAAACTCGACCACCACACATGTGGTCCAAATAAAACATTGTTTGACAAATCCAACTCAACACAACTCACTCTTCCCTTTTTCAGATAATGTGCCACTAATAGTCTCAGACTAGCAAAAGAAAAAGGAAAGCTTCTGGACGACCCTGCCCTGGGCCTACTCCTCATCACCTTCCACCGGGTAGAGGCAGTGCTTACAATAGCCAAAGTAGACCTGGCCATCTGCAATAAACGGGATAAACCCTGAGTACGGGAATGTACTCAGCTAGACTTACCCGTCCAACTGAAAATAAAGACACCAAGGGTATGCAAGGCCTTTTTGGGTGGATCTGGGATCTTTAGTTGCGAAAAGCTCAAATTAAGATAAGTGAGGATTTAATGATATTGCTGAGCTGTCATTTTTTTAGACCTATTTCTTTACTCTAGGTTTGCACCTAAACTCTTGCACACACTTGAGTCTAACAAACAATAATATAACCATATCCAGTTGACTTATCCACATTTTTAGTTGAACCTTTAAAACATCACATGGAGTTGTATCGTGGTGAAGCTCGTCATAGTTTCCCACTAACCGGGGGAGACGGCGACTCGAATCGAATTCCAAACCAGCTGGTGAAAGACCTTTAATACCAGCCCACACTTTCCCCGTCGGGTCCATGCATTGGGCAATCGCTCGATGCTTGTTCGTGGTGGTAATCGTCGCGGTTCAAGCACGGACCGCCCAATTGGAACCTGGCGATGGCCTCACGCGGCAGATCGCAATTTCCATACTAGAGGGCGCGACACGGGTCGAAACCAGCCCGAACAGCTTCTAACCGGCTTTGGGGTCGATGATTACGGCACCGACGTATCCCTAAGTAAAAGGGCGCGTTCAAAAATGAACGAGGGCCAACATCGATACAAACCTACATGATCCAACGGACGGACTGCCCCCAAGTTCCAACTTGGTGCCCTGCCTTCCAGTTGACCGTATTTCATTACTACTCAGGTTCTTTTCCACGATAGCAAATATAGCCAACCGTGATCCGGTAACTACCCATCAGGGTATTACGGAAACATTCTTAACTACTACTTTTATTAAGCAAGCTAAGCAATTCTACATGGTAACTAAATAACAGGATAACAAGGTAGATATTGATCAATAACCAAGGAATGGTAATGCAGCAAGTAGGATTCATCCCAACTCCTAAACCTAATGCATCACAATATAAAAGGACTCAAGTAATTTCAATTGCAAAAGATAGGAGACTTAATATGCTCCGGGGCTTGCCTTGAGAGAAGACTGAGGCCTCGTGGGAGGGGCACTCAGGCAGGTTAGTGTCGGCCGTGGGGTCGGCTTCCACGGCTTGATGCAGTTCCGGGATCTCCTGCTCGGCGCTTGTCTCCTGCTCTAGGTCTTGCTCCTGAACTGTCGATCCTATTGCAATGCGTTTGAAAATAATAAATAAATAATGCGTAGTGTGAGATGGGGTGGTATGAGTGTAAATATTTCTTGCAAACCAACAACACCAACTTGTTGAACCATTTTTGACATTGAGGTAAACACTTAATTATCTCATAAAACAATTTCATTAATCCACCTATTTCTTATTTAATAATTCAAAAGAAATTTGAGTTTGAACTGCAGGTGCATTTTTCTGGACTTAGAAAAATCCACAAAAATTCCAGAAGGCAAATGGCATCTGCTGGACTTCACTGAACAATTTTCAGCCAGAAATAAAATAGAGAACTGCAAATATAAAAATAACAAATAAACTGCTCAAAAGGTGCTTTTGACTAACTTTTCACACAAAAGGTGTTCAACAGCAGATTTCATAATTTTCCTAGCTTCATCTACTCATACACATTCTACTGTAGAAAACTTGCTGTCAGAACATAAATATACAAGCCTACACAAAATAAACAAATCTATTCCAAATTAAACCCATTGAACTACATCCCTACTGGAAAAGGGTGCTAAACTCAATTTTATATTTTTTCCAGATTCTACTCCATATTCCATACTTATCAAGAAAGTTCCACGAACAGAAACATTATATTATTTCTTACATGAATTTCCAAAGGAAAACACAGAAAGGTACATTATTAAAGCAACTTCAGATTCTTCCATACAACAGCTCATGCTTAACATTTTTCTTAGCCTGAACATGACATACAGAGACTACACAATTTTTCCTATATTTTATTTTGACATATTAAATACCTTAACACTTATTCTAAGAAATCAGTCAAAAAGGACTTTAAATCATAACAGAAACGTTTTCCACATAAACAGTGCATCATATATTTTTCACAGGTGCAAATCATGATAAGAAACCTACACAAATTTTCCCATGAATTAACTCAACCAGAAAACTCCTATTTCCATTTATCTAAACAAAAGCTCACAAACTGAATTAAATAAAAACAGTAATAAAAACTTTCACCAAAAATAGTTTCATATTTTTCCATGATAGATCTACTCATAAACAATTTAACAAAACTGAAAGTACTTCATTTGGACTTTTAAAACGAGCTACACAAAAATAACAAGCATTTCTGAAAAATAAAACAAAAAGGAAAACATATTTGAATCTTCCCGGCTGGCCTGCGTGAACGTGGTCCATGGACCGGGTGAGGCTGACGCGTGGGGTCCGCTGGTCAATGGGACCCACCCGTCAGAGAGGGCGAAGCAGGGGAAGGTGTTGACCGGCGAAAGCTCGTCGACGGTGAGGTCGCCGGCGGTGAGGCTAGGCTCGATAGACTCGTCTCGACGAGGCGCATCCAGCGGTGGGGTCGTTTGGCCAGAGGGTGATCGAAGCGTGTCGGCGGCGAGCGGTGGCGGACGGCGGCGGCGGCGACACACGGCTACGCCGTTTCCGGCGGTCGCCGGTGAAATTGGGGAAGGCGAAGGCTCACACGAACCCTAGGGAGGCTATCGGCGGGCTCGGATTGGCTCGGGAAGCTCCGAGGAAGCTTGGCCACGCGAGCGGCCGTGGCGGACGGTGGCGGGGCTCGGCTAGGCCGTGTCCGGCGGTCGCCGGCCAAATTGGCGCGTGCGCAGTGCTTTGTGAACCCTAGGGAGGCTATCGGAGGGCTCGGTTTGGCTCGGGAAGCTCCGAGGAAGCTTGGCCTCGGGCATGGCCTCGGCGGACAGCCATGGCGCTCGGCCGAGGAAGAAGAGGTGGGTGAGAGCGGTAGCGTTGAGGCTAGTCGGTGTTCTCACCTTGCCTTGGCTTGGTGATGCTCGACGGAGAAGAGGGGAAGCGGAGAAGCTTCGGTCGATGTAGAACAGTCGCGAGCTCTGGACGGTGCCGATGGCGACCGCGGCGGCGCTCCACAGACTTCGGTGTCCGCGAGGCTCGAGGGGTGGTGCTAACGCGAGCACCGGGTGTCTGGGCTGTGGGCGGAGAGGTTTGCGCGAGGAATTGGACGGCGAGGCTCCGGCGTGGCCGGAATGGCGAAGGGGTTTTGCGGTGTCGAACGGCGGCGGGCGAGCGCTGGCGTTCGTTCACGGAGAGGAGAGGGAGAGAGCTAGCGGGGGTGTTCGAATGAGCGGGTGAGTGAACGAGCGAAGGGAGGTGCTCGGTTTTGCTCGGCAGGGCGAAGGACGGTCGGTCGTGGCGGGGGCCACGGCGTGGCGTGCGGCAGGCGATGGCACGGCGGGCGAGGGCAGCGCGGCAGGCGAGGCGAGCGGAGAGTGGCCGGGGAGGATTGCTTGCGTGCTCGGGTGAGAGGGGATCGAGCGAGGAGTGGCCGGCGAGGATCCTCGGCAGGATGCGGCGGCCACGTGGCGGTTGCGGCCGGCGTACGGCGCGGCGGCGCTGTCGGGGCTGGCGTGCGCGAGTGCGCGCGGGAGCGGGGGCAGGCGCGGCGCGGGCTTGGGCCGGAAAGGCCGAATGGGCCGAAAGGCTGGTGCCGGGAAAAAATGGTTTTCCTTTTTCTTTTTCCAAAACCTTTTCAAACTTTGACCATTCAAAAACAGTTTCAAAAACTCCAAACTAGACTTTGACCCAAAAATAAAAGTTGCTAAAAATAATTTTCTCTACAACTTTCATATAAGACACTTTTCTGAAAACCATTTTTACAACCTCCACATAAATAAAGCCAATTTTGAAACATACACCATTTTGCTTGCCTCATTTTTATCTGATAAACTATTTTGAATTAGGTCAAAATGCCAACATGAAAAGCACTCTACTCAATATTATTTATTTTATAAACTTATTTGCCAAGATAGAAATCCACTTAAACTATCAAGTCCAATAGAAATCCAAAATCCAAATAAACAAAAAGGCAAAAAGCACTCATATGCACATGAAATGATGCAATGCATTGCTTATGCATTTTGGTAGCTAAATGTGGTTCCTAATACAGTGCTTGACACTAGGGTGTCACATTCCGATTCGGATTAGCGGGTTGCAAAGTAGATAGAAAAAGCACATCCGGAGGGTGCCATTTGCTTGGGAGATCACTAGTTTCATGGAGTTCAAAAAAGCAAAATAGTGTGGCCTTGTCTACCGCCGAGGCGGAATACATAGCCGCGGGTGCTTGTTGTGCACAAATCCTTTATATGAAACAAACCCTTTTAGACTATGGTGTAGTTCTAGAAAGGGTACCTTTGTTGTGTGACAATGAGAGCGCGGTTAAGCTTGCTAACAACCCGGTCCAACACTCTCGTACCAAGCACATAGATATTCGCCATCACTTTCTTAGAGACCATGTTTCAAAGAAAGACATATCCTTAGAGGGAGTTAGAACCAAAGATCAATTGGTGGATATCTTCACAAAACCCCTAGATGAAAACACTCTTTGTAGATTGCGAAGTGAGCTTAATGTGCTTGATCTAAGTAACTTTGTCAAAAGGTGAAAGGGGGTTGTCTTTGCATTGCATTGTATAATATGCCATGTTTAAATTATGCTATGCACATAGGCTTGTCAGACGTGGTTAAGATAACCGCCCTAAAAAGCGTGTGAAGAAGCTTACCCATGAGCAAACTTGACAAGCAACCTAGATTCAAATTCCGTCTTGCATTGCATATGCATGTGTGTTGCCTCGTCGTTTCTTTTTGGTTAAGCTTTGAGCAACCGATGTGTTCGTCCATCGCTAGGGGGAGCATTTGAGGCTCCTAATGGTTGAGACTCCTAGTTTTGGTGGCCACATGTTGTCTCCTCGGGATTTATAGCCTATTTTACCCAAAAAGCATATGTAGCCTATGGCAAAATATTTCTAAAATTGAGGGTTTATGCTAGGATGCTCATACTAGGTTCCAACTGGTGTTTATTTGCCTCTTATTTGAGTTGGAACTTGGTTGGGAGAGGGAGCCGCAACAGAAATCTTCAAAACAGCCCAAAATGCGGCATCGAACGCTGCATCGGATGCTCCCCTAGCGTCTGATGCCCTGCACTGTAGACAGCACCGGCTGGAAAAGTGTCAGGGTAGCGTCCGATGTGTCTCCATCGGCGCGTCCGATGCTCCATCGGACGCTGCCCAGCGTCCGATGCCAAGGCATAGGACGCGTCTGATGTGATTTTGGCCGTTCTGGAGC
The DNA here is from genome assembly GCA_009763385.1 of Coix lacryma-jobi var. lacryma-jobi. Lineage (NCBI taxonomy): Eukaryota > Viridiplantae > Streptophyta > Magnoliopsida > Poales > Poaceae > Coix > Coix lacryma-jobi. The sequence goes on from CM019826.1 coordinate 144,387,619, forward strand.
TCTCTGGACAGGCATCGGAGGGTCCGACGTGTTTACATCGGCGCGTCCGATGCCCCTTTAAGCGGCGCATTGAGTCCTTTTCACTGACGTTGAGGCCCCACGTGTCATTTTCTCCTCTTCGTCTTCATCGCGCCCGAGCCCGACCTCAGTCGCCGCACGCCCTAACCCTGCACCCGCCCGAGCCCTCACCGCCGGCTGCCGTGCTCGCCAGCCCATCTCTCGCCGTCGGGCTCTCGTTCCGCCGCCGCTCGCCGTGATCCCACTCCTCCCCCACGCTCAGCGCCCCACCCAGTAGCGCGCGCCGCCGCTCGACCGCCCGCCCATGCCGCAAGCCCCTCGCCGGAGTCCCTCGCCGACAAGTTCGCCGGCGACCATGTTCTTCTCACTGGAGGACGCTCCCCGCCTTCTCTTTCCACTCTGGCATCGTTTCCCCGGCCGGAAGCATACCCACAGTGAGCATCTCTCCCCACTCCTCTTACCATGTCCACAACGTGTTCGCCGCAATGCCCCATCGACCGTTCTCACTATTTCTGAACCCCATTTTCACCCAAATCCATTGCAGTTCCCCTTGGTGTGACGTGTGGGTGCTAGAACGTCCGTGACTTACCTCGCTCTTGAGTCGGTTCGTCGATCGACAGGTAGCAAAGCCCTTTCCTCTCTTATCCCCATTGCTTTGCTTCTATAGGCCCTTTCTCGTCTCTAGATTATATGTCGCTTATATATATATATCCCCTCTCTATCTTGCAGCGAGTCAGTGGCCGTGCTCAGTTGTCAGTTGTCAGTGACAGATAGCCCGGGGCCAAGCCCGCGGGTACGGATCGAGGCCAAGCCTCGCGAGTGACAGCGGCCGAGGATCAGTGATAGGGGAAGTCTTTGGTCCGTCAGTTGGTCAGCGGATTTCTTGTCAGCTGTTTGCCAGGGGTTTTCAGTGTCAGTGGGTCTTTCACCGGCAGTTCAGAGCTTCTTTCAGCGACAGTGAGTCTCATTCTTGTCAGCCATGCCGCGCTGCAAGAACGTTGGTGGTGGCCCAGGGGACTCTCCTCCCCGTCCCCCCCCCCCTTCTGGTCAGAGGCCCGGGAAGGGGAAGCTGATCACGCACAGAAAGCGCACTCGGGAGCAGAGGGAGGCCGACCAGGCACGAGAGGTTGCAGCCGCCGCAGAGCATGCCGAGCAGGGTGGCCGTGGTGGCGGCTTACGGATTGAGGACCAGCTGTCGCCAGAGCAGAGGCGTGCAGTTGAGACGGTTGAGCGGTTCCACCACTCACCAATTGGCACGCTTATGGCTGTCGGTCGCCGGACGACGTTCACGTCTCCGGGTGTGGAGCCCGAGAGCTCCGGGCAGGGCCAGGCAGAGGCCGAGCCAGCAGAGGCAGAGGCAGAGGCAGCAGAGGACGTTCCAGAGGAGGTGCCCCGGCGCCGGTCGTCCTGTCGCAGGACAGCGGTGCCACCCCGGCCCGACGTCCCTCTGCGGGGAGCACGTGCTCCGTCGAGGCGTGCGCCCCCGCCGATACCGCGACTGGACCTCCGGGCAGCCACCTACTCTCAGATACAGACCCTCAGGCTAGTACCAGTTGAGCAGTGGTTTCCGAGAGAGAGGCAGGAGCAGGCTGGTCCGGATTTCTTTACCGTGCTTCAGGAGGACTTCTACAGAGGTTACATGAACGCTGGTATCTGCCTTCATTCACAGCGAGTCTGTCCGCTAGAGGCAATCGTCACGGCAGCTGGAGAGCAGATCTGCCCCATACTCACCTATTTACCAGGTCTGGCAGACCTTCTGGGCGGTCTGGCTCGTATGTTGAGGACTGGGTCTTTCAGTTCTATGCTTCACTTTGGGTGCACCCGGACCGAGAGACTATAGAGTTTGCATTTGAGGGGGAGCACTACAGGCTATTTTCGTCTGAGATCCGGAGTTGGTTTGGACTGAGACACTCACAGACCCAGATCCACGACCTGTGCTACGACAGGACGGAGCCACCCCGCCGCCCTCATGGTGGTGCACAACCGTCGACTGACTTGGTCCGCCCCTGCTTCACTGAGCCCTTCGGTGAGGGTTCGAGTTGCGCGCCTAGGGATCTCACCCCTATGACTCGGATCCTCAACGAGGTTCTTCGGCGGACCTTGCTTCCTAGGGTGGGCTTCCGAGAGGGACTTTCTCGTCTGCAGCTCTGGTTACTTGCATACATGGTTAGACAGTAGGAGTTCGACGTCTCGGACGTCATTCTGTGTGAGATGGAGGACACCGTGGCAGAGGGCATCAAGGCCCGCAGGCAGCTACATTATGCCCATTGGATCTCCTATATACTTGTTAACACCAGATTTTCGCATGCATGAAGATATGACAGGTGGGCCCAGCCGGCAGAGAAGAAAGAATTCGGCAAGTAATCAGACGGCTATTTGGTCCTCAGGATTTCGATGAGTGTATGTGCGGTCGGCTATCTTGCAGAGAGGTAGTTCCATTCGGGAGATGGATGTTGCAGACGAAGCCGGCTTGCATGGGAAGGCATATGGCGATGAAAGATACCGAGAAGATTAGAAATAGATTTCGTATCTTTCCATATTTTATCATTGTAAATCGTAATCGTCTAGGAGTCGTATTTCGTCCAGGGTATAAATATAAGCCCTCGACCATTGTAAAATTGTTCACAACCACATCAATACAAATCGGCCACGTGCCATCTTCGAGTCCCTAAGTCGTGTCGTCGAGTTCTTCGAGAGGAAATATCGATCCGTCGACCTCCGTAAGTACCGGCAACCTTGTTATCATGTCTAGTATCATGCAGTGGATTTAGATATGATGCAAGTAGTCTCGTATGTTAAGCTTAGTATCGTGCGGCGGATTTAAGCTTATGACGGGAAGTTTTTGCTTGTGCCTTGTATCGTGCGGCGGATTAAGACATGAGTAAAAATAGTTATCGGCTCTATTAGATTTGGCAGATCTAGTAGATTCATTAAGTTATCATGTGTTATGTATTTTATTTATTTAATTCCTGTAACACTCTTTTGCCCAATCTAGATTGATCTCTATTCGGCCTTGTTTCACAAGTTTACTTGTGCTTTGCTAATCATAAGATCATGATAGTCGGATCAGTTTTCAATCTAGGTTGTTACATGTTGTGGGTTCATACATGTCGATCATGTTTATGCTTTGATAGAACTGGGTGTCGTGCGGCAGATACAGGTTTTAGATTAGTTTTGATCATGTTTGCTTGTATGTTTCCTTCCTCATGGACCCCAACTCGGCTAGTTTGCCGATTTTGGTCAAGCTTACACGAGTAATGAGCTCTTATAGATCTGTACAGATATATGCATGCTTTTAGCTTGTTATAATTAGATTATATCATGCGGTGGATTGATCTAATTATAAGAAGTGGTATAGACTTATAGCAAGTGGTATCATGCGGTGGATTAGCTTTGCTTAAGTTTATGCTTGACGGGTTTTTGAAGACTAAACGTGCGGCAGATTAGTTGGATTGGCCTATGCATGTATTATTTGAACAGATCTATTCTTGCAAGTTGTCTGTTTATAATATCTTTGATTCGTTCAAGCATGTCTTTCTTTTGCATTCGGCAGTTAATATGCTTCATACACTCTGTTCTCATACATGCCGAATAGCTTTGTAAACATGCTCTGACAGACAGCTTTTGTAGCTGTGTGCCGTCGCGATTGGCTTTCGAAGCCGTACATATGGAACTGTCTAGTTTTACCCAGCATGTTCCAGAGGTATTCTCACATTTTATCCCTTGTTGGTTTTCAGGTCAAACCGACTGGCACGTCTCTGGATTCAGCACACTCCGGGCACCCGATTGAAGCTAGCCTCGTTCGGCTTGCTGTGTGTCCTGGCGCAAGGTGTCACTTTTTGCGTCAACAATACTGTGGAAGGTAGCTGCCACTACTGGATCTCACCCCAGTCAATCTCTCATCGGCTCCGCGACCGTGTTCCCTGAGTATAACATGAGTCGGTTGTTGAGACACGGTCGGGACCGCAGGCAGCAGGAGCAGCAGGCACAGTCCAGTTCACGACAGAGGCCAGAGCTCCCCGAGTCCGCTCAGGAGCAAGACAAGACAGTCCGGGCCCTCGCCGAGCAGGAGCTAGCAGAGTTAGAGGGTGCGGACACCTTCGTTGCCGAGGACCCCACCGACAGCTCCGACGAGGACTACCAGCTCCCGCCCCACTTTCAGCCTAGAGCTCATGACTCACAGGCCGGGACGTCTAGTACTGCCTCCTCCGACCCCGCACTTCTTGCGATCTTAGCACGGATGGAGGAGCAGCAGTGGACGGTCACTCAGGACGTCTAGCGGCTAGCCCAGGAGCAGCAGCGCCTAGCTCAGGCACAGGCCTTGGCACAGCAGCAGGCCCAGGAGAGGTCAGATGCCCTCCAGCAGCAGATGCTCCAGCTTCAGCAGCAGACTCTCCCTTTCATGGAGCGCATCATGAGCGGACCACCTCAGTTTCAGCAGTGGCAGCAGCCTCCACCGCAGCACCAGTAAATCCAGTGGCAGCCACCGGTACCACCTCAGCCACAGCAACAGTTTGGTCAGCCGCCGCCGTTTCAGCTGCAGCAGTCTTTTGGCCAGAGCTCCTCCTAGTTCACCAGCTTCACCACTCTGCCTGGAGGAGCCTCGCTCTTCAGTCCGCTTCGCACCGGCTTCACGCCTCGTCCGACAGAGTCACTGTTCATGACGACTACTACTGTGACGCGTGACCTGTCTGCCAGCTTCAGCGAGCTCACCGGGATGCTCACGCCAGACTTTCCCGGTTCAGCTCAGACGACGACAGCTCCAGTGACCTCCACTACTGAGACCCTTCCGAGTTCAGTGGCGTCTTCTGAGCAGGCAGAGCCCGTCCAGTCTGAGACTACCACTACAGCGCAGCCTGAGCTATCTTCGATACCAGAGCTTCCGCACTCCAGGCGGCTACAGCTACACAGACTATGACGGCGATAGAGACTGTGACTGTGACAGAGACTGCGACCGAGCAGGTTGAGCAGCCAGAGCAGTCAGTGCCAGAGCAGACCCGAACCGTTTCGCCACAACTTCCAGCTTCCGAGGGTCAGCAGGCTACGGGCTCCTCTTCTTCAGACTCTGAGGCCATCTTGCAGCAGTTCGAGTTCACTCAGCGGTCTCCAGAGTCTTCACCTGACTCGTCTGCCCCACCTCCGCCCTCCGACGCTTAGTTTGGCGCTTGATGCCAAAGGGGGAGAGTGGCCGAGTATAGCGATAGGGGGAGCGATGTGAGAGGGTCTTTGATCTTTTGATGTGTTATGTCCACATACGCTCTTTACTTATCGCATCTTTTGCACATTACTTTGTCTTATATATGTGCTATGGACCTTGTGACATGTGTTGTGCTCACTATGATATATTATATGGCATGTCATTTCGTTTCGCTCGATTACTTGCGCTTAATTCTCACTTGTTATGTTTTCGAGTTCTTTACTCTTGCACTTGCTTTTCACTCTAACTTGTTGAGTGCAGGATGATGGCATGATATGTATGAGCTTGTCTCTAATCACTTTCTCTTATTAATTGCAAGTTCATACATGTCATGATTTAAAAATCTCTTCTATCTATACTCGTCTCGTGTTGTCATCAATCACCAAAAAGGGGGGGATTGAACGCATCTTGGCCCCTAGTGGGTTTCGGTGATTGGATGAAACACAAGATTACTGTGACTAACGTGTGTTTTGCAGAAACAGGATTAAGTTAGGTCACGCTAATGGCGACGATACGGGCATATGGAGTTCATGTCTCCTAGCGATGGATATTGTTTCGGTTTTCAAAGGACGGACGACGAAGACGGTGGTAGACTAGGCTAAGTGTCATATGGTGTTGGAGGACACTTAGGTAGTCTTAGGTCTTTGTTTTTCCTTTGGCCGTACTATAAAGGGGAGCGTGAATCAGTAGCTTGACCTAGATGAGTCTATTGAGGTAGGTGTGGTGCACACTTGTTATTTCATAGCCCTAGGTAGCTCAGAGAGATGCCTTATGTCAAGAGGATCAAAAGTCGTTAAGGCCGCGTCGCGATCCGAGTTGGTTTTGCCCTTGATATGGGCATCGGACGCTGGCCTAGTGGTTTAGTCTGGTGCGTGGCATCGGACGCTCCGATGTTGCCACATCGGACGCGCCCGTGCCACTGTTCACGTGCGCGTGAACTTGGGGTAGCATCAGACGCTGAGGGCCAGCGTCCGATGGCCATCCAGAGAGGTTCCAGAGAGGGTAAATCCGCATCGGACGCGTCCGATGTGGAGGCATCGGACGCTGCCCAGCGTCTGATGCTCCTTTAACAGGTCTGACAAGAGGGTACAGTCGACCGTTGGTCGAGGTCATCGGCGCGTCCTATGCCCCCGCAGTGAGCCCTGTTTGGTGCTCTTTTGGATGACCGGTTGGGGGAGTATTTATACTCCTTCCCCTCTTCCATAAGAATGTTCTTGCCACTTCCATCTGATGAGAGACACATTATGAGTGTGAGATAGTGCAAGAGCCCTAGTGAGGTTGTGAGATTAGCTAATTGAGAGAATTAGTGACCTCCTAGTGAGAATTGAGTAGCAAGTGTGCATCCATCCATCTCTTTGGCCTTGTCTTGGTCAAGTGAGAGTTCTAGCTTGTTACTCTTGGTGATCGGCATCACCTAGACGGCTTGGTGGTGATCGAAGAACTTGGTGATCATCCGGAAGCTTTATGGATGGCCCAAGTCAAGTTGTGACCGGTAGCGAGTGATTCACCGGGTCGGATTGGCGAAGAATCAACTCGTAGTGAGCACTTGATCCTTGCGCGGATCAAGGGGGAGCGATACCCTTGCGCGGGTGCTCCAACGAGGACTAGGGGGTGTGCCGACACCTCGATACCTCGGGAAAAAGATCGTCGTGTCATCTCTACTCTCTTTACTTACGCATTTACATTTGAGCAATTCAATTCCGCAATTTACTTGTTGTTCATCCTTACTTGAATTGCCATGCTAGAGTAGAAATGGTTTAGCGATAGTCTTTTGTGCGGTTGTTGTTAGTGAAACACACTTCTAGGGACTAGGGGGTTAATTGGGGCTTGATAGGTTTTAATTCTTGCTAGAAATTTTAGAAAAACCAAATTCACCCCCCCTCTTGGGCATCTTGACACTACTACAGAACAGGGTCATAGGCCGATTCTCAAAATCGCCTTTAGTCTCGGCGTTTTTGCCGCCCGGGACTAATAGACCCTTTAGTCCCGGTCGGTAACACGAACCGGGACTAAAGGGCCTGCCCCAACGGCTACTGCGCAGAGCTGCCGGGGCAGGGACCCTTTAGTCCCGGTCCGTGTTACCAGCCGGGACTAAAGGGCACTCTTTAGTCCCGGTTGGTGCCACGGACCGGGACTAAAGATTTAGCCACGGTTTGTGGCTTGCCCCGGGATAAATGATCACCTTTTAGCCCCAGTTTTTAATACGAACCGGGACTAGAGCTCCTGGTTTTATAACCAGCCAACTTCTTCCTCCCCCGAGCCAGAGACATTCAAATTTCAGTGAGCTTCTTGCTTGTTCTTGCTGTTGCTCTTGCTTGTTGTTCGTCTCCGGCGTCAATTGGTGATCTTCTTCGACTCCGTCATCGTCTCTTTGCGTTTAGAGGTAACTATTTTCATCTCCTACCATGTCTTTTGAATATGAGAGGAATTTAATTAAAATATATAGTTTGCAAGAACAAGCATAGAGAGTTGAGTAGTTTAAATTGGTTCATCACAATCACTTGATAGTTTTCTACTGCTAGGTAGTATCCATTCTATATTTCATACTTATGCAAGACGAGTAATATTGAATTTTAGTGTCTTTTTAGTATATTTTCTTTAGAAAAATGTGGAATTTATAATAGTTTGCAACAATAAATATAGAGAGTAGATAATATGGAAATTGGTATTGTTATATCATATTTTTCGATTATCTAAACAAATAGAAAAATTTAGAGTCTTTTTTATTTATAATTGTTTAGAAAATTAGGAATTTGCATGTAATAGTTTAAAAATGAGCATGGATATAGTAGGTGGCAACCGTGACCGGGTCCTCAGCCTCTCATCATCGGGATCCGAAGCGTTTGCGGCCGGATCTTCCTCTCATTGCTTGCGGCGAGTGTAAGCAGAAGATTGTGAAGGAGTACCGAGTGAAAAAAGAGGGAATCAACGAGGGTCGTATATTCTACAAGTGTCCGGACCATGAGGTGGGTTATTATTTACCCGCATTTGATTAATATGGTTCATTCGTATCGGTTTTGCTTGATGATGTTGTTTAAATTTCTTATTCTTTGTTCTAATTGCAGTGGGAGGGCACCGGCGGATGTAAAGGTTGGTACTGGGAGGAAGAGTACGTTCAACACGTACGAAATTCTGTTGCACAGGAGGTTGCCGCTGAAGGTGATGAGGCAGTGAGTCAGCGGCAGCAGCCCATCCATGCTGATGAAGCGAATGATCTATCTATTTTAGTTGGGATCAGACGCGATCTAATTATGTTGCTTAAGTGCATTTTATTTTTAGTTTTTTAGTGTTAGCTGCGATAGTCTTCGTTGTAGTCAAGCTTGTTTGAATTAATCAATCATGTGATGTCATGAGTGTTGTGCAATAACATGAGAAACTACCAAGTGCATGGTTGTAATATTTAATGCAGATGTTGTCACGCAATTGGATGTATAATGTCGATCGCCGCTCCAAAGAGTTCATTGCTGGCGTGCACTATTTCTTAGGTGTGGCTGAGGCAAACAAGCAAGATGGTTTCATGTGCTGCCCATGCGCCGTCTGTAAGAATTTGAAGGAATATTCATGCCCAAGGACTTTTCATACGCATTTGTTGAAGTCGGGTTTCGTAACAAACTATATTTGTTGGACGAAGCATGGAGAAAGGGGGTTGTAATGGATGATGGTGAAAAAGGTGAAGAAGAATTGGCCCACGCTGATATTATTGCTCAGTACGGTGCCTTTGATGATGATGCAGTGGGGGAAGATGGTGAAGAAGATGCGGCAGCGACAGAAGATGTAACAAACTATCTAGATGTGAATCTCATACTAATTTTTAAAAGAAAGTATATCAAATATTCAATTTTTTTGTTCAATTAGAAAGATTTAAGATATATTTAAAAAAATAAATTTAAAAATCTAAAACTACTGCATCTGTCGCGTATAACAAAATTGGGCAATGATTGTTTAGGTTTTAAACAAAAGATTAACGTCCAAATGATATGAAAATAAATTTTCTATTGAAAGCCAACAATTTTTTAAATTTAAATTGAACATTACATTTTTGCATTAACCAAATATGAATGGTTATTTACATTTATATTCGTTATTATAAAAAAAGAAAAGAATTTATGCTACAAAATTTTCTACTATACAATAAGGTTAAAGAATATACAACTGTTATTTTTAAGTAATTTTATGCCTACTGTTCAATTTACTATGCAATTAACAAGAATTACAACATATTTATATAGTGGAAACTTAATACAAAACCCAAAATACTGAAAACCCAAAACTGTGGCGGGAAAGAACCCTTTAGTCCCGGGCCGTCTTACGCACCGGGACTAAAGACCCCTTTAGTCCCGGTGCGTAAGATGGCCCGGGACTAAAGGTCCAACCCTTTAGTCCCGGGGCGTATTACGCACCGGGACTAAAGACCCTTTAGTCCCGGTGCGTAATACGCCCCGGGACTAAAGGCCCTCCCGGGTATATAGGGCACAGGGCACAGTACCCTCCAATCTTCCCGGCCAGATCGACGTTTGCCCCGCGCCGCCGCCCTCACCTCGCCGTCGAGCCTCTGTCCGCGCCGCCGTCCTCCTCGTCGTCGAGCTCCGCGCCGCCGTCCTCCTCGGCCTCACTGCCCTCCGCCGCCGTACAGCGTCGTCCTCGCCGCCGTCCTCCGCGCCGCCGCCCGCGCCGCCGCCGCCGTCCTCCGGCCGCTGCCGTACGGCCTGTGCGTGTGTGTGCGTGTGCAGTGTGCGTGTGTAGCAGTGTCTAGCAGTGGGTGTTTGAGAGTGTAAAAAAAAGAAATGAAAAAGAAATATATATCTAGAAACTAAATATAGAAAGTGATATATAAATAGATATATATAGAAACTAAATATATATGTATTTAGAAATAGAAAGTGATATATATAAAATAAATATAAATAGATATATATATTTATAGATTATTTTCTATTTAACTTTTTCATTTCTTCTTTTCTAGAAATAGATATATACAAATAATGAATATGAATAGATATATTTATAGAAAAAGGAAAATCATATATATGTTTTTTTAACCTAACAAATATGTGTTCGACCTGTAGTCCTGGTGACCGCTGCACCGACCTCGCCGCCGTCCACTGTCATCCGCACCGTCGTCATCCTCGCTGCTGTCCGCCGTCGTCGTTCTCGTCCACGGTGTGTAAATCACGTGACAAGGATATGTTTAAACATGTATTTATTACTCTTAGAAATATGTGTACATAGAAATATTTTGACAGATATGCTTCTTCGTGTTATTTTTAATGTTGAATTGCCTCTTTAAGAATATATGTTATTGTCATGTTATTTTTATGAATTGCCTAAAACTCGAAACCCTAAAACCTGAAACCCTAACCCTAAACCCTCGAACCTAAACCACTAAACCCTCAAACCCCGAAACCCCGAAACCCCAAACCCCTAAACCCCGAAACCCTAAAACCCGAAACCCCGAACCCCTAACTCTAAACCCTCAAACCCCTAAACCCCGAAACCCTAAACCCTCAAACCCCTAAACCCCGAAACCCTGAACCCCGAAACCCGAAACCCCGAACCCCTAAACCCCGAACCCCTGAACCCCGAAACCCTGAACCCCGAAACCCGAAACCCCGAACCCTGAAACCCTAAACCCCGCAACCCCGAACCCCTAAACCCCGAAACCCTAAACCCCGAAACCTCGTACCCCTAAACCCCGAAACCGTAAAACCTGAAACCATAACCCTAAACCCTCAAACCATAAACCCCGAAACCCTAAACCCCGAAACCTTAAACCCTAAACCCCGAGACCCCAAACCCTAAACCCTTAACCCCTAATTAAACCCCTGGTTTTCGGTTTTCGTTTCACATACATGTATAAAGCTCCTTTAAGTGTTCGATCATATTGTATATATATTTTAATATTCACAGAAATGGCCGACCCAAATGAGAATGTGATGGAGGAGGAAATGATGAATATCATAGCCGGCGACGATGACGGGAGTCAATACTTATTGAATTACGAAGACATGACCATGCATGATGAAAATCTCCCTGAACAACAAGTTGAGATGGAAGAAGGCAATACAGGCGAGGTATATATACAATATGTCGTGTTAGGGTTTACATTTACTTTATTACTTGATTAGGTTTTATGTCAACTTGTATTAGGGTTTCATCTTCATGTCTTTACCTATATGTAGCCCTCTGGATCGACGTCTGCGACAGGGCAGAGCAGACCAAAACGAGGGCCGAAGAGGCCGTTGAAGGGCCGTCATGTAATCTCCGAATTCGATATGGCTACAGGCCAACCACTAGGACCCAATGCAAAGAAATATGTCTTTCACTGTGGGTTCCTTGTGAGAGATCGGATTCCGATAAGTGCCCGTGAATGGAAAGAGAGGCGAAGTGCTCCCGAGATCAGTTATGTCTCCAATCTTGACAAGCAGCTAGTCTGGGATGACGTCCAAGCTCATTTCTCGTTTGACACGGATGATGAGGAGCTGCTGAGGCGAATTCGGGAGTGGACAATGAAGAAGATGGCCACACTTTTTCAGGACTGGAAGAAGAAATTGTACCACACCTTTGTGCTGAAGAACGAGATGCCAGATTTCAACTCTAAGGCGTATGTCAAGATAAGGGCCGATTGGGATGAATTTGTACAGTACAAAAGATCACAAGAGAGCGAGGCCCGGGTCAGAGTAAACAAACTGAATGCAGCTCAGAAGAAATACCACCATCATTTAGGATCAGGTGGCTATAAGACTGCCCTTCCAAAGTGGGAGAGACAAAACACGAGATGCTTGCCAGGGGGTAGTCCCAGAGACAATAAGAAGAAATTGGAGTGAACGGTCCAGAAATTGGTTCTACGCTCATGGGGGAACCATAAACCCTAATGATGGGGAGCTTGATTGGGGCCCGCAAATTTCAAGAGCAGCACATAGGCTAGTTCCAGCATGAAATGCGGTGTTGGCTGGCGAGTTCAAGCCCAACAGAGAGAAGGATGAACTCACGTACGCGCTGGAGAATCCTGAGCACGGTGGGCGTACGAGAGGCTTTGGGGCCGTTTCGTGGCTACATTCCTTCGAAGCGGATCGAGAAAGTTATAGAAGCCGCCAAAGAAAGAAGGACGAGGAGGCAGAGCGACTCTTCAAGTTGGAGGAGTATGTTCTTCAAACACAAGAGCGTGAGAAATCTCGTGAAGAATGGATGCAGGAGGAAATCAAAAGGCAAGTGCAAGCGGCACTTAGTCAAATGACGAGTGGGCAAGGTACATCATCACAGCATCCTCAAGCGAACATTAGCCCCCCAGGTCAGATGAAAAGCAGCTGCGCCTCCACGGAAGTACCAACCATTCAAGATGACTCCAAGCTACGTTTTCCCGTGGATGACGTTAAAGAACCTTTTACTACTTGTGAGCTGCACATTCCAGATGGAAATGCCACGAAAAAGGTGGCTGTCGGTGTTGTAAACCCTATCGACCGCACAAGAACACCAAGAATCTATGGTCAACCAGTGCCAGCCGGATACGCTAGCGTTTCGGTGGATAGGGTTGAGACAGGTTGTGGTAGAGTGGCACTGGAAAACGAAGGGGGAGATGGGGAGAAGACTTTAGGTGAAGCAGAGAAGACATTTATTTGCTGGCGCAAGCGCTTCATTATTATTCCTGGAGTGTCACCGCCGCAACCTCCTCCTACTGATCAAGATCCTCACCATAGGTAGTGTGCGCGTGAATGAGAAACAATTTTTATTACATTAACTTCCTATATGTATATATTAGTTGGATGCTCACATCATTCGTTGTTTTGCGTAGCAGGAACTATAGTCCAGTTCGTCATTATTCCCCAGCGCATCAGAGTGCTGCGGGCGGTGACGATGTGTTGGAGGACACGGCTTCAACCCCATCTCCTGCACAAAGATCTCCACCGCGGGCTCCAACACCGCCACCAGCCCCACCATCTCCTCCACCGCGGGCTCCAACGCCACAACCTCCACCGCGGGCTCCAACACCGCCACCGGGTCCACCATCTCCTCCACCGCGGGCTCCAACGCCACAACCTCCACCGCGGGCTCCAACACTACTGCCTCCACCGTGCGGCCCTAAGAAGCGGTCTGCCGCCACAGAACCAAAGGCCCCACCTCCAAAGAAGAAGGCTCCTGCATCAGGAAAAAAAGCCCAAGAGAAATTAGCTTATGAAAAGACTGATGAGGAGTTAGAAATTTCAGTGAAAAAAGATGTGCGGAATTTTTTAGAGGAATGTGACGCCGCTGCTAAAGCGAAGAGGAACCCGGAGAAGCCTTACCTCTTGTTAAACTCGCAGGAGTTAAGGAAAAGGGTGGACCAACATGGTATCAAGATGCGTGAAGCCCGAAAGGCTCCGCGAAAATCAGATTACGAACGCTCTCTTATGAAGTCCGCAAAAGAACAACAATCCAGCAAGAAGAAAGTGGGAGAGGGTGTTCCACAGCTCGGGGAAACATCAAGACCTTTGTCCCCGTTAGTTGTGCAAAATCAGTATGGTTCAAACATGGGCAGAGTACAGAGGAAATCTGGAGAGACCACTTTGTCTGAGATGGACTCAATGGACAATTTTTTTATTGACAGCGGTCTCCCGTACGACACCATTAAAAATATTGCTACTGGGCTGGAGTTTCCACGAGCGGAAGTAGTTGATGAATGGAGGAGAAATTTTGCACCGGGCAGGAGTCTAATGAACCCCAATCACTTACATGTACTTGGTACGCAGATGTTTGCAATCAACAAATGGTGCATGAAGGCTTCTAAAGACGGTGATGTCAATTGGATTTCTGTCCGAATTCGGAACCATCACTACTTCCGTGGCGATGACCTAATCTTAGTCCAGATGGAGGAATTACACCAGCTATGTCATATGGACGCACTGGACAAATCGCTCCTTAGCTGCTACTGTTTGTAAGTGTTTCTTTTATAGTTTTCATTGAACTCTCTAGTATGTGTATATAGTAGTATTCTTACACACATACTTGTGGATCGACTCGATATTTTGCAGGTATCAGATGACTCAGCTCAGAGATAAACACGACAATTCTATTGGGTTTGTTGATCCATATGTTGTTTTCAAGGCTCCAAACCCTTCAGCGACTTGGAGCGATGAGTCGTGTACGAATCTCATGAGGTTCTTCGTGAACCAAAAAGATAGAGAAAGAATTCTCTTCCCATACAACTTTAAGTGCGTGAGACATATATAGTTCATAATAAGTATGTGCACATTTTATTTTACTTAACACTAATAATATATATATGAATCATGTGTATGAACAGCTATCACTGGATATTGATGGTCATCGATCTCAAACAAAGCAATGTGTTAATCTATGACTCGTTGAGCAAACCACAAGCAGATTACCAAAATATGATAGACATCCTCCAAAGGTAATTTTTCGATCCCTACCTTGCATGCTTATAGTATAGACTAAGTTTGTATATTATACTAATTAAATAATGATCCAACTATTAATGTTTCATTGGCCGGATTAGGGTTTGGGAAAAATTCATTGCTCGGGAACATACGAGTCAGTGTAAGGCCCCACTTACAATAAAGCCACGACTACCAGTAAGTTTACACCTTCGTCAATGTACGTGTATCTTTATTATATCATGTCATATATCATATCTTTATTACGAGTTGAATCTTTTCATTCTACAGTGGATTTTGAGACAAGAACAGGGCAATAACTTATGCGGATTCTATGTTTGCGAGTATATGATGATAGAATCAAATAGAATTCCTAAAGAAATCATCAAAGTACGTAACCTGTTTCTTTTCATTTTTTATAGACTTAATATTGATAATATAGATATAACTAATATCTTCTTTAATTCCAATTGAAGACTGACTGGTTGAAGCAAAAAAAGTGATGCTACAAGGCCAATTGAAAGCAATACAAGAGACAATAGCAGGATTTCTTCGGGAACAAGTCATAAATCCAAAGGGCGAGTTCTACTATAATACCAACGCGAAGTTGATTCCAAACAATGATGATCATTTGTATGCCCTATAGATCTTTAGATGGAGTACAACTTGTAATAGGTTTACAGTACTAACTTTGGAGTACAACTTGTGTAGATATATATTTGGACAACTTCTATATGTATATTGCTTGTAATTTTATGTACATATATTTATATATATATATATATGTAGTTCTATAGTTCAATTATATATGCATGCAATAAGCTTATTGTGTTATGTTGCTAATATATTAGCAGCAAAGAATATATATTGGAAAACCTATTAAATAAATAAACAAAACTGAAAACAGAACTGAAATGAAAATAAAAAGGAAAAAACCAGGGGACCCTTTAGTCCCGGCTGGTAATACCAGCCGGGGCTAAAGGGTGCTGCTGCGGTGCACCGCTGACAGCACCCTTTAGTCCCGGCTGGTATTACCAACCGGGACTAAAGGGTGGGCTTTAGCCCCGGTGGCCGGAGCCGGGACTAAAGGGGGGGGCCTTTAGTCCCGGAAGCGTAGTCCCGACTCGGCAACCGGGGCTAAAGGCCCTTGCCGACCGGGACTAAAGGCATGTTTCTGTAGTTGTGATCCTTTCAGAGACTTCCCTTTGGACAGCGGCTGGCTACCGTCGGATGCAGCCGCTGATGGCGAGAAGGCAGAGCTGACAGTGTTCGGTCGCAGGACCTCCAGAAGCAAAGTTGTTCACAATGTAATCTCCTAAGCAATCTGTGGTGTCGTGGTGTGTGTGGGTTAGCGGTAATCTACGGATTACTGTCGCTGTTTGTTTCAAAACTCCTCTCCTGCTTAATGAAACACATGTCCAGCATGTTCTCGAAAAAAAGATTGAGTGGAAACTTTCTTTGCACAAAAAGTCCAGACATCATGAAGCTCAAGTTGTCAATTAAACTGTGGCCCTAAATGGAGGGGAGTCCTTATCCTTGAGAAACCGGAAATATTCCTTTCGCACCATCTCCTTGCCATTTACAGGGTCAAAGCTGCATCTGTAAAAGCTGAAAATGCCAAAAATAAAGAGTGAGTATACAAGTGACAGGGAGAGTCATCGTTTCAAGAACGATCTAAACCAAACAATTCATAGATAATTTTGCTACAATTCTTTGTTCTCTACATTATAAATTATAAATTATAAAGTTTGCCCGTACCTGCCATCCATCCCGATAATCATCACAGTGTTTTGTTGTTCTCCAAATGCTGTAACGTAGGTTGTGGTTTCTGGTAATCGGAACTGAGCGAACGACCATTCTGAACTGAAGTAACCCGGCAGAATCACTGGAGAACACAGATAGTGTACGTGTAATAATCAGAAGAAATTCCAGGTAAAACAAAGAAAAACATTATTATACCCCTGTGATAGAGCGAGGCTCTGACAACATAATTCTTCCCTTCATTCCAAATTATAAGTCATTCTGATTTTTCATACATGGCCAGAACGACTCATAATTTGGAACCGAGGAAATACTAACAACAAAACTAAACTCTCTGGTAGTAACTCACATGTATATATACACATACACTAAATTATTGATTTGAGTAGAATATACATACAATTGACTAAGCCATATTATATTGTGTTCAGATAATTGTAATACCGACCCACGCCATATCTGGCTTTATAAGAACAAAACTAATCCTAGGATTATACGATGATGTAAATACATACATGCCTCATTCTCAACAGAGCTATATACAAAATTATATATTTAGCACGTTTTTGCAACTGAAAATAGCCTATTTTAAAGTAATTCAATTAATGAATCTGTTACTCACTGTGTATCATAAATTCAAATTCATAATGCATGGATCTGAAAGAGCAAGCAAACCCACCATCACGAGAAAACAAAAGGAAAAGAGATGCAAAAAGATTTTTTTTAGTTACCTTTCATGAAAGACAAGGATGATCTTTTGTTGGATACAGTGTTTGTTTTTACGACAGAACGTGCTTCGTGATCATCAGCAGATTGCTTGTGATGACCAGCTGCATCTTTCTCCCCAACTCTAGCTCTCAAGCTGAAAACGTGCAGGGTTCCTTTGTCGCTGCACACGGCCAACCACTGCAGGTCCGGTGACAGCGCAATGCTATGTATCTCAGCTGGGTCAAGCCCTCTACGCACCTGCATGCAGATATATATATTTTCAGAAGAACACCATCACATTCACAACATTGTTTACTGTCTAACTTAAGTAAAAACTAATGCAAATTTGAATAATCGTTTGCAGTACGTTAAAACCTCACCTGCTGCAAGCAAGTCCCGTCCGTGGTGCTGAACACCCTGACGAGGGTGCCCTTGACGCTGGCGGTGGCCAGCACGGCGCCGTCGACGGTCATGGCCATGCACGCGACGTGCGAGCTATGCGCGGCGACGAACCTCGTGTGGGGCTTCTTCCCGAGCCTGTCGACGCGGACCTGCCCTGGCGCCGTGCCGAGGCAGGCCAGCACGGGCGCGTCGGCGGCGTGGCAGGAGAGGCAGCAGAGGCCGCGGCAGTTGGGCGCCGTGGCGATCCTCCAGAGCGGGCGCGCGGAGGCGGCGGCGGACAGCAGGCCGTAGACCCTGACCGAGCCGTCGAGGACGACGACGAGGTAGGCCCGGGACACCCGGACGGCGCGGACGGCGGCGGACCGGAAGTCGAGCACGTCGGAGACGCGCCGGCGCTCGCGGTCGTCCCAGACCACGACGCGGTAGCGCGTGCCGCCGCCCTCGCCCTCGCCCGCGGCCGCGGCGACGAGCGCGAAGATCTCGCTGCTCAGCAGCATCTCCACGCCCACCATGGCGTACCCGTCGCCGGCGCCGTCGGGCAGCACGCGCCGTAGCCTCTCGTGGAACGGGCTGCGGCAGTCGAAGACGCGCACGTCGGTGGTCGTCACCACCGCGAAGTGGGTACTGACCTGGTTCCACGAGACCGAGAGCATCTCGACGCCGCCGCCGTCGGCGTCGTCTACGGCCCTGGTGGCGCCGCCTGATACGGCGCTGCCCATCGATCGTACGTCGATGGATGCCGGTAGTACGTGGCCGGCCGCGACGAGAAACAGAAAGTTGCACCTCGGGAAAACGCGATCCAGGCCAGTCGGCGAGGTGTCCGACGACGGTGAGGCGTGATATCCCTAATCCCTGGACTGGAGCTGGATGGACTGCTGGAGACCGCGCCACGGCCTTATATAGTTCTGTATGGATATCGGTCTCTGATCGACTCATTGGGCTTTTTTGGGATACCGTTTCGGTACGGTCAGGGCGTCAGCTGGTTCAGGCCTGTCATCGTTTTGCTTCTCAAACTCCGAACCTGACTGGATGATCTTTTTTTCTGTTGCGACGATCGACTCGGTGTCTATTTGATTCATGCAAACAACCGACGCAGCGTATAGTATAGCAAGCAGCATGGAAAAAATGATCACAACAAGAACTCTATCTTCACCGCTTCATAGTTTTTTTTGACTTCACTTTACTATTTACGGTGTTAGAAGTGATGCCCAAACCCAGAGCACACTGCACAAGGCCTGAAGTCTCAACTCTCAACGCATGATAACGGCGGTATAATAAAGCATCAAAATCGCTTCCTCACGCCCACACGGCTTGAAATCTCCATTAAGATCAGAGCTTCAACTTGTAAGCTGAAGAGACCCTTGCAACCTTGGATTGATAGATCTAGGGAAAAAAAATATCGATATCGGCTGAAATTTTTACATGTCTCGTTTATCGGTTGGGTCCAAAAATTTTCCTCTATCGTCCGAAATTTTCATAACTTTAAAATTTGAAGACTGTTATTATAATTTTGCAAAATTAGAGATATGTCATCCTGACCCATATGTCATTGACTCACGTGTACTCCACATGTCAGTGAGATACCAATGATATATTTCTAACTTTGTAAAATTATAATAACACTGTTCAAAATGTCCCTTAAAATTTTGTCATCCAAATAGATGATAAAGCCCACCCAATACTTTAATCATTTTCTCGATCTCCTATTCTCTTCTAGGTTCAAGTTGTCACCGCCATAAAATACACTCACACACTCCAACTGTGTGTCGCTGCCCACCTCATTGAATAGACAATTGATAATATATTGTATATAGTTTTTTTATGGTAAATGGCTTAGAAGCGATCTATGTGCTTTTCTGAATAAAATGAGTTATTTTTTGTCTAAATTTTATCTGAAATTTTATTTCTATCACCGATAAATTTTCGATATATCCGATATTTCTATTTATCGGCGACCACCGAGATTTTTTTTAAAATACTAGTAGGAAAAAACCTTGAATAGATACAGCTACATTTTTCAAGATCAGATTGTTTCTACTCATCCAGATTGCCCAGCATTGGAGGAGGAGGATCTTCATAAATCAAGAAGGGTTGGTTGATCTGCATCTTTAGCTCCTCTAGACTCTAGAATAGCGATAGAAATTATCGGAGGATTTTTCATGTGGTCATCAGATCCGGACTCTGCGTTCCTGGCTGCCCAGTTGAGCTCGATCTGGATCAGGGCCCTTTTGCCGCCGGCGTTTCTTTCTTCTGGCCCTTGCACGCGGTCCCCGGCCATGCCCAGCTCAGATCAGGCAGACAGGCATCGCTGCAACTGCAAGCCTCGCTCTCCGGCTGCTATCGCTGTGATAGACGTGAGTTAGAATCAGTGCGATATATATAGGTTCTGAAGCAGTGGCGGACCTAGGATTTTGGTATAGGGCATGCCACTAAATTTTTTTTACGCAATTCGATAAACCAGTTAAAATTTAGTAAACCACATTCTAATTTGGTAAAACCAAATACATTAAATAAAATGATGTCTTAAATTCAATTCAAGAATTAAGCTAGAAATGATGACAAATCTCGATATAAATTATTCAAATGAAATGAAAATAGTTGAAAAATATAGGCATATACTAGCTAAGGGGGTGTTTGGATCCCTGACAAATTTTTTTTTGCCTGACACATCGGATGTTGCGGCCCTAGTTTCGCCTATTAAAAATATAGTAATTAAAAAACTAATTTGTCAGCCCGAGACTAATTCACGGGACGAATCTATTAAACTTAATTAGTTCATGATTTGACAATGTGGTGCTACAGTAAACATTCGCTAATAATGGATTAATTTACCTTATTAGATTCGTCTTAGTAATTAGCATATGACCCTGTAATTAGTTTTATAATTAGTTTATTTTTAATAGACAAAACTAGTGCCGCAACGTCCGATGTGATAGGCAAATTTTTTTTGCCAGGGATCCAAACACCCAGTTACAATATCATTGAATCGCAGGCTCTCTAGCTTCAGGCGTTCACTGCAGACTGCAGTCCCTGGTTCGCTTCACTGTTTGGCGTCAGCGCATCGGGGTTGGGCTTCGGCAGGCGGTAGTTCAACGCTTCGCCGGTCGCCGCAGAGTGGGCGAGCGAGCGGCAGGCGGCGCCACTGCGAAGCGCGATGACTTGGCGTCTGGCGCGTGTGCGTGTCGGCGTCGGCAACTACGGTGTTCCCGTTCCGGCGTTCCGTCTTCAGTACGCGTGCCGAGGCGTAGTAGATGCGATTTTACGGATTTGCGAAGTCGCGGACGGTTCCACTCCCCTATTGCCAATTGCATGCGACTATGCTAGCAGCCAGCAGGGACAGGCTTGTGGGATCCGTGGCATGCGGATTTCAGGGAGTCATGCGCATGCGCACAGAAGTCAAATAGCGAATTGCATGCGAGTTTTTTCATTTTTTTAACAAAAAAATTTATATTTTGTTCCACTTACACCTGGACCCCAGGGTATGCCGGGGACCATCCGGCATACCCTGTGGGTTCGCCCCTGTTCTGAAGTCCTGTCTATCGATCCATACAAGGAAATAAAGGAACCAAGACGAAGCCTATAGCAGCATGAGAAAAATAATCGCAACATGAACTCGGAGATCATATCAGTAATTGTTGTTTCCACACTATGGATCCAAAGGTAAACCTTACAATAACGACAGATGCATTATATCGGCGGTACAGGGTCTATCGTGGAAGCACAGCTTCACTTGCGGCACCGGGAATCAAGCACTCCTAGCCACTGCTGGCGGCGGTGGCGGATCGCTTGTCTGGTTGTTTGGTCCAGTGGGAACCTTTCTTAACACCGGGAGGTCGGCGACAGAACTCTTGGCCACTTGAGATGGCAGCGGCGGTGGGTCGCTTGTCTGGTTGTTTGGTCCAGTAGGAACCTTTCTTAACACCGAGAAGTCGATGGAGACACCGGTGCCCACTGACGGCGGTGGTGGCGGGTCGCTTGTCTGGTTGTTTGGACCAAAAGGAACCTTTCTTAGCACCGAGAAGTTGATGTAGAAGTCGCTGCCCACTGGCGGCGGCGGCGGATCGCTTGTCTGGTTGTTTGGTCCAGTAGGAACTTTCCTTAGCACCGGGAGTTCGGCGATGGGACTCTCGACTACTTGAGATGGTGGAGGTGGTGGGTCGCTTGTCTGGTTGTTTGGTCCAGTGGGAACCTTTCTTAGCATCGGGAGTTTAGCGATGGGACTCTTGGCCAATTGAGATGGCGGCGGTGGCGGATCGCTTGTCTGGTTGTTTGGTCCAGATGAGACCTTCCTCAGCACCGCGAAGCCCTCGCTGCTCAATGTTGCCGGCGAGGGGCGCATGGCCGACGCCATGGAAGAGAGCATCGTCAGCGGCAGGAGGATGAGCAGAGGCAGCAGTGCCACTGCGGTGATCTTGTGCCCCAGCTCCGCCATAGCTAGCTACTTGCCAATTCTATCTCTACCAAGACGAACCTCGATCTCAACTTGTGCTTTGTTGGTGGTGTGGTGGCAACGACACGCATGGCCATGTATTTATAGGGTCTCAGCTCTGTGAAACAATTAATTTTTTTAGTCAGCAAACGAGATTTGCTGCGTGTAAATGCAATTCATGTACTCCTATTTATGGCTATATTGCATTGAAACGTAAATCCAATTTAATCCCCCTAATGACACTAGCTGGATTTTCTCCTCTGGCTTCGGTTTCCGTCTTTATATGACTCTGCTGCATTGCACCAGACCAAATCAAATTTCCGATATGAATGTGCCACGTAATTTACAGTTTTTTTCAAACACTTTTGGCCCCAGATGAAGGAGACTGTTTTCGAGATGCTTCAGTCCCTGCATAGGGGTAATTTGGATATTGTCAGGCTGAATTATGGTATCATAGTTTTACTACCAAAGATTAAAGGAGCCAATCAAATTAAGCAATTTAGGTCTATCTGCTTGTTGAATGTAATCTACAAAATCATTACTAAAGTGTTGACCATTAGATTAAACATGGTTATTAATAAAATGGTTAGTGAGGTTAAAACAGCCTTTATCCCTGGGAGGTTTATTTTGGATGGAGTCCTTATCATTCATGAAATTCTGCATGAGTTAAGGTTTAGGAAGAAGAAGGGTTTGATTTTAAAATTGGACTTTGAGAAGGCTTACGATAAGGTGAATTGGAATTTCCTTTATGATGTACTGAAATCGAAAAATTTTGATTCAAAGTGGCTGGAGTGGATTCTGAAATCTGTTCAAGGGGGAAGAGTGGCTATAAATTTGAATGGTGAGCTGGGCCTGTTTTTCAGGAGCTATAAGGGATTGAGGCAGTGAGATCTCTTGTCTCCTTTACTGTTTAATCTGGTGGCCGATGTTCTTTTTGAAATTCTGGAGGCCGCTAGTGAAAAGGGGTTGATTCAGGGGTTATGCCCAAATTTGGTGGAGGGAGGACTCACCCACCTCCAATATGCGGATGATACAGTTCTTTTCCTTGAGCATTCAGAGCATGATATGGTTAACCTTAAATTCCTGCTTTTCTGCTTTGAGGAGCTGTCAGGGATGAAGATTAATTACTCAAAAAGCGAAGTTTTCACAGTGGGTCTTTCGGCGGCAGAAAGTTAGAGGGTGGCTGATGTTTTTAACTACAAGCTGGGGTGTTTTCCAATGAAATATCTGGGTTTACCGATCAGTGACAAAAAGTTGAGTAAAGCTGAACTGAGTGATTCAGCCGATAAGATTGGGAAGAGGCTCCAGAGTTGGAAGTGTGGACATCTTTCATCTGGAGGCAAATCTATCCTCATCAACTCCAGCTTAATTAGCATCCCTATGTACACAATGGGTTTTTACAGTTTGTATGAGGGCATACACCAGAGATTTGATTCAAGCATAAGCAAATTTTTCTAGGAAGGCATTGGCAACAAGAAGAAGTACCATATGATAAAGTGGGAGGCGTTGGCAAAGCCGAAAGATTTTGGGGGGCTGGGTTTTATAGACACAAGAGCAATGAACACCTCCTTACTATGTAAATGGATCTTTCGATTGGAGAGTGGTGAAGACAGTTTGTGCATGAACTTGTTAAGGAACAAATATCTGAAAGGGAGAGGTTTCTGCCAAAGCAAAAGTACAGGGGGGGTCTCAGTTCTGGCATGGTTTACACTCTGTTAGAGAGTGGTATGAAAGAGGGAAGGCTCATTTAGTGGGTAGTGGACAGCAAACCAGATTCTGGAAGGATGTGTGGCTAGGAGAAGTTCCACTGGAGGTGTGTTATTCAAATCTTTTTAAAATTTGTCATGACCATGATATTTCAGGACAGGCAGCAAAAGCTATAGATTGGAACCTAAGCTACAGAAGATGCCTTGGGGTTGTTGAAAGAGAGGAATGGTGGGAGCTGAAGTCAAGGTTGGAGGGAGTGACCTTATCTGCTGAGAATGATAGTGTGTGTTGGAAATTGGAACACTCGGGCAAATTTTCTATAAGAAGTCTTTACAGGTTCATTACTTTTGCTGGGGTTACAGATGTGCGGATGATGGAAATCTGGAATGCCAAAATCCCTCTGAAGGTTCGGATTTTCCTGTGGATGGCGTGGCATGACAGGATTCAAATAGTTCAGCAACTGAGAAATAGAAATTGGGGCGGTTCTCCGCAGTGTAAATTCTGTGGCCAAGAGGAAACGGTAGATCATCTTTTATTTCAATGTCCTATTGCAGTTGTGACATGGTGCTGGGTCAGAGACAGCTTAAGCTGGCCAGCGATCCCAACATCAGTCATTTCTTTCCAGGATATGATGTCTGTGGGGATTGGGGGGATGTTAAAGAGTGTTTGTGGTGGGTGATGGCGGCGGTGGGGTGGTCTTTGTGGAAAACCAGGAACGATTTAGTTTTCTCTAATACTGTTATACATTCTCCAAAACATGTGGCGTTCAAAGCTTTCGGCTTCCTGAAGCAGTGGGCCCAACTAGCGGGGAAGGATGGCGGCAGGAAGGATGTGTGGATGGTCCAACTGAAGGATGGAATGTCGATCTGGTGATCAAGACCTGAAGATGTTCAGAGGGCGTCTGGTTTTAGTGTTTCAGTCTGATTGTAGAAAGTCTGGTCTCTTTTCTGTTGTCTTCTTCATGTGTTTTGGTGAGGCCCGGGGGATGCCCGGTTCTTTTGGGTTTCGGGAGTAGTCTGGAGGGGAGATGGGCGTGTGTTTTCTTTTGTGCTCCTCTGTATAACTGGTGTCCCCAGTGCTACCTGCTACTCGTTTAAGCTTTCAATACAAGCTGGGCTTTCAAGCCTTTGATCTAAAAAAATGTATTAATAAGCACGATATGCATCAGGATTGACATCTCTGAAATTTGAAGAAAAAAATCAATATAGTGATCAAAATTAATAATAAACACGATAAGGATCAATATAAGATGGCCTCAAATTTATAGCAATTAATAATATGAGATTTGCTATATTTGAGGCGTCTGAAATATAACATCTTTTCATGCGACCTTCAGATTTCCATCCAATAGTTCAAATGTATTAGCACAAATCATAATAAACAACTAATATTTTTCTATGAAAATACAAAGACAAAACTGTTTAGGCGCTTGAAATATAGGAAATGTATAATAATATAGTATAAAATTAATATTGGTCAAAATCTACTTTTGAAGAGACCCTTTCTCGATTTTGAAAATGCAATGGTGGACGGAAGGAGCATTAAGTTTTCAATTTTATTTTCGATGAAAAATATTAAACTGAAAAATAATTTATGTTGTTCCCAATCATTTACTTACCTCTATAAAACAAAGAAATATCATTTAACATATTTATAATATATACCCCTTCATCCCAAATTATAAGTAATTTCAACAATCCTAGAGAGTCAAAATATCTTAACTTTGACCAAATTATACTCCCTTCAATCCAAATTATAAGTCATTTCGACATTCCCTCTATCCTGACCATTTACTTACCTCTCAAGGGATTTACAACTTTAATTTGTATTGAAACCATTTATAGTTTCTAAAAGTTATGTTTTAGGTTCTTAGAGCTTCGAAATTCATTCGAATTTTTCAAATGTCCTCATACGGAGATACAACCTATTACTCAGTGAGATCTAAAATTTTTTAGTTCAAACTTTTTCCATTTAAAATCGTTTAGCATCTCAAATATTCATTACAAGATTCACTAAAATGAATACAAAATAAAAGAATCATTTACTTAGTCACAAGTTATTTTGAGTTGTGTAGTGGTAGATGCACTTCACGTGAAGCCTTAGGTCACGAGTTCCAGAAGCGCATGAAAAGGCTGCAGAGCTCTATTTTTTGTGCATGAAAAGGGCTTGCACATAGCTATATTTTTGCTCTTGCTATATATATCCTTGGGATCATCGTCAACACTTCAAAATATATATCCTTAATGGGTTTTATAGTTTACTTGGTGATCATCAACACTTAAGTAAATATATATCCTTAGGGATTGCTATAGTTCCTTGAAGATGTGAAAATTTTGACCCTGTCTTTGTTTTCATGGAGACTAAACACCCTCAAGAAAATCATCGTGGTTGCCAACCCCAAGATAATCAGATTTCTTTTGCTCTCTATTCTTGACTGTCCTTCCTTGAGATTCGGCCTCCACAAATAATTTTGTTAGTTTTCATGGTTTACTTGAGGGTATATATGGGCATGCGGCACGAGCATGTCAACCCCGCATGAGGCTCGATTTTTTTGCCAGCCCAAGGCTCAACCCGGTACTATACGAGCCTGGGCCAGCACGGCCCATACCAGCCCACGTGTCTGGGTAAGGCCTGGTAGCGGCTTGGTGACCACCCTAGCCTTCTAAGAGCTTACCAGGCCACAAGCCTTCTTCCTGTGCATACTAACCCTAACTTTTTTCTCAATCCTCCCTTCCCCTTCCCCATTCACCACCGCCCCTTTCTCACGCTCGGTCGCTCACGCCGCCCCTCTCTCTCCCAAGTCTCGACTCCGATGGAGCATTGTCTCCCCTCACCTCTCTCTCTCTCTCTCTTTCCCTCCACCTCTCTCTTTCTCTCCTAATTCGTTTACCTCCGTGGCCGAAGCAAGCCAGCACCATCGAGCGCCTCCCCTACCCCCAGCACCATCGATGACAAGCTCCTCTGTAAGTGCAATCAAGCCCTAATTGTGGGTTTTGGTGATAATGACCACACGATTGAAGAACTAATGAGATTTATGAAGATGACAAGCAGGTTAATGTTAAGAAAGGATGGTGCATATGTGTTGATGGACCCCTCATACTATATTTCATCGGATCCGGACTCAAAGCACTATATCAAGCCTTTTCATTTGAATTTGAGTTATAGGAATGTCGTACTATCAAGGGGGAATGCAAATACATTGCTATGGCTGAATGACATGTGCTCAAACCAACCCAAGCCATCCTTATTCCTAACCAAAGACAGCTGCACTGAATTCTGAAGGACCGAGAAGCAACCAGAAAGCGACCAGAGGGGGGTGAATGGGAGCTTCAAATTTTCCTTTCAGAAACTAGTAGCCACTGTCCCGAGAATCACCCCAAGAGCAAAACCTAGAGCTCGTAAGTGTCCACGACCCTAGAGATAGGGTGGATGCTTCCAAGAAGCACAGCGAGACACTTCACGACTCTAGAAACCCAACGCAAAAGCCGGAAATCAAAACCGACAACGAACGGGCCAACCGCGAACGAAACAGCACAAACCAGTACTGACCGGACTCTGGCCTGCGTCCGGTCAGGGAGCACCGGACGCGTCCGGTCTCAAAAATTCTTCTCTGGACCCTTACTGTTTCTGACCGGACTCTGGGGAGCAGAGCGTCCGGTCGACTACTGTGCGTCCGGTCAGAACAACCAAGAGCAGTGAACAGTAGCACTCATGAGTCCGGTCGCTTGAGCAGATGAGCGTCCGGTCAGCTACGCGAAATCTGCGCGTGACATTCAATGACCGGACCCTGGACTTGTGCGTTCGGTCATCCCGATCAAGCGTCCGGTCACCTCGAAATTCCACAGTTCGTCCACCGATTTCACTCGATCTCACCCAAAACAAATCCTCTAGGGATCAAACTTGGTGAGAGGAGTCACAAGGAGGATAGTGAGCTATCTCTAAGAGATCATGGCTCGAACCTATCTCCAAATCGATGAATCGAAGAAATTCGGGGGAAGGGAGAAGAACTTGACCCAAAATCAAAATCGATCGATCTCCTAGACCGTGAGGTTAGAGGTGAATTCCTTCGGTGGAAAGAAGTGCCTCACGATCTAGAACAACTTGGTTCAAACGGATTTGCAAAAGATGAACCGAGCAAAGAGATCAGGCGACGGGAAAAACATGGAGAATAAGGATTCCGCGAAGAACACGAACGAAACGCGAATCACAACCACGAAATTGCAACCGTGTGGCTACCACACGCTACAACAGTGAGATTACGGTCTCACTTCCTCAAAATCTCTAGTACACAGAGGTATGGTTCTCTGCGGATCTCAGCTAGCTACAGCAGGGGATTGGGAGAGCAGGAAACCCTAAGTGCAGAGAGCAAATGACTGAGATAGGAAGGGAGGACGGTGTCTCCCTCTACTTATCCTAATTTCTAATTCCTACTCTACCCCTCAACTAATTACAGAGCGAACCAGCTAAACCCTAAGGTTATTCTGGACCAACTCGGTGGTAGGTGGATCCGACGGCCACGCCCGCACAACTCGTAGCGTTGCCTCGACGCAACCTCCCGATTGCCGCCACGTGCTGCCCTCGCTCTGCACCCCCGGTTTTGTGGCCCAAACTGGGAAACCAGCCTTTTCCAGCCAACCCCCGGTTTTGAGGCCCAAACCGGGAAACCAGCCCACCAGCATCTGAGTTTTGAGGCCCAAACTCAGCAAACCCGCAGCGCCCAGGTTTTGAGGCCCAAACCTGGAAACCGTCCTCAGCCCGAGTTTTGTGGCCAAACTCAAAAACCCTCAGCACCCAGGTTTTGAGGCCCAAACCTGGAAACCGTCCACCCGATGGTTTTTCTCTGGCTCTACCACCAAACCGAAGCTGTAGAAGGGATGCACCGCCCGTGCACCCCGTCCACTGACACGTGTCCCCAAGTCCACGACTCAGGCAACACATGACCGCAAGTCTTTGCTCGTCGCTGTCCCAGGCTGCCAGCCACCACAGCTGATCCTCGGGCCACCGGTCCCTCAGTCCAAGCCTCACGTCCGCCCTTCGCCACTCTCGGTCCATCGGCACGGCATGTCTCTACTTGACCTTCACCTTGCCTCTGATCACTGTATCCGTGCTCGACACCTGCACAACACAAGCCAAAGAACATGTGCATCATCCCAGTTGACAATCACTCATCACTCAGAGACCCGGCATACGCCCATGTATCCGCAATCTCCCCCTTGATGAGTGCATTGTCAACTACCAACACAAATCATAATGGAAGCTGAAGAAGGAGGAAGGAGAAAAAGAGAACTCAACCAAATGACCCAAAAGCATAGCAAAGCCGAAAAAGGTCAAGTGGAAAGAGCAAGACAACTTGGTCCCCAAAGACATGGGTAACGGCTCGACGCGACCAAGCAAAGCAAAGCTAGCCCTCAAGAAGAGGTAGAGCAGGCTCAACACCGCTAGCAAATACCAATTGAAAATATCAAAGCAAAATGCTAGTCCCTCAAGATAGAGGCATAGAGGCTCAACACAACTCGATACCAATGCCTTACGACCAACAGGAAACAGCAAAAACTCCCCCTCGAATAGTGCAAACAACCAGGAAAGCTCCCCCTTAGTTCAAACGGAGGGTAATGATTTGCAATTTCTCCCCCTTAGTTGAAAATGCACGTATCAAGAAATAATGCTCCCCTTCAGAAAATGCACCACCAAAAGTGTCAACCAGAGAAGTTCTCCTACCAACAAGAGAAGTTCTCCCCCTTCCAAAATGCATATGAGTCAAAATGCAAGTTAGGAGCTTCAGGAGTATACTCAAAAGAGTGCAAAGATGCTCTACAGAGTTCTGATCCGATGACTCAGAAAATGCACAGAATGCTAGCAAAGGCTCAAACTGATCACTAAGTCTGAAATGAGAGCACAAAGAGCAGTTTTTAGCCGAAAAGGTATTCACCATCAAAAGAGCACAGACATGTATAGACAGGAAGTCAAACAAGTGTTAAACATGTATACAAGGTGAACTACCCCTAGCACAGTTCAATCATCATGCTGATACCAATTGAAACATGAAGCATATACTTGTGATTTCAAAATTTTAATCGGAGTTGCAGCGGTGAAAATACACAAGTTCAGAAATCAGCATGTGACTGCGAGAGGTTGAATGTCTGTTATTGCCTAACTTTCCAACTGTGCGAAGCCTATGCATAAGCAATCAGAAGCTTAAAGCAACAGTTTTGGTCATACACTACACAGCTCAAGTTTAACTCAAAGTGCAATGAGAAACAGTCTCGAAACTGTGAGGTGCTAACAAGCAAACCCATCTCGATCTTTTCAATTCACTTAACTTGGTTCAGATTTTAAACAGAATATGACATACCAAGCAAGTGAATGACTCAACACTAGAGACATAGCAACCTAGCATACATAAATAGCATAAGTGACTTCGACACATCCTACACATGCTAGTTGCATATCTCAATGGTGAACATTTTCAAGTTTTAAGTTCATTATCAAATTTCACCATTCAAAAATAGCTCAGCTCACAGTATGTATCAGTGATCAGAAAGAGCATAAGCTACAACATCTACATAAAGCATCGGAGCAAAGACTACACAGAGCATAGTTACATTCTTCAGACTATATTCATGAAGCTCAGAATGTAAAAGCGTATGCTGAAATGCAAAGATGCATGAAGAAACCAAAAAGAAGCAAAAACAACTGAAAAACACAAAGTTAGTGTATCATATAAGAGTCAAAAATGTTTCCCCCATCTAAAAAGGGAAACACACACCAAGCTCACCTCTCAACCGATTAAAAGTTGATTGGTCCAAAGGCTTGGTGAAAATATCAGCCAACTGATGATGAGTATCGACATGGCGAAGGTCAATATCACCCTTCTCATAGTGGTCTCGCAGAAAATGAAAGCGCACATCAATGTGTTTGGTCTTCGAGTGCAGCACGGGGTTCTTAGCAACGCTAATCGCACTCGTGCTGTCACAAAGCAAAGGAACACGAGAAAAGCTCAGACCAAAATCACGCAAAGTGGCCATCATCCAGAGTAACTGGGAACAGCAGCTAGCCGCAGCAACATACTCAGCCTCTGTGGTAGACTGGGCGACACTAGACTGCTTGCGAGAAGACCACGAAACAAGAGAAGAACCAATAAACTAGCAAGTCCCAGAAGTGGACTTGCGGTCAATACGGCAACCAGCAAAATCGGCATCAGAATAACCGCAAAGCGAGAGGGTGGAGGAAGCAGAATACCAAATCCCAAATTCTGGAGTGAAGGATAAGTACCTCATTATGCGCTTGACCGCCTGACGGTGAGAAGTGTGCGGCGACGACTGAAATCGCGCGCACAGACACACCGCGAACTGGATGTCCGGGCGTGTCGCCGTCAGGTAGAGCAGCGATCCGATCATACTCCGGTACTCCTTCTGGTCCACTGCTTCTCCCTCCTTGTCCGCATCCAGGGCCATCGTGGTCGCCAGGGCCTCACCCATGTCGAATTTCTTCAAAATGTCCCGGGTGTACTTGCCCTGGTGCACGAACGTCCCTTCCCGGGATTGCTTGATTTGCAACCCGAGGAAAAACGTCAACTCACCCATCATGCTCATCTCGAACTCCCTGCTCATAGTATCTGCGAACTTGGCAACCAAAGCGTGAGAAGAACCACCGAAAATGATATCATCCACGTAAATTTAGACCAAGAGAGTGTCAGTGCCTTGCTTGAGGAGAAAGAGCGTTTTATATACACATCCCATTTTAAAACCCTTAGCAAGCAAAAAGGTTTTCAATCTATCATACCAGGCTCTAGGGGCTTGTTTCAAACCATACAAAGCTTTGTGAAGTTTAAGGACATGGTTTGGAAACTTGGGATTTTTGAAACCGGGGGTTGTCTAACATACACCTCCTCTTCTATGTAGCCGTTTAAGAAGGCACTCTTGACATCCATTTGAAAAAGTTTGAAACCTTTGGATGCAGCAAAAGCCAAGAGTATCCTAATTGCCTCCAAACGAGCTACAGGAGCAAACGTCTCCTCATAGTCTATCCCCTCCTTCTGACTATATCCCTAGGCTACGAGTCTGGCCTTGTTTCTCACAACATGGCCATCTTCTCCCTGTTTGTTTTTGAAAACCTATTTTGTCCCAATTGGATGACACTCAGAAGGTGGAGACACTAGAACCCAAACCCGATTTCTCTCAAAGTTCTCAAGCTCCTCGTGCATGGCATTGACCGAATCCGGATCCGTCAAAGCGTGTCCAACATCCCGGGGTTCAAAATCAGCAACAAATGCAGAATGAGCAAAGTGAGAGATTTGCCTTGACTGGGTGACGCGTTTGTCGATGCTGCCGATCATCTGCTGAGGCGGGTGATTGCGCTGAATGTGTCCTGGCGCCTCCCTTGCTGAAGTGATCTCCCCCTCAGCAGCAGCTGGTGCCTCCCCGGGTACAAAGGGTACCGCTCGGGGTGGCGGATCCCACGGCCCCTAGGAAGAAGAAGTGTCGGGGTCGTGAGTCGTCGTAGAAGCCGCTCTTTGCGGCACAACAAGTGGAGGGGGTGCTGGTTCATCCATACCTTCAGCACCCTCGTCCTTGTCATCAAAAAGAGGCTCACCAACCTCATGATCACCTGCACGCTTAAAACGAGAAGAAGGACAAACCATGGTCTCGTCGAAGGTGACATCTGATGTCTCCATGACTCGGTTAGTGTCAAGGTTAAGTACACGATAAGCACGAGTATGAGTGCCATAACCCAAAAACACACCGTCAGAAGAACGAGACTCAAATTTGTCCAGGTTGCCTTTCTTAAGTATAAAATAGTGGCAACCAAAAACTCTAAAATAACTCACCTTGGGCTGTCTACCAAAACGCAACTCATAAGAAGTCTTTTTCAAGAAAGCTCTCAGAAAAATGCGATTGGAAATATAGCATGCAGTGTTCATAGCTTCGGCCCAATAACGCCTAGGAGCCCTATGCTCATCGAGCATTGTCCTGGCCATCTCTACAAGGGTCCGATTCTTCCTCTCTACAACACCATTCTGAGGGGGTGTGTAGGGGGAAGAAAACTGATGCTCTAAACCCAAAGAGTTACAAAACTTCTCAAAATCCAAATTCTTGAATTCGGAACCATTATCACTCCTAATAGCTCGCATCGAGTTCAAAGGGAACTCATTCTGAAGACACAAAATCAGATTGCGAGCAAAGGAGAAAGTCTCGGTCTTCTCAGCTAAAAAGAAGACCCACGAATATCTCGAAAAGTCATCAACAACAACAAGCACATACCACTTCCCCCCAACCGAGCTCACCCGAGCCGGACCAACAAGGTCCATGTGCAAAAGCTCTCCAGGGCGCTTAGTCATGACCTGAGTCACTGGATGGTGGGGAGCGGCAACCATCTTCCCATGTCTACAAGAATGGCAAACAAGATCCTTCTCCATGGATAACTTGGGCAATCCTCGGATTAGGCCAAGTGAACTAAGTCTTGCAAGCAAGTCGAAGCTCAAATGTCCTAGTCTCCTATGCCACTTCCAAAGATCAGAAGAAGAAGGTCCAGCCACAAGACAACGAGAAATGCCAAAAGACTCCGAGAAATCTGCACGAAAGACTTTCCCAAAGGGCAAAATCACACAAACAAGATTGCCCTGAGGGTCCAAAATACGACTGAGATTCGGTTTAAAACGAATCTCATAGTCATCATCGAAAAGTTGCGAAACAGAAAGAAGGTTAAAATGCAAGTTAGAAACAAGAGCAACATCGCGCAACACAAAGTGCTCATTAACTCGCACAGACCCACGAGACAGCACCTTACCTTTGTTGTTGTCGCCGAAGGTGATATACTCCTTTCCGGCGACCGGACTAAGACTGGAGAACCACTTGGCGTTTCCGGTCATGTGCCTCGAACACCCGGAATCCACCAACCAAACGTTCTCCAATCGTTTTACCTACATCAATAAAAAGACATAGGGTGAGCATACGGGCTAACACTGGGGTTAGTGAAGTAAGGGGAATACCAGTGTTGGGCCGGCTGCTCAAAAGAACGGTTAGCGAAAAAACCATTCCTAGCACACCTACGAAGGAAGTGATCACCACGTTTAGAAGAACGTGGTCCGCTAAGGGAGGAGCGTCCATCGTGATACTCAAAACGCGGTGGGGGAAAACGCTCAACTACAAAGCCACCGCCACGGGGTCCATAGCCTACAACAGCAGGCTCCCGCCGGGCATGCTCTCTACGAGGCCTAGGCCTAGGAACTTGAGGTACTGCACCTCTAGGCCTAGCATCTCTCCTCGGAGCTCTCCTCTGCCTAGGCCTGGGAACTTGAGGTTCTGGACCTCTGGGCCTAGCAGCACGTCCCTGAACATTTGGCGCATGTACATCATGGAAAGAATGGTACATGTCCGCATTGTTCATCTCCTTAGCACGGCGCGCCTCTCTCTTGCGCCGAAAGCAGAACTCACTCAAGTGTCCATCTCTCTCACAGTGCTCACAATGGTACCTCACCGCTCTCAAAGGGGGTTGTTGGTACACATGGTTGTGGGTCTGGATCACTTTGCCCTTCTGTGGCAAACACTCCTCCTAGATAGGTGGCATCGTATCAAGCTTGTTCTTCAAGTGATTGGGTTTGGGATGCCACACTTGGTTCTTGGGTGGAGCTCGTGGAGGTTCTTCAAACACCCCATCCTTGGTGTTAGGCTTGAGAGACTCTTTAGGTGGAAGCTTGGTAAGTTTGGGAGTAGTGGTGGAGTTGGGTTTCTCACTCGGGTTCAAACCACTCGACTCTCCAATCTTCCCAAAAGCAGAAAGATCAACACCCGGAGCAAAACCTACACCAGGACCTCCAACAGCTCGCTTGAATTGGGAAATCATCATCCCGAGCTGTGGCTCACCACAAGACACCCATGACAAGATGGTCCGAAGGTATGTGTTTTCCTCCTCGGTTTGCATCTTGTCATGCTTCACATTAGCAATCTCCATCTCCAAACCCTCGCACAAAGCACACCTAGTCACACAAGTGCTACCTGAGTTGGCCTCTTCAAGAGACACAATCTTGGCATTCTTCTCTGCCAACTCAGATTGCAAGACAGGACAAGTCTTGCACGCACCCAACAGCATGGGTCTAGCCCGGAGCTCATCCACCTCTCCTACCAACACAGCATACTTGCTCCTCAAAGTGAGAAGGTCAGTCATGTGTGTGGTGCACATCTCACACTCCTCCTCATCGGTAACAACCACGGTGGACTTGACAGAATCAAGTTCCTTCACCGTATCCTCCCACTTCTGCCTAAACTCCTTGCGCTATCTAGCGGCACGCCTAAGCAGCTTATCTTGACTAAGAAGCGCGGCAGTAAGTTTCTCGACCTCAGCGGAAAGCTCGTCGTGGGTCAGAGATACCTGGGAGGTGTCGTCGTCGTCGTCGTTGTTCCGAGGAGTGTCGCCTCTGACCTCATCACCAAGGGTCATGGTGCAGAAGCCATCGTCGTCGGCGAAGAAGCAGAGGCCGTTGAGCTTGTCCTCGATCCTCTTCTTCTTCTCGGACTCGTCGTCGCTTGAGGAAGCGGAGTCATCGTCCGAGTCGTCGACGTCGCTGAGCGTGGCGAAGAACGCACGCTGCTCAGCTTGGGCCTTCTCCAAGTACTTGGTCTTGATGTACTCCTTGTTGAAGCCGCCCTTCCGCTTGTGCCTCGCGGGGACGTACTTCTCCTTGTGCTTGCCGGAGTCGTACTTGTGCCCATGATCGCCCTTCCCAGAATGCTTGTTCTTCTTGGGACAGTTGGCGATGAAGTGGTCGGGGTCGCCACACTCGTAGCATCCCGAGCGTCCTCCTCCGCGGTGACGGTTCATGCGGTTGTTGTGAAACCGCGAGAACCGGTTAGCAAGCAAAGCCAACTCATCGTCTCCCAGAGACTCTAACTGCTCCTCTGTGACAGAAAGAAGAGAATGCAAAGCAAAACCTCCAGAGGGGTTAGCAGAAGAGCCAGAAACCAAAGTCATAGTCGGGCCAGAAGGATTCTCGTAAGAAGCCCTTGCCATGGCATCAATCTCACTGGACTTGAGCTTACTGAAGAGCTCGTCGCACGTGAGGGTCTCATAGTTAGGTGATTCGATGATCGCCTGAACTTTGGAATCCCACACCGACCGATCAAGAGTATGCAAAAGCTTCAAAGCCCTCTCGTGATCGTCGAAAGGCAACAGCTCCTTGTTAGCCCTCATCCTGTTGACAATCACCTGAAAGCGAGCGAATAAACTCTCTATGCTCTCGCCAGGCATATGTCGAAAGTTCTCATACTCTCGCTTGAACGACTCGTAGAGTCGGGTTTTGACTTGAGAGGTTCCCTCATGAAAGCGCATGAGGGTAGCCCAAATCTCCCGAGCCGTAGTGAGGTGAGAAACACGATCAAACTCACTCATGCTCAAGCATGAGAAAAGAGCATTACGTGCTCGGCTATTGGCATCGTGCTCATCGATCTGATGCTGAGTGACACGAGCAGCCAAGACAACGTAATCGGCAGAGTTGCAAATATCCCAGATGGAAGCGCTCAAACTCTGCAGATAGGCCGACATGCGTATCTTCCAATACGCATAGTTCGTCCCATCGAAAAACGGCGGTTTGCCCACGCCGCGATCCATGTCGCCTTCTGTGGATCTGGAACCGGCTAAGGTGGAAGATCCTTAACCCGCTCCGATACCAATTGAAGGACCAAGAAGCAACCAGAAAGCGACCAGAAGGGGGGTGAATGGGAGCTTCAAATTTTCCTTTCGGAAACTAGTAGCCACTGTCCCGAGAATCACCCCAAGAGCAAAACCTAGAGCTCGTAAGTGTCCACGACCCTAGAGATAGGGTGGATGCTTCCAAGAAGCATAGCGAGACACTTCACGACTCTAGAAACCTAACGCAAAAGCCGGAAATCAAAACCGACAACGAACGGGCCAACCGCGAACGAAACAGCACAAACCAGTACTGACCGGACTCTGGCCTGCGTCCGGTCACGGAGCACCGGACGCGTCCGGTCTCAAAAATTCTTCTCTGGACCCTTACTGTTTCTGACCGGACTCTGGGGAGCAGAGCGTCCGGTCGACTACTGTGCGTCCGGTCAGAACAACCAAGAGCAGTGAACAGTAGCACTCATGAGTCCGGTCGCTTGAGCAGATGAGCGTCCGGTCAGCTACGCGAAATCTGGGTAAGGCCTGGTAGCGGCTTGGTGACCACCCTAGCCTTCTAAGAGCTTACCAGGCCACAAGCCTTCTTCCTGTGCATACTAACCCTAACTTTTTTCTCAATCCTCCCTTCCCCTTCCCCATTCACCACCGCCCCTTTCTCACGCTCGGTCGCTCACGCCGCCCCTCCCTCTCCCAAGTCTCGACTCCGATGGAGCATTGTCTCCCCTCACCTCTCTCTCTCTCTCTCTTTCCCTCCACCTCTCTCTTTCTCTCCTAATTCGTTTACCTCCGTGGCCGAAGCAAGCCAGCACCATCAAGCGCCTCCCCTACCCCCAGCACCATCGATGACAAGCTCCTCTGTAAGTGCAATCAAGCCCTAATTGTGGGTTTTGGTGATAATGACCACACGATTGAAGAACTAATGAGATTTATGAAGATGACAAGCAGGTTAATGTTAAGAAAGGATGGTGCATATGTGTTGATGGACCCCTCATACTATATTTCATCGGATCCGGACTCAAAGCACTATATCAAGCCTTTTCATTTGAATTTGAGTTATAGGAATGTCGTACTATCAAGGGGGAATGCAAATACATTGCTATGGCTGAATGACATGTGCTCAAACCAACCCAAGCCATCCTTATTCCTAACCAAAGACAGCTGCACTGAATTCTGAAGGACCGAGAAGCAACCAGAAAGCGACCAGAGGGGGGTGAATGGGAGCTTCAAATTTTCCTTTCAGAAACTAGTAGCCACTGTCCCGAGAATCACCCCAAGAGCAAAACCTAGAGCTCGTAAGTGTCCACGACCCTAGAGATAGGGTGGATGCTTCCAAGAAGCACAGCGAGACACTTCACGACTCTAGAAACCCAACGCAAAAGCCGGAAATCAAAACCCACAACGAACGGGCCAACCGCGAACGAAACAGCACAAACCAGTACTGACCGGACTCTGGCCTGCGTCCGGTCAGGGAGCACCGGACGCGTCCGGTCTCAAAAATTCTTCTCTGGACCCTTACTGTTTCTGACCGGACTCTGGGGAGCAGAGCGTCCGGTCGACTACTGTGCGTCCGGTCAGAACAACCAAGAGCAGTGAACAGTAGCACTCATGAGTCCGGTCGCTTGAGCAGATGAGCGTCCGGTCAGCTACGCGAAATCTGCGCGTGACATTCAACGACCGGACCCTGGACTTGTGCGTCCGGTCATCCCGATCAAGCGTCCGGTCACCTCGAAATTCCACAGTTCGTCCACCGATTTCACTCGATCTCACCCAAAACAAATCCTCTAGGGATCAAACTTGGTGAGAGGAGTCACAAGGAGGATAGTGAGCTATCTCTAAGAGATCATGGCTCGAACCTATCTCCAAATCGATGAATCGAAGAAATTCGGGGGAAGGGAGAAGAACTTGACCCAAAATCAAAATCGATCGATCTCCTAGACCGTGAGGTTAGAGGTGAATTCCTTCGGTGGAAAGAAGTGCCTCACGATCTAG
Organism: Coix lacryma-jobi var. lacryma-jobi; assembly: GCA_009763385.1. Classification (NCBI taxonomy): domain Eukaryota; kingdom Viridiplantae; phylum Streptophyta; class Magnoliopsida; order Poales; family Poaceae; genus Coix; species Coix lacryma-jobi. The sequence continues at coordinate 144,425,837 of CM019826.1, forward strand.
AACAACTTGGTTCAAATGGATTTGCAAAAGATGAACCGAGCAAAGAGATCAGGCGATGGGAAAAACGTGGAGAATAAGGATTCCGCGAAGAACACGAACGAAACGCGAATCACAACCACAAAATTGCAACCGTGTGGCTACCACACGCTACAACAGTGAGATTACGGTCTCACTTCCTCAAAATCTCCAGTACACAGAGGTATGGTTCTCTGTGGATCTCAGCTAGCTACAGCAGGGGATTGGGAGAGCAGGAAACCCTAAGTGCAGAGAGCAAATGACTGAGATAGGAAGGGAGGAGGGTGTCTCCCTCTACTTATCCTAATTTCTAATTCCTACTCTACCCCTCAACTAATTACAGAGCGAACCAGCTAAACCCTAAGGTTATTCGGGACCAACTCGGTGGTAGGTGGATCCGACGGCCATGCCCGCACAACTCGTAGCGTTGCCTCGACGCAACCTCCCGATTGCCGCCACGTGCCGCCCTCGCTCTGCACCCCCGGTTTTGTGGCCCAAACTGGGAAACCAGCCTTTTCCAGCCAACCCCCGGTTTTGAGGCCCAAACCGGGAAACCAGCCCACCAGCATCTGAGTTTTGAGGCCCAAACTCAGCAAACCCGCAGCGCCCAGGTTTTGAGGCCCAAACCTGGAAACCGTCCTCAGCCTGAGTTTTGTGGCCAAACTCGGAAACCCTCAGCACCCAGGTTTTGAGGCCCAAACCTGGAAACCGTCCACCCGATGGTTTTTCTCTGGCTCTACCACCAAACCGAAGTTGTAGAAGGGATGCACCGCCCGTGCACCCCGTCCACCGACACGTGTCCCCAAGTCCACGACTCAGGCAACACATGACCGCAAGTCTTTGCTCGTCGCTGTCCTAGGCTGCCAGCCACCACAGCTGATCCTCGGGCCACCGGTCCCTCAGTCCAAGCCTCACGTCCGCCCTTCGCCACTCTCGGTCCATCGGCACGGCACGTCTCTACTTGACCTTCACCTTGCCTCTGATCACTGTATCCGTGCTCGACACCTGCACAACACAAGCCAAAGAACATGCGCATCATCCCAGTTGACAATCACTCATCACTCAGAGACCCGGCATACGCCCATGTATCCGCAAATTCAGATATATTTCTGTCTGTCTGGTAGGCACGGCAGTGCCGCCCAGGGCGCGGCAGTGCCGGGCCGCGGCACTGCCGGGCTAAGGCCGGCACTGCCGCGACTTATTGTGACCGTTGGAAGGCAGGGGATATTTACTCCATCTCCCTACCACCCCAACGGTCAACCACGACCATAACTCTTCTCCTACCTCCAGACAAGGCTTCCTCTCCCCATTGAAGGCCCCCAAGCTCTCTCTCACCTAATCTTTGATTCCTATTGATTCCAAGTGAGTTAGAGCCTCAAACCTTCACCAAAGAGAAGCCCTAGCTGAGATCTACTTCCTAGAGCACTTGATTTGAGCCATAGCCGGTGGATTTGCTTCTATTACTCTTGGGTTCTTGGAACCCTAGCCGGCTAGGCGTCACCCTAGAGCCTTGCCAACTTGTGTGGCGGCCTAGGGAGGTTTGTAATCGCTTGTGCAGCTAGTATTATTACCCCTCACCTCAAGGATTTGGTTCCTTGACTTGAGAACGAGGTAGAGTTGCAAAGCTCATGACCTAAGTGGTCAACCTCAACAACGTGGAGGTAGGCAACCCTTGGTGGCGAGCTGAACCATGGGATAAATCACTTGTCTCTTGTGCTTACTTGTTTTTCATACTTCATACTTGTGAGCTTGTGATAGATTCTAGGGTTTGGCCCGATCTACTCTATACTTCATATTTGGCTTGTTAGAGTTGGTTCTGCTGGTTCAGGAAACTTGTTGTAGCATTTCCATTCATATAGAATCAGTTTGTTGTGGCTGGATTTCGAATTACAGTCTCAGGTTCTACTCTGCGCGGTAGTACCGGGCTGAGGCCGGCAGTGTCGGGCACAGAGCGGTAGTGTCGGGCTTATCTAATTAAGTTTTGAGATGTGATTTTTGACAGGCCTATTCACCCCCCCCCCTTCTAGGCCACACAGGTCCTTACAAGTGGTATCAGAGCCTGGTCTCTCAGCAGCACTTCACCGTGCGAGAGAATGGCCACCGACGGAGGAACGGGTAACGTTAGCGTTGTGCAACCCACACCCGAAGTGGAAATGCACACCGCTAGCAGCAATGAAAGCCTCTCCACAGCAAGTGAGAAGGCACTTCCCCAAAAGGATGTGTCGGCCGGAGAGCTCGCAAGAAGAAAGGAGGAAAGAAGGTTGAGAAGAGAAGCAAGAGCCAAAGCAAGAGAAGATGCAGCGGCTCACAAAGCAAGAGAAGATAAGGCTCAAAGAAAAGAAGAGAGAAGGATTAGAAGAGAAGAAAGAGCCAAGAGAAGAGAAGAAAAGAAGAAGGAGGAAGAGCTCCAAACAAAGAAGAGTGTGAACTTGAGTGATGACTCAAGTAGCACCGAAGATGGAGACGATCACTTCTCCTACACGCTCAAGAACAACAAGAAGAAGATGGAGGAGATGAAGAAGTCATATGGAGAAGTATCCTTTAACTATTCCTCTATGACTAACCATGACTCTAGGCCTCTCATCAATGTGCCCGTGGGCAAGTTACCTCGTTTCGACGGGACTAACTTTGCCAAGTGGAAGCACATTATGAAGACCTATCTTATTGGTCTCCATCCAGGTATTTGGGAGACAGTGCACAATGGACTTGAAGCACCGGTTGATCCAAAGAGCCCCACTCAAGATGAATTCCGCAACATTCATCTCAATGCCCAAGCCACTAGTGTGTTACTTAGTGCCTTAGATGGTGATGAGTACAACAAGGTCATGGGAGTTGAGGTTGCAAAAGAGATTTGGGACACTTTGCACATTGCTCATGAGGGAGTGGACAAAGTAAGGCAATCCAAGATTGATTTGTTGATGGCTAAGCTCAACCGGTTTGTGATTTGTGATGGTGAAGGCCCACAAGAGATGTTTGATAGATTGATGGTGATTGTTGGCAAGATTAGAGGGCTAGGTGGAAATGAAATCAATGATCACAAGGTTGTGAAGATCATGTTAGAGGCATACTCACCTAGGAATGAGACCGTAGTGACATTGATTAGGGACAAGAAGAAGTTTGAGCAATTCACACCTAGTGATGTGCTTGGAAGGATTATCACCTTTGACATGCAAAGAGAAGAGGCAAATGAGAGAAGGAAGCTTGGAGAGTTGCAAGCTAGGCTAGATGGGATGAAGATCAAGGATGTGGCACTTAAGGCTAGCAAGCCATCAAGGCAAGCAACATCAAGCAAGGCAAAATCAATCAAGCAAGCCTCTACAAGCAAGCCCAAGCAACAAAAGAAGAAAATTGAAGTTGAGGACAACACATCATCATCTTGTGGAAGTGAAAGTGATGGTGAAGAATTTGAAGAAATTGGTGATATAGCTCTTTTCATGAGAAGATACCGCAAGGGGCTCAAGAAGGAAGGTTACAAGTTTGTGAAGAGAAGGTTTCCAAACAAGAAGAAAAGAACTTGCTACAATTGTGGAAGCACCGATCACTTCATAGCACATTGTCCACATGAGAAGAAGGACAACAACTTCAACAAGGGCAAGAAAGATGACAAAGGCACTTACAAGAAACACAACAAGAGATACATGGGAGAAGCTCACATTGGACATGAATGGGATTCAAACGCACAAACCTCAAGTGAAGAAGATGAGAAGATAGCAACAATAGCATTTCAAAAGTCATCTCCTTCACCAAGACTATTCAACAACTTGTCCGATGATGATGATTGCAACTCCCACACTTGTCTCATGGCCAAGAAAGAGAAGGTGAAAAAGACTCATACTTCCAAACCTTCTCTTCCACCTAGTGACATCTCTAGTAGTGAACTTAGTGATTCCTCTAGTGATGATGATTCTAGTGATGAAGAGATAAATATGATAACTAAAAGGTTGGACAAGAAAATTAAACTCTTTATCACTAAGCTAATGGAGGAACTAGAAAGTGTACAAGCCGAGCTAGCAATAAGTGAGGATGCTCTCATCAAACAAGAGGACCTCTACATTGCTTGCAAGGAAGCTCTTGCATTAGAGATAAGTGAGTTGGACGTCTTGCACGAGGCTTTGGCCAAAGAGCAAGATGAACATGCTTCCCTAAAGAAGACTCATATTGCACTCAAGGGAAAGTATTGTGGCTTAGATGAAAAGCACAAAGAACTTGAGCTGCAATATAATCTTCTTTGGGAAAGCAACTCAACTCTCCCTAAAGCAAATGTCACTTCTATTCCCTCCACTAGTGAAGGTTGTGGAAAATGCTATAATGTTGATTTGAATGTCTATTCCACTAACCTTGTGAACATGGAGGCCATGAGAAAGGAGATAGCAAGATTGACAAATATCATTGCAAATGGTTGTGTCAAGTCTACCACAAGTGCAAATGAGAAGACTCAAGAGAAGAGCAAGCCCAAGTTCAAGAATGGACGGCGTCCTTCCATAAAAGATGGGTTGGGGCACGAAAAAGGAGCCAAGACTAATGGAAGAAGGACAGTGAATGGCTATGAGTGTGTGAGGTTTGAGAAGAAGGATCAGATTGGTACAGTTCAGCCTGCACAGACCGCGGCAGTGCCACGCCAGAAGGCGGCAGTGTCGGGCCCCGGCGGTGCCACCCCCAGGCCGGCAGTGCCGCGCCCCAAGAAAGGGAAGGCTACCAGTTTACCTTCTGTTCAGTCTCACACACAGCACAAGCAGGTGCCCAACCCGAAGCAAGGATCTCAGAAACCAAAAGAATCAATTTGGATAACCAAGAACAACTTTGCACATCAACCCAAGATAGAAGCCCCAAGGAAGAGCATGTCATCTTGTTACATATTGGAACACAACAACAGTGGTAAAGTTGTTGCGAAATATGTTGGTAATAACAAGAGGATAGCCGACAAGTGTATTTGGGTTCCTAAGATACTTGTGACTAACTTGCAAGGCCCCAATATCAATTGGGGACCTAAACCTAGGAACTAAACTTGTCTTGCAGGCATACTCCTCCGGTGGATCAAGTTGGGTGCTTGATAGTGGATGTACAAATCATATGACCGGAGAAAGGAGTATGTTCTCATCATATTCCCCAACTTCAAATGCAAGTGAAAACATCATTTTCGGTGATAACTCCAAGGGGGATGTGTTAGGTCTTGGTAAAGTCGCTATTACACTTGAGCATTCAATTACTAATGTCTTGCATGTTGATTCGTTGAGTTACAACTTGTTATCCGTTTCACAATTGTGCGGGATGGGTTTCAATTGTCTCTTTACGGATGAGGGTGTGGAAGTCTTTAGAAGGGAGGATTCCTCCATTGTCTTTACGGGTCATTTGAAAGGGAAGCTTTACTTAGTTGATTTCAACAAAAGTAAAGCCAAACTTGAGACTTGTTTAGTGGCAAAATCTAGCATGGGTTGGTTATGGCATCGCCGACTAGCTCATGTTGGGATGAGGAACTTGGCCAAACTTCAAAAGGACAACCACATCCTAGGACTAACAAATGTTGATTTTGAGAAAGACAGAGTATGTGGAGCTTGCCAAGCCGGAAAACAAGTAGGCGTACCTCACCCACCAAAGAGCTATGACACTACTACTCATCCATTGGAGTTGATCCACATGGATCTCTTTGGACCGGTTGCCTACCTTAGCATCGGCGGTAACAAACATGGTCTTGTTATTATTGATGATTTTTCTCGTTTCACTTGGGTATTCTTTTTGCATGACAAGAGTGTAGTGCAAGAGAAGATCAAGATGTTCATACGAAGAGCTCAAAGGGAATTCGGTTTCAACATCAAGAAAGTTCATAGTGACAATGGAACCGAATTCCGAAACACCCAAGTGGAAGAGTTTCTTGATGAGGAGGGCATCAAGCATGAATTTTCAGTTCCTTACACCCCTCAACAAAATGGTGTGGTAGAGAGGAAGAATAGAACACTCATTGACATGGCAAGGACAATGCTAGATGAGTACAAGACGCCGGACATCTTTTGGGCCGAAGCCGTCAATACTGCTTGCCATGCAATCAACCGTCTCTACCTTCACAAGAGAAGAAAGAAGACCTCCTATGAGCTGCTCACCGGTAACAAGCCAAAGGTGTCTTACTTTAGAGTCTTTGGGTGCAAATGCTTCATTTTGAACAAGAAGCCCAAAACCTCTAAGTTCGCATCTAAGGTTGATGAAGGTTTTCTTCTCGGTTATGGATCAAACGAGCATGCCTATCGTGTTTTCAACAAGGCCTCCGACAAGGTTGAAATAGCGATAGACGTGACGTTTGATGAAACTAACGGCTCTCAAGTAGAGCAAGTTGATGAAGTTGTTGTAGGTAATGAGGAACCACCTTGCGAAGCAATCAAGCAATTAGCCATTGGTGATATTAGACCACAAGAACAGCAGGCTACAGATCAGGATGGTCCTCAAGCTGAAGCCCCTGCTCGGACTGGTAACTTACAGTCCCCGGCAGTGTCGGCCACAACCCCGGCAGTGCCGGGACCCGGTAGTGCCGGGCCGAGCCAAGCAGTGCCGGGCACTTCCAGGGCAGCTGAAGCCACTCCATTTCGTGGAGTGAACCTACAACCCATCTTCGAGCAAGATGAAGAAGATGCTGAAGATGCAGCAGAACCAATAGATCATCCAAGGCTCAAGCAAACTATTCAACGGGATCATCCCGTTGACAACATCCTTGGGAGTCTTCGAAAGGGGGTAACAACACGCTCTCATTTGGCAAATTTTTGTCAATATTACTCGTTTGTTTCCTCTTTGGAACCTCTCAAGGTAGAAGACGCTCTTGAAGATCCAGATTGGGTGATGGCCATGCAAGAGGAGCTCAACAACTTTGAGCGCAATCAAGTATGGTCACTTGTGGAAAGACCAAATACCAATGTGATTGGTACCAAATGGGTCTTCCGCAACAAGCAAGATGAAGAAGGTGTGGTGACAAGGAACAAGGCAAGATTGGTAGCTCAAGGCTTCACTCAAGTAGAGGGTTTGGACTTTGAAGAAACATATGCACCGGTTGCTAAGCTTGAAGCCATTCGGATTCTTCTAGCCTATGCAGCCCATCACAACTTCAAGCTATATCAAATGGATGTGAAGAGTGCATTTCTCAATGGCCCCATACAAGAGTTGGTGTATGTTGAGCAACCACCGGGTTTTGAAGATCCCAAGTTCCCCAACCATGTCTTCAAACTCCAAAAGGCGCTCTATGGGCTTAAACAAGCACCTAGAGCATGGTATGAATGCCTTAAGGAATTCTTGCTTAAACAAGGCTTTGAAATAGGCAAAGCCGATCCTACTCTCTTCACTCATAAAGTCAATGGAGATATCTTTGTGTGCCAAATATATGTCGATGACATAATATTTGGTAGTACTAACAAATCCTTTTGTGATGAGTTTAGTAGGATCATGACTAAGAGATTTGAGATGTCTATGATGGGTGAGCTCAAGTCCTTCCTTGGTTTTCAAATCAAGCAATTGAAGGAAGGGACTTTTCTTTGCCAAACCAAGTACACCCATGATATGTTGAAGAAGTTTGACATGGTGAACGCCAAGCCTATCAAAACTCCCATGCCAACTAATGGACATCTTGATCTCAATATGGAAGGGAAAGCCGTGGACATCAAGGTATATCGCTCCATGATCGGCTCTCTTCTTTACTTATGCGCATCTAGGCCCGATATTATGCTTAGTGTGTGCATGTGTGCTAGATTTCAAGCTAACCCGAAAGAGTGTCACCTAGTGGCCGTTAAGAGAATCTTGAGATATCTAGTTCACACACCAAACCTTGGCTTGTGGTATCCTAAGGGCTCCAAGTTCGAACTACTTGGCTATTCGGATTCCGATTATGCCGGTTGTAAAGTAGATCGAAAAAGCACTTCGGGGACATGTCAATTCCTTGGATGCTCCTTAGTGTCTTGGGGTTCTAAAAAGCAAAATTGTGTAGCCCTATCCACAGCCGAGGCCGAGTATGTTGCAGCAGGTGCATGTTGTGCGCAACTACTTTGGATGAGGCAAACCCTTCGTGACTTTGGATGTAACTTTACTCATATCCCACTCTTGTGTGACAATGGAAGTGCCATAAAACTTGCAAACAACCCAGTGAGTCACTCAAGAACCAAACATATAGACATCCGACATCACTTCTTGAGAGATCATGAAATCAAAGGAGATATCGCAATCCGTCATGTGAGCACCGACAAACACCTAGCCGATATCTTCACTAAGCCTCTCGATGAGTCAAGGTTTTGTGCCTTAAGGAGTGAACTAAATATACTTGACTCTCGTAACGTAGTTTGAAACCTAGCATGCTTGATTGATCAACTAGTTTGACCTAGGCAAAACCAATTTCTAAAACTTTTATATATTGTGTTTCAAAACCTTTAAGAAAGAAACTTGCTTGATATGACCATCGTTCTGTATTGATTGATTATCACTAGTCATAACATGCAAGCAGTACGTGTCCACTCCAAGAATGAGATGTAGTAGCTTAGAGAATAAATCTTTCTGTTGGTAACTGTCCGGTAGTGCCGGGCCAGCCGCGGAACTGCCGGGCCCCGGCAGTGCCGCGCTGTGCGCGGTAGTGCCGCGACTTGTCGGTTCAGCCTGAATCGACTGTTACCGTGTGGGACCAAAGGGAAAACATTTTCTACTCTTACCCTGCGGTTTCACCCTCTCTCTCTCTCTCCCTCATTCTCCCAGCCCGTGAACCCCTTCTCCTTTTCCTCTCTCGGACGACCAAGGGCGACCGGCGGCTCCCCTCTTCTCCGGGCTTCTTCCCGGCGAATCCGGCCACCGGTGGTGCTGCTCCGGGTTCTTCTTCCGTGCAGCTTCCATCTCCCTTCGGGTTTCCCTCTCCTCTCTATCTCAAGGTGAAACTTCAAATCCCTAACCCTAAGTTTTTCCCGATTTGTAAAATGCGCCATGGTTGTTGTATTTAGAGGTTGTAGAAGGGTTTGTAGATGATAGGGAGGTAGTAGAGATGATGCATGTGGTGTTCCCTGGCTCAGGTTCGATCTGCCCGCGCGGCAGTGCCGCGCTCTGCGCGGTAGTGCCGGGCCCCGGCATTGCTGCTCTCCAAGCGGCAGTGCCGGCCCATGAGCAGAAACTTGATCCAAGTAACACCTTATCCATCAAAGTCTATTGCCTCACTATACCCTACCAGCCCTTATGCAGTCTTCTAATTCGCAGTTTCCATGTTTTAGATGTCGGGCGGAAGAGGAGATGAGAGAAGGGTGAAGCAAAGGATGGATCCGCTCAGGGGGAGGAGCAAGCAGCCATCTCGCCGAGGTGGCTCTAGCTCCCAAGGAGACTTTTCAGCACGACAGCAGATCCGTGATGAGGCTCACCTACAGATGCAAGGGCGACAGATTCGGGATGACCTTTATCCCAATACTCCAGAGCATCTTGCAGAGGTCAGCCGAGCCCATCTGCAGCCATACACAGAGGATGTGCAAGAGAGGCCTCCACAGGACACCAAGGACAGGCAGCCCGTGTCTTACTACCAGCAGTTCAGCTCGGTGAAGACACAGCGCCAGATCAACCCATACAACACTCAGAAGGATATGGGCATTGACTACAGGTTCTGGAATGAGTTTCATTCTGATTTCTATCGCTCAGTCCTGTATAATGCCAAGAAGCAGAAGATACTTAATATGAAGTATGTTGATTGGGAGCACTTGGAGGCAAAGACTGATCGTGATATCAACAGAGTGGTGGTTGCATGCAAGGAGAGGAACATGTATGACTTGATGGGTTTTAGCCATAACTGGAATACCGAGATCATCCATCAGTTTCATGCAACACTCTATGTTGATAATGTGGTGGAGGAGATGCACTGGATGACCGAGGGACGTCACTACAAGGTCTCTTATGAGACCTTTGCTAGGATTCTCGGTTTGGGCAGCAGGGATAGAGAGCTTGATAGTCTGCACCAGGAGAGGACATTGACTGATAGTGAGATTGCTTTCATGTATGAGGATCCCCGGAAGGCAGATGGGTTGGTCAAGGGGCTGAAAGGCTTCTATTACATGTTGAACAACCTATTCAGGCAGACTCTTAACCCCAAGAGTGGTTCTCATTCTAACCTCTATGGATATGGGAGGAACATGCTGGCTAGGATGGCCCCAAGGGCGAACCACTTCTCCATCTCCAGTTTCATTTGGACTGAGCTTCAGGTAGCAGCCGAGGATGCTAGGAAGGCAGTGCTCTATGCCCCCTACATCATGTTCATGATAGAGATGGTTTCCGGCTATACCTTTGCTAAGGATGGGTTGCATGAGCCTTATAGAGCAGAGAAGAAGAGGGCAACAGCAGCAGGGGCAGCAGCAGTTGATAGGCCAGAGAGCTCCCGCACTTCCTTTCAGAGGAAGAAGAAGAGCAAGCTGGCCAAATGGATCAAGGCCATCTTCTCTACCTGCACCTACGCAGCCCAGACAGCTCACCAGGCACTTGTTGAGCAGCGAGCAGAGCGAGAGCGGGCGGGTCGTTCGCCGTTACCTCCACCCCGCTCTCCACCTCACTTTGACCTCTCCTGTCTTGATTCAGATGATATAGACTCAGATGATGACGAGGAGCAGGAGGAGATAGTGCCTTAGCCGTCTCGCCGATCTACACGTGCCTCGACCCGCTACACCAGTACTACCCATAGCCATGGGAAGGCCGTGGTAGAGTCCGACGATGACGACGATGATGATGATGATGAGGAGGAGGAGGAGGAAGAAGTTCAGTGGGACAAGATCGCTTCAGATGACGAGTGAGTGTTTGGACACTCTTCTCTTCTCTACTTCTCTCTTTCTGGTGACTTGTTGCCAAAGGGGGAGAATTAGGTGAGGTGAAGAGAAGGGGGTACAACACTTTCTTTTTCATGTCCCCATCCTTTAGTAGTTGTGAGTTGTGAGGGAGTTTGATTCGATCAAAACTCTATTTTGTAATATTACTCTATGATTCTACTTCTTAGGCTTGGATGTGGACATGTACTTTTACCTGCTTATCTAGCTTGTGTTATTCTATTTAGATCTGTTGTTTAGCTTGCTTTGTGGCTGTTTTATTTTCCGCTGCGTTTGCTGTCTGGAAGTCTGAGTGGCAGTGCCGCTCCCAGGCCGGCACTCCCGGGCTCCGGCAGTGCCGCGCCTAGAGCGGCAGTGCCGCTCTGGCTGACAGGCAGCAAACCACTCTGATGTGCTTAAACTGTCATTCGCATCACGTTTTATTCTTGACACAGTTTAGTTGCACCCTACAAAGCTACTAGATGTGAAACTGAACCTATTTCTCACTCTTGAATATGTGAATGTTGGCCTCTAATGCCACTTTGAGATTTCAGCTCTCATTCACACATTTAGGGGGAGGTTTCACACCTAAGCTTCTAAATCTCAAGTATTGTACCCGTTTATTGTAAGCTTCAATTGTGTTGTCATCAATCACCAAAAAGGGGGAGATTGTAAGTGCAATCAAGCCCTAATTGTGGGTTTTGGTGATAATGACCACACGATTGAAGAACTAATGAGATTTATGAAGATGACAAGCAGGTTAATGTTAAGAAAGGATGGTGCATATGTGTTGATGGACCCCTCATACTATATTTCATCGGATCCGGACTCAAAGCACTATATCAAGCCTTTTCATTTGAATTTGAGTTATAGGAATGTCGTACTATCAAGGGGGAATGCAAATACATTGCTATGGCTGAATGACATGTGCTCAAACCAACCCAAGCCATCCTTATTCCTAACCAAAGACAGCTGCACTGAATTCAGATCTATTTCTGTTTGTTTGGTAGGCGCGGCAGTGCCGCCCAGGGCGCGGCAGTGCCGGGCCGCGGCACTACCGGGCTAAGGCCGGCACTGCCGCGACTTATTGTAACCGTTGGAAGGCAGGGGATATTTACTCCATCTCCCTGCCACCCCAACGGTCAACCACGACCATAACTCTTCTCCTACCTCCAGACAAGGCTTCCTCTCCCCATTGAAGGCCCACAAGCTCTCTCTCACCTAATCTTTGATTCCTATTGATTTCAAGTGAGTTAGAGCCTCAAACCTTCACCAAAGAGAAGCCCTAGCTGAGATCTACTTCCTAGAGCACTTGATTTGAGCCATAGCCGGTGGATTTGCTTCTATTACTCTTGGGTTCTTGGAACCCTAGCCGGCTAGGCATCACCCTAGAGCCTTGCCAACTTGTGTGGCGGCCTAGGGAGGTTTGTAATCGCTTGTGCAGCTAGTATTATTACCCCTCACCTCAAGGATTTGGTTCCTTGACTTGAGAACGAGGTAGAGTTGCAAAGCTCATGACCTAAGTGGTCAACCTCAACAACGTGGAGGTAGGCAAGCCTTGGTGGCGAGCTGAACCATGGGATAAATCACTTGTCTCTTGTGCTTACTTGTTTTTCATACTTCATACTTGTGAGCTTGTGATAGATTCTAGGGTTTGGCCCGATCTACTCTATACTTCATATTTGGCTTGTTAGAGTTGGTTTTGTTGGTTCAGGAAACTTGTTGTAGCATTTCCATTCATATAGAATCAGTTTGCTGTGGCTGTATTTCGAATTACAATCTCAGGTTCTACTCTGCGCGGCAGTACCGGGCTGAGGCCGGCAGTGCCAGGGAGTGGCAGTGCCGGGCACAGAGCGGTAGTGCCGGGCTTATCTAATTAAGTTTTGAGCTGTGATTTTTGACAGGCCTATTCACCCCCCCTTCTAGGCCACACAGGTCCTTACATCCTCCTCGCCACCCTTGACACAGTCGCCCTCCTCCACACGACCATGACGGCACGACCCCCATGCACAGCGGCCAGCCTCGAGCAACAGCGGTGGCTAGCATCGAGAGGCGGTGGCGTTGATTGTAATTGTTAGTCGGCCAACTTGCCACCTCTTCCACACCCCCGCGTAGCCGCACCACAGGCACCAGCCACGTCCGCCTCCACGTCACCAGCACAGTTGTGGCACTGCCTACGGCTCCCGCTCTCCCTACTCTCAACCTCCCTTCCCTTTCTCTTTCTCTTAGTGGACCTCAGGCTGGCCCGATCTGCAAAAATGATCGTGCTCACTGGTCTAGCCCAACACAAAAACCGGCCTAGCAGGCCATGCTTGGGTCGTCGCCCAGTCACGAAGCCCACATCAACACGGTCTGATGGCACGTGCAAGCCTTGTCTGGCCCGACTGAAAGCCCTAGTTTGGTTTTGTCTAATTTATAAAACTTTTTGAACTAATTCTATGCTAAGCATGTATGTAGCAATATGGGTGGATTAGTGTCAAGCCAAGTGATGGAGCAACCTAGGTGGCTAACCATGGAGGTGTGGTGTGGTCCACAAGTTGATCAAGTGATCAAGTGCTTCACATTTGTAGAAATGGAAAAGAGAAAAGAAGAAACAGAAAAACAAATTAGCAAAGAGGCCTGAAGGCAAAGGTATAACCCATAAGGCTCTTTATTTTGCTGATCAAGGCACTTAGAGAGTATCATCACATCTATGATAGATAGTCGTACTATCAAGAGAGGATAAATCATGTCTTAATACGATGCTCAAGTACCACTAGATGTTCTTTAACATGTCGATGCATTAGGGCCTAGTGAGTGACTAAGAAACCTTTTAAAATTTCTTTAAAAGTATTAACACACATGTAAAAGTGGCGAAACACTTTCGTGTTAGCGTATGGAAGCAAGGGTGGAAGAAAGGAGGCGAGTCATAGGGTCACAAAGGTGACCGAATGCTGTCCAGGGGGTGATCGGATGCATCCGGTACCCAACCCTAGGCTGGCAAGAGCTCTGTGTTGATCGGACTCTGCCTGTTGTTGTGACCGGACCCAACGGTGGAACTATTGGCAAGTCTGATCGAGGTGACATGGCACGAGATAAGGATCAAGGTATTGAACGGATGTTGTGGTGCGTCCCATCAGTCTTGATCAGACGCGTTCGGTCAAGTTTTTGTCTCTCGATAACCTCTCTGAGTTAGATTATTGGACGCGGAGAATGTTGTGTCCGATCATTAGCTGAGTGCGTCCGGTCACTAGGGAGTTAGCTGTTGGAAGTAAATGCGTGATTGGACACTGAGGCTCATGTGAATCTGGTTAGTGGGCGACGCGTTCAGTGCAACATTAAACTGTGCGGGAAGGTTTGTGACCGTTGGGATTGAGTGGCTAACATTCAAAGGGCTGGACACGTGACACCCATTGAGTGACCAGACAATGGTGAAGCGCGTCTAGTCAGCACAAGAGGACGTGTCTGGTCGTGCCTGTTTCAGCCCAATGTCTAGCCCTCTCTTGTGGGGGCTATTTAAGTGGAGTGGTCCGCTTGAGCTGACTCTCTTGCACGTGTTGATTCTTGGACATCCTTGTGAGCTGAGCACACTCCTCTCCACTCATCTCGTGACTTGATTTGCTAATCCCAAGTGAGATTGAATGATCTAGTGTATTGCTTTGTGAGATTGCAGCCTAGTGGCACTATTTCTTCGCGTGGCTGCGATTTTCTAGTTACTCTTGACACTTGTCGGTACCTAGACGGCTTCGGCTTGGAGCAGCTTGGTGAAGTTAGCAAGAGTTGGTGAATATTGTTGGCCACCACCGATCGCGGTTTGTGAGGGGTTCTTGGGCTTATTCCTCGCAGAAGCAGCAAAAGCACCTCTAGTGGATTGCTCATGTCATTCAGCTTTTTTCTCTTGTGGTAGAATCTTATGGTGCTCTAGAGGAGCTCGATGTGATACCTATTAGCCACTGAATCACCAAGAGTTGGTCGACACAATGGGGACTAGCATGTCGGCAAGCACGTGAATCTCGAGATAAAAATCGGCGTCCCTTGTGTTGATCTCATCTTGGTGATTTGGTGATTGGCTCCACTTTCAGATTTTTCGGATGATTGGCTCTACACTTGGCGATCCTGAAGGCTCAGTGAAACTCCCTCTATATAGCTCATTTACATTCTGCATTTATATATTGTTCTTGGCTCTTGAGCTAGTTGTTTAGAGCTTGTGTAGTTGTAGTTTCTTGTTTAGCTCTCTTGCTAGCTTATGTGCCATATACATATTAGGATAAAAATTACTGGATAGGTGACTTGCAACACCTAAGTAGGTTAGCGCAAAAAAGCTTTGTTATTAGTGTTGCAAACAATTATTTGAATAACCTTTAGAATTTTTAAATAGGCTATTCACCCCCTCTAACCATATTAGGACCTTTCACTGGCCCGCTCGGGTCGGGCTAGGTCAGCTGTTGCCCATTTATACTTGAGGGGTTTTGACTCTCAAGGATATTCTATTTTCTAATAGTACTCCCCTCACCTTAAAATACATGACATTTTTTTATTTTTACACATCTTGTCTGACCGTTGTCTTATTCAAAAATTTTATATAAATATTATTTATTTTATTATGACTTATTTTATCATTGAAGATAATTTAATAATGACTTAATTATGTTATTATTTACAAAAACTGAATAAGACACATGGTCAAATATGATATTTAAAAGTCAAAAGCGTCCTCTATTTTGGGCCCTCTTTAGTCGGCCACATCGATCCTTTCACCATCATCTCACATGTTATTTTTTTATTTGTTTTGTAGAATGCAATGAGTTAATGCGTCACCAACTCATTTCATGCAAGCTAATAATTAGTACTAGTGTTAAGAACGAAGTCAAACTACTAAATTTGAGGAAGGAAATTATTTCATAAATCGTTGTAAAAATAAGAAATCATCCAATTAAAATTGAGAAACAAATTAACAATGCATCACCTCATCTAGAATTGGTTGTTTTTTTCAAACCAAGCACTCCAAAGGATTGATTACTAAAGTACTACCAAAGATGCTCTTAAATCAAAATCCAAACATTAAGTGATTTAAATCCAAATATACCGGAGAACATGCACCATAATAAAATGCTAGTAGTAGTAGTTAAAAGAGCTTTCTTACTCATGGGATGAATACCAAACAAAAATACAAAATATATAGATAAATTGTATATTTCTCCCCCTCTTGTCAGATGGCAATGCAAACTATGCAACGGCCAGGGACCATAATACAAAATTATGGTGCACCATAATTTTTTAGGAACCGATCGGTCAGGAACCGAATTTACCGAGGTACCGAGGAACCGAACCGATCGGTTCGGTATTTACCGAATGCCCAGGCTGAGCTGGGGCAGGGGCGCAGGCCGCACGGGGGTGTGCGTGGGGCGGCGGCGGCAGCAGCAGCCCAGCAGCCCTGTCCGGCGGCGGTGCGCTAGCTGGGTCCTAGGGTAGGGACGCGCGCAGGCGGAGAGCGTCGTATTACGACGGGGCGAAGCGACTAGCGGTTATCAGACGATGTTATTTGACTCCTTTTAGAAGTAAATATAAACAAAGAAAAATATGTTTCTAACTCTTGAAGTTGAAAAGAAAACCAGAATAGCCACATCTTTTCTCCCCAAATTTGAAGTTCCAAAGTCAGGTGTGCAGGGCGCCTTTACCAGAAGCTGCAGATGCCAATGGTCCGTGGGCATTATCTACGGTGACCCGGAGTCCAAGATTCAAGAAAATCCACATATGAATTTTTGTGTCCTGGGAAAAAAAACCAATGCTTCATTTTTTCTTCCAAAAAAGAAAGAAAAGAGAAAGAGGCGTCATAAAAGGAAACGGAAGCAAAATTTTCGCAGGCGGAAAAGGAAGGAAAGCGAACGAGAGGCAACGGTGGCCGGTGCGACGCGGGGCCGGTGGGGTCGGTCACGCCTGGCCTGACGCGGGAAGCCGGCCGGAACCATCCAACTCCGCCGCGTCGTCGTCGCCTCGTCGTCGCCTTCGTCTCGCGTGCCCACCAAGGACAAAACGCGAGCCGCGCCTAGAATTCCACGTCCGCGGTCCGCCCATCCCCCGTCTCCGCCTCCTCCATCCACGGTCGTCTCCATCTTCCTCTCCTGTAATCCGGTGACACGGCGGCGGCGGCGGCGGCGGCGGCGAATCAGATCCGTACCCGAGGCGCTGGTCCGGAATTGGCGCCGCGCCGGCCTGATTCCCTGCTCTGTTCTCAGGTAATCCTTTGGTTGATCGCTGATTCAATCCCAAGGTTTCGGTGCGGCTTCTGGCGGATCCACTTGGACACATATTTGGGGACCCGTGCGGGGGTATCCAAAGATTGCGATTCTTACAGCCTTGTTTACCCGAGATGATGGGAGGTTTCAGGAATTTAGCTGCTTACCCGTGATGATGGGAGGTTTCAGGAATTTAGCTGCGGTAGGTTGTCACAAGGAAGCGCGTGGTGGTTGTTGTTGTCACAAGGAAGAGGGTGGTGGTTTTTTGTCTAGTTCGCGTTACCGAGGCTCTTAAGCTGTTCTATATGCTGGGATGTATCAGGAATTTAGCTGGGCTGGATTGTCACAAATTTCGTCAAACTCACCAGAAAATGCTTCGTTGTGCTTTGTCATGTTGATTTGTTCACAGAAGATGTTTTGGAGCTGGAAATAGGTGCATGGTAGTTTCCAGATATACTAGCAGCATAATTGCTGAATGTCAGATCAATTTACTGAATGTTTGAACAATTTATTGTCATGTTATGGGCAACGTAGGTGTCATAGTGTTTCCCTTTCCTATTGAACCATATCCATGGTTGCAGTTTACCACTAGTTTATCATTTTTCGCTCTCCATGACACTACTTAGTTATGACATACTCTTTGCCCAATTTTAGATGACTAATGCACCTCATTCAAATTCAGTGTTTATCAGAACATGCGTATAAATTTTCTAGTGCCAGAAATTCCTTTTGGATACGAATTGACAGGTATGCCATTATTCAGGCAGTATTTTGTTCACTGGTGTGCAAGCTTTGTTGATTCGAGCGCGCAATGGGAGGCTGTGCGGGAAAGGTGAGCCTTCGTAAAGGATACCGATCTTGAAAGTTCAAGTGTTTTTCCTTGGAAGTTAATAACTTTTCTATTCTTTGTTTAGGCACGTCGTGATGACGAAGATAAGCTTGATTTCAAAGGTGGAAATGTGCATGTTATAACAAGTAAAGAGGGCTGGGAGCAGAAGATTGCAGAAGCAAATAGAGATGGGAAAACCGTAAGTAAAAGTTAAAGGACTGGAGATGTCTTTCGTGTATTGTGATTTTGGTTACGCGTTACTTGGTGTTTAATTCTATCACTTTGTATTGTGGGCGCTTTGCTATGGAGCTAATAGGTTCAAGAAACCAGCCTGCATAAACTGCCTAGTATCAATCATGGCCAATTTGTTAAATGAAACACTTTGAGAGTTTGAGGTGTGGAGTGTGGATGAGATGATAAAGTTCATGCTTCCAATAGCCCAATAGCCCAGTTAACAATTTACAAAATTGTACACAAAAAGCTGGTTTCCTGCTGCTTTTGTTGTCTGAACATGATTCACTAATTCATATCTTTCAGAAAACTTCTGGTTGAAAACTTTTTAAAAAACAAGGAGGATCACGTGAAGTGTTTATGTGATAGAACTTTGACATGCATGGTAATCCTACAAAAAGGACTATTTCAGTTTCTAAGAGGCACCTCTGGTCTTGAACTTTCAATTTTGTTCTACCTTGTAAAGCCTGAACTCTTCAGAATAATATGTTGGGGCGCATGGGATATTTGCTAATTTATGAACTGGAACTTCTGACAGCATGGTCATCCTATAAAATTGAACCATATGATTTTATTAGAGCCATCTTATCGTGTTCTTGAACTTTTAAGTTTGTTCAGACCTTTGAAGTCTGAATTCTTGATTTCTTGTAAGGCCACTTTGTTATGTGAACTAATAGATGAGGATTCGCAGTACAAGTTGTTGAATTATATTTGTTAGACTCATTGGTTTATTTTTGTAGGTCGTGGCAAATTTCAGTGCTTCCTGGTGTGGGCCATGCCGTGTCATTGCTCCTGTCTATGCTGAGATGTCAAAGACTTATCCTCAACTCATGTTCTTGACAATAGATGTTGATGACCTGATGGTAATTCAATCTTACATATGTCGAATCAGTTCTTGGAAATATACATGGCTTGAACTTCTTTGTGATTAAGCAATGCTTCTAGTCACATTGGCAATCGTTCTTGCGTTAAATACCGCAAGGTTGTTTGGGCAGATTGCTCTATGTTTCAGCCACATTGAATTGAATAACCTAAGTATACTCGAAATATTCACTTTGGCAACCTACTGAATCACCATGAGAATTGTTGTGAAAGTTTTGTAGTAGGCCAGGATAAGTCAACCTACAGTTACAGTTTCTTCAAGTTCAAAATTCCGAGGTGTGGAACATCGATTTTGATTTTGTAGACAAGTGATACACTTATATTGATGAGCCGAAGCATGCTATCAGTTTTGTCTGTACTAAAAAAAAGTAAATAGATATGTGATGCATGGCACTTTACTCAAGTGGTGGTAGGAAGTATATCTCCATCCTGATAGCTCTGTGCTTGATATGTTGCCGTGATTGATCTAATTCTTTCGTAATTGACTGACTATTCATCTCCAGGACTTCAGCTCGTCATGGGACATCCGTGCAACGCCGACATTCTTCTTCCTCAAGAACGGGCAGCAGGTCGACAAGCTCGTCGGCGCGAACAAACCCGAGCTCGAGAAGAAAGTGCTAGCGGCCGCTGGTGTCAGTTCGTCCTAGTGGCAGGAAGTAGAAGTGGGGGCAAACGATCTGTGTGTCCGTTCGCTCGCTCGCTCGCCTGTGATGGTTTCCCGGTGTACAGTTCCATGGTTCACTTGTGTGTGCTGCTAGTCCCATGTTTGCCTGGAGGAGATATGACGATGATGACGCTTTACAATTTTGCCGCCGCCCCTCGTGCCTGGCTTCGCGCGCACTCGTTCGTCTGTGTTTTCTCATGGAAGTTGCGGTGTGAACCTGTGCGTGTGACGAATGAATGGAACTTGTATGTGAACCAGTGCTTGACTGCAGAGTCTCTGCAACATAGTAAATTTGAAGGTTTGATTGCGTGCGTTTGGTTGTAACAACTTGTGCCTTCAGTTCTCGGTCGGTCATTTTCACAGCTAATTTTGATTGTTTGAATAGTATTCTGTGAGAGAGAATAAGTCGAATTATGGCTGATAAACGAAACGAACAGGGCGGTTAAAAACTGAATGAGCGAGTGCTCGATTGTCGTGCCATTAGCAAAAGACGGCCTCATAATTTGTTTGTTTTTTTCATGGAGGGTAAGTATATTGGTGTTATCTTGTAGGTGGTTTTATATAGTTCCACGTAAATTTAAGACAACATAATAACAATTGTCTTGTCATAACTCATAATTTCTTAATTTATAGATAGGATAAAAATAAATTGTGAGTTGTATGGCAACAATAACTCATATAATAATAGAATAGTCCTAAATTTTAGCTTATAAGGTGGTTGTTTCGTAAAATAACTTTCTCTCTTTTTTTTTCCTCCGTATCAGTAAAAAATCGTATGTAACACTGCATGAGATAGGGTATGAGATAGCTGAGATGTACTTGGTAGCAAAATATGTTTGATCAAGAAAAAAACCAGCTGAAGACCCGCGGTCGTGGCAGGGGCGCAAGGCCCACAGGCCAGAGGCTGGGGAAATGGAGGATCCTATGCTTGCCCGGGGCCCGGCCGTGCACCGCGATCCCAGGCTTTCCCGTTTCCGGTGTCCCCGCGGCGGCGGCCGCGAGCGGAACCGGCGTCCGACGGCCCGGCCCTCATGGGGCCCACCACGGAACCACCACCATCCCTCTCTCTCCCTCTCGCTCGGCCGTTAAACCCTTTGCCCTCCTCCCGCTCCCGCTAGTCAATTAATTAATAACCTAAATTAAACGCCTCCAGCTGGTGAGGCGGCAGCCGGCAGGGGCATTACGGTAACTGCACGCTAACGCTCGGCGGGTTCTGGGCTTTAGCGCTCCCCCCACCACCACCATTCCGCAGTTCCGCGTGCGAGGGACAGGAACAGGAACCACCACCATCCCATTCCATCCCTGCGCTCGAGAACCGCGACTCCCTCCCCGGGCGCGTTGCTCATCTGCGAGCTCCGGTAATGCCCTCCCTCCTCTTCTGTCGATTTGGATTTGTGATGCGGGATTTATTTTTTTTTGTCATCTTCTTCTTCCTTCTTCTCGCGGTGTCTCGGAATCTCGCTTCTTCTCTGGATAGCTGTCGATCTCTGCTTCTCGATTTGGTTAGTAGGTTCTGGTTTTGGGAGTTGTGCGGACGGACGATCGTAACGTCCGGCGGCACTGGTGATTCTAGCCTGGCATTCTTCTCTTCACGAAATCTCGCGGGCTCCTTGGGGACTGACTGACTGACGCCACTGTTGTTCGTTCGTCTTGCTGCGGCTCCGATCTGTTCGTTCTCGGCGGGGATTCGGTCCTTGCTGCGCTTCCAGGAGCCATCCACGGATGCTTCTGTGCTGTTTTGAATGAATGCTGCTACTGCTGGGATCGTGGGAGTGCGGGTCTTATGTACTAGATTGCTGTCTTGTTCTAGACTCCTAGTTAGCAGCTCTTAAGCACCAATCTGGCAGCGATTCGTTTAACCCATCTGTGTTCGTTCCTTAGTTTTGCTGTGGAAATCTCCACCACCTTTGCGTTCATCTGAAATATCGGCAGTGCCATTTGATATACTAGGCAAAGTTATCTGGATCCTTCGCAGGCATGGGCTAGGGATGGCGTCAGTTTGTCCCATGTTCCCATGGGTGGAACGGGGATAACATTTCCTTAGTTTAAAATTCGACAGATTTCCCTTTTTTTATTTATTTTACCTGATATAAGTGCGTTTATTCATTGATTGGAAAACAGAAAAATGCAACGCGTTATTTCTTTGGTCTCGCATTAAATTAGTTATATTTTGCACAGCTGGAAACTGATAGCTTCTGTTTATTACTCCATGAAACTGATCGAGCTTTATTTTCTGTTTATTACTCCATGAAACTGATCGCTCAGGGATAATGACCATCACCTCAGGTTTCCATGTGCTCTCTCCTAGGTGTGAGCCCTGCCATGTTTGTTTTGTGGATCCCAGATACTTAA
This sequence comes from Coix lacryma-jobi var. lacryma-jobi, assembly GCA_009763385.1. Classification (NCBI taxonomy): domain Eukaryota; kingdom Viridiplantae; phylum Streptophyta; class Magnoliopsida; order Poales; family Poaceae; genus Coix; species Coix lacryma-jobi. Next base: position 144,447,803 of record CM019826.1, read on the forward strand.
TAAGTTAATAGTATTATTAAATTGAGCGGTCGCATTTGTTACATCGCTGGACATTGACAAGTACATTTTTGGTCGCGAGTTTGCGGCATCTTGCTTCAGCCCTCAAGTTTTGATCAGTGTGGGGTAGTACTTTGTGTTGTCCATTCTTCCTGTCTATGTTTCAGTTCATTCCCAGTTCATTGAATCGTGCTCCCTGACCTACCTAACAGCTCTAGAGCTGTAGTTGCTATGTCTTATGCACTTGGACTTGTCAGTTGTGATAAACAAGTCCCAGCCCTTTCATAATGTAAAGAATTGAATCAGTATACAAGGTCTGATCAACTTCATTGTCATCTTTTCTAAATGTCCCAATATACATGTTTATTTATTTATTTATTCTGACAAGACTGCTCAGAAAGCATAAAATTATTTGTCGCTGACCCTCTCTTATGTTAATCCTGATATATAATGTGTATTTTCTATAAAATCAGAATGCACACGTTATCTCTTTTTCAGATGTCTTCGTAAAGTAGTATGTTCCTTTTAGGAAGAGAAAGGGTCATTGTCGTTCAATGCTACTATTTTTTTGGATAGCAGATTATTGCTTGTCCTGGGCTTCATGACAGCGATGCTGATAAGATCATAGTGAAATGATGCATTGCCTCTTCTTGGTAGGCTGGTAGCTATTACCTGACATTTTTCTGGTCCCTGGCATTTTGCATCTGCATTCTAGTCCTGCTGCTTGCCATCCTTATTTCTAGGATAAGTCTGCTCTTTTCCCAAACAATTTATTAGTAATTGCCATGTTCTATAGAGCAGGCAAGACCGACTCTGTTGGCTAGAGCATTGCATATATTTATTTTGTTTATACAGGTAGTTACTTAATTGGAATTGAAATTAATACCATAACTTGTTATGGGCCTGTGACAGCAGTTTACACATTTCTGCATTTTAGAGATTTTTACTGATGTTTTCCGTTTTCTTTCATGGATTACATTATTATGACTACTGGAATGATTTAATCGACTGTCTTAAGTTTCTTATAGATTACATGGGTTTCTATTTCTCCTGCACTTGCAGCTTTCTTAACAAGGCTAGTTATGTTGCTTGCATCGTGCGCACCATTTTAACTACTCACTGTTGTTCCTTTTGAATCTCAATTAGGTCTGAATATCAGAGGAGATTTTCATATATTTTGGTGAAGATGAAGAGAAAGGCGCAGTCAGGAAAATCCCGCTCATGGTGGTGGGACAGTCATATTAGTCCGCAAAATTCTAAGTGGTTCTCTGAAAATCTAGAAGGTAAGGACTATGATTTTCTATGCTCACCAAACAATCTGACATGTTATTCCTTGCTACACAAGATGGTTTATAGTGCCTCAGTCTATTTTATTTTATTTGAATACTTATTACCCACTCTAGGTAAGCATGCCTGGTTGTTTTCTGAATATAAGTGTTCTTTTAAATGGACAGAAATGGAGAAGCAGGTGAAACAAATGTTGGGGCTCGTTGGCGAAGGAGAGTTCTCTGCCGAAAAAGCTGAGGTGTTCTATGAGAAGCGGCCTTTACTTATTACTCATGTGGAGGATGTCTATCGCATGTATCGTGCTCTTGCTGCACGATATGACAGTGTAACTGGAGAACTGCGCAAAAACATTCCATCATCTCTTCAATCATACGGCTCTTTTGGTGTCTCTGAATCAGATTCTGAGACACAATGTTCCTCATCTCCAGAGTCTGACGTGCAAGAAAATATGCCACAGCAAAAGCAAAAGCCTGGACCAGATTTCCTTGATATTTCCATTGGCTCTGGTGTTAGCTCTGATGTATCAAAGAAGGGTAGTGAAAGGTCTTCATCATCTTCAGATTCTGATTCAGAGCTTGATGAGGCCAAAGAGGAAAATGGCAGTATTTTTTATGCCCTGAGCCAAAAAATTATTGAGCTAGAAGATGAGCTTCAAGAAGCAAGGGGAAAACTTGATGCTTTAGAGGAAAAGCATGCACATTGCCAGAATGACTTGAGTACCAACTCAAAATTTGCTGAACATGAAGAAAAACTCCATACTTCTGATGTCAACAACCTTCAGAAGGATCCAGAAGAAAGGGATTCTGGTTTAGAGATCTCAACAGAAGTCAACAGCGAAAAGGAAGCATTGGAAGCTGTGCTGTTTGAGCGCAAAAATGAGATTGAAATGCTGAAAGGTGCAATGGCCTCAGCTGCTAAGCAGTTTGAGGTTGAATTGGCACATCGTGATCTAGAAATTGATAAGTGCAAGCATGAGCTTAGAGTGCTCTCAGAGAAGTATTTGCATGATAAATCTAATCTTGAGAATGAGCTTATAAAGCTCCATGGAGTCATCAAGAATATGGAAGGTGACCTAGAAAAAATTTCACAGGAGAAATCGCAGCTCAAGTCTCGGATTAAAGAACTTGAGCAGGCAGCTCAGAGCTTAGAATATACAGCTTCTGAGATAGTTAAGCTGCAAGAAGTAATAAGGAATACACAAGCAGAATTAGAAAAGGTTGCAGAGGAGAAAGAAGTGCTCAAAGAATGCGCTAATGAATTTGAGCAACTTTTAAGGGCCCTTGAGGTCTCAGGTACAGAGGTTGCAAAGCTGCCAGAAACTATCAAGAACTTGGAAGCTCAGCTAGAAAGAGCCTTAGAAGAGAAATCAGTACTTGAAGACCAGATCAAGCAGCTGGAGCAGGTTATGTCTGAATCTTTGGAGAAACATTCACATGAGCAGTCCTCTCTTACTGTGGATCTTTTGAAGTTATCTGAAGCAAACGCTTCTCTTGAAGGCAAAATGTCCTCTACGGCGGCAGAGCTTATGCAAGTTTATGCTGACAAGGAAGAAGAATCTCTTGAAAATGAGAAGCAGATTTCTTTCCTCAATCAAGATATTGCTGATCTCAGGAGAACGCTTGAATTATTGTCATCTGAGAAAGCCACCGTTGATGATGAGTTGGCCAAATTGCTAGCTGATGTTACGACACGTGACGAAAAGATGAAGCAGATGGATGACCACTTATGTCAGCTTCAGTTTGAGCATGCCAAGCTGATGGCAGAGTTTGACACTGCACACAGGTCCTTGTTAGAGCTGCATACACAGGTTTCTGAGCTGGAAGAAGAGGTAGAGAAGCAGAAGCTTGTGATATCTGAGAGTGCAGAGGGAAAGCGGGAGGCCATCAGGCAGCTCTGCTTCTCCATTGAACACTACCGCAGCGGATATCAGCAGCTGAGGCAGCTGCTGCAAGGCCACAGGAGGCCGTTGGTGATGGCAACCTGATAAATGAACAAAGTCGGTTTCCCAACAAATTACACAGTTGCTTGCCTCTGGGCCTGTTCTGTTTTTAGCCTTGTTCTTTCACAACTTGTGCCGTTCTGCCTGTTATTAAGAATTCTGTGGTATGTGTGTAGAATGTAATGGGATGTGATATTCATGTCGTTCCTTTATACTCCTATGGCTTTTGTTCTTGTTGTCAACTGCTGTTGAATATTATTATGATATGATTGAACCTTCATCTTTTTCAGCTGTTCAGTCAAGACTTTATATGGTCAATAACTGAACTGCACATGATAACTCTCTTTTCAATCAAAGATGTGTTTGGCAGAAGCATAGTTTGACTCTTCTGAGTTAGGACTGTTATATCACTGATGCGAGGGACAGGAAGACTCAAGTTGAAGTTCAGGTCTTACCTGTGCCCTAGACACAAAGGTAGGTGTTGAAGTTGACTTGAGTACAATCCTGAGCCGACCTAACTGATGCACCGGGAGACTCATGTTTTCTGAACACAAGTTTGGAGATGAGCAGCTAAAGCATTTCTTAGAAAAAATATCGATTGAAGCCTGGAAGGAAATCGGTCAAGTCCCCAAATTTCACAGGTCTGAGAAATTGTTCGTGCATCTACAGGAAGTCAGGAAAAGAATAACACCAGCTGAGTCCTTAGTCGTAATCTCCTAATATTAGCAGGGAAATTTGCTTCATATTCCCTTCTCCAAATAAGATGCGGGGTAGAATGTTGTGTTTTGCATGTTCTTATAATAAAGGGTTTTGGCTCTTTTCCTCTTAATAGCATATTGAGGAAGAATATAAATTTTCGTGAGTAGTATCCAAAGACTAGCTGAATTTGCATCCAACATGAAGCCCAATAGCTAAAAAATTGATGGTTTTGGTTTATGGTCGAACAGGCTAACTTTGTATGATTATTTGCCACATGAAACTTGTTTGTAAGAAGCTCAATTGAATCCAGCCATGTTAGGAATATAACATCACAGTTTGGTGGCCTGTCAGCACGAGGCTTGTTGTTATAGTAATGTGAAGAACTAAGAACAAGGTTCATATCAGCTATTGTACATAGTTAGGTTTGGTACCAACTTATGCCTAGACACTTGTCCGGACAATAGGTTTGTTAGAATCCCATCACATCACAACTGTTCCTTGATTTCAAATGAAGAGAATAGGAACATCAATCAATACTTAATTTAGCAATGTTTTACAGTCTTATGATTAATCGTCCTAGTTAGTCTCTAGTGACTGATTAGGGGTACCGTCGACTTGTACTAGTCGTTCGATTAATCACAATTAATCGTCCTAGTTAGTCCCTGACAACTAGGTTTGACTAGACCTGATTGGAAAATATTGTAATTTAATTAGATCTACGTCTAGTAAGTGTGATGCTTCAACTTGGTTCCTCAACTGATTTATTCGGTCGGGATAGTTTGTTGCGATGACTACATAAAATTGACTCAAAAACAACTCGAATCAGATTATCAACGATATAAGTGTTCTTGTTGTATGAAAAAGAGAAAATATGAAAAGTTATATGAGGGAACGGGAATCAGCTTCCAAGTCATATCTAACATTATTTGTGTTTTTGTGCTTTCAGCACATGGAAGACGGCCTTTTCCGAGCTGGACAGGGCATCAACAAGTGAATTGCTCACATGTCAAAGATGCCAAAAGCAAGGGCTCATGAGCTCATTCACACTACCAAACCTCTCCCTTTCCTGGCAGGCCAGCCAAACCCATCTTTCTTGAATAAAAGGGATCTTCACCAAACGGCACAAGTAGGGGTAAAGCAAGGAACCTTGTTACCAAAAATTATTGATCCTTTGCATCTGCAAAGGTTGCCATCTTGCTAATAATTAGTACTAATGCTCCAACAAGAAAATAGTGAAAGAGTACTAATACGGTAGCCATGCTCTCCATGCAGTTGCAGACTTGCAGTAAATAAAAACAACACGCCTGACAGCTTTCCTAGCTGTGCTACTGGCCTGACCATGGCTAACTTAATTACCATACGGTAAGGCACATGAGCTCTGCTCCGGTAGTATAAACCAAAGTACCATAAAACAAAGAGCAGCATTGGATCCATGACCAAATTAAGCCCCATAACTGTCATGGAAATGAGGCCAACAAGATAAACTAACCAGAGGGTGCGAGCCACGTCGACCGTCGGATCACACAGGAACGGTCGGTGCATGGTTTTAGATAGTTGTGATCACAGCAGGGCACATGGTCAACTGACCCACATGGTATGTTGAGTTCTTCTAGCTGGCTGCTCCCCTGCCATTTTTCTTTGCTTCCCCATGGAAATGAGGCCAAGAAGAAGACCACCTAGTGAGAGGCTACCTGCCAACCTTTTTGTTGGCTTGTGTTTCCTCTATTATTAGATCCAACTTTCAAGCAACCACTTTAGTCAAACCTCCCCATAATGCTCTGGTTACATTAATTGTGTCCGATCATGTTCAAGGAACACGGTCACGTCCGTCCGGTTGCGTGAGTGCCTGAGAGGGAAAACAATAGTATTTGCACGTTTTTTTTAGTGAAGGTGGTATATTCCACGAATTTCAAATTGGATCAACATGTGATTCCGTTACTCGGAGGTACGAATCCTTCCATCCCAGATTTTTTTTCTGATGAAGCGAAAGATAGAATCGTATTGTGCCTTGCACGACACAAACAAAAGTTTATTAAAGAGAATAATTATCTCTTATGAACTCGTAGGTTAGATGCATTTCTAAACATTTTTTCTTTCTCAGAAAAAAAAAAAGGTAGATTCAATTTGAGTTTTGTGTATGTCAGTGGCGAGAGATGCTGGTCACTCACATTTGCAGCTGAAGAGCATTTTACATTCGGCTGAATCAAAGTTGGACATAGGCTTTCTTCAGTTGGGGAAAATGTTTGCATAGTGATACTGTAACACTTTCGTTGTTATTCGACGAACTTTGTCCAAACGTAGACTAAATAGGCTCAAAAGATTCGTCTCGACATGAATAAACTAAAAGTACAATTAATTTTTTTACCTACATTTAATGCTTCATGTGTGCGTGTAAAGATTCGATGTGACAGAAAATCTTGAAAAATTTTGGGGATCTTTTGGAATCTGAACGTGACCATATTTATATCTATATAATATATTCATGGGAGTTTTCTAACAAATATAAATGCGTAACTTTTTTTGCTAAACTATAAAATTTGTTTATTTTGACTAACAAATGTCTTAATTTGTTATTTGAACTACATAGGCATACCTTCTACTTCCACATGATTTGTTAGAAATTTGTTTTTTTTATATCTCACAAATGAATTCGATTTTGGACAAGATATTTTATAAAGTTGTGTATCATTTATTATCTACATGTGTGATTTTTTTATGAATTTAAATAATTTTTTTATTGTGGTTTGCACGGGTTTTCACGAAGATTGTAGTTTGCACTGGATATGTTCCATATTTATAGTGACTACCTTCTATGTCTCTTTTTTTGTCTGTTGTAGTTGTAACCGATATTTATAGTGGCATCATGCACTGCCTTATCGATACGATCCAATATTTTTTATTTACTGACAGTACATTTGTCGCCATCAATTGCCAACTCACTTATCCTTACATGCTAGTGTGTCAAGCATCATCTTAATAGGTGATACCTACTGTCGTTTTCCATGCATTAAGTACAACACTGATGGCTGATACCACTATTACCATAGCATAGCCGCATAGGCATAAAGTACTTACCAAGTCTTGATATTCATAACCCGTTTGGTCTCCATTTCTTAGTTTTCCTAGATTTATTGGGAGGACTTCTTAAAGTCCAGTGAAGAATAGAAAAGAGTGAAAACCACAATAGTTTGTAGAGAAAAAAATGATCCACTTGGTGATATGCACAAAGAAATTACAACTACATATAACCACATGTTCAATGCAGATTGTATTAGTGGCCTTCTCACATTTTGTCCTTCTATTTTAATTAGCACATTATAGTAAACATAAACATGCTACCTAATCATCAAGAGGAACTATAATAAAAAGTGGTAAGTTATGACATCAAGAGTGTCAGCGTGCTAACATTTTGAACGGTGCTATTATAATTTGATAAAGTTGAAGATATATTATTGGTATCTCACTGACATGTGGGACACACATCCTTCAATGTCATGTGGGTCAGGATGACATATTTCCAATTTTATAAAATTACAATGACAGTTTTCAAATTCTCTTTTTATATACGCAATCAAGAAAATAAACGAACTAGAGAGAAGCAATCAACCTAGAACAATATATAGTTGCTTAATATTGTTTTCATCTAAGAAAGAGACATGTGTAACCATGGATTATAATTCTTTTCTAATAGCATACTCCCTGCGTCCCATAATAGATGACGCTATGGGATCCATGCCGATCAAATTTTCTCAACTTTGACTAGATTTCTAGAAAGTATTAGCCACATCTATATCTTCAAATAAATTTATTATGAAAATAGATTTCATGATCTATCTAATGATACTAATTATGTATTATAAATATTAATAATTTTTTATATATATTTAGTCAAAGACATTTAACTTCTTGGGAAGTGAGAATGACTTCTATTTTGGGACGGGAGGAGTATTTTACTTGGTAGAAAATGGTCAAACAAACAAATATGTCATGAAAATGACAAAAAACAAAGACATTTTTGTGTGCATGTTGGGGGAGGAAGTACAAAGGTCTATATATTTCGTGTTGCACACCAAATATACAATTCAAGGTAAAAAAAAATGTAGTTAACATTTCTTCACCAAAATCTACATTCAATACATGAAATATACAATTCGAGATATATATAAAAGGGACAATATAAGTTAAAGTGGTAATATCCTCGTGTGAGTCCGGCTGCTTTTTTTTTAGCTAGTTCTCCATTCAGCTATGTTTTTGCAATTCCAGTTCCAGGAAAGAAAACGAAGAAGGCTGGCCCCACATAAAAAAAAGTATAGTAATTACTGCTACTGCAGAGTACTGTAGCAATTAGCAATGCCCCTCTTTCTCACCGACGGCGACCGACCGACCAGCCATATAATAAAGAGACGCCAAGCAAACCACCCTCCTCGTCTCCCTCCTCCCTAGACGTCCCTGATTCGCGAGACCGGAGGGGGCACGAGCGCCACCGCCTTGATCCCGCCCCGCTCCTCACCAGATCTCCTCGCCATTGCCGACGCCCTGCCCAGATTCGCGCCGTCCTCGCTCAGATCCGACCGCCCAAGCCGACGGAGGAGCGGTAAAGAAAGGTCTGACCGGGCGCGCGCGACCCGTCCTCCCGTGGGCGCTTGCTGGCGCGGCTTGCTGATCAAAATGGGGTCTTTCTCGGCTGCAGGTGCACCGAGCCGCGTGATTCCGGCGGCTTGATTGGAAATTCGTGATCTTTCGCGGGGGGCATTCCTCGGTTTGTCTGTCGGTGCCGGGCCGGTGGTGCTGCTGCTGCTGCGTTTCAGAGGGCCGCGGAGATGGGCGTCGGCGGGGAGAAGTTCCAGCTGGGGACGGTGGGGGCGCTGAGCCTCTCCGTGGTGTCCTCCGTCTCCATTGTCATCTGCAACAAGGCGCTCATGAGCTCCCTCGGCTTTAACTTCGGTGTGAGATCTGACTGTTTCCTGCCTCAGTTTCTCTTGATTTGTTATGTGTGTATGCTCGTGCTGGACGTTCGGTGATTCGCGTAGATCTGCGTGCTCCATTGGGGCTGTAGTTCTGCTGCATGAGGTGTGCGCGCAAGGTTCAGCACTTCAGATGGTGTCTGCAGGGCTTAGCTTCAGTGGTAACTTTGAGGCATGACTAGGAGTGCCAATTGGTATCTGTCGAACTTCAAAGGTCGTTGATTGGGGGGCCAGTTGGATTGTGAATGGTGAAACATGTGGCCCCCTGGAGCTAACCTGCCTTCTGTTGAAGCTTTGATGGCTCTTGATGTTCTAGATTAGAGTTACTTCTCTGTAGTTGGTGAGTGAGGTTGGGTGTAATGTCCTAGTTGCTTTTTGCATAGGTTGCTTGACACAAGGGAGTATCCTTGTTTCTGCTGGTGACACATTTGTTTCTGCTGGTGACACATTTGATTTGCATGAGTTCATATACCCATGCATCCTATGGAGAACTCGTAACTTCCGTTTTTGTTTTTATTTAACGATTACGTAGGTTGACTTGTACTCATAATTTGACTAAGGCCTGTGCTTCCTTGAATTGCAAGACTTTGTATGTATCACATAATGCAATAATATGCTACTCCCTGTGTCCACAAATGCAAGGATTTGGGTTTTGGCAAAATTTGTCCACAAATGTAAGAATTTCTTGCCTAATCCACCTAAATTGAAAGTATTTAACACTATCATTTATGGCATCGGTTACCTGAATCTGCAGTATTTAATTGCGTCAATGTGATTTAGGTGCTTGATTGAGGGGCACATGCGTCTTTTCCCTCCCTCCCTATGTTATCGTAAAAATTGCGGAAGTCCTTACATTTGTCGGCAGACAGAGTACTAGATCTTATTCTATCATCATGCACTGGAGTATGTAAGTCTGATTTAAATAACTTCTAATGTTTTTGAAATATGTATTTGTCTTCTGCAGCCACTACCTTGACGAGCTGGCATCTGCTGGTTACGTTCTGCTCCCTTCATGTAGCATTATGGATGAAGTTCTTTGAGCATAAGCCTTTCGATTCAAGAACTGTCATGGGATTTGGAGTACTTAATGGAATCTCCATTGGGCTCCTCAACTTGAGTCTTGGCTTCAACTCTGTTGGGTTTTACCAGGTACGCAGCTATCATCTTTATGTAGTTCTTGTACCAGTCAGAATTTCCTAGATATTTCACTCTGGTTCTGCAATTATTACTAGTCTGGTACTCTTGTACTGCACCAGTAATACTTATTTTCAGTATGCGGTAGTACAACAATAGTTACTCATGTAGAGGTCAAGAAAAATGTTATCTTCTCGTTGTCATGTACCATACACTCTTTTTTTTTTACACAATATGCCCCATCCCCCCCCCCCTTTTTTTTTCTTGACACAATAATGTACTATGCACTTTTTTCTCTCAACTTAATGTACCATCCACTCCTTGTGCTAGACACATTTTGTAGATTATTTTTATTAGATTTGCAAGGGTCTTGTGTAAGTATTTATTCTGGTTGAATAATTGGTGTTCCTCTTCCTTAGACAATAATCAATCCACCTAACTGATGCTGAAATGCCTTTATCTCTAGATGACTAAGCTGGCGATCATCCCGTGCACTGTCATTTTAGAGACACTTTTCTTCAGGAAGAAGTTCAGGTTTGTGTTCGATACATTTTGTGCATTTTTTCCATAATATCTTCAGCTATCAATGAAAATCAGCTAACATGTTTCTTCACTCTGCAGTCGGAGTATCCAGATGTCCCTTTCTGTGCTCCTTCTTGGTGTTGGTGTTGCAACTGTCACTGATCTGCAACTCAATGCTGTTGGATCCATACTGTCTTTGCTGGCAATTATCACGACTTGCATTGCTCAAATTGTATCCTTTCAGCAGCAGCTCCTATTTATTTTTCACAAACTGAAGTTGAAGTGCCTGTTAATGTTTCGTCTTTATTTCATAGGATTTGCACATATTTTCAACAGCATCTCCTATTTTCATGTGGCTAGCCTTGGTGTTCTGATGTTCTAGTGTTCTACGAGGCAAAGAAAATCTAGTTTTCATTCACATCAAAACAGGAGATCAAACTGCTGTTATTTCTCTTTACACTGCTCTCTTACAAATAAGCAGAAGGTTGTCATGTTGTCATTGTGCTTGTACTTTATCCTAATACTCAGGTGCATTTTTCCTTTTGCTTGCTGTATAACTAATAACTAATGCATTTGAGTTTCTGTTTTGTATTCTGTTTCTGCAATCCTTAATCGATTATCAGATGACAAACACAATCCAGAAGAAGTTCAAGGTCTCGTCAACCCAACTGCTCTACCAGTCTTGCCCTTACCAATCACTGACCCTGTTTCTCATTGGTCCCTTCCTTGATGGCTTTTTGACTAACCAAAACGTCTTTGCTTTTAATTATACATCTCAAGTTGTGGTGAGTAGTAAAACATCTTCGGTGCACATATCCCAACAGTTCTCATCATATTCTAACTTCTCTTATCTCATGTGCAGTTTTTCATCGTGATGTCGTGCTTGATATCGGTCTCAGTGAACTTCAGCACTTTTCTTGTGATCGGAAAGACATCTCCGGTTACTTATCAAGTCCTTGGCCATCTTAAAACATGCCTTGTTCTTACCTTTGGTTATGTTTTGCTTCACGATCCGTTTAGCTGGAGAAACATACTTGGAATCCTAATTGCAGTAGTTGGGATGGTATTGTATTCATACTTCTGCACAGTGGAGACCCAGCAAAAAAGCACCGAAGTCTCCCCACAGCAGGTACCTTTCTCATGAACTGGAGAAATTTCAGTGTGCACCATTAAATTTTGCTGCCCTTTCAGAATTTGTCACCTACCTGTCATTGGCAGTGACCTCATGTGTAAATATGATATACGAGTAGCCGATCCTGAAAGGTGTGCTATTTTAGTGGTGAACATTGAATTTCCTGTTTTTTTTTTCAATTTTTACAATTATTACTTACATATGGAACAAACTAGGCTCTACGTACTCTTAGTTGTAAAAGTGGGATAATAGAGCTTTTGAGCAAATTCGACATGTATCAACTATGTATCATTATAGACTAATTTGTTCCTGTCTGTTTGTAATCACCAACTGTTTTTCGTTGCAGGCCAAAGAAAGCGAGGCAGCACCTTTGATCTCAGACTCTTTGAGCAAAGTTGAAAACGGGGGCGGTGTTGTTGATGACGAGCCTTTGAAGGTACCCATGTGGAGCTCAAAGTATTCACGGGAGTGAAACTTTCTACCTCTTGACGATGGCATCATACAGGATTCAATTTAGTAGGCAGATAGTAGGGTTGGAAGCCAACCCAGAGTGTAATGAACGTTTCAGTTACATTTTTGGTCTTCTTTAGCGTCACTCTACTAGCGGTAAAAGGATCTGTTCTTGGCTCTTGGGAGGATGTTACCTTCAGGGTTCTCAGATATAACTTGAAACTAGACAGCAGATGTTGTATGATTGTATCTGGATATGCTCCACATCCTCTTACTGTAACTTCCAACAGGGGCATGGCATGCTTATATCCAAAGATAGACTTCATTCTTTTTGTATCAAAAAGATCCCGTTAAGACTTGTGCCAAGATTTATAGCATTTATAGGTTCAAGTTTGTTGCTTCAAGTTCATGTTCGTTTTAAAAACTCTTATCAGGCAAGTTTTTTGTACATTAGAAGTCAATTAGGGAAACTCTTATAGCATTTAAAGGTTACGTATTTTAGCGATTATGATACCTTCATGATCCAAGCAATGGTCTCCTTCATGATTATGATACCTTGTAAAAATTTCACGATGTTTAGATCAATTTGGTATTTTGCTAGTCTAACTTGATGCAAAGGCAAATCATACAGGTTTGGGGCAGCTGTTTTTACATTTCTCACTACAAAAGGTTCTACAAAACCACAAACCAAAAAACCTATTCCGGTCCCAAATTCTCACTGGAGAGATAGTAAGCACCAAAACTCCAATCTGGAAATGAAATTATGCGGAGGATCCGATGCTTCATCTTTGTCCACTTCAACCATATAAGCAAAGTTGGTTTCAGAGCATGCACAAGAAATAATCAAATAAACCACCGGCTCTTCATATGTATGATGTTCTGTTGTATCACATGTTACACATCCAAGAAACTTGGCTGTTGCGAATCTCTTGATGTTCTGATCAGTGTAGAAATTAGTGGGCAATATGACAGTTCATTGTAGATAGGTCACTCGACCTTTGCAACTCCTCCCTCTGGGAGGCTACTATCTGCAACTGCTTCTCGCACAAACCTGCAAAGCAGCATGGCATGGTATCAATGTCAACACCTACATTTTCATCAAGTTCTTCTGCCCAACAGAATCAAGTTCCTTCCTTGCTCATAAAAACATGATAAACATGGAAGATCACAATGGAGTTATTCTAATTAAACTAGCTAAAATATTTTCTAAAATTGCTATCTTGACAAGCCCCAGATTCATAGGTGTGCTTATATCTGCCTGACTTTTAAAGTAGTTTTGCCATAAGAGCTTATTTGGATAGGGAGCTGTTGGATACAAATATCCAGCATTTAGTTCAAATCACAATAACTTATTATTCACCCTATATATAATCCCATAAACAAATTAAATGAGGCAAGCATTGTACCTTGTCAACTTCTCTTGAGATGACTGTAGGACATATATTGCAAGGATGAAGGACAATACAAGCCCTGCATGTGTGAATGCCAAAGTAATTAGGTTCCGAAAATTTAAGCCTTTGTTGTATCAGAACAAAAACACCATAAATTGTTTGGTCAGTTGTCCATTGGATAAGGTAAGCTCAACTTCAAAGGGCAAGAGAGAAACTAAAATCAACACAATTTAGGGACATAGGCACTTAGCTACAAGAAAGCTATCTGAATTGGCGAATGGACTCACCAGATCCAAATAACACATAAAATCCTCCAGCAACATCTATCTCTGATTGCTCCTCCCTGAATATGAATTCAAGTGTTAACGGTATTCTTCAAAGTTGGCAATGTTTACTGCAGAAGGTTACATTTATAATCATTCACAAATAAAGCAGATAAAATGTATATACCATGTATATCTAACAAGAACATATTTTGGCCATTTCTGTAGATCCCAGAAATTCTTCTTTATGTCAGGATGAACTTCCACGTCTGCGAGTGAACAAAATGGTCAGTGGGTAGGGTACTAGATCGGCCATGCAAGGCACATGTATATCTATCTTAATATGAAATTTACTGTTCACATAGGAAAAAGAGGAAAGAAAGAGAACAGGTGCAGTAAACAAGACGATACATTTCATTATGATGTTTGCAAGCCTTGGAAGTTGACATGTCTATAGGATATTGGAGTTCAAAACATGCCCAGTAGACATCATATAAGGCTCAGGAATTGTTAAAGCAAGCAATTGTATTCTTGTTTGACAGAGGGAATTCATGTGCGATTAGTGAATAACTGAATATTCTCAAATACACTAGTGGAAAAAGCAGGTTAATCGTAGTAGAAGACAACTCTACACTGGGATAAGCATTGAAAAGCAGCAATACATGACAATGATGAAAGCCCTCATCACTGGCTTTTTAGTTGGCAGATCTAGAACCTAGACATTAATTTTAGTGGATGCAAACTTTATAAAGTGAGTATAAGTATAAATGGCATGCACCAAAATAAATGTAATAAGTACAGACAGTACATTACGTACAGTGGTGAGGCATGTCCACAACTTTGGCTGTTACCCCAAGTATATCATTTCCAGAATACTTCTGTGAAATCCACAACAAACGCTATTAAACAAAAGAAGGCAAAAGCAAACTAGGACTGTAAACAAAAATTCAAGCAAGGAGTGTATTCCTCACCAAATGGAAATCGATCAGTGGAACTTCAGAGGTTTTGCGATTTATAACATAAAGCCAAGGAACATGGAACTTTTCATGTCCAATTTGAAATGTTCTGCATAGTTATAAAGTAAGACAAACTTACTTCTGCAAAGATAAAATAATAATCGAACAAAAAACATACAAAGTGGTGCAACCTTATCATATTCAGTCATTGCCATTTCTCTGATCAAATTTAGCCCATTTCAAGATAAGTGTAGTACATAATATAATCTTTACTACATGTCAGCCTCAAAACGAGCATCATATCACACTTTACTCAGAGGGACATTGCGATTTTTTCTAGAACATGCCAAGTTTTAGAGTGTGCAATTTCAGAGGAGTGTGAAACTTCATTTGTCATCCAGAGAAAAAGCACTTGTACAACATCTAACAATTCTATCATCTTGCATTTAGAAATTACTAGTCAACTTGGCAAGACCCGAATAACCTTGATAAAATTGAACAATTCACACAACCAAATTAGGTATCGTATGCAGTGGCGGAACCAGGGGTTTGCCAGCAGGGGTCAGCCCTCCCCCCCCCCCCCCCCCCCCCCCTAACACCGTGCAAATTTTGTTAACCCCATTTAATTCTAAAGAAGACACATACTAAGCAATACAGTGAATGCAATTATTATTTTACTACCTCCTGCAGAGCCAGACAAACTTTTGAATTTCTATGTCATGTCATTTCACATCTATGTGCTGCAATTTTTTTTCACCTAGCGTTAGCAATTAGCATAGTCTATTGAGAGCACTAACCTAAAAGAAGACATTTGATTTGTTTTTAAAAAAGGAGAAAGAGATTACAGTAAAATCAACAATAAATACATTGACTGATGGCCTGTATGCTACAGATCATAAATAATGCAAATGAGGTGTATGAAGTCATTAACCCAATATAGTAGATGTTTAAATAAATTTGCAGCTATGCTAACTTTTTCACTACTTTCATACTAGTGACCTTTGAAAATCTTAAAATCATGATTACAATTCTTTTTTAAAAGTAAAGAATATATTTTGATGGGATCAACCATGCTTAGCCGGCCCCCCTTACTCGAAATTTCTGGTTCCTCCACTGATCTTATGATACTAGTGCATTATTCAGAAGGTACAGTCTCAGAAATGTTCATATACTGTGATATCTGGAGAGATGTTACTCACATCTTGTAGGGATCAGCACCAGTGAAACCCGTCGGCTTTGGGATCGGCATCAGCACCTGCACGAAAACCTCAATCAAATCAAAAACCTCCCCACAAGAAGAAAGCCCAGAGATGGAGCCTTCGATCTGTTCCAAGAAAGCCATCACCTCCCGGTTGACTGCGAAGGCTGGGCAGTGGCGGCCCACCACGTCGAACCACACCGACCTCGACTGCAAAACCACGCCAAAAGAAGCGCACAGATCAGACACACACGAATCGGAATAGCTCCATACTCGATGCCTTGAGTAAGGGTTGATTGAGGTCGATTGGATTACGCTGTGGTACTGTCCCGAGCGGAGCATCGGGACGATGTCGCCTGGGCGGTATGCGGCGGCGAGGGGCGGGAGGGACGAGCAGAGGATGAGGAAGAGGGCGGGGAGGAGGCCGCACCGGGTGGGGCTGGTGCTCCGGCGAGCGGCCATGGTGGGGGCGCGGCAGTCGCCGGAGTTGGGAGTGCGGAGCAGTCGAGATGGTTTCGGGGCGTCAGATCTGGCGAGACTTGTTGGGCTTTGTTTGACTAATCGTTCGTGGCCCAGTCAGTTTGGGCCTTCTAAGTTTCAGCCCAACTTATGAATATTAAGCCCATAGGTGTCTGGATTGCAAGTTACAGCCCAATCAATATACTACACTTGAAACAACAAGAACAATTAAGTTTGCTTAGATTCCCTAAAAAAAAAAAAAGGTTTGCTTAGAACCATGGATTAAATTCCAGTGTCCTCGAAGCCACATATACATGTAACGACCACTATTAGGTTCAAAAACAAATTCTGTCATCATAAATGTTGTGTTTAAAATAGGTGCAACACTCCGGAGTTTTGGAAATGCAAATTCTAATGTAAATCCACTTTTTTATTTTTGTTAGAAGATATGATAATTATGAGTTAACTAAACATATATAATTACGACCTACCACGATTTGTTGGCCAGCTGGGTAATGTCAAGGAAGATTTTCAAGTTATGATCGTTATATAGAATCCAGGTTGGCATGGCATGGATAGTTGACAACAAAACATATATCGTCAATTTAGCTTTTTTTTTTCTTGATGATGATGACAAAGTTATAGGTTAATTAACTTTTTTTAGGCAGGTCGGTGGATGTTAAAATCATCATCATGCGTATAAACTGCAAGGAAAGCGAAAGAAGAGCATACAGTCACGTATCCGATACTTTTTTTAAGACTTTACACAAAGATTACAGGAAAAAGCCAAAGATACTAGGGGGTGTTTGGATACTGGCAAAAAAAATTTGTCAGTCACATCAGACGTTGCGGTCCTAATTTAGCCTATTAAAAATAAAAATATAGTAATTAAAAAACTAATTTGTCAGCCGGAGACTAATTCACGAGATGAATCTATTAAACTTAATTAGTCCATGATTTGACAATATGGTGCTACAGTAAACATTCGCTAATGATGGATTAATTTACCTTAATAGATTCGTCTCAGTAATTAGCATATGACCATGTAATTAGTTTTCTAATTAGTTTATTTTTAATAGGCTAAACTAGTGCCGCAACGTCCGATGTGACTGGCAAAAATTTTTTTATCAGGGAAACGAACACCCCCTAAGCATTATCCAAAAGGAAAATACATAACTATCGCGAAACTTTTATGCCCCAACTTGTGGCAGTAAAAGTTCACATCAATTCACTTCGTACATGTCCAGCAAAAAAAGGAAGAAATAAAAGTACTACTCCGTATCGCAAATAGAAATTGTTTAGGACAGCGACACGGTCTTCAAAACATAACTTTGACTATTTGTTTTTTTAAAAATATTTGTTGTAAAGTGGTGTATATAACTATTTGTTTTTTAAAAAATATTTATTGTAAAGTGGTGTATATATATTTTTATGAAAGTACTTTTGAGGACAAATTTATCTATATGATTTTTACATCTCTAAACTCAATAATTTAAAAGTTATTTATGATTTATATTCCCAATGTTTCACCGAACCTTTTTCCAAAACGACTTCTAAATAGGATACGGAGAGAGCATGCTGTATTCCGACATTTTACAGCCAGAAAAAATTGCATAAAATAAATAGGATATTCTGCTCCGTTCCGCACCCGCGCTCGGCACCAAGGCGACGGAGGCGGCGCTCGGGCTCTCAGCGACGGCGGGGCAGTCCCAGGCTCGGCAGCGGCGTCAGCGGCTCCTCCCGCTTCTCGCCAGTCGCCTCGCGGCTACCCGTCCGCTTTACCCCTCCACTACTATCCCTCTCTTCCTCTCTTCGTTCCCCTTCCAATGGAGTCCTGTAGCTTCCGCGCCGCAACAGCGCCTTCTCCCTTCCCCTCCGCGCCCTCCTCCTCATCTTCATCCCCGCGCGCCCCATGGCCCATGCTCCGATTTCCGGTAGGCAGTTTCCTCCCCCGCTCGTATAACCCTAATTTCTCGGGCTTTTTTTGTTCTCGATTTTTTTTTCTGATTTTTTTTGGATGTTATGTTATGCAGAGACCAAGAAAAGGCAGGCAGATTGGGGTGCGGAGGAGGGCGTCCGGATTTGATGCCTTCCCGCCACTCCCCGGCAAGGTCTTCGTCGATGAGGTGCTGTCTAAATCCTTTTGTTTGCCCTATTTTGATTTCTTGGACAAAGAATGCATTTCCTGGCCGGAAAATGTGTCAATCAACTGCAGTAGTACAGTTGGGGTCGGAATTAGCTCTATGCGGGAGTGCGGTTTTATTTGGAAAATCAGTACCGTTTCTATTCTTCTTCGGTAGAACCTGGTACTAGCTAGCTCTAATTATTTGATTATTTGAAGCGCCTTCAGATTGGATCTTTTCTTTCGTTCCAGTACGTTAGTTAGCAAACTCTATGTAAAAGTAGTATCTTGGGTTTATGAGAGTTGGTGCCTTCTAGGTGAGTCCATTTCAGTAGATGTGGCTCATATATGGTTTCATGTATCCTACGTCAAACTTTGCTTGGGACTAAATGGCTTTATCGATGTTGTGTATGTTTTCTCAGGCTTCTTGTGTGAGCGGCCTATGGATAAATGTTAGCCTTGTTTGCAGCACACGGATTTCTCTTAGGAATCAAACTGTTTCTTGTAAATTTACTGCATTCCAAGCTGGTCCTTATTTTTATGCAAGTTTGTGCTCGAGCAGTTACTTAGACTGTGACTGCACAACTGGCTAGCTGCTGGAGGGCTCGAGTTGGCAGTTGCCAATTAGTATTTTTTTTCTGAGCTTCTTTTTTATTGTGTTGCATGTGTATTCTCCATAGCTTGATTAGTAATGTGCTGTAAAATTGAAACCACATAAAGCCACGTTCAGTATTGGTCCATGCTGTTTTTCAAGGTAGGGATTTCACTATTATTTTTAAAGTTTCAGGTTAAAGAATATTCTTTTCTTTTTCCTTTTATGCTTATTAGGCAATCGGAGCGGAATATGGGGAGGGCTTCGAAACATTTCGGATGGATGGACCACTCAAGGTTGATGTGGTAAGTATACATCATCATAAGTTGGATTCCCATATCAAATATATCTATTTGGTGTCTGATAACATCTCTGTAATGTTAACCTTTGTTTTAAATTTTCTCCGTGTTTCAGGATTATCTAAATGAAAAATTGCAAGAATGCTTCCTTCAAAGGATAAGGCATGCTATGAAGCCGGATGAGGCGTTTGGTCTAATTTTTTCATGGGACAATGTTATTGTAAGTTTTCTTTTGGTGTTAGTGTGTCAAATGTTAGTGTTCCAGTTTCTAAATGGCATCCTGGAGTTTTTTTTTCTACAATTATGGATTGTAAAGACTAAAGATAAAGCAAATGATGTCTAGCTTACACTGTTCATATTTCAACTCTTATCTGGTTTGATGCACCTCTGGGTGTTATTGGCAGTTTCTTTGTACATGCCTTTATGTATAACTTGCAAAATATCTTTATTATAATATGTTACGCCATTGACTGACTGACATGTGATGTCTGTCTTTATTCTCTTATAGGCTGATACAGACTCGCTAAAGTTGAATGCTTGGAGACAGCTTGCTCTGGAGGAAGGTATGTTTATAAGCAAAGCTATATAATTGTGTAGGATACTACTGCTATGTGACCAATCTAGCGCCATGTTGCAACAATGGAAACTTCCGGGACCATTTTCTATTTGCGAGGATATATTATGTCTCCTCTTTCGTAAGCACATAAAAAGTTATCGCTTATTTGGACTGAAATTTTGGAATGGAAAGAAGGGCTGTTGTATGAACAACACCTGTTCGTTTGTCATCTTGATAGTTAATAGGTTTTCAGCCGTTTTTGCATCAAAAAATTATCCATGCTATCGATCAGCGGTAGTCGTCCTTAGATGGATTTGGTTATGCCCTGCAAATTTATTGTGCTCTACATGGGCTCAGTTCTCACCTTGGCTTTCTTACAACGTTGATCAAAGGAAGAACCACTTCAGGTTGGAGTTAGGCTGGATTCATGAAGCTATATTTTAAGTTTATCCGCATCTACTTGAGCTTACTGCACCTGAAAACCAAAAATTACCTTATAAAATTCTCTCAAGTCATTGAATTGATGTTTATTTCAATGTTCGTGGATGCTTCCTTGATATAGTTGTTAAGGTTCTTTGTTGTGCGCAGGTAAGGATATCCCAAGTGCTGCTCATGTCCGGAAGAGCATTCTGCATGGTGCTGCTGACCATGTTCTTAGAAAGGTGTGAGTTTGTTGCATACGACCATATCATTTATCACTGAATTTGTCACCATTCCTGCATGATCAATTGATGTATCTTTTTGCAACTTGAATTTTCCACCTAATTTCTCAACAGAAAATTAAGAGGGGGAAAAAGGAAAATGCACGCTCTTTCACTTGGTATCTCCATTTCATTTATTTGGCACTCACTAGCATTCCTACATTGCCCATCCAGGTTTTGTACTGGGCAAAAGAGGAAGATAAAATGGAAAAATTGAAGGCACGCCTTATAGAGTTGTACTATGAGAACCTGTTCAAAGTAAGTTCTGTGCTGTTTTTTTTTTGTGAATTGTGCTGCTTAATTTAAAATATTATCGCCTATAACTAATTTCTCATTTCATTCAGCTCGATACACCTGTAAAAGGATTGAGAGAATGGCTGGACGCTGTTCAGACAGCGGGGATACCTTGTGCTGTCGCATCATCCCTTGACAGGAGATGCATGATTGAAGCTTTGGATCGGATGGCACTAAGTAAATATTTCAAGGTGATTTGAAGCTACCATTTGAGCTTTTTAAGTTTACTGAACTGTTGCCTGAAGAGCATGCTTCTTAGCAAAGTTCATTTGATTCACTTCAGCTGTTGACTGCAGGCGATTGTGACTGACGAAGATGATATGGAGTCGATAGCAAATAGGTTTCTGTCAGCCGCTATGAAGGCATGTTCCTGCCGCACTACTAGTCGTTATACATTGTGTTAGGATATATATAGATCACACTATTGCTGTTCTTTTTTTTTCCTTCCCGGCAGTTGGACCGTAAACCCTCGAAGTGTGTGGTGTTCGAGGATGATCCGAGGGGCGTCACCGCTGCCCACAACTGTACTATGATGGCAGTTGCATTGATTGGTGCTCATCCAGCGTATGGATCTGGTTGTTGAAACTCTCAGTCTCCCCGATCCTCACATCTTTAGCTGACAGTGTCTAATCACTTTGCAGGTATGAGTTGGTACAGGCCGACCTTGCCATTGCAAAGTACAGCGAGCTCTCGGTGATCAACCTCAGAAGGCTGTTTGCGAACAAGGGAATCAGCTTCATGGACCTGCAGAAGCAGATAATCGAGAAGTCACCTCCCAAGAGGAGGCTGACAGTAGACACCATTTTCTGATGGATTATACTTTTATTTCGCGTCAGCCTGTTGTTCTTGAGTAGCCAACCACCTTCGACATTGTGCGTTGGCGTTGTATATAAGAATAGTGCTGATGTTAGGTGATCTGCTTTGCCCCTCCTTGCGAAAGCAATGCAGTAGTTCCAAAAAGGTACCATGAAGAAGACTCTGCTGCAGCAATGTTACTGTTGATGTAAGCTGATATTATTCAAATTTATTCATATTTCATAGTCGATACTCCTATCTTGCGTTCAAAAAAAAAGAGGAAAAGAAAAAGAGATACCACTATCTAGCTCACAGATATTAGTCTGACCAAGCCTGCTAGCCTCCAGACTCACCGCATCAGGAAAAACAACAAAACCAATTATATTAGCCAGTTTACCTTTTTTTTTAGTCAAACTCAGGCCCGCTACAAACTAACGATAAATGAATTGAAAACAGCAACTCAGGCTCTATATGTATAGTTACTTTATTTTAAAAATATTTTCAATCAGGAAATTGAACTTTAATTTTTGGGGCCACGGCCCAAAGAGAGTAACAGGCCGGCGACGACTGAAACCAGCTCTAGCTCCGGCGAGCACCGCGAGACGAGAGGATGCGAAGGAACGTCGCACCTTTAGCCCACAGGAGCACGACGCAGAAGGCATACATCGCCATGATAGCGGAGACAATGGCAAGGACGCGGCTGTCGCCGGAGCTGCCGACGGCGGCGAAGCTGCAGGAGACGGCGACGGCGAGCTTCACGCCGAAGCCTCTCGCGAGCAGGAGGCACGTGCGCCCGCGCGTGGACGACTTCTCCTTCACTACCAGCAGCAGCACGACGAGCGTGAGCGCCATGGAGAAGGTGAGCGTGTTGAAGAAGAGGTACGCGAGCGCCATCACGGCTTCCCCCCTGCTGCTGCTGCTGATGGCGCCGCCGGCGGCAGCAGCAGCGGAGCGCTTGGCGGCGAGCAGCGTCTCCAGCCAGTCCTTGGGTATCCAGGCCGGCGGCTGGGTGGCCGCCTGGAACGCCATGAAGACGAAGAGCGTGGCCACCGTCAGCAGCCACCCGCGCATGTTGTTCTTGTCGTCGTCCAGGTACCCGTACCCGTCGCCGCCGCCGCCGCTGTCACCGTCACCGGCGGCTGCTGCTGCTGCTGCTTCGGGAAGGCCGCCGCAGTAGTCCTGCAGAATGAGACGCCCTTTCAGAGGGACTTCGATGGTCCCGTTGTCTATGTACAAAGCATTAACAAGTTCCAAAAGGTGAAAACACAGACACAAAAGAGAGAGAGAAAACTATATATATGCATATGCATGCACCTGCGACTCCTGGCGCATACCGGAATTGGCATGGCTACTCTCGGCAACGTCTCCGGCCACCGCCGTAGGTAGCAAAGCGACGGCACGGTGGTGCTCCCGTGCCATTTCCGACGACGACGGGCTGTGCGCCTGCGAGCTGAGGCCCCCTTCTGCTGCAGGTTTCAACTTCGCTGAGTTGGAAGCTGGCTTGAAACGATGACTGATCGAGGCAGGTCAGATATGGATAAGGGAAGCCAAACGGAGATCAAAGACCTGCCAACGTCTTGATCGACAATTTACAATGTTTCTGGTAACTTAATGTGCTGGCATGGAGCAGCTACTAGTTAAATGGGCATGTCGCTGTTGGATTGTTAGGAGGGCGATGGTGCTCACCATATCGAATGAAAACAATGATATATGCTTCAGATCTGTAACCTCCTAGGGCATCTCTTCACGTCACTTTTTTTTTTTGTTTGTGTGCACTGTGCAGAAGAGAGGAAGAAAGAAGACAGAGGTAGTTGTAGCATGTATGCAGGGTCAACTACTACTAATTATATATATTTGAAGGGAACCTGCACCTCAACAGCGTTGAGATGCATGGTTGGCGTTCACTGACCACAGTCCACGAAAAAATGTCACGGACCCGTAAAGATACAGTTTTGCGTCGATCAAACACAATCGCAAATTGAGTGGAAGAGAGCCAGAAGAACTCAGGTTAGTCAGAAAGAGAGTTCAGAGATGATGGGGTTGGGAGAGAACACGGGATGCAGGTAACTCGAACTAAGAATCATCCTAGGTCTTGTTCCATTTCCATCGGAACGGAGCCATTCCGGCTGGATTGATTTTATCCGGTTTTGAATCTGATTTATAGCATAGTCGTTCGGAAGGATAATTTAAACAAACCGGGTCATATCAACAATAATATTGCTACTCAAACAGAAGGATGTTAAGATGATTCAACAATACAGACCAAATTGTTTGTTGAATGTGTCTTTTAAAATCTTCACCAAAGTAGCAACCAACAGATTATCCAGCGCAGCGCATAAGGTTGTTAGACCAACACAAACAGCTTTTCTATCTCACAGAAATATAATGGAAGGGACAGTCATACTCCATGAAACATTAATTACATGAACTTCACTCTAAGAAACAGGATGGTGTGATTTTTAAAATTGATTTTGAAAAGGCATATGACAAGGTGAAGTGGACGTTCCTACAACAAACATTTAGAATGAAAGGGTTTTCATAGAAATGGTGTAGCTGGATCGAGAAGTTTACACAAAGGGGTAACGTTAACATCAAGGTTAATGATCGACTAGGTGTATATTTCCAAACAAAAAAAAGGCTTAAGACAGGGGGACCCAATGTCACCAATACTATTTAACATAGTGGTTGACATGCTCGGCATACTGATTGCTAGAGTCAAAGAAGCTGGCCGAGTGTAAGGGATCATTCCTCATCTTATTCATGATGAGTTATCAATTCTTCAATATGTGGATGATACGATAATTTTTATGAGTCATGATGTTGTCAAAGCAATAAATATGAAAATAATACTTACCACCTTTGAACAACTATCGGGACTCAAAATAAACTTTCATAAAAGTGAGATCTTCTGCTTCGGAAAGGCAAAAGATCACGAGGAATTTTATTCGCAGTTGTTTGGTTGTAAGATTGGAAAGTTTCCTTTCAGATACCTCGGCCTTCCGATGCATACTAGAAAACTTAATAACAAGGATTGGCAAATGATTGAAAACAAAATTGAAAAGAAGTTGAGTGGGTGGAAAGGCAAGATGCTCTCGGCTGGGGACCGTTTGGTTTTAATAAACTCAGTTCTTTCAAGTCTATCAATGTTTATGATGTCTTTTTTCAAGATTCCAAGAGGGGTGCTTCAGAAAATTGATTGTTTTAGATCAAGATTCTATTGAGCATAAGAGAAAATATAGACTAGCCAAATGAGAAACCATGTGCCAACCAAGAGCACAAGGGGGTTGGGTATACAAAATTTGGACAAACAGAATAATGCTTGCGGAGTAAATGACTTTTTAAGCTGTTAAATGAGGATGGTTTGTGGCAGGAACTTATTAGGAACAAATATCTAAAAGTCATGTCACTGGGTAGTTGTGTAAAAAAGTCAACAGATTCTCATTTCTAGAAAAGTTTGATGAATGTAAAAGACACCTTCTTGAGTTTTGGTTCATTCAAAGTCAATAATGGAACACAAACTCGTTTTTGTTTGACACTTGGCTGGTAACAACCTCTAAAAGATAGATTTCCATCGTTGTTCAACATTGTATGGAGAAAACATGACTCTGTAGAGTAGATCCTTAGTACTGGCCCATTAAATATTTCGTTACGTCAAAATTTAGTGGTGAAAGCCCTAGTTTGGTTTTGGTTAATTGATGAAACCTATTTTAGTTTAATCCTTTTGTGAAGCATGTGTGTAGCTAATGAAAAAGGATTACGACCAAGCCATGTGGTGGAGCTATCAAGGTGGCAACCATGGAGGATGGTGACGACCACAAGCACTCATATGATCAAGTGCTCTACCACCGGTGAAATGAAGAAGAGAAAAGATGCTATTCTCAAGTGGTAGATTATTTCTTACTTTTAATCTTGAGTATAGGCAAGGACTATCAAGAGGGATACAAACTAGGCTAGCTAGATGTGGTGAAAAGTGCTCATGATGTCTAACATCTAGTGCCACTTGAGCGATCTAACATTGTGTTGTTGCTAGGATCGAGTGGCGTGGTGAGTGAAAGCAAAAATCCTTTAAAAAATGTTTGTAAAAATACTAACACACATGCACAAGGTGGTATATACTTGGTGGTGTTGGCACATTTGCAAAGGAGAAGGTGTTGGAGTTGAAGTGAATCAACTCGGAGAAGAGAAGGCGACTTTTCAGTGTGTTCTGAACTCTAGGATCGGTCTTGGATTGAAATTCTGTAGTAATCCTTTGTGCTTTGGATCTTGTATTCATGTGGTTTGTGTAGCCCTCTGAATAAGATTTTCAAAATGTCCAAGATCATCGAAATCGGAGTTCAGAGCTAAAAGTTATGTCCGTTTTAGCGCGGAGGTCAGGTTGCTGAAGTCGGTAGTACCTACCCTGAGGCCGGTAGTACCGACCCCTCCGTGAGCAGATCACATGTTCTTTGTGTTGGACCATTTTTGGCCTAAAGGTAGTACCGCCATAAGGCCGGTACTACCGACCCTCGGTAGTATCGACCCCCGGTCGGTAGTACCGGCGATCGAAGTCGTTTTGAAAGCTCTCTATGTAGATCTAGATTTGGCCTACCGGTAGTACCGCTATAAGGGTCGGTACTATCGACCCTCTTCCGGATGTGTTAGCAAGGTCAATCTAACGGTCGTTGTTGATGTAGTCGGTACTACCGACTGTGGCGCAGACGAGACTTGTATAAATAGTCGCTCTCTCGGTTTCTAACTGTTATCTCTCCCATTCTTTGCGCCCAAACACAAGAAAGAGAGCTCCCAAGTGTTGACTAACCTCCTCTCTCTCTCGCCCTTTGATTCTAGAGTGAATCTTTTGCAAGCTTTGAGCTAGGGAAGTGAGATTAGAGAGTGAGACGCATCGATCTACGTCAAGAGCACTTGGATCTTTCATCTCTCCGGCTTGATTTGTGTTCTTTACTCTTGGGTTCTTGGAACCCTAGCCGGTTAGGTGTTCTTCGGTTGTTGCCCGTGATTGACTCATTTGTGAGGGCACTCCGAAGTGTTTGTATTACCCTCGTGATTCTTAGTGAAGAAACTCGAGTAGCCTTTGTGGTTGCTTGAGTGAGGCAAGGAGGTGAAAGAGACTCCGACCTTAGTGGTCACCTCAACAACGAGGACGTAGGCACTTCTTAGTGAAGAGGCCGAACCTCGGGATAAATCTTGTGTCCCGTGTGCTTGTTGAATTTGCCTCTTCGATTATTTTGTTTGCTCTCGTGTTCTTCATGTTCTTCCACCCTCCTCTCTCATCCTTAAGTGTGGGAAGGCTCGATCTACACTTTGGTGAGGAGCCACTACTTGGACAAGGTATAAACTTCATCTACATCTCTTAGGAAAACCTTGGTATAAGCTGTAACACCCCTGGTGTTACTAAGGTAATTAACTTGACATGTCATCATCTTAAGCATTAATCATTTTGTGATGCATTTGGATTGCTTAATTGCTATGCTTAAGTCCCTTTTCAAAAACCCTAAAAGCCCAATTCTTCCTATAAGGGCAAAATGGTAATTTCATCTCTGTGCCTAGTTCTATGTAATTCTTGTTCAAATTTAGTGCCCTGATGTTTGTTGCATTGATCAAAGTTCTAAAATCAGATTTGATTTGATTTTCCTTTTGCAAAACCCTAAAATTCCCAAATCCTGGATTTATTCCTTTTTCGATAACTTTTTCAAAATTCAATTCTGGGTTGGTTCAAAAAGCAAAGTTGTGAATCTGACCTAGAGGAACAACTTTGGTGTTTACAGATTTCCAAGTTTCTATATAAAATTTGAAGTAATTTCAAATCCATTCAAACTCCAGTTTTTGTCCCTTTTGAGTTTTCAAAAGTTATTCAAAAACTATTGAGTTTCAGAAAAAGTGTATATTAGCAAAGTTGTAGGTTTTGACAAATGGAACAACTTTCATATATAAAGATTTTCAAGTTTCAGTTTGAAATCCAAAGTAATTTTGATTTGAATCAAATTTAAAAAGTGTCCCCTTTTCTGTTTTTGATTATAGTTCAAAAAATATTTAGAATTTGAAAATGTTCATATTGACAAAGTTGTAGATCTCATTTTTCTGAGCAACTTTGGTATTTTGAGTTTTTGTCGCACAGTTCAAACTTTGGGAGAAATCTGCAAAATACAGAAACCAGCAAAAGTCAAACCCTATCCCCTAGCACTGTTCTTCTTCCAGCTAGGGCCAAGGGGGGGCCCGGCCATGGCGCCGGCGCTGCGCCTGCAGCGCATACGGCTGCTCCCCACGCGCCACCAACCTGCCGCCGCTGTCGCCCTGTTCCCTCCGCGCCCGCACGCGAGCGCTGACTCCATCTCGCGGCCCCTACTGCTCCTGCTCGCCGCCGCCGCGTGGTCGTTGCCGGCGCTGCTTGCGCCCGAGCCCCGGCTGCACGCCTGACCCTCCGCCTGCGCGCAATCGAGAGCGCACGCGCTTGCCGTGCTTATCCACCCCACCCCGTGCTCTCTACCGGCCTCTGGCCGCGGCTATATAAGCCCGCCGGAGCCCCGAGCTTCTCATCCTCTCCGCCACCGTGGCCAGCCCAGTCCAGTGCCTCCGCCGCTCCACCACCTAGCTCAGAAGCTCCGCCTTGAGCTCGTGAAGCTTTCCCACCCTTCAATTTCATCTCTACCGCCCTCAATCGCCCGGCGTAAGCTCGCCGTTCCCATCTCCGGCAGAAACCCGGCGAGCTCGGGTTCGTGAAATTCGCCGTCTCCGGCCATGATCATCCCTCACCGACCCCCGTGTCGTGTTCCTTGGTTCCGTGCGACTCTGACCAGGCCCTTGCGGTCTCGTGTGTTGCGCAGGGTCGTCGGAGCGCCGCTCGCCGCTCGCCGCCGAAAGAGCTCCACCGAACCACCGCCCCTCGAGCACGTGTCGAGCCTCCTTCCTCGAGCCTCACCCTCGAGCACGTGCCGAGCCACACCCTCGAGCCCTGCCTCCGATCCGTGGTAAGCACCCGAGGCCTCCGGCCTCTGCTTCCACTCCGTCTCGCCCGAGCCCAAGCCTCGAGCACGCGTTTCCGTCTCGCCCGAGCCCAAGCCTCGAGCGGACTCATGCACCCTCCGCTTCGTCGAGCTAGGCCTCGGACGGACGCTTGTTTTTCCGTCTCGCCCGAGCCTTCCATCTCGCCCGAGTCCGCTTCGCCCGAGTCTCCGGGCCAGGCCTCGGACGGAGCACTCACTTTCCGACTCGCCCGAGCCCGTTTCGCCCGAGCCCTTCATAGAAGGAGCACAGTGCTCTTTTTCCTTTTTGGAGAGTTGTGAATAGTGTTCTGTTTTCTCTTTTTTGTGTGAATTAATCTGTTGTTCCTTAAATGCTGAGAAAATTATGGTATGCTCCTTGCACTGTGTAGTATTTTATAAAAATATGAAACTTGAGTTTTGTGCAAAAATTTGAAAATGTAAAATTCCCCTTTTAATTGAAAAATGAAGGTTTTGGTATTTTTGGAGAGTGATCTATAACTCCAAAAATCTTGAGATAAATTTTTGTGACCTTTTTATGACATGCTGAACCTCTGGTAAAATTTTGAAGTCTTTTGGAACAAGTTGATTTTTGAGCTTTTATTTTAATTGTTAAATAGTGCCTTTTGCTAATTAATGTCTGATTTTTTTTGAGCATCTTAATGACCTCCAAAAATTATGAAATTTGTTTTGCCATCTGTTTATGCCTTAATGAACTTATGTGATTAATTTGGTAATTTTTGGAGCAACTTCATAAAATGACCTTTTAAATAAAATAAGAAAAATAGAAAAGATGGATTAGGGTTGGTAATAAGTGTTTAATGATGTGATCTTTGGATTGATTGATGTTCATAGACCCCTACCCTTTGGTCTATGATGTCTGTGATGATATGTTTGGTTAATACTTAGGATAATTATAATAAGGCCTAACATCAATAATGCTTAAGAAAGAAATGGTTACCTTTTATGCTCAACCTAGATTTCGATTATGCCTTGCCTAAGAGTAATCTAGATTCAGTGGAATTGTCTTGCACCATAAGTCCATATCATCATTCTCATGAGCATTCATCATTGCATCCGTATAGTTGACGAAGAAGGTACCAGAGTCGAGGCCGCTGTTGACGAACCAACTCCCGAGGCGACCCCGAGCTCCAACACCTATACCTACCCCGAGTCTGCTCTCTTTGCTCTCCAAGGCAAGCCCCGGTGCATTTAACCTTTCCTTGAATTTATAAAATGATTTCCTTAAATGCTTTTGAGTTAAATTATTGCATTAGGTTTATAGGAGTTGTGTGCTATCCTAATTGATGCACTATCCACCTTGACCACTGATACACCCGATACCTGCTTTTCAAAAAGTATTTGAAAAATGCTTAGCAATGCTTATTGAATTAGACTTTGCAATAAAATGCCAACTTCAAAAGTGTGATCACTTAAGAATCTTTATGGGAATTTGGCTTTACTCCCCGGCTGTTGGCTAGGTATCTGATCCGTACCTAATCAATAGCGAGGAGAGGTTGTCGCGCGTACGGTGCCGTCATGTTGTAGTCCGGGACTCAACAGTTGACACCGACTGGGACAGGGTTGAAAAACCGACAGGACCTGTACTCTTGGGTTAGAGTCCCGAGGTGCTTGTCGCTGGCGAAAAAAACTGACAGGACTATTACGCTTGGGTGAGATATAACCAAGGTATAGCTCTGGCTGAAAAATTAGGGACCATCCGTATGGGGGCATGCTGGTCAAGACTTGTAACTATTCACATACTACGGAAAGCTCTGGTTCCGAGGAATCCTTTATTGGACCGACAACCGCGCACTGGGAGTGGAGAGATGGCGGAAGTAGCATGTACCCACGTGGGTTAAAGTTCCGGATTGGAGTGGTGTACTGTACTTCCGGGTGGCGTAGGACCGGGCCCAATCTTGGAGGAATCGTGGTAGACGAGTTGGCATATGCAAGCTTGAGTGCTACATATGCAGTGTGGATAGGGATCCTCAGCTGAGTATGATTTATCCGGATTAACGTTGCTCCTCGGTTATGGAGACTTGGTCCACTGACTGTCAACGGAGAGTGGTTCTCAACTAGGAATGTTTTGAAATGTAAAATGAATCATGAATGATGAAGAATTGAGGAATACTGAATCTTTCAAAAATAAAATAAGGTTTACAAAAATGCTTTTCTGCAAAATACTTGATCTTGCTTAAGCCTTACCTTGACTACCCTAAGCCTCTCATTCCTGAGTCTTCTCCCTTTTTCTTTAGTCGGGTAAGTCTTGTTGAGTACCCCAGTACTCAGGGTTTGTTACCCATGTTGCAGGTATGCCTGAGACTCCGATGTGTCTCGCACCCTGTTGCGTGACCTTCGTCCAGGAAGAGGCCGATGAGGCCGATGAGTAAATATGCACCCTCGGGCTGGGTGTTACCTGTATCTTTATGTTTCCGCTACGTTGTCTACTTTGAATTTCCCGAACAATGGTTTGTAATAATCGTACTCCTTACCTCATTTGAAACCTCGGTTTGTAAAACTAATGTTATTTAAGTCTTCCGCTCTTTATTCCGATGTTATTTATAAAAGTATGAAATGCTGTAACCGAATTGTGAGATGATCCTGCGGACATTGGGCACTGATGTAGCCCGGTGGCGAACAGGTCTTAATCACATGGAACATGGGTTCGGCTGTCAGAGGTTGACAGGGACACGTGGGCCATGGGATTAGGGTCGTTCCGTCACATAAGCTAGATTCAATTTTGCATCTCGTTCATCTCGATTTCGTAGTTGTTCCTAGGTTGTCGGTAGTACCGACCCTTGGAGCCGGTAGTACCGACCCTGGTAGTACCGGCCCTATAGTCGGTAGTACCGACTGTGTGATCTAATATTCATTTTGAGCTTTGAGTTTCAGGATTCTAGATTTTTTAAATAGGCTATTCACCCCTCCACTAGCCATTCAGACCTTTCAAGTGGTATCAGAGCCGTGGTCACCGTTTGTTTGAGGATTTACAACCTTTGGTGTTACAATGGCTCAAATCAACTATATGGGGAAGCCACCACATTTTGACGGCACCAACTTCGATTGTTGGAAGCGGAAGATGTGCGCGTCCACAAGGGGCATGAATAGGAAGATATGGGATTTCGAGCATGCTGTGATTGACACCGCCGATCCAACTCCAATAGAAGAAGAGAAGCTTCAATGGAATGATGTGGCAATCAACCTTTTCTATGAAGCATTCGACATCAAAGTCTTTGAGCAAATCAAGAATATTGAAAGAGCAAGTGAAATATGGGAGAGATTAGAGGAGACCTATGAGGGCACCAAGGCCGTGAAGAGTGCCAAGCTTTACATTCTCAAAGACAAGCTTGCCACCTTCAAGATGCAAGATGATGAAAGCATACCTGAAATGTTTCACCGATTGCAAGTCATTGTCAATGATTTGAAGGCGTTGGGTGAGAAGGTGGATGACAAGGACTTTTCTCACAAGTTCTTGAGATGCTTGCCACCTAGGTTTGATATCTTGGTGACAATCCTTGTGATAGAAGGATTGGATACGGTAACCCCAAACCAAGTACTAGGTGATGTGGTCACTTAAGACACATACCGCGTGGAATGGGATGGGGGAGCCCAAGAGGAAGAGAAGAAGAAGACCGTGGCATTTAAGGCGTCATCCTCCAAGAGCAAGGGCAAAGCAAAGAATGAGGAAAGCGATGATGAAGCTAGCACAAGCGACAATGAGTTTGATGATGAAGAAATAACTCTCTTTGTCAAGAAGTTTGGCAAGTTCATGAAGAAGAAGAGCTTTGGGGCAAGAAAGAAAAGAGATTCATACAAGAGCTCAACTAGAAGATGCTATCGATGCAAGAGCAAAGATCACTTCATTGCGGATTGTCCACAATCTAGTGATGATGAAGATGATCATAAGAAGAACAAGAAGGAGAAGAAGGAGAAGAAGGAAAAGAAGAAGGGTGGATCCTATGTTGTGACATGGGATAGTGATGCTTCCTCAAGCGATGATGGTGATTCTAGTGATGATGAGAGGAAGACCACCAAGAAAAAGGCTATGACTAGTCTTGCTATCTCAAGCAAGCCTTCTATCTTCGATGCTCCATCGACATGCTTCATGGCTAAGGCCACTAAGGTATCATCCGATGAGAGTGAGAGTGAGAGTGATGATGATGAGTACTCAAAGGAGGACCTCATAAGCATGCTACGAGATGCTCACTCTTACATTGAGACTAAGAGGAAGGAGTGCAAAGAATTGCGCAAAGCCAACAAGGCTCTTGAGCAATCCTTTGATGAGCTCAAGTCCACTCATGAGAGGCTAGAGGAAGCCCATGAGAAGCTTGATCAAGCTCACACTAGGCTTAAGGAAGCCCACTCCTCCCTCCTTGATCAAAGTAAGATTAAGGATGTTGTAGAGACATGCAACGTAGGAGTTACATGTGATATACTTGATGAATCCTTTTATGCTCCTATTATTGTTGCTCCCACAAATGCATCATCATCATCTAGCTCAACTAAAATGTCTACTTCTACTACTTGTGATTCATCATTAATGGTAGAAAATAAGAAACTTAAGAACAGGGTTAATGAGCTCACTCATGCCTTAGGCAATGCCTATGGTGGAGATGCCCGCTTGCTTAAGTGCTTGGGTAGCCAAAGGTGTCCACTCAACAAGGAGGGACTTGGCTATACCCCCAAGAAGGGCAAGGCGGCTTTTGTTCCTCACAAGACTTGTTTTGTGAAGAGCAACAATCGGTTTTGCAATAGTTGCAAGCAATCCGGGCATATAGAGCAACATTGCTTTAACAAGAATAAGAACAAGAAGCATGCACATGTTACATCCATTCGTCTTGATTCTTGTTATATGCTTACTAAGGGCACTAATGGCGTGAAGGCTAAGTACATTGGTGCACCCATGGTTGGCCCAAAGAAGAAGGCAATTTGGGTGCCCAAGAGCTTGGTTACTAACCTTGGACGACCCAAAAAGATTTGGGTACCTAAAAAGAATTGATCCCTTTTGTAGGTTAATTATAAAGCCAGAGGAAGGCATTGGGTGCTTGGTAGTGGGTGCACTCAACACATGACCGTAGATGGTAGAATGTTCAAATCAATCAACACTAGTGGCAATGATCATGTGGATGCTATCACATTTGGTGACAACAAGAAAGGCAAGGTCAAAGGCTTGGGCAAGATTGCAATATCCAATGACTTGAGCATCTCAAATGTGCTATTGGTGGAATCTCTCAACTTCAACTTATTGGCAGTGGCACAATTGTGTGATTTGGGATTCAAATGCATATTTGGTGTTGATGATGTGGAGATTGTGAGTGTTGATGGAAGTGATGTGATCTTCAAAGGATTTAGATATGAGAACCTCTATCTGGTGGAATTTGATGCTAGTGAAGCTCAATTGACAACATGCTTATTCACCAAATCAAGTATGGGCTGGCTATGGCATAGGCGCTTGGGACATGTTGGAATGAAGCAACTAAAGAGGCTAGTGAAGCATGACATGGTGAGAGGGCTAAAAGATGTTCACTTTGAGAAGGACAAGCTTTGTAGTGCATGCCAAATGGGAAAGCAAGTTGGAAACACCCATCCAAACAAAGGAATGATGAGCACTACACATGCACTTGAGTTGTTGCACATGGACTTGTTTGGACCAACCACATATGCAAGTATTGGGGAAACAAGTATGGATTTGTGATAGTAGATGACTATACAAGATATACATGGGTCTTCTTTCTTGTTGACAAGAGTGAAGTGTTTGGGACATTCAAAACCTTTGTCAAGAGAAGTCAGAATGAGTTTGATAGAAGAATCAAGAAAGTGAGAAGTGACAATGGAAGTGAGTTTAGAAACACAAGAGTTGATGAGCTATGTGATGAATTTGGAATCAAGCATCAATTCTCGGCCAAATAGACTCCTCAATCCAATAGGATAGTTGAAAGGAAGAATAGGACACTCATTGATATGTCAAGATCTATGCTTAGTGAATACAATGTGAGTGATTCTTATTGGGCCGAAGCAGTCAACACGACATGCTACTATAGCAACCGACTCTATTGTCACCCTCTTTTGAAGAAGACACCATATGAGCTCCTCAATGTAGAAAGCCCAACATTGCTTATTTCTGGGTCTTTGGGTGCAAGTGCTACATTTTAAAGAAGGGCACAAGACTTGGCAAGTTTGAAAAGAAATGTGATGAAGGGTTTCTACTTGGTTACTCTACTACAAGCAAAGCATATAGAGTGTGGAACAACACAACAAGAATAGTTGAAGAAGTCCATGATGTTGAGTTTGATGAAACCAATGGTTCCCATAAAGAACAAGACAATCTAGATGATGTGAGAGGAACACAATTGGTGGAAGCTATGAAGAACATGGACATTGGTGATATAAGGCCAAAGCAAGTGATTGACATAGAAGATGACAAAGATCAAGTGCTTTCTCCTCCAACCATGCATGGCAATGATGTTGCAAGCTCTAGTGGTTCTCAAGATCAACAAGATGCTAGTACAAGTGCAAATGCTCAACCGGAACAAGTGCTCCAACCAACACACATTGCAAGAGATCATCTTTTAGATCAAATTGTTGATGATATAAGAAGAGGTGTGCAAACAAGATCAAGATTGGTTTCATTTTGTGAACACTACTCATTTGTATCATCTATTGAGCCAACCAGGATTGATGAAGCTTTGATGGATGTTGATTGGGTAAATGCAATGCATGGAGAGTTGAACAACTTTACCCGCAATGATGTTTGGGAGTTAGTGGAAAGACCAAAGAACACAAATGTTATTGGTACAAGATGGATCTTCCGGAACAAGCAAGATGAAGATGGCATTGTTGTAAGGAACAAAGCAAGATTGGTTGCACAAGGATACACTCAAATGGAAGGCATTGACTTTGGAGAAACCTATGCACCGGTTGCTAGATTGGAAGCCATTAGAATCCTACTTGCATATGCTTGTGTTCACAACATCAAGCTCTATCAAATGGATGTGAAGACTGCTTTTCTCAATGGATTCATCAATGAGTTAGTGTATGTTGAGCAACTTCCCGGGTTTGAAGACTTGAAGAAGCCCAACCACGTGTACAAGATCAAGAAGGCACTATATGGGTTGAAGCAAGCACCTAGAGCTTGGTATGAAAGATTGAGGGACTTCTTGCTAGCAAAAGGGTTCAAGATTGGGAAGGTTGACACCACTCTTTTCACCAAGAAGATTGGAAGTAGCTTGTTTGTGTTGCAAATCTATGTGGATGACTGTAAGGAAAATGGACCTCGACCCATTTAACTTTGGATTTTGGTGTTTGATGATCAACATAACCAAATTGGACTAATGTGTTTGCAAGTGTTTGTTTTGTAGTCCAATAGGATGCACATGTGACTTGGATGAAGGCAATATGGTGATCAAATGATCAACACCTCAAGCAAGACCCTGCAAGATGTATTGAAGAATTACAAAGATCAAGCAAAGTCCAAGACACAAGAAATAGAGGCCCGGACGCAAACAAAGTTGAGCCGCTCAAGCCGAGACAAGAGCTGATTGAATTGGAACTATCTCATGATTTTGGATTTGCTCAAACTGACATGGCATTGGCATAAAGCTGTAGAGCATTTTATTAGCTTTCCGGAAAGTCCAAGATCATCGAAATCGGAGTTCGGAGCTAAGAGTTATGCCCGCTCAAGCCGAGACAAGAGCTGATTGAATTGGAACTATCTCATGTTTTTGGAGTTTCTCAAACTGACATGACACTAACATAAAGTTGTAGATAATTTCATTAGCTTTCCGAAAAGTCCAAGATCATCAAAATCGGAGTTCGGAGCTAAGAGTTATGCCCAAAATACGAAAGCATGTCTCTCTGAAAACAGAGCAACGAACGCTCCGATGCAGAGCAATGGACGCGCGTCCGATGCAGCGTCCGATAACCTCCGAAATCAGCCCAGAATGAACAGTGTGATGGTAGAGTCCGATGCCAGCGTCTGATGCATTACTGTAGCGTCCGATGCCCTCGAAAAACAGGTCTAACGGCTAGTTTTCCAACGGCTACTCATCACATGAGCATAGGACGCATCCGATGCCAACACTGTAGCGTCTGATGCCCTACAGAAAGCTGATTTCAGCCCCCCAATGACTCTATTTGATTGGGGGCCCATATATACCACCTTTAACCGGCCAAATGAGGTGTGGAGGAGTAAGGAAACATACCAAGAGTGTTGCTACACCATATTAGTGTCTCCATATGCATAGTGCTTAGTGATTTACATGGTGATTAGTGTAGGTGCTTTGCGAAGTGCTTAGGCTAGTTAGACCACCGCTCATGCGCTTGCTCTAGGTTTAGGCCTAGTGTTTAGTGAGGTTTGCATACCTCTTGCTACTCGGTGCTTGTGTTCACCATTGTTGTACATCGGAGGGGCTTGTAGTCTTGCGAGACCACACCAACCGCGTTTGTGGTGTGGCCACCACCGTGTACCGAAGGGAACAAGGCCCGCGGCGGTTCGGCCGGAAGCTTGATAGTGGAGACGGCGGGAAGCATCCGGGAGAGGCTTTGCCACAAGTGGCTTAACTGGAGACCCACTTGCGCGTGGGGAAGGACCGGAGCTATCCACGGAGTCACCTGACCGGGAGCTTGGCCCTTGCAAGGGATTCCTTGCGAGGGGCTCCAACGAGGACTAGGGGGAAGCTTGCGTGATTCTCGATACCTCGGTAAAAATACCGGAGTCGTCGACGAGAGTTTGCATCTCTACCTTGCTCTTTAGCTTCCGCATTTACTTTGCTATCTTAATTATGTCTTTACCTTCCCTAGCTTAGTTGTTAGGCTAGTTGATAGGTTTGGAACCTAGGTCGCATAACTCTTTTGCGGTAGAGATAGCAACACACCTAGCAAAACCATAGTTGCTCTTTTATCTAGTTTACTTTCTTGCATAGGTTTTGACTAGGTGGTAATTAGAGGCCATAGTTAGAGTAAAGTTTTTAGTTGCCTAATTCACCCCCCCCTCTTAGGCGTCACGGTCCTTTCAATGACATTATCTTTGGATCAACCAACCAAGACTTTTTTGAAGAGTTTGGAGAGATGATGGCTAAAGAATTTGAGATGTGTATGATTGGAGAGCTTAGTTACTTCCTTGGTCTACAAATCAAGCAAATGAAGAAAGACACTTCCGTTAGTCAAGGCAAGTACATCAAGGACATGCTCAAGAAGTTCGGGTTAGATGAAGCTAAAGCAATAACCACTCCAATGGGCACAAATGGACATTTGGATAGTGACTCTAGTGGTGACAGGGTGGATCAAAAGCTATATCAGTCAATGATTGGAAGTCTACTCTATGTGACCACATCAAGGCCGGATGTTATGTTTAGTGTGTGCATGTGTGCAAGGTTCCAAGCTTCTCCAAGGGAAAGTCATTTGAAGGCAACCAAAAGAATATTGAGATATTTGAAGCACACTCCAAATGTTGGACTATGGTATCCCAAGGGCTCTCAATTTGAATTAATTGGATACTCGGATTCTGATTATGCGGGATGCAAGGTGGATAGGAAGAGCACATCGGGCACTTGTCAGTTGCTTGGAAGATCACTTGTCTCATGGTCATCAAAGAAGCAAAATAACGTTGCACTCTCTACCGCCGAAGCTGAATATATATCCGCGGGTAGTTGTTGTGCACAATTGCTATGGATGAAAGCAACATTGCAATATTATGGAGTCAATTTTGGACAAGTCCCATCGCTATGTGATAATGAGAGCACCGTCAAAATAGCCACCAACCCGGTTCAACATTCAAGAACAAAGCATATTGACATAAGGCATCACTTCATTAGAGATCATCAAGCAAAGAAAGACATATCTATTGAAAGTGTGGCCACTGATGATCAACTTGCCGATATCTTCACCAAGCCACTAGATGGGAGAAGGTTTTGCAAGCTAAGGAATGAATTGAATATTCTTGAGTTCTCCAACATGAGTTGAATACACCCCCACATATGACATGCCTCTCCTCTGACAAAGCAAAGGTGAAATTGTTTGGCATGTGCATTCATTCTTATGAGGTTGTTCTCTAGTTCATATAGCCATCACATTGCTTATCTAAGTTCATTCATGGTAAATCAAATGAATTTGAAGTATATATGGTACCACTATTGCTTCTATGTTTGACTTGATCTAGTGGTAGCATATAACTTGTCTGTGAGCTTGTAACTCTAGTGTTTGATCTAGTAAGTGAGCAAAATGTGTTTAACCAACGTGAGTAAGATAACCATTGTAAGATGTGTGAAGAAGCTTACTCTAGAGCAAACCATGCTAAATACCTTATGTTCATGAGCTAGATTAAGCCACAACTTGACTTAGTTCGATCTCCTCACATGTATCTCATGCTAATGGTTGCCTCCTTCCTTTAAAATTTTGTTCCACTATTGACGCTCACTAATGCTCAAAATTAACCATCAACTATTGCATAAAATGACACCAAATGAATCACAAAGCATAGTTGTAGGGTTTGAAACTAACAAGTTCCACGAGTTTTGGGGCTCTCACTTGTTTTGTAGGACACCCATGTTTTTACCATATAAAAGCATCTCAAGTGATGAATTGGAGTGCATCATTGCGAAGAGCTCGTCGAGACGATCGAAACGGACATATCATTTGCTATATTCGGAGTCCCGGATGAAAAGATATTAATTTCGCAACAAAATCTGCAAAAGAAGGATCTAGAAGACACCAGAAGACACCACGAGGCGGGCCACCACATGGGCCCACTGGGCCAGACCGACCGGTCCCACCCCGGGATCGACCGGTCAGCCACAGAGGCCGTTTCGCCTCCGCCTTCTAGAACCTTCTTCCACCGCCACCGTCCCTGAAGTCGGTTTGATCCAACGGTGGGCGATAAACGTGACGCGGATCGATGACATGGCGATTACTTGCCCCTACTCCACCTCGGGCTATATAAGCAACCCCAGACCCCCCTCTCCAGGCATCTCCATCTTCATTATTCATCTTCACATCAGAAACTAGAGTTTCAATTAGAAGTAGAGGTCCCTCTAGATGAATCTCTTCTAGTTCATCTAGAATTAGATCTAGTTCTAGTTCTAGTCGTCTAGTTCATCTAGTTGTAATTAGAGATCGGATTAGAGAGAGGAAAAGGAGAGAACTGAGGAGGATGCCAGATCTGTCGGATCTTCCTCGACATTGTATTGGTGCAGCATCTAGTTCGTCTTCAAGTAATCTCCAGGTTCTTCATTTACTATTTCCAAGTATTATATTTAATTTCAGTTCTTGCTTTATTTTATTTACTGGATGTCCGCTCGTATCGAGTG
This sequence comes from Coix lacryma-jobi var. lacryma-jobi, assembly GCA_009763385.1. NCBI lineage: Eukaryota > Viridiplantae > Streptophyta > Magnoliopsida > Poales > Poaceae > Coix > Coix lacryma-jobi. The sequence continues at coordinate 144,487,836 of CM019826.1, forward strand.
CTCTAATTATTCAAGATAATTAGAGTAGTAAGCGTTAGTGTAGACGTGGTGTCTAGACTAGGGTTTACCTAAGTTTGCACCCAGCCCCACGGATAGTTGTGGTAGCCCCAGGTGGTGACAGCCCTGATGGCCGACGTAGTCCACCACGTTCGGGTTGGTGTATATAGGACCGTAGTCGGAGCTTCCTAGCCCCTTTCTCATCCCTTTCTGTGGCTAGTGTTCTGATGTCCCGAAGTAAGTAAAGTATAGTGAGCCTTTAATTAGATAGACCTGCTTAGAAAACCCTAAATCTCTCTCTACCCATTTTATCATTCTTTTCTTAGACGGCTTGCCTCTTGATTAGTACACTTCACGTTCCCCGTGGAAATCGATACCCTGAAATACTCTCGGGTGAAAGCTACACCGGTATCCGTGCGATTGCGGATTCTTCTGTGTGCGTTTAAAATACCCAACAAGCTTTCTGGCGCCGTTGCCGGGGAACGGTAGCTGTGCTAGTTTCAAACCAAGTCGTCCGTGTTTCTTTTCTTTTACCACCTTTTTCTCTTACCACCACCTTTACCTCACCACCACACTTCTTACCACATGAATTCCACTCCTATCTATAAATACTCCGCTCCAAAGGGCGAATTGTTGGAGCCACCACCATCATCACATCCTATTCTTACTGATGGCTACCAATTTCGTCCTGGCTTTATAGCCATGGTTCGGGAGCAACCCTTCTCTGGGCTAGAAGACGAGAATCCTTACACCCACCTTCATGAATTTGAGCAATTGTGTTCTTGCTTGTCTATTGCTGGCATGACACAAAAGACCATTAAATGGAAATTGTTTCCGTTCTCCCTTTTTGGTAGAGCGAAACAGTGGTATGCTCAAAACGTAAGAGGAGTAGATGGAAATTGGGATGAACTTCGGGACAAATTTTGTCTTGCTTTCTTCCCTCTTTCTCGAGTCACTGCCCTTCGAATAGAAATTCTTACCTTTAAACAAACAGAGAAGGAGACATTAGGAGCAGCCTGGGCTAGATTTATGAGCCTTGTCAACAATGGCCCAGATCTTTCTTTGACTGAGGACGTTATTTTACAACATTTTCATTATGGTCTTAGCAAAGAAGCTGCCCTTTTTCATGATACCTCTTCGGGAGGATCATTCACTCATAAAACTGTTAGTGAAGGGAAAGCCATCCTTGAGAAAATCCTTGAAAACACCACATACACTGGCATTTATGATGAATTCCCCGAAGATGAAGTCGAGCCCAACCCCGACCAACACGAGGAGGAACACACAACCAAATTTGAAACTCCTTCAAATCCTTCTAATAATTTGGTTGTCACAAAACCTTCCGTAGAGAAAACACCCCACACTTTAGAAAATGATGAACCCCATCCTTCGGTGTTCTTCTCTGAAATCGAGGATGATGATATCAAAGAGCATGGAAGCTGCTTCATAAACACCTCTTTAAATCCATGCTCATATGAGACATCTCCTGATTCAGTTGGTCTGTGTAACATTGCCACACTCGAGATTTTCAACCCCGTCACACTTTCTATTTACAAAAACTTCAAAAGGGTGGTTGTAGATGCATATGTTTATCACAAATGTTGTAGATCTCATTGTGCTCTTAAAAGTTGGTGTTGGAGGGGAAACCACTTCACCAAATCACATCTTGAAGGTTTCCCGAAGACAAGCTCAGTGTCCTAAAACAAGCACCTTTTAGATTAGTGTTCACCTTCCTGCTACAGTGCCCTTGTGTAATGAGCATAGGGATATAATTGTTAAAATATTCCTTCGGGTTTTTTTGTCACTAACCTTTGCAGGTCTGGAGCAAAAAGTTCGAAGGAATGATAAACACAAGGTATGTCCACCCAATCATCATGCAACATTGAGAACATCTCTTACCATGTTGCTATGTTACCCATACCTTTAAGACATGCTCATGTGCTATACACTAATCATGCTCTCTCATCACCATTTGAGTAAATCTCTTTAATGCCTTAATGCTACCTTCATTTGCTATAGTATATGTTTAGGTTTGAAGTACTTTCATACATCTCTTAAATGAAGCATGGTGCCTAGTTTAGGAGTGGAGATCTTGCTTTCAAGGGCCTTTTAATTTAAGCATGCTTAGGTTAAAATACCCTCTTAACTCAAATTAGACATGGTGTCTAGGTTGGTTTTTGAGCCAATAGTATGTTATAGTGGATGTTGGATATTTTGTTGGACTAACCCCTGTAGGAAAACTTTCAATATCAATTTGGGAAAGTCCTGAGATGAACTCACACTGGAGATGAAGGGACACATGAACTTCAACAACTTGCACAAGGGAGACACAACTCACTGATCATGGAGAAAAGAGATCCACAGGACAAGACAGAAGATGAGTGTCACAAAACAATACTTACAATCAAAGCACTCACTCCATGGAAATAGGTGAACAAGTCTAAGCTAGGCCACTAGAAGACAAAGACCATCATGGGGGCACTCGTCTATGAACCCTCAAATCAAACAGTACAAACACAAGCAGTGGGAAGTTATTCTCTCTTCTAATCAAGAGCTATCTTGGGGATGAGGTGGAACGACTTCAACAACAACAAGGTCCTACAAAATTCAACACATGAACATGTTGTTTGGGCATCCACCTTCCTCACAAGCTAGCTTGGGGGAGACACAATTTCGTTGTCTAGATTTGCTCAAAGGGGAGGACGGAGAAATCTAGCTTCAACACTTTGATCAGTATAGGCCACTAGATGCTATCCCAATCAAGAAGAAGAATATGATCCACCACTCATTCTTGGAAGATCGTTCTTGAAAACCTTCAATGTTGTCATCTATGTCGGAACTAGAGAAATCCACTTTTGGATCTTTGTCCAGAAGGTTCGCTGCTTCAACAATTACACCATTTATGAGCAGCCAAAGAAAACCAAAAGAAGACGTTGACTCAACCGACAAAGGAAGAACCAACTGCCAGGAATTGAGGGGATATCATAAAGGATGAAGCCACTGCACAACAAGAAGTAGAAGATGGAGAGACAGTACCTAAGCCTACAAATCAAGAAAATAGTTGACAAAGTCTCCATCATCTGGATCTGTTGAGGACAAGACTCAGCTGGCCCACTGTGAGATAAGCAAGAGAAGACAAGCTATTCATGAACAACAACCAGCTAGACAAGAGAAGCTTCCACAAGGTGGTTCGACACATCACTCTTCAATGATAAAGGTAACATCTCAAGGTATGTGACCATCACTTTCAAAGCTTCTCTTTGATTCTGGTATGCATAAATAAAGAACCAAACATGTTTAAGTTGTACCCCATTTGATCCAACCTAATCAACTCAACATGTTCAGTTCTTTAATCTTTGTTCTTATCTTTACTCTCTTGAATCTCACTATCTTAACCAATGAGCTAAAATGCTATGCATCTAACCTTTGGAAGATAATATATCACAATCATGAAAATATCGACACATTATGCATAGATTATCCTTCCTTGGGCTAAGTAATATGATATGTTAAATATTTTAAGATGCTACTTTCATGCTCATCTTTTGATCCTATCACTCATGTTAAAATTGAATAGAACACATAAACAACAAATTTATCTTGTGCAATGTGCCTAAGGTTAGAGAGAAATGAGCAAAACTTTTGGTTCTGTTGGTGTTTTTCCACCAATAGAGCCCATGCACTTGATCTCTACCTTATCTTTATGAGCAGGACACACTCTTGAGCAAAACATGGAGAAGTTTGTCACTCCCAAATTCTACAGAGTGAAGGTCCTAGATCTACAAGAACATGCACACTGAGCAAGATGCTGCCAGCGTCCACAATTAATGCTTCAAACTACTGGACGAACAAATAACATGAGTGACACCATATCAAGAGGCATAAACAAGAAGGAATGATGGAAGACGTCGTAGTCTGAATTAGAGGTCATGAAGTCCCCACAGACTTCTTGATCCTCGACATGAGAAGACGATGATGTCCACCTCATCCTAGGAAGACCATTCCTCTACGCTACAAGTACAATCATCAACAAGAGGAAATCCATTTTCACTTTCCTAAAGAAAAGGCACGATGCAACTTCATCAACTACATGCCCAATGAAGCACCAAGAAGAATAGAAGTGAAAGACACCGCTCTCAAAGCCAAAGAAGACAAACTATCAAGAATAGAGAGGCCAATCACGAAGAAGAAGCTATCGACACTGTCCCAGAAAAGAAAGAAGAGAAACCTCAAGACAGTGAACCACATGAAGTGAAGACTCAGACCAAGAAAGTATGGAAGAAAAAGCCCGCACCTAAGAGGTACAATCAATTACAACTTTCCAAATGTCTGACAACCTTGGGAGGTCTGAACCAAGGAAAGGTCCGGTTCGTCGGACGTAAATATCCGAACCTTCACCAAAAGGTAAAAAACAGTAGTTATCTTTATATTTACTTTGTTGTATATTTCTCATATTTAATCCATAACCATTTCTTGTATCATCATATTTAATTCACAACATATTTTAATTTTTGTATTACATTAGAAAACAAAATAAAAATATTTCACTGCATCATAAAGCTCCATGTGAATAATTCTATGGTGTGTAAAAACCCATAGGAATGTTCACCGTGGTGGCATAAAAAATAATAAAAATAAATATGCATGCATTCATTTTGTTAGACTGTCATTGCATCATAAAAATAAAAATATAAAAATATTGAGAAAGAGATCTTACTGAAATTCTGGACAACTAAGGCTTGAGTGGCCAACCACTAATGCTTAATCTGTTCCACAAGTTTTGTTGTCTATTTGAGTTTCACAGGATCTGAAAGACCAAGAAAAGGTGACGAGCAAGTGGATGTCCCATCCACTGTTGGAGCACTATTTCAACAACCATCAACGTCAATCAATGCTCCGATAGAGGAAGAACATTTTCACTGCCAGTTCGTTACATGGCAAGGATGAACGACTACGTCAACATTCAGCTTGGGGGAAAGCACCCCCGTGTATCCAGGTAAGTATCCTTCTCCTCTCAAGTTTTCTTTCTATACATAAGTAAAATAAAATGAAAAAAATGTGGGCACATGAAGGCTCACCATTAATTAAAAAGAAAAAAATATGGGCACATGAAGGCTCAACGTTATTAAGGGAACCGGCTTGGGGGAGACGCACCCCGTTATCTTCATGATCCAGGTATGCCTTATTCACTATCTTAGTTATTTATAATAAATAGTGTGTTAGGTTAAATAAATAGTGTGTTAAGTTTGCTTAGTTTGTTTTAAGAAGTTAATAATAAAAGAAGAACTCTCTCTCTAATTTTTTACATGGAAATGATGAATAGTTGCTCTATCTAATTTCTTTCAAGTACCTAGCCTGCAAAGCATGAGTTCTCTTAATTAATAATGATGCTTAAAAATGAAATTAAATGCATGGGTAGCAAATGCTTGACCTAGAGTCTAGATAGTTGACAGATATGATATGTGATGATCTGAGCTGCTATTATCTTGTTCTAAACAACACTAGAGTTCCAGAGAGTTTCCAATATTAATATGACTAATAATTGCATTGAGTTAAATTAAGCTTTGTTGACCCTATGAGAAGTTATCATGCTATTGAATTGAGATCACTTACACATTCCATCCATTTTCCGCATAAATGCTCATGATTATTTGTTCCAATCCTCTCAAAAGTTTGTTGGAAGCATGTGACTATTGAAAAAAAAGAAAAAAAAGAGAAAAAAAATCCGAGGAAACAAAAAGGGACAAGTGTCCGAAACCTCAAAAAGATAGATCCCGAGGAAATAAAAAGGGACAAGTGTCCGGAACCTCGAAAAAAAGAGAAAAAAATGAATATCAAGAAAAAAAATGGGCTTGTGCCCGCCAGTAGAATTAGCCTCATAGCCATGTGTCTCTGATAAACAAAAGAGAGTGATATATTTAAAAGAGCATCCGAATCCATTTTCCCTACACATGCACTTCTCGATTCAATGGTGTGGTTGACTTTCTCTTTGGATCCTTTGTTTATTTTGGCAACATATGTTCTTAAACTTTTGAAAATTCATAAAAACTCCGGAATAATGGTGAAGTGAAAGAGCTAGAGACATGGTGCTTGATTTGATCGTTCTATCTTTCAGTTACTCAAGATTCAAGGTAAAGTACTAAGCCCCGTGATAAATAATATGATATCTTTATGAGAACTTTTGTTTGAATACATGTGTACTTGTTGGAAGTGAAGATATTGCAGCAACTCCTGATCCAATGTTGAGATTGGCTTTGCTCGGGACTAGCAAAGGTTAAGCTTGGGGGAACTTGTTGACGCTCACTAATGCTCAAAATTAACCATCAACTATTGCATAAAATGACACTAAATGAATCACAAAGCATAGTTGTAGGGTTTGAAACTAACAAGTTCCATGAGTTTTGGTGTTCCCACTTGTTTTGTAGGACATCCATGTTTTTACCATATAAAAGCATCTCAAGTGATGAATTGGAGTGCATCATTGCGAAGAGCTCGTCGAGACGATCGAAACGGACATATCATTTGCTATATTCGGAGTCCCGGATGAAAATATATTAATTTCACAACGAAATCTGCAAAAGAAGGATCTAGAAGACACCAGAAGACACCACGAGGCGGGCCACCACGTGGGCCCACTGGGTCAGACCGACCGGTCCCACCCCGGGACCGACCGGTCGGCCACAGATGCCGTTTCGCCTCCGCCTTCTGGAAACTTCTTCCACCGCCTCCTAGGATGCATCTCCACCGTCCCTGAAGTCGGTTTGATCCAACGGTGGGCGATAAACGTGACGCGGATCGATGACATGGCGATTCCTTGCCCCCTACTCCACCTCGGGCTATATAAGCAACCCCAGACCCCCCTCTCCAGGCATCTCCATCTTCATTATTCATCTCCACATCAGAAACTAGGGTTTCAATTAGAAGTAGAGGTCCCTCTAGATGAATCTCTTCTAGTTCATCTAGAATTAGAGCTAGTTCTAGTTCTAGTTGTCTAGTTCATCTAGTTGTAATTAGAGATCGGATTAGAGAGAGGAAAAGGAGAGAACTGAGGAGGATGCCAGATCTGTCGGATCTTCCTCGACATTGTATTGGTGCAGCATCTAGTTCGTCTTCAAGTAATCTCCAGGTTCTTCATTTACTATTTCCAAGTATTATATTTAATTTCAGTTCTTGCTTTATTTTATTTACTGGATGTCCGCTTGTATCGAGTGCTCTAATTATTCGAGGTAATTAGAGTAGTAAGCGTTAGTGTAGACGTGGTGTCTAGACTAGGGTTTACCTGAGTTTGCACCCAGCCCCACGGATAGTTGTGGTAGCCCCAGGTGGTGACAGCCCTGACGGCCGACGTAGTCCACCACGTTTGGGTTGGTGTATGTAGGACCGTAGTCAGAGCTTCCTAGTCCCTTTCTCATCCCTTTATGTGGCTAGTGTTCTGATGTCCCGAAGTAAGTAAAGTATAGTGAGCCTTTAATTAGATAGACCTGCTTAGAAAACCCTAAATCTCTCTCTACCCATTTTATCATTCTTTTCTTGGACGGCTTGCCTCTTGATTAGTACACTTCACGTTCCCCGTAGAAATCGATACCCTGGAATACTCTCGGGTGAAAGCTACATCAGTATCCGTGCGCTTGTGGATTCTTCTGTGTGCGTTTAAAATACCCAACATCCACCTTTATGATAATTGTTGACAAAGGGGGAGAAAGAAAGTGCTACAGAGATATATGCTAGTGGAGATATATGCTAGTGCAAGGGGGAGTAACAAAGACAAAAGGGGATAAAAGTTTCAAGTGGTTCAAAGCTTGAACACTCAAAATTTGAGCATACAAATAGGGGGAGCAAGCTCATAAACATGTATGTTGCATTTGAAATGTGCATATTCATATGTTTAGTTGCATTGCATAAGCTATTTATATTGATATTCATGCTTATGTGATAAATGTTAGTGATAAGACTTGATTGATGAATTGTTTAATTAGCATGTATAGGATTGCAACTAGACATATTGTTGTTTCAAGCGGTTCAAGAATCTTATTATAAATGTTGATCTCACAGGGTTCTTGAGATTTGATGTATGTCTAGTGAATAATTATGCTAAGGATGGTATAACATGTGCACTCCGATTGGTATCACGCTTCAAAGGTCCATTCTTATGCCTTAGCATCATCATTGATAGTGTTGCTCACCCATATTTCATATCCATACATATGTGCCAATTTTAGAACCAAACTCTATAGCACATATGTAGGGGGAGCTAATACTATCAATGTGGTTACTCAAATTTAAATTATATATCTTTGTATAGGTTGTCATCAATTACCAAAAAGGGGGAGATTGAAAGCCCTAGTTTGGTTTTGGTTAATTGATGAAACCTATTTTGGTTTAATCCTTTTGTGAAGCATGTGTGTAGCTAATGAAAAAGGATTACCACCAAGCCATGTGGTGGAGCTAGCAAGGTGGCAACCATGGATTATGGTGACGACCACAAGCACTCATATGATCAAGTGCTCTACCACTGGTGAAATGAAGAAGAGAAAAGATGCCTTGCAAAAGTGGTAGATTATTTCTTACTTTTAATTTGAGTATAGGCAAGCCGGACTATCAAGAGGGATACAAACTAGGCTAGCTAGATGTGGTGGAAAGTGCTCATGACGTCTAACATCTAGTGCCACTTGAGCGATCTAACATTGCGTTGTTGCTAGGATCGAGTGGCATGGTGAGTGAAAGCAAAAATCCTTTGAAAAATGTTTGTGAAAATACTAACACACATGCACAAGGTGGTATACACTTGGTGGTGTTGGCACATTTGCAAAGGAGAAGGTATCGGAGTTGAAGTGAATCAACTCGGAGAAGAGAAGGAGGCTTTTCAGTGTGTTCCGAATTCTAGGATCGGTCTTGGATTGAAATTCTGTACTAATCGTTGTGCTTTGGATCTTGTATTCATGTGGGTTGTGTAGCCCTCTGAATAAGCTTTCCAAAATGTCCAAGATCATTAAAATTGGAGTTCAGAGCTAAAAGTTATGGTCGTTTTAGCGCGGAGGTTAGGTTGCTGAAGTCGGTAGTACCGACCCCTCCGTGAGCAGATCACATGTTCTCTGTGTTAGGCCATTTTTGGCCTAAAGGTAGTACCGCCATAAGGCCGGTACTACTGACCCTTGGTAGTACCGACCCCCGGTCGGTAGTACCGGCGATCGAAGTCGTTTTGAAGGCTCTTTGTGTAGATCTAGATTTGGCCTACCGGTAGTACCTACCGACCCTACTACCGACCCTCTTCCAGATGTGTTAGCAAGGTCAATCTAACGGTCGTTGTTGATGTAGTCGGTACTACCGACCTATGGGATCGGTACTACCGACTGTGGCACAGACGAGACTTGTATAAATAGTCGCTCTCTCGGTTTCTAACCGTCATCTCTCCCATTCTTTGAGCCCAAACACAAGAAAGAGAGCTCCCAAGTGTTGACTAACCTCCTCTCTTTCTCCTCCTTTGATTCTAGAGTGAATCTTTTGCAAGCTTTGAGGTAGGGAAGTGAGATTAGAGAGTGAGACGCATCGATCTACGTCAAGAGCACTTGGATCTTTCATCTCTCCGGCTTGATTTGTGTTCTTTACTCTTGGGTTCTTGGAACCCTAGCCGGTTAGGTGTTCTTCGGTTGTTGCCCGTGATTGACTCATTTGTGAGGGCACTCCGAAGTGTTTGTATTACCCTCGTGATTCTTAGTGAAGAAACTCGAGTAGCCTTTGTGGTTGCTTGAGTGAGGCAAGGAGGTGAAAGAGACTCTGACCTTAGTGGTCACCTCAACAACGAGGACGTAGGCACTTCTTATTGAAGAGGCCGAACCTCGGGATAAATCTTGTGTCCCGTGTGCTTGTTGAATTTGCCTCTTCGATTATTTTGTTTGCTCTCGTGTTCTTCGTGTTCTTCCACCCTCCTCTCTCATCCTTAAGTGTGGAAAGGCTCGATCTACACTTTGGGGAGGATCCACTACTTGGACAAGGTATAAACTTCATCTACATCTCTTAGGAAAACCTTGGTATAAGCTAGATTCAATTTTGCATCTCGTTCATCTCGATTTCGTAGCTGTTCCTAGGTTGTCGGTAGTACCGACCCTTGGAGCCGGTAGTACCGACCCCGGTAGTACCGGCCCTATAGTCGGTAGTACCGACTGTGTGATCTAATATCCGTTTTGAGCTTTGAGTTTCAGGATTCTACATTTTTTAAATAGGCTATTCACCCCCCCTCTAGCCATTCGGACCTTTCAAGTCGGCACAAACCTTAGGAACTGGCACAAAATTGCTGCTTCTCTACATGACGTGAATTTACGAGAACAAAGACATGTCTTTGTATGGGGGCTAAATTCATTAGGAATTTTTTCGATCAAATCAATGTATGTTGCGTTAATTAACAATGGCGTAAGAGTATCATATGATATTTGGTAGATTAAAGTACCTTCAAAAATAAAAACATTTTTGTGGTACCTTAAGAAAGGGCTGATTCTAACTAAGGATAACTTAGCTAGGCATAACTGACACGATGATATGAAGTGTTGTTTCTGTCACTCTTCAAAAACTATGCAACACTTGTTTTTGGGTTGCTCTTACCCCAAATTCTTATGGCGAGCGGTTCATATACTTTTTGGTCTATCCCCTCCACAGAATATAGATGATTTGTTTAGTGGTTAGTCTAGGGGGTATATAAGTATAACTCTATGTCATTAACAACAACATTGACGCTTTGTTGGGCCGTATGGATTACAAAAAACGAGGTGGTTTTTGACAACTGCAGTCCAAAATATTTTTTTGCAGGTACTTTTCAGGGGAACGCACTGGCTACGACAGTGGGCAAAATTGCAGCGGCATGAGGATTTGCAGGATCAGCTGGTCTTAGCGGCACAACACCTGGAGACCTCAGCCTTACGTTTCTTTGGTTCTAATGGATGGTTATCTTCAACATTTATTGAACTAAGAGTTATAGCCGTTTGAGCGTTGAAAGGTCAGTGACCGGACTCTGTCACCGGACGCGTCCGGTCAGTAGAGTCGAGTCCGATCACAGGGTCCGGTCAGTGTTAATTTGGGGGCTGAATTGAGGTATATTGACAGGACGCTCACAAAGTCCGATCAGTAATGACCGGGTGCGTCCGGTCGCTAAAAAACGCCCCTAAAACCTCTCTGTTTGCGATCGGACCCTAGTATAGGCGCGTCTGGTCGTTAGGACCTGACGCATCCGGTCAGTAGAATCCTGAGAGCGCGAGAAAACTAGCCATTGGGGACAAACGACCGGACGCATTCGGTCATGTTGCAGTGAGTCCGGTCAGTACGAAAGGTGCCTAGTGAAGGGGGTAACGACTAGTTTAGCCCTTTGGGCTATAATAGAGGTTGTGGCCAGCCTTGGCCGGTGCTTAGCACCTTTGGGACTTGGTTCCCATGCTTGGGGAGTGCTAGGAAGCCCTCTAACTCACTTGTGCTTGCAAGAGTGTGAATCGATTGCGAGTGAGTGGTCACTAGTGCGTTGCATTGAGAGATTGTATCGAGTGGCACTAGGTGTTCGTGTTGCAAGCGGTGGTGCTTGTTACTCTTGGAGGTTGCCACCTCCTAGACGGCTTGGTGATCGAGTCTCCGTCGTGAGCCCACGTGAAGATTGTGCGTGGCTTCGGGGAAGGATTGTGAGGGGCATTGTGCTCACCCCGCGGGGATCACAAGAACAACTCTAGTAGAGCATGTCATTGAGTTACCCTCACTTGTGGGTGAGTTCTTGCGGCGCTCGAGTATCAAGCTAGGTATGGTGCCTATTAGCCGCCGAACTACCAAGGTGTGTGGTTGACACAACGAGGACTAGCTTGGTGGCAACCAAGTGAACATCGAGATAAAATCACCGTTTCAACATTGTATATATCTTCTCGGTGGTTTGCTATCTCCATTCACTAGCTTGTATTTCCTTACTCATACTTGTGCTAGTGTTTAGTTGTTGCTCTTGTGTAGCTATCTAGCTTGTGTAGCTTAATATAGTTGCATACTCTTGTAATTAGTTAGCTTGTGTAGCTTGCTAGTTACCTTCTTTGCTTGTGTAGCTTAGAAGTAGATCTCTTGCATGGCTAATTGGCTTGAGTAGCCTTGTTAGTCACATTGCTTAGTTTGTGTAGCTAAGTATTTTGAGATCTCTAATTTGGCTTTGTGTAGCCTTGTTATTGAGCATTGCTAGTGAGCTTAGGCTTCGTGGCTTTGCAACACTAGATTGATTAGGAGCTCCCGGTTTGTTTAGAGTACTAGTTGTCTAGGTTTGTGTGACCTTGCAAGCTAGATTGTTTAGGTGAGCTCTAGCTAGCCTGACACCTTATTTGCTTTGTTTAGGATCTTTTGCAAGATGTCATAGAGTATAATAAGTAGAGGAGTGTAGTCTTGGCTAGACCAATAGTTTTAATTCCGTATTTATTTTGGTTAACCAGTGCGATTAATTTTAGAAAGGACTATTCATCTCCTCTAGTTCGCCATCTCGACCCTTCGATGTGGGAGTTTGATGGATCGAAATGGGGAAACCCATGATCAGCCAACCACACGGGTTGCCTGATGACCCCCATCTGGGTCTAAATAAGCGCAATTTTGGGAGATGATCTCTTGCATACACATAGTCAACAAAAGTTATGGAGTTGGTTAAAAATAAACCTTATGACTATAGTTTGTGGCTCATTTGTTGTCATTTTATGCAGGAGATGCTTGTCAAATTTGGAGGTTAGTGATCCTCAACATGCTGCTCTTGGCATGCTCCAAATCTGCAATGCAATGATCGAATGAGGGCTTCTAGGCTTCGAAGTTTGACTTTGATGTTTTCATCTCGGCCATGGAATCCTTTGAACTCATTGGTGAGGCTCTTGTTCTAGCTCAACATAGTGAGGATCTGCCTGGACTAAGTCTTCATCATCATGACTCACGATGAATGGTTTTTGGGTGAGATGCACATGTGACACCAGGGTCAGAGGCTCTGATATATACCAGTTGTTAATTATGGACCAAGATAAAACATGTACAGTGAAGTGGATGGAATTGGATAGTTTCGCAACCCAGCCACATCCATCTCCTCCTTTCCTTGCAACTAGCTCGATCAGTTCAAAGTATCGTCGAACATTATATACTCATTTTCCATGCAGGGAGTGATATAATAAGCCAACTATATACCAAAAGCAAAGATGGACCACATATAGGGAGCCCATACAGGCGCTAAACCCAATTGGGCCTAGTGAAACGGGCATTGGGCCTCCATGTGTTTGGGCATGTTTTTTGTCATATGTTCTGTCGACTTGTGGATTGCGGCCTCTTCATACTCATCGTCCACCTCTTCTTCTTCTTCGTCTGATAGTCAAACATAATTTTTACCATCAATTTTATTGTTGATACTGATAGCTAGACTCATTAAAACAGTTTCACTAGATGTATTGTCATATAGCTTTGCAAATGAGTGAATGACATCGAGCACACACAGGTAATTAGAAGCACTCAGATGCACATTTTACTCTTTCCCTTGCAACAAATTGCAATGAAACTGAATACATCATCCTTGAATAATGAAAAGTACGTACATGAATAAAAAAGGGTAAGGTGATAATTAAGATGAAATAAACCACACGGCTACATACTTTGACATGACGACAAGGTGCACGCACGCATGCAGACACGTTCGATGACGACGCTAGCAGGGCCAAGACACACGACGGCCCTAATTAACCAGCTTGCACTGAGAAAAACATACAGCTTAATATATTAACCGCTGCCGCCGAGCACACTCTTGAGCTTCTTGACCTCCGCGTCGTCCAAGAAGGTGACCTTCTCGACGACGGCGGACGGGAGGTTGTTCGCAAAGAGCGCAAAGTCGGTGATCTGCAGGCCAGGGTTGGAGCTGCTGAAGGCGACGAGGCCGACGGCGGCGCCGGTGCCGGCGTTGTACTGGTAGTGGAGCAGGCCCTGCGGGAACACCATGACGTCGCCGGCGTAGAGCGTCTTGGTGTAGACGGTGTTGGAGCCGGAGCTGATGAAGCCGGCGGCGACGGTGCCCTGGGTGACGAAGATGAGCTCGGAGGCCGCCGGGTGGGTGTGCAGCGGCACCACGCCGCCCACCTCGATGTCGAGCCTCGCCGCGGAGATGCCGAGCCCGTTGACGCCCGGGAACTGGCCGACGAAGGCCGGCGTCACGGCGGCCTTGATGAGCGGGTTGATTTTGCCCATGCCGGCCAGCCCGTGGAAGTAGAAGTCGTTGGCGGTGACGCTGGACTTGCACGGGTACCCCGCCGGCGTGTCGCTGCAGGTCAGGTCGGCGACGCAGAAGTCCTGCGTCAGCGCGTGGGAGGCCAACAACGGCAGGAGGAGGAAGGAGAGGAGAACGGGGAGCAGCACCGTCCTGGCCATGGCAACTCACAGCAGCTAATAGCTAGCTAGCTAGCTCGAGATATAGTAGCTTTATCTAAGTGTGTGTTGCAATATAATATTGTAGGCTTGAAGCTAGGGCCTCTTTATATAGGAAGAAGGGCGTACGTAGTGTACCATCATTGTATGTTAACACATAGAGAGAGAGAAAAAAATGACAGCAGGGTAAGTTAACGGCTGTCCTTAACGTGCAGTGAGTGAAGTTTGGATTAGGATGAGATGCATGCGGCTAGTGTTCATCAGGCCGGTGCATGGCAATGGCATGGCGCTGCTGTTAGGAGTATTTGGACGAAGGAGCTAGCCGGCCAGTAGTACGTACGTAGACAAGCGTTGCCAGCTGTGCATGCATGGTCCAGGATGAACAAATGGGACCGCTGCTTTGATGAACAAAAGGCCTCGTCCTGCTCTGCATATTGTTAGATTGATCGGGATGGGCGATGGATAAGACACACGATACACTTTTTTTTTACAAAGATAGCAATATATGCTCGCCCGACTAGGCCGGCCAAATCTAGGTTAAGTATTTATTATATGTGTTGGGGTGGTACCCCAATCATAGGGATCCCGCTTCCGTACAAAAGCATTTTCGACGAATCCCTTATCGAACGGAAGCAAGTGTGAGCCGAATACTTTTGAGCGATATGAACGGTAGACGATCAGGAACGAATGTGGTGACTCGAGCAATGATGCTTTCAACCGAATATGTTCTCGAACGAATACAATGCTATTAGTCGGTTTCAATCAGCTGTGCAGCGATAGTCTCCCTTCCGGGCGAAAGCGCCTTCGTCTTCCAAAGTTGGTGGAGAGACGACGCTTTCGTCCGAAAGCACTTTCGGCCGAAGCGATAGTTTCCCTTTCGGGCGAAAGCGCCTTCGTCTTCCAAAGTTGGTGGAGAGGCGACGCTTTCGTCCGAAAGCACTTTCGACCGAAGCGATAGTTTCCCTTCCGGACGAAAGCGCTTTCATCTTCCAAAGCTGGTGGAGAGACGACACTTTCGTCTGAAAGCACTTTCGTCCATAAGCGATGGCTTCCGAATGTCTTCGTGCAGGTCCAGAGTCCAAAACTAGCAAAGGAGGACCCACATGTCAGAAGGAGGCTACTCGACGGATGGAGAGCAGATGGGGCCACCTCGACGTTGGTGTACGGAAATACCCTCCGGATGACAGAGGCGTCTTATCCAAAAGAGTAGTTACAAGGGCATTTCCGTACTTGTAAACAAAGAGTAGTTGGAAGGGCATTTCTGTACTTGTAAAGAGTGCATGATTAATATAAATAGGCTAACCTCCCCTATGGAGGGGGAGAGAGGAGGATGACTGTTCAAGTGGCTACTTCTACTGTTGGCTCGCGTCCGCGAGTCTGCCATTCGTCTCCCTGTGTGTTCGCTTTTATTCGGGTAGCGACCTGCTATTTTAGGGTTTCGGCCCTAAAACAACATTGACGCCCACCGTGGTTGTTGCCCGAGCTTGTCATGGCACCAAGGAAGGCGTCGAAGACGGTTGATCCTCAAGAAACCGAAAGGGTGGTTGTTGCGAACACAAATGCCCACGGCACAATCGCAGCACCCGCTCCCACAACCCATATTCCACAAAGCGTAAACCCAAATCCCTCAGCTTTCGTCAGCATAGTCCCACCCGGAACTCAGCTACCGGCGGGGGCATCCTCAAGCCAAGACATGTCGCCTCTGGGCCAGCAACCTTTCGGTAGAGAGGAAATGCCGGAAGGCCATGTCCAGAACGCGACTGGCGAAAATGAAGATGACAATGTGGAAGTCACTAGGCACGCTCAGGCGCTCAAGATGTTGACGCAGTACCAGGAAGAGATACAGAAGTTGTTGCAACAAAGGGATCAGCTTCAGCAGCAAGTTGCAGCTAGAGCAAGAGAAGACAAAACTCGCGACACCATTCGTCAGGCAGAAGCACAGCGAAGACGGTTGGAAAGAGAGGTGCAGGAGTTGCAAAGAACCGAAGGGGGCCCACTTCCAAGAATTCCAGAAAACGTGTTCATACCATAGCGTGAGCAACTGCAAGCTTTCGGCGATGTCATCGATGAAACTTCCCCGCTCTCGAGGGTGTTGCAAGTACATCCTTGGCCGCTCAACTACAAGCCTCGAATCCCAACTTTCAATGGCAAGGCCAACCCGCGCAAGTTTTTAGCAAGCTATGAAACAACTGTGTTTTCAGCAGGTGGAGACAACCAGGCATTGGCTCAGTCGAAGATGTAGTGCACGATTGGTACACGTCTCTCAAGCCATTATCCATCTATTCCTGGGCTCAGTGGAAGGCCGGATTGCTCGCAACTTTTCAAGGCTTTTGGGCGGATGTCAAAACCACCCGAGATCTCATGAATTGCACTCAACAAGATGATGAACCACTGTTCGAATATCTCAGATGCTTTATTCAGCTGAAGGCTCAAGCCCCGAATGTACCAGAAGCAGCAGTGATAGCCGCGGCCATCGAAGGGCTAGCGACAGGACAATGTGCAGCGCATTTTTCTAGGCAGCCACCTAACTCGGTCAAAGAACTATTCGAGATAATGAACAGTTATGCAATGTCAGATGATGACTTTCGGCGTCGTAAAGCAGCACGTTTCACGCAAAGGAAGATGATGAAATCGGTGCATTCGCCGCAAGTGCCAAACCAGAGAAATGTGAGGCCCTTTCGCTCAATCAACACATTGCACGAAGAATCTACCCAGTCCGCTGTGGATACAGAGGGAGTGGCCCCGAATAGCTACCAACAGTCCAGAGAGTTTGAGTATCCGACTCACGGGAGCGACAACAAAAGGGGACAAGGTAGAGGAAGTAAACCCCCATATTGTGTGATCTGTGACGGAAATGTCGGACACAACACCAGAGAGTGCAAATACAGCAAAATGGCTAAGGAGCTAAAAGAAAACGACCAAACTTCTACTTCTGGCGAAATCACCAAGCATGTCTTCCACAATACATGTGATCCTATAATCGGAAGCGCCTTTCATGGCAACTACACAACCTTTCCGCAACATTTCGCGCCATGCCTAGCTGCTCCCCGAAACGTGCCCGGGTTCAATCCAACTTTCCAGCACTACCAGCACCCACAGTATTTGGTCCAATCTGTGGCAGCGTCTTCACCGACGTAGTATCACCATCAGCCAACGCAGCCACCGGTAGTCTCAGTTCAAGCTCGGCCACAAAGCCAGGCGACATCACAGCCATACCAGCAAATGCAAGATGGCGAGCACGAGCCTAATGCAGTCAACAACATCCTTCCGTCTCGAGGTCACATATTCGCCATATCCGGCGGGTCCAATTTGGAGCACGAAAGCAAGAGATCAAGATGAGATTACCACAGAAGAGTGCAAATGGTATCACCAAGGTTGCCTTTGAGTAGGCCGACATGGTCATTGTTGCCGATAACTTTCGATGAGTCTGATTTCAGAGTCCACGATTATCCCCACTACGATGCATTCGTAGCTACCACCAACGTAGCTGAGTTTATGCTACACAACATTCTGATAGACACTGGAAGTTCAGCTGACATATTGTTCATCAAGGCTTTCGAAGAAATGGGCATGGACAGGAGGGGGTTGGACCCAGCCGGTAACTCATTATACGGTTTCGACGGAAGAAAGGTAGACGCTATCGGCAAAAAGCAGGTACCGGTTTCTTTTGCCCAGGACGAAAAGGTGCGAACCGAAATGGTGACATTCGACATAGTCAACATGGACTATCCCTACACAACCATTTTTGGCAGGGGATTTGCCAATAAGTTCAATGTTGTCATAAAGCAAAGTTATCTTTGCATGAAGATGCCCTCTCCTTTCGGCATAATCACTATACACGGCGAAGCAAGGAAAAGTTGCAGTCACAGTGATGTGGTCCTTTCGTCGTCGCAAGCATGACAAGGCCAGGAGTGTTCCGCTTAGTGAACGAAAAAAGAGAAGAGACAATTCACACCTGGAACGCCAACAACTCGCGTAGCTTCGATCCTTAGAGTAGAGTTTCTTTCACCTTTTGTTTTTACCTTCATCGTTTTTTTAATCAAGTAGCTGCACTCTTTTTCCTCACTAGGAAGCCTTCAAAAACGGTGTGAGGTCTTTTAATGAGGCAACCAAGTGTAACCTTAAAAACATTAAGGTATCAAAACTTCCCCATATTCAATCACGGATCCAATGACGAAAACAACCAAAAAGGGTTGAGACATTCGTCCAAAATTTGCATTATTAGAGAATGTCGGCCCGTCAGACGGAAACCTTCTTCGACGAGGCTCGACAATCTCGATAGCCTACGAGCATGAACATTCCGACCCTCTGAAAATGCGAGGGCGAAAGACAGCCTGCGGGCATGAATATTCTGGCCCTCCGAAAATGCGAGAGGGCGGAAGACAGCCTACGGGCATATGCATTCCGACCCTCCGAAAATGTGAGAGGGTGGAAAACAGCCTACGAGCATAAAGATTCTGGCCCTCCGCAAATGCGAGAGGGCGGAAGACAACCTACAGGCATAAACATTCTGACCCTCTGAAAATGCGAGAGGGCAGAAAACATCCTACGGGCATAAACATTCCGACCCTCCGAAAATGAGATAGGGTGGAAGACAGGCTACGGGCATAAATATTCCTACCTACCGGGGCGAATACGTAAGCGCCTCTCATCGAAAAACGAATGAGGTAGGCGTTTTAAATTACACACCAAGAAGCTACCGGCGAAAGCACCCTCGGGGTGAATGTGTTACCGCCTCTCGTCAAAAAACGAATGAGGCAGAGATTTTACATTACACGTCGAGGGGCTAGCGACGAAAGCACTCGCGCGAATACGTTATCGCCCCTCGTCGAAACGAATGGGGCGGGCGTTTTACATTATAGGCCGAGGGGCTACCGACGAAAGCACCCTCAGACGAATACGTTACCGCACCTCATCGAAAAACGAATGTCGACGGGCGTTTTACATCACACGCCGAGGGGCTAGCGACGAAAGCACCCTCGGACGAATACGTTACCGCCCTTGTCAAAAAACGAATGGCGGCGGACGTTTTACATTACACGCCGAGGGGCTAGCGACGAATGCCCCCTCGCGCGAATACGTTACCGCCCCTCGTCAAAAAATGAATGTGGCGGGCGTTTTACATTACACGCCGAGGGGCTAGCGATGAAAGCACCCTCGCGCGAATACGTTATCGCCCCTCGTCGAAAAATGAATGGGGCGGGCGTTTTACATTACACGCCGAGGGGCTAGCGACGAAAGCACCCTCGGACGAATACGTTACCACCCCTCATCGAAAAACGAATGGGGCGGGCATTTTACATTACACGCCGAGGGGCCCTCACGCGAATACGTTATCGCCCCTCGTCGAAAAACGAATGGGGCGGGCGTTTTACATTACACGCCGAGGGGCTAGCGACGAAAGCACCCTCGCGTGAATACGTCACTGCCCCTCGTTGAAAAATGAATGGGGCGGGCGTTTTACATTACACGCCGAGGGGCTAGCGACGAAAGGACCCTCGCGCGAATACGTTACCGCCCCTCGTCGAAAAACGAATGGGGGCAGGCGTTTTACATTACATGCCGAGGGGCTAGCGATGAAAGCACCCTCGCGCGAATATGTTACCGCCCCTCGTTGAAAAACGAATGGGGCGGGCGTTTTACATTACACGTCGAGGGGCTAGCGACGAAAGCACCTTCGCGCGAATACGTCACCGCCCCTCGTCGAAAAACGAATGGGGCGGGCGTTCTACATTACACGCCGAGGGGCTAGCGACGAAAGGACTCTCGCGCGAATACGTTACCGCCCCTCGTCGAAAAACGAATGGGGCAGGTGTTTTACATTACACGCCGAGGGGCTAGCGATGAAAGCACCCTCGCGCGAATACGTTACCGCCCCTCGTTGAAAAACGAATCGGGGCGGGCGTTTTAAATTACACCCCGAGAAGCTACCGGCGAAAGCACCCTCGCGCGAATACGTAAGCGCCTCTCATCGAAAAACGAATGAGGTAGGCGTTTTAAATTACACACCAAGAAGCTACCAGCGAAAGCACCCTCGGGGTGAATGTGTTACCGCCTCTCGTCAAAAAAAGGAATGAGGCAGGCATTTTACATTACACGTTGAGGAGCTACCAATGAAAGCACCCTCACGCGAATACGTTATCGTCCCTCGTCAAAAAACGAATGGGGACGGGCGTTTTACATTACACACCGAGGGGCTACCGACGAAAGCACCCTCGGACGAATACATTACCGCCCCTCGTCGAAAAACGAATGGGGCGGGCTTTTTACATTACACGCCGAGGGGCTACCGACGAAAGCACCCTCAGACGAATACGTTACCGCCCCTCGTCGAAAAACGAATGAGGCGGGCGTTTTACATTACACGCCGAGGGGCTACCGACGAAAGCACCCTCGCGTGAATACGTTATCGCCCCTCGTCGAAAAACGAATGGTGGCGGGCGTTTTACACTAAGCGCCGAGGGGCTACCGGCGAAAGCACCCTCGGACGAATACATTAGCGGCCCTCGTCGAAAAACGAATGAGCGAGCGTTTTACATTACATGCCGAGGGGCTACCGGTGAAAGCACCCTCGGGGTGAATACGTTAGAGGCTCTCGTCGATAAATGAATGGGGGCGGGCGATAAACATAGCGAATTACTTAAAAATATAATATATAAAATTAAAATAATAATAATAATAATATATATAAGTAATATAATAATAATAATAAAAATAAATAACATAGAATCAGGCTTCGTCAAAAACGCTTCAAGGTATGGCAAATATGAAATCAACCTTTCGCCAACCTTTAGCGGGCGGGCGTATAGTCTTTAACAAGGGCACCGTCGACCCGTGACAACGCAAGGATCGATGGTAAGGGGCTATTGTTGGGGTGGTACCCCAATCGTAGGGATCCCGCTTCCGCACAAAAGCATTTTCGATGAATCCCTTATTGAACGGAAGCAACTGTGAGCCGAATACTTTCGAGCGATATGAACGGTAGACGATCAGGAACGAATGTGGTGACTCGAGCAATGATGCTTTCAACCGAATATGTTCTCGAACGAATACAATGCTATTAGTAGGTTTCAATCAGCTGTGCAGCGATAGTCTCCCTTCCGGGCGAAAGCGCCTTCGTCTTCCAAAGTTGGTGGAGAGACGACGCTTTCGTCCGAAGCGATAGTTTCCCTTTCGGGCGAAAGCGCCTTCATCTTCCAAAGTTGGTGGAGAGGCGACGCTTTCGTCCGAAAGCACTTTCGACCGAAGCGATAGTTTCCCTTCCGGACGAAAGCGCTTTCATCTTCCAAAGTTGGTGGAGAGACGACGCTTTCGTCTGAAAGCACTTTCGTCCATAAGCGATGGCTTCCGAATGTCTTCGTGCACGTCCAAAGTCCAAAACTAGCAAATGAGGACCCACTTGTCGGAAGGAGGCTGCTCGACGGATGGAGAGCAGATGGGGCCACCTCGACGTTGGTGTACGGAAATACCCTCCGGATGACAAAGGCGCCTTATCCAAAAAAGTAGTTATAAGGGCATTTCCGTACTCGTAAACAAAGAGTAGTTGGAAGGGCATTTCCGTACTTGTAAAGAGTGCATGATTAATATAAATAGGCTAACCTCCCCTATGGAGGGGGAGAGAGGAGGATGACTGTTCAAGTGGCTACTTCTACTGTTGGCTCGCGTCCGCGAGTCTGCCATTCGTCTCCATGTGTGTTCGCTTTCATTTGGGTAGCGACCTGCTGTTTTAGGGTTTCGGCCCTAAAACAACAATATGTAATTATAAAAAACAATAGCTAGAAACTCCATGTGTACGTGTT
The DNA here is from genome assembly GCA_009763385.1 of Coix lacryma-jobi var. lacryma-jobi. Taxonomy (NCBI): domain Eukaryota; kingdom Viridiplantae; phylum Streptophyta; class Magnoliopsida; order Poales; family Poaceae; genus Coix; species Coix lacryma-jobi. The sequence goes on from CM019826.1 coordinate 144,510,017, forward strand.
TGATTGATTGTTAACCACATGTGCAATTGTCATTGTATCTATAATTATTGATTGATGTATCTTATTAAAATTAGAATACATACGTTGTATGCTTAGCTTACAAACACGCATACATATCTATCCTACATACCCCAATAAACACATTACACATACATCAAAAGACTAAAGCTCATAGATCTTGAGATTAATATATATAGTTATCATTGGCATCTCACTAACAACAAAGAGCATCCCCTATCACTGAAAAATAGCCCCTCAATTAAATTTCAAAGTTAATCATCTAGAAAAAATCGAGCACACATATCAAAAAAAGAATTAATCTTTGGCATGGGTGGTATGTTGACCAAAATAAAGGAAGCCAATGAACTAATTAAGATATGAAGAACAACATATGTTATGTTAGGACTACGAATCAAGATACACAACTATGACAGAAAAGATTTTCACTTGTGTTTTTGTTTCTTACGATCTACAACATGGTTGGAAAACAGGCCTAAAAATGATTCCAAAGATGGAGCCCATAGAGATCTCGATTATACGAACCTACCCCTAGTAGAAATGTCCTGTATTTTCAAGGGTGGTTCATAAAACCAATCGCCTCTTAGAAATGCAATTTCTATAGGGTTAAGGGAAATAGAGGCATTTCTAGGAGTAGTTAAAAACATCAACCATGGCTGAAACCAATTTCAGTTATGAATGGTAATAGATCCACCTCTAAAATAGGTATTGTACAAAAAATTCATAATTTTGTAAATGAAGTTGGATGATGAACTTTACATCAAAAGTTGTTGTAGAGCTCCAATGTAGGTTTAATAGCCCAAATGTAGGTTTTTTGTTCTTAGATTTTGAAATTCAAACTTTTCCAGCGTTCTTGTTTGAGGAATGCATATATCAAAGTTCTAGTGTTAGATAAGATCTAAAATTTTGTAGTCGAAACCTCTTTCTTTCGAAACCATTTAGTAGGGGCTGAAATATTTAATAAAAGCTAGTGCAAAATGGTATGCAACATTCTACACGCTTGGTCACAAGTGACTGTCGCTACCAGAGACACGCTCTTTGCCGAGGGTCCCCGGCTTTGCCGAGGGCAAAAAATCGGGCTCTCGGCAAAGAACTCTTTGCCCAGAGCTAACCCTCGGTACACATGGGCCCTCGACAAAGCTTTCTATGCCGCGAGTCAAACTCTCGGCAAAGGAAGGCTCTCGGTAATAAAGAGCCTCTGTACCAAGAGCCGAGCCCTCGACATAGAGGCCACCTCGACAAAATTGGAACCCGCAAACAGTTCCCTCTGCGCCGTTACCTTTGCCGAGAGCCCTCTCTGTTAGGCTCTTGGCAAAGGAACAATTGTTTTTTGTAAAATATTTGTCTTGAGCCCTGGCCCTGGCTCTCGACAAAGAGCCTCTTTGTCGAGGGCTTTAGGAAGCTCTCGACAAAGAGCCTCTTTGTCGAGGGCTTTAGGAAGCTCTCGACAAAGAGTATATTTTTGTTTTTGTTTTTTTGCTCTCAATTTTTTCTGAGGCCTTGCTACAGTACTAGTAGACAAGATATCAAATTTGGTGTATTTTTCATACCTCTTGCTATATTTCGCGCATTTTCTTTATTTTCTTGATTTTTTCCGCGAGACGCACGTTTGAACTGCAGGTGCATAAAATAATGAAACTCAGCGATTCAAAAAATGATATTCATTCTTCCAAAGGTATTTCGACGCCGTATTCAGGGACAGACGCGAAAACTCGACCGTCTCGTGCACGAGACACGACGACCAAGTTGCATGAGTTTGGATTTAAAATTATTAAAAAATACATACGGAGTCAAAAAATCATGAAAATGGACTCGAGACCTTGACATCGCATGTAGAGGCTATGATTTTTTTTGGGGAATGTTTAGAGCAAGTGATGGTGCAAGATGGTTGAAACCTTGAGATCTCCGCATATGATGGACACGGCCTCCTCAGCCCGGCAGGAGATGGACACGGCCCAAGGCTGATTTCGTCTTGAGCAGACCACAAAGAAAAAAAATACTTCAGTGGATCCAGACATTGACGTTCCCTGATGGATATGCAGCGAATCTGACGAGAGGAGTCAACTTATCTAGTCTGCAAGTCCTAGGGATGAAGAGTCATGAATTCCACGTATGGATCAAGCGACTTCTTCCGGTGATGGTTGGAGGCTATGTTCCTGAGCCTATGTGGGTTGTCCGGACAGAGTTGAGCTATTTCTTCCACTAGCTATGTGCCAAGGCGATATCTCGGTCCATCAATGATGACTTGGAGAAAGTTGCACCTGGGTTGGTCTATAAGCTGGAGAAGATCTTTCCACCAGGCTTCTTCACTCCGATGCTTCATTTGATCGTACATCTCCCTAATGAGGTTCGAATGGGAGGGCATGTGCAATGACATTGGTGCTTTCCAGTTAAGATAAATATGAAGAATCTTTGCAAGAAATGTAGAAACAAAGTCAAAATTGAGGCTTCCATTGCAGAGGCATTCATTCTGGAGGAGGTGTCAAACTTCACGAAAGAATACTACTCCGAGAACCTTCCAAGCGTGCATAATACACCCCCTCATTACAATGTTGGAGAAAATGAATCGAGTCTTAGCCTTTTCCGAGGCCAACTCGGTACGGCAAGTGGATCCACAGTTAAGCAGTTGAACTATGAAGAGTGGCGAAAGATCATGCTATACGTGCTTACCAACCTTGATGAGGTGGACCCATACATGGGGTAAGTTGTCAACTATCTTCATCCAATTCGCCGTCACTATTCTGTTGCCAACACCCTCATAAGATCTTTCGTACTCGGAATTTCTTCATATGTTCTCAAATAGACTAAGGCCTCTTTCTGACCCGGTAGCTGAAACCCTAATTGCAAATGGTGCGGGTCAAGGGAGACCCGATTTCATTTCTTGGTTCCGACAGAAGGTACCATCCAACCGAGGTCGTACTTAGTCCGAGTTCCAACTTGCTCTTACGTTCTGACCCGTTCTGACCGTATAATGATATATCTTGCTTCACCTTGTAGGCTCAGACCGATGCATCTATGAGTAAAGTGGTGAGACAAGTTGCAAATGGCTTTGGCCATAGGGTCAAGTCATTTAACGGTTACAACGTGAATGGATATCGCTTCCACACATCAAGCTACGAGCATAGTTGGCCCAATCAAAAAACCACAAATAGAAAAGTTTGTACTCCAGGCAATCACAACCATGATTACTATGGAAGAATTGAAGAAATATACGAACTTTCATTTCACGATGAAAAGCTTTTGAATCCTGTCATGTTCAAATGCCATTGGTTCGACCCTGGAGTAACGAGGCTGACACCTAATCTTGGGCTAGGGCTAGCCGAAATTCGATAGGATTCTGTCTATCCAGGAGTCGATGTATATATTGTGGTTCAACAGGCCACGCAAGTTTATTACACGCCATACGCGTGCAAAAGCAAAGAGCATCTCTTGGGTTGGTATATTGTGTACAAGATATCGCCACATGCTAAACTACCTCTCCCCAACGAGATGAGGATTATAACTTTAACACAAACACGTATGACGAGGAGTTCTTTCAAGAAGCTGGGCTGCAAGGGACGTTCACGATAGACTTAACTGAAGCGATGGAAATGAAAGTAGAGAATGATGACGAGGACGTTGGGGATGAGGTGGTAAATGAGAAGGACATACAAATGCTAGAACGATTCTGTTTAGGCAAAGCAAATGAAGACGACGTCCTATCTTCGGATACTGAGGAGTACTTAGGCTTGGATGACAATGATGATGAGACTTATGCTTCGGCTAATCCGGATGATCCAGATTATTTTTAATACATGTAATGTTATGTTATATTCCTAGGATCTAGGGTTTTATTTATATTGCATATATTTCATTATGTTATTTCTAATACAATATTGTTTGTTCTTTTTAAATATAGGAGGTCGAGCCAAGATGCCGGGAGGACGTCAGAGGAGGTTGAGTTAGCTGTACCGGAGCTCGCAGGGCGACGAGCCATCGACTAGAAGTGGTCGCCGTCAGAGGGAGTCGACTCCACAGGAAGAGGAGGAGGAGGAGGAGGAGGTGTCGGCCACGCCCGATGCCGAGGCTCAGGCGGACGAGGGGCAGGGGAGCCCGAGCAGGATGACGAGCCATCGACCGAGGCAGACGAGGGTTCAACTGCCTCAGGGGCGTCCACGCCCTACTTGCGAGGTGCCGCTAGCCTCCCGGCGCTGCCGACACGTCCCCAACGCCTAGTGATCCGCCCCGTTGGACAAAGGTAACTACTTGTTCATATGTTGAGACTAAAAATTGAAATAGAAGCTAATAATCTTTTTTAATCACTTGTGCAGGTCCTGGGACTTTGTGGGGCCTCACGACTGCAAACCCAACGACATCCTGGGTCTCCTGTTCTGTGAGCACTTCCCCGACATAGTACACTATGCTGGGTAGTTTGAGCTGGCCTACACCTTTGACCACTACACTGTCGCCCTAGACCCGAAGTTCTCCAACAAGGCGGTGAGGGTCAGAGAGGAGTTGTGGGTAAGTCTTGGTCAAACAACATCGCATTCATCGTACTTTTTCTTGAATTACTTAGAGTTTGTATTGCGTCTGTATGCAGAACTACTTCATGTGCGAGCCGGGGAAGGAGGCAGTGCTGGAGGTGGTGAGTACCAGGGCCTGCAGGAAGCTCGTCACCGACATGATCTACGAGGCGAGACTGCAAGCCATCGTCACCTACAACGCCACGGTCTTGGGAAAGAGAGTGTTGAAGGCCGATGCGAGAGACATGACGCTGAGCCAGGCGCAGTACTTGCAGGTAAGTGATTCCTTTTGAGATTAAGCTATTCGTACTTTTCATCTGACGCTTATATGTGAAATACTTAATGATGTGTAGATGGTCCCCCAATGGTGCCAGTCATTTCTCGAGTGCTGGGAGATGATCGTGGACCGATGGCTATCCGAAGAGTGGGTGGCCCACCACGCCGAGGCCCAAGAGGCGCGTCTGCAGATGCCAGGTGTACCACACCACCAGGGCAACCACAACCTCGCCGAGTATGCACAAGCTTGGGTACATGAAAGACTTTCTGAATTCCTCGCTCAAATGTTGCCTGATTATTAATTATCTTGTTGTCTTCCTCGCAGTCGGTGTCACACGGTGGCCAGCAATGCAGCACAATGATGACATACGCCATGTCCCACAAGGGCAAGGCCACGACACCGGAGACCTCCTACAACCCCGACGACCCCGCCAACGCGTACACCAACTCCAGCGTCCACACCCGCCTCACTGACTACACAGAGGCGACAAGGGCGGTCCATGGAGACGACTTTGATCCCGCCAGCGAGGACTTGGACAGGAGCATCGTCATGAGGGTCGGAGGAGGGAAGAAGCACGGGCGGTACTGGCTTGGCGACGGCGTCATCGACTCGACCTCCACTCCCACTATGTCCCAGCTCCGAGCATAGAGCACGAGCGGGAGCGTCCCCATACACCCACGCCTGTCGCCTTCACAGTCGCGGGTCGCCGAGCTCGAGGTTATTTCTGTTTTACTCGTCGTACATTGATCTTTAAATTTTTGCATTGTTCTAACATTACCTTTGTATTATCGCAGGCCCACCTGGAAAGACAAAGGCAGGAGCGTCAGCTAGTCGAGACCCAGATGCGGTCCCAGATGTTGGCCCAGATGGAGGCCCAAGCTAAGCAGATGGCGGAGCTCATTGCCTTTATGGCCTCCCAGGACATGGTCGTGCCCCCGACGATCATGGCTCCTCCACCGTCGTCTCAGGACGACGGAGCTACTGTTGTGAGTATTGATACCGATCAATGTTTTATTTCTGTATTTGCATGTCTGCCATAGACGTCTTCCTTTTGCAGCTTCCGTTGGAGGGTTCGAACAACCCCCACGTGCCTGGATGGAACGCTACCGGGGGTCAAGCAGGCGACACTTCTTCTCTGGGGTGGCAAGGTTGGCAGTGAGTGTGTTTGTGTCGGGTGCCTAGGACTTTGGATTGAAAACTTAGCACGTTATGTGTGGTGACCTTGGATTGAACTTTGAATTGAACTATGTGATGACATGGCATGTGATGTGATATATATGTATTATGTGTATGTCAACCCTGTTTCGTGACATGAAATGTGATGAATGTGACATATATGTGATATGTGTGCTATATGTGATAATGTGATATGTATATGTGATAATGTCGAAGAAAAGAAAAATCAGAGTGAAAAAAATTACCCTATTTGCTGAGAGCAACCCTCGGCAAAGGGGTTTTTGTCGAGGGCTATGGCCAAAGCACTCGGCAAAGCTGGGAAATGGGCTGGCAGAACAAACATTTTCCAGCTTTGCCAAGCGCGCGCTTTGGCCATAGCACTCGGCAAAGGCTAGGTCTTTGCCGAGAGTCAGGCCATCAGCTCTCGGCAAATAATTTTCAATAAATAAATAAATGTCTCTTTGCCGAGAGCCTGCTACATGAGCTCTCGACAAAGATTTTCAAAAAAAAAGTAAAAACTCTTTGTCGAGAGCCTGCTAGATGGCTCTCGACAAAGAAGTCGTCAATGACAGCCGGCTGTTAATGGCTATTTTTTTTTGCCGAGAGCTGTTGTTGAGATAGGGTCCTTCGCTCAAACCCCTACCATAGGTGGGGGTGAGCCAGACTCGTCTCACACAAGAGGAAGAAGAGAGCCCCTACCATAGGTGCCCCTTAGGCTTTATTTATAAGGGCGGTGGGAGGAATATTCTTCCTCCTCACCCCTCATAATTCATGTATTTATAAGGAGGTCCTTGGACCCATTGGGCATTGTGCCTTTTATAAGGAGAAGAGCAGGCTCCGCTATCTCTACCCCCAACAGTAGCCCCTTAGCCACTAGGCTTTGGCAGGCACAACAAAACCTAGTTGCTATAGAACAGGAAAAAGGCCCGATAGTACAATTTCCTAGTCTATCTCGAGCTTTGATGGGTGTCCCTAGAACAGCGAGCAATTTCACCAGCGAAGGTCGGAGGCCTTGATAAAGTTGTCAAATGCGGAGGTCGATGACTCAACTCTCGTTAGACTTAGCTTCAGCGAGGGACTTCGCCTCGTAAGGAGCAACTCTCTGTAACAGAAGTAGTCCTTAGCAGCAGAGGCAACCATTCGGGCGGTCATGGTCGCCGGACGTGGTTAGACGCCAGAGTTACCACCGAGGGTTGATGACGACGCATTTCTTGAGGTAGATGTTGATATAATATTTGTTGTAGTTAGCAAGCCTGCCTCTTTCAGCTCATGAGCAGCGGCCAAGACATGTTCTCTGGGTCGAAGTGCCCCCCTTAATGCACCCCTAGCCCCTCTTGGTTGGTGCTTATGAGCGGGCAAAGGACTTGTGCCTAGTTGACGAAGATGTTGATGAGCCCTTTGCCGTGATTAGCTATGGTGTCATTGGTGTCGCCGAGGTCGATGACGAGCCCCTTATTGTGGTGTCGGTGAAGGTGTAGCTGATGTCGCCGAGGTCGGAGGCGAGCCCCTTGTCGTGTAGTCGGCGAGGGTGCAGCTAATGTCCCGCCAAGGTCAAAGGCGAGCCCCTTGTCGTGGAGTCGGCGAGGGTGTAGCAGATGTCGCCGAGGTTGGAGGTGAGCCCCTAGCCGTGGAGTCGGCGAGGTTGTAGCTGATGTCACCGAGGTCGGAGGTGAGCCCCTTGTTGTGGAGTCGGCGAGGGTGTAGCTGATGTCACCAAGGTCGGAGGCGAGCCCCTTGTCGTGGAGTCGGCGAGGTTGTAGCTGATGCCACCGAGGTCGGAGGTGAGCCCCTCGCCGTGTAGTCGGCGAGGGTGCAGTTGATGTCACCGAGGTCGGAGGTGAGCCCCTTGTCGTGGAGTCGGCGAGGGTGTAGCTGATGTCGCCAAGGTCGGAGGCGAGCCCCTCGCCGTGTAGTCGGCGAGGGTGCAGTTAGTGAAGTCATATCTCATATATTATTTGGTGGCCAGTGGGTTTCCCTTGTAGACATGTCGAAGACCTGCAAGGGAATCTCCCTAAAAAGTGTGAAGTCGATAAAATTTCCGAGGGAAACATTCGACTTGCTTTGCGTTGTGGAAGTTGTGTGCAAGCAATTAGCTCTGCAAGACAAAAAGTTATTTTCATATAACGGTGAATCGTAAGATTTGAGCCCTTCACGTGTTTCTTTGCAAGGGTACTCTATTTGGACCTCCCTCTTCACCCTCTGTTGTCTCTTGGAGGGTGAAGTGAGGTTTGGCTGTAAAAGTTTATGACCTCCCTCTTCGTCACCTTTGTCTTTCAGAGAGCAAAGTGAGGTTTGGTATGCACCATGAATATGCGATGCGATGGTATGATGAATGAGTATGCTTGATGCGTTTATGATATTTACTTGCGCAAAATTAGTGCGAAGATAAGCTGAGCACTTCCATAACAAAAAAAATTGACATTTAAGGCACCTGCGAAAATATATAATTTGAAACCTGCAAAGTCAATTATTAATGAGAGGGGCTTCACATATTAGAGGTCATCCTGCATGGATGTTTCGATAAATTGTATTATCGCATAAGAGTTTTGAAGTGTCACAAAAAGTGGAATCCTGCAAGAGAGTTTGTGTAACACCCCGGGTGTTTAATAAATAAAATAAATTAGAATTTAATTAAGAAAATGGCCAAAATCCTAGATGGAGGAAAATTTCTAGCCAGAGGTTTGTTGCATTCATGCCGTTGCATAAATTTTATTGGGTGAAAAATAATTTTGTTAAACCTGACTAGGGCGAATCAAATTTATTCTATTTAGAAAAACAATAAAAAGATTAATAAAAGTTTGCAAAATCAAACTCAAATTTTATTTTCAAAACCTAGGAAAAATATTTCCAAAACTCTTCAAATTTATTTGATTTCAAACTGTTTTGAAATTGGATTTCAAATGGCTTTGCAAAAAGGTTTGAAAAGAAAAAGAAAAGGCAAGGACCTCATTCTCTCCCTCACCTCGGTTTTGGCCCGGCCCCAAACGGCCGACCGGCCTGCTCCCCCTCTCCTCTTTCAGCCGGCCCGGCTCGCTCCCTTGGCCCGCTCCCTCTCCGCTCCCGGCCCGTCTCCCCTCCACCACTCCCGCGGCCCAGCATCACCTCCCCGCGCACGCGCAGCTCCGCCCAGCCCAGTCCCCGGCCGACCCCGCACACGCCCGGCCTGCTCACTCCCGCAGCGGCCCGCCAGCGCCCTCACCCCGACCGGCCCAGGCCAGCCGCGCCGCGCGCCCTCCCTCCTCTCTCCGTCGCTGACAGGCGGGACCCGCCAGTCAGGTCGTCATCCCCTCCCTCCCGCGCGCGCCTCCCGTCCGCTCAGATGGCATCGGCCATCACCGATCCAACAACCCCTCCGAACCCTCCGGCCTCGCTCAGCTACTCCTAGCGCGCCGCCACACCTTTTCCCCCCTCTGTCTACAAGATCCCCAAGCCGTGCCCCGCTCTCTCTCCTTCTCCTCTTTCACTGCCGCCGCCGCCACCATTAGCGAGCTCTTGCCGAGCTCGGAGCGAAGCTCGGTATCGCCCGCCGAGGCCGCCACCACTCACCATCCGCCCTCCCTCGACCTCGCGAGGCCACACCGCGCTCGGAGAGGCCACTTTCTGCGGAGTCGACATCCAGGAAGCTATCTCGCTGACCTCACCGACAAAGCAGAACGACTCCGCCGCGGCTCTCCCCTCTCCGGCCTCCATCAGTGTTGAGAACGTCTCCATCAGACTCGCGGTGAGCCCCTCTTTTCGTAGCACCCATATACGCCCTCTCTACTGCACCCTAGGTTACCCCAGAGCGAGCTCTGGTGACCTCGCCCATGGCGCCGCCGCGGAGGACAGCGCGCCGCCGTGCCCCACGCCGCCGTCGGCCGCACGCCACTCACTTGCCGCCCCACAACCACCCGATCCGTTTTAGACGGCTCAGATTAGATCGTAGGTTGAACCGGTATGGACCGAGTCCACCGAGCCGTGGACGCAGTTCACCCCGCCGCGTCAGCTGGTCCATCCAACCACGTGGCACACCGAGCCAACCGCGCAGCCCCACGTGGCGCCCAGTCAGCCCGCGTGGCACGGCACACATCGGATCTGGTAGTTTTGCAAAAGAACCCTTCATCTTTAGGTGAACCAACCCGCACTCCTTGTGCACTATGCGCTGAGTCACGGAGATGTTGCATCCTAACCCTTGTACTTTTCAGAAAATGAGGCCCGGTCCGCCCGACGTCTAAAATCGGTTTTTGATTTATTTTAATTTGAATTTGAGTTCGGTTTAATTACAGAATTGCCATCCAACTTCAAATGCCCATAACTTGCCCGTTTTAACTCCGATTCGACCCATTCAACTTGCGTTAGATTCATAATTTCGTTCTCTACGCAGTAGATCTATTAGTTTACTGTTTCCTTACTGTTTGTTGTACTGTTATTTATTGCTATGTATTGTGCCATGTATGTTGCTTGGACCAGAGGGTGCGGAGTACGAGGACGCTCCAGACCATCCTTGCGACCCAGTTGATTCGACCCAGTCCGAAGGCAAGTGTCCTTGAACATCTTGCACCTACTTTATTTTACTTTTGGTCCTAGAGTAGTTAGATCTTGTAGATGCATGCTTGTCATTAATTTGAATCCCATGTTAGGGTTTACTAGAATTTATTTATATTATCCTTGTCGCCTGTTTTGGGATGTTCGGGTAGGTGTCTTGCTTAGCCCTGCAGTCATGGTTGGGATGGGAGTTGAAATGTTTATAATCTTGATTAATGAAATATGAAACGAATGTGGACATGGTAAATTTTGTAGTAACATGGTTATTAGGTAAATCCGACAGGATGGACCCGTATTGGTGGTTTTGTGCCGTGGGACTCGACAGCTGCTTTTGGTTTTTGGTTCGGGGCTCGTGCTAGACATATCCTGCCTGGATCCCTAGGACCCGGTTCTCAGAGCATGTAACCCGGCTTGACAGCGCAACCATGAGATCTGGATGGGCTGGACCTGGCTAAATAATTAGTTACCTCTAAGTTGAGGGTCCACACGGGGTTTGTTTTAGTGGCTCACGAGGGGGCCCTGGGGGTCGTAGACCTTTGTACGGGGTGAAACCTTAGAGGTACGTGTGGAACGGACTTGGAGGGGGCTTTGTAAAGGCCTTGCAGTGCAACCCGCTATGCACCTCGGCAGTGTTTAGCGTGACGGGATCTGCACGACTCATGGGTAACGATGTGCAACCTCTGCAGAGTATTAAAACTGATATATCAGCCGTGCTCACGGTCACGAGCGGGCTTGGACTTCTTCGAGATTAGTTGGTGGTTTGGTTCTAGTTCGTTAGAGAAGCCTTATGTGGTTATTAGTCTCATATGACATGGGTACAGAGGCTTCTTCTACGCGGGTTACTGCTTGGTACGGGAGTGACTCCCAGGCTCGAGCGCAGACCTGGTGTTATTACGGAAGGTAGCTCTCTATGTCGTGACGTATGGAACTAATACACATAGGACTCCTTGTAACGGCCTGGTTCGGGTCATCTGATGGACTTCAGGTGTGGTTTGCCTGATGGACTTCAGGTGTGGGTTGCTTGGTGTGACTCCAAGTGTTGGTTGCTCGGTGTAACTCCGAGTGTGGTTTGCTCGGTGCGACTCTGAGTGTGGTTATTGTTCTGTTGGAGACTGTGGTTATAACCTAGTAAATAGGTGCATAGGATTAATAGGAATTAATAGGATGTGTTGCTTTAGGCGCTTGAGTCAAACAGAGTCAGCCTACCTTTGTTAATAGCCTCATAAGCATATATTTCCTACACTTGCGGAGTACATTTCGATGTACTCACCCTTCCTCTTTGAACCCCCTGCTACCCCACCCAGACGTTGGAGTCTACGACGCAGAGCAGGAGTACCCCGAAGACGGTGGTTACGACCTCGACAACTTGTACCCAGAAGACGGTGGATACGACCCAGACGACTTGCACTAGGATGGCGCAACCCCCGGTCGACCTTCCTGTGGAGATGGCGTCCAGTTTCCGCGAGTCTACATTAGAGTTAGACTGAGAGTCTGTACTTTTTCTTTCAGACCCGAGGGTCATTTTGTAATAATGTTCGATATATTAATAAAGCATTGTTTTGATATTTACTATGATGTGGATATATGTATGAAAATTGATCCTGGCATACATATATTGTGCTCCAATTTTGTTCTTAAAATTAGGGTGTCACAAAGTGGTATCAAAGCCGTGTTGACCGTAGGACGCTACCCTAGACAGTCGTCGAGTTTACAAAACTATTTTTGGAAGCCTCACCTCATTTCCCACTTCTGTAGCCTGTCTTTGCTGAAAATTCAAATTCAATTTCAAAGTAGGTCCTCCAAAACGTAAGAAGTCCACCATAATTGTTTGATACCGTAGCACGTTGCTTGATATGTACTTGTGCACATGTTTTGATTTGGTTCTTCATAATGATTGTTGGTGTGTTGCGATTGTCAAGTTGCAACGACATCATTTGTCAAAAGTTTTATTAATAAAATTAATTAACTTGGGGTCTTTCTCTCTCCCATCTCAACCCTCTATTCACCCATACCAGCTAATGGATCTACGACAATGGGAAGACTGCAACTTGAGCGACAAGGATGGTCTGGAGCGTCCTCGTACTCCGCACCCTCTGGTCCAAGCAACATACATGGCACAATACATAGCAATAAATAACAGTACAACAAACAGTAAGGAAACAGTAAACTAATAGATCTACTGCGTAGAGAACGAAATTATGAATCTAACGCAAGTTGAATGGGTCGAATCGGAGTTAAAACGGGCAAGTTATGGGCATTTGAAGTTGGATGGCAATTCTGTAATTAAACCGAACTCAAATTCAAATTAAAATAAATCAAAAACCGATTTTAGACGTCGGGCGGACCGGGCCTCATTTTCTGAAAAGTACAAGGGTTAGGATGCAACATCTCCGTGACTCAGCGCATAGTGCACAAGGAGTGCGGGTTGGTTCACCTAAAGATGAAGGGTTCTTTTGCAAAACTACCAGATCCGATGTGTGCCGTGCCACGCGGGCTGACTGGGCGCCACGTGGGGCTGCGCGGTTGGCTCGGTGTGCCACGTGGTTGGATGGACCAGCTGACGCGGCGGGGTGAACTGCGTCCACGGCTCGGTGGACTCGGTCCATACCGGTTCAACCTACGATCTAATCTGAGCCGTCTAAAACGGATCGGGTGGTTGTGGGGCGGCAAGTGAGTGGCGTGCGGCCGACGGCGGCGTGGGGCACGGCGGCGCGCTGTCCTCCGCGGCGGCGCCATGGGCGAGGTCACCGGAGCTCGCTCTGGGGTAACCTAAGGTGCAGTAGAGAGGGCGTATATGGGTGCTACGAAAAGAGGGGCTCACCGCGAGTCTGATGGAGACGTTCTCAACGCTGATGGAGGCCGGAGAGGGGAGAGCCGCGGCGGAGTCGTTCTGCTTTGTCGGTGAGGTCAGCGAGATAGCTTCCTGGATGTCGACTCCGCAGAAAGTGGCCTCTCCGAGCGCGGTGTGGCCTCGCGAGGTCGAGGGAGGGCGGATGGTGAGTGGTGGCGGCCTCGGCGGGCGATACCGAGCTTCGCTCCGAGCTCGGCAAGAGCTCGCTAATGGTGGCGGCGGCGGCAGTGAAAGAGGAGAAGGAGAGAGAGCGGGGCACAGCTTGGGGATCTTGTAGACAGAGGGGGGAAAAGGTGTGGCGGCGCGCTAGGAGTAGCTGAGCGAGGCCGGAGGGTTCGGAGGGGTTGTTGGATCGGTGATGGCCGATGCCATCTGAGCGGACGGGAGGCGCGCGCGGGAGGGAGGGGATGACGACCTGACTGGCGGGTCCCGCCTATCAGCGACGGAGAGAGGAGGGAGGGCGCGCGGCGCGGCTGGCCTGGGCCGGTCGGGGTGAGGGCGCTGGCGGGCCGCTGCGGGAGTGAGCAGGCCGGGCGTGTGCGGGGTCGGCCGGGGACTGGGCTGGGCGGAGCTGCGCGTGCGCGGGGAGGTGATGCTGGGCCGCGGGAGTGGTGGAGGGGAGACGGGCCAGGAGCGGAGAGGGAGCGGGCCAAGGGAGCGAGCCGGGCCGGCTGAAAGAGGAGAGGGGGAGCAGGCCGGTCGGCCGTTTGGGGCCGGGCCAAAACCGAGGTGAGGGAGAGAATGAGGTCCTTGCCTTTTCTTTTTCTTTTCAAACCTTTTTGCAAAGCCATTTGAAATCCAATTTCAAAACAGTTTGAAATCAAATAAATTTGAAGAGTTTTGGAAATATTTTTCCTAGGTTTTGAAAATAAAATTTGAGTTTGATTTTGCAAACTTTTATTAATCTTTTTATTGTTTTTCTAAATAGAATAAATTTGATTCGCCCTAGTCAGGTTTAACAAAATTATTTTTCACCCAATAAAATTTATGCAACGGCATGAATGCAACAAACCTCTGGCTAGAAATTTTCCTCCATCTAGGATTTTGGCCATTTTCTTAATTAAATTCTAATTTATTTTATTTATTAAACACCCGGGGTGTTACAGTTTGTAATATGAGACCTCGCACATTTGGATGTGAGAAGTGAAAGTCCGAGATTAGCAAAGGGTTAGTGTCCCGACAGATGAGATATATGATGTCAAATTTAGCTAGTTTTGTGCGGTATGAATTCATTACCTCAAGTGCAGCATGCAGATCTTATGGAGAATGGAAAACCTTCTTTAGAAAGCTGGAGAGGGTACATTGAAGTTGTCGTTGTTGACGACAAGGGTACCTTCTCCAGAAAGTTGGAGAGGGTTGATTGAAGACGTCATGGTTGATGAAGACGGTACCTTCTCCAGATTGCTGGAGAGGGTACGCTGAAGTTGTCGTAGTTGATGACGAGGGTACCTTCTCCAGGTTGTTGGAGAGGGTATGCTGGAGTCATCATTGTTGATGAAGAGGGTACCTTCTCCAGATTGTTGGAGAGGGTACGCTGGAGTCGTCCTTGTTGATGACGAGGGTACCTTCTCCGGATTGTTGGAGAGGGTACGCTGGAGTCGTCCTTGTTGATGACGAGGGTACCTTCTCCGGATTGTTGGAGAGGGTACGCTGGAGTCGTCCTTGTTAATGATGAGGGTACCTTCTCCACATTGCTGGAGAGGGTACGTTGAAGTCGTTGTAGTTGATGACGAGGGTACCTTCTCCAGATTGTTGGAGAGGGTACGTTGGAGTCGTTGTTGTTGATGACGAGGGTACCTTCTCCAGATTGTTGGAGAGGGTATGCTGGAGTCGTCCTTGTTGATGACGAGGGTACCTTCTCCAGATTGTTGGAGAGGGTACGCTGGAGTCGTCCTTGTTGATGACGAGGGTACCTTCTCCAAATTGCTGGAGAGGGTACGTTGAAGTCGTTGTAGTTGATGGCGAGGGTACCTTCTCCAGATTGTTGGAGAGGGTACGCTGGAGTCGTCGTTGTTGATGACGAGGGTACCTTCTCAAGATTGTTGGAGAGGGTTCGTTGAAGTCGTCGTGGTTGATGAAGACGGTACCTTCTCCAGATTGCTGGAGAGGGTACACTAAAGTCATCGTTGTTGATGACGAGGGTACCTTCTCCAAATTGTTGGAGAGGGTTCGTTGAAGTCGTCGTGGTTGATGAAGACGGTACCTTCTCCATTTTGGCTTTAACGAAGGTTTCTCTATCCGGCGACGACGAAGGTTGCCCGAATAAGCCTCGACGAAGGTTGCCCGAACAGGCCTCGACGAAGGTTTCTCCGTCCGGCGACGA
Organism: Coix lacryma-jobi var. lacryma-jobi; assembly: GCA_009763385.1. Taxonomy (NCBI): domain Eukaryota; kingdom Viridiplantae; phylum Streptophyta; class Magnoliopsida; order Poales; family Poaceae; genus Coix; species Coix lacryma-jobi. Next base: position 144,525,688 of record CM019826.1, read on the forward strand.
CGAAGGTTGCCCGAACAGGCCTCGACGAAGGTTTCTCCGTCCGGCGACGACGAAGGTTGACCGAATAGGCCTCGACGAAGGTTTCTCCGTCCGACGACGACGAAGGTTGCCCGAACAGGCCTCAACGAAGGTTGCCCAAACAGGCCTCGACGAAGGTTTCTCCATCCGGCGACGACGAAGGTTGACCGAATAGGCCTCGACGAAGGTTGCCCGAAAAGGCCTCGACGAAGGTTTCTCCGTCCGGCGACGACGAAGGTTGCCCGAACAGGCCTCGACGAAGATTGCCCGAACAGGCCTCGACGAAGGTTTCTTCGTCCGGCGACGACGAAGGTTGACCGAATAGGCCTCGACGAAGGTTTCTCCGTCCGGCGACGACGAAGGTTGCCCGAACAGGCCTCCACGAAGGTTGTTGAATTTGGTCGTGACGAAGGTTTCTCCATCCGACAACGACGAAGGTTGTCTTTTTATGTTTTTTTCTCTCTTTTTTTTGGTGTGCGATCCCCACGGACGGCGCCAACTGTTGAGATAGGGTCCTTCGCTCAAACCCCTACCATAGGTGGGGGCGAGCCAGACTCGTCTCACACAAGAGGAAGAAGAGAGAGCCCCTACAATAGGTGCCCCTTAGGCTTTATTTATAAGGGCGGTGGGAGGAATATTCTTCCTCCTCACCCCTCATAATTTATGTATTTACAAGGAGTTCCTTGGACCCATTGGGCATTGGGCCTTTTTATAAGGAGGTGAGCAGGCTCCGCTGTCTCTACCCCCAACAGCTGTCTGAGGCTCTCGGCAAAGGCTTTGTCGAGAGCCCGATAAATAGCTCTCGGCAAAACCTCCTTTGCCGATTAGATTTTTTTCGAGAGCTACGCTTGGCAACTTTGCCGAGGGCCTTAGAGGCTTTGCTGAGCCTTTGGCCCTCGGCAAAGAGGCCTTCTCCAGTAGTGTGTGTGATATGGCGATAGCTGAGGCTAGGCAAAAGGCCTTTTATGGGCGAGCCATATTACCGACTGCCCTTAGAAATTGATATCCCAGATCGATCTGATTACCTGCATGTGAAAATCAATTTCTAGTTGCATATTCATCCCTAGAAATGTTTTATTTCTAGAGACGTTCAGTTATATAGAACGTGCCTTTAGAGATTAATTTCAATTTGACCATCTCTAGAAATACAACGTGTGGTAGTAAGTAGTAATAATATACTCCCTCCGTCCTCAATAAATCAATTCCTAAAATCCGTGTCAGTCAAATTTTTTAAAGTTTGACCAACATTATAAAAAATAAAAAAAACATCTATAATATAAAATGAACAAATTATGAAAATATATTCTATGATGTATCTAATGATACTAATTTAATACAATAAATCTTGATAATTTTTTTCTAAAAATTCAGCTAAAGTTTAAATTTTTTGACTTAGGATAACTCTAGAAATCTATTTATTCAGGGACGGAGGGGTATACATATAGGCTGGCACACGGTGAGTCAAGAAGAGCGCTAAGCGGTTTATACATGTGGGATTAGTAGTTGTTGTATTACCTTCTTCTCATCTAGAAGCACATAATGGTGCAGGTTAATCATTTTGCTAGTCACTAGTTAAACGTATAAAAGGTTCTCGCGACGATCTATTGGAAAAAGTCTATAGCCTTGATGATATTTGGTAGTGTATATTGGTTGATCCAGAATCAGCTCACAAGGAGGGCTAAATATATAGAGAGCCGAGTTTGGACCGAAATTACCCTTGTATTTTTGGTCCATGAGAGGTTTTTGATAGATTTTAAGGTAATTTGGACTAAATTTTCCATTATTTTTCTAACCCGCAGGAGATTTTAGACTAATTTACACAAAAATAGACTAATTTTAGCTAAAATTATATGTACACTTTTAGGCAGCCCCCCAGCCCCTCTGAATCCGCCGCTGGCAGTGTATTTACTTCACCTCCTCTTGACCCACAAATTAATTAAACCAGTTATTCTATCCCCTCACTTATCAAAAACGATTGGTCTACCCCCATTGTGGTTTTACCTCTCATTAGGGTCACATGTTAGGTGGTCTCTTATATCAAAACAATTCGTAGTTCTTCATATAAAATTAAATGAAGACAAACTTTATTTTAAAATTATTGAGTTTGATGTGATCTACAATTTTTTTATCCGGTACAACTTGGATGCACATAACTCACACACTCCCCACTCACACACTACACACACGCTTATGCGTCAATACACACGCAAATAAATAGATTGAGAGACTCATCGCCTTCGGTGCGCGGGAAACGTGCAGTATCACCGAACGCGCACGCGTGCGTGTACCCTGCAAATTCTGGATAAAATTCAAAAAAAGATGACATCCCACTGGACTGACCTACCACTGGACCACAGGGCCACTGATCTACAAACTATAAAATTATAGATCATCTATATGTAAATAGATGATCTACAACTTTATAGTTAACATCTATTTTCTTTTAGATCATTTAGAAGCCTAAATATTTAGTAAAAGATTACATGACTTCTCAAATAAAAAAATCAATGGAAAAGTTTTAGATCACACCGAGCAATATAGCTTTGGAGTAGATCGCCTCTCCGTCCGAGGCCATTAAGAAATTCAAAATTTAAATTGTAAAATATAATAACTTAAAACAGATATTTGAGCCTTTAAACCGTATGAAAAAAAGTTACCAACTAAAATTTATTGATCTCATTAAGGGATAAAAGTTTGATATAGGCAATGTAACATCTGAAATCGTTTGAAAATAAAATAACTTGAATTTCAAAAAGTAATAAATTAAAATAAATATTTGAATATTTAAGTATCTAAACTATCATAAATAAAAAAGTTGTCGGTACAAATTTATAGAGTACAACAAGGGCTACAATTCTGGTATCGACAATGTCAATGTAAAGTCATCTGAAAAACTTCTCTTTTTTTAGATACTTTTCAAAAGAGCCACCTTTACAGATCGATTTATTTTAGATACTTTTCAAAAGAGCCACCTTTACAGATCGATTTATAGAGATGACCGGTGTTATCAGCCACCCTTACAAATGAGTCTATTTGTAGAGGCGATTCTTTATCCAGTCATTCCTACAAATCGGCGACTCTATATTGAGTCGTCCTTACAAATAAATGCCGCATACTAAATATTAGTACTAAAGTTTGAATTTTTCATACATTCTCAAATGGAGAAATAACCAAAATAATAGTTGAAGATCTTGAAAAGTTATAGAACTTTATTGTTTACAACCTTTCCTTTTGAATTCATCTGGTCCTTCAAAATACTGCTTGAAAATTAATTTTTAAATTATTAAATAACTTTGATTTTTTTAGTCTCTGGCTAAAACTTGTAACTAGTCTTCCTCCCTCATAATAACTTGAATTTGCTAATTTTTTGCCTAAGGGTTTCTAAAATCATGCTCTATTAAGTTACCATGTTCTTACAACTATTATTATAATAATATTTTCATGTTACTGTGTTTTATTAGTTTAAATTTGAATTTCAAAAATAGCAACTTCAGACGTTATTTTAAAACATTAAACTATTTTAACTAATAAAGTCATGAACATAAAAGTTGTAGAACTGATCAAGATCTATAACTTTTGTTTTGAACGTTTTTTCATCCAATAAAGTGGTAGTAACATTGTTCAGAAACTTTACATATTTCTCTTGTATAGTTTCACAAACTATAAGAGGGATACGCAAAATTTATGAACAATGTTACTATCACTACACCAGATGAACAATGAGAAAAATAAAAGTTATAGATCTCAAAAATTATAGAATTTTATAGTTGAAAACTTTTTCATTTGAATTCATTTTGTGAAGAAAAACTATATTTGCATTTCTCAAATTTGAAATTCATTTTTTTAAATGACCTCAGATGAAGAAATAACCTAAACAAAAGTTGTAGACCCCAAAGAGTTATACAACTTTGTAGTTCACAATCTTTTGATTTGAAATCATTTTGTCAAGGAAAACTATGTTTGAGTTTGCCTAATTTGAAATTCATATTTTTTTAAATGACCTCTGATGGAGAAACAACGTAAACAAAAGTTGTAGATCCTGATAAGCTATACAACTTTCTAGTTAATAACGTTTTAATTAAAATTCGTTTAGAGTCTCAAACGCTCAATTCAAATTCGGTTCCGTATAATTCTAGTTGACAATTTTGTTACTACGGGGCGCAAATGCTCTTGAGCCGTCTCTACAAATGTTGGGTCGGGCTACATATACGACTTATGTATACCGATATACTCCTATATAGAATGTATATGTCATGGTGTCGTAGGATGTGATGTACACTATGACACTGATGGTGGCACATCACGGATCAGCTGTTCGTGTTCGCGTGGTTTTGCTGCTTCGTTTGACCGACGCCATTCATCATTCAACAAGATATCGCGCAGACGCGCACAACAAAAATAGATATTGTTGTGCGCAATATCTCCTAATTAGAATGCTACTAGTATTTTTTTTTGGTTGGTAAAGGAGATTGGGTAGAAAAATCTGATGAAGATGCTCCCGGGCATTGCAAATCCTCCCCTAGCTCTGACCTCTCACTACTACACAAATGTCCCGGTTTTCCAACCAGGGCTAGCAATTCGGGACTAAAGGCTTCCACAAAAAGAAATGTGCATTTGTGAGATTCAAACTCAGCACCTATTACCTTGCATACAACTCACTTACCAAGTCAGCTACACAACTCATGTGATATAGTTCGGGACGTTTTCCTTTTGAATCGACTCGTGAAGGACCTTTAGTCTCGGTTGGTAAGGGTCACTCTTTAGTCCCGGTTGGACCTTTAGTCTGGGTTGGTAATACCAATCGGGACTAAAGATTCACCTTAAAAGTCTTTAGTCTCAGACACAATTTTTTGCCGAGACTAAAGCTCAGTTGATAGATCGTCCAAAGACATGTTCAGTTCTTCTTCGTCAAATTTTGGTATAACTATATAATCGCTTGCACTTGCAGAAGGAAGTTAAGTAATAACAGAAAAAAATGCAGTGCTTCGGATAGGCGATAGGCGAGACTAAGGTCGTCGTCACCTTGTGGTTGTTGCTACATCACTTTCTTCGTCCTAATCTTGGGAAATATCTTGTTGCATTGATGGAAAACCTGAGGCTCATGAAAAACACGTGTATGGATATGATGTATATTTACTTGGATGGCATCATATATGCGAAAATATATGCTGGATTGGAACCGACCGCTTTGTTTCAAGCGGTTCCTTAGCTGTGGATCCTCATGTCATGTTGTTGTACTACCTTTTTTGCGCAATCTGAGTGTATCCATCCCACGAGGACCACCGCCGATTTTTTTGGAACTGAAAAGAGACCTTGCAGCTTGGCACCTGTTGTCAAAATGCTTCCCTCCTTTCACACACCTAAAGCTTGCCCTTGGAGATTAGGATTACATCCAGAATAATCAAGTGTTCTGTTGGAGGAGACTTTTTTCCCCTTTTTGCTAAAAAATAAAAATAGAGAATTGTTTTACAAAACTCCTTGAGATGCTCCTAAGTTCATTTTCCCTAGTTTGATGGTTCTAATCCCGAACTTTGGCTTCAAAGATGATGCGAAAGCGAAACTTTCTTTGAATTTTATGATGTGCCGAGGGAAGTGTGGCCGTGTGGGTGCGTCTATATACTGTGCACTTTAGGGTCTGTTTGGTTCGCGGATGAACTTAGTCTGGCTCGCATAGAAGGAGCCTGGTTCTGGGTAGCCAGGCCCAATACATACAAGAACGTGGTGTTTGGTTATCTGTATGCACGAGGCAGGTTGAGCCGAGAAGCTGTTTAGTTACTCGTATGAGAACGAGTTGCATGAGATAAAAATATGTAAATAATCATCATCATGACATTTATTACGGACAACTATTATCGTATACCACTTAGTTTACCTTATTTCTCCTTAATATACTTTGAAACATATTAATATCATTTAATATATGCTAATAATATATTAATAACATCATTAGATGACTAATTACCTGCACCACACGAGCCTGGCCCAGCAGAAACGACCGATTTCTGCGTTCCTCCAGAGCCAGGCTGCGGGAGGAATCTTGCACGAGCAGAGCCTGGCCAGACAGATACACGAACCAAACAAACACATGTTCTCGCATCTGTGGAGCCTGGCTGAGGGATGGTGCAGCCAACCAAACACATTAAAGAATCTGCTATGTTTTGGCTTCAGTCGGATGAAAATAGAATTCCTATTGTGAGACTATCTGCACTCATGTTCCTCTATTTTTATCCTCTATACTGTCTGGTCATCAAGATTCTCTCCTCTATATTCATTTCTTCCGCATCCATCCATCCTTTATATCATCCTCTATCCACTGTGAGCCCACTTGTCACTTTATCTAAATATATCCATATGAGAGATCTAGTTTTAAAGAATTAATTGCAACGAATTCAATGGTGCAATCGGAATTTAATTTGAGTTTTCGGTTTGTGAGATATAACATTTTTTGATAGTTAAAATAGTGGGGTCTACTTAAGATTCTTTTTTCCCCTTCTCTTCTCCCATATACCGGACATCCACTCTAGCGTCAAATTTGACGGAGGTCGTCTGCTTAGCGTATTGAATACCTTATCCACTGCAGCGTTCTCATCCTCCAAATATTCATGCAGGACGTGGTAGCGTTTACCACTGCAGGTAGTCTCAGATCATCCGCAGTGGAAACGCCAAACGCATCCGCTACGTTGTTTGGCGTGCAAAAAAACGCCGCAGCGTCGACCACTAAATGGAACTGAACGCTCATGCGAACGCCAAATGAAGCGGGTTCCGTTTGGGCTGTAAATACTACCAGCCAATCAACGGGGACGAAGGATGCGTGCCTGCATGCATGCGAGAGAGCAGGAGAGAGGAGAGAGAGCACGGGCTCCACATTTTTAGGTAACAAAAAATCTTATAACTCATAAACCAAAAAACCAAATTAAATTCTGATTGCACCATTAAATTTGATTCAATAAATTCTTCAAAACAAGATCTCACATGGATATATTTAGATAAAATTTATAGAAGATGACAAGTGGGGCCACTATTGGGATTTAATATAGAGTATGAGATATAGAGGTTGGATTGACTAGGATGAATTTTTTTTAAGGATGAATATAAAGGTCTAGGAATGCGGGTAGTCTCGAGTTCGCCAAAATTGAGGCTTGCGATGTGCAGTCGATTTGGCAGGGCTTGGTACAGGTGTCTGAGTATATGTATATCACATCAAACTAGTAGATTGTCTAGTTCACCAAATGCTAGCCCATGATAGCAGTTTGCAAAATTACTGTGTGTATTTGGTCAAGGTCTTCATGGCAATATCCGTGTTGTTCATGTCTACGTGTACCGCCCTATCGATGCCGATACAGCTAGTTCTATTATATTTACTGCCGGACAACAGGTCTTTGGACGATTTGCAAAATCAGCTTTAGTTACGGAAAAATTTACGCTCGGGACTAGAAAGATCTTTAGCCCCGGTTGGTAACACCAACCAGGGCTAAACTTCCCCAGCCCAACGGCTCATTTTTGAGAGGGACCTTAGCCCCCGGTTGGTGACACCAACTGGGGCTAAAGGTTTTGCCCCGGTTGCTGTATCTAGCCGGGGCTAAATGTTGACATCTTTAGCCCCGGTTGGTGTTACCAACCGGGACTAAAAGGTTTTGTCGTGGTTGGTCTATCCAGCCGGGGCTAAATGTTGGCATTTAGCCTCGGCTGGGAATAAGGACCGGGGCTAAATGTCCCTCCCTATATTTGAACTGTTCTTCCACCTCCAGCCGTGCCCGAGCTCCTGTCTTCATTTTTTTCTTCATTCAGTCACTTGCTTGCATGTTTGCTCTCTCTTCTCCGGTGATTTTTGTTTAACACATCTCCGGCGATTGATTTATTTCATCACATCTGCGCCGCCATCGACTCCTTCAAAGGTTACTAGCTTCAGTTTTCCATTTTTGTAGCCGCCACTTATATATATATGGTTTTTGAAGCTATTTTGAATTCATTCACTTGATAGTTTAAATTAGTACCCTAAAAACAAAATGTGACCAGTTTAATTAGTTTATTTTAACCTTTTAGAGAAATAGAGATCATTTAAATCATTTATTTACAGAAAATAGAAATATATAATACTTTAGTTTACAAAATGTGACTGGTTTAATTAGTTTATTTTAACTTTTTGGAGAAATAGAGATCAGTTAAATCATTTGTTTACAGAAAATAGAAATATATAATACTTTAGTTTACAAAATGTGACCGGTTTAATTAGTTTATTTTAACTTTTTGGAGAAATAGAGATCAGTTAAATCATTTGTTTACAGAAATTAGAAATATATAATACTTTAGTTTACAAAATGTGACCGGTTTAATTAGTTTATTTTAACTTTTTAGAAAAATAGAGATCAGTTAAATCATTTGTTTACAGAAATTAGAAATATATAATACTTTAGTTTACAAAATGTGACCAGTTTAATTAGTTTATTTTAATTTTTTAGAGAAATAGAGATCATTTAAATCATTTGTTTACAGAAAATAGAAATATATAATACTTTTGTTTACAAAATGTGACCGGTTTAATTAGTTTATTTTAATTTTTTGGAGAAATAGAGATCAGTTAAATCATTTGTTTACAGAAATTAGAAATATATAATACTTTAGTTTACAAAATGTGACCGGTTTAATTAGTTTATTTTAATTTTTTGGAGAAATAGAGATCAGTTAAATCATTTTTTTTACAGAAATTAGAAATATATAATACTTTAGTTTACTGCTCAACTAAAATGCAGAAGGATGTCTGCTTGGTATGTCGTTTTCGAGGGCACCAAGCCAGGTATTTACACCAGCTGGGCCGAGTGCAGTCAGTATGTCCTCAAAGTTTGGGAGTTGTGCATAAAAAGTACAAGTCTTTTGAGGAAGCTTCTGCAGCTCTAGAGGCTTTCAACTCAAGAATCAACTCAATTTCTACTGCACCTACCCCTACCTTACCTTCCTATCAGATTGGAGTGGCAGGCAGTCCATCTTGTTGGACTGTGATGTGGAAAAAATGTGTAGGTGTTGTTAGTTGCTTTGGTTGTGGCCAAGTGGATGAGGCTGCACTGTTATCTTGATGTAATAATTAATTAGACAAGTTCAACTGCTACTACTTATATGCCACCAGTGATGCTTACTAAATTTGGGTGTCATGAACATGTTTATAAATTTGAGCTAGAAAATTAAATTTGTTGATAAGAATGAGAGATATAATTATGTGATATGTCATATAATGCAGACGATGACACGTCACTGGATGTACAATGCCGATCGTCGCTCAAAAGAGTTCATTGATGGCGTGCATTATTTTTTAAGAGTGGCCGAGGCAAACAAGCGGAATGGTTTTATGTGCTGCCCATGTGCCCTTTGTAATAATTCGAAGGAATATTCTAGCTCAAGGAGTCTTCACTCACACTTGTTCAAGTCAGGTTTCATGCCAAACTATAGTTGTTGGACGAAGCATGGAGAAATTGGTGTTATGATGAAAGAAGGTGAAGAAGAACAATTAGACCCTGACGATGATATTATTGCTCAATACGGTGACTTTGGTGATACTGCAATGGGGGAAGGTGAAGAAGAGGCAAGTGCAGAAGACACACTCGCTGAAGATGATGCTCTTGGTGATGTCATTCGTGATGCACAAAGAGATTGTGAAAGTGAAAGGGAGACGACTAAGTTTGACTGTATGCTAGAGGATCACAGGAAATTACTATACCCGTCTGCTGCAGATGGACAAAAAAGTTGGGTACAACACTTGAGTTGCTACAATGGAAGACACAGAATGGTGTATCTGACAAGACATTTGGACAATTATTGAAGATTATAAAACAAAAGATGCCTCCGAAGCCTAACGAATTGCCCACCACTACGTACGAAGCAAAACAAGTCGTCTGTCCATTGGGTTTAGAAATCCAGAAGATACATGCATGTCCTAATGATTGCATCCTGTACCGTGGCAAGGAATACGAGAATTTGGATGAATGCCCTGTATGTAAAGCGTCACGATATAAGATCAGGCGAGATGACCCTGGCGATGTTGAGGGTGAAGAACGTCCCCAGAAGAAAATCTCTGCCAAGGTTATGTGGTACGCTCCTATAATACCACGCCTGGAACGTCTGTTCAGAAACAAGGACAATGCAAAGTTGGTGCGATGGCACAAAGAAGACCGTAAGGTAGACAACATGTTGAGACACCCTGCTGATGGGTCCTAGTTGAGAGCAATAAACAGAGAATTCCCGGAATTTGCAAAAGACGCTAGAAACTTAAGATTTGGTTTAAGTACGGACGGGATGAATCCTTATGGGGAACAGAGCAGTAGTCATAGCACGTGGCCTGTTACTCTATGTATCTACAACCTTCCTCCATGGTTATGCATGAAGCGGAAGTTCATTATGATGCCAGTGCTCATCCAAGGCCCGAGACAACCTGGCAACGACATCGATGTCTACCTGAGGCCATTAGTTGAGGAACTCCTACTTTTATGGAGTAAATCAGGTGTACGTGTGTGGGATGATTACAAACAGGAACACTTTGACCTGCGAGCATTGTTGTTCATAACAATCAATGATTGGCCTGCTCTAAGTAATCTTTCAGGACAGCCAAACAAGGGATATAATGCATGCACACATTGTTTTGATGACATGGATAGTATATATTTGAAAAAATGTAGAAAGGTAGTGTACCTTGGCCATCGTCGATTTCTTTCCGTGAATCACCAGGTTAGAAAGAAAGGCAACCATTTTAAAGGTGAGACAGACCACCGGAGCAAGCCTCGCAACAGAACTGGGGAAGATATACTTGAGATGATCAAGGATATGAAAGTAGTCTTTGGAAAGGGGACGGGCAGTGAACCTGTTCCGAAAGACGCTACGGGACACGCACCCATGTGGAAGAAGAAATCAATATTTTTGGGAGCTACCCTATTGGCATGTACTAGAGGTCCGCCACGCGATCGACGTGATGCACCTGACAAAGAATCTTTGTGTCAACCTTCTAGGATTCATGGGTGTGTATGGAAAGTCTAAGGATACACTTGAAGCACGACAAGACTTGCAGCGCATGAAAGAACGAGACAACCTACATCCAGAGAAGACAGATCATGGACGCCATTACTTAAGACCTGCTAGCTATACTCTTAGCAATGAAGAGAAGGAAATCATGTTTGAATGCCTAAACAGCATCAAGGTCCCATCTGGATTCTCCTCCAATATAAAGGGAATAATAAATATGCAAGAGAAGAAATTCCTAAACTTAAAGTCGCATGACTGCCACGTGCTTATGACGCAATTGCTTTCGGTTGCTTTAAGAGGAATTCTACCTCCACATGTACGTCTGGCCACTGTGAAGCTATGTGCATTCCTCAATGCAATTTCTCAGAAGGCAATTAATCCACTAGAACTAGCTACTCTACAGAATGATGTGGTTCAATGTCTTGTGAGCTTTGAGTTGGTGTTCCCTCCATCCTTCTTTAATATCATGACACACCTCCTAGTTCACCTGGTCAAGGAGATTCATATTCTCGGTCCTGTGTTCCTACACAACATGTTCCCCTTCGAGAGGTTCATGGGAGTACTGAAAAAATATGTTCACCAACGTGCTCGACCAGAAGAAAGCATCGCCAAGGGCTATGGGACAGAGGAGGTCATAGAGTTCTGTGTTGACTTTATTCCTGACCTTGACCCGATTGGTGTTCCTGAATCACGACACGAGGGGAGGCTGTGTGGAAAGGGGACACTAGGGAAGAAAACATATGTTGGTACGGGGAACGATTATTTCAATAAAGCGCACTACACAGTTCTTCAAAACTCATCAGTGGTGGATCCATATATCGAGGTACACAAGGAGTTCCTACGATCCCAATTTCCTGGGAAGAATGAAGTTTGGATTACACGTGAGCACATGAATACTTTTAGCACTTGGTTGCGAAAAGAATGTCTGGGTGATAACAATATTGATGAGCAACTATATTTGTTGGCTAGGCAACCATCATGGCACATCCTCACGTACAAAGGGTATGAGATAAATGGAAACACATTTTACACCATTGCCCAAGATAAAAGGAGCACAAACCAAAACAGTGGTGTTCGCGTAGATGCCACAGACCCAAATGGGAAGAGGCAAACATATTATGGCCGCATAGAGGAGATTTGGGAACTAGACTACGCACCTAATTTTAAAGTCCCTTTGTTTTGATGCCAATGGGTCAAGACGACCGGAGGCGGAGTAACAGTTGACAAGGAGTATGGAATGACAACAGTGGATCTCAACAATATTGGATACAAAGGTGAACCATTCGTCCTTGCTGCTGATGTGAATCAGGTGTTCTACGTGAAAGACATGTCTACAAAACCCAAGAGAGGGAAAAATGATGAAAAATCAACCAAAGAGCCAAACCGCCACATAGTTCTTTCAGGAAGAAGAAACATCGTGGGAATTGAGGACAAGTCAGACATGTCGGAAGATTATGAAAGGGATGACCGAATACCGCCCTTCAGTGTGACCAAAGATCCAAGCATCCTGCTAAATACTGAGGAGACTCCATGGTTACGACATGATCATAACCAAGGGACATACGTCAAGAAGAAGATCACTAGTGTACCCGCTTGATATATAGTTATGCTTTAACTAATATTATGTATTACAGTTTTTGTGTAATTAATAATGATTATGGATAGTCATGGTTCGTTGATGTCGGTGTCGAAATGACTTGATTTATTACATTATTTTAGTTATGGATAGTCATGGTTAATAATGATTATGGATAGTCATGGTTATTAATAATTATTATGGATAGTCATGGTTCGTTAATATGAGCCCAAATTGATGTCTCACACGATGTGTTAGATTTTTCTTATCATTATTTTAATTATTGGAGGCCAAATTGATGCCCCACACGAGAAGCCCAAAAATTTTCCAAGTCGGAGGCCTAGTTTATCCAATAATTATTGGGTGACGGTGCGCGGTAATTCGATTAAACTGGAAAAAGTACGAAACCATCTCCGAAAAATCACAAACTTGTTGGTTGCATTTGGACAATAAAAGATGAACAACCCAAAATTTAACGTTCACATAATGCAAAAATAATTTTCCTATCGAGAACCAGTTGTTTCAGATATTTAAATTTAACATTATATTTTTGCATTAACAAAATATGAATTATTATTTACATTTATATTTGTTATTATAAGAAACGAAAAGAATTTATGTTACAAAATTTTCTACTATACAATAAGGTAAAAGAAAATACAACTGCTATTTTTAAGAAATTTTATGCCTAATATTGAATTTACTATGCAATTAACAAGTATTACAACATATTAATATAGTGAAAACCTAATACAAAACCCAAAATACAGAAAGCCCAAAACAGTGGCGGGAAAGAACCTTTAGTCCCGGGCGGTGGCACCACCCGGGACTAAAGGACCTTTAGTCCCGGGGCGTAATCCCGCCCGGGACTAAAGGTCCGAACCTTTAGTCCCGGGCAGGCTTACGCCCCGGGACTAAAGGTCCTTTAGTCCCGGGTGGTGCCACCGCCCGGGACTAAAGGGTCCCCGAGTATATAGGGTACATGGCCCTCCTACCTCCCTAGATCGACGTCAGAGTTTGCGTCGCCGCCTCCGTTGTCTTCGCCGTCTTCCCTGTGTGCCTCCCCGCCGCGTCGTCCTCTCTCCCTCGTCGTCGTCCTCGCTTCCGTCGCCGTCGTCCTCGGTCGGGACTCCCCGCCGGCCGCGTCGCCGTTCGTCGCGGCGCCCTCGGCCTCCCTCGCCGCCGCCGGTCAAGACTCGGCCCGCCGCGCACCGGCCGCCCTCGGCCGGGACTCCCCGCCGCGCCGTTTGCCGTTCGCCGCGGCGCCCTCGGCCTCTCTGGCCGCGCGGAGCCATTTGCCGCCGTCCGCGCCTCGTCCTCGCGCGCGGCCACCACCGTGAGGCCCGCCCCCACCGGAGTGTTTGCCGCCGCCGGCGTGTGTGTCCTCGCCGTGTGCGTGTGTGCGTGTGTGAAGTGTGTGCGTGTGTGCATGTGCATGTGTTGTGTATGTGCAGTGTATAGAAAAAGAAAAAGAAAAAGAATGAATGATATATATATAGAAAAAATGATATATATAGAAAATGAATGATTATAGAAAATGATTATAAATACATTTATATATGTTTATAGAAAAATGAATATATATTTATATAAATATAGTTATATAAATCATTTTTAGAAAATCATGTTTATAGAAAATGTTTCTTTGTAGTGTATACATATATATTTATAGAAAAATAAATATATAAATCGTGTGTTCCTTTGCAACGCACAGACATTTGTAGAAAATATTTATAGAAAATGTTTTTTACCCTAACAAAATATTATGTTTACACGTGTAGATAAAAAGAGATTGGTCGCGTTGATCACGCCGCCGTCCGCCGTCATCCTCACAGCGACGTCATCCTCGCCACCGTCCGTCGTCGTCCTCACCAAGACGTCATCCTCGCCGCCGTCCGTCGTCGTCCTCACCGTGACGTCATCCTCGCCGTCGTCCGTCGTCGTCCTCACCGTGACGTCATCCTCGCCGCCGTCCGTCGTCGTCCTCACCGCGTCGTCATCCTCGCCGTCGTCCGTCGTCGTCCTCTCGTCAACGGTGTGTCCTCTGTGATAGATGGAGGAGGAATAATCACTTAGATACGTTTATGGAATAATCACTTAGATATGTTTATGGAATAATCAGTTAGATATGTTTATGGAATAATCACTTAGATATGTTTATGCAATAATCACTTAGACATGACTTTTCGATCATGTCGGTAGTGTTATTTTTACGAATATAGTCGTGTATATGTTTATGGAATAATCACTTAGATATTTTGGTCTTTAGATATCTATACATTTATTTATATCGGTCGTGTATATGTATATGGACAAAACCCTAAACCCTAAACCCGAAACCCTAAACCCCAAACCTAAAACCCTAAACCCTAAACACCAAACCTGAAACCCTAAACCCCAAACCCGAAACCCGAAACCCGAAACCCGAAACCCTAAACCATAAACCTAGAGCCTAAACCCTAAACCCTAAACCCCAAACCCCAAACCCCAAACCCCAAACCCGAAACCCCAAACCCGAAACCCTAAACCTAGAGCCTAAACCCTAAACCCCAAACCCGAAACCCTAAACTCGAAACCCTAAACCCCAAACCATAAACCTAGAGCTAAAACCCTAAACCCTAAACCCTAAACCCCAAACCTAAAACCCTAAACCCCAAACCCTAAACCCCAAACCCGAAACCCTAAACCCCAAATCCTAAACCCCAAACCCGAAACCCCAAACGCGAAACCCTAAACCCTAAACCTAGAGCCTAAACCCTAAACCCTAAACCCAAAGTGTTTATTATCGATCGTGTTACCTTTACAAAGTGTCAAATAAAAAATAAATATGGTCTTTATGGAATAATCACTTAGATATTTTGGTCTTTAGATATCTATACATTTATTTATATCGGTCATGTATATGTATATGGACAAAACCCTAAACCCCAAACCCGAAACCCTAAACCCCAAACCTAAAACCCTAAACCCTAAACACCAAACCTGAAACCCTAAACCCCAAACCCGAAACCCCAAACCTGAAACCCCAAACCCGAAACCCTAAACCATAAACCTAGAGCCTAAACCCTAAACCCCAAACCCGAAATATGGTCTTTATGAATATACGTTATTTGCAGAAATATGGTGTTTATTATCGTCCATGTTATTCGCAGAAATGGCCGACCCAGTTGACAACATGGAGGAGGAAATGTATGACTTAATCAACAGCGACACTAATCAAGAATTAGCAGGTGATGATAACAATAATCAAGAAGTAGATGACGGTGGTCAATACTTTGCCGATTATGAAGAAATCATGCAAGAAAATACTGGCGAGGTATACCTACAATCTCTATGTGCACCTGAAATTCTAAACAATTTATAAATGTATTTATAATGTACTGTTCCTACATACGTAGCCCTCCGGATCGACAACGACTACCGGGAAGAGTAGGACCGTACGAGGTCCGAAGAAGCCGTTGGATGGCCGGTACATTATCTCGGAATTCAACGAGGAAATAGGCCAAGTACTTGGAGAACATGCACAGAAATTTGTTAACCACTGTGGGTACCTTGTAAGGGATAAGATCCCGATCAGTGCTCGTGAATGGAAGGAAAAGAAAAGTGCTCCTCATATAAGTTTTGTCTGATCTTGATAAGGAACTAGTTTGGCAAGATGTCCTTGCACATTTCACGCTTGAAACAGAAGATAGAAATTTGAAGGAAAGAGTTCAGGAGTGGGCTATGAATAAAATGGCAACACTATTCCAGGGCTGGAAGAAGAAGTTGTATAACACATTTATCAAGAAGGATCTAACTCCGGATTTCAACACTAACGTCTACGTCAAGTTGAGGCCATTTTGGGATGAGTTCGTAGAATTCAAGAAATCAGAAGAGGGTGAGGCACGGGTCAGGAGGAACCAACAGAATGCCCGACAAAAACAATACCACCATCACTTGGGATCAGGTGGCTACAAGAGTGCCATTCCTAAATGGGAAAGAATGGAACGAGAGATGCTAGCCAAGGGCATTGAACCAGAATCAATAAACTGGCCTGAGCGCGCCAAGTATTGGTTTTTTGGTCATGGAGGAAGTCTGGACCTACAGACGGGAAGGATAGAGTATGGCGAAAAACTCCATAGAGCAGTAGAAAGATTTGCCTATGCTAGAGAAATAGCTCACAGTGGCAGGTGGCAGCCGAACAGAGAAAAGGACGAGCTGACATAAGCCCTAGAGAATCCTGAACATGGTGGGAGAACCAGAGGCTATGGGGAGGTGTCGTGGGAGCATGCCTTCCCTCGGGACAAAGAGACCTATAGAAGCCGCGCGAGAAAGAAGGAGGAGGAGGCAGAGCGGATGCAAAGGTTCTTCAGTCATAGGCTGCGACTCGTGAAGCAGTTGAGCGAGAAAAAGCACTTGAAGACAAAATGAGCGAGGAAATAAAAAAGCAAGTGCAGTTAGCAGTAAGTTCGATGCAAATGCAATCTGCATCAGAGCCGGGAGTCAACATCAATCCCCCAGATCAAATGAAAAGCAGTTGCGCTTCCACAGAGGTGCCAGACGCAGGACTGCACTTTCCCGTGGATGACATCACCGAGCCTCTCACGACATGTGAACTGCACATTCCACAGGGGAATGCCACAGTCATGGTGGCTATAGGTGTTGTATCTCCTATCGATCCTACGAAGACACCAAGATGTCATGGGGCAATAATACCTCCTGGATATGCTAGCGTCTCGGTGGATAGGGTGGTGAAAGGTTACAACAATGTTGAACTTGACATTAAAGGAGGTGATGGCGAGAAGACATTAGGAGAAGCGGAGAAGACATTCATATGTTGGCGCAAGCGTTATATCATAATTCCTGGTGCATCACCTCCTCCTCCTCAACAACCTAACCCTAGGTGTGTATGAAATTAGTGAATGAATGTTAATAGTATTGGTGAGCTAATAGTATAAATGGATACTCATATACCATGTTGTTTTCGCAGCAGGACATCCCCCAACCTAAGTCCAATTATTCATTCACCACATGATCACAGTGTTGCGGGCGATGATGATCAAGATCTAACACGACGGGATCCATCACCGCCACTGGCCCCACCATCTCCTCCACGACGAGATCCAACACCGCCACCGGCCCCATCTCCCCCACGGCGTGATCCAACACCGCCACCGGCCCCACCATCTCCTCCACAGTGGGATCCAACACCGCCACCTGCCCCATCTCCACGACGGGTTCCAACACCGCCACCGCCAACAAAGAAGAGGCCTGTCACACAAACAAAGGCGTTAGCCCCACCACCTCCGAAGAAGACAGCCTCTGTGAGAAAACCAGCGGCCATTCCCAAGATGACAAAACTTCCATATGACATGACCGATGAGGAGACTGAAGTTGTAGCGCAAAAAGACTTGAACAAGTTCTTCAACGCTGTCGTTGCTAGTAGTCGAGCAAAGCAAAACCCGGAGAAGCCGTACCTTTTTGTTCGTCTTGAAAAACTAAGGCAAACTGTGGACGCTCACCAGAAAAAGGTACGTGCTGCCCGTAAGGCTTCGCCAAAATCAGACTGATCGCACGCTCAGCAAATCAATTGAGGAGGCGAAGAAGACAAAGAAGAGAGCAGGAAAGGGTGTCCCACAGCTCGGGGAACAAACGCAACAATCAGTGCCAGATCTAGCTGTTGGGAATGAATATGGTACAAACATGGACATCATACAACGAACATATGGAGACGTTGATCCTGAGCAACTGCTCAAATTTTTCGAGGAAACTGGTTTAAATGTGGAAAACATACTCGAAGAAGCAGGCATCATAAGTGCTCCAGAAGTTGATAAATGGCAGAGGGCATATGTATATGGTCAAAGTCTATACAACCCAGCGGCCCTGAGGGATCTTGGTACGCAAATGCACTTGTTAAATCAGTGGTACCTCACGGCGTGTGGCAGAAAAGTTGATGACTATATTTGCGTCAGAATTAGAGACCATGATTACTTTCGTGGTGATGACATAATATATGTTCAGTTTAATGAGTTACATCAGCTCTGCCACATGGACGCTCTAGACAAATCTCTCGTCAGCTGCTTTTGCCTGCAAGTGATTGTTTCTTTTAATAATCTCACTTTAGCTTATGTATATGTATAAGTAATTATCCTCACACTAGCACGCGTTTCTAAACATATGCAGAAACATGATGAGACAACTCAGGCGTAAAAATGACAAGGAAATTGGTTTCATCGATCCATATATCGTGTTCAAGCACCCAAGCAATACTCTCTCGGATGCATGGAAAACTCAAACAGAGAGGAATTTGCGGAGGTTCTTCTTAAACCAAAGGGACAAAAGATATATACTATTCCCCTACAACTTTAGGTGAGTTTTGTTATCATATGCACATTTTATTATAGGTTGACATAAAGATATATGTGTTGACTTATAAATATATAAATGCAGTTTTCACTGGATACTAATTGTGATCGATCTCCACGAAAGTCGTTTGCTAATCTATGACTCTCTGAGAAAACCACAAGAAGATTACCAAGATATAATAGATATTATCAGAGGGTAAATGTGATCTTTAAATATTGATTCCTGCTCTTTAACTCTGCAATACTTAATTAACGATCCAATTATATATATTGTGCAGAGTTTGAGCTTGGTTTGTTCAGAAACACCGTCCGGATCTAAAAGCGCAACTTCCTGATCCTCTACGACTAAATGTAAGTTGTACTACCTCCCCGCCTCTTTACCTTCATTAGCATCACTCAGCAGACGCACGCTCAGCCGAGAGTAATCTTTTTATATCTTGTACAGTGGGTTCTACGGCAGTCACCGGGAAACAATTTATGTGCGTACTATGTTTGCGAGTTCCTGACGGTGTATGAAAAAAGAACTCCTCTACAGAGTCAGCAAGTACGTAACATGTAAATGAATTTATTTCATTTTTTTGCTTTTACATAAATATTATGTATGCTAATACTTTCTTTTTCTTTTAGTCCAAAGTGAAGGAGACATGGTTGAAGAACCAGGTGATGGATAAGGTCCGCCTCAAAGCAATTCAAGAGACCATCGCGGGCTTCATTAACGACCATGTCCTTAAGTCTGGCACCGAGTATTGGTTTAACAAAGATGAACCAATGAAGCCAAACCAAGACGAACACTTGTATGACCTCTAAGTCAGGAACAATATTTGTGTTGTAAATATTAAGTTAAGGATGCATGATGGATAATGTTGTATATTTTATGTACATATGTATAGCTCGATCTATAATATATATATAGTTTCATATTTCATTTGTGTGTAATTGTAAATTTTATGTGTTTATATATATTTATTAGCAGCGAAGAATACGAATTTGAAACCCTAATGGAATATATTAGCAGCGAAGAATACGTATTAGAAACCCTAATGTAATTGTAAAACCGAAAACAATAACCAATTGAAAAGAAAAGAAAAAGAAAAAAGAGGCGGCCTCTTTAGCCCCGGTTGGTAATACCAACCGGGACTAAAGAAGCCAGCAACCGTGGCTCGACTGGAGACCTCTTTAGTCCCGGTTGGTATTACCAACCGGGGCTAAAGGGAACCGAGGCTAAAGGTCGGGCCTTTAGTCCCGATTCCTTAGCCCCGGCTCCATGCCCGGGGCTAAAGGCCAAAATGGCCCGGGGCTAAAGGCCCGTTCTCCAGTAGTGACTGCTAGTTCTTTTTGCTATTTTTAATGGGAAAAGTCTACTTAACCCACTAACCTATGCAAGGTCTACTTCGTACCCTAAACTATGAAACAGTCTGTTCTACCTCTGAACTTTGTAAAACCGGTCAAATTACCCCTCAAGGCGGTTTTGGACAACAGTTTTGCTACGGTGTCAATGGTTTTGTCTTTTTTTTATTTCGGCTAAATATTTGAAAATCATAGTAAATCATAAAATGAAAAATTCAATTTTGTTGGGCTCCGCATGAGTAGATCTACATAGAGAACATGTAATATGATATATTTTAGTACAAATTTTTTGTTGTAGATTTAGATCTATTCTTTTTCGTAACTCATTCGAATAATTCATAACTGTAGTTTCTATGGTCCAATTGTGGTAGAATTTTTATGATGACCTAGTTATTGTCTCATTGTTGTAGTAAAAATTTCATACTCATTGAATCAAATGAATCTATAACTATGTTATACATGAATCAATAAGTATAAAGCTTTTACTGCAAATCAATGAGGCAATAACTAGTCTACCATAAAAATTTCACCATAATTGGACAAAGAAACTATTGTAATGAGTTAGAACAGATAAAGCTACAGGAACGAGAGTGTGTGTGTAACGCGAATCCGGCCAGAAAGGATAGCTTCCACGTCACTCCACACCACGTCGCCGTGTGCGGGCACTGGCCGACTGGAATACTGTGGCGCGGATCGACCGTACACACGTCGACGGGAATATCCGATCCAACGATCCTCTCCTGGATCGGATGTGCATGGACGATGCGATGGGGAGAGGCCGAGAGGCCCCCCTGCTGGGTCGGGTGAGAGAGCATATATGCAGCATCTCGAGGGGACGACGCGCGGCCGGCGCGCGTGTCTGTAGTCTGTACGTGTCAACGTCGTGCGCCTGGGCTCTAGCTCATGCACGTGGCCGGTCACGGCCGCTGGCTCTGTCCACACGCGTAGCCGCGCTAGCTAGTGACAAGACACCGTCACATGCCAGGGCCGGATGCGATCGAGGTCGCGGGTGGGCAACGGCAACGGCGACGACGACGACCCCGGCAGGCGCGGCCGGGCCGGGCCCCGATCGAGAGCTAGCCGCTAGCTACTCGGTCGATCTCGGTGGTATGGCATGCATGCGTATGCTAGCATCCACGGATCGAGCAGTTACCGATCGCCAACGGCAAGTGATCGCCTGGCGGCGCTTCATTAACGGCGTCCTCAACAACGAGCTACTATTTACTAGCTATCTAGACGTGACTTGACAAACAAAAAAAAGAAAAAAAAATATGAGAAAGTACTCACTAGGTGCTAGATAAATAGTTTATCTATTTTACATGAATCAAAAAATATGTGAGAGAAGCATATAGATCCAGTAGATATTTTTTTGAATCAAAAAATAGTTTTTTAAATCAAAAAATAGTTTTTTGAATCAAAATCTACAAACTTAAAATGATATTTTGGAACTCTAAACAGTTTTAATTTAAAAAAGTTTCAACTACAAAGTTGTAGATCGCATCTACAGCTACAATTTTGATATAAAATTTGTCTTCATTCGAGTTTGTATAAAAAAGTTATTATTTTTTTTTATTAAGTTTTTAAATCGTCCGGTTTTGACCCGGATGAGACTCAAAGTCAAGTTTAAGGACTGGAATGACACCGCTGACCAAGTTTAGGGACCAGTGGTGATCACCTTACAAGTTCAGGGACTGAGATGATTCCAGCGACCAAGTTGACCTTCAGATATCACTTTATAAGTTCAGGGACCGGAATGACACCACCAGCCAAGTTTAGGGACCGGCGGTGAATTTTACTCTTTAATTTTTCTATAGCTCGTAGCCTACAACAGTTTTCCCATAACTCACAACAAAATTTTACCTAGCTACAGCCACAACTCAAACAAACAGATCTTATGCGCTACTAATTGTTCTACTGGGCTTGTGTGCTACGTATTTGTAACATTCAACAAACTAATAGGATGTATTTATGATTATACAATTACACATATATTTATGTTTGTTAAAAAAAATCGTAGATATAATAAGAATCTTGCACTAAATTAAAAAGGGCACCCGAGAGTGCCAGGTCACATTGTTAGAAATTTTAACCATCGTATGAAGCTAACTCATAGCGTGAACAGTTCGATAAGGAAATTAGTGTGTCTGTCGTTCATTAAACAGGAAAACAACTTATGAATATTTGTGAACATGTTGTGATGACGGTCTCATCACTCGCCATTGCGAGACTCGAGCATGTCGGTATTTGGTTAGTTGTTGCGCTTTGTCCTCTGCTTCCACGTGCAACCGACGTCACTCTCCTCGCAATGCCCTCGGTAGATGACCCCTCTTTCTTGCCTCCTTCTTCACTTCTAACATTTGTGCCTCCACCATGTTCTGTTGCTTCCTCCTGCCACACTTCTCTCAGATTTCGCCCTCGTACCTTCTAGATCTCGTGCTCGCGACCTATGCTCCTATAGCATGCACGACGAAAGGTGCTCTTTGGCAAGCAGTGGTCAGAGCTGTAGCATATGGGGCTAGGGAGCGTGTTAGCCCTCGCGGCGCGTAGTGGTGTAGTGGCGGTGCGGTGATTCTCTATTGATGGCGACCAGAAGAGGAAGATAGTTTTATCGATAGAGAATCAGTTTGGAAGAGTAGATAATTATGTTCTTCTTATCTTAGATGATTATAATTTGATGTCTCACTTCACTTTTTATCCTCCTCTTCCATAAATCTAGCGTAGCATGTGTTTACACGCTTGTTCTCGACTGATCAATACGAATCTTAATTCTTTTAGGGCACTCACAATACAGACTCTATCATAGAGTCTAAACGTATTTATTACACTCCTATTTATTGTATTTTGCTGATGTGACAGTGTAGTTATTGAAGAGAGAGGGTAAAAAAGCATGACTCCAAGTCTTATTTAGACTCCAAGTCTATGATAACTTCCAGGTAATAAATAGACTTAGACTCTAAGTAGAGTCTGCATTGTGAGTGCCCTTATACTCCTCTCTCGGTCCGGTAGCACCATCATAATAATTGTCTTAGTGATATGTCTTACTACAATACTGTTTATTCAACAGATTCGTGCAAGTCAAAAGTTGCACATTCACTACTGATCGGTAATCGGTATCACGTGTCAAACACTGAAAGCATTTTTAGAGACGTTATTAGATTGTTTTTTTTTTTTTGGGTGAGTATTGCCTAGGCAGACCGCAGACCTTCGAGTACGCGCGTAAACGGGATGGCCTCAGGGATGGCACTGGCGGTGGCAGCGTCCTCATGTGCTCCGTCGGCCGCCTGCGGCTCACTGCTGCAACGACATGCCGGCGGCTTCCGCCGCCCCGACCTGCTCGGTGGCGCCGCCACCGCCTGCGCGACAATCGATGACTAAGCTGGCATGCCGAGCAGCTTTCTGCCGCTTCTTCCCGGAGGCATCGGTGGTGGTGGCCTGCTGCCCCCCTTCCATGCGGCTTCTTCTCCAAGAGCAGCACTACCCAGCTCATTCTTCGCAGCTGGCCGCCGTCGACGCATATTATATGGCGGCGTGCTGGACTTCATTTCTTCCATTCCGCGATGAGCAGTGAACCTGCAAATGAGTAGTATTTGCCACTACATTGTGGGCGTCCACTGATGCATCGACACTGAGCTTCCATCATCAGCTTCAGGTCCGTCACATGCTCCCTCTCTCCTCTCTCCAGTGCTGTTCGTGTCGCTCTCTCTGGTTCTGTGTCCTGTCACAGTTCCCTTCCTTGCCTGCCTTTGCCTTCCAGCTGTTCGATGAAATGCCTGAGCGCGCTCGTTTAATTGTTTCTCTTGATAAAAACAACAATACTTGTTGCAGATTCTTATACTGGAGGTCTAACATCATATCGTCTACATCTATCCTTCATTCTACCATTAACCCATAGACAAAGGGGGCATACCACTTGGAAGGTGTAAATAGAACTCAATAGCTAGCTCAATCATTTACTGTAGATATTGAGCTCACTGTACTGCTACCCAGATAAGCTTCTGCTTTAATCTTAGCTTCACAAAATAGTATTCCAGTCATCCAGTGATACTATAAAAATTACTACGATGACACATGATTTCTATTTATTGATCTTATTCTAGCCTACAAAGCTGCATCACTTTGTCTGAGAGGTGGCAATTATGTTGAAGCCAGGCTTATAGAATCAATTTTCTAGTTAAGATGAGCTTAGAGCAACTCCAAGCAAACCCTCAAATTTCTCCCCCTATTCCCTCAAATGAGAGCCTCTCATCCATGTTTTAACCCCTACTTCTCAGCGCACTCCAACTAATCTCCTATATTTTCTTTACTTTACACTATATTGTCATGGGCCTTGCTCATCGGACCCATTTGTCAGCTTTGTGGGAAGAGAAAAAGGAGTAGGGGGAGGATGAGGGGCTCCTACATCTGTCGGTTCAGGAGAGAGAAATGAGAGCCCCTCATCCATCGGGGGCTAGATAGGAGTTCGGTTGGAGAGCAAATTTTGAGTTTTGGTCCCTCAAAATAGGATAGGGTTCTTGTAGGAGTTCAGTTGGAGTTACTCTTATTGAAAATCAAATACATTGTTCTGCTCATGGCTACTTAAAACATAATCATTTTATTTGGACTAGCACCTTGGGCTCAACCCATTGTTGATTCCTTGCGATGACTTTTAGTATTATACTAAAGCATTTTTCTGATCAGCTAGATATTATGAGTTTGTACCTAACTGAAGTCTGAAACTTCAGTAAAATGTGTCTAACCAAATTAGTTATTGTCAATTGATTGCTTCAAGGATAAATTCTTTTATTAACACACATGTGCGCTATATGTTACATCTATGAGATCACTGTTGGCTTAATTTCAAAGCAAGAAGTATTTGATTATGATATCAATAAAAATAATATTATGGTTACATATAGGCATTTGAAACACACAATTATATTAATATATTATGTCTACCAGAGACCTGCTTACTTAACAGTACCCAGTGATTTATTTATTATACATCCAGGGATATCCTCACTAAAGTTCAGAAGCCCCCCTCCTTTGTGACTGTTGCACTGAGAATAGAAGGTTGGACAAATAGGGAGGCACTCTTATAAAATCTTTACGTAGCTTATCATATTTGCTGTATTGTTCTTGCAGCTAAAACCCGTTTTACTTCACTTCCTATTTAGGTTGCATATTGGAGTACAAGCTTAGCCGAAAGGTTAGGTGCTTATTTTGAATTCCAAGAACTTTTACCCACGATGCTAGCAAACAAATCTTCAGTCTATGTTTTGCTGTTCATACAACAATAGACTTATTTATATTAATAGTGAACATGCACGTGCGGCACGCACGTGTCAAAAAAACATTTATAGTTTTTATTTGTCATTCTCTAACTTATCTACAGTTATCATCTTAAGTATATATGCACTTGAAATATTTGAACGTGTGAATATTAGAGTGAGACTCCCTTGTTCTTTTCGTCCCAAAACTTGATGAAATGAAAACATACATTTTTCTAAAAGTTTGAATATTTAGTTGGAAAGAACAGTTTTGCTTTCTGCTCTTTCTTTTTGTTGCAAACCTCTTCGAAGAAGTCATGTGGCATGTGGCAGAGCGACCATGATGCCGGCACCGTCCTATGTAGGTTCTCACCATTAGCAAAATTGGTATCTTAAAAGTGATATATATATATATATAAAGTTTAACTACTTAGCGTTTAGAAACTTTATCAGATGAAGAATCATAGGAAAGAGCAGAGCATTACAAATGAATCACAACATGTGGGATTTGAATTATAAAACACAAAATAAGAATGGTCATAGGCCTCTTTGAATTATTATTATTAACTGTTGTAAAGCTAATGTTATAACTCGAACAGTGTAAGGCTATTGTTATAACTGGAACAGACAACCAGGTTAATCAAAGAAAAACTAACTCGTTACTTGCTACCTTAAAAGTTTTAGCAATGTGTAGGAACAACGAAATTCCCTCCACCTGTCATTTTAATGTGAGCTTAAGAAGGGAAATTTTGCCAATAAAATGCACTACAATTAAAGAAGAAAATTGAAAAAATAAGTATAATATCCGAAAACAAACAGGTCGATCCAACTCCAATCACTTTAGCACCCATTCAAACAACAAGCTACATATATATTTTTTTGAAAGAACATGAGGGGTTGTCCCCCTGCTGGGATACATTTTTTTTCTGACAGAGACATAGGAAAGCTCTTTCCTTTTCAGCAAATTATGCAATTATGTGGCATCTAGAAGAAAACTAATGAGATGGTCATGCAGCATAGAAGAAAGCTCTAGTCCTTGCTGCTAATTTTTATTCCCCTTTCTAGAAAAATGTTATGCATAGGGCATATATAATTTTCTAAAACAATGAGTGCATCATGTTGATATGAAAAAAATAAGAAAAAATAGTAGTGGTTTACCCCTCAGACCGGTGACACAAGAATCCTAGTGATCGAGATGCTGACACCTTTCTGATAAATATTTCTTGCTTCATGCCTTCCTCAACAACTATTTGCATCTGCACACTGTAGCATATATCTCAGGACATGGATATATAGTATTCTGATGGCACGCCTCTAACAGAGTTGCTCTTTTAAAACTATAATCAAAATTAACGAATATAAGTAAAACAATATAACTCAATATTAAATCACCTTGACATGCCGACTCAGAGCTGTGGACTAATATAAGCAGTTCATTACTTTCAAATTTTTAATAAAAGAAAGATTGGCTACTTCTATATGTGTGCGCTGTAAATCAGCATTCTACCCTAATAATTAGCCTTCTTTTGGGCAATAATTGCCTTCGAACAAGGTTATCTAATCTACAAAGACCGCCATATTACTGTAGCATGAAGATTCCTAGAAAAATGAAGAAGACCAAAAAAAATAGCTATTCCAATTTAGCAGACAAGGTGTGCCTTGACATGCCGACTGAGAGCTATGGACTAATATAAACAGTTCATTACTTTTGAATTTTTAATAAAAGAAAGATTGCCTACTTGCATATATATGCATGTGCGCTGTAAAACAACATTCTTGCCTAATGATTAGCCTTCTTTTGGGCAATAATTGCATTCGAATAAGGTTATAATCTAATCTACAAAGACCACACACTGTATTACTGTAGGATGAAGATTCCTAGAAAATTGAAGAAGACCAAAAAAAATAGCTACTTCCATTTAAGAGGCAAGGTTTTATATACGTTTAGGTAAATTTTCTCAAAATGAAAATGCAGTAACATGAGTAATCATGCCAAAAATAGTTAAATTCATCGGCCTTTATTCAAAATACAATTTTACATGAGAAATTAGCATGACATATTGGATAACCTTTGTAGATGCCGATATATTATTTGAACCATGTAGCTAATAGAAAGCAGCATTCTATGAGACCACGTTCGAGGCTTCCCGCTGCGCCAGTGTGACACCCTAAAATTTGCTCAATTTAAAAATAGGTGAAAATGTTTCTTTATTGAATTTCGGTGTGCATTTAATCTAGGGTTTAAATAATTATCACAAAAATTAAAACCAAGTTAGGAACATGTTTTTGCATTCATGCCTCTGCATTCTATTTATTGAGATGAGTGGTTTGGTTAAAATTTGGTTGGAATCCAAATATTTCTTTTGAAATGATTTGATTGGTGCTGAAAATAAAAAGAAAAGGGCTTTTCCCTCTCTCCCTTCACCCCCTCTCTTTTTTTTGGCCTACTCGGCCAGGGGGCCCAGTCCCCGTCGGCCCGCTCTCTCCCCTCCTCACTTTCTCCTGCATCGGGCCGAGCTCCCCTCCCTTCTTTCCTCCCCGACGGCCCAGTAACCCAGCCGACCACAGGCCGCTTGAGCGCCCGCGCTGCAAGCCCGCATCAGGCCGCCGCCTCCCTTCTCTCTTTGTTCAGCTGACTGGGCGGGCCCACGCGTCAGCGCTCCTCTCCCCTACCTCCCGCTCTGCTCACTCGAAACGCCAGAGCCGCAACCGCACACCCCCACTCCCCCGTCGTGCAGCTGCCCCGCTCTCTCCTCCTTCGTCTATTTAGCGCACCCGCATGCACTCCCGCTCCCTTTTTCCCCATTTCTCCCTGCCTTGCTCTCTCCCGCACGCCAGCACCAAGGCCGCCCGCCATTGACGCCCCCGCCGAGCTTGCCTCGTCGTCCGGCCGCGTCGCGGCTGGATCGGAACCCCTGTCGAGCCTCGCGTCGAGGTTTGGAAGCGCCTGTGCTCCTCTCCCCCTCCCTTACCCCTGCGACGCTCTAACCGCCTTCTTCTGACTTGCAGTGCACCGCCGTCCGCCGTCCGCCGTTCGCCGCGGACCGCCGCCTCCAAGCCATCTCCTTTGCTTCGTTTCGCCGTGGTGAGCCCCAGCATCCTCCTCTATCTTCCCATGCTCTTACCGTGGTTGCGGAGGCGTCTCTCGGCCGAACCCGAGAGCTCCGTCGGGTTGGCCATGGCGGGAGCGTGCCCGGCGTCGCGAGGCGCCGCGACGTCGCGGTCTCAGCGCGTCCCCGGCTCGCCGTGCGCGTTCTCACCCCCTTTGCCCTAATCTGTGCCATCCATCGCAGATCCAACGAGTCTCAGCGGCCGATACCCCTTCGTGGGAATTTTGTTAAAGAGACCCCGCGAAAGCTTGGAATCAACCCGCCGTCCTCGGTTGAGTTTAAAATCCGATTTAAATTTGTTTTAAATTTTGGTTTAAATTCAAATGCATTTCAGTTTATTTACAAATCTGCCACTGCAATAAAACGCTTATAAAATCCACGTTTTAGCCCCGATTTGATCCGTTCAAATTGCGTTAGTTTCGTAATTTATTTCTCTACCCGTTTATGCCTCTGTTAGTCGGTTTAGGTCCGTTTAGTTTCAGGGTTTATGTTAATCTTGTTTAGGGCTTTAGAATCACCGTTTCGGTCGTATCTTTCTCGTCGTAACTCCATTTTTGGTGAACCAAAACTTGTTGTGATCGTAGGAACGTGTACTAGTGTTTTACGAATGTTTTATTTCTGTTTATTACTGTTTGGTGTACTGTTCTAATGGATAGCCTTGTTTGCAATGCATGTGTGCACTTGGAATGCGTGTGTGATGTTTCTTGTGATCGAGTATAGTCGGTGAGCAAACGTGGTTCGATCAAGAGCCTTCGTTCGAGGATCAGCAAGAAGACCAGCAGTACAACAATCAAGGCAAGTTAGCATAGGACCATCCTTGTTACCTACTCACTTTATTAAGCACTTCATATTGCATGTGTCAATCTGAACAACCTTAGAGATCTACTTAGCTTTGTTATCTGTGATATTCTTGACACCGTGGGATATATGCATATGGGTAGAAATGCTAGTGCTAACTGACTAATAACTGATCCAGTCCAATGATGAATGTTCTCATGTTGGTATGTTGATAAATGGTTAATAAAACTTGCTGTTAGCAAAAGCTGGGACTGACAGTGCTACCATGAGTGCTACATGGCTCTGGTTTTAGCTCAGTATACGGGACCTTTTCTAGCTTGTTAGATGTTACCCGAAAGGACGCAAGAGGGGCTTGCCACTACGGGTGTAGGGCTGCTCCTGTTCCTATGTGTATAGCTGCGACGGCCTTGTGCCATAAGAAAGGGGGGTTTGCTACATCTGATTGCCAAGGAAATCTAGCGGCCCTAACTTGTTAGACGAACTAGCGAAAGACTTCATAGTGTACCCTGTCCATTCACCTTGGAAGTGTTATGGGGGTCGCTCCCCTGGGTATCTGGGCAACACGTCTTGTGGGTAAAGATGCACAACCTCTGCAGAGTGTAAAACTGTTATAACAGCTGTGCTCACGGTCACGAGCGGCCCGGAAAACTAGCAGAGCTATAATACTTAATTAAATGTTATTTTCTGTTGATGGTACTCTTATGCTGAATTATTTATCATTGATGGACAAATGGATCAGGGGTTTAAGGGTTAAGCACAATACTCGTTTACTCTAATGCTAAAACTTTGCCAACATAAAAGCTAACTGCAGTCAGACAGTGTCAGCCTCTTTGAGCCTCATGAACCCCATGTTGGCTTGCTAAGTACGAGGAGTACTTACGCTTGTTTATCTTTCTTTTTGGATAAAATCCCGGATGGGTAACAGATGAAGTTGGAGTTGGAGTTTCCCCAGAAGTTTCTAGGCTAGCGTATCCCCCAGTCGGCAGTCCCTGTGGTGGTTGCCCGTGAGAGCTATATCTAGTTTACCCTTTTCCGTTGATGTAAGTCTTTGTTTTGCTTCTATCGTTATGTAATAAACACCGTGATGGTACCTTTTTCATGATTTGTCTAGCTTATGTGTGCGACTGATCCCTGGGCACACATGAGTTTGATGCCTCAGTTTTATTCTTAAAATTGGGGTGTGACAGCCAGAGAGGGAAAGGAGGCCGCCGGTGGCAGGGGCGGCAGAAGTGATGGCACGTACCTAGTAGAGTGCAGCGGCGCCCTCGCCTGCTCTCTGCTGCCGCGCCGTCATTGCCGTTCTTCGTCGCGGTTGGATCGGAATCGGAGAGCCGGCGTACCAGCCGAGGTTGAAGACGATCGCTTTTGTGCCTCCCTCGCAGCCGCAACCTCGGCACTCGGCCGTCGGGCCTTACCACCACCGCGCCGCGGTCGACCGATCTCGCCTCGCTCTTCTCGCCGCACCGCCTCAGAGCCGCGGCTGCCGGCTTGGCAGTGAGCTAGCGTCACGGTGGTCGGTGCCGGGCAGCCTCGGCACTCGGCCGTCGGGCCGTACGCTGTGCACCAGGACCAGGAGGCAGGAGCGGTGTCCGTCGTCCTTGTCCGCACCGGCAGGCACGTCCCGCCGCCGGGTTCCAGTGCGTGAATTCGCGTCCGCCTGCCGGGTTTCCTCGTGCTGCACGAGAGGTCGTCCGTCCTGAGCGATTGCCCATTGAGGGAGTAGACATACAATTGGGTCAAGTCGTGTGCTACAGAGACAGCGTACCAGAGAGGTCGGAACCGGTGGCAAGAAGACGCCGAGCGGTGTCCGTCATCCTTGTCCGCGCCGGCAGGCGCGGCCGGCCACTGTGCGTGAAGTCGCGTCCAACTGTACGTCGGGGCTTCCCGAGCGTCAAGTCGCCTCCGTCCGAGCGGTGTCCGTCGTCCTTGTCTGCACCGGCAGGCGCGGCCGGTCGCCGTTCGTGAAGTCGCGTCCAACTACCGGGCCGGGGTTCCCGAGCGTGCCGCCGTGCCTGAAGTCGCGTACGTCCAACTATCTGGGGTTCCGAGCGGTGTCCGTCGTCCTTGTCTGCGCCGGCCACCGTGCGTGAAGTTGTTGCATCCAACTGTCGGGGTTCTCGAGCGTGCCGCCGTGCGTGAAGTCGCGTCCAACTGCCCGGGGGTTCTCGAGCGTGAAGTCGCGTCCGTCCGTCGGTTTCCTCGTGCGCGAGGGTGCCGAGCGGGTAGAATTTGCGTGTGGGTACAGGCGGTGGGTAAGTTCCTTCGTGAGTAACAAAAAACCACGGGCGGAAGAGATTTGTAACAAGCGAGGTGTGTCAATGTAAAGGGTTTACAACTTGTTCCCGACCGGGTCCACTCGTCAGATCAAATCTAAGACCCAAATAGGAAGGTGTGTATAAAATATTTAGGTGAGAATTGTTTTTAAATCCTGCACTACTTTATAGTATAGATATAGAATAATAGCTATCATTGATGAAATTTTGTTAGCAGAAAACCAATGAGAGTGACTCTAATGATTACAACGTGACTAATAAAAAAAAACAATGCTCTTCAAACATAGGTGATCATTGAGGTAAATATAAAATTTCACAATCACAACTTATGTATAGGCAACATATTAAAGATAAAGAAAAGATATAAACATTCTTTGTTACTCTCTTTCTATTTCATGGATCATAAAAGAACTATGTTTTCACTCAGTATCTTGCACCAAGACAAGACAAAGTCCTTGCTCTTTTATTAAGAAAAAAAAGAGATATTTGTGTTGTGGTTATAGATTGAACTAGAGCTCCAAAACTGCTACAAAAGCAAGAGCCCTTTTGCAATCTACAAGTATCTAGATACGGAGTAATGGTTACACCATTTTTCTGTATAAATTATAATGTAAGTAGCTGGAGAGAAATGCAAGTCAGTACACTGTCCGCCAGTGGCACTAGCACATCATCTGGTATACCATATAACTTATGGTGATAAAAAACTACTGCAGTAGTACTTGTTAAATGAACCTTCTTCCATGTAATAATATGTAACAACTGCAGGCGCGCAGGCAGAAGTGAACATTCTGCTGATATGTTCATTACCCGTTCTCAGTCTTGTGTCTAAAAAAAGACTCAACTGAACCTACATCAAAATATTCCATTGCATGCTGAATGCTGATACATGCATACTGTCCGTCGAACTCCAACTGCCCTTTACGAGAGCAATAACAATCTACATCATATGGAGGGCATGCAAGTGTCCCAAAATTAGACCCTAATCATTCATAAATTGAAGCATAATTACCCAAACCTCCATATTTATTTATAACATTGACATATAATGAGAACTAAGTGAACAACTTTTATACATGGTTTCTTATATATACACTATACAAAAAGCTACTTTATTACTTTTAGCAACAACAAGGGTTGTGGGTCATATAACCAAGTGCTCAAAGTAGGGCGCTGTAAAAGCTGCACCTGGTTTTCTAGTTCATTTTTTCATTCCGTTACACCAGTGATTTGTGCAAAGGTGACAACCTTTACCTTTGTTCTTTAATTATGGCCTAACATTATGCTATCCACCTATCCTGATTATAGTTCAGTTTCAAACGCTGACCTTAATATTTTGTGTTTGAGGCAAGTGATGAAGATAAGGATCCTAACATTCTTATAATCGGATCTTAAGAAACTTGGTTGTTTTTTTACCTACACAATAGTTATTTGGTGCCTGTTTGAATTGTGAGCAATTTCAATATTTTGTTTTATTTTTTATTTTTCTAGTATTTAAATTAGTATGTTGTTCCATGGAGTATATATATGAATTGTTTTTCAGCTTAAAAAACATGGCACTCAGAACAATTTCTAATTCTTGTCAAAGCATTTTTGCCATGATTAGAAACTTATTTCCTTTGCTTGGAATATTTTCTCACAAAATTGAAACATTGTTAAATGTAGATTTATGGATTAAATAACCTATATTTCTAGAATATTTTTATTCAAGTTATAACATTTTTCTCTTAAACTTAGAATATTTAAGTAACATTCTATTGAACAAATCAGAAATATAGAAAATTTTACATATAAAGTAAGAATGCTTTTTACTGGATTTGAAATATCAAATGAAATAGGGATATTTTTTAGTGAATACAGAACATTCTTTATTAATTAAGCAGATCATTTGTGTTAAACGTTGAACACATATTTTGAAATCGTCGAGTTAGATGATGCAGATATCGCGAAAACCTTGTGACTCTTTCCAAGGAACGAAATATATAAAATACTAATAATAGGATTGCATGGAAACGGAAAGAAAAATGAATAGGATAAAATCATCTGATTCTTTTGGCACACATGTTGTGCTCTTTCATGTGTTGCACGATTGTGCTGGCCAGCCGTTCCACACCTCAACATAGGTAGTTGAGTAGTTCACAGTTGGGTTAAGAGGCAACGTAGTAGTTCACAGTTTTGGCTGTAGCTTTCTACTGTAGTTCTTCTCAGTGAGTCACTGTGAAAACAGCCTCTGTGGCTTAAATTCAGCTGAAGCAAACACAGCCAACTGGTATTGAGTATGTTGCTTTGCAGTGAAAGGAGTGAACAACAGGGAGTTTAGTGAGTTGCTTTGCCATATTGAGTGCGTACTTATAGAGTGAAGGGATGAACAACAACCATAGTAGTGAGTGAAAAGCATTGATGTTGGACTGATCAATGAGTTAATTTCCAACAGTAGGAAAGTTGACATCTAGTGGACAAATGAGTTCGTTTCCAACAAACAAGGAAGTAGTGAGTGAACCGTTGGGCCCTGATGAAGAACCAAATTTAGTACACCTAGTCTTTCAATACATATACTTCAACAAAAATCCATATACCTGAGTTACACTTGCACTACAAAATTAAAAGTTGAGAAAAAAAGACTAGAGGGTCGCTCAACGTGGTCCATGTTGAGTGCTTTGCTCTGCTGGATGTGGGCAGAAAAAAGAGTGCATCTATTATACACAACAGCCCGAAATAGGACAGCAAGGACCTCCCTTTACCGGAGGATCTGCATTGATGACGTTGAAAATATAAATACCAGGCCATGAACATACAGAAGGCACAAAGCAGTTGACCACGGTGGTGATCACTCATGTAAATGATGAAAAGTGAGCTACTTACCACCCGGCATGTGCTGATGTACAGCTGGCATGAATCATTATAAACATGGCCAAGATAAGAAGCAACCGAGTCAGGAAATCGCAGCCGTTTGCTGGCATTTTCCCCGGTTGGCATCGAGGGATGATTGGTAGCTTGAATCACAGCACCTGTTAATAGCTCTTATTGCCTGCAGGCTGCAGCTGCAACTGAACCACAACTGGTGGACTGGGGAATATGTGGAACTGTGCGCCAAATTGGCGACTAAGGTAGTGTTTGGTTCGGAAACCTGGTAAGGCGTCAGAAATCTGATCCTACATTTTTAAAAGCATGCGATGGACCAAAGAAGTTTGAAAGTTGACTGTATTTTGAAAATAATAATAAATAAGGATACAAAAGTGACTTTTCAGCTAGAGTTCTCTTTGCCTGTCCAACTGGTTTCGCCCTTCTTAGATTCAAAGAAAAAACGCAAACGTACAAATATGCAATGTATCAGGTTCTGTCCTTTTTTGGATTACAAGTCCATATAGGTCTCTTTCGTGTTACATATACACGGACCTATAGTCCTACTTATCTGTGATTTCTGTTGAAATAACAGAACTTGACTTGGTCCTGTACCAACCATATATAATAAATAAAGCTGGCCGGCAGCCTAAAAGTGCTAAACCATTCCATTCCACGCAATAGTTTATATATGCGACAGTGACCTTGATATGTCTCTGCCGTACATTGTGTGTAAATTTGACTGTGGTCTTAAATCAAGCTCCTATAGAGCTTGGTATTGTCATTTGAGCAATAAACATCTTCAACTTGGATTGCAAGCATCCAAAGTTGACACTTCTCGCTTTTTTTTAAACAAGGAGCTGCTGTCATATACTTCTTTCTTGGTTTATGTTTACGGCATTGTTGTAGTGAGCTCAAGTGGTCAGGATGTTGAAACTTTGTTCAGCGGTCTTCGTGATGATTTTGCACTTGATGATCTTGGTCGTCCACTTGTCGGCTTGCTCTGGACATATATTTCTGACTCAGTAAAAGTATGCCAAAGAGTCAATTCATAATGTTGGGTTGAAAGATTGCAAGACAGTTAATAATATTCAAATATGTCGGTTTCAGAAAAACTAATATCTAATGCTGTCCAGTATTGAACAATGATAGTGCTACAAGATACATAAGTATTGTGGCTTGCAATAATGAACCTTGACTAGGCCAGACATAGCTTTTGAAGTTCATAAAGTTTGTAAGTATCTTCGCTCTCCTACTTCGGTTCATTATATCATGTTCAAAAAGAATTCTTAGATATTTGATTGGTACAATTGACTATGGGTTAAATCAAAACCACTTTTGCTGAGTGCTTTCTTAAATGCTTACTAGGAAGCTTTTCCAAATGATAGAAGATCTACAAAGGGGATTTGTTATGTTTCTAGGATCAAATCTTATATCAAAGAGTGCTAGAAAATAAGTAACTATTTTCAGGTCTAGCACTGAAGTAAAATATAAGTCACTTGCTAATGCAATTGCGGATATTATTTGGATACAAACATTCATGGTGGACTAGGAGAGTATAGTCAAAGGTTCCTATTCTTCGCTGTGAAAATAATGGCACAACTTATTTATCTGCAAATCTAGTGTTCCATGCCAGAATTGAACAAACTGAAATGAATTATCATTTTCTGATAGAACAGATTTCTCAAAAACATCTGGACATTAAAATTGTTTCTTATGATGATCAACTAGTCCATGGTTTCACAAAGGCAGAATCTGTACATAAGTTTTAAAAAAATTAGAAACAATTTAACTTATGCAAGTTGTGATTGAGGGGTAATGAAAGAATACATAATTTATGAGGTCTTATTTTTGTATTAGAAGTCTATATAGGTCTCTTTCGTGCTATCCTCCACATGGACCTAGAGTCCTGTAATTCCTGTTGTACAGAACCTGTCTTAATCTTGTACCAGCCATCAATAACGAAGTTGGCAGACTAAAGAGCTAAGCCGTTCCACACAATTGTTTACAGCAAGCTGGCTGCAGCCTACCTGCCTTCTATAAATGCAGCATATCCACCACTACAGAAAATCACTGAAGGCAAAAGCACACGTCCACTGCAAAATAACAATGTCTCACACAACACATATGGCCCCTGTAGGCATTCTCAACTCCTCAGTGTCATTGATCATTCTCTTGGCTTCTCTTTTGGCACTCGCTATACCTTCACTAGGTGCTACACCTCTTCGTCGTGAACCTAACGACGACATGGAAGCACTCCTCTGCCTTAAGAACCACCTCGCAGTCTCAGACCCTATCGGGCTCCTACCCTCATGGAAGAATGATTCCATGCAGTTCTGCAGTTGGTCTGGTGTTACATGCAGCAAGAGACACTCATCTCGTGTTGTTGCACTGGACCTTGAGTCAGTCGACCTCCATGGCCAAATACCTCCTTGCATTGGTAACCTCACTTTCCTCACAAGGATCCACTTGCCAAATAATCAACTGCATGGTCAGATCCCAGCTGAACTTGGCCAATTAAATAGGTTGCGATACCTTAACCTCAGCTCCAACAATTTTATTACTGGCAAGATCCCAGAGACTCTGTCATCATGCTTTGGCTTGCAGGTCATTGATCTTTCAAGTAATTCCCTCAGCGGAAGTATCCCAGAAGGTTTTGGGAGCCTCAGCAACCTTTCTGTTTTAAGTCTTTCTGGTAATTATCTGACGGGCAACATTCCTATTTCTCTTGGAAGTAGCTCTTCTCTTGTCTCTGTTATTCTCAACAACAACAGTCTCACAGGACCTATCCCATTGCTACTAGCTAATAGTTCGTCGCTTCAACTATTGGGCTTAAGAAACAATCATCTTAGTGGAGAGCTTCCTCTGTCATTGTTCAATAGCACATCACTTCAGATGTTGGTGCTTGCAGAGAACAACTTTGTTGGGTCCATACCTGTTCTCTCAAATATTAACTCACCCTTGCAGTATCTTATATTGCAATCGAATTATCTTACAGGAAATATACCTTCCACTTTGGGGAATTTTTCTTCCCTTGTCTGGCTCACGCTTGGGGGTAACAGGTTTCATGGTAGCATCCCGATGAGTATGGGTAAAATTGCAAACCTGCAAGTACTAGACATGACTAACAATGGTTTGTCAGGGACTGTTCCAGCCTCGATTTACAACATGTCGGCACTCACACACCTTGGCCTGGGTATGAATAATCTCACCGGGGAAATTCCAGCTAATATTGGGAATAACTTTCCAAGAATTGTAAATCTAATTATGGCACGAAACAAGTTCACAGGCCAAGTCCCTACTTCACTAGGTAACACCACCAATCTCCAGATCATTAATCTCTGGGATAATGCATTTCATGGTAATATTCCTTTGTTTGGAACCCTGCCCAACTTAATCGAACTGGATCTAACCATGAACCAGCTTGAAGCTGGGGACTGGTCTTTCTTATCGTCATTGACAAATTGCAGGCAATTGGTGAATTTGTACCTGGATAGAAACAACCTCCAAGGAGTCCTGCCAAAATCCATAGGGAACCTGTCCAGTACATTAGAGGTATTGTTTTTAAGTGCAAATGAAATATCTGGTACCATTCCCAATGAGATAGAGCGCCTCAGAAGCCTCAAGGTTCTATATATGGGGAAGAACCTCCTCACTGGAAATCTTCCTTACTCCCTGGGGAATCTTCCGAACCTGTTCGCCCTAAGCTTATCGCAGAACAAACTTTTAGGACACATTCCACTCTCTCTCGGTAACCTGAGTCAACTCAATGAGCTCTCCTTACAAGAAAATAACTTGAGTGGCCAGATACCAGGTGCTTTAGGACACTGTAAGAACTTAGATAAGCTAAACCTCTCTTATAACAGCTTTGATGGTAGCATACCAAAGGAGCTGTTTACTCATTCCTCCCTTTCTAATGGTTTCGATTTGTCTCACAACCAACTCTCCGGACAAATACCACTAGAGATTGGCAGCTTCATCAACCTTGGACTGTTGAATATTTCGAATAACATGTTGACTGGGCAAATACCCTCCACTCTAGGTCAGTGTGTTCATCTGGAGTCCCTCCACATGGAGGGGAACCTTCTTGATGGGAGGATCCCAGAATCATTCATTGCTTTACGAGGCCTCATTGAGATGGACCTTTCTCAGAACAACTTGTCCGGTGAAATCCCGGAGTTCTTTGGATCTTTTAGCTCTATGAAGCTTCTCAACTTGTCCTTCAACAACCTCGAGGGACCCGTACCAACAAGTGGGATATTTCAGGATGCTCGTGATGTGTTCCTAAAAGGGAACGAGAACCTATGTGCCAGTACCTCGTTGCTACAACTGCCACTTTGCAATACAGATACATCTAAAGGACATAGGCACGCCTCCAATATTCTGAAGTTAGTAGGATTTACTTCTCTTTCATTAGTCTTGCTATTATGTTTTGCCGTCGTTCTTGTAAAGAAGAGAAAGAAAGTTCAAGAAGTAGATCATCCATCCAGCATGGATTTGAAGAAGTTAACATACGCTGATCTAGTCAAAGCAACAAACGGTTTCTCCTCGAACAACTTGGTTGGCTCAGGAAAATGTGGATTAGTGTATAAAGCAAGATTTTGGAGTGAGGAACATACAGTTGCCATCAAAGTATTCAGACTTGATCAACTCGGAGCACCAAACAGCTTCCTTGCTGAATGTGAGGCCCTGAGGAATACTAGACACCGAAATCTTGTGAAGGTGATTACTGCATGCTCAACAATTGATTCAGCAGGACATGAGTTCAAGGCTGTTATTCTTGAATACATGTCTAATGGTAGCCTCGAGAACTGGCTCTATCCAAAACTGAACAAGTATGGAATTCAAAAGCCATTGAGTTTGGGCTCCAGAATAGTAATAGCAATGGATATAGCTTCTGCTTTGGATTATCTCCATAATCATTGTGTGCCCGCTATGGTCCATTGTGATTTGAAACCCAGCAATGTACTTCTTGATGATGCCACGGTTGCACATCTTGGTGACTTTGGATTGGCTAAGGTTCTTCACACTTATAGCTATTCAAGCAATCATAGTTCTACAGGCTTAATTGGACCAAGAGGATCAATCGGATACATTGCACCAGGTGAGCATTTTTTTCCCTTCTTATGTATGTTTCAGTTTCCTACTCTCTGAGAATATGCTTTTATAATTAACAATATCATGAGGGTGCAATGTTTGATAAATTACGATATTGCAGAGTATGGCTTTGGGAGCAAACCCTCAACAGAGGGCGATGTCTACAGCTATGGAATTACCATCTTAGAAATGCTCACAGGGAAGCGTCCGACAGATGAGATGTTTTCTAAGGGTTTGACCCTTCACAAATTTGTGGAAAAAGCATTTCCTCAAAAGATCCATGAGATTCTAGATCCTTCTATAATTCCGGTCGTGAGAGATGGTGATAATCATACAATGGATGGAATAACAAGAAGCGTCATGAATCTTATTAAGCTTGGTATCTCATGCTCTGCACAGACACCAAAAGACCGACCAACAATGAAGGATGTTTATGCTAGAGTCATCACAATCAAAGAATCATTTTCAGAGCTATGCCACTAAGGAACAAATATTTTTATACTATTCAAATCAGGGAGCACTACATTTTATTTAAGCGGTTTGCGAGGAAAGCTTAGGAACCATTTGCATTGTGGGTCTTGTCCTATATTTTGTGATCAGTATCCGTTTGTAATGTTTAAGAGTTGAGAGCTGAGAAGTCTGTTTGTTTGGTTTTTTTTTTTAATTGATGGAAGCTGGGATAGCAGACTGCTACTTTCAGACCCTGCTGATCACGAACGACAGACATTAGTGAGATGCCAGTGTTGATCTAGCCGCTTGATTGTCTAGGCTATGTCCTCTCAAAATTCGCATTATTCTACTTAGGTTAAATTTCTTTTATTAAGTTTATTTCCGAGTTGTTTTCGAGTCGTTCATGTACACGTCTTGTGTTGCAGTCATGCCGCTCGACAAGGTCTGGGAATGGTGAGCGCCGGATATCATGTTTGCTCATGGAGAGTTTGGCAGGTGAACGGGTGTTCATCGTGCGTCCTGTTCGAGGTTAGCGAACACTTGAATAACAGGCGTAATATATATTTAAATAACACTGCAATCTTTGGTGGCATAAATTTCACGGTGTTGGCATGTGTTCTTGAATTCACCGGAGCTCGATCATGTTTGCTGTTGATGGGCATGTTTGGGGAACACGGTACTCTACGCTTCCGTGCAAAAAAAAAAAAAAAAAAAGTTAACCATGCAAACAGGATTACGTACCCATATGTTCATGCATTATACCTTCCAAAAACATTTACATGATCATAGATAGATTATACCTTCCCAACACATGATCACTTACATGCACAAGTTCATGAGATCATCACACTATTAAAAAAAATATTTAACCACATAAATGTCCCACTCAAAACTCAATTCTAACATTAGGCTATCCAAAGGAAGAAAGAAATATATTGTCCCCGCCTTTCTAGCACTCAACAAACTTGGAGAATTGGTGTGGGACAGAGTCCCCGGGTACTCCGCAAGGAAGGACGAAGGCCTAGTCCATCTAGGACTCTCCATGTAATCCTAGTAGTATTGTTACCTTGTAATCCTACTAGGACTCTTATATTGTAACCGACTAGGACTCTGCCTCCTGGACTATATAAAGAGAGGCAGAGCTCCCTAGAACGGGACATAGACAAGAGACACCCATAAGCGCAGGGCGCCATATATGATTCCCCTCAAACTGGATGTAGGGATGCTATTCAGCAGACCGAACCAGTATAAATCATTGTCTCTGCGTTTACCATCGAGTTCTGTATACGCCGATCCCCACCGAACAAATCGTCCGGGTACCCCCGAGACGAGTTGCCGGTTAACAAACACCGACAACTGGCGCGCCAGGTAGGGGACTCTCGGCACAATTGCGATCAAGAGCTCGACGGACCTCAAGATCACCAGCACGGGATCAACTTTCGCTTTCAACACCATATGAGGAATTTCGTTGTCAAAGCAACTCGATGGGATCACTCGGCAATTATCTTCCTCCATATGGGACTCGACGTCCTGGTCCAGATCCTAGATGAAGCAAACATACGTTCCATCTACACATCAACATACAAAGCCGGACTCAAGTCAGATTTGTGAGCAGTCGTCAAGGGTCACGATAACAGATCCATTGGCACGCCTGCAAGACAACTCCATCCCTTTCCAATTTGATGTCCATCATGGTTTCGAGTTCAAAAAACAAGATAGGACATGGATCAGAGTATGACAACATCAGGCTATTCAACTTGGCAACAACGAAATCCAATCGGATTCGGGTCAAGAAGCCTGGACTTACGTTCCATCTATGAGCCATGCCATGCAAGGTCGATGGCCGAAGGACCAGGCAAGGCGATTTAAATAATCAAGATACTTGTACGTGGCCATCAACAAATACATGCGCATTGAAGTACAAGGAAGCAAGCTAGCAAGGCTAAGTCATTGCGCCTGTACCCATGTATGCAATCCGGTTACGATCCGACTCCAACGCACGAACCGACCGGTGAGCTACCGAGAAGCCACAAACGAGCTGTTTGGGCCAATTACAGACTGCAAGCGAATCATCCAAGCTGCAAGCAAGCTAAGCCACGTACAACAAACAAGACTCCGCGCATACTTCCAACTACCCGGACTCGACCGACTACTTCACTCGGATTCAATGTGTTAGTCGGGAACGAGATCTAGATGATCAAGAATTACTCGGCAACAACCCGGCTCGATTAAGAATCCGCTGAGGAGCTGTTCCGACTAATCGACTTCTTCAACGACCAACTACTCATATATCCAATACGGTGCGTACCGAGTCGTCGAGCCATCATGTTGCCGAGAGCCGCAAGTGAGCCATGAGCCACAAGCGAGCAAAGCAGTCGTCAAGTCATCGTGCTGCCATAAAGCCGCATGTGAGCCCTCGAGCTATTGTTAAGCTGCGAGCGAACCATCAAGCTGTCGTTGAGCCCGCAAGTAAGCAAGCCCTCAAGCTGTTGTTGAGTCGCAAGCAAGCCATCAAGCCGCCGTTGAGCCGCAAAAGCGAGCCTTCGAGCTGCTGTTGAGCTGCAAGCGAACCATCAAGCCGCTATTGAGCCGCAAGCAAGCGAGCCTTGTTGTTGAACCGCGAGCAAGCCATCAAGTTGTCGATGAGCCATGAGCGAGCCGTTGAGCCACAAGCGAGCTGTCGAGCAAGCGTTGAAGAATCAAGCGGTCATCGAGCTGCAGACAAGTCGCCCGAGTAATGAGCGAGCCGTCCGACTACCAAGTCATCCATTACTCGGATATCTCGGCGGTGTCGACTACTCCACTCGGCGGTGCTGACCACTCAACTTGGCATCAACCAAGCTAAGTCATGCTTTAATATTTTTAATATCTCTAAATATTAATCGTGAGCCGCTACGGCCACATCAAAATTGCATTCCCGGCTACTCATACAGCTCTGAGCTTGTAGTCGGGACAACACCTCACGAGTGTATAATAATGTACACTCGGAGCGCGCACCTTTTTTCGTGCAGCATGACTGCTATAATCTTCTCTTAGCAAGTTGTTAAGTTACTTGAGTAAGTGCAAGCCTTAATCCGTGAAGCCTGTACCTCACGCTCGATAAAAGCTCGACACGCAAAACAGGTGCTTAAACGTCACAGACCCACTACTCGGGTGATTTAAACAACCTAGCGAGAGCTAGATGCGAAAAATTTCATATGCATTTATTAATGCTGGGACATGCTCCCGACTTGATATTCTGAATATCCGTTACTACATATTTTTGTATGTCTACTTTGCAGGGAAAAAGATATGGACTACAACACCGGTTGAGGTACGCCCCTGAGAGTTGCCCTACGCGGACACCAGGCCGCTGGGTGAGGTAGGCCCCTGAGGGCTGCCTCACTCGAACACCACGCCGCTGGGTTAGGTACGCCCCTGAAGGCTGCCTCACTCGGACACCATGTTGTGACGAGCCTTCAAACATGGTTATGATGATTTGGGAGTCTCGAGGTGGGGGTGATACGGGGTCTCCGGTGAGGAGACTGCCCACCCGAAGCCTTGGGCTCACCAAAAATTTTGTTTCCACTACTTCGATCAAGCTCCTTCTCCTCCACGGAGTAGTCGACATTAAGCTCGGGGGCTCATCATTGCCTTAGCTTAGTCGGCTTCACTTCGACTACGCTCGAGGGCTTGGATTCACGGATGAAAGATCAAAATTACAAGCGTTCGAGGACTCGACGACAAGCATATGATGATCCTTGTCTTCGGGAGATTACTCGACTGCACTCTTGAGGATGTCTACAAGATCCTACAATCGACTCCGAGTAGTCGATTTTAGGCTCGGGGGCTGCGGGATATATATCCTCAAATGATGCATCCAAATTTCTTTGAAAGTAATTGGAGCAAATTCAGACAAAGACCCTCCAGCTCTTTATGCTAAACAACAAGAGGCTCGGGGGCTACACCCAATGGGTGCGCTTTTCAAAAAGCGCACACCATTAGAAGACTTCAAGAGCACTTTATGGTTTCTCTCAGAAGGTACTCAGATGACGCTTGATCAAGGCCAAGAGTCTCAAGATGACTTCACCAATAAACCATGAAGAGCTCGGGGGCTTGTGGGACAGAGTCCCCGGGTACTCCGCAAGGAAGGGCGAAGACCTAGTCCATCTAGGACTCTCCATGTAATCCTAGTAGTATTGCTACCTTGTAATCCTACTAGGACTCTTATATTGTAACCGACTAGGACTCTACCTCCTAGACTATATAAAGAGAGGCAGAGCTCCCTAGATCGGGACATAGACAAGAGACACCCATAAGCGCAGGGTGCCATATATGATTCCCCCCAAACTGGACGTAGGGATGCTATTCAGCAGACCGAACCAGTATAAATCATTGTCTCTGCGTTTGCCATCGACTTCTGCATACGCCGATCCCCACCGAACAAATCGTCCGGGTACCCCCGAGACGAGTTGCCGGTTAACAAACACCGACAATTGGTTCTTTATTGGCTTCACCCTGTTGTAATTATGCCCATTGACCTAGCCAATATATTACTCTGAATATAATTTGTATAAAAG
This sequence comes from Coix lacryma-jobi var. lacryma-jobi, assembly GCA_009763385.1. Taxonomy (NCBI): domain Eukaryota; kingdom Viridiplantae; phylum Streptophyta; class Magnoliopsida; order Poales; family Poaceae; genus Coix; species Coix lacryma-jobi. The sequence goes on from CM019826.1 coordinate 144,570,348, forward strand.
TTTTGGAGAAAAACACTTGTCAAAAAATAATTTCATTCCTTGTAACCCATATTATCCAGTAAATGACTGCACATCCTATCAGTAGCAAGGATTAATTTGAAAGTCTCCTTGTTTGTATCACCTGTAAAAAAGATCATGGATATCTTTTGGGGGTTTCAATGCAAATATAAAGTGAACAGCTCTCCAGAGAAATTTAGCATATAAGAGCATTTCCAAGAGATTATGTAAAATAAATCTTCAAATACCAGGAATTTAGAGGCTCTTTAATTGGCTCTTAAATAACTAGAGCACTACAACAGACTCTTTAAATTATGTTGTCTTTCTTCTTAGCCCATGAAGCTGCAAACATGCATGTCCAAAAATAGTATCTGCGGGAGGGGAAGGAGCGCGGGAGAGAGTTTGTGAGTCCAAATAGCGAGCAAGAGCAAGTGTGGCTCGCCTCCTCTAGCAAGCGAAATTCCAGGAATATCGTCAATCTATTTTTGGACAAGGGAATAGAGACTCTGTTGGAAGCATATTTTCTATCAAAATCTGTATTCCGGATTATTCGGCAGAAAATAGAGAGACTGCAGGAGATGCTCTAATAGTCAAATATGACTTGCACCCAAGTGGACATGTTTCATGGTAAAGAAACTGACCAACACTAGGTACGCTCGCTTCGCATGTTCATGTGAGCTTTCTTGGCTGAACATTTTATTGATGTTGCAACATATCCTCGTCATGAATGCAGAACATTTTCTTGCGTAGTAGCATAAGTATTTTATTAAGAGGATGCATAAATTTCGGCCGGTATGTTTTCAGCCGATTCAATAGTATTCTGTGAGAGAGAATAAGCCAAAACAAGCTCAAACAAACCAAAAACAGTTCAAACGAACAGGGCTGAAACAAGCCAATTTCGTTAAACGATGTTGGAGATGTTTGTTGATTGCACGCAAAAATGTTGGCATAACTATTGGGAATCTCCCGTTCCCGTTTCATCTGGTGGAACAATTAAGGTGTAGTAATACATACAGTGATCATATATAGGGATTACACGTACGGAAAGCGAACATAAAAATTGGAGGGGATCGAAAATCCAGCTAGCTGACTCGTTCCCCAAATGTTGTTGAGCTCTTGCAAGATTTTGTAGAACTTGCACGACGATATGGCTCTTGGCTCACCACCGTTGCAGATGCAGCAGCCAACAGGCGATGGACCAGAACAAAATTGTACAACTGATTTGCTGGATGGGCAGAAAACAAAGGAGAGTGTACGTGTGCGTATGTTAAGTATTAACAGCAGACCTTATTTTGACAGCAAGAAGGGCTCCCCTGTACTGGAGGATCTGCGATGAATTGATGAAGACGGTGAAAAGTGAAAATACCACCAGGCCATGATGAGCATGTATACATAAGCAGTGATTGATTACTCGTGTAATGTAAATGAAAGTTGAAAGGTTGGCTACTTACTACCCGGAGCGCCAGGCCAAACCGCTGACATACAGCTAATAACATGAATCATCAGCATGACCAAGATCAGAAGAAGCAGCCGAGTCGGGAAATCGCAACCCTTTCTTTGCATTTTTCCTCCGATCGAGAGGGAAATGACAAATAAAGCTTCCAGCAGCGCCTATTAATAGCCGCCGTTGCCTGGAGCTGAACCCTTGCTTGATCCGAGAAGATGCGAGAAATCTGACCCCACGCACGTGAGTGACTATCTGGCCGGCAGCCAGGCCTTGTTTACATACCCACACACTATCAACTTTTTTACCATCACATCAATGTTTGGACGTATGCATGAAGCATTAAATGTTGGTAAAATAAATAAATAATTGTACTTTTAGTATGTACATGTCGAGACGAATCTTTTGAGTCTACATACACTACAGCAGATTCATTCTTTGCCGAGTGCTGGCAGCACTCGCCGAGTGCCAAATATCGGGCACTCGGCGAAGGAAAAACAAAAAAAACCCCAAAAAAATAGGGAAACATTTTTATTTAATTGGGGGAGAGGCTCACTGGTCAACGCCCACTCGCCTTATTTGAAATCGCAAGTTCTCCTGTTTTTTTAGGTAATTTTCTCTCACGCAGTCAGCAGGATTCGAACTCACAACCTCTCGCTTGTGCGGAGCCTCCTCTACCACTGCACTACACACTCATATACGTTCCACCTCCATTTCGATTACCCATATATTATACTAAACTGTGTGTAACTTGCCCTAAACGAATTCAAATCAAAAACTTGTCAACTACAAAGTTTTCTATCTTTTCGAGATCTACAACTTTTATTTTGATAGTTTTTCCATCCGAGGTCGTTTATAAAAATTTGAATTTCAAATTTGACAATTTGAAACGTAGTTTTCGTTGACAAGATGATTTCAAATCAAAAAGTTGTCAACACCAAAGTTTCATAACTTTTCGAGATCTACAACTTTCATTTTTGTCATTTCTCCATCCGAGGTATTTTAAAAAATTCGAATTTTAAATATTTCAAATTCGAACGCAGTTTTGCATAACTAGATCAACTACAAACTTTCATAACTTGTCAAGATCTACAAAGTTTATTTTGGTTATTTGACCATTTGTGCATCCAACATTGTGGTTCTAATATTATTCACAAACATTATATATCACTCTTGTAGTTTTATAAATTACCGGAGAGATATATAAGATTTGTGAACGAATTTATTTTAAGTTTGTCAAATGAAGAAATCACCAAAACAAAAATTGTTCATCTTGATAAGTTAACCAACTTTGTAGTTCAAAACTTTTTCATTTGGATTAATTTACTGCTTCAAAATGTAATTTAAAAACTGGCTTTGCCGAGTGTCAAAAAAAATACTAGGCAAAGAGCTCTTTGCCGAGTGCCAGCCACGTGGCACTCGGCAAAGACGCGACCACGTGGCACAGTTCTGGGTCACATGCTTTGCCGAGTGCCACGTGGCTGGCACTCGGCAAAGAGGGGATCTTTGCCGAGTGCCGACATCTGGCACTCGGCAAAACATCCTTTGCCTTGTGTTTGCGCTTTGCCGAGTGCCACGTGGCCGGCACTCGGCAAAGAGGCTCTTTGTCCAATGCCCGAAAATTGGCACTCGGCAAAGCCCCAGGCACTCGGCAAAGATTGATTTTCCCATAGTGATAGTCCATATTTGGACAAAGTTTGTCAAATAACAACGAAAGTACTACAGTTGAGAAAAAAACTCACATTTGGCATCTAAACAAGACCCTAGAGTATGAAGACAGTCTTCGCCCTAGTTTTTGTGTAAAATCAATTTGACAAGTCTCCTTTGTGGTCCTAAAACATGCTTCTGAAGACGTTGTCATATATTTCTTGCCTAAGGGGATGTTTGGTTCCTACCCTCTAAAGTTTACTAAAGTTCCAAACAACAATACTTTCAGTCACTTTTAACACTATCACTAAAGTCACCTCCACTACACTTTAGTGGCTAAACTTTAAAAGGTGGGAACCAAACACCCCCTAACTACGTTTACGGCACTATTTTATTTGTTCAACGGTCTTCATGATGCATGGTTTCACAGTCAAGCTAGATCTTGGTCCACTTCATTATTTTGTAGGAATTGATCATGTGTCGCCTTGCTCTGAACATTTATTGCTGATTCAGTCAGAGACCATGCCAAGGAGTCAATCATCGTGTTGGTTTGAACTTTGAAAGATTGCGAGGCAGTTAATATATACGTCCTTGTCGGTTTCAGAGATATGTAAGTATTGTTGGTAGCTTACAATATCTCATCTAAAATTGACTCGGCCAGATCGACATAGCTTGGAACTTCATAAAAAGAAAAAAAAATCAAAAAATAGGTTGGAGTTTCTCTGCTGACTTCAGTCAAAAAAATGCAATAGGAGTTTCTGTTTGGATGATGTAGTTTTCAAAAACTGTAGTATCATAAAACTGTAGTTTTATAAACTAAATAGACACAAAACCTGGTTTAGAAAAAAGAGGTCATGAGTGGAGTTTTTAAAACTCCAAAAAAGACTACAGTTTTGATAAAACCATGGTTTTAGAGATTACAAGATGTGTTGCATTCAAACACCTAGTAACTTTTAAAAACCAAAGTATTTTGTAAAACTATAGTATTTTTTTCAATACTTCAAAAATACTCTGCATCCAAACAGGCCGACTGGAACTTACCAATGCAGTTTTCTCGGCCTTGCCAAGTTTTGCCATAAGCACATATCTTCTGCCTAAAACAATTATCAAGCAGATAGACAAATATCGCAAGCACTGTCTTTGCCGGGGCTCGGATGTCAATAATAGGAAGCCACTGAAAGCAGCTTGGTCTATGGTCTGCATTCCCAAGGAAGAAGGAGGTCTTGGTGTGCTCAACCTCCACACACACACACACACACACACACACACACAATGAATGTCTTCTACTAAAGCATTTGCATAGATTTTTCAATCACAATGATATCCCATGGGTTCATTTTGTATGGGCCAGATATTATACTTAAAGGCGACTTCCTAGACTTACATCATTTCAAAGGCGACTTCCTAGACTTGTATCATTTCAGGGGCTCGTTTTGGTGGCGTGACTTACTGAAGTTACTGGTTTCTTTTAAAGGTATGACTATGGTCAATGTTCAGGATGGCAAATCTTGTTCCTTCTGATTAGATCTTTGGAATCACAATGTGCTACAACTTGTCTATCCAGAGCTTTGTTCCTTTGCAAAGGACATATATATTTCAGTCCATAAGGTCCAAGGCACAACAACATTACATATCCTCTTCCACCTGCCTCTCTCCACGGAGGCCTACTCCCAATACCAAGAGGTCTAGCTCTTGATTCAAAACATTACTGCCCAGCAGCAGCATGATCAGTAAAGTTATATTTGGGGTTCCTCGATCTCCTCTTTATGTAAAGCTTATAAGGTCCTAATTGGTCATACCATGTTCATCATGTCTATCGGTGGCTCTGAAAATCTTCTTGCCAGAACAAACATAAGTTCTTCTTCTAGTTAGTACTCAAAGACAGGCTCAGTACTTGTTGAAAGGTCCGAATGGTTAGAGGGGAGGTGAATAGCCTATTTAAAAATCTAGAATCCTGAAACTCAAAGCTCAAAACAGATATCAGATCACACAGTCGGTACTACCGACTATAGAGGCCGGTACTACTGGGTTCGGTACTACCGGCTCCAAGGATTGGTACTACCAACAACCTAGGAGCAGCTACGAAATCGAGATGAACGAGATGCAAAATTGAATCTAGCTTATACCGAGGTTTCCCTAGGAGATGTAGATGAAGTTTATACCTTGTCCAAGTAGTGGCTCCTACCCAAAGTGTAGATCGAGCCTTCACACACCTAAGAATGAGAGAGGAAGGAGGAAGAACACGAAGAACACGAGATAATCGAAGAGCCAAATCCAACAAGCACATGAGACACAAGATTTATCCCGAGGTTCGGCCTCTTCACTAAGAAATGCCTACGTCCTCGTTGTTGAGCTGACCACTAAGGTCGGAGTCTCTTTCACATCCTTGGCTCACTCAAGCAACCACAAAGGCTACTCGAGTTTCTTCACTAAGAATCACGAGGGTAATACAAACACTTCGGAGTGTCCTCACAAATGAGTCAATCACGGGCAACAATCGAAGAACACCTAACCGGCTAGGGTTCCAAGAACCCAAGAGTAAAGAACACAAATCAAGACGGAGAGATGTAAGATCCAAGTGCTCAAGACGAAGATCGATGAGTCTCACTCTCTAATCTCACTTCCCTAGCTCAAAGCTTGCAAGAGATCCACTCTAGAATCAAAGGGGGAGAGAGAGGAGCTTGGTCAACACTTGGGAGCTCTCTTTCTTTTCTTAAGTCAGGAGAATCGGAGAAGTAACCGTTGGAAGCCGCCTAAGCGGCTATTTATACATGTCACTGCTGCGCTACGGTCGGTAGTAACGGCCCCCCTGGGTCGGTAGTACCGACTGCATTAAAAACAACTGTTACAGCAACCGTTGACCGATGGAACCACCGACCCCTGGTCGGTACCACCGGTGGTCGGTAGTACCGACCTTATGGCAGTACTACCGACAGGCCAATCTCAAACCTACACAGAGAGCATCTCGAAACACCTTCTGACCACGGTACTACCGACCAGGGTGTCGGTACTACCGAGGGTCAGTACTACCGACCCTATGGCGGTACAACCATCAGGCCAACTCAGTCCCAAAACAGAGAGGGTGTAAAACGACCTGGATCCTCAGTACTACCGACCTGAGGGTCGGTACTACCGAGCCCGGTAGTACTGACTCTATAACGGTACCACCGCTAGGTCAACTGAGACCCAATCTAGAGAGCATTGCACGCAACACCCTTGGGCGGTACTACCGACCCCCTTGGTCGGTACTACCGACCACACCCAGAAAACCTCTGTGTGTTCGTGAGTGCGTGGTGTCTCTCAAGCGCTAGAAGTTAGTCGTCATGAGCACTTTTCTCCACATCTAGCTAGCCTCAAATGTGTCCCTCTTGAAAGTCCGGCTTGCCTATCACTCAAGAGAAAAGATAAAACTAAGATCTCAACTTGAGCAAAGACATCTTTCCCTTTCCCATTTCACCGAAGACAGAGCTTTTGATCACTTGAGAACTTGTGGTCGTCACTATCCAACATGGTCGCCATCTAGCTAGCTCCATCAAAGGTTTGGTCGTAATCCTTTCTCATTAGCTACACACATGCTTAGCAATAGGATTAGACCAAATAGGTTTCATTAATTAACCAAAATCAATCTAGGGCTTTCACTTGTAATCTTCTGCGGCGAAGGAACATGTTCTTACCGGATTATAGCTGTGTTCATTGCCTCAATACTACAGAAGAAACACTTTTTCATCTTCTTGTAGGCTGTCCAGTGTAGTTGGATTTGCTGTCAGTCCTTGAAAGTTTTAGAAATCAGCTTAGAGTACCTTTCTTCATAGAAATTCTAATCACCATGTGCGGGTCAATCTGGACATTCAGAATGACATAATCTTTAGGAATATCCCCACTACAGTTCACCGCTGCAAATTCATCTTCAAACAAGAATTTGATCTAGTTAAGCTAAGAGGAAAAGGAAAGTATCAACCCCATCTAGATTTATGGATAGAAGCTTATGTAATTAAGCTTATTTTCTTTGTCTCCTCTTTTGTCTCTTGAGGACTTGTACTGGATCTGTTTTTGTTTTTAATAAAGCACAGCAGTGGGCTAAACCCCTCCTGTTTTAGATCCAAAAAAAAAAATTAAGGTAGGCTAACTTTGCAGGTTCATGTGAGCTTTCTTGGCTGAACATTTTATTGGCGTTGTAACATCCTTGTGTCATGAATGCAGAATATTTTTCTTGTGAAACAGTAATGTATTACATATTCTGCTGAAGAAGATACATGAATTTCGTTAAACGTTGGAGATGTATGCTAAAATTCTGTTCGTTTGAGCTATAAGTCGACTTTAATCCATACAAAGCAGTCGTGAAAATGTGTTTTCCTCTCACAGCAAATCAGTCGTTTCAGGTTATTAACCAGCTTACGAGTCTTACCAAACGGGAGAATGTCCCGTCTCATTTGGTGGAATAAGCTATAGTAATACTACAGTGGTCACAGGGATTACACGTACGGAAAGCGAACGAAAAATTGGAGATCGAAAATCCAGCTAGCTGACTCTCGTTCCCCAATGCATGTTGTTGGGCTCTTGGCTCACACCACAGTACCACCGTACCCACACCCCTGTTGCAGCAGCCAGCAGGCGACGAAAACAAAATTGTAGAACTGCTTTATTTGCTGGATGGGCAGAAAATAGTGCAGGAACAGGAGTGGGAGTGCTGTGCATGCATGCGTCCATTAACAACAGCCCTAGCTTATAGGGACAGCAAGAAGGGCCCCCAGGTACGGGAGGATCTGCGATGAAAATACCACGCCATGGATGCATGATATATATGAGCATATACATAGAATAAGCAGTGATAGATCGATTACTCGTGTAATGTAAATGAAAATGAAATGAAAGGTGTGGGCTACTTAATTACCACCCGGGCCGTAGTGCAAACCCGAATCTGTTGCTGGTATACAGCTAATAACATGAACCATTAGCTTGGCCAATAAGATAAGAAGAAGCAGCCGAGTCAGGAAATCGCAACCGTTTCTTTGCATTTTTTCTCCTATGGAGAGGGGAAATCACAAATAAAAGCTTCCAGCAGCGCCGCCTATTAATAGCCGCCGTTGCCTGCAGCTGAGTGAACCCTTGCTTGACCCGATCGAGAAGATGTGAGAGATCTGATCCAACGTGAATGACTTATCTGTGGCCGGCAGCCTAATGATCAATCTGTATATAAAGGGCTAATAATAAGTCATTCCACAACACTTTACATGGCTAAGTTTATTATATGCGGCACACATAGTATAGCTAGGTAGTATGAAGACTAGTCTTCGCTGTAGTTTGTATGTAAATAATTTGACAAAGTCTCAGCTCCTTTAGGGTCTTCAAATCATAAATCTTTCGCTATAGCTTTTTTAAGGCGAGGTACCGCTATTTGTACAATTTAGCCGTTATACTCTGCTATTATTAGCTGTTCTAGAGATATGCCGCTAAACGTCCTAGCCCGCTATTTAAAACATTGCTTAAAACAGGCTTTCTGAAACTGTTATATATTGTCATACAGTACTACTTTTGTTGCCTTATTACAGCTTTACGGCATTATTGTAGTGAGCTCAAGCGACCAGCAGGGCGCTGTCAAAACTGTATTCAACGGTCGGTCTTCATGATGATTTCATTTCACAGTCAAGACGATCTTAGTCCACTTACATTACTCTATTTTGTATAGGGATTGATCGATCAATTGTCGCCTTGCTCTGAACATTGATCGCTAATTCAGTCAGAGTATGCATGCCAAGGAGTCAACTATTCATCGTGCTAGATGGTTTGAAAGATTGCCAGGCAATTAATACGTCCATGTCGGTTTCAGAGAGAGAAAATACTGCAGTGTTTATAAACAATGATAAATGATATTACTACAAGATACTGTAAGCATTGTTGGTGGCTTACAATGTCTAACATTGACTCGGCCAGGCATAGCTTGGAAGTTCATAAAGTTTGTCAATATCACACGAGCTTGTTTGAGTCCATAGCTTGGGCTTGTTGACGTAAATTTGGTACCACACTACCACACCAATTCACCAAAGGGGGCTAGTACACTCGGATTGCCACCAGAGTCGCTCGAGGATCTAGTTAAAACTATAGCATCGATTTCTAGTGTCTTTAAATCCAATATATTCATAACAGTTTCGTGCGTATTTTGTTTAACTGATGCAAGATGCGCCAACTTCAACTCAGTTTTGTTAGCAAAGAACTAAAGAAGTAATAGTAATCGTGGAATCTCTCTGCGTCATTGTCAATGGACAAGTTTCACCTCCCGGTTTCCAACACGGTGAAACTTTGATACGAAACAGAGTTCTCTCACAGTGTAAATTTTCATGGTAGAGTTCATATCTTAATTTACTATTTTCTTGGGTCCCACCTATCCTAATCTTTTGTCTTCCTGCTTCCTCTTCTCTGATGCATCGAGCGCTTCTTTCTCCCCACATGGAAGCCGCGCCTCGGCCGAGCAGGGGCGGCTCCCGGCCATGGTGGAGGCAAGCCTCGGCCCCGCCCGCAACCGGCGCCTTGGCCCCGGCCCCGCTCGCGCTCGGCGACTCGCGGCGGAGGCGCCCCGACCTTGCCTGCGCCCGGTGGCTCGCGGCGGAGGCGCCCCGGCCTTGCCCGCGCCCGGCGGAGACGCCCCGGCTCCGCCCGCGCCCGGCGGCTCGCGCCGGAGGCGCCCCGGCCTTGCCCGCGCCCGGCGGCTCGCGGCGGTGGCGCCTCGGCCTCGCCCGGTGGCCGCGCGCCCCGCAGCGACCCTCCCGGCGGTCCTCTGCTCGCACCGGCGGTCGCGCCGACGGACCTCTGTTCGTGACCTGCGCGCGGTGTAGCGGTGGCCTCGTCCACGAGATGCATCGACGGGGATGAAACAACCAAATAGTCTCAGTACAGGTTTCATTTCGATTTTACGGCGTTGAAAACGCCACCGAGCTCGTGTCGTGGGGATGAAACGAATCTTCTCTTTCTCCTACTCGTTCCATGCAAAAAGTACAATTTTGCTGATGTGGCACCGTTTATAACACTCCCCGTAAAACCCGATTTAGAAAAAGTGCGGAACGGCTATACAGGCGAGACGCCAAAGCCCCAAAAGTCCAAAACCCAAAGCTAAATGGGCCATGGGCTACTGAGATCTGACTCTTGGCCAGATGTCACAACGAGTCAGCCCGAAACCCAAAACTAATAATAATAGCATTGAATGGCTGGGGGGAAAACCAAAAAAAAAATAAATCGTCGACAGCAGGGTTCGAACCTGCGCGGGCGAAGCCCAACAGATTTCAAGTCTGTCTCCTTAACCACTCGGACATATCGACTACGAGTGCTGTAGTACATTCTACTCCGTAAAATATTGTTGATAGGAACCTGTCTCTGGTGATTTCAGGCCATTTCAACAACATTTCTTGAGGTATACCTAGTGCGATCTATATGTTACACGTGCTAATATCGAACTATGACCTCAAGGGTGAGGAGGTATTTGGGCGAGTAAACTTGTGCATCTCCATATCACAATTAATCTCTTTGCTACGTGTAATTTCCACTTAACGTTTTGGCCTGTATGTAGTACAGTAGGAACGAATGAGAAAGTTTTACTTAGCGGGCTCGGCCGTCTTTGGTCCGGCCCAACATCACTCCTACGCCCGTACAATCCGAGAAAAAAAAAATCTCTTTTAGCCCTGATTTTCTTTTTTTCTCTTTGAACTTTTAAACCCGACATCTTAGCTCTCAAAATCGTTTCACTAAAAAAAAGCTCCCAAAAACGTTTAAATTGCCTCCTTGTGTGGATTAAAAGTGGGTTTATTTTTTCCATTGAAATAATTTGGTAAATATACATGACAAGCAAGATTTTTAACTCATAGAAAAATGTCTCTAATCTTGTAAAGAATATGAGAAAATTTTAAAGATAACTTGGGACACGATAAATCCAATCAAAACATTTTAAGCTCATGAAAATATCTCTGAGCTTCAAAAACTTAGATTCAACTCTAGAAGATGAAAAATATCTAAAAAAAACTCTAAAAACATTCATGTACATTCCAATTGATCTTTAAATGTGTTTTAAAAACTTTTATTGACAAAAAAAAATTAAATACAACCAACAAAAAATACAACATTCATTTATGACTTGTTTGAGTGTCCATGTATTTAGCTCAATCTACATGTATTAGATTAGATTGAAGTGGAACTAAACTAAGTTCTATGTCAATCCACTCCAACACAAGTGGTTTGAGGTAGATACATGTGCATCCAAACAAGACTTTAATATTGAATGTATTCATGGTTGTTGCTCATATTTTTATTGTAAAAAGTTTTTGAAAACCTGTTTAGACATCTATTGGAATGTTTAGGAATTTTAAAAAAAAAGTTATAGACATTTTTCCTATTTTATATACTTCCATGAGTTCTAAGCATTATTTTCGATTTGTTGTGTCACAGTCTATCTATTAGAAGGTTTTTCATAAAAAAGAAGTTTAGGGACATTTTTGTGTTTTAAAACCTTATTAAGTATTTACAAGATTTTTTTAAAACTAAAGAAAAGATGAAATCAACTTGGAAGCCACTTCTAACTCATGAAGGAAGTAGTTAAATGGCTTTGAGAGCTGAAGAGGCAAGGTGCGCATTTTAGAGTTTTAGGTGAAAACAATAGTTCAATGTTATAAAAGTGACTTTTTCGTGCCGTTGAGGCTTAAAATTGTCCAAAGTGTATATTGGACTGTACCATTGAGTTTATGTTACCTAGACAATAATAAAACATGCTTGGAGGTAAGTTCGAAAGAAAAAAAGGCACACAAAGAAGAGTTATTTTTCCAAGGTCATGAATAATCTATGAAGAATTCAGCTTAAAAGCGTTGCTACATCCTTTCCCTTAGCCACAAACCAATAGTGTTATTTGGGTGATCGTTTTTACGGCTAATTTCGGCTGTTTCAATAGTGTTATGTGAGAGATAATAAGGTGAAGTACGCCCGATAAGGGTAAAAGATTTCGCTCCTCAAAATACTGACACCGCCACACGCTAGGCTCCTCGCCGCCCGTTCGTCCGTCCGTCCCCCAACCGTACCACCACCACTCCATCTCTGTTGAGCGTGGAGTGGTGCAGTGGTGCTGAGTGTACGTGGTGGCAGATGGCAGCACGCGCCTGCCTGCGTGCGACACACGTACGCGTACGCGTGCACACCCGCCGTACACGTACAGCTGCTGAGCTACACCAGCACGTACTACGTGGACGAGAGGCGGAAGTGTCGACGCGTGCGACCGCGATCGCGCAACCAAACGGGGAAACATGATGGATGGATGCATCACGAGTGACGTGTCAGTCAGCCAGCCAGGCAGAGCGGACAGCGGAGGCGGCCGAGTTGGATGGATGCATGGTGGTCCACTGGTCCACGATGGAATTACGTCGCCTCAGCCCACGCTCCGGCCCGTTAACCAAACTTTCCTTCCTGGACCGTTCCAATAACTTCTTGCCCGCGCGCGAGGAATGAATTCTGTCTTGTGACGGGATGCGCATCACCCTGGGCGTTCGGTCAGACCGAACCGAACCGATCGGTTCTTCAGTCTTTTGAAAAGTTCGATCATCTAAAAACGGAGACCGATCGGTTAGTTGTAAAACTCAGGACCGAACAAGTTCGGTCTCAGTTAGTTCGGTTCGGTCTCGGTCATGACCGAACTAACCGGACTAGACAAAAACAACTACTAAATATTATAATTTGCAAGATATTTTAGCAATATTTTTCTATTTCAAGTTAAAAATAACAATACAACATATAGATTAAACAAAATAATAAGAGTAGTGATTCATATAAATCCATTAAATAAATATTATATCATTAATAATAGTTCAAAGTACACTTTATATCAACAAATTCTAAAATTTCGGTTAGTTCGGTCAGTTCGGTTACCCGAGGCATGTAACCGAACTAACCGTAGAAAGTTCGGTTAGTATGAACTCGAGACCGAACTATTGACCGAAAATTTCGGTCTCGGTCACTTCGGCCTCGGTCTCGGTTAGATCGGTTCGGTCTTCGGTCTTCGGTCATTTATGCCCAGGGTTAGATGCGCATCCCGCTGTCGGTGTGGCAATTGCTATCGGCAACTATAGGAAGGAGATACTCCCTCCGCCGCCCCACTGGAAATATCGTTCTAGATTTTAAGATTTCTCGTTTGACTATTCATTTTATTCAACAAAATTTATATAAAATATTATTTATTTGTTATAATTTATTTTGTCACTAGGATACTTTAATAATGATTTATTTATTTTATTATTTACATAATTTTTTTTGAATAAGATGAACGGTTCAATGATAAGTTCAAAAGTTTAAAACGTTATTTTTAATGGGACGGAGGGAGTACTACGGAAGAGTGGTACCGTCTGGTTGGATGGAAGCTGTGGCATGACAACTAGATGGATGCATCATCACAAAAACTATTTTGATTTAATTTAACAGCAAAGGGGAAAAAATCCTAAACTAATCTACTAATGCCAAGATAAGCCTTAGACTAACATTTGGTTCAATGGACTCTCCCCTTAACTATTTCAATTATTTGTAGTCCAATGGTAGGTCTGTCCAGTGGGACGCTATTCACCAGGGTTCAAACCCTGGTGTTCGCACTTTTTTTGGATTTTATCTAGATTTGCAGGGTACACGCACGCGTGCGCGTTCGGTGGTACTGCGCGTTTCCCGCGCACTGGAGGCGGCGAGTCTCCCAATCTCTTTCTTTGCGTGTGTACGGACGCGCACACGTGTGTGGTGTGCGTGGCTTGTGTGCGTCCAAAGTTGTACCCAAATCAAAAAAAATCCAGTTTAACCCCTAATAATATTTGTCTTTTTTATTTCTATTTTTCCCCGCACACAAGCTGATTTTTTTATTTCAAATTTTGTGATGTGCTACAAGACATCATGCAACACCCTTTATGCTAAATAATAATACATTATTGACTTTTCGTCATTATTTTTTCCTTAACGCTCAAAAATCAAATAATTTAAAAAATATATGCAATTTATTAATTAAAGGTCACACAAGATGCATAGATTAATTATAATAATCAAGAGCAAGGACGGAAATATTTACCTTGGTCAATAGTAGCGGTGCTCAACGTATTTCATGGCCAGGACAAATAGCATTGTTTAGCGGTGCTATAGTGTCGTAGTTTCTAAGGATGTAACTGTTTTAATTGGACATCAAACTAATGGTTTCGTAGTTTTATATTAAACTTTTGGCGCGCTTTACTTAATTGTATTTTTCTTGGACTCCTAATTTAGGTATCTTTCTTCCCAACTCATACGGAAATAAGATTGTTGCTTTTTATTTAATTTGTTATTTTAAATTATTTCATATTCCCTTAGTAATTGTATTAGTCATGTACTCTTTATTGGTTTAATCTAAGTCATTAGGTAATTATAAACTTGATCTAATGATGTAGCTTTTTTATTTTTCAAGATTAATCTTGTAATTCCGGTGAATCTTATGGACTTTTTTTTTGAAGCTATTGTGATAATGTAGGAGCAGATGTTTGCAAAATATGGTAACCTGTAATTTTTTTTTTGTGTGTAAAATGTTGATACGTGCCGTCTAAAAGGGTCCAATGATAGAAATTATATTCAACTTAAACAATATTTGACTGAACCCAACCTAAAATAGCATCGCTTTGTGTTGTGAGTGGCCAAGCCCGAGAGAGTATTATTATTATGGGATTTTTTTTTTTGCAAAAGTAATGATTGTTATAGACATGCGGAGTTGGAGGGCGTTGTCGATCCAAAACAACTCAAGCAAGAAACAGAGGAGTCGGTACGCCTTGCTAGTAATAGTAGTATACTAATCAATCATCATCATTAATCAACAACTGATGCAATTGATCGTCATGCTTTCCTTAACAGTTAACATGCATGCATGATGATAGCTTTAATTTGCTGGTGGGTCCGTGCACGCTACGCTGGCAGCAGTAGTAGTACACCCGGACCCGGATCTATGGATATTCGTGCGACCGACAGATCCAGCGTTCGATCGTACACCCGGACCCGGATCTACGGATCTACTAGTACGTACTAGTAGATCCGTAGATCCGGGTCCGGGTGTACGATCGAACGCTGGATCTGTCAGTCGCACGAATATCCATGCACTGGCTGCAGAATGCATGGTCGGTCTTCGGCGGCCGGCACACGACACGTCTCTGCGTGTGTCGTCGTCTTGCGTTTGCGTCCGGACAACGGGATCTATCCATCCATCTATCGTCGGAGGTCGAGCGTTCCCTGCAGGAAGACGCGGCAGATGTTCCGAGACGAGGATCAGCCTCCAATGTTCAGCTACAAAGGAAGTCGTTTTGAACAATATTTTAGTTAAACATTTTACAAATATAAATCATGAATAATTTTTAAGTTATTAGGTTTTGTAAAAGCTATATAAATAGATTTGTATTGATAAATATTTTCATAAAAGTACACATATATTATTTTTTAATAAATATTTTTATAAAAAATAAGGAGTTAAAATTATACTTTGGAGACCGTGTCATTTTCTAAAACGATTTTCTTTTCCTATACAGAAGGAGTATTTGCTTGTCATCTTATCCTCACCCTTGTTTAGTTGTGGACAATTTTTTTTTGAGTGACACATCGAAGTTTGTGGCACTAATCTAGTCTATTTAAAGTAGATTAATTATAAAAACTAATTACATCGCCGTACAATACTTAACGAGACGAAGCTATTGTCGGTGTTTCGGAAACCGGGGGTCTACACCAACGAGTGAATTTATGTGTGCGTGCTCCCTGATCCGAATGGTGATGCAAGAAGAATACATGCGATTTATCCTGGTTCGGGCAAGAGAAGGCCCTACGTCCAGAGGGGAAGATCGTATTATCTTGCACTGAAGTGCTTGTACAGGGGCGAATACAAGCTGGTGAGAGACGACAGGGGTGTGTAGGAAGGAACTAGGACCCGTGAGCTAGCCCTAGAGTCCTAGACTATGGAGGAAAACTTGAGGACTTGAGTGCTTGTATACGTGAATGTCGCCTGCCCTAACCTAATCCCCGACGTCCCCTTTTATAGACGAAGAGGAGGCACGGGGTAACACAATCTTTAGGGCTATCGTAGGCGATGATGTCACTTATGACGTCGGGGATGACGATGCCGGTCATGTCGGTGTCGCTGTAGCGACGCTCCTCGTCCTGTGGCGACGTGCCCGGCGATGGGGTTGTAGGACGACGCCCATGCGCCGGTGTGCGCAAAGACGTCGTATCGGGAGTTGTTGGGAGTGTAGACCGGTCCCGGTAGATCCGTACTCGAGGGTGTGGTCGAGACCCTCACGGTTGAATTCAAGGCCAGATGGAATAGGTCGAGCTTTGGACCGCACGCGGGACGTAGCGCTGTACATACCTCGAGGGGTGTCCTCGAGAGGGGTACAACGCGTGGTATGGGGCGATAGCTCCGCACGACGTGCTTGTTTTCTTGGGAAAGAAGTTGAAGTCTGATTTTACTGTGGTACGATCAACTGTGTACTAGCTGTATGATGAGGACATCGCCAAGATGGAGTCGAGGATGACTCCAATTCAAGAAGGGAAGGATGATGGGGACATCGCCACGCTGGATGCACCGACGCCATGGTCTTCCCCAAGTTGCAATCCGTCTCCAACTCAGCTACCTCGTCACCCTCGGAATTCAGGAGCAGTCCCGGGTAAAATCAACGCCCCGGATGTATACGGACTCCGTTTTCGACGAACCAGATATGCTTGGAAAGATAATTTGATAAGCTAACCAATGGCTTTAGAATCACGTCAAAATACATCCGGAGTCAACGAGAATCGTCGAAACAAGTCAGCGTCCAGAATCTGCCAGGGTGCTGCGACACCGTCTTTTGGTCCGATGGGCCGTGTATCATCTTAGAGCCCATTAGGGGGCGCGTCCAGCAGGGGCGACGACCTAAACCCTATAATTAGCCGCCACCATCGTCGTTAGGTCTTGGGTTTTGTTTGGAGTTTAGTTTTCCATCGAGGAACTGAATCGTTCATTGTAACTGTGGTGTCGAATCCTTTTACAGTGATCCAGGGCCCCCGTTCTTGATCTCCTCCACTGTGTCCATTAGTCCTTTGGAACCGAGTTCTTGAACCCTCTATTGATATTCACATAATTCATATTTGCAATTCCAGATTGCGTGTTTTTACCTTCTTGCTTGTGTTCTTCGATTCGCTTGCAGGATTAGCCTTCTTGGCGAGGTCAATCAAGTTGTGCTTGGTTGATAACCAACGGAGCAGTGGTGTAACGGTTGCAGGGTTCGAATCGTGTTTGATTTGAAGCCGGATCGCCAACGTCGAGTTCTCCACCAATCGAACCTATCGCTACCTCTCGGAAGATCGGGCCGTCCCTCATCACTGTAGCCATGCGGGCCTTCATCGGAGTGGACAAGGTGCAATTAATGCTTCTGGGGTCGTACAAGTGGTAGGTACGGGATAGTCGTGGTTTGCTTCCTTCGCTAGGAAGCTTTCGATGCTTTCTTCAGATACCTGACACAGAGGGCTCATGTGGGACGGAGAATGGGCGCTTGCCCGAGGCTTGGCTCGGAAGGCTCGGGCGAGGCGGAGAGTGAGCGCTTAGCCCGAGGCCTAGCTCGGGAGGCTCGGGCGAGGCGGAGAGTGAGCGCTAGCCCGAGGCCTAGCTCGGGAGGCTCGGGCGAGGCGGAGAATGGGCACTAGCCCGAGGCCTGGATCGGATTGTTGGGCCGCCGCGGCCCACTTCCGCTTGATGGGTTTTCGGGCTGTCGGCTTGGTGGGCCATGTAGCGTCGCTTACCTTCTTGGCCCTGGTTATGCTTTTCCGAAGCGGAGGTTTTGGGTACCCCTTTTCCATGCCATCGACAGCTATTAAGCCTAATTAATCTATCATCAACACATGCTTACTGTAGCACCACATTATCAAACCATGGACTAATTAGTCTCAATAGATTCGTCTCGCGAAGTAGATTCTTGCTGACAAATTAGTTTTATAATTAGTCTATATTTAACACTCCATGGATGTGTCCCAATTTTCGATGTGATGGGTCAAAAAAAATTAGGATGACATCTAAACAAGGCTGTGACGGAATTACTAGCTCCCTCTCTCTCTCATATAAAAACTAGTAAGTACCATGAGATGCGTACTGATTAAATTCTTTTAAGCTTAATTAGGTATATAAAAAGGGATCGGCTAAAATTCAGTTAGAGTATTTTGTTTTTCCTTCAGACGACGGTTATTGCATATATTTGTATACAATTATATATTTCGTTCATGCAATTCCTATAGACACAATCTGCAATTTTTTTGTACCGTGAATAGAAAAGAAACTGTAAGACAAAACTATATAAACCCAACAAAATCCAATCTATATTGGCATAAAGACAATTAACAATTCACAATTTCTACAGGTAGACAATGACAAAAATATTATTATGTTATAATACAAAATTAAATAATAAATCACAAAAATAACAACTTACTTGTACTAGGTAGTTGTAGAAGAATGTTGTTTCAAATCATGTTAAAGTTCAGACACCTAAAATATAGAAGAAGTGATAAAAAAATATTAGCAATATTTATATCTTTAAATAAATTTATTATAAAAATATATTCGATGATTAATCTAATGATACTACTTATGCACTATATTAATAGTTTCTTATATATATATATAGTTCGTCAGATTTAGAAATATTTATTTTTTTGAAAAGTGAGAATGCCACTTACTTTGGTCTTAGTTTCACTTTCTTAGGTAAGTTGTCACCATGTTGTTCATGCTTCTTCTATTCTAAACCTTATAATAACTTTTCATGAAAATCCCTATACGATATATGACAACGAATCTATTCAATTTCTGAAACTGTTTTGGATTTTTTAATATCAACATATGGGCAATATATATATGTATCCATCGTCTCGTAAATTATTTGCCATGTAAATTATCTGAGTAGTTGGAGATAAGTTTTTTCAATTGTCTTGCCAAAATTACTAAATTGAAAAGTTATTTTCGATACTCTTAGAGATGCTCTATTCGGCTATTCCCCTCTCGAATTAGGATCACTATAACAGTCTCTTTTTTCCTTTTAAACCTCAAATGTGTTGATCCAACTCCAAAGCGGCCCTTCAAAATAATCACCTACTTTTGTAGAACCTACTTGGCAGTTGAAAACAATTTTGTTTTCATTGTTTTTTCTTTTTCCCCCTGAGTTACGTCCCTCGCCCTCTCCTATCCAACACGAAGCACACAAATCCTCTCTATCATCAGCGCACGAGCCAGCCGTATGCTCCCGTAGGAGCTCGCTGGACGCTGGTGAATGTTATTGGTCTATCGGACCACCGCCTCTCAAGCCATGGGCAGCCTTATAATTTAGAAGAGCATCTTCAAAAGTTCCCTAAATCTTCTCCTAATCACGTTTTTCAGGAAGATTGAAAAAAACTCCCTCCAATAACTCCTCAATCCATCCTCTAATTTTTTAGAACTCGGAAAAGTCACACATTTTCACGTAAAGTTATGCAGACTCTAAGTCATACATATCCTCCTCAAGTGTGCTATTTTGCTAGCCCTAGAAGAAGAGAGTGGAAAAGGAAAAAGAGAACATACAGGGTTTTAAGCGAGAAAAACATAATAGAGAAAGATCTAGTGAGATGGCTTAAATGGATATAGAAATAAATTTGGGGTTCCTAATGCAATAGAAATGAAATATTAGAAACTAATGGAGATGACCTTTTTTTTCCTTTCAATACCTTTCTAGGAGTTGGAAAATATGTATTTTTAAGAGAAATATTTAGGGAACTCGAGATGCTCTGAACACGAGGAACACACCTCCTGAATCAAAACTCGATCAGCTGCGGCAAACACGAAATTCATTTCTTCAGTCGCTTGTTTCCGTTTACAGAAATACACACATGGCACGTAAAAAATAGCATTAAATTAACACAGGCTGCGGATGCAGATGTCACGCAAGGCGAACGAAAATTTAAGGAAGCGGCGATTGAGATCCTGGTGGGGTCGTTTTCATGAGGCTGGAATGACAATTAATTAATTATCATAACCTTAATCATGCATCTTTGAAAAGCATATCCAGAGGAACACATGATGCTTGCATTGGATGGTTATTATTGTGAAGCGTCATTTGATGTCTTACCCACTTTGTTTCGTGGCCAAATTGACCACATATATGAACCTTAATTATGTCTACTAGTCATTTTTGCCGAGATAGGAAACACATACTTACTTCCTTCCAACTCCCGTCATTACTAACGTGTTTAATAGTAGGATGGTCTACCTTCAAAACATAACTTTTTATGGTTTTATTGAGATTTTTTTTTCTTTTGTTAAAAAAATACTCTCTGTTCTAGAATAAAATTCACACCCTGCTTACTGAAGAGTTACATTTTTTAAGCTTAACCAAATATATATGATATTATGATGTGTAATAAGCAGTATAGTTAGAATGATTGTTGAATATACTTTTATAAAAAATACTTATTTGGAGATATAAATATTAATACTATTTTCTATATAACTAGTTAAAGTTTAAAAATTTTAACTCCTCAATTCAAGATGTGAGATGTATATTTATATTGGTGCGAAGGGAGTATCAAACATAGTATTAAACTATGAGGGTATTATCAAACTATTTTGAGAAAAAATCTATTTGTACCCTTGCACATATCCAAAGTTATCATGAAAAATAAGGGGCTATTAATCCAACACTTGTGCATTTTTAGTCCCCTGACACTCGAAGTTATGAGTTATGACAACATGCTTGTTAGATAAGCCCTTTCTGACCTTAGACCTTCGTGGGCCCAAGGTTTTAACTTTTAAAAAGGGAGTCATAAATCCAATAGGATAGAAAAAAGACAAATTCATTAAATAGTGGAATATAAAATACTAATATATCCACTCGTTACACTCTAAGCACTAGGTTATTTATGTGGTGTGACGAACCGCCAAGTCCCATGGTCGACTAACATACTCCAAGCATATATTCGAGGGCATTTGAGTCTTTTTTTTTTACATCAAGACCAACAAAGGTCATTTCAGACATCCGCTACCTTTTCCCTAGTTCATGTTGCCGTTGCAATCTATCCTTGGGAGGCTGAGAAGCTCTGAGGCTGTGACCTTTGGCCTCTAGCTCTCAAACCTTAGCACCTTTGCAGATTTCTCCGTAGGCTTTTTGACTGTGTATCTCTGTAGAATCTGATAAGATATGATAGGACATACCTATGAAATGAAGACACACGTGGAGGAGAGGCGATATTACTAAAGATGTTAGACTCAACACAATATCCCATTAAGGTTAGGTGAAAGCTCTAAAGGGACAAATCAACGACCCTTAAGTTACTGGATTAGTTGGGTTGACCTCGGCTAGATTGCGTCCCCCTGGGTCATATCTAGGGCAATACGACTACGATGCAGTTGCTGCAGCCTTATGTGGCTTCTTGTGGCCAAAACACTCTTAGGATGGTCACACGTGAGGTCGTTGGCGTGCTTGGTCGTGGAGTGGTAGGGTCCTTTGTCCTAGTGGCGAGCACATCGTGCTGGCAAGATGACTTTTCTTTTATGGGCACGAGTCCATTGCTATCACTACTTACGACTTTGGCGTTCTAGTGGCCGGATCTATTTACCTTTGACCAGCTCCATACATAGCTCCAATGGACGGATCTATCCGCATCGGTGTTGTTGTCAAGGCACAACATGACCTAGCTATGCAGGTGGTTATCACAGGCACATGATTGTTGTTTCAATGTGCAACATTTTTTTTTGATCTGTGGTGTGTGTTTTTTGTGGGCAACAAATATATATGACACGACTACATGATGATTTTTTGATCCATCATGGATAACTCTTGTGATGCATTTTCATAAGTATCTGATAAAACCTAAACATTATATATTGATCACCGGATTTCGATCTTGTAGTGGCACAAGTACATCCAACAAGTTCATGCATCTATCTACAAGTTTCCAACTTGTTTATTACCAAAGCGATAGAACCATACAAAGTCGTCGTTATATGATGCAATTGACCGTATAGTTACATTGCACTTTTCAACTACTACGTACTTAGACAATGGCGGTAAATTAAAACGGCGTGACACGAACCGTTACGTACACAGTTTTGACAGGGAACAGATTCAATGTTTTGTTTACTTTGGGCGATCGATCAAGTTGACAAACCAGCAGAGAAAGAGATAATATCTCACTTCTTCTCTTTTTTCTACCACTGCACCATGCTGACACCAGCAAGCCAGCCTGTCCCTTGCTCTCATCACTCACTAAGACAAACAAAACCTCCTTTGATTATGTCCACTAATGCTATCGTGTCACACGCTCCTTGGTGGAAGAGACAAGAGAGAGATCAGATAAATGGGCGCCGGTGGTGGAGGTGGAGGTGAGCTAGAGAGAGATCACTCATCAGAGATGAGCAGCAAGTAGACACTGCAACTGCTAGCTGCTGCTGATCCATGGCCATGGATATATAAAAATCACTTCCTACAGTTGCCACGCACCTTCTTCACTGCTTCCCTCCTTTTCTTGCAGCCTCTCTCCTCTCTCCTCTCTCTCTCTCTTTCTGGGGCGAGCAGACCATCATAGAAGAGCAGAGTGTCGTCAGTGAGTGTGCAGCGCACAGTAGTGCGTCGTCGTCGCCATGGCAAGCGCCGGCGGCGGCAAGCAGGACGAGCCCCGACTGTTCGCGAAGCAGGGGAGCAAGCTCCACGCCAAGATGCTGTCCAAGGAGGCGGCGGCGGCGCAGCTCGCGGCGCCGTCCTTCCGGGTGTACTACTCCGTGGCGTCGGCGGGCGCCGTGCCGTTCCTGTGGGAGTCGCAGCCGGGCACGCCCAAGAACGACTCGCCCTCCGCGGCCGCGCTCCCGCCGCTCACCCCGCCGCCGTCCTACTACGCCGCCGCAGGCCGGGGCCGGGGCGGCGCCGGCGGCCGCCGCTCCAGGACCCGCCGCCCCGGCGGCGGCCTCCTCGGCGCCATCCTCCCCCGGATCACCCTCCTCCGGAGGCCCGGCGGCCGGACGACGGCGGCGTGCCCGTCCTGGTCCTCCTCCTCCTGGTCGTCCTCCTCCTCGAGCTCCAACGCGTCGGCCACCATGTCGCCCGTCTTCACTGTCGTGCAGGGGGCGTCCCGCGGCCACCACAGGCGCGCGTCCTCGGCCGGCGCCGGCGACGACGACGCCGACGCGGAGGAGGACGCGCCGCGGTGCTTCTGGACGGAGCGCGAGCGCTGCGAGAGGCGGGTCTTCAAGGGGTGCGGCGTCGCGGTGGCCGTCAGGAACGCGCTGGCCACGGTCGTCGGCGCCGGCAAGCCCGCCGGCCGGCGAGCCGCCACCAGCGCCGCAGCATAGACAAGAGAGCCTTTTGATTGATATGCAATATGGATAAAGCTCAGGGTGTGGTTTGCATTTTGCCGCAGCATGTGTAATGTAATCTATGTGCTTTGTAGTAAACTTGACGTGCAAAGCCAAAATTAATCGTGAATGATATGGAACATATATATAACATTATGTTTACATTTTCAGAAAAAAAAACAGTATGTAGTAGTAACGCGTTTGTATGGTCCTGCAAATATTTGCGCTTGTCCCAAAGTTGTTGAGTGTGTTCACCACACAAACGCTGGTGATCAGGGTGGTAGATCTACAAGATGCTACTCAATACTCTCTCTTTTTTTTTGTATTTTTACTTTCTCAATAATATACTATCTTGGAAGTTATACTTTCAGCACTTTGCTTCAACTTCTGTACAATTCTCTTTTAAAAATTTTAATATTATTATTGAGGCGTACATCATATCCCACATTTGATTAGTGTACTTTTTCCCCAAATAATCATATATGTTTATTTTGGATATTTGCCATGTTTCAACTAGTTGGCATTATCCACTTTGGGGCATGCTGTATATAAAAGCAAAAGTTTCCAAGATCAAACTATATGAACAAAATCTAATAGCAAAACAAACAAGAACTGCCTAATACTTCCGGACAAATAACCTCCCTTAATTCCATCCAGTTCATTTGGGTCATCTTCATCTACCTAGCTAGCTTGTCACAACTCCCAAGTAGTAATTAAAATAGTTTACGAGACCCAGTGGAGTCAGTCGCTGATGAAGCTTCAGAGAAAATTAAGCACAAATCTAGGGGTTGATCCCCTGTCTTGCCACCACCCTCATGATCCATCCATATAAGATATAACTGTTACAAATCTGCAAGCAATAGTTTTCTCCAACTTACACTAATTTGAAATGCAATATATACTACGATTTAGTAACATGGAGTTCTGAACTTGCCTGGAATATTTTAATTGTGGCACGCAGTTAGTTTAAGATTCTTGGGAGGCCATGCATGGATTTGCACCCTTGGACATTGTTCTTGACTCTCTTGCTTGACCCACCATTAATCACTGTTTCAAACTTTGTTTAGTCCTCTCTGATTATCATGAGAAAAAAAGGATTAAATCTTGTTTACTCAGTCCAAGGTTCCTGGATGCTGCTACCAAGAACAAGACAGCAGTGGTTAAGCTCTGATGTTCTTTTAGAATTTCCAACTCTGAAAACCAGAAGAAACTATCGCGTTCAGGCCTTGGGGGTGATGTGGATTGTGGACTAATGAATTTTAACATAATTTATTATTATCCATGTCATGAGTGCATGAAAAATGCTGCATCAGAGTGTCTGTCTAGACAGTTATGGCTTAAATGATCTCAGTTCATCTATTTGACCTCCATCATGTTCAAGTTTATGTTTATCCATGCAGTCACTGTCTGATGACACACTCTGAAGTTATCTCTTGTCAAAATGACTCACCTGACGTTGTCCTAAATTAATTCACAATAATTCATGCCATTTGTACTGAGAATCACAGGACATAGAGTTCAGTTACACCATGTACTACAAATGTACTAGCAACTCAATCATCTTGCTGAACCGAATTCCTCCATTGCCCTCTTCATCCCTTGAGAAGAACCAGAGAGCTGTCTGTTGGCCAAACTTCCTGACCAGAATGAGGTGGTCAGTAAAGGCAAGGGCATCAAGCATCAGGGCCACTGGCTAGCCAGCTACCAGACCTGGCTGGGGGCTCCATCTCTGATGCTGCTGCTGCTGCTGCACATTGCTATGGATGGCCATTGATGCAGAGGCTTGCCTTGCCCCATATGAGGGGCACCAAGTAGTTGAAGCACTCACAGCAGGGAGGAAGACACTGAAGTTATTGCACTTGCAGGACCACCTCACCTCATCAAGTGCTGATTTTATTTATTTATTTTTGGAATAAAAAAAACAGCATACAGGTGCAGAGATGGACCCATGTTTCACTCACTGCTTGTGGTGATAGGTTTAGCTGGAGGATGAATTCAGCTTGTTGTCCAGGCAGTTTTAGGCAAATGACTATGTTTAATTGTTTGCGAGCAAGCATCGTATTCTTCAGTTCACTTGTCACCACCACTTTGTGTAACTTGAGTTCCTGCAAAATGAATGGTGGCCGACGTGTGAGTGCAGAAAAATTAGGTGCAATTTCACATTGATATATAACACACAGCTGATGTGCGAGGAATTGTTCATTTAGAGCTTAAGACAGGTCAATTCTGCCCTAAGTGATAAGCAATGTTGCTACATACCTTTCAAATCACAAATTCATTATCCTTCTAATCAGTACAGAGTACAGATCAGGAGAACATTGTAATAATCAAGGTTTGCCTAGAACAAGTAGCTAGCTGCATCACTTTTTTTAAAAAAAGGAAAAGCATGCAAATTCCAGATTCGGTATGAGTTACACACTTAACATTGGTTGTTACAATTCCAACCTCTGGCTGTAAAAGGGCAAGTTCACTGAAAGCTAAAAATTAAAATCTAACAACAGCTGTAAGCACTAAAAGTCTACCAGAAAACAGCCACCTATGTTTGGCAAAGATCTCCACTGTATCAATTCCATTCCAGCACACACGACTAGTCCGTTTTACCCTCGGCCCATCCTTCTCTTTCTGAAGGATGGACCAGAAACACGTCCAATAAGTAGAACAACTACCAGCACAAGGTATGGGCAATTGGGTATAATGACTTGTTCAGATCGTCTAAACTGTATGTAGAGGAACATCATCATAGCCAGCCTCTTGCAGGACCCTGTCAAATGGGTTAGGTGTGTCGCATGATCCTATTCCTGACTATCTGTCATAAATTAGTGTGATTCTGTGAACCTAATCCTTATAGCTGTTTGAATAGTGATTACAGATCATAGCAATAGAGATCTGCACAGGAAACTTGCACTGACATGTAGTAGTCTGAACGACAAACTTTTATTGGTGCAGCATACCAGCACATGTTACTTATCTTTTTTTTTAAAACGAAAGTACATGTTACTTTAATTGGTTTTTCGGTCGTTGCAGGACAGTGTAAGAAACTGACAGTTCAGAGTACGGCATGAGAATCCCAACCAAAGACATTAGGTTCAGAGTATTCATGGATCAGCAGCTGATCGATGTGTGTGTGCGCGCGCGCTAACCATAGTGTTATGCCAAATAATGATAAAAGTTCAGATTGGCACCTCGTAGCTGCAAGACTGTAATGCTCGTGCAAAATAAAAAAAAGGTTGTTGATCTCCAGCTAATATCTAAGGCTCTGTTCGTTTGAGCTGGTTTTCATATCTGTATAAATCATTCAAATCAATCGTGAAATAGTATTTTTTTTTCTCACAACAAATTAGACGTCTTACCCAATTAATCGGCTTATAAGTCCCGCCAAACAGAGCCCGTGATCGAATGATAACGTCTGGGCGGCGTCATGCATGCATGGGCTTTACGTACGTACACCTAACCAAACAATTCTTGCGTCTTTTGCAGTGAAGAAGAAAAGAATCTTGCTTGCTTTTTATCAGCAGTTCAGCACGTAGTAGTACCTAGTACTACTCCTTATGAACAGTATATATGAAAGTTGAGCTAGCACGTAACTATAGATTTCAGTGGCTTTTGTGTATGCTGACTGTTGTGCAGGTCATCATCCTACTAACTTGACACTTGACAGCAGAGTTTGGGATCAGACGTGAAAGCAAGGCACGCGTGTGTTTCTTGCTGAAATTGACGAATAGTTAGGTAGATTTATTTTTGAAAAAAAAAATAGTCACGGCAGGAAAACTCATCTTTGCCTTGAGTCTCACGCTCTTTGCGGAGTGCTTTTTTTTCGATACTCACTAAAGAGCTCTTTGCCGAGTGTCAAACAAAAAACACTCGAAAAAAACACCCGGTAAAGAAATTCTTTGTCGAGCGCCAAAAAAAAACACTCAACAAAGAATTGGCACTCGGCAAAGAGAGTGTTTTTTTTTCTGGCACTCAGCAAAGAGCTCTTTACCAAGCGTTTTTTATTGACACTCGGCAAAACTAATTTATAAATCACATTTTGAAGCAGTAAATTAATTTAAATAAAAAAATTCAACTACAAAGTTGTTTAACTTATCAAGATGAACAATTTTTGTTTTGGTGATTTCTTCATTTAATAAACTTAAAATAAATTTGTTCACAAATCTTACTGCGGATACATGGGTGTATGCCGAGTCTCTGAGTGATGAGTGATTGTCAACTGGGATAATGCGCATGTTCTTTGGCGCTGGTGTCGAGCACGGATACAGTGATCGAAGACAAGGTGAAGGTCAAGTAGAGACGCGCCGTGCCGATGGACCGAGAGTGGCGAAGGGCGGACGTGAGGCTTGGACTGAGGGACCAGTGGCCTGAGGATCAGCTGTGGTGGCTGACAGCCTGGGACAGCGACGAGCGAAGACTTGCAGTCACGGTGTTGCTTGGGTCGAGGACCTGGGGACACGTGTCAGTGGACGGGGTGCACGAGCGGTGCATCCCTTCTACGGCTCGGTTTGGTGGTTGAGCCACAGAAAAACCACCGAGAGGACGGTTTTCAGGTTTGGGCCTCAAAACCTGGGCGCTGATGGTTTCCGAGTTTGGTCCACAAAACTCGGGCTGAGAACAGTTTCCAGGTTTGGGCCTCAAAACCTGGGTGCTGCGGGTTTCTGAGTTTGGGCCACAAAACTCAGGCGATGGGCGGCTGGTTTCCCGGTTTGGGCCTCAAAACCGGGGGTTGGTCGTGAAGGCTGGTTTCCCGGTTTGGGCCTCAAAACCGGGGGCGAAGTTCGGGAAAAGGACAAGCAGAGCGGTGGCGGCACGTGGCGGCAATCGGTGAGGTTGCGTCGAGGCAACGCTACCAGTTGTGCGGGCGTGGCCGTCAGATCACCATCACCTTCGAGTTGGTCCAGGATAGCCTTAGGGTTTGGTTGGTTCGCTCTGTAAATAACTAGGGGTGGAGTGGGAATTAGAATTAGGATAAGTAGAGGGAGACACCCACCTCCCATCCTATCTCAGTCATTTGCTCTTTTGCTTCTAGGGTTTCCTGCTCTCCCCATTCCCTGCTGTAGCGAACTGAGATCCACAGAGAAGACAATCATACCTCTGTGTCCGTAAGATTTTGAGGAAGTGAGACCGTAATCTCACCGTTGTAGCGTGTGGTAGCCACACGGTTGCAAATTTGTGGTTGTGATTCGTGTTTTGGTGTTATTCTTTGCGGGTTACTTTTCTCCACGTTTTTCCTGTTGATCGATCTCTCTACTCGGTGCACCTTTTGCAAATCCGTTTGAACTGAGTTGTTCTAGATCGTGAGGCACTTCTTTCCACTGAAGGAATTCTCCTCTAACCTCATGAGCTAGTAGATCGATCGATTTTTATTGCGGTTCGGTTTTTGTCTCCGTTTCCCCGAAATTCTTCGATTCATCGATTTGGAGATAGGTTCGAGCCATGATCTCTTAGAGATAACTCACTATCATCCTTGTGACTCATCTCTCCAAGTTTGATCCCTAGAGGATTCGTTTTGGGAGAGTTTGAATCGAATCGATGGATGAACAGTGGACTGTCGGGGTGACCGGACGCTGTGACTGGGTTGACCGGACGCACGGTTCATAGTCCGGTCGTTGAAGGTTTGACCTGTTCATTTTTCGTTAACTTGACCGGACGCTCTGTTGATCAACCACCGGACTCGCTCTTGTTACTGTTCATCTGATTTTTCCACTGCTGACCGGACGCTCTGTTCACGACCGGACGCTTCTCGTCAGTGAGTCCGGTCTGGAACAGAGAGGTTCCAGTTTGGGTTTTGCTCGACCGGACGCGTCCGGTGCCTACTGACCGGACACACCAGTGAGTCCGGTCAGAGCTATTTTGTGTTGTCTCGTCCGCAGCTCGTTCATCCGTTGTCGGTTTTGCTTTCTGGTTTTTGCGTTGGGTTTCTAGGGTTGTGTAGTGTCCCGCTGTGCTTCTCGGAAGCATCCACCCTACATCTAGGGTCGTGGACACTTGCAAGCTCTAGATTTGTTCTTGGGGTGATTCTCGGGACAACGGTGACAAGTTTCTGAAAAGAAATTTGAAGCTCCCATTCACCCCCCCCTCTGGTCGCTTTCTGGTTGCACTTTCGGTCCTTCAATTGGTATCGGAGCAGGTTAAGGATCTTCCACCTTAGCCAGTTCCAGATCCACAAAAGGCGACATGGATCGTGGCGTGGGCAAACCGTTGTTTTTCGATGGGACAAACTATGCGTATTGGAAGATACGCATGTCGGCCTATCTCCAGAGCATGAGTTCTTCTGTCTGGGAGATTTGCAACAAGGCCGATTACGTTGTCTTGGCTGCTCGTGTTACTCAGCTTCAAATGGATGAGCACGATGCCAATAGCCGAGCGCGTAACACTCTTTTCTCCTGTTTGAGCATGTCCGAGTTTGATCGCGTTTCTCACCTCCCCACGGCTCGTGAGATTTGGGCGACCCTCATGCGCTTCCACGAGGGAACCACTCAAGTCAAATCCCGTCTCTACGAGTCGCACAAGCGGGAGTATGAGAACTTTCGACACATGCCTGGCGAGAGCATAGAGAGTTTATTCGTTCGCTTTCAGGTCATTGTCAACAAGATGAGGGCTAACAAGGAGTTGTTGCCTTTCGACGATCATGAGAGAGCTTTGAAGCTTTTGCATACTCTCGATCTGTCGGTGTGGGACTCAAAGGTCCAGGCGATCATCGAATCGTCTAACTATGAGACCCTCACATGCGACGAGCTCTTTAGTAAGCTCAAGTCTAGTGAGATTGATGCCATGTCGAGGGCTTCTTATGAAAATCTTTCTGGCCCGACTATGGCTTTGGTTTCTGGCTCTTCTGCTAACCCCTCTTGAGGATTTGCACTCTCTTCACTTCTTTCTGTCACAGAGGAGCAGCTGGAGTTCATGGGGGATGACGAGTTGGCTTTGCTTGCCAACCAGTTCTCGCGGTTCCACAACAACCGCATGAACCGTCGTCGCGGAGGAGGACGCTCAGGATGCTTTGAGTGCGGCGACCCCAACCACTTCATCGCCAATTGCCCGAAGAAGAACAAGCAAGTCTTCGGCAAGGCGGATCATGGGCACAAGTACGACTCCGGCAAGCGCAAGGAGAAGTACGCCCCCGCGAAGCACAAGCGGAACGGCGGCTTCAACAAGGAGTACATCAAGACGAAGTACTTGGAGAAGGCCCAGGCTGAGCAGCGTGCGTTCTTCGCCACGCTCAGCGATGTCGACGACTCGGATGATGACTCCGCTTCCTCAAGCGACGATGAGTCCGAGAAGAAGAAGAGGATCAAGGACAAGCTGAACGACCTCTGCTTCTTCGCCGACGACGAGGGCTTCTGCACCATGGCCCTCGGCAAGGAGGTCGACGACGAGCTGGAGGAGATCCCTCGGAATGACGATGACGACGAAACCTCCCAGGTATCTCAGACCCCCGACGAGCTTTCTGCTGAGGTCGAGAAACTTATTACCGCCCTTCTTAGTCAAGACAAGCCGCTTAGGCGTGCTGCTAGAGAGTGGAAGGAGTTTAGGCAGAAGTGGGAGGATATGGTGAATGAACTTGAATCTGTCAAGTCCGCCGTTGTTGTCACCGAGGAGGAAGAGTGTGAGATGTGCTCCACACACATGACTGACCTTCTCACTTTGAGAAGTAAGTATGCTGTGTTGGTAGGAGAGGTGGATGAGCTTAAGGCTAGATCCTCACTGTTGGGTGCGTGCAAGTCCTGTGCGGGCTTGCAATCCGAGTTGGCAGAGAAGAATGCCAAGATTGAGTCTCTTGAGAAGGCCAGCTCGGGTAGCACTTGTATGGCTAGGTGTGCTCTGTGTGAGGGTTTGGAGATGGAGATTGCAAATGTGAAGCATGGAAAGATGCAAACCGAGGAGGAAAACACATACCTTCGGACCATCTTGTCATGGGTGTCTTGTAGTGAGCCGCAGCTTGGGATGATGATCTCCCAATTCAAACGTGCTGCTGGAGGTCCAGGTGTAGGTTTTGTTCAGGGTGTTGATATTTCTTCCTTTGGCAAGATTGGGGAGTCGAGTGGTCTGAACCCAAGTGAGAAGCCTAACTCCACTACTACTCCCAAGCTTACCAAGATTCTACCCAAAGAGCCTCTCAAGCCTAACACCAAGGATGGAGTGTTTGAGGATCCTCCGAGAACTCCACCCAAGAAACAAGTGTGGCATCCCGAACCCAACCACCTCAAAAACAAGCTTGATACAATGCCACCTATCTAGGAGGAGCTTATGCCATAGAAGGGCAAAGTGATCCACACCCACTACCGTGAGTACCAACAACCCCCTATGAGAGCGGTGAGGTACCACTGTGAGCACTGTGGGAGAGATGGACACTTGAGTGAGTTTTGCTTTCGGCGCAAGAGAGAGGCGCGTCGTGCAAAGGAGATGAACAACACGAACATGTACCATCCTTTCCATGATGTACATGTGCCGAATATTCAGAGGCGTGCTCTAGGCCTAGAGGTCCAAAACCTCAAGTTCCTAGGCCTAGGCCGCAAGGAGGTCGTGCCCGGCGGGAGCCTGCAGTTGTGGGCTATGGATCCCGTGGCGGTGGCTTTGTAGTTGAGCGTTTTCCCCCATCGCGTTTTGGGTATCGCGATGAACACTCTTTTCTTAGCGGACCACGTTTTCCTGTGCGTGGTGATCGCTTTCCCCGTAGGCATGCTAGGAATGGTTTTTTTGCTGACCGTTCTTTTGAGCAGCCGGCCCAACACTGGTATTCTTCCTACTTCACTAACCCCAGTGTTGGACCGTATGCTCACCCTATGTCTTTTTATTGATGTAGATAAAACGATTGGAGAACGTTTGGTTGGTGGATTTCGGTTGCTCGAGGCACATGACCGGAAACGTCAAGTGGTTCTCCAGTCTTAGTCCAGTCGCCGGAAAGGAATTTATCACCTTCGGCGACAATAGCAAAGGTAAAGTGTTGTCTCGTGGGTCGGTGCGAGTTAATGAGCACTTTGTGTTGCGTGATGTTGCTCTTGTTTCTAACTTGCATTTTAACCTTCTTTCTGTTTCGCAACTCTTTAATGAAGACTATGAGATTCGTTTCAAGCCGAATCTCAGTCGTATTTTGGATCCTCAGGGCAATCTTGTTTGTGTGATTTCGTCCTTTGGGAAAGTCTTTCATGCGAATTTCTCGGAGTTGTTTGGAGTTTCTCGTTGTCTTGTGGCTGGACCTTCCTCCTCTGATCTTTGGAAGTGGCATAGGAAACTAGGACATTTGAGCTTCGACTTGCTTGCAAGGCTTAGTTCACTTGGCCTAATCCGAGGATTGCCCAAGTTGAGCATGAAGAAGTGTTGGCGCAAAATGTGGTGCACCGCGCCTCACACACAGCAAGCCAGAAAGCATGGCTTCAATCGGGTGCCCGGACGGTTTGAGATCCGGAGACGTGCCAGTCGGTTTGACCTGAAAACCAACAAGGGATAAAACCGTGAGAATAAAACTGGAACATGCCGGTTGAGACCAGACAGTTCCATATTTACGGCCTTGAAGCCAATCACGACGACACACAACTATAGAAGCTGTCTGTCAACAGGTTTAAGGGTCATTCGGCTAACCCTGAACACAAACGTATGTAAGCAGTTGGTTGCCAAACGCATATACATGAAAAAGACATGTTTGGATGAATAAAGATAAATTATGAGTTGACGTGTAACCAAGTTGGGGTCCATGAGGAAGGAACATACAAACAAACATGATCAAACCAATCTAAAACCTGCATCTGCCGCACGATACCCAGTTTTATCTAAGCCTAAACATGATTGACATGCATGAACCCACAACATGTAACAATCTAGATTAGAAATTAATTCAGCCATCATAATTGTGCAATGAAGATTCACAATTATTGAAAGATATAAATAAACTTGTAAAAGCAAGGCCGAACAAAGATCAATCTAGATTGGGCAAAAGAGTGTTACAAAAATTAATTAAAACATGCAACACATGATAACTTAATGAATCTATTAGATCTGCCAAATCTAATAGAGCCAATAACTATCTCGCTTTTGCTAAACATATGAATAAACGCCTGCCGCACGGTATTTACCCATAAGCAAAACATAAGCAAAGACTTCTTGATCATGAACAAGGGTCCGCCGCACGACCATTGGAAACAAACAAGACTACTTGCATCATATCTAAATCCACCGTATGATACTAGACATGATAACAAGGTTGTCGGGACTTACGGAGGTCGACGGATCGATGATTCCTCTCGAAGAACTCGACGACACGACTAAGGACTCGAAGGTGGCACGGGGCCGGTTTGTATTCATATGGTTGTGAACAATTTTACAATGGCTGAGGGTTTATATTTATACCCTGGGCGAAATACGAGTTCTAGAAGACTACGACTTCTACAATGAAACTAGGAAAATATGAGTCCTATCCCTATTTTTCTCTTGGCGTCCTCCATCGCCACGTGTCTTCTCGTGCAAGTCGGCTCCACTTGCCATATTTGCTTCCCGAATAAAATCACCGCCTTGCAAGATAGCCGACCGCACAGGCACTTGCCGAAACCCCGAGAATTAACCGATCTTGGTCATCTGCCGAATGCATCATACGACCATCTCTCGCATACTGACCCATCTGTCGTTTCCTTGTGCGTGCGAAATCTGTTGTTAACATATGCCCCCTAATTTTGGGATAAATATTTATTCCAAAATTCCTTTCTCCTGTATACTGACGTGGAACCTCCAGAAGCATCCATCTTCGCATGCCATAATTGCTTTACCTGCGATTCATCTCCCGATGCACCCTTTGGGATCCTTTTAAGTCACCCTTTACTTCGTTTTGGCTTACTCTCTCAAACTCCCCTGTCTCAACCTCCAAACCAAGAAAAACCCTTCTTTTCTCCTATCATCGCCCAATCCAATCTAGAAGATGTCTTCAGTGGCGAGCAGACATAGTTCCGAGCTCGGCGTTTCCAGCACCTCCAGGAAAAGGTCGCTCTCTTCTATTTTATTTCACAATGAAGCAGTTGTTCTGACTTTGTTACTTCTGTCCAGGAGGATTGATGATGATTTCCCCGGAAATTTGACTCAACATGTCATATACCTTCAACTTGATTTGGAGGAGAAGGACCAAGAAATCATTCGAGTCTCCCGGGAACGTGACGTCGCTCGGAATCGGGCCGCCGATGAATATTTTTCATCATTTCTGTCTTTGTTTTCCTCCTCTTGCCTTTACTTACTCTTCTCCCTTTCAGCTCTGGAGGCCAAACTTCGTGCTCTTGAAGCTGCTGTCGCCAATCTCGCCATTACGGCCAATGTACCAGGTACGACGGCCCTGAGGCGGGTGAACGAGGTTAACCAAATCCTCCCCGACATCTCCAGAGCTGGCATGGGATACGGCGCAGCGCTTGCCTTCAACGCTGTACGGATTCACTCCGGCGCCGATTACCGCAGCTTCGACGTCTGTGAGCGGGGGCTAGAACACAGGGTAGCACACTCTGTTGATGATATGAAGGAAGCTGGAACAGATCTGTCTGATTCCTTCGACTATGATCTCCCGATTAGGAATAGGATAGAGTGGACGAACTGATTTTTTCAATGTAACTTTGTACCCTCTTCTTGTAAATAAAAGTCTTTTCGTTTGACCCTTGAAAATCAATCTGTGACTGATCCTTCGAGACCAATACATGCTATGTTTTATGCATTAGTCATTGACTTTTATTTTGCTCCAACGACGATGTGTATCACATCGGCTATCGCTGACAATCATGTCAATCATCCCTGTCCCGTAGGTGATTGCTATAATCGGCTATTTCAGATCTAATGTTTCAGACTTTTCCAATCCATGATGATATCAGGATAGCGCCTCTTAAGGGATTTTTTTATTTTGAGCTTCTTTGAAGACTTTTCCATTAAAATTTCATTGCCTGGAATAAAATATCATCCTTCCAAATTCGAAGACCATTCACCAAACTTCCTGTTTTCGTTGTCAATCGGTAATTTGAGTTCCCAGACAATCAACCGAAACTGAACCCTTTATGTGGCAACAATCCTTAGCCGAATCCTATCGGCTTCCCGATTTTGGAGTCTCTATCTCCTCAAGTCAGCAAAAATTCAGTCTGGCCCAACAACGGCCTATAAATCGTGAAAACCCTACTCCGACGCTTAGCTTTCCAGTGTGCAAGTCACGGTTCCATAAATATGACCCTACACAGGCCAACACCCTCAACTTCCAATTGAACAGTTTGACTTGCAAACTCTCCACCTCTCGGCTCTTAGCTCAAGCCAGAGAGAAAGAATCCTCGCCTGTATTTTCATCAATGGCAGGAAATGGTGACCACAGCAAACGTCCTATCAGAGATGAAGCGGAAGGAAGCCAAGCACTGACTCGTCAACGTTATGGGTAAAAATTGGTCCTCTGCCCCCTTGCGGTAGCTTTCTTGTTCATCCATTCCTGATTCAGTATTCATTTTCCTTCCAGGGTGAGATCTTTCCCCGGCCAAACCTGGGTTCCTCTTCCAGAAACGGCAGATCCAACGGCTTCTCTCAATCCTTTTCCTGGGTCATCAGAATCCTCTGAGTTCGATGACTCACCTCGGTACACCCGTTTGGATGCTCTCCGGTACCGTGAGGAGAGGGATAAGGCCCCGAAGGAGTTGGAAGATGCATCCAAGAAGTACAGCATCGAGGAAGCCGAATGGGAGGACCAGCGGAAGCAGCTCTGCAATGCTATCACAGGTCAATGAAATCCTCGCTCGATTCCCCTTCTTCCAATTGAGCTTGCTTTGTCTGACGCATCTTTTCCTTTTACCATCTCTTTCTGCAGAGAATGACTGTTTGAGAGAAGTAGCAAACAGAGTTGCTGACAAGATGAACGCCCACGGGGACTCAGTGTAACACCTCTCGTGTTTAACTGTAATTAACCTGACATGTCATCATCATTAGTCATTAATCATCCTTGCCTTGCATTTATGTTTGCTTAGTACTTGTGTAGCAATCTCTTTTCAAAAACCCTAAAAGCCCAAATCTTCCTATAAGGGCAAAAATGGTAATTTCACCTCTGTGCCTAGCTTTGTGTAATTCTTGTTCAGTTGGATGTCTTGAAGTTTTGTTGTGTTGGCCAAAGTTCAAAAATCAAAATCAGATTTCAAATCCCTTTGCAAAACCCTGATTTCCAAACCCTGGATTTTATCCCTCTTTTTGTAATTCAAAAATTATTCAAAATTTGAGGTTGGTCCAAAAAGCAAAGTTGTAGATCTGGCCAAGAGAAACAACTTTGGTATTTACAAATTTTCAAGTTTCTATACAAAGTTTGAAGTAAATTCAAATTCATTCAAATTCCAGTTTTTGTCCCCTTTTCAGTTTTCAAAATTTATTTAAAACTATTGGGTTTCAGAAAAAGGGTATATTAGCAAAGTTGTAGGTTTTGATAAAAGGAACAACTTTCATATTTGCAGATTTCCAACTTTCAATGTAAAATCAAAAGTAATTTTGAAATTATTCAAATCCTAAAAGTGTCCCCTTTTCTGATTTCGTATTTAATTCAAAAACTGTTTGGAATTTGAAAATATTCTTTTTGACAAAGTTGTGGATCTCTTTTTTCTGAACAACTTTGGTGTTTTGAGTTTTTGCTGCTCAGTTCAAGTTTTGGAAGTAATTTGCGAAATACAGAAAGTCAAACCCTAGACCTAGCCCTGTTCATCCCCTACCTCTAGCCGGCACAGAGCAGGAGGGGGCCCCGGCCATGGCCGCGCGCCAGCGCCGCCTGCGCCACGCGCGTCTGGCAGCCGCACGCCGCCCCCGACTTGTCGCCTGCGTCCGCGCCATCATGCCGCACCCGCACGCGCAAGCGCTGACCTCCGCCCCGTCCCCTACAGTGCCCAGGGCGTCGCCGCCGCGTGGCCGTCACCGGCGAGCCTTCGCCCAGGCCCTGGGTGCACGCCGTCCTTCTCGCCGGCTCGCAATCGAGTGCTCACGCCTCGTCCGAGCTCATCCACACCATCCCGTGCTCTCTACCGTCCCCTGGCCGCGGCTATAAAAGGCCCGCCGGAGCCGGAGCTCCGCACTCACCCCGCCACCGTGGCCAGCCCACTCCGAAGCTCCCGCCGCTCAACCACCTAGCCCGAAAGCTCCGCCTTGAGCTCGTGAAGCTTTCCCACCCCTCAATTTCACCTCCCCCGCCTCCAATCGCCCGGCGTAACCCCATCTTCCCAAACTCCGACGGAACACCGGTGAACTCGGGTTCGTCAAATACTACCTCTCCGGCCACGATCATCTCCCCCTGACCCCTGTGTCAGCTTCCTTGGCTCCGCGCGACTCTAACCAGGCCCTTGCGGTCTCGTGTGTTGCGCAGGATCGCCGGATCGCCGGAGTGCCGCCGCGGTCGTCTCTTTCCTCGAGCCTCACCCTCGAGCACGTGTCGAGCCTCACCCTCGAGCACGTGTCGAGCCTCACCCTCGAGCACGTGTCGAGCCTCACCCTCGAGCCTCACCCTCGAGCACGTGTTGAGCCTCACCCTCGAGCCTCACCCTCAGCCGAGCCCTGCCTCCGACCCGTGGTAAGCACCCGAAGCCTCCGGTCTCTGCTTCCACTCCGTTTCGCCCGAGCCTCCCAGCCAGGCCTCGAGCACACGTTCTCCGCTTCGCCCGAGCCAGGCCTCGGCGAACACATACTTTCCGTCTCGCCCGAGCCTCCCAGTCAGGCCTCGGACGAAACGCTTGTTTCCGTCTCGCCCGAGCCTACCAGCCAGGTCTCGGACGGCCGAGTGTTTCCACCTCGCCCGAGCCCTGCTGTCCGCCTCGCAGCGATTCGCCCGAGCCCCTGCGAGGAAGGAGCACAGCGCTCTTTTCTTTTTTCTTTTTTTGAAAGAGTGTGAATAGTGTTCTGTTTTCTCTTTTTTGTGTGAATTAATCTGTTGATCCTTAAATCCTGATAAAATTATGGTATGCTCCATGCACTGTGTAGTATTTTATAAAAATATGAAACTTGACTTTTCTGCAAGAATTTGAAAATATAAAATCCCTATTTTAATTAATAAATGGATAGTTCTGGATTTTTAGAAAATTATTTATAACTCCAAAAATCATGAGATAAATTTTTGTGAGATTCCTAGCCATGTTTAGTCTCTGATGAAATTTTGAAGTCTTTTGGAACAAGTTGATTTTTGAGCATTTATCTTTAATTGTTAAATAGTGCCTTTTGTTAATTAATGTCTGGAATTATTTGAGCACCTTAATGACCTCCAAAAATTATGAAATTTGTTTTGCCATCTATCTACACCATAGTGAACTTATGTGATTAATTTGGTAATTTTTGGAGCAACTTCATAAAATGACCTTTTTAAATAATTAAGGAAAATAGAAAAAGTGATTTAGGGTTCATGTTGTATGCCCTGTTTTGCATTGTTCATGCTAGCATACTCATGTGCATGCATCATTGCATTCGTATAGTCACCGAAGAAGGAGTCAAGATCGAGGCAGCCGCCGACGAACCTGTCCCTGAGGCTACCCCGAGCTCCGACAACTGCCCTGCCGCCTTCGAGCCTGCCCTCCTTGCTCTTCAAGGCAAGCCCCGGTGCATTTAACCCTTTCCTTGAATTTATAAAATGATTTCCTTAAATGCTTTTGAGTTAAATTATTGCATTAGGTTTATAGGAGTTGTGTGCTATCCTAATTGATGCACTATCCACCTTGACCACTGATACACCTGATACCTGCTGTTCAAAAGTATTTGAAAAATGCTTAGCAATGCTTATTGAATTAGACTTTGCAATAAAATGTCAATTTCAAAAGTGTGATCACTTAAGGAATGTTTGTGGGATTTTGGTCTTACTCCCCGGCTGTTGGCTAGGTATCTGATCCGTACCTAGTCAATAGCGAGGAGAGGTTGTCCGAGCGTACGGTGCCGTCATGTTGTAGTCCGGGACTCAACAGTTGACACCGACCGGGACAGGATTGAAAAACTGACAGGACTATTACGCTTGGGTGAGATATGACCAAGGTATAGTTCTGGCTGGAAAATTAGGGACCATCCGTATGGGGGCCTGCTGGTCAAGACTTGTAACTATTCACATACTTCGGAAAGCTCTGGCTCCGAGGAATCCTTGATTGGGACCGACAACCGCGCACTGGGAGTGGAGAGATGGCGGAAGTAGCATGTACCCACGTGGTCGTCGTACCTGGATAGGAGTGGTGTACTGTACTTCCGGGTGGCGTAGGACCGGGTCCAATCTTGGAGGAATCGTGGTAGACGAGTTGGCATATGCAAGCTTGGGTGCTACATATGCAGTGTGGATAGGGATCCTCAGCTGAGTATTATTTATCCGGATTAACGTTGCTCCTCGGTTATGGAGACTTGGTCCACTGACTGTCAACGGAGAGTGGTTCTCAACTAGGAATGTTTTGAAATGTAAAATGAATCATGAACGATGAAGAATTGAGGAATACTGAATCTTTCAAAATAAAATAAGGTTTACAAAAATGCTTTTCTGCAAAATACTTGATCTTGCTTAAGCCTTACCTTGACTACCCTAAGCCTCTCATTCCTGAGTCTTCTCCCTTTTTCTTTAGTCGGGTAAGTCTTGTTGAGTACCCCAGTACTCAGGGTTTGTTACCCATGCTGCAGGTATGACAGAGTCCCCGATGTGTCTTGCACCCTGCTGCGTGACCATCGTCCAGGAAGAGGCCGATGAGGCCGAAGAATAGTTGTACACCCTCGGGCTGGGTGATTATAAGTATCTTTGCTGTTCTCCACTATGTTGCCTATGTCTATTTCTATTATCAGAACTTGGTTTGTAATGACTGCACCTTAATTTCTATTTGGAACCCTGCTTTGTAAAACTAATGTTATTTAAGTCTTCCGCTCTTTATTCCGATGTTATTTGTAAAAGTATGCAATGCTGTAACCGAATTGTGAGATGATCCTGCGGACATTGGGCGCTGATGTAGCCCGGTGGCGAACAGGTCTTAATCACATGGAACATGGGTTCGGCTGTCAGAGGTTGACAGGGACACGTGGGCCATGGGATTAGGGTCGTTCCGTCACAGGGTGGTATCGGAGCATCTCACTTTAACGTTGCAGTGTTCGTTTTTGCGAAAACTTCAAAAGACCTTTCGAGTCCAAACAAACTAAACTTGACTATTTTGAGTCCAAATTGCTTCTCTCATCTTGTCTCTCATATGGCAACACTAGCTAGTGGAACAACATGTTTTAAGCCCTATGTACTTTATTTATTTATTGCATTGCTTTGTTCCGTAGGAACGATTCATGCATCATGTCATAATCACTTAAGTTAACTTCCTCTCTAAGTTCGTTGGGGTAGTATGCCTTTACCTGTTCTTGCTAGCCTTTCTCATCCATCTTCTCTTATCCAGACATGGCCCGTATCAAGCTAACTGCCCGCAAGTCGACTGGACCGCATGGTGTGCCACGCCACCAGCTGGCACCACGCGCTGGGGAGGAGACTGGAGAATCTTCCAACGGTCGTCGCTTTCCCCGCCGCACCCGCAAGAACCTGAAGGAGGAGATCAAGGATCTGAAGGCTGAGCTGAAGAACTTGGAGCATGACTTCTACCACTCACGCCTGGAGTTTTATGAGGCACGAGCTTCCCTGGAGCAGGCCAACCGGAACACGGTTCGCGCTATCGAGCAGCGCAATGATGCTTGGACCCGCGAGGACGTTACCAGAGCCCAGCTCCACGGACTGCAGCAGTACACAGCTCAGATTGAACAGTTCAATGATATGCTTCATGAGGAAGTGCATCAGCTGTATGATCAACTCCACCCCTTGGTACCCCCGGTTATGGAAGACCCTGAGGACGGAGTAGTGGAAGAACCCGATGTGGAACAAGAGCCAGACGTGGACGAAGAAATTGAACCTGCTGAGGACGTCCACGCTGAAGACGAGGACGAGGAGGAAGAGCCTGAGCTCATCCTCGAAGAAGACGACGACGAAGACATGATCATCATCGATGACGACTAGACTCGTAGTGTCTGAACCATCTGCTTACCTAAAACCTTAGTCTAGGTTTGGGGGCGTTAGTCTGTCTGTTGCCAAGTCTGGCATGTATCTTTCTTTCCGCATCTTTTCCCTTTATCAGTCTGTATCATCTGTCAGTCACCTTATCAAGTCATCAGTCTTTTGTATCAGAAGAAGCTATCAGTCTGTTGTTTTCAGAACCCTATCTATGAATGCTAAGTTCCAAGTTGCTTAACAGATGCCTGTGAACACTCGCACTGGAGCTGAAGGTTCTGATGATGCCAACCTCCCAAACCCTCCACCTGTCCCAGCTACCCTAGCAGATGCCATTGCAGCCTTGGCCGCCGCTGCCAACCTAATGGCTCAAAACCAAGGACAGCAGAACTTTCACCGTGGTCGCCACAACATCAACCAAGAGACCACCTATGTGGAATTCACCGAAACTCGTCCACCGGTCTTCACCAAGGCCGATGAACCCCTCGAAGCTGATGATTAGCTCCGCACCATGGAGCAGAAGTTTGGTCTTATCAACTGCACCGATATCCAGAAGCCACGGTTCGCTTCACAGCAGCTTCGTGGTCCGGCAAGTGCTTGGTACGCCAACCTATTGGCTGCCCAGCCAGAAGGTCATCGGTTGACCTGGGAAGAGTTCCGCACTGCTTTCCGTGCTCATCACATCCCTTCCAGATTAATGAAAATGAAGCTTGATCAGTTCCTGGCTCTCCAACAGAAAGACTCCACAGTCATGCAGTATGTGGGTCAATTCAATCATCTCAGCCAGTATGCCTCAGAGTATGTCAACACAGATGAGAAGAAGAGGGATTGTTTCCTCAGAGGGCTGCACCCAAAGATCCGCAGGAGCTTGTCCAATAACCTGACTGGGTCTTATCACGATGTTGTTGACCGGGCTGTTGCTTTTGAAGAAAGCAATCGCCAGTACCAGGAAGAGAAGAAGAAGAAGAAAGCAGGGTCAAGCAGCTTCTCTGGCGGTCACAAACGCCAGAGAATCATCTATCACCCCAGCCACCACCACAATCGTCTACCTTACCCCAACCAGCAAGTGGTCGTCCGTACCGCGGCCACCACCCATAATGCCAACCAGCAAAGTGCCACACAGCCGAACGCCCCAGGTGTTCGTATCACCACTCCACAAACAGCCTACAACCATCCCTGCTACAACTGTGGCCAGCTTGGTCACTGGTCTCGCGAGTGCCCAAAGCCCAAGAGGTATGCTCAGAATGCTCAGAAGAATCCTGGAGGATCTCAGCAGCAGCAGCACCGTGCACAGCAGCAGCATGCTTAGAAGGGCAAGATTGTCAAGAAGCACGGGCAAGTCTACTACACCGCTGTCAGCGATATACCAGAAGGGGAGCCCGTCATGATCGGTAGGTTTCCTGTTGCCAATCACCCTGCAGTTGTGTTGTTTGATTCTGGTGCATCGCATTCCTTCATCAGTCGTACTTTTGTCATCAAGCATGAAATATCAATTGAGGATTTAAAAGAAAGTTTCTGCATATTTTCGCCTGGAGGGCGTATAAGTACTAAGGAAGTGGTTCGCAGTATACCAGTAAGGTTGGGGGAACATGTATTTCCCACCACCATGATAGTGCTTCATGATCAGGAGATAGATGTCATCCTAGACATGAATTGGATGTGTCAGTATAAAGCCATGATCGACATCCTGAATAGAGTTGTGAGAGTGGATATTCCTAACAGTACCGCCAAACTCCTTCTCCAACTTCCAATGCCTCAAAAACTAGCAGCCACTCAAATAAATACCGCCTATGTTCTGGAAACCCGGGACATCCCCGTGGTTTGTGAATTCCCTGATGTTTTTCCTGAGGATTTGCCTGGTCTGCCTCCTGACCGTGACATTGAGTTTGCCATAGAGCTAAAGCCCGGGACTGCTCCTATATCCCGCAGAGCTTATCGAATGCCTCCCAGAGAGTTGGCAGAACTAAAAATCCAATTACAAGATTTGTTGGACAAGGGTTTCATTCGCCCAAGCTCGTCTCCTTGGGGCTGTCCTGCAATCTTTGTAAAGAAGAAAGACAAGACTCTCAGAATGTGCATTTATTATCGCCCACTCAATGAGGTCACCATCAAAAATAAATATCCCTTGCCTCGTATTGATCTTCTCTTTGACCAGTTAGCTGGAGCCAAAGTATTCTCCAAGATCGATCTCAGATCTGGCTACCACCAAATAAAGATTCGTCCTGAAGATATTCCTAAAACAGCTTTCACCACCAGATACGGCCTATATGAGTACTTGGTCATGTCCTTCGGTTTGACCAATGCCCCTGCTCATTTCATGTACCTCATGAACTCTGTGTTCATGCCAGAGCTTGATAAATTCGTGGTCGTGTTCATTGACGACATCCTTGTCTACTCAAAAACCCCTGAAGATCATGCTGAACATCTTCGTATCGTTCTATCCCGTCTCAGAGAGCATCAGCTGTATGCCAAGTTCAGTAAATGTGAGTTCTGGTTAGATCAGATACAGTTTCTTGGTCATGTCCTTTCCGCTGAAGGTGTGTCAGTTGACCCTGGTAAAGTGGCAGACATTCTGGATTGGAAGCCACCTACCACTGTTCATCAAGTCCGCAGTTTTATGGGAATGGCAGGATATTATCGTCGATTCATCCCAGATTTCTCAAGAATTGCCAAGCCTATCACCGAGTTAGTAAAGAATTCTGTGAAGTTTGTCTGGTCACCAGCTTGTGAGCAAGCCTTTCAAACATTGAAGAAACTGTT
This sequence comes from Coix lacryma-jobi var. lacryma-jobi, assembly GCA_009763385.1. Lineage (NCBI taxonomy): Eukaryota > Viridiplantae > Streptophyta > Magnoliopsida > Poales > Poaceae > Coix > Coix lacryma-jobi. Next base: position 144,614,481 of record CM019826.1, read on the forward strand.
GACCACATCACCAGTGCTAGCCCAGCCGAACATCGAGAAGCCCTTTGATGTCTACTTTGATGCATCTGGTACTGGTTTGGGCTGTGTTTTGATGCAAGAAGGTCGAGTGATCGCTTATGCCTCCCGACAGCTTAAGCGACATGAAGAGAATTACCCAACTCATGATCTCGAGTTAGCAGCAGTATTGCATGCCTTGAAGATCTGGCGTCATTATTTGTTGGGCAGTACCTGTAATGTGTACACTGATCACAAAAGCCTGAAGTATATCTTCACTCAAGAGGAACTGAATATGAGGCAGAGAAGATGGCTTGAGTTAATTAAGGAGTATGATCTTGAAGTGCATTACCATCCGGGTAAGGCGAATGTGGTTGCCGATGCGCTCAGTCGCAAGTCTTATTGCAACTGTCTGATGATGAAACCCTATGATTCTTCTTTGTGTTATGAGCTGGAAGAGTTGAATATTGAAATGATTCCACAAGGAACTCTGAATAATATCAGAATAGAAACCCCTATCAGAGAGCAGATCATCGCTGCACAGAAAGATAACCCTGGAATCAAGCACATCATCGAAAAGGTCCAATCCGGAAAGGCTGATTGTTTCAGGATTGATGATGCAGGAGTAGTATGGTTTAAGAATCGGTTAGTAGTTCCTAAAGTGCCTGAGTTAAGAAAGTTAATCCTTGATGAAGCACACTTGACTAGATTCTCCATCCACCCCGGCAGCAACAAAATGTACCAGGATTTGAAGCAGCAATTCTGGTGGACAAAGATGAAGATTGAGATCGCCCGGTATGTCGCTCAGTGCGATACCTGCCAGAAAGTCAAAGCCGTGCACATGAAGCCCGGAGGAGAATTGCAACCTTTACCTATACCTGCTTGGAAATGGGACGATATCAGTATGGACTTTATCAATGGTCTACCCAAGACATCAAGAGGTTTTGATTCCATATGGGTGATCGTGGATCGCCTCACTAAGCAAGCTCACTTCCTGCCAGTGAAGACCAGTTATACCGTCCCCACTTATGCCACTTTGTACAAGGACAACATAGTGAAACTCCATGGCATACCCAAGAGCATTATCTCTGATCGTGGTACCCAGTTTGTCGCAAAGTTTTGGAAAGCGTTCCATACCTCACTTGGAACCAAGCTCTTGCATAGTACGGCATATCATCCGCAAACAGATGGACAAACTGAGCGAGTCAACCAAGTGTTAGAGGATATGTTGAGAGCATGTGTGCTCACCTTCGCAGATACTTGGGATGACTGTTTGCCCTTGGCAGAGTTCTCATATAATAACAGTTACCAAGAGAGCATCAAAATGGCACCCTTTGAAGCATTGTACGGCCGCCGTTGTCGTACACCTCTCAATTGGTCTGAACCCGGAGAAAGGGAATTCTTTGGAGTTGACCTAGTAAAAGATATGGAAGAGAAAGTCAAGCATATACAAGAGAACATGAAGATTGCACAGTCTCGACAGAAAAGTTATGCTGACAGGAGACGTCGACCTCTGCAGTTCGAGATCGGGGATTATGTGTACCTGAAGGTCTCACCCACCAAAGGAGTCACTCGTTTTGGAGTCAAAGGAAAGCTAGCACCCCGTTACATTGGTCCGTTTGAAATTCTGGATCGTTGTGGCAAGGTCGCTTACAAGCTAAGTTTGCCCGATCATCTTTCAGCAGTTCATAATGTGTTTCATGTCTCCCAACTCAAGAAGTGTCTCCGAGTACCTGAACATGTGGTTGAAGTTGAAGGCGTTGAGCTAGAACCAGATCTGTCATACACTGAGTATCCAGTTCGCGTGTTGGATCACAAGGATCGTGTTACCCGAAGAACCACCACAAGATGGTACAAGATCCAGTGGAACCAGCACTCTGAAGAAGAAGCCACCTGGGAATCCGAAGACTTCTTAGCAAAGAACTATCCCGACTTTCTCGAATCTCTGTAGATGTAAGGTTTTGCCTTTTCCTTCTTAAGACGTGGAATCTCGGGGCGAGATTTCTTTTAGGGGGGAAGGCTGTGACACCTCTGGTGTTTAACTGTAATTAACCTGACATGTCATCATCATTAGTCATTAATCATCCTTGCCTTGCATTTATGTTTGCTTAGTACTTGTGTAGCAATCTCTTTTCAAAAACCCTAAAAGCCCAAATCTTCCTATAAGGGCAAAAATGGTAATTTCACCTCTGTGCCTAGCTTTGTGTAATTCTTGTTCAGTTGGATGTCTTGAAGTTTTGTTGTGTTGGCCAAAGTTCAAAAATCAAAATCAGATTTCAAATCCCTTTGCAAAACCCTGATTTCCAAACCCTGGATTTTATCCCTCTTTTTGTAATTCCAAAATTATTCTAAATTTGAGGTTGGTCCAAAAAGCAAAGTTGTAGATCTGGCCAAGAGAAACAACTTTGGTATTTACAAATTTTCAAGTTTCTGTACAAAGTTTGAAGTAAATCCAAATTCATTCAAATTCCAGTTTTTGTCCCCTTTTCAGTTTTCAAAATTTATTTAAAACTATTGGGTTTCAGAAAAAGGGTATATTAGCAAAGTTGTAGGTTTTGATAAAAGGAACAACTTTCATATTTGCAGATTTCCAACTTTCAATGTAAAATCAAAAGTAATTTTGAAATTATTCAAATCCTAAAAGTGTCCCCTTTTCTGATTTCGTATTTAATTCAAAAACTGTTTGGAATTTGAAAATATTCTTTTTGACAAAGTTGTAGATCTCTTTTTTCTGAACAACTTTGGTGTTTTGAGTTTTTGCTGCTCAGTTCAAGTTTTGGAAGTAATTTGCGAAATACAGAAAGTCAAACCCTAGACCTAGCCCTGTTCATCCCCTACCTCTAGCCGGCACAGAGCAGGAGGGGGCCCCGGCCATGGCCGCGCGCCAGCGCCGCCTGCGCCACGCGCGTCTGGCAGCCGCACGCCGCCCCCGACTTGTCGCCTGCGCCCGCGCCATCATGCCGCACCCGCACGCGCAAGCGCTGACCTCCGCCCCGTCCCCTACAGTGCCCAGGGCGTCGCCGCCGCGTGGCCGTCACCGGCGAGCCTTCGCCCAGGCCCTGGGTGCACGCCGTCCTTCCCTCCGGCTCGCAATCGAGTGCTCACGCCTCGTCCGAGCTCATCCACACCATCCCGTGCTCTCTACCGTCCCCTGGCCGCGGCTATAAAAGGCCCGCCGGAGCCGGAGCTCCGCACTCACCCCGCCACCGTGGCCAGCCCACTCCGAAGCTCCCGCCGCTCAACCACCTAGCCCGAAAGCTCCGCCTTGAGCTCGTGAAGCTTTCCCACCCCTCAATTTCACCTCCCCCGCCTCCAATCGCCCGGCGTAACCCCATCTTCCCAAACTCCGACGGAACACCGGTGAACTCGGGTTCGTCAAATACTACCTCTCCGGCCACGATCATCTCCCCCTGACCCCTGTGTCAGCTTCCTTGGCTCCGCGCGACTCTAACCAGGCCCTTGCGGTCTCGTGTGTTGCGCAGGATCGCCGGATCGCCGGAGTGCCGCCGCGGTCGTCTCTTTCCTCGAGCCTCACCCTCGAGCACGTGTCGAGCCTCACCCTCGAGCACGTGTCGAGCCTCACCCTCGAGCACGTGTCGAGCCTCACCCTCGAGCACGTGTCGAGCCTCACCCTCGAGCCTCACCCTCGAGCACGTGTTGAGCCTCACCCTCGAGCCTCACCCTCAGCCGAGCCCTGCCTCCGACCCGTGGTAAGCACCCGAAGCCTCCGGTCTCTGCTTCCACTCCGTTTCGCCCGAGCCTCCCAGCCAGGCCTCGAGCACACGTTCTCCGCTTCGCCCGAGCCAGGCCTCGGCGAACACATACTTTCCGTCTCGCCCGAGCCTCCCAGTCAGGCCTCGGACGAAACGCTTGTTTCCGTCTCGCCCGAGCCTACCAGCCAGGTCTCGGACGGCCGAGTGTTTCCGCCTCGCCCGAGCCCTGCTGTCCGCCTCGCAGCGATTCGCCCGAGCCCCTGCGAGGAAGGAGCACAGCGCTCTTTTCTTTTTTCTTTTTTTGAAAGAGTGTGAATAGTGTTCTGTTTTCTCTTTTTTGTGTGAATTAATCTGTTGATCCTTAAATCCTGATAAAATTATGGTATGCTCCATGCACTGTGTAGTATTTTATAAAAATATGAAACTTGACTTTTCTCAAGAATTTGAAAATATAAAATCCCTATTTTAATTAATAAATGGATAGTTCTGGATTTTTAGAAAATTATTTATAACTCCAAAAATCATGAGATAAATTTTTGAGCTTCCTATGCCATGTTTAGTCTCTGATGAAATTTTGAAGTCTTTTGGAACAAGTTGATTTTTGAGCATTTATCTTTAATTGTTAAATAGTGCCTTTTGTTAATTAATGTCTGGAATTATTTGAGCACCTTAATGACCTCCAAAAATTATGAAATTTGTTTTGCCATCTATCTACACCATAGTGAACTTATGTGATTAATTCGGTAATTTTTGGAGCAACTTCATAAAATGACCTTTTTAAATAATTAAGGAAAATAGAAAAAGTGATTTAGGGTTCATGTTGTATGCCCTGTTTTGCATTGTTCATGCTAGCATACTCATGTGCATGCATCATTGCATTCGTATAGTCACCTAAGAAGGAGTCAAGATCGAGGCAGCCGCCGACGAACCTGTCCCTGAGGCTACCCCGAGCTCCGACAACTGCCCTGCCGCCTTCGAGCCTGCCCTCCTTGCTCTTCAAGGCAAGCCCCGGTGCATTTAACCCTTTCCTTGAATTTATAAAATGATTTCCTTAAATGCTTTTGAGTTAAATTATTGCATTAGGTTTATAGGAGTTGTGTGCTATCCTAATTGATGCACTATCCACCTTGACCACTGATACACCTGATACCTGCTGTTCAAAAGTATTTGAAAAATGCTTAGCAATGCTTATTGAATTAGACTTTGCAATAAAATGTCAATTTCAAAAGTGTGATCACTTAAGGAATGTTTGTGGGATTTTGGTCTTACTCCCCGGCTGTTGGCTAGGTATCTGATCCGTACCTAGTCAATAGCGAGGAGAGGTTGTCCGAGCGTACGGTGCCGTCATGTTGTAGTCCGGGACTCAACAGTTGACACCGACCGGGACAGGATTGAAAAACTGACAGGACTATTACGCTTGGGTGAGATATGACCAAGGTATAGTTCTGGCTGGAAAATTAGGGACCATCCGTATGGGGGCCTGCTGGTCAAGACTTGTAACTATTCACATACTTCGGAAAGCTTTGGCTCCGAGGAATCCTTGATTGGGACCGACAACCGCGCACTGGGAGTGGAGAGATGGCGGAAGTAGCATGTACCCACGTGGTCGTCGTACCTGGATAGGAGTGGTGTACTGTACTTCCGGGTGGCGTAGGACCGGGTCCAATCTTGGAGGAATCGTGGTAGACGAGTTGGCATATGCAAGCTTGGGTGCTACATATGCAGTGTGGATAGGGATCCTCAGCTGAGTATTATTTATCCGGATTAACGTTGCTCCTCGGTTATGGAGACTTGGTCCACTGACTGTCAACGGAGAGTGGTTCTCAACTAGGAATGTTTTGAAATGTAAAATGAATCATGAACGATGAAGAATTGAGGAATACTGAATCTTTCAAAATAAAATAAGGTTTACAAAAATGCTTTTCTGCAAAATACTTGATCTTTCTTAAGCCTTACCTTGACTACCCTAAGCCTCTCATTCCTGAGTCTTCTCCCTTTTTCTTTAGTCGGGTAAGTCTTGTTGAGTACCCCAGTACTCAGGGTTTGTTACCCATGCTGCAGGTATGACAGAGTCCCCGATGTGTCTTGCACCCTGCTGCGTGACCATCGTCCAGGAAGAGGCCGATGAGGCCGAAGAATAGTTGTACACCCTCGGGCTGGGTGATTATAAGTATCTTTGCTGTTCTCCACTATGTTGCCTATGTCTATTTCTATTATCAGAACTTGGTTTGTAATGACTGCACCTTAATTTCTATTTGGAACCCTGCTTTGTAAAACTAATGTTATTTAAGTCTTCCGCTCTTTATTCCGATGTTATTTGTAAAAGTATGCAATGCTGTAACCGAATTGTGAGATGATCCTGCGGACATTGGGCGCTGATGTAGCCCGGTGGCGAATAGGTCTTAATCACATGGAACATGGGTTCGGCTGTCAGAGGTTGAAGGGACACGTGGGCCATGGGATTAGGGTCGTTCCGTCACACTCAGCCGAGGTGCGCCTTGATGCCGCGGATGGCCGCATAGATCAGGCCGTCGTCCAAGGTGTGCATCTTGGCGTTTCCCTTGGACTAGCGGCGATGAGCTCTTGGACCAACGAGGACTACTCCTTTCTACCAGTTGGCTTCGCAAGCGGATGCCTAGATGAAATCGAAGGTATCGAAGTTTATGATGATCATGCTGCTGCTCTCGCCGAAGTAACCAATCCGCAGTCTGTTCTGAACAGATTGTTCCAGGAGTAGTTTGTACTAGGACGGATATGCAAATGAATAAACAAAGCTCTTTTTCTCTTAATGATGTCTATTTGCATTTCCCGATTATCTCAGTGACTTCTCTGATTGCAACATTTCTTTAGAAAAAGCACTTGTCGAACGCATGATGTCACCTTAGCCGACTAGATCTCGCTTCGACATGTCATATCACTCGGCATCTTATTTACTGCACTTCAGCTTTCTCTCCTCCCGATAAACCTGCTAACTTGAAAAACGCTAGGGTCACCAGGTAAATAAACATTTTTGCACCAAAGGCGATATAAACAATATCGGCTATATTCTAAACTCTTGGAGTATTTTCTGCTAAAGGCGATGCTTTACATCGGCTATTTTTGTATACAAATATTCTTGAATCCGCTCATGTATCGACTATCTCCTCATATCAAATTCAAAAACTATCAATGCATTCGGCATTTAATAAGTAGTGCCGAAGCTCGGTACATGAGTAATACACATATGAACAAAATTTCTCTGTAGCTGAATACTTTGTCTCTGGGTCTAACATCTTTCGGCTATCACTCTGTCTTCTCTTTCAAATCCTTGTATAAAGGCCGATCCTATCATTAGGCTATCGACCGTCACGTACAACTTGAAATATTTACCAAGCTGTGGAGGTACAAAACACTGATGGCGCCTTTGTATATCCTTTAACTTCATCAAAAAACCTCCTGTTGTACGTCACCCCATACGAATTTTTTTGATCTTCCTTGAGCTTTAGCAACGGAGAAAAGGCAGAATTCTTTCAAAAGGTTCATCAATTTTAACCTATACTCCAAATCTGCACCAACACATACTGGTCTTGCTTCGGCTTTATTATCAATATTCACTTCCTCTAAATTGTCAGCCGACATGAAACCTCGTCCCAACTTTCCTCCGTTACCATCAATTAGATTGTTTATTCAAAAATTGCTCTGAGAGTCGATCGCTTGAATCGGCTGTTGGTCCTTGTCAAAAACATTCACAGGACCTACTTCTCAAACTCTTCCAGAGAAGCACTCGACACCATCATATTCCCAGTAGATAGGTTCTGCAGTAGCAACACTCACTGAATCATCAGCATGGACAATTTCGATGTCATCTCCAATCCACTGGATGAGGATTTGATGCATAGTTGACGGAACACAACAGTTTGCATGTATCCTGTGACACCCTAGTGTCAAGCACTGTATTAGGCGCTGCGATTAGCTACTAAAGAGCATAAGCAATGCATTGCATCATTTCATGAGCATGAGAGTGTTTTGTCTTGTTTATTTATTTGGATGTGGATTTCTATTGGACTTGGTTGTTTGAGTGGATTTCTGTTTTGGCAAAGAGTTTTATAAAATAGAGAATATTGAGTAGAGTGCTTTTCATGTTGGAATTTTGACCTAGTTCAGATTAGTTTGTAAATAAAAATAAGTCAAACAAAATGGTTTATACTTTAAAATTGGCTTTGTTTATGTGGAGGATTTAAAAATGGTTTTCAGAAAAAGTGTCCTATATGAAAGTTGTAGAGAAAATTATTTCGAGAAACTTTTATATTTGGGTCAAAACCTAGTTTGGAGTTTTTGAAACTGTTTTTGAGTGGTCAAAGTTTGAAAAGAATTTGGAAAAAGAAAAAGGAAAACGATTTCTTCCACGCCCCACCTTTCGGCCCAACTCGCGCGCGCCGGCCCAGCTCGCCCGCTCGCGTGCGCCGGCCCGCTCCCGCGCTCGCCCGCGCACCCCGCGCCGCTCGCCAGCGCTCGCCCGCGCGCTGCTGCCGCTGACATGCCGCGCCGTACGCCGGCCGCAACCGCCACGTGGCCGCCGCATTCTGCCGAGGATCTTCGCCGGCCACTCCTCGCTCGATCCTCTCTCACCCGAGCACGCAAGCTATCTCCCCCGGCCACTCTCCGCTCGCCTCGCCTGCCGCACCCGCTCGCCGTGCACGGCATCACCGCGCTGCCTCGCCGACCGCGCCGCCGTGGCCCCGCCACGACCACCGGTCAAGCCGATCAAAACCCCGAGCACCTCTTCACTCCCTCGCTCTCCCGCGCACACTACTCGCACTCGCTCTCTCACTCTCGCTCGCATTCTCGCCCGTGCACGAACACGAACCGAGCGCTCCCCGCTCGCCGTGACCACCGCCGCAACCACCCCTCTCCGTTCTGACCTCGTCGGAGCACCTCCCTTCGATTCCCTCCGTACACCGCTCCGCCTACACCGTGCACACGCCGTGCGCACGTTGTCGTCCCCGACCGAGCCCCTTCGCCACCGGAGGACGAAGCGCCTCTTTCGGTCCGTCAGTCGCCACCGCCGAGCCGCAACGCCGTTCTTCCCCAACCCGAGCTCCACCGACTCTTCTTCTTCATCTTCGAGCTTCACCAAGCCAAGGCAAGGTGAGAACACCACCTTCAACGCTACCGCTCTCTCCCACATCTTCTTCCCCGGCCGAACGCCATGGCCGTCCGCCGCGGACCTCGCTCGTGGCCAAGCTCCTCTGGAGCCACCCGAGCCAAACCAACCCCGTAGCTTTGCTCCTTAGGGTTCTCTCGAGCTTTTGCCTCCTCCAATTTCTCCGGCCGCCGCCGGAAACGGCGTAGCCGCGCGTTGCCGCCATCACCGTGCGCCGCCACTCGCCGCCGGCATGCTCCGGCCGTGCGCTAGCCAAACCACCTACACCACTCGATGCGCCTCGTCGAGACGAGTTCGCAAGCCTAGCTTACCCGCCGGCGACCTCACCGTCGGTGAGGAATCGACGGTCAAACCTCTCCCCTGTTTCCGTCTCGCCCGAGCCCTCGAGCCAGGCCTCGGACGGGCGTGTGTGTTTTCGTCTCGCCCGAGCCCTCGAGCCAGGCCTCGGACGGACGAGTGTTTTTCCGTCTCGCCCGAGCCCTCGAGCCAGGCCTCGGACGGGCGAGTGTTTTTCCGTCTCGCCCAAGCCCTCGAGCCAGGCCTCGGACGGGCGTTTGTTTTTCCGTCTCGCCCGGGCCCTCGAGCCAGGCCTCGGACGAGCGTTTGTTGTCCGTCTCGACCGAGCCCTCGAGCCAGGCCTCGGACGGGCGTGTGTTTTTCCATCTCGCCCGAGCCCTCGAGCCAGGCCTCGGACGGGCGTTTGTTGTCCGCCTCGCCCGAGCCTTCGCGCCAGGCCTCGAGCGAACCCTCGGGCGCTGTCTCGTTCGAGCCGGGCCTCGAGCGAGCACACCTATTCCGTACGCCGAGTGTTTTCCAGAAAACGTTTTCCAAAATGTTTTTCTATTTCCCGTAAATGCTTGTTTATTTTGTAGATCCTGTTTTGTTAGTCCAAATGGAGTGCTTTCAGTTTTGCTAGTTTGTTTATGAGTAGATCTACCCTGGAAAAATATAAAAGTATTTTTGGTAGGAGTTAATTTTACTATTTTCTTTTATTTCAGTTTATATATTTTTGCTAAGATAAATGGTTATATATGTTTTCTGGTTGAGATAATTCCTGTAAAATTTTGTGTAAGTTTATTATCCTGTTTTATACATGTGAAAAATATATAATGCACTGTTTATGTAGAAAAAGTTTCTGTTATGGTTAAAAGTCCTTTTTGGCTGATTTCTTTGAATAAAGGTTAAGGTGTTTTATATGTCGAGATAAAATGTGGGAAAATTTGTACAGTCTCTGTTTATAAGGTTCAAGCTAAGAAAAATTAAAGCACGACCTGTTGTGTGGAGAAATCGGAAGTTGCTTTACAAAGGTGCTTTTCTGTGTTTTCCTTTGAAAATTTATGTAAGAAATAATATAATGTTTCTGTTCATGGGACTTTCTTAATAAGCATAAAATATGAAATAGAATCTGGAAAAAATATGAAATAGAGTTGTGCACCCTTTTACAGTTGGGTTGTAGTTCAAAGTACCTTTTTGGGCAGTTGCTTGTTATTTTTATATCTGCAGTTCTGTATTTTATTTTTGGCTGAAATTTGTTCAGTGGAGTCCAGCAACTGTTGTTTGCCTTCTGGAATTTTCGTGGATTTTTCTGAGTCCAGAAAAGTGCACTTGCAGTTCAAACCTAAGTTTCTTTTGATTTATTAAATGAGAAATAGGTGAATAAAAGGATTTTGTTTTATGAATTAAATGAGTATTTACCTCAATGGTTCAACAAGTTGGTTTTGTTGGTTTGCAAGAAATGCTCTTTCTCATACCTCACATCTCGCACCCCGCATTTAAATATTTATTATTCGTCGCATGCAATAGGATCGACACTCCCAGAACCCGATCAGGAGCTAGAGGCAAACGCCGAGCAGCAGATCCCGGAGCTCCAGCAAGCCGAGGAAGTCGACCCCGCCAGCGACACTAACTTGCCCGAGTGCCCCTCCCACGAGGCCTCGGTCTTCACCCAAGGCAAGACCCGGAGCATTCTAAGTCTCCCAGTATTTACAATTAAAATTACTTGAGTCCTTTTATATTGTGATGCATTAGGTCTAGGAGTTGAATGAATCCTATTTGTTGCATTACCATTCCTTGATGATTGATTAATATCTACCTTGTTATCCTGTTATTCATTTACAATGTAGAATTGCTTAGCCTGCTTAATAAAAGTAGTAGTTAAGGATGTCTCCGTAATACCCTGATGGGTAGTTACCGAATCACGGTTGGCTATATTTGCTATCGTGGAAAAGAACCTGAGTAGTAATGAAATACGGTCAACTGGAAGGCAAGGCTCCAAGTTGGAACTTGGGGGCAGTCCGTCCGTTGGATCGTGTAGGTTTGTATCGATGTTGGCCCTCGTTCATTTTTGAACGCGCCCTTTTACTTAGGGATATGTCGGTGCCGTAATCATCGACCCCAAAGCCGGTTAGAAGCTGTTCGGGCCGGTCTCAATCCGTGTCGTGCCCTCTAGTATGGAAATTGCGATCTACCGCGTGAGGCCATCGCCAGGTTCCAATTGGGCGGTCCGTGCTTGAACCGCGGCGATTACCACCACGAACAAGCGTCGAGCGGTTGCCCAATGCATGGACCCGACGGGGAAAGTGTGGGCTGGTATTAAAGGTCTTTCACCAGCTGGTTTGGAATTCGATTCGAGTCGCCGTCTCCCCCGGTTAGTGGGAAACTATGGCGAGCTTCACCACGATACAACTCCATGTGATATCTAAAGGTTCAACTAAAATGTGGACAAGTCAACTGGATATGGTTATATTATTTATCTGCTAGACTCAAGTGTGTGCAATAGTTCGGGTGCAAACCTAGAAGAAGGAATAGGTATAAAAGATGACAGCTCATTAACTTCACTAATACTTCGCTTGTCTTAAATTGAGCTTTTCGCGAATTCAAGATCCCAGCTCCACCCAAAAAGGCCTTGCATGTCCTTGGTGTCTTTATTTTCAGTTGGACGGGTAAGTCTAGCTGAGTACATTCTAGTACTCAGGGTTTATCCCGTTTGTTGCAGATGGCCAGGTCTACTTCGGCTATTGTAAGCACTGCCTCTACCCAGTGGAAGGTGATGAGGAGTAGGCCCAGGGCAGGGTCGTCCAGAAGCTTTCCCCTTTTCTTTTGCTGGACCAAGACTACTAGTGGCACATTATCTTAAAAAGGGAGGAGTGAGTTGTGCCGAGTGGATTTATCAAAACAATGTTTTATTTGGACCACATGTGTGGTGGTCGTGCTTTAAACTATTTCAGCTTCCGCACTTTTAAACTCGGTATTGTAATAACTCCGTTTTAAATTCGCACTCTGATATTTTAAATTCGGTTTCGTTTTCGTTATGATGTATCTTTACGAATGTAATCCTTGAACGATGCGATCCTGTATGATGTATGGTGTTAGAAATCCTTCGAGATTTCCGGACTACCGGGGTTGTATGGGTTCAAGTATCAGTCGAAGTCAGACGGATTTGGCTAAGATAATACTTGAGCTCTTATAATCAGGACGGTTCCGCCACATATCCAATCCCTTCCTAAAAGCAAACTATATGCCCCCTTGCCATCGATGACGAAGAAGGTAGTAATCAAAGTTTTTGACCCAATCATCAATTCAACATGAACTGCTCCTCGAGTGTTAGAAGAATTGCCAGCAAAGTCCCTCAACACCATGTCAGTCTTTAATAATTCTTCACTTGCCATCCCAAGTTTCCTAAAGGTAGTATATGTCATGATATTTATGGCAGCTCCTCCATCAATAAACATTTTGGTCAGTGGCTTGCCATTAACATACCCCCTCATATAAAGTGACTTCAACTGTCGATGCTTAGCTGGTTTATCAAAAACTGCCCGTTGAGCGAAAACAAGCTGAGCCAACAGATCCTGGTATTCATCTTCGTCAAAATCCGAATACACTTCTTCTTGGACGTCTTGATATCTGGGAGCTATGAATTCCGATGGGGGAAAGAATGTCATGCACGCATCAGCCGAACGATTACCTTCATCAGGCTTTTCCTTAGGACGCCAAATTTGTTTTGTTTTGGTGCCTACTTGCGCCAATTCTCTGTTCCTCAGGCGCTGCACTCTTCTTTTCTGGCTCTTCCTCAATCCTGGTGGACACCACTGTCCTTTCTGCCAAACATATTCACGGTATTCTTCTTCTTCAGTGCGAGCCCATCTTTGATCGGCAAAACTTCTCCCTTGCTGATTCTCGGAATTACCTATTTTTAAGCGCCGATCGTCCTCAGGGATTCGCATCCCAAGCCTTTCATGGACCGAACGGCGGTTGACTTGAGATTGCCTGTATTCAGAATATTGATCATTGCATTTAGGGCAATTGTTTTTAACAGGCAGTTTCAAGCCTTCATTCCAACAATATTTGAAGAATGAGTTGTGCCGAGTGGATTTATCAAAACAATGTTTTATTTGGACCACATGTGTGGTGGTCGTGCTTTAAACTATTTCAGCTTCCGCACTTTTAAACTCGGTATTGTAATAACTCCATTTTAAATTCGCACTCTGATATTTTAAATTCGGTTTCGTTTTCGTTATGATGTATCTTTACGAATGTAATCCTTGAACGATGCGATCCTGTATGATGTATGGTGTTAGAAATCCTTCGAGATTTCCGGACTACCGGGGTTGTATGGGTTCAAGTATCAGTCGAAGTCAGACGGATTTGGCTAAGATAATACTTGAGCTCTTATAATCAGGACGGTTCCGCCACAGCTGGTATCAGAGCATGGTTCAAGTGATTACCTCCGTAAAGAGCTATTTTCAAACTAAAATGGGTATTTCAAAACTATTTTTGAAACTATTTTTAACTACTAAGTGTGCCCAGTCTCGTCCTTAAGCCCTATACTAGGAATCAGGTGGTCTAACTGCTAACAGGGGTTCAGGGTTTTGCTTCATGCTGGGTCTTTATTTGCTGGTCCATTCTCGGGAAAAAGAGAATGCGTCGATCGCGAAAACATGCATAAAATGATTTTGTGAGATATGAGAGCTTGACTGTCCAACCGTCGGTCTAGGTGAGAGTTCTTATACCAAGTATGTGCGAGCTCCACGCAGACCCATACGAGGGTATCAATGTTTTCAAGGGTATTTTCTATATTGGTGCATGGTGTTTAGTGTTGGCTTCTATGTGTTGCGCATATTAGTCAATACTCAGTTGCTTTATCATTGGGAATTTCTTTGGGCTGAAATGGATCTTCTGCAGGTACACTAACTATGCGAACGAGTAGAACGGGTAGATAACGCATGAGAGATCGTTCTTACCACCGACTAAAACGTTAGGACTTGCGAGTCATGTTAGTGAGTGAGAACGTAAGTACGATCATGCATCATGTTTATATTCTTGCATTTACATTACCTCCCCTTAAATTAAAAGTTGTCTCTTTTCTATAAAATATGCCAACTTAGTCTCCGTCTCACGAGAGTTCGAAACCCTTTTGTTTCTACAGATGGCCCGGACCAAGTTGACTGCTCGCAAGGCCACCGGAGGCAGAGGAGTTCCGCGTCATCGCTTGGCCACCAAGCTGACCCGGAGGACGTTCTTGACCTATTTCGGGCTGCCGACTATCCTTTGGAGGATTTTGCAGGCAGTGGGTTATGAGGAAGGACAGGAGCCCAAGTACTCCTGGCAGAAGGAGATCTACGGGCAGGATTCCCTGGTTATGGTAGAGATCAAGGTCAAAGCCTTGCCTGCCAAGCCGCACTGGACAGGATGGACTGAGATCACCAGAGGCACTTGTGCCAAGGATGGAGCCAACAGGGCAGCATACCTAGTGCTGAAGGATATCATCGCCCGCTTCCCCGCCGACCTGGCAAGTGCGATGGCAGGAGTGTTTCCCCGTGGATCACTTTTCCCATTGCGCTGGAAGCAGACTTCGGAGTCAGTCTTGACAGGGAGCCCAGAGGAGAGGTTCTACTGTGAGACGCCTGCGATGAGCGCCACCGGAGCTTTGTTGGGTGTATGTGAGAGTTTGGAGCACACTCTCGAGAGCGTGTCCTTCACCCTCACAGCCACCTACCAGAGCAAGAGGAAGCTTCAGGAGGACTTCGACGCTGAGGTTGCTCGTCTGCAGGAGAGGATTCAGCAGCTCACTCTGGAGCGTGACGACGCCCGCACCACAGCAGCAGCACAGTCCACTGCCAGGACAGTTGCAGAGCAGATGTACCTGACTACCGCTCTTCAGAGGGATGAGGCCCGCACCGCGCTCGACCAGCTCAGAGAGGGAGCCCACCTGTTGATACAACAGATCCACGGACAGCAGGCCTACATTGACCAGCTCCACGAGGCCGTCCATCAGATGCACCACGCCGCACAGGAGGCCGCCGCCCCAGCAACTGAGGTCCCGGATCCCCAGGACAGAGAGGTCCTTGGTCCCGACGCCCCACCAGAGGACGCTGCACCCGCCGCTGGAGACCCCTAAGCGTTAGCTGTTAGAGATCGTTTTCTTGTGTATAGCTTGAGCTTGCTCGCTAAGTGATGTAACACCCTACACATGTGCTAGTTTTATGTTTAAAATGTTTGATGGCATGTAAGCTTTTGGACAAAGTCCGGACTTCAATCCGGCACCTTTTATGGAAATCCGTCGTTTGCATGTCTAATTTCGAGCGATTGTTTTGTGATGTTGTATGGAAATGAGTAATTATACTTGGTCATGTGCTAAATTTTCGAATTATGTACAGCGCAGTATTTATTCATGATCGATGTAACATCACCTAATGATTGCTTATTAATGGGATATGCAGATGCCGGCACACACTCGCAGCCAACGTGGGCAGGGAGCCGGACGGGAGGAGAATCTGCCACCTCCCCCACCGCCGCCGATGACGCCGGAAGCGTTCTTTGGCCAGTTTTTGGGTAGCCAAAGGAATATGGAGGAAATGCAGAGGCACATGGAAGCCACCCTCCGCAACATCGCTAACAACACCGCGCAGCAGCACCATCAGCGCCAAGGCCCGGAGCCCAACCAGTACAGCTCTTATCGTGATTTCTTGGACACTCACCCTCTTGTGTTCAAGGAAGCCACCGAACCGCTGGAGGCTGATGAGTGGCTCAACTCCATCACCCAGAAGTTCCGTCTGCTTCGTCTGACAGAAGAGCTCAAAGCGGAGTACGCCGCGCACATGTTGGAAGGACCCGCAGGTTTGTGGTGGGCCATGTTAACAGAGAAAGACACAGTATTCTATCCAAAAGGGCTACCATCAATTTTCATCTTTCCGTCGAACTTCAAATGCCCTTCCTGGATAGCCTTCTGGATCCGTACTTTGAACACTCAGAAATCATTTATAGAGTGAGATTTGGTTTTATGGAAACCACAATACTTCTTGTCTTTAACCCCTTCAGGGTGCAGCATGGGATGGCCTTCTGGTAGCTTGATGCGTCCCTCTTTCAGCAACAACTCAAATAGCTTATCCGATTTGGAGACATCAAAGTCGTAGGTACCTTTTTGCTGCCTCAGCCATCGCTGGTTAACTTGAGTCGGCTCTTTCGCCCAGACTAACTCAGCCGCAGCTATCTCGTCTTCGTCATCGTATTCCATCGCCTCCTCTAAGAAAGCCTGGTACATTTCACTAGCCACATCGCCTTTCTGGAACTGGTTGTTTCTCTTAAACCCCTGAGCCTGACTATTAATCATTGCCAATCAATGTGATAATTGCCCAAGATCATCAAACTCCATGCCGAACAACTTATCCCTGATATTCGGCAACATGCCAGCTATAGCTATCCCCGACAATTGATCATCTGGTAAATTCAGGGAATAGCAGATATTCTTGGTCTCCCTGAATCTGTGCAAATACTCTTGCGGTGTCTCATTAGCTCTCATCCTCAAACTCATGAGATCGACCAACTTCTTCTCATTAGTGCCCGTAAAGAAATACGCGTGGAACTTCTGTTCTAGCTCTGCCCATGTATTAATAGAGTTTGCCGGCAGAGATGTGAACCATGAGAAAGTTGGTCCCATTAATGACAATGAGAAATACCGAATTCTCCAGGCCTCATCTGCAGATGCCTCTCCGAGTTGCATCAAGTAACGACTGATGTGTTCAACAGTACTGTTATCATCTTGGCCTGAGAACTTAGTAAGATCAGTAGGAGGTTTCACCCTTGGAGGAAGTGCCACTCGGTTGTACCACTCCGGGTAAGGAGACTTGTAGGCGTAAGACTGATTCTTTGGCTTCAGGCTGAATTGATTCTGCATCATGTCGGTCATCCTATGCATGATGAGGTCGACGCTTGAGTCTGGAGCAGCCTGTGTCTGACCCCCAAGAAATGCCCCTGCTGAATTTTTATAGCCCAGATTCGGGAGAGCATTAATTGCACTGTAATCAACGATCTCCTGATATCCATCTCCATACACGTTCCCCGTCGTGCCGAATGCAAGTTGGCCATGAGTCATGGGAGGTTGTTGTTCCTGATGAGGGACCATCTCACCTTTGCTTGAACCAACTCCGCTGTCTTCAGCAGTTTTCCTCTGATGTTGGGGAACAGGGAATAACAGTGGCCCCTGCATCGGACCAGCGGCTTCTTCAAAACGTTTATCTACTGTCGGGCCAAAAATACCAACCATGACTGCACGAAAGGTGTTTAAGAAAGCTGATTGATGATTGATCATGGCCTTCGATACAGTCTTGTACATAAGTTCAGACATTTTTTGAATATCTTCCTCATCAGTGCTATCAGATTGATGAGGAAGGAGAGTCCTTGGGAGTGACTGCTTCTGGAAAACCTTGTTGCTCTTGTTCTTAGAAAAGGACATCAAGCATTTGCGCTGAAACTCATCGCATGCTTGCTGTACCAAATCTCTTGAATCTGGTGGCAGCTCATCCATGGTCACGTCCAGAACTTGAGTATTGTCGAACTCAACCATCTTGGAATGTGGGGTCCCATCGGCGCGTGCCAAAAAGTGTGTTGGCGCAAAATGTGGTGCACCGCGCCTCACACACAGCAAGCCGAAAAGCATGGCTTCAATCGGGTGCCCGGACGGTTTGAGATCCGGAGACGTGCCAGTCGGTTTGACCTCAAAACCAATAAGGGATAAAACCGTGAGAATAAAACTGGAACATGCCGGTTGAGACCAGACAGTTCCATATTTACGGCCTTGAAGCCAATCACGACGGCACACGACTATAGAAGCTGTCTGTCAACAGGTTTAAGGGTCATTCGGCTAACCCTGAACACAAACGTACGTAAGCAGTTGGTTGCCGAACACATATACATGAAAAAGACATGCTTGGATGAATAAAGATAAATTATGAGTTGACGTGTAACCAAGCTCGACAAGCCAGCCGAGTTCGGGTCCATGAGGAAGGAACATATAAACAAACATGATGAAACCAATCTAAACCCTGCATCTGCCGCACGATACCCAGTTTTATCTAAGCCTAAACATGATTGACATGCATGAACCCACAACATGTAACAATCGAGATTAGAAATTAATTCGGCCATCATAATCATGCAATGAAGATTCACAATTATTGAAAGATATAAATAAACTTGTAAAAGCAAGGCCGAACAAAGATCAATCTAGATTGGGCAAAAGAGTGTTACAAAAATTAATTAAAACATGCAACACATGATAACTTAATGAATCTATTAGATCTGCCAAATCTAATAGAGCCGATAACTATCTCGGTTTTGCTAAACATATGAATAAATGCCTGCTGCACGGTATTTACCCATAGGCAAAACATAAGCAAAGACTTCTTGATCATTAACAAGGGTCCGCCGCACGACCATTGGAAACAAACAAGACTACTTGCATCATATCTAAATCCACCGCATGATACTAGACATGATAACAAGGTTGTCGGGACTTACGGAGGTCGACGGATCGATGATTCCTCTCGAAGAACTCGACGACACAACTAAGGACTCGAAGGTGGCACGGGGCCGGTTTGTATTGATATGGTTGTGAACAATTTTACAATGGCGGAGGGTTTATATTTATACCCTGGGCAAAATACGAGTTCTAGAAGACTACGACTTCTACAATGAAACTAGGAAAATATGAGTCCTATCCCTATTTTCCTCTTGGCGTCCTCCATCGCCACGTGTCTTCTCGTGCAAGTCGGCTCCACTTGCCATATTTGCTTCCCGAATAAAATCACCGCCTTGCAAGATAGCCGACCGCACAGGCACTTGCCGAAACCCCGAGAATTAACCGATCTTGGTCATCTGCCGAATGCATCATACGACCATCTCTCGCATACTGACCCATCTGTCGTTTCCTTGTGCGTGCGAAAATCTGGTGTTAACAAGAAGGATCTTGTTTGTCATTCTTGTAGACATGGGAAGATGGTTGCTGCTCCCCACCATCCAGTGACTCAGGTCATGACTAAGCGCCCTGGAGAGCTTTTGCACATGGACCTTGTTGGTCCAGCTCGGTGAGCTCGGTTGGGGGGAAGTGGTATGTGCTTGTTGTTGTTGACGACTTTTCGAGATATTCGTGGGTTTTCTTTTTAGCTGAGAAAATTGAGACTTTCTCTTTTGCTCGCAATCTGATTTTGCATCTTCAGAATGAGTTCCCTTTGAACTCAATGCGAGCTATCCGTAGTGATAATGGTTCTGAGTTCAAAAACTCGGATTTTGAGAAGTTTTGTGACTCTTTGGGTTTAGAGCATCAGTTTTCTTCCCCCTACACACCGCCACAGAATGGTGTTGTAGAGAGGAAGAATCGGACCCTTGTTGAGATGGCCAGGACGATGCTCGATGAACATAAGACTCCTATGCGATATTGGGCCAAGGCTATGAGCACTGCATGCTACATTTCCAATCGCATTTTTCTTTGAGCTTTCTTGAAAAATACTTCTTATGAGTTGCATTTTGGAAAACAGCCCAAAGTGAGTTATTTTAGAGTTTTCGGTTGCCACTGTTTTATACTCAAGAAAGGCAACTTGGACAAGTTTGAGTCTCGTTCTTCTGACGGTGTATTTTTGGGTTATGGCACTCACACTCGAGCATATCGTGTACTTAACCTTGATACTAACCGAGTCATGGAGACATCTGATGTCACCTTCGACGAGACCATGGTTTGTCCTTCTTCTCGTTTTGAGCGTGCAGGCGATCATGAGGTCGGTGAACCTCTTTTTGATGATGAGGACGAGGATGTTGAAGGCATGGGTGACCCAGCATCACCTCCACCTGTTGTGCCGCAAGGTGCGGCTTCTACTATGACTCACGGCCCCGATCCCTCTTCTTCGACTTGGGGGCCGTGGGATCCGCCACCCCGAG
The DNA here is from genome assembly GCA_009763385.1 of Coix lacryma-jobi var. lacryma-jobi. Taxonomy (NCBI): domain Eukaryota; kingdom Viridiplantae; phylum Streptophyta; class Magnoliopsida; order Poales; family Poaceae; genus Coix; species Coix lacryma-jobi. The sequence continues at coordinate 144,634,539 of CM019826.1, forward strand.
TGGTACCTTTTGTACCCGAGGAGGCACCAGCTGCTGTTGAGGGGGAGGCTACATCAGCTCAGGAGGCGCCATGACACATTCGGCGCTAGCACCCACCTCAACAGATGATCGGCAGCATCGGCGAACGTGTCACTCGGTCTAGGTCACAACAAATCTCTCACTTTGCTCATTCTGCATTTGTTGCTGATTTTGAACCCTGAGATGTTGGACACGCTTGGACGGATTCGGATTGGGTCAATGCCATGCATGAGGAGCTTGAAAACTTTGAGAGAAATCGGGTTTGGGTTTTGGTTCCACCTCCTCCAGACTGTAATCCTATTGGGACAAAATGGGTTTTCAAAAACAAAAAAGGAGAGGATGGCCACATTGTGAGGAACAAGGCCAGACTTGTAGCCAAGGGTTATAGTCAGAAGGAGGGGATGGACTATGAGGAGACTTTTGCTCTTGTAGCTCGTTTGGAGGCAATTAGGATCCTCTTGGCTTTTGCTGCATCCAAAGGGTTTAAACTTTTTCAAATGGATGTCAAGAGTGCCTTCTTAAACGGCTACATAGAAGAGGAGGTGTATGTGAAACAACCCCCCGGTTTCGAAAATCCCAAGTTTCCAAACCATGTTTTTAAACTTCACAAAGTTTTGTATGGTTTGAAACAAGCCCCTAGAGCCTGGTATGATAGGTTGCAAACCTTTTTGCTTGCTAAGGGTTTTAAAATGGGATGTGTGGATAAAACGCTCTTTCTCCTCAGGCAAGGCAATGACACTCTCTTGGTCCAGATTTACGTGGATGATATCATTTCCGGTGGTTCCTCTCACGCTTTGGTTGCCAAGTTTGCAGATACTATGAGCAGGGAGTTTGAGATGAGCATGATGGGCGAGTTGACGTTTTTCCTCAGGTTGCAAATCAAGCAATCCCGAGAGGGGACGTTTGTGCACCAGGGTAAATATACCAAGGACGTATTGAAGAAGTTCGATATGGGTGAGGCCAAGCATCTTCCAACACCCATGTCGACCACGACGGCCCTGGATGCAGACAAGGATGGAGAAGCAGTGTACCAGAAGGAGTACCGGAGTATGATCGGGTCGCTACTGTACCTGACGGCGACACGCCCGGACATCAAGTTCGCGGTGTGTCTTTGCGCGCGATTTCAGTCATCGTCGCGCACCTCTCACCGTCAAGCGGTCAAGCGCATTATGAGATACTTATGCTTCACTCCAGAGATTGGGATTTGGTATTCTGCTTCCTCCACCCTCTCCCTTTGCGGTTATTCTGATGCCGATTTTGCTGGTTGCCGCATTGAGCGCAAGTACGCTTCTGGGACTTGTCAGTTTATTGGGTCTTCTCTTGTATCGTGGTCTTCTCGCAAATAGTCTAGTGTCGCCCAGTCTACCACGGAGGCTGAGTATGTTGCTGCGGCTAGCTGCTGTTCCCAATTGCTTTGGATGATGGCCACTTTGCGTAATTTTGGTCTGAGTTTTTGTCGCATTCCTTTGCTTTGTGACAGCACGAGTGCTATTAGCGTTGCTAAGAACCCCGTGTTGCACTCTAAGACCAAACACATTGATGTGCGCTTTCATTTTCTGCGAGACCACTATGAGAAGGGTGATATCGACCTTCGCCATGTCGATACTCATCATCAGTTGGCTGATATTTTCACCAAGCCTTTGGACCAATCAACTTTTGCTAGGTTGAGAGGCGAGCTTGGTGTGTGTTTCCCCTTTTAGATGGGGGAAACATTTTGGTTCTTGTATCATAAACTGACTTTTTGATTTTCAATTGGTATCGTTTCTGCATTTCATCATGCATATTTACATTCAGGGCTTCATGTATATAATACTTAGAATGTGACTATGCTTTGCTTAGTGTATGCTCCGATGCCTTATGATGATGCTTGTAGCTTATGCTCTTTCTAATCACTGATACATGTTGTGAGCTGAGCTATTTTGTGAATGGTGAATTTGCTTAATAACGTTAAAATTTGAAACTGTTCACCATTGAGATATTGAAAGGTCCAAATTGGCTAGAGGGGGGGTGAATAGCCTAATTAAAAATCTACAAAATTACTTAGGCAAACACTATTAGTATAACAAATGACGAAGCTTTTTGCTCTAGCCTAATAGTGTGTTGCAAGCCACCTATCCAACAATTCTACCTAATAAGACTATGTCACACAAACAACTAGAGCTAATAACTTAATGCGGAATAAAACAATCAAGCTCTAGCACAAGTATGATATATGTGAAACTATATGTGACAAGTATGTGCAATAAATAAACTAAGCAATCTAATCACAATTAGCTACACAAAGTATATGACACAAGATATACAAGAGATGATGTCTTCACAAATGAAATGGCTCAAAGTAAATACACAAAGTAAATGAGCTAGATAGAAGTAGTTTCACCGAGCCTTCGGGATCGTCTAGTAGAGAGCCAATCACCAACAATATGAATATGGAGACCAATCACCAAGATGTAGAATCAATCACAATGAACACACGGGACAACAAGATTTATCCCGAGGTTCACGTGCTTGCCGGCACACTACTCCCCGTTGTGTCGACCAACACTAGGTGATCCGGTGGCTAATTGATGCATGTGACGTAACGGCCCTAATCCCATGGCCCACTGATCACTATCAACCACTGACAGTCGATCCGTACAGCCAAGAGGTTAGGACCGGGTTCGCCACTGGGCTACATCAGTGCCCGATGTCTGCAGGATCATCTCACAATTCAGTTACAATCTCTTGAACATTTTGACAACAACATCGGAGCAAATAGCGGAAGACTTAAATAACAATAGTTTTACAAACCAGTGTTCAACATAAACTTAAAGTGAAGTTATTACAGACCATAGTTCAAATAGATAGAGTTGGCAAGGTAGCATATGACAACAATAAAGATACTTCACCCAGCCCAAGGGTGAATAATCACTCATCGGCCTCATCGGCCTCTTCCTGAACAACAGTCACACAGCAGGGTCCAAGGCATACTGAGGGATCTGCCATACCTGCAACATGGGTAAAAGAACCCTGAGTACAAAGGTACTCAACAAGACTTACCCGACTAAAGAAAAGGGAGAAGACTCAGGAATGCAGGCTTAGGGTAGTCAAGGTAAGGCTTAAGCAAGTTCAAGTATTTTGCAGAAAAGCATTTTTGGTAAACCTTATTTTAATTTTGAAAGATTCGGTATTCCTTGTTCCATCATAATCCTTGATTCATTTTACTTTCCAAAACAGACCTAGTTGAGAACCACTCCCTGTTGACAGTCAGTGACTAAGTCTCCATAACCGAGGAGCAGCGTTAATCCGGATAAATAATACTCAGCTGAGGGTCCCTATCCACACTGCATATGTAGCACCCAAGCTTGCATATGCCAACTCGTCTACCACGATTCCTCCAAGATTGGGCCCGGTCCTACGCCACCCGGAAGTACAGTACACCACTCCAATCCGGGCCTCTAACCCACGTGGGTACATGCTACTTCCGCCATCTCTCCACTCCCAGTGCGCGGTTGTCGGTCCAATAAAGGAGTCCTCGGAGCCGAAGCTTTCCGTAGTATGTGAATAGTTGCAAGTCTTAGTCAATCAGGCCCCCATACAGGTGGTCCCTAAATTTTCCAGCCAGCGACAAGCACCTCGGGACTCTAACCCAAGAGTACAGGTCCTGTCAGTTTTTCAACCCTGTCCCGGTCGGTGTCAACTGTTGAGTCCCGGACTACAACATGACGGCACCGTACGCAAGGACAACCTCTCCTTCCCATTGACTAAGTACGGATCAGATACTTAGCCAACAGTGGGAGTAAACCAGAAATTCCCATAAATGTTCTTAAAGTGATCACACTTTGAAATTGGCATTTTTATTGCAAATCTATCATATAGCATTGCTAAGCATTTTGCAAAAGTTTTTGAAAAGCAGGTATCGGGTGTATCATTGGTCAAGGTAGATAATGCATCAGATAGGATTCCACTCAACTCCTATCAACCTAATGCAATAATTTAACTCAAAACATTTAAAGAAAACATTTATAAAAGCAAGGTAGGGTTAAATGCACCGGGGCTTGCCTTGGATGGCAAAAAGAGCAGAGTCGGGGTAGGTATAAGCGTCGGAGCTTGGGGTTGTCTCGGGGACAGATCCTTCGGCGGCTACCTCGACTTCAGGGCCTTCTTCGTCAACTATACGGATGCAATGATGAATGCTCATGAGAATGATGATATGGACTTAAGGTGCAAGACAATACCATAGATTCAAGATTACTCTAAGGCAAGGTATAATCGAAATCTAGGTTGAGCATAAAAGTAACCATTTCTTCCTTAGGCAAAATTGATTAAACTAGACTTTATCATAACTATCCTAAACATCAATCAAACATAGCATCTCAAACATCATAGACCAAAGGGTAGGGGTCTATGAACATCAAGCAATCCCAAAAGTCACATCACAGAGCATTCAACGCTAACCCTAATCATTTCTTTCTATTTTTTTCTTAATTTAATTAAAAGGTCATTTTATGAAGGTGCTCCAAAAATTACCAAATTAATCACACAAGTTCATTAGGGTACAAGTATATGGCAAAACAAATTTCATAATTTTTGGAGGTCGTTAAGGTGCTCAATTAAATCTAGACATTAATTAACAAAAGGCACTATTTAGGAATTAAAATAAATGCTCAAAAATCAACTTGTTCCAAAAGACTTCAAAATTTTACCAGAGGTTCAGCATGTCATAAAAAGGTCACAAAAAATTTATCTCAAGATTTTTGGAGCTATAAATCATTTTCTAAAAATCCAAAACCATCATTTATTAATAAAAAGGAAGATTTTTCATTTTCAACTTTTTGCAGAAAAGTCAAGTTTTATATTTTTATAAAATACTTCAAGGTGTAAAGAGTCTACCATCAAAATTTCAGAATTTTTGGATCAACACAGAAAATCACACAAAAATATGAAATCTGAACACTATTCACATGTTGGAAGAAAAAGAAAAACGACACTGTTCTTCTCTCTCGCGACGCCAGCGGTCACCCTGCGACGGCGCGACTGAGTTCCGGCCAAGGCAAAGCCTCTCCGGCGAAACCAAGGGTACAGGGAGGTCCGGGAGCTCACCGACGTTCGAAAACAGGCGGTGGCGAGATGAGGGCACGGCCGGAGCTAGGAGGTCGACGGAGGCGGGCTCGTCGGCGGACCGAACGGCGGCGAACTGGCGTTCCGGCGTTCCTGAGCAACAACAGCGACCACCGAGGCACGATTAGATGCGCAAGATCATGAGGAACACAAGACGATCCTCGGGAAGGACAGTGCAGGACCAAGGACGGCGAATTTTACGAACCCGAGGTCACCGGCGATTTACCGGTGATGAGGAAGACGAGGTTACGCCGGGCAATATAGCGCGACGGAGGTGAAATTGAGGGGTGGGAAAGCTGCACGAGAACTTGGCGGAGCTTTCGAGCTAGCTGGGAGAAGAGCGGAGGCTCTGGCTAGTGCTGGCGACGTTGGCGGGGATGGGTGAGATGCTCCGGCGGCCGGCGGCCCTTTATAGCCGCGGCCAGAGACCGGTAGAGAGCTTGCAGAGGTGCGAACGAGGTTCGCGGAGGCGTGCGCACTCGATTGCGGTCGGGCAGAAGGGTTGACGCGCGCTCAGGGACCGGGTGTGCGCTCGCCGGCGACGGCCACGCGGCGGCGCTGTCGGGGAGCAGTGGGGGACGGGTGTGGGGGTCGGTTCTTGCGCGTGCGGGTGCGGCGCGATGTCGCGGCTGCAGGCGACAGGTCGGGGATGGGCGTGCGGCTGCCAGGCACGCGGCGCGTGCAGCGCCGGCGAGCGGCCATGGCCGGGCCCCCCCCCCCTACCGGAGAAGAAGAACAGTAGCTAGGGTAGGGTTTGACTTTCTGTATTTTGCAAATTACTCTCAAAAATTGAACTGTGCAGCAAAAACTCAAAACACCAAAGTTGTTCATAAAAATGAGATCTACAACTTTGTCAATATGAACATTTTCCAAAACCAAATAGTTTTTGAACTATATTTGAAAGCAGTAAAGGGGACACTTTTTCAAACTTGATTCAAATCAAAATTACTCTGGATTTCAAACAGAAACTTGAAAATCTGTAAACATGAAAGTTGTTCCTTTTATCAAAACCTACAACTTTGCTATTATACACTTTTCCAGAAACTCATTAGTTTTTGAACTCATATTGAAAACTGAAAAGGGGACAAAAACTGGAGTTTGATTGAATTTGAAATAACTCAAAACTTTGTACTGCAACTTGAAAATTTGTAAATACCAAAGTTGTTTCTCTTTGACAGATCTACAACTTTGCTTTTTGGACCAATCCCAAATTTTGAATAATTTTTGAATCACAACAAGAGGGATAAAATCCAGGATTTGGAAATCAGGGTTTTGCAAAGGGATTTGAAATCAAATTCTGATTTTTGAACTTTGGCCAACACAACAACACTTCAAGACACCAAAGGAACAAGAATTACACAAAGCTAGGCATAGAGGTGAAATTTCCATTTTGCCCTAGTAGAGAGAAGTGGGCTAAATAGGGTTTTAGCAATAGAGGTAAATCACATAAAATGATACACTTAGCAAAATGCATACACATGAAATCATGATCAAGATGCTTAATGATGATAATGATGATATGTCAAGTTAATTACAAGTTAAACACCAGAGGTGTTACAGCCTCCCCCCCTTAAAGAAATCTCGCCCCGAGATTCCACGTCTTAAGAAAGGACAAAGAAGGGATAAAGGCAAACCTTACATTGACAGGGATTCGAGAAAATCGGGGTAGTTCTTTGCTAAGAAGTCTTCAGATTCCCAGGTGGCTTCTTCTTCAGAGTGCTGGTTCCACTGGATTTTGTACCATCTTGTGGTGGTTCTTCGGGTAACGCGATCCTTGTGGTCCAACACGCGAACTGGATATTCTGAGTAGGACAGATCAGGCTCTAGCTCGACACCTTCAACTTCCACGACATGTTCTGGTACTCTGAGACACTTCTTGAGTTGGGAGACATGGAAAACATTGTGGACAGCGGAGAGATGATCGGGCAACTTCAGCTTGTAAGCTACCTTGCCACAACATTCCAAAATCTCAAACGGACCAATGTAGCGGGGTGCTAACTTTCCTTTGACTCCAAAACGAGTGACTCCTTTGGTTGGCGAGACCTTGAGATATACATAATCTCCAACTTGAAATTTCAGAGGTCGACGTCTCTTGTCTGCGTAGCTCTTCTGTCGAGATTGGGCAATCTTCATATTCTCTTGTATCTGCTTGACTTTCTCTTCCATATCCTTGACCAGGTCAACTCCAAAGAATTCTCTTTCTCCAGGCTCAGACCAACTGAGAGGTGTACGACAACGACGACCGTACAGTGCTTCAAAGGGTGCCATTTTGATGCTCTCTTGATAACTGTTATTATAAGAGAACTCTGCCAAAGGCAAACAGTCATCCCAAGTATCTGCGAAGGTGAGAACACAGGCTCTCAACATGTCCTCCAGCACTTGGTTGACTCGCTCAGTTTGTCCATCAGTTTGCGGATGATATGCCGTACTATGCAAGAGCTTGGTTCCAAGTGAGGTATGGAACGCTTTCCAAAACTTAGCGACAAACTGGGTACCACGGTCAGAGATAATGCTCTTGGGTATGCCATGAAGCTTCACTATGTGGTTCTTGTACAAAGTGGCATACATGGGGACGGTGTAACTGGTCTTGACTGGCAGAAAGTGAGCTTGCTTAGTGAGTCGGTCCACGATTACCCAAATGGAATCAAAACCTTTCTGGGTCTTGGGTAGTCCATTAACAAAATCCATACTAATGTCGTCCCATTTCCAAGCGGGTACTGGCAAAGGTTGCAATTCTCCTCCCGGCTTCATGTGTACTGCCTTGACTCTTTGGCAGGTATCACACTGAGCGACATACCGAGCAATCTCAATCTTCATTTTAGTCCACCAGAATCTCTGCTTTAAGTCTTGGTACATCTTGTTGCTACCGGGGTGAATAGAGAATCTGGTCAAGTGTGCTTCATCAAGGATTAACTGTCTCAATTCAGGCACCTTGGGAACTACTAGACGGTTCTTGAACCAAACAACTCCTACATCATCGATCCTGAAATAATCAGCCTTTCCGGTCTGGATCTTTTCGATGATGTGCTTGATTCCAGGGTTATCCTTCTGAGCAGCAATGACTTGATCCTTGATGGATGTTTCTATGCTGACATTGTTCAGGCTTCCTTGCGGGATCATTTCGATACCCATCCTTTCAAGTTCATGGCACAAGGAAAGATCATAGGGCTTCGTCGTCAGACAGTTGCAGTGTGACTTGCGACTGAGGGCATCGGCAACTACATTTGCCTTACCAGGATGGTAATGTACCTTGAGATCATAATCTTTAATCAGCTCAAGCCATCTTCTCTGCCTCATATTCAATTCTTCTTGAGTGAATATATACTTTAGGCTCTTGTGATCCGTATACATATTGCAGGTACTGCCTAACAGATAGTGACGCCAAATCTTCAAGGCATGCACGACTGCTGCTAGCTCAAGATCATGGGTGGGGTAGTTTTCCTCATGTCGCTTAAGCTGTCGTGAGGCATAAGCGATTACTCGTCCTTCTTGCATCAAAACGCAGCCCAAACCAGTACCAGATGCATCACAGTATACATCGAAGGGTTTCTCGATATCTGGTTGAGCTAGGACTGGTGATGTAGTTAGCAGTTTCTTCAGGGCTTGAAAGGCTTGCTCACAGGCTGGTGACCAAACGAAATCCACGGAATTCTTCAACAACTCTGTGATAGGCTTGGCAACTCTGGAGAAATCTGGGATGAATCGACGATAGTATCCAGCCATTCCCATGAAGCTGCGAACTTCGCGGACAGTGGTAGGTGGCTTCCAATCCAAGATATCTGCCACTTTTTCAGGGTCAACTGACACACCTTCAGCGGACAGGACATGACCAAGGAATTGAATTTGATCTAGCCAGAATTCGCATTTACTGAACTTGGCATACAGCTGGTGATCTCTGAGACGAGAGAGAACGATTCGAAGATGCTTGGCGTGATCTTCAGGAGTTCTTGAATAGACAAGGATGTCGTCAATGAACACGACTACAAATTTATCGAGCTCTGGCATGAACACAGAGTTCATGAGATACATGAAATGAGCGGGGGCATTGGTCAAGCCAAAGGACATGACCAAGTACTCATATAGGCCGTATCTGGTGGTGAAAGCTGTTTTAGGAATGTCTTCTGGACGGATTTTTATTTGGTGATAGCCAGATCTGAGATCAATCTTGGAGAACACTCTGGCTCCAGACAACTGGTCGAAAAGAAGGTCAATGCGAGGCAAAGGATATTTATTCTTGATGGTGACCTCATTGAGCGGGCGATAGTCAACGCACAGGCGAAGACTTTTGTCCTTCTTCTTCACAAAGATAGCAGGACAGCCCCAAGGAGATGAACTTGGGCGAATGAGACCCTTATCCAAAAGCTCTTGCAATTGGATCTTCAGCTCTGCCAACTCTCTGGGAGGCATTCGATAAGCTCTACGGGATATAGGAGCAGTCCCGGGCTTTAGCTCTATGGCAAACTCAACATCGCGGTCCGGAGGCAGACCAGGTAGATCTTCCGGGAGATGACATCAGGGAACCACAGACCCGGGAATATCCCTGACTTCCGGCAACACAGGCGGCATTCAAACTGGGTGGTTGCTGGTTTTTGAGGCATAGGAAGTTGGAGAAGGAGTTTGGAAGTGCTGTTAGGAATATCCACTCTCACAACTCTATCCAAGATGTCTATCATGGCTTTATACTGACACATCCAATTCATGCCTAAGATGACATCTATCTCTTGATCGCGCAGTACTATCATGGTGGTAGGAAAGACATGTTCCCCCAACATTACTGGTATACTGCGGACCACTTCCTTAGTATTTATCCGCCCTCCAGGCGAAAGTATGCAAAACTTTCTTTTAACTCCCCCATGGGTAACTCATGCTTGATGACAAAAGTGCGACTGATGAAGGAATGCGATGCACCAGAATCGAACAAGACGACTGCAGGATGATTGGCAACAGAGAACCTACCGAGCATGACGGGCTCTCCTTCTGGGATGCTACTGACGGTGGTGAAGTAGACTTGCCCGTGCTTCTTGACAAACTTGCCCTTCTGGACGTGCTGCTGCGGTGCACGGCTGCTGCTGTGATCCTCCAGGCCTTTCTTTCTGTGCATGCTGGGCATTCTTCTTGGGTTTCGGACAATCACGAGACCAGTGACCAACTTGGCCACAGTTGTAGCATGGATGGTTGTAAGCTGTTTGAGGGGTGGTGATACGAACACCTGGGGCGTTCGGCTGAGTGGCACTTTGCTGGTTGGCGTTATGAGTGGCCGCGGTACGAACGACCACTTGCTGATGCGGGTATGGGGCACGGTTTTGGTGGTGGCTGGGGTGGTAGATGATTCTTGGGCGCTTGTAGTTGCTGGAGAAGCTGCTAGACCCAGCCTTCTTCTTCTTCTTCTCCTCCTGATACTGGCGGTTACTTTCCTCGAAAGCGACAGCACGGTCAACGACATCATGATAGGATCCGTTGAGGTTGTTGGACAGACCTCTGCGAATCTTAGGGTGCAGACCCCTAAGGAAACAATCTCTCTTCTTTTCCTCTGTGTTGACATAGTCGGAGGCATACTGGCTCAGGTGATTGAACTGACCCACATACTGCATCACTGTGGATTCCTTCTGCTGCAGAGCTAGGAACTGATCAAGCTTCATCTTCATCAGACCTGACGGGATGTGATGTGCACGGAAAGCGGTGCGGAACTCCTCCCAGGTCAACTCATGACCTTCAGGTTGGGCAGCCAAGAGGTTGGCATACCAAGCACTTGCTGGACCACGAAGCTGCTGAGAAGCAAACCGGGGCTTCTGGATTTCAGTGCATCGGATGAGACCAAACTTCTGCTCCATGGTGCGGAGCCAATCATCAGCTTCGAGGGGTTCATCGGCTCTGGTGAAAACCGGTGGACGGGTTTCAGTGAACTCCACATAGGTGGTTTCTTGGTTGTGACGACCACGGTGACCAACATTCTGCTGTCCTTGGTTCTGAGCCATTAGGTTGGCAGCGGCGGCCAAAGCTGCAATGGCATCTGCCAGGGTAGCAGGAACTGGTGGAGGGTTTGGAAGGTTGGCACCACCGGAACTTCCGGCTCCAGTGCGGGTGTTCACAGGCATCTGTTAAGAATTTGGAACTTAGCATCCAAAGATTGCTTTTGAACGAAACTGACTGATAAAATTCATTGATGCAAGGTAGATAACTGATACAGAAGTTTGATAGATAACCACTAACTGACAAAGGAAAGGTACAAGACGCGATACAGACTCGACTAGACAGAAGACCAACTAACGCCCCAAACCTAGACTAAGGCTTTAGGTGAGCAGATGGTACAGACATAACGAATCTAGTCGTCATCGATGATGATCATCTCTTCATCGCCGTCTTCATCTTCAATGATGAGCTCAGGCTCTTCCTCCTCATCTTCATCTTCAATGTGAACATCTTCAGCAGGTTCCACTCCTACATTCTGGACTGGCCCATGTTCTACTTCAAGTTCCTCCACGACTCCATCTTCTGGATCCTCAGCAACAGGTGGAATCATGGGTGGAGCTGGTCGTACAGTTGATGTACCTCCTCATGAAGCATATCGTTGTACTGCTCAATCTGGGCAGTGTACTGCTGCAGTCCATGGAGCTGGGCTCTGGCGACGTCCTCGCGGTTCCAAGCCTCGTTGCGCTGCTCGATAGCGCGAACCGTGTTCCGATTGGCCTGCTCCAAGGAAGCTCGTGCCTCATAAAACTCCATGCGGGAAAGATAGAAGTCATGCTCCATGTTCTCCATCTCAGCTTTGAGATTCTTGATCTCCTCCTTCAGCTGCTTGCGGGTGCGGCGGAAAGGGCGACGTCCGTTGGAGGATTCTCCAGTCTCTTCTCCGGTGCGTGGCGCCAGCTGGTGACGCGGCACACCATGCGGTCCAGTCGACTTGCGAGCAGTCCGCTTGAGGATGACCATATCTGGACAAGAGTTACAGATGAGAAAGGCTAGCAAGAAAAAGGTAAAGGCATACTAACCCAACCGACTTAGAGAGTAAGTTATTATCTTAAGTGATTATGACATGATGCATGATTCGTTCCTACGGAACAAGGCAATGCAACTACTAAGGTAAGGTACATAGGGCTTAAACAAGTTGTCTTGCTACTAGTTGCCAAAGACAAGATGAGATGAGAGAAGCAATTTGGACTCAAATTAGTCAAGTTTAGTTTTTGGACTTAAAACCTTTTGAAGTTTTCGCAAAAAGATTGCAACGTCGTAGTGAGATGCTCCGATACCACTCTGTGACGTAACGGCCCTAATCCCATGGCCCACTGATCACTATCAACCACTGACAGTCGATCCGTACAGCCAAGAGGTTAGGACCGGGTTCGCCACTGGGCTACATCAGTGCCCGATGTCCGCAGGATCATCTCACAATTCAGTTACAATCTCTTGAACATTTTGACAACAACATCGGAGCAAATAGCGGAAGACTTAAATAACAATAGTTTTACAAACCAGTGTTCAACATAAACTTAAAGTGAAGTTATTACAGACCATAGTTCAAATAGATAGAGTTGGCAAGGTAGCATATGACAACAATAAAGATACTTCACCCAGCCCAAGGGTGAATAATCACTCATCGGCCTCATCGGCCTCTTCCTGAACAACAGTCACACAGCAGGGTCCAGGCATACTGAGGGATCTGCCATACCTGCAACATGGGTAAAAGAACCCTGAGTACAAAGGTACTCAACAAGACTTACCCGACTAAAGAAAAGGGAGAAGACTCAGGAATGCAGGCTTAGGGTAGTCAAGGTAAGGCTTAAGCAAGTTCAAGTATTTTGCAGAAAAGCATTTTTGGTAAACCTTATTTTAATTTTGAAAGATTCGGTATTCCTTGTTCCATCATAATCCTTGATTCATTTTACTTTCCAAAACAGACCTAGTTGAGAACCACTCCCTGTTGACAGTCAGTGACTAAGTCTCCATAACCGAGGAGCAGCGTTAATCCGGATAAATAATACTCAGCTGAGGGTCCCTATCCACACTGCATATGTAGCACCCAAGCTTGCATATGCCAACTCGTCTACCACGATTCCTCCAAGATTGGGCCCGGTCTACGCCACCCCCGGAAGTACAGTACACCACTCCAATCCGGGCCTCTAACCCACGTGGGTACATGCTACTTCCGCCATCTCTCCACTCCCAGTGCGCGGTTGTCGGTCCAATAAAGGAGTCCTCGGAGCCGAAGCTTTCCGTAGTATGTGAATAGTTGCAAGTCTTAGTCAATCAGGCCCCCATACAGGTGGTCCCTAAATTTTCCAGCCAGCGACAAGCACCTCGGGACTCTAACCCAAGAGTACAGGTCCTGTCAGTTTTTCAACCCTGTCCCGGTCGGTGTCAACTGTTGAGTCCCGGACTACAACATGACGGCACCGTACGCAAGGACAACCTCTCCTTCCCATTGACTAAGTACGGATCAGATACTTAGCCAACAGTGGGAGTAAACCAGAAATTCCCATAAATGTTCTTAAAGTGATCACACTTTGAAATTGGCATTTTTATTGCAAATCTATCATATAGCATTGCTAAGCATTTTGCAAAGTTTTTGAAAAGCAGGTATCGGGTGTATCATTGGTCAAGGTAGATAATGCATCAGATAGGATTCCACTCAACTCCTATCAACCTAATGCAATAATTTAACTCAAAACATTTAAAGAAAACATTTATAAACAAGGTAGGGTTAAATGCACCGGGGCTTGCCTTGGATGGCAAAAAGAGCAGAGTCGGGGTAGGTATAAGCGTCGGAGCTTGGGGTTGTCTCGGGGACAGATCCTTCGGCGGCTACCTCGACTTCAGGGCCTTCTTCGTCAACTATACGGATGCAATGATGAATGCTCATGAGAATGATGATATGGACTTAAGGTGCAAGACAATACCATAGATTCAAGATTACTCTAAGGCAAGGTATAATCGAAATCTAGGTTGAGCATAAAAGTAACCATTTCTTCCTTAGGCAAAATTGATTAAACTAGACTTTATCATAACTATCCTAAACATCAATCAAACATAGCATCTCAAACATCATAGACCAAAGGGTAGGGGTCTATGAACATCAAGCAATCCCAAAAGTCACATCACAGAGCATTCAACGCTAACCCTAATCATTTCTTTCTATTTTTTCTTAATTTATTAAAAGGTCATTTTATGAAGGTGCTCCAAAATTACCAAATTAATCACACAAGTTCATTAGGGTACAAGTATATGGCAAAACAAATTTCATAATTTTTGGAGGTCGTTAAGGTGCTCAATTAAATCTAGACATTAATTAACAAAAGGCACTATTTTAGGAATTAAAATAAATGCTCAAAAATCAACTTGTTCCAAAAGACTTCAAAATTTTACCAGAGGTTCAGCATGTCATAAAAAGGTCACAAAAAATTTATCTCAAGATTTTTGGAGCTATAAATCATTTTCTAAAAATCCAAACCATCATTTATTAATAAAAAGGAAGATTTTTCATTTTCAAACTTTTGCAGAAAAGTCAAGTTTTATATTTTTATAAAATACTTCAAGGTGTAAAGAGTCTACCATCAAAATTTCAGAATTTTTGGATCAACACAGAAAATCACACAAAAAATATGAAATCTGAACACTATTCACATGTTGGAAGAAAAAGAAAAACGACACTGTTCTCTCTCTCTCGCGACGCCAGCGGTCACCCTGCGACGGCGCGACTGAGTTCCGGCCAAGGCAAGCCTCTCCGGCGAAACCAAGGGTACAGGGAGGTCCGGAGCTCACCGACGTTCGAAAACAGGCGGTGGCGAGATGAGGGCACGGCGGAGCTAGGAGGTCGACGGAGGCGGGCTCGTCGGCGGACCGAACGGCGGCGAACTGGCGTTCCGGCGTTCCTGAGCAACAACAGCGACCACCGGAGGCACGATTAGATGCGCAAGATCATGAGGAACACAGACGATCCTCGGAAGGACAGTGCAGGACCAAGGACGGCGAATTTTACGAACCCGAGGTCACCGGCGATTTACCGTGATGAGGAAGACGAGGTTACGCCGGGCAATATAGCGCGACGGAGGTGAAATTGAGGGTGGGAAAGCTGCACGAGAACTTGGCGGAGCTTTCGAGCTAGCTGGGAGAAGCGGAGGCTCTGGCTAGTGCTGGCGACGTTGGCGGGGATGGGTGAGATGCTCCGGCGGCCGGCGGCCCTTTATAGCCGCGGCCAGAGACCGGTAGAGAGCTTGCAGAGGTGCGAACGAGGTTCGCGGAGGCGTGCGCACTCGATTGCGGTCGGGCAGAAGGGTTGACGCGCGCTCAGGGACCGGGTGTGCGCTCGCCGGCGACGGCCACGCGGCGGCGCTGTCGGGGAGCAGTGGGGGACGGGTGTGGGGGTCGGTTCTTGCGCGTGCGGGTGCGGCGCGATGTCGCGGCTGCAGGCGACAGGTCGGGGATGGGCGTGCGGCTGCGCAGGCACGCGGCGCGTGCAGCGCCGGCGAGCGGCCATGGCCGGGCCCCCCCCCCCTACCGGAGAAGAAGAACAGTAGCTAGGGTAGGGTTTGACTTTCTGTATTTTGCAAATTACTCTCAAAAATTGAACTGTGCAGCAAAAACTCAAAACACCAAAGTTGTTCATAAAAATGAGATCTACAACTTTGTCAATATGAACATTTTCCAAAACCAAATAGTTTTTGAACTATATTTGAAAGCAGTAAGGGGACACTTTTTCAAACTTGATTCAAATCAAAATTACTCTGGATTTCAAACAGAAACTTGAAAATCTGTAAACATGAAAGTTGTTCCTTTTATCAAAACCTACAACTTTGCTATTATACACTTTTCCAGAAACTCATTAGTTTTTGAACTCATATTGAAAACTGAAAAGGGGACAAAAACTGGAGTTTGATTGAATTTGAAATAACTCAAAACTTTGTACTGCAACTTGAAAATTTGTAAATACCAAAGTTGTTTCTCTTTGACAGATCTACAACTTTGCTTTTTGGACCAATCCCAAATTTTGAATAATTTTTGAATCACAACAAGAGGGATAAAATCCAGGATTTGGAAATCAGGGTTTTGCAAAGGGATTTGAAATCAAATTCTGATTTTTGAACTTTGGCCAACACAACAACACTTCAAGACACCAAAGGAACAAGAATTACACAAAGCTAGGCATAGAGGTGAAATTTCCATTTTGCCCTAGTAGAGAGAAGTGGGCTAAATAGGGTTTTAGCAATAGAGGTAAATCACATAAAATGATACACTTAGCAAAATGCATACACATGAAATCATGATCAAGATGCTTAATGATGATAATGATGATATGTCAAGTTAATTACAAGTTAAACACCAGAGGTGTTACAATGCAAAGCCAAGCTCACTAAGAGCGCCACAAGAATCTACCACTAGTGAGGTAGCTCAATGACACGAGCAATCCACTAAGGATGCCTCTTGCCGCTCCGGCGAGGTGAGGCTCCAAAACCTCTCACAATCACGAACGGTGGTGGCCAAGAACAATCACCAATCTGCAATCAACCAACCACCTCTACACCTCCAAGCCGTCTAGGCACCGACAAATGCCAAGAGTAACAAGAAAACTCAATGCCGATGCGAAGAACTAGTGCCACTAGATTGAACCCTTTTCAAATCACACACTAGATCACTCAATCTCACTTGGTTTGATCAAAACAACTTGGGAGATCAGTTGGGAGGCTTGCCAAAGCTCACTAGAATGCTTAGGAATCAAAATGTGCAAGAGCGATACCTAGCAAGCCGGCCAAGCCCCTTAAATAGGCCACACAAGTCGGCCTAGCCGTTGGGCCCGAAACAGAGGCATCGGACGCGCCGGTGTCGGGGCCATCGGACGCTCCCTCAGCGTCCGATGCTCCGATGAGCACCACGTGTCCCTTTGCTACGAATTCAGCCCGTTAGATCCCAACGGTCATATTCCTTCGTGTGCTGGTTAAAGTGGCATCGGACGTGCCGATGCCAGGCATCGGACGCTCCGATGCCGCTGCTCATTTTAGCTCTTTTCTGCGCTACATCGGACGCTCTGGGACTCCTGCATCGGACGCTCAACCCCTGCGTCCGATGACACAACAGAAAGGTTCCAGAGAGGGCCAAAACACATCGGATGCGTCCGATGGTTCTGCATCGGACGCAGGCCAGCGTCCGATGCTCTCTGGAAAGCACGCTCGCGCCAGGTCACCTGCATCGGACTCTGCAACAGTGTTTCCTCAGCGTCCGTTGCCAGCGTCTGATGCTCCTTCAGCTTCTAACAGAACCTAGGGTTTACCATCGGACGCTCGACCAGCGTCCGATGATCCTACTGCCAGCGTCCGATGCTGAAAACTCAGCACCCTTCGCTCTCTAACTTCTACCCTTGCTCCCATGTGCTAACACCAAGGTGTTTCAACACTTGTGCACGTGTGTTAGCATTTTGCAAAGCATTTTCCAAGGGTTTTGTTAGTCACTCACTAGGACTATAGCATCGATATGTTAGAGAACACCTAGTGGCACTTGAACACCGCATAAGTCGTGAATAATCTCATCTTAATAGTACGGCAATGTATCCTAAATGTGATCACACTCGTTAAGTGTCTTGATCACTAAAACAAAGAGCCCTATAGGTTATACCTTTGCCTTCGGGCTTCTTTGCTCCATCTTTTCTCTTCTTCATTTCGCCAATGGTAGAGCACTTGATCTCTTGAGTGCTTGTGGCCATCACCATCCTCCATGGTTGCCACCATGCTAGCTCCACCATTTGGCTTGGTCACAATCCTTTCTTATAAGCTACATACATGCTTAGCAATAGGATTAGACTAAATAGGTTTCATCAATTATCCAAAATCAAACTAGGGCTTTCAGATATGCAACTAGCATGTGTAGGATGTGTTGAATTCACTCGTGCTTTCATATATGCTAGGTTGCTATGTCTCTAGTTCTGAGTCATTCACTTGCTTGGTATGTTCATATTCTGCTTTAAAATGGAACCTAGTTTAAGTGAATTGAAAAGATCGAGATGGGATTGCTTGTCAACACATCACGGTATCAAGACTGTTTCTCATTGCACATTGAGTTAAACTTGAGCCGTGTAGTGTATGACCGAAACTGTTGCTTTAAGCTTTTGATTGCTTCTGCATAGGCTTCGCACAGTTGAAAAGTTAGGCAATGACAAGCTTTCAACCTCTCGCAATCACATGCTGAAATTTGAACTTGTGTAATTTCATCGCTGCAACTCTGATAAAATTTGAATACACAAGTCTATGTTTCATTCTATAGCATGATGATTGAACTTTGCTAGGGGTAGTTCACCTTGTATACATGTTTAGCACTTGTTCGACTTCCTGTCTATACATGCTTAGTGCTATTTTGATGGTGGATACCCTTTTGGCTGAAAACTGCTCACTTCGCTCAAATGTTCAGATTTCGTATTTGGTGATCAGTTTGAGCCTTTGCTAGCATTCTGTGCATTTTGTGAGTCATCAGATTAGCATTTTGTTGAGCATCTTCTCATTCTACCGACTATATTCCTGAAGCTGCTAACTTGCATTTTAACTCATATGCATTATGGAGGGGAGATACTTGATAGTGCATTTTCAACTAAGGGGGAGAAATCTGCCAAATCATAAGGGGGAGATTTCCTGGTTGTGTGCACTATTGGAGGGGGAGTTTGAGGAGTTTGAGCTGGCTCGGATTTTAGATTTTCCAATTGATTCGGGGCTTTTCTGAAACCTCTATTTGGTTTGGAGCATTTTTGGCAGCTGGTTGTGTTGAGCCTTTGCCTCTTTCTTGAGGGACTAGCAACTTTGTCTTTATGCTCTTCAGTTGGTATCGAGCTTTCCTCAATTGGTATCGAGCTTTCTCGCTAGTGGTGTTGAGCCTGTTCTACCTCTTCTTGAGGGCTAGCTCTGTTTTGCTTGAATTTCAGTTGATCCTTCAATTGGTATCGAGCTTTCTCGCTAGCGGTGTTGAGCCTGTTCTACCTCTTCTTGAGGGCTAGCATTGCTTTGCTTGGTCTTTGGGGACCGAGTTATCTTGCTCTTTCCACTTGACCTTCTTCGGCTTTGTTATGCTTTTGGGTCATTTGGTCGAGTTCTCTCTCTTCCTTCCTCTCTTCCTCTATTTCATTATGATTTGTGTTGGTAGTTGACAATACACTCATCAAGGGGGAGATTGCGGATACATGGGTGTATGCCGAGTCTCTGAGTGATGAGTGATTGTCAATTGGGATAATGCGCATGTTCTTTGGCTTGTGTTGTGCAGGTGTCGAGCACGGATACAGTGATCGAAGTCAAGGTGAAGGTCAAGTAGAGACGTGCCGTGCCGATGGACCGAGAGTGGCGAAGGGCGCACGTGAGGCTTGGACTGCGGGACCGGTGGCCTGAGGATCAGCTGTGGTGGCTGACAGCCTGGGACAGCGACGAGCGAAGACTTGCGGGCACGGTGTTGCTTGGGTCGAGGACCTGGGGACACATGTCGGTGGACGGGGTGCACGGGCGGTGCATCCCTTCTACGACTCGGTTTGGTGGTTGAGCCACAGAAAAACCACCGAGAGGACGGTTTCCAGGTTTGGGCCTCAAAACATGGGCGCTGATGGTTTCCGAGTTTGGTCCACAAAACTCGGGCTGAGGACGGTTTCCAGGTTTGGGCCTCAAAACCTGGGTGCTGCGGGTTTCTGAGTTTGAGCCACAAAACTCAGGCGATGGGCGGCTGGTTTCCCGGTTTGGGCCTCAAAACCGGGGTTGGTCGTGAAGGCTGGTTTCCTGGTTTGGGCCTCAAAACCGGGGGTGAAGTCCGGGAAAAGGACAAGCAGAGCGGTGGCGGCACGTGGCGGCAATCGGTGAGGTTGCGTCGAGGCAACGCTACCAGTTGTGCGGGCGTGGCCGTTGGATCACCATCACCTTCGAGTTGGTCCAGGATAGCCTTAGGGTTTGGCTGGTTCGCTCTGTAAATAACTAGGGGTAGAGTGGGAATTAGAATTAGGATAAGTAGTGGGAGACACCCACCTCCCATCCTATCTCAGTCATTTGCTCTTTTGCTTCTAGGGTTTTCTGCTCTCCCCATTCCCTGTTGTAGCGAACTGAGATCCACGGAGAAGACAATCATACCTCTGTGTCCGTAAGATTTTGAGGAAGTGAGACCGTAATCTCACTGTTGTAGCGTGTGGTAGCCACACGGTTGCAAATTCGTGGTTGTGATTCGCGTTTTGGTGTTATTCTTCGCGGGTTACTTTTCTCCACGTTTTTCCCATTGATCGACCTCTCTACTCGGTGCATCTTTTGCAAATTCGTTTGAACTGAGTTGTTCTAGATCGTGAGGCACTTCTTTCCACCGAAGGAATTCTCCTCTAACCTCATGAGCTAGTAGATCGATCGATTTTTATTGCGGTTCGGTTTTTGTCTCTGTTTCCCCAAAATTCTTTGATTCATCGATTTGGAGATAGGTTCGAGCCATGATCTCTTAGAGATAGCTCACTATCATCCTTGTGACTCATCTCTCCAAATTTGATCCCTAGAGGATTCGTTTTGGGAGAGTTTGAATCGAATCGGTGGATGAACAGTGGATTGTCGGGGTGACCGGACGCTGTGACCGGGTTGACCGGACGCACGGTTCAGAGTCCAGTCGTTGAAGGTTTGACCTGTACATTTTTCGTTAACTTGACCGGACGCTTTGTTGATCAACCACAGGACTCGCTCTTGTTACTGTTCATCTGATTTTTCCTCTGCTGACCGGACGCTCTGTTCACGACCGGACGTTTCTCATCAGTGAGTCCGGTCAGGAACAGAGAGGTTCCAGTTTGGGTTTTGCTCGACCGGACGCGTCCGGTGCCTACTGACCGGACGCACCAGTGTCGTCAGGTCAGAGCTATTTTGTACTGTCTCGTCCGCAGCTCGTTCATCCGTTGTCGGTTTTGCTTTCTGGTTTTTGCGTTGGGTTTCTAGGGTTGTGTAGTGTCCCGCTGTGCTTCTTGGAAGCATCCACCCTACATCTAGGGTCGTTTGCAAGCTCTAAATTTGTTCTTGGGGTGATTCTCGGGACAGCGGTGACAAGTTTCTGAAAAGAAATTTGAAGCTCTCATTCACCCCCTCTGGTCGCTTTCTGGTTGCACTTTCGGTCCTTCACTTACGTATTTGTCTGTTAGTTTATGAAACTACAAGAGTGATATATAATGTTTGTGAATAATATGAGACCCATAATGTCAGATGCATAAATGGTTAAATAACCAAAATAAACTTTGTAGATCTTAACAAGTTATGAAAGTTTGTAGTTGATAACCTTTTGATTTGAAGTCATCTAGTTATGCAAAGCTGCTTCCAAATTTGAAAAATTTAAAATTCGAATTTTTCAAAAGATCTCGGACGGAGAAATGACCAAAATAAAAATTGTAGATCTCAAAAAGTTATGAAACTTTATAGTTGACAACTTTTTAATTTGAAATCATCTTGTCTTGCGAAACTGTATTTGAATTTATTTTTTTGAAATTTGAATTTTTTAAAATACCTCAGATGGAGAAACGACCAAAATAAAAGTTGTGGATCTCAAAATGTTATGAAACTTTATAGTTGACAACTTTTTAATTTGAAATCATCTTGTCAATAAAAACTACGTGTCAATTTCTCAAATCATCTCGTAGTATTGATTTGGGTCTACTAAGTTTAAAGCTCTGTCGTGCCTTGAGATTTCCATCCGAGAATAATAAGGTTCTTTAAACTGCAACCTCCCATCTCCCATGTAGACGACATGCATGTAGTGGCCGGTTATTAGCTAGGTCAAAGCTTATACTGTGAAAAGGCTCTCCTTTTTTTTGTCTTCTGAAAAAATGTGGTTCATATTTCACCAGGAAGCATGCATGCATGCCCTATGATGAAAGTATGACAAGGATCTTTAAACTACAACCTTCCGTGTAGTTGTTAGGAAGAAGAAGCCCATCTTGTGTAATATAAGGATACATTTATTTTCCTGCAGACCGATCGCGATGTACAGTGAATTATCCAGCGCTGGTTCGAACCGAACCGTACTAGTGGGTCCCTTTGCTACAGTGTCAAAATCGATTAAGCTGAGCGTTCGATGGCTGCAGTGTGGAGTTCGTTTGTGGATCCCACCACAAAGTAAAACAATAGAAAGATAATCTTTTCCTTGTACTTTTGTTGCCTCATCCCCGCCGTATGTGCACTGCTCTCAATAGTTTATTCGTTTCTACAGGCCAAAAGTCGAACCATGTTTGAGATGCGAACTAAAGAATCTTTTCTCTCGGTTCGGTTGCTGCAATGTGTAAATCGAACTCTACTCTCTTTCTCTCTCCCCATGGTTCGATTTCTCTGCACACTGCAATGTGCAATATGTTCTTTCTTCTAATAATGCATTCACTGTTGAGCTTGTAAATTCTCACAGTATGCATGTGCAATGCAACCTACTGTGCGTTTGCCGATCGATCTGCACACACAGAACAGTAAACACATGCATGATAAAAAAAAATGCGCTGCAGGTATTTAATTATTGATGTACGTATATTTTTCCCAAGACACGAAGGCATGATAAATTGATAATGCAGCAGGTGGTATTCAGGGCTTGTTTGGTTTGTACCCTGGACTAGATTTGCCTGGTCTGTCAAGTTCCTGAGTGCTCACTTTGCCCGTCTTAGTTAATCGATTAACCGAGACGGGCGTTTATATGGAGGCGGGCGTTTATACGGTGCCCGCCTCGGTTAATGATTAATGGAGGCGGGCATTTGTAAGATGTCCGTCTCGGTTAATGGTCTTCAGAAAATAAAAAAACCAAAAATTCTGCTACTGCTAGGAATCGAACCCAAGAGACCTCACGCTTCATACTTCCATGTCTTTACCGATACACATCACACTTGTTCATGTCTATATATAATACGTTATTGTTTTATATCAATATTTCGTAATCTTATATTGAATATTTGGGCTACTAAATGAACTCAAACGAAAAAACTTATAACTACAAAGTTTCAAATCTTGTTAAGTACTACAACTTTGGTATATGATGTATCTCCATTAGAGAAAGTTTAAAAAATTCAAAAGTTGAGTCTCAAAACATGTGAATTTCAAACACATATTTGAGACTCTAGATGATTTTAAAATAAAAACTTATCAATATCAAAGATGTAGCTTAAGTCGGCCACTACAACTTTGGTATTAACTATATGAATATTTGAGATCATTTAGGAATTTTAAATTTAAATTTTAAAATCTATAACCTTCGAACACATTTTTGGGACTCTAAATAACTTCAAATTCAAAAATTTTCAACTACAAAGTTGTAGATTCTATTGAAAACTATAACTTTGGTGTAGACCATGTCAACATATGAGATCGTTTGATAAGTTTAAAATTTCAAAAAATCTGTGCACTTATAACCATATTTTGGAACTCTAAATAGTTTCAATTCAAAAACTTTTCAACTACAAAGTTGTAGATCTCATTGAGGGCTACAATTTTGATATAAAGTTTGGCTTCATCCGAGTTCATATGAAAGAATTATGAATCATTTTCTGTTGCAGCCATTAACCGAGGCGGACACCTTAAGATGCCCGCCTCGGTTAATGAATTTACCGAGGCGGACGCTTAAAACGACTGCCTCGGAAAATAATTGATTAACCGACGCGTTTGCTTTAAGGTGACCGCCTCGGTTAATCAATTAACCGAGGCGGACACCGAATGCCCGCCTCGGTAAATATTAACCGAGGCGGGCATTGGACGCCCGCCTCGGTTATTTCAAGGCAGTGTCTCGGAAAATCATTTGTGTAGTAGTGCTAGTTGCTTCATTAAAT
This sequence comes from Coix lacryma-jobi var. lacryma-jobi, assembly GCA_009763385.1. Lineage (NCBI taxonomy): Eukaryota > Viridiplantae > Streptophyta > Magnoliopsida > Poales > Poaceae > Coix > Coix lacryma-jobi. The sequence continues at coordinate 144,658,417 of CM019826.1, forward strand.
AAATGTCTTTCTATCCATTATAAAAATGTCCTTCTATTCATTCCTTAATTAATTATGTAGATTCATCATTAGTTAATAAGCTATTAAAATAATTTATATTATTTATTACTTTAGGAAAAAATGGATTTATATTATTTTATTGTTTATTTATAATGGTGTATATTGTACAAATAATATTAAAGTTACAATAGATATGAATATATTCTTTCTTATTTAGGTCTTGTTTAGATGCATGATATTTGGCAAAAAAAATTTTAAAATTACTGTAGCAATTGTAAATGAAAGATTAGGAGGACTAAATTTGACTTAAATATAAAACTAATTATACGGGTGGACGGGAAATCGCGAGATCTATCTATTAAGCCTAATTAATCCGTCATTAGAGACTATTTACTGTAGCACAATATTGTCTAATCATGGCCTAATTAGGCTCATTAGAAAGGTCACACAATTTTACTGGGGGTTGTGGAATGAGTTTCATCATTAACTCACGTTTAATACTCCAAATTAGTATTCTAAGATTTACTGTAGAACGTAAAATTTTTTGGAGATGCAACTAAACAAGGCCTTAATAATGTTGTCAGGCACAGGCTTCCAACCAAACAGACTTTCACCTAACTTGCCTGACCAGGCAAATTTCATCAAATTTCTAGGCAAATCTCAGGCAACACTTTTTACCAGGCAACCTTACCAGGTCTCCAACCAAACAAGCGCTCAGTACCAGAATTTAGAATTACCTTGAGGACCAACGATTTTCTTGAGTGTTAAAATGAAACCACCAAGAAAATGTAGTTTCCTTGGCCGCCGAAGTTAACCTCCAAGAAATTGATATCTTTGAGTGTTAAACCAAACCATCAAGGTTGTTTGCTGATTTCCCTGAGTACTAACCCAAACCACCAAGTTAATCCATGTTTCCTAGCGTGTTATTATAGACTGCCAAGGTAATTGCTCATTTTTTTGGGGTGCTATTTGAAACTAAAGATAATTCGTATTTCCTTGAGTGATAATTAAAACCGCCAAGGTAGTTCATATTTTTTTGGGTGTAACAAGAAACTCCTAAGCAAATTGTCAGAGCCTTAAAATTCAAATTTTAAAATTTTCCAAATAACTTGGATGGAGATTCGTCCTAAACCAAAGTTGTAGTATTCAATAACATCTAAATTTTTTTAGTTCAAACTTTTTACATTTAAAATCGTTTAGGATATCAAATATTCGTTACAAGATTCGATAAAGTGAGTGCGCAAAAGAAAAGAATAGATCACTTAATCACGTACAAATTAGTTCGAGGTGTAGTGGTAAGTTTGCTTCAACACATGAACCTTTAGGTTTCAGGTTCAGTTCCCAAGAGCTACTGAGAAAGCCCTTTCATTGATTTTGTGTTTTTTCCCTCTTGGTCTATGTTACCTTGGAGGTTGCTGGCCATCAAGGAAACTAATTTCCTTGACGACGGTTAGAACATTTTATTAGACGTTACTACTGGTCCTCAAGAAAATTACTTTCTTTGGCAGTTGTAATATTTTCTTGGTCGTTTTGACAAATTAAGTAATCACTACAGCAGAATCACTCGGCAAAGAGCCTTTTGCACTCGGCGAAGGGCACTCGGCGAAGAATTTCACGGCAAAGGGTTCTTTAGCCGAGTGCCCGATATTTGGCACTCGGCAAAGAAAAAAATAAAAAAAACCCCAAAAAAATAGGGAAAATTTTTTATTTAATTGGAGGAGGGGCCCACTGGGCAGCGCCCACTTGTCGCCCTCGAAATCGCAAGTTCTACTATTTTTCACGCAATTTTCTCTCACGCAGTCAGCAGGATTCGAAGTTCTACTATTTTTCACGCAATTTTCTCTCACGCAGTCAGCAGGATTCCAACTCACGACCTCTCGTTCACGCGGAGCCTCCTCTACCACTGCACTACACACTCATATACGTTCCATCTCCGTTTCGATTACTCATATATTATATTAAACCGTGTGTAAATTACTTATTTGAGGCCCTAAACGAATTCAAATCAAAAAGTTGTAAACTACAAAGTTTTCTAACTTTTCAAGATCTACAACTTTTATTTTGGTAGTTTTTCCATCCGAGGTCGTTTATATAAATTTAAATTTCAAATTTTACAATTTGAAACGTAGTTTTCGTTGACAAGATGATTTTAAATCAAAAAGTTGTCAACACCAAAGTTTCATAACTTTTCGAGATCTACAACTTTTATTTTGGTCATTTCTCCATCTGAGGTATTTTGAAAAATTTGAATTTTAAAATTTTCAAATTCGACGCAGTTTTGCATAACTAGATGACTTCAAATTAAAAAGTTATCAACTACAAACTTTCATAACTTGTCAAGATCTACAAAGTTTATTTTGGTTGTTTGACTATTTGTGCATCCGACATTGTGGTTCTAATATTATTCACAAATATTATATATCACTCTTGTAGTTTTATAAACTACCGGAGAGATATATAAGATTTGTGAACGAATTTATTTTAAGTTTGTTAAATGAAAAAATCACCAAAACAAAAATTGTTCATCTTGATAAGTTAACCAACTTTGTAGTTAAAAACTTTTTCATTTGGATTAATTTACTGCTTCAAAATATAATTTAAAAATTGGCTTTGCCGAGTGTCAAAAAAAACACTAGGCAAAGAGCTCTTTGCCGAGTGCCACGTGGCTGACACTCGGCAAAGGCACCTCTTTGCCGAGTGCCAGCCACGTGGCACTCGGCAAAGAATGTGGCCCCGAACCCGAACTGTGCTACGTGGTCGGGTCTTTGCCGAGTGCCACATGGCTGGCACTCGGCAAAGGCACATCTTTGCCGAGTGCCAGCCACGTGGCACTCGGCAAAGAACCGCCCACGTGGCACAGTTCGGGGCCACATGCTTTGCGGAGTGCCACGTGGCCGGCACTCGGCAAAGAGCCCCTCTTTGCCGAGTGCCGGCCACGTGGCACTCGGCAAAGCGCGCGCTTTGCCGAGTGCCACGTGGCCGGTACTCGGCAAAGAAGCTCTTTGCCCAGTGCCCGAAATTTGGCACTCGGCAAAGCCACAGGCACTCGGCAAAGATTGATTTTCCCGCAGTGAATGTGCTAATTTCTTTTGGCGTGGTCAGCCTCCAAGAAAATCGTCATTCATTGACTGCCAAAACTGTCAAAGAAATTAAATTTTCTTATTATCTTTTATCCTTGAGTAAATTTGTTTGAACGGTTTGTGACAGCAACTCGGGATTGTGCGTGCTTGTGCCAGTGATTGGTACGTACACAGACGGTGCGGTGCTGCAGGTACTGCATGCCATGATGCACATGCCACCTTTGCTCGTACTGGATGGAAGGAGGAGTGTGCGTGTGATCCAGTAGTATCTGCAGGTTCCAACGTATGGATATTCTTGCGTTTCGGCGCATAGTTTCTGCTAGCTCTGTCATCGTCACTCCACTCATCATAGGTTCCAACGTGTGTGCAGTGGGATCGCGCATGCAGCATTCCTTGAGATATGGAAAAAGGGCCCATGCATGATGCATGTGGGAAGGAAGGAACGAAGGAAAAAAGCAAGAAAAAAAGACAAGTGAAGGAGAGCGCGCTGCGCTCGCGTTGTGCATGTCAAATTGTCAAGCGTGAAGAATGGCCGGATGGAATGATGATGGGTGGTTATCAAATACTCCCTCCATTCCAAATTATAAGACGTTCCAAGAATCTTGGAGAGCCAAAGTTTTTCAACTTTGACCAAAACTATAGAGAAAAATTAAAAATTTATACCATCAAATATACATATTATGGAAATATAACTAATGGAGAATCTAAATATTGCACTTAGTTGATATCATAAATATTATTATCTTATTATATAAATTTGGTCAAAGTTGAAAAACTTTGACTCTCCAAGATTCTTGGAATGTCTTATAATTTGGGATGGAGGGAGTACGTACTTACCAAATTAAACTGAGCTTGACTAGTGACTAGTCTAGGGGCAACGTCGTCGACCGGCGACACATGCTATCATGACGGCTAGGCTGGGCGCGTTCGTGTATGTATACAGCAGTACGTGACTCCCGCGGCTGCGGGGCCGCACATGCACATGCACATGCTGCTCGCGAGCACCGTACCCGAGCGTGCTCGATCATGCATGCATGGATGGAGTGGTTGCTGGAATGCTGGCTGGCCCAAAACCAAGTGTCGGATATCATCTATGCATGCATGCGTCAAGCTGCTAGCTAGTGTCGGTGGTGCGCAATTTGGCGCTACAGGACCATAATACATCTGGTTGAGCGAATCATCATATCACGGACGATATTTGCTCGAATATCCAAACTATGTGAGGTTCACATGTACTGGCAAGAGCAACTCCAGCAGAGCCCTTACTTAAGTCTTCATAGCTAAATGTGAGAGTTCAGTAAAAAAAAAAAGAGAGCTACAGCAGGACCCCTATTAGGATTTTGGAATTTGGGTGAGCTCTCGAATACTTCCCTCAAACCTCATTTTTATTGGCCCAATAGGTCAGCCCTCATCTCTGCAGGCGCTCTCTCTCCTTCCGCGACGGCCACGGAACTTCATTCCCACGACGGTGGACTTCCCGGCCTCCACCTTCGGATCTATATTATGTGTTGCCCAAGTTAGTCTATGACAATCAGGTCTCATATGACATTGACAATTTAAATGAATTTAGGTACTCTATTTTGAGTGGCACTGCTCGAGTTGATCTTATAAAGTAGACATGCACTAGTAGTAGCAATAGCAATAAGTGGCAACAACACCAATACTAACACCAACAACAAAACCTTTTGTTAGCAACAACAACAACAAACACTACTAGAAACTTGAAATTCCCTGACCAACGTCAGTGAAAACTGGAATTACCCTGTCGAGCTAGCCCTGGCGGTATTTTTATTTTCCCTGACGGTAAGTACACCGTAAAAAATTTCATGGCGATATTTTTAGTTTTTATGACGATACGTACATTTTCATGAAAATATTTTTATTTTCCCTGACGGTAGTACACCGTGAGGGAATTTCAAGTTTCCAGTAGTGAAAGTCTTTTGTTCCCAATCAAGTTAGGGTAAGCTAGAGTTTAAACCTAACAAAAATCTCTAGTCACAGTTGAGGCACAAAGTAATAAATAAAGTAGACATGCGATTTATCAAAACCGGATGCATCTGGGATTTGGATCGACCTCCATGTGTATGAAAGTAGGTGGCGTTAATCTCGATTTCCACTGCCAATTCAAACCGACAATGAAAACTATTATCGCTGCCGGCTGGTTGTATGAACTGGTGGTATAGTAGCAATAATAAAAATTTTGTTCTTTAGATATTAATCGAGGCGGTTGAATTTGTAAAACGCCTCGATTAATGTTTGAGCAGTGTCTCGTAAAATCATTTGTGTAGATCATGATATTTCAATCAAAGTGTATAAACTTAACTATAGTTATAGAGTTTGAATGTAATTTTAAAATAAATTGCTAGTGCCATGGCGCTACCTGCAGGCTGTAATTTTTTTTCTTCAGAAAGAGACGGAGGGAAACGCATATAATTTCATAAATCTCGGCACCTTTAAAACGAGGATATGCGTGCCCACTACAGGGTACAGCGACTTTGTCGAGTGCCGGCACTCGGCAAAGGCTTTGCTGAGTGCTGCACTCGGCAAAGATTAGTCGGCAAAAAAGCTGTCGGCAAAGGCTCCTTTGCCGAGTGCTAAAAATCGGGCACTCGGCAAAGCCTTTGCCGAGTGCCAAGTCAGCACTCGGCAAAAAAAAACAGCGACCGTCAACTTGACGACTTCTTTGCCGAGTGTTGACGTGGTAGGCACTCGGCAAAGATTTTTTTTCTTTTTTTTTGAAAAATTCTTTGCCGAGTGCCGGCCACCTGACACTCGGCAAAAAGGGCTTCTTTGCCGAGTGCCACGTGGCCGGCACTCGGCAAAAAAAAATGTTTATTTTTTTGAAAATTTGCCGAGTGCTGACCTGGCACTCGACAAAGAAGCCCTCTTTGCCGAGTGCCACGTGGCCGACACTCGGCAAAGAGGCAGAACTGGGTTAATTTTGCCCAGCTTTGCCGAGTGCCATGACACCTTTGCCGGGTGTGGCACCCGGCAAAGCTGGGAATTTTTTTCTTTTTTTTCTTTTTTTCATTTTTGTCACACAATAATATATATATATCACATATCCATATTCTATCACACAGAACACAATATATATCACATTCATATCCATATTTCATCACACAAATCACAATATTTATCACATTCATGTCCATCCATCACAAAACAACATAAATCCATCGCATAATCCATACATGTCACACAATTCCGTCCATCCATCCATCACAAGTTCAAGTTCAACCAACACATGTCCAACACATACGAGAAGTCAATAATCCATAAGTCCAACACATAAGCCGATCACTGCTTACCTTCGCCCCCAGTGCCTGAAGAGCTCTCACCTTGCCCCCACTCTTGCGACCCGCCGGTCGCACCTGGCCCCCACTGCCCCCACCCTTGCGAAGAGCCGGACGGTGGAGGACCTTGCCACTGGGGCGACGGCACAGCGACTCCAAGAGACCACCTGGAGTACCCATGCTGAGGAGGAACGTCATGCCACACGTAGTACGGCAGACGAGGAGGGCCTCCTAGAGCCGGCCACCCAAACTGTGGCGAAGGGCCACCCGGAGGGGTCAGCGCCGAACCCTGCGACTGCACCTGCACGAAGGAGAAGCAATGTCGTTAGTACAACCGAAGAAGTGAAAGCAATAACAACCATATATATATACTCACCGGAGTCCCAATAGGACTAAGAGGCGGCGGCGGCGGCACATACGGATTGAGCAGCGAGGGAGGCACGACCACACCTGGGATGTTGAGACTCCCAAAGAAGCGAGCTATCTCCGCCGACCTCTGCGCCTCCCGCACTTGGGCGGCCTCCATCTCGCGGCGATGGGCCTCCTGCCGAGCCTCGTCCTGAGCCTGCAACTGGGCCTAGAACCTCTGCATCCTCTCCATCTCCTCATGCATCTGGGCCTGCAATATTTGTCCCGCAAGGATTAAACAATGCAAAGGCAAGTTGAGTAATGGACGATAAATTGAACTGTACTAACCTGAAGCTGCGCCATGGTCTACTGCCTTGGCCGTATGGCCATGGAGGAGCTCGTGCTCCTAGACCGAATCTCGGCGAGGTTGGGGACAGAATCCGAGGAGACTATGCTGCTGGCCATATACAAGCGACCATGCTGGGGGGAAAGATCATCTCCAACTTGCATAGCAACACAGGTGCCACTTCCTCTAGGTTAGTAATCACGTCACGAGATAGCTCCTTGGCACAAAGCTGGCGAAAGAAATAGCTCAACTCTGCCAGCACGCGCCACACATGCTCGGGGAGGTATCCCCGGGTCATCGCAAGAAGGAGCCGCTGAATCCATATGTGGTAGTCATGACTCTTCATCCTTAACACTCGCATAGTAGATAAGTTCACTCCCCTCCTCAGATTCGCCGCATATCTATCAGGGAACATTATCCCCTTAATCCACTACAGTACTTTCTTCCTATGGTCTCTTTTCAGTATGTAATCAGCCGAACCTCTCCTCCATTTCTTTCCGGTAGCAGGAGTCCTCATCACTAGCTTTGGTCTATGACACATCTCTTGCAGGTCCAGTCTAGCCTTAACGTTGTCCTTTGACTTTTTCGTGTCCATGAGTGTTGCAAAGAGTGCCTCGACGACATTCTTTTTTGTGTGCATTAAATTGATGTAGTGCGGACAAAGAAGGTCTTTGAAATAGGGGAACCTAGTCAAGCCAGATATATGAGTCCACATGTGTTCCTCTGTGTATCCAATAAAACGACCGTTGTCTTTATCAAATTGCAGAGCCTCTACCTCAGCACAGACCTTGGCACCACTCATGACCTGAGGAATGGGGTTGGTGACTTGAACGCCTTTCCCAAAGTGCTTGATGTTAGCTCTGAATGGATGGTCAAGAGGCAGGAATTGACAATGTTGGTCGAACGAAGAATACTTGCCTCCCCTCTTCAACCAAGTGAACCTCACAGCTGCCTTGCATATTGGGCATGGGAACTTCCCGTGAACACACCACACGCTAAATAAGCTATACGCTAGGAAGTCATGCATGGAGTACTGGTACCACACATGCATTTTGAAGTTCCTCTTGGTAGCTCGATCGTATGTCAGTACCGGATTTTCCCAAGCTTCCATCAGTTCACCCCACAAAGGCTCCATGAACACACCCATATTGTTCCCCAGGTGTCCAGGAATTATCAGCGACAAGAATACGTTCTTCGGGTCAAACATGACGTCGAGGGGGGGGGAGATTGAGGGGGATCACGAACACAGGCCAACAAGTGTACGAGGCCGCCATCATTCCATACGGGTTGAACCCATCTGTTGCAAGCGCCACACGTACATTTTGAGCCTCCATAGCTTTGAGAGGATGCATGGCATCGAAGTGCTTCCATGCATCACCATCCGATGGGTGTACCATCTTGTCAGCATTGTATCTTTTGCCATTCTTGTGCCAGGTCATCTGTTTCGCGGACTCCTCTGTCATGTACAGCCGTTGGATCCTCGGTATGAAAGGAAGGTACCGTAGGACCATCTCGGGGATATTAAGTTGTTCCTTCCTGCCATCACCATGATCTACCTCCACATACCTAGAGGCTTTGCACTCTGGACAGTGCGTTGCTTTCTCGTGATCTTTCCTGAATAGAACACACCCTTTTGGACAAGCATGGATCTGCTCATATGGCATCTTAAGTGCACGAAGAAGATTTTGTGACTCGTACGTGTTCTTTGGCAGCAGGGTGCCCAATATTGTCAACATGCCATCGAAGGTGTCTCGACTCAGGCTATACTGTGACTTGAACCCCATTAGGCGTCCAATGGCATCCAGTTGCGAAACCTTTGTCTTCTCGTGAAGGGGTTTCTGTGTCGAGGACATCATGTTGTAGAACGCCTTTGCGGTTTCCTCTGGCTCCTCCTCCAACCCTTCACCGAATTGTGCCTCGACAGAGTCTTCCATCATGTCTGCTACGCCGACATCTCCATCATACTCCTCGAGGTGTTGTCTCACCACTTCCTCTCTAATCCGATCAGCTTCACCATGGTGGACCCAACAAGTATAGTTTTCAACGAATCCGTACTTGTAAAGATCTTCCCCCACTGCCTTCTTATGTTTTCTTTTGTTGTTCCCACATCTGCTGCAGGGACAAGACATCCGACTAGACCCTTTAGCAGCCGCACCAAATGCATGCTCCAAGAAAGCACTGGTCTTAGTAACCCATTGTGTTCTCCTACTTGCGTGGCCCGTGTACATCTAGTCACAGTTATCCATCCTCTGGCATATACATATGTAAGCGAGTAATAAAACCAGCAATTGCATCTACACGGGGTTCCTACCATCTAATAGGTGAATGATAGGTCCTAATCCCACCCTCGGATGCGTAGCTGGGTTAGTTTCCATGCTCTACTCCTATCCAAGATGGAATTTCAGCAGCACCTCCCCGCTGTTCTCCAGATACACGTTCCGCTAGGGAGAGTGTGTATCCAGAGAACAACAGAGAGGTGGTGCTGAAACTCCGACTCGGACAGGAGCACAACATGGAAACTAACCAAGTACGCATCCGCAGGCCGTTGAAAGGTCTTAGTTTGGTTTTGGTAATTGAGTGACAACTTAGGTGGACTAATATGTGTTTGAAGTGAATTACACAGGTGATTAGTCCACATGTGATCATGTGTGAGCAACATATGCCATAGAGGTGAAATGGCTTGGAGGGTATTGCAAGGCTCATGCATGAGATGGAGGAGCTTAATGCACATGAAACATGACATGGAGTCATGTGGCTAAGATGGTGAAGATCAAGGCAAGACTTGGCTTGATGGATCGGTTGCGAAGGTGAAGGGCAAGTTTGGAGGCTTTGAAGTCGTTGGTACCGAGTGTCGGGAGGCTTGAGCAAGACTTGGCGCCGAAGGACCGAAGCAATGGTGAAGAGCAAGTGAGGCCAAGATCGATGGACCATGGAGGCCATGTGATGATATGAAGTGGATCATATCATTTGGAGATAGGTTGGTGCATGTGTTGCATCAACACCGAAGGAGATGAAATAGAATGCGCAAGGCAAAGGTATATTTGTAGGGCATTTCATTTCACCGGTCATAGGTGAGTAGAGAAGTTGATGCCCGGGTTTAGGATAGATGGCCGTACTATCAAGAGGAGCAAACTTGTTTGCATATCGGTCATCTAGTGCCACTTGAGCGATCTAACTTTGCGATGTTACTAGGATCGCGTGGCGTGGTGAATGCAAGTGAAAATCCTTTGAAAATGATTGGGAAAATGCTAACACACATGCACATGATGGTGTACACTTGGTGGTGTTGGCACATTTGCAAAGGAGAAGAAGTTTGGAGAAGTTTCGGAGAAAGCTTTGGTTGAAAAAGAGAAGCGATGGATCTTGGATTGGAATTATGTACTAACCCTTTGTGAGTTGGATTAGCTTTGTATGTGGGATGTGTAGCCCTCTGAGTAAGCTTTCCAAAATGTCCAAGATCATCAAAATCGGAGTTCGGAGCTAAGAGTTATGGCCGTTTTAGCGAGGAGTTCAGGATGCTGAAGTCGGTAGTACCGACCCTGAAGTCGGTACTACCGACCCTACTACCGACCCCTCTGTGGGCAGTGTGCAAACTCTCTATTCGGAGGAGTTTTGGCCTAAAGGTAGTATCGCCATAAGGCACGTAGTACCGGCCCCCGGTAGTACCGACCCTTCTGGTTAGTAGTACCGAGGTTTGGAGGAAGTTTGGAGGCGTTCTGTGTAGATCTAGTTTTGGCCTACCGGTAGTACCGCTATAAGGCCGGTAGTACCGGGGCCGGTAGTACCGACCCTACTACCGACCATACTACGACTGTGTTAGGAAGGCGATCCTAACGGTCATTTGGACCGCCGGTAGTACCGGCCCTTGCGTCGGTAGTACCGACCGTAGGCGTGGGAGCTCGGGAAAAGGGGAAAACGGCTAGTTGGCCACTCTCCTCTATATATAGTGGTTGAGGCCGCCTGTGGCTGGTTGTTGGAGCACTCAAAAGCCTTTGTGGCTTGTGTGGATGTGCTAGAGAGCCCCCTCTAACTCGCTTGTGCTTGCTAGTGTGCAAATCTACCGCGAGTGAGCGATTCTAGTGCGTTGCTTTGAGAGATAGCATCAAGTGGCACTAGGTGATTGAGTTGCAAGCCGGTGGTGCTTATTACTCTTGGAGGTTGCCACCTCCTAGACGGCTTGGTGCTTGTCTCCGTCGTGAAGCCCGTGTGAAGATTGTGCGTGGTTCCGGAGAAGTTTTGTGAGGGGCATTGTGCTCGCCCTGCGGGAGATCGCGAAGAGCAACTCTAGTGGAAAGAGGTGTGAAGAGCGCCAAGTGGTCCGGTCGGATCGAAAGCTAGAGCTCTTGGTGAGCACTCCATTGTGGGGAGGTTGGCTTAGTGTCACCACTAGCAAGAGGATCGGCAGCAACCTTGGGCTTGCTTCAACGGGGACTAGCTTGGTGGCAACCAAGTGAACCTCGGGATAAAATCTTGTGTCCTCGTCCCTTGTTGCTCTTATTGTTCTTGTTTCCTTGCATATTACGCTTGTTCTTGTGTTCTTCGTGTTCTTCCTCCCTCCTTCACTCTATCTTAGGTTGGGAAGACTCGATCTACCTTTTTGGCAAGGAACCAAGACTTGGGGAAGCTACAATCGTCATCTAGGGAAGTGGGGTAATTGCTAGATCTGAGATTGCATCTCACCCACTTCAATTTCGTAGCTTCCTGCAGGTGCTAGGTAGTACCGGCCTAGCAGCCCGGTAGTACCGGTGTCGGTACTACCGGCCTGGCAGCCCGGTAGTACCGACTGCCTGTTCTTTACACTAGCTTATATTGCAATACTAATTCTTGTGCTAGTGTTTAGTTGCTTAGTTTGTGTAACTAAGTTGAGCTCTCTAATTTTGCTTGTGTAGCCTTGTTATTGAGCATTGCTAGTGAGCTTAGGAGCTTTGTGCTTTGCTTACTAGTTTTGTGTAGGAGCTCCCCAATTTGATTAGAGTACTAGTTGCATAGGTTTGTGTGACCTTGCAAGCTAGATTGATTAGGTGAGCTCTAGCAAGCCCGACACCTTATTTGCTCTGTTTAGGATCTTTTGTAAGGTGTCATAGAGTATAGGTAGAGGGGTCTAGTCTTGGCTAAACTGATAGTTTTAATTCCGCATTTGTTTTGGTTAGCCGCTACGTTTAATTTTAAAAAGGACTATTCACCCCCCCTCTAGTCTGCCATCTCGACCTTTCAAGTGGTATCAGAGCTAGGTCTCTCATTTGTGGTCTTCACCGACCCGAGAGGATGGCGACTTATGGGCTAGGCATTGATTGTCCACACATTTTTTATGGCACTTACTTTACACAATGGAAAACTTGGATGATATGCAATTTCAAGTTTATTTGCCCTCAAATGTGGTGGATCGTAGATGTAGGCTTTTCTCATGTGTTGGATGAAATGAATCTAACTCAAGCACAAGAGAAATGCCTAGATCTCGAGTGCCAAGCTACTAACATCATTTTTAGATCTTTGCATGATGATATCTTTAGTGAGATCATGGATATGGAGTCCTCCCATAACATGTGGAAGTACCTCAATGACAAGTATGGGAGTGCCTCAAATGATGATGATGTTAGTGAGCCCAAGGAAGAGGCACATGAGGATGACGAGACGACCACAACTTGGTGGTTGTGGAGGATTGCTCCACCTCATGGTCAAGTGATGATGATAATGATCAATCCACAAGATCACTTGACAAGGATGATGGCTATGAGAGTGATATCTCTACAAGCTCTCCCTCTACACCACATTGCTTCATGTCACACGGTGACACTAAGGTATCAATTGCAAATGTGGTTGTTGATTGTGATGATCCAAATGTAGAGCTTGTATGTAGACTCACCAAAGCTTTAGAAAATGAGATGGCTAAAACAATGAAATTGACAAAATAAAAACTCATTTCTAAAGAATGCATGTGAACAACAAAAGCATCTACTTTATGTTACTACTTGTTCACATGATGAGCTTAAATTGACTCATGAGGAACTTAGTGTTGCTCATGACAACTTGGTACAAGACTATGCTTTTCTCACTAAGAAGCTTTCTAATGTAGAAACTAAAACTAGTGAGAGCTCATCATTTGGGTCAAATGATCAATCACATATTTGTGCTAACCCATGTGATGTAGAGAAGAAGCATGTATCCACCCCTTATAATGATTTATTATCTATGCCATGTTCTTCACATTTAGATGCTTGTTCTACTTCCTTGTCTTGTGAGACTAACATTTTGAAGGAGAACAATGAGCTCAAAAGTGAAGTAAAGAACTTGAGCAACAAGTTAGAGAGGTGGTGTAGATCAAAGGTCACATATGAGCACATGATGAAGAATCAAAGAAGCTATGGTGACATGAGTGGCATTGGCTTCAACAAGATCAAAGGCAAGAGATGGGGCAAGAGAAGATATGAAAGAGAAATGAAGAAGCAAGAAGAAGAGAAGCTATCTCATTTCATGTGCTATCGGTGCCATGAGATGGGACATCTTGCAAATGCTTGCCCCAACAAGAAGAAGCCTCAAGTATCGCCACAAGAAAAGAAGCCCCAAGATCAAATCAAGATCAACCATGATGGTGGTGACTTGACGAAGAAGAAGAAAACAAGAAGGGGTGGAAGAACAAGGCATCCAACTCACATCCAAGATGCCAAGATGATGATGAGCAAGAATCAAGAAGAGAAGAAAGATTTGGCTCACATCAAGTGCTACAAATGTGATGATATGGGACACTTTGCCTCGAAGTGTCCAAACAAGCTTGAGAAGAAGGCTCAAGCAACTCATGAGAGGCAAGGCAATGAGAAGCAACACATGAGCAAGGAAGAGAAGGCTCAATCAAAAAGAATTGCTACTCATGCCGGGAAGGGGACACATGGCTATTCATGTCCCCTAGGTAAAATTTCTAAGCCTACTTCAATTAATGATAATATTGTGCTTATAAAGGATGACAATGGTACCTCATTGGTTGCTATTGCAACACATCCTGCTATTCATACCAAGGCATTGCCTAAGTATGTTGCTCCTAACTTGAGAGGACCCAAACAAGTTTGGGTACCATCAAAGAGTGGATGAATGTGTGTAGGTACCATGGCATTGGAGGCTTGATTCAATTTATTCCATGTTGATCATCATGTGATCGAATCAAGTAACAAAGCCTAGTGCAAATCCATCCCAATGCCAAGTCAAGTGAAGTGAAGTCCAAGTGCAAAACATACAAGTGCAAAAGATCAAGTTGCGGTGGTTGATTGGAAATATTTGAAGGCTTGCAAATGGTAGATGAAGAAGCTTGCTATTTGATGATCATGAGCTACTAAGGTATATCTCTAGTTGATCATGTTATTTTAGATGCATATGAGATGATTGAATTGGATATATATGCATATGTTGCTTGCTATAAGATGATTGAATGGATTTGATGCTTAGTGATCAAGTTTGAGTTAGTTTGAATGAATATGTTCATGAGACTTTCTTTAGTAAGTGGTTTTGAATGGATATATGTCTTGTGAGTGTGTTCAAACAAGTTAGCTTTAAGTTTGATTCAAATTGGTAGAGTATAGCTCAATTACTCAAAGTTGTCCAATATTGCAAAATCTGAGTGAGCTGTGATGATAGTCATGTTTGAGTGATCAAATCTAGTTGGATTGGCTTGAAATTTGGTAAACATTCTCTACACTTATGGTATTAGTTGCTGTAAAGTTTTCATGATAATTGGATAAGTGATGCTTTGGTTTTCGAGTGGATCTTATCAACACAAGTGCAACAGTTTTCAGCATGTAGTAGTGTGGAATGATGTGAAATCTGGTAGCAATCTAGAAGTCCAATAAAGCTCAATTTTTATGGCTGCTAGAAGACTTAGTGAGGCACATCTCCACCAAATTTCATGGTCATTGGACTTATATTTTGGGAGATATGCATGTTTCTTTGAGAAGGACAGAATCTGCCAGAAAAGTGACTTTTATTGGATAGATCTCAAGTCACTTTGATTGAAAGGCCCTCAAGTTGGAATCATGTTTATAAGTGGTTGAGGGACCTATGTTTGGTTTTGAGATGAGCTAGAAGTATGGAAATATGAGTACAAGGCCATTCATTTGAGAAGTATACTTGGTACATATTTGGTACTAAAATTGAAGATCAAGACCAACATCAAGATGGAGATAGAGATCAAGTCCTAGTAATAATTGAAGATCATTTGAAAGAAAGAAAAGAACTCAAAGAAGGATTCAAAGTCACATTTCAAGAAGAGTTCAAAAGGATCAATCAAATAAAGTCAATTCAAATGAGTATCAAGGATGATTCTTTGGAGAGAGGTCACTTCTCCCTTTTGTAGGGGCTTGCCGCCTTTGGTAGGTTAACCAAGCGAGGCTTGGAAGGCTAACATGGAAGTGGTGATCTAAAGTATCATTGGAGATGCTTAGTTGAAGAAATCAAAAGGGTTGATCTAGAAGAGCAAGCAACACCCAAAAGAGAGCAAATCATGACAACTCAAGTGGTATTCACATGCAAGCTATGATCAAATGAAGAAGCTAGCAAGCCAACCACAACAAGATAGTGCACTTGATCATATGGGTGAAGATTGGTTCTATCAATTGGTATCTATTGGTCTTCACCATGGACTTCACATTGCTTTGGAGCTTAATTGGAATCAAATGACTATCCTCTACTCCAAGATAGCAAAGGTATCATTGTAATGTGCATGATCATTTCATCCCTTACTAGTATGCGGTTAGTGCATATAGTACATGCTCAATAGGATCATGCATAACAATTGAAAAGTTTAAATTCATTGCCTACCACTATTGCTTGTTTGATTATATGATCTAGTGGTTAGTATATGGATTTGTTCATGAGCTAGTGAACCAAGTACTTGATCTAGAAGATGAGCATTCAAGTGTCTAATTCAATGTGAGTAAGATAACCATTAAAAGATGTGTGAAGAAGCTTACTCTAGAGCAAACCGAGTTAGATATCTTGTGCAAATTTGATAGTTCAAGTCACAAATGAGAAGCTCATGAGATGACAATAGTTCAAGAAGAAGACAATAATGCAAATGGATATCAAGTTTAAACTTTCATTCAAGTGGTATCCTACAAGACTTCAAGTGATCCTCAACTTCCAGTGATCAAATCAAGCAAAGCTTCCCTCACCAACAAGAGCTCAAGTTTATCAAGTGGATGACCCATGCTATGACATAGGGGAGGTGCCCCACCTATTGGTATCAAGGTCAAAGATCCTACACATGTTGTCATTCCAACACATATGGTGGTGTCCATAAAAAATGAAGACTCAAGTGTCAACCATCTACCCTAGTGCAACCCTTTGTATCAAGTAAAGCATGCCTTTTATGGTTATTGATGACAAAGGGGAGAAAGTGTCAAAGATATGATATAATAGGGGAGAAATTGGGTGATATGTCAATTGTGATATGTCAAGACAAAGGGGGAGAAAAGAAGATGGACATGGATCAAGAGGGAGCAAGATGAAGAATAAAAAGATCAAAATTCTTGGACAATGAGAGCACACAAGTAGGGGGACCAAGCTCATGAATACATGTTGATGCATTTGTTTGTGCATTACATTTGCTTGCTTGCATAATGCATATGTTTTACATTGATATATATGCTTGTGTGCAATATTTGCTAGAGCTAAGACTTGAATGATGATTGTTTCCTTCCATTGGTATTTAGAGCATAGTCTTAGTGTAACAAGTGGTAACTAGAACCTTGATTATAATGTTGATCTCACGTGGTATCTAGTTTCACTTGTTTCTAGCAAGGTGATGCTAAGGATGATTTTAAAATATGGTATACACGCTTCAAAGGTACTTTTCAATCTTGTATACCTTAGCATCACTTAGTAGTGCTAACACTCCCACAAATTTCATATTTATGCTTGTGTGCAAAGCTTGAAACCAAACCATTTGAGCACACATGTAGGGGGAGTTAACACTACAAAGTCGGGTTGTATGGTGCTTATCCAAATCTTTTCATATGGTCTTAATGTTGGATAAGTAACATAGAATCCAAACCAAGTTAGCAATTTACATTCTTGTGAAGTGCTAACTTGGAATAAGCTTAATTTATATATCTTTGTAGAGTTGTCATCAATTACCAAAAAGGGGGAGATTGAAAGGTCCTAGTTTGGTTTTGGTAATTGAGTGACAACTTAGGTGGACTAATATGTGTTTGAAGTGAATTACACAGGTGATTAGTCCACAGGTGATCATGTGTGAGCAACATATGCCATAGAGGTGAAATGGCTTGGAGGGTATTGCAAGGCTCATGCATGATATGGAGGAGCTTAATGCACATGAAACATGACATGGAGTGATGTGGCTAAGATGGTGAAGATCAAGGCAAGACTTGGCTTGATGGACCGGTTGCGAAGGTGAAGGGCAAGTTTGGAGGCTTTGAAGCCGTTGGTACTGAGTGTCGGGAGGCTTGAGCAAGACTTGGCGCCGAAGGACCGAAGCAATGGGGAAGAGCAAGTGAGGTCAAGATCGATGGACCATGGAGGCCATGTGATGATATGAAGTGGATCATATCATTTGGAGATAGGTTGGTGCATGTGTTGCATCAACACCGAAGGAGATGGAATGGAATGCGCAAGGCAAAGGTATATTTGTAGGTCATTTCATTTCACCGGTCATAGGTGAGTAGATAAGTTGATGACCGGGTCTAGGATAGATGGCCGTACTATCAAGAGGAGCAAACTTGTTTGCATATCGGTCATCTAGTGCCACTTGAGCCATCTAACTTTGCGATGTTACTAGGAACGAGTGGCGTAGTGAATTCAAGTGAAAATCCTTTGAAAATGATTGTGAAAATGCTAACACACATGCACATGATGGTGTACACTTGGTGGTGTTGTCACATTTGCAAAGGAGAAGAAGTTTGGAGAAGTTTCGGAGAAAGCTTTGGTTGAAAAAGAGAAGCGATGGATCTTGGATTGGAATTATATACTAACCCTTTGTGATTTGGATTAGCTTTGTAAGTGGGATGTGTAGCCCTCTGAGTAAGCTTCCCAAAATGTCCAAGATCATCAAAATCGGAGTTCGGAGCTAAGAGTTATGACCGTTTTAGCGAGGAGTTCATGATGCTGAAGTCGGTAGTACCGACCCTGAAGTCGGTAGTATCGACCCTACTACCGACCCCTCTGTGGGCAGCGCGCAAACTCTCTGTTCAGAGGAGTTTTGGCCTAAAGGTAGTACCGCCATAAGGCCGGTAGTATCGGCCCCCGGTCGTACCGACCCTTGTGGTCGGTAGTACCGAGGTTTGGAGGAAGTTTGGAGGCGTTCTATGTAGATCTAGTTTTGGCCTACCGATAATACCGCTATAAGGCCGGTAGTACCGACCCTACTACCGACTGTGTTAGGAAGGCGATCCTAACGGTCATTTGGACCGCCGGTAGTACCGGCCCTTGCGTCGGTAGTACCGACCGTAGGCGTGGGAGCTCGGGAAAAGGGGAAAACGACTAGTTGGCCACTCCCCTCTATATATAGTGGTTGAGGCCGGCCGTGGGCTGGTTGTTGGAGCACTCAAAAGCCTTTGTGGCTTGCGTGGATGTGCTAGAGAGCCCCCTCTAACTCGCTTGTGCTTGCTAGTGCGCAAATCTACCGCGAGTGAGAGATTCTAGTATGTTGCTTTGAGAGATAGCATCGAGTGGCACTAGGTGATTGAGTTGCAAGTCGGTGGTGCTTATTACTCTTGGAGGTTGCCACCTCCTATACGGCTTGGTTTTTGTCTCCGTCGTGAAGCCCGTGTGAAGATTGTGCGTGGCTCCGGAGAAGCTTTGTGAGGGGCATTGTGCTCGCCCTGCGGGAGATCGCGAAGAGCAACTCTAGTGGAAAGAGGCGTGAAAAGCGCCAAGTGGTCCGGCCGGATCGAAAACTAGAGCTCTTGGTGAGCACTCCATTGTGGAGAGGTTGGCTTAGTGTCACCACTAGCAAGAGGATCAGCAGCAACCTTGGGCTTGCTTCAACGGGGACTAGCTTGGTGGCAACCAAGTGAACCTCGGGATAAAATCTTGTGTCCCTGTCCCTTGTTGCTCTTATTGTTCTTGTTTCCTTGCATATTACGCTTGTTCTTGTGTTCTTCGTGTTCTTCCTCCCTCCTTCACTCTATCTTAGGTTGGGAAGACTCGATCTACCTTTTTGGCAAGGAACCAAGACTTAGGGAAGCTACAATCGTCATCTACATCATCTAGGGAAGTGGGGTAATTGCTAGATCTGAGATTGCATCTCACCCACTTCGATTTCGTAGCTTCCTGCAGGTGCTAGGTAGTACCAGCCTAGCAGCGCGGTAGTACCAGTGCGGTAGTACCGGCCTAGCAGCGCGGTAGTACCGACTGCCTATTCTTTACACTAGCTTGTATTGCAATACTAATTCTTGTGCTAGTGTTTAGTTGCTTAGTTTGTGTAACTAAGTTGAGCTATGTAATTTGGCTTGTGTAGCCTTATTATTGAGCATTGCTAGTGAGATTAGGAGCTTTGTGCTTGGCTTACTAGTTTTGTGTAGGAGCTCCCCAGTTTGATTAGAGTACTGGTTGCATAGGTTTGTGTGACCTTGCAAGCTAGATTGATTAGGTGAGCTCTAGCTAGCCCGACACCTTATTTGCTCTGTTTAGGATCTTTTGTAAGGTGTCATAGAGTATAGGTAGAGGGGTGTAGTCTTGGCTAAACCGATAGTTTTAATTCCACATTTGTTTCGGTTAGCCGCTACGTTTAATTTTAAAAAGGACTATTCACCCCCCCTCTAGTCCGCCATCTCGACCTTTCAGCTGTCCAAAAACGTGGACAATCCGAAAGAAATACGGTCGCAGATATGCAAAGGTCTGCATACCTCCAACTGTATCTCTTTCGAACGGGAGACGCCTAACTAGGTTACGCGACCAAAGACCAGATACCTAGGGATACAGATAGAGTGGTTATACCTAAGGTGCCGGTGAGGTCAGGGTAGCGGGGCGGTGGTGAGTCAGGGCAGTGGCGAGACGACGCAGTGCAGGCAGACCCGCAACGCCGACGAAGACGATCGGGGTCGCCGAGTCCCTCCCACGGGTCCTCCTCCTGTTAAAAAAAGGAGAATATTGGTTAGTCTCGACCAAAAATTTTGGCAGCACCTCCACTGCACGGGGAGGTACCCATAACCTGCACAAAACGTCGGCACGAAGGCCGACAACCACATATATCTTCACAGAAGTCATGTACTTAACTTATCTTTACATGCAAACAAAAAATGCAAAGTAATATAGGAACCATAACAAGCACTCAACTACTAATTACTACTTACTACGACTTACTCTACTAACACAACTACTAACTCACTACTTACTACTACTAAGAACTTACTACTACTACTACTAACTACTTATACTACTACTAACTACTTAGTACTACTAACTACTTACTAATTACTACTACTAACTTCTAACTACTACTACTAGCTTACAAGTAACTAACTACTAACAAACCACCACTACTAACTTACTACTAACTAACTACTAACATACTAACTTACTACTAAACTTGCCGGCGATGAACGATGATGGCGACAACGGCAAGACGACGACGGCGGGATGACGACCACCGCGGACAGGGGCTGCTCTTCTTCCTCCTCTGCTGCTCCTCCTCCTCCTCGATCCTCCTCCTCCTCTGCTCCTCCTCTCCAACCGGCGGGTGGACAGGGCCCCACCGGCGGTGGTGGGCGCGGGCGGGCGGGGCGCGGGTCGGGGTCGGCGGCCGGCGGCCGGCGCTCAGACGCCGGGGTGGGAGGGCCGGGGCGCGGGGGCGGCGGCGGCTGGCGGGCGGGGCGCGGGCGGGAGCGGCGAGCGGCGGCTGGAGCGCGGGCGGGCGGGCGGGCCGGGGAGGCGGACGGCGGCGGCGGCGGGGCTGGGTGAGTGTGTAAGTGTCTGTGTGTGAGTGTGTTTGTGAAACCCTGGTGGTTTTGTATTTTTTTTATTTTTCGAACGGCTTTGCCGAGTGCCAAATCGGCGGCACTCGGCAAAGATTTTTTTTAAAAAAAAAATTGGCCAGCACCGGCAACCGTGGCCACGTGTCCGGCCTTTGCCGAGTGCCGCCGATCTGGCACTCCGCAAAGAAATTGTTTTTTTTAAAAAAAATGGACGCCACGTGTTCTGTCCCGAGGCTGGCACTCTTTGCCGAGTGCCAGGACCCGGCGCTCGGCAATTTTTTTTTTTATTTTTGACACCAAATTTTTTGTGGAGCATCCTCACAGTACCATGGCCAACATGATCAAATTTGACACGTTTTCAAAACTTTTTGTTATATTTTATGCCTTTATTGCATTTTCTTGAATTTTCACGCAAGACACAAGTTTGAACTGCGGGTGCATCGAATAATGGATTTCAATGATTCAAATTTTTTTATTGTTGTTCTTTAGTGTATGTTTAGGCCAAATTCGGGAAGTGACGCAAAATTTCGATCAACGTGCTCACGGGGGCAAGGCCTTCAAATTACGTGCGGGCGATTTTAAAATTATAAAAAATGCAAATGATTTCCGAAAATCGTGAAACTTGGCTAGATGTCGTTATATCGTATGTATATGCTATGAAAAAAAAATAAGAAAATGTCTGACATTTTAGCCACTAAAAGGACTAAAGTTCAGTGACTAAAGTTTAGTGGGGTGGAACCAAACACCCCCTTATTCTCTCCTAGGAAGAAATCGGCTAAAATAAGTGAACAGCACTTTGTCTAAGGAAGAAAAGAAACTGCGAGTGTACAGCATAAATGCATAATAAACATGTTAACCCTGTACGGCTGCTGCATGCGGCTACCTAACCAACATGCTGCAGGTCGTCCAGCGACGACGACGCGTGCAGCTGCAGCAACTGGGCGCGTGAGCTGAGAGTTCCGTCGTCGGTGCATATGCCCTTACATGCATGCATATGCATGTGTGGTTGGTGACTGAGTACGTAGTGCGGGTGTGCGGTGGCCGCCGGCAGGAACGACGACGACGATGAGTGAGCTGATGCATATATGCCTGGTGCGTGCTAGCTTGCAGATGCATATGATGCCCGAGTAGATCATCTCAGACATGCATGCATGCATGCGTCATGCATGAACGGAGCTCGGTCCACACCCACTTCCCACTTCCATGAATGCATGGAGGATGATAGAGCGGCATCATCAGCTAGCTAGGACTGGCCGGCCGCCGTCTTCCACGGCTGCATGCATCTGCAGACCTGCTGCTAGGTCACCCGGCCACCGGCCGCCGGCTCACCGCAATTATTGGCCGCGCGTGCGCCACTAGCTCGTTCCGATCCGATCCGCAAGCGCGCGGATGCGATCCCACTACATACACATACTCACCGTACCTCACCGGTGCAATAATGGAAGATCCGCAGCAGATATTTGATTGTATGGACGGATGATACGAGTCATTTTTCTGTTTGGTTGGATGGATAAAACAGGAGATAGAATGAGAATAGCCGACTAATTATATCTATTGTTTTAAAATAATAACAACTAATTAGACACTAGTACACTAATACTATTTTTTATCATGGTAATCACTACTTTAAAATAAAATATATTAATTATCATCATTAATATTTTAATTAGCATACGAAACATGCACACACACACTAGTATTAGACACTAGTACACTAATACTATTTTTTTATCATGGTAATCACTACTTTAATTAGCATACTAATCAATCATCAACAGGCTCGACCATGTTTTTGTTGTAAAAAAAAACACACACACACGATCGACCACTGAGCCCACAGTTCTCTCTTCTGGCCCAGGGACCAAAAGCCGCGTGACCTGGGCCTTTCTCCAATTATCTCCGTTTTTATTTGTCCGTTCAACCTCACTGCTATTCTCTTTCCCCTCAACTTTACAATCTGTTGGGCATACTACTCCTATAGTCCTATGCATGTAAAATTAGAATCGATTTCCATGCGTAAAAGTATAGACGGACGCGTGCAATTTCCACGTCCTTTGAGTTAATTGGTCTGCGCAAATGAATTTAAGATTTCTGAAACATTGTAAGAAATGAACTAAAACTGTTGTCTCGACCAAAGAAAACACACCACTATGTACCCATTTGCATCCACATAGGTGTTAATTTCGTACTGTAAACTTTATAACGAATATAATTGTTAAACTTGAATTCAACCAACGGATGCTAGACCAGCCCACTCATACGGCACCCCTCAGCTTCTGAGTTCGATTCGAATCCCCTCAGGGACAAATTTTAGGCTTGAGGGTAAAAGATTCCCCTCGTCTGTCTCATATTAAAGTATTTAAATATATACACTAACAGCATCCATCACCTAAAAATACATGGTGAAGTTTTCCAATAATAAGTACATCCGAAATCTTATGTGCAAAGAGATAGAGAGGCTTAAGATCTGATTTAAGGATTCACATTGTTTTTTGCAGGCTCTACGTTAAACCTCAAGAGATGTGTTCTCTCTAGGACCATTGACTTTGTAACCTCTATTTTATTGGTAACAATATAGCTACTTATCTACACCTCTAAATTACTCAACTCTATCCTAATAAACCTCCATCTATTACCCACATCCGCCATTCTAGGATATAAAATATATATATATAACACTTTTGCAAAAAAATCAATCTAAATTATATATAGCATTACGAAAAAACCCCAAACTACTCCCAACATATACTTTGAATTAAGCACGTTTGCTACTATTAAAAAATGGAAAACTTATATGTCAACGTATACATGCCATCTTTTTCACAAATCAACACTATGCACTCACCTCTGTAAATGTACGCGCATACCATACCATGAGTCCATGATCATCTCCGAAAGACTAAGACTTAGTCAGCATCTCAAGATTTATGAAGTTACCAAAGGTGCTTCATTATTCATAATAACATAAAGAAAGATCCTAATTAAAATATAAGTTAATTACCCACACATGCATATCATTGTGAACAAAACACTAAAGTACCCAATAGTATAAAAAAGTTTTATTGACAGTATAGTTTTTTTTTTTCACTTGCAGTGTTTTGAATGTTAGAGGTTATTTTTTCGAAAACATGCCATTTGGCATGGCTCCTCTTCCGGGTGCTCCACTTCTCCCTCTGAAAGAGCCGGAGTAAGGATCAATAAATTGCACCTCCTCACTTGTAAAAAAAATGGCATTATCTACTCTTCTATATATAAAAAACGACTCCTCTTTTTGGATATTTGGTGCAGCTCATTTATCTCCTCTATTTAAGCTAATATGAAAGCTATCAAACAGAGTAACAGACTGTAAGGACCTGTGTGGCCTAGAGGGGGGGGGGTGAATAGGCCTGTCAAAAATCACAGCTTAAAAACAAATTAGATAGTCCCGGCACTACCGCCCTGTGCCCGGCACTGCCGCTCCCGGCACTGCCGCCTCAGCGCGGTACTGCCGCGCAGATGAAGACCAGAAGCTGCAATTCGAAATCTAACCACAATCTGCAGATTCTATATGAATAGGAATGTAACAATAGGCTCTATGAACCAGCAGAAACAACTACTCCAAGCCAAATATGAAAGATAGAGTAGATCGAGCCAAACCCTAGATATATCACAAGCTCATGAACATAGAGAATGAAACTAAGCAAGCATGCGAGACAAGTGATTATCCCGTGGTTCAGCTCGCCACCATGTGTTGTGAGAGAGATATACTCAGTTGTTGGGTTGACCACTTAGGTCATGAGCTTTGCAACTAACCTCGTTCTCAAGTCAAGGAACCAAATCCTTGAGATGAGGGGTTAATCTTACTAGCTGCACAAGTGATTACAAACCTCCCTAGGCCGCCACACAAGTTGGCAAGGCTCTAGGGCGACGCCTAGCCGGCTAGGGTTCCAAGAACCCAAGAGTAATAGAAGCAAAATCCACAGCTATGGCTCAAATCAAGTGCTCTAGGCAGTAGATCTCAGCTAGGGCTCCTCTTTGGTGAAGGTTTTAGCCTCTCAACCACTTGGAATCAATGGGAATGAAGATTTTTGGTGGTTGGGAGCTTGGAGGGCCTTCAATGGAGAAGAGAGAGCTTGTCTGGAGGTAGGTGGAGTGAATGGGTCGTGGATGACCGTTGGGGGGCAGAGGGGGTGATGTAAATACCCCCTGCCATCCAACAGGCAGTTTAAGTCGCGGGCAGTGCCGGCCTCAGCCCGGCAGTGCCGCGGCCCCGGCACATGGCCGCGCCTAGAGCGGCACTGCTGCGCCTAGAGCGGCACTGCCCGCGTCCTACCAAGCAGACAGGTATAAATCTGAGTTAAGTGCAGCTGTCTTTGGTTGGAAATGTGGATGGTTTGGGTTGGTTTGAGCACATATCATTCAGCCATATCAATGAATTTGCATTCCCCCTTTATAGTACGGCATTCCTAAACTCAAGTAATCAAAATAAAATATCTTTGAAGCGCTTTGAGTTCGGAACCGACGAAATGTAGTGTGAGGGGTCCAACCAACGCATATACACCATCCTTTCTTAACATAACCTGCTTATCAACTTTATAAATCTCATTAGTCCTCTAATCGTGTGGTCATTATCACCAAAACCCACAATAGGGCTTGATTGCACTTACAATCTCCCCCTTTTTGGTGATTGATGACAACACAATTAGAGCTTACAAGGAAGGGTATAAAACTGAGATTTTGAAGCTTAGGTGTGAAACCTCCCCCTAAATGTGTGAATGAGAGCTGAATTCTCAAATTGGCATAAAAGGCCAACATTCACATATTAAAGTGGAATATAGGTTCAGTTTCACATCTGATAGCTTTGTGGGGTGCAATTAAACTGTGTCAATAATATAACGTGATGCGAATGACAGTTTAAGCACATCAGAGGTGTTTGCTGTCTTTTGCCAGAGCGGCACTGCCGCTCTGGGCGCGGCACTGCCGGGGCCCGGCACTGCCGGCCCTGGAGCGGCACTGCCGCTCAGGCAACAGTCAGCAAACGCAAGCGGACAAATATAAAACCACAAAGCATATATCAAAACTGATCTAAACAAGATAGCACAAACTAAATAAAGCAGGTGAATGATACATGTCCACATCCAAGCATACGAAGTAGTACGATAGAGTATATTACAGAAATAGAGTTTTAAACGTCCAACTCTCTCATCTCACAACTACAACTAAAGATGGGGACATGAAAAGCTGAAAAAGTGTTGTACCCCCTTCTCTTCACCTACTTCTCCCCCTTTGGCAACAAGTCACCAAAAGAGCAAAGAGAGAAGAGAAGAGTGTCCAAGCACTCAATCATCATCCGATGCAACCTTGTCCCACTCAACCACATCTTCTTCCTCTTCTTCCTCCTCCTCATCATCGTCGTCGTCGGAGACCACGGCCTTGCCCTGACGGTGGGTGGTACTGGTGTAGCGGGTCGAGGCGGAGGCACGTGAAGACCGACGAGGTGGCACTGGCACTATCTCCTCCTGCTCCTCCTCCTCGTCATCATCATCTATGTCGTCGGACTCAAGACTGGAGAGGTCAAAGCGAGGTGGAGAGCGGGGTGGAGGTAACGGCGAACGTCCCGCCCGCTCTCGCTCTGCGCGCTGCTCAACAAGCGCCTGGTGTGCCGTCTCGGCTGCGTAGGTGCAGGTAGAAAAGATGGCCTTGATCCATCGTGCTAGCTTGCTCTTCTTCTTCCTCTGATAGGAAGGGCGAGAGCTCTCAGGCCTGTCACTAGCTGCTGCCCCTGCTGAACCTCCTGCTGCCGCCTTCTTCTTCTCAGCCCTGTACGGCTCATGCAACCCATCCTTAACAAAAGAATGTCCGGAGACCATCTCAATCATAAACATGATATAAGGTGCATATAGAACCGCCTTCCTAGCATCCTCTGCTGCAACCTGAAGCTCGGTCCAAATGAAGCTGGATATGGAAAAGGGAGTAGCCTGAGGGGCCATCCTAGCCAACATGTTCCTGCCATATCCATATAAATTGGAGTGCGAGCCACTCTTTGGGTTGAGCGTCTGTCTGAAAAGGTTGTTGAGCATGTAGTAGAAAGGTTTCAGCCCCTTCACCAACCCATCAGCCTTGCTAGGATCATCATATAAGTGGGCAATCTCACTGTCTGTCAGCGTCCTCTCATCATGCAGGTTATCCAACTGCCTGTCATCGCTGCCCAAGCCAAGGATCCTACTAAAGGTCTCATAGGTGACCTTGTAGTGGCGACCCTCGGTCATCCAGTGCATCTCCTCCAGCACATTATCAACATATAGAGTGGCATGAAACTGAGAAATGATCTCCACATTCCAGTTGTACTGGAAACCCATCAAATCATACATATTTCTTCTCTTGCATGCAGCTATCACCCTGTTGATCTCACTGTCAGTCTTGGCCTCAAGATGCTCCCAATCTACATATCTCATACTTAGAATCTTGGACTTTTTGGCATTGAACAGGACTGAACGGTAGAAATCTGAATGAAATTCATTCCAGAACCTGTAGTCAATCCCCATGTCCTTTGGAGCATTGTAGGGATTTTGCTGACGCTGTGCCTTCACTGACGAGAACTGCTGGTGGTAGGACACCACCTGTCTGGGCCTGGTGTCCTGTGGTGCCCTCTCCAAAACATCCTCCTCATAGGGCTGGATGTGGTCTCTGCTGACCTCTGCTAGGTGCTCTGGAGTGTCAGGGTAAAGGTCTTCCCTGATCTGACGACCCTGCATCTGGAGACGGATCTCGTCTCGTATCTGCTGCCTAGCTGAACTGCCTCCTTGGGAGCGAGCACCACCACGAACGACTGACTGCTTGCTCCTCCCCCTGAGCGGGTCCATCCTTCTCTTGGTCCTCCTCTCATCATCACCTCCGCCCGACATCTAAAACATGGAAACTGTGGATTAGAAGACTGCATAAGGGCTGGTAGGTTATAGTGCGGCGATAGATTTTGATGGATAAGGTGTTACTTGGATCAAGTCCCTGCTCATGGTCCGGCACTGCCGCTCTGGGAGCGGCACTGCCGGGGCCCGGCACTGCCGCGCAGGGCGCGGCACTGCCGCGCAGGCAGGCCGGATCTGAGCCAAGGAACACCACATCCATCATCTCTACCACTTCCCTATCATCTACAAACCCTTCTACAACCTCTAAATACAATACCCATGGCGCATTTTACAAATCGGGAAAAACTTAGGGTTAGGGATTTTGAACCTTCACCTTGAGAGGAAGGAGAGGGAAGGAGACCCTTGGAGAAGAGGACAACGGAGCAGCACCGACGAGGATCCCGAGCAACACCTCCGGTGGCCGGAAGTGCCGGGGACGGCCGGTCGGTGAGGAGAGAAAACGGTCGCCCTTTTCGCCCGAGAGAGAGAGGGAAAGAGAAAGCACGGGAGCGGTGAATGGATGAGGGAGAGAGAGAGAGAGGGGGTCACGGGTAGAATAGGAAAGTTTTCCCAGTGGCCCCACTCGGTAACAGACTGATTCAGCCGGATCAGTAAGTCGCGGCACTACCGCGCCTGGCGCGGCACTGCCGGGGCCCGGCACTACCGCGCCTGGCCCGGCACTGCCGGACAGTTACCTACAGAGAGAGTTATTCTCTAAGATACTACAGCTTATTCTTGGAGTGGACAGGTACCACTTGCATGATATGACCAGCAGCAAGTAATCAATACAGAACAATGGTCACACCAAGCAAGTTTCTTTCAAAGATTTTGAAACACAATATGAAAGTTTTGAAATTGTTTTACCTAGGTCAAACTAGTTGATCAATCAAGCATGCTAGGTTTCAAACTAAGTTACGAGAGTCAAGTATATTTAGTTCACTCCTTAAAGCACAAAACCTTGACTCATCTAGAGGCTTAGTGAAGATATCGGCTAGTTGTTTGTCGGTGCTCACATGTTTGATGGCGATATCTCCTTTGATTTCATGATCTCTCAAGAAGTGATGCCGGATGTCTATATGTTTGGTTCTTGAGTGACTCACTGGGTTGTTTGCAAGTTTTATGGCACTTTCATTGTCACACAAGAGTGGGATATGAGTAAATTGACATCCGAAATCACGAAGGGTTTGCCTCATCCAAAGTAGTTGCGCACAACATGCACCTGCTGCAACATACTCGGCCTCGGCTGTGGATAGGGCTACACAATTTTGCTTTTTAGAACTCCAAGACACTAAGGAGCGTCCAAGGAATTGACATGTCCCCGAAGTGCTTTTTCGATCTACCTTGCAACCGGCGTAATCGGAATCCGAATAGCCAAGTAGATCAAACTTGGAGCCCTTAGGATACCACAAGCCAAGGTTTGGAGTGTGAACTAGATATCTCAAGATTCTCTTAACGGCCACTAAGTGACACTCTTTCGGGTTAGCTTGAAATCTAGCACACATGCACACGCTAAGCATAATATCGGGCCTAGATGCGCATAAGTAAAGGAGGGAGCCAATCATGGAACGATATACCTTGATGTCCACAGCTTTTCCTTCCTTATCAAGATCAAGATGTCCATTAGTTGGCATGGGCGTTTTGATAGGCTTAGCGTTCACCATGTCAAACTTCTTTAACATATCATGGGTGTACTTGGTTTGGCAAAGAAAAGTCCCTTCCTTCAATTGCCTGATTTGAAACCCAAGGAAGAACTTGAGCTCACCCATCATAGACATCTCAAATCTTTTAGTCATGATCCTACTAAACTCATCACAAAAGGATTTGTTAGTACTACCAAATATTATGTCATCGACATATATTTGGCACACAAAGATATCTCCATTGACTTTATGAGTGAAGAGAGTAGGATCGGCTTTGCCTATTTCAAAGCCTTGTTTGAGCAAGAATTCCTTAAGGCATTCATACCATGCTCTAGGTGCTTGCTTAAGCCCATAGAGCGCCTTTCGGAGTTTGAAGACGTGGTTGGGAAACGTGGGATCTTCAAAGCCCGGTGGTTGCTCGACATATACCAACTCTTGTATAGGGCCATTGAGGAATGCACTCTTCACATCCATTTGATATAGCTTGAATTCATGATGGGCTGCATAGGCTAGAAGAATCCGAATGGCTTCAAGTCTTGCAACCGGTGCATATGTTTCTTCAAAGTCCAGGCCCTCTACTTGTGTGAACCCTTGAGCTACCAATCTTGCCTTGTTCCTTGTCACCACACCTTCTTCATCTTGCTTGTTGCGAAAGACCCATTTGGTTCCAATGACATTGGTATTTGGTCTTTCCACGAGTGACCATACTTGATTGCGCTCGAAGTTGTTGAGCTCTTCTTGCATGGCCATCACCCAATCCGGATCATCCAGTGCTTCTTCTACCTTAAGAGGTTCCAAAGAGGAGACAAACGAGTAATATTGACAGAAATTTGCCAAATGAGAGCGTGTCGTTACCCCCTTTCGTAGACTCCCAAGAATATTATCAACGGGGTGATCTCGTTGAATAGTTTGCTTGAGTCTTGGATGATCGATGGGTTCTGGTTCATCTTCGGCTTCCTCTTCTTCATCTTGCTCGAAGATGGGTTGTAGGTTCACTCCATGAGGTGGAGTAGCTGCAGCTGCTCTGGGTGTGCCCGGCACTGCTTGGCTCCGCGCGGCACTGCCGGGGTCTGGCCCGGCACTGCCGGGGACTGTATCTGATCAGTCCCAGCAGAAGCTTCAGCTTGAGGACCTTCCTGATCTGTAGCCTGCTGTTCCTGTGGTCTTATATCACCAATGGCTAGCTGCTTGATTGCTTCACAAGGAGGTTCCTCATTACCTACAACAACTTCATCAACTTGCTCTACTTGAGAGCCATTAGTTTCATCAAACGTCACGTCTATCGCTATTTCAACCTTGCCGGAGGCCTTGTTGAAAACACGATAGGCATGCTCGTTTGATCCATAACCGAGAAGAAAACCATCATCTACTTTAGATGCAAACTTAGAGGCTTTGGGTTTCTTGTTCAAGATGAAACATTTGCACCCAAATACTCTAAAGTAAGACACCTTTGGCTTGTTACCGGTGAGCAGCTCATAGGATGTCTTCTTTCTTCTCTTGTGGAGGTAGAGGCGGTTGATTGCATGGCAAGCGGTGTTGACGGCTTCGGCCCAAAAGATGTCCGGCGTCTTGTACTCATCTAGCATTGTCCTTGCCATGTCAATGAGCGTTCTATTCTTCCTCTCCACCACACCATTTTGTTGAGGGGTATAGGGCACTGAGAACTCATGCTTGATGCCCTCTTCATCAAGTAACTCTTCCACTTGGGTGTTTCGGAATTCGGTTCCGTTGTCACTACGAACCTTCTTGATATTGAAACCGAATTCCCTTTGAGCTCTTCGTACAAACATCTTCACCTTCTCTTGCACTACACTTTTATCATGCAAAAAGAATACCCAAGTGAAACGAGAATAGTCATCAACAATAACAAGACCATGTTTGTTACCGCCGATGCTAAGGTAGGCAACCGGTCCAAAGAGATCCATGTGAATCAACTCCAATGGATGAGTAGTCGTGTCGTAGCTCTTTGGTGGGTGAGGTACGCCTACTTGCTTTCCGGCTTGGCAAGCTCCACATACTCTGTCTTTCTCAAAATGAACATTGGTTAGTCCTAGGATGTGGTTGTCCTTTTGAAGTTTGGCCAAATTCCTCATCCCAACATGAGCTAGTCGGCGGTGCCATAACCAACCCATGCTAGATTTTGCCACTAAACAAGTCTCAAGTTTGGCTTCACTTTTGTTGAAATCAACTAAGTAAAGCTTCCCTTTCAAACGACCTGTAAAGACAATAGAGGAATCCTCCCTTCTAAAGACTTCCACACCCTCATCCGTAAAGAGACAATTGAAACCCATTCCACACAATTGCGAAACGGACAACAAATTGTAACTTAACGAATCAACATGTAAGACATTAGTAATTGAATGTTCAAGTGTGATAGCAACTTTACCAAGACCTAGCACATCCCCCTTGGAGTTATCACCAAATATGATGTTCTCACTTGCATTTGTAGTTGGGGAATATGATGAGAACATACTCCTTTCTCCGGTCATATGATTTGTACATCCGCTATCAAGCACCCAACTTGATCCACCGGAGGAGTATGCCTGCAAAACAAGTTTAGTTCCTTGGTTTAGGTCCCCAATTGATATTGGGGCCTTGCATGTTAGTCACAAGTATCTTAGGAACCCATATAAACTTGTCGGCTGCCCTCTTGTCATTACCAACATACTTGGCAACAACTTTACCACTGTTGTTGTGTCCTAAAAAGTAACAAGAGGACATGCTCATTCTTGGAGCTTCTATCTTGGGTTGATGCATGAACTTGTTCTTGGTTACCCAAATAGACTCCTTTGGTTTCTGAGACCCTTGCTTCTGATTTGGCATCTGCCTGGGCTGTGTGTGAGACTGAGCAGAAGAGGAACTGGTAGCCTTCCCTTTCTTGGGGCGTAGCACTGCCGGCCTGGGGGCGGCACTGCCGGGGCCCGGCACTGCCGCCTTCTGGCGCGGCACTGCCGCGGTCTGTGCAGGCTGAACTGTACCAATGTAACCCTTCTTCTCAAATCTCACACACTCATAGCCATTCACCTTTTCCTTCCATTTGTTTTGCCTCCTTTTACATGCCCCAACCCATCCTTTATGAAAGGACGTCTTCCGTTCTTGAACTTGGGCATGTTCTTGCTTTGGGTCTTCTCACTTGCACTTGTAGTAGCCTTGACACAACCACTTGCAATAACACTTGTCAATCTTGCTATTTCTTTTCTCATGACCTCCATGTTTGCAAGGTTAGTGGAATAGACATTCAAATCAAGATTATAGCATTTTCCACAACCTTCACTAGTGGAGGGAATAAGAGTGACATTTGCCTTAGGGAGAGTTGAGTTGCTTTCCCAAAGAAGGTTATATTGTAGCTCAAGTTCCTTGTGCTTTACATCCAAGTCACAATACTTTTTCTTGAGTTCAACATGAGCCTTCTTTAGGGAAGCATGTTCATCTTGCTCTTTGGCCAAGGCCTCATGCAAGACATCCAACTCACTTCTCTCTAATGCAAGAGCTTCCTTGCAAGCAATATAGAGATCCTCTTGTTTGATAAGAGCATCCTCACTTATTTCTAGCTCGGCTTGTACACCCTCTAGTTCCTCCATTAGCTTAGTGATAAAGAGTTTGGTTTTCTTGTCTAAGTTCTTTGTTATCATGTTTATCTCTTCATCACTAGAGCTATCATCACTAGAGGAGTCACTAAGTTCACTACTAGAGATGTCACTAAGTGGAAGAGAAGGTTTAGGAGTATGAGTCTTTTTCACCTTCTCTTTCTTGGCCATGAGACAAGTGTGGGAGTTGCCTTCATCATCATCGGACAAGTTGTTGAATAGCCTTGGTGAAGGAGATGACTTTTGGAATGCAATGGTTGTCATCTTCTCATCTTCTTCACTTGAGGTTTGTGCGGTTGAATCCCATTCATGTCCGATGTGAGCTTCTCCCATGTATCTCTTGTTGTGTTTCTTGTAAGTGGCTTTGTCATCTTTCTTGCCCTTGTTGTCTTTCTTCTCATTTGGGCAATGAGCAATGAAGTGCTCGGTGCTACCACAATTGTAGCAAGTTCTCTTTTTCTTGTTAGGAAACTTCCTCTTTACAAATTTGTAACCTTCTTTCTTGAGCCCCTTGCGATATCTTCTCATGAATAGAGCTATATCATCAATCTTCTCAAACTCTTCACCATCACTCTCACTCTTGCAAGAGGATGATGTGCTGTCCTCAACCTCTATTTTCTTCTTTTGTTGCTTGGGCTTGCTTGTAGAGGCTTGCTTGCTTGAACTTGACTTGCTTGATGTTGCTTGTTTTGTTGGCTTGCTTGCCTTGAGTGCCACTTCCTTGATCTTCATCCCATCTAGCCTTGCTTGCAACTCTCCAAGCTTCCTTCTTTCATTAGCTTCCTCTCTTTGCATATCAAATGTGATAATTCTCCCAAGCACATCACTAGGTGTGAACTTCTCAAACTTCTTCTTGTCTCTAATCAATGTCACTACGGTCTCATTTCTTGGTGAATAAGCTTCCAACATAATCTTCACAACCTTGTGATCATTGATTTCATTTCCACCTAGCCCTCTAATCTTGCCAACAATGACCATCAACCTATCAAACATCTCTTGAGGACCTTCACCATCACAAATCACAAACCGGTTGAGCTTGGCCATCAACAAATCAATCTTGGATTGCCTTACTTTATCAACCCCTTCATGAGCAATATGCAATGTGTCCCAAATCTCCTTTGCAACCTCAACTCCCATGACCTTGTTGTACTCATCACCATCCAAGGCACTAAGTAGCACACTAGTGGCTTGGGCATTGAGATGAATGTTGCGGAATTCATCTTGAGTGGGGTTCTTTGGATCAACCGGTGCTTCAAGTCCATTGTGCACAATCTCCCAAATACCTGGATGGAGACCAATAAGATAGGTCTTCATAATGTGCTTCCACTTGGCAAAGTTGGTCCCGTCGAAACGAGGCAACTTGCCCGCGGGTACATTAATGAGAGGCCTAGAATCATGGTTAGACATAGAAGAATAAGTGTAGGATACGGCTCCATATGTCTTCTTGGTCTCCTCCTTCTTCTTCTTGTCACCCTTGAGATGATAGGAGATGTCATCATCACCATCTTCGGTGCTACTTGAGTCTTCACTCACGTGCACACTCTTCTTAGCTTTGAGCTCTTCCTTCTTCTTCTTTTCTTCTCTTCTCTTGGCTCTTTCTTCTCTTCTAATCTTTCTTTCTTCTCTTCTTTGAGCCTTGTCTTCCTTTGCTTTGAGAGCTGCTGCATCTTCTTTTGCTTTGGCTCTAGCTTCTCTTCTCAACCTTCTTTCTTCCTTTCGTCTTGCGAGCTCTCCGGCCGACACAACCAATTGTGGAAGTGTCCTTCCGCTAGCTGTGGAGATACTCTCGCTGCTGCTAGTGGTGTGCACATCCGGATCTTCAAAGGGTTTGGGTTGCACAACACTAGCATCACCCGCTCCGTCAGTGGCCATACTCTCACACGGTTAAGTGCTGCTGAGAGACCAGGCTCTGATACCACTTGTAAGGACCTGTGTGGCCTAGAGGGGAGGGGTGAATAGGCCTGTCAAAAATCACAGCTTAAAAACAAATTAGATAGTCCCGGCACTACCGCCCTGTGCCCGGCACTGCCGCTCCCCGGCACTGCCGGCCTCAGCGCGGTACTGCCGCGCAGATGAAGACCAGAAGCTGCAATTCGAAATCTAACCACAATCTGCAGATTCTATATGAATAGGAATGTAACAATAGGCTCTATGAACCAGCAGAAACAACTACTCCAAGCCAAATATGAAAGATAGAGTAGATCGAGCCAAACCCTAGAATATATCACAAGCTCATGAACATAGAGAATGAAACTAAGCAAGCACGCGAGACAAGTGATTTATCCCGTGGTTCAGCTCGCCACCAAGGCTTGCCTACCTCCACATTGTTGAGGTTGACCACTTAGGTCATGAGCTTTGCAACTCAACCTCGTTCTCAAGTCAAGGAACCAAATCCTTGAGATGAGGGGTAATCTTACTAGCTGCACAAGTGATTACAAACCTCCCTAGGCCGCCACACAAGTTGGCAAGGCTCTAGGGCGACGCCTAGCCGGCTAGGGTTCCAAGAACCCAAGAGTAATAGAAGCAAATCCACCGGCTATGGCTCAAATCAAGTGCTCTAGGCAGTAGATCTCAGCTAGGGCTCCTCTTTGGTGAAGGTTTTAGCCTCTCAACCACTTGGAATCAATGGGAATGAAGATTTTGGTGGTTGGGAGCTTGGAGGGCCTTCAATGGAGAAGAGAGAGCTTGTCTGGAGGTAGGTGGAGTGAATGGTCGTGGATGACCGTTGGGGGGCAGAGGGGGTGATGTAAATACCCCCTGCCATCCAACGGGCAGTTTAAGTCGCGGCAGTGCCGGCCTCAGCCCGGCAGTGCCGCGGCCCGGCACTGCCGCGCCTAGAGCGGCACTGCTGCGCCTAGAGCGGCACTGCCGCGCCTACCAAGCAGACAGGTATAAATCTGAGTTAAGTGCAGCTGTCTTTGGTTGGAAATGTGGATGGTTTGGGTTGGTTTGAGCACATATCATTCAGCCATATCAATGAATTTGCATTCCCCCTTTATAGTACGGCATTCCTAAACTCAAGTAATCAAAATAAAATATCTTTGAAGCGCTTTGAGTTCGGAACCGACGAAATGTAGTGTGAGGGGTCCACCAACGCATATACACCATCCTTTCTTAACATAACCTGCTTATCAACTTTATAAATCTCATTAGTCCTCTAATCGTGTGGTCATTATCACCAAAACCCACAATTAGGGCTTGATTGCACTTACACAGACCATTAGATAAAGTGTTTGGAGTGCACTTTTAGTCGGACAAGTGTGTGGTCAAAGAACAGCGCAACGACGTTGCCGGCACGACGTCCGGGTCAAACAACTGATCGAAACAAGGATCGGCGTGCAGGCCTGCAGGGAAATGCATCTCCTTGCAAGCTACGCACTTCACTTGCAACGTTACTAGGGAGTAATGACACCAACTCTCTTCCTCCCTCACACACATACACATTATCCTTAGGCGAAGTGTTCATCTAAGGTACTTGGGGCACCATTAATTTAAGTCCATTAGAGCTAAAGGATAGGCATTGCATGCTAAAATATTACCTGAGTGCTATATATATACTCCCTCCATATCTCTTTTATCAGAGTTCGTTTTGGACAGCGACATGGTCTCCAAAGCATAACTTTGACCATTTATTTCTTTAAAAATATTTGTTATAAAGTGGTATATATATACTTTTATGAAAGTACTTTTCAAGATAAATTTATTTATATGATTTTTACATTTCTAAACTCAATAATTTAAAAGTTATTCATGATTTATATTCTCAATGTTTAACCGAAACCTTTTCCAAAACGAACTCTATTTGTGATATGGAGGGAGTATATATATATATATATATATATATATATATATAGTATACTCCGTAGCTAGCTACAGAATAACTTATTCTATAGCCAGTCACCCTACCGCCGGTCAAGTGCTAGCCATTCACCGCTCATGCCACGCTTCGAACCAGGAAGCAGGCTCGTAATTAAGCAGAGGCACGTACCGTGTCCGTGATTATTGGGAAAACAAACAGTAATTAGTAATTACTTCACGTTAATTAGTGCATGCAAATCACGGTGATTTCAGTGGTCCCAACAAACTAGCGAACAAATCTACACATGCAAGATGCAAGTAAACGTGTTACCAGAATACTCCATGTTACGATAATTCAAAATGAATGAGGAATAACCATCCTTAACCACTAGACATTAAGCTTTCACGATAACCCTATTTACTATAATGGCGAGACATGTTTACAATGATATTTATTTTGGAGATGATAATTAAGGATAGACACCTTGAATGAGTTACTGTAGTGTTAAAATGAATTTTAAAATAGTTACGAGAATTTAAGTGGTTTGAGATTATAATTACGGTAGAATTACTATATCTTTGTATCATGATGTTACTACAATTACAAGGGGAGTTACGATAGAGTAAACTCTGAATGAGTTATTATAGTGTTATAAGATGAATTTTAAAATATAATTACGGGAATTTTAGTGGTTTGAGATTATAATTGTGTTATAAGATGAATTTTTAAATAATTACGAGAATTTTAGTGGTTTGAGATTATAATTATGGTACAGTTACTATAATTTATATCATGATGTTACTATAATTAGAAGGGGAATTATGGCAACTTACCGTCTCAATTTTCTCAAGAGCAACTTACAAGAAAGTAAGTAACACCGATCCGTGTGAAATACGAAAATTTATAGATACATAATTTGGTGCTATGCCGCCACCGAGGGGCGGCGTTTATGCATGGTGAGACACGCCATTTTTCTGTACCATAACTTATATTGATATTCATGAGAAATGGGTCCTTTGAATGTAATTATTTACAAGAATTTTGGTTGACGATAAAATTAATAAGAATGGCTAAAATTATCATAACAAAAGTATAAGTTACATCATAGTTATGAGAATTCGGTTTACGACAATACTAATAGTATTTACAAGAATTTTCACTAATATTTACAAGAATTCTATTTACGAGAATACTAATAATATCTATAAGAATTTTCACTAATAATATTTACGAGAATTCTAGATTATGAATTTTCCTCGTACCTAATTTGGAAAAGTATATTTACGAGAATTGGGTAATATAAATATAAGTATTTACGAGATTTTTAGACTATGGTTCAAGATGAAAATTAATAAGATTCAGACTTGTGTGCATTGACCACAATGGCGTATCCAATTTACCATAATTTGCTTCATGGGCTTACCATAATAGATTACTAGAGTTGGACGTAACATACATTTAAGATACATTTATCTCAAATAAATCAAAGGTACAAGAAATGAAAACATAGCCCTCTATTTTTCTTATACCAAACACGATCTCCGAAGGCGCAAGATTGAGGTTATTGGAAACTTTGTAATCTTTGAAGCTTAGAAATCAGTGGATCAGAGAAGATCAGGGCCTTCTCCATTTACCGGCAATTGTATGTGTCATACTGTGGTTGAAGATGGACACAACCGGTTAAAGATCAAGATGAGGATTCCTTCCGGCTGCAAACAGATGTATAGTACTTTAGAAAAAATAAAATGATGCTACAAAACTAGATGTACAGTGAAAGTGTATTTTGTCATCCAACTAGGGGAAAATATTTTTCCTGAAGATCTACACAACTATAAGTATGAAAGTATTATAGGATTTAAAATGGAATTGAAAAAGGGGGAAATTAGAGAGGACTCGCCAACCAAATCTATCATATTTCCCCTTTCTCTCTCCTTCCCATCTGTCCATGCTTGGATGTACTACGTTGCTCGCTAGTAGCCCCGCTCTCCCCTCTCTCCTACTACACTATAACTGATTTAGTGTTTTCTCTAGCAGTTGAGCACCCACCTCAATACACGGCTACACGAGGCTGGCCTCTGTAGACACCTATCTATCCTGAGCCAAACCACACGGGTGGATGCCTACCAAACACTCCGATCAGCATGAATCATGAAGGAAACACTTATTCCACCCATTATACCAATGGATGATGATGGTTCTCTTAAATTTTTGTTCTTAGCATATGTACATCAATTATATTTTCATAGGACTAATATTTCTATATATCTATGTTGGTGCTACCCAAACAACAAAGACTCCCCTCTTTTCTTTTCCTTTTTCTTGATCCGTCTCTTCTTTTTCGCATGCATGCATGACACCGCACTCCCTTGCTTCGCCCGCTCTCACACTACACCTGCCTATGAGTGCTGACATCACCGACGTAGGCACTGGCTCTCCGAAATAAAAAAGAAAGTTATCACAATATGTCTTTCCAATCTCATCAAACAACATGGACATGACCGTCCCTGTGCCATAGCCAACTACCTTGCTAGCTAGCTGCAAAAACTTACTACATGAGCTAGCCCTCGAGCTCCTATGCACCACAACAGGGCTTGCCCTCTTCCTTTTTTTCTCTTGGGTGCACCAGACATGCTAGAGTAGCAAGAGGGAGGAGCAAAGGAGGTCGAGCAATGTCGGCCACAACTAGTGGTTATCCATGACTAATTCTTTCTCAAGACCTCCCTTCACCACATCGAGCCAATACACCACTACCAATGACCCATTGTTGTTGTAGCACTGCACCAAGCTATCCTGCGTCACCACATCTGTGCACCACCTTCATGCCCTACAGTGAGCAAATACCCCAACCTCTCCTTGCCTTGAGCGCCTAACCCCGCATTTTGTCGACTATGAGGATTGCCAGTTGTGTGTGAGCTCGAAAGTTAGAAAACTAAAAAGTTGTGTAGTCACCATGCATACGGACATCGGTGGACCTCAGACTGCTGAGTGGGCGCAATGACACAAGCCCAAGCACAATCATGAATCCTCTCCAGTCTCCACACTCATCTGATGGCACAAAAGAATGACACATTGAGCAGCAACCAAAACTTATTCATTCTTGCACCACCACACTAATTAAGGTACACCATCTCACATATACTAGGGTTAACATATCATCATTAAGGAAAGGAGTAAACTTTAGAAAAGTACTCCTCCATTCCAAGTTATAAGACATTTTGACTTTTGTAGATGCATAGCTTTTGAGATATATTTAGATATATATATACACCATGTCTACTAGACACATAGCAAAAGAAATGTATCTACAAAA
The DNA here is from genome assembly GCA_009763385.1 of Coix lacryma-jobi var. lacryma-jobi. Taxonomy (NCBI): domain Eukaryota; kingdom Viridiplantae; phylum Streptophyta; class Magnoliopsida; order Poales; family Poaceae; genus Coix; species Coix lacryma-jobi. Next base: position 144,698,623 of record CM019826.1, read on the forward strand.
GCCAAATTGTCTTAAAACTTGAAACAGAGGGAGTAATATTAGTCATACACTAGACTAAAGGGTGTTTTATAGGTAAAGGAAGTTTTAGTTGAATTCAAGGTCATCACATCAAGTTCATATATATAACCATCTTGTTATCACCTTCGATCTCTACTCAAACACTTGTAATAATATTTAATTGTTTGGCATATTAGAAGAAGATATGTTATGACTTAAGCAACAATAGCAATAGATGCTAGATGGACTAAAGAGTTATTATGAGTTGGGTACAATGCATTCCCGTACAATTTCCTAGAAAAAAAACTACCTTCACATCTGCATGTTTTGATCGATTGATTTGTTGGATGAGTTGACCTTGACACAGGTTCTAGTCAAGGATTTCTGCAGACTGCACATTGCATAGTAACTTAATGTTAAAAAGATATTGATCATTAATGGCCAATGTGCATGTATGCTAGGTATTGTTGGTAGGTCATCATACATAGCGACTAAGTGCTTTTCTTTGGTTGTGTCATGAATGCTTCATTTCCTTCAACACGCATGTGGGTCCTACAGTGTGGTCGCTTCTCCGGCAGATCCTTTTTGCTTCCTTTGTCCCGGATACTTTGCCGCTGGTGTCCCCCTAGTGCATACTTTGCCACCGTTGTTGTTGGAAGCTCGCCCCGTCGTCTTTTCTGTGCTATAGGCCTTCATTGTGTAGTTGTCTTCAGTCATAGGTGCAGTCTGTTATGGTCTTGAGGCTGAAGGTCTCTCTCCTCCATCTTTTTTCTTCCTGCTTGTTGTGTCTTTAGAAGTGCTCTAATAATCCTATAATTACTTACGAGCCATGTGTGTAACTGTTTAAACTATACTTTTTCTTAATGAAAAACGTGCCTTAGGCATGTTGAGTATCATGTGGCTTTTAAAACTATATGGTCTTGAAAACATTTAGATATCATGTGGCTTTTTAAATACTTTTTCTTAATCTGAAACAAAAAAAAAACTTAGACCTCCACAAATCTTGTAATTTGAAATAGATGTGAAAATCAAGCACGGTTCATTTTGAGAAGTCAGGTTGTGGAAGTGTCAAGTTCATAACTTGGTGATAGCCTATGGATAAGCACATCACTGACATGTTGAGACTATATTCAAAATGATTACTCTAGTTTAGGTTATATATATTGTTTTCTTCTAGATGGGATCTTAGATGTGCAGATCAGAGGCATGCCGAGACTTGCCACCTACAGACTAAAGCTGACGCCAAGCAAACATGGAAAACAGAATAAAAACACATGTAGACCTAGTTATGAGGAAGGGGAATCGAAGATACTTTCTTATATATTTTTGCTTATATATATAAAGGGAAATTTTGCTACAGAACATCATAAAACCATGTAATTGGCCGGCACACACCACAACGACGAGACTTTGCCCAGTACCATTATAAATCTGTGGTTATTTGCCGTAACACACCGCGTCTATTATTTTATTTATTTCTCAGGTTTCAAGAGAGAGAAGGTGGGGAAAATGACTTGTTTGCCCTTATCTTCAACCTCTGGCTGTGAAGGAGGAGGCGCCTGCGGCCGGGAGGGTGAAGCGCTACGTGCAGGAGATCCGCCTGGAGCGGGCGGTGAAGGAGGAGGCGCCTGCCAGGAGGACCGCGCCGTCCTCCGCGGCGGCGGGCGCGGCTGGGGACTGGCCCAGGCTGGTGCTCCCCGGTCGGAAGAGGAAGTCGGACGGCGCCGCCGCGGAGCCCTGGACCCCTGGTTCCGCGGCGTGCGGCATCGTCCGTGGGGCAAGTACGCGGCGGAGATCCGCGACCCGTGGCGGCGGGTGCGGGTGTGGCTCGGCACCTTCGCCACCGCCGAGGAGGCCGCCAAGGTGTACGAATCAGCCGCCATCCAGCTGCGCGGTGCCGACGCCACCACCAACTTCGAGCAGGTGGACGGCGCGCCCGCCCCCGTCCCCGAGGAGGTCGTCGGGCGCCTCCCGCAGCCGCCGGCGCCGGTCGCGGCTCCGGCGGCGTCCAAGAACGCGTCCTCCTCCGCCACGTCCTCCTACGACTCCGACGAGGAGTCTCAGGCTGCGGCGGCGTCCCCAACCTCCGTGCTCCGCTCATTCCCTCCCTCCGCCATCGTCGACGACACCTGCAGCAAGGCGGTCGCCAAGAAACCGACGTCGGCGGTCCCAGCAACTGCGGCCCCGGAGACCGACGAGTCGACCGGCGGCAGCAAAAGCAGCAGCGTGTTCGGCAAATTTCAGTGCACAGCCAGAGGTTGAGGATGAGGGCAAACAAGTCATTTCCCCCACCTTCTCTCTCTTGAAACCTGAGAAATGAATAAAATAATAGGCGCGGTGTGCTACGGCAAACAACCACAGATTTATAATGGTACTGGACAAAGTCTCGTCGTTGCGGTGTGTGCCGGCCAATTACATGGTTCTGTGATGTCCTGTAGCAAAATTTCCCATATATAAAATGGACCACAATAAGTTCAACACCCTAAAGATGCGCCCGATGTTGGGCAGAGTATTTAGGGCCTTGTTCCTAGGAAAATAATTAACAATGCCGACAGCTAGTAATATATACGGTACACAGGAGTAGTGTTGTTACTTGTTCTGAATTATATTTTAATAATGAAAATAAAATGCGTCCTGCCAGTTTCTCATTGTGCCAACATGTGATATATTATACTCCATCATTTCCCAAATCAATCGACTTATAGAATTGTTGTAAGTCAAACTATTTAAGTTTGAACCTTATAGAAAAAAATAACCAACATATATGACATTATATAAGTATATACACTATGAAAAATATTTTTGGGTGTATCTAATGATATATACTACTAGTTTTGTGTTATAAATATTTGTGTCCATTTTTATAGATTTAGTCAAACTTTTAACTTTGGAAAACTCTAGAAGTTTGATTGATGCTGGGACGAAGGAAGTATAAGCTTATATGAAAAGGCATATGTACAAATAAATAAAACTAAGTGCCAAATTTTGTGATCTAATTATATTGTGACAAGTTATGTGTTCTAGTAATAATCATGTACTCTTCACTAATCATATCTTCATGATATAAATTTTTAGTTATTAGAACCATATTTCAGATATTTTGGAGCAAATTATATAATAGTGGTTTTAGGTATGAGATAAAACATGACCATAAATGAAATGAACACTAGGATCAAATCTTTTAAAAAAAAATTAATAAGATCAAGGTTTGGAAAAAAAACAAATTAAACATATATAAGACAGTTAATAAACATTCAGAGAAGATTCCATCATCATTCCAGGCGCATACATATACATCTATACAGTTTAGCGGCATGATAAACTATAACTGGAAAGTCAACACTGCTCAGGCTACCTTCCAAATGGTGCAAGAACAGTAGACATCTACATATCTTGCAGTACAATCTCTTGTCAACACCGACGCATTTTACTAATCCCTCTCTGTCAGGCGCACACTCTCAACACCGGCACAAGCACAGAAAACCTAGAAGCCACCTTTTCCAAAGCACCTCAGTAGTCCCATTCCTGTCTCCCCTCTAGCTTCTTCATGTCCACTGCAAGTGCAAGGTAGGGTATGATCCATCCAAGAAACACCAATTTCTGCGCAAAAACATCTTCTCCATCTAGTCAAATATAAAAAGCTACTGTATGCATCGATCTAGAGAAAATTCGCACCTCAATCTCAATTCATTTCCATTTTCAAGTAGCATGAAGCATCCTACTGCTACTGCAATAAGCATCAAAACAGCATTAAGTTGTTACTAGCGACCCTAATAATATGACATCTAATCCTAGCTACCCCCTTGTGATGACCTCATCATGCTGTGTTCAGTGAATGGCCTGACCATGATGAGCTAGGGAAGAAGATCAAGAAGGAGTCAGCGGCGGAGCGGATGACGACGGCGGCGGCGGCACGGAGGAGCTGCAGCTCGCCGACGGGGGCAGGCGCCGGGCCAGGGTCGGCGCTGAACACAATCACGCCGTGCGCGGCGTGCAAGCTGCTCCGGCGACGGTGCGCGCAGGAGTGCCCCTTCTCGCCCTACTTCTCGCCGCTGGAGCCGCACAAGTTCGCCGCCGTCCACAAGGTCTTCGGCGCCAGCAACGTCTCCAAGATGCTACTGGTAAGTCCACCAAATGGATCCATGGCGTTTTGGCTCATCTATACTCAACTTCATTCGATCTTCTTGGAGTTAAATTATAAAATTAATAACATCTTTTTATTTCGAGGGAGGACTATTTGGATCTAAATCTTTTTAATTACTCTGAGATGAGAGGTACACCAATTTTTTTTTGCAGTGTCATGATTGAAATGGAGTGGTTCTTGGAAAAAATATATAATTTTGATGAAATCTTGAGGCTACACGTATCTTTGAAATTGAGGTAGTATACCATCTCTTTGGAATTGAAGTGGCTCAACAGAGATTGTAATCACATATATATCTCTGTAGGTTTTTTAGAACCCTGTAAATTCCCTTTCTTCCCATCTCTTTGGAATTGAAGTGTACCACTAAAGTTTTCTTTCTGCCGTTATCATCGGCTCCTTGTATTTTAGAGTACGTACGTCAATTGTCAACAAGGAATACCATCTTCCAGTTTCAAAGAGCCTAAACTGCTGATTTTGAATATTTTTCCCTTATATTGTTATTTCTGTAGCTAGCTCAAGACTCGAAATGTTGAACATACAAATGATTTATCAGTTGCCAAGATTTGTGAGGTTACAGTTCTAGTAATATACACATTGAAAAATATCCTCAGTATGGATCCCATTTTTATCTCTCATCAAGAAAACTCTGAACTATATGCAGTACATCAGTGTTATTATGCAAGTAAAAAATTATCAAGTTTCTGGAACAAAGATAATTAATCAACCTATCAAACTCGATTTCTTGAGTCAAACCTCCAATGTTTCTGGCGCCATATGTTCATCTGAAAACAAAACAAGCACTTGGTTGGTTCAGGGTTATCTGTATGCATGTAGTCCCTTTTGCTCATCAGCAGTAAGCTCACAACTAGTATGTAAATCTCAGATCCTCTAGCAATAATCTATCTACGCATCAACAATTAGTCAAGCCGAACTGGACAGTAACACAATGCAATCTTTATCAGTCTATATGTATGCTTCACGCATCACTCCTGGACTGCACTGCAGCTGGTTAATTACTAATTAGTGACACACACTGTATGTAGTACTGCATGCATGCATGCTGAGCTGCTGACTGACAAATGACAATGGCCACCTACATGTACATCTGCTATCTTGCTGCATCAGGAGGTGCACGAGAGCCAGCGCGCCGACGCGGCCAACAGCCTGGTGTACGAGGCGAACCTGCGGCTCCGGGACCCCGTCTACGGCTGCATGGGCGCCATCCTCACCCTGCAGCAGCAGGTGCAAGCGCTGGAGGCCGAGCTGGCCACCGTCAGGGCCGAGATCGTCCGGCACAGGTGCCGTCCGGCGGCGGCGCCGGCCACGGTGGTGCTCCCCTCGTCGCACGCCTCCCAGCTCCTCGCGGCCTCGGCAGCCGGCCGGCCGGGGCTGCACCACGCCGCCGGCAGCAGGTCGTCGTTGGTAGGGGCAAGAGCGGCAGCTCTGGCGGCGGCGGCCGCCGTGGGGCCTGCGGCCTCCTCCTCCTCGTCGTCGGCGGTGTACGCCGCCGCCGCCGCCGCGTCGAGCTCGACGGACTACAGCTCCATCACCAATGAGAATGTTCCTTATTTTGGTTGATTGTGGACAGTAGAAGAAGTGGTTTCTGGTCGAATGTATTTTTTGCCTCCTTTTTCTCTGTAGACCTCTTGTGAAAAAAAAAAATATTGGAATAAAAGGCTTTCCTGGCAGAGTAAATAGTTTTCTCGTGTTCCCCTTTTTGTTTTGCAAGATTTGTTTGTCAGGCTCTACAGTGCTAAGTCAAACAATGCAGATCCTAAGTGCTACAGTAGTAAACTGAACAGACTGCAGGACCATAAATACTCACATTTTTTTTTTTGTAAAGTCAACCAAGCGCTTAATTGTGGTTAAAGGGGATGTTTGGTTGCTAGCCACACTTTACTTTAGACAAATTTAACCAAATTGAAAAGTGTTTGGTTGGCAACCAAGCTTAGATATGATTATTTTAGACTTCACATGTCATAGAGTAAAAAAAGTATGATAAGATTTTCTTATGCATGATAAAGTATGACAACTAATTTACTGACCACACTTCTTGTGTCTTGTCACGTTTACGTAAGGTTAGAGCTGGCAACCAAACAGGCCCAAAAGCTCTGTTTCGGAAACTCAAGGTCACCCTCTAGTAGTACTGGATGTGCTAGTTAACAACTCATCAACAAGGGTTAGGAATCGGAGTGAGTGCACGTGCATATGACACTCCACTACTAGTCCTCTACTCCATAGTGTATGGTGTGTTTGACTGCATCTGGATCTCTGCAAGGAACAGACACCTCACATGGCTGTCTGTGCACATTTCCTTTTTCATACTTTTCGTAGCCACTCATTTATGTGGCACACAAGACAAATGATATTGGGTCTGTTTGCTTGAATTTATTTAAGCTGTTTCAAATAAGTTTAAGTGAAAAGAGCCATTGTTTAACAAAACTTTTCATGTTTCCGTACATGACAAAGTTTTACTTGAATTGCTTATACGTATTTGGCATCTCATTCAGATATCCAACAAAAATAAACCATGAAAGTGAACGAGTATTCAGTAGCAGTATGTGAGGTCTATGAATCATAAATGGTTAGTGTTAATCCGTATACACTTGCAGCCGAAATCACTCCTAACAATCAATCCCCCTAGCACTGGTTAGGTCCTATGAGCCTTTGATGGCATCAACACATAGTTCCTATCTGAATCTAGTCAGATGCCTCTTCTGCCGATACATACATCTACACAAAGCCCCAGCTAACTCATGTTCCTGAAGAGTCCCGGTTATAAATTTGAGAAGGGCTTGGGTGTTCAGGGTTTGTCAACGTGCAGAGAGCTTTCCATACCGGAACCAGCATTTTGACAGGAGGACGAGATCTCTGCATGATTAAGCTTGCGATTGGATTGCTGAAATTCGTTTTCATCAATTAACTAAGATGTGAGAACAAGTGCGATCTTTACCTGGAAAACTAGCAGGAGTTCCTCTTCATCACGCAAAAGCAGTGCCAAGCTCCAGTAACAGGTCACCGGTGTCACGCACTCATTTATCAGTGGCTTCAGAATCTTGCCAATGGGCACAAAACGATGATAAACTCTTCCACTAAGAATCACAATTCAAAATTCTTAATGTAAACGAATCGACAATTGGAACCAGCTTCAAGCAGCCTATATCCTTTCTAAGCAAAAAGAAATAGCTGTAAAATGCCACACCTCTCTAAGGCAGAGTGAGAAAGTGCATGGTTAAGAAAATCTGATACTCTGCCTATATGATGTCTATCAGTACAGTACACCAATCATGTTAAAGCTATAGGGAATATCTATCAATTGTCGGACAGAACCCAACTCATACTCCAGAAACTATTTATTCAACTAAATAATTTGATCTTTAGTGCTAATCATACAGAGTCCAGATTATGCATCCAATATTCACATGGGTCATAAGAGGTCAGTTTTGCTCATAAGCATAGGCTTCATTCAGCATCATGATTCTAGAGGAAACTTCAGCCCATAAAACATATAATAGCTACTTGACGCATATCATTTATCATGCATGATCAGTGATCCAGAGGTGCCAGTGTATAAAAAACAAGGGTTATTTTGATCCATACCATTACAATTTTTTGAGTTCGGAGAAACGCCATTACAATTCGTCTATTCTGAAAACTGTCATTACAATTTCATCTCTCTTTTATCCATACCATTTTTTACACATCTCACGTATATGGATCCATGTATGCGTGCATGAACCAATACGGACGTTAAGTCCTGCCTCCTCCGTTAGGAAGAGCCGTCCTGCGACAAACGAGCGCCCACCGCAGCTTGCGCGCGAGCAGCCAGCAGAGCGACGTCGCTCGCCCGCGGCGAGCTACGCACGAGGGAGCCTGCACGCGAGCAGCCAGCAGAGCGACGTCGCTCGCCCGCGGCGAGCAATGCGCGAGGGAGCGGTGGCGCTCGCCCACGGGCCACGGCCGCTGCGGCCTACACGCGAGGCTGAGCGGGGCGCTCACCTACTGTCTTCGTCTCCTCCACTACCACTTGCTCCTGGCTGAACGTGGCCCTGCTCGGCGCTGCTCTGACCCCGTCTCCTCCACTACCACTTGCTCCTGGCTGAACGTGGCCCTGCTCGGCGCTGCTCTGACCCCGGCTACTGCCGCCACGGATGTCATGCCCTTTGCCATGGTCAACATCGCCGTTGTCCACGGTGCGCTCGCTGGTTGCTGTCGCGTCGTCCACCATCTTCGTAGGGACGCTGCTGTTAGCGGTGATCGATCGTGGCGTGGCCGCAGCCGCACCACCGTGCCACCACCCCGCTCCGGTGGCAGCGGCTCCTCTGCTTCCTGCCCGGAACCCGTTCCTTGGGCCGCGTCTTCTTCTCATCATACGCCTACTACCTCTCCCATGGAGATGAGCGGGCCCGATGCTAAGCAGGGGCTTATTTGCGCACCTCACCAGCCGCGTACAAGAAGCTAGCTGTCCGCACGGCCTCGCTGCCGCTGCACGCGGCCACACGCTGCCGAGCAGGGCCATGTTCGTCGTCTCCTTTATACTGTGTTGAGACCCTACAAGAAGCTAACCAAAGTAGAACGGGCCTGAGGAAGCACGTCATGCTGTCCTCGACGGCGGCAGGCGCGGGCAAGTGGAGAGCCGAGGAAGAGGACAGTGGGCGAGCACCACCGCGCGCCCAGCCTCGCGTGGAGGCCGCCGCAGCCGCAGGCGAGCCCCACCGCTCCCTCACGTGCAGCTCGCCGCGGGCAAGCGACGTTGCTCCGCTCGCGGCTCACGCGTAGGCTGCCGTGGGCGCTCGCGTTCATCGTCGGCCGGCTGGTTCTAACAAAGGAGACGAGACTTAACGTTTGTATCCAATCGTATACGCATACGTGAGTCTATATACGTGGGATGTGTAGAAAATGGCATGGACGAGGGAGAGATGAAATTGTAATGGTAGTTCTCAGAATAGACGAATTGTAATGGTGTTTCTCCAAACTTGAGAAATTGTAATGGCGTGGATCAAAATAACCCAAAAAACAATGGATTGCTGTCATCTCTCTATCTTGTTTTGGCCAAAATAAAATGAACCCACCCCCATGTAAGATGAAACTGAAGAGTCCTTATACAGCACTCAGCACAAAGTTGCTGATAAATGAGATCATTGGTCTGCTACTTTATTGGGTAGCAGACTAGCAGTGACCTTGAAAAGCGATTGCACTCTAACAGTCAATTTGAATGACTGGTGGTGAATATATTCAACAGAGAAAGTGGTCATTTTATTTTTGCTACCTTCTTTCTCTCTTCTTTTCTGTGTAGAGTTCTATTTAATGCATGGCATGCTACAATCTCTATGCCAAGAACTATAATAAGATTCCATTCTCCATTTATCAAGGACTGTGGATATACATAATAAGATAGAGAACAGGACAAACAGTAAGGGAATAAAATGAGGCACGATCTATTATTCAGATCAGGATGCATACCTCCAAAAATGTATCTCTAGCTGAACCCCAAAAGCTGGCATTATCACTACTGATTCTGCACACAAACAAGCAGAGAAAGGCAACAAGAAATACATCTCAATTTCCTGCACAAGTAACGGAGGCAAGGGAACTTTGAATTTTCAAGTATGCAGCATCTCACAGTCAAACTATGACCTATTACTATCAGTATGTATAAAGGTTACACAAACACATCTACAATCAAAGATTCACCTCTCTTCACAGGTTTGTATTGCAAACATTTGGCGACAAGAACGGCAACAGTAATATTCCAAACTGATCCAAGAGATAGGCTCTCCTGCGATGTTGAAGCAGGTCAATTTCCACTATGTATACCAGTCATGAACATACAAAGTTAAACAAAATTATGATGCATTTCATCATATGTGAACCTATAATCGTGAGGACATTATTAAAAAGATGGGCAACACGACTTGATGATTCTAGCAAGTTCATTTCTGTAATTCTGTATCGAGAATTATGTGAAAAGAAGGTAATGCCAAACAGTGAAACTGTTCTGCATAGACATGAAATTTGGTGCCTCCAGGTCTGTCTACATTTCAGTGGACTACCCAAAGATCATGAACGAAGCACTTATAATAGGATTCTTCTGGAAGTACCTGGTCATTTTCCGCATCAACAATTACAAGAGAATTGTACCTTTGTCAGCAATGGTTGGCAGACATTCGCGGCAAGGAAAATAATGCCAATGTATGACAGAACCACCCGCAATCTGCTCCTCTTAACAAAGATCTCGTGGACGTCAACTCCTATGCTACAATGATGCTTGTAAGTATACATGGCATTAGACACTTCTAGTGTCTGTTCTTGATCCATGGTCCCAGTAGCAGTAGATCCTGAAACAACACTGATGCATACCAATCAGGCACCAGTACAATTAAACCAGTGGCAGCACAATAACTCAACAACAGACAGAAATATGAACCAAACTATACAGAGAAATATCAAATATCTGCCGCCACCGTACAAATTGGGTAGCCTATTTGGACAAAATTGAAATATGCGCCAAATTGCGAAAGTCAAACGGCCAAATAGCTTTAGGTAGGGTTTGGGTGCTCGGTTTCGCACAGTAGTAAGGGAAGAGAAGGGGTTGCAATACCCGGTGGGTGCTAGCCCCGGCGAAGACACCGACGAAGGAAGGCCTGACCACCTGGTGTAGCGCGGCGGCGGCGGCGGCGGCGGCGGTAGCCCACCAGTCGTCGGAGAGAGAGAGAGAGAGAGAGAGAGAGAGAGGAATGCACGCGAGGGCAAACGGAAGCGGATGCGGGCATGCGGTGGACGGCCTTAGCCCAGTCCGGGTTGTTCAGCCCAGGAGAAAGAATCCACACGGGCGTTCATGGGCCCTTTTCCACGCATTTCTTTTTACATTTTTTTATTTATTTTGCTCAAAAAAGTTATTTTTATTTCTCTCTTTTTTACTCCCTCCGTCCCTAAATAACTGTCTCTAGAAATCCGTGTTTCTCTCACAGACACGCTTTCCGGACGACAATTAAAAAGGGACGGAGGGAGTAGTTTTTATTCTTCTCGATTTCATATCTATCCTCTCAATGGCAAACTATGCTAATGGGAAATTGGTTTCATCAAATAACATAAATAATAACCTGTATCATTAGCATAGTAAATAAGTGCTTCGTGAGAATAATAAATTGATTTCATATTTATGTTCAGCCTTACTATGTTCATAAATATAAAATAATCATTTGCTTATTTATGTTCAACTTTTTTAGTTTGTTCCATTGAAGTTTTAATTAAATCTAGTGTTTGCTCAAAAACCTCAAAAGATTGTTCCTTGAAAACCACTTGTTGCTCTCCTTCCATACATCGTGCACACGATCAAACAAAGTCACATGTGAAAAAACAAACACTACAAATTTAAAAAAATAAAACAAACAATGACAATAATAAATGGAAAAGCACACTAAAACACAAAACTCGTTGCTATAAACTTGTGAGCCCAAACTTCATCAAAAACGGGTTTAAAACATACGTAGAAGTTATGTTGAAAATATGTTTTAGCGCATTCTCACAGTTGAAAACCATGTTTTTAGAGCTTGTAGGCCTTGTTTGTACACATGGTTTCTTTCTATTCCTATATTTTTCTGTGAAATTAAATTGAGTCTTGTGAAATTTATAGACTTCTATTTTTTTGTGACCACCACTGTAGTTCAGTAGTGACCTTCCGTTTCCTCATAGAATATTGGTGATCCACGGTATTAAAATTGATTCCTGGTTTCAAAGAGAAGCAAACAAAGAAGTATAATATGAGCCCATGTGGATGACATTAGGCTTCTTTGTTTCAAATTGATTCCTACAAACAATGTGAACCCTGTTTGTAGAAATGAATTGCATACCAAGCAATATAAAATAATGTAAAATTCCGTCAACTTTCTGCAAATTAAAGCTCTTCACGAATGAAAGGAAACACATATCTTTTTTTTGTGAAACATGGACACAAGTAATCACATACATGCATGCGCCTCCAAAAAAACTCGGTAGGATCGGCTAATCTTGAGATTAATAAAGTTATTTCTGTCATCTTGTTGTCAATAAACATGTCACCTACAACTGAAGAATATCCTTGATAATGTGAGGAGCGCCACATTCCTCCTTAATAAGCTAAGTTAAAGGTACATGGGCACATGCAGGGGCGGATCTACCGGGGGGGGGGCTGGGTGGGCTCCAGCCCCCCCTACAGCTGGTACGTCAATGGAAAATTATGGATAATTATGAGAAAAATTGGTAGAGAAAAGAAGAAAAAATGTAGAAATAGAGGAAGAAGAAGAGATCAGCCCCTCCTTTGATCGTGTTCTGCATCCGCCACTGGGCACATGCAGTGGGCAACTCATGACAAGAAGACTATAATCGTGTTTCTACTCCCTGGGAACTGAGGAAGATCTCTTTCATCTCTTTTTTACTGCCCCTTTGTTGTAAACTGTTGGTTCAGTTTAAACTTGTTTGTTCCCAACACCCACGATCATGGAGCTACACCTTCAATCGTGGGTTTGGAACCGTGACAAGCAATTGAATTTTCATCAGAGGTCGGTGTGGATTAACCGAGGCGGGCATTCGTCTCGGTGATAAGGTCTCGGTTAATTAGGATTAACCGAGGTGGTCAATTTGCCTGTTTCGGTTAATCGATTAACCGCGCCTCGGTTAATGGTCTTCAGAAACAAAAAAAACCAAAAAATCTGCAACCTCTAGGATTTGAGAACCCGCAACCTCTAGGATTTGAGAACCCAGGACCTTACACTCCACAATATCGTGTCTTTACCACTACACCTCACACTTGTTTATTGAACCTAGGACCTTACACTCCACAATATCGTGTCTTTACCACTACACATCACACTTGTTTATATTTATATATAATACGTTATTGTTTTATATCAATATTTCGTAATCTTATATTGAATATTTGAGCTACTAAATGAACTCAAATGAAAAAACTTATAACTATAATGTTTTAAATCTTGTTAAGTACTACAACTTTGGTATAGGATGTATCTCCATCAGAGATAGTTTGAAAAATTCAAAAAGTTGAGTCTCAAAACATGTGAATTTTAAACACATGTTTGAGACTCTAGATGTTTTTAAAATAAAAACTTGTCAATATCAAAGATGTAGCTTAGGTCGGTCACTACAACTTTGGTATTAACTATGTGAATATTTAAAATCGTTTAGGAATTTTAAATTTTAAATTTCAAAATTTATAACCTTCGAACATATTTTTGGGACTCTAAATAACTTCAAATTCAAAAAATTTCAACTACAAAATTGTAGAGAACTATAACTTTTGTATAGACCATGTGAACATATGAGATTGTTTGATAAGTTTAAATTTCAAATTTCAAAATCTGTGCACTTATAACCATATTTTGGGACCTTAAACATTTTCAATTCAAAAAAAATTTCAACTACAAAGTTGTAGATCTCATTGAGGGCTACAATTTTGATATAAAGTTTGTCTTCATCTGAGTTCATATGAAAGAATTATGAATCATTTTCTGTTGCAGCCATTAACCCAGGCGGACACCTTAAAATGTCCGACTCGGTTAATGAATTTACCGAGACGGACACTTAAAATAACCGCCTCGGAAAATAGTTGATTAACCGAACCGAGGCGGTCACCGGATGTCTGCCTCGGTAAATAATTAACCGGAGGCGGACACCGGATGCCCGCCTCGGTAAATATTAACCGAGGCGGGCATTGGACGTCCGCCTCGATTAATTCAAGGCAGTGTCTCGGAAAATCATTTGTGTAGTAGTGTATGTCTCCGGTGGCTTGGACACCCAAAACACGAAAGCGACGCAAATCGGTTTACCAGTATGGTGTTCTTCGTGTTAGGAATGTCCAATCGGGAGATTACAATGGTGGAATCGAGAGAGATTGACAGGGGATTGCACGGTGCTATTCTAGTGTTCTTGGTGATCGAGTCTGGTAGATGGACCAGAGCCTGATCCCCTATGTATTTGTTGGGCATCGAGACCTCTAAGAGTCTAAAATCCGCATGTCTGAAAAACCTCCCCCTATAGGACTCCATCTCTCCCTTTATATCTTGGGAAGGGCATGATGTAGAACTCAGTTTGTGTCTAGTTTAAGGTCTAGTCGTGGTGTTGCTGGATGTCGTCTTGTCATCTAGAAAGGAAGCCGACAATGCTGAAACCACCCCGTAATATTGTTGCCTCTGTTCTAGCGTTTGACCATTAAGGGTGCCACTATGCGGCCTCCCTGAGGTGTGCGTTCTCGAGACTTCCTTGGTGCGCAAGGAGCCTCCAAATAAATGTATAATATTTATATCTCCAAATAAATTTATTTAAAAACTAGATTAAGAGATCTATCTAATGATATCAATTATGTATTATAAATATTAATAGTTTTTTATATAAAATTAATCAAAAATATTTCTTGGGAAGCGAGAACGACACATACATATTTAGAGACCGAGGGAGTATTCGGTAGCACAGGGACGTCATCAAGCCCTCGAGCCATGGCGGTCGCGCTCGGGGTCGTCCTGACTTCTTGGAAGGGTGTGCGACGTGCGAGTGTACTGGATGGATATAGCCCCGAGCTCTTGAGCGATTTATGGATCGGTTAAAGGATCTATCGGTCAGTTGCCTCTTACCCAGGGGCTTAGTATACCCCTATATTAGATTGTCGTCACCTTTCCTTCTTCATGGATGTGATTATTACATGTGCTTGGCGATCTAGTCGGTAGGAAATGATAGAATGTTCAACAATCTTAGAAAAATACACATTTTCATGTTTAATTTAATCTAGATATATAATACTAATTTGTGACAACAAGCATGTGCACGTGTGTACTGCTAGTGACAACTATGATAAGCATGCTGATTATGTTTAATAACATAAAACCTTATTGAATGTAGAAACATTAAGATTAGAAACATACCCAGTGGAGGGACCCATGTTCAATGCACTAGTCGACATAGTACATTGCTCGAAGTAGCGTGTTCGCAGTGCAATACCGTGAATGTCCACTAGAAAGTAGATGATCCGAGAAAAAAGAAGTAGACGTTCAACAACACCACCAGGAGAAAGATCAGATTAGCGGGCAGTCGCAATGATGCTCACTAAAAACCTGATCGCTCACACACCCGAGCAGTTGTCACAGATACAGACGCGGTTCCGGAGACCTGCTCTCCCAACTCTCCGTGCGTGTGGAGATTTGGGACGGAGAAACTTAGATGACAGCACAACAGTGAGAAGAGGAAAACACTAATTGACTACTTTGGACTTTCCAGAAGGAACTTCCAATTGTAGTTATTTTTCTTATATCTTTTCCCATGAGGATTGGTACATAATACTATCCCTCAACCGCGGGAGAATCCCTGCTCTCCCGTGGCTTTACGTCTGTAGAGATTTTGTTTCGTGGGGTTTTTTTTGTCTTTTTCTTTTCTTTTATGTTTCTCTGCTCTCTCGTGGCTTTAGGTACTGTAGCGATTTTGTTTTGGGGTTTCAATTTTTTTGTCTTTTTCTTTTCTTTTACGCTTTTTTTCACTTTTTATTCCTTTTCTTTTTTATGAGTTTTTCACTTTTTTGGTTTTCCCCTTTGTTTTTAAATTTCCGTAGAGATCTTTCTTTTCTCAAAAAACTAGCAATAGCGCGTCCACTTATTAAAATCTATAACGGCGGGAGGATTGGCGTCCTCAGAACCATCTTAGAATGGTGTCCTATTAAAATGGGACGCGTCGGTTCGATCCGTTCGTTTTTTTATCTCTCGCGTGAAGTGTTGTACAATACGTAGCTCCGATCGGTAGTATTTTTTTATTTGAGAGATGGATCGGCAGTGCCTGCATTGAATTGCCCGTTCAGGTCTGCTGGCAGGGTCAACTCCAACACAGTATTTGTTGTTAAAAAAAATCCAACACAGTACTGGTGCCTTTTTCTTTATGTACAGTACTTTTTGGGTTTCACATATTGAGAAGTTAAATTTTAAATACACGAAGTACTAATATTTATAACATGTAATACTTTTTTTATAGTAAAACCTTTACACGAGAGAGTATTGACGCAAAGAGAGGTTTCCTAGCTCCTCCTAGCTAACCGACGTATTGTATTTAATATTTTTATCTGTGTCTATTTTTTACAACCGACGATGAGAGACGGTTTTAATTTTCCTTCTCCGTTGGTCAAATACTCTAAGGTTATTTAGTGATTTGCTCAAAATATCAAATACTGAATGTTTAGTTGGAGGGTAAAAAAAATAGGTCTCACATCGAATATTGTGGCACTAATTTAGTCTATTACAAATAGACTAATAAAAAAATTACATATTTTGTATGAAAATCATGAAACAAATTTATTAAGACTAATTAATCCATCATTGGTACATATTTATTGTAGTATAATATTATCAAATCATGAACTAATTAGATTTCAAAAATCGTCTCGTATATATATATATATATATATAGGGAGGAGAACCTCCTACCTTCATATCAACTAGCAATATGATGCTAATTGATGTTTCAACTTCCACCTCTACTCATGAGCTTAAACACTTGAAATCCATTAAGAAACACATATATTAGGTCTTTGAGGTTTATTAGAATTTCTCCATATGGATTTAGGAAATTATCTATATAAATTCTAACAAACAATACCCTTCCGTGTTGTGTTGGAAATTGATTTTTAAGGAGTTTGCTCTAGTTATACTACGAGCAAAAGCAAAGTTTCATCCACACAGAGATTTATGGCTAAAAGCTTTTGTGTAGGCTCTGTTCAGCAGGACTTATAAGCCGGGAATAAGCTGAAACGACTGATTTGCTGTGAGAGAAAAATATTGTTCCACGACTGACTTCGGTAGTGGTTCACACCCCCTCCTGTTTGGTTAAAAAAACACTCATGACAAGAAGAGAATTCTACACCCCTTTAGTCTTCAAAAGAAAAAACGAAAGCACCACTACAAACAAAACCATTATACTCTAACCACGGGCCTAACCCCAATTATGAGCCATAAATGAACAAAAGAACATCCTAGTCTGCAAACCACCAATGGTCTACACTACTCCTCTACTACTCAATCTCTTGCAGTTGCAGGCCTCTCAATCATTGACTAATACTGAAACCCCCAGCATCATTAGTTGTCTTTTGGACGTAAACAAACACAGACGAATCAAATTGGTAATACTAAAAAGATTGGCCATGGGAATCCGTGCGTGATTTGGTGGCTTAATTCGTGCAGCAGCATGTGTGCGTGTGCATTTGTTTTCTGTGCCCGATGATGAGTTGCTTGCTGTGGTGCCTGATCCAAGAGCTCACGCCAGTTTATTCAGTTCAATTCAGAGCTTGCATGTTCCATGTAAGCAAACTGCTAAATATGTGTTGTCTCCCATGTACTGATGCATGTTCCTTGTTGCTGATGTCCAATTCCAAACTCAAAGCTGTCAAAACGCAGGTTGCAAGCAAACTTCCTTTTGAAAATTTTGCAGGTTACCTGAATTTTCTACTGAAAGTTTACTGTTATTACGTCTCAGATTTTAGAGAAGCCAGCAGCAACACAATAGTCGTTACCAGCTTGGATTTAGTATCTCATTTGTGTTGAGGCCTGAGATATTTTGTTGAACAGTCAGTTTCAGTAGAAAATTTGAGATCAGAAAATTTGTGGTGCATAGATCGTGTGTTCTGTCAGGACAGGGCAAGCAGAGGAGGTCCAGTTTTCTGTTTTTGCAGCCACAGTATCAATTATTGGTGATTGACATGACAAGACCTCACTACTATGACTACTGAACTACTGTGGTTTGTCTTTTCTGATTTAAATTTCGTATTGGGTCATTAGCCAACAGGCAACATATATTACTGATTATAGTTCTGTTCTTTTTGTTTTTGGAATCAATATCAGAATTCCTTTTTGTGTAATAAGAATTATACTTTTCATTTTCAACGGCATCGAATATATGTTTGCACAAGTCAATAACATGATAGTCACAAAAAAAAAGTCAATAACATGATAGTATTAGGAATATCTGGAGTGCAAAGTTCTCCACCAAAGACTAACCAAGCAAGTTTGTGTCTAGAAATGGAAAACATAATGCTATTAATGGACGCACTCAGTTACATATATAAAAGAAAGAACCATTTTTTAGAGGCAAGAACAGAAGGGCAAAGCCTGCACAGATTACACGATTCAGAGCCTGTTTGGAAGAGCTGTGCTCCCTGATTCTCCAGCTGTGCTCCCAGATTCCCTGGTGGAGTGATTTTGTGACTGAAAGTAGATTCTATTTGATTCTTTAGACTAAACTCTCAAAATCATGATAGAGAATCACTTCACAGAATCAGGTGAAGCTATTTTTTTCAGCTCTCAGCCTCCTAGTTCATTTCAGAGAATTACTTCACAGAATCAGCAAAGAATCACTTCTCGCTGAAAAATACGTTTGACAGTCAAAGAGTGATTCTGACTCAAAATCCGCTCCGTGGAGCTCTGCCAAACGCCTCCTCACAAACGTTAGCTGATCTTTCTATGTAAAGGGAAAAGCAGTGGTCATCTCTAGTGCTCAAATTCTACAAATGTTTTTTTCTCATACAAAATGAATGGTAGGGTAAAGAAAAATTCCTCTTTTCCTGGCAAATTTAAATTGCAACCGTCCTCTAATTGTATAAGCTTTCTTCTGGACCAGTTAAATGCAATTGTGGGGGACTGGGGAGCCTTAATTGTGTTAATAGTACGGACAGGACAAATTCATGGAGGAAAGCATCATCTACAAAGATAGAATAAACATAAACTATGTACCCTCTTAGCTGGCTTTGCTTGGAAACGTTGCTTGCTCGGTTGTCTTTTTTTGTCAACCTCCTTATAAAATCTAGCAAAGCAACCCTCTAATCATTCATGGTGTAATGATGCATGTCTCCCACTATTAGTTAGCAAATGATGCAGAGAAACTAAGGTATGATGGAAAATCAAGAGAGCAGTACTGATTAAGTCTTCGTTTCTACTCCTATTAACACCATCCTCCCTAGCTACCTTGATACTCCCTCCGTCCCAGAATAGAAGTCGTTCTCGCTTCCCGAGAAGTCAACATTTTCAAACTTTGACCAATCATATATATTAAAATATTAATATTTATAATACATAATTAATATCATTATATAGATCGTTGAATGTACTTTTATAATAAATTTATTTGAAGATTTAAATGTTACATGTATTTTCTACAAATGTAGTCAAAGTTAGAAAAATTTGACCGGCACGCATCCCATAACGACCTCCTTTCTGGGACGGAGGGAATATGTGAGAACATAGCTTGCCTTTGGTGGATTAATAAGTGCAGTAATTAACCAGTGTGATTAACATTAAACATTGGGTAACTTGAAATCAATATTCAAACAGAACAACTTGCATTGCAGGAGCATTGTTTATTTTGATGAAATATATTTTTGAGCCCCCTCATCATTTACCTCAAGTCCTCAACCACTGCACAAACCCTGAAAAACAGGGAAAGAACAGGCAACTGCAGAACATGAAGAAGAAAGAACTGACAAACCCTCCCCTCTCCATTTCCATCATACATATGCAGGAAGGGGAAAACATTACATGGATATACAATTACCCCCCAAAAAAAATTAAAACACTCACTAATTAGCCACACAGTGAGCAAAACACCATGCTGCTGGTGGTGGTGTTACATTACATTAGCTCCCCTTGATTCACAAAACCAAACAAAAAGAAGAAGAAAATGGATCCACTTTGTGTGCTCAAGTGTCCTCAACAATGCACTCGAGGTGTGGCTTCCATACGGAGGCTCTGCAGCCGCCGCCGCTGCGTCGTCGCCGGTGCGACGACGACGACCTCTTCTGTGACTGTGACAAGGTGTCGTCGCCCAACTCACGGCGCCCATTGCTATTGGGATGATGGGCAGTCTTGTTGCCATGGCAGCCAACCACCGGAGAGGACGCCTTCTTCTTGACCACCAGCTGGTCGGCCTTCTGCAGGACGCTCTTCTGCTGCTGCTGCTGCGGCTGCGGCTTCTTCTCCGGCGGCACGGACGCCGCCGGGATGAGGAAGTATATCTCGCCGCGCTCCAGCTCGGAGTCCGGGGACACGATGAGGATCCTCCGCACGGCGACGCCCTGAGACTGAGAGCAGGGCTTGCTGAGCACGTGGTTGGGGTTGGCGGCCAGGATCTCGCCGGCGGCCACCGGCCGGGCGTACTCCTCGATGCGGCCGTTGAGGTGGACGATCCTGATCAGGTCCAGCGCGCCGCAGGGGAGGACGCACGCCAGGCAGCACCTAAGGCTGTTGCCCATTGCTACGTATGGTATGCCTCGAATGAATTCGATCTCTCTCTCTAGCTGTCTTCTCGATCAGTCCGGCCTCACGGTGCAGGGAGAGAGGAGACCATTTGTTATATATAGTGGCATGGGACAGCCATGGCTGCAGGCTGCAGCTAGCATGCCCAAGGGCCAAGGGGTAGCTAGTCGATCACCCCAGACCCCACCCCCACCCCCACCCCCACCCATGGGGTGGGTATTTGCTTGCATTTGCATTGGGGTTGGTCATGCTCATTGCTTTGCATTGCTTGGAGGGCAAAATTAAAGAGGCCAAAGTTAATTAAAGAGGAAAATACATAGTTTGGTGTAGAATTTAGAAAAGAGTTTAGGCTTCTTAATTAATTATGATATGAGGAGGTTATATATATTAGATTAGAAGAGGGGTCTCTCATGTCATGTCATGTGCTTGATAACCTTATCTATAGTACTCATCTAATGAGGACAAGGGCACTACAACAACAACACCCCCCATCCCATGTTCACTGCTACTACACGTATACTGTACATTTCTTTTATGGGGCCGACTTCTTTTTATTCTCTCTCTCTCCTAGCTTGCCTCAATCATTATTCTCTGCCACACTCATGCACATTATTCGTGGCCACGCTGGTTTGCTGTGATTTGGCTGTGCACGATGCAATGTAAGACCAGCCGCACCGGTTACGTGTGTCCTGTCCGCTAAACATGTATATAGCGCAAAAAAGAACATGCAGCGGGAGCCGCGATGGCCTCCGATACTCGCGCATGTCCGCCAAACCAAGCGGAGAAGGCAGATTTTAGCTGAAGGACGCGAGATCGGCCCACAGAGTGGGTCCCACCTTTTTAAGTTAAAAAAATATTATATATCACGAACCAAAAATCCAAATTAAATTTCGATTGCACCATTGAATTTATTACAATTAATTCTTGAAAACTAGATCTCTCATGGATATATTTAGATAAAGTGACAAGTGGGTCCACAGTAGATAGAGGATGATATAGAGGATAGATGGATGCGGGAGAAATGAGTATAAAGGAGAGAATCTTGATGACCAGACAGTATAGAGAATGAAAATAGAGGAACGTGAGTGCGGATAGTCTAAGCATGTGTAGGTAGACCACTCGATCTCAGTCAGTGTTCAGTGTTCACGCACGCAGCTGGATGTGTGGATGCACCGACATGGATTTCAGAAGAACACAAAATTGTTCAAAGACTAAATGGTATGAGATTTCCTTCAAACCACCAGTACGTTAAAGTGTTATCTGTATCAATCAAATTTATCACAACTTATGATTATCGGAGGAGAACGAAGATCGTCGATCGAGTCCTTGTTTAAGGACCTACTGATTTTTCGCACCCCTGCTTTTACTTCTCATATTTTACCATGTGATGCCTTCAATAATAGTTGTGCTTACACATGTTCTACCGCTCCCGAATGTCGTAATAATGGTGAGGAATAGAGTTGTATATGAAAGCCCAAGGATCGTGCAGTGTTGTATGAGGTGAAGTTTTCAACCAATAATGTCGGCCAAAAACCAAAATCGTACTTCCTCCTTCCAAATTGTAATTTGTCTTAGCTTTTACCGGCTTTTAATTTAGAATGAGTAAAGTCCATCACCGGTCCCTAAACGTATACCGTTGTTTCATCCCGGTCCCTAAGCTCGCAAATCAATCGTTTAGGTCCTTCAACTTGTTTGATTGTGTCATCTCGGTCCCTAAACTTGTTCGGCTATATCATCCTGGTCCCTAAATTTGCAAATCATCCATTTAGATCCTCAAACTTATTCAGCTATGTCATCCTGATCCCTAAACTTTGTATTGAGTCTCGTCTAGATTTAAACATGGCAATTTAAAAACTTTATATCAACAAATAATTTATAACTTTTTCATATGAACTCAAATGAAGATAAACTTTATACCAAAACTGTAGCCATGATGCGATCCATAACTTTGTAGTAGAAAAGTTTTTGAATTAAAATTATTTAGTCCCAAAATATTGTTTTATGATTATAGATTTTGAAACTTAAAATTTAAAATTATCAAACAATCTTGAATATTGACATGATCTATATAAAAGTTATAGTTCTCAATGCAATCTACAACGTTGTAGATATTTTTTTATTTAAAGTCGTTTAGTATCCAAAAAATTAATTTTAAATTTTAAATTTCAAAATCTATAAACGTACAACAATATTTTGGGACCATAAATAGTTTTAATTCAAAAACTTTTGAACTACAAAGTTGTAGATCACATCGAGAGCTACAATTTTGATATAAATGTTGTCTTCATTCGAGTTTATATTAAAAAGTTATGAATTATTTTTTGATATAAGGTTTTTAGATTGCCCTGTTTTAATGAGACTCAAAACCAAGTTTAGGGACTGAGATGACATAACTGAATAAGTTTAAGCACCTAAATAAGTGATTTGATACTTTAGGGACCGAGATGACATAATCGAACAACCTTGAGGACCTAAACGGTCAATTTACGAGTTTAGTGACGGAATGACACAGTAATACAAGTTTAGGGACTGGTGATGAACTTTACACGTTTAGAATTGAGCGGTGAGCAGTGTAGTGATGGACAAACACAAATGACCATAGATTTGCGGAAAAGGTGATTTGCATGGGCTTTTGTGCCGCCTTGATTGGATAATGCAATCACCGTTGCCCTTGCCCATAAAGCACTTCACATGCACCGTACCTCTGTTATGACAAAAAGAATGCATCATTCATCTTGATCTGGATGAAGAGAATAACATCCTCAAAGTTACAAAAATGCAGATGACCCCTTTTTTCCCCCATCATAACATGCCAAACAGCCAAAGTGAAGTGCGCCTGTTACCTATGGTTAGGCTAGAATCAACATAAAAAGAAGCATATCACAGTATAGAGTACTTCTCCTTGCATTGGAACTTGTACCCTTTCAGTTTTTGAACACAATATGTAGGAGACCCAAACAGACCCTATACTGGTAGGAGTATGTAATAAACAGTGCAGTTCTAGTGAACAAGCTATTTTTCATTAGATCTACAAAAAAAATGGTGTTACAATCTAACAATCCTCAGATTTGATTGGAAACACAACACTGAACTTTAATCCCGGGAGTACCTGTCAGTTAAGTCTGAACTTTCAAATATTCATCTCTAAACTTTCATTTGCAATTAAGTAATACTCCCTCTGTCCAACAAAACATGCAATTCTCGCTTATCGAGAAGTCAAACAATTCAAACTTTGACCGAAATTATATAAAAAAGTACTAACATTCTTGATGCAAAAAATATATCATTAAATTAGTAATAGAATATATTTTCATAATAATTTTATTTAACGACATAGATACTAATACATTTTATTATAATCTTGGTCAAACTTGAATCAATTTAACTAGCACGGATCTCATGATTGCATGTTTTTATGGATGGAGGGAGTACCTGTCAGTTAAGTCTGAACTTTCAAGTTAATTTGCATTGGTATATACAGTATATGTACCAATAGTTGAGATTAATAGAGTGGCTGGTGTACCACTACTTACGACAGATATACAGTAATTTCGAAATTTTCAACATAGACTACAATAAATTCAGATGGGCATTCAGCATTAGATAATTATAGTTCAACTGCCAATAGTTGAGATAAATAAAGTGTTTTGTGTATCAATGCTGGAGACAGATATATAGCAATTTAAACATAGACTGCTCCTGAGAACTACAGTAAATTCAGATGCATTTAGAATTACAGAATCATAGTTCAATTATTTGTACCCATGCATGCATAATGGCCCTTAGGGACGTAACTAATTTCTCTAAAAAAATCTTTGGTTTCCAATCTTTAAGTCGAAGGCTTTCCTTGTGTCTACGTATGTGCACTCAACAACCAATGTCCTCAGCCATATGGAAATGTCGTTTTCTTATACTGCCATACTGTCCTCAACTACAAAAAATAATAGAGCCAGATCTGTTCATCATGATTCAATAATCATACAAACTATATTTTTTTCAGAAATTGTTTATGAACTACAATATAATATACATACTCCCTCCGTATCATAAATAGAGTTCGTTTTGAACAGCGACATGGTCTCCAAAGCATAACTTTGACCACTTATTTCTTTAAAAATATTTGTTATAAAGTGGTATATATATACTTTTATGAAAGTACTTTTCAAGATAAATTTATTTATATGATTTTTACATTTCTAAACTCAATAATTTAAAAGTTATTCATGATTTATATTCCCAATGTTTGACCGAAATCTTTTCCAAAACGAACTCTATTTGTGATACGGAGGGAGTATATAGGTATACGTTTTTTTTCCCTAAGGCAAATAAACATGTCATAGATCAATAATAAAGAAAAGAAGAATATATATAGTACTGCTCGCATATACTAACAATTAGTTAGTTAGATCTCAGTTATTGCCGTATAGGCCTAGCAGAATTATTGAGCCACTGGAGTAAAAAAAATGAATTGTATTATTGCCGTATAGGCCTGTCTGAGCGTGCGATTGTTGCCAATCTGCTTGCATTGTTGCTAAAACTGGTTGCAGGCCAAGTTGCAGTGAGATATTTATTATATATGTTAATGTTGTCATTTGCAATTTTGGTCAATGCATATGCATTAGCTAGCTACCTACCTATAGATGTGCTTAGGTACACGGTGCCACCGTATGCATGCATTAATCATTTTGCAATGGTTTTGGGATAGCAGATACGTGTGTGTACGTGTGCATGACTCGAAGCCTTGGTTTGTATTATGAACCGTTGATTTTTTTCCCCACATGGGCCATTCCCTCGCAAAAAGAAGAATGCCATTTTTTGTGTGCACGTACTGTGCTCTTCCTTGGCTCAACTGCTGTCTTGTCTTCCTCTTCTTCCGTCGCCGTGGTGTCTTGCCGTCTCAGCGTTCCACTCTTTGTCTATCTCCTCCATCTTTCTCTTTCTCTGTCTTTTTGGAACGTAGAAATTTCATATGAATTGTAGTAGTTTCAATTTGTGTTCATAGAAAAAGTATAAGAAATAGAAAAAAAAACTCCCACATTTCAAAGGAGACGAGAGGGACTGGGAATTAACTTTTCATTGTCTTACAAATAATAATGCAACACTTCAACAGAGAAAATAATGATAAAATTTCGGTCAAACTAGTCTGCCTTGCATGTAGGGTAACACTACCGAGTTGTTTGGTAACCGCTACAGTATCATAAATGGAATAAAAATTAGTTCATTTCCGTTTCCGTCTCGTAACATTAGTAGCTTAGAATTGCTTTCGTTTGTGTAACAGATGCTGAAACTTTTTTAACTTTGCTACTGTAGTATTTTTGTTTGTATTTGACAAATATTGTTTAATCATGTGCTAACTAGGCTCAAAAGATTCATCTCGTGCTTTATAACTAATCTGTGCCATTAGTTATTTATTTTACCAACATTTAATGCTTCATATACATACTATGTTCTAACATTGATGTGATGGAGAAAGTGAAAAAAACTTAGAATCTAGAGGCGGAACGAAACAGCTAGCACAGTCTACAAGAATGAAAAAGGATTAAGTCCAATTTTGGCCCCTCAACTCTTGTCTGTGTCTAATTTTAACCCTCAACTACAAAACCGTCTAATTTTAGTACCCCAACTATCAAAACCATTCAAGTTTGACACCTAACACATTTTTGAGTGGTTTTCAGATTGCTTTGGGGGTCAAAATTGAACGGTTTTGATAGTTGAGGTGTCAAACTTAGACAAAAACCAGAGTTGTGAGATAAAAATGAAATTAATCAAGTAATTTAGTTTTTTTTAGATATTTATGAATAAATATATATTTAAATTTACTCATTGATAAATATTTAGATGATAGATTTACTTTGATTTGACTAATTTCTCCATCTGCGTTCATTCGAATAAATTGAAAAAAAATACGAGAATTTCAAACAAACTCGTTTGAACAATTCGTTTGTTTGAAGTTCTCGTATTTCTTTTCAAACAAAATCTGAGTTCATTCGAATAAATTGAAGTTTTGTTTGAAGTTTTCATATTTCTTTTCAAACAAAATCTGAGTTCATTCGAATAAATTGAAGTTCTCGTATTTTTTTCTAATTTATTCAAATGAACTCAGATGGAGAAATTAGTCAAATCAAAATAAATCTATCATCTAAATATTTATCAATGAGTAAATTTAAATATATTTTTTCCATAAATATCTAAAAAACTAAATACTTGATTATGTTTATTTTTATTATCTCACAACTCTTGTTTGGCACTGTGATCGATCTACGAGACTCTCGTGGAGAGCAAAAGCTGCCGCCGCTGCTGCTGATCCTGAACTGACCGAGACAAGATGACATTCAGCACCAAATCCGGGAGGGCAGATTTCGTGAGGTGCACACAGACACATCCATGTCGTAGGATCATAACAAACTGATCGATCGCCTGCAGCAGCTGCACAGCGCTCTTGGGTCTCGATCAGAAAAATATTGCTGCAATAGCTAGGTGAATTGTATACAGCCCTACTTATTAGCTCGTGCGCCATCCGGCCTACTGTACGTGATGGATCAACGCATATCATCTGTCATTGGCCCTGTTTGGATCCAAGGGCTAGAGCTAGTTTGAGCTAGTTTTTGCCAAACTAGCTCAAAAGTATCCAAACAGGAGGGCTAGAGCTAGTTTTTTGCAACTAGCCCACCCAAATAAACTAGCCCACCAAAGAGGTGTCACACCCGGTTTTAAGAACAAAACCAGGTATACACCATATGTGAGCCCAGGAAGTCAAATCTCACATATAGTCACAAATAAAGGGTAATA
This sequence comes from Coix lacryma-jobi var. lacryma-jobi, assembly GCA_009763385.1. Taxonomy (NCBI): domain Eukaryota; kingdom Viridiplantae; phylum Streptophyta; class Magnoliopsida; order Poales; family Poaceae; genus Coix; species Coix lacryma-jobi. The sequence goes on from CM019826.1 coordinate 144,725,824, forward strand.
TCGAAAGACAATGCTCATATATAACGTACAAACACAAAGAACATAACCTTAAAGAGCAGACAGCGGAAAGACACTCCGATCTTCAGATGGAGACACCAACTTCACAGGGAACAACTGACTGGTTGACCACAAGCCTAAGCTTCTCCAAAGCTTAACTCTCTGGGGTGTGGGGAAAAGCAAGAGTGAGTCCATGTCGAACTCCACAAGTATAGCAGCAAGTGATATAGATCCCAAGTCTCATGATCAATGTAACATAAATAATGAATAGCATAAAACGGTAAATAATGAACATGTTAACCAACAAAAGTCATAAATGTAATAGTCTTCAAGGCCGCTCGTGTCCTTGAGCAAGGCTGATATATCAGTTTAATAAACTTTGCGCAAAGGTGTACACTTTCACTGCGAGACGTGAATTGCCCTTTCGCCCGAGGTGATCAGCCTCTTAACTCACTTCCAAGGAAAGTCGGCAGGGTTCACGATGAAGCCTTTCAAAGGTTCGTCTAACAAGTTAGGGCCGCTAGGTTTCCCCATCAATAAGCATGAATCTCCCCTACAAGCGGTGACTAGCCAAAGACAAAAATGCACCAACTTGGTCGGCCAAGACCATACAGATCGGAGCCCCTCTTGCACCTTTCGGTAACCTCTAACAAGCTAGAAAAGGTCCTTATACTGAGCTAAAGCCAGAGCCATATAACTCCCAACAGTTGCACTGTAAATCCCGAAGGTGCTCGTACAGATAATTTCTTAAGTTGCTAATAAGTCATTTTTAACATTGGATGCATACATTAATTAAGTAACATGATCATGATTGCAAAAAGAACACTCGATTGCTATACTTGCCTTAAACTCAAGATCCTTCTTCTGTTGAATTGTATACTTCCAAAGGTTGACTCATGATCACGATCTTCTTCTTGATCACCAACGTATAACTCACCGACTGGACATACGATCACATAACACCACACAAGCATCCAAAAGCAGTCATGCAAAGCAAACATAGCCTATAATTAGAACAGTACATCAATCATAATAAAACAATATAAAGAGTTTTGAAAACTGATTTACGACTCGCTACGATCACACAGATGCGAAAATCACGCTAATCGGAGCTATAACGAGAAAGATACGATCTAAACAAGATTAAAGACACTAATTACTAGATTAGATTTAACTCAAATTTTAATTACAGAAAACAGTATTGAAAGTTATATATTTAGAAAGAACTTTTCGAAACGAATCTAACGCAAGTTGAACGGACTAAATCGGAGTTAAAACGAAGAAGTTATAGGCATTTGAAATTAGTGGCAAAACTGTAATTGGTTCAAACCTGATTTTGTAATTTTAAATAAATAAAACGAAATCAGAATTTCGGCTGGATTGCGCCTCATTTAAGAGAAAACGCAGGGGCTTGGTTGTAAGTCTGCACAGACTCAATGAACAGGGTCAGTTGGACGGCGGGTTGAGACCTAAAGATTCTAGGGACTCTTTAAAAAAACGTGCCGAATCGAAGGGGTATCGGTTGGTGGAGGCCGTCGGATCCAGGATGGAGGATGGAGATTAGATCCTGGGGGTTGACTGGCGGCGCTGTCGCCGGAGAACAGGGCCAGCGGCGTCTTGCGGCGACGCCATCATCGGAATGCGGCGGCGCGGCTCGGATTCGAGGTAGAGAGCGGTAGAGACCACGGGGACGGGTTCAATCGAACGAGAAGCTCAAGGCGAACTCACCTGAGGCACAGACGAGGTCGGAGACGGTCTGGTGGCGGCGTATTGCCCGACGAGACGGACAGCGGCTCTGAAAAAGCGACGGCGAGCGATTAAGGCACCAGAACGAAGAGGAAAAAAGGAGATAGAATGAATGTATAGCTTCGTGAGGTCGAGTAGAAGCTCTAGATATCCTCGGTGGCGATCGAAACCTACCGAGAAGCGAGGTTGACGGCGGCGGAGATCTTTCAGTGCGCGGAGCTCTCGGTGTGGGCAAGATAGGGCACGGGAACTTGGGCTGTTTGCGTGAGGAGAGGCGGCGGGCTCTCGGGAATCTTATAAGGGGGTTGGCTCGGTTGATTAGGCAAGCGAGGTCACGTGCCAGGATTGGAGTCGGGCTCGGTTTCGGGTGTCCGCCATGAACACGAGCAGGGAGGGGAAGGTGGGACACTGACAGGCGGGGGTGCGCAGTCAGCGACGGGAGAAGCGGCGGCGCGCTGCGCGCGGGTGCCAAGCTGGGCCGAGGCGCGGGAGCGGCGACCCTCGGGCGAGACGGAAGCGGCTACGCGCACGCGAGTGCAGCGCCGAGGCTGGACCCTCGGGCGAGACGGAACGGCGGTGCTCGCGCGAGGCTGGACCCTCGGGCGAGACGGAGACGGCGATGCTCGCGCGAGGCTGGACCCTCGGGCGAGACGGAACGGCGGTGCTCGCGCGAGGCTGGACCCTCGGGCGAGACGGAGACGGCGATGCTCGCGCGAGGCTGGACCCTCGGCTCGGCGCGGGGCTGCGGCGCTGCGCAGGGCGGCTGGGCCGGCGGAGCGGTGCTGCGCGCAGGCGTTGGGCCGGGCGGCGGCCCACACGGGCGAAAGGGTGAAGAGGGGAGAGCAGGCCGGCGGGGAGAGGCTGGGCCTTCGGGCCGATTGCCAAGGGGAGAAAGGAAAGAAATGTTTTATCCTTTTCTTTTATTTCCAAACCTTTCTCAAAACAAATTCAAAACCAGTTTGAAATATTTTGAACTTTTGAAAATCAAACAAAACCCTTTTCGAGAAATTCATTTTCAAAATGTTCCCAAACTATTTTGAATTCAATTTGGATTTTAGCCGAAACCACACATCACAAACTCAAATGCTCCAACATGAATGCACAAACATGTTTCTAACCCTAGGATAAATTTTAATTTATAGAAAAGTTTTTATTTCCCTATATTTTATGAGCACAAAATTCATAAATAAACCATTTTAACTCTAATTTAAGAAACACAAATTTTAGGGTGTGACAAATCTACCCCCCTTAAGAGAATCTCGTCCCGAGATTCGGAAGAGACTCAGAGCACAGGAGAAAAACGAGAAAAGATCTTGATAACACTTTCACTTCACACTTGCATACCGAGATTATCAAACCACTGATGTTTCATGATCATAACTTGTGAACAAAGATTTTCATGAAAGGATTATTACACTTGATTATCCCAAACTGGTCTTGCTCGCTAACTTGATTGACTTACAACTCAAAGAGATGTGGAAACTTGATCTGCAGTTGTTCCTTCGTATTGATATTTTGAAAACTCACAGTCCACTTTACTGTTCTCAATGGGTACCCCTTCTAATGGGTCATTCTCGTATTCCTCAGGTACAGAGTGAAAACCTTGATACTCAATTCTTTCACCTGTCGGTGTCGTTAAAAGCACCAAACCTTGGGCATACTTAACCACTCCTTTACAAGCAGATAACCAACCCTTTCCAAGGATAACATCCATTTCCATCAACTTCAAAACAGTAAGGTTCGCCTCAAAGTTTACTCCCTTTATGTCGAGGCTAACTTTTGGGCATATGTGGTTTGCTTTCATTTCGCCTCCTAGAGAGTTAACTATCACTGGTTTCCTCATTGGAAGCATAGTCATCCTATGTTCTTGTACATATAGGCTAGAGATGAACGAGTGTGAAGCTCTAGGATCAAACATCACAATGGCGGGAGCAGAGTTTACTTGAATGAAACCATACACGACTTTCTTAGCCCCATGTTTGTTAATCATATACACATGATTTAACATTCCTTGGATGTAGTTTCTTTTTACTTTACTTCCTGGCTCCTGATTCTCCTGTTCTTGTATTTGATGTGGTTCGTCGTTCTGACTTTTATTGCTCTCCATAAACTTCTTATGGCAGTCGTCCTCATAGTGATTAACCGTATCACAATCGTTACAACCCTCACTAGTGGGAGCATTAATCTTCGTTAAGGTGTCACTAGGGGGTGACAGACATGGTTCTTGGGAATTGGAGTGAAGTACTTCATCATTGAATTGCTGATACCGATGGAGTTCTTGAGGAGGTTCAAGATTCCACTGATCACTTGATTCCTGGTTCCATTGTTGGAATTCTGGTGCATGAGCGTAAGGGTGGTGTATGTTGCTACCTACAGATTGGCTTTCTCTTTTCCTTTTCTTCTCCTCCATCTCTCGACGCTTGTTCTCTATCACAATTGCTCTGTCCACCAATGTTTGATAGTTGGCATATTCAACCGTCATCAGTTGTAATTGCAAACCATCATTGAGTCCTTTCAGAAAGCGCTTCTGCTTCTTAGCATCACTATTCACTTCTTCCAGCGCATAGCGTGACAACTGGGTGAACATGTCATGATACTCACACACTGACATAAATCCTTGCTTCAAGTTGAGGAATTGCTCTTCCTTAATCGCCACTATTCCAGCTGGAACATGGTAAGATCTAAAAGCATTCTTGAATTCTTCCCAACCAATTTGATTCTTATTTGTATGTTCAAACTGGAACGATTCCCACCAATCTAATGCAATTCCTTGAAGTTGGCCGGAAGCATAAAGCACCTTCTCATGGTCATCACACTGTGTTATGTCAAGTTGTCGTTCCACAGTTCTAAGCCAGTCATCAGCTTCTATTGGGTTGCTAGTATGAGAGAATGTCGGTGGGTGTCCTTTCATAAATTCACCACGCTTGTCAATAGGTGGTTCTTGATACTGATTGTGTAACACATTTTGAGCAATGGTCTGTAGTAGTTGAGTCTGCATTATCAATACTTGCTCTATAGCTGAAGGATTTGATGGCGGTGGATTAGAGTTGTGAGCATTCCCTGTAGCATCATCGTAGTCATTTCTCCTGGTAGCAACCATCTGTTTTTCAACATGTATGTGTTAGGATTCAGCTCTTCATAACACACTCAACCATAGCTTCATGAGACGACAAGACAAGGTTGATATAGCAAGAGAGACAAGAGAAGACTCATCCATGACTGATTCTTCCGATTAAAACACTAGATAGTAAGAAACTTCATCTTGAAAACGGTCCAAAGTTAACTTCATCATGGCTACCCCCCTTAAGAAAAGACCAACTAGAGAACATATAAGGGTAGCTTGCATATTATTTCCAGCATGTTGACAGGCATAACCAACTTCTCATATCCCGGAAAAATTCATATGTAAAGGTAAGAACAGGAATTCTGAAATTTCTCGCGAGTAGCAAAACAGCAGTGCAGTAAAACAGCCATAACTCGAGCTCTGTTTATCCAATGAAGTTGCAGTTTACCTTCCTGGAAAGCTTATGAAATCCTCTACAACTTTCATGTAGAACACTTTTCCAGATTCTGTAGTTAAGGTCGTCGAAAACAGCAGACAACAGTAACTGTTCCAGATTCCAAACAGCACAGATGCATCAACTTGTGAATTTCATAACTCCAAAACCATAACAGCTGTCAGGGTGGTTCTTGCGCTCAGAGAAAGATCATGAAGTCTACTTGTGTCCAGAATTATTCCATGATTTTTGATCATACATAAACAGAGATATAAGCTGATAAAGACAGATTGCTCCGGAAAGATAGGATAGAGGGAACAGAAGAACAGAAACCCAACCTTCTATGCACGAGACCTAACAACTAAACCTAAATGAGATTGTGAAGAAACCCACAAAATCATTGCACTCATTACAAAGATGCAAAACAAACATGCGCATAAGGACAAACAACAAACATCACAGGTTCACAAGCCACACATGGGCCAAGGACTTGACTTAACTTTGTTACTAACGTTTCATTACATAAGGGCACAAGAACTACTAGCACATGATACATCTGCAAGAACATCAAGGGTAGCTTTTCTTGTACACCCTTCATCTATCAACTGCTATCAGGGACTTTCTTTGCATCAGGCACTGACATCACTTGTTGGTGACTATTCTGTAGTGGCTGGGTTGTGGCTACTTCCTTGAGTCGGTTGTTGACCTTTTTGGGGCAGGAGCTTACGTAGTGTCCTTCCTGTCGACAATGATAACATCTTCCTTTGGTTGGATCTGCTGCAGTAGAAGTGTTGTTCGATGTGCTGCCATCTTGCTGACTCAGAGGATTGACTTTTACCAGTTTATTCTGCTTCTTAACTCGCTTCCGTGGTTGGAATTCTTTGTAGGTGATTGTCCATCCATCTATGCATACCTCATGTGGAAAGTTCTTAACTGGAGGAGCTTCTAGATGCTGCTGATCTAGGCTGGTCTGAACAAGAGTTGAAACTGGATGTGATACTGGAGTAGAACTCAACGGTGACTCGAATGAATTTGCTTTCCTCTTCTTATCCTCCTTGACTACTTCACTTGGGTTCGCTTTGACCTCATCTTTGGTTGACTTCTCTTGAAGACAAGAATTCCCATAATGCTTGCAACAAAAACATCGATCCTGTACCTCTTGCATCTTACTACTGCTATCTTCCAACAGACTTGCTTGACATTCATTGGGTAATAACGGCATACCTCGATATTCAATCCTTTCGCCTGATGGTGTTCTTAAAAACACTGAACGTCGGGAATAATTGACCTCACTTTTATGACCCTTTAACCATCCTTGTCCAAGGATAACATCGATTCCGGAGAGTTCCAAAACATTCAGCTTCACTATGAATTCACTCTCCTTTATCTGGACTCTAACATCTCGACATACACGGTTTGTCTCAACTTCTCCAGTTGGTGTACGAACTACTATGAGCTTCTTTGTTGGCCATTCCCTTATCTTTAGGCGAGCTACAAACTTGACAGAGATAAACGAGTGCGAAGCACTAGGGTCAAAAAGAACCATGGCAGTTACTGAATTGACTGGGATCATGCCATACACTGCTTTCTTTGCTCCATGAATTGTGGTCATATCCACATGCCTCAACTTTCCATAAATGTAATCTTGCTCCACTTCAACACCTGGTAACTGTTCTTTATGGCTTCCTTCCATGTTGGTTGGTCCGTGTGTTGCGTTTTGCTGTTGCGTCATTCTTCCCAGGTCTTGACTTTGCATAGCGATCAGCTTCCGTTTGTTAACTGCGGTCAGAGACGACATAGCTTGGTCAACGATCCATCTACTTAGATAGAGGGAAGTTTTCAAAAGCAATTCAAGGCAAGGAGTGAAGGTGAGAGCAAATTTTAAAATTTAAGCAACAAGGAGGAGACAAATAACAAGGGTAGAAGATACAATAGAGAAGAAAATACCAAGGTTGATAGAACAAGAGTTCTATAGAAATTTTCAAAAGCTTTAAACGACCAGTTTCTAACTAGGCTTGCGTCCTACAGTCAGCATTGCTCTGATACCACTTTGTCACACCCGGTTTTAAGAACAAAACCAGGTATACACCATATGTGAGCCCAGGAAGTCAAATCTCACATATAGTCACAAATAAAGGGTAATATCGAAAGACAATGCTCATATATAACGTACAAACACAAAGAACATAACCTTAAAGAGCAGACAGCGGAAAGACACTCCGATCTTCAGATGGAGACACCAACTTCACAGGGAACAACTGACTGGTTGACCACAAGCCTAAGCTTCTCCAAAGCTTAACTCTCTGGGGTGTGGGGAAAAGCAAGAGTGAGTCCATGTCGAACTCCACAAGTATAGCAGCAAGTGATATAGATCCCAAGTCTCATGATCAATGTAACATAAATAATGAATAGCATAAAACGGTAAATAATGAACATGTTAACCAACAAAAGTCATAAATGTAATAGTCTTCAAGGCCGCTCGTGTCCTTGAGCAAGGCTGATATATCAGTTTAATAAACTTTGCGCAAAGGTGTACACTTTCACTGCGAGACGTGAATTGCCCTTTCGCCCGAGGTGATCAGCCTCTTAACTCACTTCCAAGGAAAGTCGGCAGGGTTCACGATGAAGCCTTTCAAAGGTTCGTCTAACAAGTTAGGGCCGCTAGGTTTCCCCATCAATAAGCATGAATCTCCCCTACAAGCGGTGACTAGCCAAAGACAAAAATGCACCAACTTGGTCGGCCAAGACCATACAGATCGGAGCCCCTCTTGCACCTTTCGGTAACCTCTAACAAGCTAGAAAAGGTCCTTATACTGAGCTAAAGCCAGAGCCATATAACTCCCAACAGTTGCACTGTAAATCCCGAAGGTGCTCGTACAGATAATTTCTTAAGTTGCTAATAAGTCATTTTTAACATTGGATGCATACATTAATTAAGTAACATGATCATGATTGCAAAAAGAACACTCGATTGCTATACTTGCCTTAAACTCAAGATCCTTCTTCTGTTGAATTGTATACTTCCAAAGGTTGACTCATGATCACGATCTTCTTCTTGATCACCAACGTATAACTCACCGACTGGACATACGATCACATAACACCACACAAGCATCCAAAAGCAGTCATGCAAAGCAAACATAGCCTATAATTAGAACAGTACATCAATCATAATAAAACAATATAAAGAGTTTTGAAAACTGATTTACGACTCGCTACGATCACACAGATGCGAAAATCACGCTAATCGGAGCTATAACGAGAAAGATACGATCTAAACAAGATTAAAGACACTAATTACTAGATTAGATTTAACTCAAATTTTAATTACAGAAAACAGTATTGAAAGTTATATATTTAGAAAGAACTTTTCGAAACGAATCTAACGCAAGTTGAACGGACTAAATCGGAGTTAAAACGAAGAAGTTATAGGCATTTGAAATTAGTGGCAAAACTGTAATTGGTTCAAACCTGATTTTGTAATTTTAAATAAATAAAACGAAATCAGAATTTCGGCTGGATTGCGCCTCATTTAAGAGAAAACGCAGGGGCTTGGTTGTAAGTCTGCACAGACTCAATGAACAGGGTCAGTTGGACGGCGGGTTGAGACCTAAAGATTCTAGGGACTCTTTAAAAAAACGTGCCGAATCGAAGGGGTATCGGTTGGTGGAGGCCGTCGGATCCAGGATGGAGGATGGAGATTAGATCCTGGGGGTTGACTGGCGGCGCTGTCGCCGGAGAACAGGGCCAGCGGCGTCTTGCGGCGACGCCATCATCGGAATGCGGCGGCGCGGCTCGGATTCGAGGTAGAGAGCGGTAGAGACCACGGGGACGGGTTCAATCGAACGAGAAGCTCAAGGCGAACTCACCTGAGGCACAGACGAGGTCGGAGACGGTCTGGTGGCGGCGTATTGCCCGACGAGACGGACAGCGGCTCTGAAAAAGCGACGGCGAGCGATTAAGGCACCAGAACGAAGAGGAAAAAAGGAGATAGAATGAATGTATAGCTTCGTGAGGTCGAGTAGAAGCTCTAGATATCCTCGGTGGCGATCGAAACCTACCGAGAAGCGAGGTTGACGGCGGCGGAGATCTTTCAGTGCGCGGAGCTCTCGGTGTGGGCAAGATAGGGCACGGGAACTTGGGCTGTTTGCGTGAGGAGAGGCGGCGGGCTCTCGGGAATCTTATAAGGGGGTTGGCTCGGTTGATTAGGCAAGCGAGGTCACGTGCCAGGATTGGAGTCGGGCTCGGTTTCGGGTGTCCGCCATGAACACGAGCAGGGAGGGGAAGGTGGGACACTGACAGGCGGGGGTGCGCAGTCAGCGACGGGAGAAGCGGCGGCGCGCTGCGCGCGGGTGCCAAGCTGGGCCGAGGCGCGGGAGCGGCGACCCTCGGGCGAGACGGAAGCGGCTACGCGCACGCGAGTGCAGCGCCGAGGCTGGACCCTCGGGCGAGACGGAACGGCGGTGCTCGCGCGAGGCTGGACCCTCGGGCGAGACGGAGACGGCGATGCTCGCGCGAGGCTGGACCCTCGGGCGAGACGGAACGGCGGTGCTCGCGCGAGGCTGGACCCTCGGGCGAGACGGAGACGGCGATGCTCGCGCGAGGCTGGACCCTCGGCTCGGCGCGGGGCTGCGGCGCTGCGCAGGGCGGCTGGGCCGGCGGAGCGGCGCTGCGCGCAGGCGTTGGGCCGGGCGGCGGCCCACGCGGGCGAAAGGGTGAAGAGGGGAGAGCAGGCCGGCGGGGAGAGGCTGGGCCTTCGGGCCGATTGCCAAGGGGAGAAAGGAAAGAAAGGTTTTATCTTTTTCTTTTATTTCCAAACCTTTCTCAAAACAAATTCAAAACCAGTTTGAAATATTTTGAACTTTTGAAAATCAAACAAAACCCTTTTCGAGAAATTCATTTTCAAAATGTTCCCAAACTATTTTGAATTCAATTTGGATTTTAGCCGAAACCACACATCACAAACTCAAATGCTCCAACATGAATGCACAAACATGTTTCTAACCCTAGGATAAATTTTAATTTATAGAAAAGTTTTTATTTCCCTATATTTTATGAGCACAAAATTCATAAATAAACCATTTTAACTCTAATTTAAGAAACACAAATTTTAGGGTGTGACAAGAGGTGATTATTGGGGCTAGTTTTCGTGGGACCCACCGAAAAGTTGCTTTCCCCACCTCTCTGTTCCACATCGGATCCCTGCGCACAGCTGTGAGTCACGCCTCCCATCCCCGACGCCTCACCCGCACGGCATCACGATGGCGCCGCCGCCGCCGCCTCGTCGAATCCCCGTCGCCGATGCCGAGGTCCGTCGCCCTCCTCTCTCTCCCCTCGCCAGATCCCGCCCTCCCTCGCCACCATGCTCACCGGCGCGCCAGATCCCGCCCTCCCTCGCCACCCTGCTCACCGGCGCGGCGCCGTCGCTTGAGCAGTTCGCGCCCAACGTCGCCCAGGCGGCCGAGGTCGCCCTCGCAGCCGGGGTACCCCTGGCCGCCGTGCTCGCGCTGCTCGTTGGGCGCGGTGCCGTCGCTTGAGCAGTTGACGCCCAACGTCGCCCAGGCGGCCGGGTGTGCCCAGGCGACCGAGGTCGCCCTGGCCGCCGTGGGTGCGCTGCTCGTGGGTGCGCTGGCGGCGGGGGGTGGGGGGGCATGAACTGCTGCCGCCGCTTCCCCATGGACTGCTCGTGGGCGCAGCAGGGGGCATGAACTGCTCGTGGGCGCGCTGCCGTCGCTTCCTGACTGTTGGCGCTCACTGACTGTTGCCGTGTTTGTGCAGGAGGGCTTCCCCATGGATGGAGACGGCTTGGACGAGTTGTGGGTCTCGCAGCAGTCGGCGAGTGGCCCTGCCCGCGGTGGCTTCGACCTCAACTCGCAAGCGCCGACATTGGATGGATTCCCAGGGCTTCAGATGTACGACAACATCCTCCGTGGCGACGATGGCGAGCTACTTCCTGGACGCGGCAACGGGTCCATCATCCCTCCCTTTCGCCCACCGCGTGTCGGAGCTAGAGACGCGTTGGCGGCGCCAGCCCCACCGGCCACCCGGCAACTGCTCTTCGGTGGCTCCTCCTCAGCGGCAGCCGGTCGCCGAGCAGGAAATGGCGGCGGTGCTGTGCGTCAGCGTGCGAACTCGGCTGTCGCAGCTGCCGGGCGGCGTTCCCAGCGCACCAACACGGCTTCACGTGGCAGTGGTGGCCAGCGCGTCCCCGGCTTACCTCGTCCCCGAGCACCAAGGGCAGCTAGCACTGGCTGCATCCGTGGGCAAGCATCTGGCTTCGGCGCTCCATTCGGCAATGAAGATGAAGCAATGGATGATGAAGTGGAGGAGTTAGGGAGCTCCGGCGTTCCCCTGGTGAGCCATGGCAGCCGAGCAAAATGGAATGATTCAAATAATGCTTGCTTGTTAGAACTATGCATAGAGCAACGTAGAGCAGGAACATATAATGGTTTGAAAATGAATGTTGATGGGTACCAAGCCATTGTTGATGGTTTACTTGCTAGAAGAGGGTTGGTGTATGACCGAGGCCAAGTGAAGAACCAAATAGGTGTACTCAGAAACATCCATGGTTTCTGGCGCTTCCTGCAAACGCACACAGGATTGGGGAGGAATCCAGATGGATCGATTGATGCAGATCATGAGTTTTGGGAAACTCACACGGAGGTACGCAAACACACTTTGTTACTCTATGCTCTAATTAGTAGTGCAAATGATATTTTTTTCCTCTCCTCGTTATGTACTGTTACTTCCATATGGTCTGAATGACATTCACATGTTTACTAATCAACTTTTGTGTTCCCATATTTGAACAGAAAAAACCATACTTAAAGAAGTTGTTAACAAGTCCTCCAGCAAATGAAGACTTGCTTGATGAACTATGGAGAGGATATACTGTGGATGGCACCACAGCCTATGTGTCACCACAGCCTATGTGTCAGGTGATGACTATGGTGAGAATGGGGGCCAAGATGCAGGGACAGAAGAGGAAGAAGAGCACTTCGAAGGAACAACTACACCTACAAGTACAAGCAGCAAGAGGGGCAAGAGGCCATTGAGCAGCACTAGAAGCACGTTGACCAGTCCAGTAAAGAAGACCAAGAGCCCAATGGTGAAGATTGTGAAGGAAATAGCCACTACCTTCAAAGAATCTGTCACAGCAACCACTAAGCAAATCCAGAAACGTGTAGATGAGAAGGCTGCATTTTCTGTCGAGAGGTGTCAGGAACTGGCATTTGAGTGTGGCGTTGAGGCAACCATTGATTCTGTCTGTGCTATGGCAAAGTTGTTTGAGTCTGAGTACCAAAGGCAGTTCTTTTGTGGCCGGTTAACTCCTGAGCTTAGGTTGGGTTACTTCAAGAAATGGTGCAGGGACAACAATTTCGAGTAGTTAGGACATCTTGGGTCTGTTTGCGTGTGAAGTGTTAAACTATTATATGTATGTTGAACCTATCATCTGTGTGTGAGGTGTTGAACAATTATCTCTGTGATGTAATAGACCTTTATGCTATGTGTTGAACCTATTTAAATTTATCTATGAGCTGCCATGTGAAGTGTTGAATTAATTTGTGACCCTGGTTCAAGTTTTATGCATTGTGCTGATAGTTTGTTACATTTGTTGCAGCAGGAAAATGATCATGGCCCCATGATTGGAGAAGAAGTGGGTGATGGAGGCAGCTCAAGTGAGGATCAGATTATATCCATGTGCTGCAACAATTTGGTGCACCAACAGAATCTGATTCTGCAGTTGGTTCCTATCCTCGGTATGTACTCGGATAACTACTTCCTGAAACTACCTAAGAGGGTCGCTGGAGATTCCGGTTTGGAGTGGGTGCATGAGACACTAGCCCGAGATACCCAGTGTTACAACATGTTTAGAGTTGAGAGGCCTTTATTTTACAGATTGCATAATACTTTGGTCCGTAGGTATGGTTTGAAGTCTACTAAGAAATTGACATCTGTAGAGGCTCTTGCTATGTTTTTATGGATTGTTGGTGGCTCACAACCAGTTAGACAGGCTGACAACCGTTTTAGGAGGTCTATGGAGACAGTAAGCAGGACATTTAACAGAGTTTTGACATGCCTCCTTAAGTTAGCACATGACAACATTAGACCCAAGGACCCAACATTTGCAGAGGTGCACCCAAATTTAGAAAATCCAGCATTCTGGCCACATTTTAATGGGTGCATAGGAGCTTTGGATGGGACACAGATCAAGGTTGTGGTTGATAAGAGTAAGAGGCTTCCATACTTGAACAGGCATAATGAGACCAGTCAGAATGTGCTTGCTGTTTGTGATTTTGACATGAGATTTACCTTTGTGTTGTCGGGATGGCCCGGTTCAGCGCATGACATGAGAGTTTTCAAAGATGCCATAACTACTCATCATCACAAGTTTCCACATCCACCACCAGGTTTGCTACTTCACCTCCTTTCTGTCAACACAAGTTGAAGTTGCAACATTTCTTATCTAGATCAACTAGTTGTAATATTTTAGTCCTATTTCAAGTATCACTCAGTTATGTACTTTGGCCTATAACAGGAAGCCCAACATGATTAAACTCTTTGATAATATGTAGGCAAGTTTTATGTGGTTGATGCGGGGTATCCAAACCGGCCAGGCTACCTTTCACCCTACAGATGTACAAGGTACCATGTGCAGCAATGGCAAAATGGCCCACCGCCCCAAGGTATGAAAGAAGTCTTCAACCATGCACATGCCAAAGTTAGGAATGTCATAGAGCGGACTTTTGGAGTGTTGAAGATGAAGTTTAGGATTTTGTTGAACATGCAAAGATTTCCAGAGGACAAGCAAACTAGAATTATCGTTGCTTGTATGGCTCTTCACAATTTTATCCGAGAGAGCAGAATCGCGGATAGGGAATTTGATGCCTGTGATGCCGATGAAAATTATAACCCAATGCCTAGTTCTGCAGCATCAACATGGCCAGAAGATGAACCTCTTGTTGAAGATGTGAACATGAATGCCTTCCGTGATGAGTTAGCTCATACTTTGTTTCATGGATTGTAATTTTTTTTAGCTTCATTAAGGACTTGTAAGCTCGTGTAAGACATCTTATTTGTATGGATAAATTAAGTTTATTATGATTTGGATTCTTACATTTGTAAAATAATTTATTTTTCATTTGTGTGCGGAGAGAGGTATGTTGCCCCTAGTGCATGCATGACTGTGGCCACACAAGAGTGTGCCACACTAAATCCTGTTAGGAAGATGACAAATGATTAGAAAAGTATATTTATTATCAAACTAGCCCATGGATCCAAACATTCAAGGGCTAGAGCGAGTTTGAGGCTAGTTTGAAACTAACTCTAACCTCTAGCTCTAGCCGAGATAGAGTGATCCAAACAGGGCCATTGCTCATTAGTTTACTGATTGAATCCTTTTGTGCAGGATCGTTCTCGAGATATCGATCCATGCACACGAACCAATAAATGATTAGCAAGTACCCGTACTGGTACTGTAGTTGCGAGTAGATCATAATTATGGCCCTGTTTAGTTCCCCCATTTCACAAAATTTTCCATCATATCAACCATCGCATCAATGTTCGCATTAAATGTAGGTAAAAAAATAACTAATTGTACTTTTAATATGTACATGTGTCGAGATGAATCTTTGGAGTATACGTAGTCCATATTTGGACAAAGTTTGTCAGATAACAACGAAAACGCTACAAGACGGTTTGATAGCTGGTGCCACATCACTAGGGTAGGATTTAAATTAGTGTACATGTTGTGCTGCTAACTATTAGTTGTATTAAAGGTCAATCTCAATGAGAGTTTTATTTGCATTAAATAGGTTGCCACATAGGCATTGTTGATGACATGACGGTGTATTTAAGAAGTGAGAGAAGAAATGAGTTTCATCTAGATGAAACTCTCTTGGCACGAATACCAACTCTCTATGAGTCATGAAATTTAATGTCTATGAAACTTTACAATGAACTCTCACTCTCAATGGAGAGTTTCATTCAAGTTTTATTTTATTTCATATGACATGACAGTTTTGGAAACAACAAAATGAAACTCACCATTGAGATTGGCCTAGGGCATGGTCAATAATAGAGTCAAGTGCTTGACTATAAGGCTTTAAGAGTCAAGTTATACACTAGTTAGTCTTTTATTTGACTATATAAACTATTTCTTTTTCATATTCCTCCTCACATACATCTCTATTGGGACCCACTATTGTCTATGCTTTCATGCCCAACTTGGTGCTTGCATGAGCGTCAAGCTCTCCTCTCTTCTCTTCTCCACATCAGCATTTGCTTGGCTATAAGCCAATTATTGTACCTGCTCTTAGCTATGAGAAACCAGCTAATTTTTTTAGATCGGGGATATAGCCCATTTTTCATTAAGCAGAAGAGAGTGGTCAATAGACCTACACATAGTTGAAAAAGGATTCGCGGGTAATCCATGGATTACCAACGTAGTCCTCAACACAAACGAAAAGCAAGAAACATAAGGGGTGGAGGGACCCTCCACCAAACAACCCCACCACACTGAACCTAATACAAAAATCTCGACACCATGGTAGCCAGCAGTGAGAGGAGCCATAAAGATAACGACAACAAAGTATCTGCTAGAACTCTAGACGACAAAGCATCCATCGAAGCAACCTCAGCAACCTCGGTAGCAAAGCATCTACCGACAATGCCAGCGACCTCGGTGGCGAAGCATCCACCGAAACACCTCGGCGGCAAAGCATCCGCCAAAAACGTCCACGACCTCGGCGGCAAAGCCGACGGAAACACAACCTCAGTGGCAAAGCATCCACCAGAAACCCCTCAGCGACAAAGCATCCACCGGAAACACCTCGGTGGCAAAGCATCCACTAGAAACGACCACAAGAATGGCTACAACAAACACCAGTTGGACAAACCTAGGTGAGGAGAAACATGAAGCACAAATAGGTGCAACACAACGACCAAACTGATCACGCGGGAGGAGCGGGTAGATTCTTCAACAACACCTTCACAAAGGAGGTGACGTCGAAGACGCCATCGTCGTTGACCTTAGAGAACTAAGGCGGGGCTTTCACCCAGAATCCGGTGACAGGAGCATGAGACTCGAAGAACGACGCCTCGAGGAAGGATGTAGCGTCCAAAGGCATCACTGTCGTCCGTCCGACCACCGTCGGGCTGGGCTTTCGCCCGGAGCTCCATGCATCCAGATCACGGGGGCCGCCCAGACCTGGCCACCGCAGAGGAGGGGGCGCTACCGTCGAACAGTGAGGGGCAGGGTTGCCCGCTCGACCGTCATCAACCTCGCCACCATGATGTAGCAGATGTGCGAAACAGGCGAGATGATGCCATCCACGCCACCACGACGTCAATGACGCACCACCAGAGCAGCAGCCACCCACACCACCATGGTGCAAGACAGCGTACGCAACTGGTCGCTTCATCCATACCACCGTACAACCGCACTGCTAGACCCCACGAACCGCTGGAGCCGTAGGAGCGAGGTGATGGTACAGTTGGAGGAGGAGCGTCAAGCCCTGCCGGTAGCCCCGCCCTGCGTCGCCGCCCTGACACAACCGCCCCTATCAGAGTAGGGCATGACCGTTTAATCGCCGCACGAGGAGGTCTTTGGCTACCAGCAGCTGTGACAGAGACATGGCCCCCGCCGTTGGGTCGAGCCCCGTGCGCGCCACCCAGGCTTAAAACAGCAACAACAACAAGGCCCGTCGGCGAGCACCGGCCATGCCCCGCCGTTACCGGGCGCCCTACGCCATGTCAACAGACACAAGCGCCGGATCCGGCCATAGGAGGTCCGGATCCACGCGGCGGGCCTCCCAAGCACTGGATCTGGCCGGAGATGAAGGGGAGCAGGGTGGGGGCAGAGGAGAGAGGAGGATGAGGCAAGGGGAAGCTGAGAGGTAGGACAGGGAACCGATTTTTGGGGCCATCCGCGGGCCGCTGCCGCCACACGCGAGAGGGCAACAACAACGGCTGGGGGGGGGGGGAGGGGAGGAGGGGGCTGTACCGGCGGCGGAGGCCGTCCTCCCAAGTCGCCCCCGACGGGACGCTCAGTGGAGAGTGTTCTCTCCCTAAGTCGGGCCAAATATGAGAAACCAGCTAATAGGTATGAGTAATTGTTAGCTAGGTGGTAGGTAAGATATTAGCTGGAATTATTAATATAAATGAGAATCTAGCTAAATAGATCGTCAACCAATTTTTAGTAGCTAAACTATTTTTAGTTGTACGCTAGAAGTAATTGTTAGCTGGGTGATAAGTAAGACATTAGTGGGGCTGGTGAGCCCGAGGGGTTTCTTGAGCCAGCCCCCAAGCCGACGACCTGGGTTCGATCCCCAGTGCTGGCACCGGAAGGCCCCTCAGTTGGTCGACCTAGTGAAAAAGTAAGACATTAGCTAGATTTTTAAATTAAATGAGGATCTAAATAGTTCATCAACTATTTTTTAGCAGCTAGCTATTAAGTTTTAAAGATTCAAACACATCCTTTATTACAAAATCGATATATAATATACTTTTAGGTGTATAGTAAAATAATTTATCTAAAATGACTGAATAACTTGTAGTTTTGAATGGGGAGAGTAAGAAACAAAAGATGTCGGCAGTAAAAAGGCCAGGATGGTGTTACAAGTATCAATTTGGCTGAAATTTTCATTAGAGCTTTGTCTATAATTTTTATGTAAATAGCTCTCTAAATGACGATTTAGACTCTTTGGAGATGCTCTAAGTAGTAGCCGCTTTAGTGAGTACTTTTGTTACAGAAGAGAATAAGCTGGAGTTGCAACATCAACCGTTTATCCTTGCAGCCGAACACCCCATATATATATTTTTTTTAAAAAACACGCTCTCAATCCAATACTCCCTTGGTTAGTGGATGTTTACGTAAATCCAATTTGTGGAAAAAAATATTTAGTATATAAAATGAGCATCACTAGGTGCATTATTATAGCATGTATTCTTATAATTTATCTCTTAAAAATAATCAAACCTACATTAATTAAATTTAGGATAACTGAAAACTTGATGTCCTGATAGGCGTGTTTGTTTCCCAGCAAAAATTTTTAGCCCCGTCATATCGAATTTTACGGCTCTAATTTAATATATTTAAAATAGAGTAATTAAAAAACTAATTTATCAGCTGAAGATTTTTCTCGAGACGAATCTATTAAACTTAATTAGTTCATGATTTAACAATATAGTGCTACAGTAAACATTACTAATGATGAATTAATTAACCTTAATAGATTTGTCTTGTTAATTAGCATGTGGTTGTGTAATTAGTTTTCTAATTAGTTTATTTTTAATAGACTAAATTAGTGTCGCAATGTGACTGGACTATTTTTTTGGCAGGAAATAAACACCTTGAGGCCTATTGGAAGGTTCAACCTTGTGCATTGGAAAAAAAAAGGGTTCACCTCGAGACACGGAGGAGTAGCTTTTTCATACGGCGCGGTCAAAGTCGCACGCACGTGCAAAGCAGGAGAAGCTCGTATCGTATCGAGCCCCGGTGCAAGTTGCAAAGGGAAGGGGCCCCCCGCCCACGTGCTCGTTCGGCGCTCGCACGTGCCCACGCACTTGAAGATTCGCACGCATTCCCGACGTGCGTGTCAGTCAGACTATTGAAGATAGCCTGCGTCTGTGTGTACGGCCTCCTCTTTGGGCGCTACCGTGTACACCCTCAATACTCGCACCTCTAAAAACAAGTTATTTTAGATAATAATACAGTCTCAAAACACAACTTTAATTTTTTTATTTTTAGAAAATATTTATCAAAAAATGATATAAATATATTTTTATGAATATAACTTTCTAAACAAATTTATTCATATAATTTTTAAATTTTCAAACTCAACAACTTATAAATTATTCATAATTTATAATATTAATGTTTCACTCAAGTCTGGTCCGAAACTACCTATTTCACTCAATAGACTCAATCAAGTACTTTATATTTTTCGATATTTATAGTTTTTAAAATATTTAGCTTTAATTATTGGTATATATATTTATATGTATTAAAATACTTGTCTACACTTCATTAAATTTTTCTATATTGATTTTTTAATATTAATCTGATTTATTTAAAATATAACCTATATATTTGAAGTTGTCATATTTTAAAATTAATTTTTTAATTGTATGAACGAACTTGATAGATATATGATCGAAACCAAGCTTACAAATCTTAATGAGATATATAATTTTATAATTGATAACTTTTTCATTTAAAATTATTTACAATTTTAAAATCTTGTTTGAATATCTCATATTTTAATTCAGATGTTTTAAATTATTCAAGAAAATTGGATAAATAAATTACTGACATGAAAGTTGTAGATTCTAATGAGATTTATAAGTTTATAGTTGACTATTTCATTTGAAATCATTTATGGTCTTAAAAATCTATTTAAAGTTTTCGTATCTTGAAATTTATATATTTTAAATTATTCAAACTAACTTGGACGGAGAGATAACTCAAATCAATGCTATGATAATTTTAATTTTATTGTTATGATAAAACCCAAAAATGTGTAGATAAATATTTTAATACATATAAACATTTGTCAATAAGTCTAATATATAAAAAACTAATGTACTTGATTGAGTCTATTTTGCTTCTCTCGATTCTTTTTTTTTAGAATTACACGGTACAAAACATACACTCACAATACAGGTACACAAACTCTATCCCTATGAGCTTCTTCAAAGACTAAGCTAACAAATTCTTGAGATTGAGAAATTCACCACTAATATTTTGTTGTCAACGGAAACATTGTCTACCATGAAAGCACAAATATATCTTTAAATCTTAGAAAATTCGCTCCCACAGAAGTCAGACATAGGATTGAGGTGCTAAACCACTAGGCTATATGCCCTTTCGCCTTGTCTTTATCTAGCTTTGGTACCTAAATTATCATGCTCTAATTTGACCTCCCCAGTGGTTCTAAGTGGTTTTCGATTGGTTCTAAAGTAAAAACAAAATAGTTTTGATAGTTGAGGTGCTAAAGTTAAATAGTTTTGTAATTGGAGGTTAAAATTGGACAAAGATAAAAGTTGAGTGGCCAGAAGTAGACTAAACCCTTAACAAAAAGAGATACATTGGAGTACATTGTACTCCACTAGATACATCAAAGAGATAAACTAATAAATCTAGACTAAATCTAAGGAAAATCCACACTGTCAGAACGAGGTTCATTCTTCCTCGGCCGCTTGCAAGGAGGCTCATCACCGTCATCATCCTTATCATCATCATCATCATCATCATCATCATCATCGGTGTCGCAGTCACCATCGTCGTCATCATCGTCATAGCAGTCGAAGGTGTTGTCTCCCTTCTCCTCCTAGGAGTCCCAATAAGTACTATTAGGAGGGTTGTCATTATTTCTCAAGGAGTACCGTTGCTGGACCTTGTCTTTGTCCATGGACAAGTCGTAGCTCAGAAGCATGAGGCCATTGTCTGCCAACATGCTTGCAAAATGGATGAAGAAGAGGGTGAACAAGAAAGAAGGGCGGTTTCAAAGGGCAGTGGTCTTTTAGTATATGTTGAGCACTAGGTGTCCTCTTGAGCTTCTCATGCAAAAGTAATGGTGATGAGAGGGTGTTGGTAGTTGGGACAATCTAGTCACCAAGAATGGACTATCGGTTCCACCAAACGTTGTGTTAGGGCTGGCAGCCATAATAGCTATCACATGCAGCTTAACGTATACAGTAATACACTGACGAAAGGGAACCCAAACATCACTGCTGCATCCAAGGGTCACCTGACAGTGATACAACTTTTCGATGCCAGTTAGAGCATCTCCGGTTGTTCGGAAAAATTGACTTGGGAAAAATTGTCATTTAGCAACTTGCTAAACTTCTGGCAAGTATTTTTTTTATGTATCTCCAATAGTTTGGTAAAAATAATATAGAAAATATGCGCGGGAGAAATGGCTGCGGATTCCAACTTGGTAAAAATAACATAGAAACGCCGGATAGCAAATGAAGCTGACTTGGTAAATATAGCAAGTAGATGACCTCCGATTCCAACTTGGAAAAATTTAGCAAGTCATATACCAATCTGTTGGAGAACGTTTTTTCTTCTTTTTCCAATAAAACAAGGATAGTAAGTCATTTTTCCAAACTATTGGATACTCTTAGAACTCACTTTAGGCCCCGCCATCCCACCAACCTTCAGTGAATACTTCCACCACGGTGATCACTCGGTTTGTAGTAGTGCTAAATTCATATAGTCACCAAAACTAGTGGAATTGATTAGAAATAAATTCTATCACTAGAATGATGATAATATCTTTATCATTTGTATGAAGGACTTGATGCTCAGGTTTTGTAGGTTAATGACCATCATAGCCACTTGAATTAGTCATCACCTAAAATTATACCTATCACACCAGGTTTTAAGAACAAAACTAGATGCACACCATATGTGAGCTTAGAAAGTCAAATCTCACATGCAGCTATAAATATGGGGTAAAATCAAAAGATAATGCTTAAATACATAGTGTATTATTACAAAAAATATAACCTTAGTTAGCACACATCGGAAAGACTATGGGGTAAAATCAAAAGATAATGCTTAAATACATAGCGTATTAGTACAAAAAATATAACCTTAGTTAGCACACATCGGAAAGACTCTCTGACCTTCAGGTGAACACTCCAACTCCATAGGGACAACTGACTGGTTGATCACAAGCCTAAACTACTACAAACTAGCAATCTGCTACCCATCTGAAAGCCCTAGATTGGTTTTGGCTAATTGATGAAACCTATTGGACTAACTGTATGCTCAAGTGTGTATGAGATAGATTAGGCCATCACCAAGTAATGGAGCTAGATGGATGGTGATGTCCACATGATGGTGATCAAAGGCTCCAAAAGCTTGGAAAAGAAGAAAGAGAAAAACAAAATGGGTTAGAGGCAAAGGTATATGCATAGGGTCATTTTGTTTTGGTGATCAAGACACTATAGAGAGTGTGATCACATTTAGGAATGATAGCCGTACTATTAAGAGGAGTAGAACTCGTGTGAAATGCGGTTATCAAAGTGCCACTAGATGATCTACACTTTGCATGTGCATTTAGAATCTAGTGTGTGCTAACATCCCTTGAAAAAGTGCTTGACAAATGCTAACTCACATACACAAGTAGTGGAAACTTGGTGGAGTTAACACTTTTGCACAAGGGATGAAGTGAAGATTGATTTCGTGCTCTCTGAGTGGCATCAGACGCTGGGGTAGCGTCTGATGGCAAACCCTAGTTGAAGCAGTGCTGTCAGAGTGGCATTGAACACTGTGGCGGACGCTCGGAAAACATCGTTCCAGCGTCCGATGTCCATGACGTGTCCTAGGGTTGGCCTCAGGGGAGCATCAGACGCTAGGGAGCGTCCGATGCGGCATCAACGGACGCGTTCGATGTCCGCAGGAGCTCTCTGGATGCTCTATGCATAGACATCAGATGTTAGCCTGTTGAGTCCGATGTGTTATTGTTTGAGCATCCGATGTTTAGTGCGACTAGCCGTTGAGAACTCTGACACGTCATCAAACGCTGGATCGGTGTGTCCGGTGTAGCGTTTGATGCAACATTAACGTTGCGTAGTGGATTCTGGCAGTTGGGATCAGGCAGCTGTGGTTGATTCAGAGGGACGCATGGTGACAATCTAAGCATCGGACGCTGGCCCAGCGTCCGATACAAAACCATCGGCGCGTCTGATGGCCCCGCAGAAGCTGAGGCTTTGGGGGCATCAACTCTCTCTTGTGAGGGAGCTCTATATATAGTTGTTGGTCGGCTTGGGCTCACTCTCTTGGATATTTGGATGGTGTAAACATCATTGTGAGCCTAGCCATTCATATCCCACTCCATTTGATTGATTGATCACCATTTTGAGAGAGATTGGGAGAGCCAAGTGCATTGCATGAGTGTGTTCATGAGGCACTTGATGATTGCGTTTCGCTACGGATTTCTCTTATCACTCTTGGTGTTTGTCGACACCTAGATGGCTTGGAGCAGCGAGAATCGTTGAGCGGAAGGTGGTGATTGTTTCCGGCTCCGATCGGTGATTTGTGAGGGGTTTCTAGTGCCTTCCCCGCGGGAGATCGCGAAAGGTAACTTTAGTGGATTGCTCGTAGCTTGTGGATCCCTATCTTGTGGTGTGGTTGTGTGGCACCCCATTGAGGGTTTGGCGTGTGATGCCAATTAGCTTGTGAACCTCCAAGTGGGTGAATCGCTACAACGAGGACGTAGCTTGCCAGCAAGCAAGTGAAGCTCAGGGAAAAAATCTTTGTGTCATATTGTCTCCGAGGATTTCATTTGATATCTATTGTGTTGATCACTTGCCCAGCTCGGTATACATTACTCTATCTTTTGTATTTACATTGCGTCTTCATTACTAGTAGTAATTGTATCTATTTGTTGCTAGACACTTTGCTTATTGTATAAAGGAGCATATTCATTTGATCATATTGCTCACATAGTTTTAATCTAGCAACCTTGCCTTTATGTGACAATAGAGATCATAATTATCTAGAATTGTGAATAGGTGGCTTGCATTTGACTTAGAGCTAGCGCAACTTGTGCTTCGCCATTTAGTTTACTAACAAAGTTGTTTAGTGCTGTTGTAAATTTTTTATTATGCTATTCACCCCCTCTAGCCATTTAGGACCTTTCACCATCCAAGATTTTTTTCAAAGTATATTAAAAATTAAAGCAAGCGTAAGTACATGTCATACTCAACAAATATAACATGAGGTTCATAAGTCTCAAAAGGTTGACATGGGTTTATTGTGATCATATTTTAGTTATCACAGTTTTAGCATATGAGTAGCATCAAGTGGTTATAAGCCCATAGTAAAAAACATGATCAGGTAAACATGAACAATGAATAGAAAAAATGCAATCATTATTAATAAGCATTAGTATCATCAGTACCATTAGTGTTCACCATCTATTATGTAAGAATTATAGGCCACTCGTGCCCAAGGGGGCGACTGATATATCAGTTTAAAGACACTCTACAGATGTTGAACATATTTACTCATGATCCATGATTTCTGTTTGCCAGGGGTAGCTAGTCCCATATCACACGACCAAGGTGCATGGCTAGGTTTCACTATGAAGACTTTCAAAGGTTCGTCGAATAAGTTAGTACCACTAGGTCTTGGCGAGGGGATATAGAGCCCCCCTTTTGAGTGGCACAATAACGTGCAACCTATACACAAATAGGCAAAAGCCACACTATATTCAACTCGTCAAGAGTCGATGTACCCTTTCGGATAACCACTAACAAGCTAGAAAAGGTTTTCATAGTTGAGTTAACCACTAACAAGCTAGAAAAGGTCCTCATAGTTGAGTAAAGACAGAGCCATGTAACCCTCATGGTTGTACTCCCCGAACGATCACTTATAGATAAGTCTTTAGGGAGAGGAATTTGTAGCATCTAGAAAGCAACTAGACACACTAGCCCCCTATATCATGTTGTTATAAAAAAATCATCTTTTAGAGTATAATTAGTCAAGTTACAAGATCATGGTTTAAGTGAAGCACTATCATCATGCTACCCAATGCAATAACCCATAGGTGACAAGGTGAAAACATATTCTGTAAAGATGTTTTGGACTGTGGGTTAGAATAGCAAAAGTTGTAGGGGCTCTTTAACAAAGTTGATATGTGAAGGGGTATGATTTGTGATCTAGGTTGTTGGATCTGGCTTGATGGAACATATTAGATTGCGATAGGAGATAGGGCGCTGCCGGCTGAGGAAGATGACGGCCAGTGTGACAGAGGCCATGGCTGGGAGCTCTGCTCCTTGCTAGAATTTCGTCGAGATAGCGCTGCAAGCCACGAAAAGTCACGGGATCGGTATGAGAGCAAGGAGCGAAGCAAGGCAAACTTGAGGAAAGGGTCAGGGTTGCTAGCAGATGGTGGAAGGTGAGCTGGAGCTCGTGTTGGTGGCTGGACTCGTCCGATGAGCTAGTGCAAGCAATAGAGACGGAGGGGGAGACCACACGCGGTATCAGAGCATTTCTTACAATCGTTAGAGGCTCCATAGATGAGTATTGTCGATAGCGAAGCGTCCGAGCAGCATATCGAGACGGCGACGGTGCCTCTTAGGGTTTCGGGCAGCGGCTACACGAGCTAGGGCAAAGGCCGGCTCTAGAAGGGGAACAAGGTGTGGTAGGGACTTCGAAGCTTCTTATATGGGGACATGTGTGTGGATCACACCAAAATAGGGTGAAGATGACACTGTGGCATGGGCCTATGGTGTCGGTGTGAGAGAGATGTGGGACCCAGCCATCGACCGAAAGGAGAGAGGAAGCAAAGGGATCGTGCACATGGCTGATTTTTGTTGGGCCAGGCCATTGCGCTTACGAGATAGGAGGGTGGAGACAGAGAGATGGACCATAGGGTGGTCACCAGGGCCGCTCGGGCCAAGAAGCGGGAGAGAAGGCCATGTTGGCTGGAGTGATGGGCCTGAGGGATGGGGTGTGCTGGACCGCTCGGGCTAGAAGAGAAGAGGGGATGGTTTTCCTTTTCTGCTTCCTTTTCTCTTTTGTTTCAAAGCCTTTTGAAACTCATTCCAAAAACACACCATTTTGAGTTTTGAACACCAACTCAACTAAACAAAACAAATGTAACGACATGTATGGTCAAACATGTTTATACCTTGTGATAAAATTTAATTTAATGAAAAAGATAATTTCCCTATATTTTATGAGCACATAATTCATAATTAAGTCAATTTAGCTCTATTTCACAAGAAGCAAATTTTGTGGTGTTACAATACCCTACCCCTCCGTGGTAGCCTATAGATGGTGACATTATTGTCCCATGCCAACTTATTAAACCATGTTCAGGAACGTGTTTAAAATATGTATGACCATTATTAGAGTTGATAAACACCCTTCTCATCCATTTCCACTATTAGAGGGTCTGATGACTCGAAGTGAATCTCCTAGGTGAGAACCTTATCACTCATTCTTCAAAGTATCTTAGAAACCAATTCCCTCTCTAC
This sequence comes from Coix lacryma-jobi var. lacryma-jobi, assembly GCA_009763385.1. Classification (NCBI taxonomy): domain Eukaryota; kingdom Viridiplantae; phylum Streptophyta; class Magnoliopsida; order Poales; family Poaceae; genus Coix; species Coix lacryma-jobi. Next base: position 144,752,064 of record CM019826.1, read on the forward strand.
CCCAATGATCGTTTATACTTATCCATTTCTTAACAAATGACGATCTTGACTATAATGTGTACACTTTTTTGTTCCTTGTGGAAACAGATACTCTAGAATACTCCAAGTGAAAGCTACATCAGTGTTTGTGGGCTTGCAGATTCCTCTGTTAGCAGGTATCTACAATACCAACATTAGGTAAGTGTTGCTACATTATGTACTCAACATTTATCCCTATGTTGTTATAGATGAATTATCGAGTACAGACCTTGCCGATCAGTAATGAGCCGAATGTCGTGCAGAGCGGTCAAACTCCTCTCACTTAGCTAAGCTTTGTGACACTTGGGAGCTTGTAGTGGGCACAATGTTGCTTGACTATTTTTGTTCTTGTAGCTACCGAAACATTGAGTGTTTGAGTCCTAAAAACATTTTTCAATGTTGAGATTTTTTTTGTAATTTTGTACTAAACGTCTATGAACCCTCATGCAACATTGAATTGCTTACACTATGTCATTTCTCGGTCTTTCAATGTATATTGTTATTCTTTGAATTTGGCACATATGTAAAGTTTACATTCAAAGTACATGGTTATGCCTTTCAGTTGTGTTTGTTTTGAAAACCCTTGTTATAAAGACATGTAGATGTGGTCATGGAGAGAAACGTGATCTGCCGGTTTGGCTTGGGTTAAGCATTTCTTGTGTCATGTGATTGACGAACATGCCTAACCAAGGTTAAACTAGATATATAGTTTTGCCACAAAAAACTTCTTTACACACATGTAAATTACATTCCTAGTTTTGTTGGGCCCAGAAAACCATTCAAATATAAGTATTTTTCCATAAGATTTCGAGTCTAGTTATTCAATACATGGATATATATTATTGTACAATTATTAATTGGCAATTATGGATGATGGACTAGTAATTTTCTAGGTTTCATGCTGAGAACATTGCCTATGTGTGAAAGGTCCTCTGGTATCACGCTGATAATGCATACTAGCTGTAAAGATAACTGGAACGACCCATTTTCACATAGGATTTGGCTATATATATGCCAGTCTTCTCCTTCTTTCCATTGCACCCACATCATTGCATCTTCCTCACCATCTCCTCCAATCAATTTAACTCATCGCAACATTGCTCATCACTACGGACCATGTCCTCCAACCCACAAATCATTGGGCAAGCACTATGCGTTGTAGCTCCAAAACCCAATACCGCTGAACCTCTTGTTGAGTTGATGGATGAAAAGGCGCTCCTACCTTGGAGAACTCAGAGGGCACTATGCCACAGTGCAGTCTACGACCACGTTGAGGGAAAGCCAAGGATTTATGCACCTTCTCACTAAAAGTGACGGGTGAAGAGATCGCTGAAGACATATTTCCCATGTGGACACCCTCGTCGAAGACCAATCCAGACGCAAACGATGCTTAACGTGAGTTGCTACCCGTCTCCCCTTCCTCTCGCGGATTTCATTCCTCCCCTCTATTGATAACTTTTATTTGTATTAACTATGTTAGATTATTTTAACTTAAATATGGTCCATATAAATTAAGGAAATTGTTCTTATTATTAAATGTCTTAGTGTGATGGTTACTAGACTTAAAGAATAAGAATTATGGATTTAAATAACCTCTCCTCACTCTTTAGATAATAGTGTGTTATGATGTCGTGGTGCTCATGCTTAACAAATCCATGCATGTTCACTAATGATTCACTAATGACTATGAGAATAATGCATGATGAACGCATGAAACTCAAGTGCATGCATTAGCCATTATATGTGTACGTTTCTCATTCTAATGGGTTAATGGTCATGCACAATAATTAACATTAGTGCTTGTTAATTATCTAGTGGAAAAGGAATAGCCAAGCCATGCATACACTGTACGTTAGTGAGAGCACCCTAACCGGTGTATAAATAGATGGTCTAACTATTTGGAATGTATGTGAACAAGAGTACATCAGAAAAGAACACATGAGAGCATATTAGTATTAGTTCCCTCATCATCAAGAGAACTAGAAAAGGTAAAAGACAGTGAGGAGAAAAACAATCTCAAGATGCAAGGAGCAAACATGGCGCAAGGTGGGTTTGTGTTGTTTAGCACATGAAAAGGCTATTTGTGTTATGCACATATGTAAAGTTCTTTCATCTTGGTTAAATCAATTTGTGCTAATATGATTCTTTAAGCTTCCGCAAACTGTTTTCTACTTAATTTGGTATCAAAGCCAGGTTATTTTAGCACTTTTGATTTACCATGATGGCTATGTTGTTTCTACCTTCTTGTATACGACATGAAAAGATATATGCAATATCAAAGTGTATTCGATTGCATATGAAAGAATGTCTAATATCTTTATTTATTTATTGGCTCTTATGTTTATTGTGAGCAAAATATTTTTGCTTGATATGATGCATAATATTTTTTTAGTCAAGTAAATAATGTGTTCATCCTTATGACTTTAGATGAACGAGTGCTCGCGAATAGTTCATATGAGCTTAATTGTTACACAATATGCTAAATAAATATTTATATTATAAAAAGCATGTTAGCCACCAAAGTGGCCCTGCACGAAGGGATTGTAAATATTTATTTATGCATTTCAATTGTTCATATTTTTCGATACTATTTATGTGAAAGATGTGGTGAACAATTGAGTTCACTAGTTGTAATCTGGGAGGTTGCCCAAAGGTGGACCATTGATTACAATTGGTAACATGAACGGGATAATCGACACGCTTAATGATTTTGTTAGTCTATCCAAAGATAGTGTGCATTTTGTTTTAAGCATGTTTGATTATCTAATAAATATATTTAATTTAGTATCAATTTTGTGTCGGTCGTGTATCTAAATTTCATCCAAAGATGTTTCAGACACACTTGATGTTTTGTTGTTTGAATCCATTACGTATACTCAAAGTATTAATTCGTGGGTATATTTTAAATATTTGCAACATCTATTAACTTAATGTGTCAAAGTTATGGGATTGTCAAGTTTAATGGGCTAAACTATAACGATTGGTACGAACAAATTCGGTTCCATTTAGGTGCTATGGATTTGGATGTAGCACTTATTCTTGAAAAGCCTGCAGCCCCTACACTGAAGATGACCGTGCCTTTTATGCTAACTAGGAACGGTCGAATAGGCTGTCTTTATGCTTGATGAAATTGACGATGGCTGAAAATGTTAAGCCATCGATGCATGTAACTGAGGATGCAAAAGAGTTCATGGAGAAGCTTAAAGAACACTCCCATTCAGACATTACTGACAAGTCTGTTGTGGGGAGTCTCATGGTTGAGTTGACGACCATGAAATTCAATTGGTCGCTTCCCATTCATGATCATGTAACAAACATGATGAACCTTGCCGCAAAATTGAACTCTATGGGCATGAATGTTGATGAGCCCCTTCTGGTTCAATTTGTTATGTTGTCTCTTCCACCTGAATTTGGCCCGTTCCAAGTGAATTATAACACTCTTAAAGATAAATGGAACATTCAGGAAGCCAAAGCAATGTTAATTCAGGAGGAAGGGAGATTAAAGAAAAATGGGGTTCATTCTGTTCATCTCATGGTGGATAATAACGCTAGCAGTAGTAAGGCAAAACCAGGGAACAAAGGAAGGAAGTTGAAGAACCCACTTCATGTTAATGAGGGACAAATCCATAAGAAGTTGAGATGCCATTTTTGCAAGAAAACTGGTCATTTCAAGAAGGATTTGAAAGGCCCTTGTTTGGTTTTGGTAATTGAGTGACAACTTAGGTGGACTAATATGTGTTCGATGTGAGATACACAAGTGATTAGTCCTCAGGTGATCATGTGTGAGCAACATATGCCATAGAGGGGAAATGGCTTAGAAGATGTTGCAAGGCTCACACATGTGAAGAAGGAGCTTAATGCACATGAAACATGACATATGGTCATGTGGCTAAGATGGTGAAGATCAAGGCAAGACTTGGCTTGATGGACCGGTTGCGAAGGTGAAGGGCAAGTTGGAGGCTTTGAAGCCGTTGGTACCGAGTGTTGGGAGGCTTAAGCAAGACTTGGCGCCGAGGGACCGAAGCGATGGTGAAGAGCAAGAGGTGTCAAGATCGATGGACCATGGAGGCCATGTGATGATATGAAGTGAATCATATCATTTGATGAGAGGTTGGTGCATAGGTTGCATCAACACCTAAGGAGATGAAATGGAATGCGCAAGGCACATGTATAATTGTAGGGCATTTCATTTCACCGGTCATAGTTGTGTAGAGAATATTATGACCGGGTTTAGAATAGATGGTCGTACTATTGAGAGGAGCAAACTTGTTTGCATATCGGTCATCTAGTGCCACTTGAGCGATCTAACTTTGCGATGTTGCTAAGATCGAGTGGCGCGGTAAGAACTAGTGAAAATCCTTTGAAAATGATTGTGAAAATGCTAACACACATGCACATGATGTTGTACACTTGGTGGTGTTGGCACATTTACAAAGGAGAAGTTGTTGGAGTTGATTTGAATCAACATAGAGAAGAAAATGAAGTTTTCTGAGTGTGGTCGGTAGTACCTCCCAAGGGTGCTGCGTGCAACCTTCTCTGTGTTGAGTCTGAAGTGGCCTGGCGGTTATAACGCCATAGGGTCGGTAGTACCGACCAGAGGGTCGGTGGTACCATGGTCCTGAAGGGTTTTGCAAGCTCTCTGTGTAGATCCAAAGTTGGCCTGCCGGTAGTACCACCAAAGGGCCGGTACTACCGACCGTTGATGTACTGATGTTTGGTGTTCTGGGTGCTCTCTGTGTAGTTCCAGAATGGCCTGTCAGTAGTACCGCCATAGGGCCGGTACTACCGACCATCGGTGGTACCGAGGTCGAGAGGAAGTCTGGGAGCTCTCTGTGTAGTCCCAGGTTGGCCTGTCGGTAGTACCACCATAGGGGCCGGTACTACCGACCGTCGGTGGTACCGACCAGGGGTCGGTTGTTCGTTTGGTCAATGCGTCGTGTGTAACGGCTAGATCTGACATAGTCGGTACTACCGCCCAGGGGGGTCGGTACTACCGACCGTAGCGCAGAATGCCCAGTGAAGGGGCATAACGGCTAGTTGGCCCTTGGGGCTATATATAGTCGTGGTAGCCGGCCTTGGGCTGGTTGGTCAATTTGGCTAAGCACTCCATAGCCTTGGTGGCTTGTGTGGATGTGCTAGCGGCCCCTCTAACACACATACGCTTTAGTGCTTATCCGATTGTGTGAGAGAGCGATCATAGTGCGTTGCTTTGAGAGATAGCATCGAGTGGCACTATGTAACACCTCTGGTGTTTAATATGTAATTAACCTGACATGTCATCATCTTTAGTCATTAATCATTCTTGCCGTGCATTTATGTTTGCTTAGTACTTGTGTAGCAATCTCTTTTCAAAAACCCTGAAGCCCAAATCTTCCTAAAGGGCAAAATGGTAATTTCAACTCTGTGCCTAGCCTTGTGTATTTCTTGTTCAGTTTAGTGTCTTGAAGCTTTGTTGTGTTGTTCAAAACCCAAAATCAAAAACAGATTTCAAATCCCTTTGAAAAACCCTAATTTCCAAACCCTGTTTTTTACCCCTCTTTTAATACTTTAAAAACTATTCAAAATTTGGATTTGGTTCAAAAAGCAAAGTTGTAGATCTTGTCAAGAGGAACAACTTTGGTATTTGCAAATTTTCAAGTTTCTATATAAAATCAAAAGTAATTTTGATATTATTCAAATCTTAAAAGTGTCTCCTTTTCTAATTTCGAAAATAATTCAAGAACTGTTTGGAATTTGAAAATGTTTCTATTGACAAAGTTGTAGATCTCCTTTTTCTGCACAACTTTGGTATTCTGAGTTTTTCCCGTGCAGTTCAAGTTTTGGGAGTAATTTGCAAAATACAGAAAGTCAAACCCTACACCCTAGCCCTGTTCATCTTCTACCTAGGGCCAGGGGGGCCCGGCCATGGCCCGGTCGCCGGCGCTGCGCGCGCCACGCGCTCGGCCGCCGTTCGCCTGCCCCCGACCTGCCGCCGCTGGTCCCGTGATGATTTCGCGCCCGCACGCGCAAGCGCTGACCTCCGCCCCCGTCCCCCACTGCTCCCCGACGTCGCCGCCGCGTGGCCGTCGCCGGCAAGCACGACGCCCGGGTCCCAAACTGATTTCCGTCCCTTCTTCATCATGAGATCGATAGCACGCGCCACGGGCATTCTTATCCACCCCCGCGCGCTCCCTAACGGTCCCTGGCCGCGGCTATAAAAGGCCCGCCGGCCGGCCGGAGCTCCGCACTCACCCCGCCACCGTGGCCAGCTCACTCCAGAGTCTCCGCCGCTCCACCACCTAGCCCAGAAGCTCCGCCTTGAGCTCGCGAAGCTTCCCAGCCCCTCAATTTTACCTGCGCCGCCTCCAATCGCCCGGCGTAACCCCATCTTCCCAAACTCCGGCGAAACACCGGTGAGCATGGGATTGAGAAATACTCTCTCCCCGGCCGTGATCTTTCCTCCCCGACCCCTGCTTCATCTTCCTTGCCTTCTTGCGCCCCTAACCGACTACTGGTGGCCGTGCCTGGTGTACAGGGTCGCCGGATCGCCGGAGTGTCGCCGCAGTTGTCTCCTTCCTCGAGCCGCACCCTCGACCGTATCGAGCCCCAAGCCTCGGGCGAATCGCACTACCCTCGAGCACGTTCCCGAGCCACACCCTCGAGAGGCTAGCCGCAAGAGAACACCGCCGAGACCTCGCCCGTCGAGCCCTCTTTTCCATCCGCCTCGTCGAGCCTTGCCTCTGACTCTCGGTGAGTCCAGCCTCTGTTTTCCCAGCCGAGCCTCGAGCCCCGACGTCGAACCCACTCCGACTCGAGCTCAGTGCTCTTTTCCTTTTCAAAAATATGAATAGTCTTGTTATTTCATCTTTTTGTATGATTTTCTGTGTTGCTCCAAAAATTCTGAAAATTTTACAGTTAACTCTTTATACCTTGTAGTATTTTAGAAAAATATAAAACTTGACTTTTCTGCAAAAATTTGAAAATATAAAATCCCTATTTTAATTAATAAATGGATGGTTTTGGATTTTTAGAAAATCATTTATAACTCCAAAAATCATGAGATAAATTTTTGTGAGCTTCCTATGCCATGTTTAGTCTCTGGTGAAATTTGGAAGTATTTTGGAACAAGTTGATTTTTGAGCCTTTATTTTAATTGTTAAATAGTGCCGTTTGTTAATTAATGTCTGATTTTATTTGAGCACCTTAATGACCTCCAAAAATTATGAAATTTGTTTTGCCATCTATCTACACCATAATGAACTTATGAGATTAATTTGGTAATTTTTGGAGCAACTGCATAAAATGACCTTTTTAAATAATTAAGAAAAAATAGAAAAAGTGATTAGGGTTCATGTTGTATGCCTTGTGTTACATTGTTCATGCTAGCATACTCATGTGCATGCATCATTGCATTCGTATAGTCACCGAAGAAGGCGTCAAGATCGAGGCAGCCGCTGACGAACCTGTCCCTGAGGCTACCCCGAGCTCCGACAACTGCCCCGCCGCCCTCGAGCCTGCCCTCTTTGCTCTTCAAGGCAAGCCCCGGTGCATTTAACCCCTTTCCTTGAATTTATAAAATGATTTCCTTAAATGCTTTTGAGTTAAATTATTGCATTAGGTTTATAGGAGTTGTGTGCTATCCTAATTGATGCACTATCCACCTTGACCACTGATACACCCGATACCTGCTTTTCAAAAGTGTTTGAAAAATGCTTAGCAATGCTTATTGAATTAGACTTTGCAATAAAATGCCATTTTCAAAAGTGTGATCACTGAAAGAATCTTTATGGGAATTTGGCTTTACTTCCCGTTCGATGACTACTTGCCTAGCTAGCATGTGGTCATTGTCGAGAAGAGGTTGTCCGCGCGTACGGTGCCGTCATGTTGTAGTCCGGGACTCAACAGTTGACACCGACCGGGACAGGGTTGAAAAACCGACAGGACCTGTACTCTTGGGTTAGAGTCCCGAGGTGCTTGTTGCTGACGGAAAAACTTTAGGGACCATCCGTATGGGGGCCTGCTGGTCAAGACTTGTAACTATTCACATACTACGGAAAGCTCTGGCTCCGAGGAATCCTTTATTGGACCGACAACCGCGCACTGGGAGTGGAGAGATGGCGGAAGTAGCATGTACCCACGTGGTCGTCGTACCTGGATAAGAGTGGTGTACTGTACTTCCGGGTGGCGTAGGACCGTGCCCAATCTTGGAGGAATCGTGGTAGACGAGTTGGCATATGCAAGCTTGGGTGCTACATATGCAGTGTGGATAGGGATCCTCAGCTGAGTATTATTTATCCGGATTAACGTTGCTCCTCGGTTATGGAGACTTGGTCACTGACTGTCAACGGAGAGTGGTTCTCAACTAGGAATGTTTTGAAATGTAAAAAGAATCATGAACGACGAAGAATTGAGGAATACTGAATCTTTCCAAAGTAAAATAAGATTTACAAAAATGCTTTTCTGCAAAATACTTGATCTTGCTTAAGCCTTACCTTGACTACCCTAAGCCTCTCATTCCTGAGTCTTCTCCCTTTTTCTTTAGTCGGGTAAGTCTTGTTGAGTACCCCAGTACTCAGGGTTTGTTACCCATGCTGCAGGTATGACAGAGTCCCCAATGTGTCTTGCACCCTGCTGCGTGACCATCGTCCAGGAAGAGGCCGATGAGGCCGAAGAATAGTTGTACACCCTCGGGCTGGGTGATTATAAGTATCTTTGCTGTTCTCCACTATGTTGCCTATGTCTATTTCTATTATCAGAACTTGGTTTGTAATAACTGCACCTTAATTTCTATTTGAAACCCTGCTTTGTAAAACTAATGTTATTTAAGTCTTCCGCTCTTTATTCCGATGTTATTTGTAAAAGTATGCAATGCTGTAACCGAATTGTGAGATGATCCTGCAGACATTGGGCACTGATGTAGCCCGGTGGCGAACAGGTCTTAATCACATGGAACATGGGTTCGACTGTCAGAGGTTGACAGGGACACGTGGGCCATGGGATTAGGGTCGTTCCGTCACAGAGTGGTATCGGAGCATCTCACTTTAACGTTGCAGTGTTCGTTTTTGCGAAAACTTCAAAAGACCTTTTGAGTTCAAACAAACTAAACCTGACTATTTTGAGTCCAAATTGCATCTCTCATCTTATCTCTCATATGGCAACACTAGCTAGTGGAACAACATATTTTAAGCCCTATGTACCTTATTTATTTATTGCATTGCTTTGTTCCGTAGGAACGATTCATGCATCATGTCATAATCACTTAAGTTAACATCCTCTCTAAGTTCGTTGGGGTAGTATGCCTTTACCTGTTCTTGCTAGCCTTTCTCATCCATCTTATCCTATCCAGACATGGCTCGCATCAAGCTGACTGCCCGCAAGTCGACTGGACCGCATGGTGTGCCACGCCACCAGCTGGCACCACGCACTGAGGAAGAGACTGCCGAACCTTCCAATGGTCGTCGCTTTCCCCGCCGCACCCGTAAGAACCTGAAGGAGGAGATCAAGGATCTGAAGGCTGAGCTGAAGAACTTGGAGCATGACTTCTACCACTCACGCCTGGAGTTTTATGAGGCACGAGCTTCCCTGGAGCAGGCCAACCGGAACACGGTTCGCGCTATCGAGCAGCGCAACGATGCTTGGATCCGCGAGGACGTCACCAGAGCCGAGCTCCACGGACTGCAGCAGTACACAGCTCAGATTGAACAGTTCAATGATATGCTTCATGAGGAAGTACATCAGCTGTATGATCAACTCCACCCCTTAGTACCCCCGGTTATGGAAGACCCTGAGGACGGAGTAGTGGAAGAACCCGATGTGGATCAAGAGCCAGACGTGGACGAGGAAATTGAACCTACCGAGGACGTCCACGCTGAAGACGAGGACGAGGAGGAAGAGCCTGAGCTCATCCTCGAAGAAGACGACGACGAAGAAATGATCATCATCGATGAGGACTAGACCCGTCTTTAGGAGATGGAGTTCCCATGTGTCTGTACCACCTGCTTACCTAAAACCTTAGTCTAGGTTTGGGAGTGTTAGTCTGTCTTTTGTTAAGTCAGTCTGTATCTTTCTCTTCGTACCTTTTTCCCCTTATCGGTCAGTTGTGTCTGTCAGAAATCTTTATCAATCTATTAGCCTTTGTATCAGAAGAAGGTATCAGTCTGTTGTTTTCAGAACTCTATCTATGAATGCTAAGTTCCAAGTTGCTTAACAGATGCCTGTGAACACTCGCACTGGAGCTGGAGGTTCTGACGGTGCCAACCTTCCAAACCCTCCACCTGTTCCTGCTACCCTGGCAGATGCCATTGCAGCTTTGGCAGCCGCTGCTAACCTAATGGCTCAAAACCAAGTGCAGCAGAACAATGGTCACCATGGTCGCCGCGACCACAACAACCATGAGAATACATATGTGGATTTCACCGAGACCCGTCCACCAGTTTTTACCAAGGCCGACGAACCCCTGGAAGCTGATGATTGGCTCCGCACTATGGAGCAGAAGTTCGGTCTTCTCCACTGCACCGACATCCAGAAACCCCGTTTCGCTTCCCAGCAGCTTCGTGGTCCAACAAGCGCTTGGTATGCCAATCTGTTGGCTGCCCAGCCAGAAGGTCATCAGTTGACCTGGGAAGAGTTCCGCACAGCTTTCCGTGCACATCACATCCCTTCGGGATTAATGAAGATGAAGCTTGATCAGTTTCTGGCACTGCAGCAGAAGGACTCCACAGTGATGCAGTATGTGGGTCAGTTCAACCATCTTAGCCAGTATGCCTCAGAGTATGTCAACACAGATGAAAAGAAGAGGGATTGTTTCCTTAGAGGTCTGCATCCTAAGATCCGCAGAAGTCTGTCCAATAACCTGACCGGTTCGTATCATGATGCCGTTGATCGTGCTGTTGCATATGAAGAAAGCAACCGTCAGTACCAAGAGGAGAAGAAGAAGAAGAAAGCAGGATCTAGCAGCTTCTCTGGCAATCACAAGCGCCAGAGGATCATATACCACCCCAGTCACCACCAAAATCGCCTACCTTACCCCAACCAGCAAGTGGTCGTCCGTACCGCGGCCACCACCCATAATGCCAACCAGCAGAGTGCCACACAGCCGAACGCCCCAGGTGTTCGTATCACCACTCCACAAACAGCCTACAACCATCCCTGCTACAACTGCGGCCAGCTTGGTCACTGGTCTCGTGAGTGCCCAAAGCCCAAGAGGTATGCCCAGAATACTCAGAAGAATCCTGGAGGATCTCAGCAGCAGCAGCACCGTGCACAGCGGCAGCATGTTCAGAAGGGCAAGATTGTCAAGAAGCACGGGCAAGTCTACTACACCACTGTCGGCGACATCCCAGAAGGAGAGCCCGTCATGATCGGTAGGTTTCCCGTTGCCAATCATCCTGCAGTTGTGTTGTTTGATTCTGGTGCATCGCATTCCTTCATCAGTCGTACTTTTGTCATCAAGCATGAGATATCAATTGAGGATTTAAAAGAAAGTTTCTGCATATTTTCGCCTGGAGGGCGTATAATTACTAAGGAAGTGGTTCGCAGTGTACCAGTAATGTTGGGGGAACATGTATTTCCTACCACCATGATAGTGCTACGTGATCAGGAGATAGATGTCATTTTAGGCATGAATTGGATGTGTCAGTATAAAGCCATGATCGACATCCTGAATAGAGTTGTGAGAGTGGATATTCCTAACAGCACCTCCAAACTCCTTCTCCAACTCCCAATGCCTCAAAAACCAGCAGCCACACTTTTGAACACCACCTATGTTCTGGAAACCAGAGACATCCCCGTGGTCTGTGAATTCCCTGATGTTTTTCCAGAGGACTTACCTGGTCTGCCTCCTGACCGTGATGTCGAGTTTGCTATAGAGCTAAAGCCCGGGACTGCTCCTATATCCCGCAGAGCTTATCGAATGCCTCCCAGAGAGTTGGCAGAGCTAAAAATCCAATTACAAGATTTGTTGGACAAGGGTTTCATTCGCCCAAGCTCGTCTCCTTGGGGCTGTCCGGCAATCTTTGTAAAGAAGAAAGACAAGACTCTCAGAATGTGCATTGATTATCGCCCACTCAATGAGGTCACCATCAAAAATAAATATCCCTTGCCTCGTATTGATCTTCTCTTTGACCAGTTAGCTGGAGCCAAAGTATTCTCCAAGATCGATCTCAGATCTGGCTACCACCAAATAAAGATTTGTCCTGAAGATATTCCTAAAACAGCTTTCACCACCAGATACGGCCTATATGAGTACTTGGTCATGGCCTTCGGTTTGACCAATGCCCCTGCTCATTTCATGTACCTCATGAACTCTGTGTTCATGCCAGAGCTTGATAAATTCGTGGTCGTGTTCATTGATGACATCCTTGTCTACTCAAAAACCCCTGAAGATCATGCCGAACATCTTCGTATCATTCTATCCCGTCTCAGAGAACATCAGCTGTATGCTAAGTTCAGTAAATGTGAGTTCTGGTTAGATCAGATACAGTTTCTTGGTCATGTCCTATCCGCTGAAGGTGTGTCAGTTGACCCTGGTAAAGTGGCAGACATTCTGGATTGGAAGCCACCTACCACTGTTCATCAAGTCCGCAGCTTTATGGGAATGGCAGGATATTATCGTCGATTCATCCCAGATTTCTCAAGAATTGCCAAGCCTATCACTGAGTTAGTAAAGAATTCTGTGAAGTTTGTCTGGTCACCAGCCTGTGAGCAAGCCTTTCAAACTCTGAAGAAACTGTTAACCACATCACCAGTGCTAGCCCAGCCAAACATCGAGAAGCCCTTTGATGTCTACTGTGATGCATCTGGTACTGGTTTGGGCTGTGTTTTGATGCAAGAAGGTCGAGTGATCGCATATGCCTCCCGACAGCTTAAGCGACATGAAGAGAATTATCCAACTCATGATCTCGAGTTAGCAGCAGTAGTGCATGCCTTGAAGATCTGGCGTCATTATCTGTTGGGCAGTACCTGTAATGTGTACACCGATCACAAAAGCCTGAAGTATATCTTCGCTCAAGAAGAGTTGAATATGAGACAGAGAAGATGGCTTGAGTTAATTAAGGATTATGATCTTGAAGTGCATTACCATCCGGGTAAGGCGAATGTGGTCGCCGATGCACTCAGTCGCAAGTCTTATTGCAACTGTCTGATGAAGAAACCCTATGATTCTTCTTTGTGTTATGAGCTGGAAAAGTTGAATATTGAAATGATTCCACAAGGAACTCTGAATAATATCAGAATAGAAACCCCTATCAAAGAGCAGATCATCGCTGCACAGAAAGATAACCCTGGAATCAAGCACATCATCGAAAAGGTCCAATCTGGAAAGGCTGATTGTTTTAGGATTGATGATACAGGAGTAGTATGGTTTAAGAATCGGTTAGCAGTTCCTAAAGTGCCTGAGTTAAGAAAGTTAATCCTTGATGAAGCACACTTGACTAGATTCTCCATCCACCCCGGCAGCAACAAGATGTACCGGGACTTGAAGCAAAGGTTCTGGTGGACAAAGATGAAGATTGAGATCGCCCGGTATGTCGCTCAGTGTGATACTTGCCAGAAAGTCAAAGCCGTGCACATGAGGCCTGGAGGAGAATTGCAACCTTTACCTGTACCTGCTTGGAAATGGGACGATATCAGTATGGATTTTATCAATGGGCTACCAAAGACACCAAAAGGTTTTGATTCCATCTGGGTGATCGTGGATCGCCTCACTAAGCAAGCTCATTTCCTGCCAGTCAAAACCAGCTACACCGTCCCCACATATGCCACTTTGTACAAGAACCACATAGTGAAACTCCATGGCATACCCAAGACCATTGTCTCTGATCGTGGTACCCAGTTCGTCGCAAAATTTTGGAAAGCGTTCCATACCTCACTTGGAACCAAGCTCTTGCATAGTACAGCATATCATCCACAAACAGATGGACAAACTGAGCGAGTCAACCAAGTGTTAGAGGATATGTTGAGAGCATGTGTGCTCACCTTCGCAGATACTTGGGATAATTGTTTGCCCTTGGCAGAATTCTCATATAATAACAGTTACCAAGAGAGCATCAAAATGGCACCCTTTGAAGCACTGTACGGTCGCCGTTGTCGTACACCTCTCAGTTGGTCTGAACCTGGAGAAAGAGAATTCTTTGGAGTTGACCTAGTGAAAGATATGGAAGAAAAAGTCAAGCAAATACAAGAGAATATGAAAATTGCGCAATCTCGACAGAAGAGCTATACCGACAAAAGACGTCGACCTCTGAAGTTTCAAATTGGAGATTATGTGTACCTGAAAGTCTCACCCACCAAAGGAGTCACTCGTTTTGGAGTTAAAGGGAAGTTAGCACCTCGCTATATTGGTCCCTTTGAAATTCTGGAATGTTATGGCAATGTAGCTTACAAGCTAAGATTGCCCGATCATCTTTCCGCCGTCCATAATGTGTTTCACGTCTCCCAACTCAAGAAGTGTCTCCGAGTACCCGAACACGTGGTGGAAGTTGAAGGTGTTGAGTTAGAACCTGATCTGTCATACTCTGAGTATCCAGTTCGCGTGTTGGATCACAAAGATCGTGTTACCTGGAGGACCACCACAAGATGGTACAAGATCCAATGGAACCAACGCTCTGAAGAAGAAGCCACATGGGAATCTGAAGACTTCTTGGCAAAGAACTATCCCGACTTTCTCGATACTCTGTAGATATAAGGTTTTACCCTTGTCCTTCTTAAGACGCAGAATCTCGGGGCGAGATTTCTTTTAGGGGGGAAGGCTGTAACACCTCTGGTGTTTAATATGTAATTAACCTGACATGTCATCATCTTTAGTCATTAATCATTCTTGCCGTGCATTTATGTTTGCTTAGTACTTGTGTAGCAATCTCTTTTCAAAAACCCTGAAGCCCAAATCTTCCTAAAGGGCAAAATGGTAATTTCAACTCTGTGCCTAGCCTTATGTATTTCTTGTTCAGTTTAGTGTCTTGAAGCTTTGTTGTGTTGTTCAAAACCCAAAATCAAAAACAGATTTCAAATCCCTTTGAAAAACCCTAATTTCCAAACCCTGTTTTTTACCCCTCTTTTAATACTTTAAAAACTATTCAAAATTTGGATTTGGTTAAAAAAGCAAAGTTGTAGATCTTGTCAAGAGGAACAACTTTGGTATTTGCAAATTTTCAAGTTTCTATATAAAATCAAAAGTAATTTTGATATTATTCAAATCTTAAAAGTGTCTCCTTTTCTAATTTCGAAAATAATTCAAGAACTGTTTGGAATTTGAAAATGTTTCTATTGACAAAGTTGTAGATCTCCTTTTTCTGCACAACTTTGGTATTCTGAGTTTTTCCCATGCAGTTCAAGTTTTGGGAGTAATTTGCAAAATACAGAAAGTCAAACCCTACACCCTAGCCCTGTTCATCTTCTACCTAGGGCCAGGGGGGCCGGCCATGGCCCGGTCGCCGGCGCTGCGCGCGCCACGCGCTCGGCCGCCGTTCGCCTGCCCCCGACCTGCCGCCGCTGGTCCCGTGATGATTTCGCGCCCGCACGCGCAAGCGCTGACCTCCGCCCCCGTCCCCCACTGCTCCCCGACGTCGCCGCCGCGTGGCCGTCGCCGGCAAGCACAACGCCCGGGTCCCAAACTGATTTCCGTCCCTTCTTCATCATGAGATCGATAGCACGCGCCACGGGCATTCTTATCCACCCCCGCGCGCTCCCTAACGGTCCCTGGCCGCGGCTATAAAAGGCCCGCCGGCCGGCCGGAGCTCCGCACTCACCCCGCCACCGTGGCCAGCTCACTCCAGAGTCTCCGCCGCTCCACCACCTAGCCCAGAAGCTCCGCCTTGAGCTCGCGAAGCTTCCCAGCCCCTCAATTTTACCTGCGCCGCCTCCAATCGCCCGGCGTAACCCCATCTTCCCAAACTCCGGCGAAACACCGGTGAGCATGGGATTGAGAAATACTCTCTCCCCGGCCGTGATCTTTCCTCCCCGACCCCTGCTTCATCTTCCTTGCCTTCTTGCGCCCCTAACCGGCTACTGGTGGCCGTGCCTGGTGTACAGGGTCGCCGGATCGCCGGAGTGTCGCCGCAGTTGTCTCCTTCCTCGAGCCGCACCCTCGACCGTATCGAGCCCCAAGCCTCGGGCGAATCGCACTACCCTCGAGCACGTTCCCGAGCCACACCCTCGAGAGGCTAGCCGCAAGAGAACACCGCCAAGACCTCGCCCGTCGAGCCCTCTTTTCCATCCGCCTCGTCGAGCCTTGCCTCTGACTCTCGGTGAGTCCAGCCTCTGTTTTCCCAGCCGAGCCTCGAGCCTCGACGTCGAACCCACTCCGACTCGAGCTCAGTGCTCTTTTCCTTTTCAAAAATATGAATAGTCTTGTTATTTCATCTTTTTGTATGATTTTCTGTGTTGCTCCAAAAATTCTGAAAATTTTACAGTTAACTCTTTATACCTTGTAGTATTTTAGAAAAATATAAAACTTGACTTTTCTGCAAAAATTTGAAAATGTAAAATCCCTATTTTAATTAATAAATGGATGGTTTTGGATTTTTAGAAAATCATTTATAACTCCAAAAATCATGAGATAAATTTTTGTGAGCTTCCTATGCCATGTTTAGTCTCTGGTGAAATTTGGAAGTATTTTGGAACAAGTTGATTTTTGAGCCTTTATTTTAATTGTTAAATAGTGCCGTTTGTTAATTAATGTCTGATTTTATTTGAGCACCTTAATGACCTCCAAAAATTATGAAATTTGTTTTGCCATCTATCTACACCATAATGAACTTATGAGATTAATTTGGTAATTTTTGGAGCAACTGCATAAAATGACCTTTTTAAATAATTAAGAAAAAATAGAAAAAGTGATTAGGGTTCATGTTGTATGCCCTGTGTTACATTGTTCATGCTAGCATACTCATGTGCATGCATCATTGCATTCGTATAGTCACCGAAGAAGGCGTCAAGATCGAGGCAGCCGCTGACGAACCTGTCCCTGAGGCTACCCCGAGCTCCGACAACTGCCCCGCCGCCCTCGAGCCTGCCCTCTTTGCTCTTCAAGGCAAGCCCCGGTGCATTTAACCCCTTTCCTTGAATTTATAAAATGATTTCCTTAAATGCTTTTGAGTTAAATTATTGCATTAGGTTTATAGGAGTTGTGTGCTATCCTAATTGATGCACTATCCACCTTGACCACTGATACACCCGATACCTGCTTTTCAAAAGTGTTTGAAAAATGCTTAGCAATGCTTATTGAATTAGACTTTGCAATAAAATGCCATTTTCAAAAGTGTGATCACTGAAAGAATCTTTATGGGAATTTGGCTTTACTTCCCGTTCGATGACTACTTGCCTAGCTAGCATGTGGTCATTGTCGAGAAGAGGTTGTCCGCGCGTACGGTGCCGTCATGTTGTAGTCCGGGACTCAACAGTTGACACCGACCGGGACAGGGTTGAAAAACCGACAGGACCTGTACTCTTGGGTTAGAGTCCCGAGGTGCTTGTTGCTGACGGAAAAACTTTAGGGACCATCCGTATGGGGGCCTGCTGGTCAAGACTTGTAACTATTCACATACTACGGAAAGCTCTGGCTCCGAGGAATCCTTTATTGGACCGACAACCGCGCACTGGGAGTGGAGAGATGGCGGAAGTAGCATGTACCCACGTGGTCGTCGTACCTGGATAAGAGTGGTGTACTGTACTTCCGGGTGGCGTAGGACCGTGCCCAATCTTGGAGGAATCGTGGTAGACGAGTTGGCATATGCAAGCTTGGGTGCTACATATGCAGTGTGGATAGGGATCCTCAGCTGAGTATTATTTATCCGGATTAACGTTGCTCCTCGGTTATGGAGACTTGGTCACTGACTGTCAACGGAGAGTGGTTCTCAACTAGGAATGTTTTGAAATGTAAAAAGAATCATGAACGACGAAGAATTGAGGAATACTGAATCTTTCCAAAGTAAAATAAGATTTACAAAAATGCTTTTCTGCAAAATACTTGATCTTGCTTAAGCCTTACCTTGACTACCCTAAGCCTCTCATTCCTGAGTCTTCTCCCTTTTTCTTTAGTCGGGTAAGTCTTGTTGAGTACCCCAGTACTCAGGGTTTGTTACCCATGCTGCAGGTATGACAGAGTCCCCAATGTGTCTTGCACCCTGCTGCGTGACCATCGTCCAGGAAGAGGCCGATGAGGCCGAAGAATAGTTGTACACCCTCGGGCTGGGTGATTATAAGTATCTTTGCTGTTCTCCACTATGTTGCCTATGTCTATTTCTATTATCAGAACTTGGTTTGTAATAACTGCACCTTAATTTCTATTTGAAACCCTGCTTTGTAAAACTAATGTTATTTAAGTCTTCCGCTCTTTATTCCGATGTTATTTGTAAAAGTATGCAATGCTGTAACTGAATTGTGAGATGATCCTGCAGACATTGGGCACTGATGTAGCCCGGTGGCGAACAGGTCTTAATCACATGGAACATGGGTTCGGCTGTCAGAGGTTGACAGGGACACGTGGGCCATGGGATTAGGGTCGTTCCGTCACACACTAGGTGTTCGAGTTGCAAGCCGGTGTGCTTATTACTCTTGGAGGTTGCCACCTCCTAGACGGCTTGGTGCTCATCTCCGTCGTGAAGCCCGCGTGAAGATTGTGCGTGGCTCCAGAGAAGCTTTGTGAGGGGCATTGTGCTCGCCCCGTGGGAGATCGCGAAGAGCAACTCTAGTGGAGAAGAGGCGTGAAGAGCGCCAAGTGGTCCAGCCGGATCGAACGCTAGAGCTCTTGGTGAGCACTCCATCGTGGATAGGTTGGCTTAGTGTCACCACTAGCGAGAGGATCAGCGGCAACCTTGGGCTTGCTTCAACGGGGACAAGCTTGGTGGCAACCAAGTGAACCTCGGGATAAAATCTTATGTCCCGTCTCTTGTTGCTCTTATTGTTCTTCGTTCCTTGCATATTACGCTTGTTTGTGTTCTTCGTGTTCTTCCTCCCTCCATCACTCTATCTTAGGTTGGGAAGACTCGAACTACCTTTTGGTAAGGAACCAAGACGTAAGGAAGCTACAATCATCATCTACATCATCTAGGGAAGTGGGGTAATTGCTAGATTTGAGATTGCATCTCATCCCCTTCGATCTCGTAGCTTCCTGTAGGTGCTCGGTAGTACCGACTTGGAAGCCCAGTAGTACCGGCGTCGGTAGTACCGGCCTTCTGCCTGGTAGTACCGACTGTCTGCTGTCTACACTAGCTTGTATTGCAATTCTAATCCTTGTGCTAGTGTTTAGTTGCTTAGTTTGTGTAGCTAAGTTGAGCTCTCTAATTTTGCTTGTGTAGCCTTGTTATTGAGCATTGCTAGTGAGCTTAGGCTTTGTGCTTTGCTTGCTAGATTGTGTAGGAGCTCCCCCGTGCTTGAAGTACTAGTTGCATAGGCTTCTGTGACCTAGCTTCTAGAATTGATTAGGTGAGCTCTAGCTAGCCTGACACCTTATTTGCATTGATTAGGATCTTTTGTAAGGTGTCATAGAGTATAGGTAGAGGGGTGTAGTCTTGGCTAGACCGATAGTTTTAATTCCGCATTTGTTTCGGTTAGCCGCTACGATTAGTTTTAAAAAGGACTATTCACCCCCCTCTAGTCCACCATCTCGACCCTTCAGGGTTGCCCGAAGATAAAGAAATGGTTCGAAAAGAAAGGTATACATTATTATATTTCTGTATGCTTAGAATCAAATCCTGTTGAAGTTCCTAGTAATACCTGGTGGTTAGATTGTGGTGCTACTACTCATGTTTCACATATTACGTAGGGATTCCTTATGATCCAACCCATAAGCGGGCCTGAACAGTTCTTGTACATGGTGAATAGAATGAAGGCACGAATTGAAGGGATCAAGACTTATAGAATAATCCTCGAGACCGGTCTGCACTTAGACTTAAAAGAGTGTCTTTATGTTCCCGAGTGTTCTAGAAATCTAGTGTCTATGAGCAAGTTGGATGTAATGATGGTTTTTCTAAATCCTTGTTTAATGTTGAGGATGTTGTTGGAAATAAACGTAGTGCACATAATGAGTGGTCTGCTTTTTTGTGGCATAAGAGACTGGGTCATATATCCAAAGAAAGAGTTATGAGGCTAGTTAAAAATGAAATACTTCCTCAACTAGATTATGATGACTGGAATGTATGTGTGGATTGCATTAAGGGCAAGCAAACCTCACACATAACAAAGCACCCTGCTACAAGAAGCACTGAGCTATTACACTTGACACATACTGATATTTGTGGTCCATGTAAGGAAAATGGACCTCGGACCATTTAACTTCGGATTTTGGTGTTTGATGAACAACACAACCAAATTGGACTAATGCGTTTGCAAGTGTTTGTTTTGTAGTCCAATAGGGTGCAAATGTGACTTGGACAAAGGCTACGTGATGATCCAATGATCAACACCTCAAGCAAGACTCTAGAAGCTCAGTAGAAGACCCTAAAGATCAAGCAAAGTCCAAGGCACAAGAATGGAACCAAGACGGCGCAAGAAATCGTGAAGAAACGAGAAGAAAGGGACATCAGACGCTGCCCACACAGGCATCGGACGCGCCGATGGCAAACCCTAGCTCGTGTCAGCACCAGCAGAAGCATCGGACGCTGAAGACCGAGACATCGAACGCGACCGTAACACTGTGCAAAACTGCACAACGAACATCGGATGCACCGATGCAACATCGGATGCTACATGACCTTGGATCCGATGCCTATGCAGGAAGGTTCTAGAGAGGCTCTGGTAGCATCGGACGTGTCAGATGATCAGGCATCGGACGTGTCAGATGATCAGGCATCGGACGCTGAGTAGCCGTTGCGACACAGTGCCAGGCTGGCATCTAGCCGTTAAAGGAGCATCGGATGCGTCCGATGGTCACGACTCCAGCGTCCGATGCTGCGCAGTGAAGACCATCTTTGGTGCCCAACGACTCTATTTGGTTGGGGCTCTATATATACCCCCATGGCCAGCCAAAACAACATGGTTGGAGCTCAAGGAAGTGTACCAAGTGTATAGACACATATTTAGTTGCTCTAGCCACCAAAGTGCTTAAGTGATATACTAGGTGATTAGTATAGGTGCTTTGCGAAGTGCTTAAGCTAGTTAGACCACCCCTTTGCGCTTGCTCTAGGTGTTAGGCCTAGTGTTTAGTGAGGTTGAAATCCTCTTGTCTACCGGTGCTTGCGCGCACCGTTGTTGTACATCGGCGGGGCTTGTAGTCTTGCGAGATCACACCAACCGCGTTTGTGGTGTGACCGCCTCTGTGTACCGAAGGGAACAAGGCCCGCGGCGTTTCGGCCGGAAGCTTGATAGTGAAGACGGCGGGGAGCATCCGGGAGAGGCTTTGCCACAAGTGGCTTAACCGGAGACCCACTTGCACGTGGGGAAGGCCCGGAGCTATCCACGGAGTTACCCGACCGGGAGCTTGGCCCTTGCGAGGGATTCCTTGCGAGGGGCTCCAACGAGGACTAGGGGGAAGCTTGCGCGCTTCTCGATACCTCGGTAAAAATACTGGAGTCGTCGACGGGAGTTTGCATCTCTATCACACTCTTTAGCTTCCGCGTTTATATTGCTACCTTGTTTATGTGCTTTACCTTTCCTAGCTTAGTTGATAGGCTAGTTGATAGGATTGGAACATAGGTTGCATAACTCCTTTTGCGGTAGAGATAGCAAACACATCTAGCAAAACTTTAGTTGCACATTAGATTGTTTACTTTCTTGCATAGGTTTTGACTAGGTGGAAATTAGAGGCCATAGTTTGGAGTAGAAGTTTTAAGTTGCCTAATTCACCCCCCCCCTCTTAGGAGTCACGGTCCTTTCAGTCCATTTGATGTTCCTTCTTGTGGTGGTGAAAAGTATTTCATTCTTTTTATTAATGATTATTCACGTTAGTGTTATCAATACTTGTTGCATGAAAAGTCTCAAGCAGCAAGCATCCTAGAGGTGTTTGTGAATGAGGTGGAAAGGCAACTTGATAGAAAAGTAAAGGTAGTGAAATCTGACAGAGGGGGTGAATACTTTGGAAAGTATGATGAAAGTGGTCAATGTCCAGGTCCATTTGCAAAGTTTCTTGAAAGCCGGGGCATTTGTGCACACTATACAATGCCCGGGACACCTCATCAAAACGGGGTGGCTGAAAGGCGGAATCGTACTCTCATGGAAATGGTTCGAAGTATGTTAAGTTATTCTAATGTACCCTTATCTTTGTGGATGCATGCATTAAGAACCGTTGTGCACTTGTTGAACAGAGTTCCTAGTAAGGCAGTTCCTAAGACCCCTTATGAACTATGGACAGGAAGGAAACCTAGTTTAAGGCACCTGCATGTTTGGGGTTGCCCAGTAGAAGTGAGATTATACAATCCACATGAAAAGAAGCTTGATGCAAGGACCATTAGCGGTTACTTCATCGGCTATCTTGAAAAGTCTAAGGGGTACAGATTTTATTGTCCTAACCATAGTACGAATTGTTGAGACAGGAAATGCTCGGTTCATTGAGAATGGTGAGATCAGTGGGAGTGAGAATTCACGATAAGTGGACATTAATGAAATTCAATCTAATACTACTCCTATCATTATTGTATCACAGCTTAACAACACTGCTGAAAATATAATCTCTGAACCGATCAATAATATGCAAGTCACAAGTGAAACTGAAAAACCACAAGAAACTATAATGCGACGATCTAAAAGGCAGAAAAGATCTGCAAATTCAGATGACTATGTGGTTTATTCAGTTGAACATGAATGTGACTTGAGTATAGAAAATGATCCTATCTCATTTAAGCAAGCCATGCATTGTGAAAATTCTGAAAAGTGGTTTAGTGCCATGAAAGAAGAGTTAAAATCGATGGATGACAATAGTGTCTGGGAATTAGTGAAATTGCCTCAAGGTTCAAAACGAGTTGGGTGTAAATGGGTCTTCAACAAACGTGACTCAAAAGGCAATATTGAAAGATATAAAGCTAGACTTGTTGCTAAAGGTTTTACTCAGGAAGAAGGTGTTGACTATGCAGAGACCTTCTCTCCGGTTTCTAAGAAGGACTCATTGAGAATTATTTTGGCATTGGTGGCGCATTATGACTTAGAACTCCACCAGATGGATGTAAAGACCGCCTTCCTAAATGGTGATTTGGATGAAGAAGTGTATATGAACCAACCCGAGGGATTTTTGGCTCTAGGAAAAGAAGATCTAGTGTGTAAATTAAAGAAGTCAATATATGGGCTAAAGCAAGCTTCCTGACAATGGTATATCAAGTTCAATGACACCATTACAACATATGGTTTTGTGGAGAATATCGTTGATCGGTGCATCTACATGAAGGTCAGTGGGAGCAAATTTATTATTTTAGTCCTATATGTTGAGGATATTCTTCTCGCTGCTAATGATCAATCTTTGTTAGATGATGTTAAAAAGTTTCTCTCCAATAGTTTTGAGATGAAAGATTTGGGTGAGGCATCCTATGTTATTGGAATAGAAATATTCCATGATAGAAAACAAGGATTATTGGGATTGTCTCAGAAAGCCTATATTAACAAGATATTGGAGAGAATTCAGGATGGACAATTGCTCCGCCGAAATGGTTCCAATTCAAAAAGGGGACAAATTTAGTCAAATGCAATGTCCAAAGAATGATTTAGAACGTAAAGTAATGGAATCCATTCCGTATGCATCACTTGTTGGGAGCTTAATGTATGCTTCGACATGTACTCGACCAGATATCAGCTTTGCTGTTGGCATGCTTGGTCGATATCAAAGTAATCCTGGAAAAACCCATTGGATAGCTGGAAAGAAGATTCTTCGATATTTGAAGGGAACTATGGATCGCATGCTCACATACAAGAGACCAAGCCATTTGGAGGTGATTGGCTACACGGATTCGGACTATGTTGGATGTTTGGACTCAAGGAAATCCACGTTCGGCTATGTGTTCCTATTGGCTGGAGGAGCAGTTTCTTGGAAGAGTGGAAAGCAATCTGTCATTGCTATTTCCACTATGGAGGCTGAATTTGTGTCATGCATTGAGGCTACTATTCAATCATTGTGGTTGCGTAATTTTGGATCTGGTCTTTGAATTTTTGAAAATATTGAGAGACCATTGAAGATACACTGTGATAACGCCGTTGTTGTCTTCTTCTCTAAAAATGATAGGTACTCGAAAGGAGCAAAACATATGGATTTAAAGTACCTATCAGTTAAAGAAGAATGCAAAATAAAAGAGTATCAATCGAGCATATTGGTACTGATTTGATGATTGCGGATCCGCTAACAATGGGATTGCCGCCTAAGACTTTCATTGGCCATGTAGAAAGGATGTGCATTATAGATAAAACCTTATTAGCATGATGTGTATACACATGAA
This sequence comes from Coix lacryma-jobi var. lacryma-jobi, assembly GCA_009763385.1. Classification (NCBI taxonomy): domain Eukaryota; kingdom Viridiplantae; phylum Streptophyta; class Magnoliopsida; order Poales; family Poaceae; genus Coix; species Coix lacryma-jobi. The sequence continues at coordinate 144,776,408 of CM019826.1, forward strand.
TATGTGTTGCTCGTAATATTTTATGAATTCAATAAAAGTTTGTTTTGCATGTTATCCACATAAAGAGTTGTATACAATTATGTTTATGGTGTGATAACGATTTTCCAAATAAAGTTTATTTTGGACTGTTTCGATTAGTAATACATGGAAGGGATCTCGTCTTTGACTTGTGACCGCCATGATTCTATCGATCAATTTCAAATTATGGTAGACTTGATAAATTCGATGAAAAGTGTGCAATTGAAGTCTTTCGAATTTTTCAAAGTCATGCCAAGTGGGAGAATGTTAGATTATTTTAACTTAAATATGGCCCATATAAATTAAGGAAATTGTTCTTATTATTAAATGTCTTAGTGTGATGGTTACTAGACTTAAAGAATAAGAATTATGGGTTTAAATACCCTCTCCTCACTCTTTAGATAATAGTGTGTTATGATGTCGTGGTGTTCATGCTTAACAAATCCATGCATGTTCACTAATGATTCACTAATGACTATGAGAATAATGCATGATGAAAGCATGAAACTCAAGTGCATGCATTAGCCATTATATGTGTACGTTTCTCATTCTAATGGGTTAATGGCCATGCACAATAATTAACATTAGTGCTTGTTAATTATCTAGTGGAAAAGGAATAGCCAAGCCATCCATACATTGTACGTTAGTGAGAGCACCCTAACCGGTGTATAAATAGATGGTCTAACTATTTGGAATGTATGTGAACAAGAGTACATCAGAAAAGAACACATGAGAACATATTAGTATTAGTTCCCTCATCATCAAGAGAACTAGAAAAGGTAAAAGACAGTGAGGAGAAAAACAATCTCAAGATGCAAGGAGCAAACATGGCGCAAGGTGGGTTTCTGTTGTTTAGCACATGAAAAGGCTATTTGTGTTATGCACATATGTAAAGTTCTTTCATCTTGGTTAAATCAATTTATGCTAATATGATTCTTTAAGCTTCCGCAAACTGTTTTCTACTTACAAGCTATAGTAAATTAAATACTTAGATTAGTTTAGTTGGTGTATTAATCATGATTTATAAATTTGAGATCTTAGTAGGTATGGTGAAACACACTATTTATAGCACATTAGTATATCTGTAATTGCACAAACAAGGAAAGATGAGGATTTCCAATGAAACACCATCTATACGGATGCCAATTAGCTTGTTGTGAACTTTGTCATTCCCAATCTTGGTTCATCATTTCTATGTTCACGTGGTCAAAACTCCTCCTTTGTATAGGAGGGTATGCTAGAAAGGAAAAGTGGTTTAGGATGACAAAATATTTTTGTACTGACAACTGATAGTGGTCAATGCTTTAGGCACAATCGTAGTCCTAGAGGTCAGGGTTGACACCACAATTAGTAACATGAGAACATTGTCCCAAGTCGAATATGCCATTTTAATTTGTATGCTACCAAATTTATTTTTTATCACTTTGTATTGATCTTTTGTAACTATTCATATGTTGCGTATCAACGTTCCTTGACACTGATAAGTTGAGGTCATTGGATCCAACCTACTCCCACCAGTGTTCTTAGAAACTCATGACCCACGTAACTCGACCATGACCCATGACATGATCGAAGCAGATTTCAGGTGACTATGGGCATGATGTTGTGGAACCTGCTGACGCATCAGTTGCACAACAAGTCACCAATATAGACTATGTTTCGCATTACATAGGCTATATGTTCCGCATTGTGGGTCTTGTAGGGACACAATCACATTCAATTTTGAAGAAGGGATGTATGGAGGGTAAATATGTTAACAATGGTCGGTAGATGTTATGTGTTTGTAGCCACTGCACCCTCTTAGAGTCACTGGCTCTCTGCGTTTCTGGTAGTGTGGCAATAATGCATGTCATTTGTCCTAGCGGTAGCTATAGCTATAGTGGACTGCATATTTACTGCTCCAACATCCATTCGACGGCTAGATCAACGACTAAGAGGAGTTTTGTTTCTCAATCCCACCGAAAACACCGAACTCCACTAGACACCAATCTGACGGTACGATACAGTCCAAATCACAACGCATGGCGCTCACCAAACTCCACAACCCCAGGCACCTACGCCGTGCAGTAGTAGCATTGTGCCCTTGGCCCCTTGCACTGTGCGGCAGCACAGCTCCGCAACCCTGCACTGTGCGCACCTGCTGAGTAGTAGCACCGTACCGCTCGCCGAGCACCACTGCTGCACACCTTGTTCTTGCTCTGCTCTGTTAACTTGCTCCCTATGCATGCACAAAATTACAAGATCCAAATGAAGAATTGAGGAGGTGAGATGTGAGGGAAAAAGTGAGCAACGGGAATTATGCGAGGAGGCTAATGAATGGAAGAGGTTGATGGGATCATGAGAGGCAAGGCAAGAGATGATAGGCCTTGGGGCATAGCTGGTTTCTAAATTTCTGATCTGAGTTAACACGGGAGTTTGGCTTTCGTTAGGTTTTCAGTGTCGTATGGTTTGAAACCTACGCTGACACCAATCACTCAACACAGAGACGATGGCGGATGCAGAATAGGATCGAGGAAGAGGCTAACTCTCTTCTTCTTCCTCTATATCTCCATTCTTCTTGTTTCCTCCACCTCTTTTTCTCCCTCACCCTCCCTATATTTTCATTGATGTACTAGCCGTAGGAGGGGCTAGAGCCCCCTAGCCTCCCCCCCTTTGGATCCGCCTTGCACACAGAAATCTCGAAACCACCTCTGCACCAAACACTAAAAGAAGTCGACACTTCAGTTCGCTTCGACTCAGTTCAGTTTGGTATTTGGTCTTGGGGAAGAAAGTGCCTAGCCCAAATAGCTGGGTATTCATTTTCTTGGTCTATTTTTATTGAAATACTTATTTATCTCAATCACTAAGTAAATGCCAGTGTGATGCAACAGGTAAAAAGCAATACTTATCGGTCCTTTATCTTGCTTGTTCCACTACGTATCGGCCCTTTATTTTGCTTGTTATCAATCGGCAGCCATGCCTTCTCATCAATCATCATGACCTTGACAAACTCCTCTTATTTGATCTAGCCATCGAATGGATGATATGTGCATTAGTATCCCAACACTAGACCACAACATCCATCATCCATGGCATGCCTGTCAAAACAGGGTAGCCTGAGCGCGCGCAACGATCTCGAACACAATTCAATCTTGTTGCTATTGGCTATCTTCCACATGGAGGCGGTCTGACACGCATGCCACATGGGGAGCTACACGATGCAGACCCGACCACCTCATCACCGGGCAAACTGCGGTCATAGTCGAGGTTTGCGCCTATACGTTGCAATTGGACAAATAATTATGTATGTTGGAGCAGTTTTCCTCGATGATGCAATAAAAAGAATTAGTTCAACCATGTATGATGCGAGCTTGTGTAATGTGTATATACAAACAAAAATTACTATTGTCCACCTAGAAAGTATTTTTGTCACTTTATATTACACACAAGGTTTGTAATGTAAGCCTTGAATAATCCAACCAAGTCATAAACATTGCTAGTTAGTCTAGGTTTAAGGTTTAGGACAAACATATAGTAGAAAAGAACCAAATATAAGACAATGTTTATCTTCAATGAGTAAATTATATGGCGGGGGAAGTAGTCACAGTTAGAGTTGTTGTCATTGCCATCCACCTTCCCATCACCAAGGGACATGATATTGTACCCATCCTTGTACTTGGTGGTGCCAACAAGGATGAAGTAGATTCCATTGTACATGTCCTCAGTCTTCTTCTCGCACTCATATGTCACTTGAAGAAGTGGATCCATCATTTCTTGAATTCAAGTTGAGGTCAAGGTTGCTGAAGGAGGCAAAGAAGGTACACTCTAGAGCCTTGGTGTTCTTTATGTACTTCATCATCTTCCTCTCGTTAGTCTTGTCCTTGGCTTAGGTGTACCCATGCTTGTCCTTGGCTTAGGTGTACCCATGCTTGTCCTTGCATTTGGTGAGCCCGAGCTTGTCCTTTCTCTTGGAACAGACAACAAGGAAGTGGTCGAGGCCTCCGCACCTGAATCAGTCATCCTTATGTCCACGTTGCCTCTGGTTCCTTAGGTTGTTGTATAAGCACTTGAATTTATTGGTAATCAAAGCAAGCTCCTTGTCTCCAAGCACTTCCATCTGCTCTATAAAAGAAACCAAAGAAGTAAAGGCAAAACACAAAGGTGAAGTGTTAGAAGAAGACTCAGTCAAAATTGAAAACAAGGCCATGGTTGGGTTGGATGGGCTCTTTAGTTTGGCTCTTGATTTGTTATAGATCTCAATGGATCTGAGCATGTCGAACAACTCATCAACTGTAAGAGTCTCGTAGTTGGGTGACTTGATGATAGTCTCTACCTTCACCTCCCACATCTAATGATCTAGAGCATGAAGCAACTTAAGGTCTCTCTCGTGATCATTGTAAGGTATCTAGGGCTTGTTGGCTCTCATCTTGTTTACAATGGATCGAAAATGGTTGAACATCGAGTCAACACTCTCACCACACAACTACAATAAATTCTCATACTCACATCAGTGAGTCTCCAAAAGTTTGGTTTTCACATGAGATGAACCCTCATGACATTTTTTGATAGTCGACCAGATCTTGTAAGCAGTGTAAAGATCACTTGAGAAATGATCAAACTCAATCAAACAGAGGAAATTGAATGAAGTAGTCCTAGTCCAAGCATATATCCTAAACTTGAAAAGCAAGACTTTGCAAGAAAGCAGGCATCCATATCATCCAATAAGCATAATTGGCTCCATCGATCCAGGGGGCGATTGCGCCGGTGCACTACATTGTTTCCTTTATGGACCATAGAGCCGATCAAGATGGTATGATCCTTAACCCACTCTTGTGCTAAATGAAGGAGTGAAAAGGCGATAAAGGGGTGAATGGGAGAATTAATCTATATCCCAAAGTCAACCCATATAAAAGCTTCTCTTCAAGAAACCTAGGTCTCAAATCAACAACGGACAAGATAATCTAGGAAACAATTAGAGAGAAACAAGTAATCATCTTGGTAGGAAAGCAGAAAAAATTGGAACACTGTCATGGAAAACCACAGACTAAAAAAGTTCCATACAACAAAATTCAACCTAATGGAATCCAAATTTCTCCAATTTTTGCACACCTTACATAGACTATATTGAAGATGTCCCCAGGAGATCTTGACAAAAGCTCAAAGGTTGTCCGAGGATTTTGATTTTTCTTCTCTTGGATTTTGGTTTTCACTATTTTCTTGAGAGTGGAGAATCAAAGGTGCTTGTAGGAATTCAACTCAAGGCAGAGCATGGACATTTTCTGAGGACATCATGGCACCCAATAAGCTAAACCTCTGCTCAACTATTCTTAAGAATTTCACCAAAAAGATGTTGAGGAGAGGGGTTTTGGGGCTTGGAACAAAATAGAAAGAAGTTGGGATTAAGGACATGATTTGGTTTAGTTCCATGGGTCCCAAAGAAACCCATAAACATGCCAAACAAAAAGTCAAATTAGTAGCACAAAAATCTCTGAAAAATGAGCACAAAAATCACAAAAAATATATAATTTTGAGGAGGGAAGGGATGAACTCAAATTTTTAGCAAATACTTGGATTACCAAACCATGAATTCATCTATACAGCAGATTAGCCTCCTGTCAAACATCATCTACTTCATATGAGATACTAACCTAAGAGGTAACCAACCCTCTCTAGCCTAATCTCTCTAAAACATGAAGCCCTTGGCTAATTCTAAGGAAAATAGCTAAGGGGTGAAAATAAGGTTGTCTTGGACAATTACTTCTCTTAATTATTACTTATAGGGCTATTACACAATACCAATAGTCCCCATTGGTTTAGACTTGAATGACTTAGCCATCAAGGGTGAAAAGGTCCAATGAGTTTTCCATGCATCGGATGACCATGATCCCTTCATAAAGTCTCTTTGCCTCGAAACAAGATCTTCGATGACACTATGTGCCACCACAAGATCCGCCCCGGGTTTTAAGTCTCAAACCTAGAAACCACTCCACCTAGACTGAACCTGCCAAACCCTCCAGGCAGTGTAGTCGCTAAGCAAAGCCACTGATGTCGACGCATGTCCTCCCTGTTCTTAGCCTAGTGGTCCACCGGGTGCTCGCAATGCCTTGTTTGATTTGGTCCATCCTAGGCTTAGACTACGATCATGTGGTCTTTATCATTGTCTTGCATGTACTCTTGCTTAGTGGCGTGTCCAAGCGATAGACATATCCAAAGTTCATGTTTCATCTCCCTCAGTCCATCCGTCCAAAGCATGGGTGCCCACCCTTCATCTTTCTTGGTCCATTGCGAACCGGCTCCCACTTGATCTTTTCCATTGTCTTCGACCGCCTCACTCTCCACACATGCACATCCACAAGCCAAGGGACACGTTGCACACACAAGTCACGACATGGTTAATTAGTCACACACACTTAAGCAAAGCTCTAATCACTTCCTTGACATTCACTAATTAGTAATCACTTACACATAGACACATTATATTAACAGTGTGTTCGCAATTGTGTGATGAGGTGCAACTAGCTCTTAACAATGTAAGAAAAGTTACACACGAGCTGACCTACCTCATGTAACCAATGCTGCCTTCTAAACACATAAACCATGTACGTCTGGCTATTTCACTACAACTCCTTTTTAAAATCCCAAAAGCACATATTTGATATGACTTATGCACTATGGACGCACCAAAACCCAAGTATAATGGTGATTCAAGAAGGGTTTGTTAAAGTCTAGGATCGACTAGGTGCCAGATCAGGTGGGGTTCTGTCAGGTTTGGGTATGAAACAGGTGGTAGTTCATCCTAGATGCAACCACCAGAGAAGAACAGAGAGTCGAGGAAGATATAGGGTTCATACCTTGGGGATCCGGCTGTCCTTGGTTCATTGATGGAGGCTGCACACAGGCAGCGACGGTCGGAGTAGGGGTAGATACGCTGGCGGCGCTTCCCGCCACTGGCAGTGCCTCCCTCTCGATCGGACTAGGATTAGGACAGTGGGGTGGCAGCGGCTCCAGTGAACCTCGTGACTTGAGCCCTGCCCCCACCTCCTCTTTATAGGCACTATGCGACGGGGGGCCACCAGCTTGCTAAATGGGTTGGGCGTCCCCGATGAGGACGCAGATCAAGGTCCAGTTAGGCTGTTGGGTCTAACCGGTGGAGATCAATCCAACATTCTCCCCCTTGATCTCAACTCATATCTCTTAAACATCACATTTATTTCTTTTATCATTCCATCACAGATCGATGCATAGAGCGTGCCTTATCGTCATGATCAATTACCGATAGATTCAACAGCTACAATACATGTCTCTGTTCTGAAATGGATTCTTTAACTTTGGGGCCCTTTATTGTCCAGAAATCATAGGCCTTACCATACAACCCATGTCGACTGTGTATTCTCTGAACACACTGGGCGGTAAGCCTTTGCAAAACGGATCCGTAATACTTTCACATTCTAAAAGTATGATTCTGGACTTTCTCCTTCACAACGTGCAACCCAATGTCAATGTGTTTGGCAGCACACTTGACCCGTTGTCTTAGGAGCAAACTGCTTAAATGGTTATTGCGGTTGTTTACCATTATCAATTTCGGGTATAGGTTTCTTAACCATTTCGCCTGTCCTTTATGCCTCATGATAAGCTACATGATAGGTGTGCATCATCATGACACCACTATTGTTTCTTTGGAGCTTTTCCACAATAAAACTCCAACTGCGAGTGTTAGTTACTAATGTGGATTTCACTACACATCTCGCTCAAAAATATCAGTTGTACTCACAACCATTTGAGAGTACTTGTTGTCTTATACTCGTCAAGAGGCATATAAAACTTTGCACAATTGCGACACTTCCATTCCAGTGATCTATATCTGGATTGGACATCTGCCAAAATCCCGGATACATGAACCATGTCAGGGTAAATACTTGTGCACTCATTGAGCTTCCAACAGCCGAAGCATATAGGACGTCCATTTTATCGATTCTCATATCTATTCTTGGAACACTGAAAGTTCCCAAAACTATTACCCTTGACCATAGGAACAGGCGTATGTTTATACACATAGATACTTTATTTCTTTAGAATTTTCTCAAGTATACACTTGAGACAGTTCTAATACCCCTTTCTGTTATCTCGGTAAATTCCAATTCAGAGACGAATGACAATTTACCGAGATCAATCTTATGTAATTTAGGATAATGACTAATTTTCCAATAGTAGGTTAACACCATTGCCAACAAGCAAGGTGTCACCCACATACAAGTTTAGGAAAATAAATTTCCTATTCTTGAACTTTGCACAATGTCATTGTCCTTCTCATTCTCATTAAAACCCAAACTTTCTAATCTGATGTGGCATCAAATTTTGAATACCACTCTATAGATGCTCGTTTGAATCTATATTTCCTTTCATGACAAAACCGTTAGGCTATGCCATGTAAACTTTTCAGACAAATTCCCATTATCTATCGGATGTAACTCTAAACATTATGAGCCATTAACACTAGTTAAAGTGTTTTCTTTCCTTGTGTGAATCCTTTCACCATTATGTTTCTATGTTCCCTCCGGAGCCACATTGCATCTTGTAGACCCATTACAATCTACTGTTTTGGCTCTTTTAGGAATAACTTCTCATCATTTATTCTTTGAGACCTTTTAGGTCCAAAATGGCACTCTTTTACATGGGTTGTTGTTGCTCTTTCATTGCCAAGAGGCAATTGATACTTTAGGCTCTTGTATTACAAGATCCTTGTTTCCATTATTCATCTTTCTAGAAGAGCTAACAAAAGGTGTTGTATAGGCCATACAACATCAACAGGTATGATTGTTCTTGAGTCATTGGAGTGGACATGCAATCCCACTTCTCTTCAAGTCTTAGATCTCTACATACCATGCTCCCCCAGATTATCCCATCTTTTGAAAAGATGGTGCTTCCTCAAATTTCTTATTTGGGTTTAATCTGTCAAAAGTCATAGAGTGCCTTAAGCACCACTCGTCCAGTACAAATACTGGCTCACTATGCTATCTTCCTATCAGAACCATAAAGGTATAGGAATTTAGCTATTTCACTTAGGGGTATCGTTATTATGATCGTTGTACTCCCTCAACGGTCACATTCATATTTTATAGATCACTCTTGCCTTAATGCATATCATGCATTGCATTTTTGAGGCACAGGGAAATGGAGAGAATCTCTTTTAATCTTTATCTTTCTTCTTACTCTTTTAATCTTTATCTTTCTTCTTAATTTAATCTCACCATTCTCCCCTCGAAATATGGCACAAACTTTATTGCCATAATTTCGAAACTATTCAGAACTTTTGTGAACGAGGAGACATCTATAATTTGCTTTATTTACATAACCATGTCATACAAACAAAGTCATCTTTTGAATATTATGGGAGTATACTTTCCTCATTCCACTTTAAGAACTTAACAAAGTCCTTACTTAACTTTACTTTTGCAAGTCATGCTTGCATGCTTTCTTTATTTGGGATTTATCCCCTCATGGCCTTAGCCCATGACCATGTCATGGTCAACACTGTGATAGCATAACAGCTACCCAAACTTTTCATTCTTTCTCTCATTTTGGGATATACTTTAGGCACATGAGCCATCACAAACTTTTTCCCGCCATGCATGACAATTTCCCATCAGGAACATTAAAGCCAGAATTGACTTTCATATTCAATCATCAAATCCAGAAATAAATCCGAATATTCTGTAACATGCACATTTAATCCAATATTGGTCAAATTAAATATGCATATTTCTTATTACAACCTTTTCTCGTAATGACTGAAATAAAATCTTCTTTATAGAGAGTACATAAAACACATTTCATGTACTAAAATCTTACTTTGGACCAATGTCCCTGATTTCTTTCTTTCAAGCCATTCTCTAAAGAGAACACCGTCCCTTTATGTAATGACATTCCTTCATGCAAAACTTGCATTTTTCATCTTCTGAGTCGCAAGTAACCAGCTCTTTACTTCTGCCTCCAAGGATGAAAGCATGAAAAACTTTTCTGAAAAACATTAATCAACAATAATGACATGAAGTAACCCTACGTTGGTCTGGTTAAAACATGCATATCATTGAACTTTTAAAACTTGCAGTTCTATTCTATATTCACCGTTGGGCAGAAAATAGAATAAAACAATATTCTTTTACATTAATTCTACATCACCGTTGGGCAGAAATAGAATTAATGTATGCAAATTCAAATACTAGATGCAAACTCAGTAGAATACTTTTTCATTTTATCAGAGACATTTCTTGATTCTCATATGGTCTCTGGAAAAATTGGTCACGTTGACGCAAAATTTACCAGAAATTCAAACTTTAAATTTACAATATTGTTATCATCAACGTTGGTCAGAAAATAACAATATCATAATTTAACTTAAACATGTGACTATTCCTCCAATTAAATTTTCCCGTTGGTTCCAATTTAATTAGAAGATAATCAATGTCAACTTTGCAGCAGAAACGTGAAAATACAGTAATACTTAATCAGCAGCATCAACGTATATACTTTTATCCATTCTCTGTACAAATTATCCTGTTGGTTCAAATTTGAACAGAGATTGAAACACTTATTTAAACTCATCAACAAAATACTTCTGAAAAAAATAAACAAACTTTACTGTGCAGTTCGACCCAAAGGCCCAGGCCTGCGCTGTCCACTTCGTGGCCCAGCAGGCGAAAACGGCCCATGGCACGGCGGCCCACGCACAGCTCTCCCCCGCGACCAGGCCGCAACGTGGGCCTGGGCCAGAAATCTTCATCCCGCCTGGGCTCGAAGAGGCCCGACGGCTCCCAGCCGTCGATCTCATCGGACGGCTGCGCGTGGGTCACGAGGCGACAAAAACCCCCGCTCCCGGCCGGCTCCCACGAAAACCCTAGAACATTTTTCCCCTCTCTTCCTCTTGCGCCGCACGCGGTGACGGCGGCGGCTGCCATGGCCGATGCACCCGTCTCCGCCGGGTGCCGCCGGACCGGATCCGGCTTCCCTTCCTCCTCTCTCTCTCTTCGCCGCCGCAACCACAGCGAGGAGAGCTCCCATGGCGCCCCCGCGTCGGCCCCCTTCGCCAGAGATCCTCCTCCCCCGGCTTCCTACCTCTCTTTCTCTGTCTCTCCCCCTCATCTTTGCAACTCATAGCGTCCGGAGGAGAAGAGAGTTGGCCGCGCCTCCTCGGGGCCCCTCGCCGGCGCGCGAGCTCGCCGGAGGCTGAGCTCGCCGCCGTCGAGCGGCCCTGGAGCGGTGCCTGTAGCCCGAGCCCGAGGCGGATTACAGTGGCGAGGCCTCTCGTCTAACCGAGAGCAAAGCCTGGCGTCGTGTAGATCTCTTCCTACACGGCGGCGGCGGCGCCCTTGATGAGGTTAGCCCAGGTAGGTGCCCCTTCTCTCCCTTTCCGCCGGCGAGCGCTCTGCTCAACCGGTCTACCCGCGCGCGTCGATGGACGGTGGCGGCAGATACGGTGGCGAGAGTCCACCTTGGGCAGGAGCTCACCGCCCGTCCCTTTTTTTCTCGTCTTTTCTCGATCTCTGTCAAAACAGAGTTCCATGCGGCGGCGGCCCGAGGCCATCGGTCAGCGACCGCGGGAGGTGGAGCCGCCAGTAGATCCTAGCGGGCTCCTCCCCCTCTCTGTCCGCGGGAGGTGGAGCCGCCAGTAGATCCCAGCGGGCTCCTCCCCCTCTCTGTCTGTTTTCCTCTTTTTTTGTTAGAGTTTGGATCGAATCCTCTCTTTCTGATCTCTCTGAAAACCCTAATCTAGGGTTTAGTCTTTTCCCTTGCTTTGCTGAAACCCTAGGGGGCAAGATTTGGCTCTGTCCCACCCGCCAGCGGCGCGGTGGTCGATCTTTAGGGTTTTCCCTCTCTTTTCTGTTTCCCACACTCGATCTACACACTAGATCGGCTTTGATACCATTGTTAAACTCTAGAATCGACTAGGTGCCAGATCAGGTGGGGTTCTGTCAGGTTTGGGTATGAAACAGGTCGTAGTTCATCCTAGATGCAACCACCAGAGAAGAACAGAGAGTCGAGGAAGATATAGGGTTCATACCTTGGGGATCCGGCTGTCCTTGGTTCGTTGATGGAGGCTGCACACGGGCAGCGACGGTCGGAGTAGGGGTAGATACGCTGGCAGCGCTTCCCGCCGCTGGCAGTGCCTCCCTCTCGATCGGACTAGGATTAGGACGGTGGGGTGGCAGCGGCTCCAGTGAACCTCGTGACTTGAGCTCTGCCCCCACCTCCTCTTTATAGGCACTGTGCGACGGGGGCCCACCAGCCTGCTAAATGGGCTGGGCGTCCCCGATCAGGACGCAGATCAAGGTCCAGTTAGGCCGTTGGGTCTAACCGGTGGAGATCAATCCAACAGGATTCTATCGGAAAAATCTGTAATGCTAAATGAGCCACCCGGTCGCCTTAAATTTGATTGTTTTGTAAGTTTTTTTCGAGATCGCAACTTCACGCGTATTTCATTGAGCAGAAGAGTCGAAGAACGGTTAGTAACCGATACAACAGGCTGCAAGTAATCCTAGTATTACCACTGCAACCCAGCACAAACAACAACAAGAAGATACAGAGGGGGAAACAACCCCTAGCCCCAACAATCACCCTAACTGAGCCTAAGAACAAGATACCCCTAGCCATACACGGACTTGCTTGTTTGGTGGGAGGCGCGCACTGGCAAGCGAAGGAGAGGGTGTCGGCCGCCGCCACACCACGTGGAGCCGAACTCGGAATCGGCCGCAAGGTGGGAGGCGCGCACCGGCAAGCGACAAGACGTCCATGCGGAGCCAATCACGGACTCGCCCGCGATGGTGGGAGGCGCGCACCGGCAAGGGACGCCGACCGCCGCCATGCCACACAGAGCCGATCACAGACTCGCCCGCGATGGACTGCCGAAGACAAGCAACGACAATGCCAACACTTGTAGGAAGAACTCTAGTGTTGAAGGCAAGGAAGGACACAGGCACAGCGAACCTCAGCGAAACCAAGCAATGAGCCAAAGGAAACTTCAAAAGCAGCGCCTCCAAGGAGGGACGCAACACAAGAGCGCAGCCGCTGCCCGTCCATCAGGGACTGGGTTTTCACCCTGAAGATAAGTCGGCCTCTGTATGTGGGGTGTTAATTTGACAGATAGTTTAACTAGGCTAGTATGCGATGTGAGATGTGTGACCCTCCATTCACCACAACAATGCGATTAGGGATGCCCTTGGGATTAAGAAGATATTTATTTTCGGTTTGAGCACCTAATTAAAGGTGTTATTGTCAGAAATCTGCATCTGCTAAGCACGAATCTGCTAGGCTTGGGGTTAATGCATGATTCTCTAGGCCGCATATAATCAGCCTTTCTTTCTACTATAATGGCTAATATACGATGCAAATACGGATCTTCAAAAGGGGATAATTTGCGAAAGGATAAGGTGCACGGAAGGGCTTTCTTATGCAAATGACCTCCCAAAGCAGCATCGAGTACCATTTAAACCTCACGACCAGAGGTTATCATGCGTGTGTGTGTGCAGGTGAGCATCCAAGAATCGAGAACTAACACTTGTTTCTATATGAGCCTGAACCTTCTTCCATGCCATGCCATGCCATGCCATTGCGGTCTTTGTGGTTGCAGCGAAGACCATGACCTTATGATACCGTTTCTCGTTACATCTCGAGATTGATAGAGTCACCACAAGCGTCTCGCTATTAACGGATACATCACATATCACCGAAATCACAATGCCATTAAATCCTGAAATAAATCCATGAAAATGCGAACCCCCATGCCAAGTCGATGATAACTTGAATCCGGATAGACAGATTTCACCACAAGGAACCTAACCAATTGAGCCAGCTCAGTTCGCAATCAAGAACTAACACTTGTTTCTAGCTAAACCTGCCATGCCATTGCGGTCTTTGTGGTTGCAGCAGAGACCATGACCTCATCATACCGTTCCTCAGCACACATGCGTCGATAAGATCACTGAATTTTTCCATAGTTGATGATTGTAGAGCGTGGCACCTGAATGGCCAGGCTGCTGCCTGCTGGGTTGGAATCAGATCGGCTGACTTCACCACGATTGACGTATGGCTGCAGTCAGCACATCTGTGCCGTCATCTCTTAATCGAATGAATGCGCTTGAAGCCTGCAGGTCTCGCTGCTGCACTCGTCTCCTATCTGGGCCACGCCCAAATATAACACTACTGCTGCCGTCTTGGCACTGTAATTTCTTTTGGCGTCGTAATTTCGTTTTTGGCGCGAGTTCCGCGTGCTTTTCCCGCGAGCGAGGGTGAGGCGTCAGTGTCGACGTCGGCCATCGGCTTACCCGCAAACGCGACGGCGAGGCGTCGGATCGGCTGCTGCTCGTGTGTCGTTAGGATCATGTTCGCAGGTCTGCAATCTGTATCTCCGTGTGTGTTTGAATGTTTGATTGCATCTATACGCTTCTAATTTGATTGTCATCCTCTATGTAATAGACATCATCTCGTGCTGGAATTGATTAAAGAAACATCCACTTGCGTTCAGAATATATGAGATGGAAGAAAAGAGGTGTGTTACACCATGATTGTTCCTTTTTGTCCATGAGATCCATTAGCTTTTTTATTGTTCACTTTTATTAGCGGCAGATATAACATTTTCTCAAATTAATTTTATTTGTAGAGAGTGTTTCAATCCTGGTCTGTTACCTCAAATTGGCATGGAATTCAGTAATATAAATGAGGCCTGGATTTTCTGGGTTAGTTATGGAGGTCAAAAGGGCTTTGAGGTTAGAAAAAGGTACACAAACAAAAGGTCGGATGGAAAGGTTAGATCATGCAGATATGTTTGTGCAAATGAAGGACATAGAGTGAAAGATAAAAGAGGTCGTCCAATAAAGTGCCCAAGAGCTGAAACTAGAACCAATTGTGAAGTTCGCATGGGTCTGTACTAGACCGAGAGAAAGACAACTATAAAGTGACCGATCTGATTTTGGAACATAATCATATCCTTCAGGTACCACAAACCTCACACTTGATGGTGTCTCGAAGGAAAATTTCAGATTTACAAGGTTTTGAGATTGAGACAGCTGATGATGCAGGAATCCGACCCAAATTGGGACATGAGTTGGCTACTATCCAAGTAGGTGGCTCACTGAATCTCAGTTACACACTCCGTGATCACAAGAACTATTTGCGAGGCAAGCGGCAACGTGAAATGGCATATGGTCAAGCAGGAAGCATGCTCATGTACTTTCAGGACAAAATTGCTGAGAACCCTTCATTCCAATACGTATTGCAAATGGACCAGGAAGAACAAATAGCAAATATTTTCTGGGTTGATGCTAAAATGCTCACCGACTATGCATATTCTGGTGATGTTGTTAGTTTTGACACTACTTTTGGAACAAACAGGGAGAGTAGGCCTTTTGGTGTATTTGTTGGGTTCAATCATTTTAGGGAAACGGTGGTTTTTGGTGCCACTCTAATGTATGATGAGGCATTTGAGTCATTCAAATGGTTATTTCAGACCTTCCTAAAAGCACATAATGGAAAGCAACCAAAAACAATCTATACTGACCAAGATTATGCCATGGAAAAAGCAGTTAAGGAGGTGTTTTTATAAGCATGGTATGGATTGTGTACATTCCACATTATGCAAAATGCGGTCAAACATCTCGCTGAACCTGACAATGAAGATGAGGCAGTTGAGGGCAGCAAGAAAAAAACAAGATCTTCCAAAAATGTAGATGACGAGGACAAGAAGGAAGAACCTAGTATTCTCTCAGATTTTAGTGCATATATGTATGAGTATGAAGATGAGGAAACATTTGAACATGAATTTAACATGATGAGGACAAAGACAAGCAAGCAAACTTGGTTTGCTTGGATAGTATATATAAGTTGAAAGAAAAACGGGTTGAATGTTTCATGAAGGATGTGTTCACATTAGGCATGAGAAGCACACAATTGAGTGAGAGTCTGAATAGCGACCTAAAGAGACATTTCAAATCTGATTTTGATGTAATTCGGTTTCTTAAGCATTTTGAAAGGTTGGTGGAAGATAAAAGAAATAATGAGCTGAATTCTGAATTTGAATCAAGGAAAAAATTACCTAGAATCAAAATGAGGACTCCTATGCTACTCCAAGCTAGCAGGCTGTACACACCAATAATATTTGAAGCTTTTCAAGCTGAATATGAAAGGCCCATGGCAGCATGCACCACAACATTAGAAGACAAAAATGAATATCTTGTGTCAATTGAGAGTCTTGATGGAACTTTTACATTGGAGAAGGAGTATAAAGTCATTGGTGATCCTTTAAAACAAACTACTACCTGCAGTTGTGGGCAGTTTACTAGAATTGGAATATTGTGTGCACATGCTCTAAAGGTCCTTAATTTGATGAATATCAAATCACTACCCACACAATATGTTCTGAAGTGATGGACACATGAAGCCCATAGCGGAACAGTACAAGACAGTCATGGCCGAGAGATAATAGAGAATCCAAGATTAGACGAAATGCTTTGTTACAAAAATATGACACGTAAATTTCTGAATTTAGCTCATAGAGCTATCAGCCATCCAGGGTGTGCCATGTTAGTAAACAGTACACTTGACATTCTTAGCAAGCAAGTTGAAGAACGAATTGCTGGTTCCACTAATAATGTGGAGGCAGGCTCAGTTCCCCTCAATCAGACTCCCTCAAGTGATTTGGCGAGTACAACACGCCTGAAGAAAAAGGAGGTGCAAACAAAAAACCTCAAAACGCAAAAGAACTTGGCTTGATAAGAAGCGGAAATTTGCAAAGAAAAGAAGCAAGAAGAAGGATAAGGGTTCATTCTTTTGGCAAAATGGACAAGTGTTCGATTCATAACTTCACAAGAAACACTATGTGGTCTGGTGTCTTTTGGAGCTTTTAGTCTGGTCATTCTTTTAGCAAGTCTGTATGAAAGCACCTCTTTATTTACCATTCAGAGTTTACAAATGGACACTCAGAGTTTACAAGCCAGCAGGCACTTATGTATCTTTCTATTTATCCATACAATTTGGCTCTATTTTGCTGCTTCCTATACAATCATAATTTGCTAGTAGCTAGTGCCTGTACAATTTACATAATGCAGCAAGCACAATTAACAATATGCTAGCACCATGAACGTAATGTGGTGACCGTGGCTGCAAGCTAGTGCATCTGGGAATCCACCTCCACAGTAAGCATAGGCAAGAGATGCAGGCCAATCAGGCACACCGCCGGTGGCCGCTGCAAGCCGAGGAACTACCCATGGCACATAATGGCCACGGCAGCGGCGACTCCCCCTCTTTCGCGCAGCCTAGCAACCACAGCCATGGCGGCGGCGAAGGAGACGAAGTCTGCCGGAATCGGGACAGACGACGAGCAAGACTGCCGCGAAGAAGGGGAGACACCTCAAGGCGCCTGGATGCCCTCTCTCGTGCCTCGAAGTCGCGCGACGAGGAAGCCGACAGCGGGCGGCGGCGGCGGCGAAGGAGACGAAGTCCGCCTGGGATCCCGTCATCGCTGAATAAGGTTGGCCGGGGGATTTTTTTTTTTTTTGGAGAATTAGGTGTATGGCCCTGGAAAAAACTCAGTTTAGGTATTTAGCTTTATTTTTTTTGAATTTAGTTCTATGGCCTCAGATCAAATTTTATTTAGGTGTATGGCCTTCCGTCCATTTAGACATGTAACAGTGTTAACTCGGATGGTAAAAAGACCATATTACCCCTGACAGAAAAAACCAAAGTTTTATTTGTTTATTGTATATTTTCTTGTACATTGATATATCCATATTTATATATATTAAATTGTCACGGTACAACATATAATTAATTTTCACATAATCACATATATATAAATATAGGTATATCAATGTGCAAAAAATATATAATAAACAAATAAAACTTTAGTTTTTTCTGTCAGGGGTAATATGGTCTTTTTACCACCCGAGTTAACACCGTTACATGCCTGAATGGACGGAAGGTCATACACCTAAATAAAATTTGATTTGAGGTCATAGAACCAAATTCAAAAAAAATAAGGTCAAATAACTAAACTAAGTTTTTTCCAGGGCATATACCTAATTCTCCCATTTTTTTTCTTCTTCCGTGCTGTGTGTGGGGCTGTGGGCTTAGATGGGCCGCTCCATGGGTTGGGCTGTCGAAGCGTGCTTTGCATTCCCTCATCTCGTCGTTGGATTTGAACGGACGGTGAGATTAACATGACTGCAGCCATACATCGTTCGTACTGAAGTCAGCCGATCTGATTCCGCTGGGTTAAGTCATCTAACTCCCTTCTTTTTGCTTAAACTGATTTGTGTGTATAATGGATTTTGGTCACCTGCTGAATATACAAATGCTTGCCAAATAAAAATTGTATTACAATCCAATCGATGTAATTCGCTCTCTGACAGGGGCATCACTTGCATTCTTTTTCTTTAATTCTCCTGTTCAGGTTTACGGTAACATAGGCCAACAATTTAACCTTTGCAACAGTGAAGGCAGCTATCTCCTTATCATCTTTGTCGATAGCTCACGCATGTTTGTGTGTCGGATCAGGTAATCAGACATGCTCCCTCCATTCCAAATTATAAGAGATTTTGGCTTTTTTAAGATATATTACTTTTCCTATACATTTAGACAGTGTATATCTAGGTACATAACAAAAATTATATATCTTAAAAAGCCAAAATGATTTATAATTTAGAGTGGAGGTAGCAACCTAATACTTTGTTGCTTGAGTGCCAGCCGTATCACTACAGAATACCAGCCTGAAAAAAGTTTGGCGATGGCTCAAAGGTGGCTGGCTGGCTGCTTTGCCCTCAACTCCCAAGTGTCCAATTCCAAAGATGGTCAGTGCTACCCAATCTCAACAATGGTGAGCATATTTTTTTCTGGCGAGTCCTCCTGTACTGAACTTCACCCAAATGAATCTTCTCAGACTCGATTTCTTCTTATGATGATATGTATGTCTCCTGCGCTTTCAAGAGAGAAAAAAATCATTCTGTATGTTTACCTCTCTACTTCACCCAAATAAGACTGAATTCTCAATATGGGCAACTGCAGTCAAAATCTCAGAAATGATCAGACCGATGAAGACTGTACTGCTAAAATGGTGTAGCAAGGTGCCGCTTCATCACATTCCATTTTCATGCCAGTGCCTCCGATGGTACTGAGGTCTCTAAGCAGAAGAATAGCATGTTCCTAAACAAGTACTAGTAGCAAAGGGGCAAAAAACTCGCATGGCACCATGTGGAATGAACACAAGATCAATAAGCTTCCAAATATCTGCATTATGAACCTAGACACAAGATAATAATAGAAGGATATATAGCAGTTAACTATCATAGAGGTTCAGGACAGAAAAACCCTATTGGATGCAACAGTGGATTCAGTGGAGCTTCAAACCTAACATTGCTTTGTACATACTAGTAAGACATTCTCGTTACAATCAAATAGTAGCAAACTACAAGTCTGGAATAAACAACTTCCAAGACCACCAACCTGCTACCTGCTACTGGTGGCTACACCAAAAACCTACGGTTTGCGATACTTCAGCATTGTTGTCTTCATTGTGATATGATGGTGTCATCAATCTTCCATATGGTGTCCAAAATATTTCCAGATTATCCTGTACAAAACATGGCAGGTTTATGCCATATTTGGATGCACCAACTAAACTTTAGCTAGCTAAATTTAGCTGTTAGATATTCAAATAGGCCAGCTAAAGTTTAGCTACATTTAGCTATTCCAACCAAGCTAAAGTCAGCTAAAATTTAGCTGAGTCTATTAGCTGGAGCACCCAAACACCCAATTAAAGTTTAGCTGAGAAATTTTTAGCTAGCTAAAATTTTACATTAAAATTTTAGCTAGCTAAATTTTAGTTGGGTACATCCAAACAGGGCCTTAAGCAACTTGTGGATAATATCAAATAAGCAATCTATTAGTTATTATTGTAAAAAGTAACAAGGTTTGATTCAGTTGGGCAGGATTACTGAAAGAAAAGATTGAAGTAACAGATTTGTCTTAATTTCCCTTTAAACGATTCACGAAATGTGCAAAGAAAAAATATCAAGCACCCTTAGGGCTCGTTCGTTTGACCCGTTTCCTGTCCAGGATTTATTCCACCTCATCAAAGCCTATATAAATTAGCTTAATGTTCCGGTTGGAATCGTTCTCGGTCTTCATTCCGCAACAACCGAACACAGCCTTATTGAATCATTCAGAGAAACAAAGGTGTCAAAATAGTGGATAATATCCTAAAAGAATCTGCTAAATTCATTTACACAAATGGTTCTTGTTAATTAGATATTCAACATAGCAAAGGGTCAGATGGAAGCTAATATTGCAGTGCACCATGACTTTCATCATGGAATAAAAGCACACAGGACCATGAAATTTGTCAGCAACACAAAGGCATAGTTTAAGTATGTGGTAGAGAAACTAAGCATGGACAGAAGAAATAAAAAGTCCCTTAAGAACTATTGGGTTATCAATAAAAAAACTAGGAATTAACATAAATAATCAAAATACACTTTTCACCAGCTTCTCATAAAAGAAAATTCTTCCCAATTACAAGTTGTGTCAAACAAGGCCTATACTACAGTACAGCTCTCTCTACATATCTAAGAATCAAAATTACCATGTACTCCTTGCCACTCGCAAGTCGCAAACAACTTGTTTGCTAGAAGAAAAATTCTAATTATAACCAGCATTCACCAAGGACAAAAACTTGAAATATTTAACAATAAGATTTCAACATTTCTCACAAGAATATTTCATCACAGTATAGCAAAGTTAACACTTAACAAATATATTAGGGCACTTGCAAAATTGCAATTGATTCTTAAGAAAACATGAACAGAAGTAATAATAGGACAATATTTTAGTTATAGCTGAATGTACCTTGGAATATCAAGGAGCAGGATTCTTTTTGAGCGTTTTAACATGCTCACAAAACCGCCGATGATTCTCTTGCACTTCAGCTATCGCCTTTTCAGCAGCCTCTTCATTCTTTGCTAGAAGGTATTTCTCGATCTGAACAAACCATTCCCCCAATGTCATATTCTCCAACCTACGTCTTTCTGTGTGCTCCCTGACATGGCCTTCCTCTCCATTGGCACCGATAGCTTCCCTCTTGTCATTCTCTTCCACTTCTCCAACACCATCCAGCTTTGACTCTGGCGGCACTTTTTCCCCCAATTCCTGATCAACTTCAGTTTCCCCTCCCTTGCTCAAATTCTGCATCTCTTCGTCCACACCACCATTGTCAGCAGGAGCACGCGGAGCATTGACCCTCCCCTCTATTGCCCTCTCTGTCATTGTTGCATCCTCCTCCACATCCACCATCTTCTCATCCTCCATGGATGCCTTTGAGGTTCCATCCAACTTGTCGTCCTCAGTTGCCACCTTATCCTCTTCAGAAACATCATTCACGGCTAAGACCCTCAATGGGCTCCCCCCTCGTTCTCTGCCATCAGCCATATCCCTTCCCTCTTGCGAATTTTCATTGTTCTCAACAATTGCATCCTCAGATTTCCTTGCACTTGCCCTTGTAGCCCTTCCTCGCCCTCTTTTGCTCCTCTTTGCTCGTCCTCTCCCAGCCGCCAGCGCCACCTCTGATGCATTTGAAGTTCTGTCTGTGGTCTCTACCAGATCATCCTCTTCGTCACCTCTGCCCTCGGCAGCTGTCCCTTCCCGATCTCTGGCCACAGCAACCTCACCCTCCTTTTCCTCCTCGTCCTCGGGAGTATCACTCGTGGCATTCCTTGCACTTGCCCGTGTGACCCGTCCTCGCCCCCTTCCAGTCCTCACCACTTTCTCCTCATCGTTTTGGCACCCCACCGCTTCACGTCTCCTTGCAGCAGCTCTCGCTGACCTCGTATTTTGAGGCTGTGGCGGAAGGGCGACCGTCGCTGCAGCCTTCCTCGACCTGCCACGGCGCGGTATTGCTGCCTCCTCTTCCTTTTCCTCTTCCGTCTCCACCACAGCGGGCTCAACGGCCTTCTTCCGCCCGCCTCGGCGAGTCGGTAGTGCAGCTTCCTCTTCCGCTTCATTCCCAGCTTCGGGGGCTTCCGCCGCACCGGCCTTCCTCCGCCCGGCCCTGCGCGAAACCGCGGGGCCCTGTTCCTCCTCCTCCGCCGCCGCCGCCGCCGCCACCACCACGGCCGCTGCGTTGCGCGCGGAACGCCTAGTTGCGGCGGGGCCCGGTCCCGGTCCCGGACCCGGGCCCGCATCGATCGATACGGAGACGGCGATCATGGTGCTCTCCCCGAGCTTGATGAGGTCCCCGTCGGAGAGCGGCGCGGGGACGGTGGGCACGAGAGGCGTACCGTTGAGGAGGGTGCCGTTGGAGGAGCCTAGGTCGGTGACGACCCATCGGGCCGCAGGAGGCGGGAGGAACTCGACGGAGAGGTGCCTCTGCGACGCGCCTGCGTCGCGCACCGAGAGGTCGTTGCCCTTGGCAACGCGGCCGACACGGAGCGCTCCGGCGCCGGCGCGGCGCTGCAGGGTCCTCCCTTCGCAGGGGCCCTTCTTCACCAGGAGCGTGAGCACAGGCGCCGGATCCGGATCCGCCATCGCGGATTCGCGGAGGCCTCGGGGGTCGGTCGGAGGTCGGTGAAGGGGGAAGCGAAAAGGATTTCAAATTTTTGGGCGGAGATAGTGAAAGGGAGCCGAACGTTGTTGCTGAGGTTCGGGGTTTTTGGATTTTGGGAATGTGCAGGCCGAAGCTGATGCAGATGGGGAACAAATTCGAAATTTGAACTTTTTTTTAGACGTTTCCAAATTTGAGTATAAGTGAGCTTGGCTGAAATCTCTATTTCTATATCGGAGCAAAAAAAAATTGAGCACACACGAAAACAGTGCAGACATATTTCATTAAAAAAGACAGGAAAAAATATATCGGAGCCAGGTCTCGATCCTGGGACCTGTGGGTTATGGGCCCACCACGCTTCCGCTGCGCCACTCCGATATTTGATGCTAATGTTCTGAATTTTGTTTTTTAAAAAGGGTACGAAAAGTATTGTCACACTTGATACACCGGCGTCCCGGGCCCTAATCATCTAGTACTAGTTTCGATGTAGCCCACGGGCCCCGAACCACCTACTACACCGTCAGCACCAGCCTCAAATAGTTGCATTGCATCTATGGACCTCTAAAAAAATGGCCCACACAAATCTACCTATCTATATATATACACTTATAATATTAGAAGTAAGATGAATTTTTTCTCGGTTTATCCTTGCTGATCTCTTCCTGCATCCCTCGGTCGATCCGTCACCCTCTTCTTCTGCCTTCCACACATGACAACACAGTAAGCCTAAAAGTCCAGCAAAGATAAGCTGCATTGGTTACAGTTAGAAATACAAAACCTTCGTTGTCAGCATACTACTCATGTCGTGGCCTAAGCAGGGCCGAGGTTATGCATGGTAGAGCTCCCAGCCTCTTTTACTCTCAGTTTTCGCGGAGCTTATCATACACTTAAAATAGAACTAGATTCTGGTGGGAAGCTGACAAAAATTACTTCTCTATTACACTACAAGTTGGGAGCTAAAAAAAATTCGCTCTCCACCACTTCCCGTTGCTTCCCATTTATTTGCTAGAAAAATCACTTCAGAATTAATTCTCACTTGTTCCTCACCTCGCCCTCTGATAAGCATAGCAGATAGCTGGGCGAGGTTGCTGGGTCCTCTCCCGTCCATGTAATGCGCCCACGACGCCATGTCGTGCGGCCGAGGCGGTTGCGCGCCCTGCATGGTGAGCTCAGCCGCAGACTTGTAACATTGTACAAAAAGACCATTGTTAGAGCAATACAGAAACTGTTGGCTCCATTTCTTTCATGGTATCAGCCGGCCCGATCCCGGCCCTTTCCTCCTGTCGCCTGCGCTCGCCGCCGGCGTGATCGCCTCGCCCATAACGCACTCCCGATCTCCACCTCTGTTGCTGCGTTCTCCCCAATCCCTCACCATGGACGTCAACCCTATGTTCGAAGCCGACATCTCCGACAGCGGTTCTTCCTCCTCCTCCTCCGACAACGGCCCTTCCCTCTTCGGATCTCCGTCTGTCGTCACTCCTCCCTCCGCCGCCGTTCTCCAAACGGTGAACATCAAATCCCACGTTCCTGTGGTTCTTGAACTCACCAAGTCCAACTACTCCGAGTGGCGCACCTTCTTCGACGCCTTCATCGGCAAGTTCGCGCTCGGCGACCATCTTTCCACCCCGCCGACTCGCGCCCTTCGCCTTGATCCCGAATGGTGCGTGATTGATCAGTGTCTTCTCAACTGGATCTACAACTCCATTGCGAAAGACGTTCTCGCCATCGTTCGTGTGCCAAAGCCCACAGCCTACGTCATCTGGCATGCCATCGAGGATCAATTTCGCGACAACGAGCTTCACCGCGTTGTCTACTTGGAGGCCGAATTTCGCAATCTCGTTCAGGGCGACATGACGATCAGTCAGTACACCGGCCGCCTCAAACAGCTCACTGATGCTCTCCGTGATGTTGGCCAACCCGTTCGTGAGACGAGCCAAGTGCTCAATCTCCTGCGCGGGCTCAGCTCCAAGTATCGGCACGCCGTGCCGGTGATCACGTCGCGGCAACCGCCACATACCTTCCTCTCTGCACGATCATACTTACTCCTCGAGGAGCAGTATGATCGGGAACATACCAAGGCTGCTGTTCATCACGCCATGGTTGCAGCTGGCGGACCCAAGACTTCTGCCCCAACTGCTGGTGAAGGCTCTTCTTCCTCGACAACAACCGCTACCCGGCCTCCGTCGACTCCGGCTTCAGGCAACGTTGCGCCTCCCCGCTACGACAACTCCTGCGGTCGCGGTCGTGGCCGTGGTCGTGGTCGCGGTGGACCATTCCAAGGCTCCCCTCGGCCACCAGCGTCGGGCACTGGGTGGACTCCTGGTCAACACCCATGGACCGGGATGGTCCAGGCTTGGTCCATGCCGTTCCGAGTGCCAGGCGCCGGCGTTCTCGGCTCGCGCCCTGGACCCCCGCCCAATCAGGCATTCCTCGCTGGGCAACCTGCTGGCGTCCCTACCTCAACGCCATCGTACCACAACGGCGCTGCCCCGGATGTCTGGAACAACCAGGCGCTTCTTGCTGCTCGGACGACCGCAGCCGTTCCGCCGACTGGTCCTCAGCCCAGCGATTGGTACCTGGATACAGGCGCGTCTTCCCACATGTCCTCACCCAATGGTAATCTCTCATCCTTCCAACCTCTCCATTCTTCTTCTGTCATCACAGTTGGAAATGGGTCCATGCTGCCTGTCACTCATCGTGCTGAATCCAGTATTCACACTGATCACTCCTCTCTTGCTTTGCACAATGTCCTGGTTTCACCCACTCTTGTTAAGAATCTCATCTCCGTTTGTTCTCTTACTCGCGACAATAATGTATCTGTCGAATTTGATCCTTTTGGTTTTTCTATCAAGGATTTGGCTACCAGAACGGAGATTCTCCGATGTAACAGCACCGGCTCGCTCTACCCCTTCTCTCCAACCTCACTGGAAGCTCACATCACCACTACAAAGCAGTACTGTCGATCTCTGGCACAAGCGCCTGGGACATCCCGGTCGTCGCCAACTGAACCAGATGCTGGCCACTTTCGACTTTACTCCAACTCGCCTCTCTTCTACTAACTGTGAAGCCTGTCAGCTGGGCAAACATGTTCGGTTGCCCTTCTCCCCGTCAGTTTCCATTAGCTATGTTCCCTTTCAGATAGTTCATGCTGATGTTTGGACATCGCCTGTTGTTAGTTTCTCAGGTTTCAAATACTATCTTGTGTTAATTGATGACCTCACTCACTATGTATGGACCTTCCCTCTACGAGCTAAGTCTGAAGTTCTTCAGTGTCTTCTTCAGTTTCATGCTTATGTCCGTACGCAGTTTCAGTTGCCCCTTCTTGCTTTCCAAACTGACAATGGGCGCGAATTTGACAACACTGCGTTCCGTCAGCATCTCTCCACTTCTGGCATCTCTTTGCGCCTGTCCTGCCCTTACACATCTTCACAAAACGGGAAGGCCGAGTGGATCATACGCACTGTCAACGATTGTGTCCGCAGTATGCTTCTTCAGGCTTCCATGCCCGACGCTTACTGGGTGGAGGCCCTTGCCACAGCTACGCACGTTCTCAATTGTCGACCGTGCAAATCCACAGGCACCCTCACACCCTTTCAGATGTTGTTGGGCGCACCTCCCTCGTACTCACACCTTCGAGTCTTCGGTTGTCTGTGTTTTCCCAATCAGTCAGCCACCACACCACATAAACTCAGCGCCCGCTCCACTCCTTGTGCCCTTCTTGGGTATCCTTCAGACCACAAGGGTTACAGGTGCTTGGATCTTCAATCTCGACGTGTTATTACATCCAGACATGTCGTCTTTGATGAATCCACCTTTCCCTTCGCCGATGCCTCTCGTTTTCTGCAGCCGACAACAACATTACCAGCTACAGTATCTGAACCCGCCCCAACTGTCATCATTCAGAGAACAGCTACTCCACCTGCTCCTTCTCCCTCTGTCACTAATACTGCTTCCCTCCCCTCCTCATACACATACTCTCCAGCCCCAATTTCCCAGACCGAAGAACCTAATCCATCTCCTCCTGTGCCGCAAGTTAGCCCGACAGCTCCTGCATCCACTGCTGCACATCCTATGCTCACTCGTTCTAAAGCTGGAGTGTTCAAACCAAACCCCAAATATGTTCTTTCAGCATCAGATTCGACGCCCATTTCTCCGATTCCTACCTCAGTACGTGCTGCTCTTAAAGACCCCAACTGGAAGGCTGCCATGGCTCTCGAGTTCCAAACCCTTCAACGGAATCGAACATGGCGTCTTGTCGACAGACCAGCTGGTGCACATGTAGTCACTGGCAAATGGGTCTTCAAGCACAAACTGAAACCCGATGGATCTCTCGAACGGTACAAGGCGAGATGGGTGGTTCGTGGCTTTACACAGCGAGAAGGTATCGACTTCAGTGAGACCTTCACGCCTGTTGTCAAGCCTGCCACAATTCGCACCGTGCTCACCATTGCCGCTAGGCGAGGTTGGAAAACTCGGCAGCTTGATGTTTCTAATGCCTTCCTACACGGCAACTTAAAGGAGCATGTTCTCTGCCAGCAACCTATCGGCTTTGTGGATGCTGATCAGCCCAATGTTGTGTGTCTTCTTGACAAATCCCTCTATGGTCTTTGACAGGCACCACGAGCCTGGTTCGATCGTTTCGCCTCCTACGCCGTTCGGCTCGGCTTCGTCGCCACTCGCTCTGACTCGTCACTGTTTGTTCTGCGTCGAGGGTCTGACATCGCCTACCTTTTGCTTTATGTCGACGACATCGTCCTTACCGGCTCCAGTTCAAGTCTGCTTCAGCACATTGTTGATAGCCTACGTGCTGAATTCGCCGTCAAGGACATGGGGGAGCTCCGATTCTTCCTAGGCATCAACGTCAAGCGTTCACCTGCAGGCTTCTACTTATCTCAGGAACGCTATGCGGCTGACATTCTCCACCGTGCGGGCATGTCGAATTGTCACCCGGTATCCACTCCGGTCGATTTGAAGGGCAAACTGTCTGCCGACGGAGCACAGATCGACGACGCCAAACTGTACCGGAGTTTGGCCGGTGCACTCCAGTGCTTGACGATCACACGTCCCGATCTGGCGTTCGTAGTTCAGCAAGCTTGCCTACACATGCATGATCCCCGCGCTCCACACATGGCGATGCTGAAACGCATACTCTGCTACGTTCAAGGTACACTGACACTCGGTCTTCACCTTCGTGCCTCGGCTGATCTCGACGTCACTGCCTATTCTGACGCCGATTGGGCGGGTTGCCTGGCCACTAGACGATCAACTTCTGGATTTTGTGTTTTTCTCGGTGCTTCCCTCGTTTCATGGTCGTCCAAGAGACAACCGACTGTCTCTCGATCGAGCGCCGAAGCGGAATACCGAGCTGTGGCCAACGCTGCCGCCGAGTGCATCTGGCTGCGACAGCTCCTCGGCGAACTGCATTGCCCCGTAAGCAAGGCCACGGTGGTGTTCTGCGACAATGTTTCCGCCGTTTACATGTCATCCAATCCAGTGCATCACAAGCGCACGAAGCACATTGAGCTGGACATCCACTTCGTTCGGAAACGAGTTCAAGTGGGCGATCTGCGCGTCATTCATGTACCTACAGGGCAACAGTACGCCGACGTGATGACAAAGGGCCTCCCTACGGCGACTTTTGAGGATTTTCGTTCCAGTCTTTGTGTAATTCCCATTACTCATCAGACTGCGGGGGGGGGGGGGGGGGTGATATAGCTGGGCGAGGTTGTTGGGTCCTCTCCCGTCCATGTACTGCGCCCACGACGCCATGTCGTGCGGCCGAGGCGGTTGCGCGCCCTGCGTGGTGAGCTCAGCCGCAGACTTGTAACATTGTACAAAAAGACCATTGTTAGAGCAATACAGAAACTGTTGGCTCCATTTCTTTCACCCTCCACCAGAATCACTCCTTTAAGGAATCAAGAAGTGAAGCTCAAGAAACAAGAAGTGTATCTTTTCTGAACTCACAGCAAATGCATACAATAGACACCTATTTAAGCTTAATTAATTTACAGACTAAGCATAGCTCGGGGAGCTAGGTTTGTTGTGGTGGAACTTACACACACTCAGGTTTAAGTCTTTGACTTGAGTGTGCTCATAATTTGAAAGTAAAATCCTTGGTCAATTTCTATGTGAGAATATTTCTTTACTGCACCTAATAACATTTATTATGAATCTTGCAATTTAATTGTTTTAATTGAAATTAGATTAGGCCAAATCCAATTAAAATTAATAAAGATATACTCCCTTAATTTCAAATTATACGACGTTTTCACTTTTTTAGATTCATAGTTTTGCTATGCACTTAATTAGTTCTATGTTTAGATGCATAAAAAAACGTATCTAAAAAAACTAAAACATCTTATACTCCCTCTATCCATAAAAACAAACATGTAACTATAGGTTCCGTGCCCAGAAAAGTGTTTCACGTTTGACCACATTTCTAGTGAATAGTATTAGTATTTATTAATCCAAATAAATTTACTATAAAAGTACATTTTGTAATTAATCTAATGATGTTTATTTGATATCATAAATATTAATATATGTTTATCTATAATTATTTAAACTTAAGATACTAAAATGTGGTACTATTTTAGAATTGCATATTTTTAGTTTGCTTCTTAACTTTAGCGATGGTAAATTCAGGCGACACCACGAAATAAGTCGTACACTTGTACATATACATGTGTGTTCGTGTAATTATGTATTATACGTGACCGTGGAGAGAATTCAGCTGGTTCGGCTGCTGGCTCGATCTACTCTTCAGTTTTTTTCTTTCTATATAGAGTTTTCAGTTCCACCCACGGTTTGCTGCGGTATGGAAGACCTGCGATGGTAGCTGTGCCCAATAATAATACTCCGTAGTACCAATGACATACTATGGCCTTGTTCAGTTCGCGAAAAATGTGGCGAAATGTTACTGTAGCACTTTTGTTGTTATTTGACAAACTTTGTCCAAACATGATCTAACTAGACTCAAAAGATTCGTCTCGACATGAGCAGACCAAAAGTACAATTAGTTATTTCTTTTACCTATATTTAATGTTCCATGCATGCGTCTAAAATGGGTACTGCGCAAAATATTTGGGGAGATTTTGGAATCTGAACGTAACATCGCAAATTAACCATCGTCAGAACTCACGATTCATAAACATGGCGCGCATGTATTGTACTAGCTATCGGTTACAGTACATCATTTGCCACGTCAGCACGTGGCGAGCTTTGCTCCACATCACCTGACATACTGTGTGGTTCACTTATTCGTAACGTCATTTGATTACGCCAGGTAGTAGATGCCGTTTGATTGTGTTTGTTTCAGTTCGACTGTAATCCGATTTCTCCATAATCGGATACCGGCATGTAGAAACCTGTTATCGCTGCCACAAGACCATGATTCGTTACCGGACGGTTTTCTTCTCTGCTCCACATCGGGCTTTTCATTCCCAGCTCCGCCCATGTCGCTCCCTTTCTATTTCCTTTACAGTGTTGAAACAAACAAAACGAGGCTTTTCTTACTTTATTTACATTGACGTTTGTGTTTTTGGATTACATTGACGTTTGTGTTAGAGTTTCTGAACCAAACGTCTCGTGCATTATGTCGACAGGAGCTGCGGCATGGTCAGTGAGCTCTCAAGATGAGTGTACGTAGGAGGTGGCTCTGACGCATGGTCTTCTTCCAAGGGAAGCTTTATGCTCTTAACCGCAACTCTTCATTTGCCATTGACATTGTGGATGATCATGACCAGCGATGAGCCAAGGGTGTCTCGGATTGAGCGCGTCATTAGGGGAGCCTCCTTGCCATCATGTCTTGAACAATCCATACGCACCCACTACCTCGTTCAATCCGCCGGCAAACTGTTAATGATCCGTACAAGATTTTCCTTCAAAAGCCAAGGTTGGTCTGATGCGGTTCGTAGCAGCAAGTTTGAAGTGTTCAAGGCCGACTTTGAGGAGTACTTGTGGGCTGAGGTGAGGACTTTGGGGAATGACCAAGCGTTGTTCCTTGGGCAAGGGAGCTCTAGAGTTGTCCACGTGTCTCCCTATGATCTTTCAAGGGACTGTATCTTCTTTCTGGATGATAACTTGCTTATAGAGAAAACTACTAAATCTTGTCGAGTATATGACATGAAAGATGAGAAGATCTATTCAGCCTTGCCTATGGTATCATGGAAGAGTGAAAGAGTCCCCGCAACCTGGATATTCCAACAGGGTAAGTGTGCTTGCACTTCTGTTTCTACAGGCTTTAGAAATAGATAAAAAATACTAAAATGTTCTCCAAGCAAAATCAAATTATTTCTCCTCGAACTGTCAATGTTGTACTTTTTTTTTGGGGGGGGGGGGGGGGGGGGGACCAATAGTTGTACTTTCTTAACCACATGTCTCAATGTTCACTAGATAACTCGAGTTATACATCATGTAGAGTGCCAAAACAATGCCATTATACAGTTATGCCCAGGTCGGGTAAAAGTTATCCTTATATTGGAATCCAATGAGCTAGCATAGAGGATTCGCAATAAAACACAAGCACAATACTCACAGTCGAAGCTTTTGTTACACGGAAGTTTAAAAAACAAAGGTGCAACCTACCTCTCGAGTCTCTGAGTGTTTCTTATATGAGACTTATATTCTGAGGTTTCACTAATCATGTGAAAAATGAAGCAGTTCTCTTTTGTTTTCTAGATAAATTTGACAGGATATGCTTGTGTGGAAATGTTTTTCTTCTTCGAGGCATCTCTTTTACGTTACAGGAGGATGGATCATAGATGCAACAATAACAAATTATGGCTTAGAAAATAACGTTAAACGACTTTGTTAGAGGTGGCTTAGATCATATTGATTCACATATGATTCATTCATGAAAAAGTCTTTTCATTGGTCGTTTGAGCCACACCTTGTGCTTCTGTGATGGTTTTCCAATGCAGGTGAGACAAATGAAGCTGCAAACAGCAGGGGAGGATTGATAGGAAACTGTGGAACATGAGGAAGTGAAACCTCTGATGCTTGATATGGAGGGACTTGTTCTTCTGATGCCTCTACCTCTCTACACTGAGACTGAGCAGAGCTACTAGAAAAGTGTTAATAAAGAAATCTTCACGTGGCCACACATGCACAATGGATCCGATGTCATTCACGTGTGTTGATTTGGATGTCACTAGCTATTACCTGCATTAAAAATAATGACTGGCTTGTTGCCTGATATAGTGTTTTTTTCTAATGCGCTTGGTGTTGCTTCAAACAACCCGTACTAATTAGAATTGTTGTCTATGGTTGGGTATGAGTGACTGCTTGAACCGTGGCTTCTACTATGATGCTTTTGGTTTTGTGTTTGTCACAGTTTCTGAGAGGTTGCAACATGATCTTTATATGTTGAATGGATGATGATTTACAGCTATAGTTTCTCAAAAAATTTAGGCCATTTGCGTGTAACGACGGGGCTCGCTTTTTAACTTTAAGTTTTACTAAAAATCTAATAGAACGGGCTATATTATGATGATCTTTCCATGTCATTTGTTGAGAGCGGTATATTTTGCTAAATTTTGATGCGGATAATTATTATTTTTGTTTTATAAAAAGGTGAAATACAAAAATCCACACGTATGGGCTTCATCAGTTCTGTAGTCTCCGTCGCTCAATTGTGGCCCAGCCCAACCCAATAGGTCTATTTCATCTGTTCTGAACGCACGATTTGCTCCAATCCAAGAGACCGAAGCCCCATCGCCATCGTCGATTCCTTCCCACCCACCCATCAACAGAACAAGGGCCCAAAAAGTTGTGAGCCCTTTGTTGCAGCCTTTTTCCAGCCCAACTAGCATATGCTTGCGCTGCTACATTGTCCTTGCGACAAATAAGGCCTGTTCGGATCCCACTCATTAAATTTTAGTCACTTTTAGTAGCAACACTCTTATTAAAAGGGATTAAAAGAAACTTAAAAAGGCTTTTTAGTCTTTCTTAGTGGGGGTGTTTGACATTTTAGCCACTAAAAGTAACTAAAGAGTTAGTAGGTGAGTATAGCATCGTCGCCTTCACGCATCTTCCTTGACCAACCAAACACAAAACACGACGGCTCAGAACCAGCCCCCGTTCTCCGGGACTCTTCGTC
The DNA here is from genome assembly GCA_009763385.1 of Coix lacryma-jobi var. lacryma-jobi. NCBI lineage: Eukaryota > Viridiplantae > Streptophyta > Magnoliopsida > Poales > Poaceae > Coix > Coix lacryma-jobi. The sequence goes on from CM019826.1 coordinate 144,809,083, forward strand.
TGCGCACGCGTGTTAGGAACGATAGCGACGCACACACTTACAGGGTAAGTAACATACGCGCTTCCAGTATTACGGACACATCCTCCCGTTACCCTTTGGTTCTCTTGTCTGGTTTCTTGGTAAGGCTCATTTAACTTCTAGAGTCTGGTTTTCTTGGTCAATGAGCTATTTTAAATTTCTACGGGCTATTTTGTTCTCTTTCGGGATCACGGGTTTGTGGGAAAAATAACAGGGCGGGGAGATAGTTTCACATTCATATAGATGTAAAAGTACTTATTTTTAAAATAATATATCTTATTATATGTCATAGTACTTTATATAATATTTTTAATTCAAACAATACAGGGGTAAACTAAAAAACAAAATCGTATACATATATCATTGGAAAAAAACTAATATAAAAGCACATGTGGATTCCTTTTCTTCAATGCAAAAAAATAGTTTTTCTTAGTACCTTGAAAGAAAATAAGGCAAAAGTAAAAATATATTAAAAAATAAAATGAAGTATTGTTGAACTTTACATTTGTGTATATAAAAAATGATAAAAATAACATGAAAATTAAAATTTGATTCTTGAAAGGATACATACTGATCTTTTTTCAGCTATACCAGATTATACATGAAAAAAGAACCTCAATAAAATTGGACAGAAAGATTTATTTTAGAAACTTTAATTATGACATTACAAACTCTGAAATGCTAGATTCGAAAACTTTAAACTATATCATTATAAAACTTTACAATGCTATATTAAAAAATATACTCATAACTCATAAACTTTGAATTATGATATTTTAAACTTTGTGCCACTAGGATCATCACTTTCTACTTAGAATTTCGAAACTTTTAACTATGACATCACGAAAACTTAACTTTGTACTACTAGTTAGATTTAAAACTTTAGACTCAGAATGAAAAACTTTGAACTATGACATTACAAACTTTGTACACATAGGTTAAAAAATGTTACACTAGGATGAAAACTTTATACAACTATGTTAAAAAAGTTTATACATGCTACTATAAAATTTTGAACTACTAAATTAAAAACTTTATAGTCAGAACTTATAACAACTTTGAACTGATACATTAGGAAAAAAAAACTTTGTACCGCTAGATTCAATACTTCGATCTATCACATTATAAACGTTTGTACTAAATAGCTCCAAAACTTTGTATTTTTAAATTTTATACTTTAAATTTAAAAACTTTATACTACCACAATTAAAACTTTGTATTTTAAAACTTAAAGGTTTTAATTTTAAATTTATTTTTAAAATTGAGAAACTTTATATTGGCATATTTAAAACTTTATATTTCTAGCTTTAAAACTTTGTAATTATAAACTTTGTATTAGCATATTTAAAATTTTGTATTTCAAAATTTTAAACTTTATAATTTAAAACTTTATTTTTAAAATACAAAAACTTTATACTAACATATTTTAAACTTTGTATTTGAAGGTTTAAACTTTATAAATTTTAACTTTACATTTTAAATGCAGAAACTTTTACCAACACCTTTAAAACAATATATACTTTGTATTGTTAAATTTAAAACTTTATGATTTTAAAACTCTACACCTAAACTTAGAAACTTAATATTAGTCTTTTAAAACTCGGTACTGACATGCTAGGAACTTTATACTCCTAAAATAAAATCTTGTAATTTAAAATTTTACATTAAGTTTTAAAAACTTTTAAGTATCATATTTAAAACTTTGTAGACTTAAGCGTAAAACTTTATAATCATGTAAATTGTCTTAAAACATATCCAACATGGATCTACTTTTGTAGATCTCGTCATAAGAAAGATTATGGTGCAAACAGATTTAAAAATAGATGTTCCACGAGAAAGTTATCACATTTTACCGTTTGTAAATGTCAAAAAAAAGATCTGACGCACAGCTTCCGTGTGTCGCTGGTGCTTATCGTTTGGGTCCCCGTAGATTTGACAACGCGTCCTCTCTCCCTACTCATGTTTATCGTTTGGTCCCCAACATCACAACGCTCTACTCTTATTGCGCCACGCGTTCGTGCGCTGCTCTGTGACGCAGCGCACGCGCGCTCTCTCACGATTTGGCCCTGTTGACACGATTTTTGGCTCATCCGAAATATGGGAAAACATTTATTCTATATTAAATAGAATAATATTGATGGTCAAATTCCATCGCATGTGAATACGTGAAAGAAAATTATATTTAGAGCAATTCTTCGTACGCAAATAATGTACCATGTATATGACGTGGTGATTAGTATAAGAAAAAATAAAAAAAGGGAAAGTAATATAATCAAGACAAGTACGTGGCAGGCATCCCACAATACTTTTTAAAGAAGTTAACGTATGTGCTTGATTTGTAACTGCAAGTGTGAGTCCGGCCAGGAAATAAAGCACTTCCGTATTTTCCTTAATTAATAATTAAATGGTCGACATGCTAGCCAGAGGAAGCAAAGTCTTGTGCGCGCGTCAAGTATTCAAATAAATAAATACGATGACCAAACTAGCGTGAGGAAACCTCTACTCGCTGCACGATCTGCACGTCAAGCGCGGGCGTCCTCGATCCTAATACAAATTTGAATAAACAGGCGCTAATCGCCTAGAGCAGCAACTGCTGTCCCCTCCGTTCTATAAATAGAAGGCCATATCAAGCGTTCACCCCGGGGCTTCCTAATTCACTGCCGTCAGGCTGCTGCTCTTGCCGTCGATCAACAACCACATCGCCAGGCTGCGCCCTGCCGTGCTGAGAGCCAACGAGAGAAAAGCAAACCACCACCATCTCCAAATCTGCGTACTGCCGTCATCTCCGAAGCCAACTCCGGAGGTCCTGCAACTGGTCGCTGCACGTCGGACTTCCTGTGAAGGCAGTGTGAGAAGGTGAGAAAGTTCATCCGCGGTGACTCCTCTGGCCCCTGCTACTTCTGGTTGCCGGTGGTAGATTAAGGAGCTAGGAGCCCCGCTCCTATCTGTGCCTCTCGTGCTAGTGCGCGGCAACGTCATCATCCAGCCTCTACGGCCTTCTCATGTTCCGGTAGAAGGGCCAACATCGGTGCATATGGGTTATAATAATACCCCGGTAACAAAAGGTAAAAGAGCCTGCGCTTTGCGCATGGGGCTGCGAGCCCCGATAAAATTGTAAAAGGCCGGTATTATGCCTCGGTGAAATTTGGGTTTGGACGCGTGTTGGCTTCTTCCCACGATTGAAATTGGTGGACGCGCTTTGGCTCCACCCGGTTTATGGTATAAAGAAAATGGTGGACGCGCTTTGGCTCCACCCGTTCATGGTAAAATTGATGGATGCGATTTTGGCTCCATTCGATTATGGTTCATGGTGTAAAAATTGGTGGATGCATTGTGGCTCCACCCGGTTAATGGTAAATTGGGTTTGGACGCATTGTGGCTCCATTTCTTGGTTGAAATTTGTGGTAAATTGGGGTACGCGTTGTGGCTCCATTCCTTGGTTGAAATTTGTGGTAAATTGGTGGACGCGTGTTGGCTCCATCCAATCATGGTTCATGGTATAAAAAAATTGGTGGATGCGTTTTGGCTTCACCTGGTTCATGGTAAAATTGGTATGGACGCAAATTGGCTTTATATTCGAAGAAACTGCATTTGCTCATGACAGAGCCGACCAACTCATTCTCTGCAAATTAGACAAGTCCTACCATCCTGCATGCTATACTGCTATAAATAAAGATACATAGCTCGCATTATTAAATCGAAGAAATAATCATATCATCAAACAAAATTGTGTCCAAAAGAAAGCCGGCACATATATTCAACCATGATATTAGCTAGTTAGCGTCTGTTTGCATCAAATAAATAGTTGCTAATTAAAGTTAGCACTGCATGGATCTTTAATTTGCCTCCTTTATCTGCTGGCTGCACTACGTAAATTTAGGTGGAATTAGAACAGAGTTGCATGCTAATCACGTACTACACATATAATAAGAATTAAAAAGGGAACTTGCTAATTCACTGTCATGCAGCCAACATCATGTTTAAAATAACTAAATCCATATAGTGGGCCGTTTGAGGTCCCTACATACATATCTCAAATAATTTGGGTCTAGCGCTTAGTTAGATTGCATCTATAACTGAGCCATTGACAAATAAATTAAATAACATCATGTTTGTTGATCCATGGTCAAAATATAGTACCGTGAGCACTTGCTTCTTCACTCGATGAAGTAAATGAACCATTGCTAATATCAGCATTAGCCTTCTGAGAGTCGTGAACCATAAGCAAATCAAATATTACATCTTAGCTGATTGCGTCCATAAATATTCATGCTTAGCCAAATTCTTCAAATAAAAAGTCAAATTAAATTAAATTAAATTAAATCAAATGACATGGTACATATTAAATCATGGCCAAATATCATGCTGTGGGTATATATTATGCTAACCTAAATAGAACAAGTTAATTGCGTGCCCACGGTCAAATCTGGGGTTGCCATAGCCCAAGTAAAATATTGTACCAAATAGTAAGCGCTTTATATATACCAAAACTGAATCCATGATCTCGCGTGACATAACAGACTGTCAAGTTTAGTCTCCAAAATAAACTAGGTGCATATACATGGGTATTATGTGCCGTCCAAATAAATATTGGTTAAACAAATGACTGCTCCTCTGTCGATGTGCATGTATCCCATATTGCCAAATAGTACATCAAGAGATATATGCACTCAAAACATGAAATAGAGTCCCCAATGTTGGGTCAACAAAAAGGTTTGGTGTCATATCATGGTTTACATAAATAACAAAATATTCATAAGCATAATTAAATACGTACATATCACGGTTTGCTAAAAAGCGAAATCAGCTAGCAACCAATCATATATATCAGGAGTATATATTTACTCTCCAATGAATTTATGCCATGTTGAAAAGAAATAATAATTATCAAGTCCAATTTTATGTCAAGCATGCATATGCGCCCGTCGTCAACTATATGCATAGGCGCACATCGGCAACTACAAGAACGAAGACCTTATTTTCTTTTGTAGTTTGTAATAGCTAGTCATATGATGTAATCTTATTTTTCATGTACTCACGTTGGAACTCTTAATCAGGGGTGTTCTCTCCGGAGATGTAATTAACATAATTTTTATGGAAATATAAGAATTATGAGAGTATGGACTCGCAATACCTGTTCTTCTGTTTCTGTCCCATTTAAATTTAATCAAAACTAAATTTGTCTCTGCTGACGTGGAGGCGGGTCTTAGCCGCCCGTTTTCCCGCCATCAGGCCCGTTCGCTGCCTTCCTCAACACAGATCACATGTTTGTGTGGGAGGCAGTTTGAATTGTGTATCAATGTTCCTCTTTTGTCATTGCAGAGATCAAATATAACCTATCAATTAAGCTATATATAGCATTCATTGTAGGATTCCCAGTGGTGCAGCTACTTGGTACTGAACCAGATAAGTTACATACTTGGTACTGTTCGTAATTTGACAGTACAATCATTCTTTCCTTTTAATTAACCCCTGTATATCTTTGCCAACGCCCAGCTCTCATGAAGATCAGCCAATTGAGCAAGGTTCTTCCACTCCTTGCCTAAGCAGGCACACATGATCCTACTACCTCAATTTCTGCACTAGCTGCTGCTGGGGCAATTAATTGATTGTACTCTCTTGTATAGAAGAAGAATCCTCCTAAAAAAAACTTATACGTGATCTGTTCAAATTAGTGTATTTGAATCTGATTCCATTAAGATACATTCTTTATATTCGATTCTAGATATAAACTATATGTGAATGGGATTTGGGAGATCCTTTGTTTTCACCGCACCTTCCACTTCTGTATTTGCCAAATATACTTTCCATCTTTTGCATTGTGAATTTCAATAACACAATGCAGACAACCACAACCATACTGCTACCACGCATCACAGATTCACAGACACACCAGTCTTTCGTCGTCTCCCCAGACAATGAGCTCAACCCACTCTCGACTCACAAGCAGCGGTCTTTTGCAGGGAAAAAAAAAGTACCACCACACACAGACAAGCAAAAAAAAAAAGACACCTTGTATATGCCCTTAGATAGCAGCAGGGGCCTTTTTGCAGGCAAAAAAAATACCACCACATGCAGACAAACAAAAAAAAAGACACCTTGTATATGCCCTTAGTACGAAGGGAAGACAAGAGATCAAAGCAAATAGCATCCATTAACTAATTATTAAACAATTAAGTAGCTACTTAAGAGTGCCATATTACAGGGGACTGGACTTCCAGTTTCTGCCATGAGCATCATATATGAGCGAGCACACACTCAAGAAGTAGCAGTTTGTGATCCCACTCGGCTACACCCTTCCTTCTGCTTTGAAGGAGCTAACTTCACTATCTGGTCAAGAGCAGCTTGGGATTCCTTGAGTTGGTCTCGTGCCTGCTCGAGGCCAGCTCGTACCTCCTGGAGATCAGCTGTTGTATCCTTGAGCATGTCTAAAAAAAGCTCCAACAAATCTACCGCTAACTTGTCAACCATTATTATCCCCTTCTCAGTTGTACCATTCCGCTGCTGCTGCTTGCTATGGCCTGCATGCATGTCAGGAAATACTAAGCATCAAGAAGAAGATAAATACCTTGAGCGTGTGCGTTGCTTATACAAAAAGTGCATTTTTTCCATCAATCGAAAAAAGTGCATTTTTTTCATCAATCGCTATATAAATACCTTTTCTCGCGATGACACGAGCTAGAGAAACAGGCCTGAGCTCATTCATGGCTCGCAATCTCTCCCTCTCCTTCTCCACCTCGGGCAGCAACCCAAAGTAGGCATAAGCCAAGATGACGGTGAGCATAAAGACACCGGTAACGGCCGCACCTCTCGCCAAAAATAGACGAACACGAAGATCCTCGATTATTTTATCCTATATATATGTAAGCAAGTACTGTATAAAAGCAGATATCAAAAGCTTATTGCACAGGAAGGGCATCCCAACATACATACACCTATCTTCTTAATTAATCAGAAACGGTAATAAAAATTTGATTACATACGTACGTACCTTGTCGCCGCTTGTCGGCGGCGCCGTGCTGCCGCTATGAAGTCGGCGATGATTCAGAAGATGACGATGATGCTGCTGCCGCGGTGGTGCGCGTGCTATTTTGGTTGCCAAAGATGGGAGCGCTGCTCCGGATCGAAGCCCTGCGGCGGCCGCCATGCCATGTACCAATCGATCCCCCCTACTCCCTTGCTGCACCTTTTTTTATTTATTTATATACGTACAAGAAAAAAAAGGTTGTATTAGAAATAATTTTAGAGGAAAAACAGTTTTTTTCCCACTCGTAATAGCAAGATCCCGATTGAGATCCCCCTACTCCCTTGCTGCACCTTTTTTTTATTTATTTATGCACCTTTTATTTATTTATTTATATACGTACAAGAAAAAAAAAAGGTTGTATTAGAAATAATTTTAGAGCAAAAACAGTTTTTTTCCCACTCGTAATAGCAAGATCCCGATTGAGTAAAGATAGGTACATATACCTGGCTGCTGGTTAGCGGCGGCGGCAAAGAACCACACCCAGGAGCTGAGCGGGCGCCGCCATAGAGTCCGCCCGCCAGAAGAGGACGAGGACGAGGAGGCGGCGGCGGCGCGCGCGCGAGCTTTCTCGCCATGGATCGGAGTCCGCCCGCCAGAAGAGGACGAGGCGGCGGCGGCGGCGCGCGCGCGAGCTTTCTCGCCATGGATCGAAGGAGCGCTGCCGCGGCCATACCTCCTCCGATTTCGCACGATTGAATCTCGTGGTACCAATTACAGGATCTGATTTCGCCTCCCCTTTCGACCCGTCGTCGTCTTATGTAGGGCGGCTGGGGAAGACACGGGAACGTCCTAGTCTAGAGCGAAGAGGAAAGGTAACCGAGCCCAGGGTCCATATCCATATCCATCCCCATCCTGGTCGTGGCCTTCCGAATTCCGAGCCCAACCCACGTATCCCCCAGCCTGGACCTAGAGGAATATTTAAAGATTTACCCTCCTTACGAGGTGAAGACATAGGATTTGGAGCCTTTTACTTGTATGTCATTAAAAAAGATGGTATAATCATCCATGTTCTTCGAAGATGAGTTCTAACGCTCGTGTTCCTGTGTCTGAAAAGTTTTCTCCCTCACGCCATTCCGTCTGTTTTCAGCACTAACGGTGTGAAACGTATATGACAAAGGACGGCAATGCCCCTGAGAACTTCTTTTCTCATGCTGTACTAATTGCTGGGCGCCCGAGCGATATCTTATAAAAAAAGGTCCAAATGATACTTATTCGTCGTCCGCTGCTTGTCTATCTGTTCAACGAACAAAGCACGGTGGCCTCCATGATGGCCGACGGCACGGCGCTAGGCACCTGCTCTGCGGCAAGGGCGAAGTGCCTGGCCTGCTCCTTCGTGAATCACACGCTCTGCCCCCCTCATGGACACCGCGAATAACACCATCACATTCATCTGCTGCTGGCCAAACGCTGATCGCGGCCCCACGACGAGCATGCGCCGGAGTAGGACGCCGCGGCCGGCGTTGCTGGCTTACCGCTACCGCGGTACTCGACGACTACCTTCTCGTTGTAGCAGGTGCCCGCGCGCCATCACAGTCGTTGGGCTCGCGTCCAAGCCCACACATGCTTACAGCAAGGTCTGGTTCCACTACGAGTGGGAGTCCAACGACGCCTCCCTCCGCCGATGCACACGACCAAGATGTACCGCCATATGCTCCTGAACTGGAGCTGCGGTCGCGTCTACACCGTCGTCTCGTCGTCATCTGCACGTTCTCGCGCGCCCCCAACGGCCAACGCCGACAACGCCGGTGGCAAGTCTAGGGGGCGTCGTGTGCGTTCCTCTGCCGCCTGGCACTACCAGTAGCGGATCGTCATGCCGCCGCGCAGATACGAGATATACTCCGTATATGATGACTACCTCGATCTACTGCGGCTCGTCAAGGTTGCAGAGTTACACGAGCATTGCAAGCGTCGCAGAGGTGGGCGAGCCATGCAGAGTGTCGGTACCAAATAACGGGCACGTGTGGCCATGGTCCATATGAGCAGCAGCGCCGCCGTGCGGCAGGCAGTGTCCAGGCCATGTCCTCCTAGTTCACGTCCATGGAGGCATCACTACAGGAGACGTTGGCTTTGCCGAGTGCTGGCTGCACTCGGCGAAGGCCCTTTCGCACTCGGCGAAGGCTTCGCCGAGTGCCGCACTCGGCGAAAGGCACTCGGCAAAGAAGTTGTCGACAACGATTTCTTCGCCGAGTGCCAAATATCGGGCACTCGGCGAAGCCTTCACCGAGTGCCAGGTCAGCACTCGGCGAAGCAAACGGGAGCCGTCACCTGACGGTCTCTTCGCCGAGTGGCCACGTGGACGGCACTCGGCGAAGAGGGACCCTTTGCCGAGTGCCACGCAAGCCGGCACTCGGCGAAGAGGGCCCCTTCGCCGAGTGCCACGCAGGCCGGCACTCGGCGAAGAGCTCCTCTTTGCCGAGTGCCACGCAGGCCGGCACTCGGCGAAGAGGGCCCCTTTGCCGAGTGTCAGGGTCAAGGCACTCGGCGAAGAGGCCGAGCTGAGCAAAAATTTGCCCAGCTTTGCCGAGTGCCATGACCTCTTTGCCGAGTGTGGCACTCGGCAAAGCTGGGGAAAATGGAATTTTTTTTCCGTTTTCATTTCCCTAAACAGAAAATATATCACACATTCATATTCCATTTCAGACAAATATCACATGCATATATATCACACATCCATAACATACATATCCATTTCAAACAAATATCACATGTTCAGTCTCCATGCATCACAAGCTAACAAGTTTATCACAAGGCCACAAGTCCGGCACTCGGCACTCCTCAACAAATCCACAAGTTCACAAGTCCATCACAAATCTAAGTCGGCCATCACTGCTCACCTTGGTGCTCAGATTGTGAAGAACCCCCACCTTGCCACGCGTCCCACGACCCGCCCGAAGGACCACCTTGCCAACCTTGCCACCCAGGCGGCAGAGGTCCAGATGGCCACCCGGTGTACCCTGACTGCGGAGGAGGGTAACCTGGCCACCCATAGGGCGGAGGAGGGCCACCGGGGAGCCACCCAGGCTGCGGAGGAGGGCCACCAGTGATGTGCAGAGTGTGCGGAGGAAGGCCAGGTGCAGGAGTCGGTGCCGAACCCTCCGACTGTGAGTGCACAAAGGAGAAGCAAATTCGTTAGCACCTGGAGGACAGCCGTAAAAGTTAAAGAAATATAAACAACCATATATACTCACCGGAGTCTCTGTCGTAGGAGTAACAGGAGGCACAAAAGGAGTGAGCAGCGAGGGAGGCACGACAACACCCGGGATGTTCAGGCTCCCAAAGAAGTGAGCTATGTCCTGCGTCCTCTGCGCCTCCCGTTGCTGGACGACCAGTAAGTCGCGACGATGGGCCGCCGCCTCGGCCTCGTGCATGGCCTGCAACCTCCTCGCTGTTCTCCCGATACACGTCATAGCAGGGAGAGTGTGTATCCGGAGAACAACGAGGAGGCGGTGCCGAAACTCTGACTCTGATAGGAGCAGAACATGGAAACTAGCTCATCTACGCATCTGCGGGCTGTCCAAAATATGTGGACAATTCGAAAGAGATACGGTCGCAGATATGCAAAGGACTGAATATGTAAGACTATATCTCTTTCGAACGGGAGACGTCTAACTAGGTTACGTGACCAAAGATCAGATACCTAAGGATACGGATAGAGGGGTTATACCTAAGGTGTCCGTGAGGTCAGGGTAGCGGGGCAGTGGTGAGTCGGGGCAGTGGCGAGACGACGCGGTGCAGGCAGACCCGCAACGCCGACGAAGACGATCGGGGTCGCCGAGTCCCTCTGACGGATCCTCCTCCTGCCAAAAAAAGAGCATATGGTTAGTCTCGACTGAAAATTTTGGCAGCACCTCCCCTGCACGGGGAGGTTTCCAAAACCTGCAGAAAACGTCGGCACGAAGGCCAACAACCACATATATACCAGACATAGTCACGAAGACCAACAATCACAATAGCTCACAATAGTACAACTACTACTAACACTAACACTACTAACTACTACTAACACTACTACTAACTACTAACTACTAACTACTAACTGCTAACTATTTACTAACTACATAGGGCATACCTTCGCGACGACAATAGCAAGAACGAGCTTCGGCGACGACGACGGAGACGACCGAAGCGGCTTGAGGGTCGACGGACCTAAGCCGACACCTTCCTTCTCTCTTCTCCTTCTCCTTCTCCTCCTATCTTCTCCACTCCTCCTTCTCCTCCTCTCTTCTCCACTCCTCCTCTCCTCCTCCACCACCTCCTCCTCTCCTCCACTGGCCGGCCAGGGACGGGCAGCCGGTGGGCCGGGCGGCGCGGCCGGGGGCGGCCGGGGCCGCGGCCGGAGGACTGCCGGGGGCGGCGCGGCCGGGGCGCGGCCGGCCGGGGGCGGCCGGGGCGGCGCGGCCGGAGGGCGCCGGGGGCGGCGCGGCCGGCCGGGGGCTTCGCGGCCGGGCCGGGACGGGGGTGCGGCGGGGAGGGGCCGGGGATGCGGCGGCGGGCGCGGGCGCGACGACGGGCGCGGCCGCGGGGCTCGCTGGCGGGCGGGGGCGCGGGGCGCGGCGGCGCGGTCGTTCTTGCGTGCGTGCGTGTCTGTGTGAGTGTGTGCGTGTGTGGGTGGCGGCCGGGCCGTTTTGTATTTTTTTTTTCTTTTCGAACTTTTTTGCCGAGTGCCAGATCGGCTGGCACTCGGCGAAGAACATCTCTTTGCCGAGTGCCAGACGATCTGGCACTCGGCAAAGAGGGCCACGTGGCAGACACAAAGCGGCCAGCAGGCCACTCTTCGCCGAGTGCCAGCTGGCACGGCACTCGGCGAAGATGCTCTTTGCCGAGTGTCAGGGCTGACACTCGCCCGAAAATCCATTATTCGATGCACCCGCAGTTCAAACTTGCGTCTTTCGGGAAAATTCAACAAAACTAAAGAAAGTCAAAAAATATAACAAAAGGTTTTGAAAAACTGTCAAATTTGAACATATTGACAGTGGTAGTGTGGGGATGACCCACAAAAAATTTGGTGTCCAAAATCAAAAAAAAAAAAAAAACTTTGCCGAGTGCCACCTAGACTGACACTCGGCAAAGAGCAGCACTTCGCCGAGTGCCAGACATGCGGCACTCGGCAAAGCACAGCTTACGTGGCATAGCCCAGGCCCGCACTCTTCGCCGAGTGCCACGTGGGCCGGCACTCGGCAAAGAGATGGTCTTCGCCGAGTGCCAGACGGCGGGCACTCGGCAAAGCTAACGGGCCCGGATGCCGTCTGGTCAGCGAGACTTTGCCGAGTGCTCATCGTTGCCGAGTGTTCGGCACTAGGTAAACAGGTGTCTTCGCCGAGTGCTTTTCTTTGCCGAGTGTTGGGCACTCGGCAAATCTGGCTTTGCCTTGTGCTCATTCTTCGCCGAGTGCCATATTTCCGGCACTCGGCAAAGAGGCTCTTCACCGAGTGCCCGAAATTTGGCACTCGGCGAACTCGCAGGCACTCGGCGAAGATCGTGTTTCCTGTAGTGCATGGACCATGAGCAGCAGCACCGTCGTGCGGCTGGCAGCTCGCACTCCTCGCAGGCCTTGTCGTCCTAGTCCGCCGGAGGGGAAGAAGAGGAGCCGAACTTTGCGGCGGCCGGTGGCTACTGGCTACACGACGCATAGTTGGGCGAAGAGGTGGCATGAGTTGGGCGAAGAGGCAGACGCAGACCGCTGCATCCAGGTCAGCCAGGCCGGAGATGAGGGAGCAGCAGGGCTCCTGGGCGGGCCGCCTACCACGGCGTGGATTAGCCCGTCCAGCACGTTGGCGCACACGCTTAGCTTCACCGCGTTCACGGGCGCTTGCCCTCCGGGATCGTGGATTTTTTTTTTCTGGTCAGAGCACCCAGCAGCTAGCGGCGTATGAGAAAAAATGTTCTAACGATATTGAAGTCTTTTGTCATCTATATTTCACACCGTTAGTAGCGAAAACAGACGGAATGACATGAGAGAGAAAACTTTTCAAACACAGGGACAAGAGCGTTAGAACCCATCTTCGAAGGACATGGACGATTACACCATCTTTTTTAATGACATACAAGTAAAAGGCTCTAAGATTTGCCCCTGTCAGTGACTCATGGGGTCCCATGTGTCAGTGACGCATGTTTAGATTGCATCCGTAAGAGGAGAAATATTTAAATGTCCCGGACCTGGAAGAGGAGCTCAGCGCGACGCAACATGCGAGGGACCCACACTCTCCGCACACATGTGGCTATCGAGTACAGTTGTCTTTGAGACAAGCCAGCGTACTCATTTCATATAGTAAATAGATGATGTTTTGGACATTGACACAGTCTTTAAAGTACAATTTTGACTCTCTTTATAGTAAAAAATATCTATCAAATATATATATATATATATATATATGGTAATTGTTTCCTACTCATATGGTTTTTATATTTTCAAACTCAACAACTTAAAAGTTATTCATGATTTATATTCTCAATGTTTGACCGAAACCATGTCTAAAACGTCATCTATTACCTATACAGAAGGAGTACAAACATTTGATACTTCACGGCACTCAAGTCCGTTTTAGCACAAATGGTGCACACACCCCTGTAGAAGATTTGTCAACTACAAAGATTGGGAGGTTGGTAGGGCATTCTTTGGGTGGTCAACAACATGGGATAGAGTTTCTTGTCAAAAAAAAACATGAGATAGAGTTTTTCTATTGATCTCTCTGTACTGTTAAAAGGCTCCTCGTCTGTCAGTGGCGGATGCAAAACACGATCAAAGGGGACTGATCTCTTCTTCTTCTTCTTCTTCTTCTTCTTCTTCTTCTTCTTCTTCTTCTATTTCTTAATTTTTCTTTCTTTTCTCTACCAATTTTTGTCCTAATTATTTATAATTTTACATTGATGTACTAGCTGTAGAGAGCCCCCTTAGATCCGCCCCTGCCGCCTGTGAGAGTTTTTCTATTGATCTCTTGAAAACTGCATTTCACGATGCATTCAGCCGAGTTTGTTCTCTTCATGCTGGTGGACATGAATGAGGATGTTTACAGTGTTGCCAAAATTGGTATGCTTTCAGATGCTTATTTTGTTTATTTGGTAATGATATCTTTTGTGTGAGGTCATGAATGGGGATAGAAACAGAAAATTTTATGAGTAGGAGACCAGTGTAGAAATTAGAGGATGAGAGATACCCATGGATCTCATATCTGACCCAACTGTGGACTGAAGAGTCGATTCTAGCTGGCGACTTAAGCTTTGGATCAGGCCCACAGGCCCACGGCTGAACTCTGAATGTACTTAAATTATGAAATGCCTGCAGTTGCATGATAAACAAACAAACAAACAATCTAAACTAGGGACTATGCATGACCTCTCCCTTGCGCTACTGAGTGCTAACACATGATATACTTCTGTAGGTTGGGAATTGGTCCAGATGGTTGACTGATAGGTTTGGCATGGATGCTGTTGAATCTGAAAAGGATGGTCAAGATGTGGAAATTAATAGTGACGACGGAAGAGATGCAGCTGGAACAACTTGTTTTAGGCCCTCTTTGGTTGGGAACCAAAGGGCCCAAAAGCTCTATGTGCTTTTGTCCAAAAGCAGCTTTTGCTGTAGTACAATTCCAAAAGCACCTTACCCTCGGCTTTTGCTGGCTTTTGGATGGACAACTTGGAGAAAATTATCCACTGTCACTGGTTATGAGAAGAAAATAACGGTTCGTTCTATCTATTTCTTCCTCCCATCCGCCCGACGCCGTAGGCTGCCCGTCGTGGCTCCGACTCCGGCCCCTGGCGCGTCTACATGGCTCCGGCGGCCCCCTCCCCCATGACGGAAGCCTTTCGCAGACCTCCATCCCCCTCTCCATCGGCCGCTGCCTCGCCGTCGGGCACGCAGGGACCCGCCACGGCCGCGCGGGCGGGCGCGAGCGGCTCCTCTGGCCACTGCCTCGCGGGCGAGCGCAAGCGGCTCCGCGGCTCCTCTGGCCACTGCCTCGCGGGCGAGCGCAAGCGGCTCCGCCGACCGCGGCCTTGCCGCCGGGCGCGAGGGGACCCGCCACAGTTGACTTATAGGTGCCATTAACTAATAGAAGTGGCACTGCAGCTGCACGACGTGCCATTGAAAACGCCATCATCAATGATGGATCCTCTGACAATGACAGCCTACATATCAACACGCATAATTTCAACACCACGGTATGTAGTTTACAATCTTCATTCAAGATAGTTTCATCGGATGCCAAAAGGCATAAGAGAAACACACACCAAGCAAAGGAAAACTTTTTTCAGGTGTAATCATTCATTTTAGGTTAACAGGTAAGAGCTGTCTCGTGCTACAGTGATTTCTACACAAATCTCTTATCATGCTTAGTTTAATAAGTTCAGTGATTAGCTTCAAATGAACTATTAGAATTTAGAAAGTAACATAAAAGATATCTAGCAAGATGCATAAACTTTGATATATGGATTCCATTTTATTATTATTATTATTATAAAAAGCATTTTGTCAGCTCTTGTTGAGGTATAAATCTCTACAACTAAAAAACACCAAATGTCCAGGTCTACCAGGCAGGACCAAAACTTCTTACTTCATGATATGCCACTACGGTCTTTTCTCCACCCCTCATATGTCACTCTTAAAATAATTATTTTTCTACATCTTGCACCATGTCACTTCCCACATCTTTGGGAATCGTTCGGACTCTCTTCTCTTCTATTCTTAAATCAAACATAAGAAAAAGATATGTGTTTTCTCAATTATTTTATTATTAATCTAATATAAGACATCTATCACAGAGCATATCTCTTGAATTTTATTGTAATCTTATCTATAGGACTCCACCTCATGTGCAATAAATCAATAATTTATTTAGTTTGTAAACTTATGTGTAATAATATGATAATGTTTTTAAGACATTGTTCATAGCTTTAATCTGAGATAAATATATTATCTGCATTAAAACATATTACATGAGTTTTTACAAAACATAAAATATGGTGGTATATTTATTGATTTATTGCACATAAGATCGAGTATTAAATGCTATAAAACATGACACTTTTTAATAATAATATGCACATTCATATTAAATTATTGTGGTATATTTTTCCCGTCGCAACGTACGGGCATTATCCTAGTGACAAGAAATATGAGTACATATTTGGATTGATAAAATGAAGAAGTGATACATGTTTTGGCTAAACATGGACTTTTGATGACGTAATAGCACAAAATTCAGGCTCTCCATGATGGATTTTACATTAACAGGTAACTGCTTTATACTCCTGACTTTCTGTAGGGAAAAAAAATAAAACAAAATGAACATAACCAACATAAAGACGTAGGTTTACTGAGTATACAAAATATAAGCAACAGCATATATACCTCTTGTGTCACAAAATACAACTGAAACGATAACTTCTCATAGTAATGGTACGCTCTATGAGAGGCAGAAGGAGCAATGACATGCCTCATAGAGCCCCATAACATAGATCCAAGTTGTGCAAGAAATGAATCATGAGCCACTGTGTAACTATGATGTTCCTGGTATCAAAAGATTCAACTCTGCCATAAGACTACTAACCGAATAGCTTATTATTAAAATGTGTTTTCAATAAATAAAATTTACAAAGCTAACCACTGAAGTATCGCTAAATAAGTTCCAGCTTTCCATTCTCTTCAGTGCATCAAGAGCTTTCTTCTTGTTAATTTCATTAGAATCTCCAGTATTGTAACCCTCCAGTTCCTTTTTCAGGTCATGCATCCTCTCATCAAGTTCTGTGTGATGAAAAAATAAAGTTTCCAATTGGAAAAGGTTAAAAATTTATGGAACAAGAAAATATATATGAACTGCACAAAACTCAAGCCCAAATGCCAGTATGCCACCATAAACTCAAAGCCTCAAGAAATTAAAAAAAAACAACAATGGAAACTATAGCACTTGTAAATTTAATACTCTCTGGACCTCCATTTCAAATTATAAGTCATTCCAAGAATCTTGGAGAGTCAAAATTTTCTAAATTTGACCAAATTTATATAATAATATAAGAGCAGCTCCGCCGGCCGCTGCCTCGTGAGCGGCTCCGCCAGCTGCTGCCTCGCGAGCGGGCGCGAGGGGACCCGCCACGGCCTCGCGGGCAGGCGCGAGCGGTTCCGCCGGCCGCTGCCTCGCGGGCGGGCGTGAGGGGACCCGCCACGGCCGTGCGGGTGAGCGCGAGCAGCTCCGCCGACCGTTGCCTCGCGGGCGGGCGCGAGCGGTTCCGCCGGCCGCTGCCTCGCGGACGGGCGCGAGCGGCCCCGCCTCGACCACGGCGGGCCGACCGAGCGCCTCGGCCACGGCGGGCGGGAGGAAGAAGATGGACGCTGTGCATGACATGCGGGTCCCGTTCGTAAGTGGGAGATGCTTTTCCAAAAGCCAAAGTTGTTCAACCAAACAAACTTTTAACTATCATAAAGCAGCTTTTCCAAAGCAACTTTTACAAAAGTCACAGTTGACAGCAGCTTTTGTAAAAGCCACAGCTCAACCAAACGGGCCTTAAGCTACTTGATGAGTTGAGTGATGTTTTGATGCTCCCAAAGGACATGCTTCTCTAGAAAACCATTGGGAAAGAGGTAAGGTAAGCTTCCATTCGCAATTCGTGTCTCATTCCCAGGTCCAATATGTACTTCCGTAGTTTTGATCTTCCTGTTTTGCATCAGGACAACTGTTCAATAGGGCTTGCATTGCACCCCGTGACAGTTGGAAGAAATAGCAGTGGCTTATTTATCTGCCATTGGCGAAACGAAAGCTTCACCAACGGTTGGGTTTGTCTCCATATTTTTAGCTCAACAGGCTTGATTAGTATTTATGACTATGATGATAGTTAATTATGCAATCCATTAGACATCAATAATTCATTCGTTATTTGTTGCTTATAGTTAATTAGTAACCGGTTTTTTCTACCGGTATTTTAAAAATCTCGGTGATCACCGATAAATAGAAATATCGGATATATCAGAAATTTATCGATGATAACAAAAAAACTGGACAAAATTTACAAAAATTGGTTCTTTTTATTCAGGAAATCATGTACATCATTTCTATATGATTTTAGATTAAAAAACAAATGATAGTAAACTATAAACTGCCAATTCAATGATATAAGAGCACGAACAGCGCATTCACCATTTACGGTTTAGAAAATCATGCAATCCCAAATAAATATTACACAAAGATAATCTAAAATACCACCCAAAGATAATGAAAGCCTCAAATATCAGTCTATTCATAGTTCTAAATATCATTACATAAGATTAGCCCTCCATTCTAAATGTTATATAAAGATCTTGTAAAGCATCAGCCACTACATGTCTACATAGTTCAAAGTTCCAAACATTCCTACATAGTCCACAGTTCAAAACATTACATAGAGTCCATCCATGGCTCCATAGTCCATACATTACATAGAAACAGAATAGTCCAGCACTAAATATTACAAAGTCCATAGTGCCAAATATTACATAGAATCGGTGCACAATCCAAAATATAACAAGAAGCACCAGAATGGCAAATCTGATCATATATCAGTACATAGTACTTTCATTCTCAAATCACTGCAGTTTCTAGCAAACAAGATGTTAGAATTCACATAAAAAAGGGCCAAGATAGGCAGATATATCAACTAGCATTCCCAGTCAAATTTATGAAACAAGGGTAAGAAATGCACCTAACCTTTTCACTAGTACAAGTGCCTGACAGACTTTGTTCACCCTTTTCGATCTTAGACGAAGAGGGGAGCGAGCTAGCTGTGCATTTGTGGTACCTATAAATATAAGTAGGATATAATTTTGTTAGATGAAAACATAAATACTATCTTAGTATATAACAATGGAAGTCAAACTATCATAGCTCACCACCGCCGTTAGTTCTTTCACCACCACTATCTCCGTTAACTTTTCTCAGAAATGCCACCAACACTACCATCACCTTTTATAAAATCAGATTATATAAGAAATAGAGAAATTAACACAATTATTGAGCACAAAAAAATCAACGAATAAAAAATGTAACGGGCTAGATAGACAATTTCACCTTCGTGGGAGCCACTGTCCCCTGATTCAGCATATGTTGGGCTACCTTGAACAGAATCTGATTCAATATCCTCAGCACTTTCTTCTTCATCAAATTGTATCTTTCTTTATTACTAACATTTTTGGGAAAATAAATTTCCTTGATTAGAGCCATATCTCATCACTGAGCCCCATCTCCTAATGATAAATGTACTAGGGTTGGCAAATTCAGTCTCACCATCAATATTTTCATCAAGAGTAGGCACAGACTCACTCTTAGAGTTGACTAACCAATCCAAGATTGGGATGCGGTCGTCAAACACAACAACATCCATTAGCATGCTATAAGGATCAGAATCCATTTCATGTTGAGTTTGCATATCTTGAAGGCTATGGATGTCGGCTTCAAATTGTTGGATGTGCAACTTCAAATTATAGTGCACATAAACTAACTTGTGGAGCTTGTCATAACTTAAGCGATTCCTCATTTTGGTATGAACAAGAGCAGAAGTACTCCAATTCCGTTCACACCCACTAGAAGACACGCATTGAGCAACAATACGCTTTGCAAAGTATTGTAAATCTGGGTAGTCTCCGCCATATTGATCCCACCAATCAGCTAGAAAAAATTGATGGGACAACAAATATATATCAGTTATGGTTTTAGATTTCAACTAAGATGAGACAACAAATATATATCAAACTGATCAAAGGAAATCAGCGGTAGGAGGACAACAAATATATATCAGCTATGTTCTTAGATTTCAGCTAACATGGGACAACAAATATATATCAAGGTGGCGAAAGGAAATTACCTGCACTCAAACGCCCAGAAAATGCCGATCTTCCAGCCTCATCTCCCACAACAAACCTCCCATGTTCCTAAAGAGAACATATTGATCAATTGCAGCGGAAGTCTTTGAAGCTGAAGGTGCAAGCCTCCTTAGGGCACATGTTACAGACTTACAGCATGTTTGATCTTTGAATCTTTTCCAATCTTGTTATCAAAATGCCCTCTAGGATCAAGTGCAGAAGCTAGAAAAAGAGAAAAGGTTTCGATATATTAATAATTGATATTGCATGAAAAAGATGCATAAAATTAACAAGTTTCATTTCAGCCATTACCTGCAACCATAAGGGTACCTTTTAAAAGATAATCAAGCCTTTTGTTGACTACTTCCAAAGTGCTATCAAGCAGATTTTTATGTTTTCTGTCACTTAAATTGGCGCGTATCTCATTTATAGCACACACTGCCTTCTCAAGGAATCCAGAAATAGAAGCACCCTTTTGCTGATCAGCAAAACGAAGTACAAAGTATAGTGGTGAGACTCCTTTCAAAACCAACTCCATGTCACTCCACCACGTCTTGTCTACCACACAATCATAAACGAAGCCATGTTCCTCTTCAGCAGCCTGAGGCCATGTCAATACTCTTGCCTTTGGCACTAGCCGAAGCACGCTATGGACGTGCACGAGCGCCCGCATCAGCTCCATCACCATCCATTGTGGTAACTGGTAGCATAACCATAAAAGACAATCACAACTTTATAATATCAAATTTGAAAAAAAAAAATACAAGCATAAATATTTTAGAGACAAAATATAAATACCAAGCATATATACAAAAGTATTCTAGTCATAATGTAGTTTCAGCAGGAAGTGCTGGTTGTTTGTGATTAGATGCAAGAACATCTTTAACAGGTATGGACTTCAAATGTTTTACTAGTATAAAAAATGGTGGAAAAAATTGATGTTTCAAAAAGACATGAGCTGTATGCCTGTATCATGGTGTAGGCTGCATTCTGGCCTTTATTTGTGGTCGAGGATGGCAAATAAAGAGGATGGCCAAACCTGTTAACAAACCACTACTGTTGGCTTATTTCAGAGCTGCTACTACAAAAAAAGGTCCTATTATTTACAACCACTGATCACTTGATTGTCTATATTATTATGAAACTATTAGGGAGCTAGTTAGCAAGCATCTACTAGTGCTAAAAAACTATAGGCAAGTCAGCAAGAAAGAATCAGTCAAAATTTACCCGCAAGCAAGAATATCTAAAGATTTACCACCTCTAGGAATAATCTGAATAATCTTAACTAAAATCACACACCTGCAGACGAGGGGACAAGAACGAACAATAGCAAAGCAGCTCACTCCTAGATCTCAGCAGCCCAGTAAAATCCTAAAAAGGCCTACATCCTTCAGCTAATTAGGAACTAGACAAAAAAAAAAAATCCAACCTAGCTCAGATGAATCAAGAATAGAGGTGCCCCATACCTGTTGATTGAGATTGAGTTTGAGAGCGGCGAGGGCGGTCTTCTTGGAGTTGGACTCGGCGTCGGCGACTTGCGCGGGGCTTCCTGTGCAGCACTGTCGTCCGGCGAGGCTGACTCAAATGGGGAGGAGTAGGGGACGGGGGTGTCGGTGGCCGGCGCCGGCAGTCTGCCTCCAAGGCGGGGCAGCGGCCGTTAGAGCGGCCAAGGCCCAAGGCGACCGCGACGGCGTCCTGCAGTCCTGCCCTGCGACGGTGACTGCGACGGCGTCCTGCGGTCCTGCCCCCACGACGGCCGGATGGCGCGAGCGCGAGCACGAGCACGGAGCCACGGACGCGACGCGACGCGACGCGAGCGTGAGGCCCGACCCTGACCGCGAGCAAGAGCGTGCGGCGGCGGGTGGTTTGAGGTGAATCGGGATTTTAGGGTTAGGGCGTGTTTGGAAGAATGGTTTTAGGTCCAAAACATTTGTAAATTACAGGCCTATAATTTTTTCCGTCTTGAACTAAATTTTACTGTTTGGATGACCGGTCAGTCTAATAATTTTACACCTGTTTTCCAGCGAAACCATCGGAAAAAATAATCTTCTCTCTAGGCCCGAATAAAAAAAACGACATATATCGGGATCCACTCAATTGTCTCGGTAGTCGGTAGGCAGCGGCGATGAGCACAGAGCGTCGTTCTCCCGGTGACCTCGGCCAAGCTCGGCCTTATCTTCGAGAGTCGAGACCACGATATGCTAATCCGCTTTCCGCTGCGCGCTCCCTCGCTCTATCTCCACCCTGTTCTGCTTTGTGCTTTAATTAATCGAGCACACCGACGCCATTGCTGACTTTGAGCCAGAGGGCTCGAGCTTGCCGAGCCAAATTCGTGTAGCACAAACAAGCTCACATAGATTCAATCCACACAGGGCTGCACTAGATCCTCAGCTATGTACCTTACCTCTCCAGCGAAGTGCAACGACCGGTGAGGACCTTCCCGCCACTACTGGAAACGCCTGCTTTGCCGAGTGCCTCAGGCACTAGGCAAAGCCTCTTTGACACTTGAAAGTGCATGTTGCACTTAAGTGTGATTTTGGATGATTTGATGACAATGTTGATTAAAGATCTAATATGTTTGCTAAGTGTGACACAGGGAAATGATTATCTCACTATGTACATGAAATGTAATGCAAAGCCAAAATAATGGATTGTTGTATGAAGATCATGTCACAAGCACAAAACAACAATGAGAATGATATTGATATAAATGATTATCTCACTATGTACCTGAAATGTAATGCAAAGCCAAAATGATGGATTGTTGTATGAAGATCATGTCACAAGCACAAAACAACAATGAGAATGATATTGATATAAAGGGTTATCGTATTGTGGGATAATCATAGTTCATTTCTGATTGCAAAGAAAGGATTCAAAACGAAGTATGGTTGAATGGCTTGAGATGGTGAAGATAGCAAGGAAAGAGTCTTTGAGGTACTAAGCAAGGGTGAAGGGCAAGCGACGGCTTGGTGGCCGAAGAACCTAGCTAGAGTGAAGAAGAAAGTACTTGCATTTAGTCGAAGGATCAATCAAGCCTGAAGATCGCATCTAGTGGAGAATCAACATTCATAGCTACAACATTGATTGAAGTGACTTGACACATTTGGAACTCCATTCTATCACTTGCATGAAGTCAAGTCACATGCTCAAGAAGGCTATGCTCGAAAGATATCTACTTGCAAACACGACAACCATTCCTCTCGGTATGAAAAATGAAGACAAGCGGCTTTGGTTCAAATGGAGATCAACTCAAGAGGTTTAAATCTTGTCTTTCAATTTATCTTGAGTAAATAGGGAAGCCGTACTATTAAGAGGGATGCAACATATAGTAGATGCTTTTTCACAAGTGCGCAAACCAACCTAAGTGAGACATGAGAGAGCTAGAACTAACTTTCAGGTTTTTGCTGCACTGTCTGTCCATACCGGACATGTCCGGTATGTCCGGTATGAGCCCACAGCAGTGCGGCCATCCTTCTGGCCTGCTGGCAGCCCTAGTGCGTAGAGTCCATACCGGACATGTCCGGTATGTATGAACCTTCAGTGGTGCGGCTCTCCGTTGGTCTAGCAGTTAGCTCTGGCGCATGGAGTCCATACCGGACATGTCCGGTTTTTGCGGAGTTTTGTCTCGCAGCCTGTGTACGGGCGGTACTACCGACTCTTGCGTCGGTACTACCGACAGGTACTACCGGAGTTATAGCGGTACTACCGATAGGCCAAATTTAGGCCCAACACAGAGAGGTTGCAAAACCCCCACCTAACTGTCGGTACTACCGACCTGTTGGTCGGTACTACCGAGATCCTATTCGGGGTTTGAAAGATGGTTGGTTAAGGATGTTTCTCGCGCAGTTAAGTCATACCGGACATGTCCGGTATGCATACCGGACATGTCCGGTATTTGCGGATTGGTGGCTAACAGTATCTTTGTGATGGGCGGTACTACCGCCCCTTGGGTCGGTACTACCGACCGGTACTACCGAAGTTATAGCGGTACTACCGGTAGGCCAAAATTGGTCCAACTCAGAGAGGTTGCGAAAACTCCTTCATAACTAGCGGTACTACCGACCAAGTGGTCGGTACTACCGGGATCTCTCGGGAAGTTTGAAAGTTGGTGCATTCAGTGTCTTTCTCACGCAGTAAAGTCATACCGGACATGTCCGGTCTCAGCCAACGGCTAGAAAACGGCTAGTTTCGAATGTGGGCTTATAAATACCCCCAAGCCTCCATCTTTGGAGGCTGCTGATTTTACTGGTTCCCACACTCATTCTAAGCCTTTCAAAACACTTTCCAACCCTCTCTTAGTGAGTGATTGTCCTCTAATTGCCAAATCCATTTGTGGGTTGAGAGAGATTCAAAATTAGAGAGCAAGCCATCTCTTGAGCACTTGTGCAAATCGTCGATCTTGTTGTGCGCATTCGTTACTCTTGGACTCTACGGTCCTAGACGGTTAGGCATCGCCGTTGAGCACCCAAGAGATTTGTGAAGTGCCTCGGAAAGTTTGTAAAGGTTCGATCTCTCCTCAAAAGAGATCAACTAGTGGAAGGAGCATTGCGAGTGAAATAGACCGCGACTAGAGTGACCTGTGGTGTCCTCTAGAGCCCACCTTTGTGGTAGCTCGCAGCCGGCTCAACGGAGAGTAGGACCCGAGGGGGTGCCGAACTTCGGTGAAACAAATACCGTGTCATTTCTTTGGGCTTTACTTTCGGCTATTTGTTATTCTTCGTTGTGCTAGTTGTTTTGCAAGCAATCAGTTCTATATATACATCATACATAGTGATTGCAGGTTGTGTGAGAAATTGGAGAAGAAAAGGAGCAGTCCCGCACAACCCGTGCATACCGGACTTGTCCGGTATTGATACCGGACATGTCCGGTATTTACTGACTGTGCCCAAATTGTTTAATCCTTGAGCTAATCTTTGTGGTGCAGGGTGATAGCCTCTAGGTGTATTAAATACAAGTCATATACTTTGTGTTTGTCTCTTAAGGGGTTGTTTTACTCCGATTGGGAGTTTCCAAGTAATTGGAAACTCACATACTAATTGCTTCCGCATTATAAGTTGTAAATTTTCAGAAAAGCCTATTCACCCCCCCTCTAGGCGACACCTTAGGTCCTTTCAATTGGTATCGGAGCTTGGACTCACGTTTGAGCTTCACCGTTTGCGAGAACCGATGGATTCGCCTATGGAGACAAACGTGGTGCTTCTCCAAAATGATGGTTCAAACTTTCTATCTTGGTCATCTTATGTACTCAATGCATTTCGGGCTATTAGCCCCATTATTGAGCATATTGTGGATGCAAGCATATCTCTTTCTATAGTTGATTGGAGCAACTATAAGAACTTGACAAAAGAGGAAGAGATATGTGTGCAACTCAATGCTCATGCGTGTTTGATCATGTTAAACTCATTGAGTGCAGAGGTTCTTAAGGAGGCTATCTACAATGGAGATTCTCCACCGGAGAGTGCTCATGTCATTTGGACTAGACTTGCCCACTTGTATGGGAAGTCCAAATGTGATGAAGCATATGATTGTGATTCAATGGAAATGAAGTCCATTGAGTCATCATCATGTGAAGAAGCCTCAGGAAGCCTCAAGGAAGACGAGCCGGATCGAGAGGTGCTGTCTGATGCTGCTCTGGACCCTGTCTGTCCATACCGGACATGTCCGGTATGGGTACCGGACATGTCCGGTATTAGCCCAGCAGACAGGGAGCTAGGAGCAGACAGCAACGGCTCTCATGCTCGGTGGCGACCAAGTGATGAGTCAACCTCAGTAGCTCATGATACTCATCACTTGTGTCTCATGGCCAAGAAGAACAAGAAGAAAGCAACCAAGAAAGATCAAGAGAAGATTCTTGGTGAGATCAAGGAGAAGGCATCAAGAGATAATCAAGTAGAGAGCGATGAGGATGATGAAGATGATGAATCGCTTGATTATCTCAAGTATGAAGATAAGCTCTTGTTCGTCAACTTGCTGAAGAAAAATGATGAGCTAGAAAAGGAGGTGGATGAACAAGAGCAATCCCTTCAAAATCAAGAAGAGTTCCTCATCTCCAAATTAGAAGAGCTAAAGGCATTAGAAGAAAGGTATGAAAAATTGTCAATTGAGCATGCCTTAGCTACTAACTCTCTGTCTAATGTGGAAAGGCTAGAGAAGGAGAACTACATGCTTAAGGCAAAAATGAGTGATCTCTCATATGAGCACAAGTTCCTACAAGAGGACTTCACCCATCTTAAGTGCTGACATGAGAAGCTAGTGGAATCAAATGCCATGCTTGAGATTGCATATGAGGTTGTTGTTGCTATGTGTCAGTGTTTCGTACCTGGGGGTATCACACCAACGAGTAATATGATTGTGTGCTTCTCTTCCTGGATGGTGATGCAAGAGGACACAAGGATTTATCCTGGTTCGGGCAAAGAAGGCCCTACGTCCAGCGGGGGGATGTTCTTGTATTACTTGCACCTAAGTGCTTGTACAGGGGCGAATACAAGCTCAGTGAGCGTGGACCGGAGTCCAGACTTGAGTGTGTGGGTGTAGGTGCATTCTAACGTGTTTGTAACCGAGCGGAATGAGGGCCCTGGTGTCCCCTTTTATAGAGTAAGGGGAGGCCAGGGTTACACAAGGGTATTACAGGTGTCGGGGCGTACGGTGCCCAATACGAAGAAGGGTAGGAACCCTGTCTTGTCGGGGCCACTAGAGCCGATGTGGGCATTGCTGTTGAAGCGTCCTTGGGGCGTGGCCTCCATCCTGGGCGCGGACGTGGAGGCGTGATGATGTAGAAGCCGTACAGCACCCATTTCGGCACGTTCGGGACACGGCGGGGTCCCTCCGGGTCTTGGGGTACCTGTCTTCCAATAGCGTGAAAGCAGTTAGGGCTCGAGGGGCGCGGAGCCGGCCTCGAGGTGGCGCCTACGGGGGGCTCGAGCTCCGCAGGTATGGGCGAGTTCTGGGGAACCTGGTCATGCAGCGGAAATCTGGGTCTCGAGATGTGACCGAGACGTGCCACAGTGCAGGGTATGGTCGAACAGTGCTGTACTAGTGCCTTTTCACCCATGCTTATGGTGAAAAGGGGGTTTGACTCAGACTCTGGTTCACTGTGGCACGTGCTGCGTCTCAGAGGACGTGACGGGGGTAGGTGAGTGCATTAAATGCGCGGTATGGAGCCGGCATCCGAGGTCTGCGCCGCTCGAGGGGGGCATAAAGCGTCTCGAGGGATAAGCCGCTGTGCCAGAGAGGCTCGAGGTCCCCGCGTGGGGTCTCGAGGTGTGGTGTTCGGCTGTGGGGGGGCTCGAAGGGTAGTGGAGTGCTTGCCCGAGGCCTGACGCGGAGGGCTCGGGCGAGACGGAGAACGAGCGTTCGCCCGAGGCCTGGCTTGGAGGGCTCGGCTTGGAGGGCTCGGGCGAGACGAAAAGCGAGCGTTCGCCCGAGGCCTGGCTTGGAGGGCTCGGGCGAGACGGAGGGCCAGCGCTGTAGGCTTCGAGGGGTTGGTCTAGGTTTAACCTATTTGTTTGCGTTGCTTGGGGGTACCCCTTTGGTGTTCCCCCGACAGTAGCCCCCGAGCCCCTGTTTGAGTGCTTGCATTCGAGCAGGGGCTCTTGACTTGGGTTTCGAGGGTTTGGCCGTGTTGGATCTCGAGGGTTTGGCCGTGTTGGTTCCGTCGGTGTCGTGCGAGCGACACCCGCGGGTGTAGCCCCCGAGGCCACGGGGGAGTGGTTTGAGCTCCCTCGTGGGCTTTTTGCGAGTTTAGTTGCGATTTTTAGGTTCGGGGGTGTCGAGCCCCCGAGTTTTTTAGACCCTCTTTCGTCGAGGGGTGCCAGGCTATAACATCCCTGGTGTTAAGTTTTAATTAAAATTCTAATTAAGTTGTTTAGTATAATCATCTGGCATCATGGCATAAAAGCAGTTCATGTTTTAAGTATAATTATGATGCTTTATATGTTTGACAAGAGTGTTGTATGTTTTTGAGTGTTGATTTCCATGTTTGAAATATATGTGGTTTGATTGTGATGTTTGGTGTTTCATGAAAGGGCAAGTGAGAAAACTTTGGTTTTTAAATCTCTCTTTTTGTCCCCTTTTTATAAGTCAAAAAGAAAGTCAAAATTTCAAAGTGATTTCAAAAGCAAAGTTGTAGCTCTTGTTGAGAGGGACAACTTTGGTATTCAAAGTTTTCAAAGTTTCTGTATAAAATTTTGAATAAATTTGAAATCTTTTAAACCCTAAATTTGACCCCAACACTAGATTTCAAAAACTAAAAAGAATTAGATTTTGGTCTTTTAGTCAAATAGAGAGGATTAAATGCAATAACTTTTATTAAGATAGATTTTCATGTTTTTAAAGGGAATCTGAAGTAATTTGGAAAACAAGTTTGAATTGGTTTCAAATTGAAAATCAATTTCCAAAACCTAATTTTATCCCCTTTTGTGTAGTTTCAAAATTAAGCACAGTTTGACTATGCTTCAAAAAGCAAAGTTGTTCTATTTTTGATAAGGAACAACTTTGATGTGTAAAGTTTTTCAAGTTTTCTTATGAAATCAAAAGTAATTTTTGGTTTTTCAGAAAGGGTAGAAAAGGAATGGGAAAAGGGGGGGATAGACTTGCTTCCCTGTTCACGGCGGTGGCCGCCGAGATCTTTTGCCGGCGACGCCAGCGCGATGGCCGCAGCTCTCTCTCGAGCGAGCACGCGACCAACTCCGTGGCGAAGTTACCCATCTGCTGGCACTTACCCTCGCGTCGTGGCGCCTTCTTCCGCACTCGCCGTCGACTTCTTGACACGCAGCCCCGACGAGCACATTCCCGGCTCAAGCTGCAGTTCACTGTCCCTGCTTGATCTCATCCCGTTTGACCGCGGGTATAAATACTCTACACCCTTGCGCATCTCCCGAACCTAGCCTCGCCATCTCTACCGCACCAAAGAGCTCACACTCGCCGGTTTTCTTCCCGCCGAGCTCGACCTCACCGTGGTCAGCTCAACCGAGCACTTCTCCACTCTCTCTTTCTCGTGTTTGTGTTTCGTCTTGATCTCAGAGAACTCATCAGCTCGATGGTTCCCTGTTTGGTGCTCAGGCCTCGCCGGAACAACGTCGTCTTCGCCGGAGTTTACCGCCGAAGGCCACTGCTCCGTGGACGCCTACTCTCCGTGCAACCTCTGCTTAAACCAGTTACACCAACAGCATCAGGGTGAGCTACTACACCTTTCTAGCTTCTCCGTTCGCTTGCTACCGGCCTAGGTTCGCCGGAACGGCCGTGCCGAGATCCAATCCGCCGCCGTGCGTGGCCAGACCTCGCCGGAGCAGTAGAGTTTAGGGTTAGGGGCTCAATCGGTTGCGGTTGGCTTGCCGGTGCTGATGCTTGCGTCCGTTGGGTCTTTAGTTGCCGGAGTTGGCCGGCGTAAGTCACGCCGCCGCTCGGTTCGCCGTCGTGCACACCGGCCATGGTCGGGGATCTTGTGGTTGTAAAGATGAGAAGTTCCAGGGTGTTGGTTGCAAAGTCCAAGACTCAGGTGAATAGCGCCATGGACTGCGGGTTGTTTTAGCGCAAGCCGAAGGGCTTTTCTGCAAAGCTGTCAGGCACACCGCTTCGCTCGAGCCAAGCCTCGGGCGAACGCGTTCACCGTCCCGCCCGAGCTAGGCCTCGGACGGACGAGCTTTTTCCGTCTCGCCCGAGCCTCGAGCTAGGCCTCGAACGGACCCTCGGGCGCTGTCTCGCTGGAGCCGAGCCTCGAGCGAACGCACCCTCGCCCACCGCCGTGCGCTCGAGCCAGGCTGAGTTGAGTTGGGCTGGGCCGAAAGCCCGGTTTGGGTTAGTTTAAGTTTTTCTTTTTCTGTCTTTTTGAATAGTAATCAGTTTTGTTATTTTTGCTATAATTAATCTATAGCTCTGTTAATTATGAAATTTGACATGATAGATGATAGTATGTCTGTGTTAATATAAAAATTATAAAACTTGTGTTTTGAGTACTTTTTATATGACAATTAAATCTGTGCTTTAATTAATAAATGCAACTTTAATGAATTATGTAATTTTCTGTGTTTCTTCAAAAATCATGAAATTTGACATGGGAGTTTATATCACTGATATACACCTTCATGTTTAATTTCATCTCTGTTTGACAAAGTATGCTTGGTGTATAAATAAAAGGTTAGTTAAAATGATTAATAAAATAAATAGAAATAGTTGATCCCTGTAGATTTGTGTGACTTTTGGAATTGTTTGACAACCAATGGGAAACTAGCAAGATTTGCTCCCTGGTTATGGATTCCTTTATGTTAATGATCTTTTGTTACTTGTTAGATACATCACCATGTTTACGGAAAATAATAAAACTTGTTTAGTAATAATATATATAATAGCTAAAGTTGGTTTTGTTGGTCTGCAACTTTACCGCGAAGGAAAGTTGTATTCGACTTTCTTTATCTTGTGTTCACCTCTGTTATGCATTTGAATTGTCCTGCACCTTGGCATACATCGCATGGCATCATACTGAGCATACATCATTTATCTACGTGTAGTATCCGAGAGTGTTGAAGTCGTGTTGATCAAGCTTTGGTGATCACCCTTGTCGAACAAGCCTCGGAAGGAGATTCTTGTTGGACAAGCTTCGTCGAGAAGACTTAACTTCAGATCAGCAAAGGAACTAACTTGTGTGGATTCTTCTTGGATCTTATCTGCCCTGCAACGAAGGCAAGCCCCGGTGTATTTAACCCTTCCTTGCTTTTATAAAGGTTGTATTAAAATGTTTTTGAGTTAAACTACTGCATTAGGTTATAGGAGTTGTGTGATGACCTACTTCTTGCACTGTTTACCTCCACCGAAAGATCCACCTGCTCTGTTTTAAAAACTATTTGCAAAATGCTTAGTGATGCTATACAATAGATTTGCAATAAAAATGTCAATTTCAAAAGTGTGATCACTGAGATGAATCATATCAAGGGATTTGGTTATACTTCCCGTTCGATGACTGCTTGCCTAGCTAGCATGTGGTCATTGTCGAGAAGAGGTTGTCCTAGCGTACGGTGCCGTCATGTTGTAGTCCGGGACTCAACAGTTGACACCGACCGGGACAGGGTTGAAAAACTGACAGGACTGTTACGCTTGGGTGAGATATAACCAAGGTACGGTTCCTGGCGGAAAAATTAGGGACCATCCGTGTGGGAGCCTGCTGGCTAAGACTTGTAACTATTCACATACTTCGGAAAGCTCTGGCTCCGAGGAATCCTTTATTGGGACCGACAACCGCGCACTGGGAGTGGAGAGATGGCGGGAGTACTAGCTACCCTCGTGGGTTAAAGTCCCGGATTGGAGGTGTACAAGTACTCTCGGGTGGCGTAGGACCGGGCCCAATCTTGGAGGAATCGTGGTAGACGGGTTGGCCTATGCAAGCTTGGGTGCTACATATGCCGTGTGAATAGGGATCCTCAGCTGAGTATTATTTATCCGGATTAACGTTGCTCCTCGGTTATGGAGACTTGGTCACTGACTGTCAACGGAGAGTGGTTCTCAACTAGGTATGTTTTGAAAGGTAAAATGAATCTTTGGACAATGAAGAATTGAGAAATACTGGAATCTTTTAAAAAATAAAACAAGGATTTCAACATGCTTTTTCTGCAAAATACTTGATCTTGCTCAAGCCTTACCTAAGCCTTTCATTCCTGAGTCTTCTTCCCTTTTTCTTTAGTCGGGTAAGTCTTGTTGAGTACCCCAGTACTCAGGGTTTGTTAACCCCCTGTTGCAGGTTTCTTCTAGTGATGTTGATCATGATCGTGTCAGTGGGCTTGACGTGATCTGGTTGTTCTTCTTCTCCAACTTAGGTACTCCGCCTAAGTGTGGTTCCGTAATACTATTCTACTTCCGCAATACCAGTTATGTTTATGTAAAAAGTAACTTGTTCATGGATTTGTAAAGTTTTTATCTCTTACTTCCGCACTCCGATGGTATTTTGTAACAAATGTTGTAATGTTGTAATTATTCCAACCTTCATGATGATGATCCTGTGGTTCGTGGATAATTCGGGGTTCTCTCGGGGACACCCGACAAATCTTTCTAGTAATGTGGTACATGTGCACAGTCATTAGTGCTCGGGGAGACGGTGACGTGTGCAGGTGGGCCACATTAATGGGAGGTTCTGCCACACAGGCTGAACCGACCGGCCGGCTCTTCGAGCTGTCCGACACGCCGATTGCCCTGGCTTGTCATCCCGTGAGTCCTTTCGATCGGATGCGAGGGGGGATGCCTCGTACTACCCCGAGTGGGCGAGTATCGAGGTTCCCAGTGAGCTGGTAACGGGAAATCCAAGTGAGAGCTCGTGCCCCGTTCGATAGGGGTCGACTGTGGCCCGGAGGCGGTCTCATAAAGCATGGGTGCTCAGTCTGCAGGAGTGCCGGGTCCATTCGATAGGACCCGGTGGCTCGATGCCTCCCTCCGAGGGGATCTCGCTGCATGTCGAGCTCCCTGCCTTGGATACACGTGAGGGGCCTCGAGGGCTTGGCCCTCGAGTAATGCCGCGAGTGGCGCCCCTTGGTGTCCCTGACTCGGGTGCTCGAAGCCGGCTGTCGAACCCCCTTTCGAGGGTCAGCCTTCGCTGCTTCGAGACTTAGGGCCGGGGCCCATTTTTACCTTCGTGAAGAAGCCTCCGTCGTCTGGGAATCCTTCTGCCCGTTGGGCGCGCCTTTTTAGGCGGAAACCGTCGGGGAGGGCGGCGGACGCGAAGCCGGAGCGACGGTCGTGGCGGGCCCGGGTAGTGGAGCGAATGGAGAGCTGCCGCGTGCACCCTGCATCTCGCTCGAGACGTGGTTAGGTAGGCGCATTAAATGCATGCGGTTACCTTTTTACGTCGTGGGAGACCCCGCCCGTCAGGGTTTTCACTTATAAATATCGAAAGAGGGGAAAAGGTACCCTTTACTTTGCCTTTGCCTTCACCGCCGCCGTAGCCTTCACGCGCCCCCTCCTTCGAGCTAGTCGATTGGGGATTTTCCGGCTGCCCGTCCGCTGCTCGGGTCCGCGCCGTGCCACCGCCATGGCCGCCCAGACACAAGTGCTGCCGGCCGAAGACTGGAGCCCGTCGAAGGTGACGCAGAGCGAGATGGACTCGTTGGTGGCCCA
The DNA here is from genome assembly GCA_009763385.1 of Coix lacryma-jobi var. lacryma-jobi. Classification (NCBI taxonomy): domain Eukaryota; kingdom Viridiplantae; phylum Streptophyta; class Magnoliopsida; order Poales; family Poaceae; genus Coix; species Coix lacryma-jobi. The sequence continues at coordinate 144,842,049 of CM019826.1, forward strand.
GGGGCTTCTGCGCCCCAACCCGGAGGAGGGACCCGCGTGGTGGGTTATCCCGTCGGTGGAGCACCGGGAGCCGCACCCGCCGGAGGGGTACGTGGTGAGCTTCGCGCGCTACCACTGTATGGGGCTCGGCGTCCCGCCGAGCCGCTTCATGCGGGGGCTGGCCCACCACTTCGAGGTGGAGCTGCAGCACTTCTCCCCCAACTCCATCTCGCACGCCGCCATATTCGCCGCGGTGTGCGAGGGGTACCTGAAGATGGAGCCGCACTGGGAGATGTTCGTCCATCTCTTCCGGGGCGAGCTCTTCATCAAGTCCCTAAAGCCAAGCGGGAGGCGGTCCGTGCGCATGGGCTCCCTCGCCATCACTGCGAGGGCTGGGACCTCGTCGGCCAATGTCCCCCGCGAATACCTGCGATACAAGCTTTCCACCAACCAGGCCGGGTGGGACGATCATTGGTTCTATCTGCGGAATGAAGGCGACCTCTTTCCGCAGTACACCGGCAGGGTCCTCACTCAACGCCGGAGAAGTGGACCTGGGGCGTCGCGGCGGACAGGCAACGCCACCTGGCCCCGCTGATGGAGATGATGAAGACGCTGGTGGATGAGAAGAAGTTGACCGTGCAAGCGGTCATTTGGGCGTTCCACCAGCGAAGAGTTCTCCCGCTGGCGGACCGCCCCCTTCTTATGCACGAGATGGGGCCGAAGGCCCAGCTCGAGGCGCTTAATCGCTCGAGGATGGCCGAGGGGGGCTGTCCCGAACGAGGGCGTCTCCCGGGTGTGTCTCACGATCCAGGGGCCGTTCATCCCTGAGTACACCGACCTGGTCGCCATGGCACCCGACGAGGGGTGTCTCGACCTGGTAAGCCTCCCTCGAGCTGAGCTGTCCCGCGCCTCCTCCCCCTTTCTCCTTCTTCGGACCTTTGCATCCTTCTTGTGGTTTGTCTCGTCACGCTTCTTCTTTTCTCAGGGGGCGTTTACTTGTCGCGCGTCGAGGCCCCCGGTGAGGGAGGACGCCGCGGATACTCAGGTGAGGTGCCTCTCTGCTCGAAAGACAAGGAGAGCAAGGATGCCAGGAAGAAGAAAGAGAAAAACAAAAACTTGCGTCGCTTGGCCCGGGAGCAGAGACTGGCGAAGGCTCGTCGCAACCGTCAGCCTGGGACGGTCCCCCGAGCTGAGCTCCTCGAGCTCGCAGGAGGAGAGCGATGATGAGGAGGAGGGCGACGACGAGGGGAATGGATGCACGCCTGAGGCGCGCGGGGGTCGTCGATGACGGGCTGACCGCTCCTCTGTGCAGGAGGGTATACTGGAGGTCCCCCCGGTGAAGGGACCGCGCATGACGCAGCCGCGGAAGGCGGCGCCGATCCCTGCCTCGTCGGGGGCCCGAGGTCCGTCGAGCCTGCGCCGGACGTGCCCCCGGTCGTGAGGAAGCCCCGAACCCGGAGCGCCTCTGCCACAGCACCAACGGAGGCCGCCCCCGCGTCAGCCCAGGCGGGAGGTCTGAGAAGGGCCGAGCCTCGAGGGGCGGTGACACGTCGGGAGGGGGCTCCGGTCCGACCGCCGCGAGCCATCTAGGTCGGGGTCGAGCCCGCGGAGGGGCGGGCGTCGAGCCCGCACCATCACGAGCGTCGGGAGGGAGCCCCCGGGTGTCTCGTGACCAGGGGGTGAGCGTCCCCGGAGTCCATCGCCGCACCGCCGCGGGGGACACGAAAGCGGATGCGGGAGGGCGCGACCGCCAGCGCGAGCGCCGGAGCAAGTCCCGGAGCCCGCGCCGGGGCGGGCGCCACGATGACAGCACGAGGGAGGTGCGATCGCCCTCCCGCGATGTGGGGCGGAAGGAGGGATCTTCCTCGAGGTCGAGCCACGGGAGGCGTCGGGAGCCCTCCCCCCATCCCAGCCCTGTGGAGACGGCCCAGGCGCAGGGCTCGAGCCGCGGGGTGGGCTCGAAGCCCCTGAGTGGGTCCGGCGATTCCGGGAAGAAGCCCAGCCGCCGCTTTGGGTGAGTAATTTTCTTGGACCTCGTCGGTAGCGAGGCTTGACCTCTTTACTTTTGATGATGCATGCCATCTCTGGTTCTCAGGGGAAGCGCTCCTACCAGGAGGTGGACCTCGCTGCGTCCAAGCGGGCGAAGACCTCGAGCCCCGTCGAGGCACAAGCACCTCGAGGTATGGCACCCTCCTCCGCTAGAGAAGCCGCTTGGCTGGAGAAGGCTCGAGCTGCCATGCTCGAGGTGGCCAGATGATCGTCGCGAATTTTGGTGAGGCCGTCGCCATCGACCGCAGGGGTCGAGGCATTCCTCCCGGTTCTGATATCACTGTTATCTCGTATTGCAGGGGCCACAGCTCACGGCATCGAGCCAGCCTCCACCACGTCCACTGAGGCGCTGCCTCCTCCCCCTCCTCCTCCTCCCGCGATGGCGCCAGCGGGGGCGCCACCCTTCCCCCCACCACGACGGCTGTTTCGGGGGAAGCGCCTGGGGCGAGCACGGCCCCGCCGGTGTCTGGGGCTGAGGAGACTGCGCCCCTTGAGGCCCCGACCGACACGAGCGGGCTGCGGAGGAGGGAAAGGGGGGGGAGGCGTTGGCGGAGAAGGGGCCGACGGTGGAGGACCTCCTGAACGAGCTGGAGCAGGGGCCGCTCCTCCCGGGGGCTCGACGATGATGGAGCGCCCGAGGCGCCGGCTAGCGCTGACAAGACGCCGGAGGAACCGGCCAGGGAAGAGGGCCGGGGTCGAGCCTTCTCGATCGACCCGCCGCCGCTCGAGCCTTCGCCCCACGCGAGGTCGTGACGCCGCCTCGGGAGGCGGCGGCGAGGAACAGGAGGGTGCCGGCGGAGGGACGGAGGGAGCCGGGCCCGTGCCGTCGGGCGGCGGGCCGCAGTCGGGCAGCTCGAGGCGGAGGAGGATCTGCCCGACATCGAGCTTGACCGACCAATATGGCCGTTTCCATCCCGCTGAGCCCGTCCCTTGCCGTGGTCCCTGTCGAGAGCAACCGGACCAGCGGGGGCCCCGCGCGAGGTGCGGTCCATCTTCGGGAGGTGGCCGAGCTTATGGCGGAGGCGGAGCGGTCCTGCTCCGAGGAGGCGGGCGGTCCGCACAGGTGTCGGCCGCCCTCGCGAGGGCTGAGGCGGAGCTTCAAGATCTCCCGCTGAGCTGAGCCGGAACGCCCAAATGGCGAGCCGGCTCAACGAGGCAGAGGCGGAGGTCCGAGCGGCTCGAGGTGAGGTCGCTCGATCCAAGGAGGAGGCCGCCGCCGCTCTCGAGGCGTCGAGGAAGGAGGCCGCGGACGCGCGAAGCGAGGCCACCTCCGCCCGGGCTGAAGCGAGGCGGCGAAGCAGGAGGCCGCTGACGCCCGTGGCGAGGCCGCCACGCCCGAACCGCAGCGGAGGCGGCGAGAGCGAGAAAAGAGTCGAGGTTGCTCAATGCGATGCCGCCGCCGCTCGGTCCGCAGCGGAGGTGGCGAAGAAGGAGGCCGAAGACGCCGAGAGCGGTGTCGCCACCGCCCGAGCTGCCGGGGGGGCGGCGCGGCAGGAGGTGATCCAAAAGGATCTGGCCCTCGTGGAGGCGGGCAAGCTGATCGAGGACCTTAGGTCCGAAAAACTCCTCATGCTGGCCGAGAAGCGCAGGCTCGAGCAGCACGCCGAGGGCCTCGCTGGCGACCTCGCCGCTCTGGGCCAACATTGCGACGGTGATTTCGTTCCTTGTCTTGCCTTGACCTCGAGTTTTTGTTACGCCGCAGTCTCACTCTTCCTCGTTCGTTGCGCAGGGGTCGAGAAGACGGTCGGGGAGCTTCGCGGGACGAACCAGGCTCTCTTGGACCAACTCCAAGACGAGACGATGGTGGCGGAGCGGGCTCGCACCTCCCTCGACCGGCTTGGCCCCATGTGGGGTGCTCCTCCAGTGGCTGCAGCAGAAGGTGCGGTGGCCCGAGGCGACGCCTTGGTCGACGCCTTGTGCTTTCTCGACGCAGCCACGCGGGACCGTGTCCGGCAAGCTCTCCATCATGGCGTAAAGCAGACGCTCGCGGTTGTCCGCTCCGGCTTCCGCTTCCCGGTCCACGTTGTCGCCAACGGCTTCATCGAGATCGAGGGGAAGGACGAGGAGTGGAACAACCGCCGTGTCGACAAAATTTTGGAGAAGATGGAGAGGCCGGGACGTCGCTCGCGAAGATCTTCGAGGAGGACGTGCTGCCTCCTGACGCCAGCAGCGGTGTCGAGGGCCCTCCTCCTTCTAGCTCGGGTGTCGAGGCTGAGCCCGCCGTGGAAGACCTCGGGGAGGAGTACCACACCGACGAAGATTAGGGCCTGCGTGCCAAATTTGGGCGTCGAGGCCCCTGTAAGAATTTTATGACATGGTGGGGTCCGTCGAGACCCGTACGTATATACGACTTGTTTGTTTAAAGGAGTTGTTTTCTTTCAAATGCGTTTGACCACTTCTCTTTGTTGCAAGCTCGAGTTTCTGCTAACTTAGTCTGTGTTCCTTCGATACGTCGCGAGCCCCTCGAGGGGAGGCGTAGGTAGGGCACCGTAGCCCGGGGGCGTAGACGGCCGTCTACGTCGACGCCTCCCGACCTTGGAGGCTCGAGGTATTTTAGGATTTAGGCGTCGCTAGTTCACTCGAGGCACGAGTCGAGACGAGGGTCGAATTTTTGAAAAGAAAACGCGCATTTTTTCCGGAGTCTGGGGGGCGGTTACCCCCTTGTCAGCCCCCGAGGGAGGCTCGACCCTGAGCAAAGCAGGGTCGAGGCTACCTTAAGATGCTAAGCAAAATGAAAGACAATGCACGAGTTTGTTCATTCATCTTGGGCGTGTTTGTACAAAGCAACAAAATGAATGAGGCCTCGAGGCCTTTAAGGGTAGAAGCGACGTAGCTGAGATATGTTCCACGCGTTCGCCAGGATCTGCCTTGATCGTCGTAAGCTTGTACGTTCCTGGCTTGAGCACTTCAGCTACGGTGTATGGGCCCTCCCATGGAGGGGTAAGCTTGTGGCGCCCTCGATTATCTTGCAGCCGTCGAAGCACGAGGTCCCCCACCGCCAGGTCCCTCTTGCGCACGTGCTTGTCGTGGTAGCGTCGAAGCGTTTGCTGGTAGCGCGCGGAGTTGATGAGCGCCACGTCTCGGGCCTCCTCGAGCTGGTCCTTGGCGTTGGCGAGCCTTTCATCGTTGGTTTGCTCGTTGTAGGCTCGAAGTCGAGGGGAGCCGTATTCGAGGTCCGTAGGCAAGACAGCCTCGGCGCCGTAGGTTAGGAAAAACGGAGTGAACCCGGTGGCTCGACTCGGCGTAGTCCTGAGGCCCCACAGCACCGAGGGGAGCTCTGCGGCCCACCCCTTTCCGAAATTTTGAGAGTCTTGAACAGCCTCGGCTTCAGCCATGGAGTATCATGCCGTTGGCGCGCTCGACCTGCCCGTTGCATTGAGGGTATGCGACCGAGGCCCAGGTCACGCGAATGTTGTTGTCATCGCAAAAGTTGGTGAACTTTTTGCCCGTGAATTGGGTGCCATTGTCGGTGATGATGACGTTAGGCACCCCAAACCGGTACATGATGTTGGCGATGAACTCGACAACCTTCTCGGAGGTGGGGTCGCCTATCGGCTTAGCCTCGATCCACTTGGTGAACTTGTCGATGGCCACGAGCACGTGTGAGTGCCCTCCACTTGTCTTTTTGAGGGGGCCTACGAGGTCGAGCCCCCAAACGGCGAATGGCCAAGTAATTGGGATCATCTGCAGGGCATGTGCGGGTTGGTGCGTCTGCTTGGCGTAGAATTGACACCCATGGCATGCCCGGACCAAGCGCTTGGCGTCTCCAATGGCGGTCGGCCAATAGAACCTTGACGGAAGGCGTTCCCGACCAGGGTCCTTGGTGCTGCGTGGTGGCCGCAAGCCCCCGAGTGCATGTCGTCGAGGAGCCTTGCGTCCTCCTCAAGGGGGATGCAGCGTTGAAGGATTCCTGATGGGCTTCGATGGTACAGCTCCCGTTCGTCGCCGTAGATGACGTAGGTCTTGGCCCTTCGAGCGACGTCGGGCCTCCGTCTTGTCTTCCGGTAGCACGCCTTGCGTCAGGTAGTCGAGGTAGGGCGTGCGCCAGTCGAGGGGTCGCGGTGAAGAAGAGGCGGGTGCGTCGACCTGCATCGCCTCAGCGGATGTCGAGGGGTCATTCCCGAGGGGTGGCGTTGAAGGTCGAGCCCTGTGTCTAGCTCGAGGGGTGGCGTCGAGGGGCCAGCCCCCGGGTCGATTTGACGGATGGCTCGAAAACGTCCCTCGAGAAGACGTCTGGTGGAACCGTGCACGCGTGGACGCCAACTTTGCCTGCTCGTCTGCGGCCTCGTTGTACTTTCGAGCTATGTGGTTGAGCTCGAGGCCGTAAAACTTATCTTCTAGCTTGCGCACCTCCCCGCAGTATGCCTCCATCTTGGGATCGATGCAGCTTGAAGCCTTCATAACCTGGTTGATGACGAGCTGCGAGTCTCCTCGGGCGTCGAGGCGTCGGACCCCGAGCTCGAGGGCGATGCGCAGCCCATTGACGAGGGCCTCGTACTCGGCGACGTTGTTGGAGGCGGGGAAGTGCAAGCGTAGCAGGTAGCGCATGTGGACTCCGAGGGGTGAGATGAAGAGCAGGCCTGCGCCTGCCCCCGTCTTCATGAGGGATCCGTCGAAGTACATGGTCCAGAGCTCGGCTTGAATCTGCGCCGGCGGGAGCTGAGTGTCGGTCCATTCAGCAACGAAGTCTGCCAACGCTTGCGACTTGATGGCTTTCGCGGGGCGTAGGTGATGGTCTCCCCCATTAGTTCGGCGGACCACTTGGCGATGCGCCCCGTGGCCTCCCGATTGTTGATGATCTCACCGAGGGGGAAGGACGACACCACTGTTACGGGATGAGCGAGGAAGTAGTGCTGGAGCTTGCGCCTTGTGACGATGATGCCGTAGAGCAACTTCTGGATGTGCGGTACCGGACCTTGGCCTCGGAGAGTACCTCACTGGTGAAGTACACCGGTCGTTGGACCGGCAATGCATGACCCTCCTCGTGCCTCTCGACGACTATGACCGCGCTGACCACCTGAGTGGTTGCGGCCACATAGAGGAGGAGAGGCTCGGGGGATCGCCACCGTCGGCTGGTTGCGGAGGCACGAGGATTGGTGCGGAAGTCAGCAACCCCTTCAACTTGGTTAAGGCCTCCTCGGCTTCGGCAGTCCACGCAAAGTGTTCCGTCTTCTTTAGCAGGCGGTAGAGGGGTAGCGCTTTTTCCCCTAGCCTCGAGATGAATCTGCTGAGAGCGGCTAGGCAGCCTGTCACTTTCTGCACACCCTTGAGGTCTCGAATCGGGCCCATCCTCGTGACTGCCGAGATTTTTTTAGGGTTTGCCTCGATCCCTCGTGGTGAGACAATGTAGCCAAGTAGCATGCCTCGAGGCACACCAAAGACACACTTCTCGGGTTGAGCTTCACATTCTTGGCCCGGAGGCACTCGAACGTGGTCTCGAGGTCGCTGATGAGGTTCCCGACTTTCTTGGTTTTAACTACGATGTCATCGACGTAGGCCTCGACGGTCTTGCCTATGTGCTCGCCAAAGATGTGCTGCATACATCGTTGGTACGTTGCCCCGGCGTTTCGTAGGCCGAAGGGCATCGTAACGTAGCAATACATACCAAATGGCGTGATAAAAGAGGTTGCGAGTTCGTCGGATTTTTTCATCTTAATTTGGTGGTAGCCGGAATACGCATCAAGGAACGAAAGCACTTCGCACCCAGCAGTGGAATCGACAATCTGATCAATTCTAGGTAAAGGAAATGGAACTTTTGGACATGCTTTATTCAGACCAGTGTAGTCTACACACATCCGCATTTTTCCATTCTTTTTCCTAACTAAAATAGGGTTAGCTAGCCACTCTGGGTGAAATACCTCCTTGATGAACCCGGCCGCCAAAAGCTTGTGCACCTCCTCGCCGATGATCCTGCGCTTCTCCTCGTCGAAGCGGCGCAGGCGTTGCTTCACCGGTCTGGACCCGGCCCGGATTTCCAAGGCGTGCTCGGTGACTTCCCTCGGTATGCCCGGCATGTCCGAGGGGCCCCACGCAAACATGTCGATGTTCGCGCGGAGAAAGTCGACGAGCACTGCTTCCTATTTAGGCTCGAGGCTGGCACTGACGGCCAGCGTCTTGCCATTGGTCGAGGTCGGGTCGACGGGTATCCGCTTTGTGTGCTCCGCCGGCTCGAAGGTGCCGGCGTGGCGCTTCGCTTCAGGGGCCTCCTCGGTGGCCAGGGCGGCTAGGGCCTCGAGCGAGTCGAGCTGGACGTTGCCTCCCCACGCTCGACGCACTCCACGTCGCAGTGGTACGCGTGCTCGTAGGATGTGTCGACGGTGATGACCCCTTTTGGCCCCGACATTTGAGCTTCAAGTACGTGTAGTTGGGAACCGCCATGAACTTGGCGTAGCCTGGCCGACCGATGATGGCGTGGTAGGTCCCTTGGAATCCAACCACCTCGAAGGTGAGCGTCTCCTGGCGGAAGTTAGCCGGCGTGCCAAAGCAAACCGGCAGGTCGATGCGTCCGAGGGGGTGGGCCTTCTTCCCTGGCACGACTCCGTGGAATCCCCCGACGCTGGGTCGGAGCTGACCCTCTAAAATCCCCAGGAGGTCGAGGGTCTCGAGGTATATGATGTTGAGGCTCGAGCCCCCATCCATCAACACCTTGGAGAACCGTACGTCGACGATGATGGGGTCGACGACGAGGGGGTACGCCCCCGGGTTTATGACATGGTCCGGATGGTCGTCACGGTCGAACGTGATTGGCGCATCAGACCAGTCAAGATACCGGGGCGTCGTGGCCGAGCGCAAAGATCTCCCAGCGCTCCTTCTTTCTTTCTCGAGCTGAGAGCCCAACGGTCGGCCCCCCGTAGATCATGTAGCAGTCGCGCACCGGGGGGAAGTTACCGTCCGCGTCCCCACCACCGCGCCGATTGTTATCCTTGCCCTTAGGCGCGTCTTCTCTCTTATCGCTGAGCTTGGAGTAGTAGCCTTTCAACAGTCGGCAGTCTTTTAACTTGTGATTTACGGGGCCCCTGTGATAAATGCAGGGGTCCTCGAGCATCTGGTCGAAAACAGCCCCGTCAGGGGGGCCTCGGGGCTTCTTAGGCTCGAGGGCGCCTGCGAGCACTTCTTCGTCGTCGTCGTCATTGGCGTCGCGCTTTGCCTTCTGACCTTTGCGTTTGTTCTTCTTCTTTTTGTTGCTGTTATTGTTGTCGTTCTTGGCGTCGTTGCCTCTGTTCGAGCCCTCCGGCGCGGTCACCGCCTTACCTTTGTCCGTGGAACGGCCAAAGAAGGCCCCCACTGCCTCGTCGCCTGAGGCAAAGCTGGTGACACGATCCATCAGGTCCTCGACCGTCCTAGGACGGTAGCGTCCTAGCTCATGAACTAGCTCTTGGCAGTCGTGCCCGCGAGGAACGCTGAGATGACGTCCTCATCAGGCACGTGGGGGAGCTCGAGGCGCTGCTTCGAGAACCGTCGAGCAAAGTCGCGGAGGGGCTCGTCCGCTGCCTGCCTGCAACGCCGTAGGTCCCAGGGGTGCCTGGGCGCACGCAAGTCCCCTTGAAATTCCCGTCGAAGACCCTGACTAGGTCGGCCCAGTCGTCGATCCGATCCGGCGGGAGCCCCTCGAGCCACCGGCGGGCGGTGTCCGAGAGGTAAAGTGGGAGTTGGCGTATGATCACACGGTCGTCGTTCTTCGCTCCGCCCAGTTGGCAGCCTAGGCGGAAGTCCGAGAGCCAGAGCTTGGGCTCGACCTCCCCGTCATACTTCACGATGTTGGTCGGCGGTCGGAAGCGGTCGGGGAGGGTTGAGCGGCGGATGGCCCGGCTGAAGACTCTGGGGCCCGGGGGCTCGAGGACTTGCCGGTCCTCGTCACTGTCGTAGCGCCCCCCTCGATGGGCGCTATAGTCGCGCTCTTGGGCCCCCTTGTCCTTGCGCCGCCGGTTGATGTTGTTACGGGCGTCATTGGGGTCTCGAGGTGGCCTATTGTCGATGATCCGTTCGCGGACTGGCCTAGCTCGAGAGGCGTCAGGTTGGTGGACGGATGCCTCGCGCTCGTTGCGGGGGGTGTCTGCCGGCTTCACCGAGGCTGCTCCGCGCCGTCGTGACGCCGAGCTCTCGGCCTGCTGCACAGCGGCTGTCTCGAGGAGGTTCTTCATTTCCCCAAGCATGCGCCTGGCGTCAGGGTTGGAGACGGCGGGTAGATCACGGAGTAGCATCGCCGCCGCCACCACGTTCTGTCCGGCTCACGGGAAACGCGCCTCGGGGCGTGCTGGCGCCCCGTCCTCGAGGATCTGCCGGTGGACCTCTCGAGCTCGGCCACGAACGCCGGCGCCTCGAGGCTGGGCTGGTTCTTGTGCTAGGGTTTTCTCGAGCTGCAGCAGGCGTTGTCGGTCCTCCTCAGCCTTGGCGATGGCCTCCCGCAGCTGCGCGAGCTGCGCCGCTCGGTCGTCGCTGTGCTGGGATGGAGCAGCCGGTGTCAGGGGTTCGTTCCTCCCCTGAACGCGTGACCCGCCTGCCGCAGCCACGTCTCCGGGCCCTTCGAGGTTGAGCGCCGGCCTGGTGTCATCGTCGCCGTCGTCCTCGGCATCGTCCGCGACCCCCTCGAGCTGGAAACACTCCCTGGTAGGGTCCCAGAGGTCAGGGTCATGGTAGTCGTACTCATCGGAGTCGGAGCTGGCGATGCCGCGCCGCCTTGGCTCGTGCCGGGGCTGCAGCGCGCGGTACCACTCCCCGAAGGTGGCTTGACGAGGTGGCCCGACGGCTCGTGAGGGGCCGCGGTCTACGCGCGCGGGGTGGACAATCTCCAGGTTGGCCATGGCCTGCAGTAACACGCCCGGGCGTTCCTCCTGCTCCACCGGCTGTCGGCCCCGACTGCGCTCGTTGAGCTGGCGGGCGTGGCTGCCGCGGAGCTGTCGAGGCCGAACGGGAACTGCCGGCGTCGAGCGCGGTACACCCCGTGCCGGAGGAGGCTGGGTGGCGTCGACGGTGCACGGCTCGGAGGCCTCTGGCCTGGCTCCTGGTCCGTGCGCATGATGAACGCGAAGTCGCTGGGCGGGCGCGGGCGCGCCCTGGAGGTCTCCGGCGCGCGCCGGGTAGTTTCCCCCCGGGGACCCTGCGCCGGCTCGGGCGGGTAGGGGGGGGCGTGCCGCGGGCACCGCCTGTGCCCGGTGACGATGGTGACGACGGCGCGCTCGCTCACGAGGTGGCGACGCATGGTGGTGCGGGCGACGTGTCACGCTCCTCGCACGGGGTGGCGTGACACGGCCCTCCACTCGGGCCCTCCGTGGAGCAAGGTCAGCTCGTTGCCGTTGCCGGTGGCCAGGAACTCGAGGCTCCCGAACCAGATGACGGCACCGGCAGAGAACGAAGGAGTCGAAGCAGCCATCCAGGAAACAGCGAGAAACCGACTCGACACGCGAAGTCCCCTACCTGGCGCGCCAACTGTCGGTGTTTCGTACCCGGGGGTATCACACCAACGAGTAATATGATCGCGTGCTTCTCTTCCTGGATGGTGATGCAAGAGGACACAAGGATTTATCCTGGTTCGAGCAAAGAAGGCCCTACGTCCAGCGGGGGGGATGTTCTTGTATTACTTGCACCTAAGTGCTTGTACAGGGGCGAATACAAGCTCAGTGAGCGTGGACCGGAGTCCAGACTTGAGTGTGTGGGTGTAGGTGCGTTCTAACGTGTTTGTAACCGAGCGGAATGAGGGCCCTGGTGTCCCCTTTTATAGAGCAAGGGGAGGCCAGGGTTACACAAGGGTATTACAGGTGTCGGGGCGTACGGTGCCAATACGAAGAAGTGTGTAGGAACCCTGTCTTGTCGGGGCCACTGGAGCCGATGTGGGCGTTGCTGTTGAAGCGTCCTTGGGGCGTGGCCTCCATCCTGGGCGCGGACGTGGAGGCGTGGATGATGTAGAAGCCGTACACACGCCCATTTCGGCACGTTCAGGACACGGCGGGGTCCCTCCGGGTCTTGGGGTACCTGTCTTCCAATAGCGTGAAAGCAGTTAGGGCTCGAGGGGGCGCGGAGCCGGCCTCGAGGTGGCGCCTACGGGGGGCTCGAGCTCCGCAAGTATGGGCAAGTTCCGTGAGAACCTGGTCGTGCACGGAAATCTGGGTCTCGAGATGTGACCGGGACGTGCCACAGTGCGCAGGGTATGGTCGAACAGTGCTGTACTAGTGCCTTTTCGCCCATGTATGGTGAAAAAGGGGGTTTGACTCAGACTCCGGTTCACTGTGGCACGTGCTGTCTCAGAGGACGTGACGGGGGTAGGTGAGTGCATTAAATGCGCGGTATGGAGCCGGCATCCGAGGTCTGCGCCGCTCGAGGGGGGCATAAAGCGTCTCGAGGGATAAGCCGCTGTGCCAGAGAGGCTCGAGGTCCCCACGTGGGGTCTCGAGGTGTGGTGTTCGGCTGTGGGGGGCTCTTGAAGGGTAGTGGAGGTGCTTGCCCGAGGCCTGACGCGAAGGGCTCGGGCGAGACGGAGAACGAGCGTTCGCCCGAGGCCTGGCTTGGAGGGCTCGGCTTGGAGGGCTCGGGCGAGACGGAAAGCGAGCGTTCGCCCGAGGCCTGGCTTGGAGGGCTCGGGCGAGACGGAGGGCCAGCGCTGTAGGCTTCGAGGGGTTGGTCTAGGTTTAACCTATTTGTTTGCGCTGCTTGGGGGTACCCCTTTGGTGTTCCCCTGACACTATGGTAAAATCTTCTCAGCCTCACACTACTAACTCATAGTGCCCCATCTAATTAATGTTATTTGTGCTAATGAGTGTGCCTCTCAAGGAAGCCAATCTTCGATTGAGCAAACTTTTAAAGAAAATGCTAGCTCATCGAAAAAGTGGGAAATCTAAAGAAGGATGTGATTAGATTGAAGGATGAGGAGAAAGCAAACCTTCTCAAGATAACCGTGATATCATGGGAGAAGCTTGAGAAGGGTTCAAAGGGTTTCAAACCTGCTTCCTCCAAAATCCAACAATCTAGTCACCCCTCAAAGTCATGAGAAAGCAACCAAGGGCAAGAAACAAAAGAAGAGATTATGCTATGGTTGCGGATTGTATGGACATGAGTGGGCTAAGTGTCCACACAAGACTTGGGCCGACAAATGTGAAGCGGCCGAACAAAAGGCATCAACCAAATTGCCAAGCAAATGAAGAATGATGCACCAAGTCCTTGCCTCAAATGCAACAAGTTGGGTCACCTCACCAAGAGTTGCCCCACATACAAAGAGGCAAGGAAGATAGCTCAAGTTGCAACAAGAAGATGCTATGCATGCAACGAGCCGGGACATATGGTTGATGCATGTCCCAACAAGCAAAACAAGCAAAGAGCAAACAATGGGCGTATTTGCTATGCTTGTAGGAGAAAGGGGCATCTAAGCTATGATTGCCAAAATGGTATGTTTCCTAAGCCGAACACATTTGCAAATGATAAGGTGCTTAGGAAGGTCACAAAGGGACTTAGCACTAGTAAGGTGATGTGTTCACCGCATACTAGCTCTAAGGCCACTTGGGTGCCTAAGCACTTGTTGACTAACTTTGAAGGACCCAACAAAAGTTGGGTACCAAAATGTGCTTAGGATGTTCATGTAGGTACCAATGGTGAGATGTAGGCCTTCGGGGTGTTTGAGCAAGCAAAACGACATCTCAACTCAAACTATCAACCTATGTTGTTAATATTATCCTATAGGGTTGACCCGAAGTTTATGTGATGATGATTTCACTTTTACTCATCTACACCATTGAAGATAAGTGCCTAAAGCTTGGTAATTAAATCAATTTAATTTATCCTTATCATACTTGCCACTCGATGCTCTTAATGGCTCTCTAGCAGAGCATTATCTTTGATGAAGTGCAGGGAAGTGAAATAAACTAGAGCCAAAAGGAAATCTCAGAAGTGGTTGTTTTCTGGTCCGGATTTGCAAATACCGGACTTGTCCGGTATCGTACCGGACATGTCCGGTATGAGTTACTCACTCTGTTAAGACCAATGACTCCATATGCAGATTTGGACGAAGTCACTTCATACCGGACTTGTCCGGTATGGCTACCGGATATGTCCGGTATGGCCAGAGAAAGGATGAGATTTCTGGATTTAGAAGAATTGCTAGATCTTTGTGGACTAGTCTTTTGCTCTAACTAATACCTGCACATTAATCAATACTGAGTGTTTGTAAGTAGTACTTGAACTTAATTCAATTCTTGGCAAAATTATGTGTCTAGGTCAAGGTGGAAAAGCATTCCCATTTTCTTAAAAGAAAAGTAAAGTGCTTTCACAAGTAATTCAAATAACTTGAGCACTTTTGTAAAGGGGAGCTTAGTTTCTACCTTGAACCATTGTGATCTAACAATTACCTCTAAGTGATGTGATAGTTCTATGAATAAAAATGGAGATCACTTTGACAAAGGCATGATCACTTGACAAGTCAAGTCAACACGAAGATGATTATGCCATGGTTACTCTTAGTGGAACAAATGTGAGCTCAAGGCCAAGGTATGTGTTTACATACATGCTATGTAAGTGCATATAGGATTCATAATGCTAGTATGTGCATTCAGGGTGGTTGAGCAAGTCAATTTGAAATTCTAACTCAACCTATCAACCTATTCTCATCATACTTGCTTATATGGTTGACCCGCTGGTAATCTAAGTCTGTCTTATCTATCTCTTCATCTTCACCATGACTTAGAGCACCGAAACTTGGTAGGATAGCCATCATTTCACCACTTATGCTCACATGTTCATTATTTGATTTATTTGTGAAAAGTTGGTTATGGAAAACATCTTTGAATCATTCTCTGCACTGTCATGCCTACCAGACATGACAGGTATGGCAGTGAGCTGCCTATCATTGCCTACATGAGATTTGAGCTTAATTCTACTTGTGTTATGCTTATTGTCTTAACTTAGATCTCACATGTCGTTGTGTCTCAAGTGATTTGTGCTTAGAATTTACTCTCTTATCATATATGGAAAATTACTTTGTGTTGGTCGAAGTTGAACTTTGACTCTCACATTCTTAATGGAATGAAAGTGCTTGGAAAGGAATTCAAATATGAAGCACCAATTGAGGGGGAGCTCAATTTCACTTTGTGCCTTTTATGAGCTAATGAGGTCTATTGAGGATATGTTGTAGTTCATCTTGATAAAGTTGACTTCTCGATGAGGACATGACTATATGGCAATTAAGGTCAACTAAATCATCACCATGTCATGATTACGCTTAGTGGAATTTATGGGCTCAAGCAAAGGTATGTTTTAATATGTGCATTGAAAGTGCATATTAGGCCCATAATATGCTAGCGTGTGCACTTGTGTGTGATAGGATAGATTTTCCAAATTCCTTACTAGCATGAGTAGGAAGTGTGTTTTGTGAAAATATTTGACTCTTGGTCTTTGTGACCTACCCATGACACTTGTAATTATTGTTCTACTTGATTGTTTGATTGACTAATTACAAGTGGCATGGCTCTCTCTTTCAAGTCCTATATCTCTAAAGTAAATTATATTCCTTGATAATCCTCCTGTCGAGTCGAATCATGGACATAAGGTTTCTCTCTAATCTTGAGTGACTTGAAAATCATGTATTATCTTAGAGAAAAGAAAACTTGAGATTTGGACACAAATACTCTTTGTGAAATCATATGAAAGAGGAGAATAAAATATGATGGAATATATGTTTGAGGAAAGGAAGGGGTTTTGGATGAAGGAGAAGAGAAGCAAATCTGGAGCTGTTGGACATAATCTGCTAATACCAGACTTGTCCAGTATGGTACCGGACATGTCCGGTATGAGCAGAAAGCCTCTAGACAAAACCCGCAAATACCGGACTTGTCCGGTATGAGCGGGGGACATAAGGGCAGCGTACCCCTTCGGGCTCTCTTTCTCTCCCTCACTTCTGTTCTTCCCAACCGGCCAGCAAAGGGCCGAACCTCTCCTCCTTCGGCGACCTAGAGATCCCACCTTGGAAAAGTGAGAGAGGGAGAAGGATTTGGATAAGGATTGCATCAAAAGCAAGTGCCCGGTGTTGGATTTGGATTTTCCCCTCGTTTCCTCTCATCCCAAGGTATTTCAAATCCCGGACTTGTCCGATCTATTCATCGCTATATCTTTCACAAATTCCTTCGGTCAAGATGTTGGATTCATGGTCTAGAAGCAATGTATCAAGTTTGAGATGGATTGGTTTTGGATTGAGGATGAACCGAGAAACCCTAGGGTGGGGGCTGCTGTGAATGCCCGTACCGGACATGTCCGGTATTTCCCAGCAGAACAAAATTTTCTCTGTTTTTCTCGATTCATGCCTCCTATGGTTGATGTTAGGGATTGTATTAGATGTCTTTAAGTGTGTTGTAAACCTAGTGATCAAGTTTGATCTAGGTGCTTGCAATTCATTGGGCATTTAATCATATCTCTAATTATTCAACTACTTTTGACTCACCCTATGAATATGCTTCTAAGTCATCTTTGTGGATTATTTGGTCACAGGGCAGCAGCTATGAGTGATAGAGTTCAGCCTCGAACCAAGACGAGACATGATCCAGCAAGGGAAAGGCATAAGAAGAGGAGGCAAGATTCTCATCCCGGCTTGTCAGTTGGAGTCAACAGTGGGAGTGGTAGTGGTCGTGGCTCTACTAGACCTCCGAGGGGAGGTGCCTCTAGAGCTCCTCATCAGTTTGCAGCTCATGATGACATAGAGGAAGAAGAGGAAGAGGAAGAAGTGGAAGAAGAGATTGAAGAAGAAGAAGAAGAAGAAGGAGAGGAAGAAGAAGAAGAGGAAGAAGATGCACCTCAGCAGCAGCAGGAGGGTCTACACTTTGGGGCTCTTGCGATACGCCCTGCCGCCCTGATTCCTGCTTGGGTGGCTCGTGTGGACTATCGGGAGTCCGGTGGTACTCAGAAGGCCAGGAGAGAGCGGAGGAGAGACCCCAGGGGACAGGAGAGGAACATCTATGACTACAGGTTTCCACACCTTGTTTCACATTGACTATTATGAGAAGGTGCTTCTGACCAGAAACCTAGTGATCATCAGGGCTCAGTACGTTGATTGGCAGCATGCTAGAGATCATCACCGTCCTTCAGTTGAGCATGCTATTGCTATTTGCCAGCAGACAGGCCTCTACCGTATTCTGGAGTTTCAGCATGATTGGTGTGATGAGGTGATAGCCCAATTCTATGCCACCCTATATGTTGAGGAGTCTGACGAGATTGATGAGAAGCGCATGAACTGGATGACTGAGGGTGTCTGGTACTCTGTGTCTTACAGGGAGTTTGCAGGGTATCTTGGCTTTGACGAGGAGGATCTTCAGAGAGCTTGTATTCACGATGAGGTTGTGCTTCCAGAGCAGCTTGGGTACATGTACCCACCACCTCTACCTGCTGGGGCAGTTATAGGGAAGGTGAGAGGCATTCACCCTACCTATGGCTATCTCAACAGGATGCTCAGGGCCACTATTGATTGCAAGTCAGGAGACAGAGGGACACTTGCAGATTACACGAGGAACCTCCTGCACAGGTTAGCACCAGGAGCACAGCCTTTCAGCATCTTTGACTTTATCTGGTATGAGATCAAGAGAGTGGGTGAGAGGCCACTCAAGGGATGTGGATTTGCACCATACATTCAGCATATGATTGAGCAGCAGATTGGTGCCACTTTCACATATGACCACTCACACAGGCCCTTGAGGTTCCAGGCAGATCTTCCTGAGTCACCCATACCGCCTCCGGCTCCAGGGGCAGTTCCAGCAGCAGCAGAGCCACAGCCAGAGGACCCAGTTGCAGGAGCAGCAGGAGGAGCAGCTGGGGCAGGCTCTCCACAGCCACACACTCGTTCACACTCCACCTCTCAGGGACGTGGCAGGCAGCGCTCTCTCTTGCGCAAGGTTCTTAGCAGTATCTCGGCGTGTGCAAGGATGTCAATGTGATCAAGGCTCAGCAGCACCGTGAGAGGCAGGCTAGGAGAGAGGACTCGAGGACGCTGAAGATGATTGCTCACGAGCACTACAGGTTTCAGCCCCGAGGTCCCCACCGTCAGATGATGAGACTGAGCAGCCTGAGACGTTTGAGCAGCAGCAGCAGAGGTATGAGAGGGAGTTTGACGAGCTTTCAGTGCGTCAGAGACAGGGAGCAGAGACAGAGCAGCAGAGTCAGAGGCAGGGAGCAGAGGCAGAGCAGCAACCCCACGACACTCTTCCTTCAGCTCCCAGGTTCTCCACAGACCCCCTACTTCATCCTAGCTCAGCTGAGGAGTTTGCTTCAGACGTGTGGGACAGCTTCCTTGGTGGTACCTACGGCTACCCTGACCCAGGACAGAGCTCTCAGCAGCCTGGGGACGACGACGAGTGATAGCTTCGCCTGCAGCCCTCTTTGTGTCATCTGTGAGCTTCACGTTTACCTTTTGGAGATAGATGACAAAGGGGGAGAGATAGTTGATTAGAGCTTCCAGACTTCATATTATCAGTTTTGTAATGCAGGTGGTTTAGTTATCAGAGTTTGAGCTTTATTGTAATATCATAAGCTATGTATGAGTTTTTTGTGTATCTGGTGGCAGAGACATCTTTGTGATGAGACATGATCCTTATCTTGTAATATAATCTATCTTAGTGGTTGTGGACTTGAGAAATCTTTGTGTGAGTGCTATGTGTGTGATATGAGTAGTAATTTATTCTTAATAAACATGTTTACTTACTAGTGTGTTGCATATGTCTTGGTGTATTGTTTTTCTTTTATTAACTTGTGTGATATATCTTGTCATATGCATCATGATCTATATTGCTCACACACTTGCACTTCTAGGATGCAATGATTTAGGGGGAGTTTCCAACTCACCTTAGTATGTGCAAATTGACATTTTGAGGTCCTTTATGAATTCAATTCATATTGCACATATTAAGGGGAGCTCTTCATAAATCATTGAACTCATAAGCTTAATTGTTTATCCTTTGGTAAAATTTAATCAAGGTTGTCATCAATCACCAAAAGGGGGAGTTTGAAAGTGCATGTTGCACTTAAGTGTGATTTTGGATGATTTGATGGCAATGTTGATTAAAGATCTAATATGTTTGCTAAGTGTGACACAGGGAAATGATTATCTCACTAGTACTGAAATGTAAGCAAAGCCAAAATGATGGATTGTTGTATGAAGATCATGTCACAAGCACAAAACAACAATGAGAATGATATTGATAAATGATTATCTCACTATGTACCTGAAATGTAATGCAAAGCCAAAATGATGGATTGTTGTATGAAGATCATGTCACAAGCACAAAAAACAACAATGAGAATGATATTGATATAAAGGGTTATCGTATTGTGGGATAATCATAGTTCATTTCTGATTGCAAAGAAAGGATTCAAAACGAAGTATGGTTGAATGGCTTAGATGGTGAGATAGCAAGGAAAGAGTCTTTGAGGTACTAAGCAAGGTGAAGGGCAAGCGACGGCTTGGCGGCCGAAGAACCTAGCTAGAGTGAAGAAGAAAGTACTTGCATTTAGTCGAAGGATCAATCAAGCTGAAGATCGCATCTAGTGGAGAATCAACATTCATAGCTACAACATTGATTGAAGTGACTTGACACATTTGGAACTCATTCTATCACTTGCATGAAGTCAAGTCACATGCTCAAGAAGGCTATGCTCGAAAGATATCTACTTGCAAACACGACAACCATTCCTCTCGGTATGAAAATGAAGACAAGCGGCTTTGGTTCAAATGGAGATCAACTCAAGAGGTTTAAATCTTGTCTTTCAATTTATCTTGAGTAAATAGGGAAGCCGTACTATTAGAGGGATGCAACATATAGTAGATGCTTTTTCACAAGTGCGCAAACCAACCTAAGTGAGACATGAGAGAGCTTAGAACTAACTTTCAGGTTTTTGCTGCACTGTCTGTCCATAACGGACATGTCCGGTATGTCCGGTATGAGCCCACAGCAGTGCGGGCCATCCTTCTGGCCTGCTGGCAGCCCTAGTGCGTAGAGTCCATACCAGACATGTCCGGTATGTATGAACCTTCAGTGGTGCGGCTCTCCGTTGGTCTAGCAGTTAGCTCGGCGCATGGAGTCCATACCGGACATGTCCGGTATTTGCGGAGTTCTGTCTCGCAGCCTGTGAGGGCGGGGGTACTACCGACTCTTGCGTCGGTACTACCGACAGGTACTACCGGAGTTATAGCGGTACTACCGATAGGCCAAATTAGGCCCAACACAAAGAGGTTGCAAAACCCCCACCTAACTGTCGGTACTACCGACCTGTTGGTCGGTACTACCGAGATCCTATTCGGGGTTTGAAAGATGGTTGGTAAGGATGTTTCTCGCGCAGTTAAGTCATACCGGACATGTCGGTATTTGCGGATTGGTGGCTAACAGTATCTTTGTGATGGGCGGTACTACCGCCCCTTGGGTCGGTACTACCGACCGGTACTACCGAAGTTATAGCGGTACTACCGGTAGGCCAAATTGGTCCAACTCAGAGATGTTGCGAAAACTCCTTCATAACTAGCGGTACTACCGACCAAGTGGTCGGTACTACCGGGATCTCTCGGGAAGTTTGAAAGTTGGTGCATTCAGTGTCTTTCTCACGCAGTAAAGTCATACCGGACATGTCCGGTCTCAGCCAACGGCTAGAAAACGGCTAGTTTCGAATGTGAGCTTATAAATACCCCCAAGCCTCCATCTTTGGAGGCTGCTGATTTTACTGGTTCCACACTCATTCTAAGCCTTTCAAAACACTTTCCAACCCTCTCTTAGTGAGTGATTGTCCTCTAATTGCCAAATCCATTTGTGGGTTGAGAGAGATTCAAAATTAGAGAGCAAGCCATCTCTTGAGCACTTGTGCAAATCGTTGATCTTGTTGTGCGCATTCGTTACTCTTGGACTCTACGGTCCTAGACGGTTAGGCATCGCCGTTGAGCACCAAGAGATTTGTGAAGTGCCTCGGAAAGTTTGTAAAGGTTCGATCTCTCCTCAAAAGAGATCAACTAGTGGAAGGAGCATTGGATGAAATAAACCGCGGCTAGAGTGACCTGTGGTGTCCTCTAGAGCCCACCTTTGTGGTAGCTCGCAGCCGGCTCAAGGAGAGTAGGACCCGAGGGGGTGCCGAACTTCGGTGAAACAAATACCGTGTCATTCCTTTGTGCTTTACTTTCGGCTATTTGTTATTCTTCGTTGTGCTAGTTGTTTTGCAAGCAATCAGTTCTATATATACATCATACATAGTGATTGCAGGTTGTGTGAGAAATTGGAGAAGAAAAGGAGCAGTCCCGCACAACCCGTGCATACCGGACTTGTCCGGTATTGATACCGGACATGTCCGGTATTTACTGACTGTGCCCAAATTGTTTAATCCTTGAGCTAATCTTTGTGGTGCAGGGTGATAGCCTCTAGGTGTATTAAATACAAGTCATATACTTTGTGTTTGTCTCTTAAGGGGTTGTTTTACTCCGATTGGGAGTTTCCAAGTAATTGGAAACTCACATACTAATTGCTTCCGCATTATAAGTTGTAAATTTTCAGAAAAGCCTATTCACCCCCCTCTCGGCGACACCTTAGGTCCTTTCAACACTCGGTAACGCCTGTGCCGAGGGTTGCTCTCGGCAAAGGGCCCTCGGCAAAAAACCTCTCGGCAAAAAAACCTTTGCCGAGGGCCGTTTGTCGGGCTCTCGACAAACCCGTTGCTGAGGGTCCCTTGGGGCTCTCGGCAAAGAAAAGTAGCCGTTAACAGGAGGCGACCGTTGACGGCTTCTTTGTCGAGAGTCGGCTGAACTAACTCTCGGCAAAGGTTTTTTTTTATTTTTTCCCACAAAAAATCTATGCCGAGTGTTTGAACACACAGCTCTCGGCAAGAGATATTCTTTGCCGAGAGCTCTCCATGCCGGCCCTCGACAAAGGTACGTTTATTTTTTTTGGAAACTTTTCACCGAGAGCTACAATCCTGGCTCTCGGCAAACTTCTTCCTTTGCCGAGGGCTGTGGCCAGAGCCCTCGGCAAAGCTGGGTAAATTGGCGTTCTGGTTCCCAGCTTTGCCGAGGGTTATGGCCACAGCCCTCGGCAAAGGGCCTCTTTGCCGAGAGCCACCCTCGGCAAAGACGCCAATTTTTGTTTTTTTTATTTCTGTTTTTTCTTTTCTCCGACACTATCAAACATATATATATCACATTCATCACATATCACATATATATCACATTTCACGTCACAGAACATATATATATATATATATATATCACATCACATAGTTCAATAACATATATGTCCTCAAATCACATAGGGGCTGCTTGGTTGGTGGCTTTGGAATGCCACGCCACAGCGTGGCTCGCCACAGACCCGTGGCGGTCTTTTTCTCCGCCTCAGAAAACACTATAGTGTGGCGAAAATACTGTAGCTGTGGCATTCAATGGCTTGTAACAAAGCAGCCCCATAGTTCACATCACATAGTTCAACAACATGAGACTTCAGTGACACACGAGGATAGTCCAAAGTTCAATCTACTACACCCCCGGCCAACCGGGCCACCCCTGAGAACTGCCGCCTGCTTGACCCCCGGTCTAGTTCCATCGGTGGTTGTTCGAACCTTCTAACGGAGGAGGCTGCAAAAGGTAATGTCAGACAAGGAAATGAAAAAAATGAAACACTGAAGTATTGATACACAGGAGCAGCTCCGGGGTCCAGAGACGGCGGTGGAGGAGCCATGAGCGTCTGGGGCACAGCCATGCCCTGGGAGGCCATGAAGGCGATGAGCTCCGCCATCTGCTTAGCTTGAGCCTCCATCTGGGCCGACATCTGTGACATGGCGTATGCCGCCACCGTGCCGCAAGGCTGGCCACCGTGTGCCTCCGACTGCGAGGAAGACAACAAGATGATTAGCAATCAGGCAACATTTGAGCAAGGAATTGATAAAGTCTTTCACGTACCCAAGCTTGTGCGTACTCGGCGAGGTTGCGGTTGCCCTGGTGGTGTGGTACACCTAGCATCTGCAGACGCGCCTCCCGGGCCTCAGCGTGGTGGGCCGCCCACTCTTCGGATAGCCACCGGTCCACGATCATCTCCCAGCACTCGGGAAACGACTGGCACCATTGGGGGATCATCTGCACATCATCAAGTATTTCACGTCTAAGCGTCAGATGAAAAGTACCAAAAGCTTAATCTCAAAAGGAATCACTTAGCTGCAAGAACTGCGCCCGGCCCAACGTCATGCCTCTCGCCTGGGCCTTCGTCACCCTCGTGGCCAAGACCGTGGCATTGTAGGTAATGATCGCCTGCAGTCTCGCCTCGTGGATCATGTCGGTGACGAGCTTCCTACAAGCCCGGGTAGCCGTCACCTCCGCCACTGCCTCCTTCCCCGGCTCGCACTTGAAGTAGTTCTGCATACAGACACAATACGAGGCGAGACAGTAATTAAGAAAAAAATATGATGAATGTGATATTGTTTGACGAAGACTTACCCACAGCTCCGCTCTAACCCGCACCGCCTTGTTGGGGAAGTCCGGGTCTGGGGCGGACGCTGTAGTGGTCAAAGGTGTAGGCCGGCTCGTGCCTCCCGGCATACTGTACTATGCCGGGGTAGTGCTCGCGGCACAGGAGACCCAGGATGCCGTTGGGTTTGCGGCCTTTAGGCCCCACAAAGTCCCATGACCTGCACAAGTGATTAAAAAGATTATTAGCTTCTATTTCTATTTTGAGTCTCATCGTATGAACAGGTAGTTAGAACATGTACTTTTGTTCGATGGGCATGATCACTGGGCATCGGGCATGTGGCGGCAACGCCGGGAGGCTTGCGGGACCTCTCAAGTAGGGCGTGGACACCCCTGAGGCACCCGAACCCCCGTCTGCCTCGTCCTCCTCCTGTCGTCCTCCCTCCTCTTCTACCTCCTCGGCCAATGGTGCCTCCTCCTGCCCCTGGGCCTCGGGCGTGGCCGGCACCTCCTCCTCGACCTCCTCCTCCTCCTCCTGTGGAGACGGCTCCCTCCGGCGGCGGCCACTCCTCGTCGAGGGCCCGTCGGCCTGCGAGAGCGGCTTAAAAACAAACTCAACCGCTCTGACGTCCTCCCGACATCTTGCCTCGACCTCCTGCATTTAAAAAGAACAAACAATGTTGTATTAGAAATAACATAATCAAATATATGCAATATAAATAAAACAATAGATCCTAAAAAATATAACATAATATTACATGTATTAGAAATAATCTGGATCATCCGGATTAGCCGGAGCATGAGTCTCCTCATCACTGTCAACCATGTCTAAGTACTCCTCAGTATCCGAAGACAGGTCGTCGTCTTCATTTGCTTGGCCTAAATGGAATCGTTCTAGCATTTCTATGTCCTTCGCATTTACCACCTCATCCCCAGCGTCCTCGTCATCATTCTCTACTTCCATTTCCATCGCTTCGGTTAAGTCTATCGTGAACGTCCCTTGCAACCCAGATTCTTGAAAGAACTCACCGTCATAAGTGTTTGTGTTGAAGTTATAATCCTCATCATTGGGGAGAGGTAGTTTAGCATGTGGTGATATCTTGTGCACAATATACCAACCCAAGAGATGCTCTTTGCTTTTGCACGCGTATGGCGTGTAATAAACCTGCGTGGCCTGTTGAGCCACAATATACACATCGGAGCCTGGATAGACAGAATCCTATCGAATTTCGGCTAGGCCAAGATAGGTGTCAGCCTCGTTACTCCAGAATCGAACCAATGACATTTGAACATGACAGGATTCAAAGGCTTTTCACCGTGAAATGAAAGTTCATATATTTCTCCCATTCTTCCATAGTAGTCACGGTTGTCATTGCCTGGAGTACAAACTGTGCTATTTGTGGTTTTTCGATTGGGCCAACTCTGCTCATAGCTTGATGTGTGGAAGCGAAATCCATTCACGTCGTAACCGTTAAATGACTTGACCCTACGGTCAAAGCCTTTTGCAACCTGTCTCAGCTCTTGACTCATAGACGCATCGGTTTGAGCCTGCAAGGTGAAGCAAGATATATCGTTATACGGTCAGAACGTAAGAGCAAGTTGGAACGTCAGACTAAGTACGACCTTGGTAGGACGGTACCTTCTGTCGGAACCAAGAAATGAAATCAGGCCTCCCTTGCCCCGCACCATTTGCAATTAGGGTCAGCTGCCGCATCAGAAAGATGCCTTGGTCCATTCGAGATTAAATGAAGAATTCACTGTACGAAAACAAAAAGAATGGTGTTGGGAAGTGACGACGAATTGGATGAAGATAGATAACAACTTACCCCATGTACGGGTCCAGCTCATCAGGTTGGTAAGCACGTATAGCATGATCTTCGCATCTTCATAGTTTCAACTGTAACTGGGATCCCACTTGCCCGTGCTGTGAAGTGGCCTCGAAAAAAGGCTAAGACTCGATTCATTTTCTCCAGCATTGTGAACGAGGGGGTGGATTATGCACGCTAAGAAGGTTCTCAGAGTAGTATTCTTCAGTGAAGTTGGACACCTCCTCCAGAATGAATGCCTCTGCAATGGAAGCCTCAATTTTGGCTTTGTTTCTACATTTCTTGTGAAGAGTCTTCATATTTCTCTCGACTGGAAAGCACCAACGCCATTGCACAGGCCCTCCCATTCGAACCTCATTTGGGAGGTGTACGATCAAATGAAGCATCGGAGTGAAGAAGCCTGGTGGAAAGATTTTCTCCAGCTTACAGAGCAACACAGGTGCAGCTTTCTCCAAGTCATCAATGACGGACCGAGATATCTCCTTGGCACATAGCTGGCGGAAGAAATAGCTCAACTCTGCCAGGACAACCCACATAGGCTCAGGAACATAGCCTCGAACCATCGCCGAAGAAGCCGTTCGATCCATACGTGGAAGTCATGACTCTTCATCCCTAGGACTCGCAGAGTAGATAAGTTGACTCCTCTCGTTAGATTCGCTGCATATCCATCATGGAATGTCAATGTCTGGATCCACTGAAGTATTTCTTCCTTTGTGGCCTGCCCAAGACGAAATCGACCTTGGGCCGTGTCCATCTCCTGCCGGGCTGAGGAGGCAGCATCTCTTACTTTGGTCTATCGCACAACAGTGCCAGGTCTAGTCTAGCCTTAGGGTTGTCCTTGGACTTTTCAGTGTCCATGAGTGTTCCCCAAACCGACTCAGCGATGTTCTTTTCAGTGTGCATTACATCAATGTTATGTGGCAGAAGAAGATCATCATAATAAGGGAGTCTTTCCAAGCCTAACTTATGAGTCCACATATGCTCCTGACCATACCCCGCAAAACGACCGTCTGTTTCGTTGAACTGGAGAGCATCTATCTGAGCATGAACCTCGACACTGGTCAGCATCCGAGGTGGAGGATCTCTCACCACGACACCTTTGGTAAAGTTCTTGGTATCCCGTCTGAAAGGATGGTCAAGAGGCAGGAATTGTCGAAGTTGGTCGAACGCCGAATACTTGCCACCCTTCTTCAACCAGATAAATCTCGTAGCTGTCTTACAAACCGAGCATGAGAACTTGCCATGGACACACCAGGCACAGAATATCTCATATGCCAGGTAGTCATGCAGTGAGTACTGGTACCAGATGTGCATTGTGAAGTTAGACCTTGAAGCTCGGTCATATGTCAATACCCCTTCATTCCAAGCAGTTTCCAATTCATCAATCAGAGGCTCCATGTACACACCCATGTTATTCCCCGGGTGTCCAAGAATTATCAACGACAAGAAGACAGTATGACGTTGAAATAGGACGCCGGGGGGAGATTGAGGGGGATAACGAAGACGGACCAACAGGTGTACGGGACAACCATGAGTCCATAGGGATTGAAACCTCATACCCCTTATTTTCCAAACCCTGAGATCTCCGCATATCTTCACATGTGATGATATGCAGAGATCTCAGGGTTTCAACCATCTTGCGCCACCACTTGCTCCAAACATTCCTAATTTTTTTTCATAGCCTCTACATGCGATGTCAAGGTCACCCGTCCATTTTCATGATTTTCTGACTTTGTTTGTATTTTTAATAATTTTAAGAAAGCATCCGTCTTGCGCAACCATTCATCGGTGAAATCACTTCTGCTTCTACGGCCCGAGTACATCCACTGACGGTCATCCATCCTACTGTCATCCATCCGAGTACTTACATATCTACCTCCGAGTACTTCCATCCTACTATCATCTAATAGGTGAGGATAGGTCCTAATCCCACCCGCGGATGCGTACATGAGGCCAGTTCCCATTGTCTGCCCCGAGCCGAGACAGAATTTCGGCAGCACCTCCCCGATGTTCTCAAGATACACGTCCCTGAAGGGAGAGTGTGTATCCCGAGAACAATAGGGAGGTGATGCAGAAACTCCATCTCGAATCGGGCCAGACCAAGGGAACTAGCCTCATCGACGCATCTGCGGGCTGTCCAAGTAACGTGGACAATCCGAAACAGATACGGTTATCGATATGCAGAGACCTGCATACCTCCAGCCGTATCTCTTTCAGACGGGAGACGCCTAACTGGGTTCAATGACCTACGACCCTTTTCTGGGAGGAGACGTTATTTATACCTAGGGTGCCGGTGGAGTCAGGCTAGCGGCGCAGTGGCGAGTCGGTGCAGTGGTGAGGCGAAGCGGTGTAGGCAGACCCGCGACGACGACGAAGACGATCGAGAACGCTGAGGATCTCCGGCTTGGCCCCGACAGGTCCTCCTACAGAAAAGACAAAAAAGATAGTATCAATTAGAAATTTCGGCAGAACCTCCCCTGTACGGTGAGGTTTTGAAACCTGCAAGAAACAACGGCACGATGGCCGACATCCACATGTATACGGCACGATGGCCGACATCGACATATATACGACACGATGGCCGACATCCACATACATTGACATGCATACTACTATCAACTACTCACTACTATTAACAACTACTACTTACCCCGCGGGTCGATTAATGACGATGGAACGGACGAACTCGCGGATGAGGATGGGCAACGGTCTCCTCCTCCTCCTCCTCATCATCAACCTCTCTTCTCCTCCTCACCACCTCTGCTTCTCCTCCTCCTCCCCTTAGGCCGACAACAGGGAGCGGGGGCCGGCGAGGGCGCAGGCGCGGGGCGGGGCGCGCCGACGACGTGGAGGGGGGTGGCCGGCGGGGAGGAGGGAGCAACCGGCGGCGGCGTGGCCGGCGGCGGGGTGGGGGCGCGGGCGGCGGCGCCGCGTGGGGCGGGGGTGCGGCCGGCGGGGAGGGAGGGAGCGCCGGCGGCGGCTGCGGGCCGATGGCGCGGCCGACAGTGGGGGGGGGGCGCGGCCGGCGGAGAGGGAGGGAGCGGCCGGAGGCAGCGCGCGGGCCAGGAAGACCGGCGGCAGGCGGGGGCGTGGACGGCGGTGGCGCCCGGGCGGGGGTGGGGACGCGGCCGGCGGCGGGCTGCGGGGGCGCGGCGGCGGCGGCGCGCGGGGCGGGACTGCGATTGTGGCTTTGATTTGCAAAATCAGAGCGGCGTTTTTTATTTTTGTAGGGCGCCGTCTTTGCCGAGAGCCGGATCGAGCGGCTCTCGGCAAAGGCGTACTCTCTGCCGAGAGCCCTCTGTTAGGCTCTTGGCAAAGGCTTGTATTTTTTTTAATAAACTCTTTGCCGAGAGCCCTGGACCTGGCTCTCGGCATATGTGCTCTTTGCCGAGGGCTTTAGAAAGCTCTCGACAAAGCATATATATATTTTTTTGTTTTTTTGCTTCCAATTTTTTCTGTGGCCTTGCTACAGTACTAAAAGCCAAGATTTCAAATTTGGTGTGTTTTCCATACTTCTTGCTATATTTCGCACATTTTCTTTAATTTGATGATTTTTTCCGCGGGACACACGTTTGAACTGCAGGTGCATGAAATAATAAAACTCAGCGATCCGAAAAATGGTATTCATTCTTCAGAGGGTATTTGGACACCGTATCCAGGGACAGACGCGGAGACTCGACCGTCTCATGCACGAGAAACGGCGACCAAGTTGCATGATATTGGATTTAAAATTATTAAAAATACAAACAAAGTCAGAAAATCATGAAAATGGACAGGTGACCTTGATATCGTATGTAGAGGCTATGAAAATTTTTTTGGGAATATTTAGAGCAAGTGGTGGCGCAAGATGGTTGAAACCCTAAAATCTCCGCATATCATCACATGTGAAGATATGCGGAGATCTCAAGGTTTGGACCATCTCGCGTCATCACTTACTCCAAACATTCCCAAAGTTTTTTCATAGCCTCTACATGTGATGTCAAGGTCACCCGTTCATTTTCATGATTTTCTGACTTTGTTTGTATTTTTAATAATTTTAAATCCAATCTCACGCAACTTGGTCGCCGTTTCTCGTGCATGAGACGGTCGAGTCTCCGCGCCTGTCCCTGGATATGGTGTCCAAATACCCTCTGAAGAACGAATACCATTTTTCGGATCGTTGAGTTTCATTATTTCATGCACCTGCAGTTCAAACGTGTGTCCCGCGGAAAAAATCATCAAATTAAAAAAAATGCGCGAAATATAGCAAGAAGTATGGAAAACACACCAAATTTGAAATTTTGGCTTGTAGTACTGTAGCAAGGCCACAGAAAAAATTGGGAGCAAAAAAACCAAAAAAATATATATGCTTTGCCGAGAGCTTCCTAAAACCCTCGGCAAAGAGCACCTGTGCCGAGAGCCAGAGTCAGGGCTCTCGGCATAGAGTTTACCAAAAAAAACCAAACCTTTGCCGAGAGCCTAGATAACGGCGCAGGGGGAGCCGTTCGCGAGGGTTCCGTTTGCCGAGGTGCATTCTACGCCGAGGGTTCGGCTCTCGGCATAGGGTCTCTTTGCCGAGAGCCAGACGTCGCCGAGAGTCGGACCCTCGGCGTAGGAATCGTCGCCGAGTTTCTTATGGTGCCGAGGGTTGGCTCTCGGCAAAGAGCTCTTTGCCGAGTGCCCGTGTTTTAGCTCTCGACAAAGCGCCGGACCCTCGGCAAAGAGTCCGTCTCCGGTAGTGCGCTGTATGCCTGAGTTCCGGCCGCCATGGCTGCTGCAATAGACCTTCACACGGTCAGTTTTCTCTCTCCCCGTGGCCACGCCCCACCCACGTCCTGAGCAGTAGAGAAAGTCACTCGAGACCAGTTCTTATTGGCCCCTTCGGCAGCGGCGGTCTGGCACACGCCGGTGGCCGGCCTGAGTCTCGTCTCTTCCATGGCGCACACTCTCTGACTCTTGGTCCTCTCCTTTCCTTCTCTCTAGTTGTCTCTCTTCGTGGTTGAATACTTGAGCGTCAGCTGTGGATGTGTCTGCGACAGCAGCCAGTGCCTCCATGGACCATGGATGATCAATCGAGCATTGTCTCCTACGTATACTCAAACCAATACTGCAATGTTTACAGAGGAAAAATTATACGAGGATATTACAGCCGGAAGCTAGTTACATGTGAAAAAAATTACTAAACTGCCAAACAGAGCCTTAGGGTTAGGTGAATCCTGGTGGAATTGGCCCTTTGGCGGAATCTGGCGGCTTTAGGCGAGCCGTTTTCAAAATGCCGAAAATTTGAGCGGTAATTCAAAAAAAATTGGACCCAAACGGTAGACGCGATATATCGAAAATTCTGAATTTTTTCAGCAGAGATTTTTTGCCTTGGAAATCTATAACCCCTGTAAAGCAAAGCCTCACTAGCCTATTTCTCTAGCCTATCCTTCCTCCACATCATCTCTGTTGATGTCATCTCAGGTGTCATGACGTCATGCACACTTACGCATACAATTAAGTGTTCAATGCTGTCCACCATGCATGCACTTAAAATAGAAAAAGTGGTAACACCTAAACCAAGTATCAAAGTTAAAATCCAATTGCACCATGGTTTTCCTCGCAATAAACTATTTAAAACAAGACCCCACATGGATATATTTCGGTCCATCTGTGAGAAACAATGACTCCCGTGCGCCTCCTAGGACCAAACCAGTGTTCCTGAACAAAAACGTGGTAAAACTGTATATCACATAGATTTTTTTATGTCCTCCAAAACACTTGAAGGAACCATACACGGAATTGCCAGAACTCCTGGAAGGGGTATGCGCCTCGGGTATATCAGGGAGAGAGGGTTCGATTGAGTGAGACCTCGGGTGAAATGCTTCGAAACCACTAAGGTTTACGATGACCCTCTAACGAGTATTGCAGTGAAGCCACTACATACCACCGGGGCTGAAACCAGTGTTTCTAAGTAAAAACGTGGCAAAATTGCATATCACATAGATTTTCTTAGGTCATCCAAAATGCCTAAATGAGTTATACATAGAACTGCCAGAACTCCTGGGAGGGGGTATGCACCTCGGGTATATTAGGGGAAGAAGGTTCGGTTGAGTGAGACATGGGGTGAAATAATTTGAAACCACTAAGGTTTACGATGACCCTCTAATGAGGACTGTAGTGAAGCTATTCCTTCATACATCTGGGGCCAAAACCAGTGTTTCTGAGTAAAAACGTGGCAAAATTGCATATCACATAGATTTTCTGTCATCCTCCAAAACGCCTAAAGGAGCCATACACAGAACTACCAAAACTCCCGGGAGGGGGTATGCGCCTCGGATATATTAGGGGGAGAGGGTTCGGTTGAATGAGACCTGAGATGAAATGCTTCGAAGCTACTAAAGTTTACGATGACCCTCTAACCAGAACTACAGTGAAGTCACTCCTTCGTACCCATAATTCCTAAGTACCCAAAAAATAAAGGCTCGAAGTACTCATTTAAGGCAAAAAGATAACATGAAGAGACAACGGTGATACGAAGAGACAATCATTTGTATTCCTTCGTCATACTCGCGACAACGCGCGGGGAATCCACCTAGTAACAATTAAACTAATAGTCATTGTTTTAATATTTGTCTGATCTTTTCATGTTTAAATGGTGGAGTTCCTTTTTTCTTTGAGATGTGATATTTTTGTTCCTAAAGAAACATGATCCCTTATCTTAGTATAAGCTCTTTCTTTTCAAACAAGAAAAGACCCACATTAGGTCTGCTACTGTGCTTCAGAGTACAGAATACAGATCATCCCTGACTCAGTGACTCTAGAGACCTAGACATAGCCCTCCCATTGACTGCAAATTCTTAAATTGTTATGTGTTGCTTATGGATTGTGCTTAGGGGACTGAATTTCTTCTCATAGTGATTTTGTATGTACCTTGCTGAGATCAAGTCAGATGCAGAGGGAAAGGATGATGTAGAGGGGACCATGAATACTTACAAAGCCTTTCAAAGAACGTAGATCGATTACCTGTCCAAATTCATTTATCTTGCTCTGAAATATATTACCTTTGTCTGTTTTCGTGCATGCTGAACGCATCTTGGCCCCTAGTGGGTTTCGGTGATTGGATGAAACACAAGATTACTGTGACTAACGTGTGTTTTGCAGAAACAAGGATGAGTTAGGTCACGGTAATGGCGACGATACAGGCACATGGAGTTCATGTTCCCTGGCGATGGAAATCGTTTCGGTTTTCAAAGGACGGACGACGAAGACGGTGGTAGACTAGGCTAAGTGTCATGGTGTTGGAGGACACTTAGGTAGTCTTAGGTCTTTGTTTTTCCTTTGGCCGTACTATAAAGGGGAGCGTGAATCAGTAGCTTGACCTAGATGAGTCTATTGAGGTAGGTGTGGTGCACACTTGTTATTTCATAGCCCTAGGTAGCTCAGAGAGATGCCTTATATCGTGAGGATGAAAAGTTGTTAAGGCCGCGTCGCGATTCGAGTTGGTTTTGTCCTTGAAAAGGGCATCAGACGCTGGCCTGGTGGGCATCGGACGCGTCCGATGCTCACTCAGACTAGGGTTTAGTCTGGTGTGTGGCATCAGACGCGCCGATGTTGCCGCATCAGACGCGCCTGTGTCACTGTTCACGTGCGCGTGAATTTGGGGTAGCACCGGACACTGGCATCGGAAGTTGAGGGCCAGCGTCCGATGTCCATGCAGAGAGGTTCCAGAGAGGGTAAATCCACATCGGACGCGTCCGTTGTGGTGGCATCGGACGCTGCCCAGCGTCCGATGCTCCTTTAACAGGTCTGACAGGTTGTACAGTTGACCGTTGGTCAAGGTCATCGGCGCGTCCGATGCCTAGCATTGGAGCGTCCGATGCCCCCGCAGAGACACCTGTTTGGTGCTATTTTGGATGGCCGGTTGGGGGAGTATTTATACTCCTCCCCCTCATCCATTAGAGTGTTCTTGCCACTTTCCTTTGCTGAGAATCACCTTGTGAGTGTGAGAAAGAGCAAGAGCCCTAGTGAGGTTGAGAGATTTGCTAATTGAGAAAATTAGTAACCTCCTTGTGAGAATTGAGTAGAAAGTGTGCATCCATCCATCTCTTTGGCCTTGTCTTGGTCAAGTGAGAGTTCTAGCTTGTTACTCTTGGTGATCGGCATCACCTAGACGGCTTGGTGGCGATCGAAGTGCTTGGTGATCATCCGGTGGCTTTGTGGATGACCCAAGTCAAGTTGTGACCGGTAGCGAGCGATTCACCGGGCTGGAGTGGCGAAGAATCAGCTTGTAGTGAGCACTTGATCCTTGCACGGATCAAGGGGGAGCGATAGCCTTGCGCGGGTGCTCCAACGAGGACTAGGGGGTGTGCCGACACCTCGATACCTCGGGAAAAAGATCGTCGTGTCATCTCTACTCTTTTTACATTCGCATTTACTTTTGAGCAATTCAATTCCACAATTTACTTGTTCTTTCTTAAGTTGAATTGCCATGCTAGAGTAGAAATGGTTTAGCGATAGTCTTTTGTGCGATTGTTGTTAGTGAAACACACTTCTAGGCACTAGGGGGTTAATTGAGCTTGTTAGGATTTAATTATCGTGAAAAGTTTTAGAAAAGCCCAATTCACCCCCCTCTTGGGCATCTTGATCCTTTCAATTGGTATCGGAGCCTCGTGCTCTCGATTTAGGCTTAACCGCCTAGAGTCAAGATGTTTGGGGGTGATGTACCACCTCCCATGTTCGAGGGAGACGACTTTCCATATTGAAAAATCCGTATGGAGTCGTACCTAGAAGCGGTAGATGTTAAATGCCACCAAGCCGCAATCACCGGCTTTCCCAAGCCAAAGGAGGGCACAAGCTTAACCCCTCATGAGAAAGAAAATGAGAAGTGGAATGCAAAGGCCAAAAACATCATCTTTAGAGGCATTTGCAAGGATGTGTTTAACCGCGTACAGAACCACAAGGATGCCCATGAACTATGGGATAACATTTGTGCACTCCATGAGGGAACCAAGAGTGAGCGTGAGGAGCGTTATCATTTGGTTATGCAAAAGTTGAATTCATTTGAAATGCTTGCTCATGAAAATGTCAATGAAATGTACTCACGCTTGAATGTTCTTGTAGAGGAGCTCAATGGTCTTGGCCTCACACAAATGCAACCATCCGATGTTGTGAGGAAGATTCTATGTGTACTTCCCATTGACAAGTATGGACACATTGTGACGGTGCTACATCAAGGTGATCTTTGCACATCCACACCAACACAAGTCTTGGGGAAGATCAATGCTCACGAGATGTACATGCACATCACACCAAGTGGTGGCTTTTCCACCGACAAGAAGAAGGACATGGCCTTCAAAGCAAGCCATGACAAGAAGGGCAAGTCCAAGGCAATTGAGGTGCATCATGAGAGCACAAGTGATGATGAAGATGATTCCAACATTGCTCTTGAAAGGATCAAATCAGCCTAGAGGGGGGTGAATAGGTGATTTTTAACAATCTGAAACTTCACAAACTAGAAGATGTAGTTAGATAACAACCGGAGAGGTCGGTTTGTTTGGGTAGGTACTACCAGGTGTAAAACACCGGTACTACCGACACAAACAAACGGCACAACCGAGATCTGTAACACCCGGTTTTCCGAAGAATACTAAGTGCATTCTATATGTGTGCCCAGGAAGTCCACAAGACACATATAACAACAAATATGGAATTTCTCAAAGGCAATGTGAAAGGATCAAGATGCCCAAGAGGGGGGGTGAATTGGGCTTTTCTAAAACTATTGCAAGAAGTAAAACCTATCAAGCCCAATTAACCCCCTAGTGCCTAGAAGTGTGTATGACAAGAATCAACCGCACAAAAGACTATCGCTAAACCATTTCTACTCTAGTATGGCAATTCAACTTGTGAAAGAACAACAAGTAAATGCGGAATTGAATTGCACAAAAGTAAATGCGTAGTAAAGAGAGTAGAGATGACACGACGATCTTTTTGCTGAGGTATCGAGGTGTCGGCACACCCCCCTAGTCCTCGTTGGAGCACCCGTGCAAGGGTATCGCTCCCCCTTGATCCGCGCAAGGATCAAGTGCTCACTACGAGCTGATTCTTTGCCACTCTGGCCCGGTGAATCGCTCGCTACCGGTCACAACTCGGCTTGGGTCATCCACAATGCCTCCGGATGATCACCAAGCTCTCCAATCGCCACCAAGCCGTCTAGGTGATGCCGATCACCAAGAGTAACAAGCAAGAACTCTCACTTGACCAACGCAAGGCTAATGAGATGGGTGGATGCACACTTGCTACTCTCTATTCACTAATGAGGTGTTTGATCACTCAATTATCAAATCTCTCAACCTCACTAGGCCTCTTGCACTCACTTGCAATCACAATGTGTTTGGGAACCTTTCAAATGAGCAAGAGTACGAGCATGAATGAGGGGGAGGCATATTTATACCCCCCAACTCGAAACATGCACGAAGGGGTAAGTCCAGCCAGTTTACACACTGACCGGACACACTGTCGGGGTGACCGGACGTGTCCGGTCAGTGCCCAACGGCTACGTGACGTGCAGTCTGACAGCTGTACGAAGAGATGACCAGACGCACGCATGCGTCCGATCACCCCTGACCGGATGCGTCCGGTCATCGTTTTTGCTCTCTGGTACCTCTCTGGACGTGACCGGACTCACCCCCTGGTGCGTCCGGTCGATTTCTAAGGGTGAGTCCGGTCGCAACCAGACTGACCCTGTAGCCAAACCACTGACCGGACGCATGCCCCAGCGTCCGGTCGTTAGGGTTTGAGCGTCCGGTCAGCAAATGAAGTCTGAAATGACTTCGGATTTCGACGCTCCCTTCACGAACTTTCTTCCTTATGATCTTAGGGACCTTTCTAAGCTACCTAGGGCTTTGGTTAACAAGTGTGCACCACACCTAACTCAAAAGTCTCACCTAGGTCAAGCTACCCATTCAAAACCCCTCTTAATAGTACGGCCAAAGATAAAACAAAGACCTATGCTACTCTAAGTGTCCTTCAACACCAAATGACACTTAGAACTAGCCTATCACCGTCTTCGTCATCCATGCTTTGAAAACCGAACGAATTCCATCAACAAGGGGGCATGAATACCATAGTGCCCTCACGATCATCATTACCATGACCTAACTCAACTGTTTCTGCAAAACACACGTTAGTCATAGTAATTTACCGTTGTCATCCAATCACCGAAACCCACTGGGGGCCTAGATGCTCACAATCTCCCCCTTTTTGGTGATTGATGACAACCTCAAGTATGTTTGAAAGAGAGGTGAGGTTTTCAACAGCTTGGTTTATATAAGCAAGTGACAATAAGATTAAAGGGGTTAGGCATGTTTATACAAACCAAGTCCACATAAGTACTCAACATATAAGAATTAACACAAGTACTTATGAACAAGCTCATTTATCGGAGTATAACTGTGGAAGCAAAGTAAATGAGCATAATCAAGTGACATGTAGAAAAGTAACGAGTGAAGCATAACATGTCACAACTGAGCATAAACGAGTGACATGAAGTATATAGCAAGTGAAACATAACATGTCACATCCAAAAGTCATACATATATCGTACAAGTGCCAAAAGATAAACATGAATGCAAAAGAGTGCAAGGTCACACAAAAGAACCGAAACCCTCTCACAGGCTCCCCCTATGTCTAACATACGCTCTCTCCCCCTTTGGCATCAAAGACCAAAACCTAAGGGTCGGAAGGCGGGACGGGAGCAGACGAGCCAGGCGACGAGGTGCGTGGAAGAGTCTTAAACTGAGCAAGGTAAGCCTCCTCGTCGGACGACGTACTGTGAGCTGACTGACCCTCTGACACTGGACGTGGAGGAGAAGTTGTCTAGGTCTGCTCAACAGTCTCGGGAGCGGCCTCTGGCGCTGGAAGCTCTGGCTCTAGAAGCTCGGGCTGCTGAGGCTCTGGAAGCGCTGTCTCTGAAAGAGGATCCACTGTCTCTGTCGCTGCCGCTGACACAGTCATCGACGGCTCAGGCGCTGAACTGACTGGCAACGTCAAACTCTGAGAGACCGGTGGCTCTGACGACGCTACTGAGGAGGGGAGTGTCTCTGTAGTACCAGTAGCTGGAGCAGGAGCTGGAGCTGAGGTCACCGGCAACTGAAACTCTGGCGGGGTAGGCAGGCCAGTGAGCTCACTGAAAGAAGCCTCCAGACTCCTCGGGGTCACTAGAACCGACTCCGTCTGAGTAGGAGTGAAGCCTGATCGGATCGGCGTGAACCCTGGCAGCTGCCCTGGCTGAGGTGAGGTGAACCACTGAGGGTACTGAGGGAAGGGCGAGACCGTCGATGGAGGCACTGACGTGTAATACGAGGTCGACGGTCCGGGCTGCTGCAGCTGAAACTGAGGCGGCGGTAAAGGTAACTATGGAAGAGCCGCCATCCTCTCCATGAAAGCAAGTGTCTGTGCCTCAAGCTGAATCATCTGCCTCTGGAGAGCGTCCTGGCGCTCCTGAGCCTGTGCTGCGGCCACTGCCTGTGCCTCTGCCAGTCGGGCCTGCTCCTGTGCCTGTCGGCGCTGCTCCTCGGCCTAACGCGGAACCTCGTCAGACAGTCGGGACTGCTGCTGCTCCATCCGAGAAAGAATAGCCAGGAGGGCTGGATCGGAGCCGGCCATATGAGAGGAGGTAGCCTCTGAGTCATGAGCTACCAGAGGACGCATCCTCGGTAGAGGAGCGTAGTCGTCGTCGGTGTTGTCAGACTAAAACTCATCGTCGGGATCCTCGCCCTCTGCCTCAAGCGCTGCAAGCTCTGCCTCAACTAACTGACTGACAGTCTCGTCCTGCTGGGCCTCGGTCTCTGTGACAACAGGCCTCTGACGCTGACGCCTGGGACGAGTGTCTGGACGAGCCCCTGCAATCTGGTGAGTGTCGTACTCAGGGAACTCTGTCGGGGACTGAAGAAGCTCTGGAAGCAAACCAGGAATCATCTGTCTCAGAAGAAAACAGATCAGGTGAGCATACGGAAGCTGCCGGTGTCCCTTGAAACCCTCAGCCAGTGTGTCCTCCATCTCAGAGATAATCACATCCCAAATATCGAACTCGAGCTGAGAAACCAGGTGGTGTACTAGCCAGATCTGAATGCGAGTCGACCCCTCTCTGTAGCCTATCCGAGGTAGAAGAGTGCGCCTCATCACCTCGTTCATGAGACGGGCCGTCGGCGTCAAGTCACGAGGACGCCGGCTGGACCCCTCGCCGAACGGCTCCCGGAAGCAAGCACGGACTAAGTCTGCTGGGGGAATCTCTCCTGCGTGTGGTTGCTTGGGTGGCTCTGTCTCTCCATAGCAAACTGTGTGCACTATGGTCGGATACGCTGTCAGACCGAGGTACTCTCGGGCACGGGAACTGTAGAGCCTGTAGGACCTCCCCCCCTGAAAGCAAAGTGGAGGAACCGGTGATCCGAGGAGATCCACAGGGACACGTAGAACTGCCGTACCCAGTCCTCGATGTACAGGCCACCCCGTCCAAGAAGATCTGCTAAGCCAGGTAGATATGAAAGCATCGGACGGATGGCCTCCCCAGCAACTGCAACTATCGTCTCCAGCGGGCAAACTCTGTGAGCACGGATGTGGACGCCGCTGTTGACATAGGCTCTGTAAAAGTCCTCCTGAAGAACTGTGTAGAACCCCTCGGCAGCCTGAGGGTGCCGGGCTGCTGGGAACCACTCCTCGTACGGGATCAGACGCAGTGCCTGTACCTGACGTGCTATCGCCGCCCGCATGTCCAAGTGCTCCACAGGTGGGGGTCCCTGTGGCCTCGGAGGGTGAGCGCACCATACTCAATAAGTATAACATGAGGGATGCAAGGCTCAAAAGGCTGACACGGCTGAACTGCGGTAAGCATTTTTAGTTGGTCATATTTTATTTATTAGACCTATGTCTCTATGTCATGCTTAAGCTCCCATGGTGAAAGTACAATTAAGTATCATCAGGATTATCATCACCCCCAATATTTTATAGAACTGTCTCAAAAAGGATCCAGGCCGCTCATAACCGAGAGCACGGCTGATATATCAGTTTATAATTAACTCTGCAGAGTGTGTACAACTTTACCCACGAGTCGTGATTGCCCTTTTGCCCGAGGTGACCAGCCTCTTGACTCACTACCAAGGTAAGTCGGCAGGGATCACTACGAAGCCTTTCCAAAGTTGGTCTAACAAGTCGTAGCCGCTAAGGTTTTAGTCTCCCAAGAGTTATGAACAACCTCCCCACTAAGGTAACCCTCTATCCTCCAAAGCAATTACCCTAGTGGGACCGGGCCATAACTACATGGTACCCACCTCTTGCCCTTTCGGTAAGCTTACAGACGAGCTAGAACACTCAGTGTACTTAGCTAAGACCAGAGCCATGTAGTCCTCGTGGTTGTACTGTAAATCCTGGGTTGCCGCTTTAAGATTCAGAACCAACATTTGTTCCATAACTCATTAATCAAGATTATCAATTTAATATTTGGTATTTGCAAGCTAAGCAGAGCTACCCACATGCACAACCCAAGGTAACCAGGAATACAGGATAACAAGTTCTAGGTAAAATCTCTAGGGGTTTTCATATTAGACACATGCATATGAAAAGGTGATTTAAAAGTTGCTGGGTAACAAAGGAACTCATGTTACACTTGCCTTCCAAAAACTTGTGTCGGTGGTCCCACTTCTTCCAAGATCTTCTTCTTGATAACTTTGTACAGCTTGAACTCTAAACGGGTTCAACAGCACCAAACAAGCATCCATTCCCAATCATTACATGCAAACAAATAGTATTCTATTAGAACAGTGCACCAAACAATACTAAAACAAGGTAAAAAGCTTATAAAACTATTCTACGCGTCGATACGATCACACGAACGTAAAGATCACTCTAATCGGATTTAAAACGAGAAAGTTGTGGCTAAAACAAGGTTCAATGGCACTTTTGTAAATAAACAGAACTCATTTTCGATTTAAAACAAATAAAATCGCATTTTTCGTGCAGGCCGGACGGCGGGTCCTATTTTCTAAAAACTCAGGGTTCAAAACAGAAGAAAACCGGACTGAAAAGAAATTATTTTGAACAGATCAGGACTGTGGGTTGATTTCAAAGAAAGACGAGGGCTTTTTCACAAAACTTCGCGCGCGTGGACTGCTGACCGGCCCGCGCGCTGACCTGTCAGCCACGCGGCGAGACACAGTTGGCTGGGTCTACCACGCGGCTTGTGGACGAGGCGAGCTGGCGGTGTGGGCTGGGTCTACGGTCCACCCGGTGGACCGGTTACACCCCGAAGGGGTAACTTCTAATCCTGGCCATCCATCAAGAGATTGACGGCACAAAGTGGGCTGGACAGAGCTTGCCGGCGGAGTGGTGCTCCCCACGGCGGACCGCCATGGGAGCCGTCCAAGCACGGCGGCGACTCGCCGGTACGGCGTTCCCGAGCGTCCTAAACCTAACCGAGGCCACCGGAGGGACCAGCGGGGCTAGGAGAACTTGAGGGAGGGGTTTTCGGGAGGTGGGGATCGCCGGAGCAGCACCTCTACACGGCGGCGCCATGAGAGGCGGCTCGTAGCTCGCGGATAAGGTGTTCCCGTGCCCTAAACTTGAATTTGAACCACTCAACACTATTCCTACACTCAAACTAAATAATATGCTCCAGCATGAATGCAACAAAAATGTTTTTAAGCCCCAACTTAATTTATTAATTCACCAAAATTATTATTGACCTATATGTTTCATGGAAATAAATAAACAAAGTCGCATTAAATTCTATTTTCTCAAAAGCAATTTTTCAGGGTGTCACAGGATCCTAAAAGGAACTACAAATCCGATGTATGTAAGCTATGAATGTAATACAAGAATCTACCCACTTCCCTAAGTATGATAGATAGCAATTCTACTCTCACCGAGCCTTGGTTGCTTCCCTTGATGTAAATCGAGCCTTCCCAACCTAAGAAGAAGATAGGAATAGGAAGAACACGAAGAACACAACAACAAGCGTAATATAGAAAGTAGAGATAACAACAAGCACACGGGACACACGATTTATCCCGAGGTTCGGCCGATCCACTAAGGAGTGCCTACGTCCTCGTTGTTGAGGTGACCACAAAGGTCGGAGTCTATTTCACCTCCTTGCCTCACTCAAGCAACCACAAAGGCTACGAGAGTTTCTCCACTAGAAATCACACGGAAAATACAAACACTTCGGGGAGCCCTCACAAATGAACAACACAGGCTACCACGAAGAACACCTAACCGGCTAGAGCTCAAAGAGCTCAAGAGTAATAGACACAAACCAAGCCGGCTAGATGGAAACCAAGTGCTCAAGTCGGAGATCGATGCTTCCCGCTCTCTAATCTCACTTCCCTAGCTCAATCCTTGCAAGAAAGTGAATCTAGGAGCAAAGGGGGAGAAAGAGGGGAGGAGTCAATGCTTGAGAGAGCTTTTGTCTGAAGTTAGGTCGCAATAAGTGAGTGAAAATGAGTGGGTGACCGTGAAAAGTGAAGAGGGGAAGTATTTATACTCCCCCAGTCCCGAGGCTGGTCAGTAGAACCGACCACCCATGGTCGGTAGTACCGACCAGTTCACAACGGTCGCACAGATCTAGATCTGGCCAGAAAGTCAGCTACCGGCCTGGGCGCGGTACCACCGAGGGCGGTAGTACCGGCCCTATGGCGGTACTACTGCCAGGCCAAAATGGCTGCACACACAGAGAGCTCCGCAAAAAGGGACTCAGTCCCTCAGTTACTACCGACCAGGGTCGGTACCACCGAGGGTCGGTAGTACCGACCTTATGGCGGTGCTACCGCCAAGTCAAAAAACGCGTCAACACAGAGAGCCCTGCAAACTTGACTTACTACCGGCTTGGGTCGGTACCACCGAGGGCGGTAGTACCGACCTTATGGCGGTACTACCGCCAGGTCATTTTTGAGCTAAATAGAGAAGGTTGCGAAACCAGGCTTACTACCGACCTGGGTCGGTACCACCGAGGGCGGTAGTACCGACCTTATAGCGGTACAACCGCCAGGTCATTTTTCGAGCCAACAGAGAGGTTGTTTTGAGCACTGCGTGGAGAAGCCGTGGTCGGTACTACCAACCACCCATGGTCGGTACTACCGACCACACAAAGTTAACCTCTATGTGTTCGTGATTGTGCGGTGTCTCTCAAGCGAACTAAAGTTAGTTGATTTGAACACTTTTCTCCACATCTAGCCAACATAATTTGTGACCCTCTTGATAGTCCGGCTTACCTATAACTCAAGTTTAAAATTGAAATTTTTAACTACCACTTGAGCTAGGCATCTTTATATCCAAATGTATCCAACGTGCTTTGTTCACGAGATTTCAATGTTTCAAATCTTTCTTAGGACTAACACCTGCATACATGCTTTTATAAACCGGTTAGTCCCTAATTTTATTGTCATTATTAGCCAAAACCCACATTGGGGGCGAATGCACTTACAGCTCTCATGGTGAGGAAGACCACCAAGATGTTTGAAAAAGCTTCACAAGAATGGAGTCCAACTTTGACTCAAGAAAGAGAAGTTCTCATCTATAGCAAGAGAAAGCTTCACTAGTAGCAAGAGAAGGCCAATCTCCGAAATGGATTGCTACAATTGTGGAGACCTTGGTCATCTTGCTCATCAATGCCCCAAGCCCAAGAAAGAGAGCTACAAGAACAAGAACAAGGGGCAAGAAAATGACTCATCTAAGATGAGAAGAAGAATGAGAAGCCCTACAAGAAGGATGCGCAAGAAGAAGAAGCAATACCACAAGAAAGGTGGCAAGGCTTACATTGTTGGTGATTGGCTCACCGACATTGACTCCTCCTGTGGCTCATCCAATGAAGATAGTGATGATGAGAAGGAGAAGGTGGCCGCTCTAGTCATTGGATCTTCTACACCACCACCACCACCTCCGCCATCATCCTCTACACACCTATGCCTCATGGCAAAGGGTGACCAGAAGGTACAAAGTGATGATGACTCTAGTGATGATGATAGTGATGGAGAGTTCCAAGCTCCTACTTATGATGAACTTGTTGAATTGCTAAACAACTACACTAAAATCATAAGAAAGACTAGAGCTAAAAATGAAAGGCTTGTTCATGACAATGAAGCTCTTGTTGAAAAATATGACAATGCTATGCATGCTAGTGATGAGTTAAAAAATTAACTTGCTACTATGTCATCTTCCATCAAGGAGCTCAAGTCCTCTAACAAGGAGCTCAAAGCAAAAAATGAAAAACTTGATAAGATGCATAGTGATCTTACCACTAGTCATGCTTTGCTCAAAGAACAATACACTCAAGTGAAAGTTGATTATGATACTCTCA
Source organism: Coix lacryma-jobi var. lacryma-jobi (assembly GCA_009763385.1). NCBI lineage: Eukaryota > Viridiplantae > Streptophyta > Magnoliopsida > Poales > Poaceae > Coix > Coix lacryma-jobi. The sequence goes on from CM019826.1 coordinate 144,885,592, forward strand.
CTGTTGCTTATGATATGCTTTCACATGAGACACATGATGCCCCTAACCTTGTTATTAAGTGTGACATAGCATGCTTTGCTCATGATTGTGAAGAGCCAAAACCCACACTCTTTCCCAAGCATGCTAGGCCCTTTGCTTTCAATGCTCACTACATGCTTAGACAAGATTCTAGTGGCAAAGTGAAAGTCATGTTTATGGGGCCACCTAACAAGAATAAGCCAAAGCAAATATGGGTTGCAAAGTCACTAGTTGAGAAGGTTAAGGGACCTCAACAAGTTTGGGTCCCGAAAGCTCAAGCTTGATTTCTTATGTGTGTAGGTGAACTACAAGACCGGTGGTGGATCTCATTGGGTTGATAGTGGTTGCACACAACATATGACCGGTGATCCCCGGATGTTCACCTCATTAGAAGAGAATGTCAATGACTAAGAAAAGATAACATTTGGTGACAACTCAAAGGGCAATGTCAAAGGATTGGGCAAAGTGGCTATATCAAATGATCATACCATCTCCAATGTGCTTCTTGTTGCATCTTTGAGCTTCAACTTGCTATCCATTGGGCACCTTTGTGATCTTGGCTTTCCATGTTTGTTCACCGAAAAAGAAGTGGTTGTGACCAAGAAAGATGATGCACAAGTGATCTTCCAAGGTTTTAGATACAACAATCTCTATTTAGTGGATTTCTCCTCCGAAGATGCCAACTTGAAGACATGTTTGTTCACTAAGCAATCACTTGGTTGGCTATGGCATAGAAGATTGGCACATGTGGGAACGAACACTCTCAACAAGCTATTGAAGAAGGATTTGGTTAGTGGCTTGAAGGATGTCAAATTTGAGAAGGACAAATTGTGTAGTGCATGTCAAGCTGGCAAGCAAGTTGCAAGTACTCATCCAACCAAAGCCTTTGTGTCAACATCAAGAGAGTTGGAGCTACTTCACATGGATCTATTTGGCCAACAACATATGCTAGCTTGGGTGGAAATCTCTATTGCCTAGTGATTGTGGATGAGTATTCTAGATACACTTGGGTATTCTCTCTTCATGACAAATCCGAAGCAACCCCTTCATTCAAGAAGTTTGCCAAGAGAGCCCAAAATGAGTTTGACTTGAAAATCAAGAAAATAAGAAGTGATAATGGAAGAGAATTTGACAACACCCACATTGAGGAATATTGTGATGAAGTTGGGATCAAGCATGAAGTTTCCGCAACCTACACACCACAACAAAATGGGGTAGTTGAGAGGAAGAACCGGACTCTAATAACCCTAGCAAGGACAATGCTAGATGAGTACACTACACCGGAGAGATTTTGGGCGGAAGCAATCAACACCGCTTGCTATGCATCAAACCGGTTGTTCCCCCATCGTCTCCTTGGCAAGACCCCCTATGAGCTACTCAACAACAAGAAGCCGGATATATCATTCTTTAGAGTGTTTGAGTGCAAATGCTACATCTACAAGAAGCGCCAACACCTAGGGAAGTTTCAACGCCGATGTGATATTGGTTTTCTTGTTGGTTACTCATTGAAGTCCAAAGCATATCGAGTATTCAACCATGCCACCGGGATGGTAGAAGAAACATATGATGTGGAATTCGATGAATCTAATGGCTCTCAAGGAGAGCATGAAAATCTTGATGATGTAGGTGATGAACCATTGAGGGAAGCAATGAAGAACATGCCGGTTGGAGCCATCAAGCCTAAAGATGATGATGATGATGTGCAAGTCATTGACAAGCCATCATCATCCAATGTACCACATGTTGATGACAAAGAAGGGAGAGATCCATTTGAAGATACTCATGTCTCCTATGATCAAATGGTGGTACAAGCTCAAGATGTTAATGCTCCACAAGCGGCCCCTCAAGTGGTTGATCAAAGGACTACTCCTCTACTACAAGCTCATCCTCAAGATCTCATCATAGGGAGTCCAACAAGGGGTGTAATGACTCGATCTCAAAAACTTGCTTTATTTATTGAACATCACTCCTTTGTGTCTCTTGTTGAGCCTACCATTGTAGATGAAGCTCTAGGTGATCCGGATTGGGTCAATGCTATGCATGAAGAATTAAACAACTTCACCCGCAACCAAGTTTGGACACTTGAAGAGCGACCCAAAGGCGCAAGAGTCATTGGAACAAAATGGGTGTTTAGAACAAGCAAGCAAGAGACAAGGAAGGGTGTTAGAAACAAGGCAAGGCAAGTTGCAAGGCAAGGCTAGTTGCAAAGGGTTCTCTCAAGTTGAAGGTTTGGATTTTGGAGAGACCTTTGCACCGGTTGCAAGACTCGAAGCCATTCGTATCCTCCTTGCATATGCATCACATCATGACATTAAATTATATCAAATGGATGTGAAAAGTGCATTTTTAAATGGCTTCATAAATGAACTAGTCTATGTTGATCAACCTCCCGGGTTTGAAGACCCTAGATATCCTAATCATGTTTATAGGTTGTCCAAGGCGCTATAAGGGCTCAAGCAAGCCCCAAGAGCATGGTACGAGCGCCTCCGGGACTTCCTCATTGAGAAGGGCTTCACCATTGGGATGGTCGACACCACACTATTCACCAAGAAGCTTGACGGAGAGATCTTCATTTGTCAAGTCTACGTTGATGATATCATCTTCGGGTCAACAAATGAAGCCTATTGCAAGGAATTTGGTGACTTGATGTCGAAGGAGTTTGAAATGTCCATGATTGGAGAGCTCACATTCTTCCTAGGCTTCCAAGTCAAGCAATTGAAGGAGGGGACTTTCATATCTCAAGAGAAGTATACAAAAGACCTCCTCAAACGCTTCAACATGGATGATTACAAGCCTATCAAGACTCCAATGCCAACAAACGGACATCTCGACCTAGATGTGGGAGGTAACCCGGTTGATCAAACTCTCTACCGTTCTATGATTGGTAGCTTGTTATATTTGACCGCATCTAGGTCCGACATCATGTTTAGTGTGTGCATGTGTGCTCGCTTTCAAACCGATCCTAGGGAATCACATTTCATAGCCATGAAGAGAATCCTTAGGTACCTAAAGCACACCCCAAGCATTGGCCTTTGGTATCACAAAGGAGCTAACTTCCAACTCATTGGATATTCCGATTCGGATTACGCGAGTTGCAAAGTAGATAGAAAAAGCACATCCGGAGGGTGCCATTTGCTTAGGAGATCGCTAGTTTCATGGAGCTCGAAAAAGCAAAATAGTGTGGCCTTGTCTACCACCGAGGCAGAATACATAGCCGTAGGTGCTTGTTGTGCACAAATCCTTTATATGAAACAAACCCTTTTAGACTATGGTGTAGTTCTAGAAAGGGTACCTTTGTTGTGTGACAATGAGAGCGCGGTTAAGCTTGCTAACAACCTGGTTCAACACTCTCGCACCAAACACATAGATATTCGCCATCACTTTCTTAGAGACCATGTTTCAAAGAAAGACATATCTTTAGAGAGGAGTTAGAACCAAAGATCAATTGGCGGATATCTTCACAAAACCCCTAGATGAGAACACTCTTTGTAGATTGCAAAGTGAGCTTAATGTGCTTGATCTAAGTAACTTTGTCAAACGGTGAAAGGGGGTTGTCTTTGCATTGCATTGTATCATATGCCATGTTTAAATTATGTTATGCACATAGGCTTGTCAGACGTGGTTAAGATAACCGCCCTAAAAAGCATGTGAAGAAGCTTACCCATGAGCAAACTTGACAAGCAACCTAGATTCAAATTCCGTATTGTATTGCATATGCATGTGTGTTGCTTTGTCGTTTCTTTTCAATTAAGTTTTGAGCAACCGCTGTGTTCGTCCACCGCTAGGGGGAGCATTTGACGCTCCTAATGGTTGAGTCCCCTAGTTTTGGTGGCCACATGTTGTCTCCTCGGGATTTATTGCCTATTTTCCCTAAAAATGTTATGTAGCCTATGGCAAAATATTTATAAAATTGAGGGTCTATGCGAGGATGCTCATACTAGGTTCCAACTGGTGTTTATTTGCTTCTTATTTGAGTTGGAACTTGGTTGGGAGAGGGAGCTGCAACGGCAATCTTCAAAACAGCCCTAAATGCAGCATCGGACGCAACATCGGACGCTGCATCGGACGCTGGCCCAGCGTCCGATGCCTATACTGTAGGCAGCCCCGGCTGAAACAGTAACCTGTCAGCGTCCGTTGTGTCAACAACGGCGCGTCCGGTGCCCCATCGGCCCAGCGTCCGATGCCAAGGCAAAGGACGCGTCTGATGCAATTTTGGTCGTTTTGGACCTCTTTGAGTGGACATCGGAGCGTCCGATGTGATCACATCGGCGCGTCCGATGCCCTATTAAGCAGCGCAATGAGTCATTTCACCGACTTACGGGTTCCACGTGTCATCTTGCCCTTGTCTTCTTTCGCTCACGCCCAAGCTCGCAGCCGCCGTCCCTGAGCACACCTAACCCTAACCTCACCGCTGGCCGCCGTGACCCGCCGCGCCCAACCTCATCAGCCCTCGCCGCTCCATCCCGCCGCGCCCCAGTCGTCCTCCTCGCCCGCTCCCACCGCGGCGCGCACCCGCTGCTGACCCGTGTTCGCGCCCCTCGCCAGAGCTCGCCGACGCCGTCATTGCTCGCGCTCGAGCTCGCCATCGGTCGCCGGAGTTGTTTCTCCTCTCGTTGGAGATCGTCCCCATGCCTCTCTTCATCTCCGGCCATCCTTTCCCGGCGATCAGCACCCCCATCGTGGGCTTTCCCCCACCTATCCATAATCCATGCACTCCGGGTGCTCGATGAAATGTCCCAAAGGCCGTTCCTCAAGTTTCTGAACCCCGTTTCGCTCCAATCTTTTTGCAGACCTCTTCGGGTGACGCGTGGACTCCCAAACGTCGATTCTTATCTCTTCTTGGGTTTGTTTCGTTGGATCGACAGGTAGCAAAGCCTATTCCATCTCTTATCCTCTATGCTTTGCTTCCGACAGGTTTCTCGTCTCTAGATTATATGTGTGCTTATATATATCCCATCTCTCGCAGCAAGTTAGCGTCAGTGGCAGTTGTCAGCTTGGCAGTTGAGCAGTGACAGTTAACCCGGGGCCAAGCCCGCGGGTACGGGTCGAGGCCAAGCCTCGCGAGTGACAGCGGCAGTTGGTTTCTCAGTTTCAGGGGGAGCTTCTTTGTTAGGGGTTTGATTGTCAGCTTGGGTTGTCAGCTTGTTTCAGCGGCAGTGGTTCTTTCAGCGGCAGTCCAGAGCCCCTTCAGCGACATTGTTTCTCGTTCTTGTCAGCTATGCGTTGCAAGAACGTCGGTGGTGCTCCGGGGGACACTCCTCCCCGCCCCCCCCCTTTCGATCAGAGGCCCGGGAAGGGGAAGTTGATCACGCGTAGGAAGTGCACTAGGGAGAAACGGGAGGCCGATCAGGGCAGGGCAGTGGCAGACGCTGCAAAGCGTGCAGAGCAGGGTGGCCGTGGTGGTGGTTTGCGGATCGAGGACCAGCTGTCTCTAGAGCAGCGCAGAGCGATAGAGGAGGTCGACCGTCGGCACGGCTCGCCGACTGGCACGCTTATGGTTGCCGGTCGTCGGACCACGTTCACCTCACCGAGAGTCGAGCCCCAGAGCTCACAGCAGGGCCAGGCAGAGGCCGAGACAGCTGAGGCCGCAGAGGCAGAGGCAGCGGCAGAGGAGCAAGTCCCAGAGGAGGTGCCCAGGCGTCGGTCGTCCCATCGCAGGACCGAGGTGCCACCCCGGCCCGACGTCCCTCTGCGGGGGCACGTGCTCCGTCGAGGCGTGCGCCCCCACCGATACCGCAACTGGACCTCTGGGCCACCACATGCTCGCAGATACAGACACTCAGGCTCGTCCCAGTTGAGCAGTGGTTCCCGAGGCAGCGGCAGAAGCAGGCAGGGCAGACTTCTTCACTGTCCTGCGGGAGGATTTCTACCGTGGTTACAGGAACGCTGAGATCAGTATCCGCTCTCAGCGTGTTTGCAACCTGGAGGCCCTAGTGTCAGCTTCAGAGCAGCTCTGCCCCAGCCTCACCTACTTACCCGACTTCTCAGACCTGTTGGGGCGGTCTGGCTCTTACATAGAGGATTGGGTGTTTCAGTTCTACGCCTCTCTGTGGGTGCACCCAAACCACCAGACTATTGAGTTCGCTTTCAGAGGGGAGCACTACAGGCTCTTTGTGTCAGAGATCCGGGACCGGTTCGGTCTGCGTCACTCTACGACCCGGATCCATGACTTGTGCTACGATCAGACAGAGCCACCGAGGTGCCCTCACGACGGAGAGCAGCCCTCGACAGACTTGGTGCGTCCCTGCTTCCGTGAGCCCTTCGGGGAGGGTTCGAGCCGAGCGCCGAAGGATCTCACTCCTGCGGCTCGGATCCTTCACGAGGTCCTCAGGCGCACCCTGTTGCCCCGTGTTGGCTTCAGAGAGGCCATCTCCAGACTCCAGTTGTGGCTTCTCGCGTACCTGATTCAGCAGAGGGAGTTCGACGTTATGGATGTTATTATCTGTGAGATGGAGGATACAGTGGCAGAGGGCATCAAGGCCCGCAGGCAGCTACCGTACGCGCACTGGATCTCCTACATCCTTTGGAAGGTAGCTGCCACCACAGGATCTGACCCAGGGCAGTCTCTTACCAGCTCCGCAACCGTGTTCCCCGCCTACAACATGAGTCAGCTTCTGGGACACGGTCGAGACCGCAGGCAGCAGCAGTAGTAGGGGGCACCGTCCAGCTCCAGACAGCGACCAGACATGCCAGAGTCTGCACAGGAGCAGGACAAGACCGTCCGGGCCCTCGCCGAGTAGGAGCTTGCCGACCTAGAGGGTGAGGATGCCTATGTGGCAGAGGACCCCACAGACAGCTCGGATGAGGACTACCAGCTCCCGCCTCACTTCCAGTCGAGCGCTCACGACTCAAAGGTCGGGCCGTCTGGTACTGCTTCCTCCGATCCCGCTACTAGCTATACTCTCTCGGATGGAGGAGCAGCAGAGGACAGTGACTCAGGATGTCCAGAGGTTAGCCCAGGAGCAGCAGCGGTTGGTTCAGCAGCAGGCCCTCGCACAGCAGCAGGCACAAGAGAGGTCTGATGCTCTTCAGTAGCAGATGCTCCAGCTCCAGCAGCAGACTCTTTCTTTCATGGAGCGCATCATGAGCGGACCTCCTCAGTGGCAGTGGCAGCAGCCTCCACCTCAGCAGCGGCAGCTTCAGTGGCGGTCTCAGTTCCCACCGCCACCTCAGCAGTACAGCCAGCCTCAGCTTTCAGGCTAGGGTCTCTCCCAGTTCACCACCTTCACCACTCCGCCTGGAGGGGGCCCGGTATTCAGTCTGCTTCACACTAGTTTCACGCCACGTCCGACAGTCTCTGTTCGCGACGACCACCACAGTGACGCGGGACTTGTCTGCCAGCTTCAGTGAGCTTACTGGCTTCCCTACGCCAGATCTTCTGGACCTAGCTCAGACGACGACAGCTCCTGTGACTTCCACCACAGAGACCTTACCGAGCTCTGTCGCGTCCTTCGAGCTGACCGAGCGTGTCCAGTCCGAGACTACCACTACAACGCAGCCTGAGCTATCTACTATTCCAGAGCTTCCGTACTCCGAGGCTTAGGCGGCTACAGAGACAGTGACTGCGACAGAGCCGACAGCGCAAAAGCAGTCAGAGCCCGAGCAGGCCGAGCAGACCGAGCAGCTTGAGCAGCCAGCGCCGGCAGACCAGACCCAGACTGCTTCTCCTTCACATACAGCTACACAGGGTCAGACTGTCGGGTCTTCTTCTTCAGACTTCGAGGGGCTTCTTCAGCAGTTCGAGTTCACTCAGCGTACTCCGGAGACTGCTCCTGACTCATCTGCGCCACCTCCGCCCTCCGACGCTTAGATTTGGTGCTTGGGAGAGTGGTCGAGTATAGCGATAGGGGAGCGAATTTAGAGGGTCTTGGATCTTTTCATGTGTTTTGTTTCACATACGCTCTTTTCTTATCGCATCTTTTGGCACTATGTTTTGTTATATACTTGTGATATGGACCTCATGCCATGTTCTGTGCTCACTATGATATTCTATATGACATGTCATTTTGTTTCACTCGTTTACTTGCGCTTAATTCTCACTTGTCATGTATTCAAGCTCTTTACTCTTGCACTTGCTATTCACTCTATCTTGTTGAGTGCAGGATGTTGGCATGATATGTATGAGCTTGCCCCTAATCATTTTCTCTTATTTATTGCAAGTTCATACATGTCATGATTTGAAAACTCTCTTCTCTATACTCGATCTCGTGTTGTCATCAATCACCAAAAAGGGGGAGATTGAACGCATCTTGGCCCTTAGTGTTGGTGTTCGGTGATTGGATGAAACACAAGATTACTGTGACTAACGTGTGTTTGCAGAAACAGGATGAGTTAGGTCACGGTAATGGTGACGATACAGGCACATGGAGTTCATGTTCCCCTGGCGATGGAAATCGTTTCGGTTTTCAAAGGACGGACGACGAAGATGGTGGTAGACTAGGCTAAGTGTCATATGGTGTTGGAGGACACTTAGGTAGTCTTAGGTCTTTGTTTTTCCTTTGGCCGTACTATAAAGGGGAGCGTGAATCAGTAGCTTGACCTAGATGGGTCTATTGAGGTAGGTGTGGTGCACACTTGTTATTTCATAGCCCTAGGTAGCTCAGAGAGATGACTTATGTCGTGAGGATGAAAAGTCGTTAAGGTCGCGTCGCGATCCGAGTTGGTTTTGCCCTTGAAAAGGGCATCGGACGCTGGCCTGGTGGGCATCGGACGCGTCCGATGCTCACTCAGACTAGGGTTTAGTCTGGTGCGTGGCATCGGACGCGCCGATGTTGCCGCATAGGATGCGCCTGTGTCACTATTCATGTGCGCGTGAATTTGGGGTAGCACCGGACACTGGCATCAGACGCTGAGGGCCAGCGTCCGATGTCCATGCAGATAGGTTCCAGAGAGGGTAAATCCACATCGGACGCGTCTGTTGTGGTGGCATCGGACGCTGCCCAGCGTCTGATGCTCCTTTAACAAGTCTGATAGGTTGTACAGTTGACCGTTGGTCGAGGTCATTGGCGCGTCCGATGCCCCCGCAGAGACACCTGTTTGGTGCTATTTTGGATGGCCGGTTGGGGGAGTATTTATACTCCTCCCCCTCATCCATTAGAGTGTTCTTGCCACTTTCCTTTGCTGAGAATCACCTTGTGAGTGTGAAAAAGAGCAAGAGCCCTAGTGAGGTTGAGAGATTTGCTAATTGAGAAAATTAGTGACCTCCTAGTGAGAATTGAGTAGCAAGTGTGCATCCATCCATCTCTTTGGCCTTGTCTTGGTCAAGTGAGAGTTCTAGCTTGTTACTCTTGGTGATCGGCATCACCTAGACGGCTTGGTGGCGATCGAAGAGCTTGGTGATCATCCAGTGGCTTTGTGGATGACCAAGTCAAGTTGTGACAAGCGGTAGCGAGCGATTCACCGAGGCCGGAGTGGCGAAGAATCAGCTTGTAGTGAGCACTTGATCCTTGCGCGGATCAAGGGGGAGCGATACCCTTGCGCGGGTGCTCCAACGAGGACTAGGGGGTGTGCCGACACCTCGATACCTCGGGAAAAAAGATCGTCGTGTCATCTCTACTCTCTTTACATTCGCATTTACTTTTGAGCAATTCAATTCCGCAATTTAATTGTCATGCTAGAGTAGAAATGGTTTAGCGATAGTCTTTTTTGCGGTTGTTGTTAGTTGAAAACAACACACTTCTAGGCACTAGGGGGTTAATGTGGGTTGTTAGGATTTAATTATCGTAAAAAGTTTTAGAAAAGCCAATTCACCCCCCCTTGGCATCTTGATCCTTTCCACATGCTAGGGCCCTTACAATGATTGTAGTGAAATTAAGTTAGAAGGAAGATTAAAAACTAATAAATCTTTTATAATGGTCTATCCTTCATGAAGATAAATGTAATATTGATGTTCCAAACATCATACATAAGCTTGCAATAACTTTTTAGGTAATAATACTACACATGAACGTACATATGTTATTATGACATTATTTTTTCTCGTTGCAACACATAGACAAACAAATGACAAAAGATTGTTCCATTTCTTGGTTCCACAGAGCGGATGCGGCCAGCCTGTGGCCTTGGTGAAAGGTCCTAAATAGCTAGAGGGATGGTGAATAGCCTAATTAAAAGTTCTACAAAGCACTAGAGCAAAACTTGGTTAGACAACAATATGGCAATAAAGCGGGTTTGCTCTAGCTATATGTCAAATGCAAGCCACCTATATCACAATTCTAGTTATTTATAATCTATATGCACAAACAAAGGCTAAGTCGCTACTCTCTAACTAGTGAGCTAGCAAGAAATAATTATTTCTTAAAAAGAGCTAAGCTGGCTAACTAAAGCTATACTACACAAGAGAACAACTACTAATAAATATAACTATCACTACACAAGTATATAAGAATGTAATACAAGAGATAGAAATATTTACCACCACCGGCAAGAGATAATTAATCGCAATATAAATGTCAAGTGAATACCGGGAGAAATCCAAATAGAGAATTGACACACGAATTTTCTCCCAAGGTTCACGTGCTTGTCGGCACGCTACTCCCCGTTGTGTCGACCACACACTTGGTAGTTCTGTGGCTAATAGGTGTTTCACAAACCTAGCTCACCAAATGAGCGCCGCAAGAACCCACTCACAAGTGAGGGTAGCTCAATGACACGAGCAATCCACTAGAGTACCTTTTGCGATCTCCCGCGGGGACAAGGTCAAGAACCCCTCACAAATCCTTGATTGGAGGCGGATACAATCACCAAATCCCCTCACCAATCAATCCACCACCAACCGTCTAGGTGACGGCAATCACCAAGAGTAATAGGAAATCAACAATCACAACAATCACCTAGTGCCAAGAAATTGAATCATAAATGCATGCACCTAGGGTTTCCCAAATCCTCTCATGAACAAGCATCCACCATGGAAATGGAGAGGAAAGGGAGGATCCTATTGGAGCTCTCAAATTGATCTATATAGCTTGCTCTATCACTTGCTTGCACCTCAAATCAATGGAGTGAGAGAGGGAGGAATGGAGCTCTCAAATATTTGCAATGGAAAGAAATGGGGAGAGGATCAAGAACATTGGAGAGGGGGAGGCCTTATCCAACCAGCCAGCCAGCTCCCCTCTCCCGACCGTTGCTCAGCAGCAACCCAATCTCGCACTGGAAATTCCAGGCTGTGCGGCCTGGAAATTCCAGGGCAGGAGCATCTCAAACCCCTCAGCATCCAACCCGCACTGGAAATTCCAGGCGGCGCGCCCTGGAATTTCCAGGGCAGGAGCGTCTCCCGACCGTTGGCTCTGCTTCAAACCCGCACTAGAAATTCCAAGCGACGCGCCCTAGAATTTCCAGGGTGGGAGCGCCTCTCCGACCCTCACTGGAAATTCCGGTTCAGGTTGCACTAATTTCCGGATCAAAGCGATAGAACAAGAGAGAACCCCTTTCTAGAATACCAACGAGCTAAGATGGAAATTCCGACCACTGTCAAATTTCTTCTCCTTTTTAAACCCCTTTAAGTGCTATCTCTTCCCACAAGCACCAAATAAAATTTAGCACTTGAGATAGCTTTTCACAAAGAATTTTCTTGGGCTTTCTCATCAAACTCACCATGTCACTAAGCGCAATAAAAATACAAATAAGACTCACACTTAGTGGCACTAGATAACCATTGTAATTAAAGATTTCCCCTCTTTATAGTACGGTTATCTATCTACCGATCACGCACTCTATTGCATCTAGACCGGCAAAACAAATATCCTATTTTTATACCTTCGCCTTAAGCCCATAGGATTTTGTTTTTCTCTTTCTTCTCTCCAAGAAATGAGCGCTTGATCAATAATTTGTGGTCATCACACCATGTGTGCCATCCTTACTCAATCTTGGATGTGAACATAACTATCTCATCCACAAGTATATAAGAATGCAATACAAGAGATAGAAATATTTACCACCACCGGCAAGAGATAATTAATCGAAATATAAATGTCAAGTGGATACCGGGAGAAATCCAAATAGAGAATTGACACACGAATTTTCTCCCAAGGTTCACGTGCTTGCTGGCATGCTACTCCCCGTTGTGTCGACCACACACTTGGTGGTTCGGTGGCTAATAGGTGTTTCACAAACCTAGCTCACCAAATGAGCGTTGCAAGAACCCACTCACAAGTGAGGGTAGCTCAATGACACGAGCAATCCACTAGAGTACCTTTTGCGATCTCCCGCGGGTACAAGGTCAAGAACCCCTCACAAATCCTTGATTGGGGGCGGATACAATCACCAAATCCCCTCACCAATCAATCCACCACCAACCGTCTAGGTGACGGCAATCACCAAGAGTAATAGGAAATCAACAATCACCTAGTGCCAAGAAATTGAATCACAAATGCATGCACCTAGGGTTTCCCAAATCCTCTCATGAACAAGCATCCACCATGGAAATGGAGAGGAAAGGGAGGAGATCCTCTTGGAGCTCTCAAATCGATCTATAGAGCTTGCTCTATCACTTGCTTGCACCTCAAATCAATGGAGTGAGAGAGGGAGGAATGGAGCTCTCAAATATTTGCAATGGAAAGAAATGGGGAGAGGATCAAGAACATTGGAGAGGGGGAGGCCTTATCCAACCAGCCAGCCAGCTCCCCTCTCCCGACCGTTGCTCAGCAGCAACCCAATCCCGCACTAGAAATTCAAGGCTGCGCGGCCAGGAAATTCCAGGGCGGGAGCATCTCAAACCCCTCAGCATCCAACCCGCACTGGAAATTCCAGGCGACGCGCCCTGGAATTTCCAGGGCGGGAGCGTCTCCCGACCGTTGGCTCTGCTTCAAACCCGCACTGGAAATTCCAGGCGGCGCGCCCTGGAATTTCCAGGGTGGGAGCGCCTCTCCAACCCTCACTGGAAATTCCTGTTCAGGTTGCACTAATTTCCGGATCAAAGCGATAAAACAACAGAGAACCCATTTCTAGAATACCAACGAGCTAAGCTGGAAATTCCAATCACAGTCAAATTTCTTCTCCTTTTTAAACCCTTTTAAGTGCTATCTATTCCCACAAGCACCAAATCAAATTTAGCACTTGAGATAGCTTTTCACAAAGAATTTTCTTGGGCTTTCTCATCAAACTCACCACGTCACTAAGCGCAATAAAAATGCAAATAAGACTCACACTTAGTGGCACTAGATAACCATTGTAATTAAAGATTTCCCCTCTTTATAGTACGGTTATCTATCTACCGATCACGCACTCTATTGCGTCTAGACCGGCAAAACAAATATCCTATTTTTATACCTTCGCCTTAAGCCCATAGGATTTTGTTTTTCTCTTTCTTCTCTCCAAGAAATGAGCGCTTGATCAAATAATTTGTGGTCATCACACCATGTGTGCCATCCTTACTCAATCTTGGATGTGAACATAACTATCTCATCCACAACACTAGGATAAAAGTTAGTCCACATGATTGTCTCAATTACCAAAACCAAACATAGGGCTTTCAATCTTCCCCTTTTTGGTAATTGATGACAACCTTTACAAAGATAAGAATTTAATTTAAAATTCCAAGCTAATAACATACACAAGTGCAAGCTATTAACTTGGTTTGGATTTATGTTGCTTGCCCAAGCATTTTAACGATAAGAAGTAAATTGGACAAGTTTCACAAACCCGATTTGGTAGTATTAGCTCCCCCTACATATGTGCTAGTCATGTGTTTCACAAACCCGATTTGGTAGTATTAGCTCCCCCTACATATGTGCTAGTCATGTTTGGATTGAAGCTTTCACATATGCATAGAAAAAAATGTGGGAGAGTAGTTACTACCAAATGATGCTAATGTGTAAAGAATGGACCTTTGAAGCGTGATACCAATCGGAGTACAAATTTATAACCTTCCTTAGCACCATGCTAGATACATCACAAACACTAGATACCTCATGAGATTAACATTATAAGCAAGGTTCTAGTACTACATGCGAAGAAATATTATATCTAGCTATCAACCTATGCATGCTAGTTTTTCAATCATCATTCAAGTTCTACAACTAGCATACACCACACAAGCATGTATATCAAATTTAAAACTTGTGCAAATGCAAGTAAACAAATGGATATGCACACCTCAAATGTAACAAACAAGTTCATGAGCTTGCTCCCCCTACTTGTGTGTTTCTCTTGTCCAATAATTTTTTATCCCCTTTGCATTCATCAATTTTGATCCTCAGTCCATGTCCATACCAGGCAAACTCTCCCAATTTCAAATATCTTTGTAGCACTCTCTCCCCCTTTGTCATCAATAACCACAAAAGGTATACATATTTTGCACAAAGGGTGGTACTAGGGGTAGATGGTTGATGCTTGAATATTGTATTTTTGATGGACACCACAACTTATGTTGAAATGAGACCATTTGTAGGATCTTTGACCTTGATACCAATAGATGGGGCATCTCCCCCTATGTCCAAGCATGGGTCATACCACTTGATGAACTTGAGCACTAGATGATGGATGCTTTCTTGATTTGATCACTTAAAGTTGAGGATCACTTGAAGTTATTGTATGGCACTTATAAGCTTGATTTAGACGACACCACTTGTAATACCACTTGATAATAGCACATACATGAAAGGTTGTATCGCAAGATGCAAGTATAGATACCACTTTTGAATGTTGAACTTGATATCCATTTGCATTCTATCTTCTTCTTGAACTAGATTGTTTCCATGAACTTTCTTCTCTTATGGTTTAAACTAGCAAACTTGCATAAGTAACCTAATTCGGTTTAAACCAATGACAAGCTTCTTCACACATCTTGCAATGGTTACCTTGTCAATGTTGAATTAGATCCTTTCTCGCTCATTTAACTAGATTAACCATTAGGTTCACATGCTCATGAAATAAGTCATATGTAGCCACTAAATCATATCAAACGTAGAAGCAATAGTGGCATCATATGTGCTCTAAAACATTTTATTCTCATGAATGCTCCTAGTCACTATTTTTGGATGTCTATATGCTCTAAACAAGTCATAAGCAATGCATGTATACATATGACAAACAATGATACCTTTGCTATCTTGGAATAGAGGATAGTCAATATGATTCCAATAATAACTCTAAAATAGCAATGTGAAGTCCATTAGGTAGCTTGGTGAAGACCACTTGATAGATACCAATCGACAAAACAAATCTTCACCCATATGAAATGAAAACCACTAAAGATCAAGTGCACTATCTTGTTGTTGTGGTTGGCTTGCTTATTTATTTCTTCATTTGCTTGCATGAGAGCACCATATGAGAATACCACTAGAATTATCATGACTAGCTCTCTTTTGGGTGTTGCTTGCTTATATTGATCAAACTCTTGATTGCTTCTAGATCAATTCAAAACCAAACTTAGGTCCCTCAAACACTTATAAACATGATTCCAACTTGAGGGCCTTTCAATCAAGTGAATTCCAAAATTCCACAGATTTACAGTTTTTGTGGCAGATTTTGTACCTCTGAGTGAAAAATCATATCTCCCAAAATATATATCCAATACCCATGAAATTTGGTGGAGATGTGCTTCAATATGTCTTCTAGCAGCTGTAAAAATTTGAGCTTCATTGGATTTATAGATTGCTACCAGATTTCATATCTTCCCACACTGCTACGTGCTGAAAACTGCTGCACTTGTGTTGATAAGATCCACTCCAAAACCAAAGCATCACTTATCCAATGATCATGAAATTTGTACAGCAACTAGTATCATAGTATTAGAGCATGCATACCAAATTTCAAGCCAATCTAAATAGATTTGATCACTCAAACATAGTTATTATCACAGCTAGCTCAGATTTTGTGATATAGGACAGATTTCATCACTTGAGCTATTCTTCCTCAAATTGAACCAAATCTGAAATCAATTTGCTTGAATACCAACACAAGACATATGTCCATTCAACCCACTTACTAAAAGTCATCTTGTGAATATATCCAATCAAACTAACTCAAACTTGATCACTAAACAATTTATCCATTCAATCATCTTATAGCAAGCAACATATGCATATTTCCAATTCAATCAACTCATATGCACCCAAATGAATATGATCAACAAGAAATATACCTTAGTAGCTCATGATCATCCATTAGCAAGCTTCTACTTCAATATTTGCAAGCAACCAAGTAATTCAATAATTCACCACAACTTGAAACATAACACTTGTATGTTGTAGCACATTTGGACTTCATTTGTTGTCATGGCATTGGGATAATGATTATCACTTTTCAATACTTTGATCAATCACATAATCAATATAATAAATATCACTTGAACCAAGTCTCCAATGCCAATGGTACCTACAAATGATCATCTACTTTTTGATGGTACCCAAATCTTTTTGGGTCGTCCAAGGTTAGTTACTAGGCTCTTGGGCACCCAAATAGCTTTCTTCTTTGAGCCCACAATAGGTGCACCAATGAACTTAGCCTTCACACCATTAGCACCCTTGGAAAGAACATAGCAAGAATCATAAATAAATGAGGATACAAAATTATTAGCTCTCTTGTTCTTGCAATGTTGCTCTATGTGCCCAACTTGCTTGCATCTATTGCAAAATCGACCATTGCTTCTCACAAAACTAGTTTTGGGAGTTGCAAAGGCCATATTGCCTTTCTTGGGGGTATAGCCAATTCCTTCTTTTGCAAGGGAAAATCTTTGGCTACCCAAGCACTTTAGCAAGCGGGCATCTCCACCATAGGCATTGCCTAAGGCACGAGTGAGCTCATTGACCTCCTTTTTCAAGGTCTCATTCTCTACCATTAGTGAGGCATCACATGTCAAACCATCACTCATAGTAGAAGTAGTAGTTGTGGATGAGCTGCATGAAGGGTTAGTGGGAGCAACAATAATAGGATTATAAAAGGATTCATCAAGAATATCACAAGTAACTCCTATGTCACACGTTGGGGCAACATCCTCAACCTTGACTTGATCAAGGAGGGAAGAGTGAGCTTCTTCAAGCTTAGTGTGAGCTTTGCCAAGCTTCTTATGGGCTTCCTCTAGCCTCTCATGAGTAGACTTGAGCTCATCAAGTGATT
The DNA here is from genome assembly GCA_009763385.1 of Coix lacryma-jobi var. lacryma-jobi. Classification (NCBI taxonomy): domain Eukaryota; kingdom Viridiplantae; phylum Streptophyta; class Magnoliopsida; order Poales; family Poaceae; genus Coix; species Coix lacryma-jobi. The sequence goes on from CM019826.1 coordinate 144,902,665, forward strand.
GCTCAAGAAGACTAAGCTTCTTGCGCAATTCCTTGCACTCTTTCCTCTTTGTTTCAAAGCAAGTGTGAGCTTGCTCAAACATGTCCATGAGTTCCTCATTAGAATATTCCTCATTTTCATCACATTCATTATCATCATCACTCTCATCATAGGATGTTACCTTGGATGGCCTAGCCATCAAGCATGTAGGTGGAGTATCAAATATAGAAGGCTTCTTGTTGATGGCAATACTTGCAAAAGCTTTCTTCTTGATGTTGTTTTGCTCTTCATCGTCACTATCATCGGAAGAAGCCTCACTATCCCAAGTCACCACATAAGATCCACCCTTCTTCTTAGTGAGTGAGAGTTTCTTCACTTTCTTTCCCTTCTTGTCCTTGTTGTCCTTCTTCTCATCTTCATCACTATCACTATTGTAAGGACAATTTGCTATCACATGATCTCCACTTTTGCACTTGTAGCATTTTCTCACATAGTCTTTGTTCTTGAAGTTGTCTCTTCTCTTTCTAGCACCATAACCTTTCTTCTTCATAAACTTGCCAAATTTTCTAACAAGAAGAGCCATGGCTTCATCATCAATGTCACTTGAATCTTCATCATCATCTTCACTTGATTTAGCTTGTTTGACCTTGCTCTTGCCTTTGGATGAGGTTGCTTTGAATGCTAAGCTTTTCTTCTTATCTTTCTCATCTTCTTCCCCTTCCCTTTCCACACGGTAGGTGTCATGAGTGATCACCTCACCTAGTACTTGGTTGGGGTCCTCTGTGTCCATATCCTCTCTCAAGAGTATGGTAGTTAGCATTCCAAATCTTGAAGGCAAGCAATGCAAAAACTTGAATATGAAATCCTTGTTCTTGACATCCTCACCCAAGCTCTTGAGATCATTGACAATTATTTGCAATCTATTGAACATCTCAGCAATTGATTCATCTTCTTGTATTTTGAAGCTTGCGAACTTGTCCTTGAGAATGTATAGCTTGGCACCCTTGACTTCTTTGGTGCCCTCATATGTATCCTCCAATCTCTTCCATATATCAAAGGCAAACTCAAGATCTTTGATTCTCTCAAATATCTTCGGATCAAATGCATTGTACAAGGCATTGATGGCATGCACATTGCATTTGAGCTTCTCTTGCTCGGCCGGGGTGGGAGCTTGGGGATTAGCTATCTCAATTTTTATTTCCATCACATTCCACACATCAAAACTCATTGTCCTCAAATGATTTTCCATCTTCCTCTTCCAATGATCATAGCTAGTGCCATCAAAATATGGAGGCTTGCCAATTTGATTGATTTGAGCCATTTCAACACCGAAGGTTGTTAAGCCTCGATTGAACGGTGACCACGACTCCGATACCACTTGAAAGGTCCTAAATGGCTAGAGGAGGGGTGAATAGCCTAATTAAAAATTCTACAAAGCACTAGAGCAAAACTTGGTTAGACAACAATATGGCAATAAAGCGGGTTTGCTCTAGCTCTATGTCAAATGCAAGCCACCTATATCACAATTCTAGTTATTTATAATCTATATGCACAAACAAAGGCCAAGTCGCTACTCTCTAACTAGTGAGCTAGCAAGAAATAATTATTTCTTAAAAAGAGCTAAGCTAGCTAACTAAAGCTATACTACACAAGAGAGCAACTACTAATAAATATAACTATCACTACACAAGTATATAAGAATGCAATACAAGAGATAGAAATATTTACCACCACCGGCAAGAGATAATTAATCGAAATATAAATGTCAAGTGGATACCGGGAGAAATCCAAATAGAGAATTGACACACGAATTTTCTCCCAAGGTTCGCGTGCTTGCCGGCACGCTACTCCACGTTGTGTCGACCACACACTTGGTGGTTCGGTGGCTAATAGGTGTTTCACAAACCTAGCTCACCAAATGAGCGTTGCAAGAACCCACTCACAAGTGAGGGTAGCTCAATGACACGAGCAATCCACTAGAGTACCTTTTGCGATCTCCCGCGGGTACAAGGTCAAGAACCCCTCACAAATCCTTGATTGGGGGCGGATACAATCACCAAATCCCCTCACCAATCAATCCACCACCAACCGTCTAGGTGACGGCAATCACCAAGAGTAATAGGAAATCAACAATCACCTAGTGCCAAGAAATTGAATCACAAATGCATGCACCTAGGGTTTCCCAAATCCTCTCATGAACAAGCATCCACCATGGAAATGGAGAGGAAAGGGAGGAGATCCTCTTGGAGCTCTCAAATCGATCTATAGAGCTTGCTCTATCACTTGCTTGCACCTCAAATCAATGGAGTGAGAGAGGGAGGAATGGAGCTCTCAAATATTTGCAATGGAAAGAAATGGGGAGAGGATCAAGAACATTGGAGAGGGGGAGGCCTTATCCAACCAGCCAGCCAGCTCCCCTCTCCCGACCGTTGCTCAGCAGCAACCCAATCCCGCACTGGAAATTCCAGGCTGCGCGGCAAGGAAATTCCAGGGCGGGAGCATCTCAAACCCCTCAGCATCCAACCCGCACTGGAAATTCCAGGCGACGCGCCCTGGAATTTCCAGGGCGGGAGCGTCTCACGACCGTTGGCTCTGCTTCAAACCCGCACTGGAAATTTCAGGCGGCGCGCCCTGGAATTTCCAGGGTGGGAGCGCCTCTCCGACCCTCACTGGAAATTCCGGTTCAGGTTGCACTAATTTCCGGATCAAAGCGATAAAACAACAGAGAACCCCTTTCTAGAATACCAACGAGCTAAGCTGGAAATTCCAATCACAGTCAAATTTCTTCTCCTTTTTAAACCCTTTTAAGTGCTATCTATTCCCACAAGCACCAAATCAAATTTAGCACTTGAGATAGCTTTTCACAAAGAATTTTCTTGGGCTTTCTCATCAAACTCACCACGTCACTAAGCGCAATAAAAATGCAAATAAGACTGACACTTAGTGGCACTAGATAACTATTGTAATTAAAGATTTCCCCTCTTTATAGTACGGTTATCTATCTACCGATCACGCACTCTATTGCGTCTAGACCGGCAAAACAAATATCCTATTTTTATACCTTTGCCTTAAGCCCATAGGATTTTGTTTTTCTCTTTCTTCTCTCCAAGAAATGAGCGCTTGATCAAATAATTTGTGGTCATCACACCATGTGTGTCATCCTTACTCAATCTTGGATGTGAACATAACTATCTCATCCACAACACTAGGATAAAAGTTAGTCCACATGATTGTCTCAATTACCAAAACCAAACATAGGGCTTTCACTTGGGCCGGGGCAGAGGGGAGAGGGGAAATGGGCTCATTGGCGAAGTGTTGGGCCGACTCGAGTTGGGGCGGGAAAGGCCGACACGGGAGAAAGAGAAAGGAGGGGAAAGAGTGGGCCGACTGGTTGGGGTGCGGGAAGAAAGAAAAAAATTGAGGTAGAGGCCCTTTGCCTTTTTCTTGTTATTTTTCTCTTTCTAAATTCTTTTGCAATCTCTTTTGAATTCAAATTTAAATTTGTTTGAAAACAAAACATTTTGCAAAGTTTTGAAAACATTTTTCCTAGATCTTGTTAATGTCGAGGAGTGCAACGCTACCTTAGAATAGATTAGCTTTTTTTTGTGTCTGCTTTTTGGGTGATACAAGATCTGTTGGATATTGCCATTTTTCCAGGAAGTTACTTGTGTTGTTCCTTGCATAATAGTAAATTTTGTTTGCAAAACTATAAATTGTTAATCTTCCTGTAGATTTGCTAATAACTATGGAGAGATTTGATTAAGTGGCTATCGAATATATATGTCATCATCAGAAGTTTTTCCCCTGTCAATATAATGTTTTCTGGGGTGACTGTATGGTCACGGTTTTTTTTTTCATGACATGGTTTTCTGATATAGCCCCAATTCGAGATGCGCATTTTCCAGCTCAAACTTACGTGGTTGTGATTACTAACCAGAAATGGAAGGTGAAAGTGGGAGTTTCCTAATATGGAGTATGCGTGGAGACATTTTAACGGATGCACGCATTAATCGGTTCCCTTGAGTGATTTTGTAGGTTTTTAATTAGACTATTCACCTCCTCTAGTCTAGGTAATTTAAACCTTTCAAAGGCACAAAGCTTTGTGATCGTTGTTGTTATTAGGAGGAAAAAGATTATGGTAATTACGAATATGGCACTGAACGATATTTTAGGAGTTTGTTTTTAAACCGTTGGAGATGGCCTTATTTATCCCTCTTAGTTTTTTGAGTTGAAAAACACTATGGTTTTGAAAAGAAAATTTTAGAAATTTTTGGAGATGCTGTTATATATGTATATATAGAGTAATTGAACTACTCTGAAAGAAAGTTAAAGAAGGTCAGGAAAATGTTTTTCCTTTTTTAAATTTTTATAAAGAAAGAAAGTTTAGGTCCGAGCCCTTCCAAAAAAAAAAAAAAAAACCCACACAGCTCCTTTGACTACTCCGGGGCGCAAGGCTTATAAGTCAGTTCACGCTCCTGTCGAAAAATTTGAGAGAAGGTAATATTTCCATCGGGTTAAAAAGGCTGCTTTCCTCCCTCCGCCCGCGCCGACGCCGCGCCGCCGCCGCCGGGCAGGAGCTTACCATGTACTCCTACATGGTAATTCCTACTCGATCTCGGCTCGTCTCGTCTATATTTTCTCCCTCGATCTCGTCTCGTCTCGTCTATCTTCGCTCCCTCGATCTCATCGGCTGGCTGGCTGTTATTGCAGACTAGGGTTTCGCTGAGGGCCAACCGGAAGAACGGCATGACTGCGACGTGGTCTAGGACGCAGATGGGGGTGACGCCTCTCCCCTATCTCCTGCCGTCCAGGCCTCCGCAGATGGGGGTGACGCCTCTCCCCGCTCTCCTGCCGTCCAGGCCTCCGCAGATGGGGGTGGCGCCTCTCCCCGCTCTCCTGCCGTCCAGGCCTCCGCAGACGGGGGTGGCGCCTCTCCCACCGTCCAGGCCTCCGCAGATGGGGCTGACGCCTCCCCCCCCCCCCCCCCCCCCCCCCCCCCTCGCCTGCCCTCCAGGCTTCGGCAGGTGGGTAAGCATTTGCTTCCCCCCAGGCCTCCGCTGATGGGGGTGAAGCCTCTTCCCCCTCGTCTGCACTCAAGGCCTCTGCAGATGGGGGCGAGGCGCTGTTATCATACCCACAGTCCCTGGAAAGAGAGAATACAGGTCCTTAACAAACACTGGAAGGACTCAATGGTGAAGAGTCTCAACTTAATGAAGGTAAATATTTTTTTCAGCTTACAATGTAATGTACAATATAAACTGTATTCATGTTCCAATCTTGCAAATATTTTTGATACACAACAACACAGTGGTCAGCCATAATAAGGCCTTGTTTAGTATGTGTAAAAAGTTTTTGGGTGATGTTCCAGCATTAATGTAGCATATTTAAAATAAACTAATAAGAAAACAAATTACATATTCCGTCTGAAAAAACATGAGATGAATTTATTAAGACTAGTTAATTCATCATTAGCACATGTTTACCGTAGCACAACATTATCAAATTATGGACTAATTAGGCTTAAAAAAATCTTCTCACAAAGTTATCACAATTTGTGTAATTAGTTATTTTTTAGTCTAAATTTAATACTTCATGCATGTGTTCAACCATTTGATGCGATGGGTGAAATTTTTTTGGAGTGGAAACTAAACAAGGCCTAAATAGAAATTCGAGCATTACGCCTGATGTACATAGTCAAAAGCTGTAAGTAAATTTTGTTGCTTACTATCTTCTAGGTTTTGGTATGTTAGTGTTAAAAGCTGCTAAATTTCGTTACTATGTTGGTTATCTAGTTGCAGCACACTTCAGTAGCACTGACAGATTCAGATGGCTAATAACCAAAGGCACAGTGGGTTCTTTTCGTTCTTTATTTACTTTTTGAACATGTATGCTAGATCGATGTTAGTGAAGCTGTAGCTTGAGCAGTGGGATCTCATACCATCCCATGGTGAATAGGTTCTCCCTCCATGAACTTTGTCTGCTTTATTTAAATTTTTGATATAGCGAAAAGCGACTGTGCTTTAAAACGAAATGGACTTGTCTCTGTTTACAGCTGGACAAGTAACCTACACTACTTTTAATAAATATAATAAAAAGGATAAGGCCGTCTGTGAAAGCTATCCCATAACCTTGCACTGATGTAAATGCGGGTTTAACACTAGTTAGTGGAAAGCCATTTCGAGCTGCAATGCTATGTGCTTCTGTTGCCCAGGTCGTCTTGACTAAATGCTCTCCTCACGAAATTGCTATTTTGTATTTATTATGCTGCCCACAGTGTTGCTGCTGTATATCAAAAATATTTACAAGTTAAGAGGGCCAAGGATAGGCAAATCTCTGCAAGCACAAAATAGTAGTGAGCTCATAATTGTATACTAATCAGTCCCTGCAGGCTAACAGTGAGGAATCAGGGAGTGCCTTTTGCTTATCTGTCATAATTGTTCAAGGGAATGTGTTGTCATTTGAACTTGTCTTTTCATTTGCCATCTTTAAATGCTTGAATTTTCGAACCTTTTCGTATAGGATCAAATTCCTAGGATCTTGTCAGCTCTCCATGCTGCATTGGAAACTGTTGTGGTCCACATGAAGGGGTTTGGTCTCACTGTCCTGGTCATCCTGTGGGGGGTGGGTCGCCACTTTCTTCATCAAGCTATGGAAGGGTATGTTTTTTTTCAGATATAACTGTGTTCTATTCTTTTGACGTTAAAACTAACTTTTACTTTGATGATTTAGCGGGAAATCAAAGGTGAATGAGCTCTACTTGTATATGTTCCTAGCAACGATTGCTTGGTGTTCGTATAGGGTGGGTGAGAAAATGACTATGTACCATGTTTGGGAGACATCTGATGGTAATGACGCACACTTATTCTTTTATTTAAAAAAACAATTTCAATCTGTAATTGTAATCTTATTTGTTTAATAGATGGTGATCATAGTTTTGGTAAGATGATGGAGTCTATTGTAGAGGATCCCAACGGTCTTACACTGGCACTTTGTTTGAAGATGATGTACCAACTTTCCAGAGAAAGTACTGAACACAGGGCACAGATGATAACAATGCTGGACCAAGCTGTGGCGTCAAGGCAGGCAGCCGAGGAAGCAAGAGATGAAGTTGAGGCAATCCGGCGCCGCAATGAGAGGACAATAGCTACCTTTGAAGAAGAGCTAAGTCATTTGAAAGAGTGCTTTCAAGAGGAAGAAAGACGCCGTGCTCATGAGCAAAGGTCTGCTGAGGATGATAAGCGCAAGGCTGTCTCAAAAGACTGAGTTGCAAGTTTTCTTTCTTCCTGTGATGCTGTTGTGGGGTGGGGTGGAGTAGGTGAGTCTGGATAAGGATGTAGACCTGAGAGGCAATATGCTGGTTTGCTTGAACTTGCTACGTATATGTGGTAAAATCTAGGTTTAAGATTCAGTTAAAATGTTTTCGTAATGCTTAGTGATCAACTATAAATACATCGGAGCCGCAGCCGCTGCACCTGCTAGGTCCATTAACCAATCTTGGTTTGATTCTGTGTAGCGTCTGATTAACCAATCACTTCCATTCCTTCCGTTGGCAGGTTTACATATTCGTGCATGTTTAATGATGCACATCACGGGCACCTGATCTGATCTGGCTGTTCTGTCCTGTCCAGCAGACAGATTTCCTGCTTCTTTCGAGTCCAGTCCATGTATGAACTCCAGACAGATTTCCTGCTTCCTTCGAGTCCAGTCCATGTATGAACTCTTCCTTTCCCTGGCACGCTGGTCGCTGCTAGATAGTGGTGTCTCGGCATAAAGAACCAGATATCCCCGACATCTGGCTGAGCTCCTCCCGGCTCAGCCAGATGTGCAGTGCCTGGTCTGTGTTCTGCACGCGACCTTTCAGTCTGGACGCCGAGGTCACCGACAGCATCGAAGATTTAGCCATATGCAGGCAGTGCAAGATGACTGTGCTCAGTGACATGACAGCAACAGGGACGAGACTCCCCGGACTAACCGACCGATAGAGAAGATGGCCCTTAGAGCACCCGCAGTGGGAGGTTCGATGTTGGTTCTATACAATAAATGTTGCTATAGGAGCAGGTTGTATACATTGTGAGATTGGTTCTATGAAGGAGCAGTTCTCATGCATGGAACCAGGTTCTATTGAATAAAAAATATTTTTTCTCTCACAACATCTCTTTTGTCTCTATCTGGTTTATAGAACCAACCTCGGTTCTATACATTGTGAAGAAATTATAGCTGACATCTTATCACTCGTAGAGCCCAGTATTGGATGCTCTTACGCATGAGCCTCCCATGGAGGACCCGTTCCCACAGCAGTTTGATTCTCCGATGGCTATGAACACGTGCCATGGTTGGGAGGGAAATTGTGAGAGCTACATGAACACGGGGATACAGATATCGATCCTATGAATGAATGCTGGAATATACCAGTGGGATTCAGATGATCCTGAAGACGATGAGGATGAGCAGTCGGAAGGGTCTGATTTGGATGAAGCAGATGACACCGTGCAGGAGCGCCGGCAGCAATGGCATGATATCTCCCCGAGTGGATTCAATGAGCAGAAATCAAAGGTACTGCTGCGTGGACTTGGAGAACAGCGGGAAGCCAAAGGAGTAAACAAGACTGATCTTAGAGCTGAAATGGAAGGGCGCTACCGCTACGGCGCTACGGCGCTCGCCCCAACTCCAACTCCATAGCACCGCTAAAAAAAGGAAAAGTTGCTTCATAAAAGGAAACAAGGAAAGCAAAACTAAAACATACCTTATCAATATGTGTTTCCTCTCCCCTCTCCTTCCAAATATAATGACCTCAAGTGAGTGTTTGGGCTGATTTGAGGGTAGGGATGGACCAGAATCTATCGAGCTTCGAGAGAAGCCTACGGCGACATACCACCTAGCCGTGTCGGGCTATCATGAATGTTGAAGTATAAGTGAATTGTCCGTCTCTCCTCATCAGCTTAAGCTTTTGTGTTGAATTGGTTGGTGCATGCAACTTAATAATGAAGTCAATTCGTGTGAAGACCGTTCACATGGCAACGCATCGTTGAGCTTTTATTTGTACATCTAGAGCTGCAAATGACAGCCAATAATATCGCCCTTGTCGCCCGTTCGGCTGGAGTTTCGCCCTTCTACAGTGGCCCCGTGAGTGATTTCTCCTAATCCTTAAACCCTAACATTTTTAGTGAGCTAGCGAGTAAAAGGATCAAGATGTTCAAGAGGGGTTCGAGGTGAATTGAGTTAATTTAATTTTTTTGAAACTAATAAAGTCTACCGCTTAGCTCATTTCACCCCTAGTGCATAATTGTGTGCTTTATGTTCTATCACACAAAAGTTTAGCAACACAGGTTCCAATCCTACTATAGCATGCCAATTTTATGAACATAAACAACACAAAAAAAATTACTCAAATGAAATGCAAATAGTGAAGAGAGAAAAAGGAACACGATGATGTTTTTAAAAGGTATTAGAGAGTCGGCACCCATGCGAGGGTACCGCTCACCCTTGATTTACGCAAGGATCAAAAACTCTCTCTCTGGGCTCATTCTTCACCACTCTGGTCCGGTGAATCGCCCACAACAGGTCACAACACGAGATGGGTCTTCCACAAGGTCAATCGAATGATCATCATACTCCTAGTCACCACCAAGTCATCTAGGTGATGTTGATCACCAAGAATAACAAACACAAACTCTCACTTGATCTAAACAAGTCGAATGAAAAAGGTGGATGCACATTTGCTACTCTTTATACACAAATGAGGTCCTTAAGCTTGTGATTAGCAAATCTCAACCACCTCACTAGGCTATTGCTCTCCTCGCACCAATATGTTTCCCTCAACAAACTAGCAAGAGAGGCTCCATGGATGAGATGGAGGAGTATCAATACCCCTAACTCAAGCAACTAGCCGTTAGAGCCTTTTCTTAGCTTTCAGGCAATCGTCGGGCTAGTTATCGAGGCGTCAGACCAGTTCCAACTGGTTCGATCCTCACAATGATCACAATGCGTAGACTGTGTTAGAAATAGCCATTGGGCACCCTGACATCCAAAGTAGTCAGATGCCCTCCCCTTGGATTAGTCGGACACAACGAAACTTTCTCTAGGACCTCTCTGGACACCGTCGGACTCAACCTACAATTGCTCCGAGGCTAGGTGGCCAAACTGGCTCGGCCGTCATAGAGTGAAACCCTAGTGCACATAGTAGAAGCGGACAGTCCAATGGCTCCCTCACAAGTAGTCTGATGGTCTCCAGGCGCTACGCTGAGAGAGTCGGACCACATAAAGTAGTCCAACGCTGAAACTGGTCACATGACCTTTTCTCCCCTCCTTTCACTTTTAATTCAAAATCTTTATGAATGGGGTTTGTTCCACTTGATTTTTGGGCTCTCTCTAAGTTATCTAGTGCTAAGTTTGACAAGTATGAACCACACCTAACAAATTAGACTCGTCTAGACCAAACTACTAGTTCATACCCCCTTTATATAGTATAGCCAAAGGAAAACAAAAGTCATAAACTACTTTAAGTGTCTCTCCAACACCAATTGACACTTAGAAATTAGAACTAGTCCATTCTTAACCTTATCGTCTATCCTTTAAAAATCAAAACAAATTCCATCAAGGGCATAAAAACCAATGATTGTCCAAACAATCACTATTATTGTGACATTACTCAAATTGTTGTTGCAAAACATATATTAGTCACATTAATCATTAAAACCCATTAGGGCCCAGATGCTTTCGGCAAGCATTGACAAAGGCAAGCCACTTAAGTGGTTTGCCTCTAAAAATAGACCCCATTTTCATATTTGACCTCTTAAGAGGTGTATCACTATGCTTGTGAATTGATTTTAGGAGACAGTTGTCTCTGAAAATCGTGAAGTATTTTGGGACACCTAGGCTTTTTATCGATCCTGCTCTAAATATAGAAGAGGTTGTCTCCTAAAATTATTTGTATAGTAGTGTAATATTCCAAATTTCCAAACATCATTCTAAACTCAACGACACTAGAATTCTGATGTACATGTGTATAAGCAGTTTCTCATCCCATGTAATTTCTGCATCAGCAAAAACCTAAGATTCCCTTTTCTAATGATAAAATGATGGTAAAGGATGTGTTAAAGTGGCTTGCCATGTTACCGATTACCTACACATCTTCTAGCCTCATGTAAATGATGTTGTTGATGGATTGGTACTATATATGCCGCTGTGGAACCTAACTACTGATATAAAATGGATCATACATTTTTTTTCAACATAAAAAAGCCATACATTTTTCAACATTAAAAATAGGACACATATTTTCTTCCTTGCATATGAATAATGGGTTGAAGGCACAAATGCAAAACCTACATAAAATTAGTATAATCTATTTGTTTCTTAAAAAAGTACAAACTATTTAATGAAATTGTTAGATGGTCTTAGGGCAAGTACATTGCTACACGTCAATTGTCTTGTACAACGTCTCATGCAGTGTCATGTAGGATTTTTGCTGATGTGGAGGAAAGAGAGAAGCGAAAGAGAAAGAGATCGTTGTTTCGCGAAACAACCACCTCATGAGCTAAAATTTAGGACTACGAGACAACTATTCTACCATTGTATATGAGTTGTTGTTGTCATGCAACTCACAATTTATTTTTATTCTATCCATAAATTAAGGAATCATGAGTTGCTACGAGACAACTTAAAAAACAAACTATTGTACATGTCGTCTACTAAGCCGTCTTAAAATTACGTGGCAGTACATGAGACCACCTACGAGACAAGACCAATACTTGCCCCTTGTTTCTTGGACCGTGGTATCCGACGTCGTCTGCTAGAGGCTACCTCGGGTTTTGCTACCACCCAGCTTCACAGGAAGGGTGTCAGGAAGGGTGTTTAGTTGATGAATGAAAATTTTTTGAGTGTCACATCAAATGTTATGCCCTTAATATTAATAATAGACTATACAAAAATAAATTGCATAATTCGTCAGAAAACTGTAAGAAAAATATATTAAGACTAATTAATCTGTTATTAATATATGTTTATTAAGACAAATTTAGTCCATAATTTTATTATTTCATTCATTGCACGAATGTTGAGCAACTTCAACGATTTTGCAAATGAGTTTGATATTCTTGTTTTTATAAAAACGTCTAAAAATCTCCTATCCAACGGTTTGACAAATGAGTTTAGCATTTTTAGCAACTTGATAAATATCGAGTGATATTTGACATATATGCTAAGTTGCGGTTTGTAACACCCCTGGTGTTTAATTAATTAAAAATAAATTAGAAAATGACCAAAACCCTAGATGGAGGAAAATTCTAGCCAGATGTTTGTTGCATTCATGCCGTCGCATAATTTTTATTGGGTGAAAAAGAATTTTATCAAACCCGTTTACGACGAATCGGTTTTATTCTATTTAGAAATTAAATAAAGGGTTTGTGAAATTTTACCAAATCAAACTCAAGAATTTATATTCAAAACCTAGGGAAAATGTTTTCAAAACTCTTCAAATTTATTTGATTTCAAAATGTTTTGAAATTGGATTTAAAATGGTTTTGCAAAGTTTGGAAAATCAAAAGAAAAAGAAAAGGAATTGGCAAGGACCTCACTCCCCTCCTCTCATTTCAGCCCAACTCCTCTCCCCTCCTACTCTCCCGAGGCCCGACCCCTCCCCTCTTTCCCGCCGGCCCTTTCCACCTTCCGGCCCAGCGTCCGCTCCGGCCCTCACCTCCCTCTTCTCCCATTCGCCTGGCGCGGGCCTAGCAAGCCGCAAGCCCAGCAGCCGGCTGTTTCCTTGCTCCTCCCCACGCGGCCCGCTCCCTCCTCTCCCCCTCCCCGCTCGCACGTCGAGCAGACGGCCCAGCCGCGTGCGCCATCTCCTCCCTCTCGCCGAGCCCAGCGAAGCCGCAGCACCCTCTAGCTCCTCTCGCTCTCTCTGCCGAAGCCGGCCCACACTCCACTCCTCTCTCGCTGACAGGCAAGGCCCACATGGCGGAGCTCTTCCCTAACCTCCAGCTCCGCCCTTCACGCGCGCTGCTCGCCTAACCCTGCGACCCCCGTGCGCGACCAGTGTATAAACCCAGCCGCCATCTCTTCCCCCACCTCTCCTGGATCTCACACGGCTACGCCGCCGCCACACGGGACCGCGCCGAGCCCTTCTCGCACCACTACGCCGTCAACGGAGCTCGCTGAGGGGATACAACTCCGCCGCGGCTACCTCCCTTCCGGTCATCCTCCGGCCTCGAGAGCACCTCGTCCGAAACCGCGGTGAGCTCCTTAGTCCCCTCCACCCTTCCCCGTAGTTGTTACCGACCTGTAGCGTTGTTTCCGAGCCGCGCCAGAGAGCTCTTCCATGGCTCCGCCATAGGCAGTCCGTGCGCCGCCGTTTCCCTCCGTCGCCCGCCGCCATCGAGCCACCTCTGGTGCCGAGGAGGACGCCTACGTACTCGCCTAAAGCTCCCGCGCCGTTTCCCTTCGCTTCCGCGGTCTCTACCGACCCTAAGCCGACTCCCGAGGCAAGCGTCCATGGCGCCGCCGCGGAGGTCGTGGCGCCGCCGAGTGCGTTTCCGCCGGCGACCGCCCCGAATACTTCCCTGCCGTTCATCTGAAACCCTACGGCCGAGATTAGATCAGGGCCAAACCGGTACACACCGGGTCTACGGCACCGTGGACTCGGTCCACCGTTTTCCTGCACCCGCGTCCACCGCCCCGCGTGGCGCACCGCGCCAATGACCAAGCACCACGTGGTGCCGCGTCAGCGGCCACGCAAGCAGCCGCACTGACCAACAGCGCCGCACAGGCTGTTTTTCGATTAGGCCCCTCATTTTGTTGCAAATCAACCCGCGCTCCATCGTCCCTATTCACGGAGTCTCGGAAATCTTTCATCCTAACCCTTGTATTTCCTATTAAATGAGGCCCAGTTCAGTCCGTTCTCAATTTCAGTTTTTGATTTATTTAAATTACGAAAAAGAGTTCAATCTAATTACAGTTTTGCCCCTGAACTTCAAATGCTTATAACTTTTGCGTTTTAACTCCGATTTGACCCGTTCAACTTGCGTTAGTTTCATAATTTCGTTCTCTACGCAGTAGATCTATTAATTTACTATTTTGTTACTGTTTGTTGTACTGTTATTTATTTTTGCTTGTATGTGTCATGTATGTTGCTTGGGCCAGAGAGTGCGGAGTTCGAGGACGCTCCAGACCATCCTTGCGACCCAGTTGATTCGACCCAGTCCGAAGGCAAGTGTCCTTGCTCATATTGCTCCCGTATTTATTTTATTTTGAGTTAGAGTAGTTAGATCCAGTAGTTGCATGCAGTGTCTTAATACTGAATCCCATGTTAAGGTTTATTAGAACTTGTTTATATTATCCTTGTCGCCTGTTTTGGGATGTGTTGGGTAGAAGTCATGCTTAGCCCTGCTGTCTTGGGATGGGATGGTGGTTTAATAATAATCTTGATTAATGATCTATGGAATATTTTGGGCTGGTAATGTTGTAGTATGGTGAGTAGGTATATCCGGCAGGATGGACCGTATTGGTGGTTTTGTGCCGTGGGACTCGGCAGCTGCTTTTGGTTTTTGGTTCTGGGCTTGTGCTAGATTATCCTGCCTGGATCCCTAGGACCCGGTTCTTGGACAAGTAACCTGGCAAAACAGCGCAAACCATGAGGCCTATATGGCTCTGGGACTGGCTAATTAATTAGTTTCCTTCAAGTTGAGGGTCCACACGGGGTTTGTTTTAGTGGCTCACGAGGGGGCCCTGGGGGTCATAGACCTTTGTACGGGGTGAAACCTTAGAGGTACGTGTGGAACGGACTTGGAGGCGACTTTGTAAAGGCCTTGTAGTGCGACCCCGCTGTGCACCTTGGCAGTGTTGAGCGTGATGGGGAACGCATGACTCATGGGTAAAGATGTGCGAACTCTGCAGAGTAATAAAACTGATATATCAGCCGTGCTCACGGTCACGAGTGGGCTTGGACTTCTTCGAGATTAGTTGGTGGTTTGGTTCTGGTTCGTTAGAGAAGCCTTATGTGGTCATTAGTCTCATATGACATGGGTACAGAGGCTTCTTCTACGCGGGTTACTGCTTGGTACGGGAGCGATTCCCAGGCTCGGGCGCAGACCTGTTGTTATTACGGAAGGTAGCTCTCTATGTCGTGACGTATGGAACTAATACACGTAGGACTCCTTGTAACGGCCTGGTTCGGGTCATCTGATGGACTTCAGGTGTGGTTTGCCTGATGGACTTCAGGTGTGGGTACTTGGTGCGACTCCAAGTGCGGTTGCTTGGTGTGACTCCAAGTGTTGGTTGCTCGGTGTGACTCCGAGTGTGGTTTGCTCGGTGCGACTCCGAGTGTGGTTACTGTTCTGTTGGAGACTGTGGTTATAACCTAGTAAATAGGTGCATAGGATTAATAGGATTTAATAGGATGTGTTGCTTTAGGCGCTTAAGTCAAACAGAGTCAGCCTACCTTTGTTCATAGCCTCATAAGCATATATTTCCTACACTTGCGGAGTACATTTCGATGTACTCACCCTTCCTCTTTGAACCCCCTGCTACCCCACCCAGACGTTGGAGTCTACGACGCAGAGCAGGAATACCCCGAAGACGGTAGTTACGACCTCGACAACTTGTACCCAGAAGACGGTGGATACGACCCTGACGACCTGTACTAGGATGGCGCTACCCCCGGTCGACCTTCCTGTGGAGTTGGAGTCCAGATATCCGCGTCATCATCAGAGTCTTCATTGGAGTCAGTTGTCACGAGAGTCTGTACTTTTCTTTCATACCCGAGGGTCATTTATGTAATAATATTCGAGATATTAATAAAGCATTGTTTTGATATTTACTATAATGTGGATATATGTATGAAAATTGATCCTGGCATACATATATTGTGCTCCAATTTTGTTCTTAAAATTGGGGTGTCACACGGTTCGCTTGGCAATCGCCCTCGCGTGCTACTTCCGCGGGATATTTCCCTCTCGCACGCATAATTTTTTAGTTTTGTCAAGTCTAAATATAAAACCGTTGGAGATTGACTCTTTTTACTTTTGTCATATTAAATTAAGAGTTGATAAATATCATATTTTGCTAAGTAAAAAATGCAAAACCGTTAAGGTAGCCAAATCGGTTACATATCGTGGAGGAATTGAATTGGCATGATACCGCAATGGTGCCTGAGAAGGGAACACCCGTTGGCCACCTGCCGAGCCCAGCCCGCTGGCGGCCTGGCACCTCGGGTTTGGACTTTGGAAGGCTGGCCCCCTGGGGTAGAAAGGCCGAGTATTGGGCCTTTTTTGGGCCAATGGGGTTTCCACTAATATAGTTTTATACTAATATTACTAGTAAAAATGTCCGTGCGTTGCAACGGGAAACTATATTGATTGGTTATCTGTACCATTTTGTATACTACTATTTTTCTCTTTAATAAAATAAATCAATCATAAATAAGATGAATATCGTTACAATTTTTTAAACTATAAATAGGTCACACATTATATATAAACACAAGATTATAAATAGGTCCCAGCAGTGGCAAACGCGGGGTTGTCTTTGTGCAGCTCGCGCAGGACGGCCGGTGCTATCAGGCCATCCGCAATGGTTGTCAAATAGCTAGCTAGGAGAAATTCTATTGGCTCTCAATAGCACTTTACGAATAGCTAGCGAGATGACGTATAAAAATAATATAAAAATAGCACTCTTATTGGCTATCGAGGAGAAAGATCAAATAGCTAGCGACTTTACAATAGCTAGCTATTTGATCTCTCTCCTCGATAGCCAATAAGAGTGCTACTTTTGTAAGTTGTCTCATCAAAATAGTATTTATTTATATGTCTCATCTAGCTAGCTATTTGTAAGTTGTCATTGAGAGCCAATAACATTCTTCCTAGAGATCAAATAGCTAGCGATTTCAACACCATTGCGGACGCCCTCAGTGGCGACTCTGGTACGACGAATAGGTAGTCGAAGCAGGGCATTCCAGCAGTGGTTCGAGTGCGGTGGTCCAAAGGTTAACTTGATTTTTTCTGTGTCGCACCAGATCCATCTTGTTGGCGGTCGTTGTTCGCTCATGGATGCCTCATCTTGTCTCCTATAGGCGGCTTCACGTGCTCGCCTATGAGAGAACCATGGACACGTTGGTCGAAGTCCTCGCCTCTGAGGTGGGTGTTGCCGTTGGTGGCGAGCACCTCGAAAACGCCGTTGTCGATGGCCAGGAAACTCACGTAGAACGTGCCAACGCCGAGGTCGAACACTCGTCGATGCTGTAGGCAATGGCGGCGGCCATGGGCTCGTTGATTATGCGAAGAACGTTGTACGGCGATGAGGCCCGCGTCCTTGGTGGACTGGCGCTGCACGTCGTCGAAGTAGGCCGGGACGGTGATCACGACGTTCGTGACCATCTCGCTGAGGTGGGCCTCGACCGTCTCCTTCATCTTGGTGAATGGTGAGCACCATGGCGCTCACCACCTCAGGGCTCAACTCGCGCACGTCGCCTTCCCTCACCTGGACCCGCATGTGCGGCTTCTGGTTCCTCTCCACGACCTCGTAGGAGAGCAGCTTCATGTCCCGCTGCAGCGCGACATCATCTAACAGGCGCCTGATGAGCCTCTTCGTCGTCTTCCCTCACCTGGACCCGCACATGCGGCTTCCAGTTCCTCTCCACGACCTCGTAGGAGGTGCGCTCCGAGTTGGCCGCGCGCCGCCCGGTTCTTGGCGGCCTCGCCGATCAGGTGCTCGCCGCCGTCGGTGAAGGCCACCCATGAGGGCGTGATCCGGTTGCCCTGGTCGTTGGCGATGATCTCCACGCGGCCGTTTAGGTAGACGCTGACGCACGATCGAGTAGGTGGTGCCCAGGTCGATGCCGATCACGGTGCCACCGTCGGCTCGTCCTTCAGCAATCGCTGCTGCGTAGGTCGTCGGGGCCACGAGAAGCAGCAACCCAGCGACCAGCACAGCTTAAAGCAACTTCCACCCTCCTTGAGCCATCGTGGTGCCGTTATATATACACACGTGAGTCCAATTTCAATACATGACATGAGTTCGTGTTGTGTCCGATTTCAGTTTGGGTCCAATGTCCATATGAGTCTGAGTCCGACTGAGACAATTATAATTGTTTTCCAGATCGATTGTATATAGGTATTTAGAAGTGAAATCACCTGTGTTGGTCTCCAACTATACGACGACCAGACGACGAACGTATCCAAATCTACGAAGATGAATCTGAATCATGCACGCATACGTTCCTCGTGTGTGCGACAGGTGATTCAATAAATAGCCAGACAAAAAAATCCGGACCAAAAAAAGAGGCTGAAATTTTGCCTCCCGTGCGTTGCAACGGGAGATAAAACAACTACTTCATCCATTCTAAATTGTAAGTTGTTTGACTTTTTTGGCGTGAAGTTTTGACCACTCGTCTAATCAAAAAAATTGTGCAAATATAATCAAATTTGAGTTTTTTTTTGAAGAAGTTTTATTAATAAAGTAAGCCAAAAAAAGTAATATTTTGCATAAAATTTTAAATAAGATGAGTGGTCAAAGTTGAGCTTAAATAAATCAGACGACTTTCAATTTAGGATGAAGGAAATATTAAACATTTAACTTGTTCATTTTAGCTTGCTGCATCTGTCTAAAATGGTATGGGTGCTATTTTTGATATTGCTACACCAATCACAATCGAACGGACTTATTATTAGAAACAAGGATATTAACGTTATTTATATATTTACTTTTTTTTCTTTTCTAAAAAATTTAAAACTTATTATTTTTCGCTGACCATGTTATTTATTGTATAAGTAAATATTTGGTAAATACTGAAAGGATCAAAATGCCCAAGAGGGGGGTGAATTGGGCTTTTCTAAAAATTCTTGCGATAATAAAACCTATCAAGCCCCAATTAACCCCTTAGTGCCTAGAAGTGTGTTTGACAAGAATCAATTGCACAAAAGACTATCACTAAACCATTTCTACTCTAGCATGGCAATTCAACTTATGAAAAAACAACAAGTAAATGCGGAATTGAATTGCTCAAAGGTAAATGCGTAGAGAAGAGAGTAGAGATGACACGACGATCTTTTTGCCGAGGTATCGAGGTGTCGGCACACCCCCCCTAGTCCTCGTTGGAGCACCCACGCAAGGGTATCGCTCCCCCTTGATCCGCACAAGGATCAAGTGCTCACTACGAGCTGATTCTTCGCCACTCCGGCCCGGTGAACCGCTCGCTACCGGTCACAACTTGGCTTGGGTCATCCACAATGCCTCCGGATGATCACCAAGCTCTCCGATCGCCACCAAGCCGTCTAGGTGATGCCGATCACCAAGAGTAACAAGCTAGAACTCTCACTTGACCAAGACAAGGCCAACGAGATGGATGGATGCACACTTGCTACTCAATTCTCACTAGGAGGTGTCTAATTCTCACAATTAGCAAATCACTCAACCTCACTAGGGCTCTTGCACTCACTCACACTCACAAAGTGTTTCTCAGCTGATGGAAGTGGCAAGAACACACAAATGGATGGAGGCAAGGAAGTATATATACCCCTCAACCCGGCCATCCAAATTCAGCACAAGACAGGTATTTTTCGGGGGCATCGGACGCGCCGATGCCAGGCATCGGACGCTCCGATGACCTCGTCCAACGGTCTACTGTACCTTCTTGTCAGACATGTTTATGGAGCATCGGACGCTCCCCAGCGTCCGATGCCCCTGCATCGGACGCGTCCGATGCCGAAAAGACCTCTCTGGAACCTCTCTGCATGGCCATCGGACGCTGGCCCTCAGCGTCCGATGCCGGCGTCCGATGCCCTGCACAGTTCACTCCCAAGTGAACAGTGACACCGGACGATCCGATGTGGCACCATCGGAGCCTCCGATGCCACGCACCAGACCAAACCCTAAGTCGTGTGGGCATCGGAGCCTCCGATGCCCATTGATCCAGCATCCGATGTTCATACCAAGGGCAAGATCAACTCGGATCGCGACGCGGTCTTAACGACTTTGGTTCCTCTCGACATAAGGCATCTCTCTGAGCTACCTAGGGCTATGAAATAACAAGTGTGCACCACACCTACCTCAATAGACTCATCTAGGTCAAGCTACTGATTCACACCCCTCTTTATAGTACGGCCAAAGGAAAAACAAAGACCTAAAACTACCTAAGTGTCCTCCAACACCATGCGACACTTAGCCTAGCCTACCACCGTCTTCGTCGTCCGTCCTTTGAAAACCGAAACGATTTCCATTGTCAGGGGACATGAACTCCATATGACCGTATCGTCGCCATTACCGTGACCTAACTCATCTCTGTTTCTGCAAAACACACGTTAGTCACAGTAATCTTATGTTTCATCCAATCACCGAAACCACTAGGGGCCAAGATGCGTTCAAATACCCTATTTGATTTTGTTTTGGATCAACAAGATTGTGCTCTGATGATCATATTAAATATTATTATAATTCATAGTATTTGTTGAGTGAAATTAATTAAACTTGTTTCCTAGCAGCTATTAATTTATACTTTTTAAAATAAAATCGAATTATAGTTTTGACGCCACTTTTTATTGTTAAAGAATATCACTTTTTGTATACGTGAGATCACTTCGTAACAAAAAAAACCACCAGATGCAATAAAAAAAAAGACTCACCACACTTAACACCTCGAGTTTGCGGTCCATACTCCCGCGTCTCTGAAGAATAGAAGAAAAAAAAGCCTGGTCCGCCACCTTCTTGTGCTGGGCTGCCGTGGCCGTCGGCGGAGCACGGGCGAAATTTGTTTTTGCTGCAGGCACATTTTTTTTGCACATTAAAGAACGAAAATCATCTATACCGGGAATAAAACGTGTATCCCTTTCGGCTTTATCTCTATCTGTTCGCACGCCGCACGCGAGCCTCCCAGCGTCCGCTCTCCCTCGCGAAGAATCTAGGTCGACCGCCCTTCTCCCTCGCGCCGCCCGGCCCTCACTTGCCGCTCGTGTCGTCTGCCTCTGGCTCCCTCAGTACCTTGCAGCCCTCTCCTCTCTCTGCTTGCACCCACGGCAACGATCTCTTCTGATACTTCCCAATCTAATCCCTAACAAGACGTCTTCTGCTCTGTCCGACAGATTTGCTCGAGCTCCGAGGTGATAGTAGCATGAGCTCGGCCCTTGGTGGAGACGGCACAGCCTCTTAGGAGGCGGCGGTTGTGCGGCATGGGCCTGGACGAAGGTTGCGGGCAGCGGCGGCCGCACGGCTTGCCTTGCAGGCGGTTGCGGCTTTGCGGGCTCAGCTGCATCCTCTACATCGGCGACGAGCAGGATTTCTTCCTCTTGCTCTTCGATTTATTATGTTTTGGCTTTGATTTGATACATAGCTGCTCGAGATGGTTTGTGCATGGTAGTGTTGATTTGTTTGGTGGTGGCCTCAATTCAATTAGATCCGTGGAGGTTTGATTTGATCTTCCTGAGCAGGATTTCTTCTTCTTGCTCTTCGATCTATTCTGTTTTGGCTTTGATTTGATATATAGCTGCTCGAGATGGCTTTGATTAGATCCGTGGAGGCTTGATTTGATCTTCCTACTCTTCGATGGCTATGTTGTATTCGATTTTGGGAAGAAAATCCAAGGAAGATCTGGATGCCTAATTTGTGTTTGTGTGAGAAACGACAGGTGTAGATGGAAATTTGCTTGTGTCCTATGTGATTTTATATAGGTCCAGAGAGGCTTCCGATAGATTGTGAGTGTGAGTACGGGACAGAAGTTTGAAGCGCTGGACATCTATCTCTGGGGCTTGCGTGTTGATGTCGGATTTCTATGGAGGAAGGCCGGACGAAAATTACCTAACGAAGACGAAATTTTAGGCGGAAAACGAGCAAGCGTCCTCTTTTTTTTTCTAATCGGAACGAGCCAGCGTTGGGTCGGAATCCAACTCTGTGACCAGACGAAAAGAGCGGTGGAGAAATTTTGTCTCCTTATTATTAGGTATAGATAAGTAATTATATATAAAAAGCTTAATTTTAACTAACTTTAATATTACTAACAAAATAATTTTAAGTAATTTAACGTTGTATTTATATATTTATGATTTTTTTCATTTATTTAAATCTTTTTATAGATATTTGGATTTGTATTAAACTATTATCTAGGACCTGCTTTGAAAGTTGATGATTTTTATTTAGTGCAAAGAAGATACGTTTGATTGATATCCTAGGCCTGACAAGCAAATACTTCTAGTGCAAAGTATATTTGTGTGCAGCCAAACAAGGTCCAAGTATTTTTTTTGGGATTTGCTATATTTCAGACGCCTGAAATATAACATCTTTTCAGACGACGACTACAACCTTCTGATCTTCGTCCAATGGTCCAAATCTATTAACACAAATTATAAAAAATAAATGATAATTTTTTTCTATGAAAAGACAGAGATAAAATTGTTCGCGCCTGAAATATAAAATATAGAAAATGTGTTTTTTTACTCGTCTGGGCTTATATAGCGCAGAAAGAAAAAAAAAACTCGTTCGAGCTCAGCAGCGGTCGCTGCGGGAGTGACCCCACCCGATCACGCCCCCACCTATATAAAAGTCTCAGCCCCTTCCCCCACACGATTAGGGGGGATGCTGCTGCATAGGCTGCGGGGGGCGGCAGCACACACACACAACTGAGAGAAGCAGCACGGATGAGGAAACCAGTCCCGGAAGGCCGGGACGCTTCTCCGCAGCCACTCCGGGATCGAAGCAATCAGGTGAGAGACTCCACCTCCTACTCCTAGCGGTCGAAGCCCACTCACTCCTCGATCGGACGCGCGGTTCGCTGGGATCAACCGCGGGCGCTTTTCCCGCTCCTGTACGGGTTGCGGGTGGGGTTTTCCTGTTCCAATTTGGGGGTGAATTTCTGGGTTTCCATCGTGGGTTTTCTGGTTCGTTGAGGGGTTTCCGGTTCGTCGATGCACGCCTGTTTGGTGGGAGCCGAAATGGTGATCCACGGGGGGGTGGGTGGGGGGACTGGCCGACTCGGTAATTGTGGTTCGGATGGCACGGGGATGGGGTTTAGCGTCAGTGATCGCTACGGATTAGGGTTTAGGTGATGCTGAGATTTTGGGTATTTTGGGGTGCCGATTGCAGAATCACTAGATTGTTTCATCATTGAGGGGGTTTCCTCTTACTTGAGCGCACCGTTTTGGCAGAATTTTGCTCTGGTGTCTAAGCGCCAGGTGTTCAATTTGGCAGTTTCAGTTGGGGACTGTACGCTTGCATCAGTTTTTACCTTCTCCTCCTCTGTTCTCTTCACAACCTGGCGGTTTGCGGTGGGCGCATCAACTTGTTGCTGCGAACTCTTGCGGATCCTAACATATGGGGCGTGGGCTGTGGGCTAGCGAGCTGTGCAGCACTTGTGCAATTTAATGTTCTGTTTATCACAATACACAAGGAGCTGGTGTCTGAGCAGGTGTCAACATTTTTACCGTTTTGCACAAAATATCTCTAGGAGTAAGGGGTTTGAGCAGGTGATTAGATTTGTATATTTATTTATTTATTCTGAACATAGAGTTTAAGCAGGTCTAAGACTTCAGGATTTTTGTGGTGACAGTCGCAGGGATTGCTAGTTTGCTGCTAAATCGAGATGGCACAATTGATTGTCCTTGTGTGGTGAATTTTTTTTGTCTGTGGCCAATAGCTCAATTTTGCAATTTTGGTTGGCAGCTGTACCTTCAATCACTTGTTTGCTTCTTCTTACTTACTTTCACAATCTTATGGCTTGTGGTGGGGAAATTGGATCTTCGTTGTGGCTTAAGAAAACTGGTTATTAGGTCCTGGGGTAGGCATTTGGACTTGTTGAATAATACTGAGGGATAATTAGATGGCTGTATTTTAAGCATTTTTGGGAGTCTAATTTGGGTCCAGCCTTTTATCTGAGTACTTGTTTAACTGATTGTTATGGCAATGATATTGTTTATTGTTTCAGTTCGATTTTTCAGTACACTGTTGTATGCTACTCTGCATTACCTTCATGAATTTGTTACATTGGAATGTTTTCCTTGTGCATCTATGAATCAGTTGTGATTTTGCTTGGTAACATGTCAGGACCAAAAGACTATCTATGCTCCCCTCCTAAGATTTACAATTGCCACATCCTTCTCTGTTTTTTGTTCTTTGTAAGAAGAGAGGACTGAATTGTTCTTAACTTGAATATTTCCAGTTGTTCCCACTTTGAAAATCATATTACAAATGTTTGGGACCTTTTACTTCCGACCACTGTTGTAGATGTATGCATTGTCCCCATATTCTGACTTCATATACCCAGTGCTCTCCCTTTGATATCACTGTATATGCTATCTCTTTGATTTCACTATATGTACCTAACTTAGTGCCTTGCATGTTCTCAAAATTTGTGAAGCACAGGTGGAAAGTGGGGCCCATAATCTTGCAATGCAGACAAATCATCAGAATAGCAAACATGTGGAGCTTACCCGTAATATCCGAGAAAACCAGCTTGGAGGGGTGATCTTTGGTTGCAAGCATGATACGATTGATGAATGCCTCAGAAAACAGCTATTCGGTCCGTTAAGTGCACTTTCCACCTCTTGCTACTATGTCCTACTGATGTTGTTGAGATAATATGATATTATAGGTTTTGTATGCTGATGGAAAATAAAATGCCTGGTTTCTAAATATTGACTCAATTAATTTAACTTTTTGTTGAATTTCTATCTTGATAAGATTATGATTCTTTATTGATTTGTTTTATAGGTCTGCCTTCAGTCCATTATTCATATGTTAGAAATGTCAAACCTGGCATGCCTTTATTTCTATTCAATTATAGTGACAGAAAGCTCCATGGAATTTTCGAAGCTGCAAGTCCTGGTGAGATGTATATTGACCCATATGCTTGGAGTAATGATGGTTCTTTAAGAACAGCTTTTCCTGCGCAGGTATCAAGATATTAAATATATCTATACTCCCTCCATTCTTTTTTTATTTGACATCCTAGCATCCATGATGTCAGACTTTATAAACTTGTACCATTAAATATGTTAAAATCCATCAAGATTGACTGTAAAAAATATGATAAATAAAAGCATATTTTTATTATATACTGATAGTCCACCTGGAAGACCATAAAAATGTCAACAAATATAACACAATGGAGTAGTTCGCACTGTTGTTTGTCCCGTTTTGTTTACATCTGACATTGCTATTTGTGTTTTTAAGGTTCGTATTTGCACAAAGATTCAGTATCCACCTCTGCTGGAGAGCCAATTCAAAACATTGCTTGGTGACAACTATTACAACCATCACCACTTCTATTTTGAGCTTGACCATGCACAGACAAGAGCTTTGATTTCTTTGTTCAAATCACTTGCCCCTGCTAATTTCAATCAAGTTCCAGCTGTTTCAAGCAAAAGGAGTCTTGCAGTATCATCATCACCAACTAGAATGAAGCTATCAGCTGTTCCTGACCCAAAGAAAGTCGCAGCAAATTCTAAGGAAACCAATCCATTTAGTGTTCTATCAAATACCGCTGCTTCATTTAACTGGGCTGATGATGTGGACAGTGCTAGTAACACTGATGAGAAGAAATCTGATGATTCAGTTTCTGATTATGACAATTTGGGCGACAATCTTCTTCAAGACCAATTTGGCCCTCATTCAAATCCAGATGAGGTCAATCAAACTTCCTCAGGCAAAACTCTTGGCCAAGGACTGGAAATTATTGAATGCAATCATCCAGTTGCCAATCCTGTGAATGGTGAAAGAATCATAACTGATGAATCAATGCTTCTGAATTCACATAATGAGCATAATGGTGTTGTGGAAGTTGATGAAGTTGAGATTGAACTTCACAATAACCCAGGTGGTGGTATGGGGCCACAGCCAGAAAGACAGTCTGTCCTAGAAAAACTGAAAGAATTATCTTTCATGCGACAGCAGGCGGCCATATCTTCCCAGGATTGTACTGTTTCTGGTTCAGATCAATGCGTACCTGATGAAACACAGACCCATCCAAACCTTTCCTGTGGCCTGTCTGATGCTACAATGGAAGTTAAAACCTTATTTGATGAGTGCCATGGAAATGCTGAGGTGACTATTGTTCCTTTTGTTAGCCTTCTTTTATTTCAGTATTCAGTTTTGTTTCATAAAAATGCCTTGCACAATTCATATAATCCTCTCATATTATCATTACATTTCTTTATAGGTACTGCAAATCATCACTGATTTACAGAAGAGGACTGAAGCATTGGAGAAGAAGCTGGTAACTTATTTCTTCTTGAATAATAAATAGTTTATTGATGTCATTTGTTGTAAGGGGTGAATTGCTGACCCTAAGGATCTCTCATTTTGGAAAACTAGTACAATTTGTTGACTAAAGAGGGGCGGTGGAGGCCCTTAGAGTCACCAAATTGCCCCCCTATTTGTTTGTTTGTTTGAAAGTAAAAAAACAAATGAACTCCTTTTTCATACAAACATCTATCCTGCCATTTGTTGACTTCAGTGATAGAGTGATGTCTGTAACTCTCAAATTTCTAACCGTAGTGATATTTGACATGGTTGGTTCACTATCACATACCTTTTAGTGGAAAACTATGTTTTTTTTGTATGAATTATTTAGATCATTTTACAAAAAATATTCTAGCAATGCATGGCAACTTGTTTGGGGGAACCCACACAGACTAAATTGGATAGCTCTAGTTTTTCTTTCATATCTGCATGCCTTAGTGTTTGCCCCAGAGGTACCCATGCTATGAGATCTTTGGGGGGGCATTACTTATTTTATTATTTATGCAAATGGTGTCTCCATAGGATATTCTGATTATTTTCTGTTGTTTTCCAGATTGGGTCAGACAAAGAAATACTTTCGTTGAGGGAAGTTGTTAAAGACTCAGGAAGAAAAGTTCAGCAACTGGAATACCTTGTAGATGAGTTACAGTTCAAATTTGACTCTTCGCTGTCTCATCTTGGAAGCATGTGCAATACTCTAGTCAAGCCATCAATATTTCTGATTGGTGGTTATAATGGTGTGACCTGGTTATCATCTCTTGATTCTTTTTCTCCTGAGAAAGATGCACTCCTGGGTCTCACACCAATGAGTTCTCCCCGCTCATATGCATCAGCTGCTGTATTGGATGGTCACATATTTGCTTTTGGTGGTGGTGATGGCATGTCATGGTATAACACAGGTATACCATGGCAGTTGTAATATGATTTTGTGACTTCTTCTTTTGCATGAGCTTTCATGTTTAATTGCATGTATTTACTTATCTCTGTTTTTTTGGTAGTGGAATGCTATAGCTCGAGAAATAATGAGTGGACGGAATGCCCCTCCTTGAACCGGAAGAAAGGAAGTCTTGCTGGGATCTGTCTTAATGAGAAAATATACGCTATTGGTGGAGGAGATGGAAACGAAACTTATTCAGAAGTTGAGATGTTTGATCCGTACCTTGGGAAATGGATATGTAGCCCATCTATGCTGCTCTCTGTATGTTCTCAGCCTCAGTTACATGCATAATTACGCAGTTTGGTATTGTTTAACCTATTGCGTATTACCTGAACTTATGCTTCTAGTCTGGAATATTTGGATTCTTATAAGTTCAGCAAACTTCAAATTCTGTACTAGTAGTAACAAGAGATATATACATTTTAAGATGTGTTAGGTTGGTTCCTATTATGACAGTTCATTGCATAAATGTTTACGTACCCTGCCTAGACTTTTGATGATATGTTGTAGTAGGATGGCTGGATGGGATATTGTATTACTGAAATACTCCCTCCATCCCAAATTATAAGACATTCCAAGAATCTTGAAGAGTCAAAGTTTTTCAACTTTGACCAAAATTCTAAAGAAAAATACAAAGATTTTATAACATCAAATATATATATTATGAAAATATAACTAATAAAGAATCTAATTGCACTTAGTTGGTATCATACAAATTTTTATTTTATTATATAAATTTGGTCAAAGTTAAAAAACTTTGACTCTCCAAGATTCTTGGAATGTCTTATAATTTGGAATGGAGGGAGTAAATCTTTCCACTAACATCTTATTTGGGCTGCATTACATTTCAGCGGTTTGCCCTTGCTGCGTCCGAACAAAATGGAGTCATCTATACATCTGGTGGCTATGATGGAAACATGTACCAGGAGTAAGATCTGTCACGATTTCCCTTCACGCTGTTACAATATATTCCAACAAAATTACTTCAGAGACTAACAGTGACATACTATATACAGATCAGCAGAAAGGTATGATCCAAGGGAGGGCTTCTGGGTCCGGCTTCCAAGTATGAGTACTAGGAGAGGATGCCACACCTTAACTGTCGTTGGAGACACCCTGTCAGTAATCTTCTCTGATTTTCAGATTTCCTCTTCGGCAGATAGCTAAGAGCATCTTTTCTGAACAGATAGCTACGAGCATCTTGTTCTTAAAACTTGGAAAGAAACTTAGCAGTGCTGACTTATTTTTCAGATATGCTGCTGGAGGGTATGATGGGGACAAGATGGTTTCTAGCGTCGAGATCTATGACCCTCGTCTTAATGCTTGGAGGATGGGTGATCCCATGAACACCCCAAGAGGATATGCCACTGCTGCTTATCTTGATGATAGCTTATTCCTAATTGGTGGCATGCAGTCCAGTGTGCAGATCTTGGATACTGTAAGTGATCGTGCTATACATACCTCTTACCATTCAATTCTATGCTCTGTTCTGTTCTGTTCTGAAGATAAGTCCTCTCATTTTCTGTAGGTGGAAGTTTACAATGCAAGTTCTGGCTGGTCAGTCCTCAGTTTTAGTTCTATTGGGAAGAGGTCCTTCGCATCAGCCGTTGTCATGTAATTGCTAGTCTCGGGTTCACATCACCAAATTTTGTAACACCGCTGCCATTGCAAGGAATGGTTAGCATAAATCGGGGTAAACAACCCTTCTGGTTACCAACAGCAAGATGCGACAACATGGTGGTTCGAATTTTTACTTTTAAATCCTCGTTCGCCGACTGAAAACTGCATATTCACCTCATTGTGGATGAACATTTTTGTCGGATAGGAATGCCCAAGTTGATGTAGTATAATGCAAAAGAATCTTTTATATCCCGTCATTGCTCTTGTTTTTCTTAAGTATAATTAGGCTTATATACATGGCACTATGGCAGTGCTTAAAACTTTGAAGATAGTGGTTGAGCAGACTGGTAAGCTTGCAGGAATGCAGGTTACTATAAGCTGCAGCAAATGTCGCTGTTAGCTTTATTCAGCTTTTCTGTTGTCAACTTAGAGCAAGGTTAATAATACAGCCAACAAGCTGGCTGCAAGGTTTCTTACAGTCTTCTTCCAGCCTGCTCATATAGTAGTTAGTTCTTCACAATTAATACATGGCCCACTTGTATGTCTCACATAATTTCTTGGTTTTGTGCCTGAGCCGGCTGTAAGCTTACAACTGCTTCTCCTCTCCTCTCTCCTCCACCTTAGCATTTAGCCGGCTTACAGCCCATTGTAATACTTGAGGAGGTCGCAGAGTTGGCACATGTTTCTTTGAAATGCAGCATCAACTAAATGTATGCCAAGAAATTTGTACTACCATTAATTAGGCATTCACAAAGGAGCTATCCACAAATTAAATCTCCCGGCGGGACCTGCTAGAATAGTAGAATCGGGTTGGCGTTCGACGGAAGCCGGCTGGTCTTGAAGGTGATCATCCAGAAGAGCGGAGACCAGAATAAAAAGCGGACGAGGCTGGGCTGATTTTACAAGTTCGAGATTTGTGCTCATGGTTGGCACGTCACCCTCCATCAGGTCTAGCTCTAGCTTGGTCCATTTAGATCGATGTGTTTTTTTTTTGATAACAAACGGGGTCAAAATGACCCTGAATATATTAGCAACAAAAAGCTGTGATCGATCGATGTTTGTTAGCTACGCATATTCGATCGCGCACCTGGATCGCGTACCAATGTTGTACTATGCGTCCAACTAACTAAGATGTCGTGTTTGGTTTTACAAATCGTGTGACGCTAATCATTGCTATCGGTGACTAAGTAGCAGTAACAAGTCACGAGGCTATGTCACTGATATCTCACTGATATACGATGATATGTGAGACATACATGAGTCAATGATATATAGATCAGAATAACATATCTTCGATTTAACAAAATTATAATAAGAGTCTCCAAATTTTCCCTTTACTCTAACGCTGCAACGTAATGAAAAGCCGCTGTTCGTATGGCCGGTGCCACTCGTCCGTTGGGATGAGCGTCGGCGCGACAACCACCCGCCCCCGTCCGTCATCGTCCGCCGGCGCATGTAGAGAGAGGGGGAAAAAAAAAACACAGGACAAGCAATTTCCTACTACAATACATCAGCAGCAGCCGTTGCCTGCCTCCCATCTCGGCGTCTCCGATCGACTCACACGGTCAATGTCCGCCCGAGGCCCGAGCTCCGACTCCGAGCTTATTATACGCCACTACCAGTTCTATCGCACCACACTTGTTCCCAGGCTTGTCTGCCAGTTTTGGTACACAAGCTTCTTCCTTCGGGCCGCCCACGTCTAAGAGAGCTGCAAAAAGCAACGTGGTAGCCATCACGGACCAGCATTTCAAAAACCAACGTGGTAGACGTCACTCATGCTTTAGATCGTTTTGGGCCAATAGGTACAGCGAACCTCATTATCGGCGCCACAGACCGACAGACGTAGTCCCACATTGAAACCCATCATACAGGTTAGCAATGTACCCGGTGAACCCTTTCTGTAAAACAAATACGTACTCTCTACGTCCCAAATTATAAGTCAATCGAAGAATGTTAGAGAGTCAATTTTTCTTCTTCTAAATTTAGCTTAATTTATACAATAAAATAATAACATTTATCATACCAACTAAGTATTATTAGTTTCTTCGTTAGATTTATTTTCATAGTATACATATTCCATCCGTCCAAATTATGAGTCATTCTAAGAATTACTTTTGTCACATTTAACACTATAATATTTTGTTAGAGAAGAATTAGTTTAGTTTTATCTAGAAGCGGATCTAGCAGTGAGGAGGATGGAACTTACTTTTCTCACATTTAACTAACCATCTAATATTTTGTTAGAGAAAAAAGTAGTTCAAGTTTTTATCTAGGAATGGGACGGATGAGACTGAGCCTATTTTACCATGCCTCTCGAATAACAGTGTCCTCGTTAAGGGTCTGTTTTGTACAGCTCACAATAGTTTCATAAATTGGTGTGAGCTATTTTTTTGTCAAACACTTTTTTTCCAAAACATGAAGTTGTTTTACATCCCTCTCACAAAAGCATAAGCTAAAAAGTAGCTTTTTACATTTTAGATCATCATTTCTCTCTCTCGGCCATGTATAAAGTTGTTGATGAAGTTGTTTTGTCAAAAAAAAATTCAAAACAATTCAGCTTCACCTAGAGAGCTGCTC
Source organism: Coix lacryma-jobi var. lacryma-jobi (assembly GCA_009763385.1). Taxonomy (NCBI): domain Eukaryota; kingdom Viridiplantae; phylum Streptophyta; class Magnoliopsida; order Poales; family Poaceae; genus Coix; species Coix lacryma-jobi. Next base: position 144,933,992 of record CM019826.1, read on the forward strand.
ATGAAGCTATTTTTTTTTTTAAAAAAAAAACTTTACTAGCGAACCTGAGCTATGCCAAACAGGCCTGAACCCTCCATGTTTTTTTTGAAACAAATAAATAAGCCCTCCATGTTTTAACAAAAGAGGAAAGGAAGACGAGAAAGAAATGAACCCTCGTAGGTTGTGTTCACTTTGATTAATCCCAATTCATTAATGGAACTAATAACCCGAATCATAAAAGAGTTAAACCGAATTACATCTTTGAATATTTTTATTAGAGAACAAGGTTTAGCTCTACTTCTGCACCTACTTTATTTATGTTTACATCTAAGAGAACATGGTATTTGGGCACCACCAAATCATTTATAATCAATAGAATCATATTTCATCATTATAATAAGCTAAAATATTGCAGTTTTTGTCGTAGAAAGGAACAGATGTTGGTGCATCTATGACTTCTTCATCTCTCTTACATGACACGAGCAGAGCAGCCATAACCTTTTTTTTCACGATCGGGTCATTCACCCGTATTTCATTAAGAGGAAGAGTTCAAGCGGTACAAACCATGTCACGAAGGCGAGAGGCCCTGCGACAGAGATAGCGAGCCATAGAGAGTAAGGATAAAAATTACAACGCCGCAAAGCTTTGCGACCAACACGGGGTCACGTCGTACCAAACCCCGCTTCCGTCCAAGCCTCGGCCTCAAGAAGAATGCGTCGAAGAAGCTGGGTGGAGTCAGAGGTCTCCCCGCTTCCGTCCAAGCCTCGGCCTCAAGAAGAATGCGTCGAAGAAGCTGGGTGGAGTCAGAGGCAGACCTCTGGAACGTACGGGCATTACGCTCCATCCAAATCAACCAAGCGACGAGCAATAACAGAGTGTCGAAAGCCGGCCGGAGGTGACTCGCTAGGAGAGCACGCGTACCTGTCCACCACTGGGCAATGTCAGCAGCCGCGGCCGGAACAAGGTTGGCGAGGCCCACAGGATGTAGAAGCCGAAACCATATCTCGCGAGAGAAGACACAACCTAGGAAGAGGTGCTTCGCCGACTCGGAGACCTGATCACAGAGAGCGCAGGCGTCGTCGTCTTGTAACCCGTATCTCTTCCTTCGCTCGCTCGTCCAAAGCCGACGGTGAAGAATGAGCCAAAAGAAGAACTTGACGCGTGCAAGCGCTTTGGTCCTCCACAACTCTTGGGCGCCCAACGGCCGAACTGAGCCATTGAAGAAGGAACGGTAAGCTGAGGACGCGGAGTAGGAGCCATCCGCCGTCCAAATCCAAACAAAGCGATCAGCTTGGGAGGGGTCGAGCTGCACACTTTGAATAATCCTCCAAACTCCAAGGTACTAGCAGATCAGCTGAACGGTCATTGCCTCGGGGATGTCCATAACCCATTGATTGTTGAGCTTACCCTCCTTCAAGGTACGCTTTCTGCCCATGCGAGACACGGCCCTATACAGGTCGGGAGCAAACACGTACAAAGGTCCGACTGAGGCCCAAGAATCTGTCCAGAGCAAGCAAGAACCTCCATCTCCAACCCACACGCACATGCTGATGGAGGCCATGACAACTACAATTTTGTCAGACTTGGAGGGGAGACCCGCCCAACAGATGTCCGGCGACGTTCTAAGAAGCCACTCTCACCTAAGTCTGAGCGCATATCCAAAGAAACGGAGGTCCAGAACGCCCAGACCGCCCAAATCTTTTGGCCTACACACCAGAGGCCAGGCGACCTTGCATTTTCCTCCACTAGTGGTTGCGGACCCAGACCAGAGGAACGCACGGCGATAGCGGTCGATTTGTGTGACGGCCCAAGGAGACAAGCAGGAGGCGATGGCAATGTGGGTTGAAATGGCGGTGAGCGTCACCTTGGTGAGGCGAGCACGACCAGCATGGGTGAGGAGCCCAGCCTTCCAAGTGAGCAGTCTCGCTGCCACCGCATCCACCAGCGGCTGCTCATCAGAGTGCTTGAGACGCCTGAGAGTTAGCGGTACGCCGAGGTACATGCATGTGAACGACACAAGAGCACAAGGAAAACTCTGCTGGAGAACCTGCACCATTTCCTCGGAGCACCTGATGGGAGTATCTTGGCATTTGTTCATGTTGGTGACGAGCCCGGACGCACCAGCAAAGAGGTCTAGGATCTGGGTGATACAGAGCAGATCCTCCTCTTGTGGGGTCACGAGAATAACCAAGTCATCGGCGTAAAGGGACACCCTGTGATTAGCAGAGAGCCCGGGCAGTGCACGGAGGACGTTGCGGCGATAAGCTTCCTTGATCAGACTGTTGAGGGCTTCCATAACGATCATGAACAACATGTCATGTGGGGGCGCACCTATACTGGGCGCCACCGGGCCAGAGATGTCCGCCGGGCCGCGGAGTGCGCGGCACACGCAGAGGGCACGCAGGGAGACGCGCAGGAGGGGGACTTTGGTCGCGTTGATAGAGATTAGTTTCTATTTTGGAGTCCTTAAATTTAGGAACTATTATCGTGTACGTATAGGATTACGTCTAGGAGTATTGGAGCCATCGGCTCTGATTGGTTAGGCCTTAAGCCATATATATTGTTGTACCCGTACGTGATGGAATTAAGAAAAGAATTATTCATCTAATCTTCTACCTCTCTCTCAACTAAGCCTGCGGCTAGGGCAACCTCGCCAGAGAAGACGGATCAAGGCTACGAACTACGTAGCCGAGGTCCAGCTACCCTAGGGCTCGACGCCCTTGACAACCTGGTATCACGTTCCAGAAGATCCTCGTCTTCCCGTTCCAGCCCACCACCAGCTACCAGCCCACCACCAGTCGCCGATCCTCCACCCGCCGTCGCACCGTTCCCATCATCGTCTGTCGCGTCATGCCCTGATCCAGCCATGGGCGACTCCACCGACCTCAAGTCCCTGGCCGACGCCCTCAAGTCGCTGCAGGAGTCCGTCGCGGCCAAAGCCAAGGCCATCTCCGCTCTCACCGCCGACCGCTCCTCTACGTCGGGCACCAAGTCGGGCTCCGGCAAGCACCACAGCGACCGACCGCCGCGGTTCCAGATGATGGACTTTCCGAAGTACGACGGCAAGTCCGACCCACTCATCTTCATTAACCGCTGCGAGTCGTATTTCCACCAGCAGCGGATCATCGAGGAGAAGGTGTGGATGGCGTCCTACAACCTCGACGAGGGCGCCCAGCTGTGGTACATCCAAGTCCAAACGGATGAGGGTACTCCGTCGTGGCGCCGCTTCAAGGAATTGATCAACCAGCGGTTCGGACCTCCCTTACGCGTCGCTCCCCTCTTCGAGCTTGCCGACTGCCGACGCACCTCCACCGTTGCGGACTACCAGGACCGCTTTCAAGCACTCCTTCCTCGCGCCGGCCCCCTCGACGAGGCGCAGCGAGTGCAGCTCTTCATAGGCGGTCTTCTTCCTCCGCTCAGCCTCGACGTGCAGGTCCTCAACCCGCAGTCCCTCGCGGCCGCCATGAGCCTGGCTCACCAGTTGGAACTACGGGAGCAGTACACCGCAGCAGCAGCTACACCCAAGACCGCAACACGTCGACGGCCCTATCCGCAAGGTCCCAAGGTGGCAGCGCCCAACCTCACCGTCGACGGCCGTCCGGTGAAGCGGCTCAACCAGGCGAAACAAGATGAGCGTCGCTGCCTCGGTTTGTGCTTCAATTGTGACGAAAGGTACAGCCGCGGCCACAACAAGTTCTGCAACCGTTTGTTCCTTTTGGACTGCGCTGTGGACGACGACGACACCGCCGGGGACGAGGACGCCACGGACACAGAGTCTTCGGTGTTCTCCCTCCACGCCGTTGCGGGCGTACCGATCAGCGACAAGATGCAGATTACAGTGTCGCTGGGCGCCTCCTCCTTCGTCGCGCTCCTCGACTCGGGCTCCACCCACAACTTCATCGGGGAGGAGGTCGCGCGACGGTCCAGGCTGCACGTACAGCCCCGACCACGGCTTACGGCGATCGTGGCGAACGGCGAGAAGATCGCCTGCCCTGGTGTCATCAAGAACGCACTGATCTCCGTCAACAACACGCCGTTCCATGTTGACCTGTTTGTTATGCCGCTTGCAGGTTACGACTTGGTCCTAGGCACGCAGTGGATGGCGACGCTGGGACCGATCGTATGGGACTTCACCGAGCGTACCCTCTCGTTCCAGCACCAGGGGCGCACGGTCTGCTGGTCAGGGGTGCCAACGCCCCGTGCTCCGGCTCTCCTCGCGGTGACTGTGGGCGACTCCCTCCTCGACGGTCTGCTTGCCGCGTTCGTGGACGTCTTCGCCGAGCCGACCGGGCTTCCTCCGCCCCACGCCCACGACCACACAATCGTCCTCAAGCCCGACGCACCCCCAGTCGCGGTCCGCCCCTACCGCTACCCGGCGGCCCACAAGGACAAGCTCGAGTGGCAGTGCGCTGCCATGATTGAGCAGGGCATCGTCCGCCGCAGCGACTCGGCGTTCTCTTCGCCGGTCCTCCTTGTCCGGAAGGCGGACGGGTCGTGGCTCTTCTGCGTCGACTACAGGGCGCTAAATGCCCTCACCATCAAGGATGCTTTTCCCATCCCCGTTGTCGACGAACTCCTCGACGATCTCCACGGCGCACGCTTCTTCACCAAGCTCGACCTACGATCGGGGTACCACCAAGTGCGGATGCGACCCGAGGATGTGCACAAGACTGCCTTCCGCACCCACGACGGCCTCTATGAGTTCTTGGTGATGCCGTTTGGGTTGTGCAATGCCCCAGCGACATTCCAGGCCCTCATGAACGACGTTCTACGACCGTTCCTTCGTCGGTTCGTCCTTGTCTTTTTTTGATGATATTTTGATCTATAGCCAGACTTGGGAGGATCACCTGTGCGACCTCCGCGCCGTCCTCTCCAAGCTACGGCAGCACCAGCTCTTCGTCAAGCGCGCCAAGTGCGCCTTCGGCTCCACCTCTGTCGCCTACCTCGGCCACGTCATCTTAGAGGCAGGCGTTGCCATGGACCCGGCCAAGGTCCAGGCTGTCCACGAGTGGCCGATGCCACGCTCGGCGCGGGCGGTGCGTGGTTTCCTCGGCCTGACGGTATACTACCACAAGTTCGTCCACAACTACGACACTATCGCCGCCCCGCTAACAACCCTCCTCAAGAAGGGCGAGTTCTCCTGGTCCAGGGAAGCAATCGCGGCTTTCGAGGCCCTTAAAGCCGCGGCCACCTCGGCCCCGGTGCTTGCCATGCCGGACTTCGCCAAGTCCTTCGTCATCGAGTGCGACGCCTCAACACACGGGTTCGCGCGCGGTACTGGTCCAGGAGGGCCACCCGGTCGCGTTCTTCAGCTGCCCCGTGGCTCCACGTCACCGCGCCCTCGCCGCCTACGAGCGGGAGCTGATCGGCCTAGTCCACGTCGTGCGGCATTGGAGGTCGTACCTGTGGGGTCACCGGTTCATCGTCAAAACAGATCACTACAGTCTCAAGTACTTGCTGGACCAGCGGCTCGCCACCATCCCTCAACACCATTGGGTGGGCAAGCTGTTGGGCTTCGGTTTCGCCGTTGAGTACAAGCCGGGAGCCGCGAACGCAGTGGCTGACGCCCTGTCTTGCCGCGACACAGAGGAGGGCACCATCCTGGCGCTATCGGCCCCCCGCTTCGATTTTGTGGACCGTCTTCATCGCGCACAGAACTCAGACCCTGCCATCATCGCCATACGCGACGAAGTTTGCGCGGTCTCTCGCAAGGCGCCTTGGTCACTCGTCGACAATATGTTGCAGTACGGTGGGCGGCTGTACATTCCCCCGTCCTCTCCCTTGGTCCACGAGATATTGGCGGCCATTCATGAAGACGGACATGAAGGTGTTCAGCGTACGCTGCATCGCCTGCGGCGCGACTTTCACATCCCCAACATGAAGCAGCTTGTACAGGATTACGTGCGCGCCTGTGTGGTGTGCCAGCGCTACAAGTCCGAGCACTTGACCCCGGCGGGCCTGCTGCTGCTCCTACCAGTTCCGCAGGGCGTGTGGACGGACATCGCCCTCGACTTCGTCGAAGCGCTTCCCCGGGTGCGTGGCAAGTCCGTCATCTTGACGGTGGTGGACCGATTCAGCAAGTATTGCCACTTCATTCCCTTGGCACACCCATACTCAGTAGAGTCCGTCGCCCAGGCCTTCTTCACCGACATCGTCCGCCTGCACGGGGTGCCACAGTCCATGGTGTCAGACCGTGACCCGATCTTCACCTCTACGTTTTGGCGCGAGCTCATGCGCTTGATGGGCACCAAACTCCATATGATGACGGCGTTCCACCCACAATCTGACGGGCAATCGGAGTCGGCGAATCGTGTCATCATCCTGTACTTGCGCTGTTTGACGGGGGACCGACCACTCCAGTGGCTTCGTTGGCTGCTGTGACGGAACGGCCCTAATCTCATGGCCCACGTGTCCCTGTCAACCTCTGACAGCCGAACCCATGTTCCATGTGATTAAGACCTGTTCGCCACCGGGCTACATCAGTGCCCAATGTCCGCAGGATCATCTCACAATTCGGTTACAGCATTGCATACTTTTACAAATAACATCGGAATAAAGAGCGGAAGACTTAAACAACAATAGTTTTACAAAGCAGGGTTCCAAATAGAAATTAAGGTGCAGTTATTACAAACCAAGTTCTGATAATAGAGATAGACATAGGCAACGTAGCGGAGTACAACAAAATAAAGATACTGATAATCACCCAGCCCGAGGGTGCACAACTATTCTTCGGCCTCATCGGCCTCTTCCTGGACGATGGTCATGCAGCAGGGCGCAAGACACATCGGGGTCTCAGTCATACCTGCAGCATGGGTAATAAACCCTGAGTACTGGGGTACTCAACAAGACTTACCCGACTAAAGAAAAGGGAGAAGACTCAGGAATGAGAGGCTTAGGGTAGTCAAGGTAAGGCTTAAGCAAGATCAGGTATTTTGCAGAAAAGCATTTTGTAAACCTTATTTTATTTTGGAAAGATTCAGTATTCCTCAATTCTTCATCGTTCCTGATTCATTTTACATTTCAAAACATACCTAGTTGAGAACCACTCTCCGTTGACAGTCAGTGGACCAAGTCTCCATAACCGAGGAGCAACGTTAATCCGGATAAATAATACTCAGCTGAGGATCCCTATCCACACTGCATATGTAGCACCCAAGCTTGCATATGCCAACTCGTCTACCACGATTCCTCCAAGATTGGGCCCGGTCCTACGCCACCCGGAAGTACAGTACACCACTCCTATCCAGGTACGACGACCACGTGGGTACATGCTACTTCCGCCATCTCTCCACTCCCAGTGCGCGGTTGTCGGTCCAATAAAGGATTCCTCGGAGCCAGAGCTTTCCGAAGTATGTGAATAGTTACAAGTCTTGACCAGCAGGCCCCATACGGATGGTCCCTAAAGTTTTTCCGTCAGCAACAAGCACCTCGGGACTCTAACCCAAGAGTACCGGTCCTGTCGGTTTTTCAACCCTGTCCCGGTCGGTGTCAACTGTTGAGTCCCGGACTACAACATGACGACACCGTACGCGCGGACAACCTCTTCTCGACAATGACCACATGCTAGCTAGGCAAGCAATCATCGAACGAGAAGTAACGCCAAATTCCCATAAAGATTCTTTCCGTGATCACACTTTTGAAAATGACATTTTATTGCAAAGTCTAATTCAATAAGCATTGCTAAGCATTTTTCAAATACTTTTGAAAAGCAGGTATCGGGTGTATCAGTGGTCAAGGTGGATAGTGCATCAATTAGGATAGCACACAACTCCTATAAACCTAATGCAATAATTTAACTCAAAAGCATTTAAGGAAATTATTTTATAAATTTAAGGAAAGAGGTTAAATGCACCGGGGCTTGCCTTGAAGAGCAAAGAGGGCAGGCTCGAGGGCGGCAGGGCAGTTGTCGGAGCTCGGGGTAGCCTCAGGGACAGGTTCGTCAGCGGCTGCCTCGATCTTGACGCCTTCTTCGGTGACTATACGAATGCAATGATGCATGCTCATGAGTATGCTAGCATGAACAATGCAACACAGGGCATACAACATGAACCTTAATCACCTTTTCTGTTTTTCTTAATTATTTAAAAACAAGTCATTTTATGCAGTTGCTCCAAAAATTACCAAATTAATCACATAAGTTCATTATGGTGTAGATAGATGGCAAAACAAATTTCATAATTTTTGGAGGTCATTAAGATACTCAAATAAAATCAGACATTAATTAACAAAAGACACTATTTAACAATTAAAGATAAATGCTCAAAAATCAACTTGTTCCAAAAGACTTCAAAATTTCACCAGAGACTAAACATGGCATAGGAAGCTCACAAAAATTTATCTCATGATTTTTGGAGTTACAAAAGATTTTCTAAAAATCCAAAACCATCCATTTATTAATTAAAAGAGGGATTTTACATTTTCAAATTCTTGCAGAAAAGTCAAGTTTCATATTTTTATAAAATACTACATGGTATAAAGACTCAACTGTAAAATTTTCAGAATTTTTAGAGCAATACAGAAAATCATACAAAAAGATGAAATAATAAGACTATTCATATTTTTGAAAAGGAAAAGAGCACTGAGCTCGAGTCGGAGCGGGCTCGACGTCGAGGCTCGAGGCTCGGTCGAGAAAACAGAGGCTGGGCTCACCGAGAGTCAGAGGCAAGGCTCGACGAGGCGGATGGAAAAGAGGGCTCGACGGCGAGGCCTCGGCGGGGTTCTCTTGCGGCAGATTTCTCGACGCTGGCCTCGGCTCACTCGAGGCTTGAGGCTCGGTGGTAGCTGCGATTCGCCCGAGGCTGAGGCTAGTCTCGGCTGCTTCGAGGGGCGGGGTTCGAGGATGTGCTCGAGGGTGTGGCTCGGGAACGTGCTCGAGGGTAGTGCGATTCGCTCGAGGCTTGGGGCTCGATACGGTCGAGGGTGCGGCTCGAGGAAGGAGACGACCGCGGCGGCACTCCGGCGATCCGGCGACTCTGTACACCAGGCACGGTCACCAGTAGCCAGTTAGGGGCGCAAGAAGACAAGGAAGGAATATCAGAGGTCAGAGGGAGGAGAGGTGGAGTGACGGCGACGAATTCCGTCGACCCGAGTCGGTCGGCTTCTCACCGGCGCTGAGGAAGAAGGGCTCGCACTCGGCGGTGGGAGGCGGTAGCGATGGAATTGAGGGGTGGGAAAGCTTCACGGGCTCGAGGCGGAGCTGTGGGGTTAATTGGTTGATCGGCGGAGACTCTGGAGTGTGCTGGCCACGGTGGTGGGGTGAGTGCGGAGCTCCGGCCGGCCGGCGGGCCTTTTATAGGCGCGGCCAGGGGCAGATAGAGAGCGCGCGGGGGTGGATAAGAATGCCCATGGCGCGTGCTATCGATCTCATGATGAAGAAAGGACGGAAATCAGTTTGGGACCCGGGCGTCGTGCTTGCCGGCGACGGCCACGCGGCGGCGACGTCGGGGAGCAGTGGGGGACGGGGGCGGAGGTCAGCGCTTGCGCGTGCGGATGCGGCATGATGGCGCAGACAGCGGCGGCAGGTTGGAGGTAGGCGAGTAGCTGCCAGGCGCGTGGCGCACGCGGCGCCGGCGAGCTGCCATGACCGGCCCCCCTGGCCCTAGGTAGAAGATGAACAGGGCTAGGGTGTAGGGTTTGACTTTCTGTATTTTGCAAATTTCTCTCAAAAATTAAACTGAGCAGCAAAAACTCAAAATACCAAAGTTGTGCAGAAAAAGGAGATCTACAACTTTGTCAAAAAGAATATTTTCAAATTCCAAACAGTTCTTGAATTATTTTCGAAATCAGAAAAGGGGACACTTTTAAGATTTGAATAATTTCAAAATTACTTTTGATTTTATATAGAAACTTGAAAATCTGCAAATACCAAAGTTGTTCCTCTTGACAAGATCTACAACTTTGCTTTTTGGACCAAGTCCAAATTTTGAATAGTTTTTAAATTATTAAAAGAGGGGTAAAAGCCAGGGTTTGGAAATTAGAGTTTTTCAAAAGGACTTTGAAATCTGATTTTTGATTTTGATTTTTGAACAACACAACAAAGCTTCAAGACACTAAACTGAACAAGAAATACACAAGACTAGGCACAGAGTTGAAATTACCATTTTGCCCTTAAAGAAAGATTTGGGCTTTAGGGTTTTTTGAAAATAGATTGCTACACAAGTACTAAGCAAACATAAATGCAAGGCAAGAATGATTAATAACTAAAGATGATGACATGTCAGGTTAATTACAGATTAAACACCAGAGGTGTTACAACTGCCTTGGGCGGAGTTCATCTTCAACACCGCCTACCAGTCGTTGCTCCGGGACACGTCGTTCCACGTTGTTTACGGGCGTGATCCACCCTCCATTCGGTCTTATGAACCGGGGGACACCAGATTTGCAGCTGTCGCCAAGAGCATGGAGGAGCGTGCTGAGTTCCTCGCTGGCATCTGCTATAGGCTAGAGCAAGCTGAGGCAGTCCAAAAGCTACATTACGATAAGCACCACCGCCATGTCGCGTACCAGGTCGGCGACTGGGCTCTTCTTCGGCTTCGGCACCGTGCGGCATCGCCGCTGCCCCAAGCGACTACTGGCAAGCTCAAGCCCCGCTTCTACGGGCCCTATCGCGTCACCGAGCTGATCAACGACGTGGCTGTACGCCTCGCACTACCTCAGCGTGCTCGCCTACACGATGTGTTCCACATTGGGCTCCTGAAGAAGTACAACGGTCCACCTCCTGAAGCTCCACCACCGCTGCCACCCATTCATCACGGGGCTGTGGCTCCAGAGCCGGACCGTGCTGTTCGGTTTCGCATGGCTCGCGGTGTGCGCCAAGTCTTGATCCAGTGGAAGGGGCAATCGCCTGCATCCGCAACATGGGAAGATATGGAACAGTTCCGAGCCAAGTACCCTGCCTTTCAGCTCGAGGACAAGCTGAATCTCGAGGGGGGAGAGATGTCATGTGGGGGCGCACCTATACTAGGCGCCACCAGGTCAGAGATGTCCGTCGGGCCGCGGAGTGCGCGGCACACGCAGAGGGCACGCAGGGAGACGCGCAGGAGGGGGACTGTGGTCGCGTTGATAGAGATTAGTTTCTATCTTAGAGTCCTTAAATTTAGGAACTATTATCCTGTACATATAGGATTACGTCTAGGAGTCTTGGAGCCATCGGCTCTGATTGATTAGGCCTTAAGCCATATATATTGTTGTACCCGTGATGGAATTAACAAAAGAATTATTCATCTAATCTTGTACCTCTCTCTTAACTAAGCCTGCGGCTAGGGCAACCTCGCCGGAGAAGACGGATCAAGGCTACGAACTACGTAGCCGAGGTCCAGCTACCCTAGGGCTCGACGCCCTTGACAAACATCGGCGACAAAGGGTCACCCTGCATGAGTCCCCAAGCGTGGGTGATCCTGGGTCCCGGCCTTCCATTGAGGAGAACCTTGAGGAGAACCTTGGTACTAGCAGTTGACAGAAGAAGAGATATCCAATCGAGCCATCTTCTGGGGAAGCCCAAGTGCTGAAGAATTTCCAAAAGAAAAGGCCAGGCAACTGTATCAAAGGCCTTGGCGATGTCTATTTTCAGCAGGACAGCCGCAAACTTCCTCGAGTGGAGCCAACGACAAGCTAACTGAACTGCTCTGAAGTTATCATGGACCGATCTTTGCTTGATAAAGGTACTCTGATTGTTGGCCACGATCTCTTTCAGCCTTGGTGCAAGGCGCCTGGACAGGCATTTTGTAAAAATCTTGCTGAAACCATGGAGCAGGCTGATGGGCCTATAATCATTGAGGCCGTGAGGGGTCTCCTTTTTTGCGTAGGAGTACCATTAGCGTTTCATTAAGCAAGTTGAAACTCTGGCCATCCAGCGACCAAATAGCATTGAACGCATTAAAAATATCTCCTTTGATGCAGGCCCAAGAAGACTTGAAAAAGGCCGGAAAAAACCGTCTGGCCTAGGAGCATGATCAGAGGGCATCTCCTTGACAGTGGCCTAGATCTCCTCTTCTGAAAAACAACTGTCAATGCAATGCCAGAAAGGTCGAGCTGTGGTAGCAGAAGGCTGAGGTCACCGGATACGCGAGCGGTGACGCGCAATAGTGCGTGAAAGAGAAGCAAGGCCCAAGCTGCGTTTCTTGAACATACTTAGCTCATCTGCGGTTAGTTGGCGGGTCTCTTGGGCGATGTCCAGGTGAGCGACGATCTCACACTACCCACAGTCTGCATGCTCCAGCTGGTCAGTGCCTTCGCAGTGCGGCGCAGCTTGATATCCAGTGTTCGACAAGCGTCAACATTGGGCACCAGACGCTCCCAAGCCAACAGTGTGCTCAGCTGCAGTAGAAGGGTGCATGCATGGTCAGAGGCGTCGGAGGAGGATAGTGACCACAATCTATGATCCGGGTAAGCTTCCATCCAGGGAACCGACGCGAACACTCTGTCGATGCGCTCATTGCTCCAAGTATACAAACGCCCATGGAGGGAGAGCTCTTCGACGGACATAGCGTCCAACGTCCTCCTGAATCTATTGTTATTCTTGTCAGCCGCTCTGTAGATCAAATTGAAGTCACCACATACGAGCAGCGCAGCGCGCCCGGTCTAGCAACACTGATCTCCACAAGTTCCGCCAGGAAAGCCTGCTTGAGGTCGTCGAGAACCGGCCCATAGACAACTGTCAAGTTCCACGACAGGGATGGTTGGCACGTTTGGTTGCATGATCGACAGCAGAGATGGAGAACTGTCGTTGGACGACTGAGGAGGCAGACCAAACGTGGCGAGCCCACCCAAGAATGATTCCACTCGAAGCACCAACCGAAGGCAAGAAAGCAGAACCCATAATATCAAAAGACATGGAGGTGTTCAGCTTGGTTTCAACGAGGGAGGCCAACGATGGATGCATGTTCCTTGATCAGAAGCTCACGTACGAGGTCCCTCCTTGCACGAGCACATTCCATATTAGCAGATTGTTGTTTGACGTAATAACTAAAGTTGCGACTCAGGGAGGCAAAGCCTTCAGGCGGCGGGAAGCGCACAGCCCTGGATGGGCGTGGCTTCCAGCCTGGGAACAGAGCCTTCATGGCTTACGCTGAGAGGCCCATCAAACACTGCCTGGAATTCCTCAAAAGAAGCTTCATCAGGCACCCTCGTTTCAATGTCGATCCCAATCTTCCTCAACATCACCTTCCTGCTTGCCCGATCCTCAGGAAGCCTTGGCTGGTCCCTGCTCTTGGCAGCAAGCCTTGCACTCCGAGAGTTCGCCCTGTGCCTAGATTCTCATTCAAACGGTCTAGATTTTATTGGAATTTTAACTCACACATTTTAAAATTCTCAAAATACAATAAAGTTATTCGGATTATTTTTATCCAGATTCTCAAAATCTCGTAGGATCCAAACGGCACGTTACTGCTGCCAAGCATCCATACTGTTCCTTGCAGCGAATCATACCAGAGTATCCTTCAGTAAAATTCATTCATGTAACAGTAGTACAGTACTACTTGATGTAGCAGAAAGAACTGCAAGCAGCTGCAGCCTGCAGCCACAGCGGCTTAAAGCCGCAGCAAACAGGCCACTCTCATAAAAAAAAAAAATCACTTTACCTTGCAGCCGAGCGAGAGAGCACAGCTTTTTTTTTCTCTTTTTGGTTCCGGCTCTGCCGCCACCCGCACCTGACACCTGTCAATGATTAGTCATGTCATCTGCGCCTCGCGCCCCCCCCCCCCCCCCCCCCCCCCCCGCCGTGCCCAACGGAGCTCGCCCGCGGTCACTGCGAGGTGGCCCCACCTCTCCACACATATAAAAGCCTCGCCCGTCGTCCCGGCCTCCCCGGACACGACTCCACCAATAACGCTCCGGGCACACACACACGCAGCGGCAGCGCAGCAAAAGAAACAACAACAACAAAAAAAAAAAACAGCACCCAACGAAAACCCCCCGAACCAGCAGAGCACGGCCGCGGCGCTCGCTGCTGCATCCGAGCTCCGGCCGCCTCGGAGCGGCGCGGCGCAACCAGGTGCGGGCGGTTCCGACCACTCCCCGGCGCCTCGCGCCGCTACATTCCATTCCTCCCCGATAGACCGCGCGCTCCGCAAGGATCTGCCGTGGGGGCTTGGTTCCGTACGTACGGCTAGGCGCTCGCGGCGTGTTTTTTTTTTTTTTTTTCCTTTCCCTCCTTTTCCATTTCGGCCAGATTTCTGGAATCTGTTCGTGTTTGGGTGCCGGGGGGTTTTAGCCCGTTGCGGTTTGTTGATGCGTGTGTGCGCTCGATGTGGGGGTGGCGGGTGGCAACGTGGTGATGATGGGCTGGGTGGCCTCGGTGATTGCGGTTTGGGTGGTGGGTCATCAGTGTTAAGCGTTGTTGATCACTGTGCGGGGTTAGGGTTTAAACTTTAAAGCCGAGGCCAAGGTTTTGGCTGCTGCGGGGTGCCGATTGTGGGGATTGCTTGTTCGTTGCGTTGTCTAGTAGCTGTTTAATCGCAGTCAATCGCGCTGGTTTTGGTGGGTCTCTGATTGGTTGTCTCTGCTTTTTTTTTTTTTAAAAAAAAGGAAATCCACGCAATTTTGGTGGGCGGCTGTGCCTGCATGTGATTTTTTTTTTTCCGTTTCTTCGTTTTATTACGACTGGTTCGTTGTGTGGATTTTGGACTTGTGGTGGATACAACTCAAGTAGAATTTCTGTATTTTCCCCTGCGGGCTGTACAAGATTTTTATTGGTACAAGAGCTGACCAAAAATTGCCTGCGTGTGAGATTTGTGTCCCTTGGGATGTGGGAGCACTAGTGCGCGGTTTAACTGTTTTGTGGTGGCATGGTAGCATGGACAGATTGCTTCTGTGTGATGGTCCTTGTTGAAATGGTGATGTGGCTTCGCTGCCCTGCACTTGATGTGACTAAGCCTATTTATTGACTTCAGATGTTCTTGTGCATCACATTTCGATCAGACATTTTTATTTTGTGTGTGTCCTCATGATTCGTAAGCTTGTACTGCAATTGTGGTCTGTTGATGGGGGTGGAATTGAGTCTTGGTTCTGGAAGGATAATTAATTAGGTGGCGCATTGGGTATGCATTTGGTTCCTGTTGCAAGGCAGGGGATTAATTAGACAACATGTTGTGTGTAGGAAATTTTGTTTGAATGGTTTCCTCAGGGTTGTGTGTTGTTCACAGATTGAGAATCTTTGTGACTGATTATGATGTCCATGGCTCTATTTTGCGACAAGATTTAATTTCAGTTCAGATTTTCGGTACTTGTGTTGCTACTCTGCGTAACATTCATGATTTTCATGAAATGAATATAACTTTCCTTGCTAAATAATGGACCAGTAGTGGTTTTGTTTGGTTACATGTTGGCATACAATGGGTAATCTACATGTTGTTTTGAACTGTTCGACCTTTGAAACCACTGATAGTTGTATGTTTTCTCTTCTTCAGTTATGACTTAATAACAAGTGTTATCCCATTGGTATCATTGTATTTTCTTAACTGATGTGCTGCTTGCCTTGCAACCAAAATTTCTGAAGCAAAAGTGCTTGAAGGGACCCGCAATCTTGCAATGCAAGCAGTACAGCCAAACAGCCAGTCTGGGATCCAGATTCGTAATCTCCCAGTAAAACAGCTTGGAGGGGTGATCTTTGGTTGCAAGCCCGAAACAATCGAAGAATGCTTCAAAAAACAGCTCTTTGGTTCGCAACTACCTCTATAATTTTTAATTCCACAGTTGGGTTTTTACAGTATCCTGCTTAGTTGTGGGTTTGTGACACTATTATTGGGCTTGGTTTATGAACTATTTGATTTCTCAGCTTAATTAGACTGTTTTTTTTGTTTGTTTGTTTTGTCTTATAGGTCTGCCTTCAGTCCATTATTCATATGTGAAGAATGTCAAACCTGGCATGCCTTTGTTTCTATTCAATTATAGTGACAGAAGACTCCATGGTATTTTTGAGGCTGCAAGTCTTGGTCAGATTTCTATTGATCCATATGCTTGGAATAATGAGGACTCATTAAGGACACCTTTTCCTGCTCAGGTATCAAACTTTAAACTGATTGTTTGGTGGAATAGTTTAAACAGTTAAGTTTTCCCCATTCCATTTCTCAAATGGCTTTTTGTACTTTCAAGGTTCGTATTCGCACAAGGACTCTGTATATACCAATGCTGGAGAGCCGATACAAAACAGTGCTTGGTGCTAACTATTATGATCGTCATCTGTTCTACTTTGAGCTGGACCATACACAGACAAAAGCTTTAATTTCTTTGTTCAAATCACTTCCCCCTATTAATTTCAATCAAGTTCCAGCTGCTTCAAGCAAAAGGAGTATTGCTGTGTCTTTACCACCAACTAAAAGGATGGCACCAGTTCTTCCTGACCCAAAGAAAGTTAAAGCAAATTCAAAGAACATCAATCCATTTAGTGTTTTATCAAATGCAAGTGATGGTGTTCTAGAAAACTGGGTTGATTCTGATGTGGAAAATGCTAGCATCAATGAAAATTCACACAGTGATACTGATGAGAAGGAATCTGAGGATCCAGTTTCTGATTGGGAGGATTTGGATGACAATGCTCTTCAATACCAGTTTAGTCCTCATTCAAATCCAGATGAGGTCAGTCAAAACTCCTCATACAAAACAGTTTGCCAAGGAATGGAGCTTGATGAATGTATTCATCCAGTTGTCAATCATGTGAATGAAGAAAAACACACAATGCTTGTACATAATGAGCATAAAGCTGCTGTGAGTATTGGCAAAATAGAGAGTGAAGTTAACAATATCCCTGGTGGTGTTGGGCTACAGCCTGAAAGACACACTATCCTGAAAAAGCTGAAAGAGTTGTTTTCTATACGACAGCAGGGGGTACTGTCTTCCCAGGATTGTGTTAATTCAAGCCCAGATCAATGTGTACCTGAAGAAACAAAGGTCAATACAAACCTGTATTGTGACCCATTTGATGCTACTGTGGAAGATAAAACCTCATTTGGGAAACACCATGGAGAATTTGCTGAGGTGATCTATGTTATTCATTCTGTTTGCCTTTTTTTATTGATACAGTGTGTCTCTTACATTTTATTTTTCATGGAACTATAGTCCCCTTACATTTTTCCTTTCCTCTGTAGCTTCGACAAATCATTGCTGATTTATCCAGGAGGGCTGAAGCATTGGAGAAAAAGCAGGTTTGTCATTTCTTCCTTGAAGAATGGAAATGGAAAATTTGATGGTGTCTTCTTTTGTTTGTTGGAAGTGGAAAATAAATGAGTTTTTTGTTCCCAGAAGAAGTAAATAATAAATAACTGACTTTGCTTTCTATATTCTGCGATTTATTCACTGGGCAATATTTACTTTTTCTAATCATGTTGATAGTTGATACGATTTATTCAAAAGGTATACCCAGTTTCTTTCACCGAGAATCACTAGTGCTTTCTCCTGTATTTGTATGAACCATTTGGCTCATATCTACAATGGCTATTTCTTGCATTTGCATGCTTCCTGTAGTTTTTCAAATCTGCTTGTCTTAGCAATCCTACCAGATGAATTTATGGTGCAAACTTTGTTGCACAAGATTTTCTAATATTTTTACATTATTTTCTCAGAAAGGGTCAGATCAAGATATACTTTTTTTGAGGGAAGTCGTTAAAGATTCAGGAAGAAAAGTACAGCAACTGGAATATCTTGTAGATGAGTTACAATTCCGGTTTGACTCTTCATTGCCTCTTCTTGGAAGCATGCACAATACTTTAGCCAAGCCATCAATATTCCTGATCGGTGGTTACAATGGCGTGACCTGGTTATCATCTCTTGATTCCTTTTTTCCTGATAAAGACACACTGGTGGGTCTTGCACCAATGAGTTTGGCCCGCTCATATGCGTCTGCTGCTGCATTGGATGGTCACATATTTGCTTTTGGTGGTGGAGGTAGCAAGTCATCATGGTATAACACAGGTACGCCATTGTGTTTATAATATGATTTCACTACTTTTGCATGACCTTTTCATTTTTGGTGGCATGTATTTACTCCTATCTTGTTATTTTCTTTTGATAGTGGAATGCTATAGCTCAAGGAATAACGAGTGGATAGAATGCCCCACGTTGAACCGCAAGAAAGGAAGTCTTGCTGGTATCAGTCTTAATAGCAAAATATATGCTATTGGTGGAGGAGATGGAAATGAAACTTTTTCAGAAGTTGAGATGTTTGATCCATGTCTTGGGAAATGGATATTTGGTCCATCTATGCTGATCTCTGTATGATCTCATCCTCTCTTTGCTTATGCCATTTACCTAGCTTGATGTCTTCGGGCCCATTACAATTTACAACACAGTGCTTGGACCTTGAGCCAGTTATGTTTGTATTCTGATTAACTTGGTGCTTTAAGAACTAAGAAACACATAAAGGGAATAGGTTTATTTTTGTGTAGAGATACATAAGATCAGTTATGATGTGTAATTTATCTCACTTATAAATATACTTGCAGTAGCATATGATGTTCATCCTCTGCGTAGAGAATTCTGCTTCATATAATAATTCATCTGATCATTACATCATTGTTTGCATAGGTTGCCTAGATTTTTGCTTATAATTGAGCTACAATACTACAGCTATTTGCTCTTGGTATCTTCATAATAATTTCTTACATTAGTTGTACTTATGAGAGTATCTCAAAGAGTTGAATAGTCTTTGACACCAAATATGCTAATTTTTTTTCACAATATATGTTGCAGCGATTTGCTCTTGCCGCGGCTGAATTTAATGGCACCATCTATGCAACTGGTGGATATGATGGAAGCATGTACTTACAGTAAGGCCTCCTTAACATAGCCCTTCATGTTGTTACATGATATACAGTCACATAAGACAACAGAAACAACTTAAGAAACACATTGTTGCATGCAGATCAGCAGAACGATATGACCAAAGGGAGGGTGTCTGGGTCCGTCTTCCAAGTATGAACACAAAGAGGGGATGCCATGCCCTAACTGTCCTGGGAGAGAGCCTGTCAGTAACTTCCTCTTATACTCTGTCTTTCTGACAGAATTAAGCTCATCTTGGTATTGAATCCTGGCGATGAACTTATGTATCAGTTTGACTTGTGTTTCAGATACGCAATAGGAGGATTCAATGGGGAAAAGATGGTTTCTAGCGTTGAGATCTTCGACCCTCGCCTCAATGCCTGGAGGATGGGAGATCCCATGAGCACCCCAAGAGGATATGCTGCTGCAGGTACTCTGGATGGAAGCACGTACTTAATCGGTGGCCTGAAATCCAATGTGGAGATCCTGGATACAGTAAGCAACTGTTTGCTCCTCCTGACACAGTTATTCGAGACAATTATTATATATATGGATGTTGCCTGGCAAACCTGTGCTCTTTCCTGAAGATGGCTCCTGTCACAGGTGGAGGTTTACAACGCGAGCTCCGGCTGGTCAGTTCTCGGTTTCAGTTCACTTGGGAAGAGGTCCTTTGCATCTGCTGTGGCCATGTAGTTACCGATCAGGAGGTTAACTAGTGTTGATAACATCATCAGGTTTAACATAGTTGCTGCCTTTCGCAAGAAATAGTTAGGGTAAAGTGGGTGTAGTGTGTATGTAGAATAGAATAACACAACTGGATGAATTGTACTGATCAACAGTGGTGTACATATATAGGCCTTTGGCCATGGCTATACATGCGCAGCTATACGGGCGCGAGTGAAGCGAGCGGCCGGGCGTACAGAGCGGGCGCGGGCGTCGTGCGGCAGCGCATGCACCGTAGAGCTCCAGCCGTTGAGGGCGTGTGCGGCTAGCATGCACACAGGCCGTTGGAGACTTGGCATCCCTGAAGACTCGGATCTCTAGCTGTTGGCAGGATGACTCCGCTGACAGTGTAGTGTGTAATGTGTTGGGATCTTCATCAGGGGAAATCTGCTTGGTATGGGAGACTGGGTAAGTGGCCCGTAGATTGACCTTTAAGCTATGCATGCAGTCTTGAGAACCAGATAGTGATACCCAAAATCACGGAGTTTAATCGGTGGCCATGCAGTTTGTTGCTTCTTTTGCTTTTTTTTTTTCCTTTTAGTGGGTGTGGGACTGTGGTCCAATGATGGGTGGTGTGGTTATATTCAGGGCAGACTTGACAGCAGCGGCTGCAGATACAGTAATCTGTGAGCACCTGTTTTCCCTCTCACAGATTACTGTAGCTGCAAGTCTGCAGGCTGCAGCGAGCAGAATTAAGTGAAGACGGTGGCTGAGCAGTTGCATGTTACATACTCCCTCCGTCCAAAAAAAAAAAAAAAAGTCATTCTCGCTTCTCAAAAAGTCAACAGATATCAACTTTGACCAAATATATAAAATAAAGTATTAATATTTATATTACATAATTAGTATCATTGGATAGATCTTTGAATGTACTTTTATAATAAAATTATTTGGAGATAAAAATATTGCACACATTTTGTATAAATTCAGTCAAAGTTGAGAAAGTTTGACCAGCACGTATCCCATAGCGACTTTTTTTTTTTTGACGGAGGGAGTACTACAGGCTCCGATCACGCCGTACCTTCATCTCTGCTGAATCTATACTGAACAAGCACATGCAACTGCTCAGCAAGATATGGTTACATCATAGCTAGATCGAGCGCGGTCACTGTGTGCGGTTATTCTGTTGCCCATGCTCCCAGCATGATGCTTATTTCAAGGACTATGCCCGTCTCGCGTCGGGTGTCCGTTACACGTACTGATGCTAATTGGTTTGCTTTTGTCTTAATAGACAATGTGATAGATAGATAGGCGAGGAAATGGTGGTTGTCTCCAAAATTAATGGTATAAAAAAAACACCAGGTAAATTCATTTTGCCAACTCATTTGCTTGTAAATTCATTGTGTAAAATAACTCGCAAATTCATTGCGCACGAATTGATCACTGGTCAGGTGTGATCAGTCTCATCCGTCTAAGAGACTGATCCGGTGCGACGAGTCTATTCCGTGTAATAGTATTTTGGAATTCCTCTTCCAAATGGTGCCTCCACAGGCCCAGGTTGACATCCGATCCAACCTAGTAGTAAGCAATCCGCCAAAAGCAACCAAAATATTCCTTGGTCAATCGGTCGAAAACTTGAACTACTAAGTGATGTATGACTCACCCTGCTAGTGGGCTGGAGCCCAACTTCCTAACCACAAAAGCAACCAAAATATTCCTTGGTGAATCGGTCGAAAACTTGAACTACTATGTGATGTATGACTCACCCTGCTAGTGGGCTGGAGCCCAACTTCCTAACCACACCAATCCACGTAGCATTGAATAAAAAATAAACCCACCCCGATCTTGTCCATCATCTACAGAACCTACCCCACCCCAACTTATATTATACGAATGCATTGTATATTGTACTAAAGCATTGATCAAACCATCGTTTCACCCCATTAAGAAACCATTCACACTCATGGTTTTACAAGGCAACAATTGAGCAAGTCATAACTGAACAAGCTGATGAATGAGCAGGTCAGCAAGGTGTTCTTACAAGGCAACAAATGAGCTAATATAGACTGAAATCGATTGATAAACTGAACTGTCATTAAAACAAGGATTGAAACTAAGCTGGCATCAACCGATAAAATGATCGCGCATTTTACAAGCTGCCAAAAGCCGGTAGAATAAATATACACAAGCTATCAAAAGCACTACTGATCCTCCAACTACTGGTAATTTGGTAAATATACAGCAGCTGCCATCATCCTTCTTGAAGCCAGCAAACCTTTTCTCACTGTGAGGAATATCCATGCCACCATCCAAAGTTCCCTGCAACAACAAAATACAATAAATGTTAAAAAGCTAGAAAGATGGCAAATCGTTCAAATAAGAGGTAATGTAAAAATGATTATTCTTGATTGTAACGTCCCGCCTCCTCGAGGCCGGGCCCGCTTACATCAGGTAGCTTTCATAGGACCTAGACTATCCCCACAGACCAACACCAGTCTTTTTTCTGCGCACTTTGTCCTCACTCATGCGTACCCGGGAAAGACTTCCCGGTCGGTTACGAGATGGGCTTCCGGAAAAGAAGGGTCGATTACGAGATGGGCTTCCGGAAAAGAAGTTGCAACTTATTGGTATGAGTATTCTATTAATCCTATTAAGCCCTGAGCCGAGATGTTACAATCTCACCCCCTTAAGAGATCGACGTCCTCGTCGATCAATCCCAGGCCAGGAACGTCCTCTCTTGGCCACGTCCGTATGCCCAATGCCAGCGCATATGTCATGCTGTGTGACCACTCCGGATCCACACCAGCCATGCGCACTATGCCTGCACAACTGTGACACACGCGCCCGTGAAACCGTGAGAGTCGGCTCTGATACCATTCTGTAACGTCCCGTCTCCTCGAGGCCGGGCCCGCTTACATCAGGTAGCTTTCATAGGACCTAGACTATCCCCACAGACCAACACCAGTACTTTGTACTCACTCATGCTTACCCGGGAAAGACTTCCCGGTCGGTCACCCATCGCTCCAAGCCAAGCACGCTTAACTTTGGAGTTTTTACGAGATGAGCTTCCGGAAAAGAAGTTGCAACTTATTGATATGAGTATTCTATTAATCCTATTAAGCCCTGAGCCGAGATGTTACATTGATGAGTAATTAAAAAATCACTCTCGAGCTGTCATCATTACAAGAAACGAGAACAACTATCAACACATCTAGTCTCCTTCACCTATAGTGAGAGTGCGTCTTTCAGAAAAGAACTTTTTACCATTTTTTGCTATAAATTGCTGTCAACACTTTCAAAGTTAAGGTCCTCCAGTTCAGCTGACTCTTCCATCTATTCAAGAGGCTTTTAGCAAAAATAGAACACGCCTATGCTGCAAACAAATATAAAAACAGACCAATGTTGTACCTGATTATCCATACATATGTTTTTTTCGATGAACAACCAATCTTTTACGCAAATAAGAGCTTCCAACATTTCAGGGGTTAGTGAACTCATTGCATCTCCAAGTATCCTACCTCCAAGACTCCAACACTAAAGGCAGATTCAGAAGATACAGTGCTGAGAGGAATTGCAAGGAAATCTCGTGCCATAGTTGAAAGCACAAGATATTTTTCAGCATGTGTCTTCCACCAAAGCAACACATCAAAACCCTTGCTATCTGCCACATATTCTTCTTCGAAGTAAGTGTCGATTTCAGATTTTGGTGCACGAGCCGTTCTCCAACTTGACTTGAAATTCTGCATTTGCAGCCCAATATGGCATTGGTATTGGGCACAGCTTGGTTCTGCATTTGCGCGGGCTACCGAATCATCGCTCCGCCGGGCCTCATCATTCTGTTTATGCGGAAACTGGCCGCACAAACTCTGAATCGCAGGCCCGTGAACGGCAGGCTGTGTGCGCGAGTTATCAGCCTGTTTACATGGTTATATCTGTTATATATTATTTTACGTAACTATATCAACAAACATCAGATTAGCGCAGCGGAAGCGTGGTGGGCCCATAACCCACAGGTCCCAGGATCGAAACCTGGATCTGATAGATTTTTTAGTTCACATTTTCATCTCTGTTTTTTTTTTCAGTTCCATCTTTTTTTGTTGACATTTTCATCTCTGGTTTTTTTTTTTCAGTTCCTCGTTCTGTACTTTTCTCTATCTATTTTTTTTAGAAAAAACTCATTTTTTTTTGCAGTCTTCACTTCTTCTATCTAAACTGTATAAGCACATTGTTTATTTTTTGTGCGTGAAGTCACCAAGGTCTCCCAAAATCTTTATTGAATTTAATTGGATTTGGCCTAATTTAATTTCAATTAATAAAACAATTAAATTGCAAGATTCATAATAAGATGTTAGGCGCAGTAAAGAAATATTCTCACATAGAAATTGACCAGGGATTTTGCTTTCAAATTACGAGCACACACATCAAGTCAAAGACTTATTAGTTAGACCTGAGTGAGTGTCGGTAAGTTCCACCACAACAAAGCCAGTCCGCCGAACTACGTTTAGTTTGTAGATTAACTTAGCTTAAATAAGCGTCTATCGTGTGCATTTGTTGTGAGTTGAGAAAGGTAGCAGATAAGCCATATGTGCATAACCTCGGCCGCTTAGGCCACGACATGAAGTAGAGTATGCCGCCAGCGAAAGGTTTTGTATATTAACTAATGCAGCTTATCTTTGCTGGACTTATGTTTGTCATCTGTGGAAGGCAGAAGAGGGTGAAGCACGAAGGACCGACCGTGGGATGGGGGAAGAGATCAGCAACGATAAAGATGCAATGCAACTATTTGAGGCTGGTGCTGACGGTGTAGTAGGTGCCTCGGGGCCCGTGGGCTACATCGAAACTAGTAGATGATTAGGGCCCGGGACGGCCGGTGAATTCAGTGTGATAATACTTTTCTTAGCCTTTGTAAAGGCAAAATTCAGAACATTAGCATCAAAAACATCGGAGTGGCGCAGCGGAAGCGTGGTGGGCCCATAACCCACAGGTCCCAGGATCGAAACCTGGCTCCGATATACATTTTTTGCTGTCTTTTTTTAATAAATATGTCTCCCTTGTTTTCGTGTGTGCTCAATTTTTTTTTCTGTTGTCCGATGTAAATTAAATTCTCATGCAAATATATGTCTGCCTTGTTTTCGTGTGTGCTATTTTTTTTTTCTGTTGTCCGATTAAATTAAATTCTCATTCATGCGTCCGGACTTCTTTGACAGCTCGACTATCAGATTTATTTACGCTGTGTTCCAAATTTAAATAATCAACCATGAAAAAAGTTACTTTTAAACATTTAGTCCTGTAGTTTGGTCACATTAAAGTGTGTTAGCAAATCTTTGCTGGACGAGGCTCTATTTAGATGTCATCTTAAAAAAAATTGAATTATCACATCCAATATTGAAACGCATGCATGAAGTATTAAATATAGACTAAAGACATATTTAGATCCAAAATCAAAAAAATTACACCTATCACATCAAATCTTTGAACATATGCATGGAGTACTAAATATAAATTAAAAAATAACTAATTATATAAATTAAAAAATAACTAATTACATAATTTACATGTAATTTACACGAATCTTTTAAGCCTAATTAATCCATGATTTGACACTAAAGTGCTACAGTAACACATGTGCTAATGACAAATTAATTAGGCTTAAAAATTTCGTCTCGCGATTTACAGACAAATTCTGTAATTTGTTTTTTGTTAGTATTCAAATACATCATGCAACACTCTATATAACATTCGATGTGATATTCAAAATTTTATGACCTGAATTTAAACATGCCAGAGTCTACTTTGCGATACGAATCTATTGAGCTTAATTGATCCATAATTTGACAATATTGTGCTACAGTAAACATATACTAATAACAAATTAATTAGGTTTAATAGCTTTATCTCGTTAAGTATTGTGCGATAGTGTAATTAGTTGTATAATTAATCTATTTTTAATAGACTAAATTAATGCCGCAATATCCCATAAAAAACCTCAAAAAAAAAGAGTCTAAACACAAGTGCAACCAATGCTGCTTATCTTTGCTGGACTTTTGGGCTTACTAGGTTCCTGTCCGTACTTTGCTACGCGGCAAAAACTTTTGTATTAAAAAATACACGGATCATACGATAATACTGTGAAACTAAATACCGATATTAAAATGACATTTAATCCAACAAACTTAAGGGTGCAAATTGGTCAAATACTTAGGTATAACTCTAATTCTTTTTAGTTCAAATATCTATACTACTTTTTTTAAAATATTTAAATTAAAGAGGGTAGAAGGTGCACCTAAAAGTTACTCATTTGTACCCTTGAATAAATTAAAAGAATTAGGAAAAAAAGGAGAAATGAAAACTAGAAGTAGCGGCCTTGGCTGTTTGCCCCTATCAAAACCAGCGGCTATGTTTGTCGTCTGCGGGAAGTCAGAAGAAGATGGTGAGGCACGACGGATCGACGACCTAAGGGATGGAGGAAGAAGAGACCAGCAACGAATCTTTCAAAAAAAGAGACCAGCAACGATAAATCGAGAAAAAAAAATAATCTTACTTTAATTTAAGTACATATATACGTATAGATAGATAGATTTGTGTGGGCCAATTTTTTAGGGGTGGCTCGGGGCCCGTGGGCAGTGGGCTACGGCTCTGCGATCGAAACTAGCAGACGGATAGGGCCCTCGATGTAAGAATACTTTGTGTAACAGTTATATATGATAAATTCAGAACATAAGCATCAAACATCGGAGTGGCGCAGCGGAAGCGTGGTGGGCCCATAACCCACAGGTCCCAGGATCGAAACCTGGCTCCGATACACTTTTTTTCCTGTATGTTTTCGTGTGTGCTCATTTTTTTTCTGCTGTCCGATGTGAATTAAATTCTTTTTTTTTTCTGTTGGCCGATGTAGATTAAATTCTTCATGCGTTAGGACTTCTTTGACCGCTCGACTATCAGATTTATTTACGTTGTCTTCTAAATTTTAAAAATTAACCATAAAAGAAAGTTGTATTTTAAAATTTAGTCCTGTAGTTTGTTCACATTAAAGTGCGTTAGCATATCTCCACGGTAAAAGATTAAACTCACCACAATCATAAAAAAAAATTCTGCTTTGCGGTTAAAAGCGAGACTATCAGGTGACTTTGTCTTGACACGAGATTGAATGGCTCTTACTACAAAAAAAAAAACAAAAAAAAACAATAGATGATAACCCATGCAATGCCAAAACACTATTGGACGCGCGTGCATCAGTCGCGCTAGCGGCGCACACTTTCTGTTTTCGGTATGGACCTTTTTCTTTTTCGTGGACCAAACGTAGAATTGACGAACGTGGGAGAAAAGGAGAAAGACGCATGCATGTGTCAGGAATATGTCAGGTCCTGTTTTTTATAGCACAAGTGGTGTACAAACTTTAAAATATCATAACTTCTTTAAAAAATATTTATTTTTAATTCTGTTTGCACCATTACATTTATTATGATGAGATCTATAAAACTAGACCCATGTTGGATATATTTCGAGGAAATTTATATGATTATAAAGTTTCGTGTCTAGGAGTACAAAGTTTCAAATGTCATAGTACAAAGTTTCAAAACTTAGAATGCAAAGTTTCAAATTACAAAGTTCCATTTTAGGTGTGCAAAGTACATATCATGTCAGTACAAAGATTGAAATGATCTAGTACAAAGTTTTTGAATTCAGATGTAGAGTTTGAATCCTAAAGTTTTGAACCTAGCTTAACAAAGTTTATAACATGGTAGTCTAGAGTTTTGAATTTAGTAGTACAATGTATTGTAACGTGATAATTCAAAGTTTTGAACCTACCGATACAAAGTTTGTAATATGTTAGTGAAAAGTTTTATAAATTTTAAATGTAAATTTTTGAATCTATCGACATAAAGTTTGTAATGTGATAGTTTAAAATTTAAAGTTTAATTATAAAATTTTAGGATTATAAATACAAAGTTTATAGCATGTAATTAAAAGTTTATGATATGATAGTTCCAAGTTTATAAATTGTAAGTGTAAAGTTTTGAACCGAACAATTCAAATTTTATAACGTGATAGATAAAAATAATGAATCTAGTGGTACAAAGTTTGTAATGTGATAGTTCAAAGTTAATAATTATTTATGTAAAGTTTTAAACTTAGCAGTACAAAGTTTTAAATGTGATGGTATCAAGTTTATAAATTCTAAGTGTAAAGTTTTGAAAGTGCTAATATAAAGTTTTTGCATTTAGAATGTAATGTTTGAAATAACAAAGTTTTAAAATATTGAGACACAAAGTTTGAAATGTACCTATATAAACTTTTTAAATTTTAAAAATAAAATTTGAAATTATAAAGTTTTAAATTTTTAAGTATAAATATTTTCTATCTAATATTGAAACAAATTTATTTCAATAAGTGATCATGTGTTAAACATTTTTTCTCTACTATTTTTTAAAGTTGATTTCGTGACATTTTGTGTGATAGCGTATTACTTCCACTTAGAGCATCCGCGGTGTGGGGTTCTTAGGTGTGTCTATGCATTAAATGCGAGTATAGAATCGAGTTCTATACACTGTGTACCTGTGTCTATAAAGAACCTGGTTCCATACATAGAACCCACTCCTATCTTCTCTCTTCTCTCTCAAACCATTACATAGAAAGACCCACCCCTGTGTCTTATCCGCCCATTTATTACCCATGCATCTGGTGCCCTGAAAAAAATAAATAAATAAGCTAAAAAAGTGGTTTAAAAAATCAGACATGAGAATTAATATATATATATATAAAATTGGACTCCAGAGACTACATAGATATAGGAAGCTAGACAGGGGAACCATGATTCAAAGTACATGTACTAAAGGTTCATGCGTACCTAGCTCTTTACGGTTACGTGTCCCTCCGACTGCGCGTGCGCTGCGATCGTTTCTGGCGCACGCCCGTCCCGTAAAGTTGCCGCATGCAATGAGGAAATAAATTTACATTGTGATAATGACCGGTCACATCTTTCTTTCCTATTTCCTTTTCTTTTTATCCATGTTGCGTGAAATATTAATTGTTATAGTTGGCTAACATCATACAATATCTAAGGAGGATAGGCAACAAAGAAGGTATAAAGTTGTAACTTTAGTTGGAGTCCATTCCAGACTTCAATTGGAACAACGAGCAATTTTTGCTAGACATGGAAGAGAATCAAAAGGAGTGTTCTCAGTTTTTTTTTTCTTTGTACTCTTTTTTATTTTGAAGTAACCACTTTGCAAAGGCCTTGTTTAGTTTTGGTCCGTAAAATTTTTTGATGGCACATCGGATGTTATATAGGATGGTGCATGAAGTATTCATATACTAACAAAAAATAAATTACAGAATCCGTCCGTAAATTATGAGACGAATATTTTAAGTTTAATTAATCTGTCATTAATGCATGTGTTATTGTAGCACTTTAGTGTCAAATCATAAACTAATGAGACTTAAAATATCCGTCTCAGAAATTACACTCAAATGTGTAATTAGTTATTTTTTAATCTATATTTAATAGTCCATACATGTATCAAAAAATCCGATATGACAGAACGTAAAGTTTTTATGTGAGAACTAAACAAAGCTAAGTAATCAGATAGTACTGGTAGTATGGGGCTCTATTCAGCAGGACTTATGAGACGACTGATAAGCTGAAACGGCTGATTTGCTGTGAGAGAAAATACTATTCCACAACTAATTAAAGTCAACTTATAGCTCAAGCGAAGAGAGTTCAAGATAATACTCCACCGCATTCGATTCTTCTCTCCTCAAGTCCTCATTTCGTCAACTACGGGTTGCATTGGTGTAAAACTGTTACAAAGGAGTAAAAAATAACTATTACAAAGGGGGGCATTATTGTTGCAAACTGCTAAAGGACGCTACATTAGTCGGTCAAACGCTCCCGTGGCATCTCTCAGGTCCTAAATTCAAATTTTCTTATCTACCCCACATCAAAATACAGGTTTATAGTCATCTCGTCTAACAGGGATACGGTAATGCTGCTTATATATGGATGGAGATAGAGCCGGGATTAACAGTTTTTTTTGTGAGCTATGTTAAAAATTCTTCTTCTTAATAAAATATCTGTGGGGGACATCATTCCCCGCTGCTGTGTTTTTTTAGTAAAATCCGCTGGCGGACCCTAAACTTGCACGGCTGTGTCAAGCCGGTCCCCGAAGTCGTGAAACGGGCGTTTAAGTACGTAATCACTGTTTGGGTTTCATTACAGTCCAATCGGGTGTCGGCGCGTGTGCGCTTTTTGTATTAACCCCCTGCTGTCTGGTTAACCCCACGCGCCGTTTAGGTTCCGCAGCTTGTTGAGCAGCCTCTTCACCCTCCCTTTGCAGTTATGCTTGTGTATTTGCAACTAGCTTTTTTTGCCTCTACAGAAGTGAATCCCATCCTTTTAAGTTTGCAACCACCACTGTTGTGGTTTGCTTCTGAGCAGTGACTGCAATGAATTGTTACACCATGCTTGCTAAATTTTGGCCCATTCTTCCCTTGTAACTCACGTGGTTGCTTCTTTTTGGACTTAGGTGGCCTACCAACCTTATTTTCATACACTGGAGGTGATACAGCTGGACCATTCACATGTTCCCACTCACTTTTATCCCTACACGGCCATATATTGAATCCATACGCTTTGTTACATGTTTGAACAGAGTAGCAATCTGGGAGCACAGTCTCTGGTTGGATTCTGTCATGCCTCAAACATGCAATTGCGTGGCAGCAAGGGATTCCAGTAAGTTGCCACCTTCTACAGTCACAGGTCTTAGCAAATATGCCAACAATGTGACTGTACTCTCTAATTTGTACTAGAAACACTCCATGACCAGAAGGCAAAGCAAAACATAAGTTTGCAAATTCAGCATTCCTAGCAACTTTGGTTCTAATCTTAGGACAAAAGTTTCCTTTAAACCCTTCTCCTTCCTTTTGCTTGTTGTAATGTCTTGTCATTAGTTGTGTTTTAATCCTCTCAAACATGCTGAGTATAGGTAGCTCTCTTGCTTCTAAGAAATATTTATTGAATACCTCACAATTGTTGTTAAGCAGTATGTCACACTTAGGAAACTAATACTGAATAGATTTCCTACTAAGTTCAAATACAGTGAGCTCCTAGGGTTACTCCTCCTAATCTCTTGTGCATAATCCCAAAGATAGTCATACTGATTTATCTCATCACCATGGATGACTTTCATGATCAGTCTTCTTACTCTGGCTACCATGCTCCTTGAAGGTGTCAAATTCCAATCCTTCTGAATGACTCTACCAAAACTAGTAATGCTCATCTTCTCATTGGCTCTGAAAGAATCTATGTACTTCTCTGCCAGCCATCTAGAGGTGCATCTCGTCACAACCCACTCTTTCTGGCAGTTATGCCTTCCATAATATGTCTTCACCACAAAAGAATTCACTCTGCTATCCCAAGATGCATACAAATTCTAGGGACAACCATCAGCACAATGAGCCCTTACTCTTTTCTTATCATTCCTTGGAAGCTTGATTTCCACTCTGTTCCTTACAGAGTACTCTGTAATTGCTTTTCTGACACGCTGCACTGAAGGGAAGATAAGCCCAACAGAGAAAGTTGGGTTATTCATGTCCTCTCCATTCCATGATTGGAATCTCATTCTCTTCTCCTTCACCATCAGACTCAGAAGATCTAGGGCATTGAAAGGACCGTGATGCCTAAGAGGGGGGGGGGGTGAATTAGGCAACTAAAAACCTTACTCTAACTATGGCCTCTAATTACCACCTAGTCAAAACCTATGCAAGAAAGTAAACTATCTAATTGTGCAACTATGGTTTTGGTAGGTGTGTTGCTATCTCTACCGTAAAAGAATTATGCGACCTAGTTTCCAATCCTATCAACTAGCCTATCAACTAAGCTAGGAAAGGTAAAGCACATAATTAAGGTAGCAAGATAAATGCGGAAGCTAAAGAGCAAGGTAGAGATGCAAACTCCTGTCGACGACTCCGATATTTTTACCGAGGTATCGAGAAGCACGCTTCCCCGTCCTCGTTGGAGCCCCTCGCAAGGAATCCCTTGCAAAGGCCAAGCTCCAGGTCGGGTAACACCGTAGATAGCTCTGGTCCTTCCCCACGCGCAAGTGGGTCTCCGGTTAAGCCACTCGTGGCAAAGCCTCTCCCGGATGCTCCCCGCCGTCTCCACTATCAAGCTTCCGGCCGAACCGCCGCGGGCCTTGTTCCCTTCGGTGCACGGTGGCGGCCACACCACAAACGCGGTTGATGTGGTCTCGCAAGACTACAAGCCCCTCCGATGTACAATAATGGTGCACGCAAGCACCGAGTAGCAAGAGGCCGGTATGCAAACCTCACTAAACACTAGGCCTAAATCTAGAGCAAGCGCATGAGCGGTGGTCTAACTAGCCTAAGCACTTCGCAAAGCACCTACACTAATCGCCATGTGAATCACTAAGTACTATGCATATGGAGGCACTAATATGGTGTAGCAACACTCTTGGTATGTTTCCTCTCTCCTCCACACCTCATTTGGCCGGTTAGAGGTGGTATATATAGGCCCTCAATCAAATAGAGCCGTTGGGGTCTGAAATCAGCTTTCTGTAGAGCATCGGACGCTACAGTGATGGCATCGGACACGTCCTATGCTCATTTGATGAGTAGCCGTTGGAAAACTAGCCATTAGACCTGTTTTTTGGGGGCATTGGACGCTACAGTAATGCATCAGACGCTGGCATCAGACTCTACCATCACACTGTTCATTCTGGGCTGATTTCGGAGGTCATCGGACGCTGCATCGGACGCGCGTCCGTTGCTCTGCATCGGAGCGTCCGTTGCTCCATTTTCAGAGAGACATGCTTTCGTATTTTGTTTATAACTCTTAGCTCCGAACTCTGATTTCGATGATCTTGGACTTTTCAGAAAGCTAATGAAGTTCTCTACAGCTTTATGCTAATGCCATGTCAGTTTGAGCAAATCCAAAATCATGAGACAGTTCCACTTCAATCAGCTCTTGTCTCGGCTTGAGCGTTAACTTTGTTTGTGTCCAACCCTCTATTTCTTGTGTCTTGGACTTTGCTTCATCTTTGTAAGCCTCCAATACATATTGTAGGGTCTTGCTTGAAGTATTGATCACTTGATCACCATATTGCCTTCGTCCAAGTCACATGTGAATCCTATTAGACTACAAAACAAACACTTGCAAACACATTAGTCCAATTTGGTTATGTTGATCATCAAACACCAAAATCCAAAGATAAATGGGCCGAGGTCCATTTTCCTTACAATCTCCCCCTTTTTGGTGATTGATGACAACACAACCAAAGCAAACAAATAATAAAGACAAAAAATTAAAATGCAATCTACTTGCTAGGATGCAATGCAAAGGCAAGATCATATGATGTTTAATAGATAGCAAATTGAAACACACTTATAAAAACATATCTTGCCCTTGCCATTGAGTTCCTTTTAGTGGTTTTATGGATTAATTCTCCCCATAATTCCATAATCCGCTTCCTCCATTTTTGGACCATTCCCAGAAAGATAACCATAAAATTTTGAAAATTTGATTTTGGTTATTTTGTTTGTTTTAGTTTGGGCTTGCTTTTGGTCCCTTCACATTCTCCCCCTTTGGAATCAAACACCGAAAAGGAAGACATTTAAAAGTACAAGGGAGGAAACATTATATAAGCTAAACTCCCCCTAAGTATATGCATATATATGGTGTAAGGCAAAGCGTATGCATAACGGGCAAATTTGAGCACAAAGGAGTTTACTCTATATAATGTATGGAGAGAGCATATAAGAGTATCAAAGTGAAATCGACATAATGTTATCGGTTAGGAATACCATATGTAGATACCAAATGAATTATCGTCACACATGATGCTTGTCTCCGGGAACTCCATTTTCCTTGCAATGAGACTACTACACATATGATAAACTTGAAAGTAGTGTTAGTCTCAAAGCTTCCAAATTGTAGAGTAAACTCCCCCTCAAAGTGTACATACAAGTTTGAAATACTTGTAGGAGAAATGCACATTGACTTGTAAGATCAAACTACCATTTTGCAAGTTGACATCACTAGAAATGTGACACCAATTGAAGATGTTAATCAGGGTAGTTTATCTACTATTTGGACTTTGGCACATATAAGATAAATACAAGGTAAAAGAAGCTATGTGCCGTGCTCCTAAACAAATTAAACCATGTAGGTTTGCTCTAAGAATGTGAATGGAGCCGAGCAACCCTACCATATGATAAGCCTGATGAATGCATGACAAAAGATATGAAAATACCAATGCAAACCTAGGCAATGAAAGGAACTAGATGCTAAAAGAAATTGCAAGAATTTAAATCTAGTTACCTAACATGGGAGGGGGAACTTGGGTCCATAGTACCCACTAACATACTTGGCAATGACATGATCCAATGTGATGCACCCCATGATATGCACCCAAAACTTTTGCCAAGTCTCCAAATTCCCCGTAGCCAAATTGGATACTCACTTCCCTTTTGGGATCCAAACCTTTTTGGTGCTCTTCATGGTTGATATAATGTCCTTAGGTACCCAAATGCATTTGGCCCCATTGTTGACTTGCTTGTTCACCTTGATGGCCACCACCTTGTCATTCTTCTTCTTCTTCAAAAGGTAAGATGTGGAGGCCTTCTTGTTCACTTTTTTGGTGTAGGTGTTGGAGAGCTCGCTTGTTTGCTTTTTCTTCTCTTTCTTCTTTTTCTCTTCCCCATGCTTCACCTTGCACTCATAGGACTTGTGGCCTTCCTTGTGGCAAACATAACAAACCACAGTTTGCTCCTCATCAAGCTTCTTCACTCCCTTGACAGTGTTATCTTGATGAGTTCAGGTTTGCTTTGTCTTGCCTTTTGCTTGAGTCAAGTCCATGGTGAGGCGGGCCACTTCTTGCTGCTGAGAATAATAATTGAGATTATTAGGCTAACCCTAAGAAGGGTAGCTATATAGGTTTCAATACATGGGCCTCATGGGCCTAACACGTATACTCCAACACCCCCCCGCAGTCTGAACTACCGGCGCAGCGGAGTTGCAAGACTGGGCACGAAAAGAAGCAAACAGCACACACACATGCCCCCCCACAGACTCAACTAGCCACTAGTGATGTTGAGGATAGAGCGGAACTCGGAGAAGGTCGAGGACGGGAGGCCCTTGGTGAAGATGTCGGCGAACTGAGAAGTGGTCGGGACGTGGAGAACCCGAACATCGCCGATGGCCACCCGGTCACGGACGAAGTGGAGGTCGATCTCCACATGCTTGGTCCGCTGGTGCTGAACGGGGTTGGTGGAGAGGTACACGGCACTGACGTTGTCGCAGTAGACTAGCGTGCTCCGGGTCAGGGGACTATGGAGCTCACCCAAGAGCTGCCTGAGCCAGGAGGCCTCAGCCACGCCGTTAGCAACGGCGCGGTACTCCGCCTCGGCACTGGATCGGGAGACCACCGGCTGGCGCTTGGACGACCAGGACACAAGGTTGCCGCCGAGAAAGACAGCATAGCCGGAGGTGGACCGGCGAGTGTCCGGACACCCGGCCCAGTCCGCGTCGGTGTAGACGACGAGCTCAGTGGAGGCGGACCGGTGGAGAAACAAGCCGTAGTCGACGGTGCCGCGGAGGTAGCGGAGGAGGCGCTTGAGGGCCGTGAGGTGAGGCTCCCGCGGATCATGCATATGAAGGCAAACCTGCTGAACTGCATATGTGATGTCCGGGCGGGTGAAGGTGAGGTACTGAAGCGCCCCCGCAAGACTCCTGTATGCGGAAGGATCAGTGACTGTGGCGCCCTCGGTCTCTGACAGCTTGGCCTGAGTGTCAACAGGGGTGGAGCAGGGCTTGCAGTCAGTCATCCCAGCGCGCTCGAGGATATCAAGAGTGTACTGCCGCTGATGAAGAAAGAGGCCCCCTGGCCGGGGCTCAACAGTGATCCCAAGAAAGTGATGGAGCACACCAAGATCCTTCATCGCGAACTCCTGCTGAAGGGAAGTGATGATCCACTGCAGCAGTGTCGGGCTGGAAGCTGTGAGCACAATGTCATCAACATATAGCAGCAGATAGACAGTCTCCCCGCTGTGGTGATATATGAACAGCGAAGTATCGGACTTGGCCTCCACAAAACCCAGGGTGAACAGATAGGCAGCAAACCGAGAATACCACGCCCTGGGAGCCTGCTTGAGGCCGTAGAGAGACTTGTTGAGGCGACAGACCAGATCAGGCTGGGTGGAGTCAACGAAACCCGCAGGCTGACTGCAGTAGACTGTCTCAGCAAGTGTCCCATGAAGAAATGCATTCTTGACATCCAGCTGATTCACTGGCCAGGAGCGCGAGAGAGCCAACGAGAGGACTGTGCGGACAGTAGCAGGCTTGACCACTGGACTGAAAGTCTCATCATAATCAACTCCAGGCCGCTGTGTGAAACCCCGGAGTACCCAGCGAGCCTTGTAGCGCTCGAGAGATCCATCAGCCCGCCGTTTGTGAGTCCAGAGCCATTTTCCGGTGACAACATTGGCTCCAGGTGGACGGGGTACCAGATCCCAGGTCTGGTTGGCAACAAGAGCCGCGTACTCCTCTTCCATTGCACCACGCCAGTGTGGGTCAGCCAAGGCGTCCCGCACGGAAGAGGGTACCGGAGAGACCCCCGTGGCATCGGTCGTCGAGGCGAGAGCGCGAGGCCGGAGTACCCCCGCCGCATGCCGCGTCACCATGGGGTGTACATGACGCGGGTGGCGGTGAAGAAGCGGCGGGTGATAAACCGGCCGGTCACCCCGAGCAGTGGGTGGTGAAGGCGGTGGCGGGGGCGTTGGTGTCGACGGCGGAGAGGCGGCGACAGGAGTACTCTGCGGCGAGGTCGGCGACACGTCCCGCACCAGTGGCGGCGAGGACGCGGCTGGCGAGGCAGCACGCACCGGTGGCGGGGAGCCCGCCCGCGCACGCCGCTGGTAGACACGCACCGGCTCAGCGTAGCGAGCGGGAGGTGCCAAAGACGCGGGACCCGCGCCATGCGCAGGATCCAGCGGGGTGGACGTTTCCACCGGACCGGCACTGGGCACAGGGTCCAGCAGTGCGCCCGAGGACGGTGACACAGGGTGCGAGACCGTCGTGGCAGGTGGGAGGGTGGTACCTGCAGGGTAAACAAACAAAGGTGGCTGGACCACCGCGTCAGTGTAAAACGGATCGGAGGTGGGAGGTGGAGTGGTGGAAGGAGTAGAGGTGGTGGAGGAGAAAGGGAAGTCGGTCTCATCGAACACAACGTGGCGGGAGATGAGAACACGACGAGAGGAGAGGTCAAAGCAACGGTACCCCTTGTGATCCGGGGAGTACCCGAGGAGGACACACCGAGTCGACCGGGGAGCCAGCTTGTGAGGAGCAGTGGCAGTGGTGTTAGGGTAACACGCACACCCGAAGACACGGAGGTGGTCGTAGCGAGGAGGGGTACCGAAGAGAGCGTGGTGAGGAGTGGGAGCAGGACAAGCAGCGGAAGGTAAACGGTTGAGGAGGTAGGTGGAGGTGTGAAGAGCCTCAGCCCAGAAGCGGGTAGGAAGAGAGGCCTGCAAGAGGAGGGTGCGAATGGTGTCATTGGTGGTGCGAATCATGCGTTCGGCCTTGCCGTTCTGGGAGGAGGTATAGGGGCACGACATGCGTAACTGCACGCCGTGAGAGAGGAAGAAAGCACGGGACGTGGAGTTGTCGAACTCGCGTCCGTTGTCGCACTGAACGGCCTTGATGGTGAGGCCAAACTGAGTGGACACCCAGGCGAAGAAGTGAAGAAGCGTGGAGAAAGTGTCAGACTTAGCGCGAATGGGAAAAGTCCAGGAATAGTGAGAGAAATCATCCACCAAGACAAGATAGTATTTATAACCAGAAAGACTCATGACAGGAGATGTCCATAGGTCACAATGTACAAGATCAAAAGGATGGGTCGCATGTGAAGAGGAGGTAGGAAAAGGAAGGCGAACATGTCGACCCAGCTGACACGCGTGACACAAGTGCTCATCTCTAGTCCGAGTACATGATATGTCGGAACTACGACTAAGCTGCATCAGAATGTCTCGGCCGGGATGTCCAAGACGACGGTGCCAGGTAGTGGAGGAAGTCGAGGTGGCGAGAGCAGCTGACGAAGTGGAAGACGGGGACGGAGGAAGGCGAATCGTGTAAAGGGGCCCCGAGCTGTCACATCGGAGCAGTGGACGCCGGGAGACCAAATCCTTCACAGTAAGACCAGAAGAGTCAAATTCAACAGAACAAGAGTTGTCAGCTGTAAAACGACGAATCGAAAGAAGGTTATGAACCATAGATGGAGCAACCAAGACATCAGGAAGATGAAAGGAGCCATGGGCGCCGGCAGCACCCACAGAAGTGACAGGAATACAGGATCCATTTGCGACCATGATGGACGAAGGATGAGAAGGAAAAGGTGGGTGGACGGAGGAGAGAATACCAGAGTCAGGGGTGGTATGGAACGTGGCCCCTGAGTCGGCGATCCAGTCCTGTCCAACCGGAGGCGTGAGGGTCATGGTGCCGAAGGAGCGAGCCAAGGCCGTCGGGTCCCAACCGACGGCCCCAGGCATCCCGGCAGGGGGAGTCCAGGACGACGGGGCCGGAGGGGCAGGCATTGCCGGGCCAGTCCACGGTGCCGGGAACGGAGCCGTGCCCGCGAGCATGGCCGACGGAGCACGAGGGTCACCACCTGCCCCCGGGTAGGGCCACATGGAGATGCGCCCTGACCATGGGTTGTGGAAGGATGGCCAGGGCACACCACCCCGGGCGGCCGGTGCAGTCCCACGACCGGACCCTGCACCACGGCCCCCCCCCCCCACGTCGACGACGACCGCCACGACCCCCCCCACCGCCGCTCGGCCCGGGGGGAGGAGGACCAAGAAGAGACGACGCAGGTGGAGCGGTGGAGCGTGGTGAAGGAGCCGCAGCGAGGGCAGTCGAGGTGGACGAAGATCCTGGTGTCGAGTGCGACCCGGACTGGATGCCCTGAGTGAGCTCCTCCATGACCAGATCGTCGCGGACCTGCAGGAAGGAGGGAAATGGCCGCTGCCGGGTGATCCATGTCCGCAGGTGGCTGTAGCGGTCACTGAGGCCTCGAAGGACCTGGAGGACCAGGATCCGGTCGTCCACCGGACATCCCAGGTCACCCAGAGAGTCGGCGAGGCCCTTCATGCGGCGGCAGAACTCACCCACGGAGAGGTCCCCCTGAACAGACGTGCGGAAGCTCGCATCGAGACGCAGGGCTCGGGCCTCGGCATTGCCCAGGAACTGCCCCTCGAGAGCTACCCACGCGTGTCGAGCGCCAGGAGTGTTGCGGACCAGATCCTGAAGGTCGAGGGAGATGGTGCCGACAATCCAGGAGAGGACAATACTGTCGAGGCGCAGCCACGCAGGGGTCTGAGCCGCAGCCGGAGTGTCGAGGAGGACGTGGTCATCCAGAGCGTAGCGACGGAGAGTGAGGAGGACCTGGTCACGCCAGCGAGCGTAGGAAGGTGACTCAGGCTCCAGGACGACGGTGACCAGATTCCGGATGGTTTGGACACCACCCGCCTGGATGTGCAGCTGTGCCACAAGGGGATCGGCCGGATCATGCCAGAGCACCGCGGTGGCGAGCGGACGATGAGTCGCTGGGGAGCCGGAGGAAGTAGCGCTGGCGTCGTGGTGAGTGGGGAAGACGAGCAGCTGCTCGGCCTCAGCGATACGGCGGGCCAAGGCGTCAGCAGCATCGCGCTCACGCTCCCAGGCGAGAGCGGCAGCCTGGACACGCACCTGCCCTGCCGCAGCGGCTGCCCGAGCTGCGTTGAGGGCGGCTGCGAAGGTGGCCTCTGCAGTCCCCAAGTGAGTAGGAGGGGGCGGTGGGAACGGCTGATGAGCGAGTCCGCCCGCGCCAGGGAGATATGCGCAGGAAGCAGCACCACGCGGCAAGGCGACGAGCTCGGCGAGGGAGGGGAAGAGGTGGGCGCCCGCGAAGCCTCCAGCTGCGCCGTCCGTGGTGGTCGCGAGGGAGGGAGAGAGGGTGGCGCCGCCTCGCGCTGCTGCGAGGCCGTGGCCACCCGCGGCGGACTGCGAGGCCGGGGCCGACCAGCGGCGGCTGAGCCCGGCCGCGATGCCAAGCCCACCCCAAGCCTGCTTGCCGTGAGCCGCCCCGAAGCGGGAGCTGAAGGCTGCGCGGGCCATGAACCCGACCCCGGGCCGAGCACGCCGCGCTGGTCCGCGCGCCCGCGGGCCGGGGGCCCGCGGCTGCTGCGGCCGATGCCGCCCCCGGCTCGTGCCCTCACGCCGCCGCGCCGCGCCCTGCGCGGCGGTGCGGCGGCTGTGCGGCGGTTCCGCCAGCGACATGCTGCTGGTTGCCTCGCCGGCGTGAAGAAACCGTAGACGGATGGACGGGAAGCAGCGATGCGCGCCCAGGAGTTTGGGATGGGGAAGGGGGAGGGGAAGTTCCTCACCCGCCGGCCATGGAGGCCGCGGCGGCGCCGGCGGCTGGAGGAAGCTGCGCCGGCGGCTGGGAGGGAGGGAGGAGAGGACCTAACCCTAGCTTGATACCATGCTGAGAATAATAATTGAGATTATTAGGCTAACCCTAAGAAGGGTAGCTATATAGGTTTCAATACATGGGCCTCATGGGCCTAACACGTATACTCCAACACTTGCCTTAGTAGCTCATTTTCCATTGCATCTTCTTGTGTACATGTTTCTACAATCACATCCTCAACACAAGCTTGTTTGCACATGGGTGAGTCTAAATCAAGTAATTCAATGCAAGAAGTAGAGGCATCCTTTTTAGGCATATCAAAAATAGAATTTCTAATTTTAGGTGCCTCGATGGGGTTTTCTTCGATGACTTCAAGATTAGCAACTTTGTTTGTTAGCTCATCACAATGTTTGCACATGATTTCCATTTTAGCAAGCAAACTTTTGTAGGCATCTTGTGTGCTAGCTAACTTTGCTTTTAGTTTTTCATTTTTCTTTACAAGTTTCTCATCACAAATTGTGCTTTCACTTGTTCTTACACTAGCTTCAAGTTTCTCAATTTTATTAGATAGCTCATTATTGAGATTTGAAAAAGTTTCATATTGATCAAGCAAAACATTGTATGCTTTTTGTGAGCTTTCTAATTTTTCTTTTAAGGTATTTATCTTCTTTTGTTGACTAGTGCAAGCCTTAGCATAATTAATATTATCTAGCACAAGTTGATCATAAGAAGGTAGCTCATCATCACTATCACATCACTATCACTAGAGATAGAGTTTGTGTTACCTCGTGCCATAAGGTACACATGTGAGGAGCTTGATGATGATGAGTGCTTGCGGCCACGCCTCTTGTGTTGGACTTCATCTTCACTTGATGAAACATCCCATGTCTTGATGGTAGTGAGGGCTTTGGTGCGCCTTGCATCCCTTCTTTTTCTTGTCCTTCGGTGTGGGCTTTTGTGTTGGGCAATCCTCCACAAAGTGCCCTTTCTTGCCACATCGATAACATCCATTCTTTCTTTGCTCTCTTCTTTGATTGGTGAAGAGACAATCTTCAATTGTGATGGGCACACCCTTGACATTGAGTTTGCGGATCATCCTCTTCACTCCTCGCATTAGATTGATTGTTTCTTCTTCATCTAAGGAGGAGTCGGATGAGGTGGAGGCTCGATCATCATCACTTGATTCTTCTTCATCATCATCCTCTTCTTCTTCCTCACTTGAGGAGCTTGAGCTTGAGCTTGTCTCAACTTGCTTCTTGCCCTTCATCTTCTTGTGCTCATCACATGTGAGAGCTATGCCTTTGCTTGATGAAGTGGCTTCTTGGTCCATCTTGCGTGACATCTCAAATGCCACCAATTTGCCAATGACAATGGTTGGGGTCATTGTGCTCAAGTCTTCCATGTTGTGGAGGATGGTGATGATGGTTGCATACTTGTTCTTTGGAAGCACGGAGATGATCTTCCTCACAATATCCGTATCACCTAGCTTTGTAATTCCAATAGAATGGAGCTCATTGATAATTAGAGTCAAACAAGAATACATATCACGAACAAGCTCATTTTCATTCATTTTAAAAGAATCATAACTTGATTTAGCTAGGTGATGTTTTTGCTCTCTAACATTACTTGTGCCATCATGGAGGTCATGGAGTTTTAGCCAAATTTCATGAGATGTTTGTAAAGTAAAAACTTGGTTAAAAACATCCATGTTAAAAGATTCATACAAGCAATTTTTAGCTCTAGCATTAAAATGAAGCTCTTTTTCATCACCCGCGGTAGGCTTCTCGGGATTCTTAAGGGGTTTCATCCCGTCGCGGGTGACTCTTCAAACACCTAGATCAACTGCTTCTAGGTAGCAAGCCATTCTAGCACTATAGTAGAGAAAGTTTGTGCCGTCAAAGTGTGAAGGCCTAGAGGTATCCATCCCAACCACTCTCAGTAGCGTCGGCTCAACGGCGGTGAAGCCAAGGGTCCAAAAATGAGCCAACCTGGCTCCGATACCAATTGAAAGGACCGTGACGCCTAAGAAGGGGCGGGGGTGAATTAGGCAACTAAAAACCTTACTCTAACTATGGCCTCTAATTACCACCTAGTCAAAACCTATGCAAGAAAGTAAACTATCTAATTGTGTAACTATGGTTTTGCTAGGTGTGTTGCTATCTCTACCGCAAAAGAATTATGAGACCTAGTTTCCAATCCTATCAACTAAGCTAGGAAAGGTAAAGCACATAATTAAGGTAGCAAGATAAATGCAGAAGCTAAAGAGCAAGGTAGAGATGCAAACTCCCGTCGACGACTCCGATATTTTTACCGAGGTATCGAGAAGCACGCAAGCTTCCCCCTAGTCCTCGTTGGAGCCCCTCGCAAGGAATCCCTCGCAAGGGCCAAGCTCCCGGTCGGGTAACACCGTGGATAGCTCTGGTCCTTCCCCACGCGCAAGTGGATCTCCGGTTAAGCCACTTGTGGCAAAGCCTCTCCCGAATGCTCCTCGCCGTCTCCACTATCAAGCTTCCGGCCAAACCGCCGCGGGCCTTGTTCCCTTCGGTACACAGTGGCAGCCACACCACAAACGCGGTTGGTGTGGTCTCGCAAGACTACAAGCCCCTCCGATGTACAACAATGGTGCGCGCAAGCACCGAGTAGCAAGAGGTATGCAAACCTCACTAAACACTAGGCCTAAACCTAGAGCAAGCGCATGAGCGGTGGTGTAACTAGCCTAAGCACTCCGCAAAGCACCTACACTAATCACCATGTGAATCACTAAGAACTATGCATATAGAAGCACTAATATGGTGTAGCAACACTCTTGGTATATTTCCTCTCTCCTCCACACCTCATTTGGCCGGTTAGAGGTGGTATATATAGGCCCCCAATCAAATAGAGCCATTGGGGGGGGGGGGGGCTGAAATCAGCTTTCTGTAGAGCATCAGACGCTAGAGTGATGGCACCAGACGCGTCCTATGCTCATGTGATGAGTAGTCATTGGAAAACTAGCCGTTAGACCTGTTTTTCGGGGGCATCGAACGCTACAATAATGCATCGGACGCTGGCATCGGACTCTACCATCACACTGTTCATTCTGGGCTGATTTTAGAGGTCATCGGACGCTACATCGGACGCGCGTCCGTTGCTCTGCATCGTAGCGTCCGTTGCTCCATTTTCAGAGAGACAGACTTTCGTATTTTGGGCATAAGTCTTAGCTCCGAACTCCGATTTCGATGAT
Source organism: Coix lacryma-jobi var. lacryma-jobi (assembly GCA_009763385.1). Lineage (NCBI taxonomy): Eukaryota > Viridiplantae > Streptophyta > Magnoliopsida > Poales > Poaceae > Coix > Coix lacryma-jobi. The sequence continues at coordinate 144,977,069 of CM019826.1, forward strand.
CTTGGACTTTTCGGAAAGCTAATGAAGTTCTCCAGCTTTATGGTAATGCCATGTAAGTTTGAGCAAATCTAAAATCATGAGACAGTTCCACTTCAATCAGCTCTTGTCTCGGCTTGAGCGTTAACTTTGTTTGCGTCCGGCCCTCTATTTCTTGTGTCTTGGACTTTGCTTCATCTTTGTAAGCCTTCAATACATATTATAGGGTCTTGCTTGAAGTGTTGATCACTTGATCACCATATTGCCTTCGTCCAAGTCACATGTGCATCCTATTAGACTACAAAACAAACACTTGCAAACACATTAGTCCAATTTGGTTATGTTGATCATCAAACACCAAAATCCAAAGATAAATAGGTCGAGGTCCATTTTCCTTACAGGCATCATCCTCTGTGTCTGCATCATCATTTATTTCAGTAGGTACTCTGATCTCAATAGCCTTCAGCTGGCTGCCCTTGGTCTTCTTCTTCATCCCTTTCACCTGTGTGTGAATCATATCAACAAAATCTTCCAACAGGTCTTCATCCCCATCACTGATTCCGTAGTCAGTGTCAATGAAATCTTCCTGTTCATACTCACCCACACCATCAGACGATTTGCTTGTTCTAGCTTGGTCTACTCTGCCTTTCTTCAAATCAGTATAGAACGCAGGTAACTTCTCTGCTGTGTTCTTGTCAACATACACAACTTTATGTGGACTCAACACATCTGGTAGCTCATTTACTGGGTTAGCAACAATGTCATCCCAGTCCACATTGTTCATAGTGTCTGAAACATCACCAAATACCACCAAATTTTTAACCTTGTGCACTACACTGACCATTGCAATAACATCACTATCTGATTTAATCACCCTCAGCCCATCAGAAAAATCCATCCCTGGTAGCAACCAATAAAAAATTATGTTGGCCACACTCTCATAACCGACTTCCTGTAAGAAATCCTAAAACCATACTGCAGACCATTCATCCGACTCAATCCAGTCAAAATAGTGAACTTTCCCATCAACATAAGACCTTAGATTGCCAAACCCAACAAAGAAACCCCCATGATGTAGCTCAATCGTGATGTAGCTCAATCGTGAATGAATCACTATCTGTAGCACCTACATTAGTACCAGAAATCATAAGACTACACAAATCAATTGGAAAACCCTAACAAATCACACTAAATTGACAATCCACCAAACAAAAACTGATTTTATCGTCTAAGCAAATCACTAAAATACAGATGGATATCCATAACCCTAGACATTGGTAGAGACAGTGAACTCACCATACTGCGGAGGTGCTTCCTCTTTCCCTCGCAATCGCAGCGACATCGTCCCAAAAGCCCGACGCGGACACCTCCAGCGTTGCTGGCTTGGACCTGCGCACTGCTTCCGTGGCCTCCGACCACCAACTGACGCCGCCGATCACCGTCGCCGCACCTGGCCTCGAAATCGCCTCTGCCACCGAGAGGTAACGAAGAGACGGGGACGAAACAGGGGAGGGAAGAGACAGACGCGTCAGCCCATTGGGTTAACCAGACGGCAGGGGGTTAATACAAAAAGCGCACGCGCGCCGGCACCCGATTGGACTGTAATGAAACCCGAACAGTGATTACGTACTTAAACATCCGTTTTACGACTTTGGGGACCGGCTTGATACAACCGTGCAAGTTTAGGGTCCGCTAGCGGACTTTACTCTATTTTTTTTGTTATTGTTGCAAGCTGCTGCTGGAGGATAGAAAAATCAGCATGCAAACAACGCACGAAGGCGGCATGCGATTGCTGAGGCTCGAGAGGCACGGCTGCTGCCAGCGGACCGATTGACTTGGCCCCACGTGTCAGCCGCAGTGGCCGCCTCCGTTAAATGCCGCATGTGACCACGGCTAGACAGCACCTCCCACAAAATTCCACACAAACCTCTGTACTACGCCAGTCAGCACTTCAACGCTCCATGGGCCACGGGCCCACGGACCCGGCCCGGGCCCACACCACATTGAAATTAACCATCTCGCACGGTCGCGCACCCTCCAGTCCAAACTCCAAAGGAACACTCCAGCTACGACACGACCGCCAGGTCTCCTCCCCCCCTGTCGCCGTCGCGCGCGCGCTGGGGCAGGGCGGGCACCGGGCAGGGGTAATTCCGCCGAACACCTACCCCGCGCCGGCGCCGCCGCAGCGCCACCGCCATGTCCGGCACCGGGTGCCTGCCCGCCGACGGCGCGGCCCTCTCCAGGGTCTGCCGCGACGGCGCGGCGGCCGCGCGGCTCAAGACGGGGTCCCTGCTGGCCATCCTCGTCGCGAGCGCCGTCGGCATCTGCCTCCCCGTCGCGCTCACGCAGGCCTTCCGCGGCAGCCCCAGCTACGCGCGGGGCCTGCTCCTCGTCAAGTGCTACGCGGCGGGGGTCATCCTCTCCACCTCGCTCGTCCACGTGCTCCCCGACGCGCACGCCGCGCTTGCCGACTGCGCCGTCGCCTCGCGCAGGCCCTGGAGGGACTTCCCCTTCGCCGGCCTCTTCACCCTCGTCGGCGCGCTGCTCGCGCTCCTCGTCGACCTCTCCGCCTCCTCCCACCTCGAGGCCCACGCCCATGTCGGCGGCGACGCCGACGCCCACCGGGAAACGCCCTACGCCCCAATCCCCAAGAAGGTCCCCGTGCTCGAGCTCGCCGGCCAAATGAGCCCCAAGAGGCGGGCTTTCGGCGATGACGACCGAGAGGAGGACCCCGCGCCGCACGCCGCCACCAACGGCCGCGCCGACCCGGACCGCGACGACGTGGCGCTCTTCGGGCCCAATAAGAAGGGCGCGCGCAGCGACGAGGTCCCCGTCCCCGTCGTCGTCGCTGCCGGCTGCCATGGCGTCGCCCATGAAGTGGTGGAGGTGGGGGAGGACGAGGAGGAGGCCAGGAGGAAGCAGAAGATGGTGTCCAAAGTGCTGGAGATTGGGATAGTCTTCCACTCCGTCATCATCGGGGTTACAATGGGGATGTCCCAGGATGTCTGTGCAATCCGCCCGCTTGTGGTTGCGCTCTCCTTCCACCAGGTGTTCGAGGGGATGGGCCTCGGCGGATGCATCGCACAGGTGACACCCAAAAACATGTATATATATTTTTTACTCGAACGAATTGTGTGCCTAATTGAAGAGCTCATGACCAATTTAGTCATAATATTGTTTTTATGTTTTTGCTCGGGGCTGCTGGTTTCGTCAAGATTGCTAGAGTTTGGGATTCTTGTAGGAGTGAGATTTAGGTTAACTAATTTGCGAGTTTTTGGTGTTGAATTTAGATTTTGTACTAGGAAGTTCTACTTCTACCTTGAAAGAATCTGTGATGTCAGTGTTCTCGCATAGTCTCATATCACACTATGCTGGATAAAATATCATTTGACCGATTGGCTTCCTTTTGGGGTACAATGAACTGATAGTCTGTATTTTTATTAGGGCCGCATTGTGCTATTAGCGACCTATATTTTGATTTTTTTTTTTAAAAAAAGTGGTTGATTTGTCTGCCTTGGATTAAGCTTGTCGTTCATTGTTTTCAATTCCAGATTTGGGAATCTGGTCTGAACCACGTTGTTATATTCTATACTAAGAGTATACTAATAGTTGATAATGATTTGTTTAAGCCCCTTGTGTCCCCTGATCCCTCCATATTACTTTATAGAGTTTAGAATGATTCCTGGTCGAAGGTTCCCCGTGGTCCACAACAATTAACCGGAGTGAGCTTTTTGTACTGCTCATTGCATTTATTTTAGCAATAAAAACCTGAAGGCTGAACTTTTTGCACCATGAAAACCCATGTGGCCAATCTGTCCTTTTTCCCCCACCAAGTTCTGCACCAAGTTCTGTTGGTTCATGCTTAACTTTTATGACTCATCAAATGTTTCGACAATATTTACCTTTTTTCCTCCTTCCACTATAGAAGGTAATGAGGCTGATGTGTTATGCACACAGGAGAAGTGACAAAGCAAATAGCATTATAAGGCTTAAAAGTCCTTTTTGGTTTGGTGGTATCTTGTTCGAGAGCAATTCCACGAAGAATAATAGTGAAAGAGTAAAGTAAAGAGTTTGGAGGGTATGCCAAAACACTAGGGACTCATAAAGATTCAGAGTACCTGAAAAATACGACACAAGAGTAACATGTCCAATGTTGCCAGTGGTGCTAGTGCAATCTTTTCCAAAGTTAATAATTCATAATGTACCCCAAATCAAACCATCACCTTGGCTTCCATTTAGCATGCTGGTGGTCCGATTTTGATATTGAACAACAATTCATAACCAGAGATGAACAGTAATTTTCCAGACGTATACATTACCCCTTGCTCAGCATAGTATTATGTCATCTCTTCATTGAAATATACTAAAGATTTGCTTCCGCAGCCTTTGTTTCTAATCTGTACTAGCATATGAAATATACTAAAGATGTGTATGTGCTTGTCTATTTCTCTCAGGCTGGTTTTGGGATGGCAACAGTGGGCTACATGTGCATAATGTTCTCAGTGACGACACCATTGGGGATTCTTCTTGGAATGCTAGTGTTCCACATGACTGGTTACGACGATAGCAATCCAAATGCGTTAATAATGGAAGGGATCCTTGGTTCACTTTCGGCTGGAATTCTCATTTATATGGCGCTAGTCGATCTAATTTCTCTTGATTTTTTCCATAACAAGATGATGTCGGCATCGCTGAAACTGAAGAAGGCATGTTACATTGCGTTAGTGCTTGGATCTGCTTCTATGTCAGTATTAGCTCTCTGGGCATAGGTATTTTGCGTAAGAGCCTTATGTACGACCTTGAGAGGAACATGATGTATTGCTCCTCTGATATGTTTGTGTAGGAAGAAATGGATAATTTGGGGGCCAACACACTAGTCCCCTCATGTAAATTTGCAATGGAAACTGAAAAATTCACAAACACAGTTCGTGAGCTGTGCATACTAAAGTGTAGTAGGGACATATTTTTTGGCGATGAGGTTGGCCCTGCTGCTTATACTGTTGTCTGATCTGGAACCCATGATATGATGGAATGCTTACTGATGGAGATTGAGAAAATAAGTTTCTTTTGCGAAGCAGGCAAGGATCAGTTAGCAAATAATGGCATGATTGGATTACAAAAAAGTATGCACTATCACCTGAATACCTTTCCGAATGTTGTTATGTGCTTCTTTCAGATTTGATGATTATACTGTATTTTTCTTCTGAAGTCAGCATTGTGTTCCACTAACAGCCGTCGTTCTACAAACAAGCAATCGTCACTTGGCTTTACATAACAAACTTCATGACTGTTAATCAGTACGTATCTGAATTAGTAATGCATGCAGTAGTAGCGCCCGCTATATACATTTTCTACTCAGTAATTAGCATTCATAACCAAATAAAAAAGAATCCGATACCTCTCTGTGCTGTGCAGAGCAAGGTTAACAACAGACAGTCGTCTATAAGAGCAACACTACAGACTACACAGCTTGCAGCTCCTCAGAAGTTGTAAGCACAGTTGCACTTACACAATGGGAGATAGAGATGCTCCGTGTTGGCCTACGATTGCGAGGCATCGGGACATTACACGAGATTATAGGAGATGTTGAGGGCATGGGCTTAGCTGGTGGTACTGCTCCAGGTTTTAATTTACACTACACGTAGGCGCGAGTGGTTTCAGATTAACCGAACTCAGCACTAGTTGTTTTCATGACCAGTCCTACCACATCACTTTCCCTTGACTCCCTTCGCTTTCATTCCTCTGTTCTTGCTCTTTGACCACAATCTATCTTCTAGAGCAACAACATCCCTGCCTGCAGAAGAACTACTGCCACTCTGGCTGGCTGGCTGAATCACCGCCGCCCCAAGCAATGATCCACAAACTCTAAACTCTGATGACCATACTTTTTTTTATGTGGAAAGCACGTTGTGTTTATTAGCTACTCATGTATGCTTATGTCTGATATAGGATAATTTGCATATAGAGAGCACAAATGATTATTCCCTCTTATTTGGATTTATAAAATGGATTGTTTGTGTGCCTTGGATTAATAAGTTTGTCATGGATGACACAATTATGGTCTCTACACATCATTGTTTGGAGGAGAGTATTTTATTGTTTACAAATGACTGTTTAAGCCCACCCTGTGTCCCCTAAAATCTCCACAAAACTTTACAGAGGTTTCGAATGATTCCAGGTGGAAGGCTTTCCGGTTCCTACAACAATCAGCCAGTCTGTCCTTCTTTTCCCATCCACTTCTATCAGTCTATAAGTTGGTCCATGTTCTACTTTCTTACACAATGTTTACCTTTTCTTCATTTCACCGTACAAGCAAATGAGTGTGATGCGTTATGCACACATACAGATTAGATAGAACAATAGCACTAGTGGTAGGGATGCAAGGTGGGTGCAAATTCGCAAAAGTTAAGTCTATTTGTGCGTTCATGGACAGCGCTGTGTCCCCACAGCTAGACTGATAGAGTACGACCAGCGTAGCTCCGCCGTACCCAGCCGGCGCACTTTGTATTCCGTTTCTCGTCTGCCAATCGGCATCTCGCCCTTTGCGCACGACGCGCTGTTCAAACTCCTTTAATCCCCGTAATGAGATACGTGCAATGCATGTTTTCGAAAAAAAATTTGTGCGTTCATGGACAAACCGCCTTACATCCCTAACTCGTAGGACTTAAAAGTCCCTTTTTGGTTTTCGTGGTATCTTGTTTCTCTCCATGAAGCAAAGAATAATGGTAGTGAACTATCGAGTAGAGTAACAAGTTTGAAAGATATGCCCATACATTAGGATCCATAAAGATTCAGAGTACCTGAAGAATACAACAATTTTGATAATGCATAATGTATCTAACAGAGCCATCACCTGGGCTCTACGGCGACTTAACTCTAGTACGACCCCTCACAATAGATAAATATATAATAACTTGGAATGCCTAATAACTTAAATCATTAGTATGTGGAGTTGAGCCACTGCCACTACCACTTGAACTTGAAAAGTAGTTGATCAAAGTTCTTTCGATATACTAAAAATCTAAAAATTAAAATATATCATAAATTAAACATTCAATCACGCATCATGGGCTATGTACTTAATTATACAACTAAAAAATGACCCTTAAAAAATCACCTGCCTGCTCCGCTGTTTGGCTGATGCTCGCCTGCTTGCTTCGCTGCGCTGCACGCTGCGGCCGCCAACGCCCGCCCGCCCACCCACCTGGCGTAGTCGCGTTCTCGCTTGGCGGCTGGCCCCTCATCGGCCGCGCGCGCCTCTACGGTGAGCGCCCTGACCATCGGAGCCCGCTCTGCCCGCTGTCGTCTACAAGACCAGGAGCCGCGCCCGTGCCGCCTGTGACCCGCGAATAGGAAGCTGTAGCCGCCTGAAAGGACCGTGACGCCTAAGAGGGGGGTGGGGTGAATTAGGCAACTTAAAACTTCTACTCTAAGTTATGGCCTCTAATTTCCACCTAGTCAAAACCTATACAAGAAAGTAAACTATCTAATGTGCAACTAAGGTTTTGTTAGATGTGTTTGCTATCTCTACTACAAAAGGAGTTATGCAACCTATGTTCCAATCCTACCAACTAGCCTATCAACTAAGCTAGAAAAGGTAAAGCACATAAACAAGGTAGCAATATAAATGCGGAAGCTAAAGAGTGTGATAGAGATGCAAACTCCCGTTGACGACTCCGGTATTTTTACCGAGGTATCGAGAAGCACGCAAGCTTCCCCTAGTCCTCGTTGGAGCCCCTCGCAAGGAATCCCTCGCAAGGGCCAAGCTCCCGGTCGGGTAACTCCGTGGATAGCTCCGGGCCTTCCCCACGCGCAAGTGAGTCTCAGGTTAAGCCACTCGTGGCAAAGCCTATCCCGGATGCTCCCCGCCGTCTGCACTATCAAGCTTCCGGCCGAAACGCCGTGTGCCTTGTTCCCTTCGGTACACGGAGGCGGCCACACCACAAACGCGGTTGGTGTGGCGCGCAAGCACCGGTAGATAAGAGGTTTTCAACCTCACTAAACACTAGGTCTAACACCTAGAGCGAGCGCAAAGCGGTGGTCTAACTAGCTTAAGCACTTCGCAAAGTACCTACACTAATCACCTAGTATATCACTTGAGCACTTTGGTGGCTAGAGCAACTAAATATGAGTCTATACACTTGCTACACTTCCTTGAGCTCCAAACCACTTGTTTTGGCCGACCATGGGAGTATATATAGAGCCCCAACCAAATAGAGCCGTTGGGCAAAGAGATGGGCTTTTCTGCCATCGACCGGACGCACGTCACGTCCTGACCGGACGCGTCCGGTCTCTCACAACGGCTAGTTGCCAGCCAGCACAGGCACTGATCGGACTCTGGCATGAGTCCGGTCGTATGTGATCGGACGCATCCGGTCACGACTTTGTGCCAAAAAAACCTCTCTGTACTCGATCGGACTCAGCTGAGCTCCAGCGTCCGATCGTCGTCGTAGCGTCCGGTCACTCGGTTTCGCTGAGGAACAGTTGCTTCGGCGCGTCCGATCGCAACTCGTTCGTAGCGTCCGGTCACACGAACGTGGCGCTGTCGGCTTAAGGTACTGACCGGACGCATCCGGGTCAGCGTCCGGTCACTGCGAAGCAGCGTCCGGTCACTCCTTTTTCTTCAGTTCTTCGCGGTTTCTTGCGCCGTCTTGGTTCCATTCTTGTGCCTTGGACTTTGCTTGATCTTGAGGGTCTTCTCGTTAGCTTCTAATATCTTGCTTGAGGTGTTGATCATCGGATCATCACATAGCCCTTGTCCAAGTCACCCTATTTGACTACAAAACAAACACTTGCAAATGCATTAGTCCAATTTGGTTATGTTGTTCATCAAACACCAAAATCCGAAGTTAAATGGTCCGAGGTCCATTTTCCTTACAATCTCCACCTTTTTGGTGATTGATGACAACACGACCAAAACAAGCAAATAATAGATACATAATTTAAAATGCAATCTACTTGCTAGGATGCAATGCAAAAGCAAGATCATATGATGTTTAAAAGATACCAAAATGGAACATATTTAATCTAACATATCTTGCCCTTGCCATAGAGTCCCATTGTGTGACTTTATGGATTAAGGCTCCCCCTAACTCCATAAATCACTTCCTCCCTTTTTGAACCATTCCCAAGAGAATAACCATAGAATTTTTGAAAAATTTGATTTTGGTTATTTTGTTTGTTTTAGTTTGGGCTTGTTTTTGGTCCCTACACATTCTCCCCCTTTGGAATCAAACACCGAAAAGGAAGACATTAAAGCTCAAGAGAGGAAACATTATATAAGCTAAAACTCCCCCTAAGTGTATGCATACATATGGTGTATAGCAAAGCATATGCATAACCGGCAAATTAATGTACAAAGGAGTTTAATCTATATAATGCATGGAGAAAGCATATAAGAGTATCAAATTGAAATCAACATAATGATATCGGTTAGGAATACCACATGTAGATATCAATTGGATTATCACCATACTTGATGCTTGTCTCCGAGAACTCCATTTTCCTTGCAATGAGACTACTACACACATGATAATCTTGAAAGTAGTGTTAGTCTCAAAGCTTCCAAATTGTAGAGTAAACTCCCCCTAAAAGTGTGCATACAAGTTGAAATACTTGTGGGAGACATGCACATTTGACTTGTAAGGTCAAACTACCATTTTCCATATTGATATTACAAGAAATGTGACATCAATTGAAGATGGTAATTGGGGTAGTTTATCTATAATTTGGACTTTGGCACATATAAGATAAATACAAAGTAAAAGAAGCTATGTGCCGTGCTTCTAACCAATTAAGACCATATAGGTTTGCTCTAAGGATAAGAATGAAACCGAGCAATCCTATCATATGATAAGCCTAATGTGTGCATGACAAAAGATATGAAAATGCCAATGCAAACCTAGGCAATGAAGGAACTAGATGCTAAAAGAAATTGCAAGAATTTAAATCCAGTTACCTAACATGGGAGGGGGAACTTGGGTCCATAGTACCCACTAACATACTTGGCAATGTCATAATCCAATGTGATGCACCCCATGATATGCACCCAAAATTTTGCCAAGTCTCCAAATTCCCCGTGGCCAATTTGGCTACTCACTTCCCTTTCAGGATCTAAACCTTTTTGGTGCTCTTCATGGTTGATATAATGTCCTTAGGCACCCAAATGCGTTTGGCCCCATTGTTGACTTGCTTGTTTACCTTGATGGCCACCACCTTGTCATTCTTCTTCTTCTTCAAAAGGTAAGATGTGGAGGCCTTCTTGTTCACCTTGTTGGTGTAGGTGTTGGAGAGCTTGCTTGTTTGCTTTTTCTTCTCTTTCTCTCCCCCATGCTTCACCTTGCACTCATAGGACTTGTGGCCTTCCTTGTGGCAAACATAACAAACCACAGTTTGCTCCTCATCAAGCTTCTTCACTCCCTCGATGGTGTTATCTTGACGAGTTCGGGTTTGCTTTGTCTTGCCTTTTGCTTGAGTCAAGTCCATGGTGAGGCGGGCCACTTCTTGCCTTAGTAGATCATTTTCCATTGCAACTTCTTGTGTACATGTTTCTAGAATCATATCCTCAACACAAGCTTGTTTGCACATGGGTGAGTCTAAATCAAGTAAATCAATGCAAGAAGTAGAGGCATCATTTTTAGGCAAATCAAAGATTGATTTTTCAATTTTAGGTGCCTCGGTGGGGTTTGCTCCGATGGCTTCTAGATGGGCAACTTTATTAGTTAGCTCATCACAATGTTTGCACATGATTTCCATTTTAGCAAGCAAACTTCTGTATGCATCTTGTGTGCTAGCTAACTTTGCTTTTAGTTTTTCATTCTTCTTAACAAGTTGCTCATCATTACTTGTGCTATAACTTGTGTTTGCACTAGCCTCAAGTTTCTCAATTTTATTAGATAGGTCAACATTTAGGTTTGAAAAAGTTTCATATTGATCAAGCATGGCATTATAAGCTTGTTGAGAACTATCTAATTTTTCTTTTAAAGCATTTATTTTCTTGTGTTGGCTAGTGCAAGCCTTAGCATATTTGAGATTATCTTGCACAAGTTCATTATAAGAAGGTAGCTCATCATCACTATCACTATCACTAGAGATAGAGCTTGTGTTACCTCGTGCCATAAGGCACACACGTGAAGAGCTTGATGATGAGTGCTTGTGACCACGCCTCTTGTGTTGGGCTTCATCATCACTTGATGAATCATCCCATGTCTTGATGGTGGTGAGGGCTTTGGCCTTGCATCTCTTCTTTTTCTTGTCCTTGGGTGTGGGCTTTTGTTTTGGACAATCTTCCACAAAGTGCCCTCTCTTGCCACATCTATAGCATCCATTTTTCCTTTGCTCTCTTCTTTGATTGGTGAAGAGGCAATCTTCAATTGTGATGGGCACACCCTTGACATTGAGCTTGCGGATCATCCTCTTCACTCCTTTTATAAGCTTGATTGTTTCTTCTTCATCTAAGGAGGAGTCAGATGAGGTGGAGGCTTGATCATCATCACTTGATTCTTCATCTTCATCATCCTCTTCTTCTTCACTTGAGGAGCTTGAGCTTGTCTCAACTTGCTTCTTGCCCTTCATCTTCTTGTGCTCATCACATGTGAGAGCAATGCCTTTGCTTGATGAAGTGGCTTCTTCTTGACCCATCTTGCGTGACATCTCAAATGCCACCAATTTGAAAATGACAATGGCCGAGGTCATAGTGCTCAAGTCTTCCATGTTGTGGAGGATGGTGATGATGGTTGCATACTTGTTCTTTGGAAGCACGGAGATGATCTTCCTCACAATGTCCGCATCACCTAGCTTTGTAATTCCAATAGAATTGAGCTCATTGATAATTAGATTCAAACGAGAATACATATCACGAACAAGCTCATTATCATTCATTTTAAAGGAATCATAACTTGATTTAGCTAGGTGATGTTTTTGCTCTCTAACATTACTTGTACCATCATGGAGCTCATGGAGTTTTAGCCAAATTTCATGAGATGTTTGTAAAGTAAAAACTTGGTTAAAAACATCCATGCCAAAAGATTCAAACAAGCAATTTTTAGCTCTAGCATTAAAATGAAGCTCTTTTTCATCACCCGCGGTAGGCTTCTCGGGATTCTTAAGGGGTTTCATCCCGTCGTGGGTGACTCTCCAAACACCTAAATCAACTGCTTCTAGGTAGCAAGCCATTCTAGCACTATAGTAGGGAAAGTTTGCGCCGTCAAAGTGAGGAGGCCTAGAGATATCCATCCTAACCTCTCTTAGGGAAGTCGACTCAAAGGCGATTAAGCTAAGAGTCCACAAGAGAGCCAACCGGCTCCGATGCCAATTGAAAGGACCGTGACGCCTAAGAGGGGGGGTGAATTAGGCAACTTGAAACTTCTACTCTAAGTTATGGCCTCTAATTTCCACCTAGTCAAAACCTATGCAAGAAAGTAAACTATCTAATGTGCAACTAAGGTTTTGCTAGATGTGTTTACTATCTCTACTGCAAAAGGAGTTATGCAACCTATGTTCCAATCCTACCAACTAGCCTATCAACTAAGCTAGAAAAGGTAAAGCACATAAACAAGGTAGCAATATAAATGCGGAAGCTAAAGAGTGTGATAGAGCTGCAAACTCCCGTTGACGACTCCGGTATTTTTACCGAGGTATCGAGAAGCACGCAAGCTTCCCCCTAGTCCTCGTTGGAGCCCCTCGCAAGGAATCCCTCGCAAGGGCCAAGCTCCCGGTCGGGTAACTCCGTGGATAGCTCCGGGCCTTCCCCATGCGCAAGTGGGTCTCCGGTTAAGCCACTCGTGGCAAAGCCTCTCCCGGATGCTCCCCGCCGTCTGCACTATCAAGCTTCCGGCCGAAACGCCGCGGGCCTTGTTCCCTTCGGTACACGGAGGCGGTCACACCACAAACGCGGTTGGTGTGATCTCGCAAGACTACAAGCCCCACCGATGTACAACAATGGTGCGCGCAAGCACCGGTAGATTAGAGGTTTTCATCCTCACTAAACACTAGGTCTAACACCTAGAGCAAGCGCAAAGCGGTGGTCTAACTAGCTTAAGCACTTCACAAAGTACCTACACTAATCACCTAGTATATCACTTGAGCACTTTGGTGGCTAGAGCAACTAAATATGAGTCTATACACATGGTACACTTCCTTGAGCTCCAACCCACTTGTTTTGGCCAGCCATGAGAGTATATATAGAGCCCCAACCAAATAGAGTCGTTGGGCAAAGAGATGGGCTTTTCTGCCATCGACCGGACGCACGTCACGTCCTGACCGGACGCGTCCGGTCTCTCACAATGACTAGTTGCCAGCCAGCACAGGCACTGATCGGACTCTGACATGAGTCCGGTCGTATGTGATCGGACGCGTCCGGTCATGATTTTGTGCCTCTGGAACCTCTCTGTACTCGATCGGACTCAGCTGAGCTCCAGCGTCCGATCGTCGTCGTAGCGTCCTGTCACTCGGTTTCGCTGAGGAACAGTTGCTTCAGCGCGTCCGATCGCAACTCGTTCGTAGCGTCCGGTCACACGAACGTGGCGCTGTCGGCTTAAGGTACTGACCGAACGCATCCGGATCAGCGTCCGGTCACTGCGAAGCAGCGTCCGGTCACTCCTTTTTCTTCAGTTCTTCGCGGTTTCTTGTGCCGTCTTGGTTCCATTCTTGTGCCTTGGACTTTGCTTGATCTTGAGGGTCTTCTCCTTAGCTTCTAATATTTTGCTTGAGGTGTTGATCATCGGATCATCACATAGCCCTTGTCCAAGTCACATTTGCACCCTATTTGACTATAGAACAAACACTTGCAAATGCATTAGTCCAATTTGGTTATGTTGTTCATCAAACACCAAAATCCGAAGTTAAATGGTCGGAGGTCCATTTTCCTTACACCGCCGCTAAAACAATCGCTCAGATGGGGAAGTTCGAGTGAAGGAGGTGGGTTACAGGATGCAGCTGATGGATACCCCAATAGGATTTGTTTCACGATTGGGCTTGTTGGGCCGTGTGATGCTCTGCCTCTATGAACTATGAAGGCCCAATAATTAAAAGAGCTATTTTTCATCTCTAATAAATGTTAGCCCCTCCTAATCTATATATTTATGCATAAAAAATTAAGGTGAGGCTTTAGAGGCTCTACGTACTGGGCGTCAGTAGGGCAGGGCTGAAGCCCGGCCTGCCCGGTCGCTAGCTTCGTCGCTGACTAGAGGTGCAGAGTAATTCATAACAAGATAAGTTCAGCATAGCTAAAACTGAAGAAGACATGTTACATAGCGTGGTGCTTGGATCTGCTTCTGTGTCAATATTAGCTCTCTCTGAGCATAGGTAATCTGTAGAAGAGCCTTATGTACGATCTTCACAGGAACATGATGTATTGCTCCTCTGATATCTTGTGTAGGAAAGAATGGATGATTTGGGGGCCAACACTACACTAGGCCCGTCATGTAAATCTAAACACAAAGGAAAACTGAAAAATTCAGAGCCACAATTTGTGAGCTAGCTGTGCATACATGTTTTTGCTGATGAGGTTGGTCCTACTGTTTATACTGTTGTCTGATCTGGAACCCATGATATGATGGAGAGCTTACTGATGGAGATGAGTTATGCTTCTTTTGCAAAGCAGGCAAGCCTCAGTTTATTTCAAGCTTTCATGGCGTGAATGAATAACAAAAGTGTGTGTGCACTATCTCCTGAATATCTTTCTGAACGTTATGGGCTTCTTTCAGTTTTGATGTCTATATCTTTCTTCTTCTGAGTCAGCATTGTGTTTTAGCACTAGCAAGAGCGTTACTTCGCCTTACATGACACATTATTTCATGACTGTTAATCAGCATCTGAACTAGAAATAAATGCATTCAGTACCTCCCGTTATGTTCATGTGCTAGTCATGAATCAGCATTCATAGACGGAACGAAAAATCTGATACGAAAATTAATTGAGTGTGCGCCTCTGGCAGTGTGGTGCAGAGCAATACTACAAAGGTTGCATGCAGCTCCTTAGTCCAACTCGAGTCACGATGGTTATCACCAGCTGGTCAAAAGTTGTATGCTCCGGCGCACCCACACGTTTGCACACAATGGGAGGGCCTGCGATTGCGAGGCATCAGGAGATTATAAGAGATTATAGGAGATGTTGATGACACGTGCCATCATACGTCTCTGTTTTCTTCACTCCCGTAGGTTTTCATTTCGCTGTTTTTGCTTTATGGCCACACTTCACATGCTTTGGTTGCCAAGTTTGCAGATCTTATGAGCAGCGAGTTTGAGATGAGTATGATGGGCAAGTTGACATTCTTTCTCGGGTTGCAAATCAAGCAGTCCCGAGAAGGTACGTTTGTGCACCAGGGCAAGTACACCAAGGACATTTTGAAGAAGTTTGATATGGGTGAGGCCAAGCCTCTTCCAACACCCATGTCGACCACGACGGCCCTGGATGCGGACGAGGATGGAGAAGTTGTGGACCAGAAGGAGTACCGAAGCATGATTGGGTCGCTGTTGTACCTGACAGCGACACGCCCGGACATTTAGTTCGCGGTGTGTCTTTGCGCGCGCTTTCAGGCGTTGCCGCGCACCTCTCACCGTCAGACGTTCAAGCGCATTATGAGGTACCTTCATTTCAGACTGAGTTCAAGATTTGGTATTCTGCTTCTTCTACCCTCTCCCTTTGCGGTTATTCTGATGCCGATTTTGCTGGTTGCCGACTTGATCGCAAGTCCACTTCTGGGACTTGTCAATTTTTGGGCTCTTCTCTTGTATCTCGGTCTTCTTGCAAGCAGTCTAGTGTCGCCCAGTCTACCATAGAGGCTGAGTATGTTGCTGCGGCTAGCTGCTGTTCCCAGTTGCTTTGGATGATGACCACTTTGTGTGATTTTGGTCTGAGCTTTTCTCGAGTGCCTTTGCTTTGCGACAACACGAGTGCGATTAGCATTGCTAAGAACCCCGTGCTGCATTCTAAGACCAAACACATAGATGTGCGCTTTTTCATTTTCTGTGAGACCATTTTGAGAAGGGTGATATCGACCTAAGACATGTTGATACTCATCATCAGTTGGCCGATATTTTTACCAAGCCTTTGGACCAATCAATCTTTGCTAGGTTGAGAGCTGAGCTTGGTGTGTGTTTCCCCTTTTAGATGGGGGAAACATTTTGCTTATTGTATTATAGACTGGCTTCTTTCGTTTTTGTTTTGTTTTCTTTATGGGTAGATTAGTCTTTGCATTTCATCAGGCATCTTTGCATTTCTAAGCTTCATGACTATATTCCTTAGAATGAATCTATGCTCTATTTAGTGTATGCTCCGATGCTATATGATGATGCTTGTAGCTTAGGCTCTTTTTGATCACTGATACATGTTGTGAGCTAAGCTGCTTTATGAATGGTGAGTATGCTGAATAAACTTAAAATTTGAAATTTGTTCACCATTGAGATTGACAACTAGCATGTGTAGAGAATATGTTGAAATCACTTGTGCTTTTCATATATGCTAGGTTGCTATGTCTCTAGTTCTGAGTCATTCACTTGCTTGGTTTGTTCATATTCTGTCTAAAATTTGAACCAAGTTTAAATAAATTAAAAAGATCACGATGAGATTGCTTGTCAACACATCACGGTATCGAGACTGTTTCTCACTACACATTGGGTTAAACTTGAGCCATGTAGTGTATGACCGAAACTGTTGCTTTAAGCTTCTGATTGCATATGCATAGGCTTAGCTCGGTTGAAAAGTTAGGCAATGACAAGCTCTCAACCTCTCGCAATCACATGCTGAAATTTCAACTTGTGTATATTCACCGCCGCAACTCCGATAAAATTTGCAAACACAAGTCTATGTTCCATTCTATAGCATGATGATTAAACTTTGCTAGGGGTAGTTTACCTTGTATGCATGTTTAGCACTTGTTTGACTTCCTGTCTATACATGCATGTTTGGTGCTATTTTATGGTGAACACCTTTTCTAAATGACTTAAAACTGCTCACTTTGCTCATATGTTCATATTTCGTATTTGGTGATCAGTTTGAGCCTTTGCTGGCACTGATGCTCATTGTTGAGTTGTCGGATCAGCACTCTGTAGAGCATCTTTTCATTTTGTCGACTATATTCCTGAAGCAGTTAACTTACATTTTTGACTCATATGCATTTGAAGGGGAGAAATCTGCTTGATCATGCATTATCAACTAAGGGGGAGAATTTTTGTCAAATCATATCTTAGTTGTGTGCATTATGAAGGGGGAGTTTGCTTGTGTGTAGCTTTGGAGCATTTTTCAATTGGTTCAGAGCTTTTCTGCTAGTTGTGTTGAGCCTTTGTGCCTCTATCTTGAGGGACTAGCGGTTTTGCATTCTTATGCGTTTTTCAGCTGATAATGCTTTTTAGTTGATTTTGTTTCAATTGGTATCAAGCTTTCCTGCTAGCGGTGTTGAGCCCGTTCTGCCTCTTCTTGAGGGCTAGTTTTGCTTTGCTTGGTTGCGTCGAACCGTTGCCCATGTCTTTGGGGACCAAGTTGTTTTGCTCACTCCACTTGACCTTCTTTCGGCTTTGTTATGCTTTTGGGTCATTTGGTCGAGTTCTACACTCTTCCTTCTTCTTTCTTCCTCTACCTTCATATGATTTGTGTTGGTAGTTGACAATGCACTCATCAAGGGGGAGATTGCGGATACATGGGTGTATGCCGGATCTTGAGTGATGAGTGATTGTCAACTGGTTTGATGCGCATGTTCTTTGGCTTGTGTTGTGCAGGTGTTGAGCACGGAGACAGTGATCGAAGGCAGGGTGAAGGTCAAGTAGAGACGTGTCGTGCCGATGGACCCGGAGCGGTGAAGGGCGGACGTGAGGCTTGGACTGACGGACCGGTGGCCTGAGGATCAGCTATGGTGGCTGGCAGCCTGGGACAACGATGAGCGGAGACTTGCGAGGCACGGTGTTGCTCGGGTCGAGGACCTGAGGACACGTGTCGGTGGACGGGGTGCACGGGCGGTGCATCCCCTCTACGACGACAGTTTGGTGGTTGAGCAACAGAAAAACCACCGGGTGGACGGTTTCCAGGTTTGGGCCACAAAACCTGGGTGGCGCCGGTTTTCGAGTTTGGGCCACAAAACTCGGGCTAAGGACAGTTTCCAGGTTTGGGCCTCAAAACCTGGGCGCCGGCAGGTTTCTGATTTTGGGCCACAAAACTCAGGCGATGGACGACAGGTTTCCAGATTTCGGCCTCAAAACCGGGGGTTGGTCGTGAAGACAGGTTTTCCAGTGTCGGCCTCAAAACCGGGGGGAGGTTCATGAAAAGGACGAGCGAAGCGGTGGCGGCACGTGGCGGCAATCGGTGAGGTCGCGACGAGGCGAAGCTACCAGTTGTGCGGGAGTGGCCGTCGGATCACCATCTACTTCGAGTTGGTCAGGAATACCTTTAGGGTTAGCCTGCCCGCTCATAAGCAGTAGGGGTATAAGAAGAATAATTGTATTAGGCTATATAAGGAGAGGTCACCCCTCCCTCCAGATTATCTCAGCCATTTGCTACTTTCACTTAGGGTACGTTTCCTGCTCTCCTAATCCCTGCTGTAGCTACTGAGATCCACAGTATACCTCTGTGTATTTGGATTTTGAGGAAACGAGACCGTAATCTCGTTGTCTCCTCGTGTGGAGAAGTTTCGGCTGGAAATCGAGATCGATTCGCGTTTTGAGCTGTGTTCTTCGCGTTTTGCTTTTCGTTCTCTCGGTGATTTGTTCCGTTCTCCCAATCCGAGGAATGATTTTCGATTCCGTTTGAACTTAGTTGTTCTAGATCGTGAGGCACATCTTTCCACCGAAGGAATTCAACTCTAACCTCACGAGCTAGTAGATCCATCGATTTTCGTTTCGGATCGGTTTTTGTCTCCCTTGTCCCGAATTCTTCCGATTCACCGATTTGGAGTTAGGTTCGAGCCATGATCTCTTAGGGGTAGCTCACTAACCTCCTTGGAACTCCTCATACCAAGTCTAAGCCTTAGAGCTTTTGATTCGGAGGAGATCGGGTTGAATCCGCGGAAGAACAACACAGTTTTGGGGGCATCGGACGCTATGTTCATCACATCGGACGCGTCGTTGCCACGTATCAGATTTTGTACCTTTTAAGGGATATCGGACGCTACAGTCCAGCGTCCGATGGTCATGTAGTGAGGTTTTGGAAACGCTCTTTTTGCATCGGACGCAGCAGGTGGGTTGTCATCGGACGCTCCGTTGTCATCGGACGCTCCGAGGCCTTAACATCGGACGCTGAGCTTTCACTGTAGCAGCGTCCGATGGCTACACAATAAGGTTTTGTTTCAGCCTGATTCGCATCGGACGCGTTCAGTGCCTGGACATCAGACGCAGGCCAGCGTCCGATGCAGTGAGTTCTGCTCTGTTTCGTTCGCAGTTTGCTCTTTTGACTTCGGATTTGGTTTTGGGCTTTTGCGTTGGATTTTCGACTTCGTGCTCTACAGAAATCGGGCTTCCAACTTTGCAAAATAGTCTGAATCCCGCGAGCGTTGCTCGGGGGAGGTTGAGGTTACCCAAAGCTCATCCTGTCACTAGTTGACTTGCGTGAACTTGGGCGAGTGAGGTTTTGTGGTGTCCCGCTGTGTTCCTTGGGAACATCCACCCAATATCTTGGGTCGTGGACATCACGCTTGTCGGTTTGCTCGTGGGGTTGATTTTTGGGACAGAGTCCAGAGTTTTAAAAGAAACTTTTAGGCTCTCATTCCCCCCCTCTGGTCGCCTTTGATAGCATTCTCGGTCCTTCGCTTTCATTCATTTTCTCCATGGGACATAGGAGATACACATGGGTTGGGCTTGCGAGGCTTCGGGAGACGATGTGGTTACCCAAAGGTGCATTACTGTATACGTTTTCTCAGTGCACCATCTGCCATGTACGGACTTAGTGTCGCCACCACAGGGGATAGCACACGAACAACATCCACCCTGTCTGACGGTCATGCATAGTGAGATGATCACACATGCATACTGACTTGAAGGTTTGCCACAGTGAGATGATGACACATGCATGGTGACCATGATCGATTTGCAGAGAGCGCGTACCGTGTGCGTACTCAAGGAAGATTTTGCCATGCTCAAGGGTTACGGATTATATGAGATTAATACGAGTTAATGGCTGATCCCAACAGATCTAATTACAAACGAGGACAGACATTAGTTTATATAGTACTCGCTCCGTCCAACAAAACATGCAATTCTCGCTTATCGAGGAACATTTCGAACTTTGACCAAAATTATATAAAAAAGTACTAACATTCTTGATACAAAAATTATACCATTAGATTAGTAATAGAATATATTTTTATAATAATTTTATTTAATGACATAAATACTAATATCTTTTAGTATAATTTTGGTCAAAGTTGAATGAATTTGACTGACACGGATCCCATAATTGCATGTTTTTATGGATGGAGGGAGTACGATAGTAAGGTACTATTGATCAATCAAATGTATGTAATCAGGCTTCTGTCAGAAATCCGGACAACCTATTATGCCTGCCGGCAATCCTACATCCATGTGTTGACTTTGCCTTTTGAGAGCACCCACAGGAAGAATTCATTTCTCATGTTGGTCTGAACAAATTAACTGTGCCTCTATCATAGTGTTGGGCAGGGGGTAGCTATATGATCTGCTTGGGATGCAGTTTTTTTTTGACGCGAGGAACTTCGCCATTTCCATTGCAAACGAACGGAAATACAAAGTTTTTCAAGACAGCAAGCAGACGACTAGTCAGCTAACCACGTAGTACCACCTGACTCTCATACAATTAGGAGCACAAACCAGATAAACGGAGAAAAAAGCTGGCTAGCTACCCTCATCAGGGCAAACACCAGGAAGTACCACACTCAACCAAAAGACATGACAGCTCGTAGAAGTAAAACACCAGAAGCTCGTCTTTCCTCCGATCATCCCTCCTGATCATCTTGGTCCTCTTCCAGCACTGA
Source organism: Coix lacryma-jobi var. lacryma-jobi (assembly GCA_009763385.1). Classification (NCBI taxonomy): domain Eukaryota; kingdom Viridiplantae; phylum Streptophyta; class Magnoliopsida; order Poales; family Poaceae; genus Coix; species Coix lacryma-jobi. The sequence goes on from CM019826.1 coordinate 144,997,977, forward strand.
CACCTTCTGCTTTTTTTTTTTGCTTTGGCAGCCAATCTTGATGCGATGGCCAGCATGATATTGACCCCTTCAATCAGGTGCTCTTTATCGTCTTCACCAAACAGTCCTGCCCAGTAACTCATGAGCGCACAAGCATAACAAACAATAGCAGCAGGATCATTGCAAATTTTCCCTTCAAAGCAAATGGAATTGCGTGTTTTCCATATGGCCCAGCATACCGCAGCAATCCCCAGTGTATGAAATTGCTTGCTGGATGGCAGCCAGGCTTCACACCATTTCCAACTTTGTTCAAGCGATTTGGGGACATTATTAGCCTTAATAGTATACGCCACAATTGCCCATACACCTTTTGCCATAGAACACTCAAAGAAAAGATGTTGAATACTTTCCTCAGCGCTACAAAACTGACATTTAGGAGAACCTGACCATTTTCGTTTAATCAAGTTATCTTTAGTTAATAAAGCATTATTTGACATAAGCCACAGGAAAATTTTGATCTTGGAGGGGATTTCCCCTTCCAGATCCTTTTATGATAATGACCAGCATCATTAGTAGTCATAGCTTTGTAAACTGACTTAACACTAAATCTTTCATTACTACTAAGGCGCCAAGATATCAGATCCTCTTCATCTGTTAGGCTCAACGCCACAACCTGACGCAGTATGTTAAGCCATTGTATGCTACGATCATCCACCAGCCATCTAACAAAAGTAACACTGTTTGGATTATTGTAAACCTGATGCACAGATATATCAGGTTGTTCACACAATTTAAAAAGGGTGGGGAACATGAGACAAAGAGGTTTTTCATACAACCAGGAATCATGCCAAAGGAGAGTATTTTTTCCACTTCTAATGTGCACTTGTCTCCCTTGGAGATAAATGTGTTTAATCTTCAGAAGGTCATACCAAATAGCAGAATTTGTTTGCCTGTGACTCACAGTACAAACAGACTTACCCCTCATATATTTCTCCTTTACTATCTGTTGCCAAAGCCCCTTCTCAACCTCTAGCTTCCACCACCATTTACACAACAAACTGATATTCATCATTCTAATATCTTTAATACAGAGGCCACCTTTCTTTTTGTGTTTGCAGATCTTGGTCCACTTAATAAGATGGTATTTCTTTTTAGTGCCCCCACCTTGCCAAAAGAAGTTCCTTGTAATCTTATCTAATTTGTATATGATAGTCTTGGGGAGCAGGTATAATGACATGTGATATATGGGGGCATTAGTCAAGCTGGAGTTTATCAAAGTGAACAGTTCACTCGCAAGTGAACAGTGGCACGGGAGCATCCCTCTCTGGAACCTCTCTGCATGGCCATCGGATGCTGGCCCGCAGCATCCGATGCCGGCGTCCGATGCATCCCACAGTTCACTCGCAAGTTAACAGTGGCACGGGAGCATCCGATGTGGCAACATTGGAGCCTCCGATGCCACGCACCAAACAAAACCCTAGTCGGGGTGAGCATCGGAGGCTCCGATGCCCACTAGGCCAGCATCCGATGCCTATATCTAGGTCAAAACCAACTCGGATCGCGACGCGGCCTTAACGACTTTTGTTCCTCTCGACATAAGGCATCTCTCTGAGCTACCTAGGGCTATGAAATAACAAGTGTGCACCACACCTACCTCAATAGACTCATCTAGGTCAAGCTACTGATTCACGCTCCCCTTTATAGTACGGCCAAAGGGAAAAACAAAGACCTAAGACTACCTAAGTGTCCTCCAACACCAAGCGACACTTAGCCTAGCCTACCACCATCTTCGTCGTTCGTCCTTTGAAAACCGAAACGATTTCCATCGCCAGGGGACATGAACTCCATATGCCCGTATCGTCGCCATTATTGTGACCTAACTCATCCCTGTTTCTGCAAAACACACGTTAGTCACAGTAATCTTGTGTTTCATCCAATCACCGAAACCCACTAGGGGCCAAGATGCGTTCAATCTCCCCCTTTTTGGTGATTGATGACAACACGAGATCGAGTATAGATAGAAGAGGTTTTTAAATCATGACATGTATGAACTTGCAATGAATAAGAGAAAAAGATTAGGGGCAAGCTCATACATATCATGCCATCATCCTGCACTCAACAGATTAGAGTGAATAGCAAGTGCAAGAGTAAATAGCTCATATACATAATCAAGTGAGAATTAAGTGCAAGTAATGAGCGAAATGAAATGACATGTCATATAATATAACATAGTGAGCACAAACATGTCACAAGGTCCATAGCACAAGTATATAATAAAACAAAGTGCCAAAAGATGCAATAAGTAAAGAGCGTATGTGAAACATAACACATCATAAGAAGCAAAACCCTCTCACATTGCTCCCCCTATCGCTATACTCGGCCACTCTCCCCCTTTGGCATCAAGCGCCAAACTAAGCATCGGAGGGCGGAGGTGGTGCAGACGAGGCAGGCGCCGTCTCCGGAGAGCGCTGAGTAAACTCAAACTGTTGTAGGAACTCCTCAGAGTCAGAAGAAGAGACGTCGGTAGCCTATTGACCCTCTGAAGCTGGAAGCGGTCTGGGTCGGCTCTAGCACTGACTGCTCGGTTTGCTCTGGCGCTGTCGCTGGCACAGTCTCAGTAGTGGTGTCAACCTGAGTCTCGGAGTGCGGAAGCTCAGGAATAACAGACAACTTAGGCTGAACTACCGTGGTCGTCTCGGACTGAACCGACTCGGTCTGCTCTGAGGACGTGACAGAACTCGGTAAGGTCTCTGTGGTGGAGGTCACAGGAGCCGTCGACGTTGGAGCTGGATCCGGAAGCTCTGGAGTAGGAAAACCGGTGAGCTCACTGAAGGTAGCCGACAGATCCCTAGTCACTGTGGTAGTGGTCACATATAGGGACTCTGTCGGGCGGAGAGTGAAGTCGGTCCACAGTGGACTGAAAAGCGGGGCCCCGCCTGGAGGACTAGTGTAGCTCAGAAACTGAGAAGAGCTGGGGCCCGTGAGCGGCTGCTAAAACTGAGGCGGCTACTGACCAAGCTGCTGCGGCTACGGAGGAACCGGTGGCTGCCACTGGATCTGGTGCTGGGGAGGAGGCTGCTGCCACTGCCACTGAGGCGGACCACTCGCAAGACGCTCCATGAAGCTCAAGGTCTGCTGTGAAGGACCGAGAATGCAATAGCAAGGCGACCAGAGGGGGGGTGAATGGGAGCACAAAAATTTCTATCAAAACTTTGGCCAAATGTCCCGAAACCAACCCCGAAAAGCTTCGACCGAAACCGTGATACCCACGACCCTTGGAAGAGAGTGGATGATCCCTAGGATCACAGCGAGGTACCACAAAGCGATAGCAAACCAAACGGCAAAAACACCGGATCAAGTTCGACCCTCAAAAGCCAAGTCCCGAACGTAGATAGATGGCTACGTCGAGAAATCCCCAAATACCGATGCTAACAAGTAGCAAAGATACCTAGAGAGGTTTCTTGGTCAACTACAAGGCCAAACGAGAAGTCCGAAATCCAAACGGAAAAGCCGGGAGAGCAAACGCACTAAACCGGAAGCTTCAGCCAAATCCTGGACTGTCCGGCCCTGGGGTCCCGGACTGTCCACCCCTACTGCGGACTATCCGCGAGGGGATGGCAGACTGTCCGCCGGCCAAATATCAGAAACAGCACAGTTGCTGCAAACCCCCTGGACAGTCCCGGACTGTCCACGGTTTACACCGGCGGACTGTCCACCGGTCAACCGAGACCCAAAACGCAGAGACTCGCGGCCACTGCTCTGGCCAAGTCCCCGACACGCTGACTGTCCGCGCCCTGAGTGGCGGACTGTCCGCGGTCACTCAGGGAGGGCGATTTCAAACGCCCTTCTCACACAATCCCTCAAATTCGAATCAAGACTCAATCCCACGTTCCCAAACTTGGAGAGAATGATCATGAGGTAGTTAGGAGACTATCCCCAAGAAATCATCCGCTCAAATCGATTCAATCACCGGGAAATCGAAAGGGGAGGAGTATGAACAAAAAAAACACCACGAAAACGAAATCAACCCGATCTACTTGTTCGTGAGGAGTTAGATGAATTCCATCGGTGGAAATGATCTCCTCACTATAAAGAACAAGTTGATTCAAACGGATTTCGCAAAGACGCACTAGAGAGGGAGATCGAGTGATGAGAAAATCACGGAGAAACAAAGAACGCGAAGAACACGAACAAAACGTGAATCAACACATCGATCTGCAACCGTGTGGCTACCACACGCTACAACAGTGAGGATACGGCCTCACTTCCTCAAAATCTTCAGTACACAGAGGTATGGTTCTCTGCGGATCTAAGCTAGCTACAGCAGGGGATTGGGAGAGCAGGAAACCCTAGAAGCAAAGAGCAAATGACTGAGATAGATGGGGAGGAGGGTGTCTCCCCCTACTTATCCTATTTCTATTTCCTACTCTACCCCTCTCTAATTACAGAGTGAACCTGCTAAACCCTAGGGTTATTCTGGACCAACTCGATGGTAGGTGGATCCGACGGCCACGCCAGCACAACTGGTAGCGTTGCCACGACGCAACCCAACTGATTGCCGCCACGTGCTGCCACCGCTCTGCTTGTCCTTTTCCTGGACGTCGCACCCCCGGTTTTGAGGCCCAAACTGGGATACCAGCCTTCATAGCCAACCCCCGGTTTTGAGGCCCAAACCGGGAAACCAGCCTCCAAGTCCATCCCCCGGTTTTGTGGCCGAAACCGGGAAACCCGACGTCCGTCGCCTGAGTTTTGTGGCCCAAACTCAGAAACCCGCCAGCGCCCAGGTTTTGAGGCCCAAACCTGGAAACCGTCCTCAGCCCGAGTTTTGAGGCCCAAACTCGGCAAACCCGCAGCACCAAGGTTTTGAGGCCCAAACCTGGAAACCGTCCACCCGATGGTTTTTCTCTGGCTCTACCACCAAACCGAAGCTGTAGAGGGGATGCACCGCCCGTGCACCCCGTCCACCGACACGTGTCCCCAGGTCCTCGACCCAAGCAACACCGTGCCCGCAAGTCTCCGCTCGTCGCTGTCCCAGGCTGCCAGCCACCACAGCTGATCCTCGGGCCACCGGTCCCTCAGTCCAAGCCTCACGTCCGCCCTTCGCCACTCTCGGTCCCTCGGCATGACACGTCTCTACTTGACCTTCACCTTGCCTCTGATCACTATATCCGTGCTCGACACCTGCACAACACAAGCCAAAGAACATGCGCATTATCCCAGTTGACAATCACTCATCACTCAGAGACTCGGCATACACCCATGTATCCGCCATCTCCCCCTTGATGAGTGCATTGTCAACTACCAACACAAATCATAATGGAAGGAAGAAAGAAGGAGGGAGTGAGAGGACTAAAACTCGACCAAATGACTCAAAAGCATAGCAAAGCCGAAGAAGGTCAAGTGGAAGAAGCAAAACAACTTGGTTCCCAAAGACATGGGCAACGGCTCGACGCAACCAAGCAAAGCAAAGCTAGCCCTCAAGAAGAGGTAGAAGAGGCTCAACACCACTAGCAAAACCCAATTGAGAAATCGAAGCAAATGCTAGTCCCTCAAGACAGAGGCACAGAGGCTCAACACAACTAGCAAAGAAAGCTTGATACCAAAACCTTACGGCCGACAGAAAGCGACAAACTCCCCCTCGAATAGTGCACACAACCAGAAAATCTCTTAAAATCCAACTCGGAAAGCAAAGATCCTGAGTCGAACACAGAGAGCACATATGATTTGCAATAACTCTCCCCCTTAGTTGAAAATGCACTAATCAATGAAGAAATCTCCCCCTTAGCAAATGCACCATCAAAAAGTGCCAACAAGAGAACTTCTCCCCCTTCCAAAATGCATATGAGTTAAGATGCAAGTTAGTAGCTTCAGGAATATAGTCGATAGAATATGAAGATGCTCAACAAAATGCAGATCCGATGACTCAACAATATGCACATAATGCTAGCAAAGGCTCAAGCTGATCACTAAGTACGAAATCTGAACATTGAGCAAAAAAAGAACAGTTTTCAGCCAAAAAGGTATCACCATCAGAATAGCACTAAGCATGTATAGTCAGGAAGTCAAACAAGTGCTAAACATGTATACAGGGTGAACTACCCCTAGCAAAGTTCAACCATCATGCTATAGAATGAAGCATACACTTGTGATTTCAATTTTAAATCAGAGTTGCAGCGGTGAAATTACACAAGTTTCAATTCAGCATGTGATTGCGAGAGGTTGAAAGCTTGTCTTGCCTAACTTTTCAACTGTGCGAAGCCTATGCAGAAGCAATCAGAAGCTTAAGGCAACAGTTTCGGTCATACACTACACAGCTCAAGTTTAACTCAAAGTGCAATGAGAAACAGTCTCGAAACTGTGATGTGTTGACAAGCAATCCCATCCCGATCTTTTCAATTCACTTAACTTAGTTCAAATTTTATTTCAGAATATGGACATACCAAGCAAGTGAATGACTCAGAATTAGAGACATAGCAACCTAGCATATATGAAAAGCACGAGTGAACTCAACACATCCTACACATGCTAGTTGCATATCTCAATGGTGAACATTTTTCAGATTTCATGTTTGTTTAAGCAAGTTCACCATTCCAAAAATAGCTCAGCTCACAACATGTATCAGTGATCAGAAAGAGCATAAGCTACAAGCATCAACATAAAGCATCGGAGCACACTACATAGAGCATAGTCACATTCTAAAGATTATATACATGAAGCTCAGAATGTCAAAGCGTATGCTGAAATGCATGAAGAAATGCAAAACTCGAAAAGATACCAATTGAAGAAAATGAGGAACGAAGAGTCAGTTTATGACACAAAAGTCAAAATGTTTCCCCCATCTAAAAGGGGAAACACACACCAAGCTCACCTCTCAACCTAGCAAAAGTTGATTGGTCCAAAGGCTTGGTGAAAATATCAACCAACTGATGATGAGTATCGACATGGCGAAGGTCGATATCACCCTTCTCATAGTGGTCTCGCAGAAAATGAAAGCGCACATCAATGTGTTTGGTCTTCGAGTGAAGCACGGGGTTCTTAGCAACGCTAATAGCACTCGTGCTGTCACAAAGCAAAGGAACACGAGAAAAGCTCAGACCAAAATCACGCAAAGTGGCCATCATCCAGAGTAACTGGGAACAGCAGCTAGCCGCAGCAACATACTCAACCTCCGTGGTAGACTGGGCGACACTAGACTGCTTGCGAGAAGACCATGAAACAAGAGAAGATCCAATAAACTGGCAAGTCCCAGAAGTGGACTTGCGATCAATACGGCAACCAGCAAAATCGGCATCGGAATAGCCGCAAAGGGAGAGGGTGGAGGAAGCAGAATACCAAATCCTGAACTCAGGGGTGAAGCATAAGTACCTCAAAATGCGCTTGACCGCCTGACGGTGGGAAGTGCGTGGCGACGACTGAACACGCGCGCACAGACACACCGCAAACTGAATGTCCGGGCGTGTCGCCGTCAGGTATAGCAGCGACCCGATCATACTCCGGTACTCCTTCTGGTCCACTGCTTCTCCATCCACATCCGCATCCAGGGCCGCGGTGGTCGGCATGAGTGTTGGAAGAGGCTTGGCCTCACCCATGTCGAACTTCTTCAGGATGTCCTTCGTGTACTTGCCCTGGTGCACAAACGTCCCTTCTCGGGATTGCTTGATTTGCAACCCGAGGAAAAATGTCAACTCGCCCATCATGCTCATCTCAAACTCCCTGCTCATAGTGTCTGCAAACTTGGCAACCAAAGCGTGAGAAGAACCACCGAAAATGATATCATCCACGTAAATCTGGACCAAGAGTGTATCAGTGCCTTGTTTGAGGAGAAAGAGCGTTTTATCCACACATCCCATTTTAAAACCCTTAGCAAGCAAAAAGGTTTTCAACCTATCATACCAGGCTCTAGGGGCTTGTTTCAAACCATACAAAGCTTTGTGAAGTTTAAAAACATGGTTTGGAAACTTGGGATTTTCGAAACCGGGGGGTTGTCTAACATACACCTCCTCTTCTATGTAGCCGTTTAAGAAGGCACTCTTGACATCTATTTGAAAAAGTTTAAACCCTTTGGATGTAGCAAAAGCCAAGAGTATCCTAATTGCCTCCAAACGAGCTATAGGAGCAAAAGTCTCCTCATAGTCTATCCCCTCCTTCTGACTATACCCCTGGGCTACTAGTCTGGTTTTGTTTCTCACAACATGACCATCCTCTCCTTGTTTGTTTTTGAAAACCCATTTTGTCCCAATAGGGTGACACTCAGGAGGAAGAGGAACCAAAACCCAAACCCGATTTCTCTCAAAATTTTCTAACTCCTCATGCATGGCATTGACCCAATCCGGATCCATCAAAGCGTGTCCAACATCTCGGGGTTCAAAATCAGCAACAAATGCAGAATGAGCAAAGTGAGAGATTTGTTGTGACCTTGACCGAGTGACGCGTTCGCCGATGCTACCGATCATCTGTTGAGGCGGGTGTTGGCGCTGGATGTGACGTGGCGCCTCCCGAGCTGAAGTGATCTCCCCCTCAACAGCAGCCGGTGCCTCCTCGGGTACAAAGGGTACCGCTCGAGGTGGCGGATCCCACGGCCCCCAGGAAGACGACGTGTCGGGGCCGTGAGTCGTAGTAGAGGCCGCTCCTTGTGACACAGCAGGTGGAGGGGGTGCTGGATCATCCATACCTTCAGCACCCTCGTCCTCGTCATCAAAAAGAGGTTCACCAACCTCATGATCACCTGCACGCTCAAAACGAGAAGAAAGACAAACCATGGTCTCGTCGAAGGTGACATCAGATGTCTCCATGACTCGGTTAGTGTCAAGGTTAAGTACACGATATGCACGAGTATGAGTGCCATAACCTAAAAACACACCGTCAGAAGAACGAGACTCAAATTTGTCCAGGATGCCCTTTTTGAGTATAAAACAATGGCAACCAAAAACTCGAAAATAACTCACCTTGAGCAGTTTTCCAAAATGCAACTCATAAGAAGTCTTTTTCAAGAAAGCTCGGAGAAAAATGCGATTGGAAATGTAGCATGCAGTGCTCATAGCTTCGGCCCAATATCGCCTTGGAGTCCTATGCTCATCGAGCATCGTCCTGGCCATCTCTACAAGGGTTTGATTCTTCCTCTCTACAACACCATTCTGTGGCGGTGTGTAGGGGGAAGAAAACTGATGCTCTAAACCCAAAGAGTTACAAAACTTCTCAAAATCTGAATTCTTGAATTCGGAACCATTATCACTCCTAATAGCTCGCATCGAGTTCAAGGGGAACTCGTTCTGAAGACGCAAAATCAGATTGCGAGCAAAGGAGAAAGTTTCAGTTTTCTCAGCTAAAAAGAAAACCCACGAATATCTCGAAAAGTCGTCAACAACAACAAGCACATACCACTTCCCCCCAACCGAGCTCACCCAAGCTGGACCAACAAGGTCCATGTGCAAAAGCTCTCCAGGGCGCTTGGTCATGACCTGAGTCACTGGATGGTGGGGAGCAACAACCATCTTCCCATGTCTACAAGAGTGGCAAACAAGATCCTTCTGCATATGCAACTTGGGCAATCCTCGGATTAGGCCAAGTGAACTAAGCCTTGCAAGCAAGTCGAAGCTCAAATGTCCAAGTCTCCTATGCCCCTTCCAAAGATCAGAGGAGGAAGGTCTAGCCACAAGACAACGAGAAGTGCCAAAGGACTCCGAGAAATTCGCACAAAAGACTTTTCCAAAGGGCGAAATCATACAAACAAGATTGCCCTGAGGATCCAAAATACGACTGAGATTCGGTTTAAAACGAATCTCATAGTCATCATCGAAAAGTTGCGAAACAGAAAGCAGGTTAAAATGCAAGTTAGAAACAAGAGCAACATCGCGCAACACAAAGTGCTCATTAACTCGCACAGACCCACGAGAAAAGACCTTACCTTTGCTATTGTCGCCGAAGGTGATAAACTCCTTTCCGGCGACCGGACTAAGACTAGAGAACCACTTGGCGTTTCCGGTCATGTGCCTCGAGCAACCGGAATCCACCAACCAAACGTTCTCTAATCGTTTTACCTACATCAATAAAAAAGACATAGGGTGAGCATACGGTCCAACACTGGGGTTAGTGAAGTAAGGGGAAAACCAGTGTTGGGCCGACTGCTCAAAAGAACGGTTAGCAGAAAAACCATTCCTAGCACGTCTACGGGAGGAGCGATCACCACGCTGAGGAAAACGTGGTCCGCTGGGGAAAGAGCGCTCACCGCGATACTCAAAACGCGGTGGGGGAAAACGCTCAACTGTGTTGGTAGTTCTTAGCTTCACTAAAGATAGAGCTAGGCAACTATCCCCAGTAACGGCCCAGAAATGCTTGTTGACACTAGCCAACGTCGTTACTAGGAGTAGACTACGGAATCTATTCCAGGCAACGGTGTCAGAAGTGCTTGAAGCAAGTCCGGTCACTATACCTAAAGGAATGAAGCTAAAGCAGCTATCTACTAATGTCAAGTGGGGTTGTCAATCCTGACACTAGCAGGAGCTAGCTAGAGAGATTGCTATCTACCAAGAGGAGATTCTGCAAGCGCACAGAACTATCGTAGTAGCACTTCGCCTGGGAGTACCAGGTGTCGATTTATTTGATTCCAAGGGAAGGCTAGGGTGGTGTATGAGTCGTGTCAAGGAGGGGATGAGAGTCGAAGAAAAGAGAAAAGGGAAAAGAGGGGATGGAAGGCTAGAAGGAATATGTGGGTGGATAGGTAAGGATGAAATGGATGGTAAGGTAAGGTGGATAACTAGATAGATAGATAGAATGGGATAACCAAGGATAACTAATGATAACTAACTACTAACTAATAACTACTCCTAGATAACCACAGAGCAAGATAACTACGAAGCAAGATAGGCAAATGTCAATAAAGCAACCTAGTTAAGTAAAGTTTTATTCCTATCTTATCAAGTATCGAGGCGTACTAGCCTTTACCACTGACTTAGGTTGAACGCTAGCACAACGAGCCTTACTGTTAAACTGGGCCAACTACGTGGTGGAATTCAAGGCACACAGGGTTGTCACCACCTGCTTGCTACCACAGCTATCCGGGGGTCGAGCCGTATCTGAAGGTAAGTTTATAACTAAGCACCACGCTTAACTATATTCTAACTATCTCTACCCTAGCTTTGAATAGAGACACCCTTGCGGACGTCAGAGCAAATACTTGACTTAATAAGATAAACACTAAACTAACTAAGCAACCTATTGGCAAAGATCAAACACTAAGCTCACTAGAGATTAACTACTATGGCTAAGTGAATTGATCTGTAGGATAGCTAGGCACTCAAGCAATCAATCAAGTATACTACTCAATACTGATAAGTAGAATAAAGTAATACTTGAAATGATGAAATAGAATATAGTAAAGTGCTTGAGTAACAAGAGCAAAACCTGAACTGGAGATGAAGGAAGACTCTTCCCAGCTCTAGGACCGATCACTTGCACGCCTCTACTCTTGAGCTAAGCCTTGAGCAGCGCTTCCGCGAGGGCAAAGATGCCTTGCTCTACTAGCTACCTACTTGCCTAAGCTTGGCTAAACCCTAAGCTATTAGCTCTCTGGCTCTAGCCTTGCTTCTCTTGCTTGTGTTCCTTCTTGGTGTGTGGTGAAGTGATGCCTCCGGGGGGTATTTATAGCCTTGTGGAGTGAGGGGGGTACTTATAGGGGGCAGCCAACCGACCTAGGGCTAACCCTAGTGGCGGGCGCCAGCCCTAGGTGGCGGCCGCCACCCTCATCACCGTTGGATGCACCGTCTTTGCTTCAACGGCATCCAGGAGCTCCAGAGAGGCGGTGGTTAGGTCGGTTGCATGTCTGAGTAACCGCCACTCGGTCTTGATCCACGCCACTCTCTCCTGAGCCGTCCGATGCCACTGACCTAGTGACCAAGGGCCAAGATTTGGCCTTGGGGAAGTCACACGGATCAGTGACGTGGCAGGGGAGAATGTGGGCTTCACCCTTGTGGGGGGTGCCACTTAGGGGTGGCGGGCGCCACCCCACTAGGGCCCAATTGGGTCCTGGTGAGTGGGCTCGTCTCCTGGTGGGTTCACTCTTCAAATTTGGTCCAAATCCTGCATTCAAATAAAATTCTATGGACATGTGGAATTTGGTTAGTTTGAAACCTATTTGACTACATTTCATGCCTTTTTGGTGAATGTTAGGGTAAAATGTTGATGGTAAAACAGGTGTTTAAGGACCATCAACAAGCTCCCCCAAGCTAACCTGTTGCTCGTCCTCGAGCAACAATGCGGTTCAAGCATTAAACATGAAATAGGTAGCAAAATTAAGATGTATACAAGTGCATATTGTATAGTGAGAAATAACTTAGTATATATCATTAGTCATAGCAATGTGGGGCTTATAGCTTTTCACTTCAAACATGCAAGAGTGAAATAAAGTAGTTGATAGGAAACTTTTATCTTGCTTGGGTTTGAAGAGGATTCGGTCTGGAGGGTTTTTAAGGTTTTCAAAAGATAAAAACTTGCTTAAGTCCTCCAAGATTCACTCAATCACTCAACCGTGTTGTTCATCTCCTTTGCCCGGCGCGCCTCTCTCTTGCGCCGAAAGCAAAACTCACTCAATATCCATCTCGCCCACAGTGCTCACAGTGGTACCTCACCGCTCTCATAGGGGGTTGTTGGTACTCATGGTGGTGGGTGTGGATCACTTTGCCCTTCTGTGGCATAAGCTCCTCCTGGATGGGTGGCATGGTGTCAAGCTTGTTCTTGAGGTGGTTTGGTTTGGGCGCCCATTGCTGGTTCTTGAGTGGAGCTCGTGGAGGTTCTTCAAACACTCCATCCTTGGTGTTAGGCTTGAGAGGCTCTTTGGGTGGAAGCTTGGTAAGTTTGGGAGTAGTGGTAGAGTTGGGCTTCTCACATGGGTTTAGACCACTCGACTCTCCAATCTTTCCAAAAGCAGAAAGGTCAACACCCGGAGCAAAACCTACACCAGGACCTCCAGCAACTCGCTTAAATTAGGAGATCATCATCCCAAGCTGCGGCTCACTACATGACACCCATGACAAGATGGTCCGAAGGTATGTGTTTTCTTCCTCGGTTTGCATCTTGTCATGCTTCACGTTGGCAATCTCCATCTCCAAACCCTCGCAAAGAACACACCTGGACACACAAGTGCTACCCGAGCTGGCCTTCTCAAGAGACACAATCTTGGCATTCTTCTCTGCCAACTCAGTTTGCAAACCAGCACAGGACTTGCATGCACCCAACAGCGAGGATCTAGCCTTCAGCTCATCCACCTCTCCTACCAACACAGCATACTTGCTTCTCAAAGTGAGAAGGTCAGTCATGTGTGTGGTGCACATCTCACACTCCTCATCGGTAACAACTATGGTGGACTTGACAGATTCAAGTTCCTTCACCGTATCCTCCCACTTCTGCCTAAACTCCTTACGCTCTCTAGCAGCACGCCTAAGCAACTTGTCCTGACTAAGGAGCGTGGCAGTAAGCTTCTCGACCTCAGCAGAAAGCTCGTCAGGGGTCAGAGATACCTGAGAGGTGTCGTCGTCGTCGTCGTTGTTCCGAGGAGTGTCCTCCAGCTCGCCGTCGACCTCCTTGCTGAGGGCCATGGTGCAGAAGCCATCGTCATCGGCGAAGAAGCAGAGGCCGTTGAGCTTGTCCTTGATCCTCTTCTTCTTCTCGGACTCATCGTCACTTGAGGAAGTGGAGTCGTCATCCGAGTCATCGACATCGCTGAGCGTGGCGAAGAAAGCACGCTGCTCAGCCTGGGCCTTCTCCAAGTACTTGGTCTTGATGTACTCCTTGTTGAAGCCGCCATTCCGCTTGTGCTTCGCGGGGACGTACTTCTCCTTGCGCTTGCCGGAGTCGTACTTGTTCCCATGATCCGCCTTGCCGAAGACTTGCTTGTTCTTCTTCGGGCAATTGGAGATGAAGTGGTTGGGGTCGCCGCACTCGTAACAGCCCGAGCGTCCTCCTCCGCGGCGACGGTTCATGCGGTTGTTGTGGAACCGCGAGAACCGGTTGGCAAGCAAAGCCAACTCGTCATCCCCCGAAGACTCCAGCTGCTCCTCTGTGGCAGACAAGAGAGAAGAGAGTGCAAATCCTCCAGAGGGGTTAGCAGAAGAGCCAGAAAGCAAAGCCATCGACGGGCCAGAAGGATTTTCATAAGAAGCCCTCGCCATGGTATCGATCTCACTGGACTTGAGCTTACTGAAGAGCTCGTCGCACGTGAGGGTCTCATAGTTAGGCGATTCGATGATCGCCTGGACCTTGGAATCCCACACCGACCGATCAAGAGTATGCAAAAGCTTCAAAGCTCTCTCATGATCGTCGAAAGGCAACAGCTCCTTGTTAGCCCTCATCCTGTTGACAATCACCTGAAAGCGAGCGAATAAACTTTCTATGCTCTCGTCAGGCATATGTCGAAAGTTCTCATACTCTCGCTTGAACGACTCATAGAGATGGGTTTTGACTTGAGAGGTTCCCTCATGAAAACGCATGAGGGTAGCCCAAATCTCCCGAGCCGTAGCGAGGTGAGAAACGCTATCAAACTCACTCATGCTCAGACATGAGAAAAGAGCGTTACGGGCTCGGCTATTGGCATCGTGCTCATTGATCTGATGCTGAGTCACACGAGTAGCCAAGACCACGTAATCGGCAGAGTTGCAAATATCCCAAATGGAAGCACCCAAACTCTGCAGATAGGCCGGCATGCGTATCTTCCAATACGCATAGTTCGTCCCATCGAAAAACGGCGGTTTGCCCACGCCGCGATCCATGTCGCCTTCTATGGATCTGGAACCGGCTAAGGTGGAAGATCCTTAACCTGCTCCGATACCAATTGAAGGACCAAGAATGCAATAGCAAGGCGACCAGAGGGGGGTGAATGGGAGCACAAAAATTTCTCTCGAAACTTTGGCCAAATGTCCCGAAATCAACCCCAAAAAGCTTCGACTGAAACCGTGATACCCACGACCCTTGGAAGAGAGTGGATGATCCCTAGGATCACAGCAAGGTACCACAAAGCGATAGCAAACCAAACGGCAAAAACACCGGATCAAGTTCGACCCTCAAAAGCTAAGTCCCGAACGTAGATAGATGGCTACGTCAAGAAATCCAGAAATACCGATGCTAACAAATAGCAAAGATACCTAGAGAGGTTTCTTGGTCAACTACAAGGCCAAACGAGAAGTCCGAAATCCAAACGGAAAAGCCGGGAGAGCAAACGCAGTAAACCGAAAGCTTCAGCCAAATCCTAGACTGTCCGGCCCTGGGGTCCCGGACTGTCCACCCCTACTACGGACTGTCCGCGAGGGGATGGCGGACTGTCCGCCGGCCAAATATCAGAAACAGCACAGTTGCTGCAAACCCCCTGGACAGTCCCGGACTGTCCGCGGTTTACACCGGCGGACTGTCCGCCGGTCAACCGAGACCCAAAACGCAGAGACTCACGGCCACTGCTCTGGCCAAGTCCCCGACACGCTGACTGTCCACGCCCTGAGTGGCGGACTATCCGCGGTCACTCAGGGAGGGCGATTTCAAACGCCCTTCTCACACAATCCCTCAAATACGAATCAAGACTCAATCCCATGTTCCCAAACTTGGAGAGAATGATCACGAGGTAGTTAGGAGACTATCCCTAAGAAATCATCCGCTCAAATCGATTCAATCACCGGGAAATCGAAAGGGGAGGAGTATGAACAAAAAAACGTCACGAAAATGAAATCAACCCGATCTACTTGTTCGTGAGGAGTTAGATGAATTCCATCGGTGGAAATGATCTCCTCACTATAAAGAACAAGTTGATTCAAACGGATTTCGCAAAGACTCACTAGAGAGGGAGATCGAGTGACGAGAAAATCACGGAGAAACGAAGAACGCGAAGAACACGAACAAAACGTGAATCAACACATCGATCTGTAACCGTGTGGCTACCACACGCTACAACAGTGAGGATACAGCCTCACTTCCTCAAAATCTTCAGTACACAGAGGTATGGTTCTCTGCGGATCTAAGCTAGCTACAGCAGGGGATTGGGAGAGCAGGAAACCCTAGAAGCAAAGAGCAAATGACTGAGATAGATGGGGAGGAGGGTGTCTCCCCCTACTTATCCTAATTCTATTTCCTACTCTACCCCTCTCTAATTACAGAGCGAACCAGCTAAACCCTAGGGTTATTCTGGACCAACTCGATGGTAGGTGGATCCGACGGCCACGCCCGCACAACTGGTAGCGTTGCCACGACGCAACCTCACTGATTGCCGCCACGTGCTGCCACCGCTCTGCTTGTCCTTTTCCTAGACGTCGCACCCCCGGTTTTGAGGCCCAAACCGGGATACCAGCCTTCACATCCAACCCCCGGTTTTGAGGCCCAAACCGGGAAACCAGCCTCCAAGTCCATCCCCCGGTTTTGTGGCCGAAACCGGGAAACCCGACGTCCGTCGCCTGAGTTTTGTGGCCCAAACTCAGAAACCCGCCAGCGCCCAGGTTTTGAGGCCCAAACCTGGAAACCGTCCTCAGCCCGAGTTTTGAGGCCCAAACTCGGCAAACCCGCAACACCCAGGTTTTGAGGCCCAAACCTAGAAACCATCCACCCGATGGTTTTTCTCTGGCTCTACCACCAAACCGAAGCTGTAGAGGGGATGCACCGCCCGTGCACCCCGTCCACTGACACGTGTCCCCAGGTCCTCGACCCAAGCAACACCGTGCCCGCACGTCTCCGCTCGTCGCTGTCCTAGGTTGCCAGCCACCACAGCTGATCCTCGGGCCACCGGTCCCTCAGTCCAAGCCTCACGTCCGCCCTTCGCCACTCTCGGTCCCTCGGCATGGCACGTCTCTACTTGACCTTCACCTTGCCTCTGATCATTGTATCCGTGCTCGACACCTGCACAACACAAGCCAAAGAACATGCGCATTATCCCAATTGACAATCACTCATCACTCAGAGACTCGGCATACACCCATGTATCCGCATGCTGCTGAAGTGACATCATCTGTCGCTGCAGGGCGTCTGAGCGCTCCTGAGCCTGCTGCTGTGCCAAGGCCTGCTGCTGGGCCAGACGCTGCTGCTCCTGGGCTAACCTCTGTACATCCTGAGTCACTATCCTCTGCTGCTCCTCCATCCGTGCTAGAATAGCAAAAAGTGTGGGGTCGGAGGAAGCAGTACCAGACGTCCCGGCCTGTGAGTCATGAGCTCTAGGCTGAAAGTGGGGCGGGAGCTGGTAGTCCTTGTCGGAGCTGTCGGTGGGGTCCTCTGCGACGTACGTGTCACCACCCTCTAGCTCTGCTAGCTCCTGCTCGGTGAGGGCCTGAACTGTCTCGTCCTGCTCCTGAGCTGACTAGGGGACCTCAGGCCTCTGGCGAGAACTAGACGGCGCCTGCTGCTCCTGCTGCCTGCGATCCCGACCGTGTCCCAACAGCTGCCTCATGTTGTACTCGGGGAACACGGTCGCGGAACCGGTGAGAGACTGAGCTGGACGACTCCCTGTAGTGACAGCTACCTTAAAGAGAATGAAGGAGATCCAATGAGCATACGGGAGCTGTCGACGGGCCTTGATGCCCTCTGCCACTGTGTCCTCCATCTCGCACAGAATGACGTCCCAGACGTCGAACTCCTGCTGCCTGACCAGATAAGCAAGTAACCACAGCTGCAGACGAGATAGTCCCTCTCTGAAGCCCACCCTGGGAAGTAAGGTCCGCCGAAGAACCGCGTTGAGGACCGAGTCATAGGGGTGAGATCCCTAGGCGCGCGACTCGAACCCTCATCGAACGGCTCAGTGAAGCAGAGGCGAACCAGGTCAGTCGTCGGCTGTGCACCACCGTGAGGGCGGTGGGGTGGCTCCGTCCTATCGTAGCACAGATCGTGGATCCGAGTCTGTGAGTGTGTCAGTCCAAACCAACTCCGGATCTCAGAAGAAAATAACCTGTAGTGCTCCCCCTCAAACGCAAACTCGATAGTCTCCCTATCCGGGTGCACCCAAAGCGAAGCATAGAACTGAAAAACCCAGTCCTCAACATACGAGCCAGATCGCCCCAGAAGATCTGCTAGTCCGGGTAGATACGTGAGTATGGGACGGATCTGCTCTCCAGCTGCCGTGACGACTACCTCCAGTGGACAGACTCGCTGAGGACGTAAGGAAATGCCGACATTCCTGTAGCCCTGATAGAAATCCTCCTGCATCACTGTATAGAACGCTGGTCCTGCCTGCTGCTGTCTCTCCCTCGGGAACCACTGCTCGACTGGGACAAGCCTGAGTGTCTGGATCTGAGAACAGGTAGCCGCTCGGAGGTCCAGATGCGGGATCGACGGGGGCGCACGCCTCGACGGAGCACGTGCTCCCCGCAGAGGGACGTCGGGCCGGGGTGGCACCGCAGTCCTGCGACGGGTGGATCGGCGCCTGGGAACCTCCTCAGGGGTCTCCTCCTCAGCCTCTGCCTCTGCCTCTGCCTCTGGGGTCTCTACTGCCTCTGCTGCCTCGGCCTCTGCCTGGCCCTGCCCTGAGCTCTCGGGCTCCACACCCGGAGACGTGAACGTCGTCCGGCGATCGGCAGCCATAAGCGTGCCAGTCGGTGAGTGGTGGAACCTCTCAACCTCCTCAACTGCACGCCTCTGGGCTGGCGATAGCTGGTCCTCTATCCGTAAGCCGCCACCACGGCCACCCTGCTCGACACGCTCTGCGGTGGTTGCAACCTCTCGTGCCTGATCTGCCTCTCGCTGCTCCCTGGAGCGCTTCCTGCGCGTGATCAACTTCCCCTTCCCGGGCCACTGACCGGAAGGAGGGGGACATGGAGGAGAGTCCTCTGGGCCACCGCCAACGTTCTTGCAGCGCATAACTGACAAGAACAGAGAAACTGACGCTGAAGAAGCTCTGGACTGTCACTGAAAACGCCAGACAACCAGCTGACAATCGAATCCTGGACAAAGAAACTACCCCTGTCACTGAACCACAAGTTGTCACTGCTACTTGCGAGGCTTGGCCTCGATCCTTACCCGCGGGCTTGGCCCCGGGTTCTCTGTCACAGCCCAATCTGACAAATAGGCCACTGACTCACTGCAAGAATAGACGGGATATATATAAGAACATGTATTCTAGAGACGAGAAATCCTATCGGAAGCAAAGCACGAAGATAAGATAAGGAATGGGCTTTGCTACCTGACGTGCGACGAAACGAGCCAAGAGCGAGGTAAGTCACGGACGTTCTGGCACCCATGAACCATACCAAGGAGGACTGCAAAAGGTTTGAGTGAAAACAGGGTCAACACATGGTGGAACGGGCATTCGGGCATTTCAGCGAGCACCTTGAGGACATGGTGAAGGGAGAGGGGTGGAATGCTCACTGTGTAGAGGTTCACTGGCCGGGGAAATGAGGCCGGAGTGAGGACGGGCTCGTGGACGGGGAAGACGTCTCCAGTGAGGTAGACGCGAGCGCCGGCGAGCTCCGGTGAGCACGGACGAGGCTCCGGCGAGGAGTGGGGGGATCCCTGACAGCGGCGAGCGCGCGCGGTCAGCTGCGGTGGAGGCGCGCGGCTGCGAGCGCGGCGGAGTGGCGGCCGGCGGCGAGGAGCGCGGCGGCCGACAAAGGAGGGTGCGGCGATTAGGGTTCGGGCGTTCGGGGGCGGCGGCTCGGGCGTGGGCGAGTTGAAGACGAAGGAGAGGAAGTGATGACACGTGGGACCAGATAGCCAGTGAAAGAACACACCACGCCGCTTAAAGGAGCATCGGACGCGCCGATCGTTTCACATCGGACGCTCCGATGCCTGTCCAGAGAGCTCCAGAACGGCCAAAATCACATCGGACGCGTCCTTTGCCTCGGCAGCATCCGATGGGGCATCGGAGGCTCCGATGGAGACGCATCGGATGTTGACAAGACACTGTTCCAGTTGGGGCTGCCTACAGTGCAGGAATCGGATGCCGGGGGAGCTTCCGATGCCACATGTTGGGTTGTTTCGAAGTTTTCTGTTGCGACTCCCTCTCCCAACTAAGTTCCAACTCAACTAAGAGGCAAATAAACATCAGTTGGAACCTAGTATGAGCATCCTCGCATAAACCCTCAATTTTATAAATATTTTGCCATAGGCTATGTATCATTTTTAGGTAAAGTAGGCAATAGATCCCGAGGAGACAACATGTGGCCACTAAAACTAGGGGTCTCAACCAATAGGAGCCTCAAATGCTCCCCTAGCGGTGGACGAACACAGCGGTTGCTCAAAACATAACCGAAGAGAAATGACAAAGCAACAAACACGCATATGCAATGCAATACGGAATTTGAATCTAGGTTGCTTGTCAAGTTTGCTCATGGGTAAGCTTCTTCACACGCTTTTTAGGTCGGTTATCTTAACCACGTCTGACAAGCCTATGTGCATAGCATAAACTAAACATGGCATATGATACAGTGCGATGCAAAGACAACCCCCTTTCACCTTTTGACAAAGTTACTTAGATCAAGCACATTAAGCTCACTTCGCAATCTACAAAGAGTGTTTTCATCTATGGGTTTTGTGAAGATATCCGTCAATTGATCTTCGGTTCTAACTCCTTCTAAGGATATGTCTTTCTTTGAAACATGGTCTCTAAGAAAGTGATGGCGAATATCTATGTGCATTGTGCGAGAGTGTTGAACCGGGTTGTTAGCAAGTTTAACCGCGCTCTCATTGTCACACAACAAAGGTACCCTTTCTAGAACTACATCGTAGTCTAAAAGGGCATCGAACTCCATGAAACTAGTGATCTCCCAAGCAAATGGCACCCTCCGGATGTGCTTTTTCTATCTACTTTGCAACCCGCGTAATCCAAATCGGAATACCCAACGAGTTGGAAGTTAGCTCCTTTGGGATACCAAAGGCCAATGCTTGGGGTGTGCTTTAGGTACCTAAGGATTCTCTTCACCGCTATGAGATGTGATTCCCTAGGATCGGCTTGAAAGCGAGCACACATGCATACACTAAACATGATGTCGGGCCTAGATGCGGTCAAATATAACAAGCTACCAATCATAGAACGGTAGAGAGTTTGATCAACCGGGTTACCTTCCACATCTAGGTCGAGATGTCCGTTTGTTGGCATTGGAGTCTTGATAGGCTTGCAATCATCCATGTTGAAGCGCTTGAGGAGGTCTTTTTTATACTTCTCTTGAGATATGAAAGTCCCCCCCTTCAATTGCTTGACTTGGAAGCCAAGGAAGAATGTGAGCTCTCCAATCATGGACATTTCGAACTCCTTCGACATCAAGTCACCAAATTCCTTGCAATAGGCTTTATTTGTTGACCCGAAGATGATATCATCAACGTAGACTTGACAAATGAAGATCTCTCCATCAAGCTTCTTGGTGAATAGTGTGGTGTCGACCTTCCCAATGGTGAAGCCCTTCTCAATGAGGAAGTCCCGGAGGCACTCGTACCATGCTCTTGGGGCTTGCTTGAGCCCATATAGCGCCTTGGACAACCTATAAACATGATTAGGATATCTAGGGTCTTCAAACCCAGGAGGTTGATCAACATAGACTAGTTCATTTATGAAGCCATTTAAAAATGCACTTTTCACATCCATTTGATATAGTTTAATGTCATGATGTGATGCATATGCAAGGAGGATACGAATGGCTTCGAGTCTTGCAACCGGTGCAAAGGTCTCTCCAAAATCCAACCCTTCAACTTGAGAGAACCCCTTTGCCACTAGCCTTGCCTTGTTTCTAACAACCTTGCCTTGATCATCTTGCTTGTTCCTAAACACCCATTTTGTTCCAATGACTCTTGCGCCTTTGGGTCACTCTTCAAGTGTCCAAACTTGGTTGCGGGTGAAGTTGTTTAATTCTTCATGCATAGCATTCACCCAATCCGGATCACCTAGAGCTTCATCTACAATGGTAGGCTCAACAAGAGACACAAAGGAGTGATGTTCAATAAATAAAGCAATTTTTTGTGATCGAGTCATTACACCCCTTGTTGGACTCCCTATGATGAGATCTTGAGGATGAGCTTGTAGTAGAGGAGTAGTTCTTTGATCAACCACTTGAGGGGCCGCTTGAGGAGCATCAACATCTTGAGCTTGTACCACCATTTGCTCATGGGAGACATGAGTATCTTCAAATGGCTCTCTCCCATTTTTGTCATCATCATGTGGTGCATTGGATGAGGATGGCTTGTCAAGGACTTGCACATCATCATCATCATATTTAGGCTTGATGGGTCCAACCG
Organism: Coix lacryma-jobi var. lacryma-jobi; assembly: GCA_009763385.1. Classification (NCBI taxonomy): domain Eukaryota; kingdom Viridiplantae; phylum Streptophyta; class Magnoliopsida; order Poales; family Poaceae; genus Coix; species Coix lacryma-jobi. The sequence goes on from CM019826.1 coordinate 145,020,132, forward strand.
GCATGTTCTTCATTGCTTCCCTCAATGGTTCATCACCTACATCATCAAGATTTTCATGCTCTCCTTGAGAGCCATTAGATTCATCGAATTCCACATCATATGTTTCTTCTACCATCCCGGTGGCATGGTTGAATACTCGATATGCTTTGGACTTCAATGAGTAACCAACAAGAAAACCAATATCACATCGGCGTTGGAACTTCCCTAGGTGTTGGCGCTTCTTGTAGATGTAACATTTGCACCCAAACACTCTAAAGAAAGATATATCCGACTTCTTGTTGTTGAGTAGCTCATAGGGGGTCTTGCCAAGGAGACGATGGGGGAACAACCGGTTTGATGCATAGCAAGCGGTGTTGATTGCTTCCGCCCAAAATCTTTTCGGTGTAGTGTACTCATCTAACATTGTCCTTGCTAGGGTGATTAGTGTCCGGTTCTTCCTCTCAACTACCCCATTTTGTTGTGGTGTGTAGGTCGCGGAGAGTTCATGCTTGATCCCAACTTCATCACAATACTCTTCAATGTGGGTGTTGTCAAACTCCTTTCCATTATCACTTCTAATTTTCTTGATCTTCAAGTCAAATTCATTTTGGGCACTCTTGGCAAACTTCTTGAATGAAGGGGTTGCTTCGGATTTGTCATGAAGAAAGAATACCCAAGTGTATCTAGAATAGTCATCAACAATCACTAGGCAATAGAGATTTCCACCCAAGCTAGCATATGTTGTTGGACCAAATAGATCCATGTGAAGTAGCTCTAACTCTCTTGATGTTGACACAAAGGCTTTGGTTGGATGAGTATTTGCAACTTGTTTGCCGGCTTGACATGCACTGGACAATTTGTCCTTCTCAAATTTGACATCCTTCAAGCCTCTAACCAAATCCTTCTTCAATAGCTTGTTGAGAGTGTTCATTCCCACATGAGCCAATCTTCTATGCCATAGCCAACCAAGTGATTGCTTAGTGAACAAACATGTCTTCAAGTTGGCGTCTTCAGAGGTGAAATCCACTAGATAGAGATTGTTGTATCTAAAGCCTTTGAATATCACTTGTGTATCATCTTTCTTGGTCACAACCACTTCTTTGTCGGTGAACAAGCATTGAAAGCCAAGATCACATAGTTGCCCAACGGATAGCAAGTTGAAGCTCAAAGATGCAACTAGAAGCACATTGGAGATGGTATGATCATTTGATATTGCCACTTTGCCCCACATTGCCCTTTGAGTTGTCACCAAATGTAATCTTTTCTTGGTCATTGACATTCTCTTCTAGTGAGGTGAACATCCGGGGATCACCGGTCATATGTTGTGTGCAACCACTATCAATCACCCAATGAGATCCACCGGTCTTGTAGTTCACCTACACACACAAGAAATCAAGCTTGAGCTTTTGGGACCCAAACTTGTTGAGGTCCCTTAACCTTCTCAACTAGTGACTTTGCAACCCATATTTGCTTTGGCCTATTCTTGTTAGGAGGCCCCATGAACATGACTTTCATTTTGCCACTAGAATCTTGTCTAAGCATGTAGTGAGCATTGAAAGCAAAGGGCCTAGCATGCTTGGGCAAGGGTGTGGGTTTTGGCTCTTCACAATCATGAGCAAAGTGTCCTTCCTTTCCACACTCATAGCATCTCCCAATCTTCTTCTTCTTTGTCTTTGTGATACTCTTGCGTTGCTTCATCTTCTCTTCAAGGAAGCCAATGCCATTTCTATTTGTCTTCATCACGGTGTTCATGAGTAGCTCACTTTGAAGACATTGACCCTTGGTGAATTTCTTCAACCCGGTGGTGAGGTGCTCCTTCTCTTTCTTGAGCTTGTCATTCTCTTGTTGGAGCTCTAATTGAGATGGTGTCATCTTGTAATCTCTCTCCATCTTCAATCTCTTGTTCTCTTCTTTTAGCATGTCTAGCTCAAGTGACATGCTATAATCATCATCTTGGGTCTCAACAATGACTTGCTTTGTGGTTGCAAGCTTCTCTAGATCAACCTTGAGCTTTGCATTCTCATTCTTGATCTTATAATCATCATAGTGATCGGCCACAACCACATTCTTGCCCTTGACACTAGCTCTTTGCTCATCATGCTCACTAACCAAGTACTCACAAGATGTTGCTATGTCACACTTAACAACAAGGTTAGGAGCATCATGTGTCTCATGTGAAAGCATATCATAAGCAATGGTGAGAGTATCATAGTCAACTTTCACTTGAGTGTATTGTTCTTTGAGCAAAGCATAACTAGTGGTAAAGTCACTATGCATCTTATCAAGTTTTTCATTTTTAGCTTTGAGCTCTTTGTTAGAGGACTTGAGCTCCTTGATAGATGATGTCATAGTAGCAAGTTCATCTTTTAACTCATCACTAGCATGAATAGCATGATCATATTTCTCAACAAGAGATTCATTTTCATCAATAAGTTTTTCATTTTTAGCTCTAGTCTTTCTTATGATTTTAGAGTAATTGTTTAGCAATTTAACAAGCTCATCATAAGAAGGTGCCTCAAATTCACCATCACTATCACTATCACTAGAGTCATCATCGCTTTGTACCTTCCGGTCACCCTTAGCCATAAGGCATAGGTGTGTAGATGATGATGGCGACGGTGGTGGTGGTGGTGGTGGTGTAGAGGAGCCAATGACTAGAGCGGCCACCTTCTCCTTCTCATCATCACTATCTTCATTTGATGAGCCACCGGAGGAGTCAATGTCGGTGAGCCAATCACCAACAATGTAAGCCTTGCCACCTTTCTTGTGGTATTGCTTCTTCTTGCCATCCTTCTTCTTGTAGGGCTTCTCATTCTTCTTCTCATCTTTGCTAGATGAGTCATACTTCTTGCCCTTGTTCTTGTTCTTGTAGCTCTCTTTCTTGGGCTTGGTGCATTGATGAGCAAGATGGCCAAGCTCACCGCAATTGTAGCAATCCATTTCGGAGATTGGCCTCCTCTTGCTACTTGTGAAGAACTTCTTCTTTCTTGAGTCAAAGTTGACTCCATTCTTGTGAAGCTTCTTCAACATCTTGGTGGTCTTCCTCACCATGAGAGCGATGTTGGAATCATCCTCTTCATCACTTGAGCTCTCATGATGCACTTCAATAGCCTTGGACTTGCCCTTCTTGTCATGGCTAGCTTTGAAGGCCAAGTCCTTCTTCTTGTCGGTGGAAGGGCCACCACTTGGTGTGATGTGCATTGATCTTTCCCAAGATTTGAGTCGGTGTAGCGGTGGAAATATCGCCTTGATGTAGCACGGTCACAATGTGTCCATATTTGTCAATTGGGAGGACACAAAGAATCTTCCTCACAACATCGGATGGTTGCATTTGTGTGAGGCCAAGTCCATTGAGTTCTTCTACAAGAACATTCAAGCGTGAGTACATTTCATTTGCATTTTCATTAGTATGCATATCAAAGGAATGAAGCTTTTGCATAACTAAATGATAGCGCTCCTCACGCTCACTCTTGGTTCCCTCATGGAGAGCACAAATGTTATCTCATAGATCATGGGCATTCTTGTGGTTTCGGACGCGGTTAAACACATCCTTGCAAATGCCTCTAAAAAGAATGTTTTTGGCTTTTGCATTCCACTTCTCATTCTCTTCCTCATGTGGCGTGAGGCTAGTGCCCTCCTTGTGTTTGGGGAACCCGGTTATGGCGGCTTCGCGGCTTCTCACATCAACCGCTTCTAGGTACGACTCCATACGGATTTTCCAATATGGAAAGTGGTCTCCCTCGAACATGGGAGGTGGTCCATCACCTCCGGACATCTTAACTCTAGGCGGTTAAGCCTAAATCGAGATCACGAGGCTCCGATACCAATTGAAAGGATCAAGATGCCCAAGAGGGGGGGGGGGTGAATTGGGCTTTTCTAAAACTTCTTGCAAGAATTAAAACCTTTCAAGCCCCAATTAACCCCCTAGTGCCTAGAAGTGTGTTTGACTAGAATCAACCGCACAAAAGACTATCGCTAAACCATTTCTACTCTAGAATGGCAATTCAACTTATGAAAGAACAACAAGTAAATGCGGAATTGAATTGCTCAAAGGTAAATGTGTAGTAAAGAGAGTAGAGATGACACGACGATCTTTTTGCCGAGGTATCGAGGTGTCGGCACACCCCCTAGTCCTCGTTGGAGCACCCGCGCAAGGGTATCGCTCCCCCTTGATCCGCGCAAGGATCAAGTGCTCACTACGAGCTGATTCTTCGCCACTCCGGCCCAGTGAATCGCTCGCTACCGGTCACAACTTGACTTGGGTCATCCACAAAGCCTCCGGATGATCACCAAGCTCTTCGATCACCACCAAGCCGTCTAGGTGATGCCGATCACCAAGAGTAACAAGCTAGAACTCTCACTTGACCAAGACAAGGCCAAAGAGATGGATGGATGCACACTTGCTACTCAATTCTCACTAGGAGGTGTCTAATTCTCTCAATTAGCAAATCTCTCAACCTCACTAGGGCTCTTGCACTTTCTCACACACAAAGTGTCTCTCAGCAGATGGAAGTGGCAAGAACACTCTAATGGATGAAGGGAAGGAGTATAAATACTCCCCCAACCGGTCATCCAAAACAGCACCAAACTGGTGCTTCTGCGGGGGCATCGGACGCTCCGATGCAGGGCATCGGACGCGCCGATGACCTCAACCAACGGTCGACTGTACCATCTTGTCACACATGTTAAAGGAGCATCGGACGCTGGGCAGCGTCCGATGCAGATTTACCCTCGGATGCTGGCCCTCATCATCCGATGCCGGCGTCCGATGCATCCCACAGTTCACTCGCAAGTGAACAGTGGCACGGGAGCATCCGATGTGACAACATCGGAGCCTCCGATGCCACGCACCATACAAAACCCTAGTCGGGGTGAGCATCGGAGGCTCCGATGCCCACCAGGCCAGCATCCGATGCCTATATCTAGGTCAAAACCAACTCGGATCGCGACACGGCCTTAATGAATTTTGTTCCTCTCGACATAAGGCATCTCTCTGAGCTACCTAGGGCTATGAAATAACAAGTGTGCACCACACCTACCTCAATAGACTCATCTAGGTCAAGCTACTGATTCACGCTCCCCTTTATAGTACGGCCAAAGGGAAAAACAAAGACTTAAGACTACCTAAGTGTCCTCCAACACCATGCGACACTTAGCCTAGCCTACCACCGTCTTCGTCGTTCGTCCTTTGAAAACCGAAATGATTTCCATCGCTAGGGGACATGAACTTCATATGCCTGTATCGTCGCCATTACTGTGACCTAACTCATCCCTGTTTCTGCAAAACACACGTTAGTCACAGTAATCTTGTGTTTCATCCAATCACCGAAACCCACTAGGGGCCAAGATGCGTTCAAAGTTGTTGAGTTTCACGCTAATCGTACCACCAGTCACAACTTGTCTTATCCAAAAGCACCATTCATCACAAAAACCTCGAGCTGAGAGACATTCAAAAAGGAAATTCCAATGAACTTTATCATAAGCTTTCTCGAAATCAAGCTTAAGCACTACACCCACTTGATGTTTCTTTTTGGTTTCATGTAATATCTCATGAAGAGCCATTACTCCACTCATGATATTTCTTCCCTTCATAAAGGCTGTTTGAGTGGAGTTGATCAGCTTACTAGCCACCTTTTCCAACCGGATCGTCATGGTTTTAGTGATCAGCTTATACGGACAATTCAACAGGCAAATAGGACGATATTGCTGAATTCGAGAAGCGTCTGCAACTTTTGGTAGTAAAGTGATGATACCATAATTCATTCTACTGATATTGATCTTATTATCATAAAAGTCAGCAAACAGCTGAACAGTGTCATCTTTGACTATATCCCAACAGCTTTGATAGAAATCAATGGGAATCTTATCTGGACCCGAAGCTTTATTTTTCTCCATCTGAAACAAGGCTGCTTTTATTTCTTCCTCAGTGAAAGGATTACACAGCCACCCATTATCACTATCAGAGACATGCTCAAGCTCACTCCATAGCCCATTACTAAGGTGGATATCATGTTCTACTTCAGGCCCAGACAACTTAGCATAATATTCTATTGCATGTTTCAGCAAGTTCTCATCCCCCTCTATAATGAGACCATCACTCTCAAGGGAGAGAATATAATTTTTCCTTTTTCTTCCATTAGCAATTCTATGAAAGTATTTAGTATTATTACCTCCTTTCAAAATCCATTCTTCATGGCACCTGTTATGCCAATAGATCTCCTCCTGATCCTAGAGGTCAAGATTCTCTCTGATCAACCAACATTTCCTTAGGATTTGTTGTTCATCAAGCCCTATTATTTCCTCAAGGGATTCTAACTTCTGAATCTCCTCACTCAGATTTTTTCTTTTCTTCCTTAATTTTTCTTTATTTACTCAGACTTCATAAATCCAGTCTGACCCCAACCAAAATGCCACCGGATTTACCTTTGGCGGAATTATACAACCAAATATAATCCTGTTGCGGATCAAACTTTCTTAAGAGTTTTTCATCACAATCTTTGATCATGGTTTCTTGCAACCCAACAAAATGAAATTTATATTGGAATATGAGATTTTTAAGGAAAGTGGCCACCCCTTTTTTTCTCAGACCTCTATAGTTCCAAATCAGGCCCTGTATTGTCATTTAATAGATGATTTTTTTCTTTATTTTTTTAGAAGGATCAGCTCTAGGCTTCCTTCCTCTGTCTTTTGGCAAGCCAGGACTTTCCTGGTCTTGCATCTTCAATATCTTTTTAGGGGATATATGAACACTCTTCCTTCTTTCTCTCTTCTTTTTTCTAGGTTCAACAAGAATGAAATCATCTGCTTCAGATGTTTCATCATCCAACCATTCCATAGAAAGATTTTGATCATTAAGTAAAGTCTCTTCAACTGACCCAGTTTGAGGAACAGTGTCTTTTTTAGATTGTTTCAGATATAGATCATTCCTAGCTTGTTCAAGATCTTTGATTAAGTCAAAAGTATCAAAATCATTTTCATGCACAGAACCCCCCATTGCTTATGATATGCTTTCACATGAGACACATGATGCTTTTTTGAGCCATAGGTAGAGCAACCTTGATTCTTCTCCATGGTAGACACATTCCTAGTAACAGAAACAAGATCTTCCATAGGTAGAGCAGAAAAGGAGTTAAGATTAACATAGTTACCTTCCAAATTCCTTTTTTGAGCCATTTTCTGATTCTTCTCCATGGTAGTCATATTAGTTGTACTCTTCAATCTTTCACTCCTTCTTATCTCCATTTTCAGGTCTGGAATCTTCTTCTCCATCACTTCCACATTTGGTATGCTTTCCTCAGTATGAGCATCAACAGTCCCCTTGGACTCCTCAAATTTTACATCAACATTCCTTTGAGCATCAGCAGTCCCCTTGGGCTCCTCAAGTTCCACATCAACACTCCCTTGAGTGTTGACAATATTATCATCAGGCAAAAAAACTTTAGGTGACAGAGTCATATCATCAGATCTCTTGTTCGCAGCTTTTACAACTTCTTTCCTTTGAGAGCTGAGTATGATTCCCTCAGCTAGGCAATTCTCCCCTGGTAAGGAGTCATCAGTAAGAGTCTCACTCAACAGATCAACCTTCTTTGAATAACCATCCTCTTTGGAAGTGAATTCTTTGAGAACTAGGGCAATCTCAGTATCCATACACCACACCTGCCTAGAAGATCCTTCTTGTCCATCTTTGCTTACATCACCTCCACCAGTGAGTAAGTTAATCTTTTGAGTGAAAGAATCACTGTCAGATCAGAATCTTCAAGTGTCTCAGGAATATGAACTTTTTCCCCATCATCCTCATTCCTTTGACTCTTGTTGGCTTTCTGGGCATCTTTCATGAAAGAGGATTGATATTTTCCTTTATCACTCCTCTCCGAAGGAGCTGACCCACAAACTTTCTGCTTACCAACAGTCTTGTCAGTACCCTTGATTTGCTTGGATTTTCAGCCTCAACATTCTCCTAAATAGCTGGATTGGAAGAGGGACAATCAGCTTTATACTTTTTAGCAGGGGAGGGCTCATTCACGCCAATTTTGATACTCTTGTTAAGCACCTTATCCCCACTAGCTTCATGTACCTCTCTCTCAAAACCAAAATCAATGATATACATTCCCAATGTTCCTTCAGCTGTTTTAGGCACTCTGGCCACATCCCTGCAGGCAATTCTCAACCTAACATAGTCATACCTATACCTGGTCCCTTCATCTATCTCAATGACTTTCCCAACCAAACCCCCAACTTTTGCAAGTGTTCTGATAGATCTCTGATCAGCTGGAATTTTGCTAACTCTAAACCAGGCAAACTGCAAAACACCTTTAGCACCCACAACTAGGGACCAAGCTTCAATCTTTATCTGAGCTTCATTCCTCATGGTGAGATTTTTGAGATTACTCCACTGAGATGCCATCTTAGCAGTAGGAAACCTCATAAGGAACTTACCATCACCAATAGGCCTAACACGCCACCTCCAAGCCTCTGCTCCAATGAGATTCATAAACTCAAGCTCTATTTGCTTAGCACGGATCACAGAAATCACAGTAGTACTGGCTTTCTCTTTCGCAACTCTGGGATCAATACATTCCTCTATGAACAGGAAACTTTGATCTTCTACTTATGTAGCACACAGTTCAGGGCCAAAGTTCCACAACAAACATTTTTTGCAATCATAGGCAGAGTGGTTATCCAAGCCACAGATCTCACATAACTGCCTACGACACTCCATAGTATCATGATTAGTCAGACCACAATTCTCACAAGCTTTCCTATTGGCTTGCCCGGCAGCATAAGATGAACCAACATTGTGATGGAGCATATTGTTACCTGGGTTCTGAGTTTCCCCAACAATAGCCTGCTTGGCGCCCCACTGGTCCTCCAGGCCCGACTGCTCCTTCCTCCCTTCCCATCTTGGATCTCCTTTCACATCTGGCTTTGACTGATCCTCAGGTGGATCTTCTTCGATCTCCTCCCTTACTTCTTCATCAGTGGGCAACTCTTCTTTGCGCACCCACTGGTTGATCTGGTTTCCAGATCTCCCATGGCCGCGACCATGATGCCCGCTGCCAAAGCCCGTGCGGCCTTGGCCAAAGCCCGCACGCCTTCCCTCGCCTCTTGGTTGCATCACAACCTTAATGATGGGAGCCGTTTCGCCTCGAACCACCGCCGCAAAGGATCAGGAAGAGGGACCTCGTCACAGGTGACCAACTATTTTTCTAATGTTCTTGGAAGAAGGAGGCGCTGGGCGAGTATTAGGGATTGTGGGATCTAGATCCACTCCGCCTCGGAGAGGAATACCAAAAACCCCCCTCCCCCGGTGCCCTGACTCGGGGTCACCGTAAGGACCCCCCTTACCGCCCTCCAAAAGATTGACGCATGGCTCACACGTCGGGTGCGGACCCAGCACACCTTGCACAATCTGAACCTTTGGAGGTAACCTGAACCACCTCTGGAAATGACGAAACCACCCAACATTGGGAAAGAAGAAAGGCGCTCTGCCCTGTTCCTCAACATCTCCAGGACGACCATGGTGAGGCCAACAAAACTGGATCGGGACCGACTTCAACTGTATCGAATCTTCACTAATCTCTCCAAAAGGAGACTCACCAAACACAACCAAATCTTTTTTATTGAGATCACACAAATTAATCGACGGACATTGTCCTTTCTTCCTCATAATGGAGCTAGAAGCCCGCTGGAATGCAGATGAATAGGAATACGAAGTAGAACAAGACCCAGAAGCAGCACGATTCGTGCTCAACACCTGACGGCCTGAATCCAAGGTAGAAGACGCAAACCAATCCCTACCAATAGAGGAAGAAGAGAAGGGAACGAATTCGACCTGTAAAGTCAAAGCCGACTCCATCTCAGACTCCACGATGTCCCCATCTCCCGTCCCGTAGCGAGCAACTGGTTCAGGGGAGCCAGGCGTGAGCGGAGAAGCCCGGGGAACCAACTGGGGAAAGTCATGGTCGCCCCCCCCCTCCCGGTGGGAAGATCCGGGCGGCCATGGCGCCGCCCCTGAAGTCTCCCCTCCAACTGCCTCGCTCATGTCGCTCTCTCGGAAACTTAGACATCCATGTCTATCTACGAGTAGTTTTTCTTTTCTTGGGATGCAGTTGAAAGCCATATTTATCTGAGAACAAGTGTTACAATGCACCAGCGGCGCGAGTTGTTCAATCCGTGGTATGAACAACTAGCAACCCTGAACTGAATAATGTATGTTTGGAGCCTCATGGCACAACTTCAATATATCCAACACACTAGGTCACTGGTAATATGCACTAGTAGAAAGATGATTTTTCCTACTGCCTCAATTTTTTTACTGGCGGTTTGAGGTACCACGCGTCTGTAGAAATAAACCAGTGGACCTCAAGTCTAGAACTGCCTGTAGAAATGGATTTCTACAGGCGGTTTGGTACAGTCGGTTCGTTAAGACAACCGCCAGTAGAAATACATGTGTTTTTTAAAATTTGATTTTTTTCAAACTATCTCGGATGAGAAAACACCCAAAATAAAAGTTGTTCGTCTCAAAAAGTTATGAAACTTTGTGAATTACAACTTTTTAATTTGAAGTCATCTTGTCAACGAAAAATATGTTTGAATGGTCTCAAATTTGAAATTCAAATTTTGTAAACGACCTCGGATGGAAAATGACCAATACAAAAGTTGTTCGTCTCGAAAAGTTACGAAACTTTATAGTTGACAACTTTTGATTTGATCTCATTTAGAACCTCAAACAAGCAAATTACACTCGGGTTTGTATAATATGTGGGAAACCGAAGGGGTATTTGAACACATGTGAGTGTGTGGTGCAGTGGTAGAGGAGGCTCCGCGCGAGGCCGAGGTCGTGAGTTCGAATCCCACCGGCTGCGTTAGCCGCGAATTTTGCGCGATAAATACCGTGATTTGTGAGGCGGTTCGCTATTCGCTATGTCAACCGCCTGTGAAAATCGGTTCACAGGCAACCTCCTGTGCGCAGGCGCTTGGAAAAAACGCCAGTAGAAATATGTCTAGAACCGCTAGCGCAGACGCATGGGAAAAACGCCAGTAGAAATATGTCTAGAACCGCTAGCGCAGGCGCTTGGGAAAAACGCCAGTAGAAATATGTCTAGAACCGCCTGTAACGCCAGTAGAAATATGTCTTCAACCGCCAAAACGCCAGTAGAAATATGTCTAGAACTGCCTATGTAGTATCCTTGTGTACTAGTGATGGTTCGATACATACAATCTGTGAGAAGCAGATACGGATCAAGAACTAATTACAGATACATCATCAATCTGTGAGAAGCGACACGGATCAAGAACTAATTACAGATACATCATCCAAGAGGTAGCTAGAAGGAGAATCTAGAGAAGAATGGAGATGAGCAACGACCGCCTGTGTTGCGGTCCTAATTACAGATACATCATCAATCTGTTAGAAGCAGACATGGATCAAGAACTAAAAATATGTCTAGAACCGCCTGTGTCATATCCTTCTGTACTAGTGATGATTCGATATGTACAATTTGTGAGAAGCAGACACGGATCAAGAACTAATTACAGATATATCATCCAAGAGGTAGCTAGAAGGAGAATCTAGAGAAGAATGGAGATGAGCAGCAGGAGGAAATCCAGATGAGGATGTATCTGGTTCTGAATAATTGATACCCCCTGCTCCTTTTGGACGATAGGAAATCGAGTGGCGCTCGATTCTGGTGCGTCTAGATCGGCCGGCAACCGGCACCGGCATGATCCTCGCCAACAGTATGAGGCGGCTACGGCGTCCTCATCTGCCGGCAACATCCGGCCGGCCGTCGGCCCAATAATCGGGGTCAAACAGCTTGATCACAAAGGAAACTGAAAATTCACCACCACAGTTTGTCAACTGTGCATACTGATCACTGACATGCTTTTGGTGAAGAGGTTGGTTGGCCTGGCCCTGCTGCTCATACTGTTGTTGTCTGATACGCGGAACCAATGGTTAGATGGAAGATTGACAAGGTAAGCTTCTTTTGCAAAGCAGGCAAGCATCAGTCGGATCTGCAAATAATATTTGTGTGAATGAATAACAAAAAGTGTGAATTATCTGCTGAATACCTTTTAGCACTATCGTGTTGCACTAACAGTCGTTCTACAAACAAGCAATCATTGCTTCGCTTTGCATAACAAATTTCATGCTATCAGTATCTGAATTAGTAATGCATGCACTAGGTAGTAGTAGCACCCCGCTATTTACACGTGCTACCCAGTAACCAGCATTCATAACCGAATACAAAATCTCATGTGCCTCTAGTGCAGAGCAAGGTTAATAGTCGTCTATATAAGAGCAATACTAGAAAGCTTGCAGCTCCCAGCTAAGATTTTTTTTTTGTTCTTTTTTTTTTTGAAACAAAGCTCCCTGCTAAGAATCACAAAGCTCCTCAGAAGTTACACTTACAGACCGACCAGCTAGCTGCACGGTTAGACTTACACAATGGGAGATAGAGACGATACCCTTAGATAGGCCTGCGATTGCGAGGCATCGGCCGGGAGATTACACGAGACTATAGGACATGTTGAGGGCACGAGCAATCCGCCCCGTGCTTCTTGTTGGGTCTAGGTTTCAATTTGTAGCGCACGTAGGCACTATTGGTTTGAGGAGAACAGAGCTCCACTCGAGGCAGCACCAATTCTTTTCCTCACCGCTCCCCTATCACGTCACTTTTATGTGGCTGGAGAGCACATTCCGTTTATTAGCCGGAGTCCTGTCTGCTGCTAATGTCTGATATGAGAATTTGCACATAGACATCACAAAGTATTATTCCCTCTTATTTTGATTTGTAAAGTGTTAATAAGCTTGTCATCGATTACACAATTATATATGGTCTGTCCACATCATTGTTTGGTGTAGAATAATTTATAGTTGACAAAATGACTGTTTAAGCCCCCATGTGTCCCCTAAAATCTCCACACACACAACTTTATACAGGTTCCGAATGATTCCAGGTGGAAGTGGAAGGTTTTCCGTTTCCCACGACAATCAACCAGAGCGACCTTTTTGTACCGTTATTGGAATTTATTTTAGCAATAAAAGAAATCTGAAGGATCAACACTTTTTGTACCATGAATTGAAATCCCATTTGGGTCCTTTTTCCCCATCCAGTTCTATCAGTCTATCTGTTGGTTCATGTTCTACTCTTTTACACAAGGGGCAATACTATGGTACATATTTTACTTGTTAGGAGGTAATATTTTAAATGAATCTGAGCCATTGTTTTTCTTAAATTTTTAAGTTAATTAATTAATTAATCTATTATAGGAAAAGAAAAGAAAACGTCATTACATCCTCAAGTCACGGACGAGAGAATCCAACCACGGCGTCTTCCCTATTTTATTTTGTGCGGGCCGCCCCTTCCTCTTGGGCTCAACCTGAATACTTCTAGATTACTATTTTAGTCATATTTTTACCTTTTCCTAATATATACATGTATGTACACACGTACAAAACATTTTGAACTGAATACCCTTAGTAAATACATTAGTTTATTTATATATGAAGTTAATTTATATACTATAATTTATTTTAGTATTTTTTGTCTTAAATTTATTCATGTTCACATAGAGTTTCTTGTATGTTGGACATATAATTCAGCGTGTACACTTTGTAGTATGTGGTTGACATGTACGTACGACAAGGTTACTTTCATAAAAGATAGCACTTTATACTTGCTAGCTAAATTATGTCATATCTAAAATTACAAAAATAAAAAGATTTATCACATTGAATGGATCTTGTATGCATCAATTAGATCTAAAAAAGATTATTACATGTAAAACCTTCATTATTTCACCTATTACCTCTTATAAAGTAATATATGATTTTAACCACTCGATCTAATTAAATGAAGGGCTCATATTCATTTAGACGTACCGCAGCAAAACCCTTTACACAATGTTTACCTTTTCTTCATTTCACTGTAGAATAATCAATTGGCTCTGATGTGTTATGCACACGTACAGATTAAGTGAAAACAATAGCACTAGTAGTAGGGATGCAAGGTGTTGACGTCGATTCAGATCACACACCGATAGAGGCTAGATCGTCTAGAGGCCGCACACGGCCTAGCACCCTGCCGAGGGAGATCCCAACGGCAAAGCCGACCAGCAGGTCGACGAAGCCGATTAAATGCTCGTTCTTCGCCTGATAAACCCACGAACACCTTCCGGAAGACCCGTCAGGGAGACGCACGGTGAGGATGTTCTAGGATCGACAATGCTACCTAGAACGCCAACGAATCTCGTTGAGAGATGCGTGCGCTGAACATCAGATGGTTGGAAGAACTTAGGATAGAACTGTGTTCTAGCACTAATAAGCGTTATTTCGCCTTACCTGACATATTTCATGGCTGTTAATCAGTATCTGAACTTGTAATGCAAGAAGTAGCGCCCGATATATATGCATGTGCTAGTCAGTAATCAGCATTCATTTTTTTTAGATAATGGATAGAAAATTATCCGGCTTCATCTATCAAAAGATAGACTCAGGCCAATTATTACAAACCCGTTGCAACCACTGTAACCAAGCGACACAGAACCGAAAGGAGTAATGACAATTACAAACCAATCAAACTACTAGATAACCATCCAAAAGGTCTAAAAAATTGCAAGGCGGCGGTCTCCAAGCTCTTGGCAGCAGCGACCAAACTATCCCGGACGCCTTCATGCCGCTGCAGCTTTGCCCACTGCCGAAGCCAGTAAGTTCCCCTGAATAGTACCTGCAAAAGAGATTTTGGTTTGCTTTTGTCAAAAACTACTTCGTTTCTTGTGAGCCAGATACTCCAACATACTGGTGACGCAGCAGTCAATAAAAGATCATTTAACTGTCTAACCCCTCTCCTGGACCATGTGTTGAACATGTCATCCATGGTACCCGGAGGGGGAAAACCAAAAAGAAATGCTCCGCTCTCCACAAGAATTTGGCATGAACGCAATCAAAGAAAAGGTGTTGAACTGTTTCTGGGGAATGACAAAAACCACATTTTGTATCTCCATTCCAGTTCCGCCTAGCTAAATTGTCTTTAGTAAGAATCACACCCCTTTTAAGATACCACAAAAAAACTTTTATTTTTGAAGGTACTTTGATCTGCCAAATATTTTGTGGAACTCTCAGGCCGTTATTTATTAAAGCTGCATACATCGATCTAACTGAAAACTTGTCTGATGAATGTAAAGACCAGACAAAGACATCTTTACCATCCTGCAACTGAAAACTCAAAAGAGAGGCTACAATTCTATGCCAATTTCTAAGGTTCGCACCTGCTAAATTTCGTCGAAACGAGATGTTTAAGGGGGGCGAACTTAATACTTTTGCTACTGAATCCTGTTTACGCCTCACAATGTTGAACAGAGATAGAAATTTGTCTTTTAATGGTGTATTACCCAGCCAAGTGTCGAACCAGAATCTGGTCTGAGACCTGTCATTGACTGAAAACTTACCGAAACTCATAAAATTCTCCTTTACACTCATCAGTCCTTTCCAAAAATGTGAATCCGTTGCCCTCTTTTCGCAGCTTCCTAGCGGTTTATCTTTCAGGTATTTGTTTCTAATTAATTGCTGCCACAACCCATCCTCATTTAACAGCTTGAATAACCATTTACTCAGAAGACAATGATTTTGAATTTCGAGATTTTGTATACCAAGGCCCCCTTGGGATTTAGGCTAGCACAAAATCTCCCACTTCGCTAGTCTATATTTCCTCTTGTGCTCATCACTCTGCCAAAAAAACCTTGATCTAAAACAATTTATTTTCTCTAACACCCCTTTTGGAACCTCGAAGAAGGAAAACATAAACATCGGTAAGCTCGAAAGCACCGAGTTAATTAAAGTTAAACGACCACCGACTGAAAGGAGTTTACCTTTCCATCCCCCAGCTTCTTCTCCAATCTTTTCTCTAAATCTTGCCAATCTTTATTATTTAGTTTCCTGACGCTCATCGGAAGGCCTAAATATTTAAAAGGAAGGTTTCCTAGTTTGCAGCCAAACAACTCCGAGTAGAGATTCTCCTGCTCTTTTGCCTCCCCAAAGCAGAAGATCTCACTCTTGTGGAAGTTTATTTTGAGCCCCGATAGTTCCTCAAAAGTAGATAGGATCAATTTCATATTCGTGGCTTTTGCAACATCATGACTCAAGAAAATAACTGTGTCATCTGCATACTATAGAATTGAAAGCCCGCCCTGAATCAGATGGGGAATCACCCGTGACACACGGCCTTCCTCCTGGGCCCTTGAAATTAATATGGCTAGCATGTCAACCACTATATTAAATAAAATTGGTGACATTGGGTCTCCTTGTGTCAACCCCTTTCTTGTTTGAAAATAAGGTCCTAGCTGATCATTTACTTTAATGTTAACATTACCCCCTTGGGTGAACTTTTCTACCCAACTGTTCCATTTCTGGAAAAAACCTTTCATCCATAAAGTTTGTTGTAGAAACTCCCATTTCACCTTATCATAAGCTTTTTTCGAAATCAATTTTAAAAATAACCCCATCTTGTTTTCGAGACTGCAATTCGTGAAGAGTGTCGTGCAAGATCACCGCCCCCTCCAGGATATTCTGCCCGGGCAAAAAAGCGGTCTGGGTTGGTCTAATGACCTTGTGAGCCACTGTCAGCAACCTGTTTGTTGCAACTTTAGTAAAGATCTTAAAAGATACATTCAACAAACAAATCGGTCTGTATTGTTGAATTATCTTGGCATCTTTTTGTTTAGGCAACAGGATAATTGTGCCGAAGTTAAGACTGTTCAAAGGTAAAGTGCCATGATGAAAATCCGTGAACAGAGCCATTAGATCTTCTTTAATTAAATCCCAGAAGACCTGATAAAACTCAGGCGGAAATTCGTCAGGCCGAGGAGCTTTGTTATGTTCCATTTGGAATATGGCTGTCTTAACTTCGATTTAAGTAAAATCAGCAATTAGGAAATCATTCTCAATCTGTGAAACTTGAGGAATATCACTAGTACGTGACTCGTCTAAAATAATAGTCGAAGTCTCTGGGGGACCAAACAGAGTCTTGTAGTAACTAGTAATGTGCTGCTTTAAGCGAGCATCTCCACTAATTACTTCATTACCATTTTCCAATTGGAAAATATGGTTCTTCCTATGCCGCCCATTAGCTAGGAGATGGAAGTATTTCGTATTTGCGTCCCCTTCTAGCAGATGCTTGGCTTTGGCCCGTTGGTACCATTTGAGTTCCTCCTCTCTCAATAATTTCGTGAGTCTCTCACGGAGAACCAGCTTGAGATTTATTTCCAAACCACTAAGTGGAGCGACTTCAGCTTTTTTGTCTAGCTCGTCAAGTTTATCTAGCAACCTCTTTTTTTCTTTTTTGTAAACCCCGCTAGTGTGTTTCGCCCACCCCCTGAGATATTGGCGAAGCCTTCTAATTTTCGCTTGCCATCTCTCAATTGGAGATCCTGCTAGCTGAACTGACTGCCAGACCTCTGCAACTGTGTCACAAAAACCTTCTCGCAACAACCATCCCAATTCAAATTTAAACTGGGGCTGGTAAGAAGAGGAGGCATTATTCGTGCAGCACAACAGTGGAGTGTGATCCGAAATTTCTCTCGACAGAGCACAGACTGTAATGAGAGGAAACTTGGATTCGAACTCCGTACACACTAGAACCCTGTCAAGTTTTTCGAAGGTCTGAATCGGCAAGTTATTAGCCCAGGTGAATTTTCTTCGAGACAAATCTAACTCTCTAAGGTTAAGAGTATCTATTATTGCATTAAACAAAAAGGACCACCTGTCATTATAAGCATCATTGTTCTTCTCATCAAAACGACGGATGATATTAAAGTCACCCCCATACAGATAGTTAAGGCTTCTTTAGAGCACACCCTAACTAGTTCTGACAGAAAACTTGATTTAAGCTCAGCTTGCGCAGGTCCATAGATCGAAATTAAGTTGAATTTGAAATCATCTTCTTTACACCTTAATTTAAAACGGATAAAAAAGTCACCCTCCTCAATCTCTCCTATATCAAAAACTAATAAGTTGACACCTAGAAGCATACCACCAGAACGCCCCCTGGGGGCCATACAGTGCCAGAGAAAATCTCTGCCTGCGCAGATCTTATCCAAAGTCACTTGCGGAAATGAAGGTCGTCCCGTTTCTGATAAGGCAATAAAATCTAGATGTTTCTCCTTAGTGAGGTCCGAAATAAATCTATACTTTTTTGGGTCTGCAAACCCATTACAATTCCAGAAAATACCCTTCATGATTTCACAATTTTTTTTTGCTATTTTGGGCCTTCTGGAGTAAACCTTCTTGTGGTGTGATAAAGGGGACTGCAAACATACCAGGTCGCAACCCCCATCACCCAGGCACTCCGAAACTTCAGCACAAATAAAATTCAAAGCCTCTAAATCCATCGTGTCATCGGCGGAACAAAAAGATGCATTATCATCAGCAAACTTTTTTTCTATTAGTAAATTATCATGTGAATTACTTGTTCTAGATGCCTCTAAAGATTTTAGATTAGAAATAGAGTTGGCAATTGACTGAGAATCATCACCCAGAGAAACCCCTAAAACAGCAGCCGTATCTAAAAAAACCGAAACCTCAAACTTACTAAAAGAACTTGGGAAATGGTCATTACCTTTTCTAGGCGCAGTATCCAGGTTCTTACGCGCTTTCAGCTTGGCCGCCCTCTCCAGGGAATCCTGATCCGCAGCCCCTGCGTTCCTTTTACTAGATCTCAGCGGAGAAACTGTCCCACCGGTGTGCACATTTATCATACTAGAAGAATCTGCACCTTTTAGATTAGACACTGGATTTATCTGTGGGAGCTTTATCACAGGCTTTGAATTGCTTGTAGCCAACGCCTCCACAGGCACCTGCTTGTTACGCTGGTTCCCAGAGCCTTCACCCATTCCCGAGGCTGGAGTTTCACCCTTTTTCCCCCAACGGTGGCTCCTGCATGCCACCATCTTCTTGCATGGGGTCATCACCCTCT
Source organism: Coix lacryma-jobi var. lacryma-jobi (assembly GCA_009763385.1). Taxonomy (NCBI): domain Eukaryota; kingdom Viridiplantae; phylum Streptophyta; class Magnoliopsida; order Poales; family Poaceae; genus Coix; species Coix lacryma-jobi. The sequence continues at coordinate 145,039,082 of CM019826.1, forward strand.
TTGCCCCCTTCCGGATCCCCTTCTGTGGTAGAGTCCATGTCGATCAGCACAGGCTCACCATCAGCTAGATCATGCTCAGCCCGAAACTGTAGCTCATAAACATAATCACCAATCACTACATCCACCAAATCAGGGATAAGATTGGGATTCAGCACTGCTACTTTCAGTCTAGCTCTGTCAAACTTCTTAGTGAATTTCATGTCGACAATTTTGGGGACGCCCAGAATAGACCCAATAGCCCAAATGATTGGGAATTCTCTAAGCTCGTCCGGTAGCCCCCGGAACTGAACCCAAACTTTGTCAATTTCGTACTTGTACACATCCTTTTCAAAATCTTTCTCGAAACTGATCTTGCCTTCCACTGTCTTAGTATTCATTGTGCCCCAGTTAACCACCCATTCCACTAGATCAGCAGAGGGGAAAATAGTTGAGAAAGTATTAGTTCCCTTCTCCACAATCTCCCAATTGTGCTTTCTTGGTAGAAGTTTAGTGAGTTCCACTGCCAGCAGATCAGCAGTAAAAGAACCCTCTAAAACACGTACCACGACTAATTTCTTATCTGAATCAACCTTAGGAATGTCAGTGGCTGGGATAAAATAGAAACCCAGACCCTCTACTGCGTAACCGCAAGGAACATCAGTAGTGCCTAATTTTTTAGAGTGAGGACAATTTTTCAAGACATGATCCTCGAGACAAATCTCGCAAACTAACACCGCCGTACATTCTGCCATAGTGTGACCTTTTGTATAACAACGATAGCAGTAGGGTTTACCCTTATTTTTTTTCTTCCCTTGCATGGATGATTCATGACCATACACCGGTTCCAGTGGGACAGTACTCAACGATCCATCTGGGGCCGGGGCTGCCGCGTACCTCATGTGGAAATCCGCTTGCGACGACGACGCATCCGCCGCCACCTTCCCAAGAGAAGTTGCTGGAGCCACCTGTTGACGGTCCTTAAGTATCAATTATATCTATCAAATAAATAGAGAAAAGGATCTAAATGAAACCAACACCCAGACTTAGGGTTTTATCTGACAGAATTCCACGAGTTTTGCTGTTTATCTATTTCTGCAGGGGGTTATCAGGAAATATGAAGGAAAGGCCCACATGTCGGGTTAATGACGGATAATTAACGTAACCCCCAATTTTCCTTAATGTGGAAGAGTCCAGAAGCCATGGGAACGAGCGGGAGGCCGAACGGGCCCGGGACCAGGGCGCCCGCCCTAGTCCCTTGGGCGCCCGCCCTGCCCCCTCAGCCAATCAGGCTCCGCCTCGAGGATTATGCTCCACCGACCTAAAGGATTAAGGAAAACCGTCCGTTCAATGTCGGTTTGATCCAACGGCCCAGATTCACCCGAAAAGACTATATAAGCAAGGCCCTGGACCCTGGAGCAGGCACCTCTGTCTCATTATTCAGTTCCTAATTCAGTCATCAGGAGGAGAGAGTCTCTGATCAAGCCCTAGAGCCACCACATCAACTAGATCTCTAGTTTTAGCATAGCTACATAGGATTAGAACTAGAAGGAGTCAATCTTCGATTGGTTCCCGGATCTGTCAAGAGGATTCCTGGTAATTTCTCTCCTGTTCTTCAATTGTTCATCATTGTTCTTCAATATTATGAATACTACTTTGTTCTATTTCAATATATTGAATATGACTTTGCTCTACTTGATTATATTAGCAATTATATTGTTCTTAGTTTATCGTAGTTATATGCTTGGCATAGTTAGATTGGAATTATATACATGCCTAGGATCGTATAGCGTTTATCCATGTGCGCAGTGGGTGAATGATAAATATTGTGTAGACGTGGTGTCTATACCGTCTTTATCTGCGATTGCACCCTATATGCCGGATCGGTGGGTAGTTCGCGATAGTGACAGCTTCGTTGATTCTTATATAGTCCCCCTCTCGTGTATAGGGCAGGCAGAGCAACATTATTACAGGGGAGTGATTGCTATGTTCTTCATCTTCCTTGCTAATATTCACTATGCATGGGTGTAGTCTTTTCTCGCTATGATTGCCAAGTATAATTGCACTAACTATGATAATGCTAGACTTTATAGTTAATAATTACTTAGGGAATATCTTTGTAGTTCATCCTAATTCCATGCTAATGACTTGCTAGAATATCTGTTGAGGTGCTTATCATTATTATATGTGGCTAGTTATGCTGATCAGATTAATTATCCTTGTCACTATTCATATTTATCTATATTCTATGTGACATTTATCCCTGTATGATGAGATAGATAGATGCTCTATATTATACATGCAATGATAGATACTCAGTTCTATATTCTCATTCCACGATCAACTACGATGCTTAGAATCCCTTCCCAGTGGTAAAAATATAAATAACGATACCTGGAATACTTCCCGGTTAAAATGCTGCATCGGTATTAATCTGTGCGCTTGCAGATTCCCTTTATTTATTTATCTTGATGAGCAATTGCATATTTCAATACCGCGTCTCTCATGTCATGCTGGGGATGACAACTTGGCTTAAGTGGCATGAGGGATAGGTTTGGCATTTTTGGCGCCGTTATCAGAATTAGAGAATTAAGTCTACTTTTGGTAATGACGTTAAGAATGCCCAACAAGCATTTTTGGCGCCGTTGCCGGGGAAGGTTGATTTCTAAGTTGGAATGAATAAAGAACTTTGAGACATCATTCGCATCACTAATATATTCGAGCTTATCAATTCTCTCGTACAGTTTTACCCCTGCATTTTCCATTTTTTATTTTATTTCAGGGTGATGTATGAATAGAAGACATCTTCCAGACAACTTTGTTGACGACCCCGAAGCCTTATTCAGAAGAACAAGAGCCAAGCTCAAATCGTCAACACTTCAGCGCAAAACTTCATCCAAATCAGAAGACCGCCGAAGTTTCGTCCGGAACTTGTCAGCTGAATTCGAAGCTATGGCGAACAAGTCGATCCGCGAGTTCTCAGCTCCCACTACGGACAACATCCGCACTGGACCTGCTGTGGAGATCGACCGCAACTTCGAGCTCAAGCCTGGGCTCATCAACATGGTGCAAGCTAACCAGTTCTGTGGGAAGCCACACGAGGATGCTAGTGCTCATCTTCAACACTTCCTGGAGATCTGCAGCACTTTCACCATGGCTGATGTTCCTAGAGACGCCATACTACTTCGCCTTTTCCCATTCTCACTGTTGGGGAGAGCGAAGCAGTGGTTCTACGCTACAAAGGAGAAGAATACTACGTGGGCACTCTGCTCCACGAACTTTCTAGCCAAGTTCTTTCCCATGGGCAAGACAAATGCTCTCCGTGGGAAGATTACAAGCTTTCAGCAACAGCACGATGAATCCGTTCCAGAAGCATGGGAGCGCTTTCAAGACTACATCCTAGAATGTCCCCATCATGGAATGGAGAGCTGGTTGCTGATGCAGACATTCTATCATGGGCTCGTCAATAGTGCCCGTGAGACCATGGATGCTGCAGCTGGAGGAGCATTCCTATCACTCACCATACCACAAGCCACAGCTCTTGTGGAGAAGATGGCGTCCAACCAAGGTTGGAATGAAGAGAGAACTCAGACCCGCAAGAGAGGTGGAGGTATGCATCAGCTCAAGGAGGTAGACATGCTGTCTGCCAAGCTAGACCTACTCATGAAGAAGCTCGATGACCGAGCTGGAGAGAAGAAGGAAGTAATGCACGTCTACGACTCCCACATGACTTGTGAGGAGTGTGGAGGTGTTGGACATTCGGGCAATCACTGTCCCGAGTTGCTAGAGGACGTGAACTACATCAACAACAACAACAATAACTACTACAACCGTCCTCAGCAGAATCAAGGTTGGAATCAACAAAGGCCTAACTACTCAGGTAATTACCAAGGTAACAATTCTTTCAGTAATAATAATTATCCACCTTTAAGAGAGTTAGTGTCTAATCAAGGAAAGCTAATGGATAACATGTCTAAGAAATTGGCATCTAATGATAAAATTCTAGAAAATATAAATAATAGAATGGATAATTTTTCTACTGCCATCAAGAATCAAATTAGCTTTAATAAAATGATTGAATCTCAATTGAATCAAATAGCTGCTGCTGTTCCTGCTACTAACCCCGGTATACCATCACAACCGGATGCATTAGAATCTGCAAATCTTGTAGACATATTTGATGCAGGAGATTACTGGAGTAACCCCATCATTGAGGTAAGTACTGAACTTCTGCCAGTCAAGAGAGGCGACCCAGGACGCCCCGTCATCCCGATCTCCATCGGCATGCGAGACTTCCCAGAAGCACTCTGTGACTTCGGCTCAAGCGTCAACATCATGCCCAGGGTACTCTACGAAAAACTCTTTTCACAACCATTATTAGAAACAACCATGTGTTTGCAGCTTGCAGATAGGACACTAAGTTACCCAAGAGGAATCTTGAAGAACATCTGTGTCCGAGTTGGTTCCTCGTACGCTCCAGCAGACTTCGTAGTAATAGAGACCGGTTCTGACGAGAGGGCTCCCGTCATCCTAGGGAGGCCATTCCTGAACACCACGGGAGCTGTCATCTATGCTAGTGCTGCCAAGATCAGTTTCCACATAAAGGGGAGGAAGGAAATGTTTTCCTTCAAGAACAAGACCGTACAAATCCTAGAGCAACCCCAATATGAACCAAGGAGGACCAACAAGAGGAACAAGAGCAAAAAGCAAGTGTGGACCGAATCAGTCAAGATGGTCACTGTCGTGCACAAAGGTCAAGATCGCCAACTCAAGTCACCATTCTTGGACAAGAAGGACGACCCAGGTATGCCAAGCATTTATTGCTCCATTAATGGGTACAACTTCTACAAGACACTATGCGACACTGGGTCGGGCGTCAACATAATGGCCAAGGTCACCTATGAACTGCTGTTCGGAACCATGCCCTTGAAGCCGACATACATTCGTCTCCAGATGGCAGATCAGACATTCTGACAGGTTGAAGGTACAGTAACTGACGTCCCTGTCAAGATAGACGATCATTTTGTCCATACAGACTTTCAGGTTGTTGACATGGGAGAAGACGAGTATGATCCACCTATCATCCTTGGAAGACCGTTCCTCAGTACTGTCAAAGCAATCATCTACATTGGAACTGGAGAAGTCCACATGCACTTCCCCTCTGAGAAGGTACGCCTTTACTTTACTGACCCCAACTACGTATTTGAAGAATCTAAGCAGGTCAGGACAAGGAGAAGGAGGCGGAACCGCAACCAGGAGCAACCGGTCATCAAGGATGGATGGGCAGACTACGAAGGAGAAGTGGTAAGATCTGAGGACATACCACTCAATCAGCACTGTCTTGAAGAGACCGAAGCACCAAGACAAGTGTGGAAAGAAAAGACAGTTGAACACGAGGAGGAGGCGCTGCCGGAACCACCGACTACGCCATCCACTGACTCCCAAGACAACTGAGTACACATAGAGTCCCGTTCGGAGGACTTAAAAATGCCGGACGCCTTGCCAAGAGGTAACTTGGTAGTTATCCATTTCCCTTCTCAGATATTTACTTAATAGTTTGTTTAGTTAATCATATTCATGTTATCTTAGAAAGAAAATAAAAATGTTAAAAAAAAACTCTAGAAGCCCCATGTGAGTATACGAGTGGCATAAAACCCATAAGTACATTCACTGTGGTGGCATAAAAAAATAAATAAATATTTTCTTCTGCTTTATAAAATGAAAACATAAAAATAATCAAGGAGGCTCAACATGATAAAGGCTAGATATTTATGCTAACACTTAATCAGTTCCACAAGCTTTGTTGTCTATTTGAGCTTCACAGAATCCAAGAGGACTAGCAGACGGAGGACATTCTAATCGCTGTCAGGGTGCTGCCGACTTTCAAATACACCTCCGCTATCTGCTAGCTACATCAAGAGAAACTACGTCAAAATCCAGCTTGGGGGAGAGCACCCCCGTTATCTCGCTAAGTATTTCTATATCTATCTTTATATTTATACTTATACTATATTAAAATAAAACGATGAAAAACCAAATAAAGATTTTGTGCTTATATATATATATATCTATATCTTTTGCTTAGTGTGTTTAATAAATAAATAAAGTGGCTATGCTAAAATGAATCTAGATAATAAAACTCTAGCATGGATATGATGAATAGTTGCTCTGCCTAATTTCAATTAGAAGTTCTCTCTCTAGTTTAGACATAACTGTTATTATTTAAAAGCTTACTCTAAACCTGAACTTGTGGGAAGAGAACTTGATCTAAAGTCTAAGTTGTTAACGGATATGATATGGGAAGGTTGAGCTGCTGTTTATCTATTCCTAGAGATGCTAGAATTCTGGAGAATTTTATCTTTGAAAATCTTTAAAATGCTACATGATGAGTTCCTTTATGATGAGAGTTTAAATTCCTACCACGGCCATACATACATGCTTGCTAGACTTTAAGCTATACATTTACTTTTTACTACTTATGAGCATTGAGTGTAGTCAAGCTGTGTAGACCCTTAGGAGCTTGTCATGTGGTTAAATCAAGATTCACTTGCACGTTCACTCATATATGCTGCTTCTACTCCGGAAGTACGCATCCACATACATCCATTCCCATCTCCAGATCCACACAAAATTATTCTACTCCTAACCCGGGAGAGAATAGTCAAAAACATTTTTCCTATTCCTGTTATTCCCTGTGAAATAAATGCTCAAGTTATTTTGGTTACTACCACTTGCTAAATTGTTCTAAGGAGATGAGTGCTCTATCCGAGGAAATAAAAAGGGGCAAGTGCCCGGAACCTCGAAAAGAAAAAATATTACGAGGAAATAAAAAGGAGCAAGTGCTCGGAACCTCGATGAAAAAAAAAGTGAAAAAGTGTGAGAAGAGAGGTAAAAATGGACAAGTGTCCGACAGTAGAATTAGGGGTACAAGATACCCACCTGAGAGGAAAGAAAAAAAAATAATAAATAAAAATATAGAGCATCTCATCCTCCTCAAGAGCACCAAAAGCAAGAAAGGTATGTATCCCCTCAAAAAGAGCAAAAGTAGAATTAGACACTCTCCACCATTATCACCATTATCACCATTATCACCATACACCATTCATTCACCACACATGCACATCTTGATTTGACTTATTGACTTGTTTCTCTGGATCCATGGTTTGACTATGCAATAAATGTCTTGTAAGTATGTATACCTTATCTCCCACCTATGAGCTCCAGATATCAAAAACCTTATTAGGATAGGTTGAGAGAGAAGGCAATGTCACTCTGCCTTATACCACAAATACTACATACTTTGCTTTGAGAGAAGGCAAACACCATTACTGCCTTGGTGAGGATCCAGAAATACCACAAATGAGAGACCTGAGAGAGTCATACAAGGAATCTCTGAGTTTTATTTGAAAATCTGCAAAAACTCCAGAGCTATAGCTGATCAAGAATAAGAGACATGGCGCTTGACTAGACTGTTCTATCTTTTAACCGCTCAAGACAAAGGTGACAGTTGCAAGCCCCATAGTGAAAGGCACAATGAGTAAGTTTTAAGTCTTGACAGTTTACTCTAATTCAGAGATAAGACTCTATTTGAAAGCATGTGTACCGTCAAAATTCAAAAGCATTCAGCAACTTCTGATCCATCACTGAGACTATCCTTGCTCAGGGACGAGCAAGAGGTAAGCTTGGGGGAGTTTGTTGACGGTCCTTAAGTATCAATTATATCTATCAAATAAATAGAGAAAAGGATCTAAATGAAACCAACACCCAGACTTAGGGTTTTATCTGACAGAATTCCACGAGTTTTGCTGTTTATCTATTTCTGCAGGGGGTTATCAGGAAATATGAAGGAAAGGCCCACATGTCGGGTTAATGACGGATAATTAACGTAACCCCCAATTTTCCTTAATGTGGAAGAGTCCAGAAGCCATGGGAACGAGCGGGAGGCCGAACGGGCCCGGGACCAGGGCGCCCGCCCTAGTCCCTTGGGCGCCCGCCCTGCCCCCTCAGCCAATCAGGCTCCGCCTCGAGGATTATGCTCCACCGACCTAAAGGATTAAGGAAAACCGTCCGTTCAATGTCGGTTTGATCCAACGGCCCAGATTCACCCGAAAAGACTATATAAGCAAGGCCCTGGACCCTGGAGCAGGCACCTCTGTCTCATTATTCAGTTCCTAATTCAGTCATCAGGAGGAGAGAGTCTCTGATCAAGCCCTAGAGCCACCACATCAACTAGATCTCTAGTTTTAGCATAGCTACATAGGATTAGAACTAGAAGGAGTCAATCTTCGATTGGTTCCCGGATCTGTCAAGAGGATTCCTGGTAATTTCTCTCCTGTTCTTCAATTGTTCATCATTGTTCTTCAATATTATGAATACTACTTTGTTCTATTTCAATATATTGAATATGACTTTGCTCTACTTGATTATATTAGCAATTATATTGTTCTTAGTTTATCGTAGTTATATGCTTGGCATAGTTAGATTGGAATTATATACATGCCTAGGATCGTATAGCGTTTATCCATGTGCGCAGTGGGTGAATGATAAATATTGTGTAGACGTGGTGTCTATACCGTCTTTATCTGCGATTGCACCCTATATGCCGGATCGGTGGGTAGTTCGCGATAGTGACAGCTTCGTTGATTCTTATATAGTCCCCCTCTCGTGTATAGGGCAGGCAGAGCAACATTATTACAGGGGAGTGATTGCTATGTTCTTCATCTTCCTTGCTAATATTCACTATGCATGGGTGTAGTCTTTTCTCGCTATGATTGCCAAGTATAATTGCACTAACTATGATAATGCTAGACTTTATAGTTAATAATTACTTAGGGAATATCTTTGTAGTTCATCCTAATTCCATGCTAATGACTTGCTAGAATATCTGTTGAGGTGCTTATCATTATTATATGTGGCTAGTTATGCTGATCAGATTAATTATCCTTGTCACTATTCATATTTATCTATATTCTATGTGACATTTATCCCTGTATGATGAGATAGATAGATGCTCTATATTATACATGCAATGATAGATACTCAGTTCTATATTCTCATTCCACGATCAACTACGATGCTTAGAATCCCTTCCCAGTGGTAAAAATATAAATAACGATACCTGGAATACTTCCCGGTTAAAATGCTGCATCGGTATTAATCTGTGCGCTTGCAGATTCCCTTTATTTATTTATCTTGATGAGCAATTGCATATTTCAATACCGCGTCTCTCATGTCATGCTGGGGATGACAACTTGGCTTAAGTGGCATGAGGGATAGGTTTGGCATTTTTGGCGCCGTTATCAGAATTAGAGAATTAAGTCTACTTTTGGTAATGACGTTAAGAATGCCCAACACCACCGAAGAAGTGCCCGGGGGAGCTGCGTCCAAGGCGCTGTTGGCCGCAGGCTGGCCAGCCGCGGCTACCTGGCCACTGCCGGCCACGCCCGACGCCCCCTGGCCGCGACCAGCCGGACCGTTGCCGACACCACCGTCCGGCAGGCCGCCGCCGCCAGGCAGCCTATCAGCAGCCTGCGCACCACCCGCAGGGCCGCCACCAGCAGGGAAGCTGCCGGCGAAACCACCACCACCGGCCTGGAACGGATGGCCGACGCCCATGCCCCCCGGGGCCGGACCCCGAGGACGGAAGCCTTGCTGAAACCCATCGTGGAACCGCTGGCCGGGGTTCCAGCCCGCTCGCCCGCGACCGCCCGTATTGGTGCCGCCGAAGTGCCGAATCCCACGGCCTTGACCGAAGCCCTGGTCGTCGCGGCCACGACCTCGCTGGAGACCGCGCCCATCACCTCTGCCGCCGTAGCCAGGGTTGAAACCCGGCTGGAAGCCAGGGTTAAAACCCCACCCCCGGCTATCACCGAATCCGCCGAACCCCCGACCACCGCCGAAGCGACCGCCACCACCAGCCCCTTGCATCGTGCCGCTCCTCACGACTTCAGCGAAGGAACACCGCCGAGCCGAGGGATGCAGGATTGGCGGCGATCGTCGCGGTGTTCTCGCCCTAGGTTTTAGGCCGGACCAAGCGAACAAAGCAATCAAACCCTTGGTGGGTCTGAACCAGTTGCCTGACCCAACTCTAACCCGATCTGGGTATGCGACGGAGGCTTGACCAGACCGGCGCTGCGGCTCCGGTTCGCCCGATGCACCGTGTTGCGGGACCGACCCAACAACGGTAAGCCGCGGGAAATCGGGATCGCCACAAGACGCACGCGACTTTTCAAAAAAGTTTGAAACGGCGGACGAATTGGCGGACGACCCGGCCGGCCGCGAGGAAGACGACGGGGACGGAAACCCCGACCGGCGGTAATCCGAACCCCGTCGCCGGGAACCACTGGAGCGTGCTGCCACCGCTATGCAGTCGCCCAGAGTTCTCGGCGGAGAATCACGGCGCTTTGGTAAAGGACCGCACCAAGGCGCACCCACCAATTTCCTCTTCACCATGGCTTCGGCGATGGATGTTGCCCATCTGACCTCGGCCGGCTTACCTGAGTGGAGCGCCCGCTCCGCGTCGGCGAGATCCTGGACGGAGAAGCCAGCCTCCAGAGCCTCCGCGATGAAGTTCGCTGTCGACGGACTGCTCTCCGACGGTGGCGGCTCGTCGTCAGAAGACTCGGAGTCCTCATCAACAGCCCAGAACCTGGACCTCAACGGAGAGGCGGCATGGACCTTCCCGGGGCAGCGTGTCACCGCTGCGACAGCCTGAACGATCGCGGACAGCTCCTCTCGACCTTTCCTCCGATGCCGCTCTACTTCCCCCTCGCCATCTTCCGCTTCAACGGCGCCGGCGGCTTCAGGATCCGACCGCGCCCGAGACGAGGCCAACGGGGCGATGGTAAGACGCCGACGTCAACCCCGCGGCATGGAACGGCCTCCGCCGGCGGCATGGCCCTCAGGCCGAGAACGGTGCAGTTGCCGGACTCGCGACGCGTCCTCACCGTGAATACACTGCACTGCTCATAGAAAAAAAAATATCAATAGATCGAATAAAACATCTTATGAGAAAATTTAATGAACCGTAGCGCCCAATGATCGTGTGCCTCTGGCGTAGGCAAGGTTAAATGGCCTCCAAATAGTCAGTCGTCTATAAGAACAAACAATATATACTAGTACGTAGAAAGCTTGCAGCTCCATTCCCAAGAGTCACGTAGAGCTACTAAACCAATATGAGATGGAGACCCTTTTCGTCGGGACTTAAAACAATTTCTGCTTATTTGTATGATTGACTTGTTGCGAGAAAAAAATACTGTTTCACGATTGATTCGTATGGATTAAAGTCGGTTTATAGCTCAAAGAACGGAGCCTCGATGATACAAGTAGGCCTGCGATTGCGAGGCATCGGGAGATTATACGAGACTAGTGATGGTCGACAAAGCCTCTAGGACAAAGAGCAGTACACGTAGACATGGATGGTTTCAGGACAACTGGATAAGAGAGCTCCGCTCCAGGCAGCACAATTCTTTTGCTGACGGGTCCTATCACGCCACTCTCTCTTCGCTCCCATCGTTTTTATTTCTCTATTTTTTCTCTTTGACAGCACCCACCCACTTCTAGATCTACAACAGCCCTGCAGCTGAATCACTGCCTCCTGAGCAATGCTTCAAACTCTAAACGGTGACGGTCATACTTTTAGGAGATCACCTTATGTTTATTAGCTACTTCTGTATGCATATATCTGATCTGATAGTTTGCACATAGACGACACAAAGGATTATCCCCTCTTAATTTTTATTTATAAAGTGGATGACTTGTCTGTCTTGGATTAACAAGCTTCACTACCAGGTTCAGCCGGCACTCGGCAAAGCATGAGAAATACTCGGCAAAGGCCTTGCCGAGTGCCACCTGTGACACCCCTAATTTTCCAAGTTTTGAAAATCACTAAAAATTTGAACCAAATTAAAACTTGACCTAGTTTAACCTTTAGGAAACATAACTAGAATAAATAGGACAACAAATCTTTTTCTTGTTTGGTTGTGTGATCAGTGTTGAGCAATCTGGTAATACTCAGTTGGAAACTTTTGGAAACCCAATTTAAATTCAAAACCCAAAAAGGAATTTGAAACAAAGGGAATAGAAAAAGGAAGGGAAATATAAAAGGAAAAGGGAACAACCGACCATGGGCCTCAACTCCCTCCGGCCCACTCCTCTCCTGCTCTTTTTCCGCGCCCTCCTCCCTCTTTCCGAACTGGGCCGAAGCCCAAGCCGACCGCGCCTCCTCCTCCTGCATCGCCCTCGCGCGTGGGCTGCGGCCCAGACCACCACAAGCGCGAGCGCTCGGCCCGGCTGACCGCATGCTGCTTCCCCCTCCCTTCTACTCGCTTATAGGTGGACCCCGAGGTCAGCTTCTTCTTCCCCAGGACGAAGTGACGAGGCAGAGCAAGCCGACCGCCATGGCCCGCTCGGCCCTGTAGCCGCTGACCCTCGCGAAAGCTCGCCTGACGCGTCGTGTCCATTCCCCGGCACCGCCATCCTGTTCCATGCCATGACAGCACAGGAAAGAGAGAGAGGAGAAGAGGAGCAGTGAACCCCGCAGCGGCTCGACGGGAACGCCATTAATGGCGATGACAAGAACCATCAGCGAACCGACCTAGCTCGACGCGGACACGACGGAGGGAAGGGCATGGTGACCGGAGAAAGCTCTAGACGGTCAGAACACGCCGGCGACGCAAAGGAGAAAATATCTCCGAACCGCCATGGCCACCACCGCCATTATCGGCCTATAAGGCACCTTCCACCAAATCGGTGCTACCACAAGCTCCGCGGCGAACTCCTCTACCACTTCGCCCACTCCATTCCACCTCTACCACCTCCCTCTCCGCTATTTCTCAATTGCCCCCAAATCGGAGCACTTCCGCCGCCGACGAGCTCGAGTGGATCAGGAGACCATCCCGGCCAAATTGCAGTGAGGGTAAGTAACACCGAGTCCTCCCTAACCTTTTCCCCTCTCTATCCCTGTCTCTGTCGGCCCCGAGTGGCTGGCCACCGTGGGCGCCGCAGTCCGAGCCGCCACGGCTGGCAGCGAGCCCCAACCAGAGCCCCGGTTCTCCTCCTTGATGGACGAGCAAGTGCGCGAGTGCAAGGAGAGCCTTGTTCTGCCGGATAGAGTCGAGGCACCGGCGAAGCCGATTCCGGCGAGAACGGGGGAACTCCCTCTGTTTTCCGGCGGACGGACGGCGGACTCCCTGACGCCGTTGTCTTCCAGTCACTGGAAGGTGGGACCCACGCGATGTCGTTCCTTTCCGTACGTCACAGCGGGGAACCGTGGAGGGCCCACGCGTCAGAAACCACACGAGGCCGACACGCGAGACCCAAGCGTCGGTAGCTGTCGGCTCAGCTCTCTCCCTCGTTTCTTTTCCGTGCGCTTGATTCACGTGAGCCGAAGACAGCGGGGTACGCGTCCACAGGCACAGTGCCATAGACCAGTGGAACCCTCCTCACAGTTGCGCAGAAAAATGCTAGGTGCACCCGGCTAGTGTACACAAGAGGCTAGAAATCCTATTTCCCTTTGGAGAAAAATTCCAGAAAAATTCCTATAAATAATACATGCACTCAGTAACTTTACCCGATAATTAGTTTCCCAAAAATGATTATAGAAAATAGTTATTAATTTCCAACCTATATGTTTAAACTTATAAAAATCATATCTATCATGTTTTAACTACAAAAATTATTAAACCACTTCTAAAAATTCTATAAAAATAATCTAAAAGTGACCAACCTGAGAGTAACCCTTTTGCTCAACATATGTTTGCTTGTGATGTTTGTTTCTTTGTTTGTGCTTATCATTTCCGTCGGATCGATCGACAGAAGGAGACGACTACCAGGAAGAAGACGACCCAGACTACTAGGAATCAGGAACTGTGAGCTGCAACAAAAGCAAGTCCTAACCCCACTCTTATCTACTATAAGTAATCACTCACTGATGATTATATGATTGGAATATCATATGGTAAATTTGACTAAATAATGGGCAACTCTGATATGTTCATGTGCTTAAGGCAAACCTGAATTAATGGGAACAAGTGGGGGATGTTTATATGCGGATATAACATCTTGGGGTAGACTCGCCTGTTGAGGGACTCTACCTAGGAGACACTTGTTTGCCATACTGAGTAGTTTCATATGCCACCAAACTTGGTCAGAAACGCGTCCAGCCACACGCCTATATGGGTAGGCCTAGTTTCACACCCCGATAGGCATAAGTGTAACACCTACCTGGAGGTCGGGAGACAATGGTTTGACAGGAGAAGGCACGACTGCTAAGTGATCTCTCGTGACCCGGTCGGCGTGGTTGCTAAGTGATCCTCCACGTTAAATTCCTGTTGGGTCGTGTGCGAGCCTAGTCTTTTATGATATTGTTTTGGCCAGTTGGACCAAGTGTGGTCTGTTTTCCGGCCCCTGTGTAAACCGTGGTGAGGGTTACATGGACCCTATAGATGCGTCCTCTCGGGTATGAGCTTTGTTGGAGTAGACGAGGCCACTGATCATGGTCGAGTTCACTCCATCGTGTGGGGAAAATTGGACATCTGTTGCAGTAGAATTACCTGAATCCTATTCGAATAGCCACGTCCTTGGTTATGGGCAACCGCCGAGATGAGGTCACCTATGGTTAGGTTAATAACAATTCTTGCACTAGCACAACCATGAACTTGTGATAATGTTGCCTATGTTTCTAAACTGACCGGGAACTAGCGAGAAGGATGACACTCTCCTAGGGCCCAACCTCTCTTTTATTCTTGCTATTCCTATAGGACTTGCTGAGTACTCTATGTACTCACCTGTTGTTGACTCACAGATTATGAAGATGAAGGAGAACCCACCTACAACGAGGAGGACTTCCAGGGGGACCAATGATAGCAACCGCGACCATGAAGGAATCGTTAGGATAGGGGTCTACGCCTACGCTCTAGCTTGCTTGTGAGGATAGATGCCGCTACGCATAGACTCACTACTAGAGAACAGGCCTTTAGACGATCTATCAATTGAGCTTTAGTCTCGGCCAAAAATTATGTCCGGGGCTAAAGATCTTTAGTCCCGGTTGATAACACCAACCAGGACTAAAGGTGAATCTTTAGCCTCGGTTGGTATTACTAACCCAGACTAAAGGTCCTGGACCTTTAGTCCCAGTTGGTAATACCAACCGGGGCTAAAGGGTGAACCTTTAGCCCCGGTTGTTGTTACCAACCGGGAGTAAAGGTCCTTTTAGCTCCGGTTGGTGTTAACAATCGGGACTAAAGGTCCTTCACGAGTGGATTCAAAAGGAAAATGTACAGAATTATATCACGTGGGCTGCGTAGCTGAGTTGGTAGGTGAGTTGTGTGCAAGGTGAGAGGTGTTGAGTTTGAATCTCACAAATACACATTTATTTTTTCATGTGAGAACCTTTAGCCCCGGTTCAAAAAACTTTTAGTCCTGCATGGCCAGCCCCGGTTGGGAAACCGGGGCTAAAGCCCCTTCCCAACCGGGGCTAAAGCCCGTTCGTCCAGTAGTGACTACCGTCTTAGTAGCTTCCGCACCCTGTTACGCAACCACCACAGTAGTGTGTTTTGGTCAAGTGATATAAATAAAAGTCTTGACCCTGTTGTAATATATCACCTACCTAAGTGTGAACCCCAGACCCTTTTGTTTGAACCCTTTTATTCGCTAGATTAATAAAGTTCGGTATTTATCTTTAAATCTGTATATCATTTCTGTGATCCCGTATATATTTGTGCATGATCCTGGCGCAAATATGGGGATGTTTGGACTCTCAGAATGAGGGTACGACACCACCCATGGCATAGCACACATGGCAAAGTCAGTGAGGCCAAAGTTATCTTTGCCGAGTGTTTTTTATCGGGCACTCAACAAAGCGTTTGCCAAATGCTGAACCGGCCCTTGGCGAAGAAAAACATTCAGTAAAAATTGACTAAAAAACCTAAAAAATAGCAAAATGTTTTTTTAATCGGGGGTCATATACTATGGGAAAACCCAACTTTGCCGAGTGTTTTTTTGGGCACTCGGCAATGGGCAAATAAAAAACACTCGGCAAAAAAATTCTTTGTCGTGTGCCAAAAAAAGCACTCGACAAAGAATTTCTTTGTTGAGTGCTTTTTTTTGCACTCAACAAAGAATTCCTTTGCTGAGTGTTTTTTCTGGCACTCGGCAAAGAGCTCTTTGCCGAGTGTTTTTTTACACTCGGTAAAGCCAATTTTCAAATCACATTTTGAAGCAGTAAATTAATCCAAATGAAAAAAATTCAACTTCAAAGTTGTTTAACTTATCAAGATGAACAATTTTTGTTTTGGTGATTTCTATATTTGACAAACTTAAAATAATTTTTTTCACAAATCTTACATATCTCTTCGGTAGTTTATGAAACTACAAGAGTGATATATAATGTTTGTGAATAATATTAGAACCATAATATTGGACGCACAAATGGTCAAACAACCAAAATAAAATTTGTAGATCTTGATAAATTATGAAAGTTTGTAATTGATAACTTTTTTAATTTGAAGTCATCTAGTTATGCAAAACTACTTTCGAATTTGAAAATTTAAAATTTAAATTTTACAAAAGACCTTGAATGGAGAAATGATCAAAATAAAAGTTGTAGATCTCGAAAAGTTATGAAACTTTGTAGTTGATAACTTTTTAATTGAAAATCATCTTATCAACGTAAACTACGTGTCCAATTCTCAAATTTGAAATTCAAATTTTTATAAATGACCTCAGATGGAAAAACTACCAAAATAAAATTTGTAGATCTCAAAAAGTTAGAAAACTTTGTAGTTAACAACTTTTTGATTTGAATTTGTTTAGGGCCTCAAATAAGTAAATTATACTCGATTTAGTATATTATGTGGGGAACCGAAACGAAGAAGGAGGTTTAGTATAACTAGGTGCATTCCCCGTGCCTTGCCACGGGTATGAAGAAGGAATACAAATGGTTGCCTCTTCGTATCACCGTTGTCTATTCCTGTTATTTATTTGTCTTAAATGAATACTTCGAGCCTTGATTTTTCGGGTACCTAGGAATTATGGTTATGAAGGAGTAGCTTCATTGTAGTCCTCGTTAGAGGGTCATCGTAAACCTTAGTGGCTTCGAAGCATTTCACCCCAGGTCTCATTCAACCGAACCCTCTCCCCTAATATACCCAAGGCACATACCTCCTCACAGGAGTTCTGGCAGTTCTGTGTATGGCTCCTTTAGGCGTTTTGGAGGACCTTAGAAAATCTATGTGATATGCAATTTTGCCACATTTTTACTTAGAAACACTAGTTTTGGCCCCAGAGGTATGAAGAAGTGGTTTCACTGTAGTCCTCGTTAGGATCATCATAAACCTTAGTGGTCTCGAAGCATTTCACCCGAGGTCTCACTCAACCGAACCCTCTCCTCCTAATATACCCGAGGCGCATACCCCCTCCCAGGAGTTCTGGCAAATCTGTGTATGGTTCCTTCAGGCGTTTTGGAGGACTAAAAAATCCATGTGATATGCAGTTTTGCCACGTTTTTGTTTAGAAACACTGGTTTGGGCCTAGGAGGCGCACGAGAGTCATTGTTTCTCACGGATGGACCGAAATATATCCATGTGGGAGTCTTGTTTTGAAGAGTTTATTGCGAGAAACACCATGGTGCAATTGGATTTTAACTGCAATACTTGGTTGAGGTGCTAAGAGTTTTTTTTCTATTTTAAGTGCATGCATGATTGGGCAGTGGTGGATACTTAATTGCATGCGTGAGTGTCCATGATGTCATGACACCTGGGATGACATCACCAGAGATGATGTGGGGGAAAGATAGGCTAGAGAAATAGGCTAGTGGGGCTACTTTATAGGGGTTATAGATATGTGGGGAACCGAAACGGACATGGAACGTAAACGTTTGTGAGTGTGTAGTACAGTGGTAGAGGAGGTTCCGCACGAGGAAGAGGTCGTGAGTTCGAATCCTACCGACCGCGTTAATCAAAATTGCGTGAAAAATGCCGTGACTTGCGACTTGTGCGGAGACGGGCGAGCACTGCCCAGTGGGGCCCTCCCCAATTAAATAATTTTTCCATATTTTTCGGTTTTTTTCGATTTTTACTTTGTCAAGTGCTTTTCTTTGCCGAGTGTCATCTTGGTGCTCGGCAAATCCTTTGCTGAGTGCCCGACAAAAGGCACTCGGCAAAGAGCCCTTTGTCGTTAGTTTGTTTGTTGTGTACTCTTTGCCGAGTGTGGCACTCGGCAAAGCCTTTGCCGAGTGTATTTAAGTCTTTGCCGAGTGCCACAATCACTCGGCAGAGAAGTGCATTATCACTACGTGATAGGTCGGATACAAACCACAACCTCTTCGATTCGAACCGGCGACCTCCCCTCGCGTGTATTCTCTATAACAGTACACCACACTATCACTTATGTTTAGACTCCATTTTGGTTCTCCATGTATTCACTACCAGAATCCCGAATTGACTTGAGTGCCAAAAACCGCTAAGGAAAGGGGTTAAACCGCCAATGAAATAGTCCTCGACCATAAACCGTCAAGCAAATTCACTCAAGAATATGAGATAAGGGAAATTAGTTTCCTTGGCAGTTTTGGCACTCAAGGATGATTTCCTTGGAGGTTAACTAACCACCAAGAAAATTAGGACCATACTTAACTTGCCAGAAGGCCAAGAAAATATTACGACCGCCAAGGAAATAATTCAAACTCTCAAGAAAACTAGTTTCCTTGACGGTCGAGGACCTCTAAGGAAATATAGAGCCATAACAAAAAAACATAAATCATCGAAACCTGCTCTTGCTAGGATTCAAACCTTGGACATTGTACATCACAACAACAACAACACTTACCACTACACCTCAATGGAACTTGTGACCAAGTGAATTATCTTTTTCTTTTGTATTCACTTTGTTGAATCTTGTAATAAATATTTGACATCCAAAATGATTTCAAATGTAAAAAGTTTGTACTAGAAAGTTTTAGATCTCATCGAATACTACAACTTTGATTTAAGTCATATCTCCATCTGAGATCATTTAAAAATTTTAAATTTTAAAATTATGTAAATTTTCTTGGGAGTTTCAAATTACACCCAAGGAAATATGAATTATATTGGCGGTGTCAAGTAGCACTCAAGGAAATACAAATTATCTTGGCGGTTTCAAGTAGCACTCAAGAAAATACCAATTACCTTGGTGGTTTCATATAACACCCAAGGAAATGAGCATTTACGTTAGCGGATTGTAATGACAGTCAAGGAAATATGAAATTACCTTAGGGCTCATTTGGATGTCAGGAGAGCAAATGCACGCGGATTTCAGCACCAAAGGAGATTTTGACCTTGCACATGGCATCCACTTCCACTCCGGTGACAGTGAGGTTGGACATGAGGATTGAGGAATTGAGGACCAGGAGTAGGCCGAGGTGCACGCGGTTCCTAACCAGGAGGACGACATCGATCCAACGAGCACGAGGGAGAGAACGACGGGAAAAAGAATCGCGAGTCCGGAGGAGTTTTTTGTGTGCCCGGGGATCGAAGGGGATGGGGCTACAAAGACACAGGGTTATGTTGGAGTGCGATGTATCGAAAAGGGCGGCGTGGATTGACGGAGCAGTGGAGGCACGAGACTTCTCCTCCACGCGGATTAGGCAGGTATCCCCTGTATATTGGAGTAGCCAAAGGAGCCCTTAGCGGTTTGGTTCAACACTCAAGAATATCTGTTTCCTTGGAGGTCTATATTTGCAGCCAAAAAAACTATAATTTCCATGGCGGTTCTATACCCTCAAGGAAATGTTGGGCAATCAAGGTAAATCAAGATTGTGGTAGTGATTATACTAAACCGAGTGTAAATTACTTGTTTAAGACCCTAAATGAATTTAAATTAAAAAGTTATCAACTACAAAGTTTCATAACTTTTCGAGATCTACAACTTTTATTTTGTTAGTTTCTCCATCCGAGATCGTTTATAAAATTTGAATTTCAAATTTGAGAACTTGAAATGTAGTTTTCGTTGACAAGATGATTTTAAATAAGAAAGTTATCAACTATAAAGTTTCATAACTTCTTGACATCTACAACTTCCGTTTTAGCCGTTTCACCATCTGAGGTAATTTTTAAAAAATCAAATTTCAAATTTTTGCAAATTCAAACTTAGTTTTCATTGACAAAATGATTTCAAATAAAAAAGTTGTCAACTATAAAGTTTCATAACTTATTGTAATCTACAACTCTCATTTTGGTTGTTTTTCCATCCAAGGTCATTTGAAAATTCAAATTTTAAATTTAACAAATTCAAACATAATTAGCAAAATTTATTTAAATTAAAAAGTGTTCATCTACAAAGTTGTACAACTTCTCAAGATCTGTAACTTTTATTTTAGTCATTTATTCATCTAACATAGTGGCAGTAACATTGTTCATAAATCTTATATATCTCTCTTCTTATTTCATAAAAACTATACGATAGATGTAGATTTTGGGAACAACGTTGCTGTTGCTTTGTCGAATGAAGAAATGAACAAAATAAAAGTTGTAGATCTTGAGAATTTATACAACTTTATAGTTGAAAACATTTTCATTTTAATTAATTTACTACTTTAACATGTGCTTTGACGTTATCATTTTTTAAAATTCATAATTTTGAAATTCACAAGAAAAGATAACTCAATTAATAGCTATAAGAATACAATAAATTGATAGAGCAAGATTTAGAAAATTTTAGAAAAAATATCAAATTTGGATTTAGTATGATGAAGAAAACTAGTTACAAACTTTAACCAAATATCAAAAAGAGAAATCAGAACGGCTGTTTGCCGAGTGCTGAAATTTAACACTTAGCAAAGTAGCTATTTGCTGTCGAGTGTTAAATTTCAGCACTCGGCAAAGCAGCTGTTTGTCGAGTGTTAAATTTCAGCACTTGGCAAAGTGCAGCTGTTTGCAGAGTGTGAAATTTCAGTCACTCGGCAAATTATTTGCGGAGTGTTGTGTGTTCGGCACTCAGCAAAGTGGTTGTTTGCCGAGTGTCTAATAGAATGCACTCGACAAACTTTCAGACACTTAGCAAACAGTCGATTTCTAGATGTGTTTGTCAACGATTAAACAAAGATGGTTTCCATGCACATCAGTGTTTGGTGGAGAATATTTTATAATTGGCAAATGATTGTTTAAGCCCTGTGCCCTGAAATCTCCTTACAACTTTTTCCATTCCCACGAGATTCAACCTGAGCGAGTTTTTTTACTGATAGTTAAATTATTTTAACAATAAAATTTTGAAGTGTTTCTTGACTTCTTCAGTCTTACCGTCTTCAGCGTCCCGCTGTCACTGTGGAAGATGTTAGAGTACACGGTGATCTATTCTACATGCAGGAAGTGACACCAAGATGGGAAAAACCAAGTGTGGCTGGTTCAAGTGTAATACTGATGGAGCATTTTATAATTTGCAAGGGAAAGGAGCTACAGGTGCGGTGATTCGTGATGCTAATGGGGGCTTTGTTCGAGCTAGTGCCAAGTGGTATGATCACTGTCTTGATGCCCTCACTATCGAAGCTATGGCCTGTCGGGATGGACTGAATACGGCTCTCCGCTTGGGCATTCAGAATATATGGCTTGAGACGACTGATTGTCAGGAGGTGGTGAAGCTCTGGCAGGCAGGTATAAACCAGAGGTCTAGCATTATGTCCATTCTGAAGGAGATCGAACAACTGAGTATTTATTTTCAGGGCTTTAAATTTTCTTTTATTGCCAAATCATGTAATAAGATAGCACACACTATTGCTAGTCACAGGCGACTTACAGGTTGGATGGTGGCCTTATGCACCAGCCTGTATTTCGAACCTGCTGGCTGCAGTCTGTAATTTTGTCCCCCCTTAATGATGAATGGAGCTCCTTAATCGTAAAAAAAATAATATTCTACATGCATTCTATAGGATAGGGGATATGATCACCTCATTCTTCGTTCAGGTAGCTGTAGTAGGCATTGGTTTAATTAGATTATGTGGCCAGCAGTGATCCTGCAGCGTCTATACACAATGCCTAGTTGCAGGATCAACCATCCATATCCATCCATGATTAATTAAGACCAACCAACCATATCCATCCATTCATACGAGTATTCCCTTCTTACATGAAGGCTCAACCTTTTGTACCATGAATTGAAATCCTATGTGGGCCAGTCTGTCCTCTTTTTTCCCACCTTCTATATCAATTATGTTCAACTTCTTTTACACAATGTTTACCTTTTCCTCGTTCCACTGTAGAAGCAAATGAGACTGATGATGTGTTATGCACACGAACACGTTATGTGACAAAACAACAGCATAGTAGGACTTAAAAGTTCTTTTGGTGTCTTTGGTAGTATCTCCTTATAACGTAAGGTTATGTGCCGAGTGGTGTCTTTGGTAGCATAGAAAGGTAAGAGTGCCGAGTACTTGCTTAATGTATGCGCTTGCAGCCTTGTGGGTTTGCTGGCTATTATATATACTTTGACTCACTGTCTCACTAGTCATTCACTCACTGTAAATATCGTCAATGCTACTTTTACTAGTCATTCACTCACTGTAAATATCGTCAATGCTACTTTTACTACTTGTCTGCCTGTGGCGCAGAGTAAGGTTATAATTGCCTCCCACAAAGGTAATATATAAGAGCAATACTACAAAAGCTTTTGCAATAATTCCAAAGACTCACAAAGATTTATCTACCCAGGATGAGAAGAAGCTGTGTAACCCCCATATCATCTATCTCTATCATAACCTACATGGTTCTATGCCATGGGTAGGCCTGCTGGGAGTGCGGGGCATCGGGAGATGATGCTAGCTGTTGAGCGATGCTGCATGAAACCCTTCCTTGTGCATTGCTTCGTCGATGTCCACATCTGGTGCATCGCCAATCTGTTGCATCCCAAACCGTTAGGATGTCCGATGATGGCAGCTAGCGATCCTACTGATGCTTGCAGCTGGGTCCGACAGTTTTGTTGGTTAGGTCCTCGGAATCACAAGTCAGAAGACAAGATGGATCCAGAGATCGAGGTGCAACATGCATCCAGTTGCCTCTGCTAAACCAAGGTAAACTGATGAAGCAAGACTCGCACACGTCCACCATTATCTGCTGATGAGGCATTGATCGAGGCCCACAATTAGGGGAACCGATCGACCAATACTGAAAAAAGAATGCCCCGGACCAGAAGAGCTGTCATATCTTGTTTGTAATAAAAATATTAAATGTCTCAAACACAACAACAAAATATCTAGTCTTTAAGAAGAGTATACACTGTTATGTTTATTTTTGACAGACCTTAAAACAAGACATTTTGTTTGCCATAATATTTTTCAACAAAGACATTTATTTGTTGCCATAATGTTTTTCAAAAGAATCAGAAGATGCATCATCACACAGGGGGGTTGTGTTTGGGATTGTGACTAGGCGGCAGGTCATTTAAGAGTACGTTATGATTAGCCATCAACAGAGAGTGTGATAATAAGGGCCCATGTGCCATTGTGATTAGGGTTTTTCTGGCCCTACCGTTTGCACGGATCATGTTTTGTTGTTGATCGGCACTGTCCTTCCTTATTGGTCCACTCAGCTCAACTTCTCAGGCGGAAGCAAAAAATAAAGGAAATTCTCTTTAGCTCCAATTAAGAATTCAATATGGGAACATTAAATGGGTGTTGTAGCGCAAGACCATGTATAGTAAAGTTGAGAAAATACTCCCTCCATATCGCTTTTAGATATCGTTTACGATAGCGACATGGTCTCCAAAGTACAACTTTGCTCACTTATTTCTCTAAAAATATTTGTTGTAAAGTGGTATATGTATATTGTTATGAAAATACTTTTCAAGACAAATTTATTTATATGGTTTTTATATTTTTAAACTCAATAATTTAAATGTTATTCATGATTTATATTTTTAATGTTTGACTCAAATCTTGTCCAAAACTACATCTATTTCTGATATGGAGGGAGTATGTCATACTAAATGCATCGTATATGTGGCTGGTTGGTTAATTATTTGCTTCTTCACTAGATGCTTGTTGACACTGGTTATGTATCAAAATTAAAGAATAAATAAATATGAAAAGGGCATGAATTCAATCACCAATAAAGGTTTAGGGTTTTAATTGACAATATTCCACGAGTTTTGGTGAATTGTGATTCTGCAGGGACTAAACCAGAAAACCAACACAGATTACTTTTCCTGGAAGGAACCCGATGGAAGATAGCCGAACCGACGGATCAGGAATATTCTAGAAGGACCTAGAGGACACCAGGAGGTCAAGCACCCCAAGAGGCCGCCAGGTGGGACCGACCGGTCCCACCCTAGGACCGGTCGGTGGGCCCCTGGCCCCGCTGGTCTCCGTCTTCTGGAACCTTCCTCCACCGCCTACGAGGATGCATCTTCGCCGTACCTAAGGTCGATTTGATCCTACAGCCACGGTTCCTCGCCCAGGGCTATATAAACAGCCCCAGACCCCCCTCTCCAAGGCATCAGATTGATCAGAATCATCAGATTGATCCCATACATCATATTCATCAGATCAATTCATCGCCAGAGAAGGAGATCATTCAGAAACCCTAGGACTACATCTACCTAGAATAGTTAGAATAGGATTAGAGGAGGCAAGCTTCGCTTGGATTCCAGATCTAGTCACGAGAAGGCTCGGTAAACCCAAGATCTTCTCTCTTGTATTAACATCATGGATCTAATTATGTTTCTAGTTCATAATTGCTCTTCTAGTTCATCATTGTTTATGTTCTAGTTCGTCGTCTAGTTCTAATTCATCGTCTAGTTCATCTTCTAGTTCATAATTTAGTTCTAGTTCATGTTCTAGTTCGTACTTTAGTTCTTCTAGATGTTCTAGTTCATCTTATTGTTCATCTCTATGTTCTAGTTAGCAATACAATTGATATGACTAAGACATCAATAATTATATTCTTAATTATATTGCTTGTAGTGTGCTTTGATTATATATTTGGCATAGGTAGATCACCATTATGTTTATACTCATGTTCGTATAGCGCTCATATTAATGATCATTGGGTGAGTGATAGATACTGTGTAGGCGTGGTGCCTATACACTATTTATCTGCGAATGCTTCCTACGTTCCGGATAGAGTGGTAGATCGCGGGTGTGACACTCCTGTTGAGTCCTTTGTATTCCACCTCCCGAATGGAGTGTTCAGTATGACTCCGTTAACTTATGGTTTAGGGGTTACTCTGTTTGGCACCTTTACTATGGAGTTGCCTCTTGATTACAAATATGATATGACCTAGCCAATGATTGCCAAATATGTTTGCACTAATCAATGTATACTATGACTTGTAATTAGAATAACTTAGGAATATTTCTTATTAATGCCTGCTCTAATCATCACTTGCTAGGTAACACTGTTCTAGGATTATCTTTGATTGATCTGCTCTCTGTCATCATTTATCATTTATCATTACCATTACTTCTACTATCTGATCCCTGTTTAGAGTAATGAGTGTGTTATCAGTCTTTATCATAAGTGTGTGTCATATTAATTGTTGTTAAGTCCTCACTAGTGTAGTACCATCATACTTTGAATTGATTAGTCTCTAGGATAAATATAAATAACGATACCTGAGACTAGCTTGGGTGAAATGCTTCTACAACGGGTGTATTTATCTGTGCGCTTGCGGGTAAATATTTATCTTTAGATCCAGTGCTCTGATATAATCACACTACTAGTTTCATGTTGGGGATGACAACTTGACGTTAAGTGATGCTAGTAGTGTCCTGTACACTTCTTAGTGCCTTCACTAGGTTATTGCTTATGAGGTTCATTCTCAGGGTGATTCCATTAAGGAGTGTCAACAAGCATTTCTGGCGCCGTTGCCGGGGAACACATCAATTCAATTAGGGATTGTACCTAGGGTTATTTATTAAAATCATTATGAACACTGTTAGGACATTGCATTAGCAGCATTAAAACGGTAGCTAGAACATATCATTTAACTTACACACATGTGATAATGCACTGATTGTTTATCTCTACTCAAACAGACTTACCCTGGCTTTGTTTATCTTTTATCTTATGCAGGGTGTGATGTATAACTGGTTTCCAACTTCCGAATAACTATGTTGAGGATCCCGAAGCTTTATTGAAGAAGACAAGACACAGACTCAAGAGACCCTCGTCACCACTTCCAAAAGTTAACCAGATAAGAAGAAGCTTAACACCAGTGTTGAACACCATGGCCGACAAAGACACTCTGTGAGTTCTCTGCACCAACCACTCCCAACATCAGGACTGGTAGGACTGGACCAACAGTCAATGTGGGAAACGACGGATTAAGGATTAAGAATTCAATATGAATATTAAATGAGTTGTCATGCCCAATCATGTGTAAAGTTGGCGCAAACATGGCACACTAAATGCATCACCAATTAATGCACCTCTGGCATTATGACAGAGAAAGTTAATTATGAGCTCCCATGAAAAGTGCAACACAAAGTTTATAATTTTTTTTTTTACAAATTGGAGCACTCTTGGATCTTTCATCTTCAATATTTATGGGACATGGGAGATACATACATATGAGCATGTGAGGCATCAAGAAATGATGTTGATAGCATACGATACCCACATGTTTCTTCAGTGCGACATCTTCCTCATAGGGGCTTAGTGTTGCCACTGGACGTATGGTCGAGGTACTTACCTCTGTAAAGAGATCATGCACTTGCCCAAGGGCTGCAGATTTAGAGACTAGGCTAGCATTAGCTGAACCTAAGAGAATTACAAAGAGGAATAATAGTCAAATGCTGAGACTAAGCAAGCAATGGGCCAGTGTTTATTCAAGGTTGGGAAATTCTTAGTATTGTTAGTCATAACCACTTTCACATGGTTGTGAAGGCTGGAACAATAGTTCATCTCTTATGCCTAACCAGCCTCGTCTATCTATCCCGAATGAATGATTAGCCTATCTAATCACATGTACCTCCTTTCCATTTATTAGACTCTCCTCTAAAATTTAATGGAACATTTAGGGGGATAAATGACATAGTTTTCTTGCATTTACAATTTAAATGTTATTTAAACAGCAAGCATAAATGACCATTTAGGTGAATGTTGTTTTGTCACATCCTAATGACATGTATGGGTATGGTAGTTATATTTAGAGTGCCAAATAAAAAAAACATCTCTATTAAAGAACAAATGGACAATCTAATTTATAGAAAATTAGATCCAAGAGTAAATGTCACTTCTAACAAAATCCTATTAGTTGTTACTTAGACACCAGAGATTATTATACTACCGTTTCTATTAGAGAAAAAGACATACTTCACAACTTAGCCAAAGTTCTTGTCTTCCAGATAAATCCTATTAATGTAACTAAGCAAAAAATGCTAGTACAAGCAACAAATTCTACTACTACATACTACTCCGTCCCATAAAAAGAGTCGCTATGGGATGCGTGCTGGTCAAACTTTCTCAACTTTGACCGAGTTTATACAAAATATGTGCAATATTTTTATCTCCAAATAAATTTATTATAAAAGTATATTCAAAGATCTATCCAATGATACTAATTATGTACCATTAATATCAATACTTTATTATATATATTTGGTCAAAGTTAAAGTCTGCTGACTTTTTGGGAAGCGAGAATGACTCTTTTTTTTGACGGAGGGAGTAATTCATAAGTGAGCAACAGACCCAAGACAATTTTACTGGATAGAGTTTGCATGTGCAGGACAACCAAACATCAAGACATTGCGTAAGTTCTATTGGCTTGTATCGTGCTACACATATAAGGTCTATTGTTGACTAATGCTACTGCAAGGAACCAATCACACTCTATGACTAGTATATGTGTCGTGGCTGACTGATTGGCTACATCACAATAGTATGTTGCAAATGCATTGTATTTGTATCGGCAATTCGGCATAATAACAGAGCAATTCTATTGTGAGCCCCACATGGAACTCTCTCAAGTGATCGAGAAACAATCTACCTTTTTGTAAGGGTCACAGTTCTGACTTTTCGTCACTTAGCCACTTAGACACTTATCTATGTACTCTACGTATGCCCCCATGAAAATTCCTCAGTTTCTTCCATTTTCTCCATGAGACAAGCGAGATACATACATATGGGTTTGTGAGGCATCAGGAGACTATTTTGTCCTCCGATGATCTAAACTGCTTGTTCTGTTGATGCACCATCTGCCTTGCATGGGCTCTCAATGCTATCGAGATGCCAGGTCTACGAAGGGAGCATGTTATAATATAATAAATATTATCTAGTTCTACTAATGGAGACATCATGTTATAATGTATAATAATTATCATCTAGATCTACTAATGGATAGTAAACAATATCACTTGGGAGTACATAGAAAAATAACAACAATTGTTAAAAAATAAATGAACAATTCTAAAAAATAGGCCTTAATAGTAAAAGGTCACTTTACCATAATCCTACAAAATATTGTTACCGACAACAAGTATAATAAGTATAATAGAATATAGTATAGTGTAGTGTAGTGTAGTAAAGTATAGTATACATACCATAATATAATATGATATAATATTATAGTATCATAGTCTTAGAGAAACTCAACCAAAGTCCTTGTCATCAGGATGAATCCTGCTCTCTTTGTTAAATTATAAGTCACTCCAAGAATCTTGTAAAGTTAATTTTTTTTTATGTTTGACCAGATTTATATATAAGATATAATAATATTTATGATAACAACTAGGCATCATTAGATTCTTTATTAGCTATATTTTTATAGTATACCAATTTGATATCTTGATATCATAATTTTTATGTTTCTCTTTATATTTTTTTGCCAAACTTGAAATGCTTTGACTCCTAAGATTCATGGAATGACTTTATAATTTGAAATGAAGGGAGTATTAAATGTTACTTAGACAACTGTGCAATGGCCAATGAGGCTAGGATCAGTGGATCACTGCCATGATCCTGGAATAGAGAAAAAATACTTCGCAACTTGGTTAGAGTCATTGTCATCCAGATATAAAAACAGCAAAGGTCAAGATAACTGACATTACACTGTTTTTGATCTGCATCCGCACCCTCTAAAAAGGTTGGTTCTTCATAAGCGTTGTTATAGCTTTCAGTCAAGGGAATATGTGCAGTATAGTCATATTAGTCAGTAAAAATACATAATTCAGTATAAATATTAAGTGCGCTAGTGTAACACCCCTGGTTATTCCACTAGATGTGCGCCTACAAAAGCAAAACAAAGCTTATAAGTTACAGCCCTCTCAAGTCACACACCTTCTACCTACTCGCTAGGATATCCTACTCATCACATAATAGGCACTACTTAGCTACTCTCTATGTATACCATGCTACGTCCTTGGAAATCTATCCTTGGTTGCATTCCTTGTCCATGAGACATTGGAGAAACATACATGGGCCTGCGAGGCATCAGGAGACGGTGTGGTTGCCCAAACAAGGTTCACTCACTACCTAGAAAAAGCTCTGTAAATACGAGACCTATTTCACTGTAGGGGCGGCTAGTGTTAGAGCCGCACTTACAGTGGTGTATTGGTGCCCATCGTTACCAGCCGCCCCTACAAAACACTGTAGGGGCGGTTGGTGATTGAACCGCCCCTACAGTGGAGCACTATAGGGGCGGTTCAATCACCAGCCGCCCCTACAGTGGAGCACCACTGTAAGGGCGGCTGGTGATTTAGCCGCCCCTACAGTGGTCCACTGTAGGGGCGGCTGGTGATTGAGTCGCCCCTATAGTGCTCCACTGTAGGGGCGGTTCAATCACCGGCCGCCCCTACAGTGGACATCCGAATAAAACATACAACCAACCTTCTTCCACATCGGGACACACTGTTCAACCCGAGTAAAATATTTATTGTCTTTGAAATTATTTATTCTAACTAATTAATAAAATTTAAAATATTTATGCATTAATTATAATAAAGAAAGGTGCTTGAGCTTTATATGAAGCAATTAGACCCTAGTTTTGAAGCTATTAGTGTAAATAAGTTAGAAAAATGAGGTTGCACCCTTTTCTATTCGATCTTACTTGATTTTAGTGGAGATTTAAATCCTACTTTCATGTATTTTTCGTGAATGGTTTGTTTTTTATTTTTATTTTTTGCAATTTAGGTTTCTTGAAATTAAAATACAATTTGATTCATTTACTTTATTTTCTTTGGTTTGTTTTATTTTTACAAGATGGAGTTGAAAGCTCTAATTTGGTTTTGGATAATTGGTGAAATCTACATGTACTAACTATTGCAATGAGTGTTGTGGTTTGAGATAGGTTGTTACACACCAAGTGATGGAGCTAGAGCATTGTCATGGTGGCTCATATCTCGAAAAGAAAAAATATATCCTATGGGCTCATGGCAAAGGTATAAAAAATAGAATATTTATTTTGCCGGTCAAGACACTATAGAGTGTGTGACCGGGTTTAGGTTAGATAACCGCACTATAAAGAGGAGAAAATTTTAATTGCAATGGTTATCTAGTGCCACTAAATGTGCGTCTCATTTTGTATTTGTATACGCTTAGTGACGTGGTGAGAAATCCAAAAAAAGCCCTTAATTATCTTTGTGAAAATCGCTATCTTAAAGTGTCTCAAAATATTTTGTAATATTCTGGAGAAGATAACATTTTAAAAGGGGTTTTAATATGTGCTTTTATTTGAAATTTTAAAAGGAAAAAGGAAATTCCCGTGGGAATAAAAGTGCTTGCATGCTCGCTTTTGCCACCCACATGCTGATAATATATATTATCCTATATATAATATTTCTTATCTAATGAAAAAATACTGAAAAAAATAAATAGATATCATCCTATATATTTATTTATTTTTCTGAGAATCAAATAAATTTATTTGTGAAAGAAAAAAATGAAAATAAAGAATACCAAACATCAGCCCAACAGCCCAAAAGCCCAATGATTTACAACATATCCTCTCATCCTCTCTCCCGTTGCCCTATCCTCCCGAGTCCCGACTGCCTGTACCGCTGTACGAGGTCGCATCGCGCCGCCGCGGCTCCCCGCGCGCGACCGCGTCTCCGCCGCCCGCCGGCCACCGGCGACGAGGATCGCCCGCATCCATCCGCCCGGCTCCCTCGCATGAGGCCGCATCGCTCGCATCGCGTCGCCCGGCTCCCCGCGCGCGACCGCTTCGCCGCCCGCCGGCCACCGGCGACGAGCATCCGACCGTCCCTACACGCCGGTGCCGAGCATCCGTGCGACCTTCCCTGCTGCTGTGAGTTAATCCCTTCCTTGCTCCAGGCTCCAGCGGACTGCCGAACTCCCTGAGCTAATCTTCACTGTTCTCGATCTCTTTGCTAGTTCATGTCTGCTTCCTAGTTTGCGGCTGCTTGTTGCTTTAGGAAAAAAACTATAGCCATAAATTCTGCTGTTCATGACAGAGAAGCTGAAACAGAAGCAAATAGGCACATTGTTGCAGTAGATACATAGAACATAGGCTTAAACTTGCTTGTTTGTAAGCATACCTCAGAAATTGTTGGATGCTTGATATATAGCTCCTCATATCATTTGTTATGCTGAAAATTCTTATTATACACATCAGCTTTCTTGGAGCCATAAAGGAAAGCATGCCAACTCCTATGCAACAGAAACAAGTTCATGACAACTTAACCATTTTTTTGGGAACCGAGGTCAACCCCATTTCCATTTGACAACAAAGGCAACCTACCCATTTAACACTACTTCATTTTTACAACTATCCAACAGTCCCATGTTTCCCTTTATTCTAAGCAAATCATCGCGACAATCATCTATGTGAGTGTGACATTCATCGTCTGCAGAAAACACATGGACTATTTTCTTAATCTCGATCCAGCTAAGCCCAGGCATCTTTTCAACCATCAGCCCTCTTATCCTTCTCCTAATTTCAGACACACTATCCCATTTTCCTATAGATGCATAAAGGTTTGAAAGCAGTATATGTGTCGAGAAATCATCTGGATCCTGCTCCAGTGCCTGTTCAGCAGCATGAACACCAATTGACAGATCTTTAAATGTCACGCAAGAGCTTAGCAGAATTCTCCATAGCTCAGGATATCTCTTGGCAGAAGGGGATTTATTAATTAACTCAACTGCTTCCTCCAATAAACCTGCCCTACCCAACAAACTCACCATGCTAGTGTAGTGTTTGAACCCTGGTACAATGCCATCATTTATCATACAGAACCAATAAAGCTTTCCTTTCTCTACCATCCCACAATGGCTACAAGCAAAAAGGAGGGAGATATAAGTTACATGGTCAGGTTGCAGACCACTACGAATCATGTCACCAAATAGTTTGAAGGCCATTTCAGAATCCCCATGATTGCCATATCCTCCTATCATAGAATTCCAGCACTTCCAATCTGGCTTCTGTATGGTGCAGAAAACTGAATATGCACCTAGAAGAGTACCATTTTTGGCGTACATGTCAACAAGGATTCCAGAGACACAAATGTTTCCTTCATAACCACTTTTGACCACTTGTGCCTATCCGCGTATCGGTTGTTTTAGGAAATTGCCGTATCCACGTATCCGTATCCTTCCGATACCGATACACGTATCCGTATCCATGCAACTTAGCAACCAACTACTTTTGTTTTACATCATTATTTCAGAACCCTAGGGTGAAGTTCTAACCATGTGATATTTGGATACGGATACGGATACAAATAGAAAATGGTTGTTTGAAAATAACTATTTGAACAGCAGTACAACTACTACTTTTTTAACAAAACACACCCACAAATGTTTTCCGTGTCATCAAAATGTATTTTTTTAGTGCAGATCACTTAATAAGAAAACAAAGGAGAAGGCAGTTAAAATCATTTCTATGGGCCTGAATGGCTGCACTATTACATTCTCGGCGGTGGCTGTTGCTCCAACTGTGCTAAATGTCAAGTTTGAGTTCTTTCTATCTCTTTTGGCCTCGACACTGCTTTCTTTGTCCTATATGTAGTGTATCTAATAGTATGAACTGAACTGGACTGGATGACCTATATGTAGTGACTAAATGTCAAGTTTGAGTTCTTTCTATCTCTTTGATTCTAAATTTCTAATAGTATGAACTGGACTGAATGGGTGTGTTTCCTATTCTCTTTGTGTTGGTTATTTTTTCCTAAAGCTGCATTGTTTTATAGGAAAGCTTGCGTCGATGAGGGAAGGATGCTGACATTATTCTTTGACAGGGTATGTGCTCTATTTCTGTCCTCCCCTACCCTTGATCAAGTAAGAATTAGCAAATCTGGTTACATGACATTGTGAAAGGACCTTGATGTCGCCTAGAGGGGGGGGGTGAATAGGTCTGTTTAAAATCACAGCTTAAAACTTTGTTAGAGATGCCCGGCACTACCGCCCTAAGCCCGGAACTGCCGCACCCCGGCACTGCCGGCCTCAGCCCGGTACTGCCGCGCCAACAAACTGCCCGAGCCTGCAATTCAAAATCTACCAAGGGAAAAATAGATCGAGTAAATTACTGAGCTTCCTAGGGTAGAGTTGAACCTATTTCACCACTTGAATGTATGCGGAAGTGTACAAGTGAGTAGATCGGCACCAAACCCTAAAATCACCACAAATGAAAGTGGAGAGCAATACAAACAACAAGAACACAATCGAGACAAGGTATTTATCCCGTGGTTCAGCTCACCACCAAGGCTTGCCTATGTCCACGTTGTTGAGGAAGCCACAAAGGCTATGGTCTCTTTCAACCTTGTCCTCGTTCTCAAGTCAAGAGAGCAAGTCTCTTGATATGAGGGTTCTTACTAGATGTAGAGGGTGATAACAAACGTCCCGGAGCTGCCACACAAGAGTTGGAAGCTTCCGAGCGACGCCTAGCCGGCTAGGAGCCTTGCTCCAAGAGTAATAAACACAATCCACCGGCTTCAACGCGAACCAAGTGCTCTAGGAGTTGTAGAACAGTTTGGAGAGCTCTCTAATGCAGTTTGGAGGGTCAAACTCTCATGGATTTGCAAGGGAAGCAAAGGAGAAGCTTGAGGGGCTCCAATGGAGAGTGAGGGAGAGAGAGAGCTGCTCTGGTCGCACTTGGGAGGAGAATGGTCGAGATGACCGTTGGGAGAGGCAGGGAGACAAAGGATATACCCCCTGCTGTCCAACAGTAACATTAAGTCCCGGAAGTGCCGCTCGCAGAGCAGAACTTCTGCTCCCCGGCACTTCTGCTCTCAGAGCAGAACTTCTGCTCGAGCAGAACTTCTGCTCGCAGAGCAGCACTTCTGCTCGCAGAGCAGCACTTCTGCTCGCAGAGCAGCACTTCTGCTCTGACACAAACAGCCAAGAATGAGGAATGGAAGACTTGCTGTTGTGGCTTGTTTTTGAGGATGGTTTGGTGGAACTTTTGAGCACTTAGTTGCACATATAAGCTAGAGCATTGTGTCCCCCTTAATAGTACGGCTTTTCCTAAACTCAAATTAAAAGCATAAAAGAATTTAAACGCCTTTGAGCTGGATGCCGCTTTTCTTTGTAATTTGGGGTTCCACCATTTCTTATACTATCCTCTTTCTCAATATCACTTCATAAAGGTTTGCAATCATCCTTGTCTCATCTCTTTGAGTAAACACACCCTTGAGCTTGTGACTTGAATCTTTCCAACACATATGAGTTTAGTCCATGGCTTCAAGTCACCTCCGCTAATGATTTGATCCTCAACATAATATGACTCCTCATAGCTCGATTAGTACCTCGACTCAATGCAAGTACTCTCTTCTTCACCCTAGCCATAGTACCTCAGTCTCCTTGACCTTCACCTTCGCTTAGTACCTCGAAGACCTTTCCTTGCTATCTTCACCCTATCAAGCCATACTCAAGTCACATCACATTAAGCATCCATTGAATAATCATTTCTTCAATATTGTGATCCTTGCTTGAACATCTTATAGATATGAATGTTGAGATCAATCCAGCTTCACATAGAGTGTCATATATGAATCAACATCAATATGGTCAAGCCAATTCACGGTTCCTTATATTCTCTCCGTTTTGGCTTGACACTCAACACTCACTTCAATCTATCTTCATACTTCTAGCTTGATCAAAACAATGCAAAGTGATTTCCCAAATCTTTATCCATACAAGCAAACCAAAGTAGAGACCGACTTATATCCAATATGAGTTGTGTCCTTTGTCATTTCAGCTTTGCTTGCCATTTCCTCACTTATGCATTCTTGATTCATTCTTCATCCTTGATCAAAGCTAATCCACTATCAAACTCTTCTTGTTCATGAAAAGCAAGCCATTATTGAGACCAATCCAAGTCATCACCTCATGTCTCATTTGTCACTTGTCAAATATGCTTGCTTTCTCATGATGCTATGATATCCCACAACATAGAAGCCATCTCATTAATTCCAGTAGCATTGCTGTCTTTTGCTTGAACTAGATTGTTTCCATAATCTTTCCATACAACAACAATACACAGTTTTGGCCTTTATTTCAACACAATGTGGAGTACCATCAAGTTTGCTACTTTTGTTGAACCTTTAATACACTTAGCAAACTTGTTAGACCTTTAGTTGAGTTGTCATTCAATTCACCAAAACCCACTAAGGGCTAGATGCACTTACAATCTCCCCCTTTTTGGTGATTGATGACAACACAACTAAAGCTTACAAGAGATTGATAAATAATAAGATTTTGAATCCTATGATATAGTGAGCTCCCCCTTAATGTGTGCATTGAAAGGAATTCAATTTTTGGCCTCAAACGCCAAGTGCACATATTTAAGGAAAAGTGTGAGAACTCTCATATATCTTAGCATTCGTGGGGTGCAAGGTGTCAACATGATAAACGTGATGCTCATGACAGTTCATGCACTCAACAAGTTTAACAATACATCATTCAAGGCATGAATGTCACACACTAGCATAAATGGTCCTCATGGTCCTCATCAAGAGCATCAATTTAAACTATCCTTGCACACACCACTCAATTTTGAAAAATCTTATATGCCTCTCTTTTACCCCTTTACATCCACATATCAATCTCTCTTTCCTTACATTCTCCCCCAATATTTCTCCCCCTTTGGCATTAATCTCCAAAAAGGATCTCTCCACCAAAAAGAAAGAAATGATGGTAGACAAGTGAGGGATAGAGGTAGGTAAAAGTTTAGCATATATGATTTCTCTTCTATGTTTTTCTACCAAACAAAGTATGCAACACTTTAAGTCAAGATTCTCAAGAGGTTAGCATATTTAGCTCATACCTCACATAGGTGACATATCATGAGACAAACTCACATAATCACCACAAGAGGTATCAACCAAATATCTAACTCATTCTCTAATCGTCACCATAAGAACAAACTCATGGTGTGACCCAAAATATTACATACACATGCACACACTAGCATGTAAGGGCCTAGATGCACAAAGGTAATAAAGAGTTCATGGAGTGGTATACCTTTGTTCCAAGCCTCATAATCTCCACCATGATGATGATTTTAAATTTAGTGCTTTGATGGGCTTGGCACTTCTTTAAACAATAAGATCTCATTTGTGCCCATCTCTCTTTTTCATCATCTTCAAGGAGATATCACAAACTTGTGCTTGATTTCGGTTGAGAGTCCATTACTAGCTCTTGTCATCATTTTGAGATACCCATTGAAGATATATTACTTGATATACCAAATTGAAAGATTATCCACCAATACCACTTGAAATATGATCTTCACAATTTTGACACCAATTGAAGGATTCTTCACAAGTTGATGCCAATTGGAATGGATACTTGTATCTCACCTAGGTATCACCTAGGAAATGCTCACAAACACAAGAGATAGCATTAAATTGCACAAGCTAGAGTTTCACAACTAGTGACCCTTTTGGATGTGGAAGGCATGTAGATCACTAATTGCAAAACCTCATAACATAGACTGAATTCCCCCCTTTTGATAGTGCATACATATATATGTGGAAGGCAAGAACATATGCACTTTTGGTCCATTAAGTTCAAACAAGGGAATTTAAGCTATATTATGGAGAGTAGCTACATAAGAGTTAAAATTGCAATCCAAATGAATATGAGAGATAACATTACTATTTTGGATTGATTTGGCTATGTAGCATACCCATGAGAAACTCATTCTCACCAAGAGACTACACAAGTTCACTAGAAGAAAATGTTAGTCTCAAAAGTCACAAGACATAGAATAGACTCCCCCTTAATATGTGCATCAAGTACTCGAACTACTTGTGAAATGCACTTGAATCACTTTAAGAGTCTAGAGGAGTTCATGCTATATCTTGGTCAAGGCACACCAAATTTGCAACAATTGAAATTATGCCAAAGAGAACATACCACCACTTAGGTAGAGAGATCACCACATAGATTTTCATTGATATGACCATCATAAGTGAGACTTGATGATATGGATGGCCATACTTTTTCACTTGATGATTCATGGTGAATTAAAGCTCTTGTGATCATCCAAGATCCACATTAGGTTCCTAGTTCTTTCTCTACCTAAAGCAACTCACATAGAAAGCAAATGGTAAAGTTCATGAAATTTGCAAATTGTGAACTAGGAGTTACCACTCTTGTTGACGAGATCCTGGGTGATTAAAGGGATGGATCCATGTGACTTGATGAGCTTTAGATGAAGAATTAGCAATGAACATCCAATCTTTACTTCTTTTCTCCAACTCACATAAATATAGTTCCTCCAAAGGATTAGGGCATCCGACGACAAAACTAGGAGCATTCAGTTTATAAAGACTGAGACCTCCAAGAATAATCTTTGGAGCACTCAAAGATTCCATTGGAACTATCCATCCTCCTTTGAAGTCCTTCTTTCTCCAATGTTTGAGATTACACAATATGAGCTTGAGAGAGAGCATTTTGTCTTATGAGATAGAAAGTAAACTCCCCTTCAATTTTTGCATACAAGAGTACACAAAGCACACCTATGCACATCAACAATGAGGTCAAAGGAGAAGTCTACACTATGTTCAAACTCATTTCAAACTCCTTCAAGCTGCTTGCAATCCAACTTTTCAGATTCTGTCTTCCTTGGAGAAAAATTCATATCTCTCAGACCATTAAGCCAATATACATGAAATTTGGTAGAAATGTTCATCTATGAGTCCTCTAACTGCTGTCAAAATTTCAGCCCATTTGGATTCCATTTGGTCAGTCAAATCTATTTTCTACCAAAACTGCTCAAGTCTGAAACAGCAGTGCTGAGGCTGACAAAATTCAACTGAAACTGATTTTCTTCTAAACCAAACTGCATCCCAACTGTACAACAACAAGTACTAGATATATATAGCATGCTCACAAAGTTTCAGGTCAATTCATCAGTGTTTGAACCTCCAAATCCATGCTTGAAAGCAGCTACCTCAAAATTTCAGATTTCTGGACAGATTTGATAATTTTTACAATTCTTCTCTTCTTGTCCAATGATGAGGTGGTTTTGGCTTAGAATACTCACAAGATGTCATTACCATTCAGTCCTCTTGTCAATGATTGAAGTCCTGTGAATTCTTCTAATATAGCATATCCAACTCAACCTCAACATCATGCTCTAGGTCCACAAAATGGACGGTTGTCAGCTGCTGTGTGTGGAGGTGGCGCAGCAGTGCTGCTCATGGTGCAGCAGTGCTGCTCATGGCCCGGCAGTGCTGCTCGTGGCCCGGCAGTGCTGCCCGTGGCCCGGCAGTGCTGCTCGTGGCCCGGCAGTGCTGCCCGTGGCCCGGCAGTGCTGCCCGCTGAGCGGCACTGCTGCTCGCACATCAGCAGTAGGTTGTAGATTATCTTCAACATGAGGAGCCTCCACATCTTGAGAGTGAGTCAACACACTTCGACTTCTACCAACCTCATCTTGCTTTAGGTGAAGAGTAACCTTTAGGCTTGTGATGCATCCAAATGAATAAGCACAACCTCTTCTTATTGATTTCCTATGAATAAGCTCAACACAAGAGGTATTAGTAGCACAAGCACTAGTTTCTCATTTAGTAACCCTTTATGTGTGGAAGGCAAATGGGCTACCAAAATAGAGAAACCTCATAACATGGACTAAATCTCCCTTAATGCCACATGCACACTCTTTTGAGTAATGAAAGTGTGAATGTGCATGGTTGGTCATTTAAGTCCAGGGGGCAGATTTAAGCCATATTATGGTGAGTGGCTAATCATAGACGAATCAACCCAAAATTAACTAGAGAGAACACATCACATAGTTTTGGATTGATGACATTGATATGATAGCACACTCCATTTGAGAAACACATTCTCATTTAGTGAGACTACATAAATCACTTAGAGAAATGGTTAGTCTCACAACTCTAGTCATAGAGTAAATTCCCCCTTTTATAAGTGCTCTAAGTATTTGAATTTCTCACATAGCACTCTATCCATTTAAGAACATGGAATTTTACTCTATGTCTAGGTCATGGCAACAATAGAATAATCAAATTTAACTTATGCCAAGAAATACTCACAACCATTTGAGCATGTAGATGGCCATAAGATGAGAATGAGAATTTGCCATTCTACCATATGACAAGATTTCATCAAGTAGAGAGTTCTTGAGATTTGAGTGATAATTGCTTCTACTTGAGCTTTCTTGAAATTTTTGGTTTAAGGTCCACAAAGAACACCAAGTCATGTATGTTGCTTGTTGTGATTGATCAATTCAATTCCAATCATACTTTTCTTCCAAGACCAACAACCAATACATATCCTCAAGTGCTTTCTTTCCCTAAGTGACTACACAAGACACAAAGAGATAAGATTTGAAATAAATTGCACTTGAGATTTAGTTGTTACCACCCTTCTTGAAATATAATAGATGAGGTGGCTTCTTCATCTTCACTTTGTTTATCATCATGTTGTAGACTTCATCCATGGCTTGGACTTATCTCAGCCACTACTATCTGCATAGGGGCGGCACTGCCGCTTGAGGCGCGGCACTGCCGCTCTGAGGCATGGCACCACCATATCAGAGATGTCAGCGGAATTTGGTGCAATAGTAGCTTGAGGATCTCCTATCTTTGTACCCAGAACTTCTTGTGGTCTTATATCACCAATGGGCATTTTCTTGATTGTCTCACAAAGTGGTTCCTCATTACCTACAACATGAATAAGATCTTGCTCTACTAGAGAGCCATTAAAAGCATCATATGAAAGATGATTCATTTGAACTCAAAGTACTCTAGCCACTCCTAATAATTCATAAGCATACACATATTGTGAACTACTAGAGACTACACAAGTCAAGTGGCTAGCTAGCAAGGGTTAGGTACTTGTTACCGAGATGAGTATGAAGTTAGAGATATATCCATCAATTCATCCTTGGGTCAATCTTGATAGAATAGTCAATATGAATAAGATTGATAGCTTGAGATGATATTTTCAATAAGACTTGCTCAAGCACCCCAAGGCTTCATATCACCTTCAAGTACCTACAACACTTACAAAGCACAATTTGGTACCCATACCAAGATGGGTCCATCAAGGTTAGTCACAAGAGACTTAGGCACCCAAATGGCCTTTGTGCTAGTATATGGTGAACCAATCACCTTTCTAGCACAAGTCTCATTTTTGGGCCTCCTAAGCAATTTTGAATCAATTGACAAGTTTGGCTTAAGAGTGTTACCCATGGGACACTCCACATTTAGGTGTCCCTTTCCTCTACAAGTGTAGCATAGGCGTGTCTTGTTATTCTTAGCCTTGTTTTCTTGCAATTTGCTTGCTACCTTGCTACTAGGCCTCTTTCTTGATGATATCAAGCCTTTGTCCTTCATGTAGGGGCATGATGCAATTTCATGACCCTTCTCATTGCACTCATAACACTTCCTCTTACTTCTTCTTGTCTTCTTGTTTGGAAGTGTGGCTTGGTCATCAACCTTGTTGGAACACATCGAGGCATTGTGTCCCATGTTGGAGCACTTGACATGATCCATATTGTTCTTCTCTTGAATCTTGCTCATGCCCTTCTCTTCTTTCTTGGTGGCCTTGGGAGCTTTTCTGTTTTGCCCAAGTGCGGCACTTCCGCGTTTGTGCGCGGCACTACCGCGTCGCGGCACTTCCGTGGGTGGGCGCGGCACTTCCGCACTATGGACAAAATACACTTTTCCAACATGCTCCTTGGCTTTGCCATTGTCGGACTTGTGACCTTGTTGATGGGGTTTCATGCATGCTGCAGTTGATCCCTTCTCAAGCTTCTTCACCATGTCTTCACGGTTATCTTGAGAAGGTTGAGCAATGCACTTGCCCTTCAATTGAATCAAGTCCTTGAGCCTTGCAACCTCTTCTTTAAGTTCATCATTCTCTTGCACAATGAGGTCATCACAAGACTCTACAAGCACATTCTCAACACAAGACATATTTCCTTGCGAACAACAAGGGTTAGCATGAGATAAATCAAATTGAACTTGTGTACATGTGCACTTGTGAGGTTGGAAGGATTTTACCGATGTTACCACAACCTCATGACTGATTTCTAGCATGATATGAGAATCCATAAGCTTCTCATGAGAGCACAAGAGCTCATCATGACTTTCTTGCAAAGTCTCATACTTGCTAGTAAGCCTTTCCAACTTGTCCTTGAGCATATAATTCTCATCTTCTAATTGAGCAACACAAGATAGAGAGATAATAGTACGAGTTTGCTCAATTGACAAGTTTTCATACCTTTCGACCAAAATAGCATGAGAGCACTTAAGCTTTTCATGCTTTTCGGTCAACTTCTCCAAGCATTTGATCTTTTTGACAAGAAACTCTTCTTGCTTGTGAAGTGACTCTTCTTGCTCACTAATTTTCTCCATGAGCTTGAGCACCATCAACTTGTCTTTCTTGCTTAGATGAGCAAGGTGTTGAGTGACCTCATCATTATCACTCTCATCTTCACTCTCACTACCACTCTCACTTGAACTCTCACTCTCACTTGCCACATTCTTCTCTTCATTTGCCATGAGACCCATATGAGAAGTGGCATAGAGAGTTGAGCATCTCGGTGAGGTGGATTCATCAATTGGCCTCCACCGATCACAAGCTTCTTCCTCCTTCAAAATGTTAGCCTCACAAGAACTATAGGAAGTAGAAGCACCACATGTATAATCCTTGTTCTCACCAACCATTTCATTACCTTCCACATATGTCGGTGAGGGAGTGGTTGTGCCATGATCACTTAGGCCTTTTGGGAGAATCACTTGAGGCTCTTCAATTGTTGGTGAAGTTGAGCACTCCTCAAGTGATTCCTCTAATGAGAGCAACCTCTCATCACATTTGGACTTATCATATCTTTCTTTGAGTGTGGTCCAAATGAGATGAGCATCCTCAAGTGGTTCACCATCTCCAAATATGACGGCATCAAGTACATCTTCACTCAAGGCACTAAATAAGACATTAGTAGCTTGAGCATTGAGTTGTAAGCATTTCACTTCCTCTTTAGTTAGATAGTCCAAATCATCACTAGGAGGTGAAATGCTCACATCTACAATCTGCTCGAGTTGAGGACCCATGGCCCTAAAAACATCAAGTATACTAGCAGACCAAGATGTATAATTTGAGCCATCGGAAAGTAAAAGTTCTAGAGATACTTCCTCACTTGTCGACATCGTCTCTCAAGGCGGTTAAGCCCGTAATTGAGAGCCCAGGCTCTGATACCAATTGAAAGGACCTTGATGTCGCCTAGAGGGGGGGGGGTGAATAGGTCTGTTTAAAATCACAGCTTAAAACTTTGTTAGAGATGCCCGGCACTACCGCCCTAAGCCCGGAACTGCCGCACCCCGGCACTGCCGGCCTCAGCCCGGTACTGCCGCGCCAACAAACTGCCCGAGCCTGCAATTCAAAATCTACCAAGGGGAAAATAGATCGAGTAAATTACTGAGCTTCCTAGGGTAGAGTTGAACCTATTTCACCACTTGAATGTATGCGGAAGTGTACAAGTGAGTAGATCGGCACCAAACCCTAAAATCACCACAAATGAAAGTGGAGAGCAATACAAACAACAAGAACACAATCGAGACAAGGTATTTATCCCGTGGTTCAGCTCACCACCAAGGCTTGCCTATGTCCACGTTGTTGAGGAAGCCACAAAGGCTATGGTCTCTTTCAACCTTGTCCTCGTTCTCAAGTCAAGAGAGCAAGTCTCTTGATATGAGGGTTCTTACTAGATGTAGAGGGTGATAACAAACGTCCCGGAGCTGCCACACAAGAGTTGGAAGCTTCCGGGCGACGCCTAGCCGGCTAGGAGCCTTGCTCCAAGAGTAATAAACACAATCCACCGGCTTCAACGCGAACCAAGTGCTCTAGGAGTTGTAGAACAGTTTGGAGAGCTCTCTAATGCAGTTTGGAGGGTCAAACTCTCATGGATTTGCAAGGGAAGCAAAGGAGAAGCTTGAGGGGCTCCAATGGAGAGTGAGGGAGAGAGAGAGCTGCTCTGGTCGCACTTGGGAGGAGAATGGTCGAGATGACCGTTGGGAGAGGCAGGGAGACAAAGGATATACCCCCTGCTGTCCAACAGTAACATTAAGTCCCGGAAGTGCCGCTCGCAGAGCAGAACTTCTGCTCCCCGGCACTTCTGCTCTCAGAGCAGAACTTCTGCTCGAGCAGAACTTCTGCTCGCAGAGCAGCACTTCTGCTCGCAGAGCAGCACTTCTGCTCGCAGAGCAGCACTTCTGCTCTGACACAAACAGCCAAGAATGAGGAATGGAAGACTTGCTGTTGTGGCTTGTTTTTGAGGATGGTTTGGTGGAACTTTTGAGCACTTAGTTGCACATATAAGCTAGAGCATTGTGTCCCCCTTAATAGTACGGCTTTTC
The DNA here is from genome assembly GCA_009763385.1 of Coix lacryma-jobi var. lacryma-jobi. Lineage (NCBI taxonomy): Eukaryota > Viridiplantae > Streptophyta > Magnoliopsida > Poales > Poaceae > Coix > Coix lacryma-jobi. Next base: position 145,082,802 of record CM019826.1, read on the forward strand.
CTAAACTCAAATTAAAAGCATAAAAGAATTTAAACGCCTTTGAGCTGGATGCCGCTTTTCTTTGTAATTTGGGGTTCCACCATTTCTTATACTATCCTCTTTCTCAATATCACTTCATAAAGGTTTGCAATCATCCTTGTCTCATCTCTTTGAGTAAACACACCCTTGAGCTTGTGACTTGAATCTTTCCAACACATATGAGTTTAGTCCATGGCTTCAAGTCACCTCCGCTAATGATTTGATCCTCAACATAATATGACTCCTCATAGCTCGATTAGTACCTCGACTCAATGCAAGTACTCTCTTCTTCACCCTAGCCATAGTACCTCAGTCTCCTTGACCTTCACCTTCGCTTAGTACCTCGAAGACCTTTCCTTGCTATCTTCACCCTATCAAGCCATACTCAAGTCACATCACATTAAGCATCCATTGAATAATCATTTCTTCAATATTGTGATCCTTGCTTGAACATCTTATAGATATGAATGTTGAGATCAATCCAGCTTCACATAGAGTGTCATATATGAATCAACATCAATATGGTCAAGCCAATTCACGGTTCCTTATATTCTCTCCGTTTTGGCTTGACACTCAACACTCACTTCAATCTATCTTCATACTTCTAGCTTGATCAAAACAATGCAAAGTGATTTCCCAAATCTTTATCCATACAAGCAAACCAAAGTAGAGACCGACTTATATCCAATATGAGTTGTGTCCTTTGTCATTTCAGCTTTGCTTGCCATTTCCTCACTTATGCATTCTTGATTCATTCTTCATCCTTGATCAAAGCTAATCCACTATCAAACTCTTCTTGTTCATGAAAAGCAAGCCATTATTGAGACCAATCCAAGTCATCACCTCATGTCTCATTTGTCACTTGTCAAATATGCTTGCTTTCTCATGATGCTATGATATCCCACAACATAGAAGCCATCTCATTAATTCCAGTAGCATTGCTGTCTTTTGCTTGAACTAGATTGTTTCCATAATCTTTCCATACAACAACAATACACAGTTTTGGCCTTTATTTCAACACAATGTGGAGTACCATCAAGTTTGCTACTTTTGTTGAACCTTTAATACACTTAGCAAACTTGTTAGACCTTTAGTTGAGTTGTCATTCAATTCACCAAAACCCACTAAGGGCTAGATGCACTTACACATTGCTAGTCAACTCTACTATGTAACAAACTACTTGTTAGCATAGGTTTGTGGAGACTATAAATTGCCTCAGCTGGTAGATTTCTGTTTTGGAGCTTAACCCGTCCTCTGACTCAACACAGATTGGCTGGCCTACATCTTTGCCAACTAGTGAGAAAGGTTCATGGAGTGATATATTCTTACTGCACCTGCACCTGTCTAATTATTGGATCATAGCTGAATACCACACCATTTATATTGGATTGCATGTGGATTTCAGGCATGTAGTTCTGGGAGGTGTCAGTGAGCAGCATGCTTGATGGTTACGGCCCTGCAGAAATAGCTGTTGTCCACAACGTTGTTGAACCTTTGCACCATGTCGATTGAGGTCAGTCCATGCTGCTAATTAATTGGTGACTATTGTAATGCTAATATTACCAATCAATTTAATAGTACCAATTACCGAGCTATGCACTCCCAAGAATTTAAAAGTAGTACAAAATTAGTGAGGCTTCAGTTTAATAGAGAGCAGAGGGGATAAAGAAGCTAGACATTCTATCTACGTTGTAATAACCTTGCTTGTAGCATCTACCTGAAAGAACAAATTAATGTGACAGGAGGTAGTAGTATGTTCACAGTATTTTGGCTGACTTACTCACAACTAACAAGCAGCTTAATTCAATCAAATTATCAGATTTTGGCATCAGATAAATATGTAGCAAGTATTTTGGCTGAATACTTTTTGTGTGTGCTTAGCCCAGGAAATTGATTACAGTTTTTGCAGGTAGAATGTCTGCTTGGCCATCAATTAGTGTTCGGCTGATTGTGAAGACCGGGAATTGGAGAAGTAACTTTATCTAGTCCTTATTCTAAAACCATGTCATGTGCATGTCATCTGAAAGACTGTTAGCCATTTAGCAATATTCTTAGATATATACATGGTATGAATGTAATATTTAGGCCACTGCTCATATGAGTTTACACTACTTATTATCACTGATAACGTTTTCTGGCATAGTGATATATGCTGTGCTGTGGTTTAAATTATATAAATATTTATTTTTTTTTTGCTAGAAAATGCACTGTAGGGGCGGCTTCTAGATTGAACCGCCCCTACAGTGAGAGCCACTGTAAGGGCGGCTGGTGATTGAACCGCTCCTACAGTGGATCCACTGTAGGGGCGGTTCAATCACCAGCCGCCCTTATAGTGGATCTCACTATAGGGGCGGCTGTCCCAACCGTCCTTATAGTGGGTGCCCTGTAAGTACACTTTGATAGGAGCGGTTGGGCCAGCCGCCCCTACAGTGCTTCTGAAGCCGCCCCTACAGTGGCTATGTGTAGCAGTGACTGTTTTTTCAGTGCACCATATGCCTTGTACGGGCTCAGTGTTGCCACCATAGATTTAACAAACGGTGAGCTAGCTGAAGATGTTCCGCAGAGAAAGCGTGCACGCTCAAGAAAGATTTGACATGCTCAAGGGTTATGAATAATATATGAGATTAATACCAATTAATGGCTGATCATGGCTTTGCTTTCTTGAGATCAGAATTTTGACAAGAAATTCAGATAACCTCTTGTGCTAGAAAAATCCTACTTCAACATAGCTTTGCTTTCTTGAGATCAGAAATTCTAATTGATTTATCATGCTTAGCAAGCCCGTTTTGTCCCGAACGAAACTGTGTTTCTATCATATATAGGTGGCTGTTGTGCATAGCTATGATCTGGTGGGTTAATGTAGTTGAAAGCCATGCATGGTCATATGCCTAATGAAAAAAAACACAGCAATAATGATCTAATCATCATGGATTATTTGTTACAGAATAATAAATAAATTGCACTTAGTGATGAATGTATGCGCCCGGCGTCCGGAGAGCTAGAGCTCGATCAATCGAGCACACTAAGCACACACTGGCGACGCTCGTGGAAGCAATTTGACTGGAAACCAAAAAAAGGAATGTATTTTTTATTTTGTTATTGGCAGTACGTGCTCGGTAGTGTTAGAAGTGGGGCTGCTGCTGCAGCAGCAGCAGCTTGAGGTAACAGTAACAGCTGCCTCTAGTGTGCAGCAGCGCGCAGCTGCTGCAGCTACAGCCACAAGTAGCTACAGCTACCAGGCGGCATGGAGGAGCGGAGGCGATAGAGAGGGGACAGGGGATGGCCGAACTGAGTCCAGACTTAGGGGGTGTTTGGTTCCCACCCCCTAGAGTTTAGCCACTAAAGTTTAGTCACTTTTAGTCACTAAAGTTTCAAATACCCCCACTAAAAGTCACTTTTAACACTACAATTCTAATCACCCCCACTGAACTTTAGTGGCTAAACTCTAGGGTGAAAACCAAACACCCCCTTAGACTAGCCGATAATTCGTCAGATTTGGTAATTTTTTGGGTCTGAGCTTTCAACCGAGTGACATGTTTCATCTCAACAAGTAAAAAACAAGATGGATTGCAGGAGGTGCAAGTTGATGAGTTGCCTCTTTTGGCTCTATTTGTTTGAGCTTATCTACTAAAATCAGCTCTACTTTTCAACCATAGAACAATATTTTTCTCTCATAACAAAACAACATCAGCCGTACTAAGCCCTAGGTAAAAACTTTTGTGCAACACGCTTGCGAGGCCACACCATATATATATGCATTAGATGGCATCACCGAATGATGGAAAGAGACAATTGGCGCGGCAGGCAATTCATATGACAATTCAGCCCACATAAGGGAACTAGCCAACAGTGGGAATATCCCCGACGCGGAGAGCTCGAATATTTGTGTCTCTAACACTTCCAAATAATCTCTAGTTTTTAACATGCATCAAGATGTAAATGTTGTTATGTGTATTTTGACATCGGCTTTAAAGACCTTGTTTTGATATTCTTTTTCATAAATCAGAAAGTGCTGCATAGGAATTGTATTTCATGTCAATTGGTTTGTGATTAGGTATGTGATGAGGATAAGGGGTCATGTGGCATTGTGATTAGGGTTTCTGGTTCTGGTCGTACCGTTTGCACGGATCATGAATCCACTATTGATCACTAGTCCTTGGTCTGTTGTGGTTTTTTGAGGTATAAACTAAAATGTGAGTGAGAAGAAAGTCATGTTAGTTGCGATAATATAATAAGAAATCAATATGAACAATAAATGAGTTGTAGCGCTCGATCATATGTAAAAATGAGCAAACATGGTACACTAAAATGCAACTACCCATTGATGCATCTCTGGCATCATGACAGAGCAAGTTAAGTATGAGCTCCCATGGAAAGTGCGTGCATATAAGAGAAAGACAAAGTTTAGAAGTTGGAGCACTCTCATGTCACAAAACGACTCTAGCAACCTATATTACTCGCCATGGTCACCCTTCTAACTTTGGCAGTTAAGCACTTAGGCTCTATCGATCTTTCATTTTTTATCTCTATGGAACACAGCAGAGACAAACACATGGGTATGTGAGGCATCGGGGAATGATGTTGATAGCGTACGATGCAGTCGTATTTCTTTAGTGCAGTATCTTACTTATATAGGCTCAGTGTTGCCGCTCCACTTGATGTAGGTACTCTATAGAGAGATTGTGCACTTAGCAGCTTACCCACAGGTTGTGGATTTTCAGACCAAAATAACAACAGCTGGACCCAATCGAATTACTAAGGACTATATAGTGGTCAAATGCACAGAGACCACACTAGCAATGGGGCATTCAAATCATGAACGTAATGAAGCTTATTAAGTTCAGATAAACTCTAGTGCTTGGAGTCCTAGCTACATTCATATGGTTTTCCTTTTTTTGTCATATCAAGACTAGAAGAAACAATTCATTTGTTATGCCTACCCAGCCTCATCTGATCCATTCTGAATGGATCAGACATGCCTCCATCATATGCGCAGGCTGGGCATAGCTTCATGATCTGAGTGATGCAGTTAAACGCATGTTATGTATGAATTATGGATATGTATGTGATATATATTGTATTTATGTGATGGATATGAATATGTACGTGATATATATATGTGTTTTGTGTGATGGAAAGCAAAAAAAATAAAAAAAAGATTTTTTCCAGTTTTACCGAGTGCAACACTCGGCAAAGGTGTCATGATAGTCGATAAAGCATGGAACTGGGTAACCCGGCTTGGCCGCTTTGCCTAGTGCCCGGCTCTGACACGTGGTGAAGGCGGGGACTGTTGGCCTGCGTTTGCCAGCTGTCAGCATTCGGCAAAGCGCTTTTTTAAAAATAAAAAAATTCTTTGCCGAGTATCGGACCACATCGGCACTCTGCAAAGAAGCCGTCAGATAAACGTTCGCCGTTATCTTTGTTGAGTGCCCGATAAGTAGCACTCGGCAAAGAACCCTTTGCCGGGAGGTTCTTTGCCAGGTGCGCTTCGCCGAGTGCGGCACTCGGCAAAGCCTTCGCCGAGTGCAGCCAACACTCGGTAAAAAAACCGAAACATACTCTTAACTTTCTTAATTAGTCGGTCACTGAGTCCTTCCCTCACTCTCACCCGGTAGATCGTATCTTACATCGACACAACTTCGATATAGTTTGGTCTTTGGTGTGCTACAAAACGTTTGTGACGCTCTCATGTGGTGACCACAGCCTGAGACTGGGCCCATTCAGCGACGTGTAACAAACTAACATATTCAGTTAAATCCAATAAAGATAGCTAGCTAGCTCATTATCGTTTGGCACATGCTGATCCAGGTGACAATGGTACACAAGTCGTATGCATGTCTTGTTGTAACAAAAGAACATATTCACCAAATAATGTATATATTAAAATGAGTATTTCTTTGTCCATCCCTTACTCTTAACTTTCTTAGTCGGTCTCATGTCGTGACCACAAACGAACAAATCAGTTTTTTTTTTTTTAACAAACGAACATCTTCCTTCAACACGACTTCGATATTTGGTGTGCTACAAAACGTGTGTAAAGCTCTCATGTCGGACCACAGACTGAGACCGAGCCCATTCAGCAACGTGCTCTTAGGCATGTAACTCGCCTTACCTTTCTTACCTAGCGATTTAAGTTGAGTCAATCTCTAGTTAATTCCCTATGTGAGATTAATCCAGGCAAGCAACAATATGCAATGATGCCGTGTATCTATTCAGTTTCTTTCCTCATGCTTTGGTCAGGTTCTTATGTTTTATTTTATCTTCTGCGTCTGCATTGTGCCTTACAACTAACGGTCGTTCTTTTTGTCCGCACAAACCAGCAATTATAACTTCACTTTACAAGAGAAAACAGTTCTAGCTTTTAAAGAACCATAAACAATAATTGATTTGTTTAACTATAATAAATGAACTGTACTTGCTTAATGTATGCGCTTGAAGCCTTGTGGGTTGCTGGCTATATATATTGTGACTCACTAGTCACACTCAGTCACTATAAATACTAATGCTACTTTTACTCTTGTGCCTGTGTGCCACAGAGTAATAAGGTTATAGTTACCTCCCACAAAGGTTATATATAAGAGCAATTAATACTACAAAAGCTTTTGCAATAATTCCAAAGAGTCACAGATTTAGCTACCCAGGATCATCAGACGAAGTTGTATCCCCCCCATCATCTATCTATCATAACCTACACACGGTTCTGTACGTACCATACGTAGGACTGGGAGTGCGGGGCATTAGGAGATGATGCTAGCTGTTGAGTGTTGCTGCATGTAACCCTTCCTTGTGCATCGTCTCATCTGTGTCCACACCTGGTGTGCATCGCCAATCTGCTGCATCCCGAACCGTTGGGATGACTGATGATGGCACCTAGCGGTTGGTTAGGCCCTCAAAATCACAAGTCAGAAGACAAGATGGATCCGGAGAGGTGCAACATGCATCCAGTTGAGGCATTTGGTTCATGCGATGATTGAGCCTGCTCTGCTGATGAGGCCCACAAGTAGGGGAACCAATCGTCGACCAATACTGAAAAAAGACTGTATGTGCATTCGAACCGTTAAAAACCGGTTAACCGATTAGTTTTTATTGGAACCGGTCAACCGGGCGGTTCCATGCGAACCGGCCGAGTCGATGCTGGCCGTCTGCGTGGCACTGCAGCGTGCTCCTGATTGGTCCGTGGGTGGCATGTGCACTTGCAGCTGCTGTAGGTAGGTCCCGCTGGACCCCTGCCTGACTGGTTACTTGCCGCTGGGGTTCACACTTGGACAGTTGGCGAGTGCACCTGTTTGATTTTTTTTTTTTTTTTTGAAACTATCCCATTTGAATTGTGGTGACGCTGTCCGGTGATGTTACCTATAATAATTTCAAAATTTCGTATATTTTTCGTACAAGCTTCAAATTAAATAAATAGTATATTTATTTTGATGATCTCAACAAGCTCTATAAGACGGTGTACTTCATTTTAGCTTTGAGATTATTTTTGTAATGGTGTTGCGCCAATTCGTAAGCTCCGTGTATTATCTTTCGTACACATTTTTAACATATCTTATAAAATAACTCTAGAGCACCAAAACTTGTGCAACTTGTTTAAAAATTTTGGAGTACCTATCGTGGACTTTGGCTAGATTTGTTGAAAGTTAGTTATACAATTGTGTTCTTTATCATTTTATTGTATATGAGATCAAATATATGTATTATATATGTTTCTAATTATCCATTGTATATCATTATACTACACTGGTTTCACTACAGGAAAATCAATCTTTGTCCAGTGCCTCACACTTTGCCGAGTGTTTTTTCGGGCACTTGGTTTCGCAAAGAATTTCTTTGCCGAGTGTTATTTTTGGCAATCGACGAAGAGCTCTTTACCAAGTGTTTTTTTGACACTCGGCAAAACTAATTTTTAAATCACATTTGAAGTAGTAAATTAATCCAAATGAAAAAGTTTTCATCTACAAAGTTGTTTAACTTATCAAGATGAACAATTTTTGTTTTGGTGATTTCTTCATTTGACAAACTTAAAATAAATTTGTTCACAAATCTTACACATCTCTTCGGTAGTTTATGAAACTCCAAGAGTGATATATAATGTTTGTGAATAATATTAGAACCACAATATCAGATGCATAAATGGTGAAACAACCAAAATAAACTTTATAGATCTTGACAAGTTATGAAAGTTTGTAGTTGATAACTTTTAATTTGAAGTCATCTAGTTATGCGAAACTGCGTTCGAATTTGAAAAAAAATTAAAATTCGAATTTTTCAAAAGACCTCAGATGGAGAAATGACTAAAACAAAAGTTGTAGATCTCAAAAAGTTATAAAACTTTGTAGTTGACAATTTTTTAATTTGAAATCATCTTGTCTTGCAAAACTTTGAATTTAAAAATTTTGAAATTTGAATTTTTTAAAAATACCTTAGATAGAAAAATGGCCAAAATAAAAGTTGTAGATCTCAAAAAGTTATGAAACTTTGTAGTTGACAACTTTTTGATTTGAAATCATCTTATCAACGAAAACTACATTTCAAATTGTCAAATTTGAAATTCAAATTTTTATACACGACCTCGGATGAAAAAACTACCAAAATAAAAGTTGTAGATCTCGCAAAGTTAGAAAACTTTGTAGTTGATGACTTTTTAATTTGAATTTGTTTAGGGCCTCAAATAAGCAAATTATACTTGGTTTAGTATAATATATGGGGAACTGAAACGAAGATAGAACGTATGTGAGTGTGCAGTGTAGTGGTAGAGGAGGCTCTGCGCGAGCGAGATGTCGTGAGTTCGAATCCTACTGGCCACGTGAAGGAAAAATACGCGAAAAATACCACGACTTGCGATTTTGAGGGAGGCAAGCGGGCGCTATCCAGTGGGCCCCTCTCCTGATTAAATAAAAAAATTTCTCTATTTTTTTTGGATTTTTTCATTTTTTTCTTTACCGAGTGCCACGTCAGCACTCGGCAAAGCCTTTGCCGAGTGCCCGATAAAAGACACTTGACAAAGAGCCCTTTACCGTTGGTTTTTTTGTCGAGAGTTCTTTGCCGAGTGTGGCACTCGGAAAAGCCTTTGTCGAGGGCATTTAAGGCTTAGCCGAGTGCCTCAAGCACTCGGCAAAGAATGGATCTCCGATAGTGTTTGAAGTATTCGTGGGCGGTTCATTCATCCAGTCCAAAACTATCGAACCAGCGGTTCAACCGGTTTGCCGAGTAATACGCGAAAAATACCATGACTTGCGATTTTGAGGGAGACAAGCGGGCGCTATCCAGTGGGCCCCTTTCCTGATTAAATAATTTTTTTCTCTATTTTTTGGATTTTTTTTCGTTTTTTTCTTTGCCGAGTGCCACGTCAGCACTCGACAAAGCCTTTGTCGAGTGCCCGATAAAAGGCACTTGGCAAAAAGCCCTTTACCGTTGGTTTTTTTGCCGAGAGTTCTTTGCCGAGTGTGGCACTCGGCAAAGCCTTTGTCGAGTGCATTTAAGGCTTAGCCGAGTGCCTCAACCACTCAGCAAAGAATGGATCTCCCGTAGTGTACGAAGTATTCGTGGGCGGTTCATTCATCCAGTCCAAAACTATCGAACCAGCGGTTCAACAGGTTTTTAACGGTTGGACCAGTGAATCAATGAACCGATATAGCCTCACCGGTTTGATATTCGGTCCGGTCCTAATAACTATGTTTCCATCTTTCTTAACCTTCCAACACTTGCATCCACTCATTTAAGCTGAGTTAATCTTTAGTAAAATTTCCCGTACATGATTAATTCTGTATTGTAGCTAGCATTTATTATGGATTTTGTAATTTATCTGGTTTAAATGAAATAAGGTTCCCAGTTAAATCCAATAAAGATAGCTACTGTTGGCACATGCACTACCACAATCCTGATTTACCTTGAGTGCTCAACATTTCCTTGAGGTTCTTTTTGTCCGCACAAATATAACTTCACTTTACAATAGAAACAGTTCTAGCTTTTAAAGAACCATAAACAATAATTGATTTGTATGCGCTTCCAGCCTTGTGGATTGCTGGCTATATATATTGTGACTCACTAGTCACACTCACTCACTGTCAATATTAATGCTACTTTTACTCCTGTGCCTGTGCCGCAGAGTAAAGTTATAATTGCCTCCCACAAATGTTATATATAAGAGCAATATTACAAAAGCTTTTGCATCTATCATAAAGATTTAGCTATCCAGGATCAGACGAAGTCGATCGTTGTATCCGCCACCCCCCCCCCCCCCCCCCCCCCCTCATCTATCCATCTATCATAACCTTCACGGTTCTATGCCATACGTAGGCCTGCTGGGAGTGCGGAGCATCGGGAGATGATACTAGCTGTTGAGCGATGCTGCATGTAACCCTTCCTTGTGCATCGCCTCGTCTATGTAAACGCCTGGTGCATCGCCAATCTGTTGCATCCCGAACTGTTAGGATGTACGATGATGGCACCTAGCGATCCTACTGATGCTTGCAGCTGGGTCGACTGTTTTGTTGGTTAGGTCCTCAAAATCACAAGTCACAAGACAAGATGGATCCGGAGAAGTGCAACATATGCATCCAGTTGCCTCTGCTAAACCTAGGTGAACTGATGAAGACTCGCACACGTCCACCATTATCTGACAGCATGGCGAACCATGAAAATAACCAAGGAGAGTGGTGCAGACATTTAGTTCATGCAATGATTGAGCCTGCTCCGCTGATGAGGCCCACAAGTAGGGGAACCGATCGACCAATACTGAAAAAAGGAATGCCGGCGCCGGACCAGAAGAGAGCTGACATATCTTGTTTGTAATAAAAATATTAAATGTCTCAAACACAACAACAAAATATCTAGTCTTTAAGAAGAGTACACTGTTATGTTTATTTTGACATACCTTAAAACAAGACATTTTGTTTCCCATAATATTTTTCAACAAAGACATTTTGTTGCCCTAATGTTTTTCAAAGAATCAGAAGATGCATCTAAGGGGTTGTGTTTGGAATTGTGATTCGGTATGGCAGGTCATTTAAGATAGAGTACGTTATGATTAGTGGTCAACAGAGAGTGTGATAAGCTAGGGTACATGTGACATTGTGATTAGGGTTTTTCTGGCCCAACCGTTTGCACGGACCATGTGTTTCGTTGTTGATCGGCACTGTCCTTCCTCCTCTTAATGGTCCACTCAGCTCTACTTCTCATGCGGAAGCGAAAAAATAAAGGACGAAGCTAGTCTCAGCTCATTAGCTCCAATTAAGAATTCAAGATGAACGTTAAATGGGTGTTGTAGCGCAGGACCATGTATAGTAAAGTCACTATGGGAAACATGCGATTTGCCGAGTGCCTAAGTCTTTGCCGAGTATTTTGTGTTGGGCACTCAGCAAAGAAAAACGCTCGGCAAAGTCGGCTTTGCCAAGTGCCTGGCTCTTTGCATACTACGACACTCAGTAGAGACACTCTTTGCCGAAAGCCTGGCCCTCGGCAAAGCCCGGCACTCGGCAAAACACACCACCATGTAACGCCGTCCGCCTTTGCCAAAAGCCCCCCGTCAAGCACTCGGCAAAAGCTAGTTTTTGCCGAATACTTGCTCCAGGCACTCAACAACATATTTTTTTTTTCATTTTTTGATCCCAAAAATTTTGTGCAGCCCTACTACAGTACCACATACTCCCTGTTACAATGTGGATCATTTATTTTAATTTTTCTATATTTAGTTAGTTTATATCATTTAAGTGTGTTTTTCTAGAAATTGAAATTTTGAACAACAGGTGCATCAAATAATGGAATTTAACAAATGGAAAAATAACATTGACGTTCCTTAGTGTAGATTGAGGCTGTATCCAGGAATACACCTGAATTTTCGAACATGTGGCACGAGATGTAACCACGAAGTTGCGGTACAAATGTTTTTTAAAGTTTATAAAATGCAAAAGAAATCCAAAAATCATGAAACTTATGGAGGAGTTGTCGCGTTATTGTATGTGAAGACTGATAAAAAATTGAGATGATTTCGTGCATGTTATGATATATGTTGTGTAGAAACGAGGACATCTCCATATGTGTTATCAAGTAATATTGCCTCATGTAATCTCCTCTTCTTTGTGCAATCTCAGTCAGCGGATTTGAATAATCCACATGGCACTCCTCACCTAGGATGGGCATCTTGGCCTCCTCAGATTTGAGATAAACTTGGTGTGATACACTTGTTTTATTGAAACAATTGTGATGGACTAGTTTGAATGATGTGATAGACTTGTTTGGATGATGTGATGAACTTGTTCCGAGCAATGGATGAAATTATTGTGATATATGTGATTTATATGGTGATGGATTTAATATATATATATATATATATATATAATATCGATGTAACAAATATGTGATGATGGATGTGATATATATGTTATATTTCATGTTTGTCGTGATGGAATGTAAAAAAGAAAAAAAATATTTTAGGTCGGTTTGCCGAGTGCAACACTTGGCAAAGGAGGTTTTGCCGAGTGCCAGGGCCAAGGCACTCGGCAAACCTGAGAGATATGGTCGCTTTGCAGAGCGCCCTGGGCCTGGCACTCGACAAAGCTGGGAGATATGGTCGCTTTGCCGAGTGCCAGGGCTAGGGCACTCGATAAAACTACGCCCAATTCCCAGCTTTGACGAGCGTCGAAGCCAAGGTGCTTGGCAAAGATTTTTTTTAAAAAAATATAAATTCTTTGCCGAGAGCATCGAGGAGATGCTTGACAAAGGATTTTTTTTAAAAAAATCTTTGCCGAGCACCGGCTGGACGACATACTCGACAAAGCCACCGTCTATGTTAGCGGTACCGTCACGGGACCTTTTCTTTGCTGAGTGTCAGCACGACACTCGGTAAAGCCTTTGCTGAGTGCCCGACATTTGGCGCTCAATAAAGAAGACTTCACCGATACTTGCTTTCACTACTACAGAACAGGGTCATAGGCCGATTCTCAAAATCGCCTTTAGTCTCGGCGTTTTTGCCGCCCGGGACTAATAGACCCTTTAGTCCCGGTCGGTAACACGAACCGGGACTAAAGGGCCTGCCCCAACGGCTACTGCGCAGAGCTGCCGGGGCAGGGACCCTTTAGTCCCGGTCCGTGTTACCAGCCGGGACTAAAGGGCACTCTTTAGTCCCGGTTGGTGCCACGGACCGGGACTAAAGATTTAGCCACGGTTTGTGGCTTGCCCCGGGATAAATGATCACCTTTTAGCCCCAGTTTTTAATACGAACCGGGACTAGAGCTCCTGGTTTTATAACCAGCCAACTTCTTCCTCCCCCGAGCCAGAGACATTCAAATTTCAGTGAGCTTCTTGCTTGTTCTTGCTGTTGCTATTGCTTGTTCTTCATTGTTCTTCGTCTCCGGCGTCAATTGGTGATCTTCTTCGACTCCGTCATCGTCTCTTTGCGTTTAGAGGTAACTATTTTCATCTCCTACCATGTCTTTTGAATATGAGAGGAATTTAATTAAAATATATACTTTGCAAGAACAAGCATAGAGAGTTGAGTAGTTTAAATTAGTTCATCACAATCACTTGATAGTTTTCTACTGCTAGGTAGTATCCATTCTATATTTCATACTTATGCAAGACGAGTAATATTGAATTTTAGTGTCTTTTTAGTATATTTTCTTTAGAAAAATGTAGAATTTATAATAGTTTGCAACAATAAATATAGAGAGTAGATAATGTGGAAATTGGTATTGTTATATCATATTTTTCGATTATCTAAACAAATAGAAAAATTTAGAGTCTTTTTTATTTATAATTGTTTAGAAAATTAGGAATTTGCATGTAATAGTTTAAAAATGAGCATGGATATAGTAGATGGCAACCGTGACCGGGTCCTCAGCCTCTCATCATCGGGATCCGAAGCGTTTGCGGCCGGATCTTCCTCTCATTGCTTGCGGCGAGTGTAAGCAGAAGATTGTGAAGAAGTACCGAGTGAAAAAAGAGAGAATTAACAAGGGTCGTATATTCTACAAGTGTCCGAACCATGAGGTGGGTTATTATTTACCCGCATTTGATTAATATGGTTCATTCGTATCGATTTTGCTTGATGATGTTGTTTAAATTTCTTATTCTTTGTTCTAATTGCAATGGGAGGGCACCGGCGGATGTAAAGGTTGGTACTGGGAGGAAGAGTACGTTCAGCACGTACGAAATTCTGTTGCACAGGAGGTTGCCGTTGAAGGTGATGAGGCAGTGAGTCAGCGGCAGCAGCCCATCCATGCTAATGAAGCGAATGATCTGTCTATTTTAGTTGGGATCGGACACGATCTAATTATGTTGCTTAAGTGCATTTTATTTTTAGTTTTTTAGTGCTAGCTGCGATAGTCTTCGTTGTAGTCAAGCTTGTTTGAATTAATCAATCATGTGATGTCATGAGTGTTGTGCAATAACATGAGAAACTACTAAGTGTATGGTTGTAATATTTAATGCAGATGTTGTCACGCAATTGGATGTATAATGTCGATCGCCGCTCCAAAGAGTTCATTATTGGCGTGCACTATTTCTTAGGTGTGGCTGAGGCAAACAAGCAAGATGGTTTCATGTGCTGCCCATGCGCCGTCTGTAAGATTTTGAAGGAATATTCATGCCCAAGGACTCTTCATACGCATTTGTTGAAGTCGGGTTTCGTAACAAACTATATTTATTGGACGAAGCATGGAGAAAGGGGGGTTGTAATGGATGATGGTGAAAAAGGTGAAGAAGAATTGGCCCACGCTGATATTATTGCTCAGTACGGTGCCTTTGATGATGATGCAGTGGGGGGAGATGGTGAAGAAGATGCGGCAGCGACAGAAGATGTGACAGCTGATGTTGATGCTCTTGGTGATGCCATTCGTGATGCACAAAGTGAATGTGAAAGTGACAAGGAGAAGGTCAAGTTTGAGCGCATGCTAGAGGATCATAGGAAATTATTATATCCCACTGCTGAAGATGGCCAAAAAAAGCTGGGTACTACGCTAGAACTGCTGCAATGGAAGGCAAAGAATGGTACATCCGATAAAGCATTTGGGCAGTTATTGAAGATAATGAAAAAGATGCTTCCGAAAGCGAACGAATTGCCCACCACTACGTACAAAGCAAAACAGGTCGTCTGCCCTTTGTGATTAGAAATCCAGCAGATACACGCATGTCCTAATGACTGCATCCTGTACCGTGGGGAGGAATATGAGAATTTGGATGCATGCCCGGTATGTGAAGCATCACGGTATAAGATAAGGCGAGATGATCCTGGCGACGTAGAGGGTGAAGAACGTCCAAGCAGGAAGAAAATCCCTGCCAAGGTTATGTGGTATGCTCCTATAATACCACGCTTGAAACGTTTGTTTAGAAATAAGGACAATGCAAAGATGTTGCGGTGGCATAAAGAAGACCGTAAGGTAGACAATATGCTGAGGCACCCAGCTGATGGATCCCAGTGGAGAGCGATAGATAGAGAATTCCCAGAGTTTGCAGATGAGGCTAGAAACTTGAGGTTCGCTTTAAGTACGGATGGTTTTAATCCTTTTGCGGAGCAAAGCAGTAGTCATAGCACTTGGCCAGTTACTCTATGTATCTACAACCTTCCTCCGTGGTTATGCATGAAGCGGAAGTTCATTATAATGCCGTTGCTCATCCAAGGGCCGAAGCAACCTGGCAACGACATCGATGTCTACCTGAGGCCATTAGTTGAGGAACTTCTACTTCTATGGAGCAAACCAGGCATACGCGTGTGGGATGAGTACAAACAGGAACACTTTGACCTGCGAGCCTTATTGTTCGTAACAATCAATGATTGGCCGGCTCTAAGTAATCTTTCAGGCCAGACAAACAAGGGATATAATGCATGCACACACTGTTTTGAAGACCTTGATAGTTTATTTTTGAAAAACTGTCGGAAGGTCGTGTATGTTGGGCACCGTCGGTTTCTTCCTGTGGGCCACCCAGTAAGAAAGAAAGGCAAACATTTTAAAGGTAAGGCAGACCACCAAACCAAGCCTCGTAACCGAACCGGAGATGATATACTTGAAATGGTGAAGGATACGAAAGTAGTATTTGGAAAGGGACGGGGCAGCGAACCTGTTCCTAAAGACGCTTCGGGACACGCACCCATGTGGAAGAAGAAGTCCATATTCTGGGAGCTACCCTACTGGCATGTCCTAGAGGTCCGCCATGCGATCGACGTGATGCACCTGACAAAGAACCTTTGTGTGAACCTGCTTGGATTCATGGGTGTCTACGGAAAGCCTAAGGATTCACTTGAAGCACGACAGGACTTGCAGCGCATGAAAGAACAAGACAACTTGCATCCGGAGAAGACAGATGATGGGCGCCAGTACTTAAGCCCTGCTAGCTACACTCTTAGCAGAGAAGAAAAGGAAAGCATGTTTGAATGCCTTAACAGCATCAAGGTCCCATCTGGATTCTCCTCCAATATAAAGAGAATAATTAATGTGCGAGAGAAGAAGTTCCAAAACTTGAAGTCCCATGACTGCCATGTGCTTATGACCCAATTGCTTCCTGTTGCTCTAAGAGGAATTCTACCTCCACATGTACGTCTAGCTACCGTGAAGCTATGTGCATTCCTCAATTCAATTTCACAAAAGGCAATCAATCCAGAGGAACTTTCTACTTTGCAGAATGATGTCGTTCAATGTCTCGTCAGCTTTGAGTTGGTGTTCCCTCCATCCTTCTTTGATATCATGACACACCTCCTAGTTCACCTGGTCAAGGAGATCATTATTCTCGGTCCTGTGTTCCTACACACCATGTTCCCATTCGAGAGGTTCATGAGTGTCCTGAAAAAATATGTTAATAACCGTTCTCGGCCTGAAGGAAGCATCGCCCAGGGCTACGGAACAGAGGAGGTCATAGAGTTTTGTGTGGACTTTATTCCAGACCTTGACCTGATTGGTGTTCCTGAATCGCGACACGAGGGCAGACTCAGTGGCAAGGGAACACTAGGGAAGAAAACATATATCGGTACAGGAGACGATTTCTTCGATAAAGCACACTACACAGTTCTACAGAACTCCTCATTGGTAGATCCATATATCGAGGTACATGAGGATTTCCTTCGATCCAAGTGGCCCGGGAAGAGTGAATCTTGGATTACACGTCAGCACATGCAAACCTTCGGCGATTGGTTGCGAAAACAATGTCAGGGTGATGACAACATAGATGAGCAGCTTTATTTATTGGCCAGACAACCATCGTGGCATATCAGCACGTACAAAGGGTACGAGATCAATGGGAATACATTTTACACAGTAGCCCAAGACGCAAGGAGCACCAACCAAAACAGTGGTGTACGCGTGGATGCCACGGATCCAAATGGGAACAAACAAACATATTATGACCGCATACATGACATATGGGAACTAGACTACGCACCTAATTTTAAAGTTCCTTTGTTCCGGTGTAAATGGGTCAAGATGACCGGTACCGGAGGTGGGGTAACAGTCGACAAGGAGTATGAGATGACATCAGTGGACCTCAACAATATTGGGTACAAAGACGAACCATTTGTCCTTGCCGCAGATGTGAGTCAAGTGTTCTATGTGAAAGACATGTCTACAAAACCAAAAAGAGGGAAAAATGATAACAACTCGATCGTCAACGAGCCAAAACGCCATATAGTTCTTTCAGGGAAAAGAAACATTGTCGGAATTGAGGACAAGTCAGACATGTCAGGTGATTATGAAAGAGATGATCGAATTCTGCCATTCAAAGTGAACAAAGACCCAAGCATTTTGTTAAACAATGAGGAAACTCCATGGTTAAGGAATGATCATAACCAAGGGACATATGTCAAGAGGAGGTTCACAGTTGTGCCCGCTTAATAGTGGGTTGTAAATATATTATGTAATAATTAATTAATTAAGACTTTATTTATTTGATAATGGATTTATATATATATTTAGTAGTAGTGATCATTGATTTATGTGCTTCTCTAGATGTGAATCTCATACTAATTTTTAAAAGAAAGTATATCAAATATTCAATTTTCTGTTCAATTAGAAAGATTTAAGATATATTTAAAAAAACTAAATTTAAAAATCTAAAACTACTGCATCTGTCACGTATAACAAAATTGGGCAATGATTGTTTAGGTTTTAAACAAAAGATTAACGTCCAAATGATATGAAAATAAATTTTCTATTGAAAGCCAACAATTTTTTAAATTTAAATTGAACATTACATTTTTGCATTAACCAAATATGAATGGTTATTTACATTTATATTCGTTATTATAAGAAAAGAAAAGAATCTATGCTACAAAATTTTCTACTATACAATAAGGTTAAAGGATATACAACTGTTATTTTTAAGTAATTTTATGCCTACTGTTCAATTTACTATGCAATTAACAAAAATTACAACATATTTATATAGTGGAAACTTAATACAAAACCCAAAATACTGAAAACCCAAAACTGTGGCGGGAAAGAACCCTTTAGTCCCGGGCCGTCTTACGCACCGGGACTAAAGACCCCTTTAGTCCCGGTGCGTAAGCCCGCCTGGGACTAAAGGTCCAACCCTTTAGTCCCGGGGCGTATTACGCACCGGGACTAAAGACCCTTTAGTCCCGGTGCGTAATACGCCCCGGGACTAAAGGCCCTCCCGGGTATATACGGCACAGGGCACAGTGCCCTCCAATCTTCCCGGCCAGATCGACGTTTGCCCCGCGCCGCCGCCCTCACCTCGCCGACGAGCCTCTGTCCGCGCCGCCGTCCTCCTCGGCCTCACTGCCCTCCGCCGCCGTACAGCGTCGTCCTCGCCGCCGTCCTCCGCGCCACCGCCCGCGCCGCCGCCGCCGTCCTCCGCGCCGCTGCCGTACGGCCTGTGCGTGTGTGTGCGTGTGCAGTGTGCGTGGTGTGCGTGTGTAGCAGTGTCCAGCAGTGGGTGTGTGAGAGTGTAAAAAAAAGAAATGAAAAAGAAATATATATCTAGAAACTAAATATAGAAAGTGATATATAAATAGATATATATAGAAACTAAATATATATGTATTTAGAAATAGAAAGTGATATATATAAAATAAATATAAATAGATATATATATTTATAGATTATTTTCTATTTAACTTTTTCATTTCTTCTTTTCTAGAAATAGATATATACAAATAATGAATATGAATAGATATATTTATAGAAAAAGGAAAATCATATATATGTTTTTTAACCTAACAAATATGTGTTTGACCTGTAGTCCTGGTGATCGCTGCACCGACCTCGCCGCCGTCCACTGCCATCCGCACCGTCGTCATCCTCGCTGCTGTCCGCCGTCGTCGTTCTCGTCCACAGTGTGTAAATCACGTGACAAGGATATGTTTAAACATGTATTTATTACTCTTAGAAATATGTGTTCATAGAAAATCATGTGTCATGTCGGAACATGTATTTATTACTCTTTACGAATATATGTTATTGTCATGTTATTTTTATGAATTGCCTAAAACTCGAAACCCTAAAACCTGAAACCCTAACCCTGAACCCTCGAACCTAAACCACTAAACCCTCAAACCCCGAAACCCTAAACCCCGAAACCCTAAAACCCGAAACCCCGAACCCCTAACTCTAAACCCTCAAACCCCTAAACCCCGAAACCCTAAACCCTCAAACCCCTAAACCCCGAAACCCCGAAACCCCGAACCCCTAAACCTCGAAACCCGAAACCCCGAACACCTAACTCTAAACCCTCAAACCCCTAAACCCCGAAAACCTAAACCCTCAAACCCCTAAACCCCGAAACCCTGAACCCCGAAACCCGAAACCCCGAACCCCTAAACCCCGAAACCCTGAACCCGAAACCCTGAACCCCGCAACCCCGAACCCCTAAACCCTGAAACCCTAAACCCCGCAACCCCGAACCCCTAAACCCCGAAACCCCATAACCCTAAACCCCAAAACCGTAAAACCTGAAACCATAACCCTAAACCCTCAAACCATAAACCCCGAAACCCTAAACCCCGAAACCTTAAACCCTAAACCCCGAGACCCCAAACCCTAAACCTTTAACCCCTAATTAAACCCCTGGTTTTCGGTTTTCGTTTCACATACATGTATAAAGTTCCTTTAAGTGTTCGATCATATTGTATATATATTTTAATATTCACAGAAATGGCCGACCCAAATGAGAATGTGATGGAGGAGGAAATGATGAATATCATAGCCGGCGACGATGACGGGAGTTAATACTTATTGAATTACGAAGACATGACCATGCATGATGCAAATCTCCCTGAACAACAAGTTGAGATGGAAGAAGGCAGTACAGGCGAGGTATATATACAATGTGTCGTGTTAGGGTTTACATTTACTTTATTACTTGATTAGGTTTTATGTCAACTTGTATTAGGGTTTCATCTTCATGTCTTTACCTATATGTAGCCCTCTGGATCGACGTCTGCGACAGGGCAGAGCAGACCAAAACGAGGGCCGAAGAGGCCGTTGAAGGGCCGTCATGTAATCTCCGAATTCGATATGGCTACAGGCCAACCACTAGGACCCAATGCAAAGAAATATGTCTTTCACTGTGGGTTCCTTGTGAGAGATCGGATTCCGATAAGTGCCCATGAATGGAAAGAGAGGCGAAGTGCTCCCGAGATCAGTTATGTCTCCAATCTTGACAAGCAGCTAGTCTGGGATGACGTCCAAGCTCATTTCTCGTTTGACACGGATGATGAGGAGCTGCTGAGGCGAATTCGGGAGTGGACAATGAAGAAGATGGCCACACTTTTTCAGGACTGGAAGAAGAAATTGTACCACACCTTTGTGCTGAAGAACGAGACGCCAGATTTCAACTCTAAGGCGTATGTCAAGATAAGGGCCGATTGGGATGAATTTGTATAGTACAAAAGATCACAAGAGAGCGAGGCCCGGGTCAGAGTAAACAAACTGAATGCAGCTCAGAAGAAATACCACCATCATTTAGGATCAGGTGGCTATCAGACTGCCCTTCCAAAGTGGGAGAGACAAGAACACGAGATGCTTGCCAGGGGGGTAGTCCCAGAGACAATAAGAAGAAATTGGAGTGAACGGTCCAGAAATTGGTTCTACGCTCATGGGGGAACCATAAACCCTAATGATGGGGAGCTTGATTAGGGCCCGCAAATTTCAAGAGCAGCACATAGGCTAGTTCAAGCACGAAATGCGGTGTTGGCTGGCGAGTTCAAGCCCAACAGAGAGAAGGATGAACTCACGTACGCGCTGGAGAATCTTGAGCACGGTGGGCGTACGAGAGGCTTTGGGGCCGTTTCGTGGCTACATTCCTTCGAAGCGGATCGAGAAAGTTATAGAAGCCACCAAAGAAAGAAGGACGAGGAGGCAGAGCGACTCTTCAAGTTGGAGGAGTATGTTCTTCAAACACAAGAGCATGAGAAATCTCGTGAAGAATGGATGTAGGAGGAAATCAAAAGGCAAGTGCAAGCGGCACTTAGTCAAATGACGAGTGGGCAAGGTACATCATCACAGCATCCTCAAGCGAACATTAGCCCCCCAGGTCAGATGAAAAGCAGCTGCGCCTCCACGGAAGTACCAACCATTCAAGATGACTCCAAGCTACGCTTTCCCGTGGATGACGTTAAAGAACCTTTTACTACTTGTGAGCTGCACATTCCAGATGGAAATGCCACGAAAAAGGTGATTGTCGGTGTTGTAAACCCTATCGACCGCACAAGAACACCAAGAATCCATGGTCAACCAGTGCCAGCCGGATACGCTAGCGTTTCGGTGGATAGGGTTGAGACAGGTTGTGGCAGCGTGGCACTGGAAATCGAAGGGGGAGATGGGGAGAAGACTTTAGGTGAAGCAGAGAAGACATTTATTTGCTGGCGCAAGCGCTTCATTATTATTCCTGGAGTGTCACCGCCGCAACCTCCTCCTACTGATCAAGATCCTCACCATAGGTAGTGTGCGCGTGAATGAGAAACAATTTTTATTACACTAACTTCCTATATGTATATATTAGTTGGATGCTCACATCATTCGTTGTTTTGCGTAGCAGGAACTATAGTCCAGTTCGTCATTATTCCCCAGCGCATCAGAGTGCTGCGGGCGGTGACGATGTGTTGGAGGACACGGCTTCAACCCCATCTCCTGCACAAAGATCTCCACCGCGGGCTCCAACACCGCCACCAGCCCCACCATCTCCTCCACCGCGGGCTCCAACGCCACAACCTCCACCGCGGGCTCCAACACCGCCACCGGGTCCACCATCTCCTCCACCGCGGGCTCCAACACCGCTGCCTCCACCGTGCGGCCCTAAGAAGCGGTCCGCCGCCACAGAACCAAAGGCCCCACCTCCAAAGAAGAAGGCTCCTGCATCAGGAAAAAAAGCCCAAGAGAAATTAGCTTATGAAAAGACTGATGAGGAGTTAGAAATTTCAGTGAAAAAAGATGTGCGGAATTTTTTAGAGGAATGTGACGCCGCTGCTAAAGCGAAGAGGAACCCGGAGAAGCCTTACCTCTTGTTAAACCCGCAGGAGTTAAGGATGAAAGGACCGTGACGCCTAAGAGGGGGGGTGAATTAGGCAACTTAAAACTTCTACTCTAAACTATGGCCTCTAATTTCCACCTAAGCAAAACCTATGCAAGAAAGTAAACTATCCAATGTGCAACTAAGGTTTTTCTAAGTGTGTTTGCTATCTCTACCGCAAAAAGGAGTTATGCTATCTAGTTTCCAAACCTAACAACTAGCATGTCAAGCTATGAAAGATAAAGCACATGAACTAGATAGCAATGTAAATGCGGAAGCTAAAAGAGTGAGGTAGAGATGCAAACTCCCGTCGACGACTCCGGTATTTTTACCGAGGTATCGAGAAGCGCGCAAGCTTCTCCCTAGTCCTCGTTGGAGCCCCTCGCAAGGAATCCCTCGCAAGGGCCAAGCTCCCGGTCGGATAACTCCGTGGATAGCTCCGGTCCTTCCCACGCGCAAGTGGGTCTCCGGTTAAGCCACTCGTGGCAAAGCCTCTCCCGGATGCTCTCCGCCGTCTTCACTATCAAGCTTCCGGCCGAAACGCCGCGGGCCTTGTTCCCTTCGGTACACGGAGGCGGCCACACCACAAACTCGGTTGGTGTGATCTCGCAAGACTACAAGCCCCACGGATGTACAACCACGGTGCGCGCAAGCACCGGTAGATAAGAGGTTTTCAAACCTCACTAAACACTAGGCCTAACACCTAGAGCAAGCGCAAAGCGGTGGTCTAACTAGCCTAAGCACTTCGCAAAGCACCTACACTAATCACCTAGTATATTCACTAAGCACTTTGGGGGCTAGAGCACCTAAATATGTGTCTATGCACTATGATCACTTCCTTGGGCTCCAACCACTTTGTTTTGGCCGGCCATGGGGGTATATATAGAGCCCCAAGCAAATAGAGCCGTTGGGCAAAGAGATGTACTTTTCTGACATCGACCGGACGCACCTTACGTCTTGACCGGACGCGTCCGGTCACTCCAACGGCTAGTTGGCCGCCAGCTCAGGCACTGATCGGACTCTGGCATGAGTCCGGTCACCGATGATCGGACACGTCCGGTCACGAATTTGTGCCTCTGGAACCTCTCTGTACTCGACCGGACTCTTCTGAGCTCCAGCGTCCGGTCGTCGTCGTAGCGTCCGGTCGCGCTGCCACGCGCTGATGAACAGCCGCATCGTCGCATCCGGTCAACGTGCGCAGCGTCCGGTCGCTTTTGACGTGGCGCTGCTGGCTGGGTGAACTGACCGGACGCATCCAGGCCAGCGTCCGGTCACTGTGACGCAACGTCCGGTCACTCCTTTTTCTCCGTTTCTTCGCTATTTCTTGCGCCATCTTGGTTCCATTCTTGTGCCTTGGACTTTGCTTGGTCTTGAGGGTCTTCTATTGGTCTTCTAATGTCTTGCTTGAGGTGTTGATCATTGGATCACACCGTTGCCTTAGTCCAAGTCACATTTGCACCCTATTGAACTACAAAACAAACACTTGGAAACACATTAGTCCAATTTGGTTATGTTGTTCATCAAACACCAAAATTAAAAGTTAAATGGGCCGAGGTCCATTTTCCTTACAATCTCCCCCTTTTTGGTGATTGATGACAACACAACCAAAGCAAGCAAATAATAGATACCAAATTTAAAATGCAATCTACTTGCTAGGATGCAATGCAAAGGCAAGATCATATGATGCTAAAAGATATCAAATTGAAACAACACTATTATAACTTATCTTGCCCTTGCCATTAAGTCCCTTTGTGGTATTATGAATTTAAGTCTCCCACTAACTCCATAATCCACTTCCTCCCTTTTCTTGGACCATCCCAAGGATATAACCATAAGAAATTTTAAATTTTGGTTTTGGTTATTTTATTTGTTTTGGTTTGCTTTGGTCCCTCAAATTCTCCCCCTTTGGAATCAAACACCGAAAAGGAAGACATTAGTAGCACAAGGGAGGGTCAAATTTTGTGATCCTTTTTATGTGGAGTGGAATAGATCACAAAACTTGGCTCTCACATTATATAAACTAAACTCCCCCTAAGAATATGCATACATGTGATATATGGCAAAGCATATGCATAACCGGTAAATTAATGCACAAAGGAGTTTAATCTCTATAATGCATGGAGAAAGCATAATAATATCAATTGAAAAGAACATGATGATATCGGTTAGGAATACCACATGTAGATGCCCATTGGATTATCGCCACACACGATGCTTGTCTCCAGGGACTCCATTTTCCTTACAATGAGACTACTACACACATGATAAACTTGAAAGTAGTGTTAGTCTCAAAGCTTCCAAATTGTAGAGTAAACTCCCCCTAAAAGTGTGCATACAAGTTTGAAATACTTGTAGGAGACATGCACATTGACTTGTAAGGTCAAACTACCATTTTGCAAGATGACATCACTAGAAATGTGACACCAATTGAAGATGGTAATCGGGGTAGTTCATCTACTATTTGGAGTTTGGCACATATAGGATAAAACAATTAAGAGAAGCTATGTGCCGTGCTCCTAAACAAATTAAACCATGTAGGTTTGCTCCAAAGATGAGAGTGATACCGAGCAAAACTACCATATGGTAATCCTAGTGAATGCATGACAAAGGATTTAAATATGCAAATGCAAACCTAGGCAATGGAAAGGAACTAGATGCAAAAATATAATTGCAAGGAATTAAATCTAGTTACCTAACATGGGAAGGGGAACTTGGGTCCATAATAGCCACTTACATACTTGGCAATGACATGATCCAATGTGATGCACCCCATGATATGCACCAAAACTTTGCCAAGTCTCCAAATTCCCCGTTGTCCACTTGACTACTCACTTCCCTCTCGGGACCCAAACCTTTTTGGTGCTCTTCATTGAGGAGATAATGTCCTTTGGCACCCAAATGCGTTTGGTCCCATTGTTGGCTTGCTTGTTCACCTTGATGGCCACCACCTTGTCATTTTTCTTCTTCTTCAAGAGATAAGGTGTGGAGGCCTTCTTGTTCACCTTGTTGGTGTAGGTGTTGGAGAGCTTGCTTGTTTCCTTTTTGTTTTTCTCTTTCTTCTTTTCTCCCCCATGCTTCACCTTGCACTCATAGGACTTGTGGCCTTCCTTGTGGCAAACATAACAAACCACGGTTTGCTCCTCATCAAGCTTCTTCACTCCCTTGACGGTGTTATCTTGATGAGTTCGGGCTTGCTTTGTCTTGCCTTTTGCTTGAGTCAAGTCCTTGGTGAGGCGAGCCACTTCTTGCCTTAGAAGCTCATTCTCCATTGCAACTTCTTGTGTGCAAGTTTCTATAATCACATTCTCAACACAAGCTTGTTTGCATATGGGTGAGTCTAAATCAAGTAAATCAATGCAAGAAGTAGAGGCATCCTTTTTAGGCATGTCAAATATTGATTTTTCAATTTTAGGTGCCTCTATGGGGTTTGCTCCGATGGCTTCTAGATTAGCAACTTTGTTTGTTAGCTCATCACAATGTTTGCACATGATTTCCATTTTAGCAAGCAAACTTTTGTAAGCATTTTGTGTGCTAGCTAACTTTGCTTTTAGTTTTTCATTTTTCTTAGCAAGTTGCTCATCATTACTTGTGCAATTACATGTGCTTGTACTAGCCTCAAGTTTCTCAATTTTGTTAGATAGCTCAACATTCAAATTTGAAAAAATTTCATATTGTTCAAGCATAGCATTGTAGGCTTGTTGAGAGCTATCTAATTTTTCTTTTAAAGCATTAATTTTCTTTTGTTGACTAGTACAAGCTTTAGCATAGTTGAGATTATCTTGCACAAGTTCATTATAAGAAGGAAGCTCATCATCACTACCACTATCACTATCACTAGAGATAGGACTAGAATTACCTCGTGCCATAAGGCACATACGTGAGGAGCTTGATGATGAGTGCTTGCGGCCATGCCTCTTGTGATGGGCTTCATCATCACTTGATGAATCATCCCATGTCTTGATGGTGGTGAGAGCTTTGGCCTTGCATCCCTTCTTTTTCTTGTCATTGGGTGAGGGCTTTTGTTTTGGACAATCTTCCACAAAGTGCCCTTTCTTGCCACATCTATAGCATCCCTTTTTTCTTTGCTCTCTTCTTTGATTGGTGAAGAGGCAATCTTCTATTGTGATGGGCACACCCTTGACATTGAGCTTGCGGATCATCCTCTTCACTCCCTTCATGAGCTTGATTGTTTCTTCTTCATCTAGGGAGGAGTCAGATGAGGTGGAGGCTTGATCATCATCACTTGATTCTTCATCTTCATCATCCTCTTCTTCACTTGAGGAGCTTGATCTTGTTTCAACTTGCTTCTTGCTCTACATCTTTTTGTGCTCACATGAGAGAGCGGTGTCTTTGTTTGATGAAGTAGCTTCTTCTTGACCCATCTTACGTGACATCTCAAATGCCACCAATTTGCCAATGACAATGGCCGGGGTCATGGTGCTCAAGTCCTCCATGTTGTGGAGGATGGTGATGATGGTTGCGTACTTGCTCTTGGGAAGCACAGAGATGATCTTCCTCACAATATCCGCATCACCTAGCTTTGTGATTCCTATAGAGTTGAGCTCATTGATAATTAGATTCAAACGGGAATACATATCACGAACAAGCTCATTATCATTCATTTTAAAGGAATCATAACATGATTTAGCTAGATGATGTTTTTGCTCTCTAACATTACTTGTACCATCATGGAGCTCGTGGAGTTTTAACCAAATTTCATGAGATGTTTGCAAAGTAAAAACTTGGTTAAACACATCCATGCTAAAAGATTCAAACAAGCAATTTTTAGCTCTAGCATTTAGATGAATTTCCTTTTCATCACTCGCGGTAGGCTTTTCGGGATTCTTAAGGGGTTTCATCCCGTCGCGAGTGACTCTCCAAACACCTAGATCAACGGCTTCTAAAAAGCAAGCCATCCTAGCACTATAGTAAGGGAAGTTAGTGCCGTCAAAGTGCGGAGGCCTAGAGGTATCCATCCCAACCACTCTTAGGGGCGTCGGCTCGAAGGCGATGAAGCCAAGAGTCCACAAATGAGCCACCTGCTCCGATACCAATTGAAAGGACCGTGACGCCTAAGAGGGGGGGTGAATTAGGCAACTTAAAACTTCTACTCTAAACTATGGCCTCTAATTTCCACCTAAGCAAAACCTATGCAAGAAAGTAAACTATCCAATGTGCAACTAAGGTTTTTCTAAGTGTGTTTGCTATCTCTACCGCAAAAAGGAGTTATGCTATCTAGTTTCCAAACCTAACAACTAGCATGTCAAGCTATGAAAGATAAAGCACATGAACTAGATAGCAATGTAAATGCGGAAGCTAAAAGAGTGAGGTAGAGATGCAAACTCCCGTCGACGACTCCGGTATTTTTACCGAGGTATCGAGAAGCGCGCAAGCTTCTCCCTAGTCCTCGTTGGAGCCCCTCGCAAGGGCCAAGCTCCCGGTCGGATAACTCCGTGGATAGCTCCGGTTCTTCCCACGCCAAGTGGTTCTCCCCGTTAAGCCACTCTGTGCAAAGCCTCTCCGGATGCTCTCCGCCGTCTTCACTATCAAGCTTCCCGCCGAACGCCGCGGGCCTGTTCCTTCGGTACACGGAGGCGTCCACACCACAACCGCTCGTTGTTGTGATCTCGCAAGACTACAAGCCCCACGGATGTACACCACGGTGCGCGCAAGCACCGGTAGATAAGAGGTTTTCAAACTCACTAAAACAGATCCTAACACTAGAGCAAGCGCAAAGCGGTGGTCTAACTAGCCTAAGCACTTCGCAAAGCACCTACACTAATCACCTAGTATATTCACTAAGCACTTTGGGGCTAGAGCACCTAAATATGTGTCTATGCACTATGATCACTTCCTTGGGCTCCAACCACTTTGTTTTGGCCGCCATGGGGGTATATATAGAGCCCCAAGCAAATAGAGCCGTTGGGCCAAGAGATTGTACTTTTCTGACATCGACCGGACGCACCTTACGTCTTGACCGGACGCGTCCGGTCACTTCCAACGGCTAGTTGGCCGCCAGCTCAGGCACTGATCGGACTCTGGCATGAGTCCGGTCACCGAGGATCGGACGCGTCCGATCACGAATTTGTGCCTCTGGAACCCTCTCTGTACTCGACCGGACTCTTTCTGAGCTCCAGCGTCCGGTCGTCGTCGTAGCGTCCGGTCGCGCTGCCACGCGCTGATGAACAGCCGCATCGTCGCATCCGGTCAACGTGCGCAGCGTCCGGTCGCTTTTGACGTGGCGCTGCTGGCTGGGTGAACTGACCGGACGCATCCAGGCCAGCGTCCGGTCACTGTGACGCAACGTCCGGTCACATCCTTTTTTCTCTCCGTTTCTTCGCTATTTCTTGCGCCATCTTGGTTCCATTCTTGTGCCTTGGACTTTGCTTGGTCTTGAGGGTCTTCTATTGGTCTTCTAATGTCTTGCTTGAGGTGTTGATCATTGGATCACACCGTTGCCTTAGTCCAAGTCACATTTGCACCCTATGGAACTACAAAACAAACACTTGGAAACACATTAGTCCAATTTGGTTATGTTGTTCATCAAACACCAAAATTAAAAGTTAAATGGGCCGAGGTCCATTTTCCTTACAATCTCCCCCTTTTTGGTGATTGATGACACACAACAAAGCAAGCAAATAATAGATACCAAATTTAAAATGCAATCTACTTGCTAGGATGCAATGCAAAGCAAGATCATATGATGCTAAAAGATATCAATTGAAACAACACTATTATAACTTATCTTGCCCTTGCCATTAAGTCCCTTTGTGGTATTATGAATTTAAGTCTCCCACTAACTCCATAATCCACTTCCTCCCTTTTCTTGGACCATCCCAGGATATAACCATAAGAAATTTTAATTTTGGTTTTGGTTATTTTTTTTTGTTTTGGTTTGCTTGGTCCCTCAAATTCTCCCCCTTTGGAATCAAACACCGAAAAGGAAGACATTAGTAGCACAAGGGAGGGTCAAATTTTGTGATCCTTTTTATGTGGAGTGGAATAGATCACAAAACTTGGCTCTCACATTATATAACTAAACTCCCCCTAAGAATATGCATACATGTGATATATGGCAAAGCATATGCATAACCGGTAAATTAATGCACAAAGGAGTTTAATCTCTATAATGCATGGAGAAAGCATAATAATATCAATTGAAAAGAACATGATGATATCGGTTAGGAATACCACATGTAGATGCCCATTGGATTATCGCCACACACATGCTTGTCTCCAGGGACTCCATTTTCCTTACAATGAGACTACTACACACATGATAACTTGAAAGTAGTGTTAGTCTCAAAGCTTCCAAATTGTAGAGTAAACTCCCCCTAAAAGTGTGCATACAAGTTTGAAATACTTGTAGGAGACATGCACATTGACTTGTAAGGTCAAACTACCATTTTGCAAGATGACATCACTAGAAATGTGACACACCAATTGAAGATGGTAATCGGGGTAGTTCATCTACTATTTGGAGTTTGGCACATATAGGATAAAACAATTAGAGAAGCTATGTGCCGTGCTCCTAAACAAATTAAACCATGTAGGTTTGCTCCAAAGATGAGAGTGATACCGAGCAAAACTACCATATGGTAATCCTAGTGAATGCATGACAAAGGATTTAAATATGCAAATGCAAACCTAGGCAATGGAAAGGAACTAGATGCAAAAATATAATTGCAAGAATTAAAATCTAGTTACCTAACATGGGAAGGGGAGGGACTTGGGTCCATAATAGCCACTTACATACTTGGCAATGACATGATCCAATGTGATGCACCCCATGATATGCACCCAAACTTTGCCAAGTCTCCAAATTCCCGTTGTCCACTTGACTACTCACTTCCCTCTCGGGACCCCAACCTTTTTGGTGCTCTTCATTGAGGAGATAATGTCCTTTGGCACCCAAATGCGTTTGGTCCCATTGTTGGCTTGCTTGTTCACCTTGATGGCCACCACCTTGTCATTTTTCTTCTTCTTCAAGAGATAAGGTGTGGAGGCCTTCTTGTTCACCTTGTTGGTGTAGGTGTTGGAGAGCTTGCTTGTTTCCTTTTTGTTTTTCTTTTCTTCTTTCTTCTTTTCTCCCCATGCTTCACCTTGCACTCATAGGACTTGTGCCTTCCTTGTGGCAACATAACAAACCACGGTTTGCTCCTCATCAAGCTTCTTCACTCCTTGACGGTGTTATCTTGATGAGTTCGGGCTTGCTTTGTCTTGCCTTTTGCTTGAGTCAAGTCCTTGGTGAGGCGAGCCACTTCTTGCCTTAGAAGCTCATTCTCCATTGCAACTTCTTGTGTGCAAGTTTCTATAATCACATTCTCAACACAAGCTTGTTTGCATATGGGTGAGTCTAAATCAAGTAAATCAATGCAAGAAGTAGAGGCATCCTTTTTAGGCATGTCAAATATTGATTTTTCAATTTAGGTGCCTCTATGGGGTTTGCTCCGATGGCTTCTAGATTAGCAACTTTGTTTGTTAGCTCATCACAATGTTTTGCACATGATTTCCATTTTAGCAAGCAAACTTTTGTAAGCATTTTGTGTGCTAGCTAACTTTGCTTTTAGTTTTTCATTTTTCTTAGCAAGTTGCTCATCATTACTTGTGCAATTACATGTGCTTGTACTAGCCTCAAGTTTCTCAATTTTGTTAGATAGCTCAACATTCAAATTTGAAAAAATTTCATATTGTTCAAGCATAGCATTGTAGGCTTGTTGAGAGCTATCTAATTTTTCTTTTAAGCATTAATTTTCTTTTGTTGACTAGTACAAGCTTTAGCATAGTTGAGATTATCTTGCACAAGTTCATTATAAGAAAGGAAGCTCATCATCACTACCACTATCACTATCACTAGAGATAGGACTAGAATTACCCTCGTGCCATAAGGCACATACGTGAGGAGCTTGATGATGAGTGCTTGCGGCCATGCCTCTTGTGATGGGCTTCATCATCACTTGATGAATCATCCCATGTCTTGATGGTGGTGAGAGCTTTGGCCTTGCATCCCTTCTTTTTCTTGTCATTGGGTGAGGGCTTTTGTTTTGGACAATCTTCCACAAAGTGCCCTTTCTTGCCACATCTGTAGCATCCCTTTTTTTCTTTGCTCTCTTCTTTGATTGGTGAAGAGGCAATCTTCTATTGTGATGGGCACACCCTTGACATTGAGCTTGCGGATCATCCTCTTCACTCCCTTCATGAGCTTGATTGTTTCTTCTTCATCTAGGGAGGAGTCAGATGAGGTGGAGGCTTGATCATCATCACTTGATTCTTCATCTTCATCATCCTCTTCTTCACTTGAGGAGCTTGATCTTGTTTCAACTTGCTTCTTGCTCTACATCTTTTTGTGCTCACATGAGAGAGTGGTGTCTTTGTTTGATGAAGTAGCTTCTTCTTGACCCATCTTACGTGACATCTCAATGCCACCAATTTGCAATGACAATGGCCGGGGTCATGGTGCTCAAGTCCTCCATGTTGTGGAGGATGGTGATGATGGTTGCGTACTTGCTCTTGGGAACACAGAGATGATCTTCCTCACAATATCCGCATCACCTAGCTTTGTGATTCCTAGAGTTGAGCTCATTGATAATTAGATTCAAAGGGAATACATATCACGAACAAGCTCATTATCATTCATTTTAAAGGAATCATAACATGATTTAGCTAGATGATGTTTTTGCTCTCTAACATTACTTGTACCATCATGGAGCTCGTGGAGTTTTTAACCAAATTTCATGAGATGTTTTGCAAAGTAAAAACTTGGTTAAACACATCCATGCTAAAAGATGCAAACAAGCAATTTTTAGCTCTAGCATTTAGATGAATTTCCTTTTCATCACTCGCGGTAGGCTTTTCGGGATTCTTAAGGGGTTTCATCCCGTCGCGAGTGACTCTCCAAACACCTAGATCAACGGCTTCTAAAAAGCAAGCCATCCTAGCACTATAGTAAGGGAAGTTAGTGCCGTCAAAGTGCGGAGGCCTAGAGGTATCCATCCCAACCACTCTTAGGGGCGTCGGCTCGAAGGCGATGAAGCCAAGAGTCCACAAATGAGCCACCTGCTCCGATACCAATTGAAAGGACCGTGACGCCTAAGAGCGGGGGTGAATTAGGCAACTTAAAACTTCTACTCTAAACTATGGCCTCTAATTTCCACCTAAGCAAAACCTATGCAAGAAAGTAAACTATCCAATGTGCAACTAAGTTTTTCTAAGTGTTTGCTATCTCTATCTCTACCGCAAAAAGGAGTTATGCTATCTAGTTTCCAAACCTAACAACTAGCATGTCAAGCTATGAAAGATAAAGCACATGAACTAGATAGCAATGTAAATGCGGAAGCTAAAAGAGTGAGGTAGAGATGCAAACTCCCGTCGACGACTCCGGTATTTTTACCGAGGTATCGAGAAGCGCGCAAGCTTCTCCCTAGTCCTCGTTGGAGCCCCTCGCAAGGGCCAAGCTCCCGGTCGGATAACTCCGTGGATAGCTCCGGTCCTTCCCACGCGCAAGTGGGTCTCCGGTTAAGCCACTCGTGGCAAAGCCTCTCCCGGATGCTCTCCGCCGTCTTCACTATCAAGCTTCCGGCCGAAACGCCGCGGGCCTTGTTCCCTTCGGTACACGGAGGCGGCCACACCACAAACTCGGTTGGTGTGATCTCGCAAGACTACAAGCCCCACGGATGTACAACCACGGTGCGCGCAAGCACCGGTAGATAAGAGGTTTTCAAACCTCACTAAACACTAGGCCTAACACCTAGAGCAAGCGCAAAGCGGTGGTCTAACTAGCCTAAGCACTTCGCAAAGCACCTACACACTAATCACCTAGTATATTCACTAAGCACTTTGGGGGCTAGAGCACCTAAATATGTGTCTATGCACTATGATCACTTCCTTGGGCTCCAACCACTTTGTTTTGGCCGGCCATGGGGGTATATATAGAGCCCCAAGCAAATAGAGCCGTTGGGCAAAGAGATGTACTTTTTGACATCGACCGGACGCACCTTACGTCTTGACCGGACGCGTCCGGTCACTCCAACGGCTAGTTGGCCGCCAGCTCAGGCACTGATCGGACTCTGGCATGAGTCCGGTCACCGATGATCGGACGCGTCCGGTCACGAATTTGTGCCTCTGGAACCTCTCTGTACTCGACCGGACTCTTCTGAGCTCCAGCGTCCGGTCGTCGTCGTAGCGTCCGGTCGCGCTGCCACGCGCTGATGAACAGCCGCATCGTCGCATCCGGTCAACGTGCGCAGCGTCCGGTCGCTTTTGACGTGGCACTGCTGGCTGGGTGAACTGACCGGACGCATCGAGGCCAGCGTCCGGTCACTGTGACGCAGCGTCCGGTCACTCCTTTTTCTCCGTTTCTTCGCGATTTCTTGCGCCATCTTGGTTCCATTCTTGTGCCTTGGACTTTGCTTGGTCTTGAGGGTCTTCTATTGGTCTTCTAATGTCTTGCTTGAGGTGTTGATCATTGGATCACACCGTTGCCTTAGTCCAAGTCACATTTGCACCCTATTGAACTACAAAACAAACACTTGGAAACACATTAGTCCAATTTGGTTATGTTGTTCATCAAACACCAAAATTCAAAGTTAAATGGGCCGAGGTCCATTTTCCTTACAAAGGAAAAGGGTGGACCAACATGGTATCAAGATGCGTGAAGCCCGAAAGGCTCCGCGAAAATCAGATTACGAACGCTCTCTTATGAAGTCCGCAAAAGAACAACAATCCAGCAAGAAGAAAGTGGGAAAGGGTGTTCCACAGCTCGGGGAAACATCAAGACCTTTGTCCCCGTTAGTTGTGCAAAATCAGTATGGTTCAAACATGGGCAGAGTACAGAGGAATCTGGAGAGACCACGTTGTCTGAGATGGACTCAATGGACATTTTTTTATTGACAGCGGTCTCCCGTACGACACCATTAAAAATATTGCTACTGGGTTGGAGTTTCCACGAGCGGAAGTAGTTGATAATGGAGGAGAAATTTTGCACCGGGCAGGAGTCTAATGAACCCCAATCACTTACATGTACTTGGTACGCAGATGTTTGCAATCAACAAATGGTGCATGAAGGCTTCTAAAGACGGTGATGTCAATTGGATTTCTGTCCGAATTCGAAACCATCACTACTTCCGTGGCGATGACCTAATCTTAGTCCAGATGGAGGAATTACACCAGCTATGTCATATGGATGCACTGGACAAATCGCTCCTTAGCTGCTACTGTTTGTAAGTGTTTCTTTTATAGTTTTCATTGAACTCTCTAGTATGTGTATATAGTAGTATTCTTACACACATACTTGTGGATCGACTCGATATTTTGCAGGTATCAGATGACTCAGCTCAGAGATAAACACGACAATTCTATTGGGTTTGTTGATCCATATGTTGTTTTCAAGGCTCCAAACCCTTCAGCGACTTGGAGCGATGAGTCATGTACGAATCTCATGAGGTTCTTCGTGAACCAAAAGATAGAGAAAGAATTCTCTTCCCATACAACTTTAAGTGCGTGAGACATATATAGTTCATAATAAGTATGTGCACATTTTATTTTACTTAACCCTAATAATATATATATGAATCATGTGTATGAACAACTATCACTGAATATTGATGGTCATCGATCTCAAACAAAGCAATGTGTTAATCTATGACTCGTTGAGCAAACCACAAGCAGATTACCAAGATATGATAGACATCCTCCAAAGGTAATTTTTCGATCCTACCTTGCATGCTTATAGTATAGACTAAGCTTGTATATGTATACTAATTAAATAATGATCCAACTATTAATGTTTCATTGGCCGGATTAGGGTTTGGGAAAAATTCATTGCTCGGGAACATACATGAGTCAGTGTAAGGCCCCACTTACAATAAAGCCACGACTACCAGTAAGTTTACACCTTCGTCAATGTACGTGTATCTTTAATATCATGTCATATATCATATCTTTATTACGAGTTGAATCTTTTCATTCTACAGTGAATTTTTGAGACAAGAACAGGGCAACAACTTATGCGGATTCTATGTTTGCGAGTATATGATGATAGAATCAAATAGAATTCCTGAAGAAATCATCAAAGTACGTAACCTGTTTCTTTTCATTTTTTATAGACTTAATATTGATAATATAGATATAATATCTTCTTTAATTCCAATTGAAGACTGACTGGTTGAAGCAAAAAGTGATGCTACAAGGCCAATTGAAAGCAATACAAGAGACAATAGCAGGATTTCTTCGGGAACAAGTCATAAATTCAAAGGGCGAGTTCTACTATAATATCAACGAGAAGTTGATTCCAAACAATGATGATCATTTGTATGCCCTGTAGATCTTTAGATGGAGTACAACTTGTAATAGGTTTACAGTACTAACTTTGGAGTACAACTTGTGTAGATATATATTTGGACAACTTCTATACGTATATTGCTTGTAATTTTATGTACATATATTTATATATTATATATATAGTTCTATAGTTCAATTATATATGCATGCAACAGCTTATTGTGTTTATGTTGCTAATATATTAGCAGCAAAGAATATATATTGGAAAACCTATTAATAAATAAACAAAACTGAAAACAGAACTGAAATAAAAATAAAAAGCAAAAAACCAGGGGACCCTTTAGTCCCGGCTGGTAATACCAGCCGGGGCTAAAGGGTGCTGTTGCGGTGCACCGCTGGCAGCACCCTTTAGTCCCGGCTGGTATTACCAACCGGGACTAAAGGGGGGCTTTAGCCCGGTGGCCGGAGCCGGACTAAAGGGGGGGCCTTTAGTCCCGGAAGCGTAGTCCCGGCTCGGCAACCGGGGCTAAAGGCCCTTGCCGACCGGGGTTAAAGGCATGTTTCTGTAGTAGTGTTTAATGAGAGCTCTTTACCGAGTGCGGCACTCGGCAAAGACTTTGTCGAGTGCAATTGGGCCTTTGTCATGTGCCTCTGGCACTCGGCAAAGAGCCCGCCTCCAGTAGTGACGAGCAAATATGCCATACTAAATGCATCATATATGTGGCTGGTTGGTTGATTATTTGTTTCACTAGATGCTGCCCATACATATATGCACCTTAGGCATCATGACAAAGAGAAAATTAGGAGCTCCTATGGAAAATGTGCACCTACAAGAGGATAACACAAAGTATAATAGTTAGAGGACTCTGGAGTCACAAAACGTTCTAGCTACCTACCTCTCGCATGGCTCACCCTTCTCACTTAGGCACTTAGCTTTAGCTCCTCGACCTTGGTCTCTAGGATCTTTTATTTCCGATCTCATGGGACATGGGAGATACATACACATGGGCCTGTGAGGCATCAGGAGGCCATGCTGAGAGGACATGTACACATTTCGTCTCTGCGGCATATTTCTTTATTATGGACTTGATGTTTCCAGTGGAGATAACGAAGATACTCTGTAGATAATGGAAGTTGAGGATTAGTAGCAGGGCAGTCGAAAGGGATTAGAGAAAAAGTGAATCTGACAAGGATGCTACAAAGAGCAAGAGGAGGAAGACAAACAAGGAAATTAAAGAGGAATTCCATAGCACAGAAACATGTATGGAGTTTGTGAATAATCATCGATACCTCATCAATTAGTGTACCAAAAGAATATGTAGCTTTTATATGGACTTATATCGACAAAAAATAGGCAGACATGCCCAATGATAAATTTGCTTAGCTATTTCTAATAGAGGTCCAAGGCCCATCCTGTGACAGAGAAGTGGCATGGGAAGGACACTCTCCGTCCATTATTGACTGTCACCATCCTTGGTCCACTCTACTTCTCGTGAAAACAAAATGCGAGTTAGAAGAAAGTCACATAGTCGACAAAATTAGGAATTAGGAATTCAATATGAATATTAAATGAGTTGTCATGCCCAATCATGTGTAAAGTTGTCCCAAACATGGCACACTAAATGCATCACCAATGCATGCACCTCTGGCATCATGACAGAGAAAGTTAATTATGAGCTCCCATGAAAAGTGCAACACAAAGTTTACAATTTTTTTTACAAATTGGAGCATTCTGAAGTCACAAAATGTTCTAGAGGTAGCTACCTCTCGCAAGGATCATCCTTACTTCTCACTTAAGCACTTAGGTACTCTACCTATGTGGCTAGGCCCCTTTGATCTTTCATTTTCAATATCTGTGGGACATGGGAGATACATACATATGAGCATGTGAGGCATTAGGAAATGGTGTTGATAGCATACGATGCCCACATGTTTCTTCAGTGCGGCATCTTCCTCATAGGGGCTCAGTGTTGCCACTGGACATGGTCGAGGTACTTACCTCTGTAGAGAGATTGTGCACTTGCCCAGGGGTTGCAGATTCAGAGACTAGGCTATGTTGGAGTTGTTCCCAATTCATTTCAGGATATTGGCCGGGCTTCTGACGAGCGAAGCGGAGGCTTGTCGCCGGAGGCTTGGGCCGGAGCGTAGCGGAGTCTGAAGCCGGCCCATCAGGCCGCGTCCCGTGCGCGGTACGGTATATATGCCCTTGCTAGGGTTTCGTGGAGATTAACTCTCTTGTAAGTAAGCCGCCATTGCGTGTAACCCCAAACTCTTGAGATAGTAAGATTGTTGCCGGCTGGTGCCCGTGGTTTTTCCCTTTCACATTGAAAGAGTTTTCCACGTAAATCGTGTGTCTTCTCTGTGTTTGATTTCGTTTTACTTCATATACTATACGTCGTTCATAACAAGTGGTACCGGAGCTACGGTTGCTGTTAGGTTCATGTTGACGTCGATGAAGTTCGATCTTCCGCTGCTGAACTTCGACACGCGGTTCTCGCTATGGCAAGTCAAGATGCGGGGGATTCTGGTGCAGACTCACGACTACGATGAGGCGCTGGATAACTTCGGCAAGAGGAAGGCCGAGTGGACTCCGGAGGAGATCCGCAAGGATCAGAAGGCGCTCGCCCTAATTCAGTTACATCTTCATAATGATATTTTGCAGGAGTGTTTGAAAGAGAAAACTGCTGCAGAACTATGGCTGAAACTGAAATCGATCTGTATGTCCAAGGATCTAACCAGTAAGATGCAGATGAAGATGAAGCTGTTCACTCTGAAGATGAAGGAGGAGGATTCGGTGATGACCCACATCGCTGAATTCAAGAAGATTGTGGCCGACCTAGTGTCGATGGAGGTGAAGTATGATGATGAGGACTTAGGTCTTTTACTGTTATGTTCTTTGCCAAATTCATATGCAAATTTTCGTGACACCATACTTTTGAGCCGTGATGAACTAACCCTAAAGGAAGTTTATGAGGCTCTCCAGTCTAGGAAGAAGATGAAAGTTATGGTGCAGAATGACGGAACGTCGTCCTCAAAGGGCGAAGCTTTGCATGTAAGAGGCAGAATGAAAAACCGGCACTCAAATGAAAAGAGCTACGAAAGGAGAGGCCGTTCAAAGTCCAAGCCGCCGGGTAATAAAAAGTTCTGTGTTTATTGCAAGTTGACAAATCATAATGTCGAGGATTGCAGAAAAGTACAGAATAAGGAAAAGAGAAAAAAAACAAGCCGGCTGGTAAGGTCTCTGTTGCTGCTGCTTTTCTGATGATGATTCTGGAGATTGTCTGGTAGTATTGCTGGTTGTGTTGGCTAGTCATGATGAATGGATTCTAGATTCCGCATGTTCATTTCATATATGCACTAACAGAAATTGGTTCAGTTCATATAAGCCTGTGCAGAAAGGGGATGTTGTGCGGATGGGAGATGACAACCCATGTGACATTGTGGGGATTGTATTAGTTCAGATCAAGACTGATGATGGCATGACACACACGCTGAAAAACGTCAGGTATATACCAGGGATGTCCAGAAATCTTATCTCATTGAGCACGCTTGATGCAGAAGGTTACAAATATTCTGGTTCAGATGGCGTTCTAAAGGTATCAAAAGGTTCTCTTGTCTGCTTGAAAGGTGACCTTAATTCTGCAAAATTATATGTCCTTAGAGGGTGTACTTTACATGGTTCTGATTCCGCTGTTGCTGCTGTTACTAATGATGAACCTAGTAAGACTAACCTTTGCACATGCGTTTGGGACATATGAGTCACTATGGTATGGCAGAATTGATGAAGAAAACCTGCTGGATGGCTGCACTTCGAGTAAAATCAAGTTTTGTGAGCATTGCATTTTTGGGAAGCATAAAAGTATAGTTCAACACTTCTGTTCACACACCACCAAGGTACTCTTGATTATGTTCATGCTGATTTATGGGATCCTTCTAAGAAGCCCTCACTTGGTGGTGCTCGTTATATGCTTACAATTATTGATGATTACTCTAGAAGGGTTTGGCCTTATTTTCTGAAACATAAAGATGATACTTTTGCTGCTTTTAAGAACTGGAAAGTAATGATAGAAAGGCAAACTGAAAGGAAGGTAAAATTGCTTCGTACTGATAATGGTGGAGAATTTTGTTTGCATGCCTTTAATGATTATTGCAGACATGAAGACATTGTTAGGCATCACACCATCCCACATACTCCACAGTAGAATGGTGTGGCCGAACGTATGAACAGGACCATCATATCCAAGGCCCGTTGCATGCTGTCTAATGCAAGGATGAGCAAGCGTTTTTGGGCTGAAGCTGCTAATACTACTGCCTGTTACTTGATAACAGGTCGCCTTCTATTCCACTAAATAAGAAAACTCCCATTGAGGTATGGTCTGGTACGCCTGCTGATTATTCACAGTTGAAAGTTTTTGGATGCACTGCTTATGCTCATGTTGATAATGGAAATTGGAGCCTAGAGCTGTTAAGTGTCTTTTCCTTGGTTATGGGTCAGGAGTCAAAGGCTATAAATTGTGGAATCCTGAAACAGGAAGACTTTTATGAGCAGGAGTGTTGTATTTAATGAATCTGTGATGTTTACTAACAGTTTGCCCTCAGATCATGTTCCAGAAAATGAGCTGCAGCGTATGCACATGCAGGTGGAGCATGTTGATGATGATACAAGTGTGCTGGTGGAGCCTGTTGATGAGCAGGATGACCATGATAATGATGTTGCTGACAATGATGCTCATGATGATGTTCAACAAACTCCTCCTATTTTGCAGCTAGAGGAGGATTTATCTATTGCTCAACGCAAGTCAAAAAGGATAGTTGCACCTCCTAAACGTCTTATTGAAGAATGTAATTTGTCTTGCTATGCTTTGAGTTGTGTTGAACAGGTGGAGAATGTTCATGAGCCAGCAACCTATAAAGAAGTTGTTCGTTCTGCTGATAGTGAGAATTGGATTTCTGCTATGCATGAGGAGATGCAGTCTCTTGAGAAGAACAGTACATGGAAAGTTGTACCTTTGCCTGAGAAGAAGAAGACCATTAGCTGCAAGTGGATCTTCAAGAGAAAAGAGGGTTTCTATCTCCAAGCGAGCCTCCAAAGTATAAGGCAAGGTTAGTTGCTAAAGGCTATAGTCAAATTCCGGGTGTTGATTATAATGATGTGTTCTCTCCAGTGGTAAAACACAGCACAATTCGTACTTTCTTTAGTATTGTTGCTTCACATAATCTTGAGCTTGAGCAGTTAGATGTGAAGACTGCGTTTTTGCATGGAGAGCTTGAGGAGGACATATACATGGACCAACCGGAAGGGTTCATAGTGCCTGGCAAGGAAAAATATGTGTGCAAGTTGGAGCGATCCTTGTATGGTTTGAAACAGTCCCCTCGTCAGTGGAACAAGAGGTTTGATTCATTTATGTTGTCACACAGTTTTAAAAGATCTAAATGATAGCTGTGTTTACATCAAGCATGTTAATGGATCACCTATATATTTGCTGTTATATGTTGATGATATGCTGATTGCTGCCAAGAGTAAGATGGAAATCACTAAGTTAAAGAATCTGTTGAGTAGTGAGTTTGATATGAAAGATCTTGGTAGTGCTAAGAAATTCTTGGTATGGAAATTAGTAGAGACAGAAAATCTGGTTTGCTATTTCTTAGTCAACAAAATTATATCAAGAAGGTTCTTCAGCGTTTCAACATGCAAAATGCTAAGGCTGTTAGTATCCCTATTGCACCTCATTTTAAGCTGTCAGTTGCTCAGTGTCCTAGTACAGATGCAGAGATTGAGTACATGTCAAGAGTTCCTTATTCTAGTGTTGTTGGGTCTTTGATGTATGCCATGGTTTGCTCTCGTCCAGATTTATCATATGCTATGAGTCTTGTTAGTAGATATATGTCTAATCCTGGCAAAGAACATTGGAGGGTAGTTCAGTGGATTTTCAGGTACCTCAGAGGCACAACAGATTCTTGTTTAAAATTTGGAAGAACTGATAAGGGTCTAATTGGATATGTGGATTCTGATTATGCTGCTGATCTGGACAGACGAAGATCACTTACAGGTTATGTGTTTTTACTGTTGGCAGTTGTGCTGTGAGTTGGAGGGCTACTTTACAGTCTGTTGTTGCTTTGTCTACTACTGAAGCAGAATATATGGCTATTTGTGAAGCGTGCAAAGAATTAATTTGGTTGAAAGGTTTGTACGCTGAGCTTTGTGGAGTTGAATATTGCATAAGTTTGCATTGTGACAGTCAAAGTGCAATTTACCTCACTAAAGATCAGATGTTAAATGAATGTGCATGTATTGTGTGCGTTGTGGCTGGTTGGTTGGTTATATATTCCACTAGATGTGTGCCTACAAAAGCAAAACAAAGCTTTACAAGTTAGAGCCCTCTCAAGTCACACACCTTCTAACTCCTCGCTAGGATACCCTGTCACATAATAGGCACTGCTTAGCTGCTCTCTACATACCTACATGCTACGTCCTTGGAAAACTATCGTTGGTTGTAATCCTTGTCCATGGGGAGAAACATAGATGGGCCTGCGAGGCATCAGGAGATGGTGTGGTTGCCGAAACAGGGCTTGCTGTTTTCTCATATTGTTAACACCAGATTTTCGTACGCGTAAGGGTATGGCAGATGGGCCCGACTAGCAGAAAGGAAAGATTCGGCAAGCAATCGGCAGCTGTTTGGTCCTCAGAGTTTTGGTAACTATCTACGCGGTCGGCTATTTCACAAGGTAGTAGGCTCCATTCGGGAAACGCATGTTGCGAGTAAAGCTGGCTTGCACGAGAAGACACGTGACAATGGAAGGCACCAAATAATGTAGATTTATATCTTTCCGTATTTTATTGTGAGTCGTAATCGTCTAGGATTCGTGCTTCGTCCAGGGTATAAATATAAACCCTCGACCATTGTAAAACTGTTCACAACCACATGAATGCAAACCGGCCCCGTGCCATCTTCGAGTCCCTAAGTCATGTCGTCGAGTTCTTCGAGAGGAATCATCGATCCGTCGACCTCCGTAAGTACCGACAACCTTGCTATCATGTCTAGTATCATGCAGTGGATTTAGATATGATGCAAGTAGTCTCGTATGTTAAGCTTAGTATCGTGCGGCGGATTTAAGCTTATGATGGGAAGTTTTTGCTTATGCCTTGTATCGTGCGGCGGATTAAGTCATGAGTAAAAATAGTTATCGGCTCTGTTAGATTTGGCAGATCTAATAGATTCATCAAGTTATCATGTGTTATATGTTTTATTCATTTATTCGTACAACACCTTTTGCCCGATCTAGATTGATCTTCGTTCGGCCTTGTCGCACGAATTTTGTTTCTCTTTGCTTGCTAGTTATAAGATCACGATGGCCGAATCGACTTTCAATCTAGATTGTTACGTGTTGTGGGTTCGTGCATGTCGATCATGTTTAGGCTTTGATAGAGCTGGGTGCCGTGCGGCGGGTACAGGTTTTAGATTAGTTTAACCATGTTTGGCTTGTATGTTTCTTCTTCATGGACCCCAGTTCGGCTAGTTTGCCGATCCTGGTTAAGCTCACACGAGTAATGAGTACATATAGGTCTGTCCAGATGTACGTGTGCTTTTAGCTTCTTATAATTAGATCGTATCATGCGGTGGATTAATCTAATTATAAGGAGTGGTGTAGATTTATAGCAAATGGTATCATGCGGTGGATTAGCTTTGCTTGAGTTTGCACCTTACGGGTTTTATGAAGGCTAGACGTGCGGCAGACTAGCTGGATTAGCCTATGCATATGTCATCTGTATAGATTTATATTTACAAGTTACCCTCTTTATCCTTTTGTTACATATGCGTTCGGCATTCAATATCTTTATGAGATTTATCTTTTATACTTGCCGAATGATATTATAAACCTGTTTCGGCAAACAGCTTCTATAGTTGTGTGCCATCGTGATTGGCTTTCAAAGCCGTACATATGGAACT
This sequence comes from Coix lacryma-jobi var. lacryma-jobi, assembly GCA_009763385.1. NCBI lineage: Eukaryota > Viridiplantae > Streptophyta > Magnoliopsida > Poales > Poaceae > Coix > Coix lacryma-jobi. Next base: position 145,126,499 of record CM019826.1, read on the forward strand.
GTCTGGTCTCACCCAGCATGTTCCAAGGTATTCTCACACTTTTGTCCCTCGTTGGTTTTCAGGTCAAACCGACTGACACGTTTCCGGATTCAGTACGCTCCGGGAACCCGATTGAAGCCAGCCTCGTTCGGCTTGCTGTGTGCCTTGACGCGAGGTGACGAATTTTGCGTCAACACACTTTTTGGCTCGCCCGGTGGGACACTTCATTTCAAGATGCCTGAGATTAACGAAGATCAAGTCTTCGAGGTGACCATGGACGATTTGCCGCTAGAATCAAAAGATCTGTTGCAGCGAGCTTGTGATGAATTCCAGCGCAAGTGCTTGGAGACCTTCTCCAAGAATAAAAGCGGCAAAGTCTATCAGAAGCAGATGTTCCCGAAGGTTGTTCCTCATCACCAACTTGAGCTACCTGACGGTAGCGAAGAAGCGGCTCTCCAAAAGATGGCGGAGATGATGCATAGGATCGTGTCAGGAGCAGTGACCAGTCATCAGTCGGCTTTCCTGAACACCTTTCGTGTTGTCATGGTCGATACTTTCGGTCCAAACGCAGATAAGTATTTTGAAGAAGCTGCTGGTCCAATACGGGGGCCATTGTTGTTCCAAGTACCTCAACGCCAGAGAGTTGCCGAAAATAGTGGAGCTGGCCCAAGCACGGGTGGAATGGTGTCTCAGGAAACACAACAACTTCCCCAGACCTGTGGCCAGCTCACATTCGGCACAACAGGGAACGTCCCACCATCTGCTTCTAGAGTGTCTCCTGTGGCAAATAGGATACATAAAGATATGTTTGGAGACGGATATCAGGAATTTATAGACTATAACTCGATTAGTGCTCTTCCGAATCCAGGCTACGGGAGTTCAGCAGGATTACATACTGGGGGGCAAGCACAAACAGCTCCTGATTCAAACGTTGACCTCATCATGCATAAAATGGCTAATATGATGCAGAATCAGTTCGGCCTAAAGCCAAAGAATCAAACATACACATATAAGTCTCCTTACCCAGAGTGGTACAATCGGGTGGCTCTCCCTCTGAGAGTCAAGCCTCCTACTGACCTTACCAAGTTCTCGGGCCAAGACGACACCAGTACGAGAGAGCATATCAGCCGTTACCTGATGCAGCTTGGTGAAGCGTCGGCGGATGAAGCTTGGAGAATTCGATACTTCCCGTTGTCGTTGACAGGACCAGTCTTTTCTTGGTTCGCCTCTCTGCCGGCGAATTCTATCAATACATGGGCAGAGCTGGAGCAGAAGTTCCACTCATATTTCTTTACGGGAACCAGTGAAAAGAAGTTGGTCGATCTCATGAGCTTAAGGATGAAACTTGGCGAAACGCCACAAGAGTATCTGCGCCGATTCAGGGAAACCAAAAATCTTTGCTATTCTTTCAACTTGCCGGATGACCAATTGCCAGGAATAGCCATAGCTGGCATGTTGTCGAGTATCAAGAAAAAGCTGTTCGGCATGGAGTTTGAGGATCTCGGGCAATTATCACAAAGATTGGCGGCAATGAGCAATCAAGCTCAGGGATTCAAGAGGAACAATCAGTTCCAGAAAGGTGACATAGCTGCCGAGATGTATCAGGCTTTCCTTGAGGAAGCAGATGAATATGATGATAAAGATGAGGTGGCTGCGGCTGAGATAACCTGGTCTAAAGAACCGACTCAAGTCAATCAACGGTGGCTGAGGCAACACAAAGGTACTTATGACTTTGATGTGTCCAAGTCGGACAAATTATTTGAGTACTTGTTGAAGCAGGGACGCATCAAGTTGCCGGAAGGTCATCCTATGCTGCTTCCTGAGGGCGTCAAGACAAGAAGTATTGTGGTTTCCACAACACTAAGTCTCATTCCATAAATGATTGCCGAGTGTTCAGAGATCGGATCCAGAAGGCTATTCAAGGTGGACATTTGAGGTTTGATGGAAAAATGAAGATTGATGGTAGCCCTTTTGAGCAGAATACTGTGTCTTTCTCTGTTAACATGATCAATGTGGCCGATCCTAGGGGTAATGGTAAGATGAAAGTTTTAACCTCTAATAGAGCGAGGGAAGCTGGCACTATTGATCCCGATCGGCAGATTACGAAAGGAGAACTTCAGCGGAGAGTTCGGTTCCAAGATAGCCGAATCGAGACGGGTAATACCTCCAGGCCCAGGGTCACGACGCGCATTTTGTTGAATAAGTGGTGTCGGAAACAGGAACGGTACCAGAAGCAGAGGCTTTATGAAGAACGGAAGTCCTGGAGGAGCAGCGAAGGTACGAAGAAGAGATGTACCGAAAAGAACGAGAAGATATGGGGGAGCAGGAACAATCTCATTGGGAATGCTCGTTCTTCCAGTATTGTTGGAACGAAGGCTTGAAGCTGCCTGTTAAGGACAACTGTCCTGAATGCAGTAATCAATACTCCGAGTACAGGCAATCTCGAGTCAACTGCCGGTCTGTCCATGAAAGTCTTGGGGCACGAATCCCTGAGGACAATCAACGCTTAAAAATAAATAACTCTGAGAATCGGCAGGGAAGATTTGCCGATCAAAGTTGGGTTCATACTGAAGAAGAGAAGTACCGTGAGTATGTCTGGCAGAAAGGACAGTGGTGTCCGCCAGGTTTAAGGAAGAGCCAGAAGAGGAGAGTGCAGCGCTTGAGGAGCAGAGAGTTAGAGCAAGCGAGCACCAAGACGAAACAAGTCTGGCGTCCTAAAGAAGGGCCGAGTGAGGGTAATCGTTCGGCTGAAACGTGCATGACATTCTTTTTACCATCAGAGTTCATAGCCCCTGAGAACCAAGAGATCCAGGAGGAGGCATATTCGGACTTCGATGAAAGTGAGTTTCAAGACTTGTTGGTTCATCTTGTTTTGGCTCAGAGGGCGGTATTTGATAAACCAATCAGGCATCGACACTTGAAGCCACTTTATATGAGAGGGTATGTCAATGGCAAGCCACTGACCAAGATGTTCATTGATGGAGGAGCTGCTATAAACATCATGCCGTATACCACCTTCAGAAAGCTCGGCATGACAAGTGAAGATCTATTGAAAACCGACATGGTGTTGAGGGACTTTGCAGGCAATTCCTCTGATACACGAGGAGCAGTCCATGTCGAGTTAATGATTGGGTCTAAAACCTTGATCGCTGTGGCGGAACCGACCTGGCGATAAGAGCTCAAGTATTATCTTAGTCAAATCTGTCTGACTTCGACCCACACTTGAACCCATATAACCCCGGTAGTCCGGAAATCTCGAAGGATTTCTTACACCAGAACATACAGGATCGCATCGTTCAAGGTTACATTCGTAAACATTACATACAGCGAAACGAAATCGAATTTAAAACATCAGAGTGCGGAATTTAAAACGGAGTTATTACAACATTGAGTTTAAAAGTGCGGAAGCTTAAATAAGTTTAAACACGACCACAACACACGTGGTCCAATAAAACATTGTTTGATAAACCAACTCACACAAGTCATTCCTCCTTTTTAGATAGTGTGCCACCAGTAGTCTCAGTCCGGCAAAAGAAGGAGGAAAGCTTCTGGACGACCCTGCCCTGGGCCTACTCCTCATCACCTTCCACTGGGTAGAGGCAGTGCTTACAATAGCCAAAGTAGACCTGGCCATCTGCAACAAACGGGATAAACCCTGAGTACGGGAATGTACTCAGCTAGACTTACCCGTCTAACTGAAAATAAAAGACTCCAAGGGTATGCCAGGCTTTTGAGGTGGAGCTGGGATCTCTTAGTTGCGAAAGGCTCAAATTCAGATAAGGGGTAATTAATGATTATGATGAGCTGTTACTTTTAAGCCTATTCCTTAGTTCTAGGTTATTACCTGTACTAGAGCACTCACTTGAATCTAACAACAATAATATAACCATATCTAGTTGACTTATCCACATTTTAGTTGAACCTTTAAACATCACATGGAGTTGTATCGTGGTGAAACTCGCCATAGTTCCCACTAACCGGGGGAGACGGCGACTCGAATCGAATTCCAACCAGCTGGTGAAAGACCTTTAATACCAGCCCACACTTTCCCCGTCGGGTCCATGCATTGGGCAACCGCTCGACGCTTGTTCGTGGTGGTAATCGTCGCGGCTCAAGCACGGACCGCCCATCAGAGTCTGGCGATGGCCTCACGCGGCAGATCGCAACTTCCGTACTAGAGGGCACGACACGGGTTGAGACCGGCCCGAACAGCTTCTAACCGGCTTTGGGTCGATGATTACGGCACCGACATATCCCTAAGTAAAAGGGCGCGTTCAAAATGAACGAGGGCCAACATCGATACAAACCTATACGATCCAACGGATGAACTGCCCCAAGTTTCCAAACTTGTGCCCTGCCATCCCGTTGACCGTATTTCATTACTACTCAGGTTCTTTTCCACGATAGCAAATATAGCCAACCGTGATCCGGTAAATACCCATCGGGGTATTATGGAAACCTCCTTAACTACTACTTTTATTAAGCAGGCTAAGCAATTCTACATTATTAGCAGTAGCAGGATAACAAGGCAGGTAATAATCAATAATCAAGGAATGGTAATGCAACAAGTAGGATTCAATCAACTCCTATACCTAATGCATCACAGTATAAAAGGACTCAAGTAAATTAATTGCAAAAACTGGGAGACTTAGAATGCTCCGGGGCTTGCCTTGAGTGAAAACCGAGGCCTCGTGGGAGGGGCACTCGGGCAGGTTAGTGTCGTGGACGGGGTCGACTCCCTCTGGCTGCTGCAGCTCCTGGATCTCCGGCTCGTCGTTTAGCTCCTGCTCTTGGTGAACAGAGAGATAGGGAACGGTAGCGTTAGGGCTAGTTGGTGTTCTCACCTTGCCTTGGCTTGGCGAAGCTGGAGGAGGAAGAAGGGAGGCGGTGGAGCTCGGGTTGGGGACGAACGGCTCCGGGCTCCGAGCGGCGCTGAATGCTTCCGCGGCGGGGCTCTTCGGACTTCGGCGTCGGTGGAGCTCGGCGGATGGCGCGGGGGTGCGCACCGTGTGTCCGAGACGAAGGCGGGGCAGTGGCCGGGGTTAATCGGCCGGTGATGGAGGTGGTGACTGGAATTTGGGAAGGGGCCTTGCGACGGTGGTTGCAGCGAGCGGAGAGTGCTCAGTTCGCTCCGTGCGCGGGTGAGAGTGGGGAGCGAGAGCGAGAGTGAGTGTGCGAGTGAGTGAGGGAGTGGGAGAGGCGCTCGGGCTTTTGCCCGGCGGAGCGGAGGGGCGGCCGTCGTGGCGGGGGCCACGGCGGCTCGGTCAGCGAGGCGGCGGCAGGCGGCTCGGCAGACGAGGATGCGCGGGAGTGGCCGGCGAAGATCGCTGGCGTGCTCCGGTGGGAGAAGATCGGAGGGGGGTGGTCAGCGTGGATTTGGCGCAGAGAAGGGGCGCCACGCGGCAAGCCGGCCGGCGTACGGCGCGGCCGTGTCGGTGGCCGGCGCGCGGTGCGCGGGCGAGGCGGCGAGCGCTGGGCCGAGGCGGGGAAGTGGGCCGAAAGGCCGGATGGGCCGAAAGGTTGGCGCCGGGAAAGAAATTTATTCTTTTTCTTTTTCCAGAAATTTCCAAAGTTTGACTTCTCAAAAACAGTTTGAAAAACTCCAAACCAGGCTTTGACCCAAATATAAAAGTTGCTCAAAATATTTTTCTCTACAACTTTCATATAGAACACTTTTTCTGAAAACCATTTTTGAATCCTCTTCAAGAATAACGCCAAAATCAAAGCATCAAGTCAAATAGAAATCCAATTTCAAATAAACAACAAAAGATCAAAGGCATACTTATACACATGAAATGATGCAATGCATTGCTTATGCTTTCTTGGTGGCTAATTGCAGTGCCTAATGCAGTGCTTGACACTAGGATGTCACAGCCCTTCCCCCTTAAAGAAATCTCGTCCCGAGATTTAAGTTACGTACCAATCTTTATAAAAAGCGGGGTAGTTTACGCTTAGGTACTCCTCGGTTTCCCATGTAGCATCGTTGGGTCCGTGATTACTCCAGAGAATCTTGTAAGTCTTCACTGTTCGGTTACGAGTCTCTCGAGTCTTGGTATCCAAAATCTCCTTAGGGTGTTCGTAGTACTCCAGATCTGATCTGATCGTGACATCCGGGACTCGAACTTCCTCTTGTTCGGGAACTCGAAGGCACTTCTTCAGCTGTGATACGTGGAACACTGGGAAAACTGCATTCATCACTGGGGGTAACTGTACTTCTTATGCCACTTTTCCCTTCTTGGCTATGATCTGGTAAGGTCCCACATATCGAGGTGCTAGCTTCTTTTTAATTCCAAAGCGTTGGACCTTTCTCATAGGTGAAACCTTGAGATACACATAGTCTCCAACTTGAAATTCCAAAGGTCTCCTTCGGGTGTCAGCATAACTCTTTTGTCGAGACTGTGCTACCTTGATATGTTGCTGTACTGTTCGCACAATTTCCTCGGCATCTTTTACATAATCGGACCCATAGAATCCTCGATCTCCAGACTCAACCCAATTTACTGGGGTTCTGCATCTTCGTCCATATAAAACTTCAAAAGGTGCCATCTTTATACTCTCTTGATAACTGTTATTATATGAAAACTCAGCAAGGGGTAACCATTTCTCCCATGACTCTCCTGAAGACAAGACACAAGCTCTCAGGATATCTTCTAGAATCTGATTTACTCTCTCCGTTTGCCCTGCGGTTTGGGGGTGGTAGGCGGAACTTCTTACCAACTTGGTTCCTAATTCCTTGTGCAACTGTTCCAAAAACGTGCTATGAACTGGGGTCCTCTATCAGAGACAATCCTTTTTGGAATCCCATGCAACCTCAAGATATTCTGTATGTACAGGTCTGCATACTGATGCGGTCGGTGGGTAGTTTTGACTGGTATGAAGTGAGCCACTTTAGATAACCGATCCACAATAACCCAAATCGAATCATTCCCTTTTTGAGTAGTGGGAAGACCTGTGATAAAGTCCATACTGATCTCTTCCCATTTCCACTCTGGAATCGATAACGGTTGTAATAGTCCGGCGGGTTTCAGATGTATTGCCTTTACTCTGCAACAAGTATCACATCTGGCGACATAGGCTGCAACTTCTTTCTTCATCTTTGACCACCAATATCTGGTTTTCAAACCCTGATACATCTTACTACTTCCTGGGTGGATAGACAACTTTGAATTGTGAGCTTCACCCAGAATTCTTCTTTCAGCTCTGCATCCTTAGGAACGACTAACCTCTGGTTATACCACAAGATTCCCTGATTATCAGTCCTGAAGTTCAAAGAACTATTGGTTTCTAACCTCTTCTTTATCTGACAGATTTCTGCATCGGACTTCTGTCTCTCGATGATGTCACTTTCTAAGGTGCACTGAAGAGTGATATTGTTTAACATGACAGGGTGCATAAGATTAAATCCATCTTCCAACAGTGGTTGTAGAGAGTTGCAATGAGTCTTGCGACTCAAGGCATCAGCTACAACATTCGCTTTTCCAGGGTGGTAATGCACTTCCAGGTTGTAATCCTTTATTAATTCTAACCATCTTCTCTGCCTCATGTTCAACTCCGGCTGGGTGAAGATATACTTCAGACTTTTATGATCCGTGTACACATGACATAGATTTCCCATAAGGTAATGTCTCCAAATCTTGAGTGCATGCACGACGGCTGCTAATTCCAAATCATGAGTGGGGTAATTCTCTTCGTGTGGTCTCAACTGACGAGAAGCATAGGCGATAACTCTTCCATTTTGCATGAGTACACATCCGAGTCCAACCTTAGATGCGTCACAAAACACATCAAAAGGTTCCTCCAAGTTTGGCTGAGCCAAAACTGGTGCGGAAGTCAACAACGTTCGCAGAGTGCGGAAAGCTGTTTCACACTCTGGAGTCCATTCGAACTTCTTGTTCTTCTGTGTCAAACGGGTCATAGGCTTGGCTATTCTTGAAAAATCCGGAATAAACCGACGGTAATATCCTGCCAAACCTAAGAAGCTGCGAACCTCGTGTACGGTGGTAGGTGCTTGCCAATCCATAACTTCCTGTACTTTAGAAGGGTCTACGGAGATTCCTTCCTCCGAAAGGATATGACCAAGGAAAAGTACCTTCTTCAACCAAAACTCACACTTACTGAACTTAGCATACAACTTATGCTCTCTAAGTCGGGTCAGAACAACTTGTAGATGCTCAGCATGATCCTTCTCATTCTCAGAGTATACCAAAATATCATCGATGAACACTACGACAAACTTGTCCAACTCTGGCATGAAGACGGAATTCATCAGGTACATGAAATGTGCCGGTGCATTAGTCAACCCAAAAGACATAACCAGATACTCATACAGTCCATATCTAGTAGAGAAAGCTGTTTTCGGTATGTCCTCACGTCTGATCTTGATCTGATGGTAACCTGACCTCAGGTCGATTTTGGAGAACACTTTTGCTTTAGACAACTGATCAAACAAGACATCAATCCGGGGTAAGGGGTACTTGTTCTTTATAGTTACTGTATTAAGCGGCCTATAATCCACACACATCCTCAGAGTCTTATCTTTCTTTTTCACAAAGATAGCGGGACATCCCCAAGGCGACGAACTAGGGCGTATCAAACCTTTATCCAAAAGCTCTTGCAATTGAATCTTAAGCTCTGCTAACTCTTTGGCGTGCATTCTATACGGTCTTCGTGATATGGGTGCCGTTCCAGGGATTAACTCGATAGCAAACTCCACATCCCTATCTGGCGGTAGTCCAGGCAACTCATCAGGAAAAACATCTGGAAACTCACATACTACTGGAATCTCAGCTATCTGTTTTGCCGTGACATTGAACAATACTCCGATCTCATGGGGTTTCGAGGTAACTTGAACCTGAAAGAAGATCCATTCCTGGGACTAACCATGGACACTATTCTCTCTGCGGTGTCTAGATTAACCTTCCATAGTTTCATCCAACCCATACCCAAGATTACATCCAGACCTAGACCAGGAATGACTATGGGGTCCACTATGGCCTTTTTATCCCCAAAGGTCATTTCTACTCCTTTAGCCATTTTTCGCGCGGAGAGAACGGCTCCGGCGGAACTTATCTGATATCCCCGGTCTAACTCTATCAACTCAAGATTACTTCTCAAAACAAAATTCTCACTTATGAAAGAATGTGATGCTCCAGAATCAAACAACACAACTGCGGGGCATTGATTAACAAGAAACGTACCAGCGGTGACAGGCTCTCCTTCTGGCACTTCTTCCACAGTGGTGTGGTGCACATGACCGGTACGAGGCTGGGGCTGAGTGTACTGCTTCTTCGGTCGAGGGCACTGACGTGACAGGTGTCCGGTTTGACCACAGTTGTAGCATGGGCCAATTACGTACGGAGTCCTGGGACCTGCTGCATTTCCTGCTTTGCTCTTGTTTTGCATCATGGGGGCGGTGTAGGGCTTCTGGAAACTAGGACGGGGACGGTTGGTGGTGATCTTTCTCTGTGGGGGACGGTACCTTGCTCCAGTGACAGGCGGGCGGTACGGGGCGCGTGCTCCGAAAGTGGTCCTCTGCTGGGACGAACCTCCTTCGTTCGCACGACGGCGTGTCTCTATTGCTAGCCGGCTGTCATTGGCCTCTTGGTTGAGACAGTCACTGACGAAGTCACTAAAGGTGGTGCGGTGACTGTTACCCATCTTGGATAGCATTGTGGCATTCATGCCACGCTTGAAACTGGCAATCTTCTTGGCCTCAGTATTTACAAAATCTGGGGCATAGCGAGCCAGATTGTTGAAGCTGTGGAGGTACTCTGATACGGACCTGGTCCCCTGGGACAACCTCATGAACTCGGCAATCTTCATTTCCATCAGACCACTAGGGATGTAGTGGTTGCGCATAGCAGTAGAGAATTGATCCCAAGTAACACGTGCATTAGCTGGCAGAGATGCACGGTACTGGGTCCACCACAAACCTGCGGGTCCTTCCAACATATGAGCGGCATACTCCGCTTTAAGCTCTTCCGTCAGACGAAGCAGACGGAACTTCTGTGTGATAGAGTTGAGCCATTCATCAGCTTCGAGCGGCTCGGTGGCTTCCTTGAACACTGGAGGACGAGTGTCCAAGAAGTCACGGTAGGAGCTATACTGGTTGGGCTCCGGGCCTTGGCGCTGCTGATGCTGTTGCGCGGTGTTGTTGGCGATGTTGCGGAGGGTGGCCTCCATGTGCCTCTGCATTTCTTCCATGTTCCTCTGGCTACCTAGGAACTGTCCAAAGAACGCTTCAGGCGTCATTGGCGGCGGCGGGGGAGGTGGCAAGTTCTCCTCCTGTCCTGCTCCCTGTCCACGCTGGCTGCGGGTGTGTGCCGGCATCTGCATATCCCATTAATAAGCAATCATTAGGTGATGTTACACCGATCATGAATAAATACTGTGCTGTACATAAATTCGGAAATTTAGCACACGTCCAAGTATAATTACTCATTTCCATACAACATCACAGAATAATCGCTTGGAATTAGACATGCAAACGACGGATTTCCATAAAAGAGGTGCCGGATCGAAGTCCGGACTTTGTCCAAAAGCCATTACATGCCATCATAAGTTAAACATAAAACCATCACATGTTTGGATCATTACATCACTTAGCGAGCAAGCTCAAGCTATACAAAGAAAACGATCCCTAACAAACTAGCGCTCAGGGATCTCCAGCGGCGGATGCGGCGTCCTCGATGTCAACATCGATCATAGGCTCATCTGCATGAGCCTCCTCTGGTGGGGTCGGGACCAAGAACCTCTCCGTCCTGGGGATCTGGGGCCTCTGCTGCGGGAGCTGCTGGTGCTGCTGCCTCCTGTGCTGCATGATGGAACTCATGGACGGCCTCATGGAGCTGCTCGATGTAGACCTGCTGTGCGTTGATCTGCTGAACCAGAAGATGGGCTCCCTCTCTGAGGTGGTCAAGTGCGGCACGGGCCTCATCTCTCTGCAGAGATGCGGTCAGGTACATCTGCTCGGCGACTGTCCTGGCGGTAGACTGAGCTGCTGCAGTGGCGTGGGCGTCGTCACGCTCTAGAGTGAGCTGCTGAATCCTCTCCTGCAGACGAGTAACCTCGGCGTCAAAGTCCTGCTGAAGTCTATCCTTGTTCTGATAGGTGGCGGTGAGAGTGAAGGACACGCTCTCGAGAGTGCGCTCCAAGCTCTCACATACACCCAACAGAGCTCCAGTGGCGCTCATCGCAGGTGTCTCGCAGTAGAAACGCTCCTCAGGGCTCCCTGTCAAGGCTGACTCTGGAGTCTGCTTCCAGCGCAATGGGAAAAGTGATCCACGGGGAAACACTCCTGCCATCGCACTGGCTAAGTCGGCGGGGAAACGGGCGATGATATCCTTCAGCACACGATATGCTGCCCTGTTAGCTCCATCCTTGGCACACGTGCCTCTGGTGATCTCTGTCCATCCTGTCCAGTGGGGCTTAGCAGGTAGAGCCTTGACCTTGATCTCCACCATGACCAAGGAATCCTGCCCGTAAATCTCCTTCTGCCACGAGTATCTGGGCTCCTGTCCTTCCTCGTAGCCAACGGCCTGCAAAATCCTCCAAAGGATAGTCGGCAACCCGAAGTAGGACAAGAACGTCCTCCGGGTCAGCTTGGTGGCCAAGCGGTGACGCGGAACTCCTCTGCCTCCGGTGGCCTTGCGAGCAGTCAACCTGGTTCGGGCCATCTGTAGAAGCAAAAGGGTTTCGAACTCTCGTGAGACAGATATTAAGTTGGCAAATTTTATAGAAAAGAGACAACTTTAATTAAGGGGAGGTAATGTAAATGCAAGAATTTAAACATGATGCATGATCGTACTTACGTTCTCACTCACTATTAATGACTCGTAAGTCCTAACGTTCTAGTCGGTGGCAAGAACGATCTCTCATGCGTTATCTACACGTTCTACTCTCGTTCGCATAGTTAGTGTACCTGCAGAAGATTCATTTCAGCCCAACAAAATTCCCAATGATAAAACAACTGAGTATTGGCCAATATGCGCAAAATACATAGAAGCCAATACTAAACACCATGCACCAATAGAAATCACCCTTAAAATCATTGATACCCTCATATGTGTCTGCGTGGAGCTCGCACATACTTGGTATAAGAACTCTCACCTAGACCGACGGTTGGACGGTCATGCTCTCATATCTCACAAAATCATTTTATGCATGTTTTCGCAATCGACGCATTCTCTTTTCCCGAGAATGGACCAGCAAATAAAGATCCAGCATGAAGCAAAACCCTGAACCCTGTTAGCAGTTAAGCCACCTGAATCCTAGTATAGGGCTTAAGGACGAGACTGGGCACACTTAGTAATTAAAATAGTTTTGAAAATAGTTTTGAAATACCCATTTTAGTTCGAAAATAGCTCTTTACGAAGGTAATCACTTGAACCATGCTCCGATACCAGCTGTGGCGGAACCGACCTGGCGATAAGAGCTCAAGTATTATCTTAGTCAAATCCGTCTGACTTCGACCCACACTTGAACCCATATAACCCCGGTAGTCCGGAAATCTCGAAGGATTTCTTACACCAGAACATACAGGATCGCATCGTTCAAGGTTACATTCGTAAAGATACATCACACGAAACGAAATCGAATTTAAAACATCAGAGTGCGGAATTTAAAACAGAGTTATTACAATATTGAGTTTAAAAGTGCGGAAGCTTGAATAAGTTTAAAACACGACCACAACACACGTGGTCCAAAAAAACATTGTTTGATAAACCAACTCAACACAAGTCATTCCTCCTTTTTAAGATAGTGTGCCACCAGTAGTCTCAGTCCGGCAAAAGAAGGAGGAAAGCTTCTTGACGACCCTGCCCTGGGCCTACTCCTCATCACCTTCCACTGGGTAGAGGCAGTGCTTACAATAGCCAAAGTAGACCTGGCCATCTGCAACAAACGGGATAAACCCTGAGTACGGAATGTACTCAGCTAGACTTACCCGTCTAACTGAAAATAAAAGACTCCAAGGGTATGCAAGGCTTTTGAGGTGGAGCTGGGATCTTTTAGTTGCGAAAGGCTCAAATTCAGATAAGGGATAATTAATGATTATGATGAGCTGTTACTTTTAAGCCTATTCCTTAGTTCTAGGTTATTACCTGTACTAGAGCACTCACTTGAATCTAACAAACAATAATATAACCATATCCAGTTGACTTATCCACATTTTAGTTGAACCTTTAAACATCACATGGAGTTGTATCGTGGTGAAGCTCGCCATAGTTTCCCACTAACCGGGGGAGACGGCGACTCGAATCGAATTCCAAACCAGCTGGTGAAAGACCTTTAATACCAGCCCACACTTTCCCCGTCGGGTCCATGCATTGGGCAACCGCTCGACGCTTGTTCGTGGTGGTAATCGTCGCGGCTCAAGCACGGACCGCCCAATCAGAGTCTGGCGATGGCCTCACGCGGCAGATCGCAACTTCCGTACTAGAGGGCACGACACGGGTTGAGACCGGCCCGAACAGCTTCTAACCGGCTTTGGGGTCGATGATTACGGCACCGACATATCCCTAAGTAAAAGGGCGCGTTCAAAAATGAACGAGGGCCAACATCGATACAAACCTATACGATCCAACGGATGAACTGCCCCAAGTTTCCAAACTTGTGCCCTGCCATCCCGTTGACCGTATTTCATTACTACTCAGGTTCTTTTCCACGATAGCAAATATAGCCAACCGTGATCCGGTAAATACCCATCGGGGTATTACGGAAACATCCTTAACTACTACTTTTATTAAGCAGGCTAAGCAATTCTACATTATTAGCAGTAGCAGGATAACAAGGCAGGTAATAATCAATAATCAAGGAATGGTAATGCAACAAATAGGATTCAATCAACTCCTATACCTAATGCATCACAATATAAAAGGACTCAAGTAAATTAATTGCAAAAACTGGGAGACTTAGAATGCTCCGGGCTTGCCTTGAGTGAAAACCGAGGCCTCGTGGGAGGGCACTCGGGCAGGTTAGTGTCGTGGACGGGGTCGACTTCCTCTGGCTGCTGCAGCTCCTGGATCTCCGGCTCGGCGTTTAGCTCCTGCTCTTGGTGAAGCTCCGGCGGGGTCGATCCTATTGCGTGCGATGAATTTATAATTCATTAAATGCGGTGCAAGATGAAGTGGCATGAAAAGAATAACTCTTGCAAACCAACACAGCCAACTTGTTGAACCACTTTTAACATTGGGGCAATATCTCATTTATTTCATAAAACAAAATCTGAGTATTCAACTCTTTCTTATTTTAAATACATCAAGGAAACTCAGATTTGAACTGCAAGTGTATTTTTCTGGGCTCAGAAAAATCCACAAAAATTCCAGAAGGTAAACCACACTTGCTGGACTCTACTGAACAAGTTTCAGCCAAAGATAAAATACAGAGCTGCAGATACAAAAATGACAAGCAAACTGCCTAAAAAGGTACTTTGAACTACAACCCTACTGTAAAAGAGTGCATAGCTCTATTTCCTATTTTTCCCAGATTCTACTTCACATTTCATATTTATCCAGGAAGTTCCATGACCAGAACCATCCATCATATATTTTCTTACATGAATTTCTAAAGATCTATACAGAAAAGCACAGTTGTAAAGCAACTACAAATTTTTCCATAAAACAGATCAAGTTCATATTTTCTTAGATTCTACAAGGCATACAGAGACTGTACAAATTTCCCATATTTTATTTCAGCATATAAAACACCTTAACACTTATTCTAAGAAATCAGCAAAAAGAGACTTTTAACTATAACAGTAACTTTTTCTACATAAACAGTGCATCATATATTTTTCACAGGTGCCAAACAGTATAATAAACTTACACAAATTTTCCAGGAATTATCTCAACCAGAAAAACTTATAATCATTTATCTAAACAAAAGCATATAAACTGAAATAAATGAAAACAGTAAAATAAACTGCTATCAAAAATACATTCATATTTTCCCATGATAGATCTATTCATAAGAAGCTAATAAAACTGGAAGCACTTCATTTGGATTTATAAAACAGGCTACACAAAAATAACAAGCATCTCTGGAAATTAAACCGAAAAGAAAAACATTTAATTTCTCCCGGCTGGCTTGCGAGAACTCGGTCTATGGACCGGTAAGGGGCTGACGCGCGGGACCCGTGGGTCAGCAGAACCCATTCGGGCTCGGGCGCACGGCGGAAAGCGAATCGGCCGAGACTTGGCTCGACGAACCGCGGCCGAGGGCTCGGCTCGGGCGAATCGGAAAACGCACGCTCGTCCGAGGCCTGGCTCGCGGGCTCGGGCGAGACGGAACACGCACGCTCGTCCGAGGCCTGGCTCGCGGGCTCGGGCGAGACGGAAACGCACGCTCGTCCGAGGCCTGGCTCGCGGGCTCGGGCGAGACGGAACACGCAGCGCTCGTCCGAGGCCTGGCTCGGGCTCGGGCGAGACGGAAACAGGCGCGCCCGTCCGAGGCCTGACTCGGGGCTCGGACGAGACGGAAACAGGGGAGGGATTGGTCCGGCGATTTCTCGCCGTCGGTGAGGTCGCCGGCGGGAGGCTGGGCCCTGCGGACTCGTCTCAACGAGGCGCATCCGGCGGTACTGGTGGATTGGCCAGCGCACGGCCGTAGCGTGCCGGCGGCGAGCGGCAGCGCACGGCGGCGACGGCATCGCGCGGCTACGCCGTTTCCGGCGGTCGCCGGCTAAACTGGCGGGCGTGTGAGACTCAGTGAACCTAGAGGGGAGTCCTAGGGGTGATGGTTTGGCCGGAGGTGCGCTGGTGCGTGCTGGCCACGTGTGAGGTCCGCGATGGCGGCAATGGCGCTCGGCCGTGGTGAACAGAGAGATAGGGAACGGTAGCGTTAGGGCTAGTTGGTGTTCTCACCTTGCCTTGGCTTGGCGAAGCTGGAGGAGGAAGAAGGGAGGCGGTGGAGCTCGGGTGGGGACGAACGGCTCCGGGCTCCGAGCGGCGCTGAATGCTTCCGCGGCGGGGCTCTTCGGACTTCGGCGTCGGTGGAGCTCGGCGG